>OX459211.1:17924975-20777176 GCA_949775195.1 Diarsia dahlii
CCTACTACCTACCTACTACCTACCTACTACCTACCTACTACCTACCTACTACCTACCTACTACCTACCTACTACCTACCTACTACCTACCTACTACCTACCTACCTACTACCTACCTACTACCTACCTACTACCTACCTACTACCTACCTACTACCTACCTACTACCTACCTACTACCTACCTACTACCTACCTACTACCTACCTACTACCTACCTACTACCTACCTACTACCTACCTACTACCTACCTACTACCTACCTACTACCTACCTACTACCTACCTACTACCTACCTACTACCTACCTACTACCTACCTACTACCTACCTACTACCTACCTACTACCTACCTACTACCTACCTACTACCTACCTACTACCTACCTACTACCTACCTACTACCTACCTACTACCTACCTACTACCTACCTACTACCTACCTACTACCTACCTACTACCTACCTACTACCTACCTACTACCTACCTACTACCTACCTACTACCTACCTACTACCTACCTACTACCTACCTACTACCTACCTACTACCTACCTACTACCTACCTACTACCTACCTACTACCTACCTACTACCTACCTACTACCTACCTACTACCTACCTACTACCTACCTACTACCTACCTACTACCTACCTACTACCTACCTACTACCTACCTACTACCTACCTACTACCTACCTACTACCTACCTACCAGTGGCGTGCGCCCTATATAGGCTCTTAGGCTTAGCCTACCTTACTAACTGAGCATTTCTTATAACTAATTAACCATGTAATCAAATAACACTATGTACAAAATAATAATTAAAAGTTCAGACTCCTGTTACAATACTTAGAGCAATTTTTCGCGTACGAATCTTGTAGTTACAGGCTTGCTTAGGCTAGCATTCAAGTAGCCTAAAACCCATTCATAATTTTACGCACACAGCGTCACATCGGTGAATGATCGGTGCATATTTCCGTGTATATGAACCGCACACATGCATGCCAGCTCCTGCGAGTGGAGGTGGCCTGTGATTGGCTGCAACAACACAAGGCTACGATTGGATGCGTCATGCGTCACATGCGTGGCCATCTTTAGCCCGCGAACTCAAGCGCGAAGTTCAAATTTGTTTATTTTTTAACGTTTTTTGTAATTTGCAGGCCAGTGCTAGCTTGAATACTGACTACATACGTCTTACAGCCGCGAATCATATTTATTAATCAACATACAACCTAGCACAGGCCTGCAAATTGCAAAAATGTAAGGAAATTAAGAAATTTGAATTTCGCGCTTAGCAGTCTTCGCTCTTCCGTCCACAGATAGAGTGCAGCACTGACAACACATTTCATTGATTGATTTCGTATAATCCTGCAAAATTTTGTTGACCGCTTTTGTGAACAAACTCGATATGAAAATGATACAATTTTATTTGGTAGTATTTTTCTATCGGCAAATTAGAAATTATATTTTACGTCTATGGAAGCCATTATTATTGTTTCATATTGTTGTGACAAGCAATTTATAGCGCGATTTGTTTTGAAACCGAAAACGTACAGATATTGTCAGATATTAGATAACATTATTAACAGTAGTGTAAATATTAGCTTTGTTGTGTATTATTTGTTTATTCCCCTAACAAATAATAACAATGGTGTATTTACTTGTGATGTTTGTGTTGTTAATGTGTGTTTGCTAGATGTTAAAGGTAATAAGTTTTCTCAATTATCGTATAATGATAAGGTGCAAGTTGTATCTAAAGGTTTCGGATATTATCTTGCGTGTGACGTGTTTTGTACTTTTGTAACTATCACCCACTCACTTGGATGAGATATTTGAGGTGGCCGAATCTTTCTTCTGTTTGCATCGTTAGAAAATCATGAGTTGAACCTTGAATAATGTGGTGAGTTTTTGAATTGTATTTAGGTATAACTTTTACAGGCTTATTTTCAAATTTTATAAATGTGACAATTTTTTTTTTGTTGTCAATATTTCGTGGCCTACCCACCGTGGGAGACCACTGCACGCCACTGCTACCTACTACCTACCTACTACCTACCTACTACCTACCTACTACCTACCTACTACCTACCTACTACCTACCTACTACCTACCTACTACCTACCTACTACCTACCTACTACCTACCTACTACCTACCTACTACCTACCTACTACCTACCTACTACCTACCTACTACCTACCTACTACCTACCTACTACCTACCTACTACCTACCTACTACCTACCTACTACCTACCTACTACCTACCTACTACCTACCTACTACCTACCTACTACCTACCTACTACCTACCTACTACCTACCTACTACCTACCTACTACCTACCTACTACCTACCTACTACCTACCTACTACCTACCTACTACCTACCTACTACCTACCTACCTACTACCTACCTACTACCTACCTACTACCTACCTACTACCTACCTACTACCTACCTACTACCTACCTACTACCTACCTACCCGGTTTTATTTATTTATGGAAACATTTGTTTTGAATAGTTATAGTTTATTTTCGACGGAACATTTCTTTTTGTTATTTACGGTACTACCTACGATATTTGTGTAAGTACCTACGAATGTTTGTCTTTTATTTTTTTATGGGATTTTTATTGTTTTTGTAATGGTACCTATATTGTATATTCTGAATATACTGAACAAACTAAACTGTTTAATAAATAAACATTGATGATTAATTACATAGAACATTTTATTTCATACTAACCTTTTAGGTTTATAGATTGAGTACCTACTTACTTACCTACTTTTATCTACGTGAGGAATGATAGATCAGTCTGGATCTTCAATCAATAAGTTTGGAGTCCACGAAAAAAAAAAACCTCTTTTCGAAACTTGAGTCTCGGCCCTAGTACCTACCTATCTATTATTTTACCTACTATTATGTATAGAGTTTAGGTGTGTCATTAGTTTGTACCTAGGAAGTATTATAATATCTGTGACCTAGGTAATAATAGGGTTATGGACGGAGCTTCAAATAAGTATACCGACAATAATTTATTATCCTCGCTTGATTGTCAGCTCCGATCCGTCGTCGTACCGTGAAAATAGGTACTTCCATGAATTTCAACTTTATTTGAATGATTTTTTTACGAATACGTTTTATATATAATTATATAATATGAATCAAGCTGTCGACCAGCTGCCGGTCGGGGCACCGCAGTTCAAACTCGTACTCGACTCACACTCGATCGCGGCCTGTGCGCGGAGCGCGCCGCGCTGCCGCGCCGGGCGTCATGCCACCGCGTATTATGGAAGAGGGGGCGCGGGCGAGAGGTATGAAATCGCTCGCGTTGGGCTATAATGCGCGCTCTTAACCCAGGTGAACACAGGACACAAAACCTTAACTATATTATGTGTCTGACCGTATTTTTCCTCTAAAAAAAGGATTCGTCCGACACACCACTCAAAAATGTTAATCACAGTGAAATTCCTGTCTCGACCGAATCGGGCGAGTTACAGCGGCCGAGTCGCCTACTTAGCCGTTTTCTGGCTATATGGAGCGACTGCCTATCTAACGTCCACAATCCAGTTCGTATTTATCAAAACTGATTGTAAGAGTTTCGGGCCACCTGTTACGATTGTCAAAGATCTATCTACATATGACCGAGGGAACACCATAGGTACTTACTAATAACAATAATTATTACTTATCATTTTCAGTTACACTTGGAATCGAACCCATGCCCTCGTGCTCAGCAATCGCTCTTGTAGCCACTAGACCAACCAGTCACGATCACAGACAGCATAGTCTTGCATAATTTACTTCCAACACTGATGCCATTTTGGTCACTAAGAGCAATCAATTAGATAAGAAAAACGCATTAATTTCTGTGTCCATAAACTCGTTAGTCGACCTTGACATTTAAAAAAAGTGAATGAAGATCATTCTGCATCGCTAATCTGAATAATATAACATATTAGATAATATTATTAACATTGACTCAGATACATTACCTCGTATTTCAAACTCATTAATAACTTCCAAAAAGATAATTAATCTAACTAATAAATAAACCTAATTTGAAGAAAGAATTTCGACGAGTCTTGACTTCTTGTAATTGTGTATCTTTGATCGAGCATAAAGAAAGAATTAGCGAAACTAAGAAAAAAACTAGTAAAAATAGTGGTCTTACTTTGTCCAATTTTCAAATAAATTCACCAAAAAATAGTGCGTACAACCAACTACTATTGTAGCAAACTAATACTGCCACTTACGGGATAATATCTACCGTGATTATTATCCATTTTTATGAGCTTCAGATATTGCGACTCTGTTGCAAGAGCTATATTTGCGAAATGACTATCAATCAACGAATGATCAATGACTGATTTGAATGCAATAGGGGATCGGACAAAAAAAACTAATTAGTCCGTCAGATAGATTTCCAAAAAATATTAACCACATATTTTTTATTTTTTCACGTAAACAAAAAATGAAGACGATACAGTGCTTCGAAAACTCGTGTGACGTCATATGATAGTACATTTTGTACCTTCAATTGAAGTTTCAAGCCCCACTCCATGATCTTTGACGCGCTTTATCTTCGTCAATTTTTATTGATTTGATAAAACAAAAAACACCTATCCAATATTTTTCGATAATTCAACTGACGGACTAAACAGAATCATATTTTTTTGAGTCAGTCCGATCCCCTATTGTTAAGTGCAGACAAATCTGTAACCCTGTTTCTTAGTCTTGTTAGTTAGTTATAAACCATCATCATTTTCTTAGCCTATCTGCAACTATGTTGGGGATGGCTTCCAGTCTGAATGCAGCTGAATACCAATATTTTACATGAAGCGACTGCCTATGTGCCGTCCACAACCCAGTTAGTACTGCTGGGATTACCCAGCACGAGTACGATACCCCTTGGTAAGACTGCTAGTTTACCGTCGGTGTGATTATTTAGTTATAAGACGTAAAAACGTAAGGAGTGAATAAATTAACTACTACATTTTCTTTATCGAGTACAACTTACAAGCAAAATCCCTTCCCCCCTTTACTTACTCCCTACCCCTGCATTCCACTCCCATCTTACAGCATATTACCATCAACCGGGCACACATTCAAACTCTGTGGCTGCTACCGAAAAATTTCTGATGGACGAACCCTTTGATCGAACCCAGGATCTCATATACCTACAGAGACATCTTCCGTGATCATCCTCTATCATGAGCTCCAGATATTTTGACTCTGTCGCAAGCACCATGATCGCGAAATGGAAAATATCACTTCTTAGGTGCAGACATAATTATCTATCTACCCTCTTTCTTAGTCTCGTTACTTAGTTATAAACCGTGAAAGCTTAAAAGAGTGACTAAGTTAACTCATAGTTGCAGTATCCCGTACAAGTGTACAACTAACACGCGTAATCCCTCCCCCCTTTACTTACTCCCTACCCCTACATTCCACTCCCATCTTACAGCACTAAGTAGCACCGTAGCTAAGAGCCTAGTTAATCACGTCTTATTCCCAATCTGGCGCATTCATCTAGCGTTATCTCCAGTCGTGACCAGCCAGGCACTCCTGCGCAGGTAATTGTGGCACAACGGCTACAATGGTAAACGTGGTTGGTAATTAAATTGGTGGGTTGTTGTAAGGTTGGTTGCTGGTTGGTTGGTTGGTTCGCGTGTTTGTGGAGTGTGGTATGATGTGTGGTTGTCGTGGTGATGGATGAAATAGTTCATTGGTTAAACATGCAATTTTATTTAGGTGATTGGGGATTGTGGAAGTTTTAATATGTATTGATATAAAAGTTTTGATAATTGTGCGCACAGTCACTTAAAAAGGAGTTCTGGATATGTCTTTCTGGACTCAAGATCTCAAATGGAAATGAGATATTTTGGCAAAACCTTAGCATTACTGCTAAAAGTAATCATTTTAAGCCTAAATATTTATCTTGGTACTTTGGTCGACACGGAGACACATTAAAATTCCCGTACGATAATTGATCAACATAAATTGGTTTTGTATAGCTTGATTGGTCGTGCGTACAATTCATTAAAATAAAACAAAGAGAATATTTCAACAAAGATTTTTCCTTAAATATCAAAATATTGTTAGTAAACAAAAACACGATGGCCTTACAGAAACACATATACATTATGTATGTACATTTTATTAGACTTACATCACACGACCTTGTGGGAGCTAACGACACGAGGTGCGCAAGCGTCGTGAAAGACAATTTGAGTGTGAAAATAACAAAATCTGATGGAGGTTTGGTTGGAATCCACTGTTACATTGGAGACAGTGACCTGGGCCTCAAGTCTGCTATTACAATAGTGTCAGAATGGTCTGTCATTGGTGTCATAATGGTTGATTTTGACAAGTTTGGTAATCTACTAACACAATTGCGTCACTATGACATTCCAATGGTCAACCACTGACACTCCATTGAAAGAAGTGGACTAAAATGGTAATCTCGTACACAATGACAAATGGATGACTGACTTAAACGGTAATCTGCTAAAATTTTGACAGTTCCTTTGACCAGTGATCTACCACTCTAACGTCATTGTGCAGTCATTGCTTTTATTTGATAGTGATACGAACAAGTATTGTGTTTGACGTGTTTTTTTTGTGGAATATTGAAGAGAAGAAGGAATCATCCGCCCCTAAGACGACCCACTGACCATGTATTCACTACGAGCAAATATTCTCGAGCTGGCCAACGCAGTGGATGCTAGAGAAAGAGCTGAAAGAAGATGGGCGGAATGCAGAAGACGTCGTCAAGCCCGTCGCTTGATGAGACTTAATTCGAACCCCTTTATTGATATTCCCGAGGCGGAATTTGTAAAAACGTTTCGCCTTGGGAAGGACTCCTTACGGGGGTTAATCGAAGAACTCATTCCCCTTATGGCCAGACCGCGTAGAAACGATAGCATATCGGCAGAAATGAAGGTGAGAAAACTGAATTTGACATTGATTTATTATTCTATAGCTATAAACACGAAATAGGTTAATTAATGTTATACTTATTTTTCATTACAGATTCTAATAGCACTTGCATTTTATGCATCAGGGTCCTACCAAAATTTGGTTGGACAGAGTGCCCTCCATAGTGTTTCTCAAAATACGGTGTCTAGAGCCATTAATGAAACAACAAAAGCATTGAATAAAATATATCACAAATATATTAAATGGCCTACACAATGTGATGAAAGGAATATTATAAAGGCTAAGTGAGAAATGAAATATACCCTGATTGTTTATTTGTATTGCCTGTTACGTACCTAAGCAGAATTATAATATAGTTACTAAAAACTTTTCAGGTTCTATCAGAAATTTGAATTTCCTGGCATCCTGGGTTGTATTGATGGCACACATGTTGCAATATTAAGGCCGCACATACATGAGGAACGGTACTATAACAGAAAGGGCTTCCATTCCCTTAATGTTATGATAGTAAGTATTGGGTAGAGAGTAGAAATGTCTACCTACTGCCTAATTTTTTATATAATGTCTGTAATGCAATAACAAGCAATTATACATAGTATTTAATTCATTTACAGATTTGCGATGCTGATTTGAATATTTTATGTGTGGACGCAAGCAACCCAGGATCCGCACATGATTCCACTGTATGGCAAAGCCATCCACTTAGTCACCACTTGAAGCAAATAACAGAAAATACTAATGAACAAGTATTTTTGTTAGGTACCTATTACAATGCTTTTTTGATGAACCCTATGATCTTTATCATGATCATGTGTTAATGTTTGTTTGTAAACTGAGTATAATTTTCAGGTGACAGCGGGTATCCACTAAGGAAAACCATGATGACCCCAATCCTCAATACTGTAGATGGGACACCACAACATCACTATTATATGAAGCATGTGACTGCACGCAATACAGTAGAGCGTTGCATCGGTGTATTAAAAGCACGTTTCAGGTAATGAGCATGTCTAGGCAATTGTTCTACTTACACAAGAACAGCAACTATTTTTATATTGAATGAATTTCTTATTTTAGAAATGTCAAGAACATTAAGTATATAAAAGTTAATCTATTAAGATGTTTAGTTAAATGGGGTTGTATAATAGTAAATTGATTTTTTGCAGGTGTTTGCTTGCAGCACGTGCTTTACATTATAGTCCAACAACTGCAGGGATGATTGTGAATGCATGTTGCATATTACATAATATTGCAAACATGGCAAGAGCACCCTTGCCACCTGATGAAGTTTATGCAGAAGGCTTGCAACAGGTATGTGATTTCTATTCCACTTTTTTGGAATATAATTAATATGGAATATTAAATAATACCACTATGTTAAAAAATCAACATTTAAATTACTTTTATTTCTCATAAACTAAATATTTATTTAACAATATTAAACTTGACTTTCAAGCCAATTGAAAAATCTGAAATCTTCATTTTGTCATTAAAATAATAAAATAAAAGAATCTAATGTAATAATAATAACAAATCAAAATCAGTCGTCATACAAAATGAAAAAGATCTTTTATGTAGGTATAACAAATCACATTTTTTTTTAAATCACTGTCATATCATTAATCACTAATCAGTCTTTTAATTTAGGGGGAAGATAATGATGGAGCAACCAATTATCAAGACCATCGAAGGGTGAATCGGGATCTTCTTGAAGGTCGAGCACTGCAGCAGGCTCTGGTTGACAGACTGTGGAGAAATGCATAAATTTAAATTAGCAGGGCAGGCAGTCTCTACAATAACAACGACGCTAAGAATGTCGTTAAGTCGAATAATCGTAAACTTTCTTTAATAGATTTTCAACCTTATGCTGTTGAAATAAAGCTGAAAATCTTTTAAAGAAAGTTTACGATTTTTCGACTTAACGACATTCGTAGCGTCGTTATTAATGTAGAGACTGCAGCCCCAGGTATGTAATGTAAACCCACCTCAATATTCTAGTGAAGTACGAAAATGCTCTAATTATTATTAAAATGATTTAACTCTTTGTTACAGATCCACAGTATCGCACAAAATATGATTTAAAATAGCTGACTGATAATGTTGTCTTTTTTTATTTTATACTTTTTAATTATTGATTTGTGTCTGTAGTCATTAACTTGCACCTTACTATTGTATCGAGTCTGGTTCTTCTAACCAACCTAACAGACAGAATGATGTGTGCAGGGGAGTTCGTTCCGCCACTTCTTCTTTCCAGCTATGTTTTAGCTGGAAAGAAGAAGTGGCGGAACAAACTCCCCAGCACACATCAATCTGTCTCGATACAATTTTCAGGTGACAGCGGGTATCCACTAAGGAAAACCATGATGACCCCAATCCTCAATACTGTAGATGGGACACCACAACATCACTATTATATGAAGCAGAGCGTTGCATCGGTGTATTAAAAGCATGTTTCAGGTAATGAGCATTTCTAGGCAATTGTTCTACTTACACAATAACAGCGACTATTTTTATATTAAATGAATTTATAATGTCAAGAATAATACCACCATGTTAAAAAATCAACATTTAAATAACTTTTATTTCTCATAAACTAAATATTTATTTAACAATATTAAACTTGGACTTTCAAGCCAATTGAAAAATCTGAAATCTTCATCTTGTCATTTAAATAATAAAATAAAATAATCTAAGTTACAATATCTTATGTAATAATAATAACAAATCAAAATCAGTCGTCATAAAAAATTAAAAAGATCTTATAAGTAGGTATAACAAATCACATTTTTTTTTAAATCACAGTCTCAATATAAATATACAGTCATATCATTAATCACTAATCAGTCTTTTAATTTAGGGGGAAGATAATGATGGAGCAACTAATTATCAAGACCATTGAAGGGTGAATCGGGATCTTCTTGAAGGTTGAGCACTGCAGCAGGCTCTTGTTGACAGACTGTGGAGAAATGCATAAATTTAAATTAACAGGTATGTAATGTAAACCCACCTCAATATTCTAGTGAAGTACGAAAATGCTCTAATTATTATTAAAATGATTTAACTCTTTGTTACAGATCCACAGTATCGCACAAAATATGATTTAAAATAGCTGACTGATAATGTTGTCTTTTTTTATTTTATACTTTTTAATTGTTGATTTGTGTTTGTAGTCATTAACTTGCACCTTACTATTGTATCGAGTCTGGTTCTTCTAACCAACCTAACAGACAGATGTGTGCTGGGGAGTTTGTTCTGTCACTTCTTCTTTCCAGCTAAAACACTAGGAAGTGTCGAAGGGTGGGCGTTTTGGGGGACTGTCTCTTGTAAATAAGTAAAGTACATTTTGACGTTCGAAAAATGCTGATTAGTGAATAAATGAGTTTTGATTTTAAATAAATTAATATTCTTTAATTATCCATTGTTACATTTAATCATTTATCATAACAGCCATTTGGGATCGGTCATAGTTATCTTTAAATAATCTGACAAAATTACCTCTTGCCTACTTCTGAAAGCTTTAGTCAGACTCAGAATCTGATGACACCAAAAGTCTGCGGAGTTTCTGTGAAAACAAAATTAATTTTAATACAAAAGTTACGACTTCTTATAAAGCATGTGTAACCTAGCACTTAGTATCAGAGTTACAATCAAGATGTCAAATTCTGGCTAATGCAATGTAATACTAATTATCTGAGCCCAAGCTTTTAAGCTTAGCTGAAGGGGCTATATTAATTATTATAGTTTTAATTGAAATGCTCACTTTGAGTAGAGGTTTCGATTTTAGGTGAAACCAAAACCATTTATAAAAGTGAATTACCGGTAACTCAACAGTAATTAGCAATTACCTTTTTTGGCACACAGTGGCCTATAAGGTCCACCATTTTTTCTGTGGTGGAGCTCAGCCTATCAATGGCCCCAGCTAAATTATTAATGGCCTCAGCCTGTTTTAATGTGGCCTCGGCGTTCCTGGCTTCAATGCTCTCCAGCCTTGATTGAGCAGCTTCGAGAGCTGCATGGTCTCTATCTATTAAAAAAAAATTTTGTTACATCAAACAACATACTTTGCCCTAGAGTGGGATGTCAATGGTCAAAGCAAATAAGTGCAAGATCTTTACCTTCTGCTGCATAACGCCGTGTGGATCTTTGGCGACGGCGTCGCTTTGGAGGTTGGTCGGTGGTGGATGGCCGACCTTCTAAAGGTTCCGGTTCCAAGCTGAAAAATAAGAATTACAATGACATTAGTCTCCATGTTATCCTATTTATTTAAACCCATCTGTAGAAAGTTGCAGTATACCTTATTTCTTGAGTTATTGGACTTTCCACAAGCTCATCTCTCACCTCAATTATCGGCACTTCATAATTATCTAATAGTCTGTAAAAATAAAAACAATGTTATGAAAATAGTTCAGAAACTAGTTACTTATGATGAAGATGAAAGCTAAGCAAATTAAGCACAAAGTACCAAGTTAGTGCCACTTACGAGAAAGAATTGTTCTCAACCTGAAAATTTGAAGTAGGCAGTGGAGAAGCATTCACCACAGGAAGCATGATAGTTGGCTATTTAACAAAAAAAAACATACAGTTATTATAACAAAGCAAGCAAGTCAACAAAATGTGACAGTGAACTAATAAATAAGTAATATAGCTAAGCATGCAAATAAAAAAACATGATACACAACTCTGTGAGATATTAGTTTTGTTAACAAGTTAGAAGTACTTCCCAATGTGCAATACAACATGTTCTAATGCTTACAGTGAGTGGGTTATGTCGGACACCTGGCAGTGGCTCTCCTACATCTCGCCCTAAAATATTATACAACCGCTCTTGGAGTGGGGTTAATGATATTTTTTTTGCAGGACCACCACCTAAAATGCAAGTTATAAGATGATTACTAGGTATACGCTTCCCACTATAATTCTGCAATGCTGCCAAAAGAAAGTTGAAAGTTACTTACCGGTTGCACTTATTTCATTTTTCTGTGATTTAATTTTTTTTAATGTTTTGCTCTTATACTCATTGTAGAACTAAAAAAAGTGCAAAAATAATAAGTACATTTATCATTTTATAAATAATGCAGACTTAATAAATAAAACTGTACATAGGTACTTACTGTGCGCCACTCTGCCGGCGTTTTAGTGGGGCAGTCCACCGACACCGAATTTAAAATTTGGGCGCACTCCACCCAATATCTTTTTAATAAACTGCGCCCTTCATTAGTGCGGCTGCAGTGGCCAAGCGCCAGGTCTTGGTGGCTCTCGAGAAAATCCATAAGAGCCGAAATTTGCTCAGTTAGCACCATTTCGAATATAGCTAATAGCAAGAATCTACAATCTACTACACTTCCTTTACAAATTATAGTACTCTGAGTACTACACCTAGATGAAATTAATATTATTAAACCGGCACCGGCCGCTAGAAATAAACAAAAACAGATCAACGTCAGTAACGCAGTAATGTCACATTTGACTTTGACAGCTAAACAAAATATTGAGTTGTTTATTTTCGTATTTAATGTTTTTTGCTATTTACGAACTTCTTACTACTTCAGATTGCTTCTAACACTAATAAATAATATGTAGAAATAAATATAAACTAAATGTCGCATGAATAAATGTTTAAATTTTGTAGTAGTTTTTCGAAAATCATTTCTACCATCGGGTTTTATAATAATGGCAATACGACAATGTCATTCTAACACAATTCTATTACGAGACCATTGACAGACCAATGATCGACCAATGATCGACCATTATGAATTAGCAGATTACGAACTTTTAGCAAAATGACAATGGCATCGTGTTGGAATGACGATATTTATAAAAATAGCAGACTTGGGGCCCTGGTGTGGGTTGCGGCAATCCGCTGGATGCGAGACGCACGGGACCGGTCAATATGGCGAAACTTAGGGGAGGCCTATGTCCAGCAGTGGACGTATTTCAGCTGAAATGATAATGATGATGATGATTGAAGACGGTCATGTGGTATTCTTTATGGCAACATTAACTGCCCGCGCCCTTGAGCGCGCGTTTAACTCATCGCCTAAACAAATAAGGTTGAAAATGGGGATGCGTTTGATTCTCGTGACTGCCAATAAGAACGATAGTTTGCAGATTTAATTTATTAAAAAAAAATACGCTGTAATGTTAAAATATTTTTACATGTCTTTAGTTGGTTAAATTTCCTTTCTGATAGTAAAAAAAAATAACAGTTATCGCTCAAAATATTGAGCATTTCGAGACGAAAAAGTTTTTTCGTGTGATTTTTTTGTGATTCTGTGATTTTTTTTTTCAAGGTTCTTGATTAATTTTAGAAAATATTTTTGCATAAGTCTTTTACCTATACATTTGACTATACACTGTATTTTTTTTGGAATTGTAATAAGTAGCAATACGGCTAACTCTGCAACGAAAAACAGGTCGTTTTTACGGTGTCCCTCTTATCTGCTCCTTAACAACACTGGGGCCACGTGAATTCACGTGATGGATCATAGTCATCTCTCATTATAAGCGATCATTTGAGGAGGTATTTTAGCTAAAGGTGAAAGTCCTTGAATGCGAAATTCTTACGTTTTTTGCAATTTGCAGGTCAGTGAAAAAACAAAGACCGACGAAAATAAAAGGAGGTGCTTAATTCGACATGTACAGTTTTTTTAAGCAATTTAAGTTCAAACCTGCGTTATCCTCGAAACCGACTATAAAAAAGGACGTACTTGGGTTTGATAAAAACTAAAATAAACAGAGGCGAGGCGAGTCAGTCAATAAAATCAATTGCTACTGATACGTTCACTATCTCGTGAGTAGCTGACATTCACCTCAAGTGGAACCTGGGTTGTTACACTTCAATAAATAATATACAAATGGACATCTTCAAGGTGGCTCGACAAAAGTGTACAGTGAAAGGGTTTTGAGGTTTGTAACCATATTCGAAAAACAACTTCCAGGGTTTTGAACCTCCCGTCGGGACTGCGGATTATCGAAAGGCATAACGCGGCCTCGGCACAAGGGCAAAGAAGGAACATTGGTTGGTTTTTAGTCAGTAGAAGTCTGACATTCCCTTCCGCTCTGCCCAAGAGCGGGAGGGGGGGGGGGGTTATTTGATGATTTTCCACCCAACAAAAAAAAAGGGTTTTGAACCGTATCTTATTAGCAGTGGGTCTCAATTTTCACGTTACTTTCATCGTCATCTTTGCTTGTAGCCGACTCATCATTCTCTTGTCCTTATCCTAATTCATTTGGGGTCGGCGCAGCATGACTTCTTTTTGCATACTTCTCTATTATACTCGTCATCTCATCTGACAGGTGAGAGCCAGTCGGCAAAGGCCTGCCTGGCTTAAGCCATGTATTATATGGCAAGAAAGGAGGTCCTTTCTTGCCATATAATACAGGGCTTGAACATCACTTAACCCTAAAATCAATCAACGCTTTAAACAATAACTCATAATAATTAGGTGTTATTGTTTAATTAGGTCCTAATTTTTTTTTTTATTAAAATAACTTGCGCAAGTCCGCAGATAAAAATCCTGACACACCTTAAAATTTTGTCGCCATTAAAACAAAGACGCATGGAACAGGTCCGGACTTGCAGCGGAACAGGTGCCAACTGGAGGCTGGGAACGCGGACATCTGCTGTGGCTGTAGGGTTCCGTGAGATTGAAGCTTGATGAGTAGGTATTGAGTGCTAAGATAACCCCCACTATATTTAAAATCACTCAATCTTGATTTTTTCATTGCGTGATTATTATTTCCCTTTCAATTTCATTTTCATGAGAGAGACTACTTAATAGTACACACGGCTACACATCAAGCTATACATTTCCAGTTTACAGTGATCTCGCACTGTACGGAAATCCTATACAATGAGAGACCAGCTTATACTGGAAGTGCATAGCTTGTTGTGTAGCCGTGTGTACAGCCACATTTCGCCAGTTATATTTAAATCCCTAGTAATCCGTATTAGACTTCGTAGTTGCTACTGGCTGATGGTAAAACACAAAAACAGTTTGCCCGACCCCGGGAATCGAACCGTGGTCGCGCTTGCGATCACTAGACGAGGCAGTCTTTTATAAACTACGCAAACTTTATTCGTGTCTAAAAATATATTTATTTTAATCGGCTTGTACTGTCAGGGGATCAGAAAGGAATAAACAAAAGAAAAATATTGGCAGTGGATCGGTTTTGGGGGATCAGACCGGAATAACTCACTCAAGTCGGAGTGGAAAACCAACAAATACATGAAATACCCACTTAGAAATTCCCTATAACTACTAAATTACAAATCACGCAACTAAACCTGCTAATTCCCTAATCAAATAAAGTTTAATGCTACGGAACCACAACCACAGAACCTCAACTCAATCATTCATTAAACAATGTCGCTGTATCAAATTATATCGGCCCATCGCTTTACAAGCCAAATACCACCTTAACACAGGCTGACAGAGTTTCTTTTGTAGTGTTGATGTATCAAATTAATATCAATCCATAGACCTGCAAGCTGAAAGCAATTCTGGTAGAAGTAGCTAGAGTTTATTTTAGTGTTTCAGTAAGTTTATATGTAAAATCGACAGATGTTGATGGATGCAAATTGATGTGTCGACATGGAATTTTTTAACCGACTTGCGAAACATGGGTTGTTACTTTGACAAGCCGCCGGTGGTTTATATTTTATTTACTAATGCGTATTTAAATATTATGTAGGTGAAATACAACAGTATCAGGTGTTTGACACCATTTTTACAAGATTATTTTTCAAAGGATTTTTTGCTTTTGTTTTGATTTATAAAGGTACAAGTTGGTAGCCGACTGCACGCAGCAGCAGCAGACGACGTGTCGCAGCGACACTACTGTTTTCTACGTATTTCTGTGAAATTCCCTTCCGCCTCCGTAGTTAGCGACATGAAGCTAGCGACGCGTCGTCGAGCGGCAGACGGCAGTGTCGTCCGACCGTAGATCAGTAGTGCCGCTGACGCCGGAGCAACGACACGTCGAGCATGTTCAAAGTTATTGATTAGATAGTGATGTGTTGATGGTTTGACGGCACGGTTGGCGCAGTGGCTAAGCGATTGGACTGCTGCGCTGCGTGTCGCGAGTTCGATCCCCGCACGGAACAAATATTTGTATGACCTGCAGATAGTTGTTTCGGGTCTGGGTATTTGTGTATGTGAGCTTACCTATATGTTTGTGAACGCACCCACGATACAGGAGAAATTCCTAGAGTGGAGCAACGCTTAAAAAAAAAAAAAAAGTTATTTGCAGTCGGATTCGAAATCATGACTGCAGCGACATGACGCGATGACGTGTCGTGACGACATGTCGTCTGCTGCTGCTGCGTGCAGTCGGCTACCAACTTGTACCTTTAGGTTTGATAACATAACATCACGCATGTAATCCTCGAAGGGTTAGGCAGAGGTGAAACCACATTTAGCTAGTTATTTTTAAGTCCCATGTAATAAGGATCGAACATATTGCCATCAACCGGGTACAAATCAAGACACTGCGGTTGCTACGAATAATTTCCTAATGGGAAAACTCAATAACACTGTGCCCGAACTGGGAATCATGGGACTTTAAACTTAATTGGCGAAATGTGGGGCACTATAATTAGGACCACAAACTTTTTTTTTTCTGGGGTGGATTGAAAATCATCAAAATGATCCCAAGGAAAGAGAGTGTCAGACTTCTACTGACTAAAAACCACCCATGTTCCTTCTTAGCCCTTTATGTCGAGGCCGCGGTATCTTTGTGACCAACCCGCAGCCTCAACGGGAGGACCACCACCTCTGACTACGATCTTTTGACCACAAGGTTTACTTTTTACTGTAAGCTGTGGAGATAATAATATTGTTTACAACATCAATCAAAAACACACACATCACGTCTATATTTCAAGTTAAGTTCTTCCCAGTTTACCAACCTTGTACCATTATAATAACTAACATCTCAAAATATACGGTTAGTCGTAAAATATTTATGACCAATGCGAGACCACACGCGGAGATTTATTTACGAGAATTTACGACAAGTTTCCCGGTTAAGTAAAAGTTAAGAAATTAGTGGTAGGCAATGTTGTTTCTAAGTTATAAGTTCATCATCATCATCATTTCAGCCAAAAGACGTCCACTGCTGGACATAGGCCTCCCCCAGGCATTTTTGGGGGGGTTTGCCATAATCGCCACGCTTGGCAGGCGGGTTGGCGATCGCAGTATGGTTGTTACAAAGACACAGAGAACGCTGCTGCCCATTCTCTGGTACATCCCTTAGTCGCCTCTTACGACACCCACGGGAAGATATGGGATGGTGCTATTCTTTACGTCCGACACCACACGGAACACAGTTATAAGTTGGTGTAAATAAATTATATGGTAACTTAGTAAGTAAATTAGCTGGCAAACTGTAACTTAGAAATATGTAGTATGAAATAATTTATTGGAAATGTAGGTACCCAGGTTGAGCAGTGGCGGCCCCGACTTACGAACAGTGAGTCGTGGGTTCGAACCCCGTCAGGCGCATTACTTTGTGTAATTTATTTCATCACCACTGCTCTCAAAACGGCGAAGGAAAACATCGTGAGGAAACCGGCATGTCTTAGAACCAAAAAATTCGAAGAAATGTGACATTTACTAATCCGCACTGGGCCCGCGTGGTAGATTATAGCCCATCCCTCTTCTAGAGAGGAGGCCTGAGTCCCTGCAGTAGGAACATTATAGGCTGATGATGATGATGATGACGTAGGTACCCAAGAAGACACTGTGTTTCTGGTAATTTCATTTAATATGAATTTCACTAAGAACTGTTATAACAAACGATACATTGTCATCGTAATCATTCTCCTGCCCGGCTCCCACACATAAACACGATACGACGTCGCGTCGTACAACGATGCGGCGTCGTTTCACGATACGACGTCGCGTCGTGGAAATCTACGATGAGCATCGTAAAAAAACACGACATCGTAACGTAATGTGCCACGCACGATACACGGCACGATGCCGTCGATACAGAGGGGTGGTGTTTTAGTTCATTCCGAAAAATGGACCGCTACTAGAGCGCACACCACACACCACACTAGGTGGGAGCCCTTGTCCCAATTTATTTGGGGTCGGCGCAGCATGGTATTTTTCTTCCATACTTATCCATTACTCGTCATCTAGGCAGTCAGCTCTTTTCTAGCCCTATCATCCTTCACACTGTCCATCCATCGTTTCTTTGGTCTTCTACTCTTATACTACTCTACAAACGATACGTCAAACAAATTATCTTCAAAAAGTCTTCATCAACTCAATGAAACATTTTTATTTTCTACAAAATCATCTTTCAACATAATTAAACAATAATTCAATAAACATAACTTACCATAATAACAAATTATAAAGAACCAGAACATACCTGTAACAAAAACAAACAAAATTAATTAGTTTTAAAGTTAATATTTGAGTATCAACAAGAACAAGAATCCCAATAATTAATATTCAATAATAAACAAATGAATGACCGGATGTCTGATGGTATGGTATACGGTATGGTCGTTATTGTTTTGACGTGTAACAATGTAGGTTTACAGATATCCAAGATTATTCAGTGTGTTTTGTTTATGTCCAAAGATTATGTCGTCAATGGTAACATTATTACTTTATGATAAAGGAATTTCTTACGACAAACTGCCATCCTGGGGACTTAAAATGGCTGCTTTTGCAGAATCATGATTCATAATAGGATACTAATATTAATTAATTTAAAGGAATGAATTAAATGGTGACGATTTATTATAATAACTGTGTCTGTGATAATTTTAAGAAAGTTAAGGTGATTTATATTAAGATTCTGCTAGAACAGCCTGAGCTGATTAACATGGTTACCTGGAGTTCGAAACTTCTTCTAATACTCAACTAGAGCTTTAGCTAGTGTTCATCCAAGACTGTCTCAATTCTCAAAAAAACTATGGAGGCGTCATAGTCAAATAATTTATTTCAATTTATGTCCATTTACTACCACGGACATTTCACATTACTCAAAGTACTTATTGGTCAGTTTGTCAGAAGCTTCATTAAGATGAAGAACCAAAAGTTTGGCTGTTTGATTAATGAAGATTAATCCGTCTTCTATTCCCTCTTTTTTCTCTATTAATCGAACCTAACCCGTAAATATTTGACCATCATGACAAGCAACACGGTTTCCATTACCGTACCACATAATCGTGTTACTATAATGCGTTACTTGACAGACGATGTCGATGCTCAAGCTGCGCGCGCGCCGGGCCTGTCGACAGCATTGATTTATTTATAATTAAGTGTAGATCGTAATGTAAGCTTGCCTGACTTGCCTCTATGGTGAGTAGAGAATTACTTTCTTTGTGATGTAAATAAAATGCGGTGTATGGAACGTTTTTTGTTGGGTTAAGTGTGTTTGAGTCTGTGGATGGCTTTGTACTTGGAGTAGAGGAAGTTATTTATGGTAAATATGTTGGGATCCAGCTGTTACCACCTAGTTGAAGTCACGTTAGGACTTATTTTATTGTAAGGCATATTACATTTCCCAGGGAGAAAACAGGGTAATACGTTTGAATGGGCTAAACACCACAAAACTTTCCTCTTACCCTGACATTACTCTCCGTTTTAACACAGCAAACAAAAAGAAAGGAATATCATTAGTTAGTTACCTAAATATCGCCTTCATCACATCACCTTTCAAATAACAATTTGTCAATTCTCTTTCGTGTTAAAATCACCACTTACGCATTTCCCGACTCAGATGAACAGATGACAACAACGATCACTACCTGATGACTAGTGATCACTACCTGACGACTGATCTTGCAGTGTAAGTAAATTATTTCAACTGTTCGACAAGAACCAGTACAGTCAGTTCACTTTACATTAACGGCACACCTTTATACCGAGGTAGTAAGGTCGATTTTCGTTAGTTTACTCCGTTCTGTTCTGACATAAGGCTGATTGTTTCGGTATAATGAGTCAGTTGACAGGTGGTGTTGAAAGGAGCTCGTGCGTAAGAGTGGTGGAGTTAGGGTTGGCTTATTTCTGATAATCTTGGTTGATATTAGGGGAACAGGACTGTAAAAGATAGAGGGGACTTAACAAGGAAGAATCGTTAAAGTATTTCGTTAAAAAAAATGTCAACATAACATCACAATTCACACCTGTAATCCCTGAAGGGTTAGGCAGAGGAGTACCTTATATTACAGGTAGGTACACCCTCATTTCGCCAGTAGGTGTCCCATGTAAATGGGGGCGAGCCTATTGCCGTCAACCGGGCGCAAATTCATGGCTGCTACTAAGACATTACTGATGGAAGAACACTGTACGACCTGGGAATCGACTCCAGGACCTCATGCTCTGCAAACGCACTCGCGAACACTAGGCCAACATTATTTGAAATAATAATTTGACTGGTGCAGAAAAATATGCGCACGGGCAACTATAACAGGGGTCGATTATCTGTCAATCTCATAGTCGTTTTAATAATTATAATCAAGTTGTAAAGTTAATTAGAAACTTCTGTTAAAGGGGTAATTCCACTGAACTAATAATACTAAATGGTAATCACAAAACAATCAATAAACTGATCGGACAATTTTAATGAAAAGCTTTTGTTTATCAATCAGATTTGCATTTGTGAGGGAAACTTGTTTAATACCTATCACGGATAAAAGTAAAACATACCCTTTTAATGAAAGTTTCTGACTGTAAGGTCAAACACTCTAAAAATAAACTGATATAAAGGGTCGACAATTCTAAATAGACTGATCAACTCCAATTCTGTTTGTCCGATTAGCATAACATAACACCACAAGTGTAATAATTACCTAAAGATTAGTCAGAGGCGTACATTTTACCACATATTTTTGAGTTCTATGAAATAGAGAGCGAGCCTATTGCCGGGCACAGATCCAGACTCCGTGGCTACTGCTAAGAAATTTCTGATGGAATAACCCAATAACACTGCGACCCCTAGACCAACGAGGCAATCCGATCACCAATAAGATAGAATAGATTGTTCTCGAAACGCGGGCGAAACGACAGGCAATGCTAGTCTACCGGGGTTGCGGGACTGAGTGAAAGAGATAGGTACCACGGCCCCGGAACACAAAAGGCTAAGGAGGAACATGGGTTCGGTTTTTAGTCAGTAGAAGTCTGACACTCCCCTTCGCTCTGCCCAAGAGCGGGGGGGGGGGTCATTTGATGATTTTCCACCCACCAAAAAAAAAAAAAAGTATTAAAAACGTTATCATGATAGTAACGAATATAGCTTTAAGTTATGTGTTTATAGAATGTCATAACACACAATTAATAGGTCACTAAGTAGACAGGTGATGTCGAAAACCTTGCGCACGCGCCGACGAGCAGGGGTTGGACAAGCTGTCAATGTAAACTTAATTAAAGTTTAGTGAGTGGAACGAATCGTTTCAAATGATAACTTTATAAAGCTTTTTGAAAATACTAAGTAGCTTTATGTTTTGGCAATTTTAGTTTTCATGATCAGTTAGATTTTGGATGCGGCTTCTCTTGGATGATGGATGGTCAAGAAGAATGGACCTACTACCGGATTAACATGGTCCGATGTCATGTCAATCCAGGTCATGTTTTGTCTTTGATCGAATTCTATTCAGCCGCTAAGGCTAAGGCCAGAAAATGTAACACAGATCCAGTTATTTTTGCATTTCAAAATACAAATTAGAATTACAATAATTAAAAAAGCTTGAATTTTTGATTCACTACTGATAATTTCATTTTCTACCAAAGTAAAGTTAATAACCCTCCTTTTGGGCTTCGCCGCAGTCGGGTAAAAAATAACACCAAGCGTTTTGTAAAGAAAGAATATAAAACCATCTCATTATTTTAGGACATTTTATTTAAAACAGAACAGAATACTAACTTTACCTCAATAGCCTTGAATTCCGTCTAGCCACGCTTTGTCTATTGCACGCTTCGATCAATAATAGTACTAGATTAAGCATCAGGAACAAAACTAAGTCGCTCAAGTGGCCACGTTTGCACACACGTAAACATCTACATAGCATCTTAGAAAAAAGTTCAATATTATTAATAACTTCAGATGATTATAAACCTTAACACTTAAACATAACGTTTAATTATCATTGTAAAGTATATTTATTTAAGCCCTTTCATCGGAGAAAGATTAGAAGCAAAACATTTTAAATGTCGCTCCAAAGTAAAAAGTCATCAGTACAAAAATATTCATTCTAAAATGAAACTTAAATTCTAAGCAATACGGTTAAAAGCATTTTGTGTACAATGTCGTGCTTATTCTATTGCGGAACTAGCGTTCCCTGTTCAAGAACATGATACAATAGTTGGTGCGTTGTAGCAAACATTGGCCAAACAATTATAATATTCGCTGATTTAATTATATTTACAGTCTAATTATATTTAAATATTATGAAAAAGCACATAATGATATTAAATTACCGAAAAAAAGATATTCCTTCCAAAACCTTGTTGTTACGGTGGTTATTTACGCAGTTTTTGAACGCATACTGCGGTACTTTGACGTCTTAATGTTGGCTATGATTGGACCATACTGATTTGAAATAAGACCACAAATACGTTTGTGGTCTTATATTTCGGGCCGTTTTTGAAGCGCTTATCGGGAATCTAGTACATTATTGATCGAAGATTGCACGCCGAGGTTAAAAGGTCAACGATTTGTCCGCCAAAACATGGTAGAGTTTCCAATATTAAAATATTAGCTAAGACAAACATTGGACGTACATAAATATTTAGTTTAGTATTGTAATATTTGCTGGTCATGGCCAATGGCCCCATAAGAAATAAGCATAAGAATTTGTAATTATCGTGCATTAATATTCTTTGTTCAAGTTATAAGTCCGTACTTATTGTTATTTGTAATCTTTCAAGATCATTTCTGATCGTTCTTTATGTACTTATTAATAGTAAAATCGAAACTAAGAAGATCAGCCAGTGTACCAAAAGTGACGGAAGCGTCAATTATTTCAGAGCACGTAATGTGTCTCTTGTTATGAGTTATTCCGTTCGGATCCCCAAAAACTGATACCCTAACTAGGGGATCCGTTTTATTATAAATTATTTTCTATTCCGGTCTGATCCCCCGTAAAAGATCATGTTATTACGAGTTGTTCCGGTCTGATCCCCCAAACCGATCCACTGCCAGTATTTTTCTTTTGTTTATTCCTTTCTGATCCCCTGTAATTTATCATTCCGTTCTGATCCCCTTTTTGACACAAGTACAAGTGAAGTACAGTCAACCGAAAAACCGTTGTTAATGAAAAAATAATCAGTTTTTATTTCTATAACTTACAATTGTACGATCATCTCACAAACTACCAGGAGAACAGAAGAAGGAAGGAGGTATTGGAATCTTTAAATCAAATCTATATTATTTCTTTCTAAAACCATGCACTTATTTTTTCATTTTTTTTTCACTTTTTTAGATTCCAATTTCCAATACCTCCTTCCTACTTCTGTTCTCCTGGTAGTTTGTGGGACTTTACTGTAAAAGCATAATATAGATTTGATTTGAAGATTCCAATTTCCGATACCTCCTTCCTACTTCTGTTCTCCTGGTAGTTTGTGGGACTTTACTACCTATTCTTTTTTTAAAATCTAATAGAACGTGTACAAATATTTTGTTGCTGACTGTCCTAAAAATGTGTCAGGGTGTCCGATTCTTTTACGGGGGATCAGACCGGAATAGAAAATAATTTATAATAAAACGGATCCCCTAGGGTATCAGTTTTAGGGGATG
Organism: Diarsia dahlii; assembly: GCA_949775195.1. Lineage (NCBI taxonomy): Eukaryota > Metazoa > Arthropoda > Insecta > Lepidoptera > Noctuidae > Diarsia > Diarsia dahlii. The sequence goes on from OX459211.1 coordinate 17,948,669, forward strand.
AGACCGGAATAACTTCTAAACCGACTACATAACATGACACGGCTCCTGTAATCCCCGAAGGCACCGAAGGGTTAGGCATAGGTGTACCGAATACATTCATATATACACCCACAATTCGACAGTGTATGAGAAAACCATGATGGAAAAACTCAAAAACACTTTGCACGACCCGGGAAATGAACCCAGGACCTCATGCTCAGCAATCGCTATATACAAAGGACTACATGCATTCCCGATAAGTAGTGAAGGTTATAAACAGACTTTGACAAAACCTTCCTTTACCCAACCTGCGAGCCTTAACCGTCACTATAGAAATGTTAACAACAAATTGTCGCCTCCCAGTTTATTTTAAGCTTGGTAATCTGCTCGTGACGGTATCTTCACGACTTAGCCTCGAGGGGGAAGGCGCAACTTTGTTATTCCATTACCATAGTCCTTAGGGTGTGGGCACAAACAGGACCAACCTGTGAGGGAAGGAACGTTTGTTTGTTCTTATAGTGCCTTTGGCATTCTACGAATTAATAATCTGCATATGAAGTAGGGGAAAACCAATTAATTTTCTGGGCGAAATAATCCACAACGAAAGGACTGATCGCCCGTCTGGTGTCTGCCGGCGTCCCCGAAGATAAATAGAATAATAATAGGGGAAAACCAAAGAATAGATGGATGGATGGATTGTGTGAAAGAGAAAGGAGTAAATGATGCCTGACAGAATGAATGAAGTCTGCAGAACAGGTGAGAACGGAAGAAGGAAGAAGAATACGTTGTCTTCTTCTACCGACCGACCGTACCCAAGTAGAATGGTACAAGGACAGGCAGACGATGATGATGCTGTAGACTTTGTTTTAGCATTTAGACGAAGTTGGTAGGTTACACTGAACACACTACTGTACTGACGGCACGGTTGGCGCAGTGGCTAAGCGATTGGACTGCTGCGCTGCGTGTCGCGGGTTCGATCCCCGCACGGAACAAATATTTGTATGACCTGCAGATAGTTTTTTCGGGTCTGGGTATTTGTGTATGTGAGCTTATATGTTTGTGAACGCACCCACGATACAGGAGAAATTCATAGTGCGGGGCAACGTTTAAAAAAAAAATGCAAGGGCAAGGGCACAAGATAATCCAGGATCTACAAGCCAAATTCACTCATCAATTAACTCAAAACTAAAATCGGCATTTCCTCAAAGTCTAATTATTTTAAAACGAATGCTATGCTAAACATAGCTTGGTTGGTCTTAAGTTAACACATACAGCATTCGTTTTAAAATAATTTTCACTTTGAGGAAACGCCGATTTTAGTTTTGAATGTAGTAAGAACCAGGTGACTTAGAATGTGGTCGCACCTTTACTTGTCTTCGGGGAGTTGTAAACTTGTTACTGAGTTCGAGTAAACTGATGGAGAAATTCTATTGTCCGTTTTACGTCTATGTCCAGTCAATTTAAATAACTTCATGATTCGACTAATCCTTAACTGGGTAAGTTTTACAAACAAGTAAATACACTGTGGGAATAAACACATTACTAGTGGTTAGAAGTCCTAGAATAGACGTTGCGGAAGGCCAAAAATTATTCTGTGACACAGAAAGACGTACCATGGATATATCTTGGTGTTGAACCAAAAGCTGATCAACAGAGCCGATTTCGATTCATACGGGGGAAACCGGCCTTATACAAATATAATGAAGTTTTTGGGAAAACGAAAAATGCAGATGCAACGCAACGCCGGGAGAGGACACCCTAGAAAGACATACACGGCCCTTATGGTGAGGTTCTTTAGAAAGGACAGGTGCGTAGTAGCAATAGGAGAATGTCAGGATCGTATTAGGTGACGTTTTGTTGTTTCTGCCTGAGGGCGTGAGTTTATGTATGATATATCTAGGGTAATTTAGGAACAGTCACAATATGTAACTCGACAATCGTTTGTTTCTCGTGCCTTTAAAGGTGGTATCGCTATAACACTGACCAATAAGGAAGCAGCCTTACCATCCCTTCCATAATCGAACTCAATTATTTATAATAAGCAAAACTTACAGTCCGCAAAAACGGCTATATAACCAAAATGTTCCAGAAAACAAAAAATCCTTCATTGTAACATATTTGCAATGAACAGCTGCACGGAAAGACAGGTGGTATGGTATGGAACCAGATTGTCTTGTCCCTTTTTTTATTTCGCCAAAATTGGTTGTATTGACAACCTATTGAGTTCCTTTTACATTTTAAATGGCATTTTTAAATTGTAAAGATTCTGGGGTGTCGTGAAGGCAATTTTGGGTTTTTGAAGGATGACTTTTGTTGCCTGTTTGAAGGGTATTTATGTCTTTTAGACAGTATAATTTGTAGGTTATTCAGTTTGAGAAAATAAGTTATAAAATTTCGTCGTTTAACTGCACATAATTATATTTAAAATGTTATTCATTAAAAGATTCTTAAACCGAAATACATCTGGCACCTTAGTTAGTATTTTAATTGTGGCCATACTTTTATTTTAATAGGGTATTTTACCAAAAAAATCTAATTAGTCCGTCTGTTAGATTATCGAAAAATATCGGACACGTGTTTTTTGTTTTCTCAAATTAATAAAAATTGACGAAGATGAAACCTGTCAAAGATCATGAGTGGGGGTTTTTCACGTCACTTTGTGGGTAAATAAGTACTATCCTTGTGACGTCACACGACTTGACACGACTTTTCGAAGCACTGTGTCGTCTTTATTTTTTGTTTACGTGAAAAAAGAAAAAATACGTGTCCATTATTTTTTGGAAATCTATCTGACGGACTAATTAGATTTTTTGGGTGAAATACCCTATTAGGTAACTCCTGAGCTAGGTGTGAAAAAAACATCATAGGTACTTAATTGCGCTTTTATTTAGATATAGGTACGTTGCTCGTGTGGCTCAAGCTTTTTTTTTAATAGCTCGTACTGTCCCACCGCTGAGTAAAGGCCTACCCAATTGGAGGAGCCTTTCATGTGCTCATTTTTGGCCCTCATGGTACGCGTCCAGACTCCAGATCGTCACGCTACCTCTTTCTGGGTCGGCCTCACCGGCGCCGTCCATCTTCCGGCAACCATCGTGTGGAGACTTTTGCCCAGTGGTCATCGTGAATGCGGCTGACGTGACCCGCTTAAGTAATACGAAAAATCAAAAAACTATTTCTGTGAATATATTTTGGTATGCAAACTTTAACCACAAAATAGGATTTCTACTGTATCGTGGGTGCGGTTACAAACAAATCACATACACACAGACCCGGGCTTTCTGTCAGTAGGCCAAACTAATATTAGTTTAATCATAACATGTGAATCTGTCGTGCGATTTGTAAATAAACATGCCTATGTTTGATTTAAGAGTTTTTTTTTTCGAAAAGCCGATAAAGTTTTTATTGGTTAGAAACTTTTTTGTGAGTGTTTGTTTTGGTATTAGACGATCATTTTTAGAATAAAACGGTGGGTTTTGTAATAAGCTTACCACGAATGACATCAAAGGGGCCGTTTTTAGGGTTCCGCAGTCAACTAGGAACCCTTATAGTTTCGCCATGTCTGTCTGTCCGTCCGTCCGTCCTCGCTTAATCTCTGTGACCGTTAGCACTAGAAAGCTGAAATTTGGTACCAATATGTGTATCAATCACGCCAACAAAGTAGTAAAATAAAAATTGGAAAAAAATGTTTTATTAGGGTAGCCCCCCTATATGTAAAGTGGGAAGTGATTTTTTTTTTAATTTTAACCCTAACGTGTGATATATCGTTGGAAAGGTATTTAAAAATGAATAGGGGTTTTCTAAAATCATTTTTTGATAATGTCAATAATTTCGGAAATAATCGCTCCAAAAGTAAAAGACAATGCGTCCCCCCCCCTCTAACTTTCGAACCATAAGCTTAGAAAATATGAAAAAAATCTGAAAAGTAGAACTTTATAAGGACTTTCCAGGAAAATTATTTTGAACTTGGATGGAAACAGTTTTTGTACAAAAAAGACAAAAAGTTGTACAAAATAATTTCTGGACTAAGTTCGTAGTATAATCGTATATGAAAGCATTTTTTTTAACTTCGTTTACATATTTTATTATCCTGAACGTATCTTTTTTCAAACTAAAAAAAAAATTATTACTACGGAACCCTACACTGAGCGTGGCTCGACACGCTCTTGGCCGGTTTTTTTTTGTTTAAATGCCATAAATATAACAAAGAAGAACTAGAACTAGTGTTTAATTAGGTTTCCAAAGCTCCTTTCTATTCTTTTGTTTGTCTAGTTTTCCATATCCTTATGAGACGAGGTCTTCGTCAGGAAAAAAATCTGCTAGTAATTATCTTACTAGAGGGTTCTAGTAAGATAATTTTACCCGCAGATTTTTTGAAGTGAAAACTTCTTTAGCGGCGCTGAGCACTTTTTTGTATGGGTAAAAACTTTCAAACTCGCGTCAGGGTCACGTGATGCTGATCGAAAAATCGTAAGATTTTTCGATCAGCATCACGTGACCCTGACGCGAGTTTGAAAGTTAATATTGAAGTTTTCACTTCTGCCGGCACTCCCGGAGTGCTATTTTTTTTTTTCTCCTACTGTGTTTTTTCTCTAACATATCCTTAACGTAAACAACAGATTTTCGTTGCTCCCCTTACACAATAGGGTCGACATTAATATAAGCAACCAGAGAATGTAGCAAGCTATTGGTAAACACGATGTTTTCGCGGAAATGCATGTTATTAGTCTGAATGTACAACGGTACTCTATTCAAAACATGTTTATTGTTACGGCTTTTTAGGTCGAGCGCTTGAAATTCAGCCTTATTTTGTGTGCCTGAAAAAAATGGTTAAATTTTTGTGTGCTTTCGTGTTTATTAAAGAGGTCATGTTGAATTATATTTGTTAAATCATGAACTCTCCGTCTAAATTGAAGGTTTATAATTTATATCATTTGAGCGACGGACAATATTCACAACCCTTCATCGATCTATCAGGCAATTAATTTAAAAATTACGAAGTAAGTACCCCTTTCCCGTCGGGGCTGCGGGTTGTTCGCAAGAGATACCGCGGCCTCGACATAAAGGGCTAAGAAGGAACATGGGTGGGTTTTAGAGTGGGACCCATTGATATAATAAAACCCTAGATGCACAGTCTCGAACAAAACAAACAGTCGAAGCTGTCGCCAAACACTCACCAATACACGCACACTACTACATGTAGTTATCGTCACTATAAACATTTTTTTTTTTGCCAAATTCAACCTTACGCAGATTCCTTTTACAATGCAGTTATAAAAAGCAATATAAAAAGTACTTTGTACGACCGTGCAGAGACGCGAGCGACGCGAGACTATTTGAAATGAGTTCATTGTGAACTCATTTTAAGCGGACGGTTTGGAGACGCGGAGTGTGTATCTTGGGTTTTATTATATCAATGGTGGGACCCCTTACTTTTTTTTTTTTTTTTTTTGGTGTGTGGAAAATCATCGAATAACCCCCGCTCTTGGGCAGAGCGAAGGGGAGTGTCAGACTTCTACTGACTAAAAACCAAACCCATGTTCATTCTTCTTCGCCCTTGTGTCGGAGCCGCGGTAACCTTTCGATATCCACAGCCCCGACGGGCGTCTCGGCCCTTGCGGGCCCCTCCTTGCTGACATCTCTTTGAGGCGCGCGTGGAACACGTACGCGCCGCCGACACGGTCTGTTGCCGTCATGACGACGGCCGGACGGCGAGCTAGCCCGTTACTCACCGTCCACAGGCCCGCGTCTACGGTGGCCGGAGGTCATCGCGTGACCCCCGACGCCCGGAGCGCCTTCCGCGGCGGCTGGGACGTTGAGAGGTTCTCTCCCTCTCTCGTTCCGCCACCTCCTTCGCTAGCATCACTGCTTCGCAGAAGGAGGCGACGGCGTCCCATTCCTCTTCGCCCCGGACCATGGCTTGCACCAGGGCCGGGCGCGAGAGGTCGCCGCCGCCGATCGCCGCTACGAGAACACGGCGGGGCTCTGCCCAAGCAGGGCACGCCTCCACAGTGTGCTCCACCGTGTCCTCCGGTCGATCCTCGCAGTGGAAGCATCCGGGCGTTTCCTCCCGCCTGATTCGGTACAGGTACCTCCCGAAACACCCGTGTCCGGTGAGGACCTGCGTCAGACGGTAGGTGAGGGCGCCGTGGCGCCTCTCCAGCCACTCCTCAAAGAGGGGACTTACCGCCACTAGAGTGGGACCCCTTATTGGATGATTGCCCACTCCCGAAAAAAAAGGCCTTGGCCCTAAGGCACAGAAGACCTCCAGGTAATACACAACTTTCCCGAAATGTACATAGAAATATCTTCATTGGACGTTATTATATTGTTAGCCACCCGCGTCTACTCGTAAGCTTCCCCCGAGGTTCACCTTTTGCCTTGTATATCCCTTTCAACAAAGAACTTATGATTTCTTATTTCTTCAAGACACAAGTAACAATTTGTCTAAGGGATAAACACATGTAAGTCTGTGAAAGTTCACTGATCAAATTACTTAGGTCGAGATCTACAAACATAGGGCGCGTTCTAGTTAAGGTGAATGCGACAAGGTAGCCCGCTAACCGCTTCTTACGTTTTATGCAATTTAACGGCCAGTGTCAGGTTGTATGTTAAATGAAATAGGATTCGCAACCGTAACAAACGTGACTTTACTAAGTAATAATGATTAAAATCACCAATACAACCGTCTCAGTTCATAACTGTCATGAATGCCTTTTGCATCAAATAGTAACTCAAGGCACTTATGTATGTATATGAACTGAGAGGGTCGTATTATATTATGTATAAGACATGTTGCCGTCTGTCTTTTACTTTAAATTTGACAGTTGTGTGACACTGACAGGAATAAGATCGAGCCAAAGTTTTCGCTAAGTAACGTTTGTAGATCTCGGTGGTAGACGGGTTTAGAGAGTGATAGTATTTCAATTTCAGGGAGTTTATGTTACAACAAAGTGGATTGTGACATAATTGCGTAAATATCTTCAGGCTCGAAAGGGCCTTGAATCATTATTATAAAAGTTCACATAAAAACACCCTTTTGTCACGAAAGTTTAGCAGAGTTGAACAGAAATATCATTCACATTTAGCCCCATATGATTCACTCAGTCTATTGCCATCTAATGTATATTAACTCCGACTTCAGGCTGCAATTGCTACTAAGAAATTCGACATGGAAAAACCCAATAACACTTTCCCAATTGGACCATCTCGCTAAGATTTGACCACAATCCTCAGGTAGGAAAATTTTCTTCTTAGTTCGAAGACGTCAAGGCCTTTATTTCCGAATCACTCAACAACTCATAGAAAAGCATATCCAAGAATGGAGGCAGTCTAGGCGACCTTTCGACTAATTCTAGGCTAGGTACATAATAGGCGTATTCGCCTGTGGATAGGCATAGAAAGCGCAATATTTACTTTCACCGTGTTTTCTACGAACAGTAAAATTGATACTGCTTTGATGAGGAGAGATAATTATTATTATGAACAGAAAATGCTAATTCTAACTGATTAGTTAAGTAAATGCCGTAAAATTTAATTGGTTCAGGTAATGAATTCTCATAAACAAGCTCGTTATCGGAAATTAATTTTTACAAGACCAATCAAGGTATGCTAATCCAAATTAAGCTGATCTCTCATTGGACGGGAAGTACATAAAAAGCGTGGTCAGGTAATACTGGATATAAATAAATAACTTGATGTGTCTCTCTCTTTGTGTAGGTACTAGGCTAGACAGTGATGTAAAAATATAAAAATATCAGTCAATCTCAAGAAAAATAAATCAAAATGGTGTATTTATTTTGATAAATAAATTGCATTACCATTTAGATTAATATTTACCCACCTAAGTGCTATCTATTTGGGTTTAGATTGGAAATTATATTTCTTGAATCTACTCACCATCGAAATGGGTCAATGTTTTTTTATAAGTATAACAAAAAAAAAGATTTGATATAGGTACAATTTATTTGTCACATCTAAGGAAATTCGCTTGCATTTTTCGTCCGAATACCGTGTTTAGACTTCGTTATCAGATTTAAACAATTCTAATTTATTTTTAATCTGACAGACATTTGTAATCAAAGACACACATAAGTAAAATCATAAACAATCATTACCACAGACAACTTAATAATTACGGTACTTAATCACTCTATCAACAAGAGACATCTGACTCTCATCACGTACCTACTTACTTCTAAGCTAGGAAGTTATTTTATCTAACAAACGACTGCAGGTACAGAAGAACAAATGATCAAGTAGTCCACTAAGATCTTTATTTCTTTTGTCAATTTGTTTTGTCCTGTGTGAAACCAATAAATACTTTTTCTTTCTTTCTTTCTTTCTAAGGGGTATCGTATTACCCAGTACTAACTGGGTTGTGGACAGGCAGTCGTTTTTTGTAAAATACTGGTGTTCAGCTGCATAAGGATAGACTGGAAATCGACCCCAATATAGTCGAGAAAAGGCTAGGCAGATGATGATAGCAGTAGAACAAAAAAATTGGATACACGCTCAAAACGGTGAAAGAAATTAGTAAGTACTAGCTTTTGCCCGCGACTTCGTCCGCGTTTCCGTCGTTTTTCGTAAAAAAATACCATTATGTCCTTCCTCACGGTTCAGTGGTTTTGATGTAACAGACAGATTAATTTTCGTATTTTAGTAGGGAAATACAATAATGTCAATCCACAATACTGTTGAAAAATATCACAAAAAGGAACCGCAGAATATTATTATTAATAGCTGTGCCCGCGACTCCGTCAGCGTGTAACTCCTTGTATGTTGTTAAGTTAATGTATTGGTAATATTGTTTAGATCACTTTCACATGAGGCTTAAGTAGGTACCTATATAGGAGCAGCGGTGGCCCAGTGGTGTCGGCCCCGACTTACGAACAGTAGGTCGTGGGTTCGAACCCAGGCAGGCACATTACTTTGTGTAATTTATTTCATCACCGCTGCTCTCAAAACGGTGAAGGAAAACATCGTGAGGAAACCGGCATGTCTTAGAACCAAAACATTCGAAGACATGTGACATCTACCAATCCGCACTGGGCCCGCGTGGTGGATTATAGCCCATTCCCTCTCTAAGAGAGGAGGCCTGTGTCCCAGCAGTGGGAACATTAATAGGCTGTTGATGATGAGGTACCTATAGCGTTCTATAGGTAAAACTTCAGCCCAAAGCTTCCGGGTAAACTATGTTGAAAGTTGACCCGTCCGGCACGTGAACATAAAGATTTCTAGAACTGCTAACCCGGGAAAGAGCGACATCTAACTGACCATGCGAGAAACAACTGACACCGAGATCTACTCCAGCAACACGAAAATTCTGCCCTTGAGCCTTATTAATTTAGTAGTCACTTAAAATAAATACCTAACTACTATAATTAATAAAAGTATCTACGCTTTTACCTACATAATACAAAAATAAAATTGATTATAAATTAGCCAAAACTCACCTATCGGTATCTAAAAATCTATGCGTAGGTACTACTTCCCCTCAAAAAAAAAAAAATACGAACTATTAATAATTTGTAATTTGAACGAATATTTAAACACTACCAAAATAACTACTTAATACCTATTTTATAAAATAACAACAAAAGAAATTCAAATAAACTATTTAAAGACTAAAAGTCGCGCTGATAAGCACGGTTTGTTAATATCAATTATTGTCTGTCAATAAGGTCGAACGCTGAACGCATCAACAGCCAAATATTGAATGAAGCTCGCTCCCGTTACACAAAAATAATCCTTATGGCATGATTCAGTATTCACGCGCAGCTTATTAGCGTATTTCATATTTGGTTCAGTTTGATGTTTCTATACCGATTACTATGATTCTTTTTTTTATTGAATAGGTAATAATATTAACTTCTTTTAATTAGGGATGAGTGAGAGTATTATAAACGTAAGAGTAAACAAATATAATCAGAAAGCTCCGAACTGCTAAGCTATCGGGAGTTACACGTGTTATTGTGAGTCAACCATAAAAGATAGACATATGCTGTTGTGGGATATTTTTAGATAATTTTATGTAGAACATTTCCGTCATAAATGATTTCTATGTAGCTTTAACCATTAAGGCTACACACGCGACGGAAGCTTAAAAAATGGAGCAACTTCTCCCGTTTTCCCAACATTTCCCTTCACTGCTCTGCTCCTATTGATTGTAGCGTGATGAAAAGTATACTATAACCTCCCCAGGAGTATGAAGAATAATTGTACCAAGTTTCGTTAAAATCCGTCGAGTAGTTTTTGTTTCTATAAGGAACATACAGACAGGAGGACAGACAGACAGACAGACAGACAGACAGACAAAAATTTTACTGATTGCATTTTTGGCATCAGTATCGATCACTAATTACCCCCTGATAGTTATTTTGAAAATATATATCATGTACAGAATTGACCTCTCTACAGATTTATTATAAGTATAGATAGATATTGACAGTCTTGGTATGGACATTTAGTGAGGAGGGACAAATCGCATTCGCCTAAAAGACTGATGAATATAAATGTTGATGGATGGAGCGGAGGAGAAAAATCAAGGAAACGCTTGATGAAGTGTGTAAAGAATTATTTGAAAGAAAAGGGAGTAAATAAATGATAGCGTGACGGTGGACAGACGAGAATCGAGGAAACAAACAAGTTGCGCCAACCGCGGAAGATGATGATATCGACAAATCCTACATCGAAATATTTGGAGACACGTGTCATCTACCATTCCGCACTGGACCTGCGTGCCACAAGCATTCTGTGTGAGGGTCTGTAATCCACTCATAGCCCACTCCCTCCACAGGAAGCTTGTGTCCCAGTTATAGGCTTAATATGTCAGTATGTGTAATACAGGTAGCAAACTTGCAGGTACAGCCAGTGTCCAGCATTACTTGACCCCTCGTAAACCGATGAAGAGGGCAAGTGGTGTGAGAAAAGGGCTCAGGTAATTCTGGACACTGACTGTACTTTTACACAATGTTGCGCTTGCGAGTGTGCTGGGTAGTCGAGACTTTAACATCAGTCTTTTATATTTGTCAACGCATAAAAATGTTATGTCCGACACAATGAAAACAGCGAAATGGGGTTTAGTGTAAGTCCACCTCTGGGTTGAGGAAATACAGGGGACTAAACATCACGCCTGCATTTACTAAAGGGCTAAGCAGAGGTGTACCCGTAATAAATCTACATTTCGCAATTTAACTCCCATGTAAAATGCTGATAGCCTATCGCCATCAACTGCAATATCAAGCGTGGTATAATGAATATGATATACAAATTAGTGTTTTTTTAGTACTAAATAGGATGCGTTTGGCCAGTTGCCGAGTGTAGTTGGGTTACCCCCTACTACACTCGGCAACTCTTTGATTGAGGACCAATCTGTTTGTTCAACTGTACGTGTACGTACATACAAGTCAAAACTCAAACAGTGCATCATATTTTATCTCTAAATATCATCACCTGCAATTCTGCAAAACGTAGATGTGTACCTTATCGTGATAAATGAGATAAATTCAAAACAGCCATGTTTATCTTGGCTAGACTGACAGGAAAATTTTGTAATTCAATTCTGTGGTGCGCAGTTTGATGGTATTTTCTAGATTATTATTTGATCAGCAGGTCAAATAATTATTTAGAAATATCATTACTGTAGATCTTATGAGGTGTAGTTAGTTAGATACAACTTTAAGATTATGGATATTTGAATTATGGATACTCAGATCAAATAACAGGTATGGATAATTTTGAAGAAATTTTCACCTCGTAAAAAACCACGGTAAAACAACGCCTTTGCTTGAGATTTGTCGTTTCCGCTATACTCATTATTGGAGCTTAGTTTTATATTTTTCCAAACATTGTTAAATAAGAGGTACTTAATTTTAGTAGCAGAATCTCTTCAGTTAGGGCGATCACTTATATTAAAAAATAATAAACAAAACTCACACGAAAAGATATAAAACACTTTCTCAAAGACATCGGATATCATAATTGTATTGAAACACAATCCGTTACAATCGGCGCAAGAGTTCAATTCATTACAAAAAGATAAAATCCCCAGCGATCTGAGCCGTGACAATTTTAAAACAAACTTTAAACGCACCTTCTTTAGCTCTTAACACGATTAGCTACGGGTTATTTTACCTTATTCCAGCGGTAAAGTTAAGGTTGTAAGTTGACAGTAATAAAAATAAAGTGATTATCAAAGTGTGAAGTTACGAAATGTCTTTTTTAGGGTTCCGTACCCAAATGGTAAAAACGGGACCCTATTACTAAGACTTTCGACTTACTTTATTCTTTTTTTGTCTGTCTGTCTGCCTGTCACCAAGCTGTATTTCAAGAACCGCGATAGCTAGGCAGTTGGAATTTTCACAAACTATGTATTTCTGTTGCCGCTATAACAACAAAATAAAATAAATATTTAAGAGGCTCCCATTCAACAAACGCGATTTTTATAGATATATAATTGTACGGAACACTTCGTGCGCGAGGCCGACTCGCACTGGGCCGGTTTTTTGTGTTTATTTTTTGTGCCAGTTACAGATGTAGGGTAAAAGCATCATTTTTGTGACAATGTAACTTTTGTAACGACTCCTTGGGGATCTGTGTTGGACAAATACATACAATGTAGGTACGGTGGGACAAAGACGTTTAGTAAGGCGGCTTACAACAAACACTTTTTAGTGGCAAAGAGTAATAGTACATTGTTACCTTAGGGGTGAAAGTAACTTATTTAGTCCCCGAGACGGGGTTTGGCGCCTGAGCGCAGCGAGGGCGCTAATAGTTCGAGGGACTAAATAAGTCTTTAACCCGAGGTAAACACTGTGCTTTTCATTACGAATACAAGGAAAGTTGATGGGAATAGGCTTGCGCCCATTTACCTAAATCGAAAGAAAGAAGAAAGAAAAAACAATTTGACAAAAAAAAAATCAAAAGTAAACATAAGAGAAACACTTAAAATCGGTCAAATCTAATCGGTGGATGGCAATAGGCTTGCTCTTAATTACATCGGTTGATGGCAATAGGATTGCTCCTAATTAGATTGGGTGATGGCAATAGTCTTGCTCCTAATTACAACGGTTGGGGGAATAGGCTTGCCCCCAATAACATCAATTGATGGCAATAGGCTTGCTCCTAATTACATTGGTTGATGGCAATAGGCTTGATCCCAATAACCCAAATCGGTGGATGGCAATAGGCTTGCTCCTAATTAAATCGGTTGATGGCAATAGGCTTGCTCCTAATTAGATTGGTTGATGGCAATAGGCGCGCTCCTAATTACATCGGTTGATGGCAATAGGCTTGCCCCCAATTACTTCGGTTGATGGCAATAGGCTTACTCCTAATTAAATTGGTTGATGGCAATAGGCTTGCTCCCAATTACCTAAATCAGTGAATGGCAATAGGCTTGCTCCTAATTAGATTGGTTGATGCCAATAGGCTTGCTCCTAATTACATTTATTGATGGTAATAGGCTTGCACCTAATCACATCAGTTGGTGGCAATAGGCTTGCTCCTAATTACATTGGTTGATGGCAATAGGCTTGCTCCCAATTACATCAAATAATTTGACAGTTGTCAGTAGAAAGCGATTCTCCCTAGGGCTGAAAAGTAGTACTTTCAACCCGCTCCGCAAGCATGTCATGACCTACTTTCAGAGTATGAGTAATGAAAAAGACTTTGTCATCGCTCGTCAATTGAAACATCTTCTACTTAATATGTTTACTTGGTACCTAATAACGGCCATTTATACAAAGAAGTAATCTATCTTAATATGACACAAAACATTAAAATCTTCTTTAAGATCTCCAAAACGTTACACTTTAAATAAATTATCTAGGTACAAGTTTATTTATTATTATTATTATTATTATAATTTATCCAAAAGTTGATTACAAAAAAAAACCCACACCGCTTAATCTCATAATCCACTATGTCCCTAAAACGGGTCCACTTTTGTTGACCCTCTCAAAGGACATTACGGAGCCCAAGGTTTACGCAGTGAGCCGGTAATCCTTGAGGACAACACCGGTTTGCTGACCACCTGACGGTAAATCCAGTGCACATCCGGGGCCCGCCAGGCTTGCTGGACCACACTCGTGGTGTTTTATAATAATGTTTATTAAAACAGTTCTTTTTGTGGATGTATGAAGCTTGCGAATGATTGTGGAAGTTTGATTACGTACGTTTGTACTTGAAGTGTAGGTACAACATAAGATTTTTGTAAGCTGTTTTGATTAATTTATTGTACACTTTTAATTGTAAATTTGTAAGTTACGTTCTAAATTGGTGTGTTAATTGCTTTTTGTAACGGACGAATTTAGAATTACTTGATGGTGTTTGTTAAATCTTACCTTATAAGGTTAAGTTTAAATATGACTGTAATCATCATCACTACTAGTCATCAGCCATCTTTCACTTCAAATGATGTTTAAGTCCGTGAGAGCCATAAGGGCTCGTTTACGGAGACGCGGGGCGTCTCGCGCGGCGCGTGCAGAAGGCTCGTCTTCGTCTCGTGTTTTTTTATTAATTTACTGAGAGACGGGTCCACCGCAACAAACGCTGCATTTTAAACTAACGAGCGAAAAATGCTTCTCGTAAAATCGACGTTTGAAATCGTTAACTTTTTCATACATTGTCACGTGTTTGAAATAAAAACGCAGCACGCGCCGCGCGACGCCCGCCTGTACGTAAACATGCACTAAGAGTTGAGGGAGACCAAAGAAACGATGGACAGTGTAAAGAATGATATGGCTAGAAAGGAGGTGTCTGCTGAGATGACGAGTTATAGAGAAGTGTGGAAGAAGACCACAAATAAATTGGTTATAAGGGCAAGAGAATGACGATATTGTTAAATGTGTTGTGTGGTGCAACCGGCCGTAGACAAAACATCATCATCATCAGCCTATAATGTTCCCACTGCAGGGACTCAGGCCTCCTCTCTAGGAGAGGGATGGGCTATCCACCACGCGGGCCCAGTGCGGATTGGCAGATGTCACATGTCTTCGAATTTTTGGATCTAAGACTTGCCGGTTTCCTCACGATGTTTTCCTTCACCGTTTTGAGAGCAACGGTGATGAAATAAATTACACAAAGTAATGCGCCTGCCTGGGTTCGAACCCACGACCTACTGTTCGTAAGTCGGGGCCGACACCACTGGGCCACCGCTGCTCAAAACATAATTTTATCATATTCCTTCTAAATATCTAAAGAAACATATAACAAAATCCTAACTCTCTCTTACTCATACAACATTACCGTAACATCAAGCCCAAATACATCTAAATACAAAAATCAGAATTTGGCACAGTGCCCGGGAGCCGATAAAGACAGCTCTGAAGTGATAACCTCGTCATTAGGGGTATCAGCAGAGTGGCTGCTTGATGAGCCCCAGACGTGTGCAGATGGCTTTAATATAGTATGTACGTTTAATTTTGTAAGTGGACTGGTATTGCGACATGTAATTTTGTTGTAGGAAGAAGTGGGATGTGGTTTGGCTAAAAGTAGATTTCTATTTAATTTGGGTAGGTGTTTACTATGACAACCTAATTTAAATAACTGAGTTTCAAGTGGTTGTGTGTAAACTAATGAAAAGTAATAATAAGATCTACTTTGACACAAATTTTATTGCAGTGAAAAAACCTACTCTTTGATAAGCATAAAGTTGCTTTTTATTTTAAGTAAAACCTGAATCCATAAATCATGTATGAAAATAAATAAAAAATATTGACACAAATTAAGAAACACACAAACAGGAAAAACAATCAATAAAAATAATAAATGCCAAAATATCGAACGTCAATGTGTGATAATTGCCAATAAATTAAAAAGAATCGGTTCCTTTTTTCGTTTTTATTACTATTTCGAAACTTACTAATAACGATCTACCGGTAAACCCCATAAACCAAAACTAAACCTACTTAAACCGTAAAGCCAGTCCTACACAAAACAAATAAGGTATTTAAGTATTCACACAAAAAAGATAATCTTTTCGTCTGTTTGCCTGCGGAAGACAAAAACTATGTCCTGCATGTTTCCACCTGTCGACAAGTCAACAACACTATAACGTGTTTATACAGCCCTAGTGAGGTTACACGTCGATAACATTATCGATAAACTCCGGTTATAAAACCTCGTCATTTTCAATTTAGACACGGTAGGTAATTTGGCTATGGTCACGCAAATGCCAGTAGTGGTAAAGAAAGTAGTTACCGCTATATTTGAATTAAAGGTCGCATGAAAATCACACTGGCAAAAACAATTTGTTTTGTTACGCATCGCTGGTGAGAGATGTTATTGAAAATATAGGCCGTAGAGTTGGATGGATATTATATTTTGGTACTTTTAAAAACTACTTTAGAAAACTATCACGAAAAACAACTGTTGAAACACGATGTAGGTACACTTCATTTTATCCGTGACATAAATCTTTCGTAGCATTACTATTCTTAAGAACCGGCCTACTACTGCTCATCTAAGATAAGTTAGACAAACTTTGCGTAAGAAACCTTCATAAAGTAATAAGTATGTACTTAACATTTAACACTATCATAACAATCATAACACTTTCTCAAAGCCCATAGAAAACATAACTGCACAAGCTGGTGTCGATAAAAATCTGTATTGTCCACTTGTCCCATCACTAGTAGTAAAATAAAATGTTATCATTTTTGGGTTTCCGTGTGCGAATGTAAAACAAAAAACCGTTAAAAGTTACAAAAAGGAATCCGAAAAAATATCTTGTTTCCGTTAAAATAGAGGTCATTTTACTTTGTTGAGGATAGTTGACCAAAAATTTCGCGATTGCCTGGTTTTATGAGTTTGCGTGAGGCCTTTAAATCAGCGAAGGCTTTATCTATATGGTGCGTGCAGATATTCCACAATGCCAAGGTTAGCACTAAAATTACTAAGATTTTGGCCGTTGATGTCATTAAAAGTGACAGAAATAGCCATGTTTTGAAAAACCACTTATGTTTTTGGAGACAGCTGTAATTTTGAATATTATCTTTATTAAAATGTCGGTTTCAGCCATTGCATTAGTACACTCCTTATGAAAACACAAACAATCTCAGGATTAATGATGCTCTCAGTAATGATGACCAAGGAAGACAAGAAATAAAGAAAATATCGTCATACTTCATACAAAAATAGGCAAACTTTCTAAAGATCAACGTCTACGAAAATATAACCCATCTGTTCTATGACCGGCATTCTAAAATTCTCAAGACAAGTACCAGGTTCCCATAAATCTCAACACCTAACCTTTGTCCAGCTCCATAAAGCCAAGCCAAGTCGTGTCCCACATAATATTCACACGGAAACATCAATCGGATATCAGAACAGGAGCCCAGAAAGCGAGTGGTATCTATCAAACAGACAGACAGACAAGGAACGCATTCATTAGCGGTCGCTGCACTGCGCTTGCGCTTTCGAGTGGACTGCCGCCGCCATGTTGATTTGAAGGACAGAAGGACTACTTCGGATAATACATACATGATGAGGAAAGATACGGGGATGAAAGTCATGAGAATAAAAGAAGGCTATAAAGAAGATTGATGAATTTTGTGAGGAATGATAGGATGGAAAAGGCAGCGTTTGATATCGTGGCGATTGACAAGTATATTGTCCAACTTAACTTACATGGGACAGACTATGATGATAAAAAAATTCAAAGGGTTCGTGGGACACAGGATGCTGCAATGATCTATTTCTTTCAAGACACTTAAAATATTCAATAATTTTTTGATGTGTCTTCTGAAAGATAAGGAAAGACCAAAACATATGCATGGCAATTAAAATTGTTACATTGTGATGTAACCTATTTGCTGAATAAATTCAGATCATTTATCATCATCATTACGTTATCAAAGTTGGCGTCATGATTGAGTCCAATCGAATACAATTTGTAACAAATGCAAATGCGACTTGTCCTGGACAACAAAGTAACATTCTATTAGAAAAACGACTATGGAGAAGTAAACATATGTACTAGATTGACATAACCTATCAACCATCTACCTGCTTAAACCTGATCTGACTGGGAGGCAACCGCCTGGACGCGTCACACGCTGAACCCCGCCTGCGTCACTTAAAGCAGGTGGGACTTTGGGGTCACGGCTCATGGACGTGCAGACTGGGGACTGTGCGCTCACCGAGTGACCTCATTACTGAACAGCAGGGCAGCACGCGGTCTCGCGATCTGTCTCTGTATAGTCGCCCCAGGCGATGCACAGAGGGCGATCCGGAGAGGTCTTTTAAGGAGAAACGGTGCCGTCTCACATGTGAGGAATGCCCACACTCCCTGTTCTTATCCCAGACCGGCCGTCTTATTTTACCCCGTTTGCCCTCGAAATCGAAAAAATTGCCGCACTGGCAGTACCTACTGACAAATTTTAATACTCTGGTAAACTTAATAGCCACAGGTCATTGGTGCATTATCAACAAGGGGTATCAAATAAGGTCATACCGTATACCTTCTGTCTTTCCCTCTTTGATTGGAAAGCTCTCTCCTTCTAAATATCGTTATCTCTGTCTCGCAAATGAAACGTATTGAAATAAGCGTGTGATTTGAATGAAGACTCGCGGTTTTGAACGTCTGAATGTAATTATTTTGAGTTGTTGTGCAGTTTTAATTAGGCTTTATTTTGTATGAATCATAAGAGAAAGTTTTTTGGAAGAGCTTGGTATTTGTTTGTTACAGTTTTAGTTGTAGACCAAGCACTCCAGGCAGAACTAGAAAGTTGAGAACGGAAGCAGGACAATAGAAAACTTTTTGTTGAGAGAAAAACTAGTGCATTGCATAGATAGAAATGTTGACTGTTTTTTTTGAGATATATTTATTCAGAACTTGTATCATTATTGCAGCCTAAAAATCCAGGTATCCTACTGTCCCCCCCCCAAGCATCCTCCACGTACTTTGCTGCTGTTATCCAGCTGATTCCAGCAATCTTCAGCCAACAATTCAAGCTATTCTTCAAGTATCTCAAATGTGGAACCGGTGGATGCAAGCGGCAGGTTGCCGTTCGTTATGGTGTTCTATGGAGGAGGCCTTTGCCCAGCAGTGGACAACTTCTGGCTGATGATGAATTCGAGCAAAATTAACTAAGAACATTGTGTTGACACTAGGGTCCAAAGAAAATCACAGACTCAATTTATAACAAAAGAGAAGCTAGTCTGTCTGTCTAGTACAAGTAAATGTCATCTCAGGAATGCAGCCGCTACGCTCTGTTTATCATTATCTCCTAGTAATTCCCAGGTCAACTTGTGATTGTAAACAGAATAATTATAGTTTATATCCAGCGCCATACGGTCTTTATACTTAATTACAGTGTTTTTGTTACTTTGTGTTAAGGTATTGCATCGATTACATTGGACGATACTTTTGAAGTGAATTGAACATCGATTTTAATTGAATAGGTTTTATTGAGAGTTTCTATAATTTTATTTGCTGAAATGGTCTATGATATTTTTAATCTATTCAATGTCTATAAATCGTGTTTACTGGTTGACTTTGATCTTATTCAGTCCCCAGTCGATAAAATAACATTATAGCATCATTCAGCGTAATCACGTATATCCTCGGAAATCCTGACGCCACATTGACCGGTCCTGTGCATCTCATATCCAGTGGAGCTCCGCAACCTTCACCAGGACATCGGTCTACCTAGTATTAGGAGGCCTTACAACGCAACGTCTTCCTGGGTCGTGGTCGCCACTCTAGAATTTTACGGTCCTATCGGCCATCCGTTCTGCGATGTCTCTTATAGGTCTTCCATATTCATCTTATACAACATAAAGCTTACCTAAACATTATAAATAACCGATTACAACAACATTGCGTAAAGGTCTCAAGGGGGGCAAGTGCCAGCCGATAGTTGTGCACTCCCCACTCCTCAATTATGCCACAGATTCTTATGAACTGATGTCAGTCATGGTTCTCAGTATTAGTGCCCTATTAGATCATAGATCAGTTAGTTCAGATGTGTAGTTAGGTAGAATTCTGTATTTAGATGTCATGGTCTCTAAATGCTAATCTGAATCCGGCTACGTGGTTGACAAAGGGTTGTTGATTTTGATGCTTTATTAGAAATAACCTCTTCGAGAAATTTAGTCTACCGCAGGCTGAGTATAGACAGCACCTTTTCGTCCTAGTTACATGGTACCTTATTTCTACTGCGGGTTTTAAGATAATAGTCTCACTTGCACTTAAGCGGTTTTTTAAAGGTGTTTTTTTTTGTATTCAAAGAATCGTTTATGACACGGTTAGTCCAACTTAGCTACACTTTTTTTCACTGAAAAGGGTAGCCTTTTCAGTGTAACCTGTCCCATCTCCACAAACACTTCTGACTCCTACTCTATGCCCCCCAGGTATTTGCGCACAGACATAAATGTGTCAAGTGCGAGCGGCCGCGTCATTTTGTCGCGCGTTGTTGCGATGTTGCGAAACGTTTCGTTCGTGAAATGTCGTCGTTTATTTGCGTTGTAATTATCGGGTGTTGCACTTTCTATGTCGCTTGGGAGTTTGGAGTGGGGCTGCCATAAGTGTTAATCGGGGTATTTGGAATGGAAATGGGGTAAGAAAAGATAAATTAAAAACAAGGTGGAGCAAGACCATATGAGCAAGATAAGGCCCTTTATTTAGTACTAGCTGATGCCCGCGGCTTCGTCCGCGTGAATGTCGGTTACCGCGACCGATGTCGGTTAACGCGACCAAAAGTAATCTCTTCATCCCTCCCTTTCAACCCTTTTTTCGCACCAAAGGTGAACGCGCACCCAATAGATGGCGCTGTATGTTCGGAATAAATTTTATTTTTTGTTTTATTTTTTGTAATAAAAACTATCCTATGTCCTTTCTCAAGTTCCAAACTATGTCTGTACCAAATTTCACACAAATCGGTTCAGTAGTTTAGGCGTGAAGCAAAGACAGACAGACAGACAGAGTTACTTTCGCATTTATAATATTAGTTAGGATAGTTAGGATACCTTGCTATGCTACCTTCTATTGATTGCTAAACAAAATCATTACACACATTTGATTTTGCTTGAAGCCCTCTTCGGATACGAAACGAGTACCCATACGATTTTATTTTGACGATTCGTTTGAAATGAGGTATACGTTGGTCAATTTGGCCAACTAATCTCGAATAATTTAAGAATGAAGAGGGCATTTCAGTCGTAGAGAGAACCGGCGTTGTATTGTATCTAATAGGCGCGAATTCATGGTGACTTGATGTTACTTCCAAACCAGGACACAGAGATGTTCCAAGCCGGGACATGTCCCGAGGTACCATCACGTATTAATGGTAGCACTAGTCTGGAGCAACGTAATATTGTGGATATGTGACTATGTGATATCTATTTGTGTATAATGTACACTCGAGAGCAATGAATCCGGGTCACTTAAAGAATGTTAAAAATCTCGGAAACTAAAAATGATAGGTTAATGCAATAAATTGTATTTAATAGACAATGTAATACTCCTTCAATGAAGGTATTAAAACTTCTTAGTTATTGTAAAGTTATATCATAAAAAAATCAAATTTGAAAAAGGGCCACTTTCGAAGATGGAACTACGTAATTACAGCATTTGGTTTTGCTTTTGTTTGTAATCTGTCATTTATGTTGGTACATAAACCATGTTGATAGTGCTCTATATTCATTATTCAAGCTGAAATTATGTCGCTTACGCCTGAAGAATGCACCAGAATACTTACAATGCTGGAAACCGGCCGGAGTCAGCGCGATACAGCCAGGACTGTCGGTGTGTCGCTGTCAACAGTACAAAGAGTTCTCCGACGTTACGAAGAAACTGGTTCTAACCTACGCAGACCAGGAACGGGCAGAACCAGGTGTACCACAGCACGAGAAGACCGATACTTGGTGAACACCATGCTTCGAAATCGCTTTCTCACAGGAACTGAACTCACAAATCAGTTTCGACGCCTCGGAGGAAGTAACCCAAGTGCATGGACAGTAAGACGTCGGCTTGCTGAATCTAACTTAAAACCCCTTAGACCTGCAAACGGCCCTAAACAGGAGCGTGGGCATCGTATTTCAAGACTAAGATATGCCCAGAGCCACGTAAATTGGAGTATTGAAGATTGGTCAAAAGTTATGTTCTCTGACGAATCAAAATTTATGCTCTACAAGCACGATGGAAGACACAGAGTATATCGAAGACCAGGGGAAAGATTCAAGCAAGCATGCATCGAAGAAAAAGTAGCCTACGGTGGTGGGTCTGTACTTGTGTGGGCCGGAATTTCTTCTGAAAGTCGCACAGAGCTGGTGATCATAGAAAACGGATCTTTAACTAGCGAAAGATATGTGGAAGAAATCCTCAATGATCACGTTGGTCCATTTATGGTCAATTTAGGTGAGGATGCTATATTTATGCATGACAATGCCCGACCTCATACAGGTAGGATTGTGAATGACTACCTTCAAGAGATGAACATTACTCGTATGGAGTGGCCAGCGCGCAGCCCGGATATCAACCCGATCGAGCATGCTTGGGACGAGCTATTTAATGGGACAAGCCCGCCACACTATTCCCAAACCACTGTAACTCCTGTTAGCCAGAATCAACAGTGGCGACCACAAGAAAAGCGCCGAGACAATGAAGCTCGACGAAGTCCCAGAGAAATGATTTAACTGTCTTGGATCCCGCAACGAAATTAATCAGAAAAGAATAGCGGAGGAGTAGGAAAAAAAAAACATAGTTTCCACTTCCCTCCATATCAGCAGGAGACAGAACAGAACAAGGCCAATAGGCACACAGGGACGTATACAACTGAGATAAGCCCAGTTGCCTAGCACCACGGATATTATTGTCATTAATATTACTGGGTCCTAAGTTGTGAGCTGTTATATTTGATTCCAATAATAGGTATGACAAAATTGCTTGAACGCACGGAAATTTGTTCTAGTTTCTACAAGGTCCGTATAGTAAATAACTCCGGATGTAACCTGTACACTATTTAACATAATATTACGTTCATTTTGCCAAAGACTACACTCCCATAAAATGTGATGTGCAGTTTGTTCAAATTCGCAGTCAGATGTAGAACATTGACATGGACGAGCTAGGCAGATGCGTAAAACAACGAAACCCTCCCCCAATCACGCTTCGTGAGCTCAAAATTGCTCTCACAGAGGAATGGGAGAATATTCCCCAAAATCGTATAAGGAACTTGGTGTACAGCATGCCAAACCGCGTAAACGCAGTAATGGAAGCACGAGGAGGCAATACGAAGTATTAAAATTCAAGAAAATCGTAATAAAGTTCAAAAATTTCATGTTTCCTATTTTTGTTTTAAGGAGAGATCAGCAGTTTTTTTCTTTATGTAATTTTGTGTTAATAAAATGTATGGTGACTCATATTTTTTTTACTTTCATTTAAGGAGTATTACATTGTCTATTAAATACATTTTTTTGCATTAACCTATCATTTTTAGTTTCCGAGATTTTAAACATTCTTTAAGTGACCCGGATTCATTGCTCTCGAGTGTAGTGCCATTTTCATTCCGTGTTTGTTTGCACTGCGTGAGAGATTTTATCTAGAATGCATGCAATGTTTATTACTGCATTAATTAAATAATCAGCTTGGGGTGGGTACTATTGATAGAGCCGGTATGATATCATCTCCGTATGCGTGTTATGATTACCCTCTCTGACCTAGTCCTATAAATATTGATATGGGTATTTTGAATACTAGATAAAATTCGGTCTAGACGAATTCCCGAAAGCAATCAAGCCAAGCTAAACTGCATTCTTTAGATCTAGACTAGGATTATAGTGATCGCATATAAGGTTTAGTTCTAACTGTTGCTCCACAACAGTCACTAGCAATGAGACACGGATGACTATGGGCTTCCCCTAGTAGAAGAACAGTATGGGTTGATTATTCTCAAGTCTCAACTATGTTAGGGTCTGCCTCTAGTGTAACCAGACGCAGCTGAATATTAGTATTTTACATGGAGCGACTGCCCACATGACCCGCACAACACAACCCAGTTACTTACTGGGACAGGTGGTCTGGGTAATACAATACCACTTTATAAGGGGTGCGCCAAAGTTCACCTAAAATTTCAACTCCGATAATTGGAAATCCGAAAATGTTCTTCCTAACATTTTTCATCCTAACAATCGCAATTCCTAACTTATCTGTCTCTAATGTTTTAATTCCAAAGCATTCGACTTCATAATGTCTGTAGCAATAAACATCTATTACACTATTATTTGTTTTCCTATATTTTCTCAACTTAGCCATCTTTTACACTATTATTCAAAGTCATATCTTTTTTTTGTTTATATTACTTTTTATTCATAATAATCAGTATTATAAAAGGTCCCATTAAAATAGGTGGACATAATTTTAGAAATCATTCAGACCGCTAAAATAAGGACAATATCAAAAAAAAATATAAGAATAAGAAATAAAATACCTACTTTTATAGGATGAGTTTGTTCTAGAGTGCCGGCAATTTATTATTTTAAGTCAAAATAAAATCACTTTATTTAAAGTGTTTTTTTTTTGTTTAGATGTCTTTAGTTAGGCTTACTAAACGCTGTGTTAAAATTTGTCCACCTATTTTAATGGGACCTTATATACTATGCAAAGATATCCATAGTTTAGGTTAGGTTAGAACTGTGACCAACTACGCGCGAGCCGAGCGAGCGAAGCGAGCGGTGCCGCGGCAGCGGCCGGCGAGCGCTACCTCGAAATTGGTCGCGAAATTTTTCTAAGTATTTTTTTCATAGTGCCCCCAAGACGACACTCTGACCTGAATTTCATTCATTTATTTTATTTCAAGACAAAAATCAGTGAAACGACCTTTAATCATTCTAAACAGAGTACGAGTGAAAATATTATGGTAATTATGTTTAGGAATAAAAGCGTTAGGATAAAAAACAGTAGGAGTTTAAATATATTTACACTAATGATATTATGAATTCCAATTTTCGGAAATATGAGTGTTATGAACATCGTCGGTAGGACTACAAATAGTATGAATGAAAACTTTAGGATGAAAAATTTTAGGAATAGTGATCATTCGGATTACAAATCGTTAGGAAGAACAATTTCGGATAAAGAACTTTAGGTGAGCCAATATGGACCCCTTTATAAGACTGGTTGGGCTGATACAATGTCCTCAATTACTCTCTCCATATTGTGCTTTTTTATCTCCTAAAATCCTCCTCCTCTCACTAACTTCCGCTCACAAAGTCCAACAACTAAACTAATATAACAAAAAAACTTTCATTCCCATTCGGAATCCCTTTAAACCTGTTCAAACAAGCCCGCATCTAGTCGGAACAAGTCAGGCGTATGCAAGTCGTTGTGGCGACAAATCGTCAAACAAAGTTTCTGACACATCTGTTTGTACACATGCCATAACACGACGCCTGTTAACCTGATGGGTCCGGCAGAGGTGTCCCTTAAGCCAGGGCTCCACCAAAGCGGAGACGTGCGGAAATCCACCAATCACATTAGTTACAATTTACATCTGGTCTTTTGACCTTCTTGTGATTGGTTGAATTTGGCACATCTCTCCGCTCCGCTCGTCTCCGCTTTGGTGGAGCCCCGGCCTTACAGTACAGCCACACCACATAATAAAAAGTGAGCCTATCCGTTGCCTTGCCCTACACTAGGAATTTCTCCTGTATCGTGGGTACGTTTACAAACATTTAAACTCACATATACACAAACACCCAGACCCGAAACAACTATCTGTAGGACATACAAATATTTGTTTCGTGCGGGGATCGAACCCGCGACACGCAGCGCACCAGTCAAACGCTCAGCCACTGTATCAACTGTGTCATCGATTATTATTATATTATTATATGACATCTGTTTACTCCATAAATATAGACCGTCGCTATACTTAATAATTAATCCGTCAAGAATATTAGATTTGAGAATGTTAGATTTAAGATATTATGTTTAATTTTTATTGTGCTGTTTGTTTTCCCTTAAATAAATAAATAAAATATGAGATGATGGATTTCAGTTAATTACGCACAAAACATGGCGCTTGGTACTTGGTAGACCGTATGCTTGACCTCCGGTTTTGATGAACTTATTAATCTTTGGATTTTTTTGTCTCAATTTACATTTTGCAAGACTTCTCTGAAAATGTGTCACTGTGTGTACTAAACTAAACTCAAAAATAAGGTTTTTTAATCGCTTAATAGGTAATCAACTTTAATCGCTTAATAGGTAATCAAATTTAATCGCTTAATAGGTAATCAACTTTAATCGCTGTAATCAACTTGCTTGTTATAACCACCAAGTAGAGCACCAGTGTGCTCATCCTCTTGAATCTTTCATCATTAACTACATTTAAAAATATACCCAAAAAGTGCCCGTTATTTATCTCTTAGCTAAGATCTTAATTACTAAAATTATCGTAGCGAGCTCATCTTGCTAATTAAATTCAGAAACGAATTAATTTTTGCTATTAAAACTTTTTCGTGGATTTTATTTTTGCGAAATTTTGGTGAAAGACAGACTGTTGTATGCCCTAGATTCGTTAGCAAATTAAATATATTATTGTACTGTTACTTTGGCCATATGAAATGCGTTATTTACGTTTCAGTATGTGGTTTTACTAATCCGCACTGGGCCCGCGTGGTAGATTATAGCCCATCCCTCTCCTAGAGAGGAGGCCTGAGTCCCTGCAGTGGGAACATTATAGGCTGATGATGAAGTGGTTTTAATTAATAAATGAGAATAATGGAAAAGTAAAGCATTAAATTAAATATTTAAGTTGTAAAATAAAATAAGTAGGTACCTAGTAGGTACCTATGTATTTTACAACTCAAAATATTTCGGGTCTCTAAAGCTATCACTACATACCTATTATAAAACAAGGTTCTCCACTGCGTCAGTCTGTCTGTCTGTTCGCGATAAACTCAAAAACTACTGCACCGATTTTCATACTGATTATATACCAATGGATAGAGTAGTTCTTGAGGAAGGTTTTAGCGGTTATAGCATATAATTTGATAGTGGCGAATCCGCGGGCATCAGTAAGTGTATTAAATATTAGGATCCTAGTTGCTCTTTTGGTTACAAAATAAAAGCAAAAATGATATAAAATGTTCTGAAAATAAAATAGCCACGTTACATCCGATTCTGGCTTCGCTCCAAATGACCCTTGTTTATCCTTGCATCAGGACACTTCAAGTAATAGGTATTGTTGTCTTCTTCCATCATTTTCGAGACGTTCCAGACAAGATACAGTACAAACAACTCATAAAATTACTAATTTATCGATTCTTTTTCTGACTTGCAAAAGTCCCACATATAAAGTTTCAATCCTGTAATTCCCGAAGGGTTAGGTAGTAGTGTACCCATTAGTGCCTCCACATTTAAGTATGTTTAAGTCCCATGTAATAGGGGACCAGCCAGTTGCCATTAACCGGGCACAAGTCCAGATTCCAAGACTAGCCAGAGTTATCCTTTACAGTACACCCACATTTCGTCAGTCTCTTTAATAGAGAGTGAGCATATTGCCATCAAACAAGCACATCTATAGACTCTGTGGCTGCTACTGATAAATTCCTAATAAAAAAACCCAGTAACAGTTTGCCTGACCAGGGAATCGAACTCAGGACTTCTTCCTCAGCAGTGCCGCTTGTGACCACTAGACCAACGAGGCAGCCGGATGTTAATAGATTCTTAATACCCGGATTACAACTTTACTAGTAAGTAGAACTTGTATCGGACATATTATTACAGAGTAATTAATAAACTAGTTTATGCAATATAATTCTAGACTTGTTTGCATGTTCCATTTAACATATTAGTTCGTGACTATCGTTAACATAATTTAATATCTGTACTTAATTATTTTGCCTTTGATTGCGATCGCTCGAAGTTGTTGTAACTTTGTAAGTATTGGGCCTACTACACGCAAGCACTTCCCCACAGTTTTCGTTCACACTTCACAGTACATCGCGCGTATGGTTGGTAAAACTGTATTACTATTACAAACCACACGCGCGATGTCATGAAATCGCGGTTCTTACATGTACGGTTTTTCTAGGTTAGTAAAGTTTTTAAAAGGTGAGTAACTATAGTATTCTTTTTATTGGTATAAGCACGCTATTCTATTTCCAAACCACGGCAACTCCTGAAAGTCGGTATCAACAGTGGCGAGCGCCGAGACTATGAAGTTTGAGTAAGCTAGACTAAGTCCCAGAGAAACAATTTAACTGTCTTGGATCCTGCATCCTCATACGTATAATACCAGTTAAAATTATCACAGGTATAACCACCACACACGACCACTACCAATTGATTTCCAGAGACACTCAAAAACTCAGCCAGTAAGGAATGCATTATTTATTCGATACATAATTTTTATAGCTCCTCGACACAACGGTCTAGCCATAATCATATGAATATAATTATGCGACACAGATAAAAGATTATATCTTAGCGACAAAGTTTAAAGTCATTGAAGTAGCTCGCCTTGGAAGCTTTCTTAGAACTGTGAGGACTGCGCCCGCATGACGTCACACGAGATAGGATAGGTACATTATGTGAGAAGCTGCAGAAGACCCATGTTTTTAGGGTTCCGTACCTCAAAAGGAAAAAACAAAACCCTTATAGGATCACTCGTGTGTCTGTCTGTCTGTACGTCCGACCATCCCCTCCCCTCCCCTTATCTCCGAAACTACTGAGCCTATAATTTTGAAAAAAATATACACAAATTAGTTCAACACTTATGGATTACAGGAAAACCTGTGAGAATTCTATGGTGCTAAAATAACATGGAAAATCTCTAAATATCTACTTAACCCTTCATGGTCCGACTTGCAATTGACCAGGGCCCCAAGTCTGCTATTCAATAGTGTCAGAATGGTCAATCATTGTTCCATAATTGTTGATTGTGACAAGTTTGGTGTTGTCAAAATCAACAATTATGAGATCAATGATTGACCATTCTGACACTATTGAATAGCAGACTCGGGGCCTAGTTTTTTTGTACACTGAGGAGGTCTGCTCTAGTTTTCCTTTCAAAGTCCAGAATGGCAACGAGATCGTCTCGCGTTGTTCACAATCATTATGGGAATCAAAGACATGATAAAGAAGAAACACAGGCTTTGCTGCAATGAAGGTTTCATTTTACTTAGTTCAAGTTGCTGCGGCGGTTTTTCATCAAGGTTCTCGTCGTAAAATACAGAGGTAAGCTAAGAGGGCTATCTGAACTTTATGAAGTACTAGCTTTTGCCAGCGGCTTCGCCCGCGTGAAAATGTCGATTTTTCATACAAACTTTCATCCCCTATTTAACTTCCTTAGGGGTTGAATTTCGAAAAATCCTTCCTTATTCCTTGTCTACATCAAAAAGGGAACCTCTGTGCAAAATTTCAGCTTTCTAGGTCCCAGGAAAGGTAGGTTTGGGCTGGGCGATGATGAGTCAGTCAGTCAGTCAGGACTTCTCTTTTTATTTATATAGATAGATAGATAGATAGATAATGGTTACTAAGTAATCTAATTTCTGCTAAGCTACCTAGCCCATCTGCCTCCCTTCACCT
Organism: Diarsia dahlii; assembly: GCA_949775195.1. Classification (NCBI taxonomy): domain Eukaryota; kingdom Metazoa; phylum Arthropoda; class Insecta; order Lepidoptera; family Noctuidae; genus Diarsia; species Diarsia dahlii. The sequence goes on from OX459211.1 coordinate 17,978,184, forward strand.
ACACACGTCTCGTATCATCACAAACGACTAGAGTGTGATTTACGGAATGTGTATGTTTTTCTCGGCAAAACCACATTTGACAGTTTTTGCTATGGATTTTTGGTTTAAATTAACAATGCCAAGAAGCAAGTCATTGAGCACAATAGATCAGATATAGTTATTTAAACTCCGTAGAATAAAAGTATTTGGTCTTGTGCCATAGCTCCCACCTCGCGGGCGACATTCCTGATTTTTGCATGTTTGCACGGAGTAAACCTTTTCTTCCGTAACTGTTTCCCGGTCACGCGTGTTAGTTTTGCGATTGTTTTTATATCTAACTAGCAGTTGCCCGCGACTTCGTTCGCGTAGAAATTTTGACTCTCTTGTCTGGACTGCCTGTGGATGGTACTATGTCAAATCGAATGCCAAATGCCAATCGAAGCGATTATATTCCCTTAAACCAGCCCTGTCGTAAAATCTATTCCTACCAGCCCCCCTATTGCGTATCTTTTTAACGTCAGTGGCTATCAGAAATGTCCATAGATTAACTGTAAATTGGTTATGGTTTGGTACATTTTTTTCTTAAAAACTCACCATTAAACAGTTATTTGATAGACATTATAAGTTATCCACTGTCATTAGAAGATACACAATAGCCCTGCTGAAATGTCTTAACTATATTCTATCTCTCTGCCAATTTTCAGGTACAAAAAGCCAAGGATTTCATATGGACTTACGGGAGCCCTTAGTCCAGGTCTTCCTTACAAACTTAGCTAAGATCTCCTACTCCTAAACTCTAGACTTGTTAAATTTCAGGTTGTTGGTACAAAAAAAAAACAGTACATTTTTACAAACATGTGAAAGCCCTCAGACCTCCTTATTCTGGCAATGTTGCTAAACTCGCTAAATCTGTTCTTAGTCAACGTCTACTAACTATAAAGTACCTTCCTGCCAAAATTGTAGCACAAAAAAATTAAGGACTGTCATACAAACTCGCGTGAGCCCTTAGACCTCCCTAGTCCGGCCCTGTCGCAAAATCGGTTCTTAGCAAACTTCTACTCACCTACTACGTCCCTGCCAAAATTCAAGTTAGTAGCACACAAAATGATGGACTTTTAAACAAACTTGCGAGCGCCCTTAAACCTCTCTAATCCGGCCCTGCCACAAAACCTGTACTTAGCAGAGTTCTTCTAACTATACACTACGTGCCTGCCAAAAATCAAGTTTGTAGCACAAAAAATTAAGGATTTTCTTACGAACTTGCAAGAACCCTTAGACCTCCCTAATCCGGCCCTGTCACAAAATCTGTTCTTACCAGACGTCTACTAACTATAAACTACGTCCGTCTCAAAAATCAAGTTTGTAGCTCAAAAAATGAAGGACTTTCATACAAACTGGCGAGAGCCCTTAGACCTCCCTAATCCGGCCCTGTCACAAAATCGGTTCTAAGCAGACGTCTACTGCCTATAAACTACGTCTGTGGCAAAAATCAAGATTGTAGCACAAAAAATGAAGGACTTTCATACAAACTTGCGAGGGCCCTTAGACCACCCTAATCCGGCCCTGTCGCAAAACTAATTTATAGCGGAAGCCTACTGACTATACACTACGTCTCTGCCAAAAATCAAGATTATAGCACGAAAAATTAAGGACTTTCATACAAACTTGTGAGGGCCCTTAGACCACCCTAATCCGGCCCTGTCGCAAAATTAATTCATAGCAGACGCCCACTGACTATAAACTACGTCTCTGCCAAAAATCAAGATTATAGCACGAAAAATGAAGGAGTTTCATACAAACTTGCGAGGGCCCTTAGACCACCCTAATCCGGCCCTGTCGCAAAATCCGTTCTTAGCGGACGTCTACTAACCATAAACTACCTCCCTGCCAAAAATCATCTTTGTACGTCCAGCGGTTTTCGAGATTTCGTGATGAATCAGTGAGTGAGTGAGTGAGTGACCTTTCGCTTTTATAGATATAGATTGGAAGCTGTCACTATTGTTATGTACAGTTATTAATTATTATTATGTACCACTTTTCAAACCACTAACACGCTAATAAGGAGGGCTTTGACACTAATTATAATGAGTGTGGTCGTTTGATAAAGCAGTATTTGTTCTAGTTCAGTTATGTACACACGGCTACACATCAAGCTATACAAAACCAGTTAATCTTGGCCTCGCTTTACTAGATCTTTTCGCACAATGAACGATCAGATTATACTGGTTTTGTATAGCTTGATGTGTAGCCGTGTGTACTTACTTGGTCTATCAATAACGAGAACCAGAGCCGACTATAAGTGCTCGATAACATCACACCTGTAACTCCCGAAAGTTTAGAAATACAGAGGTGTAGGTACCTACCTAATAGTAAACCCACATTTCGCCAATTATGTTTCAAGTCCCCAAGGCACCAATCTATGGGTACTTCGTGTAAAATTACTGATGGAAAAACTCAATAACACATTGTCCTTTACGAAATTATTGAAATAGCTTTTCATGAGTTTTTGAACTGCATTTAGAACATTTAATTTTCTTCCATGAGGTTTATGTGAGCATAATATACCTACATTAAAAGTGGACAAGCATAAGCTGGATGTTCACGGTAGCCCGCGAAATTCAAATTTTCTTACGTTTTTAGCGATTTGCAGGCCAGTGCTAGGTTGTATGTTAGTGAAAATTCGCGGCTGTAAGACGTATGCAGTTACAGAATTATAATCATCAAAATCATCATTACAACCACAAGTTCATGTAACTCTCAAGAATGACCTTTTGATGAAATACTCATTCTTGACAGTTTTTAATGTTTGTCCAAATTTTGATGTTTGTCCAAGTCGTACAAACGCTTCGCTGGAACCCGTCGCTGCTTCTTGCTAGTTCTATTATAGAAGTACTAACAAAATTATTTCCTACAAATCGAAATATACCTATGCATGCATCCGCTGTTCAGCAATAAATAATTATAAGTAACAAAAGAAAGAGACAACAATACTCCTTACAAGAATAGGCAGTGAATGGATGTAATTTCCATGCAAAGGATGACTCATCATTTCTATGGAAAAAATATACTACTTGCATGCGATTAATATTCAGTTCCTATACCACCTTTATTTTAAAGACAATACGGTTTAAATTGGCTTGTAGTCAATATAGGAGGTTGTTGTCAGGTAAAGAAGGTATAAAAAACGTCCTTGTAATGTCCATGGGAACTTCCTTTTTTCGAGTTGGTTAAGAAATTGTTCTTGGAAAATAGTCCTATATGTATTAGGTAAATTTTTTGGTATATTGTTTTTTGGTTTAATGGGCAATTGTGAGCATTTTCAAAGATCATCTTTGACTACAACGTTACTAAGAAATAAATTAATTTAAATGTAGTATTGAATGCAAGCTAAACAAATTTCCACGATAATACACTGACGTTAAGCAACACCGTTTGAAATATAATAATTAAAGTATTAAGTATAAATTCAACTATTTCAGAAAATTTAAATTAAGTGGTGAAATGTGACTATAATTTACCTGCAACTGGAGACAACTTCCGCATGACGCACCATCGCGATTTCCACTGAAAACAAAATAAAACATTGTTAATATATTGACATATAAATCATAGATATTGTTCCGGCTGCACGTCATTCGACTCATATTATAATGAAACATTGTAGAACTAAGCTTTAAAGCATAAGTGCCAGGGGGGCTACTCTCTAAGTTCGTCAACGAAAATGCAGGCCCATTCGAAATAACTAAGTAACTCCGAAATGGACCCTACTCATTATAATATTCGGATTCATGAGTTTTAAAAATACACCCGGAGTATGGATAACTGTCCAAACGTGTTAAAGTTCTATTTTTAGTTTGAGTACCCAACTAAATCTATAAACGTAAGTGATACAGATTAGGAAACGCCCGTATCTTTGGCCGAAACAACGGGTCTGAGAGTCGACCCCCAGGCGTTTGACTGCCTTAATACAAGGGATGATTTTCCGAAAGTTGAAGTTGCCCATTTACAATTCAGCAGTTATTCCAAATATCGATAATATCCAGACAGAACTTCTCCAGAAATCACATCATAGGTTGCTACTGCCATCCCATACAACACCTGGGGCGGCGCAATTTGACAGCTCATAAAACCGGCCAAGAGCGTGTCGGGCCACGCTCAGTGTAGGGTTCCGTAGTAATAATTCTTTTTTTGTTTGAAAAAGATACGTTCAGGATAATAAAATATGTAAACGAAGTTAAAAAAAATGTTTGCTTATACAAACTTAGTCCAGAAATTATTTTGTAAAACTTTTTGTCTTTTTTGTACAAAAACTGTTTCCATCCAAGTTCAAAATGATTTTCCTAGAAAGTCCTTATAAAGTTCTACTTTTCAGATTTTTTTCATTTTTTCTAAACTTATGGTTCAAAAGTTAGAGGGGGGGGGACGGGGACACATTGTTTTTTACTTTTGGAGCGATTATTTCCGAAACTATTGACATTATCAAAAAATGATTTTAGTAAACCCCTATTCATTTTTAAATACCTTTCCAACAATATATCACACGTTAGGGTTGAAATTAAAAAAAAAAATCACTTGCCACTTTACATATAGGGGGGCTACACTAATAAAACATTTTTTTCCAATTTTTATTTTACCACTTTGTCGGCGTGATTGATACACATATTGGTACCAAATTTCAGCTTTCTAGTGCTAACGGTCACAGAGATTAAGCGAGGACGGACGGACGGACGGACAGACAGATATGGCGAAACTATAAGGGTTCCTAGTTGACTACGGAACCCTAAAAAAGGAGGTCAATTGACTTATGTTGTCAACTGTCAACTACTCTATACCTAATTTTTTTAAATATTATTTTGTGGCTATGCCATTGGCTTGTAGCAGTAATTTACCAATTGCTTTACTAATACTACAATGAATAGCTGTCAAGTAAGCAAAATAATATTGACACTATAGATTTTATATTTTATCCTAGACATGGACGTCAAATTACTATTAATAAATACTACGCGAACGAAGCCAAGGATATCAGGTAGTAAAATACGTAATTGATTAATATTTAATTAAATTATAAACGCTTAAGTTTAAACACGTAATGGTTATGCAGATAAGGTAAAAAAAACGACTATAATATATTTATTGGTAGTAATTGAATATTAATAATATGCAATAGGGTACATTATTACTATCGTATAACCTTGGGAACACGGAGAAGTCGGTGCAAATGTTTAACTAGCAGTAGGTACTTATGCACTAAACCGATAAGAAAATCCTTTTTCTAAACAAGTATTTGCTTTAAATTTCACTTTAAATAATCTCCATCATCGATTAAACAGATTTGATACTCGTAGCAACTGGTCACAATTAGGGGATCGGACAAAAAAAAACTAATTAGTCCGTCAGGTAGATTTCCAAAAAGTAAAAAACGGTATTAAAGTGTTTAGGTTGGTACCTATAACGTGTGACAACGGCTTTTCTTTTTGTTCTATCCTGAAAATCTTGTTTCATACTTTTTCAGCGTCGTTTTTTTTGTCGTAGTCGGGTTTTAGTTTTTTACTTTTTTTTTATTTAAACATTTTTGGTGTTAAATATTTTTTTTTACTCTTGACCTTTTGTCCGCTAGAGGGCGTGATTTTAAATTTGAGCAATATTTTGGAAATGTACAAGTGAGGCCCTTTCAAATGATACCAAACACGGCGTATTTAACTCCATTTTAATTTTTTAAACCTTACTTTTTGTCCGCTAGAGGGCGCCAAATCGCTTTTTGTGACACGTCACGTAGCCTATGTTCAGCGGAAAATTAAGACGGTTCTAACGATACCTCATATTATGTCGAGTTCCGTTAAGTAGATTAGAAGCTATGAGGGAACAGATGAAGATACACACATACATACATACATACATACAAACATACATACATACATACATAGCCAGTCAAACTCATAACCCTCCTTTGGCTTTGCCGTAGTCGGGTAAAAATTATTGGACACGTATTTTTTCTTTTTTCACGTAAACTTAAAATGAAGACGATACAGTGCTTCGAAAACTCGTGTGACGTCATATGATAGTACATTTTGACGACACAAGTGACGTTTCAAGCCCCACTCCAAGATCTTTGACGCGTTTTATCTTCGTCATTTTTTATTTATTTGATAAAATAAAAAACAGGTATTCAATATTTCTCGATAATCTAACTTACGGACTAAACAGAATTATATTATTTTGACCCAGTCCGATCCCCTACTTAGCTACGAGTATTTCATTGACTTCCACAAACTACATAATAGGAAACTCAATAACAATATATTGTTGTAAATTTTCATTAAATACTTAGGTATTCAAGTACATACATTTTGATATCAAAGCTACTCAATGTGTCAGCAATTATTTAATCGCACGCACTGCATTTCCAGTCACAGAATACCAATAAAAATGTGTCACATTTCATCGAAGTGAGGATTTTCTCTCTATAACCTATAACATACAAGTACTAATTCCAGCAAAGACTAGTTCAGCTACAGACTCATCAACCACTAAACTATAACCAAGCAATAAACATTTTCTTTATCACCCGTTGTTCCGAACCTCAGACACTCATTCATAGACTTGCAAACGTTTGACAGCCGGCACACAAACAGGCCACATGTTGCCATGTTGCCAAGTTGCCAACTACACAGCAATTTGCTGTTGTTACGTCGACATACATACAATAATACTGTCATCTCACTCGCACTGCGGTATTCTTGTATGTGTTGTTTCTTTCACGCGTCTGAAGCAATTGCTCTTGTGTGAGGTGGCCGTATTTTTTGTTGCTTGTAGATAGAAACGGGACTGTACCTATTGAGTTTTTTTAATAATAAGTACAACCTTATTGTATCTGATATCCAATGTTTTTTGGATAATACAATCTTTTTGTATCTTTCACTCAATGTTATAGCTGGCTGGTATTCAAATGTATTATTTGCCTTGTAAGTTGTCACTTTCATTATTTTAAGTAAATACTTCATCCTGATCATGTGCCAAATAAAATCATCATCAGACGTGAATTTGTAAGATTTTGACTTAGTTTTCCGGTGTTTACTTTTATTTTATTTACGGTTTGTAGTGTGTTTTCCTATAAGCTACATTTAACGGCTAACAACATTTGAAGTAATTGTCATCTTGTATGGTATCTACTAAAGTTGGACCTAAATAATCCAAAAAACCGGTAAACACAGACACCCTAGTCGATCGAAAGTATCTAGTGTGCGCGGCCGAGTAAACCATCGCGCAACGGTCGCCCCACTGCGCCCCGTGTGCCCCGCAGTCGCCCTCAGTTGCCCGCCGCGCTTCGACGCAACTTCACGTCTCTCCCGCCAAAATTCCGCGCAAAATGTCCGAAATCGAAGTAGAAACTCTCATCGCGTCAGTGAAGAAACGACCTGCGTTGTACAACAAAAATGATCCTAACTACTATAGTAATAAGAAACATAAGGCTAGGATGTGGGTTGATGCATGCAAAGAAGTGTTCGCGGATTGGGATACCTTCAGGCCACAAGACAAAGTTGAACACGGTAAGCAACCTCGCACAATTATACCACTTAGCACAATGAACATAAAAGCTAAATTCGTATGTGCAGTTTTTAGAAAAGTAGCAACAATTTATTGACCAAGTAAAGTGCGAAAGAAAATGTACTTTGACAGTTGGTAATAAAGTTTGTAATGTCAATGTAGTTTGTAACGTGTGTTTGTGTTTGTTGTGTTTGTGTGTCACAGAAGGTTATGTATTACGATCATAATAGAGGTTGTTGTGGTCGGTTTGACAGGTAAAAAGCAAAATCCATTATTGTCACATTTGAGAAGAATTATTATTGCTGCAGTAGTAACTTACTAATGACCAATGTCAACACTCTCTAAAGCCCTTCTGATATCTCAAGTTCTTAAAACACACATACATAACAAAACATCACGCGTGTAATACCCGTAGGGTAAGGCAGTCTAATTTCATAATGGTAGGATCACTAGTTAAAGTAAGTAATAAATGACAAGCATAATCAGCCTATAATATGTTTACTGCTGGAACACAAGCCTTCTCTCTATGAGAGAGAATGCGCCACAATCACACGGGCCCAGTGCGGTATGCTAGATCAAAATGTCACATATCTTCGAATTTTCGTTTCTAGGACATGACGGTTTCCTCACGATGTTTTACTTCGCCGTTTTCAGAGCAGTGGTGATGCGATAAATTACACAAAGAAATGCGACTGTCTGTGTTCGAACCCTGGACTTATTGCTCGAAAGTCAGGGCCGCCATTCGCCAACACCACCGGGCTACCGCTCACCGTATATTACGATAAAAAATGTAACTCTCAAAGTTACTTCTACATTAATAACTTTAGTACGGATGCTTCCATCTCTTACTGACAGCAAATTGTCAGTACAAAACTCAGTATTGATGAAATTCATTAAACCCATGTTCTCACTCTTCACTAATGAGACAGCTCGGACACTTTTGAAGCGGGTACCGGGTTCGATCTCCGGTTCGGTGAAAGTTTCAGACACGGAAATGTTTTTGAACAACTTCATCGGTATTTCAGAAGGTTCGGAAGGGTTAATAATTGAACATTAGGGAATAGAAGGAAGATTTAAATAAGATTGGTTCTGATGCTGGACAGGGCATTTCGGTAAGAAAAGTAATTAAAATCTCAACAGATATTTAGAAACCTAAGGTTCTTGAAAAAGACACATTGGTCAATTCTGTAAACGGGAAGACTAAACAAATATTGATCCTTATAGATGAACCATACAAAACCCAGGTTGGCCCGTGAATGTCCATCTTTTACATACCGAGTTTCCTGCGTGTCCCGGAAAATACGCTAAGTCCCGGTCCCGGCTGTCATTTATAGATCTTTGACAGTGGCTCGTCTGACAATCATCCTTACCAAGGGGTATAAACAAGTACTAACTAGGTTGTGGCGGTCAGATAGGCAGTCGCTCCATGTAAAATACTGGTATTTAACTGCATCCGATTAGATTGGTTGCTCTCAAAACGGTGAAGGAAAACATCGTGAGGAAACCGGCCCATGTCTTAGAACCAAAAAATTCGAAGACATGTGACATCTGCCAACCCGCACTGGGCCCGCGTGGTGGATTATAGCCCATCCCTCTCCTAGAGAGGAGGCCTGAGTCCCTGCAGTGGGAACATCTAAGCAGGTGATGAAAAGCGAACCATGACGGCTGATTAGATTAAGAATACTTTCTTTCTAAATTCACAAATAGATTTACAAAGATTTGTAGCTAGTCATATTGCAACACTAAACGTAGTATCAATAGTACTCAGTCTGAACACGTGACCGTTCATTAGAAATGTAAATCACAATAACTTTATTGTTAGGCTTCTACATACGTCTACGTACTCACTAAAGTACATGCAAAAGAGGACAAAGAGGGCACACAGAGGGCATACACAGTTTGTAGCTAGGTATTCTACATAAGTTTATATTGGTTTAATTGTTACAACGCCTAGACATCTCAAGGTGTTACCTACAACTGAAAACAATTGAAATAAATTGACTTCTTTATGAACAAATAATTCAATGATTGCTATATTTATCGAAATGTATATTGTTATGACTGCTAGGAGAACTAAAGTGTCAATAACAATGAAGATGCGGCCGCAAAATCATCTAGGCTTGTTTACATACGGTGCATTCGCATTTACGAAGCTTTAGTTAACCCATATAAAGATCATAAGAGTGATTTTATGTATTTATTCAAACGCTATCTTTATTTTTCAGTCCACGAACTCCAAAGACGCTGGAAGAGCCTCCGAACATGCTTCACAAGAGAATTAGCACTCCAGAAAAAAGAACGGTCGGAGAGAGAACAGAAAGAAGGACCTTTCAAGAAAAGAAAAAGATACGAATATTTCAACGCTATGGTCTTTCTCTTAGAACCTGGAGAAGAATGCAATACAGTCAGAGATTCTGATGATTCGTCGTCTGATGATCCTTTAGAAAGTATTAAAAATGAACCTGCCGTGTTTGAAACAGCAATGGACGTAAGCAACACAAGTCATTTCGAAATGGAATCAGAACCAGGACCAGCGAATGCCACATTTCTTAGACCAAACTATGATAGAAGTGAACATTTAGAAGATAAAATTCTGGATATGCTAAAAGATATAAAGAAGGATGAAGAAGATGAAGATAGACAGTTCATGCTATCATTGGTTCCGAGTTTTAGGAAGTTAAAAGCTAAACAGAAGTTTGAAGCAAGGATAGAAATATTAAGGGTATTGAGAAACATCACTTTTCAAGACGATGATGAAGCGAAACCTAGTTCTGCTAATTCAAAGAATTGAAGAAAGGCAATAATGTTATTTTGAATTGTTGAGTTTACTTTCTAAGTTGTAAAATATGCGAGATCTAAAGGTGTGGCTAAAGCAATAAAAGTCATATATAATTGACACAATAAGAGTAATGTAGGTGCCAACGACTCTCAAAAGAGATATCGCACTGTAAAGATGTAGTACTGAAAGCTAATTTAAATAAGTGTTCTGATGATAATATCGAAGATTTATGGAAGTGTGAAAAACATTATACAGTAATCCTATCAGATTATTTTAGGGCTTTCGGTGAAAACAAAATTGGAATTCGCTCAGTAAACTAGATCATGACATGTGTTAACGTGACCTAGTTTCTACATGTAGGGACTTTAAATGTTATTTTTCTTTCCTTAGTATTTAGTAGATTTAAATAGGGCCATTGAATAACATAATTTGTTGTATAAATAAGTCAATTTCTCTTCCAAAAACGTCTTCGTCATTGTTTTTATATTTAGTGGTAGATCCTTCCCAAACTATTACAATAAAATTCTGTTTTATTATATGTACAATGTTTCCATGATTCCCACTAACGAGTAACGACGTCGGACTATGCGGAACCCCTAAAGCTATAACGTTTAATGTGCTCGTTTACTGAACCCTGAAATATATGGAATGCGGACTGCATGCAAGTTAAAATGATAGTGCTCATTCTAAAAACTGGGCACGTGATTTGAGTTTAGTGATGGCACTAAAACACTGAATGTGCGACTGAGTAATTTGTTTGTGGAGACAAAAAATAAAAGTGTAAGCCAAACAACGGTGGTAATTTGTAAAAACTAGCTGATTTTATTCAAATCATCTAATGCACTTTTATATGAAATTGCCAGCGGCTTCGCCCGCGTGAAAATTACGATTTTCCATACAAATTTTCATCCCCTATTTAACTCCCTTAGGGGTTGAATTTCGAAAAATCCTTCCTTATTCCTTGTCTACATTATAAAGGGAACCTCTGTGCAAAATTTCAGCTTTCTAGGTCCAAGGGTTTGGGCTGGGCGTTGATGAGACAGTCAGTCAATCAGTCAGTCAGTCAGGACTTCTCTCTTTATTTATATAGATAGAAGAAGGTCACAATATCATGCAAATTATGTTAGAAGCAACTGTTTATTTTAGTCTAATGGCACAATAGTTACTTCTGAGCGTATACCGGTTTTGTTGTCGATTCCTTAGTCCGGACAAGTGTTCTGGTTTCGATTGATAGCTAGGCTTGCCTCCAATTAATTAAATACTTTTTCTGCAACATCTCGTGGCAGACCATGGTAAAAACAGAGGAAGTAAGTTGACTCCTGATAAAAGAAATACCACCGGCACATGAGATGGCGAGAAACAGAGAAGTGTGGAAGAAGAGGACATGCTGCCGACCCCAAATTAATGATGACTAGTAGAAAATGTTCCGTATGGTGTCGGACGTAAAGAATAGCACCATCCCATATCTTCCCGTGGGTGTCGTAAGAGGCGACTAAGGGACTTACCAGAGAATGGGCAGCAGCGTTCTCTGTGCCTTTGTAACAACCATACTGCGATCGCCAACCCGCCTGCCAAGCGTGGCGATTATGGCAAACCCCCCCCAATGGCGACGCCTGGGGGAGGCCATGTCCAGTAGTGGACGTCTTTTGGCTGAAATGATGATGATGATGAGTAGAAAATGTTATCATGTGCAGAAGAAAGACGATTGCAATTACCAAGTAGTGGAAATAACATATATTTTATGTCAATAACATATATTTTATGTCAATCAGCGCACAAAATTTAACAACAGAAAATAAAGATCTACTATAGTCTCAAATCTCGTCATAATACTGAGTGCTTCAAAGCAGTTACTCACGCCATAAGATGAAATTGAAGCATAAAACTTTTTACGGTTTCATGGAAGAATCGATACACTATTTTAATTAAAGTGAGAAATGGGACCGGCTCAACTAGACGAGCTATTTTGCGATACTAATTTTTAATTTATTCATAGAATAGCGGGTAGAGAATATTAATGAATACACAAAGTGTCTAAAAGTACTAAAATTGTAGCGTTTGATCTTTTTTTTTTGAAGTAAACGTGATTACTTGGTTATTTTGATTGGATATTTTATTTTAGGCAGGTGTTAGGTTGATGAATACGTTATGTTACAATACTCAATACAACATAACAACATCAATCCCCGTAGTATTAGGTAGACGAGGATGGACGACGATGGAGGATGGCAGGTATATCCATAAGTACACCCACATTTGGCCAAATATGTTTAAGTCCCACGAGTAGAGGGCGTGTTTATTGTCAACCGGGCATATATTCAGACTACGTAGGTGCTACTGCGAAATTCCTAAAGGAAAAATCCTCTAACACTTTGCCTAACCTGGGAATCGAACCCAGAACCTCATACACAGGAGTCACGCTTACGACCACTAGATCTACGAAGCAGTCAATACAATCGTTTACTCAATACAAACTCATTGTTACCAGAAATTCTCGTCTCTTTCTTGCATTTGCATTTTCTACAGGACATTATATAAAGTATCCCCATAATAGGGCATCGGACTGGGTCAAAATAATATGATTCTGTTTAGTCCGTAAGTTAGATTATCGAAAAATATTGGATACGTGTTTTTTGTTTTATCAAATCAATAAAAAATGACGAAGATAAAACGCGTCAAAGATCTTGGAGTGGGGCTTGAAACGTCACTTGTGTCGTCAAAATGTACTATCATATGACGTCACACGAGTTTTCGAAGCACTGTATCGTCTTCATTTTAAGTTTACGTGAAAAAAGAAAAAATACGTGTCCAATAATTTTTGGAAATCTATCTGAAGGACTAATTAGTTTTTTTTTGTCCGATCCCCTAATGTGCAACAACACCATTTTTCCATTCCATCATAGATCTATGAATCTCTACTAGAGCCGCCTTCCCTAGCTTCAGTCAAGCTGGTTTATTATATTATAGAGGCTTTAGTCTATCTTTTCATCTATCTATCTTCCCTTCGACCGGTGCACTCAACTTGGCAATTTCATAGCGCCATGCGTTTCCATTTCCATTTAACTCTTTGTTCTATAAGGAGCCTGCAATGTTTACAAGACTGCATTCTTTTTTTTTTGCAAAAAGGGAACTTTGTTGACTTACTTATAAGTTATGGGGACTCTTCCAGTGACTTCTGTCTGTAGGACAGTGATTGAATGTGGATGTTCATTTGTTATTGTTATCGTGTTTGCCTCAAAATCTATCAAATCATCTATTACCGCATCCGCATACAGTATGAAGGGTTATCATATAAATCAAGAATGGTCCGGTCGATTTAGATGGCTTATTTTGTTGTGTTCGTAATTGTTTTACCTTTGCGAAGTCAGGCGGATCTCGAGTTGTTCATAATTTGATTTTTTCTTTATCGTATAGTTATTGCCTAAGTGTCAGAGTTCTTATACCGCCCTTGGGCCTCTGACGTGGCTTTACATGCCGGTCAAGAAATATCTCTTAGGCATACTGGCTTCCTTACGATGTTTTCTGTTATAAATTGATGCCGGGTATTCACCCCAGGCTGAGCCATACTAGAATAAGTATTACTGCTTCATTTCGATTTCTTAGACAATATAAAAGAACTCGATTCTACTTTTAATCAGTTTCTCTTTCTACTTAACCCAACCGTAACAAAATTAATTGCGAGCCGCGTATTGACCGCTCAGCGTATCGGATCGGCGTATTGCTCACTGGCGTTTTAATTAACGCGATGACAACGGCGGCGGCGTACTGTTGCGTCCGTGTTTCGTATCGCCACAAATTGGCTGCCATTAAACATTTTTTGTTGTAATAATTTGCTGCGGCGAATTGCCCGATAAAACTGTGGGGTACTTACGGAATATTGCATTATTTATTTTTACGTGATGGTATAATGAAGGGGATTATATATTTCGTGTTATCATTAACACACAAGTAACGTGAATATTTTTGGATGAATGTCATAATCTTCATCATCATCTGATAAGCCTTTTCCCAACAATGTTGGTATCGACTTACAGTTTAACCGGATGCAGCTAAATACCAGGAATTGTCATAGAGCGACTGCCTATCTGACTATCTGACCCCCACAATCCAGTTACAACTGGGAATACCTTTTGGTAAGACTGGCTGTCAGACTTTAGTTTCGGGCACTGACTACCTGTAACTAGTATCAAATTGTTCAAATACCTACAAATTACATTCGGAACCAATTACTTTCCGAGGCACGGAGGAAGCTCGCTGTATAATGGGTGGTCATCCGTCCATACAACAACCTAGACAAGCGCTGCTTAAGGCTGATGTTCCAGGGTAGCCCGCGAAATTCAAATTTTCTTACGTTTTTAGCAATTTGCAGGCCAGTGCTAGGTTCTCTCTCTTCTCTTATTCTTTATTGCACACATAAAATAACAAATATAAACAAAAATTACAATTATAAAGCTTATGTACAAAGGCGAGCTTAACCCAGAATTGGGTTTTCTTACAGCAAACCTAATTTCGCTAGCGAGATTTGCAAAAGAGGAGGAACACAATGTACTTATGTGCATTAACATTAAACTATGTTACTTAAATTAAATAGACTTATAAACTAAACTACATACATACAATATCATATACGTATAATACATATAGTATAGAGAAATAATTAATCGAGCCACAGTTTTTTTAATTGGCCACAGGATCAAACTTCTAATTTTATAACTCAGCCACGGGAAAATTATATAGCCTCTAATATACTAATTCGTCTTCTTTACAACGCCCACTAAATATTCTATAGAAAGCATCAAGTGACGATCAACATTTATATTAACTTGTCCTTGTTATTTATACATAGGCACCTAATTTACTAACTCAGCCACGGAATATATATCTCACCACCATTTTACATTTTACAGCTTCAACACAAGGCCCTCAAAAAAATATAAATGAAGCGACCGTAGTCAACATCATTTATTATAACTTCGCATGTAAAATAATACATCACATTCTTTTATCGTGAAAATAGCAACAAAAAGATTTGGCGCGAGCGTGCGAGACGACAGCGACCGGCCATTTGCACCAATCAGAGAGCGATTATATATGAAATGTCTTTTGATATACTTTAGATTATTATATTTACGTTAAAAATACCTATTAGTTACAGAAATATTTTTACCATTGTCTAATTGACTAGTCACAGGCAGACTGTATGATTCGTTATTGTAAACTGAGGGAAATAGGTTAGGTTAGGTTAAAACTGTGACCAAACGCGCGCGAGCCGAGCGAGCGAAGAGAGCGGTGCCGCGGCAGCGGCCGGCGAGCGCTACTTCCGAGTTGCTTGCAGAAATGTTTTCACAATTTATTGTCTAGTTTTCCGATAAAAATGAAGTTCTGAAGCGATTCTGTCGATAATTTTTGTAGCACAATATGTAAATAAAATCGATCTTTAGGACATTCGATACTCTGAACTTCAATATTTAGGTCATTAAGTACTCTGAACTTCTGTAATTAAGCCTTTCGATGACACGACAGGAGTTTATACATACTATTAGTGGCTATAATATAATATTTGATGACAATTTTATTTAAATTTTGATGCTCAGTTAATGTGGCATGAGTTATAATTTAAACGTACTGAGTTAATAAATTAGAAGCTAATTGAATATTTTTTTGATGCCATATAATAATATTTTAGAAGTTTACTGTTTGAATTCATGTTACAAATTTAGATGCTAAAAAATAATCACGATGCTGAGTTGTATTTAGAGTGGCTTTAAAAAGATAACTTGTGGCTAAGATAGTATTATTTAGATGCTCATTCATTGTGGCTGACTTAGTAATTTAGAAGGCAAGTTAGATTTTTAGATGCAAATAATGCTATTAAAAAGAAGCCGGTTTAATTAGCACCCTATAGTATATATATACATACCTATAAAATCCTATATATACATACATACTTACTGCTCATGTCAGGAAATGTTCCTTTATTCCCTTCTTGAACACCTCTAACGAAGGGCTATCCCGCAAGGAGTGTGGAAGTGAATTCCAAAGGCGCACCGCACGAACAGTGAATGATCCATCATACCGACTTGAGGAGTGAGGAGGGAAACGAAGGAGAAGAGATGATGATGAGCGACAAGGTTTACCTCTGGGAACGAGATACTCAAAGCGTTCCCGAAGATACGAAGGAGCTTTAGGATTGTGAAGAATGGAAAACAGAAAAGAAAGAATGTGAGAATCTCGACGCTGCCGAATAGGTAGCCACTTCAGTTGCTTCCGAAACTCCGACACGTGGTCGTACTTATGAAGCCTGAAAATGAAGCGGATACACAAATTCTGCAGACGTTCGAGCTTATTAAGAAGTTCCTCAGTCGCATCAAGAAAACATACATCAGCATAGTCTAGAAGTGGTAGAAGGAGAGACTGAGCAAGAGTAATTTTAGTTTCAAAGGGCAGGAACTTCTGAAGACGCTTAAGAGACCGATACGACCAAAACATCCTCCTGCTTACTTCAGCAATGTGACCATGCCAGGATAGGTTGCAGTCCAAGAATACACCTAAGTCCTTAACTTTCTTGGAGTAGGCTATAGCGATACCATCGTACACAACAGGAGGGAGGGACTGATGATTCAGTAAATTGACGAAGTATCAGTAGTAGTTATATGTATGTTAGCGAAAATATGATTCGCGGCTGTAAGACGACAGTTACAGAATTATAATCATCAAAATCATCATTACAACCCTCTAAGTTCATGTAACTGTCAAGAATGAGTATTTCATCAAAAGGTCATTCTGGAGAGTTATATGAACTTGGAGGGCTGTAATGATGATTTTGATGATTATAATTCTGTAACTGTCGTCTTACAGCCGCGAATCATATTTTTACTAACATACAACCTAGCACTGGCCTGCAAATTGCTAAAAACGTAAGAAAATTTGAATTTCGCGGGCTACTGTGAACATCCACCAACCTCTTTTGTTTGTTTTGTTTTACCTTTTACCTATAGTTCTGTGTTTTTGCCATCTTTACAATATACTTTTTACCAATTTTAACGTAGTGACTACTAGTGACTCATTGAAATATTCCAACCCCTGAGAAAACTCTCCTTACAGCTTTAGGTTAAATCATCAAATAGTGTCATTAATAGAAGCAGGCAACAAAGCAACCAGTCTTGTTTACTATCACTAGATATGAATTCACAATTATAACACTGATGCCCGCGGCTTCGCTCGCTTGGATGTCTGTTATAGCGTTCGTTCAACTCCTTACAACCCATTTTCGCAATAAAAAGTAGTATATGTCCTCTCTCAGGCTCTAGCTCTAAACTATCTGTGTACCAAATTTCATTTAAATCGGTTCAGTAGTTTTGGCGTGAAAGCGCGACAGACAGAAAGAGTTACTTTCGTATTTATAATATTAGTAAGGATTATGCTACGTATTGTGTTCCAACACAAAAAATAAGCCGTTAAAGTTCTTCAAGAAGTACAGTCAACAGATCAATCATCAGACAGAAATAAATCAACAAGAATGCGGAAATGATATCATTAAAAATCTTCATTCATACCTAAAGGTAAGGAGTGTTTCCGGAAATGCCTCCCAAAATAATACCAATGATACTTTCAAATCGTTTAGAAAATATTTATTTAGGCTTCGTTTGGAAACGTCAGAATTATTGTACTGTCAAATAAAATTGACGTCTGACAGTTATTGAATCAAATAACTTGTCACAAGTTCAAAATTATTCCTCAAGTATTCATAACTTAACATAACGCCTGTGATCTTCGAAGGGTTAAGCAGACGTGTACCTAAGAGTAGATACACCCACAAATCCCACAAAATGCCAGTTATGTTTAAGTCCAACGTCATAGGGGGCGAGCCTATTGCCAATTGCCATCAACGGGGCAAAATTCCAGACACCATGGCTGCTTCTGAAAAAATCCTTGTATAAAAACCCAATAACACTTTACTCGGCCCGGGAATCTAACCCATGACCTCATGCTCAGCAGTCGCGCTGCTATTTAACCAACAAGACAGTTTGACAGTAATTTAATCAAATAACTGTCAAAAAGTTTAAAATTATTTCAAGATACATATTTCGTGTTGGAAACATCAGAAAATCATTAAATGTAATGTAAACATAATCCTGTAGGGCCACGTAGGCAGATCATAATATGAATTGCGTTAAAAAGAGTAAAAATGGTGACCATAGGGTAGTTGAACGACTAAAAAAATAGTATTCTGTTTAGATTAGTTTTATTATCGAAAAATATTTAATACGTGTTTTTTTAAGTTATGGAATCAGGCGTTACTTTGCGGTAATCCATGACATTAAATGCTATGAATTATATGTAGTTTTAATACCGCGAGACATATATCCAGGTCTGAAAGCAGGACACAAAACCCACCGTCATGCATATGCACATGCACACATGGGCCCACCCTCCCGCCCTCATGCATATGCACACATACAAAACAAGTGTGAAATAATTAGCATGCCATGCAATCAAACCTATACTCGACACGTGTTTCGCCCCTCCACGGGGCATCCTCAGGAGTTGTTGACTCGTCGAGCGTTCGTGTTCGAGCACGAACGCTCGACGAGTCAACAACTCCTGAGGATGCCCCGTGGAGGGGCGAAACACGTGTCGAGTATAGGTTTGATTGCATGGCATGCTAATTATTTCACACTTGTTTTGTATGTGTGCATATGCATGAGGGCGGGAGGGTGGGCCCATGTGTGCATGTGCATATGCATGACGGTGGGTTTTGTGTCCTGCTTTCAGACCTGGATATATGTCTCGCGGTATTAAAACTACATATAATTCATAGCATTTAATTATTTTTTACGTGTTTTTTTGTTTTATCAAATTAATAAAAATTGACGCATTTCAAATACCATTGAGAGGGGGGGTTTTTGACGTCATAGTCAAAATAGACCAACCTGTGACGTTTCACGACTTTTCGAAGCACTGTATCGTCTTCATTTTTTGTTTACGTGAAAAAAGAAAAAATACGTGTTCAATATTTTTTGGAAATCTATCTGACCGACTAATTAGATTTTTTTGTCAACTACCCTATTCTACGAATTTTAACGCAATTCATATTATTATCCAATTATGATCTATTTTCCTTAATGGTCACAAGCGCAGTTATTATTATGAAAGGTCTATTTTACGCTTCTTAAGGCGAGGTTGCACTACTTTGTTTTTATGTACGCACGACCTCACACCCCGCCCTGCCGCGCGAGCGATATAATGCCAAAATGTTGACTGTTTTTTCTCTCTTGGAGAAAAATGATAAAGAAATTATACATTATGTGACCCGAGATAATACACATTTTTTACGACCTTTATTATGATATAAGTTTTATTTTTCAAAGCCACTTTTTATAACTCAAGTAAAACGATTATTTAGCCATCATTTGGACATGTCTTTGCGATTTAATTGGATGCAGTGAAGTGCAAGTAATTGTGTATCGCATGCCCGACATATCATGATCGAAGAGTCAACTATGTAATACATTTTTTTCAAAATTTAAATCCGTTCCATGTACGAGTAAAACGCTATTGTTGACGACGTTTATCGGGGTAACCTCGCCAAAGTGGCCAGTTTAGATCCACTTATACTCCACAAGAAGGAAGTAATTCTAATTAGTCACTTATTTAGTTATTACAAACCACTCAATCTTCTAGGCGCCATCATTGCCTAGACATTTGCCTACGATACTACAATGATCGTCATACACAAGTAATGCATCATATTTGTATGTAGGCCGACGATATCACGTTTATCTATGAGCTCTCCAACTGATATGAAAATGTTTTCCAATAATAATATCACCATAGGTTACCTACGTGTTACTGAATATTCTGGTAGATTAAAAAATAAAGTAGTTAAAAACTGTCGCCTAGAAGGCGGTCCCGTGGCGAATTTTAATTCCGGCCTAAAAGATTGAACTCAAATAGCATAAGAGAGAAAAATGTAAAGACGGAAAGGGGACCTGTTAGCTTACAGTGAGATACCTACAACAGGAGTCGAGCAAAGAATTCACACGAAACCAAAAGTAGCCAACCAAAGAATTTCTTACAGGTCCCTCATAAAGAACATTCATAATTAACAATGTATGGACACAATCAAAACAAAATAGGACTAAACAATAGTTAGTAGGTACTCATCATTAATTTCCCGAATCATCATATCATTAAAATAATGACACATTGCAATAAAATCTTTCTAAAACCCAGGAAGTGCCTACGCCTGCCTATGACTCATAATTTGCATACAGATGTTATCAAAGGGCGCTAACTAATATGACTAATTCATTTAATATAACGTCAAAACAATCATCATTGTTATAACAATACAGTCCTAGGTTCCCATAATATTCGATTTGAACATTATAATATTTGCATTCCCGTTCAAGTATCGGTAGACTTGGCATATCGCCAAAGTCTACATTCATATGCACCTTTCAAGCTTACACCTTTTTCTATGGAGGCAGAAATTACAGGATGCCGTTTGCTACGATCCTTGCATTCTCTGTTTGCCTGGTCCTCATTCTTACATCAGGTCGTATATGCACCCTGTACCAGTACTACGCACCTGTCCTTTTCGAAGAAGCTCAAGCTATATCCTTCTAGGGTTTCTGCGGTCCTAGCGTTTCTACTCATATCTGCTTGATTCCCATATTGTTCGATTCTTACTTATTACAATATTAGTATTACTGTTCAAGAATAGGCAGTGCTGGCCATAAGATCTTGTTGGCATTTGGCCAAGGCCTACGTTGGCTTAATAATGGCCGCTCATTAGTTAAGAGACAAGATGTTTCAGTTATGGTAAGTAATTTTCTGATGCGGAAGGCAGTTAGGGTTGGCACAGTATCTAATTCTGCTGAGGATCTTCATAGGAGATTTGTTGATGAAGGTTTTACAATGGGACTAAAAGTACTACGTTAAACTGCTTCTGCTGCTGCACCAGAATGAGATTTATGGCCATTGGGCGTCGTGTGAATTGTAAAAAAAAAATTCAGAAGCAAAATAAGACAGCCTTCTATGTTGAAAAGTATGAAGTGGTCATCGCTGAATGGTACCATAACCTGTTGATGTAAGAAGGTGGAGAGTAATTTCCTGAGTCTACATCAGTGAGACTGAGATATTTTCGACTAATACTAATGGTGATAATGCCATTTTAAAGCGACAGGCAACCAAAGAAATATCATCATATTCCTGCTCTTGACCTATATTATTAAGTGTCGGCACAACACGTTTTTTTCTTCAACTCTCCCTTGTCAATCGTCACGCTATGAAGTAACAATCCATCCATTTTTTCTTTGATCTTCAACCAACCAATCTAACAATTGCACTTCTTATTAATAAAACTCAAACTTTTTGACACTGTAGCCTAGTTACAAAGTTTACTATATAAGCCGCACCCATCATTTGCCTACGAGTTTCACCTTTAAAACGAACGTCATAGAAACAAGGATTTCCGTCAAGAGGTTCCCAGAAACTACCGGTGGTAGTAAAAGTGCGTAAACAATTGTTATCAACATGACACATTTCTGGACATCGATAAGATAGGCGCGTCTCTATTAGCTACTTTACTTTGAATTTGGTGATAAGTTCTGATATCGAATGTGTGGAACTGTCAAAAATGTATGCGGCTAATGTGCCAGTTCATGCTGTGTACGGAAAATCTACCTATACAAAGCCAGGTCATGTTATCCTGGAAATGGACAGCTTGATGTGTCGCCCTGTATACAGACAGCTACTTGCATTTTTTGTCCTACTTCATCGAAT
Source organism: Diarsia dahlii (assembly GCA_949775195.1). Taxonomy (NCBI): domain Eukaryota; kingdom Metazoa; phylum Arthropoda; class Insecta; order Lepidoptera; family Noctuidae; genus Diarsia; species Diarsia dahlii. Next base: position 18,000,280 of record OX459211.1, read on the forward strand.
TCGTTCAGAAACCTAATTAAATAATACATTTTTTATCAAAATCCTATGGATTTGTAAGGGAACTGTTAGTTTATTGTAGTTGTATATTGTATATATTACCTGAATTAATGACAAAATGAAAGGCAATGTCATTGAAAGTTTTACGTGCTTACGTTATTTCTTACCTCACAGGATAAAGAACCCTATCAATTTTAATTTGAACCTCAAGTAGTATTCCTAGCACTGTCCTACAGCTAAATAGACAGACCTTCAATGACAAACAGATGGAACCCTGAAGTACAATTATATTTGGAAATATGTAGATGATCATCGCTACATGCCTTGGATATTATAAGTCCATGGAGCAATGTAGCACTGTCATTTGTAGAAAAGGACCAGTCACAACACAGTACTACTTTCTTGACCAGAAATCAATCTTGATAAATCGAAATAAAATACAGTATTCCGAAAAGATTACATAAATTTCTGTCTTGTCAAAAAAGACGCGAAATCTCGATGTTAAAAAGACAGTACATAATTTGATTAATTAGATTACCCACCTTTTTTCCATCGCGAAACTTCACAGTACCCTCGATGATAGAATTGGCGGGACTCGAATCCGCCATCTTGGATTGTAAACGTCACGTAATGCGACCGCAGCGCCACCGTTGCGACATGATGAACTAACACATTTTTCACACTTTTTAGTAATATTTATTCTGAACTAAAACTATTTTGCCAACACTGTACACTGCTTCACTTTAAACCTGCAACAAAGAAAGAGTTAGAATTAATTAAAAAGTAAATTATGTGCTTAGATGAGTGAGTTATTTTAATCAAGTAATTAATTGCCTGACTTAGATTGAAGGCTACCAACTTTCTAGAATATTAGTAAGAAGAACTATTTTTGTTTCAGTTCATTTGAGTTAATAGCATTTAAAAATAAAGCCTTTTAGAGTGGCGCGCAGTTCTGGACAGGCTTTCTTGCACCTTGCTTCCTAGTTTTAACACGGCCTATTTGGAATCCAGCAAAAGAAAAGACTTGGCAGACCTCGCAGAAGATAGTGGGATGACCTGGACAAAACAAAAGACCAGTGGTGCACATTACGGACATTAGCCCTGGATCGTAATAACTGGAAGTCATTACCTTTCAGTAGCATGGTTCAGGCTATCAGTAATAGTGCCGAATAAGAGACCAGACTTTCAAATATGTTGTTTTTTTTAAATTAACGTTGCCCCACACTAGGAATTTCTCCTGTATCGTGGATGCGTTCACAAACATTTAAACTCACATACACAAATACCCAGACCCAGAGCAACTATCTGTAGGTCATACAAATATTTGTTCCGTGCGGGGATCGAACCCGCGACACGCAGCGCAGCAGTCCATTGCTTGAGCCACTGTGCCGTCAAAAAAATATGTTTGGTCATCATCTTCCTACTCTTGTCCCATTCTACTAGGGGTCGGCGCAACACGTACGTTCATACCATTCCTCACACAATCCATGCAGCTTTTCCTTAGCTTTCCCTCCCCTTCATCCATCAACATTAATCCGTCACTTTTTTAATCTCATTTGTTTCAGGTATTTTTGATAACAGTGGTAAAGTTGACCCGATTCTTGATTGTCACAATAGGGGATCGGACAAAAAAAAACTAATTAGTCCGTCAGATAGATTTCCAAAAATTATTGTATATTGTATTTTTTCTTTTTTCACGTTAACTTAAAATGAAGACGATACAGTGCTTCGAAAACTCGTGTGACGTCATATGATAGTACATTTTGACGACACAAGTGACGTTTCAAGCCCCACTCCAAGATCTTTGACGCGTTTTATCTTCGTCATTTTTTATTGATTTGATAAAACAAAAAACACGTATTCAATATTTTTCGATAATCTAACTTACGGACTAAACAGAATCATATTATTTTGACCCTGTCCGATCCCCTATTGCAATGCGTATGTCACATTTACATAAACGAGAGCAAAAGCCGTTTTGTCAATTGACAGAACGGATTCTACTATAGATGATTTGCTAACACAAATGCACCGTGAGAACTAAATGTCTTAAGTGCTTGGAAAACTAATAAAAGTCTTAATGACAAGATAAATAAGCACACTATTAAATAACTCATTAGACCAGCTCATAAATAAAGTCAAATTTAATAATATTTATTTTAAATCAAGGATGTAATTAATGTTATCAATTTGCTACTAAATGTTATAGTCGGTCAATTGACTGATGATAATAATAATTTCTGCCAAGGCATTTTAAACTTTATGCCATTTAGATAAGATCTAAATAAACTGTGACGCAATAGCTGTTGACCTTCAAGCGCGATTGGTCATGTCTAGATTTTTTGGCTCTGCCTAATTCTGAACGATTTTACGGTAAAAACCGCGTAATTGTTGAAATGGGTATAAAAAATTGCAAAGTGGCTGGATTTGGCCGAAATTAATTGCTAGCTATTTCAGACTAAGTTCGTTAGGTTTTGTTGGCTGATAAAAAATCTGGAGTGAGGAGAATCGTGTTAGGATATATTCCCATGACAATCTAGGTTAGGTGTAACGAATTTTATGTGAGGTGAGATGTGTGAATTGGTGTTGAGGTCTACTTTTAACCTATTTTGGAAACAAAATGGACTTTTCAGTGTTGTCATAATTATGAACATTTATTAAAGGTTTTTTTGTGGTCATCTTGTTTTTGTTTTATTTAAAAATTTGTTTATTTCTTCACAATTTTAATAGTTTTGTACCAAATCAAGTTTAAGGCAACTAGCTCGCACTGTGCAGTAAAAAATGCAATTGAAAAGACCAGCTTAAAGAGTTCTAACAAACTTTAAAATACACACATCCACAGAGGTTCCCAAGATATTGTGGACATACTCAAAGCTCGAAAATCCTAAGTAAGCTCTAACTTACAAGTTAGTTAAGTATTTCTAACTTAGCGACGGAAAGGTTTGACTTAACTTTACTTACTCGAAGGACCGTTCCCGTCAAAGTTTTCACTTTGAATTATTTATTTCGGGTTTATGCGGGCACCATTTTACATACTGAACTTTTAATTTCTAAGTTTGAACTGGTAAGCTGAGAGGGTTCTGAGAAAGAGGTTATTTTAGTCCTTTGAAACTAATAGCTCTCTTTAGAGTTGTAGGAAGACTATTCTGTAATTAATTTAATTTAAGAAAAAGTGTCTTAAATAAATTAGGATTAAGTATATCTGTGTTCCCTCCCCCATTTAACTTTTCTGCCTTTAAAGCAAGAGTAAACAGGCATCTTCTGGGCACGCTCTCGTTCCATCATAGAGCCTATCCAACGCTTTCAATCAGACGGCTTTAAGAACTGGCTCATTTTGGAAAATAAGGCAGGAGCAAGGTGATCATGCTTTCCTGTTAGGTTGGTGACAGCAGCTAGGTAGTGTTAAACACAGAGGACGCACCTGTCCATCATTTAAGATCCTCGTCTATATCTCGTCCTCGTCTGTCTCGGCTTAGTCTATTTTAAGATACCTATGGTGTGTAATTTCGAAATCAGGTACTTTTCAGCTAAGGTATATTTGTGGTTTGTTGGTCTGGAAACACATGGAATAAAATAGCAAAATCGCTCTTGTTAAATAAAAAAAAGGTTTCAATCTTGAAAGGATATCGTGTAATCAAAACTTGGAATCTCACCAAGAAAAATTTCAACAAAAGGTAAAAATATTTCTTCAGTTAGCATTCCAATATCCCTAGCTTTAGTACCCGTCGTCCAGAACTTACAACTAAGTAGTTTTAAGAAAACTCAGATTGGAAGAAAGCTCTTGAAACCTTTAGATTCGGAAATAATTCTGTCTGTCCATGTATTTGTCTGCCTGTTACTTTTCCAAGGGTTAACGGCTAAATATTTTTAGACATACGTAGCATTCCAGTAGACTAGTGACTATATTAAGGATAATATACCTACTTAGCGTACTTTTTCATTTCCATGTACAGATATCAAGTTACTACAATCTGTCAAATTAATTTAATAGATTTTAAACTTTCTCGCTAAAGCATAAGTGTCAAGGTCGATTGGAAAAATTTGACAATTTAGGGTAGCTGGCTGATTTGGCAGTTTCCTACATAAATACGGGCGAAAGCTAGTGAAAAATTAAGAAAACAGCAAAAGATTTGTTAGCTTACATGTTGCCCCAAACGGAACTTTTTTAAGTTTGAAATTTAAAAACTTATTAAATTATCGACTGAAGGGGCGAAGCTCAATACGTTTTTGAATAAAAAGTTTTAAAATCTGAGCGAAATTGAATGTAAAATTTGTTCAACTTGGGGTGAAAACGGGTGAATAATAATATTTTGTCTAGACGTACTAGCTGCAGTAAAAGAAAAATATATGTGATGAATAATATTGGAATAAAATCAACTGCGCATTTTCCCCCAATAGGAGAAAAGATGTGATGGAAGGGAACTAAGTTCCCAGTCTAAGTTATAAGCTAGGTAGAGGCTAGGCGGTTCCAAATAAACTTAATGTAGGAATTCAATTACTGCGTGATTTTGTTTTCATGTAACTAAACAATTCTGGTGACCTGTATTACAGGTGTTACTACCTACCGCAGGCACCAGCGATCCACAACCAAAAATCGTTGGCTATTTTTTGTGTATAAATATTATTTGTATTTTTTGGCTTGTGGTGAGAAATAAACATATTTTTATTTATTTATTTATTTAATTAAGGCGAGGTTGCAGTACTTTGTTTTTATGTACGCACGACCTCACCCCCTGCCCTGCCGCGCGAGCGATATAATGCCTAAATTTTGACTGTTTTTTGCTTCTTGGAGAAAAACTATAAAGAAATTATACAATATGTTTTCAACTTTTACTCCAGAATAAAAAGTTCTATCTATTGATATAACTTTTATATAAATTCATGATGAAATGTCTTAGCAGTACACGTTTGAAATTGTGATTTAGAGTCATGTTTGATAAAAAAAAGTATCGAGCCGATCATTCTAAATCGCGTTTCTATCTTTACGATTTACTAGAGAGTATGTTCAATTTGTAATGATTTTTATTTATTAAATAACTCGTATTTAGTTCGATTTTTATAGGTTCAAAAATCTTAGAAAGTACTGCAACCCCGCCTTAATGGATGGACTGTGTAAACGGTGATATGGCTAGAAAGGAGGTTTCTGATGAAATGACGAGTGATATAGAAGAAACCGCTGAGATGGAAGAAGAATCATATTGTATGGTAGTCATGGTAATTATTGTTTGGTTTCTCATTTTATTTTTTTATTTTTTGAACTATTTGTATGTATTATAATATATATTAGTTTATTTAATTTCATCTTTACTTATATGTATTAGTATGTACCATTTATGTAGGTATATTAATTTATGTTAACAAAATAGAATTCTCTTCATTTATTTGTTTCTGTACTCTACCACAATGCTGTCCTATTTGACCCTAAGGTTGACTGGTAGAGAATGCCTTGTGGCATTAAGTCCGCCTATGTACCACGTTTGTGCATGAAGTTTAAATAAATAAATAAATAAGAAGAAGACATGCTGTGACGACCCCAAATGAATTGGGATAAGAGCAGAATAATGAATATGACCACTACACGTTTAATTTTTATTCAATACTGCGTCTAAGTAATTTATTCAATACTGCTATCCAGAAATCCCCAAATAACCTTTTCCACACAACTTCTCTATTACCCCAAATAAACACAAAATAGCCCCAAAAAGGGCGAGAAAAAATTAATCCACGTACGCCCTGGGGTACCTAAAATGCTACGGATTCAATAACATACACAAACGGGCCCCATGTGGACAATAAAATGTATTGCAGATGTGTTCGGAATACAGAGGGATTTCCATCATTAATACACTTTTGTAAATATTGCTTTTATCGATTGTACGCTGGACGATACAGGGTGTTTTATTGGCAGTAAAAATTACGTAATGTTTATACAGTAGGTTTAATTACTGAAATTACAGATGGTATAGCCATGTGGTATTTATAAGGATTGCTGTAACTGTAAATGTGTCACTGGAGTAATGAGTGATTACGCGTGTCGGCGGTATTTTTTTTAGATCTTTTTGGATACAAAACTGCAGCTTATTTGAATAGCATTGCATATGCATAGCGTAGTAAGTAATGTCTTTATTATTGCACGACAAATACACGCTTTGGACGTGGAGATGCTTGCATAAGTTATACTATAAAATCATAGAAAATGACAGAGAGCGTCTATTAGTCTTTGTATAAAATACTATGTATGTCTTCACTTTAATTATAGTCTAAAGACTGCTTTGACACCAGGAACTACACACAGCACATAGCGATTACCTATTTCAACAGCCATTTAAATGTTCGTGACTGCAATGAAATATTATTGATGGCTGTCCCATATTTTATAAAGCAATCGTGCAATAGCCATAATATCAGGACTATCAAACTAAACGTTTGAATAGAACACAAAACAATAATCTACATAGATACTTATATGATAAACTTTCTCCTGTCAAGGAAGTTGTAAAAAGAAATGCATTTGCGTGTATCACGCATTGAAGAGGGAAATAATTCGTGTTTATGGGATCGGGAACTCGAAACATGGGCGTAAAAACTTAATAGATAGGTGCCCGTTTATTTTGAAGTTAAACTGACGTTTTATAATACGTGCAGGAAGAGATTAGAGCAAAAAAAAAACAAAAAAAAAGCGGCAATGCATGAATAGAGTGCCGTTTGAAAAAAAAGGAAAACAAATGGAATAATGTTGTTTGATTTTCAAGCAAAATATAATAAACATGAAATTTATTTTAACGTTTCAATTAAATATACTTAGAACGTCATTAGCCACTGTCATTTGTTATAAGTTTTTTTTTTAATAAAAACGTTAAATAAAAGTCAAACACGCTGTACATTAAATATTTAATAATTTATTTATATTCGGCTAATGTTTTCGACAAAATTAATAATATTCTACCCCAATATGATTTATTATAATATTAATTTCCTCCCTAATGTCTGTCCATTTAGATTTAGAAGTAGGGCAACGATGGCCAAATTGCAGTTTTTATAATTATATTATTCAGATCGCTTTAAGACTTTAAGACTATGTTATAAAGGCCATATGCTCTAAATTTAAGGTCATGTTGATTATTATTAATGAGGTCTGCAATTTAGAGGTTGTTGAATTTAAGTAATAGCTGCTTATTGCTTTAGGCAGTTTTACTAGTTATAATTAACTGGAACACAGAGACTACTATATTTATAGTACAATAAGCTAGTAGACTACTGTAATACATTTAAAATCAACACAGATAAATAATTTAAGGACACAATGTTCAAGCAAAAAGATTTGTTTGTTAATAGTTTGTTTTCAAAAACAATTTAGACAACAGAATAGACAATCTTAAAAAAAAGAACCTTTCAAACAAAAGATAGAAAGCCAATATCCGTGTATGTATACTCTACAACACATAATTGGCAAGCCACCATTTTTTCTTCACTTCAAAATTCAAACATCTGCTTCGCACAAGAGGTACAAAATCTTTTTTTTTTTCACAAAGAGACACTGTTAACTTCGCACCCACTTTTGGGACAAAGATACTATTATACTGGAATGCTTCCTTGCAACTGTGCAAGCAGGCAGATGGTCAGGGTTGCCAGTGTCACGCATCAGATACAGAATATAATGTTTTTTTTTTCTGTACGTTATCGGGCATTTCAGGATAAATAGAGCGAGGTAATGTTGCGTTAAACGGGCTTTTGCGAGTTCTGTTGTTGCAGTTGGCAGTAACGATAGTGAGAATATAAGATAAAACCGCTATGAAAAGATGCACGCTTTTTGGTCACTTGTAAAGATATGGTGATGGCAGATGGACCAGAAATCTTCCTGAATGGTAGCTGAAAGACGCTAGAAGAATAGCCAGATCAACAGAAAGATAGGTCGATAACAGTTATAAGGTGAGTGAGACTTGAACATTCAAGAAAGGAGGTGTCAGATGACATGACGAGTTATAAAGAAATGTTAAAGGAGACATGCTGGGCCAACCCCAAATGAATTGGGATAAGAGCAAGAGATTGATGACGGTAATAGAGCATTCCTCATGTACAAATAATATATTTGCTGGCAAATTCAACAGTCAAGCTTACCTATCATTCAAAATTGTAGAAATTTAATAAAGTGCCTACTTAAATAAAGCTTTCTACCTCAAAAGAACATGACATCTAAGTATGACCTACTACGACTCTATGGCATAAAAGGCAATTGAGAAAAAATCTCTTTTAAATGCCACGTGTACACAATATAGCACATTTGACTGACAGCCCTACAAAAGGGCATAGTATCGAACGCACTCAATACGGTCCCTGAGACCACCTGCCCGTCGCGTGGTTCCGATTATATTATTATTTTATTTAATAGAATTCGATTCAAAACGATGGCCTTTGGGATACTTTATTTATTGACATTGTATTAGCATTAGAGATAAATTTTGTGTTGGTAGACCCTTTGCCGGTTGGGCTGTAAATTGAGATATCATCAACTGTGAATTGAATGCAATATTTGCTAGAGAGGTAAAAGGTCTATAAAATTGTCGGTTCAGCGAAATTATAATAGGATAATAAATTATGTTCAATGGCGTACTTGGCAAAGCTTAGCCAAAAAGAAAGAAACGTAACTAAGAAGGACTGCATAGCCACGCATAGCTCTTCTGCCCTAGTCACTCTATTGGGCATTTTATTCGCCAAGAAAACCATAACTTCCAGTAACAAAAAAATATTTTCAGAAGAAAAATCCTACCCAAAAAGGCCCGCCCAAAACTACCAAGTCACATCATACGACATCCTAAATATGATTTTGTAATCAAAACCCGAAAACCGTACAAAAACCATACCGTCAACCATATGCCGTCCGCAGATCAATTTGTTCCGCGGTCAAGTTTAGATTCGTTTGGGGAAAATAGGACTTTGTCGGTTCAATGTTAGGGTTGTGTTTCGTCTAATGAGGTGTTGTCATTGGGATGAAGTGATGAATTTGTATGTAATCTCTTAATGCTGTGTTCTCATCTGTAATGCCAGGTTTAATTAGAGTTGGGACTGCTTGGCGTTTAGATTTTGACCTTGATCTAAGCACATTTATTTAAACTTTAAACTTCATGTACAAAGTGATACAGCGAACTTAACTCCACAAGGTTTTCTCTACCGTCAACCTTTGGGTTAAATAGGATAACATTGTGAATGGGTACAAAATAATATCTCAAAAATAACACTGCATTTGTCTCAGGTGATATTTTTTAATTGTTGAGCCTGCTTTACAAAAACAAATGAGAAGAGAGATCCTTCAAAGTAAAACAACCATAATTTATTTCAAGACAAGCTTCTTGATCTAAGTATTCACAATTTAATTATTATTTATTTTAATATTGTTTAAGAATTTAATAAAAATCGGAGAAAAAATAATAATATAATAATAATAAATTTTATTCAAAAATTAAAATTGGTAAAATACAATATAATAAAAACACTGTTTTATGAGTGCCTCTAATTTGTTAACTGACCTTCACTTAAAAGAATAGCCATCCATTCACAGCCTTACAACGAAACATAATATTATTCGATACAGCTGTATAAAGCCATTACCCCAAAATTCATCACGAAAAATCCATAAAACCATTTTTTACATCTTCAACCAATCAGAATGCAATTTCGGAACCGTTACTCCACTATTACATCCTAAACGAGTATTCTAGAACACCAATTAAAGCTCTGTGGCAGATAGTTCGCCGGACATTACCCGGACACTGTCCAGAATTAACCGGGCTAAGTCCACCAGCTCTTAGTTACCGGATATTGAGTTTCGGATCTGTATTTGGAGCTATTGGTGTTGTACGCGTGATTTGTTAGCTGATTGAGTTTCGTGATCAGGGGATAGAGAAGAAGTTAGTCAAAGATTCATATTACAACTGCAAGAAGATATTCATGTTGTAAACATAACGTCACGCCTGCAATCCCTGAAGGATTAGGCAGAGATGTTCCCAGTAGTAATACCACATTTCGCCAGTTAAATAGGGGGTGAGTTTATTGTCTTAAACCGGGCACAAATCCAGACTCCGTGGCTGATACTGAGAAATTCTTAATTTAAATGAAAACTTTTTAACAAAAAATAAAACCAACTTAAAAAAAAAACACAAAAATGTGAAAAATAAACTTTAGAAGAAAAATTAGTTTCTGACTTAAGTGGCAAAAAAATGAAATCAAACAAACAAAAGTCACCGACTTCAGAAACTGATTTTTCTTCTAAAGTTTATTTTTCACTTTTTAGTGGTTCACATGTTCATGGGTCCATGCATACATAATGTGGACAATGTAGTTTTTTTTTGTTGAGTTTTGTCGATTTTTCAAAAACTGCTTGTCTGATTTCGATGAAAAATTATGGGACCATTTAGGAAGTATACCCTTTCCAACAAAAAAATGATTTTTCAAATCGGTTAGCAAGTGACGCAGTTATGCCCGAACAAACATAAAAAATATATATACATATATATATAAACATCCGAATTGAGAACCTCCTTCTTTTTTTAGAAGTCGGTTAAAAACTAAGTTAATGTTGTCTAAAGATTAAGAATAATAGTTTCTAGGTAATGAATCAACCACACTCTAAAGACTTTTGCCCAGCAGTGGGACCGCGTAGGCTGATAAAAATTATTAATCAAAAAGCTAAGACAACATTTCTAAGGTTAACGTATCTCGAAGCCTTGATCAGGCTTCCCGAAGCCAAAGCAAAGGAAAAAAGCGATGATTCTCGGATCATTAAATTCCTTTGTTTACAGTATAATACAATCTTTCCACTCCACAACGCTCAAGATCATTATTGCCCACAAAAACACAAAATATAATTTCGCCTTTTTGTTGTAATGACGTTTCGTATTGTCGGCCGTATAATAACATTAAGTTGGCAATCCGCGTTACACCTCATTAACTGACAGACATTGCAGAAACATGTCTATGCTGGAGATTGTGGTGGAATTCATAAGAGAAAAAGTATCTTAGGTATCCGGGTCGAAGGACCATCCGAAACGAATTAGAATAGTGATAAACTTCCTTGGATCATTACTGAATCAAATAGCTAAAAGCATTTGGGTCTACTGGAGGACATTCCTCGACAGGATATTCATAGTGAGGAAACGGGCGAGTCCTAGAACCAAAAAATCTGAAACTTGTAACATCCACCAAACAGCGCCCCGTTCATTTCTTCTCCCAGAGGTGAGGCATCTGTTAGAATAGTGGGGACATTATAGGATGACCTTGACCATATCGCAGCACTAACATTGTCTTGCCTAGTTTCTAGCCAATTTCTTTCAACGGACTTTTTAAAAGCCTTTAGATGCAAAATCGTCGGTCGCTTATGGATGGCACCACACTGATGTTCGAAGCGCGATTTGGCAAGCGAGCCAAGCCACAGGAAAATTAGAGTGCATTATAATGGACACTGGCGTTTTAGACTAGGTTTAGAACAATTAGCTATACTGTAACGTTAGGGCATTTCAAAGATGTTACAGAGAGGTTATCAGAAGACAAGTCATGTCATGTCATAGAAAAACTGTGATCCCGCGTCTGAGGTTATTCAGCAATTAATTGCATTGCATAATTTCCACTTTTACTAACACCTTGCGATTGGTTACTCTTCTTTCTTTCTTTATCGAGTGGTTAGTTGCCTAACCTGCAGTGCAAGTACGTAGCACTCGATTCGATAAATCTGACAGTTATTCTCGATAAAATGAGCTTTTATCGAATCGAATCGATGTCGCAAGTACGTAAATAATATTATAACGATCGGTAGTTATACTCTAAAATTTAAACGATTTTATCGAAAATGCAAGTACGAAACGACATTTTGACAGTTGAGATCGACAATTTACGCTGTCGATCTCGATAATTTATCGACACCCTGTAAAAGCCCGTTAAGCCTATCGAACACTACTTATTTTTTGAATGGATTTAGAACTTTTATTGCTGGGTGATGAGGAAGAACGGCAGCACCATCACAACGTGATGCGTATTCGGAGGCGACGTCTCAGAGATACAAACAATCCTCTGGAACTTCCAGAGGACTGTTTTGTTCGTCTCTTTTGGGTGACTCGAGAAGTGGTGGCAGTCATTTTAATTCAAGGAATAGAGGTAGACGTACGGAGGACACGATCCACTGGACTCCCTGTCCATATTGTGGTAAGTACCTAGTATTTTCTTGCCCTTGGCCAAAAAACCGTAAGCAAAGTTGTGCGAGAAGTGTCGAGGGCAATAGTTCGCCGCCTCTTCCACACCTACGTGAACTTCCTAGGAACTGCAGCTGAAAGGAGGGCCATCGTGGAAGGATTCCAGCACAAATTCGGAATACCAGATTGCCTTGGTTGTGTTGATTGCACCCATATTGCAATTGTTACTTACACCCTGTAACAACAATCCTGATGACCCCTCATATGGGTATACATAGTATTTTGAAATGGTAAATTACAAATAAATGACAACAACACATTAAAAAACATTTGTTTTATTATTAAAAGAAAAGTATAACCAACCAACCACAGTACTTTCTCAAGTTATTATGCCTCGTGACTGTGACTGTAGCTTAGCTTTTTTTGCCATTCAAAAGGGCCGATGGTCTGATTGAAATAAATGCGTTTGAGTTTACAAATTATCATCTTCACCCTCCACCTCTTCAGACACTTAGTATCCAGTCTGCTGTTTTCTGAAAAATAATATTATTTATTAGTTTTTTGTTTCAGGTGATTCCGTATAAGTAATAGAACCCTATTTGCTGACACCTATTTCGGCCACACCAAAAGTTGGCTCTCCAGAACACAATTATAATATGGTCTTCTCACAAACTCACAAACTAGGAACTTTCATAGTGCCCAGACTACACACTGACCAAAACCAATTTCCAGTAGCGAACATACCACTGTGATGTGTGGAATGCTAAAAGATGATAATAAAATATTGTAGTTGGTTGAATTGAATTTAGCACTGGAATCCTTGATTTGCTGGTTTTTTAGCAAAATTAACTGACCTATGAATGACGGTTTTCTTAGTTACAGAGTAGTCCCAAGATTTTAATGACAAATCTAGAGAAACTTAAATCTTATTGAATGAACCTATAAAAATACGTACCTTGCTGATTCAGCCATCTCGGAGAACCCAAGAACACTAATAATTAAGGTTTTAAAAGCTAAAAATAAAATTGTATTGTGATTTTAAACGACGATAGATCTTTGGATCTTTCTCAAGATTTCAAGAAACTAGAAAGTAATGTCATCTGTCAACAGTGTCAACGACAATTAAATTTTTTTTTTGGCAAAGGTAAACACGACGACGCTAAGAAGATGGAATATATTCTGTATTTTTACTAAAATAAACGGCAATTTTGGTAAATACTAGTAGGTTCTCTGAAATAAACCCTTAAACATTGTTTACAATGCCGAACATCTATGAAAAAAAGGATTTTATAGATTTCTCAGATTTAAGTCGTGCCACTGAAATCCCACCTTAAATGTTCTGTCGTAGTACTAATATAGTAATCTGTGGTTTTGTCTTTGGACGTCATCAGTGTTGCCAATTGACTGTCGATCCTTAGCAATTCGATTCCGCACACGATAAATCTTGTCGACGCGTGTTACGTACTTCCAAATTCGATAACAAGCTCGATAAAACTGACAACGATAACGATCTCGATGTCTTATCGATGCAAAGTTCGTACTTGCAATGCTGGCGCCATAGAGTGTTTATGACACCCACAAGCACATGTGCCTCTGACTTGGAGTCACATACCGTCGAGAAATATCTTGATGGCGTACTGGCTGCCTCTGCCTCACGATATTTTCCTTCACCGAAGGGATATTTACTGACTAAAAAAAATATGATTCTAATTAGTCCATAAATATTGGATACGTATTTTTTGTTTTATCAAATCAATAAAAATTTACGAAGATAAAACGCGCCAAAGATTTGAGTGGGTGGTTGTGACGTCACTGCTCGCTAAGAAATGTCATACTAATGTCTTGGAATATGACGTCACACGAGTTTTCAAAGCACTGTATCGTCTTCATTGTTTGTTTACGTGAAAAAAAAATATGTGTGTCCAATTATTTTTGGAAATCTATCTGACGGACTAATTAGATTTTTTTAGTTAACATCCCTATTGTACACACGGCTACACATCAAGCTTACAAAACCAGTATAATCTGATCGTTCATTGTGCGAAAAGATCTAGTAAAGTGAGGCCAAGATTAACTGGTTTTGTATAGCTTGATGTGTAGCCGTGTGTACAACACTGGTACTGGTAGTTGGTACTGCAAGTAGATCACGAAGTTGTCCGCTTTGTCACGTGGTAAGATATCGAAAATGACTTTGGGGAATGATAAAAACTTCATTGAAGGGCTAGAGGTAAAGAATGTTGTTCAGAACGTATTAATTTCACAATAAACTGTTATTGATAGATAACGTGGTTTTTGATTAGATTGTTTTAATGTATTGTTTATGTGAAGATTATTATTTCAAGAAGTTCTTTGACATTTAAAATAATTCGTGTAAGAGTACTTAGATAATTTAGTTCTTTATCTTCGGCAGCAAGAAAAGACAAATTTCTCCCAACTTTTTCATAAATTTTTATGCCACTGTGGAAAGTACAATATTTAAACTTTATTAATACCACAGTTTTACCCACAAAGCAAATGAATTTTCCTTAAAAAGGAGGAAGTTTTTAAAACAAAAGAGAAAAACACGGGAAAAAATTACAAGAAAACTTTTAACCTTTCACAACTTCAGCAATCTCTTAACGAGGTAATCATACAAAACGGCGTAGCAGTTTTGGAGATTGCGTGAAAAACACAAACTTTCCTACAAAAGTAATATTTGAGGTTATTATTGTGTTACGGAGGCGATTTGCCAACTGCTCGGCACCCAATGGGCGTAGCGTAATGTTTTAATGTACAATAATCATTTTAAGTGCTTCGCAGTACGCTGTTTTTGTTCGCAATAAAAAAGATATTAATTTTATGTATTTTTTACAGTTGGACATTGTTTTTAGAGGTGTTGTAAAAGTGATGAATGTTTTAATAAAAGGTGATGTGGGTATACAAGCCTTTATATACTGAGCTGTGTAATACAATGTTATTAAAATATGAACTACTACATACACGGAAATACTTATCAAATGCGCGTGTTGTTTATATCCAGATAAGATGGGATATTATTTTGCATATTATATCGAATCGTGATGTCATAAGAATAGCCGTCAGTCATCGTTCCGCCGCTCCAAAGAATTCGGTGCAAGAAAAGTATTATGCCCACATTTTGTAAGTCACCACTTGTCATGTCTTCTTCTTCCAAACTTCTCTATTACTCGATCGTCATATAAATCAGCCACTTCTAAATCATCATTCACATTTCGTAAGTAACCAATAAAAATAAACGAACGCCACATTAAATTATCAGAACGCAATATAAACAAATTCATGGCGTATCTAAACACCATAATCTATTTAACACCATTAATCCACACTTTCGTCACTCACAAACCGCTGCGATAGATTTAACCATGAAAGTAGACATAGTATTTAACATACAGTATAACAACTTGGAGCAAACGCTCGGAATCGGCACACACACTTAAAAAGCATTTAGACGAATTCGATTCTTGCAGGCTACATTGAGGTTACCATGACGCCTCACAGTAATAAAAAAGATATCAAATTCCAATATGGGAAAGTGACAGAACTATACAGGGTGTCTAGCTCCATCTCTTTTCCACAATGGAATAAGATTAAAACAATCCTCCTATATAATAACTATAAGACGTCATGGTAGATCGCTAGGTAACAGATTACACGTAAGTACGTCAGGGCTGTCGCATCGAAACACGTTTCATGTATGTGTGCACTGTGCAACCACTTATAATTTAAACTATGATGTCATAAGCACCATTTCGTTACTACTATCTTGCGTTATCTATTCAGTGAGTGCAACATACCAAGAAGTTCAATAGACCTTGAGAATCCTAACACCCGCGTTTAATTTCACCAAATCATAACCCATCCTTTGTCGTAAAAAAACGTTCGTTGGGTTACTGGTTACCATTACACTGTATCTTAACCCTTCAATGCCGGTGTCGAAGGTTTTTAAAGTCAAAAACATGGCTCCACTAAAATTAGATGTTGACGCAACCGGCACTGATATGATAGGTTATGGCAAGTAATAGTATGGCTATGGATCACGACTTTTGATCGAGTTTAGTTTCAAATTGATTTGGTAATCGTAAAATTAGTTGCGTGGCTAATTGATTTAGTTGAAAATAAAATTGTACGTGCCCAACAGGGTAAGAGTTGGAATTCTAACAGATCAATAATATTTGGCTGTTTATTAAGGTATTTAAAAAAAACAGGCATTAGTTAGATATATTGTGTCCATTCAAGCATCACCAAATTAAGCTGATCTCTTATTGTAGGCGAAGATCATACAAAGCGAGGTCAGGTGTCGCCGTGTGTTAATAGTCAGGTTGAAATTTTCCTGCCTAGGGCTGTTGTCTGCAGGTTGGTGACAATACTTCGATCTTGAGTTCGCCTAGTTCGCATGTTTCAATAGGTCATCTTGTGCTGTTCTTTTACCAAAAAATGCGGATTACTGTACGATATTTTATGAACGCCTTACGCCTTTCTTATGTCCAATAACGGTAGAAAACAAATGGGCAAGCATAAATTAAAAAAATTGAATATCATCGTTAAGACTTTTTGGTCACTTGTTTGATTTCGCTATCAAAACATACCTGAATCATCATGAACGTAAATAAACAAATAATGATACACCTGTTGATATGATAAATTCTCTCATGCGAATTTGACCTTAATGAATATATAATGAAAGCTTAGAAACGCATGTTTTTTGTGCTACTCTCTCCGGAACACGGCGGTCATTACCAACCAATGTTCAATGTTACTAATAACTAAATGTAGGCAAACTATCGCTTCTGTACATTTAGTGCCCAGCTTTATCTGACCTCTTCTCTAACACCACTTGCCCAATTTCTTCTTTATACGAGTGGTCAGGTTATGTTGGGCACTAACTGTACAAAGCTTAATAGATGGATCGTTTTCTAATATTTAAATAGTTATTGACAGTACCTATTGGTTAGTTTGAGAAATTAATGTATTAATTTATCGTCGAAGTGAGTTTAATGAATGATGATTTATGTTTTGAAGATTGCGTTTTAAGTTCAACGGCAGTCAAAGGTAGATTTAGGTTAGAAATTGGACATAAATTAACTTATTAAATTGTGATCATGATTATAACAATAGGCGTGTCTCCACAGACAATAATCCACCTTCCAAATTGCATTTTTGATTACCCTGACACCTACGCACTTGACGATCTTCTGGCTGCATCAGCGAGCGAAGTTCGCATAGCTAAATTTTGGGCTAATGAAAAGGCATCGGCAGGCTAAGCAGAAGATTACATAGGAAAGGAACTAAATAAAAACAACTGGAATCGTTCACAAGATCTTTTTCAATTGCTCTCGAGATCTGAGTAGGTATGTGAAAGTATAGTTTATCAAGACGAGTCTATGAGTCAATCAGTCAAGAGCGACATTCCTCCTTCTTTCTTGGTTAAAGCAGACCCAGAGGGCCAAGACAGTGCGATTCTATCATCGATAAAGATAATAGAAACTCCAAAAATGTACTGGTTTGGCAGATTTATTATTATTTATTTAATCTTTAAATAACAGACAGGCACACAGTTTTTTTTTTATTTGTTATGGGCTTACTCTTGACCTCAATCTTGCCTTATGGGCAGAGATGGGGTCGACGATGGAACGAGCTTACCCAAAAGAACGTCCTTTGCGTGGCATGAAGGAAACTCAGTATGTAACGGGTGGTCATTCCTCCACGAACCACCCTACCCTAGTGGTTGTTATTGCTGTGTCGCTCTCTAATGCATGTACGTACAGGCGGGGCGTCGCGCGGCGCGTGCTGCGTTTTTAATTCAAACACATGGCGATGTATGAAAAAGTTAACGATTTCAAACGTCGATTTTACGAGAAGCGTTTTTCGCTCGTTACTTTAAAATGCAGCGTTTGTTGCGGTGGACCCGTTTCTCAGTAAATTAATAAAAAAGCACGAGACGAGCCTTTTGCACGCCCCACGCGACGCCCCGCGTCTCCGTTAACGAGCCCTTAGCATTCTTTAAATCTATTGGATATGTATACGGATGACATATGGATATATTTTTGTATTGACAACCAACGCCATACTGCAGCTAGAAACACTAACGCCACATCTTTTGCCCCCAGCTCGTCAACCTATAATCTTAGTCTACTGACATTGCATAAAAACATAAACTAAACATTGTAGTGAACTATTAAATAAGCAAAAACCTGCTAAACCTGATCATCTTGTTGCTGTAATAATATATCGACATGAGGGCATCACGGCAGAGATAATCAGCTCCCACGGCAGGTGTACAGCTATTTAGTTTTATGAAGTTAAATAATAATTATTATGTAGTTATAAAGTAGCTTAATACATAGTCTCCGGCTCATCCTGCAGTCAGTCCCGTTACCATCTTTATTATGATTAGCTTAGGTCTAGGCATTTAAGCCTAGATATGAATGGGCCGTTAACAATTACTCAGTGTGTTAGTGGAAAATTCAAAGACATGCGATATCTTTGAATTTAAGTTCCATCTAGCTAGGACATGCCCACGATGCGGCTTGCTCACGATGTTTTTCTTCAACGTTTGAGAGAAACTAATATTTTTACGAAAACTACGAGTAGCTTGAGCTCTATCTGCGTATTGTTTGGTTTACTAAAACGCTATTTAAATAATAAAAAATCCAATTTTAACCGACATTTGAATTATACACAACCCAATATTTTATTTTGATTGTTTCATTAGAATAATAAATTCCTACTTAGTGACACATGAGGAAGATTCTTTGCAAAAAAACAAACCAGATTTCTCACCTCTAATCCTAACTTAAACCGGTTCTATCATTAAATCTGGAGCTAGATTATCCGAATTAACGCATAATCCAAATAACTCATGCTTAATCAGTAATTATGGCTTCAGCTCCACGATTGATATGTTTATGTCAGTATAGGATGGTAAGTGAGATGAATGGTCCAGGTTCGAACCGGCTATTGATATGTGCGTGTATTGATCGATAGAAATTATGATTGAAAGTGATATGTTGATGATTTTGGAAAATTATTATTGGTATCCATTGCATATCGAGTTTCCTCTGATGTACCTCCCGATCCTGGTTGTCAAAATGTAGATCTTTCACAGTTGTCAAATGTAGATATTGTATTACCCAGTAACCATGTAAAATACTGGTATTCAGCCGTATCCGGTTATACTAAAAGCCGACCCCAACATAGTTTGGAAAGACTAAGCAGATAATTAAAAAAAAAAAAAAAAAAAACATACCAATCGAATTGAGAACCTCCTCCTTTTTTGGGAAGTCGGTTAAAAATCTGTCTTTATCTTCAAACAAGTAATACACTACAACAGCACATCATTAGTAATAATTTAACATCGACAAAGCAGCTAATTAAGGTATTTTTAGGGTTCCGTAGCGCGTAGCCTAATGGCAAAAAATGGAACCCTTATTGTTTCGTCATGTCTGTATGTCTGTCCGTCCGTCCGTCCGTATATCACTGCCATTTTATTCGGAAACTATTAAGACTACACGTTAAAACTTGGTAGGTATTCTTAACCTCTGAAGTGATGGTACGATTAGTACATCTCTAACTTTCCCAGGAAATGTTCCCGTGGTAATGGCTCATAGTTAATTTACGTTTAACAGCGTCAAAGTTAACTGTGATTTCAGATTGCCCGTTAACCGGTTAGGTCTGACCAGGTGTAAAGGTTTTTTGCAATAAACTCGACACGAAGCCACACCTGCTGGACTTTTTATAGCAGCAGGTGGACTATAGGATTTGTTTTTACTTGTTTTTGTTTTAAGAATTTTATAGATACAACATACGTGTCTTGAATGTTATTGGAATCTTTATAGGGGTAATTTGGGATTGTCATTCAACTCGTCAAGGTAAGAGAGCCTTTGAATTACAGCTTATTTTTAGTTAAAATTTCGAGAAAAGGTGCACGATTCGGGTTGGTCGTTTTCAACGGAGATGAACCGTCAAGGAACTCCATGATGTTAGCATTAGAGAATCTTATCTTATTTCCACTGTTATGGCGTAAATCGGAATATTATGTTTGTACACTTATTTATTGTTGTTGAAGATTTAAAGTGGAAAAGTTAAAGATTACACGAGGCTAATCAGGCTACTGGCTAACTATCTCAACATTTCCACAAGCCCATCTCTGACTATCGCCAATGTGAAAGAAGGCGTTTACGTGAATACTAAGTTTTCAAAAAATATAAAAAGTTACTATAGACTTATGACTATAAGACTTAATTTCCTCTACTAAGCAAGCACTTATTTACCTTATTCTATATACTTAATATAATTTCCTAGGAACATGATTTACATTCGCCCTCAAACCTGAATCCGCTGGGGCCATATAATTTAACTTAATCGGATTTGAACCCCCTGACCTTCTTATCTGACCCGAACATCTTAGCCTCAGGCCTGCTTACAGTAAACATATTCTGAATATGATAAATAAATAATGAATACTAATATGTTTGGTCTTCGAAAACAATTTGTTTTTCTTACAACAATGGGAGCTTCAGGAGCATTCTGGGATACCGTTATGTAGCTAAGCAAACATCTTGCTACTACTACTAGTTGCCTTGTGGCGTTAAGAATACAAATAATTATGTGCAGTGTGGGTATGGGTGTGTGTGTGTGTGTGTGCAGGCAAGCAAGCGGGGAAAATCGGCGGCCTCGGACACAAAAAGCTAAGAAGGAACATGGGTGATTTTGAGTCAGTAGAAGTCTGACGCTCCCTACCGCTCCGCCCAGAGCGGGAGGAGTCATTTGACGAGTTCCCACCCTCCACAAAAAAAGAAGGCGAGTAAAATCACAGGTAGAGAACAGCTCAAACCGATTGGCGACAAGAACTGGGAAAATAAGTACCGGTCGTCCACCGACGAGATGGACAGACCAGGGGGTCTAAAACGGCCACTTTAGCAGATCATAATAAGAATTGCGTCAAAAAGCGTAAATGACCTTTCATAATAGTAACAGCGTCTGGGACCATTAAGGAAAATAGATCATAGGTAAGTAATAATAGGAAAACAATATGAATTGCGTTAAATTCGTAAAATGGTCACAGACGCAGTTATTATTTTGAAAGGTCAATTCATATTCTGATCTGCTAAAGTGGCCATTTTAGACCCCCAGATTGTTGCTATCGTGGAATAAACCTGGCTGAAGCAGGCAAGACAAGAACGTGGAAATTGGAAGAAGAAGCAAAGACAGGTCATCCAGTAGTGGGCGAAGTCAGATTGTGGATGATGATGCTGAAATTAAACAAATTCGTAGTTTGAAATGGAAAGATGACGTCATGAAAGGTATTCAAGTCGTCGCAAGATGCCTAAAAGCTTAAGCGATATTTTAATGTTATTTTCCTGGTTTTGTGCTGCGAATATTTTAGAAGACCTTCCGAGAAACTTCTTGATTGAACGCTTTACCTACGCGGAAATTTTAAGTAGACTATTGTATACTTTGTAGCGGAATTAACGGTAGGAAAAAACTGGATGTTGCTAGGGTCATTCTTAGGGTCAAGACTTCTTCCTTGCAAGTTAGGTAGCTTATACAATGGTAACATAGAAGCCGTTGCCTCGGTTTTTTTAGGCCATTTAAATGGCCAATAATGGACTGTTTTGGAACCATGTGTTTGTTTAAGACTGTGGGTTTCTTTGAGGAAAAATCTCATTATTAACATCTCGGGTCCTTTTCTCAGATTGATTCAACTACTTAATCTTCGATGGCAGTAGCCATAGTCTATGTGGCATAGACAAATTAATATGGCATCTACAATCCAGTACCTACACAGTAAATTACTGAGACCGCACGGTTGGCGCAGTGGCTGAGCGATTGACTGTTGCGATGCGTGTCGCGGGGTAGATGGGCCTAGTTATTTCTGGTCTGGCTGCTTGTGTAAGTGAATTTAAAACTTTATAAACGCACCTACGATACTGGAAAAAATGTGGGGTAAATGTCTTCGTTATCTATAACTTACCGGCTACTTTAATCAACAGCATTAACAAGAAGACAATCATCATCATCAATCGCTGATTACTTAGATTAGCACAAGATTGACCAATCTCGATCACTTTCGATTTTTTCCACCAATTACAGGTGAGATACGTCTGAGTTGCGCGGGTGCCGTTACGTGAAGTTATGTGAAAGTCAAGTATTTCATGTTCTACTGACAATTAAATGATTAAATGACACGTTTCGGTATTTTACTTATTTATCGATTTTTGTTTTTTTTTGTGATCGTTTTCTCTAACACTTAGTAGTGCCACCTAAGTACAAGTGTTTTGTTCGATTTTCAACGTTCGGCTCTGGACTGAGAAGTGGTATTTAAACAGCATTAATGTTTGGGTAGGCGCTATCTATTGCTTTACTGTTTCATATCAGAAACTTTCAGCCTCGTGAAGATTGGAATTGGTAAACAGTTTCGCATTACTTTGGATGATTTCGATCGATTGCAAATTTGCAATGTTCGCTTCATAACAACTGAATAACGAACTTTACAGTATAATAACCGATTTACTTTCGTGCCGATTTATATCGTTATCGATTTGATGATGACATGCTTATATATTTAGTAAATTCGAAAGACACGTAGCACCATCTATAATCTATATCTTAAGAACGTTATTATTGATTTCCTCGGAAACAATACATTTTTTCGGGATAAAAGGTATTCTATGTCCGTTTCTGTACACCTAACAACGTTTAATGGAAAAATTCAGCAGGATCGCTCCAGTGGTTTAGCCGTAAAAAGGTAACAAACTCTCGCTTTTACAATTTTCGTACGAATTTTCCGCACAAAACATTCTCAGAGATTAATTAAGAGCCTTACTTGTAACCAAATGTCACATTTCCTTTGTATTATACGAGCTACATTACACATATAATTTGCATAGTACCTGCTACCTACCAACCTGCTATTCATAACACCTGTTGGTATTTGAACAGGTCTACAGGCCTGGTACCAAGGCCGACGTGTATTGACTTAGGACCGCCAAGACATGGCTTGTGGAGTATTAATAGTATTTGGGCATAACTTAACGGGTTCAGGTTGGTTTAGCCTGAATTTTCGTGTATGTGTGGTGTTAATTATTAGGGGAGTAGAGCCTTAGAAAATGGGTAAGTAGCTAAACATTGGTACCCTGAAACAGTGACACAGGGTCGCAGCCAACGAAGAAGATGGCAGGACTCGCTTGAGAATTGTTGCACAAAATCGTGACCGTTTTCGGAAGAAATGGAGGAAGCTTTTGCCCAGTAGTGGGACAATATTGACTTTACCTAATATAGATCATGTAACAGCTCGCATCCATGGCGAAACAAACACTTCGTTACTCATAGAAAAGGAATTAATTGGCTAATTGTCCCTTTGCGATTTCGGAATATCTGACTGTAGATTCCAGGATTTCTTACGATTCTTTGCCTTCGGTGTTAGGTCTGGGTGTATTCTAAAGTATAAAAAGTGATGGAGCCAAAATATTTTCAGTACCAATCCATCTAGTGTAAATCAGTCTAGGGACAAAATTGACGTCATCATTCTCCTGCACTTATTCCAATTCATTTGGGGTCGACGCAACATGACTTCTTCTTCCATACTTCTTTATATTTCTTGTCATGTCAGCAGTCACCTCGTTTTTATGTCCATCCATCTTTTTTTTTGACGTATTAGTCAAAAACTGTAACACCGTCGGTCGCTTCATTAATGGATATCGGGCACAACTGTCTAAATTCACGTCATGTTCAATTCCTACCATAAATATTGTACTTACAAGTAACAGAAGGCAGCCAATAAAAGCAAATACGATCGCGTCGCATTCATTCACGGTACACATGATCAAACACAGCAAAGCCATGTTTTATTTACTTAAATATTCAAGCCCAAGATTTGGGAAATGCCGATATTTCTCCCATGAGAATTATGTTACAAAACAACCAGATTTGAACCTTCATCTTGATCATACTAAAGTTCCTTTTCCAACGACAGTGTTACTTTAAGAGAAGTTTAGGCCAGTCAATTGAGAAGCTACTTTATTTTGGTTAAGGTAAGGTTTTCTTTTGTGTTTAGGAGGAATCTTATGGTTTTTGTGCATACCCATTAGGCGAGGCGTGACTCCGGGAGTTATTTCGGTGTCACATTGCTGTTTCGTTTCATATAATTATCAAGTTAATTATAGTTTTTCGATCGTTTTCCAGTTTGGGTGTCTCTAAACGACCTTCGAGGGGCGTGGGCTAAATTTGGACGCATTGTTGGCGTTTTGTTTTTTTAAAATGGTCTAAACTGATGCAAAGTTTGTGACAAATGTTTGTGTGATGAGCACGATCATTTGTTCTGTGTCTGGGTGTAATTTATCTATAATATGTATGTATTTATAAATATATAAGTATGTTTATCAGTTGTCTAGTACCCATAACACAAGCTCTGCTTAGCTTGGGACTAGATGGCGTTGTGTGATAGTTGTGGAATATTATTATATTATTATTATTATTATACTTTGTTGTTTTTTTTCATCTAAGTAGTGTTCTTGCAGTTGAGACTCTCCCTTTCTTCACTTAGCTGTCTGAACAGTCCCAGTTTCCATTTTTGCTGAAACTACATCCGACCATCTTTGATGCTGCGGCATATTCTCGATATTTTGCAGACACGAAAGCAGAACGTTATGTTTAAGTCCAATGCAATAGGGGACAAGCCTATTGGTGGCCTGGTTGATAGAACCAGGCCCAAATCCAGACTCCGTGGCAACTTAGAAATTATTGATGGAAAACCTCAATAACACTTTGCCCAACCCGAATCTCGTACCCAGGACCTCATGCTTAACAGTCGCACTTGCAACCAACCAGGCAGTCAAACTTTTTCTGACCAGGAAATAGTTCCATTAACACATTAATTCACGCCTAATAGATTCCATTGTCACCAACTTAGACTCGAATCCGTATCACAGCCTGTGACAAATTAATATCTTTGTACCTTAGTTCCGGGAGCCTAGCCTAGGTATCTAGACCTAGCCTTCACTTTTGATAGATTCTAGATAACTGTTAGATAGACTGACATTTTAGTTTATAACGTTCTAGTTTACCTTGCCTGGATTTAGTTGTGTATTTAGTGGTGTCTGTTGAATATTAAATAGATTGATAGAGTTATCTACACTAATATTATAAAGAGGAAAGATTTGTACCTATTTTTGTATGTTTGTAATGAATAGGCTCAAAAAGTACTAGGCCGATTTCAAAAATTCTTTCACCCTTGGAAAGCTACATTCACCCTGAGTAACATAGGCTACTTTCTATCCCTGTATTCCCACGGGAACGGGATCTACGCGGGTGAAACCGCGGGACGTCCGCTAGTAGTAATTAAACTGTTTGGTAAGTATGGAGAGGGGCATGTCTAGTTATTTCCGACGTAGATAGAAAAATGGCTATGCCTTGGGTAGTCGCCATTGCGACTGCTGAGCATAAGGTCCTGGGTTCGATTCCCGGGTAGGACATTGGGTATTTTTATGTCTAGGTGTCGAACCAAAACGTGGAAGAGGGTGTGTAAGAAACTGAAAAAGAAAAGTTGATCCACAAGACAGAGAATTAAAATGAACAAAATTTACTAATTATAAAAGCAACATGATTAAACAACTGATGTTTTTGAAAAAAAACCAAGATTTTGTACAATGTTTTTGCTAAAGTTTTTGATGTTTGATCTCACTAAAGATTGTTTAAAACCAAAAACGTCAAAACAATCCAGCAAATTATAAGATTACCTGAAATTATCAACATCCTTCAAGTCCAACCAAGGTTCATTGTAGGATTATGACGTCACAGTTTTAGCACAACTAAAAAAAAACTAAAGGGCTTTAGACCTCAGGTAGAATTCTATGGACCTGATGACGTAATCCTGCCTGTCCTCATAAGGATGTATTATGACACGTCTTTATGACATGTCATATTATATATTTCCTATTCTACAGCTGTGTGTTGAATATGTTTATGAGTTTATGATAATCGGGAGATTGTTATTGCCTTGTCGACCTGGTATTGTGTGTGGCTAAGCTTTATTCTGGGAAGTTGTGGTTTCTATAATACAATGGTGGTGGTATGAAATGTTATGTTATGGGTTTCAGTGGGTTAGATTTGTCGAGACTACAGTTATTTGCGCAGAATTGAATGTAATATGTCTTTCGTTTCCGTGTGGTTAGTGGCTAATCTTGTGTCAGGATTTTTATGCCGCCCAAAAGCCTCTGTCTTAGCTGTACATGCTATCGAGAAATATCTATAAGGCATGCTTAGTTTCCTTAGGATCTTTTCCAAAACCGAAGCAAGTGAATCCGAAAAATCAGAGGGGTGTGTCTTGAGTTCTTAGAGACCTATGATTTGGCAGACCAACGGTCACACGCCACACATAATAAAGCCGCCACCACCACTACGATAAAGAAAGAAGAACAATTTAGTATCATTGATTAATTTATGATAATATTGTGGCACCCCCTAGTGAGTTACAGCCATGAAACCTGTCTAAGAACATGAACTTATCGAACACAAACCCGCTATTGAAAACCGCATCAAAATCGGATCATTCGTTTAGAAGATAGGTGGGAACATTACTTTGCACACACAAACATCTCTCACCCTAAACGCATATACCTGCTCCGTTCCGTCGTGGGTAAAAACAGTTTGCGATGTTGCTAACTTTCAGAACTCATGGTGTAGGTAGGTTTAGGGTATATTCTGAAAGTGTATTAATTAATGGCAAGTCCAACATCTGCAACATTTCATCATCATCATCATTTCAGCCGAAAGACGTCCACTGCTGGACATAGGCCTCCCCTAAGTGTAATTTTTGCTTAGAGGGGGTTTGCCATGATCGCCACGCTTGGCTGGCGGGTTGGCGATCGCAGTACGGTCGATACAAAAAGCACAGAGAACGCTGCTGCCCATTCTCTGGTACATCCCTTAGTCGCCTCTTACGACACCCACGGGAAGATATGGGATGGTGCTATTCTTTGCGTCCGACACCATACGGAACATTTGATACGAATCAATTGATTAAAGACCCTAAAGCAGTTACTCCACCAGTCACTTAGAACTTCAAGTACCAAATATAAATAAATCCTTCAAGTTAGTACAAAGACGTTGAAGTGACATACTATAATGAGCTCACGACCAGTTTCTTTAAGTCTCAGTCGTGATGCCGCTAATGAGGCATTAGGCATTGCCAGCCTTTTGAGCAGAGCGGGGACTAACAGGCCCCTTGAATTGCAAGATGGAAATGAAGAAAATAATGTACTATCAAGAAGTTTTCTTACTTTTGCTTAGGTTTTGCAAATTCTTTCTACTGACTTGGAATAACATTGCATCACGCAGGCAGAGGTGTATCTACGTTGTTTAAGTTCTACGTAATATGGGATGAGCCTATTGCAATCAACCGGACACATGTTTAAACTTCGATGGCTGTTCGTGAGAAATTCCTGATCGAAAAACCCAATAACACTTTGCTCGACCAGATAATTGATCCCAGGACCTCGTGCTTGCGACTTATTAGACCGACGAGGCAATCAATACAGTTTCTTTGAATTCTATTGAACGAACTTAACAAACAAATGTGTTACTGCGAATTTTATTGCGTTTCCGTTTCCGTTCCGTTATATGGTAAAGAACAGATGTTGTGGAAAACTGTTTTTAAATGTAATTTTGATATGAAAACTTGCTGATTTTCCTTTGCCTACTTTTAATGAGGATGTTTTATTTAATTTGCAAGATCAAAAATATAAATCCGGTTGACAACCGTCGTTGTAAGAAAAAACTTTATAATGACTTTGGTCCGATATCAAATGCCCCCCCCCCCCCCTTATTACAACAATGTTAGGTTTAATTATCATTATTTTGATAATAATGAAACACGTGTTCGCGGCCCGTTTGTGTAAGAGTCAGGGTATCAGACTACATCTATTTTTAGCCATTAATGAATGTCCTATTTTACAGACATAACAAGATTTTGTTAATTACTTAACTTGATATTATAAAACAAACCCTGTATTTGTATTTAAAATCCCTACCATATTTTTTCCCTTTTTCATTATAGAACTTTGGCAGTCGTTTGGTAGTCAGTGGCCTGAAAGTCTGACAACCGGTCTTACGGGAAGGCGACCCGACACAGTTGGTAAAAGGCTAGACAGATGACAATGATTTTTTTAACATTTTCGACATCATCGTCATTGGCAGTCTAGTTCTACTTATCCGCCGAGTAAACTTGAGAGTATAAATTTGTAGTGTAGGTACCCTCTAAGAAAAAAGTCGTAACAACTCTAGGTAACCCATTACATAACCGAAAACAGATCAAATACATAACTACTAGGCACAAGTAACAAGATAGACAAGCAAAGCCGCGAGCAACAGACAGTACTAAAATCTAATAGTTTCTCATTACTATCATATTGCCAATCAATCAGCCACTGTTGCTCAATATATCGACTTTATCAATCAGTTATATAATAATACATTATTATAATGTATTATATACTAGGATCACATCCGGGTCCGTCTGTACTTATTAAGTAATTACTTTTGGTAATTATTCGTGTATTGTGAATGAGTTTTAGTATTACAGCCACAGGGTCGTTGATTCAACGTAGTTTTGGTTTTAAAAATGAATGGATATGATTATGAAGTCTAGCTAGACTGTAGTTTAGATAACATAACATCACGCCTGTAATCCCGAAAGGGTAATGCAGAGGTGTAGGTACCTAAAAGTACACACGGCTACACATCAAGCTATACAAAACCAGTATAATCTGATCGTTCATTGTGCGAAGAGATCTAGTAAAGTGAGGCCAAGATTAACTGGTTTTGTATAGCTTGATGTGTAGCCGTGTGTACATTCGCATTTCGACAGTCCCATCTCCCATGTGATAGAGGGCGCACCTATTGCCATCAAACGGGCACAAATCGAGAATCGAGACCGTGGCTGCTACTGAGAAAGTCCTGAAAAACCAAATTACACTTTGCCCGACCTGGGAATTAAACCCAGTTCAACAGTCTACGCTACGACCTCTACTACCCCAATGAAACAGTCTGACGAAACTGTACTTTAGACAGGAAAATAATATGTACCTACGATTATTAAGAAACTATGGAATAAGCCAGTCATTGCGCGTCAGACAGATCTTACCTCTCAATGACTGTGGAACGATCAAAGGTTGATTTGCCATACCTAGTCATAAATATCGGCCTGCTTGGCACAAGGATACCTAAATCGTCAAAGTTTGAGGTTTTTACTAGAAACGTGAATTGCAAAAATGTCTTGGTTGGTTTAAAACATGGTTTAAAATTATTTTTTCTAAAGAAGTGTGTGAAACCGACTATCAAACTGTTATCAATGCTATATTGATAAAATTTTATTGATCAAAAAGTACTACCAATAAATAACTGGCGCCATTTTTGCGAAAACAAATTCACTTACGCAACGATCAGCCGAAAAACAAAACAGCATAAGTTTAATTTTTAATATTTTTAATAGGTATTACGAACTGCAAATATTTTTTAACGCGTTAGGTAAAGAATAAAATTAATTTAATAACATTGCTTCCGGAGCATGTAAATAATAGTCGAGTTTATTAACTTGATAATTACTTGGCTGTATAATAAAGCGATAATACCGAGAATTGTGTACTTTGTACAATGTACATTTAGCAAGAGATTTATTTAATGTGAGATGTTTCTATTATTCTTGTTTTGTAGTTTCTGAAAACAAAGTATCTAAGTTTGGTATAATGGAGAACTAGTTTCAAGATTATGGTCTTATCGTTTTCTTATTGATTTCATCCGCGGGAGTGGTGGAGCAAAAAATGGTATAATTAACAGGTTCATTAAAACATCTACTTTGACCTTGTATTGATGTCCTAATCATAAGAATAACGATATCCTTAGTTCAATAGCCTTGCTGAGTATTTATTTACAAAAAAACCATTAATTACCTAACATAAAATAAAAAATCATGCCATGGTGAACTGCCTTATAAAACTGCGTATTTTAAAATATTGTCTATCATCACGATGAACAAACAGCTATCAAGCTAATTTATTACTCAATTTGATTGGATCCCAAACAAACAAGCTAAAATAAATTGCATCATAAAACCGTCGTTCGCTATCAATACCTAAAGCAAACCTTTTTCGTTAATTGCAAAAATTCTTCAATGTCACACGTTTAATTATTTCAAGACACAACCAGTTAGGTTACGCGCCTTTTTTGCAACTTCCTCTCAAACCTGTTATGGTTAAAAGAACATCTTCAAAGGCTTGTTTTTGTCTCTGCCTCTCAAGACTATGAAATCTCAATCTTAAGAATGATTCGGGATTCTTCAAAAGGTAATTAATCAAATTACTTTTAAAATTTTGCACGGAATTATGAGCCGTCTACGATGTCAGTCAAGCAAGAGGTATTATTATTATTTTCTTTTGTTAAGCTAATTTTAGCGAGACAAAATTGCTTGGAAAGAGAATTGGATTTAAATGTGTGAATGTTCCAATCACTAGTATTATTCAATCAGTCTAGAAAAAAGATAGACCATAATTCACAACCTTTTTTTCTAACGGACAACAATTTTAGTTTGCCTTTCTCTTGTATATTAACATTAGACATTCATTTCAGTAAATAAAATGAGGAAAAAATCTTTGCTAAAGGATGGAATATCTTTCCCTTTAGCATAAAAAGTTTTATCAATAACCCTAGTTAAATATTTACAATCTTTAATATGATAGCGGTCTACTAAGCTTTCCTTTGCGGTCGGTAAACCGTTTAAAACTGAAAGATTTATGAAGATATCGGGAGATTATTAACTCCATCCCTCTTAATATTTACTTTGAACTTAACTGGAAAGTCTAGGCTATAGATTAACTTCGGAACTTTAGTACTTAGTTTCTGTTTTGTTAAGCATAAGTACTTAGAGATTAAAGATACAGAAGGCGTTTATTAGATATATTTAGATAAATACAATAGATATGATACGGAGTTTCTTATACCGAGAAACTAATAAACAACACAATGACAAAATTGAAATTGTAATTTCATACGATATCGATAAAATATTTAAAAGGTAATGTTTAATTCAAAGCCACAACATAAATCGACATAACTTCTCATTTCGGAAAAATAAAACACGCAAAATTGTTGATATCAAAATCTATCAGTGTATTTGACTGACATCAATATTTTAATATCCACAAACTCCAGAACCAATTTCCTACCAAATTACCATAGGTACATTCGTATTATCAATCTAATATACTGACTTGTTACATTTGTTATTCAGAGGGCTAAAGGTTTGCCCTTTGTGGCCCGCACAATTCTATGACCTTCGTTGTATGTGCCTTGGCATGTTACTGATGACGTCATCAAAGCCATGAGATAAGCGGTGTGTGTGGTTCTATATCAGCGATAAGTGTGTAATGCTAGTGAAACAATAGTACGTGGATATTCTGAGATTAGGTATAGTTACATACAATCACGACTGTACCGTTCGATATTCGATAACGAACGACCGGTAGAAAAAGAATTAGAAATAAAAATGACTTGAATTTTTCAGAGCAGCTGTGTTGGCGTTGTATTGTTTGTATTATTGCAATTTTCATGCTACATCACTGTTTTTTGTGGCAATAAAGAATAGGTAAGTAAGTATTAGTCTTCTCCCGTGTTTTTGAAGAAAATATGGATGGAGCCAAATTGTGCTATTGTAAACGGATTTCACATCTGAAACAGAAACTGGACACGATCAGCAAATCCAACGGTGTTCAAGAATTTATTGTGAACATAATATTTCATAGCCATTATGGCATTAACTGCTATTGAACCCAGTTTAGACATGCTGATGGCGTAAGTGATGAATAGTGATGATGTTGAATGTCTATGTTCCACTCAAAAGAATCACAAACATAGGGTACGTAGCTCGACACTTTTTTTTTGTATTACTGATGTTTGAAGCATTAAAACTACTCGACCAAATTATGTAAATGAGGGTACCTGACAGTATTTACTTGATTAATGCGCACTTTACCTACTCTGTATGCATATTTACTCAGTAGTAGTTTAAAAAAAAAACTATTATTGACTTTAAAGCTGTAAAGAACTAAAGACTATACACGTTGAACGCGGTTTGTTTGAAGTTATGTAAATAAGGTGTTTATTTAAAGTTCGGTATACTTCGTAACAGTTCGGCAGACCATGACTTGGGGCAACGAACTCCTAATAAAGTTTGTTTTCACTCAATCGGCATTAAGCGATAAGGAACGAGGCGTCATTTTAGTAAAACAATGGCCAGGAGAAAGAGGTGAATGATAATATGTACTAACAAAAAAAAAATACATTAGGTAGGTACTAACTGCCCAACCTTTTCTGTCAATGGACTGTCAAAATTCTCAATATGCAAGTGGTTTATATAAGGTTTTAGCAAGAAACTGGAGCCTTTTGCCAGCAATTAAGATGAAATATACAGTAATAAAATTCAGTTAAAAAAAAAAGTGAAATGCTGAATACATGGATAATTATGTATTCACGAGTAATTTCTTATCAGCATCGCGGTTTGTGTTACACGTTCATTGCGAAGGTAACGAAAGGCAATTTATTTCCATTTCTCGACACGTGTACCTTCTCACGTTCGTTAAATGAAGAGTTTACTCGAATACACTCGAATATAATGTAGAAAGCTTAACCTAGTTTCCTTTATTAACCAAAATACTCAAATATTATAGCAGAGCAGGTTTTTTTCATGTTATTAAACTACGGGCTTGATTCGTTGATCTTTGATTGAAATCACAATTTAATACCTACTACAAACATCCATAAAAAAGATTACTACAAAAAATCTTAAAAATACTTGTGTAACTTTACAAACACGCGTGGCGCGTGGAACTCAAAATGCAAAAGTGACCCACTTTGTAAACGAATTAACGTACAAAATGGACTTTAACCTCAGTAAAGACCACAGGGAAAGACCCTAGCTTAGTCTAAAAACCCAACAAAGTTGTTGAGTTTAATAAATTACATTGCATCGAGGCACCTTTTGAAATACGAGGTGAGAATTCTCAGAACGCCTACCTGATCACTTGTTTCAAAGAACTGTGTATTATTATTGTTTCTATAGAAAAATACTTAGTAAAAGTCAGTCGCATTTCTAACAGAAGGTATCAACTATTTCGAGGATTCTTTCTTGAAGATTTGGTGAAGGAATTCCGATCAGCTGTTTGTGATTCCAGTCATGTTGTAATTCAATTGTTGTGCTTGTTAACAAGGTGTCGATTGGATATTAACACAGAGCCATTATTGTACAATATTTTATGTAACGTGTGTGTAATCGACGTGACAGGTAGGCACGACAAAACAAACAAACTACTGACGTATGTACTTCCAGTATCTAAATTCTGAATTACTAGAGGTCATTAGCAAAAACTGTGGAGTCGCGTTAGTTCATAACTGTTGAACCTGCATAATAATAAAGCATATTATTTCAGGCTTCATAATAATATGTCATGTACCACTTGCTATTATAAATCCTGTTTGAAGTCAAATCAAAAAGTTAACAAACAACTTGATACTAGTCTTTCCGCACATAAGTACTTATATAACAAGTATCAAACCATTATTATATACTACGAGTACTTATGTAAAATACAACAACAGAGCCAATAAAGGCATATTATAATAATAATAAGCCCTTTATTCCGAATCAAGTAACATATTTCTCACTAAGCTTAAACATTACATAGAAAAACAAAACTACAAAATGTCTCTTAGTTCGGCGTGCCTATTGGCAAAGGCCTCCTCCAACGATTTCCATTGTTGCCTGTCTTGGGCAACCCTTCTCCATTTGGGTCCAGCTGTCAATTTTATCTCGTCTTCCCACCTTAAATGCTGTCTTCCTCTATTTCGTTTACCATCTCTTGGGTACCATTCAGTGACTTTCCTACTCCATTTTCCCACCTTGTCACGCAACATATGCCCTGACCACCTCCATTTTTGCTGGTCAATTCGTGTGAGTGTGTCGGTGAGTTTAGTTAATTTTCTTAAATCCTCGTTCCTAATTTTGTCTTGGCGTTTATAACCAGTCATACTCCTCTCCATAATAAAGGCATATTAGTTTCAGTTGAAGTGGGTACTATAAGTACTTGCTGTATTGATCGCCGATTCGACCGCAAAACCTCTGTGGTTATGAATACAATATTCAAGGTGTGTATTTTGATATTAACACCTTGAGCTGTGCTATTTGAGATTAAGATTATGTAATACGTAGAATCCTGCGCAGAGTAAGCATGAACTGACGAAGAAATCCTGAACAAAAGAGCGAGCAAACTAGTTACTGTAACGTTTGCAAGACGTTGCTTTCTGCGGATAGGCACATCATTTTCACAGAGAAATTCTGGCGAAAATATTTTTAAATTAGAAACAATTAATAATAATTTTTGTTGCTACTACAGTAGATTATTGGCTTGTTTCAATAAATCCTAAAACCTCGATTGTGAGCGTTACACTTAACTTAAATTCTCTACTCTTCTAAATCTTCAATTATGTTTTTTACACCAGTCTCTTCACTTTTTTAATTAAAAATTAAAAGCAGGACTTAATTTCAGCCCAAAGACACCATCTTGTGACAAGTCGTAAACGTTGACTGATATTTGGTGGAAGCGCTCCTCCAGGGACGTTATTTCATTGTGTAACGGTAAACTATATGGGCTGAAGCAACAAGAAAACTAATTACCAAGCCCGGTCGTGTTTTATGACCGGAGACCCTAATATGAGGACTTAGTATTTGGCTTGGCTTTGCTTTATTAAATAGATTCTGTATGTGTATCTTGACGTTAGGGCCTTGGGAATTCTGCGAACCGTGTTTCAATTTTAGACGCAAAATTGGCTAAATGTCCTTCAAGTAACTTCGTGGAACACAGAAACTTGAGCCTTAACCAATTAAGGATTTCTTATATTTCCAATTGTTCAGTTATTAATAGGAGTCTTTATTGCCAATCCTAAGAAAACTTCAGGCTAATAAATTGGATAACTTCACAAAGTACCAGTCAAGGAAAATCGACACAAAGGTTTGTAGTTTATATCGTTGTATTTTTAACGATCGCTTTTGCAAACGGACAAGTATTGCATCAGAAAACGATTGTTTCAAGAAATTGAAACAAAGAAGATTAGTTATCTTGGAAAAGTTGATGGTACTTATTAATTTCTGCAAGAGTTACATATATTCGGTAATTATCTAAAATCTTCAACATAATATCAATTACTCGGTACCTTAATAAGACAAGACACATTGCCTTTAACAACAAAGTTTCCTATTACAATTAAAACTGACGAGTAGGTACATAATTACTGCGCCGATATTATCGGTCTAAGACGTGCCTATCGACAATCAATAGACAAGGCTGTACAGAGTATGTAGTAATCTTTCTAATTACATGAAAACAAACAGAGATATTATGACGTGCATTTTATAATTAGTAATAGGATCTTTTGATACTCCTTACAGTCACAATTATTATTACTTGAAATTGCACGATCTCAATTACAAACAAAAACAAAAAAAATATGACGCAAAAATGACAAAACTGGAGTTACACCATTTTCGCAGTTGAGCCGTCCATTTTAGCAACCCGAGAAATAAAATAAATAAAATGTTATGTTTTGTAACGTTAAACTAAGACCTTGCCTTTGTTTTTTCCTTTAGTTTTATTTTAAGTTACACAATTGATACCTACCTAAGTTGAAACAATAGGCACGCGTGATACTGTGAAACTTTTTCTTTCATTTTTTTGTGATGACAATGAAGCAGGTAGGTAGCTACTTAGCTAGGTGTAATTCGATGATGTTACTTGGTAAAAATCCATTTTTTAAGGAGATAGGCAGACGAATAAGGTCATAGATCAGCAACAGTGCGTCGCTTACAAGATTTAGGGCCGGTTTCCACCAAAGCGGAGAGGAGCGGAGACGAGAGATGTGCGGAAATCGGCCAATCACATTAGGTACCTAGTTAAAATTTACATCTGGGCCCTATTTAATAAAACTTACAAGTCTACAATTTTGTAGTTATCTGACATAATTGTAAAAATTTCTTACAAGTGCCGTTTAATAAACCTTACAATTTGTAAAAATTCTACAAGTAAAAATTTTACAAATTGTACACTTGTAAATGCTGTTTAGTAAACGTTTACAATTGTAAAAAACGCCTGTAGATTTTTATGACAAGTTTGTAGCTACAAATATGTAATTGTAAGTTACAATTTTACATAAAAATGAAAGTTTTGTTGAAGATTCTTAAATCGAGAGTAATTTCATAAATCTTATACCTACATTTAGAATTTGGTTTAACTTCTTTAATATTTGTTTGATTTATAATAAATTTGCCGAGTGGATGTAAGAGCTGCATTTCTCTTAAAATCGAATTTAAGATCATGTCCTATCTTCGTTATAAAATATTCGCCGGTATTTTTTTTTTTCATTAAACCTAAAATTTGACGATTCAAAAGTAAAGTTAACCCTTTATAAAAAAAAAACACCTTTACCGTTCACTCATAATATTCATCATCACTATTTCAACCATTTTTTAAAGAATAACAATAAAATTTCTTCACTTAATTAATTGAGGTACAAAATTGTAAGTTTCTGACACACGGTGAGTCCACCTGTCGAAATTTTTCTACAATTTACAAATATGTAAACTTGTAGCTACAATTATTATGCGTTCAATAAAACAGTTTTCCCTACAAATTTGTAAATTGTCACCTGCAGAGAGAAAATGTTTATTAAACAGAAATACCTATGTAGAATTGTAGCTACAAGTCTACAAAGTCAGTTTTCCACCATGGTAAAATTGTAACTTGTAGTTTTTATTAAACAGAAACTTGTAGAATTGTAACTTGTAGCCTACATTTACAATTTACAATTTGTAAGTTTTATTAAACAGGGCCCTGGTCTTTCGCCTTTCCTGTGATTGGCCGAATTTGGCACGCAAGCAAGGTTCTAAAGCAAGCCGGAAACAAGCTAGGATGAGCGATGATCTGTGCGGGATGGCTGGCGAACTGGTGATCATAGTCAGCTGCTGTGGGTAAGAAGTACATTTTCAGTTTTTTACCTAGGCATTCAGAATGGCTTAACGTTCAATGTAGGTAATGTATCAAAAGAGGTTTCCTTAAACCAGTACATTTCTGACCTCTGCTTTTTTTTCAAGGAAATAACAACCCAATAGTAGTGGTGGGAAAACCCAAGGTAACTGGAATCGAATGAACCTACGGCCGTCACATGGCCAGTCAATGACCAAGGTCTAACGAGTTATTTACGTAGTATTATTAGTTTTATTTAGCATGCATGTGAGATCAATCTGCGAAGTCTTCGGAGCTCAATGAAAGCCAATTGATAAACCGGTCCAGCATACGCCAAAGTGTGAACAGCTACAGAAGCCGATTTCAAAATTACTTCATTACACAAAACAGGTGGGTACGGGCCTACTTGGTAAGTTCCACGAGTTATTTACCCTTGACTAAATAGTTATTTAAATTGAATGAGTAAATAACCTCTTTGGTAGGTATATCATACGCATACCTACCTATCGTTATAATGACGTCTAAATATTATTCCAGCCAATTACTAGCCTAACACGGCATCATCGTGAATGGCCGATGTTTTTTGCGTGAACAGGCACAAAACAAGGCTTTAAATGCTAACCTTGAAGTTTTACACCGCGGTTAGAGTTTAGAAACATTCAACTAAAATGGTAAAACAAATCACTATTTACACAATTGTGTGAAACCACTAATCGATTGATGGAAAACCTTGGATTTACTCGAAGGATTTACTACACATTATGCGGGTAGGTATACACCTTTGAAATTATTGCACTTATTTTACGTATCGTGCAGTTGTCCAAACAGATAAGTTTAGGTACATCAAAGCATATCAACAAATTCGCGTTGATAACGATAAAACTGTATACTTTATCGAAAAAACTTTTACAGCCACGTAGAAACATTACTGACAATAGATTGATAAGAGAAAAATAATACGAACCGTGTTGAAATCCGTTCACTTCGCGCTCACAACCGCGCGACTACCTGTGATCTTTGCAACATTCCAAAATATGCACACAAACAAAATATTTTTCTCACGAAAATCCAATGCACTGTACACAGAAACCGTTTTAACACTCGCGCAAACACCGCGATACTTTGAAAAAAAGTATTTACAACGTTTTTTTACGAAAGTTGTCACGTGTTCCGGCGAAGAGACGTACGTCCACCACGCACTACGTTTCGACGCGAACTGACGGCCGCGCGAGAGCGAGAGCGAGAGAAAGCACAGATAAAATTTGAATGGAAAACTATTTGTGTGAGAAGGATGGGGAGATCAGAATGAAGTTAGCGGACCCGCGAACGGTATGACCGGGAATGACCACATGGCCATTTAGTACAATCATTGCACAAAGCACAAATTGTGAGTTGGCGCGTTTTTGTTTAGGCCACGTGTTTCGAATATGTTTCAAAAATAAAAACATTTCTTTGGTGAGTGTTTTTTGTTTGCTGAAGTGCATACTTATGTCTGGGGTTTTTAATGCGTATAAAAAGTGCTTCATATAATTTTTACGATGTTTGCAACAAGGGGAGATTTCTTTTAATTTACATATTTTTAATAAAAAGCATAAGGATAAAGTAAAAATATAAGGACAAAATTATGCGTAGCTACTTTATCTGGACTCATTTCCTTCATATATTCACTTTACCGGTACCTATTTCCTGCAGAAGATTTAATAAAGACACAGAAATAACCTTCCCGTCTACACTTTAATTAAGAAAAAAAGAAATCTGACCTTTTATTTAATTATTTTATTGCGTAAGATAGGCCTTCCTACTTGTCGAATAATTAATGTATTTCAATTAAACGAAAACAATATGAAATTCTTAAAAGTAATCTTAAATACAAAAATAGGTAAAGTACCTACATCGAGCTCTGTACGAATAAAACTTTTAGTTTACCCACAATTTATGCAGTACTTAGGTGAATCTAATATTAGGGTTTCGTGAGGTTTCGTGCAAAAAAATAATGTCCATGAAATTGTTAACAAAATCCGATTCAACTATTTTTTTTTGGGATAAATTATAACAATAGGGGATCGGACTGGGTCAAAATAATATGATTCTGTTTAGTCCCTAAGTTAGATTATCGAAAAATATTGAATACGTGTTTTTTGTTTTATCAAATCAATAAAAAATGACGAAGATAAAACGCGTCAAAGATCTTGGAGTGGGGCTTGAAACGTCACTTGTGTCGTCAAAATGTACTATCATATGACGTCACACGAGTTTTCGAAGCACTGTATCGTCTTCATTTTAAGTTTACGTGAAAAAAGAAAAAATACGTGTCCAATAATTTTTGGAAATCTATCTGACGGACTAATTAGTTTTTTTTTGTCCGATCCCCTATTTCACTTGGACGAAGGTCGGGGGCAACATGCTAGTCCGACATTATAATTATAGCCCGTATGTGTTGGTTCATGTTCTCATTAACATTAACCCGCTTTTTTATCTAGGTTAGTAACTTATCTACCTGTAATATAAAACTCACAAATTATTCTAAACAAACAATAAAATACAAGATAAATAGAGGTCATTCTCCTACAATTCTCACGTGAATACCCAATTTTTCGATATTTCGGCACAAAAATGTTGGTAAAAATGATATAATTCACATTTATGCGGGTAAAAGGCGTAAGGTGTAAAAAACGGGCCATGAATATTATACGAAACGAGAGGTCGTTGGCAAAAACATAGAAAAAAAAGTTTTATGTCCGTTTTTATTTCGCTTTCGAGTCCGATCCGAAGCGCCGCGTTTTTTTGAATTTCTGAGTTGAGTAACTTCTGTTGTTGGCCGAAAAATGTTTTGGATTGCAACATGATTTTGTTTTTTGTTTTTTTCTCGAGTTTTGCCAGTTTTTAGGCATTTTAGGTAGGCAATGGGTATGACAGACGATTACTTAGTTGAGATAATATTGTGTAACAATGTTTTTTTTTGTAATGATTCATGTCATGTCCTACTCTCAATTTTGCTGATAACAAAACATAAACAAAACTAAATAGTGTGTTTAATTTTATTATGACGATGATTTCTTCTTGTTCGTGTTTCTCATTAGATCCCTCTGAATTGCCGAAACTGCGTTGTATACTAAAATGCTTCAGTATATAATGTATAATTATCTGCCTCCAGGCTTGAAACGATGGGCGTTACAAAGTAAAATAAACTTCATATTTATCAAACCAAATCATACATGGCTGTAAATAAAACATATTTAATTAGAGACTGTACAGAAACAAAGGTACATCACTATGTGATTAGTGACGTGACATTCTCAAAAGAACAATGTCCAACTAGCTTCAAAGGCGAGCCTTTTGAAACAAAGCTTTAGCCTCTTACTATAGAGTGCGGTTTGGGTGATGAGCGGAGCGGGAGCGGTAGCAGGGCAATTAGAGATAGTTTGATAGTGCCTCTATAGTTTCCTTTTTAGTTAAAACCCGTATTGTTCCACTCCTGACTAAAAGCCTACCCCATTCCTTCCACTTCTCACGATGCCCGACGGTGTTCTTCTTCTTGCCAATTCTCGAGGAAGCCAACTAAGGCGTCCCGCCATCTTCTCCTCGGTCTCACGAAACCCCATCTAGCTGTCTCAGGGCTCCAGTCCTGCGATATTCGTGCCCACAGCTGTGCTGCGGCATCCGGCAGACGTGGCCTGCACAGTCCCATTTTAGTCTCGCAGCTTTATAAACAACGTCAATTGCGGTAATTTGCGTTCTGGAGCGCAGTGTGGTATTTCTTATCCGGTCAGTTATACGTTAACATTCAGTATGCTGCATGTATCTTGCAATGAGTAAAACATAATATTGGGGGTTGAACAAAGTTCTGGTGTTGTACGACCTTACAAAGTGCACGACAGTTTTTCCACAAAATCGCCACCTCTCATCACTAAACCCTCACCTTAACAGCACGTCGTATAAAGCTTTTTGCTCAGGCTTTTGAGCGTTACGTACTTGAGTGCGCCAGTACACTGTGCCAGTACAGTGTACCAGTACAGTGTACCAGTATAGTGTGCAAGCGTTGCGTACTAGTTGCTATTAGTTGCTAAGTCACACACCATCAGCCGTGAAGTTGCTGTAAAAGTTTAGTTTTGTCTTTTACTGGATGCTGTAGTTTTATCTTTACTTTGTATCGGTGATCTATTCTGTGCTGGAGATAAAATCTTTATAAAAGATACTTTGAAAGAGGCTAAATGAAATCATGTGACTTAAACTTTGAAGTTAATTTAGTTTTACAATTTCACTCCAGTCTTCTCTGTTCCACTGCTAGGCAAAGGCCTCTCTCCACGCCTTCCATTTCTCGCGAACCCGCGCATCCTCCTTCCAGTTCCGACGAAACATTGCCATGTTAGCCATACATGGCAATGTTACGTAGTAGTTTTTTTAGAGAATGAGTGTGTGTCCTCTGAATGTATGACTATAACTCCCTTTATGTAGAGTAATCAATTAATGCAGTCTCTTATAATTATGCCGTTTTCCTGGACTGAGGACTCTGGTAAGTTCTTTAATGTACTGAGCATGTGACTTGGATTTTACAACTGAAGATATAGGTAATTTTAGAAGGAAACTAGTAGTAAAACTCAGACCAAGTTTTTCTTGGTCTGAGTATTAAAATCACAACCTGTATGTAAAGAGAACATGACATTCTATACATGTTCAATCTTAGCATGAGACATGTTTTTGTCCAGCACCAGGGCAGTTCCAGTCTAATTATTCCACCTTTCTCCTAGCAAAGAATTCTATCGATAAATCTGCTACAAAGCTAGGTAAGTATTTATTTTATTTACTACAGTAATATATTCTGCTTACACGCGAACGGAAAGGGCGTACCCACACAAGTGTGTTCATATATCTTGTAACGTTTCTCAAGTACTTTATAAGACTAGGTTTTAGTACGACTTTAGCTGCTATCAATTAATATATTTTTGTTTCAGATTAAACATGCAAAATTTACGTCTTTTTCTCTTGGGGGGTAGGCAGACATCACAGAACATCACAGACATGCTTTGATTCTAACAAACTCTTCTGAAGAACGTCACCAAATAAGGTATATTATTAATATTATTATGTCATTCTCTCCGCTGGTCTAGTGATCGCAAGCACGACTGCTGAGCATGAGGTCCTGGGTTCGATCCTCGGGTCGGGCTAAGTGTTATTGGGTTTTCCATCAGGAATTTCTCAGTAGCAGCCACAAAGCCTGAATTTGTGCTCGGTTGACGGCAATAGTCTCGCCCCTTTTAAATGGGACTTTAACATTACTGGCGAAATGTGGGTATACCGTTAAATAAACCTCTGCCGTACCCGTCGGGGATTACAAAGCGTGATGTTATGTTTATATAAAGAAAAATAGAACACAAACAGATCAACATCTAGACAAACTTTCTTACTACACAAGACATTTCTACTTTCATCGCTTGTGAGAGCAAATGAAAATAATTTATTACTTCTCCGTCCTGTTTATTACTAACTTTTTTGTTCCTCCCATTGCTATTTACTTGAAATAATGTCCCTTTTAACCCTACTACTTCCACCCTTACCAGTTTATTTATAAGGTTCATTTTCCCTTGTGTTTTGTCAGTTGATGATGTAATTATTGATGTATCAATTTGTAGGGTTCTCTTTGTGAGTTTCAGTGTTATTCGTTATCTTTTTAGTCAAATAGGCTGGAAGCTGAAGATATTTATAGTTGAGCCGCGTCTTTTCTTGGGTAGAAAAGGTTTTGAAGTGAAATTGATGAAGGAAGGTACAGAAGTAGTATATTCCTCAGTCACGGTCCACGGATAACTTTACAAGCGCGATTTAGAATTTTGATACTAATTGTTACTTAGTGGCATGTCATTATTATGCCACAAAATTGTTAGCACTTTAGTGCTTTATAGTTTTGGTACTTTATTGCTGTACTACAGCTTTATTTTTGTACTGTCCGCTACAAGCTACAAGTTACAACCATAATCAAGGATCCATAGTGACACATACACTTGTGTGTCTTCCTTCTAGTCGATAGACTTCTGACCAAACGCCTAATTTTCTTTACACTAAGCACTTGCTGAACAAAAGCCAACCGTTTGAGATTCAACTCTCGGCGCTAAGCAAAGCGTTGAAAATACAACAGTGCGCTTTTAGTGTCAGATAAAATAGTAGGTATGCAAAAAGCTTTCCCTCCTAAACGAGGGTCAGCAGATCCTATTACAAATTCAATACTACCTAAACACAAGAAAATCTAAAATTAACCTTATCCTGTCTAAACCACGGCCTTTAAAAGCGTTGAAAAGCCTCCAAAACAAACAATCGAAATCACACCTTATTTCTTAATCTACAGAATCCAATTTCCTACACCATTTCAACCGGAAGTGGACGTAGATATTTTTTTTCGAAAAAGGGACTTTGTTTCTTTTGTTCTAAAGATGGTTTTTGCTTAGTAAGTTAAGAGGATAGTTTCAAGTGCTCACGTGTTGCTGAACGTAGCCCAGTGAAGCGTCCAGCCTCCTTTAAAGAATTTTCCTAATATTGTAAAGTGAGTTTTATCGTGGGAAATTTTTATAGTGTAGGGGGATGAACAGAGTTCCTAGTGGTTCTTTTGCAAGAGGACCGGATATAGGAAAAACACTAAGGAGTGATTTGGCTGCCTCGTTTGTATAGTGGTAGCAATCGCAATAGGGATGTTTAAAATGATGGTATAGTTGTATATAGTAATTCATCTCTTCAGGCCTCTGTTGTGGAACCACCCTGCAAAGACTCGAACTGTTTGATTATCAATGTTGGGAATGAGCTATCGCTGATTGCCATTTATCGATCTCCGTCGTTTTATAATATTACTAACTTTTGCGAATCCCTGACAAAACTGATGGAGTCGTGTAAGGCAACCACGTGTGCTATTGTTGGGGATCTCAACATTGATATCAAATCGGATGGCACTGACAGGCGCGCCGCTGAGTACCTAGACTTGACGGG
The DNA here is from genome assembly GCA_949775195.1 of Diarsia dahlii. Classification (NCBI taxonomy): domain Eukaryota; kingdom Metazoa; phylum Arthropoda; class Insecta; order Lepidoptera; family Noctuidae; genus Diarsia; species Diarsia dahlii. Next base: position 18,044,504 of record OX459211.1, read on the forward strand.
ACACTATGGGTTTTTTCCAGGTCACACTTTACCCACGCGTGGCGACAACTGCTTGGATCATGCAATGCTTAGGACTCAGAAGTCGGCAACTGTTATTGTGTGTGACACGGGCATAACAGATCACGAGACCGTTATTTTGGGCATCCACAAAGATCTAGCTAGGGCCAAAGTTGAGAAACGACACGCACGAATTGACTACATTCAATTAAAAAAGGATGTCGAAAACGAATCTTGGGATTGGCTTCTTGAGGAGCCCAACGTAACAATTGCATTTCAAAAATTTACCGAAACACTCTCGACTAAAATTAAACAACACACCACTAACTGTGTCTGCTGTGGCTCAAAAGATGTTATCAAGCCGTGGATAACTAAAAACCTTTTAAAGACGACGTGACGTAATGCACATAAACGCAAAGAAAACAGAAAATCTCGATAATCTTGCTATCCAACAACAATATAAAAAATACCGAAACTATTGCAATAATATATTAACAAACCTAAAACTCGACCATGAGCGTAGACTTCTTATGGAAACAAAAGGCAACTGTAAGAAGCTATGGCATGAAATAAAGAAAATTTGTAATATTAAAAATAAAAAAACTGGTAAGACTGAACTTTTGACGGAAACCCATAACCCTGTATCCAAATTGAATAATGTAAATGACTATTTCTCAACAGTGGGCCAAAACCTTGCAGCAAAAACACTCAGTCAATTGGGCTTAACTGAAACTGAATTGGCACGTAACAATGAGCAATACAGTACTGTCAACCCTGGCTCAAACTCTTTCTTCCTCACTGCGACTGATGAAGCAGAAATATTTTCAATTATTTCCCACCTGAAAACGACGTCAGCAACAGGTTATGATGGTATTAATAACACTTTCCTAAAACAGTGTGCACATGCTTTGGCTGGTCCAATTGCCTTTCTGTGCAACTTAAGCCTAACTTCGGGCATAGTTCCTGATTGTGCAAAGATTGCGAATATATGTCCCATATTTAAAAGTGGTGATCCCAAAGTCCCTTTAAACTATCGTCCGATTTCTCTGCTTACATCTATATCAAAAATCCTTGAGAAAGTTGTGAACAAGCGTCTGCTAACATACCTAGAAAAAAACAAATTATTGTCGGACAATCAATACGGTTTTAGGGTTGGCAGGTCCACGGAGGATGCAGTAACGAAATTAGCCGATTTCATATCCCTCAACCTTGGTCAAGGACTGGCATGTACTGGCATCTTTCTGGACCTCGCCAAAGCATTTGATACGATTTCTAGGAAACTCCTGATTAAAAAAATGTCACTTCTAGGAGTTCGTGGTGTTGCTCTGGACTGGTTTACCTCATACCTCAACGATAGATCCCAGAAAGTCATCTTAGGGGAGTATGCTAGTGACACAACCAAGGTGCATTTTGGTGTACCCCAGGGAAGTGTGCTGGGACCTACCCTTTTTATTATTTATATTAACGGACTATGTGCCATGAAAATCCCTCAAGCTAGGATCTTTACATATGCGGACGACACCGCAATCCTATTTTATGGGAAAACATGGGACAACGTTCAGTCTTCAGTCGAAGCCGGGATGAAAGCTGTCGCGAACTGGCTGAAACATAATCTCCTAACGCTAAATGTAGAGAAAACGAAGGCTGTAAACTTTGCCATCTCGAAACGTACGTCCCCTAACAGAGTTGCCTGTCTACAGATGCACTCTTGTTCTAGCCCTGAAAACTGTACTTGCCCATATTTTGAGACAACTGATACAATTAAATATCTTGGAGTCTATGTAGATAACCGCTTGTCATGGTCCACACACCTGAGTGCTTTAAGGAGTAGGGTACGAAAGATGCTCCGTATTTTTAAGCAACTTGGTAAGATTGCCGATGAATCGGTGCTAAAGATGATATACTACTCTCTGTGTCAATCAGTTTTAAACTACTGCATAATAGCATGGGGAGCAGCTGGCAAAACCGCATTTATGAAGGTAGAAAGAGCTCAGCGAGCTTTGCTTAAAGTTGCTTACAGACGACCGTTCCGCTACCCCACCAACACACTATACACCGAAGTGGGAGTTCTTAGAGTCAGACAGCTTTACATTCTGTCTGTCACTCTAAGGTTTCACAAAACCTCCCTGAACACTTGTCTCCGATCAAGTAGAAGGGTACATTGGGAGGCTTAGTAGGCGACTCGGCCGCTGTAACTCGCCCGATCCGGTCGAGACAGGAATTTCACTGTTATTAATATTTTCGAGTGGCGTTTCGGACGAATCCTTTTTTAGAGTCAAAGTACCGTCAGACACATAATATAGATAAGGTTTAGTGTCCTGTGTTCGTCCCACATGTTCGTCCCACAAACTACCAGGAGAACAGAAGTAGGAAGGAGGTATTGTATTATAAAAGAGATATCGCGGTATCTCTCATAATATAGATAAGGTTTAGTGTCCTGTGTTCGTCCCACAAACTACCAGGAGAACAGAAGTAGGAAGGAGGTATTGTATTATAAAAGAGATACCGCGGTATCTCTAGCAACATGGGTGGTTTTTAGTAAGTAGAAGTCTGGTGACAGCCCGAAAGAAATGATTAATCTCCTACTAACTTATGATACCCTAGTACTACATAACACATTTCATTACTCCTGTTAACTCCTATATTTGGTGACAGCCCTAAAGAAATGATTAATCTCCTACTAACTTATGATACCCTAGTACTTCATAACACATTACATTGACCGCGGTCCCGGCTGTGGTCCCGGTTCCGAAAGCCCCACGACCCCAACCTAATGTTTTTCATTCTGACTGTACAAAATTTGCTTAAAAAAAAGTATAGTCCGAAACACCACTCAAAAATATGAATAAAAATTAAATTCCTGTCTCGACCGGACCGGGCGAGTTCCAGCGGTCGAGTCCTAAGCCCATTGGGAAAGGGTTCGATGCCGTAAAACAATCGGTAGAAGGTCTTACGGATTCATGGGACCTTTATGCGAAACTCAATGACCGACACGAAATTCTGCATCTTACACAAACTAAATGTAGAATTGCGGTAACAGAGTGGCTTCTTACACTGGACTATGACTTGACTGAAAGCCTCCTATCCTAAAACAGGCACATAGTTTACTTTGATGGGCACTTCTGCATTTACGTACCTATGTATTTACAACGGGTCCATATTGGCTCACCTAAAGTTCTTTATCCGAAATTGTTCTTCCTAACGATTTGTAATCCGAATGATCACTCTTCCTAAAATTTTTCATCCTAAAGTTTTCATTCATACTATTTGTAGTCCTACCGACGATGTTCATAACACTCATGTTTCCGAAAATTGGAATTCATAATATCATTAGTGTAAATATATTTAAACTCCTACTGTTTTTTATCCTAACGCTTTTATTCCTAAACATAATTACCATAATATTTTCACTCATACAACTGTTTAGAATGACTAAAGGTCGTTTCACTGATTTTTGTCTTGAAATAAAATAAATGAATGAAATTCAGGTCAGAGTGTCGTCTTGGGGGCACTATGAAAAAAATACTTAGAAAAATTTCGCGACCAATTTCGAGGTAGCGCTCGCCGGCCGCTGCCGCGGCACCGCTCGCTTCGCTCGCTCGGCTCGCGCGTAGTTGGTCACAGTTCTAACCTAACCTAACCTATGGATATCTTTGCATAGTATATAAGGTCCCATTAAAATAGGTGGACAAATTTTAACACAGCGTTTAGTAGGTAAGCCTAACTAAAGACATCTAAACAAAAAAAAAAACACTATATATAAAGTGATTTTATTTTGACTTAAAATAATAAATTGCCGGCACTCTAGAACAAACTCATCCTATAAAAGTAGGTATTTTATTTCTTATTCTTATATTTTTTTTTGCTATTGTCCTTATTTTAGCGGTCTGAATGATTTCTAAAATTTTGTCCAAATAAAAAGTAATATAAACAAAAAAAAAGATATGACTTTGAATAATAGTGTAAAAGATTGTTATGTTGAGAAAATATAGGAAAACAAATAATAGTGTAATAGATGTTTATTGCTACAGACATTATGAAGTTGAATGCTTCGGAATTAAAACATTAGAGACAGAGAAGTTAGGAATTGCGATTGTTAGGATGAAAAATGTTAGGAAGAACATTTTCGGATTTCCAATTATCGGAGTTGAAATTTTAGGTGAACTTTGGCGCACCCATTTACAACTATATATTATGTATTACCATATATCACAAACTTCCTTATACAAGAACGGTTATAACATTCAGACCTACTCTCACAACACCAACACGACTGTATTTTACCCCCCATCACACCACACACACGTACACTCACACAAATACCATACACACAGGCACTTTCTTATTGTAAATAACAGCTTAGATATAAGGCTAGATGCATGTAAAATTTAGCCATGTAATCGTGTTATTTTTGTTATTAGTCCTTGTTAGAATAGTTTTATTCACTTCTAAGGCATATAGGAGCCTTATTGCTTATGTATTAACGTAAAGAACCACTTTTGTTTACTGTTTAGCGCCTTTTAGTGCCTAATACATAAGTATAACTTGTTATGTACAACAAAAACGTAGAAAATCTACACATGTAACCTAGATATATAAGATTTTTACATTGTATGTTCAACTCTGACCTAATATGTACTAGATTTTACTATTTCCAAGTATGTAACTATGTTTTTCAAATTGTGTCTTATGTACAATAAATAAAAGCTGCTTACACACATATACAGACATGCGTTTACAGCTCACACACACATATACATCATAAATAGTCGCCTCTCATTGGCCAGTCAAAAAGTTGCCGCATTTTCTCACTGCCGCGCCTAGCGCTAAGATGTTAAGGCTATAAATATAGCCCGCCCACAAAATTCTGATTCACTATTCGATTGACCGCTGCTTGAAGACACCACCTACATACGAAGATCACCGTCTCCCCTACACTCCACACGCACTACACTCCACATCGCAGCGCCCTTGTTTTTACTGAAGAAATCGTCTTTCATTTATCATCTCGATCCTGCTGAACATCCTGAATATCAAGTACATCAAGTTACCTATGGTTACAAGTCTGCAAAAGTTAGGCGTATCACTCTGCTGAAAAAGTCTGCGCCTTTCAATGGTCCTTCTCGGCCGGATCGCTGTATCAAGCTTTCAAGAAAGAAAATTCAAGATTTCGTCATTCAAGAGAGAAAATATCAAGTTCTCTGCACGAATCTTTCAAGAAAGAAACGTTCCAGTCAAGAAAGAAACAAGTACGCGCGAGTGTTAGTAGTCGGTCTTGCCTAACCGCTGCTAATTACTTGGAAGCAATCATCATTTATCACTCGTACGTGGCCACCTAGCGGTGTTAAACGGCCTATATCGTACGGAGGCATAGTGGACGAACTGACGCCTCCACGCACCATCCCTGGTGTTACAGTCAGACCCCGCCGGTACGGTGTTGGAACGCTCTGGGGCCACTGGTTGGCACGCAACGACGGATGTGGTTTTCCCCCCATGTTCTGATGCGCCCGTGAGCACCTTCGCCCTCTGCTGGGAGGTTCCCATACCCTCCTTTCCTTATACGTTCCTATTCCTGTTCGGCATCCCTACGTTAGTAGTCCGACAGGCAGCTAGACAAAGTAGGCGTCACATCAAGAAGAACAATAAGTGAAAGTGATAAAGTGATAAAAAGTGTTAAAAAAGTGTTAAATTCTAAGTAATTGGTAGGATTAGGGACCCTCTTGCGCGATGAGTGACGCACGTGTATTGCGTTCAGGCAAATCTACGCCTCTCACAGACGCCACGCCGGCGTCCGGTCAGACTACGTCGGCCGAAACAAATACGTGGAGTAATGGCACCAGCATAGAGGACACGAGCGGTGACAGCAGCACATCACGTAACGAGCAAACGATAGTCAAAGATAGGTCCGCGCAAGTCGATTTAGATAATACATTAGTAAGGAGTGCGCCGGGCACTGTAGTTAATGTCCCCACGACGGATAGGGCGTGTAGTAGATTATCTATGTTAAAAGCAGAGCTAGAGTTACATAATTCCGAGTTAGCACGAGCTCAGGCGGCATCCGCAGTTGCTATGAGTCGTCTAGAAATAGCCAGGATCGAACTGGAAAGTTCTAACGACGCGGAGCGCCCGCCTAGGTTAGAAGAGTCGCGTGTTAAAGGCTGGATTTCGGAACAATGTGTAGCAGACAGGCCAGCTATCTTAGATAATACCCAAGTCCCGGGACAGGCCCCGCGATCACCCACTATATGTAGGAAGGAACCACGCGTTGGAAACGACATGTCAAATAGTGGCAGCGACATGGCGATGCTGGCCAACGCGATAATGCAGGCGGTAAATTCCAATAAATCAGACTCCGCGGCTCCCAAGTTCATCCACGAACTGCCCCACTTCGACGGGGCGATTGCCGAGTGGATAGCTTTCAGATCAGTCTTTAATGACACAGTAGGCATGTTTTCTGACGTACAAAACGTAGCCCGCTTAAGAAAAGCACTAAGAGGTGCAGCCCGCGAAACCGTTAGGGCGTTATTATTCACGGTGTCGGATCCGTATGAAGTCATGGACGCGTTAGAAAGGCGTTACGGCCGACCAGAGTTACTCGTCTTATCAGAACTCGAAAATATAAAACGCATGCCCCGCATGAGCGAAGACGGGCGCAATGTCAGTAGTTTCGCGAGCAAAATAGCCAATACAGTTGCGGCGATAAAAGCACTCGACCAACCGCAATATCTGTATTCACCTGAGTTAGTGAGTCGAATTGTAAAAAAACTCAGTTTAATTTTAAAATATAAATGGTACGAGTTCCGTTCAGAGCGCTCCGGGGCGCCGGAACTAGAGTTATTATCTCGATTTCTAAACATCATGGCCGACCAGTGCGGTGCCATGTTCGCCTATGATGCAGCGCGTGATGAAAGGAAAAACCGTAATAGGCCGCGCACGGTGAACACGGCTCGCGAACGCCCACAGTCACGTAGCCGGCATAAAGATGACTCCGATTCCTCATCGGATGAATCAGAAATCGAGGAAAAAACGCGCAATAAAACGGTCGCCACTGTTAATAAATCCAACTCTAAAAAACAGGCGCCGAAATCGCAAAAGCCACGCCCATCACGACCGAATAGCGAGTCGTCAGCAGAGGTAAATAAAAATAAAAAATGCGTATTTTGTGCGGGAAACCATACCGCCGCGGAGTGTGCAGACTTCGTGAAATTACCAATAAAAGAACGATGGGACGCGGCCAAACGTGAAAAGTTGTGTTTTAGATGTTTAAGTAACTCGCACATACGTACATTCAGATGTAAATACGTACCATGCGGAATAAACGGGTGCGAAGCATCGCATAATAAAATGTTGCACGGCAGCGGCAATACAACTCTGCCTACCCGCGGTAATGTAAGCTCGATAAATCATATACATACCTCTAATACCTACCTAAAAATAGTTCCGGTGGAATTAAGCGGTCCGATAGGTTCGACGGCCACTTACGCCTTACTTGATGAAGGTTCAACCATGACGCTTGTTGAACGAGGCGTGGCCGACAGCGTTATACCTAGGGGTCGCAGCCAACTATTATCTCTAGAGGGGGTGGGAGGTAATCGTATAGACGATGCAGAGTCGTGTCACGTCAATTTATCGATCCGCGGTTTATGTAGTCGAAACTTAGAAACTATGAGTGCAAACACCATAGAAAATTTAAATCTATCTCCACAGGAGGTAAGCAGGGACGTAGTGCGACAGTGCAGCCACCTAGCAGAGTTAGAAGATGAGCTGTGCTACGAGTTGGGAAAACCGACTATTTTAATAGGCCAAGACAACTGGCATTTAATCACGTCCAGACAACTTCGTGTCGGCAAAAAGACCCAGCCCGTAGCATCGCTGACCAAGTTAGGTTGGGTGCTGCACGGGCAAGATGCACGTCCACGTAGTACCGTAGCGCTGGTTAACCACGTACGGCCCACTACAACAGATGACCCCGCGTTAGAACTTATTAGGAACTTTTTCAGTTTAGATTCGCTAGGAATAGAGCCACGACGGCCAACGTCTGACCCCGAGCAGCGCGCCCTAGCGATCTTAGAAGGAACTTGTAAAAAAGTAAGCTGTAATAGGTTCGAAACGGGATTACTGTGGCGCACAGACGATGAGGTAATGCCGAATAATAAAAAACAAGCTCTCAGTCGTCTGTATAATTTGGAAAATAAATTAGATAAAAACCCAAATCTAAAAACCGAATATAGCAAGCAGGTAAATAACTTGTTGGAAGCGGGCTACGCAGAAAGGGTAGACACCCCAGCTACATCGCCACGCAGCTGGTACTTACCGCACTTTTCAGTAGTGCATCCACAGAAGGGTAAGGTACGTTTAGTGTTCGATGCAGCAGCTAAGTATGGGGGAAAAAGTCTAAATGACGCGTTATTAGCAGGCCCTGACTTACTCCAATCGCTATTCGGTGTGCTAGTTAGATTCAGGGAGGGTAAAATTGCAGTAGTAGCAGACATAAAAGAGATGTTTTTGCAGGTCAAGATCGCTATGCAGGACCGCGATAGTTTGCGATTTTTATGGAGGGGCGAAGATAGGGTAGGACCACCGCAGGAGTACCGAATGACGTCGTTGATATTCGGGGCGGCATCCTCTCCGTGTACCGCTATATATGTGAAAAATAAAAACGCAGACGATCACGGCCATCAATATCCCGAAGTCGCGAGAGCCACGGTGCGTAATTTTTACATGGACGACTACCTAGGCGCGTTCGACAACGAAAGCGAAGCGAAGCGAGTGATAGACGCTATGTATAAGGTCCACTTAAACGCATCTTTCGAATTACGCGGATGGGCATCGAACGTGCCGGCTGTTATAAGTGACGTCACAGATACGCGCAGTAGCGATTCGACTACGCTAGGGAAAAGCGATACAGAACGAACATTAGGTCTGATATGGAATCACGCACGCGATACGTTAGGTTTTAACGTCAACTTAAGAAGTACGCCCGCCAGCGTCATACAAGGCGACACTCTGCCTACCAAGCGACAGGTAACTAGCGCGGTCATGTCGGTATTCGACCCACTAGGTTTAGTTTCGCCGATTACGATGATAGGCAAATGTCTCATACAAGAAGTATGGCGCAGTGGTATAGATTGGGACGATCCCATCACAACCGAGCATCACGTGACGTGGTTATCTTTCATCAAAAACTTACAGCTATTAAAAACGTTAGAAATAGATAGGTACGTACCTGCTACACCCCCTAACGAAGGGGAGTTACACATTTTCTGTGACGCTAGTGAGAAAGTGTATTCAGCCGCGATTTATTTCGTAAGTACGAACTCGGACGGTACTAAAACATCACGACTGATAGCAGGTAAAGCCAAAGTGGCTCCGCTGAAACCTATTTCGATACCCCGTTTAGAGCTTCAGGCTGCAGTGTTAGGCAGTCGATTAGCTGAATCGGTCAAGCGCGAGTCCGATTATAAAACATTAAACTGCTTCTATTGGTCTGACTCTAGAACCGTATTAGCTTGGATTAAGTCGGACCCGCGCACTTTCAAGTCGTTTGTAGCTCATAGACTGGCTGAAATCGAAAGCCTAACTACTCCAGCTAACTGGCGATGGGTACCCAGTGCTGATAACGTCGCGGACGACGCGACCAAGGGCATTCCTGTCGATTTTGACTCTAACCACAGATGGTTTTATGGACCCGAGTTCATAAGGGGCGACCCCGCATTATGGCCACAGGAAAAGCGAGCCGCGGAGCCGCCACCCCCTTCAGGGGAGGAAAGAGTTCTTAAGCAAGTCCATGTGATTATTAGGCATGACGTTAGCGATTATTTACCAAAGTTAGAACGTTTTTCGAAATACACTCGATTAGTGCGTGTTGCTGCCACCGTTCTGCTCGCCGCCGAGGTATTTAAAGCCAAAATGCTCAAAAGAATCACAAGTAAAGAACTGGCACCAAGCCATATAAAACTAGCTGAACTGCTGCTAGTAAGAAGGAGCCAATATAACTCGTTCGGCGAAGACATCACGACGATTGAGGCTGGACGGCGACCACCGAAGAAGTCCCCGTTCTACAAGCTCTCCGTGAAGATCGACCGCAACGGTATCCTGTGTCTAGACAGCAGAATAAAAGAAAAGCAAAACCTGCCAGTCCTACATGCCAAAGAAGGCTTTACTCAGCTGTTGGTGCATCACACGCACTCAACTTTCAACCACGGCAACCATCAAACCGTCATGAATGAGCTGAGACAACGCTACCACATAATAGGACTGCGCGGCGTTATACGCTATATTTGCAACAAATGCCAATGGTGTCGGACCTATAGGGGGATCCCCTCAAAAATTCCCTTAGGCGACTTACCAGCTGAAAGGCTGGCCCAAAACCAACCGCCCTTCACAGCTACCGCGGTGGATTATTTTGGGCCCATGCATGTCAATGTCGGGCGAAGGCTAGAGAAAAGGTGGTGCGCCTTATATACCTGCCTCACCACACGAGCAGTGCACCTAGAGGTGGCCACATCCCTCTCGGCCTCCTCTATGATCATGAGCCTGCGCAGAATGATAGCTCGCCGCGGCACGCCGACAGTAATATATAGCGACAACGGAACCAACTTCGTTGGCGCTGAAAAGGAAATATCCGAAGCCATGCAAGGCAATGACCAAGACTTAAGAGCTTTCGCGTCTGAAAAGCTGATCACCTGGAAGAAGATACCACCTGGTGCCCCAAACATGGGCGGCGCCTGGGAAAGAATGGTCAGATCGGTGAAAACAGCATTACGAGTCACTCTGAAAGAAAGGTTTCCTCCTGACGATATATTACACACGTTAATATTAGAGGCTGAACACGTGGTAAATTCGAGGCCATTGACCCCGGTGAATCCCAACTTAGATGAAGAAGCGTTGACCCCTAATCACTTCCTAATAGGGCGCTCAAGTGGGATGTCACCCTTTGGCTCATTTAAAGACGCACAGCTGACTTCACACTCCTGGAAAGCTAGTCAAGCATTAGCCGATGCCTTTTGGGCAAGATGGACGGCAGAATACAAGCCTCTCTTGATGCCCCGACCTAGCGCCAATCCCCAACATAAGAACTTAAAAGTTGGCGACATCGTCATAATATGTGATGGCACGATGCCCAGAGGAGTGTGGCCTCGAGGTGAGATCATGAAAGTCTACCCAGGCCCAGATGGACGAGTACGAGTAACTGAGATAAGAACAGCTGCTGGATTACTTCGTCGCCCAGCCTCTCGCCTCATCTTAATCCCTACAGCGGACTAAAACCTTTTAAATGGTGCTCGCGCACGAGGGGGAGATTGTAAATAACAGCTTAGATATAAGGCTAGATGCATGTAAAATTTAGCCATGTAATCGTGTTATTTTTGTTATTAGTCCTTGTTAGAATAGTTTTATTCACTTCTAAGGCATATAGGAGCCTTATTGCTTATGTATTAACGTAAAGAACCACTTTTGTTTACTGTTTAGCGCCTTTTAGTGCCTAATACATAAGTATAACTTGTTATGTACAACAAAAACGTAGAAAATCTACACATGTAACCTAGATATATAAGATTTTTACATTGTATGTTCAACTCTGACCTAATATGTACTAGATTTTACTATTTCCAAGTATGTAACTATGTTTTTCAAATTGTGTCTTATGTACAATAAATAAAAGCTGCTTACACACATATACAGACATGCGTTTACAGCTCACACACACATATACATCATAAATAGTCGCCTCTCATTGGCCAGTCAAAAAGTTGCCGCATTTTCTCACTGCCGCGCCTAGCGCTAAGATGTTAAGGCTATAAATATAGCCCGCCCACAAAATTCTGATTCACTATTCGATTGACCGCTGCTTGAAGACACCACCTACATACGAAGATCACCGTCTCCCCTACACTCCACACGCACTACACTCCACATCGCAGCGCCCTTGTTTTTACTGAAGAAATCGTCTTTCATTTATCATCCCGATCCTGCTGAACATCCTGAATATCAAGTACATCAAGTTACCTATGGTTACAAGTCTGCAAAAGTTAGGCGTATCACTCTGCTGAAAAAGTCTGCGCCTTTCACTTATTGTGTATTCCTTTTTTTTAGATTATTAGTATATATTGTTTAGATAGTAGGTAAATTACTGTTAGATTTAGAAAATTATTATTGTTTAGAATATTATTTGTGTCACAAGTGTGTCAACGGAACGAATGAGCCTGGAACTCACGACACAGGGAATCCTAGTGTGAGTTTCAGGAATCAATGTAACGAATTTAATTTCTGGAACAATAAATTATTCTTATTCTTATTCTTACTGACTACTAAAAATATGATTCTAATTAGTCCGTCTGTTAGATTATCGAAACATATTGGATACGTATTTTTTGTTTTATCAAATCAATAAAAATTGACGAAGATAAAACGCGTCAAAGATTTGAGTGGGAGGTTCCCAACTAGCAAAATCAGTACTTATAACGATCTCAAGACTACTTTAATTTTTACTTATAAGAAACTTGTATCATACTACAAAGCTGGATTTGGGCGCAGTTATAGGAGCGTTTATTTCTATAACTATCTTATAATATACTTTACGAAGCGCAATAGTTTCCATAACTATCTTATAATATACTTGACGAAGCGCAATAGCTTCTATAATGATATGAGACTACACAATTACAAGCCCAAACGCTCTTGTTAGTGTCTGACATAAGTATCTTACTAAAGCAATCTTGTTTATAATGCACTAGTAATGTACTTAGTTATTAGTTATAAGAATATTTTAATACAAGTTATCTTTGTTGTTCCTTCAGCTGGTGGTTCCGTTTTTTTTATAGTAAATAATTATTAAAAACATAGGTTTCTATTAATATTATTTTGTATTATTGGAGAACATTAATTACTAATTATACATTGCAAATATAGTGTATGAACTCGTGGGGAAGTCATTTTTACTGTAAATGTGTACCGCAATTTAGTTAATTTCACAATCCCCTCCGAAAAATAGCACATTAGTATATTGTTGTAAATAAAATATTTCATCAATTCTTATGAATTGACGCCATGTTTTGAAATTGCTCTTCATTAAGTACTTTATAGTATCATTATAGGTAAATTAGTACTTGTAGCAGTTTTAGTCCAGATAACTCGCCTCCATTTAAAAACAAATTAGGGTTCCCTTGAAATATGCCTGCTAATGCTAAATTTACTTTTTTTAGGATTTTGTTAACAAGATGGTTGTATTTTTTGATGTCGACTGTTTTTTGACCAAATATTCATGGATTTTACTGAGAAATATGAGATGGCCTTGGACTCATACACATTTTGTGTTATCCGATAGCTATTTCTCACTTTTCTCCTGTAACCACCACTCCTTTTCAATCGTTTCCAATCGCTTAAATTCATGTTAAACTTATTTTCTCAAGATGAAAGGGAACAGCTGAATCTTAACAAAATGGCTGATGTTTACTTATAAAGTTATTGATCTAGTAGCTTATAAGCTTTTTTGATCCAATAACGCTCTTATTAAGTACTATTAGATTTAAAAGAGTCTTGAGCAAAACTATAACGGCGCAAACTTATAGTGATCTCAGCTAATTATATTATTAGATCTTGTTTACTCAGAAAATGCAACTATAGGATCAAATTGTTATTTTGGATTATTTAGTTTTACTGTAAACAATTATAGGAGACTTATTCCTAAAAGTGTCCTAAAAGAAAATCTTGTAGCTAACTATAAGACTGAGTTATAAAAGCAAATGCTCTTGAGAATATCTGCCTTTGCGAAATGCTATTACTAGTAAAAGTGTCCTGTAGATGTTTTATAGGTCAGTCTTGTAGCGAACTATAAGACCGAGATATAAAAACAAATGCACTTAAATATGGTAAGGCTTGGCAAATGCTATTATAAGTTAAATAGTCTACCGCAATGCCTTTATAAGAACGTTATTAGTAGTGACTGACTTATAATCTTTCTTTATAGGATTACTTTGCTAGTTGGGTTGTGACGTCAATGCTAGCTAAGAAATGCCATACTAATGTCTTAGATAGAATGTGACGTCACACAAGTTTTCAAAGCACTGTATCGTCTTCATTGTTTGTTTTCGTGAAAAAATAAAAAATATGTGTCCAATATTTTTTGGAAATCTATTTGACGGACTAATTAGATTTTTTTTGTTAACATCCCTATTGCTTGAGGTTCTGTTCGATTCCCGGGTCGGGAAAAGTGTTATTAGGTTTTTCTATATGGAATTTCTCAGTAGCAGCCACGGTCTCTGTATTTGTGCCCGGTTGATGGCAGTAGGCTCGCCCCCTTTGACATGGTTTTTTTATTTTGGAGTTTGCGAAACTATCAAATGATTCCTCCCAGACTTCTACTGACTTAGCCCTTTATGCCCGGGGCCGCAGTATCTCTTTCGAACAACCCGAGTCCTATTGGGGACTTAAAAATAACAAAATATGGGTGTTGTCCTATTAGATACTCCTCTGGCTAACCCTTTGAGAATAACAGGCGTGATGTTATCTTAAAATAAACATTCCTCTGCAGAAAAGAACCATTTAAAGAAAACAAAACACAACCCCCAACCGAACATCTCCGAATGCACCCGAACTTCCACAATAAGTAACGCCATAAAACTATGGAAAAGTAATAATGACTATCTCCCCTTCCCTGGACCCCTGGTATTATTTGTTATTATCGGCCGTTAGATGTATTTGCTATCGTCACCCCTGACCCCTGAAGATTCTTTGGGGATGTCCTTTGATGTATCTTCAATGATTAGGTACCTAATACAGCTTGATTCTGTCATGAGGCATTTGCGTGATTCTGGAGTGAAAGAAGTGATAAGACTGATAGTTCCGTGCGAGGTATGTACGAGATAGAACATTACTACTTCTTCCTCATATTGTGTAATCATTACAATAATGAAGTATCTCTTTCGAACATTGATATAAAAGCTAAAGATACGGTCGTCCGAACATTTTGCTCGATGCGTTCCCCATAAAGAGAAACAATAACGCCATCTATAAGAACTAATCAGGCTGCTCGTGAACGTAACCTTGTATGAGCGGCGTGGCGTGGTATTATCGAGGTATAAAGAAATTAAATAAAGCTTTCATTAAAATGGAAAAAAAATGTTAAATTTTAATTTTTTAATTTTATTTTTCTTATAAACTTCGGTTTAGTCAAGAGACCTATTTGGGACCAAGTTCGAGGCGTCATTTTATCATGCGGTCCGCCCAGTCCTTACGCAGTAATATATAAGTCAAAGCTTTCGAACAACTCGCAACCCGTAATGTAGGTAGGTTCCTTCTACTACTGTTTGAAGAGGATTGATAGGTGGAGGATTGTTTTCTGTTATGCTCGACGGGCAGGAGACAAAGTGTTGCAAGTCCTGTGTTCGGGCTCCACACTTGCATTGTGTGGTGATTGGTCGATTATTCCCCATCAAGCCAAATAGATCTTATTTGGCTTCAGCGGCCAAGTTGGGCCCACAGTCGATAGTCGGTTCGAACATCTCCACATCGGCCACTGCAGTTCGTGGCCAAAGGGTAGATTTTTTATTAGTAGTCGAATCTACACTCCCTTCCGCTCCGACTAGAGCGGGAGGAATAAGCATATTTCCCACCTACCAATAAAAAAGGTAGTTTTTCTGCCGATGCGAGGAAGTGTGGAGATGAGGAATACTTTTCTTCGTTTGGTCAAAATAAATCAGAATAATAAATTTATAGGCGTAGGGTTGGTACACCAAAAACCAACTCCACCTATTTTTTGATTGGTTGACATACTTAATTATAAAAACATCATAGGATCTTATTAACATTTATAGATGTCATGTAGTTACATGAATCCAGTATGTACTCGTATGTAGGGCAGGGATTATCGTGGATATCTGTAATTAATTACACCTTGCTGATGCGAACATGTATTAGTTAGTAAGTAATAACTGAGACATAATGACATTAATATGATGTAATGAATGTGAATTATAGCACAAATACAAACCCAAGTATATGTTGAGTAACTCGTACTCAGCCTTCGATCAATAATAGTACTAGATTAAGCATCAGGAACAAAACTAAGTCGCTCAAGTGGCCACGTTTGCACACACGTAAACATCTACTTAGCATCTTAGAAAAAAGTTCAATATTTTAACAACTTCAGATGATTATAAACCTTAACACTTAAACATAAGGTTTATTTATCATTGTAAAGTATATTTATTTAAGCCCTTTCATCGGAGAAAGATTAGAAGCAAAATATTTTAAATGTCGCTCCAAAGTAAAAAGTCATCAGTACAAAAATATTCATTCTAAAATGAAACTTAAACTCTAAGCAATACGGTTAAAAGCATTTTGTGTACAATGTCGTGCTTATTCTATTGCGGAACTAGCGTTCCCTGTTCAAGAGCATGATACAATAGTTGGTGCGTTGTAGCAAACATTGGCCAAACAATTATAATATTCGCTGATTTAATTATATTTACAGTTTAATTATGTTTAAATATTATGAAAAAGCACATAATGATATTAAATTACCGAAAAAAAGATATTCCTTCCAAAACCTTGGTGTTACGGTGGTTATTTACGCAGTTTTTGAACGCATACTGCGGTATTTTGACGTCTTAATGTTGGCTATGATTGGACCATACTAATTTGAAATAAGACCACAAATACGTTTGTGGTCATAAATTTCGGGCCGTTTTTGAAGCGCTTATCGGGAATCTAGTACATTATTGATCGAAGTACTCAGCCAAAAATGTTAATTAATTTAGAGATTCACTAGACAAACATTCTATAAAAGAAAATCTAGTGGCCAGTGGGGTGTCATCACAAAGAAAATCTGCTTATCCCAAAATAATTGATCTAAGACTTTGTTATATTATTAAAATTATTGCAAGTTGAGCGAAAACTAAATAAATGTATTGCTTAGGTACCTATGTAGTTGCGGTAGGCAACGCACGGGTGATTGATAACAACCACCAGTATAAACCAACCTCTGTTTCAATTGAAATTCCGTAGGTACGTACTACGCTGGGCATGGTAGAAACATTACCACTGCGCAATGTCGACTATTGCTGGCAACGCCTACAAACACCAAAAACCCCAAAAAACTCATACAATTTTTGCAAACTGCAACAGCAGCTGTTGAAAACATTAACAACCACCGCAACCCATAATCACACATTCAGCAACTAACCAAGCTACCCTATCATTTACACCCGATCCTATTGGATCCTACACGTTCAGTTAATCATTAAAACTAGGTAATTACAATGCAACAATTTATCAAACGGAACCCCAGGTGCGCGATAATAAATTGTTTTGGTCAATGCGGAACCCTAATTACGAGGACATGAATGGGGCCACTCACCCTATGCGGAGTCGCGTGCGCAAATACTTAACATATGGTTTTAATGATATTTTTGTAATGATTTTTGTTATTTATAGACAAAAAAAGGAGGGGGAGGGGGAAAAATAGTAGGTCAGCAATTTAATGATGCGAGTATGATGCTAATTATTATTGAGTACTTGGTCATAGCAAACTTTCGGAGTTTGCTATGATACTTCGCGATAATGAACATTCTGATCAGTACTTCGTAGTAGCATCTTTCGGAGTAACGTACATCGGAGTAATGAACATTCTAAATGCCATACTTCGTCATAGCGTACATTCTAACTCACGTAATTCGGACTCACAAACTTTCTGTATACCGTACTTCGGTATTTCGAACTTCGGAGTAACGAAATACAGTCCTTCTGAGGATAAGGTCTTGGATTCTCTTCACAAGTCGGATTATTCCATCAGGAATTTCACAGTAGCAGCCACAGAGCCTGAACTTGTGCCCGATTGAAAGCAATAGTCGCATACATGGGACTTAAAAAAAAAAAAACCGGCCAAGTGCGAGTCGGACTCGCGCACCGAGGGTTCCGTACAAACCTGCAAGGTTTACAAAGTTCGTTTAAAAAAAAATATATTATGTGATGTAACTAAAAATTTATGGTTTTCGTATTTTTTCCTTTATCTATGCTATAAGACGTTGCTTCGTACCAAATTTCAAGATTCTGAGTTCACGGGAAGCACCCTGTAGGTTTTGATTCCCTTGCAAGTGTCGAAAATTTGCGGCATAAACGGCTGTATCTTTTGATTGCGTTGGCTTAGAAGTTTGATTTTTTCACAGCTTCAAGGGACAGTAGACCTGAGTAATTGATATAAATTTCAGCTTCATACCTCCACGCGTTCCTGAGAAAAAGGGTCTTGACAGACGGACGGACGGACGGACAGACGGACAACCAAGTGATCCTATAAGGGTTCCGTTTTTTCCTTTTGAGGTACGGAACCCTAAAAAAAAAAAAAAAATGCGTTTATAATTTTTTTTTATACATAACTGGCGAAATGTGGGTGTACTATTAGTACACTTCTGCCTAACCATTCGGAGATTACAGGCGTTATGTTATGATAATGTTAATGAGGAATTTAAACCTTTGCTGGGTGATTTCAAAACCCTGGTCATGCTTCGCAGAGCATGGTAAGCACGACGAAACTTGTATTTACAGGCCCTTCTTGCAAACACTGAGTTTCAGTAACCAATGTTTCATAATTTGACCTAAATGTTGAGACAGTGAAACTGCTGAAAATTAACTTCTAAGCGAACGATCAATCAAAATAATTGCATTACCAGAACGTGTTCAATCATTATAATGCATGTTCATATTATTATTTAATCAAGTCCCATAGTGTTTGTTGAGCATGGTAAATGCGCAAATTATAAGCACCACTCTCGTACGTATACATAAACTCACGCCCTTTTTCCATAGAAACTATAGACCATCACTTGCTATGATACTTTTTTTTTTTGCCGTCTGGGAAATCATCAAATGACTCCTCCCTCTCTGGACAGAGCGGTAGGGAGTGTCAGACTTCTGCTGACTAAAAACCACCCATGTTCCTTTTTAGCCCTTTGTGTCGAGGCCGCGGTATCTCTTTCGAACCACCCGCAGACCTGACGGGACCTGCTATTATCCTTACATACCCCTTTTGCCTCGTCCACATTCATACATCTGGTCATACATGCAAGCCTTTCTGAAGAACCTCGCCTATAAGGTGAGTGTATGTCTTTCTAGGCCGTCCCCTCCCGGGGCGTTGCTACTCACATCTGCCTTGTAAATACAAAGGTGTTTACAAGGCAGATGTGAGTGGTTACAAAGAACTGATTCACTCTATAAGTACCCCGTACTAGTACTCGTATAGACTGTATTACGGTGGAACAGTTTTCATACTTCTCTATAACCCGTCATCAACAACCAAGTAACACAAAATATCCGCCAATCCTATCAATAAACCCCTAAATATCCGCCAGCTGCGGATATCCGACACTGCACAACCCTAGCCACCCTCGTCTCATAAACAATCGCCCGGATATGCGCCTGCTCACAATCACAAAACAGGAATAGAACGCAATTGTGACTCGTGCGCATCCATTGTCGGTCGAATTTAGAACTTCCATTAGTAAACGACGTTTTTAAATTATTTGGAAAGAAATGCGTTTAATTGTCTTTTGTTTTTAGGGACTATTTATCACTAATCATCATCATCATCATCATTTCAGCCAAAAGACGTCCACTGCTGGACATAGGCCTCCCCCAGGCATTTTTGGGGGGGTTTGCCATAATCGCCACGCTTGGCAGGCGGGTTGGCGATCGCAGTATGGTTGTTACAAAGACACAGAGAACGCTGCTGCCCATTCTCTGGTAAGTCCCTTAGTCGCCTCTTACGACACCCACGGGAAGATATGGGATGGTGCTATTCTTTACGTCCGACACCACACGGAACACTAATGGTTTGTGTTTAGTTTTAGTTTTGCTTCAAGGGTAGATAGACCACCGAGATTCGAACTTTTCTGACGATTTCGTCTTGTGGAGGGCAGCTTTCGTTCATATTATTTCTGTAGCGATATAAGTTAGTTATTAACCGTAAAACCGGTGACCAGTGGGGTAGACGTGTGACTGGCTCGTTGGGGCCACGATCTTCGCTGGGTGGCAAGTAGTAATTGAATGAGATTTTCTGAGAATCGAGTTGAGTGGCGTACTTTTGTAGGTTAATGATGAAGATAGTTATAACCGTGATTGTGCTCGTGTCATAGTTTATCCCTCATAAGATCGTTATAAAATATAGCTTAGTTCCAGGTATCTATCTTATTGCCACTTTTTTTTTTATTATAAATGGGCCTGCTCTTGACTTACACACACACACACACACACTACACACTGCACATACTACTACTTAAGGCGCTAACAGCACCGGAACTAGCGCCTCCCAAATATTATTGCTTTTACTCTAAAATCAAATCAAATTTGAAAAATCCAAAACACTATCATGCTGGTAAATAACATGTAGTATTTTTAAAATCACTTTTCTTGATTCTAGACCATTTCTAGACTTGATAAATTAAGAGAATTAATTATTACCGCTGAAAGTGGCCACTTTTATCTTTAATCGGTAATTCTCTTCATTAATATTTGATAAATTGAGAACTACATAGTACCGCCAAAAGTGGCCAGTTTCGGTGTCTATTCGTACTGTCAGAAATTACCTTATTTGAAAAGATCATTAGCTATACTAGGCTATTGACTTACATTCATGTTACTTTTTCTCATGACGATTATGTTTGTACAAACTTTTTATGTATGAAGCCTTCTTAGATCTATCTTGTCAGTTCCCACGGTGACGTGGAGACAGATTTATCGGAGAACACCGGCTATATTCGTTCATCATTGCCGTCTTGTAAGACCTAGTTGTGTCTCCTTTTAGTTACCAGGCTTTTAGGAAACCGCTGTTCTGATAATAAAAAGCAATAAAATAACTTAACCAGCATTTATGTATTAGAGAAAACATAAGTATAACAGACAAAATACAAATTAAAGAAACATATGGAATGATAAAAATACCTATACTATTAGGTACTACCTCTGCCTAACCCAGCGGGGATTACAGGCGTCATGTTATATTATTTACAAAATACTTAACAGTAATAGTGTATAGTTACGTCGTGTCGCTTGAGTGCTACAACCCAAGTAGCACAAAACTGCATTTTTGGATGTCACATGAGTCCACATCGGTAACTTTAGCATTAATGAACACTTATTAGAGTTCACTCGAACTGCAAAAGCTGAAAATTACGCTTTTGTCTGTTTATTGACTTTATAAACAACCACGGAAGTAACATTGTAATGTTTTGAGCGTTAATAAAGGTGTTCAGGTCTGTGTTAATCAGCATCTGGCAATCAAAATAGTACTTTCAGCTACAATATAACATGGGGGCAGATTAATGTAAAACAATATTACAGCACTAAAAAATTATTCTTAACAATGAAGATCAAAAAAGATAAAATTAAACCACGTACAAAAGATGACCTAATTAAAAATAGGTTTAACGTCATAGGAGACCGCAAATTCCCTTGGCGGAGTATTCCCCAGCTGCCCGTGGCGCTTACGTCTTATTTTCTGAATCAAAGCTACGACACCCGCTTGGAATTCCAAGAGCTCATCATCATCAAAGGAAGCCAAAGATGGCAGTACACCTTTCATAAAAGAAATCTGTGGATGTTCATTTTGCTCGCTTGCTTTTGTTGAGTCAAAAAATCGTGTCATGTTTTCATCCAGTGGATTATTTTCTACTCTCAACCTTTTCTTAGCTGGAGGAGGTTGGTACTGTTTCTTTGGTGGTACATCCTCATCACTACTGCTGTCTGAAGAAATAGTTTGGCTTTCATTGTAGGAATCGTGTCTGGTCCGCGGGTCATACACTTTAGTTAGGAAGTTCAGTAGATTCTTATATATGTATGGTCTTGGTTTTTTCGATCCAGCTCGTTCCTTCTTCTTTTCTGCCTTCTGTGATCTTAGAAATGCGTCCTTGATGTGTATCCATTTTGTGGAAACGCTTTTAACTGCAAAACAAAAAAAAAATATTGTTGCAGATGGCTTTCAAGTATCACGAAGTTAACGCAAGTATTGAAAACCAAGGATACCATTGTTTACTACCTACTACGAGTATGTCGTCAAAGCACTATTCAGTTACTACTACCTGATGCCCGCGACTTCGCCCGCGTGGATGTTGGAACTTGACAAATTATAATACTAAAACCTCGAGAACCACATCGGTGAAAACAGCATGAACATCAGTGCAGTAGTTATAATAATATATGTTGTGATACAAACAAATTACAAAAAATAAATAGACTACGTTTTAGTTCTTTAAAATACTAAAATTTTAAGTTCTTGACTTGAAACGGTGTTACGTTGTTGTTTTAAACAAATTACTTTGCTGCGACATTAACCTCGCTAGTATAAAATACTTAATCCGGGCACGAAGAAAGTGCTCGTGCCGTCGTGCGTTATCTAGGTATATCTATCTGTGGTTCGTAGTTTCGTACCTTGATTCTATACGAATTCACATATTTTATTTAAACAAGTAATTAAATTAAAAATTTAAAAAACCCCTGACTCAATAAAGATAAAACATTGGTTTTCCACTTTTACTCCCTTTAAATCAAAGTTTGATTTAAAAGGAGAAGTCAAAAAACAATTTTCAAGCTTTTTTTGTTCTTATTTCATTAGTTTATATTCCTCATTCCCTTTCAATATATTGTACATTATTATTCAAATCAATCCCTTTCATCTTTTTGCTACCCATATTGAGGGAGTTGTAAAAACAAACGTAATTCGTAATTTTGTGATGGCGGCCATCTTGGATTTGAAATTTGTTTTAGTGTATAGTATTCTACTAATCAAGCCCTTTCATTTGATACCCATGTCGATGTGTTGTGCAAAAATATGTAATCCGCCATTTTGTGATGGCGGCCATCTTGGATTTGAAATTTGTTAGAGTGTATAGTATTCTAATAATCAAGCTCTTTCATTTGATACCCTTGATGGAGTTGTGAAAAAATAATATGTAATCCGCCATTTTGTGGTGGCGGCCATCTTGGATTTGAAATTTGTTAAATAATGTACAGTATTCTACTAATCAAGCCCTTTCATTTGATACCCATATTGATACGAGTTGTGAACAAATATGTGATCCGCCATTTTGTGGCGGCAGCCATCTTGGTTCGATGTTTTTCACACATAGCTAAGAACACTCTTGACTAATTCACCTTTCAAACAAAAAAATTAAATCAAAATCGGATCATGCGTTCGCGAGCTACGATGCCACAGACATATACACAGACTCGTCAAACTTATAACACCCCGTCGTTTTTGCGTCGGGGGTTAAAAAAAAAACGGTTGAGAAACTTACCAAAATCTTTCTTCTCATCCTCTTCCAATTGATCAATGTCTGGATAAAGAATGTAACAAATCTCTTTCCAAGCAGCTGATTTCAAGGCCTTATCTTTAAAAACATCTGAATTCTTATCCCAAATCACGCTTCTTTGTTCTACAAGAGGAATTAACTCTTCTGCTAATACTTCCGCCATTTTGTAATTGTAACACGTCCTTTCCGCGCGAGCGTCAGGCTGGTACTGATGGATGAAGGACAGGCGAGCGCGGGCGGGTGTGAGGGGAAGGGGGACGTAAATGAGGTCACGACAGTTCACGGATGGTTTATTTACGATAGATTGTCGTGACGGTTGCGCTGTGCACGACTGAAGGTCGTGACTTTGTAGAATAATGTAATCGAGTTTCGCGATCGGAGATAAGTATGTGGTTGTCGTATGTGAAAAGCTATATTTTTCTAATTACGGCTATATTCTTTATGTTGTGACTTGTAGAGTCTATGTTTTTCAATATTGAATTAGGAATGTAAACAGAATGTGCTGTAATTAATGGCCGATATCTTAAAAGGTACCGTACCTATGGCACTTACTGAATAATTAAAACTTTTCATTTTTTGATCAGATTTGTTTTATTCACCGACACCCCGCGCAGCATTATCCATTAATCTAATTAATACACTTTGTATAGAAAACACAATATTAGGTACTTCAGGGACCTTAGCGGTTGCTCCTTGAATATAATTTAAATTGGTAATTTTAATTTTAAGGTTAAATCTGTTAATAATCAAAGTATTTTATTATTTTGTCTCGTAACGAGTCGTAAGCAATTTTTTAAAGTTATTATTTTAAAGTGTAGGTACTTTTGTACGACATAGAATGTAACAGTTCATTTATTAAATAACTAACGCTGGTACCTACCTATAAAGTACCTACTGAATTTTATTTTATATTTATAGATAGCCACTGAAACACCCCTTAAGGAAAAACACCATAACGCTACCTTTCCAATAACACACCAACACAGGGGTTCAAAAAACTACCCTCGTTTCTAAACGAGGCAATTTCACCTACTTACAGAACGCCAAGATACTCGTAACGGAACAAACAAGATCATGTCGTCACATCAAAGGACAAACAGTGGGGTATTCTTATAAAGAGTCTGTAGATATTAAATTGAGAAAAAAACGTTGGTTCTCTCTCTACCTTTATTTGGAGGAAAATTGGTTGTGATGTGTCTGATCTGGGTGATATAGGAAAGCAAAATGAAAATTTGCTTGGAAGACAGGTTGGTTTAAAATTACCCATAATGGGTAGTCTGAGGAAAATTCCATTCCATACGGAGTCGCCAGTAAAAAATAAACGTGGAGTAGAGAGACAATGAGTGAAAGTGTCAGAGTAGGTAACCAAATAGATAGATAGATAGAATACTCTTTATTATGTACACCAAATTACAAAAAAAAACAATAGTAAAATATAAATAAAAATATATTACGACGACTATTTTAAACGTCATCATCAGCCATAAGACGTCCACTGCTGGACAAAGGCCTCCCCCATAGAACGCCATGCCCATAACGAACGGCAGCCTGCCGTTTGCATCCACCGGTTGCCCGCGACTCTCAAGATGTCGTCAGTCCACCTGGTGGGAGGTCTACCAACGCTGCGTCTTCCGATTCGTGGTCGCCACTCGAGAACCTTCCTACCCCATCGGTTGTTGGTTCATTTTTAACATAACTCCGATTTATTAATTTTTAACTGGCTTGCTATATTTTGAGATGCTTAGCAAGGGCCTATCAGCCTTTATTTCCTCAACATAACGAACTATCCTCAATCTATGCCACAACACACACTTCTCTACTGACTGATGAACAGTCAGTTCCTAGATTAGATTATAATACTTCCCCTGCAGGCAGCTGCCAATGTTTCACAAAATCGATATTCTACTAGTGATTTAATATTCATATTTACATAACTTTTGTAATCGTTGTGTCGGTTTTAAGTTACCAATAATTATTGCAATTCGCGATACTGATAACGTTAAGAAAGAAACCCATAGATTTCATCAGTTTACGACGCCGATTGTAATTTTATCAATACCTTGACCGTGGTAGGTCTAAATATTCCTTAGTGATTTTTTTTTTAAAGATATAGAAGTCATAAAGCACTCGTTTAATAGAAAATAAGTTTTTTTATTGACTCTGAAACTAATCAAACTCAAACTCAAACTCGCAACTCAAAAATTCAAACTCAAACTCATAAGACATAAACAACAAACATGTAATCCCCGAAGAGTTAGGTATAGGTCTACCTTCACCTCCGCATTTTGCCAGTTATGTAATAGGTGACGAGCCTATTTGCATGAACCGGTCACTAATTCTGACTCTGTGGCTGCTACTGTGAAATTCTCGATAGAAAATGACAACTATTCCGCATCAAACTAAAAAAGAGTCACGTAAATCAGATCATAAATCTCAGCGTAGGTAATCGGTGTACCTTACTACAGTCAAAAATACCAATCAAATTGAGAATCTCTTGGGAAGTCGGTTGAAAAACCAAATATCACTTGGCCTGACCTGGAAAACGAATCCAGGACCGCATGGTCAGCTGTCCCGCTTGCAACCACAAGCTAGAGCAACGAGGTAGTCATTAGTAACACCGTAAACAAAACTGTTTTGTCTGTGGTCGGGTAGACATAACAGTTTTGACACACGTCAAAACAGTTTTTTCAGGGTTTTAATAATCAACTTCGACTACAGGATTCTTTTGTTTGCCAACCAACCATTGACAACATTGTTTTCAGACATCTGAATACAATGCCTGACTGCCTGAGTAAAGATGTCGTGTGTCGATGGGGACAGAAGACAACTGACTGGACAGACTGGATGTCAGACCTTCGGGTTAGGGACTAACCCTGCTACTGGATGTCATGTTAAGGCGAGGTTACCCCGATAAACGTCGTCAACAATAGCGTTTTACTCGTACATGGAACGGATTTAAATTTTGAAAAAAATGTATTACATAGTTGACTACACGATTACTTACACTTCACTGCATCCAATGAAATCGCAAAGACATGTCCAAATGATGGCTAAATAATCGTTTTACTTGAGTAATATTAGGCTTTGAAAAATAAAACTTATATCATAATAAAGGTCGTAAAAAATGTGTATTATCTCGGGTCACATAATGTATAATTTCTTTATCGTTTTTCTCTAAGAGAGAAAAAACAGTCAAAATTTAGGCATTATATCGCTCGCGCGGCAGGGCGGGGTGTGAGGTCGTGCGTACATAAAAACAAAGTAGTACAACCTCGCCTTAAGAGTCGTGGAAGTTAGAGCAGTCGCTCCATGTTTATTATGGATATTTGGTAGTAACGGAGTCCAGATTATACTGGAAGCCGACCGACCCAAACTAAATTCATAAAAGGCTTGATAAATGTTGTTTATTTTGCAAATTGTTTTTAACAGTTCTTACAGCCACTTTAAGGCCCGGTTTCCACCAAAGCGGAGAGGAGCGGAGACGAGAGGAGATGTGCGGAAATCGGTCATTAGTTAAAATTTACATCTGGGGGTCTAAAATGGCCACTTTGGCAGATCAGAATATGAATTGACCTTTCAAAATAATAACTGCGTCTGTGACCATTTTACGAATTTAACGCAATTCATATTGTTTTCCTATTATTACTTACCTATGATCTATTTTCCTTAATGGTCCCAGACGCTGTTACTATTATGAAAGGTCATTTACGCTTTTTGACGCAATTCCTATTATGATCTGCTAAAGTGGCCGTTTTAGACCCCCAGGTCTTTCGCCCTTCCTGTGATTGGTCGAATTTGGCACATCTCCTGCTCGTCTCCGCTTTGGTGGATTACGGGCCTTACACGTTATTGTTTTTTAAACTGAATGAACCTCATTACTCTGAGAAGAAATTGCCGAAACAAGCTCAGAGGTCTCTTAAGTCACTTTTAAGGTCCAGATTATAATCTTGGTGTTGTCCAAGGTTATGTCTGTCTGACTGTTTAGTCAGACAGAGGTCAGGTGCAGACTCCTCTCAAATCTGTGTGGTTCTTTTTTAACCGACTTCTAAAAAAAGAAGGAGGTTCTCAATTCGGATGTTTTTTTTTTTATGTTTGTTCGGGCATAACTCCGTCACTTGCTAACTTTCAAAAAAAAAAACAAAAATTTTTCTTTTTCACTTTTTTGTATTTTTTTGAAGTCGGTTTTATTTTTTGTTAAAAAGTTTTTTTCCAGTCAAGGCAAGTATTTGTCAGTTATCGTGTGGGTCGACTTATTATCAGCTAATAATATTATGTATGTAGTATTATGATAATGACAGTAAACCAAAAAATATCTGATCTCTTTCAAAGTAATTTTTCCAATAACTATCAACTCAACAGTTCACAATACATTATTAATTTCAACCCCATTCCTCTATATTTATCAGTTTCCCATGCAACTAGTACGTTTACCCTCACCCCAGCTTAACGTAGGGGGGTGAACAAATTATGAGGGCACGTGTCACCAATATCCGTTGTTTTTGTCCGTTTGTCTGTCACTCAGACCGTGACATACGCGTGCTCAATATGTAGTGTGCAGACGACCTATTCTGATAGAATGGTTATTACGTTTTTAGTGATATTTTGAATGTGAGTGAAACATCGCATTCGTTTTTGGTTACCGAGAGACGGTTGAAGAATCATCGGCAAATTAATAGTACGGACGAGGACTTGAGGTCTATAGAAGTTACTTGGCTCATGGTTTGACTAAGCCCATCCTAGTTATTCAGTTATTTTTCCGTCTTTGTCTTTCTCTTGTTGTAAGAAAGTTTAACGACAGGGTCACCCAATGCTTAAATTAAGTAGCAAGGTAGAATACAACTTAAATAAATGCCGATTATCTTCCTTTATCTTGTGGTTAGTGACTTACCCGATGTTAGAGTTTTTTGCCACCTATCGTCTGACATGGCTTTACATTCCGATTTTCTCACGATGTTTTCCTTTACCGAAGAAAGTGATTATTATACAATAGTTATGCATATGAATCCGACAAATCAGAGCTTAGCAGTCCGACGGTCACACCACTAGACTAGCACTACACACACTTATCCCACATATGCCAGGTAAGGTTGAACAAGCCAGTCATTCTTCCATACAATCGTAGTATGGTGATTACTCCTCTGTTTGACGGTATAGGTTCAAAATTAAAAATTGTATCAACTGGTCTTGTCATTATCTAGCCCGGTATGGTAGCACAATTGGAAAAAAAATATTGGTTTGGAAGTTATGAGCGTCGAAACTTTTATATTTTAGCACTGATTTTAACTCATCTTTGGGCGTAAATAAGTAACGTATATAGTACAAAAATAAAAAAAGTGAAACCATACAGTGATAGATAAGTTATTAAAAAATTCAAATAATTTTATTTTGAACAGATATATTCAATAGATTTTTTATGATACCCATACTACCAAAGGTCTGATAGAAACTTTCGCGCGCCCGTTTTAATTGTGTCATTGTGTCCCTTTCGCTCGTGATGTCGGATGAAATAGCATGCATTTTAGCCCCGCCCACCAACTAGTTCGTACCGTTGGCTTGTTTACCCTTGTGAAACCTGGATGAGACTTGTTCGCAAAGAGCAGACCTAAAGTCACCGGGCAAGACCAGACGTCTTAACAAGATTGCTAATAATATAATTAGTTCTTACTAATTTGCTAAGTAGAAATTATCTTAAAATTTGGATACTATTATCCAGGCTTTTTACGAAATTGCTGGCGAGAGCAGCTATTAAAATTATCATAATGGGCTCGCCCATGTCAGATATTTTAAGCAGTATCTGGTGCTGTCATTTAAAGGCGTGACTCTAAAATATTAATAACTGAGAGCAAGTGACAGGCGCACTCCCAAGATTCCTCGAGGTCACGCTAAATTAGAGAATTATGGAAAGCTTATAATGCTATTATTTTACGGAGGTCCATGGAAGATTTATTCATGAGTGCCATTTCCAGTTTCTATAAAGGTTGAATGTGTTTTTATCCTTGCTGCATTTTTTGAAAACGTATTTTACGTTTTTTTTATTGCAAAATGAGCCTGCTCTTAAACTGGATTAAGGCTGCTAGAAAGCGAAAGAAGAGGTCCATGATGGAACTAGCATGCCCAGAAGACCAGAATCACGTATATCTACCCAATTGTACGAGTATGTCATACAGAACTTAAGTAGGTACCTTATTTAAAATATTTAATGACTAGCGGACGTCCCGCGGTTTCACCCGCGTTGATCCCGTTCCCGTGGGAATACAGGGATAAAAAGTAGCCTATGACACTCAGCAATAATGTGGCTGTCTATTGGTGAAAGAATTTTTAAAATCGGTTCTGTAGATCCCGAGATTACCCCTTACAATTTAACAAATATACAAACACACAAACTTTACTTCTTTATAATATTATTATTATTTCCTTTATTTAGCTTTACACAAACTTATTACATTTTTAAATATTTCTCATAAAAACAATAAAAAAAAACATTTAAAAATATAAAAAATTGTAGCCCACCGGTATCGGGAACAGGGTCCAAGCTACCGGCGGTCAGGGCTCCAGAGAAAGGAACCTCCTAACAATACGAGCCGTATCCAGGAGTACCGCTCTCTGTATCAAGCCCTTGATCCAGCTGCCTAACGAGAGCCTCCTTAGATGTTGTTCGAGGCTCTTGGCAATTAAGCCATTGGCTGTAACGACTATCGGCACAATGATTGCTGAGTTCACATCCCACATGTCGACAACCTCGCGAGCTAAGTCAAGATACTTGATTTGTTTATCTTTCTCAGCTTTCACGAGGTTCTCGTCATGCGGAACCGTTATGTCAACAATCATTGCGCGCCGCTCTGATCGATCCACCACCACTATATCAGGCTTATTGGCTACAATAGTCCTGTCAGTGATGATGGATTGATCCCAGTACAATGTGATACTGCCATTTTCGAGAACTGGGTCGGGCACATACCTGTAGTACGGCACCTCCGATTCCACAAGGTTGTATTTCAGAGCAAGTTGCTGATGGATAATCCTGGCTACAAGGTTGTGTCTATGCAAGTATTCTCCGTTAGCCAGACGAGAACACCCGGAGATAATGTGACGGATTGATTCGCCCGGACGGTGGCATGCCCGACATATGTCAACCGTACCGTCCTTCACAATAAATCTCCGGTAGTTATTCGTCATCATAACTTCGTCCATAATTGCACAGACAAAACCTTCGGTTTCTCCGAAGAGTTCCCCGGAACGTAGCCAGGCTACGGACGCCAAGAAGTCTACATCGGGCCCGTGCAGGGCCCGGAAAAAGCGTCCGTGGAGCTCCTTGCTCTGCCATACTTCCATGCGGTCGTTAGTGTCAAGCACTACAGGTTTGCGCCAGTTCTCTTTAGCCAAGGAGAGCGGGGTGAGGCCCGTGTCCACCGCGACAACATCTCGATGCATCCCCACGTCGGCTTCCAGGAAATATTCCCTGAGACTGCATATCTCACGATTGTGGAGAGTCTTAGCATTTAAAAAGCCTCGACCCCCACACTTCCGCGGGATATACAGCCTCATAACCGAAGAACGTGGGTGATGCATTCGATATGTCGTCAACAATGAACGAACCCGCCTATCCAGGGCGTCTAGCTCTGTTTGAGTCCATTTGAGTATGCCGAAAGAGTACATCAAAACCGGCATCACCCAACCGTTGAAGGCACGCACCTTATTTCCGCCTGATAAAAGACTATTAAATACCTTTCTCAGGCGGCCAAAGAAGCGCTCCCTCAACGATTGCTTCATGTCGGCAACGTTGATGCCCAGCGCTTCCGACATACCCAAATACTTATAGGTTTCGGTTGCTGAGAGGGATCTAAGATTTATGGAATCCGTGAGCTGGGTTCCCACGGATTCCACAATCCCCCCTCGTTTTACATGCATGACCGCACACTTCTCCACCCCGAATTCCATCCTGATGGCGCTACTGAAAGCTTCAGTAACCTTCAGTAGCTCCATCAGTTGCAAATCGTTGGGGGCAAAAAGTTTGAGGTCATCCATGTAAAGGAGGTGAGATATAACCTGACCATCTCTCTTCAACCGATAGCCTACACCTGAATCCTCCAGCAGCGTGCTAAGAGGATTCAAGGCTAAGCAGAACCAAAGAGGACTCAAACTGTCACCCTGAAATATACCTCGCTCTATCCTTCGGCTCGCTATTCCTCTGGATTTGTCGACACCCTGGATAGCGAAGAACTGTCCTCCATTGCCCCATACACGACATCAGGAAGGTGCGCAGGGTTGTATCAATTTTATACAACTCTAGCACCCTCATGAGCCATGTATGTGGCACCGAGTCATAGGCCTTCTTATAGTCTATCCAGCATGTCGACAAATCCTTTCGGGAACGGCGAACCTGCTGGCTAATGGCCATATCAATAAGGAGTAGCTCTTTCGTACCACGGGACCCGTTCCTACATCCATTTTGAGAAGTAGACATGATAGAATTGTCATCAATGTGTTTGTTAATTTTGGTTCTCAAAATGGATGTAAGAACTTTATAGACTGTCGGAAGACAAGTAATCGGTCTATAATTTTTGGGTTTCGCGGTACTACCTGATTTATAGAGCAGGTGGGTTATACCTGTTGTCAGGAATTCGGGCAGCGACCCTGACTCTAGGGCTGACTGGAAAAGGGTCGCCAGGCGAGCGTGCGACCTTGTTATCCACTTGAACCAGAAATTGTGCAGTCCGTCCGGCCCTGGAGATTTCCAGTTAGGCAACGGACGGACTGCACGAGCAACGTCTTGGGGGCTGATAGTGATTGCCTCCATTTCTGATACTGGATCGCACGCTCGCTCGACATCTCGAGTCCATTCACCCTCAGTATGGCTGACAGGCACCGACCAGATGCTGCGCCAGAACGAACACATGGCGTCATCATCCGGCAGGAGCGTGTCAGCCACACCTTGGTCCGGTCGCTCCCAAGCCCTATAAACCCACCTTTCATCCCTTTGGAATGTGCGATTCTGAGTGTATCGCTCCACCCTTCGCTTATACCTACGGATACGGCTTGCCCATGCATACACTTTCTGCTTCCAGAAGTCAATGCGTTCTGTGATACGGGACATGTAGTCTCGAGGACTGATATCAGTCCCCGCAAATGCCCGCCTCACAAAACGCATCACTCGAGGGCGACTGTTGCTCTCCTGGAAGCAGATGAGTTTGCCGATGAATGCTCTGGCCCCAGTAATGCGTCGTTCAATTCTGCACTGCCACGCTGGTACAACTGCTTTCGGTCGTGTAGCTCTGTCATCTGGAAATTTGACATGAGCTACACGACATGCCGTTACAGCCGCGCAATACAGGATTGAATGAGCATTAGTAAGGTTTTCGCAATTGTCAAAATGCTTGACAACTGCGAATCCAGAACAGCCACCAGCGCCCTATTTTTATTGTGCATGGGCAAACGAGGTAAACGCGGTCTAAGTTCGGGATTCATGAAGCGATATTCCCGAACCGCACCCTCCAAAGTACTCCTTATTTCCTCATTGCACTGGGTACTTACATCAGTAACCATTTCATTACTCACGTCGTTTTCGTGGTTAGATGTTGTTGTTGTTGTAGACTGTGGAGGTACCACAGCCTGCGACGGTGTAGCAATGACATGGCTACTCTGCATTTCAGTTCGCAGGCGACCAAGCACAGTGTCATCCAACATACGATTACGCTGGATGACCCGTACCTGATCCGACAATCGTTGCGCCGACACGTTGACAACTGGCTCAAGCACCTGAAACAGAGAGAGCATCCGAACACGGTACGCGGTCAGGTTGTTTCCTCCCTCTGTAGCCCCATAATATGCGCGCATGACGTTCTCATTTATGGACTGAGTCCATCTCATGCGCGACACATTTCCACCGGCAGCGGGGACTCTGTTCGGGGCCGGTTGGCCTCGAGGTCCCAGGCCCGCTGGTGGCCGTCCTCTTCCTCGTTATTATTATTATAATTATTATTATTATAGTATAGAAGTATAGATATAGAAGTATAGATTACTTAAGCCGTCACATAGTAAAGATTTGAAATACTTTTGTATGACAAAACTGTCAAAACCTTTATTAAGTGATGGGCTAAGTAATCATTAAAGCTCTCTGAGTGCAGTTATTCATCTTACGTAAAAATTAAGTCACCGTACTCGTCGAAGGGAATTACTAGCAAGAGAAACAGAACATATTAAAACATCTATTTCTACCAACATTTTATTTCTTTGAAATCAAGCAACTATGACTAAGCTTACACACTAACACTCGTAACTCGAGAGTCATGAAGTGCTCTTCAATAAAACAACCCTCTCCTATGTTATACATGTTATTGTATATTTGTTTCCCAGAACAAAGAAGTAATTGCTTTGTGACGTTCATTCCCGATGGACTAATTGGACGATAGATTGAATGGTCCCTGTAGTAGCAGCGAAATAAACAGTTTATAATGTGTTTTGATTATCTAGAAATCGCCTGTCGTATATTGTGCTGAATTTCCATTTGAACTAACATTTGGTTTAAAACAGTTCTCTTTTTTTTTAGGGTTCCGTAGTCAACTAGGAACCCTTATAGTTTCGCCATGTCTGTCTGTCCGTCCGTCCGTCCGTCCGTCCTCGCTTAATCTCTGTGACCGTTAGCACTAGAAAGCTGAAATTTGGTACCAATATGTGTATTAATCACGCCGACAAAGTGGAAAAAAATGGTTTATTAGGGTAGCCCCCCTATATGTAAAGTGGGAAGTGATTTTTTTTTAAATTTCAACCCTATCGTGTGATATATTGTTGGAAAGGTATTTAAAAATGAATAGGGGTTTACTAAAATCATAGACGCCATAGAAGAAATTGTATAAATAAATAGCATACCGTTTTGGTACGGAACCCTTCATGTGCGAGTCCGACTCGCACTTGGCCAGTTTTTTCTTAGAGTATTGATGGCAAAATGATGCTGTGATGTCTGACAGGGGAGAATTGAAGAAGAGAACGCATTGCGCCGACGACCCCAAGTAGAAAGGGAGTAGGCCAGGAAAATTATGATCGATGGCACAAATTTCAAATACATATTATGTTTATACTGAAATTCAGCAACGCCTACTCTGTTTAATGATACAGTCATAAGGTCATCAAATGCGCAGGAATCAGGGCATGTGGTGCAAGATGGAAGGAAGGGCTTATTGCAATTACAAATATAAGTTGAATCCACATTTGTATACAGAGCCGCATTTTGATCCTTATCACTAACCTGTGTTTTAACTGCCATAGTCTAAGTTTTGCAACTAGTTTCTCTTTGGAGACACCTTTGACGGGTGAAGGGTCATGGGACAGACCTAGCTGAACTACTGACATGAACTAAACATGTTTACTTTTAGTTTACAAAGTTAAAAGGTTACGTAACTGGAACACAAACTAAGTAATGGACAGAAAACGTTGTACATTTACGAGGTAGTCGGTTCAGAACTTCGCTACCTAGTTGTGTCCATCAATATCAGTATCAGGGCAAACCTGTAACAGTCTGTTTTTATCCCGCATCATCTAAGAAAAGACTCAAGGTATGACGGGAAAGCATTACCGTTGGGTAATGCTTTCCCGTCACAGCTTGAGTCTTCAAACACACACATCCAGGTCAACCATGGCAGCTCGTTTCCAGGTGGATGTTGTCAGCAAATGACACAAATGGCAACCCATTTGTGTATGTGTTTAAGCAGACTTCAAAGTTCAAACCACCGAATTCTGCCGCCTACATAAATGCCGAAGCAAGGAAAACATTATCAGATGGAGATTTATTAGACGACTCTGCCCTGGAGTGTAAGTGAAGTTCCACAAACTATAGGAAACTTGATATCGTATCCCAGCTGTCCTGTTATTTGTTACAGGAGCTGATAAAAGCTACTGAAAGCACCATACTTATCAACTATTTTTGGATGGATTCAATTTAGATTGCTGTCGATACCCTAAGTCTTTAAAAGAAACACCGGCCACGCATACTCACAATCACGACATTACTTGCTACAATCCTAAAGCGAAGATTGAAGAACAATAAACAACTAACCTTGTCTATCTTTAAATATTATTGATCCACGAACAATTAACAACGAATTGTCATTTGTTACATGATACTCCAGTACCATCAAGTGGACTACAAAGAAGTTTATTGATGTCTGTATGTATGTTTGTTAGTGGGGGAACTACAAATTAATTTGTAGTGCTACTGTGAACTCCCGGGGGATCGGAGAGGGATAACTACAGGGTTATTAAATTGAAATGAAGTTTATTGATCTGTTTTGTTAATGGGCGCGTGTTGTGCATTTTGGTGCTTAAGCAATTTATTGAGTCAATATACATAATATGCATTTATATTGACTGATGAAATGCTCGAAAAAACTTGATTTACCTAACTAAGGATATGTAGATATTTCCAAACATATGGTCAATAAACTAAGTTTTATGCAATTAAATTAACGACATAAAATCAAGGTTACCGACGTAGCCCGAAGAATCGCCAGACTTAAGTGGCAATGGGCAAGGCACATTGCTCGTAGAACGGATGGCCGATGGGGCCGAAAAGTTCTGGAAAGGCGACCGCGAACCGGAAGACGTTGCGTTGGAAGGCCTCCCATTAGGTGGACCGATGACCTGGTCAAGGTCCCCGCAACCTTGAACAGGTCATCCACCCGCTGGATGAGAGACGCACGGGAACGGTCAATGTGGCGATACCTAGGGGAGACGTATGTCCAGCAGTGGACTTCTTTTGGCTGAAATGATGATGATGAAATTAACGACATTAGATCTTTGGTAGTTTTGTTCCTCCTACTGCTGAGTTATCTTCAACCGAGCCTTTTCCCAACTATGTTTTGTTCATCTTCCAGTCTAACCGGATGCAGGAGAATACCAGTATTTTACATGGAGCGCCAGTATCTCTGCCTTCCTGTGACGACTATAAAATTTCTACAAATGACCGCCGGGACCAACCTATAGCTGCTATCATCAATTAATTCGAATTGAAACAGACAACAAACAAACTTTTTGTAAACGGTAAAAATCCCATCACATAGGTACTTTTGCCCTTTGACAAAAAAATCACGTGCACAAATAAATAAAACCGGCAATTAAATCCAGCTAATTCGGGACTACCAACATTAGCATAAGTTACATACAGGAAGCGGAAGTGAGCCGTTATGTTGGCACAAAAGGGATACAAGGTAAGTGCATTAGCTGTGTTGTTTGCGTTAGAGGGATTTTCAGTGTAGGCTGTATATAAGGCTTGCGAGGAGTCAGGAGGTTGTACTTTTACGATCTATGTAGGGTTTAAAGCGGGAGTTTTAAAGTTAAGGTAGTATAATGGATGATACAGAAGTTTGACGGATGAGAATTTGTTTTAAGAAAATCTATAAATTATAAATAAATCATAAATCGTTTAATCATTTGTTAACACAGGTACAGGTGTTCAATAATATACTTAGAACCGGAGCCACACCAGATCAATGGTCAAAATCTACAATCATACTACTATTCAAAAAAGGAGATAGAAGCGATCTAGGTAATTATAGAACAATCAGTCTCATGTCAAAGTACAAAATCTTTTCAAAAATTATATTAAACAGGATAACAAAGAATCTAGACGAACACCAACCGCGCGAGCAAGCAGGTTTTCGGAAAAGTTACTCGACTATAGACCACATACAAACTGTATCACAAGTAATCGAAAAAGTAAAAGAGTATGAAATGACACTCTATATATATGTGCTTTATAGACTACACGAAAGCATTTGACTCTCTACATTTCGAAGCTATATGGACATCACTTACACAACAAGGTGTCAGTCAGAAGTATGTTGATTTAATTAAGAATATATACACAAAAGGTCTTGCCAAAGTGCGTCTAGAACGTGAAGGTGCAGAATTCTCCATACAAAAAGGAGTAAGGCAGGGGGATCCACTCTCTCCAAAATTGTTCGCAGCAGTGCTTGAATCTATTTTCAGGCGTCTAGATTGGGAAACGAAAGGAATACAAGTAGATGGAGAACTTCTGAACCACTTGCGTTTCGCGGACGACATAGTGATGTTCGCAGAAAGCGCCACTGAATTAGAGAGTATGATGACCGAACTAGCAATTGAAAGTCAAAAGGTGGGCTTGTCAATGAACAAGACGAAAACTAAGATTTTAACCAATGGAAACCCTCAGGACATTACGATTACAAATGTAAAGATTGATTATGTAAAAGAGTATATATATTTAGGACAATTAGTATCATTTGAAAACACAGGCAAAGAATTGGAAAGAAGGATAACTCTAGCTTGGAAGAAATATTGGGGATATAAAGAAATAATGAAAAATAACGATATCAATATAAATATAAAGAAAAAACTCTACGAAATAGTGATATTACCATGCCTGACATATGGTTGTCAGACGTGGTCACTGAGAAAAGAAGACGAAGGAAGAATAGCTATTTGCCAACGCAAAATGGAAAGAAGTATGCTTGGTCTAAAACTATCAGATAAGGTCAGCAACATCAAAATCAAGAAAAAAACAAAAATAATTGATGTAAGGCAAAGAACAAGACTACTCAAATGGCATTGGGCAGGACACATCTGTAGGATGAGTAACGACAGATGGGCAAAACGCCTAACAGAGTGGATTCCAAGAGAAATGAGAAGGAAAAAAGGGAGACCAAGTAAAAGGTGGAGAGACATCTTCCATCAGAGGTGTGGACCCCTATGGATGCGAGAAGCACGGGAACGTGATACGTGGAAAGGTTTAGGAGAGGCCTACGCCGAAGAGGCGACTGCTACGAATAAAAATAAATATACCTACATACTTATATAAAGAAAGAAAGAAAGAAAGGAAAACATATTTATTTGGTACATGCCACAAGTGCACACAACAAACAATAAAGAAAATGAAAAAAAAATAACAGAAAAAAATAAAAGCGTGTGTGCATCTCACGGCTGCGCCAAATATACACAAAGTTATGCATCTATATATTTTAATACATAATATTATAATACTAATCTGAAACTTGTTAAAGTAGGTAGTAGAAATAAAGGCTATTTTTATTTTATTTTATAACACAGGTACAAGTAATAGTTACAAAAAATTACAAGCTCGCCATGTTATACCCGGAGGTGTACAAATATTTATAAAGGGTATTGACATAAAAATTCATAATAATTAAATTAATGTAATTAAAAATAGTTCCGTGTGGTGTCGGTTCCGTGTGGTGTCGGACGTAAAGAATAGCACCATCCCATATCTTCCCGTGGGTGTCGTAAGAGGCGACTAAGGGACTTACCAGAGAATGGGCAGCAGCGTTCTCTGTGTCTTTGTAACAACCATACTGCGATCGCCAACCCGCCTGCCAAGCGTGGCGATTATGGCAAACCCCCCCAAAAATGCCTGGGGGAGGCCTATGTCCAGCAGTGGACGTCTTTTGGCTGAAATGATGATGATGAATTAAAAATAGAAATAATATAAAAATGTCAAAAAGAAAATCTATAAAAAATGTCAAAAGGAAAAATATAAAATAATGTCCAAATAAAACATAAAATAAAATAGAATAAACGACAAAATAGTAAAATAATAATTAAAATAATACAAAAATGTCACGTGGAATGTCAAATGGAATAGATCTCTAGAACATACTTCGTCAAATGAATTCCAAAGTAAAAAAAAAAAAAAAAAACTGGCAGGTGATTATTGGACTTTCCCTTATGGAACTTCAGTCTTTGACATAGATTACAAACTCATTCTGTTGAACCTAGTGAAGGTTGCGGGGATCCGCTCGATGCGAGACGCACGGGACCTTTCAATGTGGCGACACTTTAGGGGAGGCCTATGTCCAGCAGTGGACGTCTTTCGGCTGAAATGATAATGATGATGACTTATCACAACTGGTGAACTATATGTGATGAACCTATGCAAAACTCTAATATTAAATACAGGCGTGATTGGTATTGCAACATAGCGCTTCTAAGCAGATAGAATCAATGGCCATAGAGAGGAATCCGATAGGTCTAAAGTCCATTAACCAAGTGCGCATTAGAAACTATTTAGTCCAAGCTAGTAAGCGATACATGCAGACGCCAGTCAGCGTTCTAGATCGTTATCTGAAGCCCTTAGTCACACGGACAGGAATGTCCGAGTCTTATTATTCTGCTCATCTCCTTGGCTGGTCGCCGTGAATATGTTAGCATAATGTGGTTAAGTTTTAATGTGAAGGTAGGCGATCAGAAAATCCATTTCTTTTTACCCGACTACGGCAAAGCCAAAGGAGGGTTATGATTTTGACTGGCTATTTGTATGTATGTATGTATGTATGTATGTGTGTATCTTCATCTGTTCCCTCATAGCTTCTAATCTACTTATCGGAACTCGACTTAAGAGGTATTGTTAGAACCGTCTTAATTTTCCGCTGAACATAGGCTACGTGACGTGTCACAAAAAGCGATTTGGCGCCCTCTAGCGGTCAAAAAGTAAGGCTTAAAAATAAAAATGGAGATAAACACGCCGTGTTTGGTATCATTTAAAAGGGCCTCACTTGTACATTTTCAAAATATTGCTCAAATTTAAAATCACGCACTCTAGCGGACAAAAAGTCAAGAGTAAAAAAAAATATTTAACACCAAAATTGTTAAAATAAAAAAAAGTAAAAAACTAAAACCCGACTACGACAAAAAAAAACGACGCTGAAAAAGTATGAAACAAGATTTTCAGGATAGAACAAAAAGAAAAGCCGTAGTCACACGTTATAGGTACCAACCTAAACACTTTAATACCGTGTGACTACGGCTTTTCTTTTTGTTCTATCCTGAAAATCTTGTTTCATACTTTTTCAGCGTCGTTTTTTTTTGTCGTAGTCGGGTTTTAGTTTTTTACTTTTTTTGATTGCTCTACACACATTTTCGGATCAATTGTGTTCGTTTAGAACATGAATCAAAGTATTCTAGAAAATTGCTTCGTCAAGTCTTGAATGTAGCAGATATGTCAAAAATAAACAAAAAAAAACTGGCATAAGAATTAAGACTCCTTAAAACTTTGAAAATAGGAATAAAACAGTGCAAAATGTGACTCAGTCAAGACCTGCAGCTGGGACCAACGGATTTGCGAGCTTTATGAGGCACGGAGGAAACTCACGTCACGCGTCCACGGGCTAGCCTAGGCAAGCTCGGTCTAAGCTGAAGATCAACCCGAACGACTGTTCTTATTAATTACTCACAAGCTCTTCTTTCTAATTTAGAGACTCTAAATCACATTTGTTCACGTGTTGTAAAGAGTTGGCCCTCTGTACCTTTTTCTTCGTGTCTCAATGTAAATACTTCTTTAAATCGATTAAGAATTCTGTAATAATATTGTGTTTAGCCACGTTCGTAGTACGCTATTTCCATAGCGATGTGACGGCTCTTTTTGTAGCTAGATTTTGAGAAATTCGGTGCATTGGTGGTCTTTGCGGGTCTGTTCCAAGAGTTGGGTCATTTTGCTCTTATTCTGCAAACAAGTCATGAATATCTTTCATTTTGTACCTGTTTCAAAAATAAGTTACATCTTTTCTGATATTTAATTAGAAGACTAAGCATCAGATGTAAAGAGAAAAAGAGGGAAAATAAAAGTCCAAATAAAAGAAAATAGAAACCTTAAGGCTGAAGACTGATGGTGAAATATTTCACCATCAGTCTTCAGCCTTAAGGTTTCAATAGCTCAGAAACGAGGCACTTTAGAAGATTTTGTCTTAAGCAATACTTGTTTTTATTATATAGCATCTATATTTATTACAAGTTTTATGCTATTTCAAAAATATTCTATAATGGCGACAGGTGTGCAGGCTAAAATTTTCAATCAAACTTAGGATCCTTGCACACCGGTAATTCCCAGTAGTAACACGAATTCTGATTCCTGTCTGATTTACGTAAACATAACTGGTACAGTGTGGATGTGCTAAAAGAACACCTCTACCTAACTCTTCAGGGAGTAAAGGCATGATGTTAATTGTTTTGTGGACTGACCTGCAGGGCTATTGCGTATCTTTTAATGACAGTGGCTAACCTAAACCGCCTTATTACAAAACGTAGTTAAACCTGGTTTAACTTAGACTTGGTTTATCTCGCATGACGTCTCACTTCAATAATATTCAAAAGAAAGTGACAGCATGCGAAATAAACCAGGTCTAAGTTAAACCAGGTTTAACTACCTTTTGTAATAAGGCGGAAAGTGTCCATAGATTAACTGTAAATTGGTTATGGTTTGGTACATTTTTTTCTTAAAAACTCACCATTTGACAGTTATTTGATAGGACACTATATGTTATCCACTGTCATTAAAAGATACGCAATAGCCCTGCTGGTCCTGGGTTCAATTTCAGTGTCGGGAAAAATGGTATTAGGTTTTTCCGTCAGTCATTTCTCAGTAGCAGCGGAGTCTGGATTTGGTGCTCGGTTGATGGCAATAGGCTCGCCCCCTATAACATAAGACTTATACATGACTGGTGAAATGTGCTGAATATTAGGCACACCTATGGTACACCTCTGCCTAACCCTTCGGGAATTACAGCCGTGATGTTATGTTACTAAGCCAATGAAAAATAAAATAACATAAACGGCATATCGAACAATATTAATAGGTCTTATTAAGCTTAATGGATATCGCCGTGGGGTGTAGACGGTATGGCAACCAGAATTAATTAATAAAACATGTCGGTCGGCCCATGTTCGTCAATTTATGATAGTTTTCAACTAATAGATTAATTGAACAGATGCTGTATTAATAGGTATTGGTTGCGGTAGGTCAGTTTTATTTAGTTTATATAAGGTTTACTTGTTTACTTTACGTTGTTTTACCTCTGAGGGTTTAGTCAATCGCTTTCACGGCATTTCACATGTTTAAAACGACTTTAAACGGAATTGACTAGAATAAATAAGCCTTTCAGTACCTCGTTCATATACACTCGAGAGCAATGAATCCGGGTCACTTAAAGAATGTTAAAAATCTCGGAAACTAAAAATGTTAGGTTAATGCAATAAATTGTATTTAATAGACAATGTAATACTCCTTAAATGAAGGTATTAAAACTTCTTAGTTATTGTAAAGTTATATCATAAAAAAATCAAATTTGAAAAAGGGCCACTTTCGAAGATGGAACTACGTAATTACAGCATTTGGTTTTGCTTTTGTTTGTAATCTGTCATTTATGTGGGTACATAAACCATGTTGATAGTGCTCTATATTCATTATTCAAGCTGAAATTATGTCGCTTACGCCTGAAGAATGCACCAGAATACTTACAATGCTGGAAACCGGCCGGAGTCAGCGCGATACAGCCAGGACTGTCGGTGTGTCGCTGTCAACAGTACAAAGAGTTCTCCGACGTTACGAAGAAACTGGTTCTAACCTACGCAGACCAGGAACGGGCAGAACCAGGTGTACCACAGCACGAGAAGACCGATACTTGGTGAACACCATGCTTCGAAATCGCTTTCTCACAGGAACTGAACTCACAAATCAGTTTCGACGCCTCGGAGGAAGTAACCCAAGTGCATGGACAGTAAGACGTCGGCTTGCTGAATCTAACTTAAAACCCCTTAGACCTGCAAACGGCCCTAAACTGGAGCGTGGGCATCGTATTTCAAGACTAAGATATGCCCAGAGCCACGTAAATTGGAGTATTGAAGATTGGTCAAAAGTTATGTTCTCCGACGAATCAAAATTTATGCTCTACAAGCACGATGGAAGACACAGAGTGTATCGAAGACCAGGGTAAAGATTCAAGCAAGCATGCATCGAAGAAAAAGTAGCCTACGGTGGTGGGTCTGTACTTGTGTGGGCCGGAATTTCTTCTGAAAGTCGCACAGAGCTGGTGATCATAGAAAACGGCTCTTTAACTAGCGAAAGATATGTGGAAGAAATCCTCAATGATCACGTTGGTCCATTTATGGTCAATTTAGGTGAGGATGCTATATTTATGCATGACAATGCCCGACCTCGTACAGGTAGCATTGTGA
The DNA here is from genome assembly GCA_949775195.1 of Diarsia dahlii. NCBI lineage: Eukaryota > Metazoa > Arthropoda > Insecta > Lepidoptera > Noctuidae > Diarsia > Diarsia dahlii. The sequence continues at coordinate 18,087,790 of OX459211.1, forward strand.
ATGACTACCTTCAAGAGATGAACATTACTCGTATGGAGTGGCCAGCGCGCAGCCCGGATATCAACCCGATCGAGCATGCTTGGGACGAGCTAGGCAGATGCGTAAAACAACGAAACCCTCCCCCAATCACGCTTCGTGAGCTCAAAATTGCTCTCACAGAGGAATGGGAGAATATTCCCCAAAATCGTATAAGGAACTTGGTGTACAGCATGCCAAACCGCGTAAACGCAGTAATGGAAGCACGAGGAGGCAATACGAAGTATTAAAATTCAAGAAAATCGTAATAAAGTTCAAAAATTTCATGTTTCCTATTTTTGTTTTAAGGAGAGATCAGCAGTTTTTTTATTTATGTAATTTTGTGTTAATAAAATGTATGGTGACTCATATTTTTTTTACTTTCATTTAAGGAGTATTACATTGTCTATTAAATACAATTTATTGCATTAACCTATCATTTTTAGTTTCCGAGATTTTTAACATTCTTTAAGTGACCCGGATTCATTGCTCTCGAGTGTAGTTTTTGAAGTTTGAAAAGTTAAGAGGAAAGTTTTGAGTGAGATGAATGTCTATAAGAGTAGACTAGTAGAGGAACACCAAAGATACGGAAAGATACAGGAAGGAACACCAGAATGGAGACTGGTGACTGCTGCAATGACGAGTTATAAGGAAGTATGGAAGAAGAAGGTATGCTGTGCCGACCCCAAATTTTGAATATGGGCAGGAGAATAATGATAATGATTTTAAAGTTTTCTCACATTATTATTGCGGATACATTAACACTTTGTCTGGGCCCTACAGTTTAATAATCTCTACGTACACACGGTGACCCGTACAAAGAGAGATCTGCATAAAGTATTTTAGTATAGATTTATTGCTCGAACTTAGATAATTTCAATTAGAAACTGTTGTTAAAAGTTGTAAAGGAATTTACCTCCGATATCTGTACTGTATGAAATATTTCAGAATAAGCAGCAATAAAGTGTACTCGTAGAATGAAACGACAAAAATCCCAAGAAAATTCCAGTAACAATCCATACAAAATAACATCATTTATAGGTACCCATAAATATACTCACATTACGCCATCACATAATTTCAAGCTAGTTACCATAAACAGCCATAGATTTTCCCATAGGTGGCGCCGTGGGTGAAACTAGTCTAGGCTGTAAGTTAGACATGCCTGGACGGAAATGACTGCATTCCTAGACTGAGCGGCGATGGGCTCGCTGTGAGAAAATGACCCATATGTTGTGGGGTAAGTTGTGTTAGACAGTGTGTAGACTAGGGACGGTTTGTTGTGGGCATCGCTTATTTTGCGTGATTATATTTTTGCGTCAGGATCAACCTCAATATATTTGGGTTCGGCGTTACATAATTATTGTTTTATTCTGTAGTTCTGTTCATGTTAGTTGTGGTTGGTCGTGCACTTAAATCTGGTAATTTCCCTAAGTAAAATAACTTTCCAAATTTTAATACAGCGATAAGTCTTTCATCATCATTATCATCATCAGCCTATAATGTCCCCACTGTAAGGACTCAGGCCGCCTCTCTAAGAGAGGGAAGAGCTATAATCCTTGCAGATTGGTAGATGTCACTTTAGTTTTTTTGCCGGTTTCGTCACGATGTTTTCCTTCACCGTTTTCAAGTCTTTATAGATGGAATAATATACGAGACTAGGACCCACCCGCGACTGTCAAGCCATATATGACGATGACAGTATAATTTATATTATATCACTATTATATAACAGTCTGTCCTCATCCTAATCCAAGATTCTATTGTCCATGGTTATGAGGCAACATTCTCCAGTGAGGTCAGGACCATCAGGAAGATGTTCAGTGTTGTAATTTCAACTGACTAGTTTGTGGAGCATTGTTCTTGGCGCCAAATAGGTCATTAGTTGTCTTACTGTGTGTTGCTATATCAACAACTTAGGGTATAGTCTATATGTTGTGTGCCTTCCGGGCAGGTAAGTAATTTTTGAGGTGAGGTATGTAAGTAAATATACCTGAACTTTAATTAACCTGTTGTTTTAGAATTCTTTTGTGTTGTTTATGAATGTCGTGCAGGCAAATTCAATGCTGGAGAGTGTCCATGGAATTTCTTGCGCATTCTTTTCCGTACAGATCTACGCTTTGGAATGGTCAACTATAAATTGCTTTCTAGTTTTCTGACCAAAACAAAAGTACCTGTCTTTGCTGCCACGAGCTACTATTTCCGCTCTAACAAATGACGGATCTGACCGTAAGTAAAGAAAGATGTGATTCTGAGTTTAATTGCAATAGGATGTTCAGCCGTCTTGCTTGCAACGCTATTATCAAATCATAGTTTCTGATGATTCAAAAGAAGAAGACTACAAACTACTTACAGTAAAAAGGCTACTTATTCGATGAACACAATATTTATAAGGGTTATTGAGATCCTGCCATCTTTTAAAACAAATAAACAAGTAAACGATCTAGCAACGATTGTTACAATTTTCCTCAAAGATGAATGCTTTACATTACAATACGGGATCTCTAATAACAACATCAAATGTCTATCTGTCACGGCATTATTAACTGCATGGGGGACGGATGACTTTGTTTTTATTTATCTTCACGGTTCAATGTTCAATTTGGGGTGGGTAGGGGTTGAATTCACATCTGTTTTAGAAGTTCAACAATAATTATTTCAGGGTACGTATTGTGTTTTTTAGGGCTACGGTTTCCAGGCATTGTTGCAGTGTCTTGGAGCCCAGGATTAAAACCTGGCGTTTTTAAATGAACTTATTTTTTTTACATTAACTGCTTCTGGTTCGACTCATCGTCGACCTCTTTTCTATCTTCTGGATACGATTGAGTTCAAGAGTATAGGGCAATTGCATATTACTCACAAACGTAATATCACAAGCAATTTGTGCTCGATTGATGGCAATAGGCCATCAATCGGGCACAAATCCAGACTCCGTGGCTCCTACTGAGAAATTCCTGATGAAAAATCCAATAACACTTTGCCTCACCGGAAAATCAAACTCAGGACTCCTGGCTCATTAGTCACGTTTGTCAGCACGAACATATCGGAGCTAAATCAGCCAGTTGTTTGCCTAATACCCACGTATCGTTTTTTTTCTAATTGTTTCTATACAAAAAAAACGAAACTCCAAAAGATCGACTCGTGAAGGATTCGAACCTCCGACCTCCGATGGATTGCTTTGGATATCGGCGCTCTACCAACTGAGCTAACGAGTCTTGTTGTATTGATGTGAAAATGTTCACCGCTTAGCTAGAAGTGACGTCAGGATTCCACATGTACTCAAAATGGTCTAGTACATAATATGGCGCAATACCAAAATCATTGAAATATTACAGCTACATAGTGGATTACATCCAGATCGCACGCATTCCAGATGTATATCCCTTCAATAGGGTGCTTTTCCACCAGAGATGTGCTATTCAGCTATGCTGCGAGGATGTAATAGCTAAACTGTGAAACTATGTGACTTTTCCACTGATACTAAGCTATGTAGCTGTGCGAGTAAGATATATGTGCTATGAAGATGCGCCTCCGCAAAGTGCGCGAAGAAAATACGCAGCTCGAGCTATGCGATGTATCGATAGTAGGAAAGCATAGCACGCATCCATAGCACACACCATAGCACGCATCCATAGCACACATCCATAGCACGCATCCTTCCACATAAAAACCCAATTCTGGGTTAAGCTCGCCTTTGTACACACGGCTACACATCAAGCTATACAAAACCAGTATAATCTGATCGTTCATTATGCGAAAAGATCTAGTAAAGCGAGGCCAAGATTAACTGGTTTTGTATAGCTTGATGTGTAGCCGTGTGTACATAAGCTTTATTATTGTTATTTGTGTTTATATTAATTGTTATTTTATGTGTGCAATAAAGAAAGAATAAGAATAAAAAACATATCTTAGCTGAATCCATTTCCACCAGTGCTAAGCTATGTGCACCAATGAATATGGTTGTTGGATATCAAACGCATCTATAGCACCATAGCATAGCACATCTGCTGGTGGAAAAGCACCCTTAAACTTTTATTTTTCGCCATTCTCTTACGCCAGTTTTAAAATATGAAGGGAAAATGGATTATACCTAAAAGTGCAGGTCAATGACTTTGAGGTATATTCCAATTTCCCTCCTATGGGATCACATGAATTCCTTTACTCTCATAAGCCGATGAGACGAAAGTTCGACACAGAGATATCACAGACATCAGTTAACAGATCATCTGATATCAGAGACATAGATCAGATAGAGATATCAGGCGCGAGGACGTCACATCACCAACATCCAATTACTGCGGTAATACGAAAAATTGGAAATGGAAACACCCAGCTACATTTTCCATGACCGGAAAATCAAACCCAGGACTCCAACTGGCATTTTCATTTCTAGGTTTTGTCGACGGAAGAATCGACAAAGTGACAGATTGTAGCAAGGTTTCACGTCAAATTGTAGGGAAAAATCTTTGTCTATTCTTGGTAGAATAGAGATAGAATGGCCATGCTACGGGGGCAGGTCAGCAGTCACGATTGTGAACACGAAAAAATCAGTGCTAAATGATGTTTACCTAATACGCTTAGTTTTTTTTTTTAATTCTTTGTAAATAAAAAAAACGAAACTCCAAAAGACCGACTCGTGAAGGATTTGAACCTCCGACCTCCGATGGATTGCTTTGGATATCGGCGCTCTACCAACTAAGCTAACGAGTCTTGTTATATTGACGGGAAAATGTTCACCGCTTAGCTAGAAGTGACGTCGGGATTCCTCATGCACACTCAAAATGGTTAGTACATAATATGGCGCAATACCAAAAACATTGAAAAATTCCAGCTAAATAGTCCACTAGCTGTTGCCAGCGGCTTCGCCCGCTACAGCTCGAAAATTATCCCACGGGATGATGAAATCGGGATAAAAATTATCCCGATTTCATTATTAGTTAATCCAGGTTATAAACTATCTGTGTACCTAATTTTATCCAAATCCGTTCAGTAGTTTTTGCGTGAAAGAGTAACAAACATCCATACAAACTTTCGCGTTTTTAATAGTAGGACTAGCAGTTGCCCGCGACTTCGTTCGCGTAGAAATTTTGACTCTCTTGTCTGGACTGCCTGTGGATGGTACTATGTCAAATCGAATGCCAAATGCCAATCGAAGCGATTATATTCCCTTAAACCAGCCCTGTCGTAAAATCTATTCCTACCTGAAATGTCTTAACTATATTCTATCTCTCTGCCAATTTTCAGGTACAAAAAGCCAAGGATTTCATATGGACTTACGGGAGCCCTTAGTCCAGGTCTTCCTTACAAACTTAGCTTAGATCTCCTACTCCTAAACTCTAGACTTGTTAAATTTCAGGTTGTTAGTACAAAAAAAAAACAGTACATTTTTACAAACATGTGAAAGCCCTCAGACCTCCTTATTCTGGCCATGTTGCTAAACTCGCTAAATCCGTTATTAGTCAACGTCTACTAACTATAAAGTACCTTCCTGCCAAAATTGTAGCACAAAAAAGGAAGTACTGTCATACAAACTCGCGTGAGCCCTTAGACCTCCCTAGTCCGGCCCTGTCGCAAAATCGGTTCCTAGCAAACTTCTACTCACCTACTACGTCCCTGCCAAAATTCAAGTTAGTAGCACACAAAATGATGGACTTTTAAACAAACTTGCGAGCGCCCTTAAACCTCTCTAATCTGGCCCTGCCACAAAACCTGTACTTAGCAGAGTTCTTCTAACTTTAAACTACGTGCCTGCCAAAAATCAAGTTTGTAGCACAAAAAATTAAGGATTTTCTTACGAACTTGCAAGAACCCTTAGACCTCCCTAATCCGGCCCTGTCACAAAATCTGTTCTTACCAGACGTCTACTAACTATAAACTACGTCCGTCTCAAAAATCAACTTTGTAGCTCAAAAAATGAAGGACTTTCATACAAACTGGCGAGAGCCCTTAGACCTCCCTAATCCGGCCCTGTCTCAAAATCTGTTCTAAGCAGACGTCTACTAACTTTAAACTACGTCCGTGCCAAAAATGAAGATTGTGGCACAAAAAATGAAAGACTTTCATACGAACTGGCGAGAGCCCTTAGACCTCCCTAATCCGGCCCTGTCTCAAAATCTGTTCTAAGCAGACGTCTACTAACTTTAAACTACGTCCCTGCCAAAAATGAAGATTGTGGCACAAAAAATGAAAGACTTTCATACAAACTGGCGAGAGCCCTTAGACCTCCCTAATCCGGCCCTGTCACAAAATCGGTTCTAAGCAGACGTCTACTGCCTATTAACTACGTCTCTGCTAAAAATCAAGATTGTAGCACAAAAAATGCAGGACTTTCAAACAAACTTGCGAGGGCCCTTAGACCACCCTAATCCGGCCCTGTCGCAAAACTAATTTATAGCGGATGCCTACTGACTATAAACTACGTCTCTGCCAAAAATCAAGATTATAGCACGAAAAATTAAGGACTTTCATACAAACTTGTGAGGGCCCTTAGACCACCCTAATCCGGCCCTGTCGCAAAATTAATTCATAGCAGACGCCCACTGACTATAAACTACGTATCTGCCAAAAATCTAGATTGTAGCACAAAAAATGAAGGAGTTTCATACAAACTTGCGAGGGCCCTTAGACCACCCTAATCCGGCCCTGTCGCAAAATCCGTTCTTAGCGGACGTCTACTAACCATAAACTACCTCCCTGCCAAAAATCATCTTTGTTCGTCCAGCGGTTTTCGAGATTTCGTGATGAATCAGTGAGTGAGTGAATGAGTGAGTGACCTTTCGCTTTTATAGATATAGATTGCAAAGGAATGGAAGCGAAAGGCGCAAAACCGGGAAGAATGGCGTGCATTAGAAGACCTACACTCAGCATTAAAGGTTAAAAAAGAGAAAAAGAAGAAGTCCATTGCATCCAAACCGCACGTTCTCCAGATATAACTTCATAAGACTTTTCTTTTTCACCAGTTTTAAAATATGAAGGGAAAATGGGTTATACCTATCAGTGCAGGACTTTGAGGTATAATCCAATTTCCCTCATAGGGTTCATATGAATTCATTTACTCTGTCAGCCGATGGGACGAAAGTCTGACACAACATAGAGAGAGCCAGGAAGTCACATCACCAACATCCAAATACTGCGGTAATACGAATAATTGAAAATGGAAAGACCCAGCTACATTTTTCATGACCGGAAAATCAAACCCAGGAGGTTCAGCAGTCACGTTTGTGAGCACGGTAACATCGGAGAGTTCTTTACCTAATGCGTTTCGTTTTTTTTAAATTATTTCTAAACAAAAAATAAAAACTCCAAAAGATCGACTCGTGAAGGATTTGAACCTCCGACCTCCGATGGATTGCTTTGGATATCGGCGCTCTACCAACTGAGCTAACGAGTCTTGTTGATTTGATGTGAAAATGTTCACCGCTTAGCTAGATGTGACGTCAGGATTCCACATGTACTCAAAATGGTCTAGTACATAATATGGCGCAATACCAAAATCATTGATACAGCTACATAGTGGATTGCATCCAGATCGCACGCATTCCAGATGTATATCCCTTCAATAAGATGCTTTTCCACCAGAGATGTGCTATGCAGCTATGCTGCGAGGATGTAATAGCTAAACTGTGAAACTATGTGACTTTTCCACTGATACTAAGCTATGTAGCTGTGCGAGTAAGATATATGTGCTATGAAGATGCGCCTCCGCAAAGTGCGCGAAGAAAATACGCAGCTCGAGCTATGCGATGTATCGATAGTAGGAAAGCATAGCACGCATCCATAGCACACACCATAGCACGCATCCATAGCACACATCCATAGCACACACCATAGCACGCATCCATAGCACACATCCATAGCACGCATCCTTCCACATAAAAAACATATCTTAGCTTAATCCATTTCCACCAGAGCTAAGCTATGTGCACCAATGAATATGGTTGTTGGATATCAAACGCATCTATAGCACCATAGCATAGCACATCTGCTGGTGGAAAAGCACCCTTAAACTTTTTTTTTTCGCCATTGTCTTACGCCAGTTTTAAAATATGAAGGGAAAATAGATTATGTACCTAAAAGTGCAGGTCAATGACTTTGAGGTATATTCCAATTTCCCTCATAGGGGATCACATGAATTGATCCTTTACTATCAGAAGTCGATGGGACGAAAGTCTGACATAACATAGAGAGATCAGGCTCGAGGAAGTCACACCACCAACATCCAAATACGAAAAATTTAAAATGGAAAGACCGAGCTACATTTTCCATGACCGGAAAATCAAACCCAGGACTCCAGGCTCAGCAGTATCGTTTGTGAGCACGAAAACATCGGAGCTAAAACAGGCAGATATTAATGTTAAGTGTGTGTGTTATGTGTGTTGATATGTTTAGTTTTTTTTTAAATTGATTCTAAAGAAAAAAAGCGATACTCCAAAAGATCGACTCGTGAAGGATTTGAACCTCCGACCTCCGATGGATTGCTTTAGATTGATATCGGCGCTCTACCAACTGAGCTAACGAGTCTTGTTATATTTATGCGAAATTGTCGACCTTTTAGCTAGATGTGACGTCAGAATTAATCCATCAATCAAAATGGTTAGTACATAATATGGCGCAATAACAAAACATTGAAATATTACGGCTACCTAGTGCATTGGAACCAACTCGCACTGAGCACGCGTGGTGGATTATAGCCCATCCCTTTCCTAGAGAGGATCCAGGGCTCAGATCCCAAGAGAATGAAACTCAGGACCACACGGTCAGCAGTCACATATGTGTCAGGCTATTGAATTGGGTAGTTTATTGTAAAAATTAGAAAAAAAAAAAAAAAAAAACTGCAAAAGATCGACTGAAGGATTTGAACCTCCGACCTCCGATGGATTGCTTTAGATTGATATCGGCGCTCTACCAACTGAGCTAACGAGTCTTGTAATTTATTGCTGAAAACTGCGAGCACAATCGTGAGTATGACGTCATAATAATTAATTTTCTTATGAAAACTTTGGGAATTTCCGTACTTTTGCTGTGGTATATTTTTACTATCGATACGCTGGGAAGAACAGAAGAGACCCGCTTTAGGAAGTCCAGGTACTCCTCAGTGAAAGAAAGAAAAAACGAAAAAATAAAAGTATTTATTTGCTCACTTAAGACAAAAGAAATTGATAAAAAAAAATTAAACATGAAAAAAATATAAAAGTAAACAGGAGAAACACTTAAAATGTGGAATTAATTACGTAGCCCGAGTTTTAATATTATTGCGCAATATTGCATAAGTACACTGTTTGACAGCTCGGTTGGCGCTTTGACTGAGCGATCGACTGCTGCACTGCGTAATGCGGATTCGATTTCCTCTTGATATCATTGGTACATTCCAATTTCTGTTTGAATATAAGATTTATTTAAATAACTGCCCATTTGTTTTAGTGGTATCTGAATATCCAGCCCACTCTCTTCCATAGAGAAGATTCCTCCCCGCTGAATGACTATTATAGGCTCTGATGAATCAGAAATTACATACATCATAACTCGTGTGATATCATTTAAACGTTCAGTCGGTATCTTAAAGCGATTAAAATCATCAGCATAATTATGCTCTATTGCTAATAAATCGAACAAAAACATGAAATTAAAAAAATTGCAAAAGATCGACTCGTGAAGGATTTGAACCTCCGCCCTCCGATGAGAACCAGAATTATATCGGCGCTCTTACCTACTGAGCTAACGAGTCTTATTGCTTATTGTTGAAAAAAGCGATCACAATCGTGTATGTGACGTCATATAATTATGACGAAACACTTATGCTAAACAATTTACTCATGTTATCATTGAGTATTTCCATATTTTTGCCTGAAGATAAGATAGATCCAGATGGAGTGTTTGGTGGAATCATAAGTACCATCAGCCTATCGTAGTCCATCGTAGTAGTAGGGACCTGGTGAAGGTTGCGGGGACGCACAGGACCGGTCAATGTGGCGACACCTGGTGGAGGTCTATGTCCATTGTCCAGTAGTGGACGTCTTTTGGCTGAAATAATTCTTCAAGACTCGTTTTAGTTTGGCAATTCTTCATGTCCAAGTTTATGCATACAAATTATATTAAAGGTGTTAGTTTTGTAAAAAGACACGAAGCCGAAAGGTAATAGAGCCTAAACATTAACAATTCAAATAATTCTAAATACATACCTACGTTAACTTTACATTACAACATATCCAAACCCGCTTTAGTTTACAAATTGCTATAATGTAGAACTTAACATACACTTAGAACAAGTCAACAAGTTTGTAAGTGAACTTTCCAACACGGCTCAACTTAGAATTGACTTTAAGCTATCTTTGCCGACACAAATGGAGACCTAAATGTCTCTCTTGTATAACGATGTGTTCACACTTCGTACGTACTATTTTAGGATTCAGTTTTGCGAAGTTCACAGTTGGGATTATAATTATTTTTTAATTATCGTGCAGTTGGTGCCTATTCCGGTGTCAGAGGTTCTATAACACCCATGGATCTCTGACTTGGTTTTACATGCCGCCGACAAATATCTCTCCGGCTGTAATATGCTGGTTTCCTCACTCACGATGTTGTGGTAATTAATTATACATATCATACGCACATGAATCTGAGCCAAATAATGATGGGAATAGAGTTAGTCTTTTAGCGTAAGAGTTTGAGTCTTACTGGAAGGGCGGGCCTAAAGTAGATAGTACGGGTGCGCCAAAGTTCACCTAGAATTTCAACTCCGATAATTGGAAATCCGAAAATGTTCTTCCTAACATTTTTCATCCTAACAATCGCAATTCCTAACTACTCTGTCTCTAATGTTTTAATTCCGAAGCATTCAACTTCATAATGTCAGTAGCAATAAACATCTATTACACTATTATTTGTTTTCCTACATTTTCTCAACATAACCATCTTTTACACTATTATTCAAAGTCATATCTTTTTTGTTTATATTACTTTTTATTCATAATAATCAGTATTATATAAGGTCCCATTAAAATAGGTGGACAAAATTTTAGAAATCATTCAGACCGCTAAAATAAGGACAATAGTAAAAAAAAATATAAGAAAAAGACATTAAAATACCTACTTTTATAGGAGGAGTTTGTTCTAGAGTGCAGGCAATTTATTATTTTAAGTCAAAATAAAATCACTTTATATAGTGTTTTTTTTTGTTTATATGTCTTTAGTTAGGCTTATTAATCGCTGTGTTAAAATTTGTCCACCTATTTTAAAGGGACCTTATATGTATACTATGCAAATATATCCATAGGTTAGGTTAGGTTAGAACTGTGACCAACAACGCGCGAGCCGAGCGAGCGAAGCGAGCGGTGCCGCGGCAGCGGCCGGCGAGCGCTACCTACCTCGAAATTTTTCTAAGTATTTTTTTCATAGTGCCCCCAAGACGACACTCTGACCTGAATTTCATTCATTTATTTCATTTCAAGACAAAAATCAGTGAAACGACCTTTAATCATTCTAAACAGTTGTATGAGTGAAAATATTATGGTAATTATGTTTAGGAATAAAAGCGTTAGGATAAAAAACAGTAGGAGTTTAAATATATTTACACTAAATGATATTATGAATTACAATTTTCGGAAACATGAGTGTTATGAACATCGTCGGTAGCACTACAAATAGTATGAATGAAAACTTTAGGATGAAAAATTTTAGGAAGAGTGATCATTCGGATTACAAATCGTTAGGAAGAACAATTTCGGGTAAAAAACTTTAGGTGAGCCAATATGGACCCAGATAGTACAGTAGTATGCGGAAAAGGAGACGGCGGAATTTCGCTAAGGATAGCCTGTTTGGTGATAGTACAGATGCCAGCATGTCAAGGTACCACAATCCATAGTTCCATACTATAATATTATAAATGCGAAAGTAACTCTGTCCGTCTGTTACTCAATCACGCCTAAACTACTGAACCAATTTGCATGAAATTTGGTATGGAGATATTTTGATACCCGAGAAAGGACATAGGCTAATTTTTAATAAAAAAAAATTAAAAAAAAAGGTAGCACTCCGGGAGTGCCGGCAGAAGTGAAAACTTCAATATTAACTTTCAAACTCGCGTCAGGGTCACGTGATGCTGATCGAAAAAGCGTAAGATTTTTCGATCAGCATCACGTGACCCTGACGCGAGTTTGAAAGTTTTTACCCATACAAAAAAAAGTGCTCACCGCCGCTAAAGAAGTTTTCACTTCAAAAACTTAATTCAAGGGGTTGAAAGGGGGGTACGAAAATATTACTTTTGGTTGCGATAACCGGCATCGGTAGCGATAACCGACATCCGCGCGGTTGAAACCGCGGGCATCAGCTAGTCTGTCATATTTCTATAATAGATTTGCAACTTTATTATCGCTACAGCATTAGGTTCAACGTTGATTGAGAAAAAAATTACAGTTTCGGATAGCTTGATGTGCTGGCAAGTACAGATTATATTTGTAATTGTTCCAAACCAGGTTATCTGTTGTCTTAATCCTAGCTTCATGTAGCCAGCCAGAGGGTGATCTAAACTTCTTGCACTAAAGTGGTGAGAGGTGCTGAATTTTTTGCTTGAGTTTCAGCTGCTGAAACTTGTAGAACTTGGCTTCATTGTCGGGTAGCCGTAGTCCTATTTATCGATGTTGTACATTCATAACATTCTCTGTAAAATAATCAAACATTTTGTTTGTTAGTCTACATTATATTTCTGTCCCAGTTTTTATCATACTACTAATATTCTAAGTTTGTTTGCACAATGGGGAAAATCATATATCCAATCCGATTCTGAAAATGCTTTAACTAACGTAATCTTCGAGTGTCATAACTTCATAAGCTACATTTTAAACGTTCCCGTGGGTTAATTGTCGTGCGAGCAAAAGCAAGAATGATATAAAAGCATGTCGCGAGATTTGCCTGTGTGTTTCCTCAATCTCGCGAGAAGCTTTTTTATCATATTTGTTTGCACTATTTAATGTAATAAAATTGTTTCGTTCGACTTTTAGATTATTTTAATATAAGCTTATTTTAAAACATGTTTTTTTGCTGTAGTCACTAGGTCATCACAATTTCCCCCAATTAAAAAAACAGCAGCATCACTTTTATCATAATTACTATTCCTCCATTACCATCCCGAATCACAAATACCACTCCACTGCCTATCACCTCATTAGCCACCATATGGCACATATAACTGGCACGCGTTTTTTGTATCCCCTCAATTTCAGGCCGCGTTATCTTTGGCAACGGTCGACTTCCTCTTAATTGGGTAGCTCCCCTCGTTATAGCGTGAAGATATGATTACCATGATGAAGTGGGATGAGTTACAATTTTAATTATTTATGTAAATTAGATTTTGAGGGACGTATGGGTGATGGTAATGATGGCTGGTTGATGAATCTTCCTAACGATAGTATGGGTAATGGATGACTGCCTTTTTGAATAAATGTCTTTGTCTTTGTTTTTGTCTAGGGGTCACAAGTGCAACAGTAAAATGCTCGCGTTTTGGCGAATTATGATACGCACCACGAGCATTGAGCAATTAAGTTATGCAACTAGGTAATACCTAAATTATAAGTACTTACTCAGTGTTTTAATTTAATTTTAAGTTTGCATGCTGAATGTGGTTTAACGAAATATGAGAAACCTTTAATCTTGAATCAAATCAAGCTTATCTCTCATTATATCGGCAGCTCATACACAGCAAGGTCAGGTTAAAACAAAATAAAGTATGTTCTAAACAAGTTTATGGTCCATCTTTGCGCAAATTTTGATTGAAATCAGTTCTATCGTTCAGTTATCAACAGATTTTTTGCAATTATAATATGGGTTACATTTAAATGCACATCTGTTTAATTTTTCAGCACACTAGGTAACTCCACTAATTAACTGAATGCATACCAAAAAAACCAATTGATTAACTAAACATGTCCTACAAAAAAGTCTAAAAAATCACACAAAACGAGATGACCTTTTTTATCGAATTCACACCAAAAATGTAGTTAGTACATCGGATATATGATTTGTAAAACAAAAATACTAATTGCTTATCAAAAATACTAACTTGCACTCTAAATTGTACAATCTTACTACGGAATTTCTAAAACTGATATCTAATACGACCGTCTCGCGACAGTGTCCTTTATGGGCGGCATGGGCACCGGGCCGTAGGCCGACGAAGGAGGCCGGCAGAGGCCCGGCACTTCGGGGACAGAAGATATTAGTGTTATTTAATATGCGAGCGAAGCGAGCGCGCGTCATGGAGTACATGCGTTGCATGTATGAGTGACAGAGAGAACGAGAAAATGGCGCGCGGTGTTGTCAGTTAGAATAAACGATGTTCCTAAAAGTAAATCAGGTGTAGGTTTTCCTTAAAAAAGTTTTAAAATGTTTGTTAGACCAAAGAATTATTAGATATACTATTTTGATAATAGTTATTCGTTCAGTAAAAGAGTTCTGCAAATGCCATTAAAAATGATACTAAATTTGATTTCTTTAGTGTGCATAATTTGAGATAATTTGTGTGCAAGTCAGTATTTTTGGTGTAACTTTAAAATATTTTGTTCGAAAAAAGGGAATATACAGATAACGGTTTAAATACATGCCTTATAATATCAGTAAACTCAAAGCATCAGTGTTAAGAAATCGATGGGGTGGTCTTATTTATAACGCAAATCCACACCACAAAAGTAACCCATAATTTAACCCACATATTAAAACGGCCTCATAAATCACTATTACTTACTAAACAGGATCCATCAAAAAACCTCATTCCACCTAAATCTGTTATTAGGCTAACCTCATCCCGATCTACTAAACAAAATTGTCCGGAAATGGGCATCGAACTGGCGTATAAACACGTGCATCCGATCTGATGCCAAATGAGAATATGGGTGCAAGCCAAATGCAGGGTTGCTAGATCAAGTTTGTTATTTTTTTCCTAAATTCATATTATTTTAGGTTTTTTTTTTGTTTTGCGTTTCTGCTCATTCGATTATCAAACAGAAAATGAAAATACAAAACTATGTCATGTTTATTAACAAAATAACGGGTCACAAGCATACTAGAAGTAAGTGCAACTTCCCGCGTTCCTCCGGTCCTCCCCATCTTTTATGTGCGCTAGGTATAATTCTTGGGGTCTAGTACCTAATCGTGTTTAAAGCATATCTCTGAATTTCTTAAGTTTAACAGTCTGACCCTTTCCGTCCATTTTTTCCGAGATTTCAACTTCCTCATAGAATGAAGTCACTTGCTTCGGTGAACAAAAACACCATGAGGAAACCAGCGTTCCTGAGAGGCATATAAAGCCAAGTCAGAGGCCCGTGAGCGGCATTAAGTTATTAACACTCTGACACCAGGTTGGGCACTAACTAATGATAAAGGAGATAGAATGAAGTGAAAGGCACATCATAAACACATCACATTATGCAGCATTGGCAGGCCTTACATGCACCTGTATACCGGCAGGTAAATTTTAAGTTAGATCTATTCATTATCAGATTAATATTATTATTATTATTTTTTTAATTATAAAATTTAAATTTTCATTTAATTTTTATATCAGTCTGATTGTGGACATGTCGTATTTTACATTTTGACATTTTACTTTTTTACTTTTTGACATTTTGCATTTTGACACATAACATTATTTTTTATTTTTTTGACTCATGTAGTCTATTTTTTAATTCAATTGTAGCTTTCAAATGAATTTTGTTTTATGAATTTAGATATTATTTTATGATTATGCATTTTTGGTATTTGGTAGTATGTGTTGTATATTGGCCCTCAAGTATTATGATTATTTTTACTAACAGTATTCTTTAAGTATACCTACTAACAAAAATATGGATCACTGTTGTCTAAATTGAATAAATAAATTATTATATATTATAAACAATCATAATGCCACCTGTCGATTCTCTGTTTCGATTTGTAGTTTGTCCCCAAAGGCCCCTAGTTCTTTCCCCAAGAAAATTTTTATTCCCAGAAAAGTGGCAAAATATCCCCAAACTACTTACGCTGCCAAATAGCATGATAGCTGGGTAATGCGGGCCGGGCACGATAGCAGTGTAATATGGGCAGCGTGGGTAATGTGGACAGGGATTCGGACGGAATCGATATCGCTTTAGGAGGTGGCGGCGTGAATCTAGATGGGATTTTTATGTTTTGTTTGTTTTACGGAGTTTGTTTGTTCGTGCTTACGTTATACTGTTGCATGCTTAGGTTTTATAACAAAAAAATATTCATGTAATTGGTTGATAATGTAAGTTTGATAACTTCTTCAGACGAGTTGCAGAAAAAGAAAACTAGTCAAAAAAAACATACAAAATCATTTATATGCGTAAATAAGGTAAGGTACAACAGGATCTCGAACACAAATTATATATCTCTTGTTACACGTCATTAATTTAGGCGATTAAATTTTAAATAATTAAACACGGGCTGCTTACAGTACAATTATTATACTTAATTTACTATGATTACCTATGTACATAAATTTTGTGTATACGGTAATAAAGTATGTTGTGTTACATAATGGTAAAACAATAAATGTATGGAAAACAAAGATACCTTACGTTTTATACGTCCTGAAAAAGTGTTTTCAAGAGTTTGGTTTTCAAAGAGCAAAAGACATTTGCAATTTTGATTCCAACTTGAACTACCTTTTGCAACAATTTCATCCACTAGTCTTTGTAGCTACACGTAATACTTGCATGTGATGTCTATCTATAACACACTATCCATACACAAATATTTCTGTCCATACAACAGACAGACGTCTGTAATCTTCTAGGTTCATTTTCACTTGTAATAAAATCTTAGAACCGATTTCCCGGTTTCCGATTGTGCTGAAATTTTGTATAAATGTCACAGTCAAAACTGTTAATCAGTCAAAACTGTTAATCAGTCAAAACTAAACTACTTTTGACCGGTCAAAACTACTTTAACAAAGAGGTTTCTGTTTTATTTATCTACTAAATTATAATATTTTTTTTGTCGTCCTAGCGGCGAAAGGTATCTAACTCTCATTGTTTCGTTCAAAGGTACAAACATATGCATAGTATCCGGGTTAGGACAAAGAATTAAGTATCCTTTAAGTATGTTCCCGTGAAATAATTTCCGACTACCACACGGGCGAAGCCACGGGCAAAAGCCACATGCATAGTACTAAGTTTAGTTCGCAATACCTACGTCTAACATCGCCTCCATGCATACGAGGCTGTATAGTGTATATGCTTGTAAATAAATTATATCAATATTTGGAGCATTATGTTAAGTGCTAGGTACGATTGCTGGTTTGAATTTTGGAGTTTTAGTACCTACTCTTGAAGAGAAGAAGCTAGATAGAATTCTTGCAATATTTGGTTGATGGAAAATGTAGGGAATTAAAGATACTTGATTGAATTTTACCTGACAGCACCTTTATGTAGTACAGCGAACGATCAAGCTATGCAAAATTAGTTTATGCGGTTCTCGCGGAAAATCTATACAAAGCGAGGCCATAAAGCACAGAAGTTTAATAATATGACATACTTACAAGTTACACCTAAAACTCATAACAATTTCGATTCAAATTAAAACGAACGTCATCCATCACTCATCGCAAGTGACACACGGGATTGCATTACAGAACGGTCTTAAGATATTAATATATCTCCAGACGGCTCGTCCTCGCACAAGGATGGCTTGTATGAGAACACATGTTCGAATGTGATCAAAATAACATTAATTTCGTTAAGGAGTTTGTTTTAAGGGTTTTTTTTTTGCATTGGAACGTTGATTGATTATTTTGGGATGAATAAAAGTATGTCGGTCGGACAATCGTGTATTAATCCAGTCTATGAATACCAGTATTTTACATGAAGCGACTGCATATCTTAACTCCATAACTTAGTTAATACTGGGCAATACGATTTCCCCTGGGTAGGAATGGTTGTCAGATTTCCGGGACACTGACTACCTGTTACGACTATCAAAGACCAGCTAGGACTATCAGCTTAACGGTGGTCATGGTCACCTATCCACAGGCCACGGCTTAAACTAAAGATTGGTCCGAGCGGCTGATATTTTTTAGCCAGAAAATAGTAATTATTAAAAAAACTACCTAATGCCCGCGGCTTCGCCCGCGTAGATATCGGTTATCGCGACCAAAAGTAATCATGAAATTTTGATCCCGTACCCGCAACCCTTGGGAACCTATTCCAGGGAAAAATTCCTTCCTCGAGAACCACTTTATCCATTGGTAAAAACTGCATGAAAATCGGTGCAGTAGTTTTTGAGTTTATCACGAACAGACAGACAGACGCGGCGGAGGACTTTGTTTTATAATATGTAGTGATTCTCTCAGAATGATGTAGTCATTCCATGGTAACCGTTCAAGCGTCGAAGTCCCTTCCCGTCCCCGTAAACCCAAACCGTTTGTCCACCATCTTGAAAGGACGAGAGTCCTCAACGAATGAAAGGTCTGTAATCAGTTCAAAGGGAGAGCAAGGATTAATTATGTTATCAATACGGGTCTATGGGACACAAATACAAGGGCTCCATGTGTGTGGTATGGGAAGTACCTAAGTAAATATGGTTTGAATATTGTCGAGGTTATGATCGAAGTACTTACCTAAGTAAATATGGTTTGAATATTACTATTATTAAGATCGATAACTGTTATTGTATCAAGGACTGTGTAATATTTAATTTGATTAGAAAAGAGTTTTCAGGGAGTTTCTTGTATATTCTTCAACTATTCACAATTATTATGCAAGAGACTGGACTGTCAAAATTGCATGTCACGGATCTATAAATGTTTTAAGTTAGAGCTGTGCTCGAGTTAATTTTTTTGTCTGACTTCGTATTTAGTCTCTGATGATTCAGTTTTCTCGTAGGTATACTCGTACAGTTGAATATGAACGTAGATGGTTTGATGGTTATAAGAGTAGAGGAATATTGACTGGCCTGTTGGTCTAGTGGTTAGTGACCCTAACTGCTATGCCGGAGGTCGTGGGTTCGATTCCCACCCAGGACAAATGTTTGTGTGATGAGCACGATCATTTGTTCTGTGTCTGGGTGTAATTTATCTATAATATGTATGTATTTAGAAATATATAAGTATGTTTATCAGTTGTCTAGTACCCATAACACAAGCTCTGCTTAGCTTGGGACTAGATGGCGTTGTGTGATAGTTGTGGAATATTATTATTATTATTATTATCATATTAAAGAATCGATGGATGTAAAGTGTGAAGGATGGCATGACTTGAAAGAAGGCGACTGCTGGGATACAAGTATAAAATAAATACAGCGCCGACCGCTCGTAATGATGATGATGACCTGACACAAATCCAGACCCCGTGGCTGCTACTTAGACATTCCTGATGTAAAAACCCAATAACACTTTGCCCAATCGCACTTGCGACCTCCATATCAGCGAGGCAGCTCAAATAAATTATCCTAACTTCAAAATCCTGCCGATCATTACACACATCACACTACGTCAAACGCACGTGCCGTGGTCAACCGAACACGTGCTATCGACACATGCATTTCTAACATCATTATATTACTCTGTTCAAACATATTATACGGTATACCACTCATCGTTAGCAGGCTTTACACTTTAAAAGTATTTCCATGTATTTTGAATGGGTTGAAAGTGATATCTAGCGGTTTTTTGAGTGGTTATGTCTGGTGGTGTCTGGATTATTTTGTGTTTGGTGGCGAATTACAAACTAGTAGTTGCCAGCGGCTTCGCCCGCTACAACTCGAAAATTATCCCACGGGAAGATAAAATCGGGTTAAAAACTATCCTACATGTTAATCTTGGAAATAAACTATCTGTGTCCCAAATTTTATCCAAATCCGTTAAGTAATTTTTGCGTGAAAGAGTAACAAACATCCATACATACATACTTACAAACTTTCGCGTTTATAATATTAGTAGGATTCATCATCTTCCTAGTTTTTCCTTAGTACTATGTTGTGGTCTGCTTCCAGCCTAACCCGATGCAGCTGAATACCAGTATTTTAAATGGAGAGACTATCCATCTGACCTCCACAACCACAACACAACTCCACAATGATTATGTTATGGGCGGTGGTCATGTACCAATCCACGGAGCAACCTAACCAAGCGCGGCTTGTTATTTTATAGGCCACGCATTTTTTTCGCAGACTTAAACTGTTATAGTACTGGCCAAAGACCCTCTTTTAATAGATAAATCTTTTTATAGAAAGATATCCTTTATCAACATTAACTACGAAACTAGTTACCACCACGTTTAGAGACATGTTCGATTCCTTGTTAAATATAATATTAAGCCACCAATAAGTAGAAAAACAAAATCTATTTTTAGAAACTTTGTAATAACATGCTTCTTTACGATATCCGACATATTATGTTTTAATCAAACCAACCAGATTACAAACCCCGAATCTCCACATACAGAACCCTTTGTAACGAATATCAATAACTTACCTGTACATACATATCTTCCTTAAATTGAACTGTAGACACAGTATCAATGTAGACACAGTATTATCATATTTAGCGTTTCAACTAGGAACAATCATCGTAATCGGCTCGCGCAAATATGAAGCGTTTACTCGAATTCTATACGTGGTTTAGGTAACGGAATACTCTTGATTAAGGCAGTGCTGAAAATCTCCTACCTGGACATGAGTAGCCATGTCGACCTGGAAGTCTTTAAATAGACTCCAGACCCAGGTTGGTCGCAGCAAGGAAAACCTGCTGCTCCTGGAGTGTAAATGTGATGCTGTTCCAGAAACAATAGGGCACTTAATATCGTGCCCTACGTGTCTTGTTGTTTGTACACTACAGGAATTGATAGACGCTACCGAAAGCGCTAAACTAGCAGCTCAGGGCCGGCAGTCTCTACACTAAATAACGATAAAAATCTGTCGCTAAGTCGTAAAATCGTAAACTTTCTTTTATAGATTTTGAACCTTATGCTGTTGAAATAAAGCTGAAAATCTATTACAGAAAGTTTACGATTTCTCGGCTTAACGACATTCGTAGCGTCGTTATTAGTGTAGAGACTGCAGACCCAGTTCTAGATACAATTTAGATTGGCATAGATACGCTTAGAAGAAGGTGGTGTCGCATCTAGACTAATAGTTAGGTTTTATTTGTGACGTATCTAGTGGGTTACCTTACCACTAGTTGGTCTTGTAAAGCGCTACTGTCGAGCCTTGGATTCTGGGTTTGATATCTAGATGTGGCATAGTGGTATAGGGTTTACTATAAGGGTTTTCTTAGTAGCAGCCACGGACTATGGATATGGGCCCGGTTGTTGCCCGGTTTGACAGCAAAACCCCCTTTGATTTCTCAAACAACTTAGTTGATGTACTGGTAATATCTGCACTGTGCCAATATCCTTGGCAAGATATCCACAAACCAACCACCATTAATCACCCCTTGGCAACAGAATATTCAACCCTCTCCCCGCCACCCCTTAATCCCAAACGGTGGGTAATCCCGGACTTTTTTAACAGTCCAATATCCGATAACTTTCGGCTATTTTACATGTGAAAAATATCCTATTTATCTGTCAAAGGTAAGGTTTTGAGGCCGATAGCCTATTCGGATTCAAATGAGGCCTTTTATAAATCATTTCGGCTTTCGGTAACCGCTAAGCCCTTTCTATTGCTGTAGCGTTGGTAGAAAAAGGTGAGGAATAGTTTTTTGTTGTGATCTATTTTGTTTGAGATTCAAATAATTAAATCAATATTTATGGAAATGAAGAGGAGTTGTTAGGTTGCTTCGCCATTATTATATTATTTACATCAATGATAAAATGACAAAGTATCTTGATTTGGCAAACAAGGGTGGCGTCTTCTTAATCGTGTGGTTAGTGCCTAAACTGACCGAGTTTTTATGCCGCCCGTTGGCCTCGTACTCTTTACATGCAGTCGAGAAATATCTCTAAGCCATGCTGGTTTCCCGTTGGGGTTGCGGGTTGATCGAAAGAGATACCGTGGCCTCGGCACAAGGGCTAAGAACGAACATGGGTGGTTTTTAGTCAATAGAAGTCTGACAGCAGCGGTGGCCCAGTGGTGTCGGCCCCGACTTACGAACAGTAGGTCGTGGGTTCGAACCCAGGCATTACTTTGTGTAATTTATTTCATCACCGCTGCTCTCAAAACGGTGAAGGAAAACATCGTGAGGAAACCGTCTCAGAACCAAAAAATTCGAAGACATGTGACATCTGCCAATCCGCACTGGGCCCGCGTGGTGGATTATAGCCCATCCCTCTCCTAGAGAGGAGGCCCGAGTCCCTGCAGTGGGAACATTATGATTACCGCTCTGCCTCGAGCGGGAGGAATCATTTGATGATTTCCCAGCCCTATTTTGGTTTTCCTTTATTTGAACAAGTGACTATCACACAATACGCACAAGAATCCGAAAAATCACAGGTCTTGTGTTCCAACTCGGGACCTGGGCGGTCCAACGTTCACACCACTAGGCTATGATCATTGAACCAATACGGTTACGGTTAATGGACTTATAGCAAAGAGCCTCGACTAATACCTTGGGAGGCTCTCATTGTGTGGTTGGGTCAAGGGCTTGATTCAGACTGGATTGGTTCTGCACACAGCACGCACAGTGAGAAACTCCCTCAATCTAGTGACCACCAGCCCGGTCCTTGTTCCTGGTGCTAATATTATCTATTCTGTTAGACTTTCAATGTTTTTAAATTTTAAGAAAAACGAATGCTAACTGAATAAAATATATAATAATGATTGAATTTCAATACTATCAAAATAAATGTCCGACCCCAAGGTGTATGGGACAAGGACAGGGATATATTAGATTTATTTGGATAATATTTGCCATCAAGGAAAAATGGCGAATAGACCTATCTTCTATATATATAAAAATGTTATGTTGGTTTGTGTACGCTTCAAAAACTCAAAGAGTTCTGCACCGATCGAGGTGAAATTTTAGAATGAGATATAATCCGCATCAAGGATTGTTTTTACAGTATCCACGCGGGCGAAGCCGCGGGCATCAGCTAGTACTGTATAAAATTGAGTAGTGGAGTTTGAAAACCTATGTTGGTTTGAAAGTGATGTCCCTGAGTTGCTGAGCAAGATTGGGCTGCGTGTACCTTGTTCGTTTCTGCGTAAGCCTCGATTGTTACACATAGGTACCAACGACAAGGACCGATTATAGACAAAACTCGTACATTATTAGGACGAGCCGTGTGTTCAATGCGACTTGCCAGGAGGTTGAGATCGACATTTTTAATACAAGCGTGTCGAAGTTGAAGAAGACGCTTTGTAATCAGTTCTTCAACAACCCATAATGTTTAGTTCTTTTTAATTTTCATTTTTAATACAAGCGGGTCGAAGCTGAAAAAGACGCTTCGTGATAAGTCCTTCGACTAACCTATAACGTTTGTATTTTGCCATTTTGTGTTCTTTTCCATTCTTTTTTATTTATATTCTGTTTACTGATCCCACTGTCTTTTTGTTTTTTTTGCGTTATTTAAATATTGTGTTTATGACTACTTGTGGAAACTTGTAATTGGCCCTATTGTTGTTATAAACCTATCTAAGTACTGTGTCTACCTAGCTGTAAGTTTTCCAAAAATAATAAAATAAAATAAAGCTTACCTCTAGTTAGTCATTTTGTCGTTTTGACAAACAGTCATCACAATTCATAATGAGGAAAACCTTAAAAAAATGTAACTGAAATTCAAGTGAAACAGTGCATTTTTCTTGCTATCCGTACTCGTAACTGTGAGCACTATTCACTAGGCAATGAATGCCCCGGGAGCGCAGTGTGCAATCGATACTCCAACGGAGGCATGTGATTGACTTTTTTTGTCATCGGTACTGAACTATTGATGTCTTGTATGTACTGATGTAGGTATTGAGTTGGCAAACCAATCTTTGGGTTTTTGAAATCCTCTAGTTGTTTTTAGACAATGATTCAAATATGTTACTGCGAGTTAACATAACATGAAGCCTGTAATCCCCGAAGGGTTAGGCAAAGGTGTACCTAATAGTACGCCCGTGTATTAGGAGGCAAACGTATTGCCACCAATCGGGTACAAATCCAGACTCGTGTTTGCTACTGAGTCAGTCCTGATGGAAAACTTTGCCCATACCTCATGGTAAATAGTAATTGTAATATCCCGCTTTAGTGTTAATTATAGTGAAAGTGATCATGTCAGTTTAAAAACTTATATATCATAGCTTCTAATCGTAATACCTACTGACATTGCTACATTATCACCTAATTCCAAACTTGACAATTGGCTCTCACCTATTTTAAACGGTCAAACAACATAATTATATTCATGAACATAAATCGGCGCCAGGTATTGATAGATATTAGTTGGGACATTACCCAGCTAATGCCCACATTAACAGTACCTGCATGGTTTCGCTGTTAACCCTTAATAAGGCAAAGGGAATATATTTACCATCATTTTTTTCACCTCAAAAATTAAATAATTTGTTCCTGTTAGGTATTCTATGATGGTACAGAGCTTATTTAAAGACTTATCAATCACTCATTAAATATTCAAAAAACACAAAAAAAAGTAAAAAAACTTAAAATTTATTTTCTACCAAAAGGGGATCGGACTGAGTCAAAATAATATGATTCTGTTTAGTCCGTAAGTTAGATTATCGAAAAATATTGAAAACGTGTTTTTTGTTTTAAGAAATCAATAAAAAATTACGAAGATAAAACGCGTCAAAGATCTTGGAGTGGGGCTTGAAACGTCACTTGTGTCGTCAAAATGTACTATCATATGACGTCACACGAGTTTTCGAAGCACTGTATCGTCTTCATTTTAAGCTTACGTGAAAAAAGAAAAAATACGTGTCCAATAATTTTTGGAAATCTATCTGGCGGACTAATTAGTTTTTTTTGTCCGATCCCCTATTATAAATATGCCAATTACCCCTTATTTTCCGATTGTGATAGTTTCTATCTATATTCTTAACTCTATGTTTCAGGTGGGTTAATTAAGAACTCGATGCACCGAACACGTGCGAGGGAAAGGGTTACCGTGACGTTTTAAAGTAGTGTTGTTATTATTTAGCCACGTGTTCTATTCGTGCAATTTCGCAACGCGTTTCCTTCTGTTATTCTCCCTTGTCAGACGTCAAGGCGTCGTTTGCTTCTTTCTCTTTCATACTATTCCTCACACAATTAAATCATATTTTTTTAGGCCTACCTCTCCCTATCCATTCATAAACATTCATATCCATCATTCTTTCACTTGCGTTTTATCCCTCCTCATTACAATATAAATAAAAATAAAATAAAATAAAAATACTTTATTTCAGACCTTGATCCATACGATGTTAGTAATACACACTACTTATAAACTATGTTAGTAACAAAATATGGGAATGGAATAACTTATAATATGTCCTTAAAAAAAAAAGTACTCCCTTTTCTTTTTTTTCTGTAACACTAGCAAATTTTCTCTTTCATTGGAAATAACTATTCTAAATAAAAAGAACATACAAATACAGAATATTCCTTTGACAGCTGTAACATTTTATAATTCACCACGCTCCATAAATTTCGTTATTTAAATAACTGATACGATACACGCAGTCAGTCAATTTTCGGAGTTTATCATGCATGTAACAATCAACCTATGCATACATGATATATGTATGCCAAAATAATATTGCAATCAACGCTGACGGTTTGTCTCCAACAAAAACCGCCTTATTACAAAAGGTAGTTAAACCTGGTTTAACTTAGACCTGGTTTATCTCGCATGCTGTCACTTTCTTTTAAATATTATTGAAGTGAGACGTCATGCGAGATAAATCAAGTTTAAGTTAAACCAGGTTTAACTACGTTTTGTAATAAGGCGGAAAGGGTTTTGTTAATAAACGTTTTCAAGTTACTGAGTTACTGTGTCTGAAATTTTAATAGTACAAAACTGGTCACGACTGTGGAGCCTCTTCCTAAACCATGGCCCACCTCCTGACGTAATCCCTTTGTTCAACTCTACCTGCACTTCCAGGGACCTGTCTGAAGCCACAACAAACGCCGTCAATGTGACTGAGTTCTGATCGAAAAAAAAAACTTAATAACAATAGGAATCATCGACTCGACGCTTGTTACTGTCTAAGTGTAATTGTAGAAGGGCTGCGGGTTGTTCGAAAAAGATACCGCGGCCTCGGCACAAAGGGCCAAGAAGGAACATGGGTGGTTTATAGACAGTAGAAGTCTGACACTAACTACCGCTTGAGCGGGACGTGTTAATTGATGATTTCCCAACCTCCAAAAGAAAAAAACAAAAAAAAAACCGGCCAAGAGCCTGTCGGGCCACGCTCAGTGTAGGGTTCCGTAGTAATAATTCTTTTTTTGTTTGAAAAAAGATACGTTCAGGATAATAAAATATGTAAACGAAGTTAAAAAAATGCTTGCTTACGATTATACTACAAACCTATCCAGAAATTATAGTGTACAACTTTTTGTCTTTTTTGTACAAAAACTGTTTCCATCCAAGTTCAAAATGATTTTCCTAGAAAGTCCTTATAAAGTTCTACTTTTCAGATTTTTTCATATTTTCTAAACATGGTTCAAAAGTGTTTTTTCATTGGTTTTTTACTTTTGGAGCAATTATTTCCGAAATTATTGACATTATCAAAAAATGATTTCAGTAAACCCCTATTAATTTTTAAATACCTTTCCAACAATATATCACACGTTAGGGTTGAAATAAAAAAAAAACACTTCCCACGGGGCTACCCTAATAAAACATTTTTTTCCAATTTTTATTTTACCACTTTGTTGGCGTGATTGATACACATATTGGTACCAAATTTCAGCTTTCTAGTGCTAACGGTCACAGAGATTAAGCGAGGACGGACGGACGGACAGACAGACATGGCGAAACTATAAGGGTTCCTAGTTGACTACGGAACCCTAAAAAGGATAAAAGTAGAACATGTATACTAACTTTTAACGGACACTGCAAATAAACCTATTCAAATTTTTATTAAACATTTTCATCACATTTGGATCGAGTTGACACGGTACAGCCGAACGGGTAAATTGAGTAAATAAACTTTTGAGATAGGTAACATGAATTGGGATGTTTCCTGGCAAAAAATAAAAAATCTGTTTAGTCCGTCAGTAAGAATATCGAAAATTATTGGATACGTGTTTTTTGTTTTATGAAATTAATAAACATTGACAAAGTGGGGATCATCTTTAGTTTACGTGAAAAAAGAAAAAATATGTATCCAATACATAGGACTAAACAGATTTAAAATTTTTTGTCAGGAAACATTTCTATTGTGTTGAGCATCATTTAGCGATGGTAGATGCCGAATGAAGATAGCCGATTGACACTACCAGAATGAAAACAGATAATGCATAGTAATTGTTTCCCGTTCGGCTTTGTTGAGCCGAAAATGTGAAGCACCCCATTTGAGCAAAAAATCTTTTGAATAGAAACTGGTTACTCACCATTGTAGTCTTATAGGGAAGGTGTATTTCGTTGTAAATTCGACTGCCCCGTTGGTCTCGAGGCTATAGACGCGACAGCCGAGCTAGGGGTCCTGGGTTCGATTCCCGGGTCGGGTTAACTGATGTAGTTTCCTTAGGAAGTACTCAGTAGAGTCCCGGAGTCTGGCAGTTGGGTGCTAGTCACCCCCGTGCCTCGGAAAGCACGTAAAGCCGTTGGTCCTGCGCCTGATCTCTCTCCGGTTGTGTCGGATATCCGTCCCATCGGTGTAAGAGTGAGGGAAGAGAGAGTGCAACATGTGTTCGCGCGCACACACTTGTGCACTATAAATTTTTGTTTTTATTTGAGTGAATTTTGGTCAGCTTTATACAGATTCTGGGACAATCTATGCAAATTAATAAAATTATAGTGTATGTTTGTAATATTAAAATAACAGCTTTTTCCTGAATGGATTTCAAAATATATATTATACCGGAACTTATAGCAAAAACGCGTGTTCTTACATTTTTGTCTGTTTGGCAGATTGTTCCGGCTAATCTCCGAATCGGAACGATCGATTGTGACAGGCAGATGGTAAATGTTCTATATTATGGAGTAAATAAGGTTACTTTTATTTTAGCTAGGAATTAAGGTTTCTTGCAAAAAAAAAACCTGAAATTGGTAACAAAATCCGATTCAAAAGGGAAGATTTTTTTATTTATAAATTCACGCGTATGATGGGTGCTTACAGCTAGTGATAAATAAATAAGGTACTAACATAATCGTTAGGATTTGTCCACGTTCATACACGGACGCCGCTGCTGCCAGTTGCCAGTACTACGCACTCGATTTTCTGCAGAATATCACCGAATATTATTATTTAAACTACAATCCCATAAATGACAAACATATAAATAAACCCTACCAATTATATGTCATTTGAAACCTAATTTGTCTCCCTGTAAGTTTTTTTGGGTATTTTTTACCCCAGCCACCCGTGGGGTAGTGTGGGGTGAACGCAGATGTTTTGCTTCAATGGGATATTTGAACTTGTTTGATTGTCATCGTTTTGAGACTATTTTTGTGAGACTACTATTTAATACTGAAAACGGGATATTTACCATGTTTACTTATTGTTTCGAGTTTCCAGTATTAATAGTAGTGTCAGTGACCATGTCAGTTTTAAAACATATTTTTTGTGAGATTTAGTTGAAGCAAAACATGGTTACTTTTCATTTATTTACTAGTGTTACAACAGCCCACTGACAGCGCGCCACACTAGCCAGCCATAGCCAAGCTACCATAGCCGGGCCACCATAGCCAAGCCACTCTAGCCGGCCCAATGACAGCCGAGCCAGGCCACCGCCATAACTACCGGACGCCTCCGGTGGGGCAGCCTCGCAGCGCAACACGACGCCGCCAACGTTACGTGTGTAGTTATAGTTTATAAGGTTTTTTCATATGTATTAGTTTGTTGTTATTGTTTTATGTTATTTGTGTATTTTACCTATGGGCCTTAGAAGCCTGAAATAAAATGTTTATTATTATTATTATTATAAAGCTTTATAATGCCCTGCAAGCTCATTTTCTTTATTTGTTTTACAACAGTTAGTTTCTGTGGAAGGCACCAATATAGGAAAGGCTTTCCATAACATAACATCACGCCTGGAATTCCCGGAAGGTTAGGCAGACAGAGGTGCTCCTAATAGAACACCCAGAATTCGACAGCTTTATTAAAGTCCCATAATGTAAATAAGGGATGAGCCTATTGCCATCAACCAGATGATTCAGATAAGAAAAGTTTTTAAATTTTCCAAAAATGCACCTTGTCTCGTTTGGGGGTAATTGGATTTTGATGAAATTTCTATGAGACCAATCGGAAAGTATATCCTTTTACATAATCAAATATATATGTACCTTAATAGAATGGAAGATATAATTATGTAGAAGAGAAGTTAGAGAAAATAGATTTTTTCAAATCGATTAATTCATGACGGAATTATGAGGTTATAAAAACTGGCCAAGTGCAAGTCGGGCTTGCACATGAAGGGTTCCTTATGCACCATAATAATATACTTCTTCTAGGTTTTCCTGTAATCTATAAGTGCTGAACTAATTTCTGTATTTTCTTAAAAAAATTAGGCTCAGTAGTTTCGGAGATAAGGGGAATGGTCGGACAGACAGACACACGAGTGATCCTATAAGGGTTCCGTTTTTTCCTTTTAAGGTACGGAACCCTAAAAAGTCTCTTTTTTAATCGGATTAAAATTTCATTAGCCTGCTCAGCTATTATTTTCCACAGCTAACCTATCACAACAAACTATAGCTAGCTCAAACTAACTTTCATCGATAACACCAGTCTTATTACAGTATCTCTTTTCAATTTCGTTACAGCCAGAGATACACATCGACCAGCACGACAGTTGTAATGAAATAGCGGTGCACTTTCACGAGATTACACACTTTTAACGTTGTTAGCGAAACCGTTATTTATCGAGTAATGTCACGCTATGAAAAACCGACATGTTACGTTATTGGGAACGCCCTGGTTGGCGCTAGCGTGATGGTATTTGTGTAAAAACTGTGGAGTTAATGTTTTTTAGCGTCATTGATCTGAGTGTTAGCTGGTGTTAACGTTAATTCGTGTGGTTACGTATAAACTTATGGTTTTATTGGTGTAAATAATGTATGTCAACCTGGTTATTTAGTACATACAGATACAATTATACATTATACAACACCCCCTACTCCTTTTACCTCGTTCACATTCATCATTATCATTTCAGCTGAAAAACATTCAGTGTTGGACATAAACCTCCCAAAGTGTCGCTACATTGACCGATCTCGTGCGTCTCGCATCCAGCGGGTCCCCGCAACCTTCTCCAGGTCATCAGTCCATCTAGTGGAAGGCCTTCCAACGCAACGTCTTCCGGTGACGAGTACTATGCACCTGACCTTTCTAAAGAACCTCACCAACTAGATCAGTGTAACATATCCTTCTAAGGCGTCTCCTCCGCACTCCCGGTGATACCAATCACACCTTTTGTTAGTCACCTTTCACTCATCTTCTCCACATGATCAAACCATCTAAGCAATACTCTCTTAAAAAGTCACCGCTAAGTTCTCGTAAAACCTGGTATTGGATGTTTTTACTATGGAGCAAAGACCTTTCTATGCACAATAATAAACGAGATTGAAAACAGTAATTAATTCACGATTGCTCATTGCGTGCGGCGATTAAGATCTTATCAAGATAATATGATCATCATCAATTTTCTTGATTCACTTCGCGTATAAACACTAGCGGTAAACTAAATTTAGTGCGTCACATTGGCACTAATGTGACGGAAGTTTGGTACTGAGAAAATCCTGATGGGAGAACCGCTTAAGGGGACGGTGAACGAACATTTCTCCATACAAACATAATACCAAAATCATTCGCGATACGAACATATTACCAACTTAAAATTATGTTATTCGGATACAGACGATATTTATCTAGGTTCCTATTAAACTTTTTTTTTAAAACATTTACTATTTACGAAATGCAAGCGAATTGCTATTTACTATTGACGAAATGCAATTCGCTTGCATTTCGTAACGTATCCGAATAACATAATTTTAAGTTGGTAATATGTTCGTATCGCGAATGATTTTGGTATTACGTTTGTATGGAGAATGTTCGTTCACCGTCCCCTTAACGCTTTAAAATTGTTTTTTCATTATGAGTTTCGCAGTGTAGCAGTCACTAAGTCTGAATTTGTCCTCGGTTGATAGCGGGAGACTCGCCCTTATTACATGTGACTTAAAAGAAAACTGGCGAAATAATAGGGATGTTTACTGCCTACCAAAAATATGATTCTAATTAGTCCATTGTTAGATTATCGAAAAATATTGGATACGAATTTTTGTTTTATCAAATCAATAAAAATTGACGAAAGAATTAAAAATTGAAGAAAAAGATTTAAGTGGGAGGTTGTGACGTATGCTCGGTAAGAAATGCCATACTAATGTCTTAGAATATGACGCATTGTTTGTTTGTTTACGTGAAAAAAGAAAAAATACGTGTTCAATAATTTTTGGAAATCTATCTGACGGACTAATCAGTTTTTTTTGTTAACATCCCTATTATGAGTGTAGTAAGTATTAGGTTCACCTCACCCCTTCGAGGCTCTTTCTCTTTGCTTTACCCACCTGTAGCATCCACTAGTAGCAGAACTAATAGGTTGATAACACAATTAACTATATAACTATATCACAGGCTCACACAAGTCCACCAAGCCTCAGCCCAGGATCACTTCACTTCCAACTTCCCGCCATCATGTAACTGACAGATGTCATTAGTTACAGCTTTTTTTTTTTTTTTTTTATAAACATTGCCCCACACTAGGAATTTCTCCTGTATCGTGGGTGCGTTCACAAACATTTAAACTCACATACACAAATACCCGGACCCGGAACAACTATCTGTAGGTCTTACAAATATTTGTTCCGTGCGGGGATCGAACCCGCGACACGCAGCGCGGCAGTCCCTTGCTTGAGCCACTGCGCTTACCTGACTACTTGTGGCTGTGAGACAGTGTTTACATACCTATCTATTAAATAGATATACACTGCACCACCCTTCGAGGAGAATAGTTGTTATTTATGTTATATATTAAGCTCACAAACAACCAGTTTTGAACCATCAGGACCACACACAAGGCCACCTAAAACATAATTATTGTGCTCCAGTAAGCCAAAGCCATCAAATTAACGTTAACCGTGGTTAAACCAGCTTATCATACAGTTAGCACTATCTTAACCCCGTGTTCTAATGTACGGTATCTTAACGACGCGGTAACACGGCATGGGGGCGCCAGAGATGTAAGGTAATGGATGATTTATATATTATTATATTTTGATGATAGAACCCGTGTAGTTTGTGAATTATATTTTTTGAGTCAGTGGTTTGGAAATTGAAAACCAAAAAAATATTTTTAGTTCTTGATGTGTTGTACATAGAAGAGTTTACTGAATAACCATTATTTTGGGCTTCGCCACAGTCGGGTAAAAGGAATAGAAGAAATGTATGTGCAGTGCTACAAAGACCTTTTGGAGGGGGTTTTGTGAAAGGCTATTGAAAGGCAAAATGGCGTGGTTATTTTGACCAGGTGCTAAAAGATCCTTGTTCGTAAAACACACCATTTTCCAAAGGGTGCAGGCAAAATGAATCACTACAGAACGTCATCTGATAATCTGCTAAGATCCTTACTTAACTTGCGCCTAGTTCACGTTCATAAACCTGGCCATACACGCACGTCTGTTGTGAGTACTATATACCTATGTAAAAACAAAATGTTCTTCATTCCCTCTCTACAGCTCCATTCCCAAGAAAGATATTCAAAACTACCACCTACTGAAGAATATTTGTTCTGTCTTGAGTATCGCACATTCCATAACATTCCTTGCTCTTGCTTGCTTCTCACCCCCAACAGATAAGAAGCGTGAAGATAAAGACAAGACAAGTGTCAATCAAGCACCATGACACTTATGTACCCCATCAACCATGAGATAAGATGTGTAAGTGTTGTAGATAAGGGATTAACGTTCTTAGCTGAGTTGGTGTGAGCTGAAGGGAGATTCTTGGTTTATTAGATACCGTAGGATAAAAGAATGCAGACTTTACAAGTCTGCCTTGCCTGTATTCAAAATATCTTTCTGGCTAACCCAATGCAACTGAATACCAGTATTTTAGATGATGTCGATGGGTGGGCGTTTTGGGGGACTGTCTTATAAAAATGTAAATAGTAAAGTAAATTAAATTTTTGACGTTCGAAAAGTGCTGATTATCAGCCTAGTTTGAATAAATGAGATTTGATTTGATTGATTTGAAGAGACTGCCTATCTGATCTATGTAATACGAAATCCCTTGGCAAGACTAGTTGTCAGACTTTTGGGCCCAAAAGTCGGTATTCGGAAAGTGTTAGTATTGAGATCAAGCCAAAGCGTATATGGTAAGCTAAGACAACCGACTTGTCTTCGATATGGCTCGATATTGACAAGGCCTTCGAACACTATGCATTCAGTTAAGTATGGCTTTAGTTTTGCTGTAAATGGGCATTACGCATCCAGTTAGGTACCTATCAGTTATATTTGGTAAAAATGGGCACTAGATCACTACCCAGAGAAGCTGGCAGAATGAACAAGAACCCGTAGGGAAGAAGAAGACACATGCTCATCAAACTATATACTTGCTTTCATTAAGTCCCATTAAAATACTAGGTTATCCACATGGCTCTTTAATCTTCATTACGAGGTACTATTGTAAAGCACTTCAGTGACATTATCTGCGCAGACGTCTGTCTCGACACCTCATTCACACGTAATGACAGTTGTGTCGTCTTTTGGAATGTGATACCAGGACTTAATGGACTTGAGGACAGATTTGGGTGTAGGTGTTTTTTTGCGATGTTGAAGTAAAAATTGTTTCATCTTTTATTTGTTTTTGGCTTTAACATGTATTTCTATTATTGAGAGTTGCACAGGGAGCCATAAAGCGTTCCATGCTCGGTATAAAACTGGTAGATCGAATTCTTAGCGTCGGCGTCGTATTAAAAGACGTATAAAGATTTTCGGTCTTGGAATTCGCGTTATGGAACTCAAATGGAATTGGGCTGCAAGCGAAATGCAGTGACGACAAGTGCACTAAGGCTGTCAACGGATGGCGTCCCAGAACTGGCAAAAAAAAAGTGGTTCATCCTGTGGCGAGATGGGCAGACGACATAGATACTATCGAGGGAAGAACTTTGATGAGGCTGGCATAGAACTGTGGAGATTGGTATAAAAAAAGGAGAGGGCTATAACCAGCAGTGAGTGAATTCAGCCTGTGGATGATGATGAAGATGGTTTCTATTTCTTTAGCACCATTACTTACTAGTAGCCTAATTTCAACAATGAACCCTGGTCGGCCTACAACGAAGTATTTAGAAAGTTAGTAAAAGAATTACCTACTTAGAACTTATAAATAACAACACGCTCTTAAAAAAAACAATAACAGCTCTGCCTGATATTAAGTTAGCACTGAACGTGTTTATTAAATCATCAATTAGTTACGAAGAGCTTCGTTCGCAACACCTGGTACAGACGGGCTGACGGGCTGACGGGCTCAGCTGACGGTAACGTGCTCGTCACAATGTTATTAATTGTCTATCAATACTTTTCATTCACGGAAACAGACAATTATTGATTCATCATTTCTGGGATTAGTGTCAAAGTAATGTAATCAAGCGAGACTTCTTGATTTTTTCAACGTATTTTCTTATATTTCTGTGATACTCGGGATACTGAACATAATCATAATATCACGCCTGTAAACCCCGAAGGGTTAGGCAGAGGCGTACCTAATAGAACACCCATTTTTTTTTTTTTTTTTTTTGTCGCCTTTTTATTAGGACCAGTGTGTCACAGTATATCCAAACCACTGTAACTCCTGAAAGCCAGAATCAAAAGTGGCAACGACCAGAAAAGCGTCGAGACAATGAAGCTCAACGAAGTCCCAAAGAAACTAACTAACTTTCTTGGATCCCTTTACGAAATTAATCAGGAAAGAATAGCGGACAAGTAGGAAAAACAATTTTGTTTTTGTTTTCAATAATATCTTAAACGATACAGCTATAATTTTAGAAGAAAACCCGGGTGGCATAACTACTATTTCTTCATAATTCAGATATCATGCTTTACGATCTGTCAATGTTGGTTTTTTCAAGTTTTTCCTACAAAAAACAGCTCTATTACTAATCTTCCTTAATCGCAACCTTTTCGTCTAAGCAACAGGGTCAATTTTCGCTTGACACTAATACAAAAACAAAAATTGTGACATTTTTGTAAACAACTTTACTAAATACAGTCCTCTCCAACCTTACCTTTCAAATAATAAAGGTGATTTTTGCATGTTTTGTTACAAAAATAAGTTTGTGAAGTTGATTAAGATTAAGCATCGTAAAACAGTATTGGGGTAGGTTGTGTTGATAAATGAGATAATATTTTTGTTAGACTTGACATAGTTATTATTATTATTCTTATGTGGATAAATAATCTCCAAGGCTGTCCTTGGTGACTCCAAGAACAGCCTTGGAGATTATTTTTAAAGCTCCTTTGTTATCTTAATGTCGTCATTGTAGTAAATATGATGTTGTATATGAGCTAAGACTGGACAAGACTTTAAAGTATCCATCAAGTATTTTTTATTTATCTCATTGTAGTTTAAACACTTTACATAAATAAATCAGTAAAAGTTATGAAACTGCTCCGTTGGTCGAGTGGTCGCAAGCGCGGCTGCTGAGCATGGGATCCTGGGTTCGATTCCCGGGTCGGGTCGGGCAAAGTGTTATTGGGTTTTTCCATCAGCATTTTTTCAGTAACACCCACGACGTCTGGATTTGAGCGTGATTGATGACAGGGGACTCAAATATAAATGTTGAAATGTGGGTGTACTATTAGGTACCTACACCTCTGTTAAACCCTTCGGGTATTATAGGCGTGATGTTGTGTTATGTAAAAGTTATGTTTTCCTTTACACAAGGTACTTTTACATTCGAAACTAATGATAAAATACCTCAACATACAGACGTGCCCTTACTTCAAAACCCAACTAACTGCATAAAATGTAGTTTCGAGAAAATCGTGTTTAAAGGTTCAAATCGTAATAATTTCTATTAAAATACCGGATAATGAGTAGAGTACGTGTATTTTTGATTTCTTATTGTATTCATTATTCGGGTGGAAAAGAAAAAAGAACTTAATACTCAAAACAAGTAGGAAAAAATAAGCATTTGCTTGATAAGTGCTGCAGATTAGTGGTTTTTCCTGTAGCCGCAATGTTTTCTTATCTTTTGAAGAATAGAGTTTGGACAGCAGTTTTTTACGAATTCAAATAAACGAAATTTGTATGTTCACCTAATTGGTAATTGCTGAAACTAAGTAGAAATCTTCAGTCTCTTGACTCAGTTATTCAATTGTTATTGTTCATCTAACTTAAATCATGCCAAAATACGTCATTCCAAAAGTTACTACGTCGAATTACACGGCGCCGAATGTTTGCAACAACGAATACCGTAAGTACGAATGCACGCAGCGACGCATACCGTAACAACGAATGCACGAGACTTCGAATCACGGAACAACGAATGCACGTTACAACGAAAATCGTCACACCGAATCACATGACCCCGAAATAACAACGAACGTATCACTGACAGCAAAACTGTAAAACAAAAAAACATATCAATCGAATTGAGAACCTCCTCCTTTTGGGAAGTCGGTTAATAAAATTACAATACCAATACGGGTGTTGAACACCCGAACAGTAAACAAAAAGCCAATATCTTAACCATTTTTCCAATCGAGCAACGAAACTCAATTCATATCAATTTACTGAAAAAGGAATGGGATTTCCCTACATAACATGAAAATCATTTATATTCGTAAACCTATGAGAATGAATAGACCAACGGTATGAATAAAAACGTCAATTTACTTTATTAACCACGCCAGTTTATCTGCCAATTTTGTAGCAGGCATTTTTTTATTTTTAGTCGTTTTGATTTTTTAAAGATTTTTATCCCTTGTTGGCATAAAAGAGGGGTCATAGGGTTTTATTTAAAGGCTTATCATCACTAAACATTCTAAATTATTAAAGTCCTCCGCCGCGTCTGTCTGTCTGTTCGCGATAAACTCAAAAACTACTGCACCGATTTTCATGCTGTTTTTACCAATGGGT
The DNA here is from genome assembly GCA_949775195.1 of Diarsia dahlii. Lineage (NCBI taxonomy): Eukaryota > Metazoa > Arthropoda > Insecta > Lepidoptera > Noctuidae > Diarsia > Diarsia dahlii. The sequence goes on from OX459211.1 coordinate 18,125,002, forward strand.
AGAGTGGCTCTCGACGAAGGTTTTACATCTTTTCCACACGGGCAAAGCCGTGAGCAACAGCTAGATAATAATAACTGCCACTTGGGTCTATCTTTAGGTTAAGCCGCCCTTGCCTAGGTTGTTATGTGGATGGGACCAACAGCTTAACGTGCTTCGGAAAGCACGTTAAGCTGTTGGTCCCGGCTGCCATTTATAGATCTTTGGAAGTTGTTACAGGTAGTCAGCGAACTGAAACTCTGACAACCAGTCTTACCAAAAGGGTATCACATAGCCTAGTATTAACTGGGTTGTGGAGGTCAGATAGGCAGTCGCTCCATCTAAAATACTGGTATTCCGCTGCATCTGGTTAGACTGAAAGCCGACCCCAACATAGTTGGGTAAAGGCTAGGCAGATGATGATTTATGGGCCTACTACACGCACGCACTTCCCCACAGTTTTGCCTGCGGGATTACACGGTGCACACAGTACATAGCGCGTGTGGTTTGTAATGGTAATACAGTTTTACCAACCATACCCGCGATGTACTGTGAAGTGTGAACGAAAACTGTGGGGAAGTGCGTGCGTGTAGTAGGCCCATTAGACTTAACATTTTTGAACATCGATGATCATAGTAGGTAGGTACACACACACAGTAGTACATCAAGCATGGCCCGCAAGGGCCGACGCCAGTCGGGGCTGCGAGTTATTCGAAATGAAAACCTCGGCCCCGGACACAAAGGGCTAAAAAGGAACATGGGTGATTTTTAGTCAGTACTCGCTTCCGCTCCGCCGAAAGCGACACGAGGAGGTTACAACGTCTTATGTAAATGAAATGTAGAAGCAAACCATATAAACAACCTAACTCATAACTACCCTTACAAAATCATTTTCAGCAACATACCGCTACCCTAGCAGTCGGTAACTCGGTACAGTCTGCCACAAACTTGCGCCAATAACCAGGTGTGCCTATTGACGAACAGTCGTACACAAAACGGGCTGACTTATTGCCGAAGTTTGGCCTCTCATTTGTCCGGATTGGTTGAAAACGGTTCGGTTTTGTTTGTTGTTTGGCTAACTTCGAAACGTAAAGTGAATTGGACGGTTTTAAAATTGGTTAGGTTCCGCTTGTTTGTTTTAAGTGGATTTTTGGTGAGTTGCGGTCGAGGTGTAAAGGGAAAACGAAAAGCGCAAAGGCTGCGTAAACGGTGGGGTTTTTTGTTACACATTCACAATCTCGATTTTCACATTTCGACATGTCTGTCGTGCGGAGGAATGAGGCAAAAGTTGTCGGGAAAGTTTTAAGTATGAATGTGAATAGAGGAAGAGGAAGAGAGAGAGAGAGAGAGAGAGAGAGAGAGAGAGAGAGAGAGTGTAGAGGAAGACCAAAGAAACTATGGATGGACTGTGAGAAGCATGATATGGCAAGAAAGGAGGTGCTTGATTGCCTAATGAGACGACGAGTCAAAAACTTTGTCACATGCAAAAAAATTCTGCTGTATCGGGGGTGCGTCAACAAACATCACTCGGAACAACTGCCTGTAAGCCAAACAAATATTTATTCAATGCGGGAATCGATCCCGCGACACGCAACGCAGCAGTCAATCGCTTAGCAGGGGCTAAGCGATTGACTGCTGCGTTGCGTAGGGACGCCAACTGTGCCGTCATTCTTTTAAAACTACATAGTTTAAATATTATGAAATTAAGTTTTCACCTTTACAAAGCAGTAGCTAGCTGCCCAACAAATAATTCAAAATATTCAATTGCACCGAATTCCTTACAAATTTTCCCTTCATAGCTACTTTCACCCATGTCATCGTAAAACGATTATTTATTGAATATTTTCAGGTAATTCCACTTTATAGATGATAATGCGACATAACGATAATTTTATAGTTATTTATCTATGTGCCGTGTTCCGTTGCGTTCCGTGTTACGTCCACACGGCTACACATCAAGCTATACAAAACCAGTTAATCTTGGCCTCACTTTACTAGATCTTTTCGCACAATGAACGATCAGATTATACTGGTTTTGTATAGCTTGATGTGTAGCCGTGTGTACAAAGGATTACGTTCTTTTATAGGTTTTTAATACTTACATAATACGATTTTTATGGGAATGTAAGTAGGCTTTGCTAGTTCGTTGAACTGTAAGGATATTAAGAATAATAATGTATTTAAAGGGTGGAAGCGACTTTGAGGGTAAACAGTTACCATGACATGTATTCAGTAGGTACCTACATCATTCTCAACCCTTCAGTATAGAAATATTTTCAATTAAATTTTTTAATAGTGCTAGAGGGCCTGGGTTAGCTTGGGTGTGATTCAAAGGTCGGGCAAACTGTTATCGAATTTTTCACAAGGTATTTCCTAATAGCAGCCACTGACTCTGGATCCCTACCTGGATATTAGCCTAATGCCATGTGGCTGAAACATAACAGGTGAAGTTACGTGGCGTTATGTTATGTTACGATGGTCAAATCAAGATCAAAATCCACTGTGTAGTTTCCAACAATAAATGATTACTCAGATAAACACAAAACGACTTCGTTTTTACATCTTCAGTTTGTTACATTCGAAGTTATTTCCTAAAGAATGTAATGTTGAATTAATAACACTGAAAACAGAATATTTTCCAAGTAATATTGTAAGTAATAATGTAAGTAAATAACTTAATATTCAATCATCACCGAGCTGCATCGCGAATTTTCCCTCTTTCCGCCATGTTGTGACGTCACAGTAATGGCCGCTAATTGAAACAGCTGATCGAGCGTGACTCCATGATAATTGATCGTTGCAATGATTTATTGTGTTTGTCTAATAACTTATTAAAGATGTCTATTGTTATAGATGCCGTGGTCGGCAATAATGTCAGGTTTATGTGGCTGCCATGTTTGATTTGCAACATGCAGTAAAATGTTAGGAAATTGATGCAGATTTCTTATAACAGTGCAGTTCTGGGGGCATAGGCAAAGCAGCCCTGCCCAGCATTAGCTCTTTAGTCTGATAAATAAATAAAAATTAAATAATAAACGTTCTGTTAGAGAAATCGAAAATATGTGGATTGTTATAACCTGCCTATTTGATAATTTCATTGATGATTAATATATAAGCATAATCAGCCTATGATGTTATCACTTTTGGGACTCAGGCCTCCTCTCTATGAGAGGGAATCAATGATGGAATAGTCCAGTGCGGGTTGGCAGATGACACATGTCATTGAATTTTTGGTTCTAGCTAGGATATGCCGGTTTCCTCAAGATCTTCTTATTCACCGTTTTGAGACCATTTATAATGTAATGACACAGAAACAAACTACCCACTCTCAATAAATAATTACTCACTAAATTACATAACATCCCCAATATTTTTACATTAACATTACAACCTGAACGTATCGCCAATTTTCCCGCGCTCCAGGCGCCATGTTTGTGACGTCACATTAATGGCGGCTAATTGATACAATCGTTTGCATTATGTTGTTCTGTCACTTATTGATTTATGTTATTTGTTTGTTCCATTTCATGATTGTTTCAGGTATTTTGACTGCTTGAGGAGAAATCGAAGTCAGATTTTGACATTTCTAAAATTCAGGCATACAAATTAACCATTACGATACCGGCACTAAGTGGGATAGAATAGGCCATTTTCCTTCTCCTGAGTCCTAGGGATGACCTGTCTAGGGCAAAGCCTAAACTGCAGAGTCTAGGCTCTGCACTTCACACATTCTCAACAACATTTTGACTCTCACGTCGTCGTTACCACTGAACGCCAGTTTTTCATGTTCCACCACAAGACCCCTTTTTTTTGGTGGGTGGAAAATCATCGAATAACCCCCCCCCCCCCCCGCTCTTGGGCAGAGCGAAGGGGAGTGTCAGACTTCTACTGACTAAAAACCGAACCCATGTTCCTTCTTCGCCCTTGTGTCGGAGCCGCGTTATCCTTTCGATAATCCACAGCCCCGACGGGACCACAAGACTCCTGGGATATTGTCTTCGAAACATTTGGAGTAGGCGAAGAACTTTAGGATTTTCAAAGTTTTAAGCAGGATTTTTTTTATTGGAGGTTTATGAACCGTTTAAGGTCTATGATATTATTATTTTTAAAGAATACACCGTAGGTACATTCAGGTACAATTGTAATCAATTGGACTCACAACCATACTTGAATGTATTTGCTCACAACGGTCACTGTTAAAACTAGATTTCACCAAGTTTATGGTCAAGTTGCACCGCAGACGTTAAACGTTGTTTTTGTTGTATTACAACTGATATGTTTGACTAGATTTGCCCACGGCTTCGCTCACGTGAAAATATCGATTTTTTCATACAAACTTTCACACACATCACGCCGGTCATCCCTTAGTTAACTTCCTTGGGGATTGAATTTCGAAAAATCCTTCTTTATTCCTTGTTTACATTATAAAGGGCACCTCTGTGCAAAATTTCAGCATCTTAGCTTAGGTCCATGAGTTTGGGCTGGGCGTGGATGAGTCAGTCAGTCAGTTAGGTTTTCTTTTTTTTTTTAAATGGATAGACAAAAGTTTGGGCTGGGCGTGTATGAGTCAGTCATTCAGGATTATTATATAGACAAATTTCAACGAATTGATTAATTAATTTAATTGAAACATGAAGTACTGGCGACTAAATGACCCGGTGTAGGTTGCGAGGATTCACTGGAAGCCAGACACATGTCACTGGACGTTTTTCGGCTGAAATGATGATGATTATGATTACTGGCGATATGTGAGTCTACTACACTAAAGGAATACTTCTGAATAAATTTCAGTGAATTACAGGTGTGTTTTATGATAATAATTGTAATTTGACGATACGAAAAATTTACATTACAATCAATTTCCTTGACTTAAAATTACTTCGCAACTGACAGACAAGTTGTACAAATCCAGGGGTTACGTCCCATCGCTGCTTTGTACAGAGAAAGGAACATAAAAGCACCGGCAAAGCGCTAATGGTGCTAACAGCCAATAAAGTGTTTACCGTAATACTTTAATTAATCGGCTCTCTCATCTTTGTATCGATGAAACGTGGTGACAGGTAGGGTAGGCTTTACGAAAAGAAACAATCGGTTGGTTTCTTTAATAACTGGAAAGTAAAGGCAAGTTCCGTGTGGTGTCGGACGGGTTCCGTGTGGTGTCGGACGTAAAGAATAGCACCATCCCATATCTTCCCGTGGGTGTCGTAAGAGGCGACTAAGGGATGTACCAGAGAATGGGCAGCAGCGTTCTCTGTATCTTTGTAACAAATAACTATACTGCGATCGCCAACCCGCCTGCCAAGCGTGGCGATTATGGCAAACCCCCCCAAAAATGCCTGGGGGAGGCCTATGTCCAGCAGTGGACGTCTTATGGCTGAAATGATGAATGATGAATGATGAAAGGCAAGTTGTAAGTGAAAATGATTGAAAGTTAAGAGAAAAAGTTCTAAAATAGAGAAAATCTACTTTATCATACTTATTTGTCATTAAAATACGATAGTCACTCTGTCGATCTATTTAAACTTCACGCCTTGTACAGGTCAGGTGTACCTAACACCTGTCGGGACTGCGGGTTGTTCGAAAGAGATACCGCGACCTCTACACAAAGGGCTAAGAAGGGACATGAGTGGTTTTTAGTCAGTAGAAGTCTGACACTCCCTACCGCTCTGCCCAGAGAGAGAGGAGTCATTTGATAATGTCCCACCCTCCAAAAAAAAAAGGTGTACCTAACAAGTGTGCCCTGCCAGTTCACAACATAAGACACTTTTGCCTAGCTCATAAAAAAATTCTTTTTGTTACTAAATCATCCAAAAATACTCATCTCCTCATCATGTGACAGCGCAAGTCAAGCGAAGTAAATTGATTGCCACCGGTGCTCTGTGGCGACCGACCGGCTATCCGTCACTAATGTAGGGGATGTCTTCTACCAGACCATTACTTTGGCTATTATGAGTAAAGCACACTTCATTACGCTTTTGGTGACTTAAAATGTTCGCTGTTTGTTTAGGAATCAGATTATCAGAGTTTATTGATGAAAATTAAGATTTTGTAATATATTTTTAAACAAAAAGAAAATATGTTTGTTTACTATAATCTGTAAAAACATCTAAGGAGCCAGATAGTCAGAAAACCACCAAAACTTAACGATGAGGCCGAGAGGAAGGTGCCCGATCAGGCAATCGAACCCACTGCCCTGGGCGCACAGCAGTCGCGTGCACTAGACCAACGAAGCAGTTGATTTAACAAGAAAATAAAAACGATTGTTTACTCTACCCGTCATTCCTAGTATTTGGAAAATAATAATAATAATCGTTGATTTATAAGAAGGGGTACATTTACAATAAAATAATAACAGTTAAAATAGAGCACACTTGTTTTTTTTTAAAACCTAAGTGTCAGGAGTCAGCAGACAGTCATAAAACAACCAAAAGTTCGTTATCCTAACTTAACACATCCATGTAAACTAATTATAACTGCAATAAGGTACTAGTATTTCCTACGAAGCCTAACCAACGTACAAGAAGCCACCATGTTCATATTACACAACGCTTAGCTTACCCCAGTAATCCGGCGACGTTGTCAGCGTAAATTATCTATTCTGTTAGAACAATGGTGCTTGTGTCACGCGACGCTTATCTCGGATTAACTTAACAGTTTGCTAGATCGTTAACTGGCCGTGGTGTATGCGGCCACACAGTGCGTTCCGCGTTCCAATGTCAAAAATTTGAGTTTTTTTTTTATAAAAATGGAGGAATATTTGTTCTGACTTTTGTCCTGATTACAACCAGCCTTTTTCCACCTATATAAAGTATTTAAAAAAAAAGTAATTGAAATATAATTCATTAAGTATGCCAGTTGATCTGTGATAATGGTCTCGTTCATACCCTAGAGTTTTGGGATATAAAAAAACTTTGTAAAGCATATTTCCCTCCGACTTGTGTTTTTTGCTTGCCTCATTGGAAGAAAAATATTCCTTTTACTTTTTTCATGAAGCAGGTCCAGGTTCATATAATTATACTAAACTGACTGAACGATATTTTGGACCTTATTGATCACAATCTCTAGGTTTTAGGAACCTTAAGAAGCTCCTTCTTAAGTTTTAACGCTCAAACTTTCCAGAAACTTACAAACACTTTTCACTTAAACTTTCCCTACCTTTCTAACCGGGACTCAAACTCGTGTCTACCGTCATTCAAGCCGACAACTAACAACTAAGCTATCTTCTGTGTAACATTTTTCGATCTATCAATTATGATGTTTTGACGGGCCGAGCGCTTGAGGCGACATCTAGCGAACAAAGTGATAAATTATCGCTATATATTGTTACTTTTACGTGCTTTTACTTTGTTAGCTATCCATTGTCTGGTGGATGGAAGCGCTGCTGCTGTACACGTGGTGTTGGGTTCGATTCCCAGGTCGGCCAAAGTGTTCTTGGATTTTTCCATCAGGAATTTCTCAGTAGCAGACACGAAGACTGGATCTGTGCACCGTTAGTGACCAAAAGCATTTAGATTCTGTTGATGGGATATAAGATATTTTTACAGTCAAAAATGTTTTGTATTGGCATATGAACTGCAGTTACATAAATTTTTATTACTGGTTCGAGTGATGAAAGATGATTGCACTAGTGTAATCCTCAGTCTACTCCAACGATACCCATGGGAGTAGTTGGGTGGTCTTTTTACCTATTCATAGTCCCTACGTTTCATCTTTGTTCGACTTGATTTGAAAACAAAGGAGTCTTTTTGGCTTTTCTATTAATATTACAACGGTAAAAAATGACTTTCTCTGTCTTGGTATATGGACCAACGAATAGAGTCACGGACAAATCTAGGCAACCTCGGCTTAACCTGAAGATTGGCTGTATTTATTTACCCACGAACTCCTCCGCAAATATATTGTGTACTTAAATGACTTATCATCATCATGTGTGATAGTTGTGGAATATTATTATTATTATTACTACATAGTATAAAACTAAGTCGCTTCCCACTGTTTGTCCCTATGTACAGTGCGATCAAATTATCTTGGCAGCTCTGAACATAGGCTTTGCGAAATTTTACGCATGTAAACTTGGGAATAAGACTGTTATTGCCAGATAAACCAATACTTAAACGATCAGAAAATATCTAATTTAAACAGTGAGAAATACAAATAAAATAAATATCATAACACTTTTATACATTCGTTGTAACAAAATGACCTGCACGAAGTTCGGAGCTGCCAAGATAATTTGATCGCACTGCTTAGATCTTTAAAACTACGCAACGGATTTTGATGCGGGTTTTTTTAATAGATAAATGATTCAAGAGGAAGGTTTTAGTATCTTTTGTGTACCAGTGCGAAGCCGGGGCGGGTGGGTCACTAGTGTTTTATAATTTTAATGTTCAGTAGATATAACACAAAACTTAACATAGGTAAATCTTCATTAATACCCTACTGTCCGACATAAAGTTAATCCATGGCTGACCGCCTCACTTGTCACAACCTCATAATATTATTCCAGAATTCACAACTATTTTACATAAAGCACATGTCATTAATAATTCATAATAAATTAATGTTTCACTGCAAACGGACGTAACCATGTTACTTTTGCAAAATATTTTACGACAGACAAGGCGGAAATTTTACGAGATCGTTAAACAGTTTAAAGATAATTAAAATAGCCCAATTTATGGTTACGGGCTATTAAAAAGTGCATAATTTTGTGAGGAGTAAGTAAAATTTAAATAGGTACTTGTCCAGGGTGGTGGGTATTTGGTTAAGTGAAGGGAGGAAAAATTGGTAGTGTCCGATCGAAGCTTCCGTTTCCGAGAGATTAGTAGAAAACAAGCATTTAAGATCAAGCGCGACTAAATATCGACCAAAGTGGCAGTTATTATTAAGCCACGAGCTCCTCTAACAGTATATTAATATTAGCAACAAGTCCTCTTCAGAAATTTACCACAAAGTAGTCTTATCAATCAATCCTTCCGTTTTCACCTATTCCAATTTCCGAATACTATCTCTGTTTACCCCCAAAATATAGATAGTGATAACTAAGACACCGGCTGCACTAATGCACGTGTTATCACTGCCCTATGTTCGGGTCACTGACCGATTAGAGAATTAGGAAGTCAGGAGTGACCTAAAATACGTTACATAAGAATTGATTTATTATATTTTGGGCTTGATCGCACAGATAAGTCAGAGGTTGTGAAATACTTTCAATTTTTATTAAAAGCAAACTTAATTTAATCTAACTTTAATTTTTAGCTCTCAAAACGGTGAAGGAAAACATCGTGAGGAAACCGGCATGTCTTAGAACCAAAAAATTCGAAGATACGTGACTTATAGCCATAGATATATTGTATAAGTGAATTATAGCCCGTCCCTCTCCTAGAGAGGAGGCCTGAGTCCCTGTAGTGGGAACATTATAGGCTGATGATGATGATAATGATGAATAGACTCTGCCCGCGGCTTAATCGGCGTAATCCAGTTTATAAACTTAGGTACTGTATGTTAATCACGCTCTAATCCGTTGAGTAGTTTTTCCGTCAAAGAGTAACAAACATGACAAACCTTCCCATTGTTAATATACTTAAGTAGTAGTAAAATTATTAAGTGCGTCTGCTGAGCATGATTGGATTTTTCCGTCACAAATTTCTAGGTAGCAGCCATGGAGTCTAGATTTGTGAACCCTTTGGGGTTTACAGGCGTGACGTAATGTAAGATTATGAAGTTTTATTTTTCAGCTTTATGTGTCAGTTCACAAACTCATCTATCTTTATTTCAATTAGTGGTGCATTGACCATAGTGAGCTGATTCCATTCAGTTTCAATTGTGAAAGTATGCACCAGATGCTTGTAATTCTGTAAAGACTCTTTATCCGTACTGAAACAACTGTTACCCATTCTTATTTATTCATAGTTACTCCAACTTCGACATAAAGTACAAGACTTTCCCCAATAACTTTCGTTCGAAAACTATTGATTTACGATGTCGTAGGACGCTAAGTAAGTTTTCATTGCGTTTTTCAACGAAACTTTTATGACGCACGCGTTTTACGCCCGCCATCTTGCGGACCGTTTTATTGCATTTGAATTTCGAACTTTCGAACATAAATATGGAATTGTAGTTTGATGTTTGAATGGGGAATGACGAAATGATTGTGATGTGTTATTGATAAAATTGTGGGTAGTTACTTAGAAGTATATCAACCTCACGCTTGCGTTTTTGAAAGAGTTGGTAGGGTTGTTCTGTGCAGTGAAGTGGTCATATCACAAGATATGTTGAAGTCCCATGTAATAAGGGTAAAGACTCTATTACCATTAAGGTGGAAGAACATGACTATTTTATCAAAAAGTCATTCAATGGGATTAAATGAACTTAGAGGGTGCCGGGTAGTATTGATGGCATCATTATAACTCTGTAAAACCTTAATTGCTACTGTCATTAATCATACTATAATCAAAATAAAAGCTTACACTGTTTTGCAAATTGCAAAAAAGGTAATTTCTCTTGTGTTTTCCCCGTAAATGGACACAAAATCACATTCCCAGCTGCTCCTGAGAGATTCCTGTTGAAAAACCTAGCTTGATGTGCTGGCGTTTTTTTTTTGGAGGGTGGGAAATCATCAAATGACTCCTCCCGCTCTGGGCAGACCGGTAGGGAGTTTCAGACTTCTACTGACTAAAAACCACCCATGTTCCTTCTCGCGGTATCTCTTTCGAAGAACCCGATTATTTACAAAATTCCTTCTCGTTACATACTAACTCACATCTACCAGTAAATCCTAGAATACTACCCACCCCCGAAACTCCCAAAGACATCAAGCCCAAAATCTATACACACAAATTATTTACACAAAATCAGGAGCCCGTATAGCCGAACAAAAACAACATAAACACGACGGTTCCGCATGTAATGGGGGCAAAACAAACAGATTTAAACGTTGTATAATGTAAACTAGCTTTATTTGCACACCGTACTAGTTTGTTTGTACCGCTGGTAGGTATTATTGTTTTGTAGGCAGTACTAATGTATTTTAGGATGTTCATTCGGTGAGCTGGAATGGGAAATGGAGCTCGTTTTCATAAAATATGTAGTAGTCCAATGGAATGGACAATCAGGCGGGTTGTTCAAAAGAGATACCGCGGTCTCGACATGAAGAGCTAAGAAGGAACATGTGTGGTTTTTAGTTAGTAGAAGTCTGATACTTCCATCCGTTCTTTCCAGAGCGGGATGAGTCATTTTGATGATTTCACAACCTTAAAAAAAAGTCTTTATTTCAACACGTTAGAAGACTGACTGCCTCGTTGGTCGAGTGGTCGCAGTCGCAGCTGCTGAGCACGAGGACCTGGTTTCGATTCCTGGGTCAGGCAAAGTGCTATTGGGTTTTCCATAAGGAATTTCTCTATAGCAGACACGGAGTCTGGATTCAGTCCAGTTGATGGCAATAGGCTTGCCTAACAGCTTTTCCTACTCCTCCGCTTTTCTTTTATGATTAATTTCGTCGGAGGGTCCAAGACAGTTAAACTGTTACTCTGGGACTTCGTCGAGCTTCATTGTCTCGTCGCTTTTCTTGTGGTCGGCACTGTTGATTCTGGCTAACAGGAGTTACAGTGGTTTAGGAATAGTGTGGCGGGTTGATACCATAAAAAAGAAGGCTTGAACCCTTCTGCTAAATCCAATGGAAAAGGGGGTGACCGTATTGCCATCAACCGGGCGATACATTCCTCATACAAAAGCTCACTAACACTTTTCTCGGCCGGATCGAACCGAAAACCTCTAGTTCAGCAGTCACGCTCGCGACCACAAGACCAATACAACTAGTAATTTACTCAGTAACAAAACCAAAGTTCACTTACAGGCACCGAACCCCCCTCTTCAAGTTACACGCCCTAAACTGCACAATGCATCAGCACCTCCCAATTATCAACTCCAAAGAACAATTATCTACAGTCCAAAACTCAGTATCTACGAACTTTCAACACCTAACTCTCTGCCTAGCTCCTTGAAACGCAGATTGATAGTTTATAGTTGTCGATTGTTGCCCAACTTTGCAGACTGACTGGTTATAACAGCTACTAGCTATGGATTAAGGATGTTATGGAGCTCTGTAACCGTAACCGAAATCGGAAATCCGAATTAAAATAATATCCGGAACCGCAAACCTACTGTGATAATTTCTGATAAAGGCGAAGTCTAAATTATTTTTAGATATTTTTTTTTTGATTATTTTCAAGAAATTGACGGATTTTAGGGGTTTATAATTTTGGTTTTAGGGATAAATATTTTGACAGTTTATAACACTGAACGGATGAACAACAACACAGAACGGATGGCCGATGGGGCCGGATAGTTCTGGAGTGGCGACCGCGAACCGGAAGACGTTGCGTTGAAAAAGCGGGTAAAAGCGTTTTCTGTATGGCTCCTAAAATTTATAATAAAATACCTCTGTCATATAAAACATTGCCAGTAAATTTATTTAAAAAAAGATTCGAGATTTATTAACAGACAAGTGTTATTATAATATATATGACTTTTTGAGTGACACTATTTGACATTGTGTTTTGCATATATTTTTTATATAATTTCTTCTTTTTTTACATTATTTGACATTTATTATTTCTCTTCAATATTTCTGACATTTTATAAATTTTACTGACTTATTTATATTGTACAATATTTGACATTTATTATTTCTCTTCAATTTTTGTCACATTTTATGACTTTTACTGACTAGTTTATTTTGTACAATATTTGACATTTATTTACCTTAATTTTTTGTGACATTCTTTGAGTTTTACTGACTTGTTTATTTTGAACTTTAATTTTTGCTTTTTCTTTGTTATTAATTTTATAAATTTGTACGCCTTACGGGTGAAACATGTACGTACGAAATATTTTTAATGTAACATCCTGCATGCTTAACTTGCATGTATACACATGTTTGGACAAATAAACTGATCTTTTATCTTTATGAAAGGCCTCCCACTAGGTGGACCAATGACCTGGTGAAGGTTGCGGGGATCCGCTGGATGCGAGACGCACGGGACCGGTCAATGTGGTGACACTTAGGGGAGGCCTATGTCCAGCAGTGGACGTCTTTCGGCGGAAATGATGATGATGAACACTGTGATTGTTTTGCCCGGCCGAGACATCACTTGTCAGTTGCCAGATTGTGTGGTAAGATTCTAATATCAGTAACCAAAATTATCCGAAAAGATCATACGAAATAATGTGTCCACGGAGTTCCTTGCCCGATCTTCTCCATAGAGATCTACAATAGGGAATGGGCAATTAGAGTACTTCCACAAGTTATTATGCCTTGTGATTGTGAAAAAAAATAAAACGAACCTACGTTAGTTTTATTGACATCTGACATTCGAAGTGCCTGTAATGGTAATTGAAGTAAATGCTTTGAGTTTGAGTTCAATTTCATATCCCTAACCATAGCCAAAATTGGTATACTATTCCTATATCCGTATCCGTATCCAGATCCGAAATGTCACATCCATAACATCTCTGCTACGGACTACGGCGCTGGGAACAGTTAGGGAGTTTGGTTTTGTTCAATCGGTCCGATAAGGCTGGAGGTAATTATTTCGAAGCTTGTTTTGGTTGTAAGGTAAGCTTGTAAGTGGGGTAGGAGTTTATCATTAAATTAACACTTTTTTCCTAAAGCCAGACGCCTAATTTTTTTAACAGAATGGGAAAGGTGGCATGTACTGAAAATACCTTGGATTAGACCAAGTACCACAAACTTAAAATCGAAGACATGTGACATCTACCTACCTGCAATGGGCCCGCGTGGTGGATTATAGTCATCCTTCTCCTAGAGAGGAGGCCTGAGTCCCTGCAGTGGGAACAAAGGCTGATGATGAAAACGTGAAGCAAAACATCGCGAAGAACCGGTATGTCCTCATCATCACCATCCAGCCAGAATTCACCCACTGCTGGATATAGCCCTCTCTTTTCTTGAGCCAATTTCTACGCTCCTGTGAAAGCTTCCTTCAGATTTTCCCCCCTATGGTAGGTACCTATGTCGTCTGCACGTCTCAATAATGAGCCAAATATTTGAAGAAATATTAAATCCCCAGACCCGCCCAACACACTCTGTGTCAGTGGGCAGGACAAAGGTATGTTTATGAAACCACACCTCTGCCTACCTCTTCGTGAAATACAGGCATTATGTTATGCGAAACTGGCTCTTACCAGTCTCTAGTCACAAAGCGGTTTATCCGCAGCAGTATCTAACGTAACTACGACCGACTAGAAAGTATAATATACTGCCTTAAGCTCACCGTTAACACGGGGTCTAGCTAACCCCAGACTAATAAGGCATTTAAATTTATATAACGTCTGTAATCCCTTGGTAATACAGTGCCAACATATTTGTGCAACATAGGTTAATTCTCATAAGGAAACTTTAGTAAGTATGGTACTTTCACAAGGCATTAAGATTCGATTTGTAGTGGCTGACATTTAGATTGTCACGATCTAAGTATTTAGGTACACACGACAAAGCAGTCTTGTATGCGGGGAAAGCGGTGAATTTACCTACGTATTGTTATTACACTGAAACTGAATTTTGTGCACTCATAAATTGATCTACTATGGCCCTTAGGCCAGAGAAGAGAAAGAGGTATCTTTATTTAATAAAAAGAGAACTAAATCTACAAAAAATTGAAAATTTGTCTACAAAGAAATGAAACTTTAAACCATATTTAGTTAAATATTTCTCCTGCTAGACTATCCAGTCTAGCAATTTTATTTTTATTGAACTTACTTACTTTTTAAATTGTGTTCGATACTATAATAAAATAGATCCGTTACTGTATGAGGCACTTAACTGATTTTAAGTTAGTTCTCCCCCAATGCTGTAGTTACGATATCATCATAATCATTGTCCTGTCCTTGTCCCATTCCATTTGGAGTCGGTGCCACACACGTATCAGTTACGATAAACCTACTATAAATAATGTTAGCTGTCTGTCTGTCCATTTTAATGTTCTAAAGAACTGTAATAAACCCTTTTTTTTTGGTGGGTGGAAAATCATCGAATAACCCCCGCCGCTCTTGGGCAGAGCGAAGGGGAGTGTCAGACTTCTACTGACTAAAAACCAAACCCATGTTCCTTCTTCGCCCTTGTGTCGGAGCCGCGTTAACCTTTCGATAATCCACAGCCCCGACGGAACTGTAATAAACCCTCAATTTCATAGTTCAGTAAATCAGGTGTGTCAAAATTTTGATGCATAATACCTATTAATGCATACTTATTCTATCTATCCAAGTTACATGCACACCAACCTATTAACCTCACTGTACTCGATGCGTATATCGTGCTGCAGTCTTATGTACTCGCCTTAGACGGAGGAATTGAATTACTGAGCGGTTAGTTCCTTGTGTGGCAGCTCTGGCAGCCCCTTTGGCTTAGCAGGGATATAGATGTAAGTTAGTGTCTGCCGTGAGTAAGGGTGTCGCCACGGGAAGATGTATGTATGTTAGTCGAGAGTCGATAAGTTTGGGTGTAGTGTAGTGGGTTAACTATGCTGAAGTAAAGCGGTCCCTAGATGGCAAACTTGCTTGACAAGCATTTTGCGTGCTTGACGTGCATGCTTCTAAACGTCCAAGCACGCTTGATAAGGTTTTTGACACTAGTATGTATAGAGGAGCTCGTGGCTTAATATGAACTGCCACTCAGGTCGATCTTTAGGTAAAGCTGTGCTTGCCTAGGTCGGTCTGTGGATGGGTGACCGCCCGACATACCGAGTTTCCTCCGTGCCTCGGAAAGCACGTTAAGCTGTTGGTCCCGGCTGCCATATATTATATATAGATCTTTGGCAGTCGTTACAGGTAGTCAGTGACCTGAAATTCTGACATCCAGTCTTACCAAAGGGTATTGTATTACCTAGTATTAACTGGGTTGTGGAGGTCTGATAGGCAGTCGCTCCATGTAAAATACTGGTATTCAGCTGCATCCGGTTAGACTGGAAGCCGACCCCAATATAGTTGGGAAAAGGTTAGGCAGATGATGTATGTATAGATTAATGTAGGAATTTTTCATCATAACATTGCACCTGTAATCCCCGAAGGCTTAGGCAGAGGTGTACGCATTAGTACACCCATATTTCGCCAGTTATGTTGCAAAGAGGTGGTTAGTTAGACTAACCACAAAGACAGAAAGAGTGAAGTCCCATGTAATAGGCCACACACTCAACAACCGGGCGAAATTCCAGACTCTGTGACTGCTACTGAGGATTTCCTTATGCAAAAACCCAATAACACTTTGGCCGACCTGAGAATCGAACCCAGGACCTCATTCACAGCAGTCGCGCTTGCAACTACTAGACCAGGGATGGCGAACCTTTATGGACCAACGTGCCATAAAGTAATAAAGTAAATCAAAAGTAACCTTCATAGACTAAGCTAGTAAGAAACTCTGTGACAGAAAATTTAAAAGAAAAAGTATTGACAGCTTGTCAGCCTGACGTAAGTGTCATAACATTGAAAAATATGAAAATTATTTATTTTATTTTAGATATTTTATAAGAAAACGATTCGTTTTCTAAGACCGATTCGCAGAATAGTAATGCAAAAACCAATAAAACGTATGATAGATGCGTAATAATATTAAAATAAATGTTTATAGAGTACTCGAGGAGTACTCACTCATTATCTTTCACTATTTTTTCGTGACTTTCTTCATTAATAAATGCACTTTGTTTATTCATATTTAAAACACTTTGTACACAAACACTTTGTAACAATTATACGAGTAAGAATATTTTAGAAGGAGAAAGCAGAGAGACAAAACAGAAAAACTTTACACCTTTACAACGTGAGGTTATAAATTATTTAATTTGACAACCTCAGTTGACAACCTTGTTATTTTCCGTAACCATAGCAACCTGGTTGAATACTGAATCTTGAATATTTTCGTTAGGGAATTTCTGGATTCGCTCTCCACGCTCAAGGCCCGCGATAGAAGCTATGCAATAGCTTAAAAAATGTTTATTGACCTACCTTACACGTGCCGTCAAATATAATATTATTGCTGAGTCTTTATTGGCCGATAATAATTAACTAAATTTTTTAAACTATAAGTTCTTTCTTTGCTACCAATAAGAAAAATCTTGACCTAAGATGTCGTAATAAATGTTTAAATTCTACGTGTAATTCACATTTAAAGTAAGATTGCATCTTGGAATGGACTCCTATACCAAATGGTTTCTAATCGAATTGTATGTTATAGGTACATCTCTAAAAAATAATTACCCGTAGGCGTAGTTGAAAATATGGTTTAAAATTCGGTAGCGTGCCTAAAATATTATGCAACGTGCCACCAATGGCACGCGTGCCATTGGTTCGCCATCCCTGTACTAGACTAACGAGGCTGTTAAAAATACAACCACAATGACACTTTATTGTTTTCCTATAATTTGCACTAAAAATAAAAAGGACAAAGTTCACAATGCATTATGCAGCACTCCTGGATTAGTCAGCTATTTACGCAAAAGCTTTGTCCCCACAAACAAATCACCACTGACGGTTTGTTTGTTTTTGTGGACCTAACAAACTTTCAAAAAACACTCTCTGAACGGAACTGAACAATATGACCAAAAATGCTGCACTAAAACGTTTTTAAATCTGTTATTCTAAAGTCTCCTTTCAGTTACGCTAACCATCTGTGAAAAGGAAATGGCTACTGTTAATACCGGTACTGTCGAAGCGTGAAGATTGTTATATTGTTGTTACTAATTGAGGTAAATTAGTTTTGTTGGAAACTGTTGAGGTTCTACTACAAGTTATTAAGATGTTCCTTTGTTCATTAATTGGGTACTTTCCTGAGTTATTAAAATATGATTCTGCTTAGTCCATCAGTTAGATTTTGGAAAAATATTCGATACGTGTTTTTTGTTTTATCAAATTAATAATTTACGAAGTTAAAACGCGTCCAAGATCATGAGTGGGGGGGCTTGTGACGTCACTTTTCAATAAAAAATATACTTAAACATGACATCACACGACTTTTCGAAGCACTGCGAATTGTTCCATTTGTTTGAAAATTGAGCTGGACTCACACTTGCTCACACACTCGCTTGTTCGACTGCCTCGTTGGGTTAGTAGTCGCAACAGCGACTGCTCAGCATGGGATCCTGGGTTTGATTCCCGGGTAGAGCAGTGTTGTTGGATTTTTTCATCAGGAATTTCTCAGTAGCAGCCACTGAGTCTAGATTTGTACCTGGTTGATCACTGTTGATATCAATAGGCTAGCCCCCGATTACATGTGACTTAAACGCAACTAGCAAAATGTGGGTGAACTATTAGTTACTCCTCTGCCTAGTCCTTCGGGGAATACAGGCGTGATGTTATGATATTAATTCAAAGATTGTTGTCGTAAAGGCAATTTACTTGGCAATGTCCTCTTGTCTGCAAATAAGAACAAACTGCCTCTTTTTTATTTGGTGGGTGGAAAATCATCGAATAACCCAACCCTGCTCTTGGGCATGCAGAGCGAAGGGGAGTGTCAGAATTCTACTGACTAAAAACCAAACCCATGTTCCTTCTTCGCTCTTGTGTCGGAGCCGTGTTATGCCTTTCGATAATCCACAGCCCCGACGGGATCCACAGCCCCGACGGGAGAACAAACTGCCTCCATTAATCTTGCGTTATCGACCTTTATATCGTTTATTATACCTATATAGTGGTCATTGAAGTACTTGAGGACATAGACGCAATTGAGATTGTGTCAGTGAAGAACCAGGTGAACTGGTCATCGTTCACCTGGTCCGACCTCGTAGTTTGACTACATAGTCGGACCACGCGGTCCTAAGATTTAGTAGTTCGACTGGCGAGATTCTAAAATCGAACCAACTGGAAAAAAAAGTTCACATAGTCCGATTGATCGGACTATGCGGTCGGACCACGTGTCCATAGCCGTGAAGCCGTTCATGTATGGGAGTGACTTATGCTGCCATAAACGTCAAAAAGTAATTTTTTGCCACTTTTTCAAGCCGTTGATGGTTGCTTACCGTTATGGCTGATGTATTCATGTAAAACTGGTATTCAGCTACATTGGGATAGACTGGAAACCCTGTAACATAACATAACATCACGCCTGTAATTTCCGAAATATCAGGCAGAGGTATTCCTAATAGTACACCCACATTTCGCCAGTTATGTAAGTCCTTTGTAATAGGGCGAGCCTGTTGCTAATTTGCTATCAACCGGTAGGAAGCCCTGCTGTTGTATAAAAAAACTAGGCGGACAGCGAGATACAAAAAGTAAGTTCTATTACACCCAGTAAAAGTACTGCGTATGTATGTAAGTTTATTTTCGTAACACAATCTGTCGCAAAGTGGCTAGCTCCAATTCATATTATAATGAAGAAGTTTACCATAAAAGAAAACTCCACCTTCCAAATGACTCCGCATTTCTTTCTTTTTTCCTCCAAAATCTAAGGGTTGAATGACACTCCCAAAAAACTTGAATCACCCCATAAAATACATACACTATAAAAGGGGGTGTGTTAAAAGTTGGCCAAGGGTTGAAACTCGCCCCCTTATTGTGTTTTATTTTATGTCTGAACTTTTTGCTTATTGCGGACAATGGCTCGGGTTTTTCGATGTGGATACGTTTCAGTTAAGATTTCGTTTTTTCCTTAAGTGACTATTTTGCCCAAAGGCATTTTATGTTGAAAATGGTGTTTTTGGTGAGCAGTTCACACTCACAACCAATATCCTATCTGTTTTGGATAATTATCATCACTACATATTATCAAACAAAGTACTCCGCCGCGTCGGTCTGTCTGTTCGCGATAAACTCAAAAACTACTGCACCGATTTTCATGCTGTTTTCATCAATGGGTAAAGTGGTTTTCGACAAAGGTTTTAGTATATAATTTGACCGACATCCACGCGGGTGAAGCCGCGGTCATCAGCTAGTTAATAATATACCTTTTGCTTTTACAAAATGCAGGTTGAGAAGTAAATTAATATCTAAGTTTTTAGGAAAAGTCTTCTTGATGTTCTACTCAATCATCATCTGCCTATCATTTCCCAACTATGTTGGAGTTGACTTCCCTTCCAGTATCACAGGATGCAGCTGTATACCAGTATTTTACATAGAGCGACTGCCTATTTGACCTCCACTACCCGAAACACCGCCATTGCCATTGCCCGAAATTCTAAACCATGCCAAGTACTATTATACAATAATAAAATAATATAATAAAAGGGGGCGAGCCTATTGCCATCAACTGGGCACAAATCCAGACCCCACGGCTGCTACTGAAAAATACCTGATAGAAAAACCCAGTAGCACTTTGCCCGACCTGGGATTCGAACCAAGGACCACAATGCACAGCGCTTGCTGCTATCACTGGACCAAAGGGATAGTCGAGGCAGTGACGGCATCTAGACCATAATTAAGACGGTGAACCTGTTTGAAGTATTATAATTACTGACAGTAGCTCATAATATACTTAATCTAATAATATTACTCGTAATTAATAAGTCAAATCAGACGCTTAACGACTTTGATTAATGAGGAACAGCAACGGCGTCTTCAGATCAAGATGACGTATTGTGTCATAATCATTAATTATTCCATAATTAGCTTTTATGTTTTTACATTTATTCTCGTCTGACGTTAAGATGATCTAATTGAGTTCACTTTATTTTCGTTTGGTATATTTTTGATTAAATCATTTTATTGCCATCATCATCTGCCTAGCCTTTTTCCAACTTTGTTGGGGTCTCCACAACCCAGTTAGTAATGGGTAATATAAGATATTCCCACCTGAGCACCTATTTTTAGAGCACCTATGCTTAGAGCACCAAAAGTATTCCGATTTTCCGACTGACTGACTGACTGACTCATCAACGCCCAGCCTAAAACCTTCGACTTAGAAAGCTGAAATTTTGCACAGAGGTTCCCTTTATAATGTAGATAAGGAATAAGGAAGGATTTTTCGAAATTCAACCCCTAAGGGACTTAAATAGGGGATGAAAGTTTGTATGGAAAATCGTCATTTACACGCGGGCGAAGCCGCTGGCAAAAGCTAGTCGATAATAATAACAGTAAAGTTCCACAAACTACCAGGAGAACAGAAACATATGATACCTCTTGGTAAGACTGAATGGTTGTACTTTCGGGTCACTGACTACAACAACACAAATGGCTAAACGTGATTTCTGAGGCACGGAGGAAACTCGGTATGTAATGCACCTACCCACAGACCAACCTAAGCAAGGGTGGCTTAACCTGGAGAGCGGCTGTTATTATCAAGGTACGAGCTCCAACCTCAGTCGCGATACTATAGGATAAAACTTCAACTTTTTTTCTCTTGAAATCTTTCTAAACAATGAAAGTTTTCATGCTGTTCAAAGACTCACTACAATTTAAAAACAAACTCTTATAAATTCAAATTCAAATTCAAATTTATTTATTGTTTGTCACAGGTGAAATATTAGGTCTTATGATTACAATATATTGGATCGCTGCAACATACCTATAAGGTGTACAATTTTTGATGCTGGTTCCACATTTATAACATTCACTACATTTTACTGAATTTCAAAACAATTATTCGCTCTAAGTCAGCGTCCATCATTCATCATGCATTAATATAGTTACAAGTTCACGTAGTCAGTTAAACAAATTAAATTATCCAATTGATTTCATGATAATTACATGATACATTGATGTCATTAATATTAAATTATTCGTTAATGTCATTCAAATTAAATTATTGATTTATGTCATACAAATTAAATTAGGTACTCATTCAGTCATTGTCTAAAGGTCAATCAAAGTCATCAATATTTTTGTCATTAAAAAAGTCATTAATTGAATAGTATGCCTTACATATCAAAAATTCCTTTAGACTTTTTTTAAAACTATTTAAGGTTAAAGTACCTTTTACATTTTTTGGAAGTTTGTTATAAATTTTCACACCTATCCCAAATATACTCGTTTTAAACTTAACTGTCCTACACTTAATTCCACTTAATTCATGTTTATACCGTGCGCTTCTCAATGTGTCATATTTATTTAAATCGCGTTTTATCATTACTGCTGCTTCATAAATGTATAGTGATGGAAGCGTTAAAATGTGTAGTCTTGGAAACTCTGTTCTACATGAATCGGTTTGTTTAAGCCCACATATACTCCTAATACACTTTTTCTGGGCCTTAAAAGCATATTCTCTGTTGGTTGAATTGCCCCAAAAAAGAATACCATATTTGATTGTAGACCCTACGAGTACGTATGCATGGTAAGCGCTAAGTAATGCTCTCTCGTTAACAATTTTTCTTAGCATGTAAAGGGCATATGAAAATTGGTTTAATTTTTTACAAACATGATCAACCTGAAGTTTCCAATTTAGCCCAGAGTCAATATAAATACCAAGAAACTTAGTGTTGTTCACTTCTTTTAATTGTTCGCCTTTGTAATGTATTTTCAGATTTTTTCCCGAGTTAGTATTTTTATTTGTGAAAGTCATATAATTCGTTTTGTCAATATTTATTTTTAGATTATTTACTTTTAACCATTTTAAGATATCTTCAAGTGATTCGTTAATGTCGTTTTCATAATTGTCTTTATCTTTGTTCGTAAAAATAGCTGTACTATCGTCTGCAAATAGTATCATTTCCTGTTTTATAATTTTCGGTAGATCGTTTATGTAGATGATAAACAAGAGAGGTCCAAGAATACTTCCCTGTGGCACTCCATACATAATAGTTCTTGGGTCTGACGTATATGTTTGTTCTAACTTTTTGTCATTTATTATTTGTGTTATCTGTGTTACTTGTGATCTGTCCGATAAATATGATTTAATAAGATTTAGTGCATTTCCTCTTACCCCATACTTTTCTAGTTTGTTCAAGAGTATTTGATGATCTACATGATCAAAGGCCTTAGACATATCCATAAAAATGGCAGTTAAATGTTGCTTGTTATCTAGCCCTGTCATGACATTTTTAAGAAAATTTAATAGAGCACTGCTAGTGGATCTGTCTTTTCGAAACCCGAATTGTTCGTCTGCAAATATGTTGTTAGCTTCAAAGTAGTTATATAAGTTATTATAGATTACTCTTTCAAATATTTTTGCAAAGACTGGGATTAGAGCGATTGGTCTGTAATTTTTCATTTCTTCTTTGTCGTCTTTTTTAAATATGGGATTTATGACCGTTAATTTCAGTTTCGAAGGAAACACTCCGTGTTCCAGGCACAGATTAATAATGTGACTAAGTACTGGAGAAATGAGATGCGATACACTTTTAACTATTTTTGTATTAATGTTATCGTACCCCGTACTATTAGTATTTTTTAACATTTTTATTATTTGGTCTACGTCAAAAGGGGTTGTCGGTTTCATAAAAATAGAATTGGAGTTATTATATGTCAGGGTTTTAAGAGGTATACCATTGTCTTTCAGTGTCATTTTTATATCGTCAATAAAAAAGTTGTTAAATGTCTGAGCTATTTCAATCGGTTTTGTAACTATTCTATCATTTAGTTTTATTTGATTTATTTCCTCCTTAGGTGTTACTGTCTTGTTATTGTTGATGATTTTCCACATAGCTTTACCTTTGTTTGTCGCTGAATGAATGTAGTAATTGTTTTGTGCTTTTTGCGTTTTTTTTATTATTGTTCGTAGTCTTTTTGTATATTCTTTATAGTGTATTTTGTCTTTCGAATTTGAAGTTAACCTATACTTCCATAGCAATTGACGTTTTCTTTTTGAGCATAGCCTAATTCCTTTGCTGAGCCATTTTGGCTTTTTAGAAATTGGTATTTTTACTCGTATTGTCGGAAAACACAAATCATAGAATAGTTTAAATAGATCGAAAAAGGAATTGTAAGCTATTTCCGGGTCATTACTTGAGTAACATTCTGTAAAACTAAGACTCTTAATGCATTTAATAAATGTTTGAGTGTTTTCTTCACAATAATCTCTTTTATATTTATACCAGTAGTCAATGCTATAACTTTTCTTTACAGGGCATCTTAACAATTGTGCTGTATGATCTGACAAGGAAAGTTCAAGAACGGTAGATTTGGCTCCTCTAATGTTATGCGCTATGTTGTCAATGCATGTCTTGCTACTTAACCTAGTCGGTTGATGAATAGTTAATTTTAAATTAAAACTCGCTAATAATTGCTCGAATTGTTGGGATACTTTATTACTTTTTGCCCTGTCTATATTAAAATCACCGCACACTATAACTTTTTTGTTAGAATAACCTACTCTCGTTAGTAATTCTGCTAGTCTAGTAAAGAATAAGTCAATTTGGTCTAGTCTACTTTTAGGAGGTCGATAAACGCATAAAATTATAATTTTATGGTCAATGAGTTCGATGCCACTACATTCAAAAATATTATTGACGCTAAGGCTTTTGGCTTCTGTCACAATTTTAAATTTATGCCTAGATTTCAATAAAATACACGATCCCCCATGTCTATTGCTGCGTGAAAAATTATCCCCTAATGTGAAATTGGGCAGTTTGAGTAGTTTCGTATCTTCAATAGTCATGTTGTGTTCTGTTATGCATATAATGTCAATTGGATTTTTATCATTCTTATCTCCCAATGAGTGTAAGTGTGCAGTAAGCTCATCTAATTTTGTTATAAGGCCGTTAATGTTTTGATGAAGAATGTTTAAGTTTTTAAACACGAAAAAAACTATTACTGGTTGAACAGTGTTCTTTTCCTAGGTCATTGATTTCTGTCTGAATGCACTTGTCAGCAAAAGTAGGAATAAAATTGGTACGAGTAGCGTCAAACTTTCTCCTAACATATCTATCATAATTTTGTTTATATACCTTGCTCAAGATTTCTTTTAATATTAATTGTGATGTATGCAATGATAAAAAGCGATATTTTGGTACATAAGATGAGAAGTTCATGTCCACGTATGTTGAATGTATGTAGTGAGAACAGATAAATTTAATTTCATAATTCAACTTCCTCTCGTTTAAATAATTATTAAACAGAACTTCAGATATCATAACATTAGTATTTCTGGTATTATTCAAAAAGTTACTTAAACAGAGTTGAGTTTCTTCCGGATTTCTGTCATTAATACCTCCTAAAACAATTACAAAGTCGTTTTTATCTAATTTGCTTATTTCAACTTTTTCTGTTACTAAAATTTCCTTTAGGGATGCGCCTGACTTCCAGAAACACTTGACTTGATAGTCATTGCCGATAAGTCTTTGCAGGTTTTTTTGAACATAGCGTCCCTGCTGATCTGCAATTATGATTACGTTTTTCTTTTTCTTTTCTTGTTTAGTTTGACATTGGATGGCAATATTACAAGACGTATCGTTCGACTCATCTGGGATCTGCTTAGGCTCTGATGGGTTGATGTTGTTTACAGACCCTGACATCCTGTTCTTTAGTGAAGGTTTTGCCAATATGCCCTGCGTCTCGCTATGGTGATGTATTGTAGTAGTTGTAGTCTGGTCTAAGCCTAATTTATTTCCTATTTCATCTTGAATATAACTTGCAGATATTATTTTCTCTTCCGTATCAGTATCATTGTTTGTATTCTGTATAGTTGTCACTGATTGCTGCATATTTGTCGTAGGCGTACCTTTATTGGTTTGGTTGGTTTTCCGTTTTCGCCCCGAACGAGGAGTCAATTTATTTGTTTCGGTAGCATTTATTATTTTTATGTATTTTTGCACGTCCGTTTTTAACCTGAAGTTTTCTGAATTTAAATTTTCTATCTCCTGATGCGCGCTTTGTAAATCAGTGGACACCTGTTTAAGTTTCTCCTGTAGATCGATTATTGTTTGGCTGGCATTCAATGAGGTATTTGGTAGACTCATCATGGTCGCATCAAAAAGGGCGGAACTATCTGCAGTTAAGTCACGTAATGAACTGCTTCTGAATAATTGTCGGTTGCGGTAGGTTACGTTTTCATCCATATTATTTATTGCAGTAAAGTTCCCGAACATTTAAAATTTTCCACCAAGTTATATTTAATTTTTAACTATGGTATCACTATTCGTAAGTAATATGCCCTCTGGTGGCTAGTAGTGGTCCTAATTGGTTCGTCTATTCGACACTTGGCGCGTAATTAGCGCTAGTTGCCATACAATGATCCGAGTCCAAAGTCCAAAATTTGATATGTTTTTGATAAACGGTTTTTACTTTTGTTGTTTTTTAATGGATTTGTTTAAATCTATTAAAACTGCACTGGTTGTCATTATTTATCGATAATATTTAGCGTTTAGATGTTGTCATAGTATTTTGAACACAGATTTATTGTTTACGTAGTCCGTTTAGCACTGAGATAACTAAGTCTTTAAGTCTTAGTATTTTTTGTAGCACTTGTCGTAAGTCGTCACAAACAATGTCACGTGAGTATGGTAGTCGTTGCACTAGATCGTACTCGTATTTACACTTTTTAATCAGTACTTTAATTATAATTTATATTTAAATACGCGGCTCATGTAAACAATGCTGGGGTTGCCAGTCAATTATTTTATAACTTTATGGGATTCTGATTCTATACTTAACAATCCATAAAGTTATATTTAATCTCGCTTCCCATCTTCCCGTGATCGCTAGCTATCATTTATCAACTAGGTACATCTGTTATCCCTTTCTTTTTATTTTCATCTCGCTCCCTCGTTACCCGTCTATCAGTACACTTAATGGGGATATGATGGACAGCTTCCGGAAGGCTATTCTTATTGGATTTCTGGTTAGAAGCCATACTGAGGCCATAATTATCTTTATATGAAAGTCTTGTCATACATTTGTTGAGTATATTAAAGTGGGGGATATAAATAGGTCGAGTTTGTTTTTGAAAAGGATTTGTTTTGATAGTTTTTAGGGTTCTGTACCTCAAAAGAAAAAAACGGAACCCTTATAGGATCACTAGTGTGTCTGTCTGTCCGACCATTCCCCCCGCCCTTATCACCAAAACTACTGAGACTAAAATTAGGAAAAAAAAATACAGAAATTAGTTCAACACTTATAGATTACAGAAAAACCTTTATGAAGTCTTTGGTGCTAAAATAACATGGAAAATCTCTCAATATCTACTACAATCACAGAACAGATAAAACCTCTTTTATCTATTCTGTGACTACAATGGTACGGAACCCTTCATGTGCAAGACCGACTTGCACTTGGCCTGGTTTTTTTGTTAGGGTAATCCAATACTTGGGTATGCTAAACAAGTAAAGTACTTGTATTGGTACTTGGTGACAATTTAATTTCGAGTAAAAAGCTATTTTTGATGACTTGGAAAATTTGGCGGCTAAGTGAGAAAACTGTTAGCAGTTTTGTGTTTTAAAAATAGAATAGAAAATCCTGGGTAAAGGTCCTAGAACCAAAAATTTGAAGACTTGTGACATCAACAAATCCGCACTGGGCCCGCGTGGTAGATTATAGCCCATTCCCTCTCAAAGAGAGGTGGCGTGTGTGCAGTGGGAACATTAATAGGCTGATGAATGATCAGTTTGATGAGATATACCTGGATATCACGAGAACACTTAATTCGCGTGCCCACGTAAAGCATTTTAAGCTTAACCTGAAGCAACAGTGCGTCACAACTCAAAAACTGAATTCTAGACATTTAAAGAATATAACACGAATTGATAACCTTCCCCTTTTATAAGCCGGTTAAAAAATGCTTCAATCTCAAAAAACTGAAACGGATAAAATCTGTGCAAGTTAAATCGAATCCGGTTAAACTGTCATCGAGCAAAAAAGGCCCACATTATTTACAAAGTATCGTTCATTCGTTCACGTTCACCCATCCGTGCAACTCATCCGTGGATACTTCGTCGATATTTACCGATATATTTTATTGTCTGCTGCTGCTACAAATTAAATGGCTTTATAGTATTAATCGATGCTCATAGCTTATAAGAGATAATTTACTCCAGATTTAAAAAAGGGGTGTTATACTTATAAGTTTCAAGTGGGTTCATCTGTGTGCGTGTCTGTGGCATCATAGCTCCTGAACAGAGGAACCGATTTTGATTAGGGTTTTTTCGTTTGTTTTTATTTATTGTATCAAATATCATAGAAAGGTTTATGTAACTGGGTTAACCCTTTGTAAAACTTGTCACTGTGGTCAGACTTTCGTTCTTCTAACTGTACGAACTAACTAACGAAGACCTACGAATGACAGTTTGGACAAACGGTTTAACATGTGCTTTCTCTAAATGTAATGGATATTAGTCACCCTTCCAAGATTTGACCTCGGCAGGCGTAGTTTACCTTTGAGAGTCCTTGGCGGCTGCAATGTCAAACATTTTTATAAAGTCTTGCTCAAGTAGGGACTAGGATAAGGGAGTCACATCAGTGCATCACTAATCAACTCAGCCCAGTAGAGTTCAACCCTACTGCTGAAAATAGGCACCTCTCAAGCCAAGAACCGCCTACTGAATCCCATTCGTTACGGCCGCTCTTGCTTCTTGTACCTTCTCGCTCATTAAGCATGAATGGCTGTCATCACAACAACATGACAAACTTTTTTCCAAAAAATAAAACCGACTTCGACAAAAATAAAACACAAAAAAAGTGAAAAATAAAAATCAGCTTCTGAAGTCGGTGACTTTTGTTTGTTTGATTTCATGTTTTTGCCACCGACTTCTGAAGCTGATTTTTATTTTTCACTTTTTTTGTGTTTTATTTTTGTCGAAGTCGGTTTTATTTTTTGTAAAAAAGTTTTTATTTTTCACTTTTTAGTGGTTCACATGTGCTTACCCCTTCAAAACGTACCGGCGTGATGTTATGTTATGAACTGGTGTAAACAATAGACAGACATGAGATTTCAGCAATCCCAGTCCATTTGCTATCATTTATTGAGGAGTTCCGTTGTCTATCTCTGAAGTACTTCATCAGAATATGTTCACCAACCTTTGTAGTGAGTACAGGCGTGATATTATGTTGTGTGATGGCGTAAACAATGCTTAGATATGCTATAGCAACAATCGCGGTTAATCTGCTGTAATTTATTGAAGAGTTCCCCCGATTTGTACAAGATCCCATCATCAGATATTGAAATGGTGACAATGGGACCACACGGGAAGCACCAGCTTTCAAATGAAAAAAGAATCATGAAAATCAGTTCACCCAGTCGCAAGTTATGAGTGAACAAACATAAAAAAAAAAAAAAAAAAAAAAAAAAAAAAATACAGTCGAATTGATAACCTCCTCCTTTTTTTGAAGTCGGTTAAAAAGGCAGAAGATCGCTCAAGTAATTATACGAGCAATGACAGAATTACATAAATAATGCATGTCTCCATTGAAAGCTTCGGTTAGCTGAAACAGCTTAATATTGCTTTGATACAAATGTATGTTTTAAACATCAATGTTACCTCGTACATGTTGGTTGTGGGGTAAATTATGAGCGGTAGCGATTTTCGTCCGAAACTAGACCGAGATTTTTAAACGATATCTTTTTTTTTGGGACAAGCCCGTCACACTATTCCCAAACCACTGTAACTCCTGTAAGCCAGAATCAATAGTGGCGACCACCAGAAAAGCGCCGAGACAATGAACCTCCACGAAGTCCCAGAGAAACGATTTAACTGTTTTGGATCCCGCGACGAAATTATCAGAAAATAATACCGGAGGAGTAGAAAGACATAATTTCCACTTAAATGATTAGATGCTAATCTGATGCAGCTGAAAAGCAGTATTTTTTAAGTAGCGACTACCTATCTGACCTCCATAAACCAGTGACCCGTTGGTAGGACTGGTTGTTAGTGACTAAGGGCCTTATCATACTAGCGGTTTGGAAGCGGTTGTGGGGCGGAGCGGGCGCGCAGCGAATGCGTCGCGAACACGCCGTGGCTGCGCAGCGAGGACGTCGCGTCGGCAAGAAACTCCATGGACACTCTTTTAAATCAGAATTTGTTACAAAATCTTGGTACATTACATCATTCATGTTAAGATGGTATATTATGTGAGAACTATGTAGCAAGACGTGCAAGTTAAGAGCGTCCAGAGTAAAAAGATATAAAAAACAAATCAAAGAAAAATATATAAACCATGGCAGCTAAGAGATGACCAGTCTCCACTGACAGCGCCCGTTCACGAACATGACGCATGGATCAGCACCATCTAACTCAACGATTTTGAAGGGAACCAAATGATCCGACACACCCGCCACCATCAGCGAGACATTTGAGTGAGCATGACATTCTCCCAGCCACCAGGGCAACGTCACTAAAATATAAATAAATGTAAAATGTAAAAAGTGGCTTTATAGTACATAGTACTCACACATGTGCCATGCAATTATACAATATTAAGACATTGAAACTATACAATGCAAAGATATTTTTACAATCTTCTGCAGCCTCTACACTAACTTCACATGGTAGTCGATTTATTTGCCTCTAAGGTTGTGGAGCAGGACCAGCATTGAGCCAAGCATTTTTATCATCAATGTAATCCCCCAACTTATAGTATGCTTGCCTACATAGTGTGAGTTTTACACAAGTTTTAAATTTCGTCTCACTCAGTTGAAGAATGTGAGGGGGTATTTTATTGTAACATTTTAAACAGTACCCCATGAAAGATGAGTCTACTTTAGCTAGCCTGAAACCTGGCTGAACTAGTTGGTCCCTATTCCTCGTATTATAGTGGTGTCTATCACCTCTTTTACTAAACAAATGCAGATTTTTCCTAACGTACATGATGTTTTCATAGATGTATTGACAAGGTACTGTCATGATGTTAATTTTCTTAAACAGCTCTCTCAGAGAATCGCGCCTTCGTAGACCATATATGGCTCTAATGGCTCTTTTCTGCAGAATAAATATAGACTCGTTGTCTGCAGCCCGTCCCCATAGTAAAATACCGTATGACATAACACTATGAAAATAGCTAAAATTGACTAGTCTCGCGGTATCTACGTCAGTAAATTGGCGGATTTTCCTAACAGCATATGCTGCTGAACTCAGCCGACCTGCAAGAGATGTTAAATGCGGACCCCACTGTAGCCTCGAGTCAATCGTTATCCCCAAGAAAACAGTTTCATCGACAAATTCCAGTGTCTCTTGATTCAATACTATGTCACAATCAGTACTTTTGATATTTGGTAGAGCAAATCTTATGCACTTCGTTTTTTTCCCATTTAAGACTAAATTATTGACGGTGAACCAATTATGAACCTGCAGTAGGGCGTTATTTACGTCATCAAGATTTGTGGCACGTTTGTTTACTTTAAATATTAAAGAAGTATTGTCGGCAAACAATACCATTTCAGGTTGGTTTTTAAATAAATGGGGTAGATCATTAATATAGACTAAAAAGAGAAAGGGACCTAATATCGAACCTTGTGGTACACCCATACTTACTTTTAAGCCCGTTGAATTGACACCATTTATTTGTACTTGCTGATGTCTATCGTTTAAATACGATTTCATTAAACTGAGCGCAAGTTTCCCTAAACCGTAATGTTCAAGCTTTCTGAGAAGGGTTTCGTGGTTGACGCAATCAAATGCTTTCGAGAGGTCACAGAAAATCCCTATGGCATCTTGTGAGTCTTCCCACGCATTAAAATGTGTCATTACCACTTGAAATGGAATATTAACCAAGTTTATTATTTTTTTCGAGTTTCCGATTTAGGTGTTAGGTAGTTTAGTTTATGTCTGTTTAAAAACTTATATTTTTGCAATGTTAAGAACAATACAATGAACACAGTTAGTTAATATGTTACTGATATATAGTGTACTTACCTGCAGATCCCACGACCTACAAGTTCTAGGTTCTAGGTCGTAAGTTCAAACTTAGGCTGGCACTTTACTGTGTGAGTTCCACTGCTTCGCCGCTGGTCGGGTATGTCGTGGAACTGTAAAATTCTAAAACGTGGTGCTCGTGTGTTGCATTATAGACCATTATGACCATTCCCTTATTCAGAAAGAAAGCTTATACTTATTCCAACAGTTAAAACATTATAGGCTTATAAATAATGCGTAATAGGTATAGTAAAGCCGGCTTAACTAAGCATGATAATGTCTAGTCTAAAGCTTAAAGTATGTCTAGACAAATAAAAGTTTATGTCAATAATAGTGTCAAACACATCTCCATAAAATTTACGACAACTTTCTTCGAAACCAGTGAATAGATTCCATTAAACGTAGTAAATATGCAACTAAAATCTGATTTCCAAGTGCCTAGTTTCAGTTGTCACTTTCCAGAATATTTACTTATTCATCTTAACTTTAAAATACACAGGTAGTTATTTAAACCGCGCGTTTGAAAAGGAAGTTTCTTAACTCGACAGCTTTTACTAACACATTTTAATTTTTGTTTAAGTAGGGAATTTACTTAGAAACTAAAATCGGTGTATATTGAAGTACTTAAAAAACATAAAAAACACAAAGTACTAAACTTCCTTTCAAATCATCTTATGGCACAATAAGTTGAGTCGTCAAGTTTATCTATTGTTCAAGTAAATAAAATGCTCGGCCGACAACTGCGCCACCTACCCTACTATTTAGTATGCAAGCGTGCAGCCATAGTGCAACAATAGACGCGTACATTACAGCCGCATTAAATCGTCACATTACGTCTACTATCTATGATTTACTATGACTTTTAATGGCTTTTATACTAATTAAGTAGGTACACGACGTACTAAACTGTTTTAGGTACCTATTGTAGTTTTGATTACTGCTTAGCTATATAAGGACTGAGCTATTTATTAAGTTTAAGTTAACAAAGACTGATTTTGTGTACTGTAAATTCAGTAAACTTCAGATTTTTACTACAACAATTTAGTGCCAGTAATGGCGAGTGGCAAGCCTAATGCCATCAACCAGGTACAAATCTAGACTCCGTGGCTGCTATTGAGAAATTTATAATGGAAAAAACACTTTGCACGACCTAGGACTGAATCGAAGCCAGGACCCTAGGCACAGTAGTCGCGTTTGCAAGCCTAGTGCTCGCAAGCGGAACCAACGAGGTAGTCATAACTTTACTCCCGGCTTGACCTCATTCCTACGCATCACATGTCCGTACCATTACAACCGATTACTACAAAAATTTTCAGTCACCGCTTTCAACATTCTTCTGATGTACCCATTTCTTCTTCATTCTTAAGTTTGCACTAGTTTTTGCCAGCGGCTTCGCCCGCGTGGATGTCGGAAAATATCAAAAATGACGATTTTTCACACAAACTTTCATCCCCTATTTAACCCCCTCATGGGTTGAATTTCGAAAAATCCTTCCTTATTCCTTGTCTACATTATAAAGGGAACCTCTGTGCAAAATTTCAATTTTCTAGGTCCAAGGGTTTGGGCTGGGCGTTGATGAGTCAGTCAGTCAGTCAGTCAGGACTTCTCTTTTTATTTATATAGATATAGATAGATAGATCATCATTATCCTGCTCACATCCCAATTTATTTAGGGTCGACGCAGCATGTCTTCTTATTTACACAGTCCATCCATTGTTGTCTTCCT
This sequence comes from Diarsia dahlii, assembly GCA_949775195.1. Classification (NCBI taxonomy): domain Eukaryota; kingdom Metazoa; phylum Arthropoda; class Insecta; order Lepidoptera; family Noctuidae; genus Diarsia; species Diarsia dahlii. The sequence continues at coordinate 18,158,416 of OX459211.1, forward strand.
TTGCTTTTATATCCATCTAATTTCATATACTCAACATAGTCCTCATACCTCCGCTACATATGTTTATAACCAACACGAAAACCGATTACCACATAACTTTTCAGTAAGCTTTTTTCTTAAACTTTTTCCACATAATAATATTTTCTCAAAACACATCATTATTCCCATAAACAATAAAAAACCAACCAAAACAAATCCTCGAAACTCCAATAGAGTTCACATATTTCAGCGCGTCATTCCTTCAAATAGGAAATATCTCAGCGACGTCCCAGCTTCCGTTTATATCTCGCCAGACGCGGCAAACATCTCCGCTACGTCAAGAATCTCTCATAAGATTATCCCGAACTATTGTCTATAACTGGGGTCTTCACCCTATTGTTTTGTGGTATGTACTCCTTTATTGAAAATTCATGAAATCTACTCGATGGTGCTTAAGTGTCTAATGCATTTGGAGGTTTAAGATTTTCCTTTTTATTTTGTGCGTATTATAAACCCGATTTTTAACCTTATATGTTGAGTTCAGCGTCCATGCAATAAGTACCAGTATTTTCCATGAAGCGACTACCGATCCGACTTCCACCCACAGCCCAGTTGTTCCGTCTAATATATTTATTAATATTTAAATGAGTCCTTTGCTAATACGGGTCTCTTAACTCGACACTAGTACTTTTGCTGGCGTAGTATAGCAGCACACATGGTAGAGTAAAAATGAATGGGAAATCAGTTAAAACTGGATTTTACAAACTATTAGTTTCATTCAAATTGTTGGCAATCTTTTAATTCATTTGACGGCACGGTTGGCGCAGTGGCTAAGCGATTGGACTGCTGCGCTGCGTGTCGCGGGTTCAAATATTTGTATGACCTGCAGATAGTTGTTTCGGGTCTGGGTATTTGTGTATGTGAGCTTATATGTTTGTGAACGCACCCACGATACAGGAGAAATTCCTAGTGTGTGGTAACGGTTTAAAAAAAAAATAAAAAAAAAAATTGGTTGCCTGTAAAGTCGGTATACGGGCGAAAGTTTTACGTGACAACGACTTTGAGTGGTAAAATAATTTTAATGTGAATATTCATTCGTATAGTAGGAAGAAGGATGAAATAATAGTAACAATTTAAAACATTTATTTATACAAAGAATTATATTTAAAACATTAATTTATACAAAGAATCTCGCACTGAATTTCATATTAACAAAATTTTATTTTTACCTTTACACATACATACGTATTTATATACAAATATACATACAATAACTTGCAATACATTTGCGTACAATGAAACAGCGTTTCACTTTTTATGTCTGTCTCTCTCGCTCTTAGGCGGGCTAACCATGCCCGAGTGGAAGGGACGCGTGCCTCTCACTCGCTCTCATTGTGAGCGCATAACGTGAGCGGAGCGTAACGCAGTTTCTTGAAGTGTCACCCGGCAAACCAATTTATAAGACGTTGTCACGTCACGTCTGAATTTGCGCCCGGCTAAGGGCAATAGGCTTACCTTTTATTAAATGGGACTTTATCATAACTGGCGAATTGTGGGTGTACTGTTAGCTGCACCTCTGCCTAACACTTCGGGGATTACAGGTGTATTGTTATGTTATGTACTTGTAAACAATCGCTATCGGTAGTCAAATACTGCCCACCACATTTTGACACCCACCAAACATAAAGGGTGGCCCACCGGGTACCACAATACCACACGAAACCACAATGGTAAAACCTCCGCCATACTAAATCATTCGTCAAATATCTAGTAATCAATGTCCTCAGTAAATCAATCAGCACATCTCTATACGAAATTATGTAAGTTTCGTATGTGGGTCAATGTGCTGCCAAAATTATTGTCATAGAAGGTTCACTGTGGAGTGACCGACTGGAATAGGCCGGACTTACAAGTTGTAGGTTTCCATCTAGACAGGCATCTTCATCATACTCAATCGTAATTTATTTGGGGCCGGTGCAGCATGTCTTCGTCTGAGCATGTCGCTGACATATTATTACTTGTGATCCACAGACACCGTGCGCCTACGGCGTCCTATCGTTTATTTATTCAGTGTTGCCATTTTCACCCTTGGCATAGACAAATATTGCTGTAATAATAGTTCGACAGTTATATATTTACTATGACTTATTTATTGTTTTTATTATTAGGATATTTAATTTTATTTAGGTTTTAGTCATGTTTTAGTTATTTTATTCTTTTTGTTTTTTTAGTTTTTTTTTTCTGTGAACGTGGCGTCACCTTTGGGCCCTATCAGAATACCAGCGCTGTGACATTTGTCATAAATGTTACAGCACCATGCTGAGATAGTGGCCCTTTGGCTTCGCACGAGATTAATTTAATTTTTTTTTATTTATTTTTTAAAAAACGTTGCCCCACACTAGGAATTTCTCCTGTATCGTGGGTGCATTCACAAACATTTAAACTCACATACACAAACTCACCCAGATCCGAAACAACTATCTGTAGGTCATACAAATATTTGTTCCGTGCGGGGATCGAACCCGCGACACCCAGCGCAGCAGTCCAATCTCTCAGCCACTGCGCCAACCGTGCCGTCAATTGGCTACAATTTAAATTTAATGTATGTATGTCCTAATTTTAAGTGTTACTTACATATATGTTTACTTTGTTTACCTGTAATTTTTTGTCAATTTGTTTTTGTCCTGTGGGAAACCAATAAATCATTTTTCTTTCTTTCTTTCTTCCATACTTCTCTATTACTCGTCATCTCGGTAGTCAACTCCTTCCTAGCCATAACGTTCGTCACACAGTCCATCCATTACTTATAATTCTTTGGTCTTCCTTTACTCTAATAGCTGTTGTGTTGTTTTAATTATTCTCCCGTTTCATTTCATTTATTTAGATACCATATTTTTTTTATTTTTTTTTGCTCCGTTCTGTCTTGCACTTTTCACCATTTTTATTTATTTTTTTATTTTTATTTTATTGCTAAGTATTCTTATTTGTATTATTATTATACATCTATTTCATCTAAGTACCTACTCAGACACATACACACTTATAAAAAAGGACTAAAACTGTTTTACGTTCGTTACATCACCATCTCACTCAGGGCCAGTTGAAAACCAGCGTCGGGCACTAGCTGCTCGGCAGTTTGCTGAACTGGTCCTATTTGGCGCAGCCGTGAGATGCACACACTCTTTATTTTTTTTTGTTCATTTTATTTTTTATTGTTTGTTGTGTGCACTTGTGGCATATTGTGCTAAATAAATAAGTTTTCTTTCTTTCTTCTTTTTAGGGTTCCGTACCTCAAAAGGAAAAAACGGAACCCTTATAGGATCACTTTGTTGTCCGTCTGTCCGTCCGTCCGTCTGTCAAGACCCTTTTTCTCAGGAACGCGTGGAGGTATGAAGCTGAAATTTATATCAATTACTCAGGTCTACTGTCCCTTGAAGCTGTGAACAAACTTCTAAGCCAACGCAATCAAAAGATACAGCCGTTTATGCCGCAAATTTTCGACACTTGCAAGGGAATCAAAACCTACAGGGTGCTTCCCGTGAACTCAGAATCTTGAAATTTGGTACGAAGCAACGTCTTATAGCATAGATAAAGGAAAAATTACGAAAACCATAAATTTTTAGTTACATCACATAATAAAAATATTCTAAGTAATTTTAAACTTTGTTTGTACGGAACCCTCGGTGCGCGAGTCCGACTCGCACTTGGCCGGTTTTTCTTACTATCTATATTCATACTCTCAAAACGGAAGTTCGGATAGCCGGAGAATATCGTGAAGGAACCTTTTCTCCAATATATCGTAACGTCTCGAGTACCTATCGGTACTGGCAAAAACTGGCAATCGAAATTCTCAACGACAATAATTTTTGACGCTTTTTGCATGTTACGCGACGATGGTGGAACCGTCTAGGCCCGTCATCATTCGGTTCGGAGGCCACCTAGCGGCTCGCACAGGTATTTGATCTGGCCCACAACGACATCAATTATAGATAGAGCGAATATTATTTAAAAAAATCGTAATTAAAAATGACTGCACCAAACGATGAAGACAATATATTTTACTAACTGGACTTCGCTTTTTGTGAGCTGCCCGATTCAGAGAAGATCAGATTAATTTGATATTTTCTTCTCTTCACAGTCAATGTATGGTACCGTATGGTGAGAAGACTTCTTTATGAAACCGGCAACGGGCGGTCTCGTCATATCGCCATCATCTACGATCCGTTTTCACTGAGTCATATCCAATAGTTTATACCAGTCGCTTGCTATCATACTCGCGCTTAGCTATGAATTGGTCTTCTGTTATTTTTTACCCAGTGCTAAGAGTTACTGCCTCATAAAACCTTTCCTAACGGGGGTCGGCAGACTTGTAAGATTTATTGGAAGGCTTATTGAGGTGAATTTGTATTGCCTTTTTATGTTGCCTTGTCATTCTATTCGTTTATTGGTGAGGTGATTTGGCAGCAAAAATATTGTCAAATGTGACTGATGAGTTTGTTCTTGTCAAGTGCTCCCTTCTGTTAGCAGAACATCTCACCTGCAATGTCAGAAGGGTTAGGCAGAGGCGTACCTTCACTGTCGCCAGTCATGTTTAGGTCTTACGTGATAATAGGGTATTTTACCAAAAAAATCTAGTTAGTCCGTCAAATAGATTTCCAAAAAATAATGGACACGTATTTTTTCTTTTTTCACGTAAACAAAAGATAAAGACGATACAGTGCTTCGAAAAGTCGTTTCAAGTCGTGTGACGTCACAAGGTTAGTACTGTTTTACCCACAAAGTGACGACAAAAACCCCCACTCGTGATCTTTGACACGTTTTATTTTCGTCATTTTTTATTCATTTGAGAAAACAAAAAACACGTATACAATATTTTTCGATAATCTAACAACTGGACTAATTAGATTTTTTTGGTGAAATACCCTATTATGGGTAAGCCAATTGGCAACTGAACACAAATCAAGATTTCATGGCAACGACTGAGAAATTCATGGAAATTTCATTAATGGAAAATCTTTTTGTGATCTGAGACTCGCATCCAGGGCCTCATAGCTGCAGACAGCCACTAAACCAACGAGGCAGTCATTAATATTTTAATCACTTACAATAAAACCAGAGAATAACTTATTGATGAACGATAGCGAAAATTGCATTCCTAAATAATTATAGAGGACGCATTCCTGCAAGCTTCTGCAAAAGCTTGTCGATTCTGTAGAAATAGGGTTCCTATTGAATAAACAGCTCAAACTATACTGCAACCAGATTACCGACATCAATTTAGAACCTAATCAATTTAAAATTTCAACAAACTTTTCTGCATGCCAATGCCAAAATATTTTTAGAAGTTTCCACCGCATTTTCGACAATTTGTCCAAGCTATCAGGACCCTCTACACAAAAAGTAAAACAAACGCATCCTCTGAAAGGTTCCACAAGAACAAATCACCACATTCTAAAACACATCTGTTTCTCAACCTCCACTACAAATCCTCAACCACACAATTTGCACAACTTGCTGTCTTAACTAAAACGCTAGAACAGATTGAATCGAACATTTCAATCTGCTACCTGCAGCCCGCAGCCAGGAGCCAGGTTCTCCAGCGGATCTAATAACTCGGTATTGTAGAGTACAGCTGTTCTCTCCGTATGCAGTGGCTGGAGACGCGAGGCGGTATATAAATATGTTGTGGGGTAAGTTGGGAGAGGATCGCGGGCTGGAGGAAAATTATTAAACCTTCGTGCTTGACTGTGCGGTTCGGTCGAATTTGCCCAGAAGATTTGGTCGGGCTTGCTTTACGGACCACTATAGGTTATGGATATAGGGTCTTAGGTCTCATTTATGGACACGCGGGGCGTCGCGCGGCGCGTTGTGCGTTTTTAATTCAAACATATGGCGGTGTATGAAAACGTTAACGATTTCCAACGTCGATTTTACGAGAAGAGATTTTTCGCTCGTTAGTTTAAAATGCAGATTGCAGCGTTCGTTCTGGTCCCGCCTCTCAGTAAATAAATAAAAAAGCACGCGATGAGCGTTTTGCACGCGCCGTGCGACGCCCCACATCTCCGTCAACGAGCCCTTAGAGAATCTGCCTAAATTATTGATTGTAATCGCTCGCCGAGACTCAGAAATTCCTCCTTGGAGTATGCCAAAATGGAAATAAATGGAACATAGCATTTTGGGTGCCATAGGACAAGACAGGATTCTTGTACGGTCCTGTCGGTCCTGTCTTAACGGGCATAGTGGAAATAAACAACAAGGCTGCTAGGGTAAAATTATTGGGTGGGACACGTCAGCTGCATGTCCAAACGTTGGTTGCCGGAAGGCTGGTGGTGCCCCCGAGGCTAGTCCAGAAAGAGGTGACGATCTTGAGGCATACCACGAAGGCTGGTTTGAAACTTTGAAGGGGCTCAGGAAAAGAGCTATTATAAGGAGTTTTTGGAGGTCTTTGCCGATCATTGGGACAACACATCCTAATAAAAAAAAAACGTGTGGCACTCGGAGACTGCCGCGGTAAAGCTATTGCATAGCATTTTTTATCAATTATTTAATTTGACAACCTCAGTTGACAACCTTGTTATTTTCCGTAACCATAGCAACCTGGTTGAAATATTTTCGTTACGGAATTTCTGGATTCGCTCTCCACGCTCAATATCGCTCGCCCGCGATAGAAGCTATGCAATAGCTTAAAAAAAAATCGCTCCCCGCTTATAACTTGCACCAACTTTTGAGACAGTAATGCGATTTAGGAGCGCGATAACTTAGTTTTGTATGAGAAAGAATTATATTTTGTCGCGTGTTCCCCGGGACATGCATCTACGTCGGCGTGGAGGAAAATTGAGTGGATGTTTTATATTTCTGCGCAGAAAATCTTGCTTGTTAGGGTCTTGGGAGACTGAATGTAAGTATGAATACAATTTTATCAGTCAATACTACTCGTATTTCTAGTTTTTGAAATAATTTAATGAATTTCATAGTAGGAACAAATAATTTTATTTTAATGAGCCATGAATGTAACTCTGCTGGGCCTCACCTAAATCCTTACAAGGCTCTTTTCCCTCGCCATCTTTGCGATGCGCGTCTGGATCATCTCGTGTCTTCTTCCTGGGTCAGGCCGGGACTCCAACAAAGCGGAGACGAGCCAAGCGTAGAGGAGATGTGCCAAATTCGACCAATGACAGGAAGGGCGAAAGACCAGAATGTAAATTTTAACTAATGTGATTGGTCGATTTTCGCACATCCTCCTCTCCGCTCCGCACATCTCCGCTTTGGTGGAGTCCCGGCCTCAACCTCGGGAATGCTGTCTGCCATTATTACCGTGCTTTCTGATTACAATGACATTTAAATAGTCTTATCTCGCTAACTGTTTAAACGAGTTGATTTCTGGTACTTTTCGCCTGCCCCTGCGGTAAGAAGACCGTACATGTCTAACAATTTAAACCTTTGACCTATAAAGTTGCTGCCAGTTAAGATGTCAATAGTGGTCATTGCCTTTTCCCTAAAATGTTTTAATCACAGATGAATTAATTTATCTCTTCGTACGAACCAAAACAAATGAACAATCTATTCGTTTTTCATTAGAAAAAATGTTGAAGATTACGATAGATGATGGCTCAAGACATGAACCGGCTTATTTTATTTATTTTAAAGTTAGGAACTTTAATAAATGTAGGTGGGTCAATGACCGCTATTGACATCTTAACTAGCAGCAACTATCGATGTAATATTACGCCAGGGGCTGCAGTCTGTACACTAATAACGTCGTCGCTATGAATGTCGCTAAGTCGAAAAATCGTAGACTTTATTTTATAGATTTTCAACCTTATGCTGTTGAAATAAAGCTGAAAATCTTAGTGTAGAGACTGCAGCCCCAGGGTCCTTCAAATCGGTACTCAGCATTAAAAAAGTTATAGATGTTCCCAGGTCGAGGTACTTCACTTCAAGCTCTACGGCGTCCCACGCAACAATACCTCCTTCCACATTTTGTCCACCATCAACTACGGCCAGCGATACCTTTACAACGCCATTAGAAACTATGGCAGCTACCGTATTAAACTAATGCAGTATTCATGTAGTAATAATATAAATTAGAAGTTGAGTTAGATGTCAGCTTTATGGTGTTGTGCCTCCATAAACTGTGGACCGTTATGGTGTTAACTGTTTGAAAGGTTTCAATCCCATGGTGGTTGGCTATGGTAGGTTAAGAAACTGACGTAAGAAATTAGTGCCTTGGTGTGAACTTTGAATACTTACAATTTTATTGACTTTGTAAATGATTTTCATGTTTGTCGTAAATTATTATGCAAATAGGGTATTTCACCAAAAAAATCTAATTAGTCCATTAGTATGTAATGTAGTAGTCATTAGTTTATAAAGGGGATAGAACCGATGTGGCATATCAACCTGTCCGCCATTTTGTTTTTTTTTTTGAAATCGCGGCCCACGATGAGAGTGGTATGTATGGATAGAAGACATTTAGACGAACAAAAAATGTCCTGTAACATGGTATCTAAAGTGTCACGTTACCGAGATATTTGAAGGTAAAGATCGACAAATACAATCATTAAATATTTAAAAAAAATAGCCTTATTACGTGTTTAAGCGTTAAATTGTATCCAAATAATAGTTCCCAGGTTGATTATGGCTATTATATATATTATTATTATTGATTATTATTATTATGTCATGCTCAGCGCAGTTGAGCTGTTTAATTAATTGTTAAGCTGTTTGTTGTTATTTGTTTATATGTGTGCTGCTCTTTTGTGTTGCTGCTGTCCATTAGCGAATAAATACATATTCTATTCTATTCTATTCTATTATTATTATACGCACGAGAATTTGCTTCGCATCGCAATGAATAACATACACATAATTATTTTTTCACGTAAATAAAAGATGAAGACGATGCAGTGCTTCGAAAATTCGTGTGACGTTACAACGATAATACTTTTTTACCCACAAAGTGACGTCACAAGCCCACTCATGATCTTTGACACGTTTTATTTTCGTCAATTTTTATTAATTTGATAAAACAAAAAACACGTATTCAATATTTTTCGATAATCTAACATTTAACAGACGGACTAATTAGATGTTTTTGGTGAAATACCCTATTGACTATTATTTTAAATTCCATTTGAAAACCTCGTTGGACTAATGGTCGCAATCCAATTGTTGAACATGAGATCCTTGGTTCGATTCCCAGGTCAGGTTTAAATGCTCATCAGGAATTATTTAGTAGCATTCACAGATTCTGAATTAGTGCCCTTTTGATGGCAAAAGACTCGCCCCCTATTACATATATGGGACTTAAACATCACTGACAAAATGTGGGTGTACTATTAGGTACACCTCTGCCTTACCCTTCGGGGATTACAGGCGTGATGTTATTACAAGAAGTCGCTCCATGTAAAATACTAGTATTTAACTGCATCCGGTTAGACTGGAAGCCGACCCCTTCGGCAGGCATGGGATGATGATGCAATACATTCAGATTCTGATTGATTGCCATTAAAATCACGACTGAAACTAGTCACAAGAAGAATGAACTTGAAGTCGATTGATTTATATCGAGAAGATAGCCGGGTCTAAACAATATGATCATTATCAATCTAGCTGTCAATGGTGGTTAAATCCTATCGGGATTGATAGTTTCTGTTACGTAGACGAAGAGTCTGTTGTTCCTGAAATCGAAAAAAGTAAATAAAATTGAAGTGTCTATTCGTTATTTCAAAATAATACTTTTTTCACTCCTCTTGCTCAAAAAGAACGTCATAATAGCATACCAGAGCGGGCGTAAAATTGCATTTATTGCCCTAGGGCTAAAAGTAAATCTCGTACGACAACTTGTTCAGCCAGCTGGTGCGTGATTTAGTTTCAAGTAAAAAAAATGTTTTATTTTTAAAAATGGAACTAAATGCGCGGAATGCCGAACTCTTTGGTAGAATGTGTGCGTGGCATTGCAGCTACAGAAGAAATAAAAAAAGGGCTTGGGGCGAAATTTTTGGAATTGTATTATTAAATTGAATTTATTGGTGACCGTAATATTTTACAACGATAAAATGTCATCATCTAGTGAGAATGGAGAGAGGGACCCTAATTTGAACAACTGTACAAATTGTACATTTAATTTTTAATAAAATAAACTCATATTGAACATGGTTATTTTATTTTCTCGCAATCGTAGTGAAAAGTACAGTGTAACACACGGCGCTAAAATCCCATTATAACTCGGTTCCTATTTACTACCTCGCTAAAGCTCGGTAGTAAAACTACCTCGTATATAATGGGTCATTTTAGGCCCTTGTGTTACAATGTACTATTACTGAATGCATAACTAAGCAAGTATATGCAGTATTTATATAAAAAATTCTTAAAGTGGAAACGTCTGGGTAGCCCGTGATTTAATTCTATTGCTTTGGATTGGGATTAAATGAATTTACTTCTATAGGGTGTATTAATGATAATAATAATTTGAACTCAGTAATACCATATGTGCCACTGTCCCGAATCATATTTTACTCAACATATAACCTTACACTGTCCTCAAAATTGCAAAAAAATTTAAGAAAATTTGAACATTTCAAACAACCAACTTTGTTTAAAATCTAAATTCACTTTCAAACCGTGTTCAAGCTATCTTAAAGCTCCTTAAAACCAAATTGACAAAGCAATCATCTGCAAAACAGCTTTAAAACCCCAAAAATATCGAAACCAATTGAAAATCCGTAAAACTGCATCAAATTGAGATCCTTTCAAAGCGAATCGGGAATCGAAAATTAAATTTCGTTTTACCAACTTAAACTTCCACCAAACAGATGACTTTAACCTTTCTGTCTTTGGTGATAAGGTTGTTGGTAAATGCATATGTTTCTTGTTCATGTAAGGTTCTTTATTGGAGACAAGTAGAGTGGAAGACGGGTGCATCCTCGGTCTCGTGTCAGGAAATAGGTCAAATGGTGACTTGTGCATGCGAAGAGGACATCTGTCGGGTTGAACGGGCTTTAAAACGATTGTAGGGTTATGTGAAACGGGAATATTGTCTCTAAGTCTCGTGGAAAATCTGTATTGATATTGTGAGTAATTATTTACTAGACCTTTTCCTTGGATATAATAATCTTCAACAAACAAGAATCCTAACTAATTTTATAAATGTGAAAGTAAGTTTGATTTTTGTTACCTTTTTACGCCTAAACCGCAGAACGGATCATCCTGAAAGTTTACATAATAATACGTTATCACCTGATTACCTATATAATGGAAACTTTGTACAGAAACGGACATAAAGTACCCTTCATACCGAAAAAAGTATCTACCTACTGCTACCGAGGAAAACAACAGTAACGCTCTTATTATAATAGAAGGCGCCACGTGTCTTGCTGCATCCGGTAAGACTGGAAGCTGACCCCAAAATAGTTGGGAAAAGGCTACGCAGATGACAATTTCTGGCATTTACTCTATCGTTAAAACACGTAGGGTTAAAATCTGTTCCAACTTAAAACCATAACTTTAACTTAATTAACTAAGCTTCTTCATTGTTCAATTAAACTAGAAACGCCTCTTTCATGTTAGTTTGTCTAACTGCACACATACTGGTAAATTTAACTGACGCAGTTCCATTTGGTGCTAAATCTTTTACCCGATTCTGAAATCTAAAGGTTACGGGAAGGGAACTCTGCCAGGGTTGCTGAAATTGTTTGATAGAATCGCCGCGTCTCTGGAACGCAAAGGGACTTTAGAGGAACACGGATGGGTTTTGTCAGTAAGAGTCTGACACTCCCTTCGGTCCCGTCAACCAACAAAAAAAAATGGAGTAACAATGAAATGATACATCATCACGCGTGTAATCCCCGAAGGGAACCCTATAGTAGAACCACAATTCACTAGTTATGTTATGTTAATTTCCATGTAATAGTACAACCACATTTCACTAGTTATGTTATGTTAATTTCCATGTAATAGTACAACCACATTTCACTTGTTATGTCATGTTAATTTCTATGTAATAGTACAACCACATTTCACTAGTCATGTTATGTTAATTTCTATGTAATAGTACAACAACAATTCACTAGTTATGTTAAGTTCATTTCCATGTAATAGTACAACCACATTTCACTAGTTATGTTATGTTAAATTCTATGTAATAGTACAACCACATTTCACTAGTTATGTTAAGTTAATTTCCATGTAATAGGCAGCTATTGCTATCAACTAGGCACAAATCCGGACACAAATTATTATATTGGTTGGCAAAATTCACAAACACAGACGGTTTTTCCAACCTATCAATTTCATTCAGCAGAATAATCCTCACTGTTTTCATAAACGACAATGCATAAATCGTCACCCCGAAAGCTTCCAATAACTGGAATATTTTCCGAAACACCCCTTTCATCCAGTAAAAATAACACCCCTAATTAATTAATACATATAATATCCCCCAGTGTTTACTTGACATCTTTTGAATTAAATGAAAAATGATTATTTCATTTTCAGTCTCGCCTTTGTTGAGAATACCAATGTAAAATGCACTGTATTTTTCGTTACAAAGGGTTGGTATTTGAATGTAATTGTTAAGCCTTTGAGAAACTATTGTTGGGGGTTGAAATTGATTTATGTAGCGATACAACCCCTAGAACAATTAAGTTCAAGAATTTCGTTGATATTCCCAAAACATGTGGAAATAATATTTTATGCAAAATGGGTGCTTATTTTATAATGGGATGTTATTTCCGTTTGTTTTAATGTAAACTAAACTATGGACAAAACATAACATCACGGCTGTAATCCCCGAAGGGTTAAGCAGAGGAGCACTAAATACAACTCTCACATTTCGCTAGTTATGTTTAACAGGGCACTAATCCAGATTCCGTGGCTGCTGGTAAGAAAATTCTGATAGAAAGACCCAATAACACTTTGCCCGACCCGGGAATCAGACCCAGGACCTCATGCCCAGCAGTCGCGCTTGAGACCACTAGACCATCGAAATATATTTCTGGTAAATACGGTTTGCCTGAACCAACCAGCCTAAGCAAGGGTATCTGGTTGCCCATTAAATAGGTTCTGGAGGTCAATCAGGCTTAAGTGCCCAGAAGGCTGGCAGCATTCCCACGTTGGATGGCAATGCTGATTCTTTGGCCAAAGAATAGGCCAGCCCTCCGGTCACGTGAAGACCAACGACCAACCGCTTGGCAATTTCCTTAAAAATTAAGTGAGCACTCGGACCCCAAAGCCCTAGTGTTTCAACTCCAAACGGCTCAAACACATAACTGCCAATTAAGTTGTTGTATTTGCGCCGCTTGAGGTTTTCAGCACCTGCAGCAGTCGCCCCAGCACAGCTCACCGTGCTAGGAAGATGGAATGGCGCAAGGGTGTCGACGCAAGTTGCGTCCCACTGTCCCACATCATAGGCCTACCGGCTTCCACGGCATTATGGTCATACCATCTGGTCTCTTCCCATCGACGCATACCAACCCATTGGGTTCCAAAACAGCAGGCACACCGGCGGCGGCGGTGGCCAGAGCACGTCGGATGAGATCATTAATGCGGCACGCCATGCCGCGCAATCCGACCTGCGCTCTTATTGCAGGAAAGGCCATGGTGTCCGAGGCTGTCGACTACTTCATGACATTGACAGCGATGTGAATGAAGCCTTAACTGTCATAATTATCTAACATGGAGTTGGGCCACAAGGTGAGAAGTGTAGTTAGTTTGATCATCCATCCATGTACTGACCGCAGCTACATCAGCGGCCGTCAATTTACAATCAATGTAAATCACTTAGAACTTGGTACCGTCTGCGAGTCCGTCCACTTTTAAACACATTCACTCACATACACCTTATTTTATTCGGAGGGTGTGAAATCATCAAATGACTCCTCCCACTCGGGCAGAGCGGTAGGGAGTGTCAGACTTCTACTGACTAAAAACCACCAATGTTCCTTCTTAGTCCTTTGTGTCGCGGCCGCGGTATCTCTTTCGAACAACCTGCACCCCGACGGACAACCTACAGCCCCGAAGGCGCGAACCCACGGCTTACTGTGCATAAGTTTTCGAGGCAGGCGTAGTGAAATACTTTATAATCGATTCAGTTCTTTCGGAATCACCTTGTTCAAACAAACAATTTTACCCCTTCGATGTAAGATGAATCGAAGCTGTATACGTGTGTCAAAGAATACAGTATTATTATTTAGCCACCAGCTTTTCCATAGTATATAATATTATAATGCACGTCGTCTGTTTGTCCGGCCATCCAATCAACGTAAAGCGATCGGTCTGCAAACACTGCTCGCCCGCTTCGACCAAACAGCTTTATAATATACAATATCACTCATGATTTGAGAGCCTTTATACGAAATATCGCTAACAATCTTTGCCAAGATAAAATAAAAAGTGTGTTACAATATTTATAACTCCATCAGTTTTGGGATTTAATATAACATTTATTTACCTATAAGCAACTTTGGCTCATAGACATATATACCTTATAGAATGGACTGAGATACATAATTATGATATAATACAGTTTGTGTTAGTGAGTAGAATCTTAGAACTATATTAGTAACACTTTACTTGTGCACTATGTCTGTGAGCGTTCTTGTTACACACATAGTTAAAATTTCAGCTCGTGTACTGAAACAATGTGGGTAAATAGACGTATATCGACAAAAGCATTTGATTACTATTGAGTGTATCTTAATGCATGGATTAATATGACATGTAGTGTAGGTACTTTATTAGCAGTAAATTAAGTTATTTTTTTTGCTTCAATTTTAACATAACAAACTTGATTTGAATATATTTTACGTACTTATCTACCTACCTACAATTTGATTGAAGGGTAATTCGATTCCGTAAATAGTTTAAGAAAAAATAAAACGTAAAGTTTTCCTATTTTTTTGTTGCGGATACAGAATTTAGACAACGCCAACCAAAGTCGTGTCAAGTTCAAGTCTAACAAAACTCTACGGATTCAATTGTATAAAGATCTAACAAATTATTACAAAACCGGCAGATTGCTGCATGGCATTGGTGTGAATCGAAGGCAGACAGAACTTCAAGTTTCAACGAGTAAAATAACAATAAACGATTTTAAATACCGTTTCCAGTTTGGTTAGGACATTGCAGGCTTTAGTCACCTGATTGCCTGATTAAAAGATGATTCCGTGCTTCGGAAGGCATGTATAAGCCGGTGGTCCCGGCCGTCAAATGGCGGTCGTCAAACCATGTCAGAGGCCCGAGGCTTAGAAACTCTGACACTAGGGTGGGTGGGGTCGCCAGATAAGAAGAAGTTCTGCCTATAACCTTCCTAGTGTGGCTGATGTAACTTACCTTATATTCCATAAACCTCAAGATGTTTTTCGTTCTGGGTACTTTAATAAAATACACGACTTTTACACGTAAGCCACGGCCGCTACAACTGCGTCCCGTAGACTGAATCACCAAAATACTGACATTGGAACAATCATATTTATTTATTTATTTATGCACACACAAAATACAAAAAAAAGGATAAAAACATAACAAATAGAAGAGCACAAAGGTAATATAGGTGTATATTCACACATCAAAACTAAACTTCGTATTACCCAATACTTTGTATTTATTTTAACACTTATTCAACGACAATGCACAAAGCATTACACAATTTGTAACAAATTGATTTACCATTGTATCTTTTTCTAGATTCATCTCAAATGTACTGTTGACCACACGTCATATGCAACAAAACTAGAATAAGATGACTTCTTGTTATATAGAAACTTCGTACTCTACTAGGCCAGCTGTGAATGTTACAATCAAAATGCGATCTACTTTACTGTATTTATTTGTTTTTCAATGCAACACGCTTGATTGCACTAAACTCAAGGATGATACATTTTTATTGATTGAACAAAAACTATTCAATTTAAAGGTCGTATGAGAACCCTGGTTGTGCATTTTAGAGAACCAGAATATATTGAATCGTTGAGAAAGACAGTTGTTTCATAGTAACTGATAGAATGTCGGTAAATATGCTGTCGATTTTGGAGAAAAATATTTTCTTTGTTATTTGTTTTGTGGCTGTTAGTACCGGTATTTACATTGCTCAAGGTAAGGTTTTTTAATTTATTTATTTGTAGGTACTGTAACTTCTGCACATTTCTTGTAATAAGCACAAGGTTTGTGCGAGACTTCCCGTAGGGGTTGCGGGTTGTTCGAAAGAGATACCGCGGTCTCGACACAAGGGCTAAGAAGGAACATGGATGGTTTTTAGTCAGTAGAAGTCTGACACTCCCTACCACTCTGCCCAGAGCGGGAGGAGTCATTTGATAATTTCCCACCTAAAAAAAAAAATTAAGTTCAAAAATCTAAAACCCGACTACTAACAAAATCGCGGTCTTAAAAGTAGAAAACAAGAAAATAATTCTTGTCTGATATTCTTCGTAGTCGCATGCCACTGATACCTGATGCTCCTTCATGGCGTTCTCATTGATACAGAAGTCAGCTGTTAATTGCTTGGCATGCGACTACGAAGAATATCAGACAAGAATTATTTTCTTGTTTTCTACTTTTAAGACCGCGATTTTGTTAGTAGTCGGGTTTTAGATTTTTGCAGTTAATTTTTTTATTTGAATTTCTTTTTTGTGTGTACTTAAACTATAATTTAATACATATTTGTAATGTGCTCGCCAAGACCTTTCATTTTATACCAAACTTGCTATGATTATCTCAAATTAATATTTTTTGAGGTAAGTTTTGACATTTAAATTCCGTCATAAAAAGAATTTATAAAATTTATAAATCCTATGTCACCCGGGCTATTCTTATGAATCTATTGACACCTAATTTATTAAAATCCGTTCAGTAGTTTAGGCCCTACGGTGGAACATACATACATACATAGACTGCCAAAATCATTACCCTTCCTTTTGGCTTCGCCGTAGTCGGGTAATAAAGTGGGTGCGAGACTTTTCCGAAAATATTCGGTATGGTTCTGAGTGATTTATCAGTGTTTTGTTTTTGTTCATATTTTTATTAATATCATGTAAGCATGACCTATTACGGGTTTCAATATTATGTCCCTCACGGATCCCCTAGGGTATCAGTTTTAGGGGATCAGACCGGAATAACTCGTTTAAACTAACATGCTGTAAAATAAAGAAATGTGTTGCAAAAACAGCCGATTACTATTTCTAATATTAGATTTGAAGTCGGATAAAAGCTAGTAATTATAAACTAAAAGTGATTCAGAATATACGGGGGTGCTGTAGGTAAGTTCTTTAGCATTTCCAGAAGATTTCGGTTGCGGCATCGAGCGGCTGGTATGCAAGGACCCGTAGGATATTCTCGAACTAAACCTGTCCTGAAAATAAGAAAATTCATCATCAGCTTATGATGTTCCCACTCCCTGCAGTGGGAACATTATATGCTATGCGTATGAACGACAGTCGCGGGGCACAGCTAGCATCATAAAATTACAGCACTTGAAATAGAGCATCTTTCTATACTTACATCATCAGCCTATAATGTTCCCACTGCAGGGACTCAGGCCTCCTCTCTAGGAGAGGGATCTCGTAATCCAACACGCGGGCCCAGTGCGGGTTGGTAGATGTCACATGTCTTAATTTTTTTTTGGTTCTTAGACATGCCGGTTTCCTCACAATGTTTTCTTTCACCGTTTTGAGAGCAGTAGTGATGAAATAAATTACACAAAGTATTGCGCCTGTCTGGGTTCGAACCCACGACTTACTGTGCGTAAGTCAGGGCCGTCACCACTAGGCCACCACTGCCCCATTCTCGGACATCAATGTCTTACTAATTATTCTTAGTCTCTTACTTGCAATAACAGCCTGCTCTGCAATGAACCAGTCTCTTCGGAGGCGGCTTGACCCTCTCCATCCTATTAGCTTCTACCCAGCAAGTGTACTCGTCAAAGAAGGCACAAGACCTGTGCACCTCGCCAGTTGGACATTCTTTACCTGGAAACGATTGTAAATTATTTCATCATCATCATCATCAGCAGCCATAAGACGTCGACTGCTGGAAAAAAGGCCTCCCTCCCCCATAGAACGCCATAAAGCCATCGTTACCTGCGACTCTCACGATGTCGTCCGTCCACCTGATTGGAGCCCTATCAAAACTGCGTCTAACCCACGTTTATATTTTATAATATACCTAAGTTCTGATTCTTTATTAGACTGGAAAATATTTCTCAATATTTTATGTTATTGCTTACTGCGTTACGAATATGAATGTATGATTTACGTTTTTGATAAGAACTTGTTATTGCACCATACCATTATGACATTTCTGCCAAGGTTTTTCATACAGTAAAACGGGGTGAATTGAAACACAGGCACTATGAAACACAAAGTTTAAATGGAAGCCCCCTTTGAACTTGGTTTTTACCCTACTACACTGTAAAAAATTATGTAATTTTACATGCAAAAAAATTACATAATCCTGTAAAATTTCCTAAAAATCTGGGAAATTTACGGGAAAATATGAAATTTTACATAAAAAAATGTAAAATTGACGAAAATTATGTAAAATTTCATATTTTCCCGTAAATTTCCCAGATTTTTCGGAAATTTTACAGGATTATTATAATTTTTTGCATGTAAAATTACATAATTTTTAGTAAAATTACATAATTTTTAACAGTGTACGATTGTACGGAACGCTTCATATGCGAGTCCACCTCGCGCTTTACCGGTTTTTCTTCCTATCATCCTCACAAAATCCATCCATCTTTTCACACCAAATAAAAATATTTGAATTTGATCTTCCTCTAAAGTGGAGGGTTTAGAGTCACTCTTTTATTCACATGCGATATACGCATCACACGACATTCGATTAAAAAAATACAAAGAATAACTAAACGGAAACCATTTTACAAGATCAGATCTATACAGTAAAGAATATATTATGATAATAAGATACATTATTAACGAATGGCCCAAAAGGATTATGAAATAAAAATAAACAATACTTACGCAGTGTGACGCCTCTCGCAAATTCGGTTATGAATATCACCACATATACCGCAATCAAAAATGTTTTGGTCTTCTTATAGGACATTTCAATAGGTTTTTATTATTTCAATTTAAAAGCACTTCTTAAGCGACTAAACTTTGTTTGTTTAAACTTGCTAGTCTTTAGCACTATCAATCACTTTTCGTAAATTCTCAATCGCCATTTTGTATCCATCTTCTGTAAAAGACTTTCAATTTAAGCCATACATATCTTGATGAAATGAAGAACTATTGTTACGTGGTTTTGACAATTAGGTTGAGCCACACTATAACTGTAATATTCTTTAAAAGTTAAGTAGATATTTTGTAAAAGTGGTTTTGAAAATGAAGACAGAATATAAATACAGTGTGGCCTTTGTTTAGTGATGTGAACTGACAGCCGACTGGCTTATACACTCGTAGGCGATATCAAAGCAGGCACTTACTCGGGTATCGGTAACAGGAGTAAGGCTCATCGTCCACGGTAATAGTATCACCTATTCGTAGCTAGAATGTTCCTAGTGTTGTGGTGGGTTCACTTGTCCGACATCATGGTTGCATAGTGTGTATACAGAGTGCCATTGAAATAGTCCCGAAGACCTCAGTCAACCAGGCAGGTAATATTTATCCCTCTGGGTGGAGCGAAAGGGAATGTCAGACTTGTACTGACTACAACCCCCCCATGTTCCTTTTACGTCCTTTGTGTTCCAGGGTTGCAGTAACTCTTTCGAACAGTCTCACGGTCCCGATAGGCATTCTGACACCTTATTCGTGATCTATACTAATATTATAAAGAGGTAAAGTTTGTGTATTTGTTAAATTGTAAGGGGTAATCTCGGGATCTACAGAACCGATTTTAAAAATTCTTTCACCAATAGAAAGCCACATTATTGCAGAGTATCATAGGCTACTTTTTATCCCTGTATTCCCACGGGAACGGGATCTACGCGGGTGAAACCGCGGGACGTCAGATAGTTTTTGTATTTAGCTGGTTACTTTTCAGTAGCGTCTTGGAGGATCAGCCTTAAAACTTTATTGATTTAATTTCGATGTTTCCAATCAACAGCCTAAAATTTTCCGAATGAAACCAAAAGGTAATTAGCAAGTCAACTGTGAAATGAATCAACCAATTAATTAAAGCAGTTCGGTTTATTGAGACTTTTTATAGTAAGCAACGGGAAATCGTTTTCCGATAGATTTCCGACTGTTTTTTGAGCCTGGTTACACTTGAATGAGTTTGTTTTAAATGAGCAGTGGGCAAATGATTCTATCACTTTTGATAGTTGAATTGGGTTTTCAATTGGAATGAGGTTATGGAGGCACGAATTTATCGGCCATTCCTGTTTTTGGTTTGAAGTAACTTTATGTTATTACGATTTATATAGGACCTTTGCGAGATTGCTTCGATTTACAAAGGTCCGGGGGCTCGGTCCTGATAGGTTGTTTATTAAAATAAGTAATGTTACCATGTTGATATTAGGCAATTACTTTTTGTTTTCTTTAAAGCCTATATTTTGTCCCACTGTTGGGCAAAGACCCCTTTATCCCTCAAAACCTCTCTGCTTTGTGCAGTTTCTGGCAACGCTTGGCAATCACTTTACTGAGTATAATTTATTTCATCACCGCTGCGCTTAAAACCGTTGAAGAAAACATCTTGAGGACCCCATCAACAATGTTTCATTTTGTGTGGACCACTCCCTCCCACAAAGAATAAGTCTGAGTCCCAGATGTGGGGAATATTATAGCCTAATTATGCTTTTATGTATGTCTATCATTTAAGTATGTTTGCATTTCACAGAAGAATGTCCTCAAAACGAGGAGTACCTTCTCTGCGGCTCAGCATGCCCGTTCAACTGCACAAATCCTGAGGGTCCTGTCATCTGTTCCGAGGACTGCATCGAAGGATGCTTCTGCAAGTCTGGTTACCTGAGGGACGATAACGGCACCTGTGTCACTCAAGATCAATGTGTTGGTATGTATGGGTGGTTATGATAATGTGATGAGTACTCGTATAAAAAAGAAGAGGTTTTCAATAGGTACGTCGAATTCCATGCTACACTGTCAACTGACTTCACTGAAGTTATTGTGAAGCTGATGATGATGATGCCCACTTTACAGTGCGATCAAATTATCTTGGCAGCTCTGAACATAGGCTTTGCGAAATTTTACGCATGTAAACTTGGGAATAAAACTGTTATTGCCAGATAAACCAATACTTAAACGATCAGAAAATATCTAATTTAAACAGTGAGAAATACAAATAAAATAAATATCATAACACTTTTATACATTCGTTGTAACAAAATGACCTGCGCGAAGTTCGGAGCTGCCAAGATAATTTGATCGCACTGTACGTCTTGCGCTTCATGGGCTTCATGCGTACTTGATGATCTTATGACTGCATCAGCGAGCGGACTTCGCATAACTGGATTTTTGGCCAAATTTATAATATTTAATGAAAATTTGCCGTAGACACGCCAAGAAGAAGACTGAATCTTTTTAATTTGGGAACTTTACTAATATGTGACACCCCGTGACGTAGGTACCACTGCACTGGTTTTGTCTTACTTATGTTTTTTCTACGTTGATGATATTATTATTAAGTTTAATACCACGTTTTGCAAAGACATACATAGCAAGAATTTTAGTCACGTACAAAGTTTGAAAGAAATCCGACACAGTTTCCACATGTTGTGTCGCCATTAAACTCAAACATTCAGATACAATCATCTCTACCAAATTACTTCATTGATCTTCAATCTCTAGCCTCTGCCTGACTTCTTCATTAACTTTCCAGGAAAGGACGAGATCTGCGGTCCAAACGAGGAGTTCCTGTCCTGCGGCACCGCTTGTCCCCTGACCTGCAAGCAGCCAGAGCCTCTGGTCTGCGGGCTAGCTTGCGGCATGGGGTGCTTCTGTAAGTCAGGATATGTGAGGGACACCGTCAATGATCAATGCGTGACCATGGATAAGTGTCCTGTTGGTGAGTGTCATTGTGTTGTTTTATTTGTGAAAAACAGATAAGCAGTCGATCTATGTTTAAAACCTATAAACCTAGGTTTTATCAGAAGTCAACCTGCACAAAGCTGGTTAGTGTGCAGACTGGGCACACTTGTGCACTGGGTTGGTGGGGAATAAGACCACTGGTTGCTTGTAGTTTCTTCTTTTTATTAGGAGAGTTTCTTACTGAAGTAGTAGCTGGATTCGGAATGATTTTTCAACCAAAATGTTCCCATTTTTATATACAAATTTCTAAGGCGCTGGCCAATCATAATTAAGTGTTTGCGCATGCGTAAATGGCCTCTATATACAATTTGGCGCCGAAAAATTACTATTTCTGCGCGGGAAATTTTAGTATGCTATTTTTAGTGGTAAAACATCCCTTACAATATATAACATATTTTCCTAATCTTAGGACTAACTTATATTACATAATAAACACAAAAACTATACAAAAAACCTTGATTTACACCTTAAAATTACAAAATTACTGAAACGGTTCTCGTTAAAGTAACGCAACGCAGTAGCTAAGCTTCGTGAACTGTGAACCTAAACACTAGCGCCGCTAGGCGGCAGGAATGCACAACTTAAGATTATGCCTTTACTATAAAAACTGGAGTACACTAGCGCCACTAGGCGGCAGGAATGTAAATCACTTATAACATCAAGCCTGATGGGCGTAAGTAGAGCTAATGCTATCTTAAAAACACTTATAAACATCGTAATAAACTAATTCTAACGCTATTCAAATAATATCACAACATTTACGTATCGTCACTAACGTCTATGTAACACTGCACTATTTATCACTGTCCCGCACAGTTAGAGACTAGACTGATTTTATTATCTGCGGGTGTTTTTCGAACGTTAAGCCCGCTGGTAGATGTTGTTTCGTAGATGATTGACTTTCTGTTACCGATTTAAACCCGCGTATCTTGGAAAACCATTATGACTGTCATTCAAAAATCATTCACAGCCGTAACGGATAGTCGGAAACCGGTAGGTAACTCCGACTACCAGTCAAGTACTAAACTTCGAAAGGCTTGCTCATTCGTAGAAAACACTGTTTTGAGTGCTACTGAATACAAAATTTACCCCTTTACCAGCAGTTTTCTATACTAAAAAAAAAGTTTGTCTATAATATTCCAACATCAAACTCTTTTATCCTTACAGAGCCATGTCTAAACCAAAACGAAGTGTACGACCAATGCAACGGATCATGCGAGCCATCATGCGACGACCCTCAGCCGATATGCACTCGCATATGCTCAGGAGGTTGCATATGCGCTTCGGGCCTCCTTCGAGATGAAGTCGGGGAGTGTGTGAGTGTAGACAAGTGTGGTAATTATACAGATGGCCCTATGTCCCGTTATATGACTGTTATTAATAAGATTCTACAATTGTAAGGTTGAGGGAATAAATAGTTATTTATTTAGTGTATTTTGGTTTGTTTTTTTTTCTGCTCTGTTTGGTGGTTTAGTTTCTAAATGAAAAAGTATTTTGTGTTACAATATTTATGTTAGCGCCATCTATAAACGACTAGCAGAAGTTAAGTACGAGACGAATAATACGCACTGTTTTATTGTTTTCTAATTCCTGAATTAAAACATATTTATTGAAGTATTATTTATTATGTAGCAGTAAAAAATCAATAAAAATGAGTTGAAACACAAAGAAAGAAAAACATGTAAATTGCGATATCTTAAACTTATGTCAAAGAAATACTAATGCTTACTACGAGTATGTATGGTAGATGGCGTTATGTGTCATATCAAATTATTATTTTATTAATAATGCATTGCTTTTTGTAGTTCGTAGAAAAAATTTCATTCAATTTAAAATTTAGTACCCTGAAAAATAAGAACGAACATCGACTAAAAGCTACAATGAAACTTCAAGAGGCCAAAACAAAAATAATAAGTATATTTTCTTTACATTTCTTAAAATAAGTAATACTAGTCAATTTGATACATTAGGTACATTTACAAAATAATAGTCAATTTGATACATTAGGTACATTTCGTGAAAAATATAAAAAGATCTGTTATTTAACAGAAATAAGCAATAACGATAATATTGTGACTATCTTGAAACCAGTGTTATGAAGCATTATTTCATTGTTCGTTGGTATCGGAAAAACTATAATATTAGCCATCTGAAAGAAAAAGAAAGAATCTTTTAAATATTTATGTTGTAACTAATGCTCTCTCCGTTATTGCTTTAAGCGCTACCTATGATCGAATAGTGTATTTGGTAAAAGATTTCAAAAAGTACGGTGTGTACACCGAAAATGAAAATAAAACTTAATGTTTACCAGTTTATATCAGCGCCATCTTTCCTTTACTATAATTATTATTCTTTCCACGTTAAGCCAATTGATTCGCAATAGTTTATGTAGATGGCGTTGTTCTCAAACATTCCAAAACATGGAAAAGTATTCTGATTTACTTTTTATCGAGAATAATTCACCTCGCCTTGTGAGTCACAAGGCGAGGCGAATTATAAAAACCGCACGGAGAGAAGAGTGGAAGACTATGGGGGAGGCTTTTACCCTACATTGGACCCTAAAGGCTATGAATAAAAATCGCCTCGTAATTTTTTTCACAGATATCAAGAGAAAAACATTTTATTTCATCATCATTTCAGCCGAAAGACGTCCACTGCTGGACATAGGCCTCCCCTAAGTGTAATTTTTGCTTAGAGGGGGTTTGCCATAATCGCCACGCTTGGCAGGCGGGTTGGCGATCGCAGTACGGTCGATACAAAAAGCACAGAGAACGCTGCTGCCCATTCTCTGGTACATCCCTTAGTCGCCTCTTACGACACCCACGGGAAGATATGGGATGGTGCTATTCTTTGCGTCCGACACCATACGGAACAATAGAACAATAGATTTTATTTAGCACTTTTGATTTTTACAGCAGAGGCGATAAAATTACTAACCTAAGGAATACCATACGAAGCTGAATTCACCTTTCGATACTCTTCCTCCCTGATGCCGTACGTCTTGTAGGAGTAGGACAAGAAGTCGCTATGGTTGGAGACTAGTTGGAAGACCATGCTGGTAGACCCTGTTCCTCCTCTGAGAACCCTGAAGTCTATTGTTCCGCCTGAATCAACTGTGGCTGTCACTTCTAGGTAGGTTATTACGAAGTTGTTCTGTGAATGTGGAAAGGACAAGGGAATTAGTACATTACTGCAGAATCCAGTAAGTAAGCCTTCCTGGCCAAGTATGAGTTAACCGGACCGAACCGCAGGTGAGGTCTGGTTATATACGAGGCCAGGATGGCTTTCTTACTGGTTGAGGTTTGTATAATGCTTTTCTCAAAAATTCAATTAAAAAAAAAAAAAAAATATATTTTAAAAATTCAATTCAACAACAAATTCGTTTAATTAATATTGAAGGTTACATTCATATGTGAAAAATACAATAGCACTTTTTGGCCGACCCGGGAATCGAACCCAGGACCTCACGCTCTGCAGTCGAGCTTGCGACCACTAGACCAACGAGGCAGTTTAGGAAACAACTTTAGAAAAAACTTTTTAATAAACTGAAATTACTAATTAATACAATCATAAAATCCCACACTATACTTCTACAACATTACTAAGTACAAAACGCAACGTATAAAATGGCTGTTTAAGGTTCCAAAAATATATGTATCTCATAAAATGTCACACCAAAAAGAGAGATAGATATATATTTGGAACCTCCCTTCTATAACCATGTTATAATGGCTAAACTCTAATCTGTGTCTGGTACTATGTTTTTTTTTCTAAACAGATCTAAAGAGGATGACCTAGTGTCCAGTAAGTAAATTACATACTTACTTACTGGACAGTAGGAGATTCCAAGTTTAAAATCTCGCTTCTTACTGGACAGTTGTGAATAAGTCTCCGGTAAAGTTCACTTTCTGGATACTTTTTAGAGATGTTATGGCAACATTACATACCATTTTTGAGAAAAAGTACATAAATAATTACCAGAACGTATCGTCTTTTTATTTATTTTAGGAAAATTGCCACGCAATGTCAACAATTCTATTAAATAACCGAACCCAGTCATTTCATTCAACTTGCAAATCCTTTGACATAATAAAATAAGCGATAAAATTACAATGGAATAAAAAAACATAACATCACGCCTTGTAATTCCCGAAGGGTTCGGCAGAGGTGTGCCTTACAAGTACACTAACATTTCGTCAGTTAAGTTTAAATCCAAAGTAATAGGGGGCGAGCCTGTTGCCAACAAACGGGCGTACATCCAAAAAAATAGACAATAATTTGCTTAACATAGGTAACAATAATATTTTTCGTACCACTTGCTCAAAAAAGTGACATTCTATGCCACAAAAAGCGAACTTAACAATAGTCATTTTTAATGTGTTAAAAACAGGGAAAGAAAATTGTACTGAATTTCATTCATCCTCTAGGGGGAGAATGTGATTTCTATCAATAATTGGACCAATGGCAATGTTTCGAATGTTAACTTTTACTTTTATTTGTCATTATTTCTATTAAATGCTCATCTCATATTATTTTTGTGTTAATTTTTTCGCAAATGGTACGAAAAGTAGAGTATTTTCCTCGGTGATAAAGCTGTCTTAGTCTTGGGTGAACTTAAAATCCTTCGTTACGCTCGTGATTTAAATCGTCACCCGCGACAGAAGAGACTGCTTTACCCCCTTGGTTAATGAAATCTACTATTTGAGTTGATATTTCACTGATTTTAGTGTCTCTAAGTGGCTGCAAATTATGGTATACAACGTAGGTATATTTTTATGGCGAAACCGACTCTTAAGAGTCACATCACTGTCCTTCGCCCATCGATAGCCTAGATCTGAGTCAGATAAGTCACAAATTGTTATAATTTTAACTGTCTTATCACATAGCTGGCTATCACTTCAGTACACCAACAGCAGTATATCAAGTGATGATAAAGGGAACTAACCTTGGATCCAGCAGTGATTGTGACGAAGAAGGGATCGTAGTTGTTCCTGTGTCTATATCTGTCTGAACCACCTTTCATTGGTAGGGACTCTGGAATTATAAAAAAAAACATGGGTAAAAACTGGCAATATTAATTTTGATGGATGGGGAGGGAGAGGAAGGCTAAAGTAAATATGAATGAATCCATTCATATATTGTGTGAGGAATGGTAAGAGTGAGAAAGGAGTAGACGATGCCGTAACGTCTGACAGGCCCCTGGAAGAAGAAAACGTGTTAGGATGGCAATCCGAAACGACTGCGGACGAGGAGAGATCAGGTACGAGACTAACAGCTAATCATGTTTTCCGAGGGACGGTGCGGTGGTATCACTTTCGGAAAATTCATAACATATAACGTCTGATAATCCCCAAAGGGTTAGTGCGTGTTTACGTACAGGCGGGGGGCGTCGCGCGGCGCGTGCTGCGTTTTTAATTCAAACCCATGGCGATGTATGAAAAAGTTAACAATTTCAAACTCCGATTTTACGAGAAGTTATTTTTTGCTCGTTAGTTAAAAATGCAGCGTTTGTAGCGGTGGACCCGTCTCTCTGTAAATTAATAAAAAAGCACGAGACGAGCCATCTGCACGCGCCGCGCGACGCCCCGCGTCTCCGTAAACGAGCCCTTAGGCAGATGTGGTTAATAGACCAGTAATTATGCTTAAGTTCCATCTCCAATATAATAGGGGCGACCCTATTGCCATCAACCGAGCACAAATTCAGACTCTGTGGCTGCTACTGACATGACTCCTGACCGAAAAACCTAACAACACTTTACCCGACCCAGAAATCAAAATCAGGACCTCATGGTCAACAGTCGCGCTTGCGACCACTTGACCAATGAAGGAGTCGATAGTAGGTGATGAGCATATCGCATCATGAGCTCATCATGGTTCTGAACTTATAAGAGTCTCCACAGATGGATGTATAATATTGATGGATGGATAATTATTTATAAAAAAAATGCTTACTTTCATATTCAATCCCAACTTTGAACTTCTGCGTATCAAACCAGCTACCAGGATAACAGAACACAACGCTGGTAGCCAATAACAAATATATCCAATTTTGTAACATATTGACTTGCTGCCACTGACCGCAAATAGTTGACTACTGAATCATTCCATCTGTATGACAGCTTATCGGTGATAAGAATGATACGCGAAGCATTCCGTCTTCTTAAAATTGATATTGAGTTACTGTGCTTTTTCATACGAAATATTTGGTTTGGTTAATTTGAGTCGGGTGTTTTGAGAAAATGGTTTTATAGGGTTGTGAAGAACAGTAGGTCTGGTCCCTAGGATGATTGAATATTTCGTACCTGACTACTCTGAAAAGAAACTTATTTCTTCACCCCCTATAGAAAAGGGAGGACCCTCGGGTGTTTTATCTAGAGGGTTACTGCCCGTCAATGGACGTTGGTATTTTTTATAAACTTCTTAGTCGCGGATAACTTTAACTATGTTAGTCCTTACTTTGTGCCATAGATGGCGCTATTGTTGTAGTTTCGCTACAGTTTCAGTGTTTCATATTTTTTTAATGTGCTTGATCTTCTCATAACTCGTGGAGGAGCTGGGGCTTAATAAGAACTGCCACTCAGGTCGATCTTTAGGTAAAGCTGTGCTTGCCTAGGTCTTTCAAGAGGTAACGGTGCCTTCTCTTATGTGCGGATGGTGACCACCGGGGTGGTTTTAGTGAGGTAAGAATCCCACACTCCCCGGTCTTCTCCCCAAAAGACCGGTCGCCTTTTGAAGGTTTCCCCCCGAGAACAAAAAAAAAAAAAAAGAAAAAGGTCGGTCTGTGGATGGGTGACCGCCCGACATACCGAGTTTCCTACGTGCCTCGGAAAGCACGTTAAGCTGTTGGTCCCGGCTGCCATATATATATATATAGATCTTTGGCAGTCGTTACAGGTAGTCAGTGACCTGAAATTCTGACATCCAGTCTTACCAAAGGGTATTGTATTACCTAGTATTAACTGGGTTGTGGGGGTCAGATAGGCAGTCGCTCCATGTAAAATACTGATATTCAGCTGCATCCGGTTAGACTGGAAGCCGACCCCAATATAGTTGGGAAAAGGCTAGGCAGATGGTGATGATCTTCTCATAACTCATTCATGTAGGTACTGCTTTTTCTTTGAAAGAATGGATGGAGAACAAAACAGTATTGCGAATCATTATTCGCAATACTATTTCTGGTTTCATTTACGTATATTATTTAAAATCAACGTTAGATTTACGAAGCATGAACGGAACAGGTGAAACAAAATAAAATTTTAAAAGCGAACTTGACTTTCTCGCATTAATAATGTTTTTCTATAAAATCAAAACATTGCCTCTACTTAACTATTAAGAAATGTAAGGTATGAAAAGCTACCTATATAACAAGGAAGTCGAATAAACGAAACTTCTCGAATAATAAACAGTAATAAAATTCTATTTTTCATTCCCCTAAAAGTCATTTCCCTGCATCACTGTTCATGAACTTTTCTTTAGTCGTTGTTTTTTATTTTTTCCTCAAACTTTCAAATCGAAGTGTTTAAAACACTTCGTACTCGTGACAAAGTAGGTCGATGAAGGGCGGACTGGAATTTCACAAACACTAAGCAACACCTTAACGAATGCCTAAATAAAATGGCGCAGTTGAATATTCAAGGCTCAGTTTAGCACTGAAAGTTGAAAATCCAATATCGTACTGATCTAAGTGCGTGTTGGTGAAAGAGGGCAACTAAAAAAAAGTTAAAACAATAAAAGACAAGTAATGTGACTTTAGCCCATCCTAGAACGGAAATGAGCGTGAGGATAGGAATAAAGGAATCGTACTTAGACATATAAGGAAGTTTTTTAATGGAGTCTTGGTGTGGAAAACATTAGGCGCATAAAAGGTGGATATTTTCGCAATACTCAAAGAAACGTATTTTGGTTTATTCAACTTTTCTTATTGACATGTCATTGAACCAAAAAACCGAATACACATGACATCTACTAACGTGCACTGGACCCGCGTGGAGGATTATGGCCCATCCCTCTCCTAGAGAGGAGCCCTGAGTCCCTGCAGTGGGAACATTATAGGCTGATGATGATGATTTTTTCATGTTTGTCCTGTTCAGGTACCCTATCAACTAAAAAAAAATGGAGATTCAGTTTTTTTATTCGGAAAGCCCGAAAGATATCCCGGCTGTCATGAGTACATCCTTGACAGTCGTCGCAGGTAGTCAGTGGCCTGAATGTCTGACTGGGTTGTGAGGTCAGATAGGCAGTCGCTCGCGTATGTAAAATACTGGTATTCAGCTGCATTCGGTTAGACTGGAAGCTGACCCCAACATAGTTAGGAAAAGGCTAGACAGATTATGATTTGATTCATGACCACACCTTTCTGGTACACGCTGTAAAAGGCGCCTGAGAAATTGTTGAAACAAAAAAAAAAGTATTTTTTGTCTCGCACAGGAAAAACCAAAAAAAATATAAACAGTACACATAAGAAAAAAATAAAAATAAAGAAAGAAGTTGGTCCTAGGATCCTCACGATCTTGTACTACTAATACTGTTTCTTTTTTTTTTTACTTTACTAAGATTGCTGATGGGAAGTACCATCAAGTACACGGTTTTCCCACTCAAAATTTTGTATGAAACACCACAATTAACTTATCGAAATGACTAACCTACAGATAAAGATTGATACAGATGCAACATTGAAAACTAGTTTCGTAATCGTACAAAATAAACTGCTATCTTTGCAAGGAGCTTATCATGGTTTTTAACCCAAATAAATACAGTGATAACTTTGAATTCGTATCTATGGATACATATTTATGGAGTTTCTATTTTGTAATGAAATTAAATAAAATAAGTACTCGTTACCCGTGGTCCCGGTGGGTCGACCCATTACCGGGTCCCATAGGGGTGTTCACAGATTTCTGACTATACCAATAGTAAATGAAAACCAGGAGGCCAGAAGCATGAAGGAGGTATGGTACCTTTATTGTTTATAGGAATTTCATTATAAAATCTATAAACTTAATGTTTCTAATACCATGCAGTATGTACTGATGATACTACTGCTTCACCGTTCTGGCCTCCTGGTAGTTTGTAAGACTTTATTATCCTTGTTTCCCATCTCTTACAGTGCAATCAAATTATCTTGGCAGGTCCAAACTTCGTGCAGGTTATTTTGTTACAACTAATGTATAAAAGTGTTATGATATTTTAATAATTTTATTTACAACATTTAAAAACTACTATTTACAGAACTAAGATAATAATAAAATATATACAAGTATCAAAAAGGGGAGTAATTGATAATAATGATATTTATTTTATTTGTATTTTTGTTGTTGTGTTTAAATTAGATATTTTCTGATCGTATAGGTATTGGTTTATCTGGCAATAACAGTTTTCTTCACAAGTTTACATGCGTAAAAGTTCGCAGAGCCTATGTTCAGACCTAGATAGACCAGATAATTTGATCGTACTGTACTTGTTCTTGCCATTAGAATTCATCATAAATTTCAGTATTCTGGTATGTTTTTGTTCCCAAAGATTGAATTAATTATTTTATTTGCCTACGAATTAGTAAACTATAGGTATCGTATGTAGGTAACTGATGGTTTTCATTTTCTATTGGTAAAGTCAGAAATCTGTGAACACCCCTAATGGGACCACGGGTAATTAAAATTACCCGTGGACACGGTAATGGGTCGGCCCACCGGGACCTCGGGTAACGAGTCGAAATAAGACGTTTATTTCTCAAAAAGATAATTATCATTCTCTTGTATCCCAATTCATTTGTGGTCTGAGCATTTCTTCTTCTTACAAACTGCACTATTACTTGTCATCTCATCAGAAACCTCCTTTGTTGCCATAAATATCATGCCATCCAGTATTCCATACATGGTGTTGGCACTTACCATCAGGGTTGGAAAAAAAACAGTTTTTTTTACATTTTATAAAACAAACAGTTTAAAATGTTTTAAACAGGTGTTTTTTTTGTTTTTTTTTCCTAAGTTAGTTATCATCCATTTTTAATTGATAGAGCCTGATATATTTCACTTTTATACTATTTTAAAAAATGCATGACAAAAATTTATCATAATTCAAAACATTCTGTATGTTCCTACGTTCATTTTTAGTAGGGAAATCTCCAAAATTTCTGAATACATAAAACATATTGTAAATAATCACGTTCACGAATTACGGAAGTTCTGGGAATTCCCCGGGGGACTTTACCAATGGAGAATAGAGCGGACTTTCTTTCTGATTTTTCATTTCACAATAACACAAAAACCTTTGGATTTATTCAAACGGATGTACGAAACAAACTTGGTAACGAGAAAGCTGCAAAACTTGTCAGTTTTTAAATACCTAAATAAAAAATAATAAATGTTGTCTAATCTGATAACGAACAAATATAATTGTACGTGGTCGTTTTATAATAAAAATTGTTAAATATTTCTTGAGGATTTTAAATATTAAAAACTGTTTAAATGTCAAGTTAAAAAGCCACTTTAATTATTTTATAAAAATTGTTTAAAGTTGATTAAATAAAGGAAATAAGAAAGAAAATAACTACTTAGTATTCATTTATTTTTGCAATTAAACAATGTTTTCAAACACCTAATAAAAAACTATGTTTTATTTGAAACTGTTTTAAACACTGTTTAAAACACATGTTTTAAACAACTTGTTTTAAACATGCCAACCCTGAAGGACCATGGTGAAGAGTGAGCGTGAATGCTCGAATCAAGACCGCGAGTGAGCTGAGCCAGGCCACCGGGCGCCTCAAGGGGAGACTGAGGTATACATGCAGTCCCTTCGGGGCTGCGGTGTTCGAAAGAGATACCGCGGCCTCGGCACAAAGAGCTAAGAAGGAACATGGGTGGTTTTCAGTCAGTAGAAGTCTGACAATCTACCGCTCTGCCCAGAGGGGAAGAGTCATTTGATGATTTCCCACACTGTTAAAAATTATGTAATTTAACTAAAAATTATGTAATTTTACATGCAAAAAATTATATAATCCTGTTAAATTTCCTAAAAATCTGGGAAATTTACGGGAAAATATGAAATTTAACATAAAAAAATGTAAAATTGACGAAAATTATGTAAAATTTCATATTTTCCCGTAAATTTCCCAGATTTTTCGGGAAATTTATATAATTTTTTACAGTGCAACTGCCAAAAAAAAAGGTGTTCATGTAGTTCATTCATCGTTTCTTTGGTCTTTCTCTACTCTTATAGCCGTCCAAATTCGTACTAAAAACTTTCCTCACAACACGCACTTTGTTGTTCTGACATTCATCATCATCATCATCATCTGCCTGTCCTTATCCCACTCTATTTGGGGTCGGCGCAACATGTTTTCTTTTACCATTCTTCCCTGTTAGACGTCACGGTGGCATTTACTCTGACATTATAACCTGAAAATGCCAACAAAAAAATCATAGTATTTTTAATCAAAACATTGTTTATCAAATGCGTAAGCTACCAAAATTTTTCAGTAATTTTTCATTAAAATTGAAAAATTTTAATGAAAAATTACTGGTCCAACCCGTACTCGTACGTGGGTCCATTTGACCCTCATCAGAAACAAACTTGTCACAAATATAAGGGAAACTAGTGTTCCTTACGAGAATAGGAAAATGGACCCAAATATTTCAGAGGGAATCGTTCTGTTATACAATGTTTTGTTTAAAACCTTTTGATTTATATCATAAGTAGCAAACCAGTTCGTTCGTTTGGTTTTTACACGACTTGATTAACATCTCGCCTTTTTGTTCCCCGAAGGGTTAGGCAGAGGTGTACCTAATAGTACCTACACCCTATTTCGCATGTTATGTTTAAGTCTCTTATAGTAGGGGGCAAGCCTATTGCCAGCAATTGGGGTCAAATCCAGACTCCGTGGCTGCCACTGCGAAATTCCTGATGGAAAAACTCCAAAGTACTTTGCCCGGATTGGTTTAATCGAGCCCGGTATCTCATGTTCAGCAGTCGCGTTTGTAATATAAACGGGTTCAAATGGTTGGCAGATGGCTTAATCTACATTTTTCCAGTTGGGTTTAAGTCCCATGTAAAAGGAGAGGACTCGGAAGAGTCTTGTGTCTAAATAAAAACTGTTTTTTTTTTTGTTTTTTTGGGAGTAATCATCAAATGACTTCTCTCGCTTTAGGCAGAGCGGTAGGAAGTGTCAGACTTCTACTGACTAGAAGCCACCCATGTCCCCTTCCTAGCCCTTTGTGTCGAGGCCTTGGTATCTCTTTCGAACAACCCCATCCCCAACAGGAAATAATAACAGCTTCGGATAGATCGTTGATGAAATTGGACTGAGTTTAATACTAAGGAATTGCTATCCTTTTTCGTGGGATGTTGGGTGGGTGATTTGTTATTGATATAACCTACTGATGTTGGTAAGTTTAATTAGTTTGTCGAGTATTTGTTCAGTGTAGGCGTTTCACAGGGTAGGTGTTTGCCTCGCGTAGGCGTCAGAAGGTTCAATTCCTAGAATCATCGGCACATTTTGAATTCCAACATAAAACACTCTAGTCTGCTGTAGTGCTAAAAGAAAATTACATTTAAGTAAGTACATATACCAAAAAAATAACCGAATTCAAGAATTGTGAAGAAATATATTAGGAAACCAGCATGAGATAGAACCAAAATATCTGGGGATTGTGACATCTACCAACCTGCCTTGGGCACGCGGAATCAATTATTACGGCTTCTGAACCCAGAAGTGGGAAACATAGTGGGAATTTAGGTTGATTATGTAGTTATACAACGTAAAACTATGCACCGCGTAGCTTAACATCCCAGTGTAACAGAATCATATTAAAATTTATTTACTCAGGAAAGTAACCAATTAACGTTAAGATTAACGTTAGTAACCGTTTGTCGCACTAGCGTGATGTCGAGTTTCAGTGTGTTGCACAAGCGTGCATTCGGACTATGGTGAGTCGTAGTACAGTTTTGTCGCATAAGTGTTATTCGCAAATTAATTTTTCGAACTCACGCAGTACTCCTGTACTCTCGCCTAAATTACACCACTGAGGCAGAGGACATCGAGGAGTATGTGAAAATTGGCAAACACAGTATGTGTTTGCCAATTTTCCTCCATCCACCAAAACGTCAATTTTAAGGCGTCTGTGGTGTGGAAAGAAAGTTTTTGGCCGCAGGATGTAGTGTTCACACACCGTGCAAGTGAAGTGCTAAAAACTTAGTTTTAATTTGCTTATACGAGTAATAACACAAATGTAATGTATTGGGTCTATAACTGCCACTCGGGTCGATCTTTAGGTTAAGCCGCGCTTGCCTAGGTTGGTCTGTCGATGTTTGACCACCCGTTACACCGTACCGTTACCTGACAGTCTGACAACCAGTCTTACCAAAAGGTATCGCATTACCTAGTATAAACTGGGCTATAGGGGTAAAATAGGGAGTCGCTCATATAAAATACTCGTATTCGGTTAGACTGGAAGCCAACCCCAACATACCTATTGAGAAAAGGCTATTCAGATAATGAGTCTTTGTTATCTGAAAATTAATGTATGTTAATTATTGTAAACAGAATTTCCACGAAACCTACTGTTAAAGACAACAAAGCTTTACCTTTTACCAAGATTTACACATTACCATAATTATTATTTACCTCAGCTAATTAATTATTCCACTCAAACATATGAAAGCCGTTCCACACTAATACCGTGTTTGTGTGGGCTCAGCTTTACCGTAATGGTGCTATATTAAAACGTCATTTGGTTAATTAATCCGTACAAGTACCACCCCCTAGAATTAATCGTTTAATGGATAGATTGATTATGGCAGCTTTTGGTTAGGGTACAAGCACTTTGGGGGTACGTATGTGATAATTAATCAAGTATGTACCTCGTATTACTTACCTGCCTCTATCGTATTTTTCACTGACTAGTTGGTCTAATGGTCGCAATCACGGCTGCTGAGCATGAGGTCTCGGGTTCGATTCTCGGGTGGGACAAAATTGTTATTCAGTTTTTTCCACTAGGACTTTCTCAGCAGCAGCGAACGAAGTCTGGATTTGTGCCCGGTTGATGGCAATAGGCTCGCCTCCTGACTTAAACATAACAGGCAAAATGTGACCCAAACCTTTGGTGGTTACCTCCTCCATATTAACAAACTGTCTAACATATTATTTTATATTTTTGTCCCTACATATTTTTGCTAAAAGAACTGTTATTATGGAATTAGTGTGGTGTAAGATTTTAAACTGATATGGTCACTAACACTATTACCTATTTATACTGAAGACGGGATATTTTCCATGTTTATTTATTGTTTCGAGTTCCCGATATTTCGGCGATGTTACAAGCACCATGATCACGGATCGGATCGGTCGGGAACTCGAAACAATAAATAAACAGGGTAAATATCCCGTTTTCAGGATAAATAATGGTATGGTGTGAATAAAAATAGCGAAGCACTCACCACCATTCAGATTGTATTGCCCTGTAATGAGGAGACCACTGAGTTTTTTTATACATTCAAGGAGATATAGTCCAAAATACATATCCAACTATATCTATACTGCATCAAAACAAACCAAAGATTTTCCCCACACACTCACGAAGTGCGTCATAAGCAAAAGCAGGTCCCTAACCCTCCCATGTGAATTAAATTAACACAATCTGCTGAAATCACATCATGATTAAACAATACACATAAAACAGATATCAACCCTCCGCTGCGGTCGGGGTAGACAATGCTCAACCCTATCCTACAAATGGGTAACATTATATTGTAATATTATAATGTAAACTTTAGGCTGACGTATGACGTTGAGTCTTAACACTAGTATCGTTAGTCGTGGACTGAACTTGATTCGTACTTGACACATTCTCTCACTCCGCCCCATTAAATATATTGACAGGTATGGTTTGTTTGTATAACGCCCACTTTTCAATACAGAATGACATTATAGACATCTTTTTTTTTTAATCATCAAATAACCCCTTCCGCTCTTGGGCAGAGCGAAAGGGAGTGTCAGACTTCTACTGACTAAAAACCACCCATGTTCCTTCTCAGCCCTTTATGTCGAGGCCGCGGGTTGTTTTTCACAAGAGAAACCGCGGTTTCTCTTGTGAAGAACAACCCGCAGCCTCGACCGGATTATAGACATCTCTAGCATTGATGAAAAAAGAATGCAACTATGGGTTTGACAAGGATAAATGATGTAGGAGGCAACGTACATAAACGTAGGAAGTACCTTAATCAAATTCTAGGATTGATTTGGTGGGCGTTTTCAACCTTTTAGTATGACTACGACAGGCGGCACAAGTTCAAAGTCAAGTGCAAGTCGGACATGCACATGAAGGGTTCCGTACCATTGTAGTAGATACTGAGAGATTTTCTATGTTATTTTAGTACCATATTACCAGATTTTCCTGTAATCTATAAGTGTTGAACTAAATTCTGTATATTTTATTAAATTTTAGGCTCAGTAGTTTCGGAGTTAAGGGGTGAGGGAATGGTCGGACAGACAGACACACACACGATTGATCCTATAAGGGAACCGTTTTTTCCTTTTGAGGTATGGAACCCTAAAAATGGACTTGAGTCGGCACTATACATATGGGTGTTAATTATGTATAAGTTGCAATAAAACTACTATTAAATCAGACAGTGTTTTTCTCATGAAATCAAATATGCATAGACCAATTTAGAATGGAAAAATTGTGAAAATTATTTTTGTTGAGATATTTTATTCAGTCAACTATAGCTCTTACTGAATATTGAACCTTGTTGTTTGAGTAAAGCTTCTAGCTGAAAGCCGGGGATAAAATATTAACGGACGATTGTTTTAAAAAAAAAAATGGCCATGTGCAAGTCGGACTGGCACATGAAGGGTCCCGTACCATTGTAGCCACGGAACAGAAAGAACAGTGGAAATGCAAAGTAGGCGTAGCACGGCTGTCATAACTTTGCAGTGTACTGCAAACTCTCAGATTTTTGACTTAGCCGTGTTTTGACATCGCTTCGAGTCGCTAGTCTCCCGCCTATTTAATTTTTGCATTAATATGCCGTATTGTCACGTATTGTGCGATTTTGGAGCGTAAAAATGACTGTAGAAAAAAAAAATCTTGAAAACGGAGGTGTTTCCTATCATCGGTAGATACGATTTTATTTGTTTTCTAATAAAATCGTAGTAAATATCAATTTTCTAAAATTTTCTAAAAATGTGACAATCTGTCACATTATTAGAAAATTATAATCAACCTTTTCCGATTGAAATAAAGTTTATTTTAGATCGAATGTCGATTGTTATATTTTGAACAAGGATCTTTTTTGTTCTCGAAAGTTCCATGCTACTCAATTAGTGATGTGGTTAAGATCGGTTGCAGATTTGATCGATAGATATCGATAAAATAAAACAATGTTATACTTACTGTTTAACATTTCAATACAAAGATCCTATAATATCACATAAAATTCATTTTGAGAGGTGTACCCGTACAACATTAAAGTTACATGTTTTGTAGCTAATATAGAATCAAACTTTTACAAATTTTAATAATGATTGAGAATTGCATTGACATTTTACGTAAAAACTGACACAATAATATTGACAATTTATGTTTTTCTTTTGTATGATGGCATCTTTACCACCGAAATATACCTGTTTAAATAAAGTATGAATGTAAGGACCATAGAGACCACCAAACCATAATAATAAAGTGATTATTATTATAAAGATACTAGCTGATGCCCGCGGCTTCGTCCGCGTGAATGTCGGTTACCGCGACCGATGTCGGCTATCGCGACCAAAAGTAATGTCTTCATCCCTTCCTTTCAACCCTTTTTTCGCACCAAAGATGAACGCGCACCTGACCGCACCGCAATCGCCGCAGTCATCGCATTTTATAAATCTTTATATGAAATAGTATATGGCATCACGCACCTATCCGCGCCGAACCATCCGTATTTTCTAAATCCTGTAGGTATACTGGTTCCACAAGATTCCACAACCTTAAAAAGTAGCCTATGTCGTTTTTCAGGCTCTAGACTATCTGTGTACCAAATTTCATTCAATCGGTAGTTTTGACGTGAAAGCGCGACAGACATCGAGAAACTTTCTCATTTATAATATTTGTTTAAATGAAATCCAAAATGTTCACTAGTAAATAGTATTATGCTGCAATGCAATAATTACAACATTCTAATTGGCTCTAAGTTGGAAGTAGTTTAAAAAAAGTATCATCATTCATTAATCTTGTGTTAGGTTTCCCAAAGACGCATGCATCCGCAGACGGGTAAAAAGTCAATATAATTTCTCTTTTATGTTAACTCCTTAGAATTTTCTCGTAGAAAACTCTGTTAGTATTTATTTGTTTGGGTTTGTTGTAAATAGTTTTATGCAAGTAATAAAATATTGTATTTTATTTTATTATTTACAATTATTATCAGGTACAATTATTTGTTTATAATACTACAAACTTTTTTTCAAAATAAATTGATTATCTATCAATATCGATAATATAGATAAAAGCTTAATGTGTCTCTTCCTTGGCCGAGTAGCAAAAAATACAGACCTGTGACGCGAATATAATCCTTATTACTGCAGTTTTTAAGTGTATTATTGCGTCCATTGAAAATACTGCCATCTATGGACGAGTAGCGGAATTTACTAGGCAATAATTTCTAGTATGATTGCTGATTACAAAACGTCGTATTTTATTTCTGAGTGAAGCAAAATAAATCCTATCGTAATACTACGAAGGTATATTTTTAAAATGTAGAATCTGTGAGTTACGCTAGTTGTGATTGAAATTGAAACGACCAATCAAACAAATTGTGTAGTTGTAGTGCACTGTATGATTAATGGTTTGATTGTGTTAGTTTGGCGACACTGGTTCCGATACAGATTTCGTCACTTAGCACTTCTACCTGTTTTTTCTGTTCTGTGATTGTAGCAGATATTGAGAGATTTTCCATGTTATTTTAGCACCATACTTAGACTCCTTATAGGTTCTCCTGTAATCTATAAGTGTAGAACTAACATATGTATATTTTCCAAATTTTAGGCTCAGTAGTTAGTATCAGGGAGGGGGGGGGGGATGGTTGGACAGACAGACACACGAGTGATCCTATAAGGGTTCTGTTTTTTCCTTTTGAGGTACGGAACCCTAAAACACAAAGAATATTATAGTAGACCTCGTATATTTCGGCGCTGTTGCAAGCACCATGATCACTGAACTGAAGTTATCTTTAATATGACAGTGGATCAGAAAGGAATAAACAAAAGAAAAATATTGGCAGTGGATCGGTTTGGGGGATCAGACCGGAATAACTCATTATACAGTAGGCCACTCACTAGTTGTAAAGCTAACTAAGCCTTTTTTTTTTTTTGGTGGGTGGAAAATCATCAAATGACCCCCCCCGCTCTTGGGCAGAGCGAAGGGGAGTGTCAGACTTCTACTGACTAAAAACCGAACCCATGTTCCTTCTTTGCCCTTGCACCGGGGCCACGTCATCTAGTACAAAAATCCGCGGCCCCGACGGGCGTCGGCCCTTGCGGGCCCCTCCTTGCTGACATCTCTTTGAGGCGCGCGTGGAACACGAACGCGCCGCCGACACGGTCTGTTGCCGTCATGACGACGGCCGGACGGCGAGCTAGCCCGTTACTCACCGTCCACAGGCCCGCGTCTACGGTGGCCGGAAGCCATCACGTGGCCCCCGACGCCCGGAGCGCCTTCCGCGCCTACCGCGGCGGCTGGGACGTTGAGAGGTTCGCTCCCTCTCTCGTTCCGCCACCTCCTTCGCTAGCATCACTGCTTCGCAGAAGGAGGCGACGGCGTCCCATTCCTCCTCGCCCCGGACCATGGCTTGCACCAGGGCCGGACGCGAGAGGTCACCGCCGCCGATCGCCGCTACGAGAACACGGCGGGGTTCCGCCCAAGCAGGGCACACTTCCACAGTGTGCTCCACCGTGTCCTCCGGTCGATCCTCGCAATGGAAGCATCCGGGCGTTTCCTCCCGCCTGATTCGGTGCAGGTACCTCCCGAAACATCCGTGTCCGGTAAGGACCTGCGTCAGACGGAAGGTGAGGGCGCCGTGGCTCCTCTCTAGCCACTCCTCAAAGAGGGGACTTACCGCCACTAAGCTAACTAAGCCTCATTCCATGTTGAAGAAACTCCACACTACGCTAAGCCAAACGTCTACGACTAACGTGCCCACATCGACTTTTAACCAGTTTTGTTTAAGCTCCATGTAAAAGAGCTATCACAAACCCAGACTGAGTGCTAATGAGAAATTTCTGATGAATAACCCAATAACACTTTGCCTGACCTGGAAATCGGACCAAAGACCTCATGCAGAACAGTAGCGCGTGTGACTAGTCGCAGTCTCTTATTCTTTATTATGGCTATATTTATGTTTACGATGTGGATTTATCTGGGTAATCTGTACCCCTGTTTAGCTTTTTTATCACTGTATCGTTTTAATTTATTGTCTTTGTTTCGCTACAAAGGGTTTATGTTTATAAATGGCATTGTTGCCCAAATATGCGTTAAATTTACGTTACGATCTACTAATTTTGGGACCAAATTGAACACGAATGTTAATTTTTACGCATTTAAAATGAAGATATGACTTGAATTGCAAATTAATAATAACATAACATAACGCCTGTAATCCCCAAAGGGCTAGGCAGAGGTGTGCCTAATTGTACACCCAAATTTCAATTGATTCAATTGCCGTAAACCAGTCACTAAGTAAACCAAACTCCGTGGTTGTTACGGAGAAATTCAAAATGAAAAAACCCAATAACACTTTGCCCGACACCGAAACAAACTCAGGACCCCGTGCTCATAAGTCGCCCTTACGACCACTCGACCAACGAGGAAAATTGATAATGTTTGCCATATGGACGGCACGGTTGGCGCAGTGGCTTAGCGATTGGACTGCTGCGCTGTGTGTCGCATGTTCGATCCCCGCACGGAACAAATATTTGTATGGCCTACAGATAGTTGTTTCGGGTCTGGGTATTTGTGTATGTGACTTTATATGTTTGTGAACGCACCCACGATACAGGAGAAATTCCTAGTGTGGGGCAACGTCTTAAAAAAAAAAAAATGGAAATGAAACTTTATTTTCTTACCTATAAGATCGACGACGTTATCTTTCATCATCATCATCCAATGTAAAAATCTTAGGCAAATGATAACTCTATCATCTGCCTAGCCTTTTCCCAATTATGTGAGTCGGCTTCCAGTCTAACCGGATGCAGCTGAATATCAATATTTCACATGGAGCGACTGCCTATCTCTGACCTCCACAGTCCAGTTAATACTGATATGAAACTCTTTGGTAAAACTGGTTGTCAGACGTTCAGGTCACTGACTACTTGTAACGACTGCCAAAGATCAGGCAGCAGGGACCAACAGCTAAGCGTGCTTTCCGAGGCACGGAGGAAACTCGGTATGTAAAGCGTGGTCATCCATCCGCAGACCAACCTAGGCAAGCGCAGCTTAACCTAAAGATCGACTCGAGGGGCAGACATTATTAAGCCCCGAGCTCCTCTAATGGAAAACCTAGGCTATAATATTTACTGCACCAATGATAACACTAATCTATATATATAAAAATGTTATGTTGGTTTGTGTACGCTTCAAAAACTCAAAAGTTCTGCACCGATCGAGCTGAAATTTTAGAATGATCTATCTATCTATACTTATAATAAATCTGTAGAGAGGTCAATTCTGTACATGATATATATTTTCAAAATAACTATCAGGGGGTAATTAGTGATCGATACTGATGCCAAAAATGCAATCAGTAAAATTTTTGTCTGTCTGTCTGTCTGTCTGTCTGTCTGTATGTTCCTTATAGAAACAAAAACCACTTGACGGATTTTAACGAAACTTGGTACGATTATTCTTCATACTCCTGGGGAGGTTATAGTATACTTTTCATCACGCTACAATCAATAGGAGCAGGGCAGTGAAGGGAAATGTTGGGAAAACGGGAGAAGTTGCTCCATTTTTTAAGCTTCCGTCGCGTGTGCAGCCTTAACGATAAAAGCTACATAGAAATCATTTATGACGGAAATGTTCTACATA
This sequence comes from Diarsia dahlii, assembly GCA_949775195.1. Classification (NCBI taxonomy): domain Eukaryota; kingdom Metazoa; phylum Arthropoda; class Insecta; order Lepidoptera; family Noctuidae; genus Diarsia; species Diarsia dahlii. The sequence continues at coordinate 18,201,455 of OX459211.1, forward strand.
AAATTATCTAAAAAATATCCCACAACAGCATATGTCTATCTTTTATGGTTGACTCACAATAACATGTGTAACTCCCGATAGCTTAGCAGTTCGGAGCTTTCTGATTATATTTGTTTACTCTCGTTTATAATACTCTCACTCATCCCTAATTAAAAGAAGTTAATATTATTACCTATTCAATAAAAAAATAATCATAGTAATCGGTATAGAAACACCAAACTTATACATGAAATACGCTAATAAGCCACCGCGTCGCGCGTGAGTACTGAATCATGCCATAAGGATTATTTTTGTGTAACGGTTGCCGCGCTCGACGCGGGTCGTGGCTGTTGATGCGTTCAGAGCGTTCGACCTTATTGACAGACAATAATTGATTTTAACAAACAATGCACTTTTAGACCTCTATCGTAGGTTATTTTGTTACCTAGGTAACTGACAGCCTTTCCGTTACCGTAGATTAAAAATAAAATACACGGTTCCACCTAAAAAACGCCACTGAACCGTGAGGAAGCACATATATAAGGTACTTTTTTACGAAAACGACGGAAACGCGGACGAAGTCGCGGGCAAAAGCTAGTATATAATATAATCCTCATCAAGGATTGTTTTTACAGTATCCACGCGGGCGAAGCCGCGGGCATCAGCTATGAAATATATTTTACTGCACGAGAAAATTGTATAATGTTATGTTACGTGCATAACAATAACATTATAATAATAATATTCCACAACTATCACACAACGCCATCTAGTCCCAAGCTAAGCAGAGCTTGTGTTATGGGTACTAGACAACTGATAAACATACTTATATATTTCTAAATACATTGTATACATATTATAGATAAATTACACCCAGACACAGAACAAATGATCGTGCTCATCACACAAACATTTGTCCTGGGTGGGAATCGAACCCACGACCTCCGGCATAGCAGTTAGGGTCACTAACCACTAGACCAACAGGCCAGTCAAACATTGTTGTTTCCATAAATAATGAAAAACCACAATATTTGCAATTTAATCAAGAACAAACATTAAAAGAAAACAATAGCCATTGTTTACATTATTACATTCCAAACGTTACGAGAGCAGAGAAAACATTCGATAATGAAATACACAAAATCAAAGCGTAAATTACGTAAATCAATTCTGCGTAAGGATTAATTAAATATTTCTTATTAATTATTAAGAGAACAGTTTCTGTTGTGATTAATTCAGCTGACGATATTATAATGGAAGCGCCAGGGTAAACCACGAACTTGAATTTTTCATACTTATATTTTAGTCTTTATTTGCCTTAACAATTAAATTCGTTACACTACCTGCATTCATGTCATGCATCTGCAAGCCAATGTTTATTCCGCTGCGGGAAACGATTCTGCGACCTCGAGCACAGAAGGCGTACACTGCGTCATTTCTGTCGTTTGATATACATTTGCATACGGCTCGGCTACCAAGATGTGCCTTATCTATCCATGATGATACCTACAGACCTACTAGACTAGGTAACATAACATCCGTAGCGTGAATCAAAGGAGAGGATTTTAGTATATTTCCCCGTCCGGGCTGCGGGTTGTTTGAAAGAGATACCGCGGCCTCGGCACAAGGGCTAAGAAGGAACATGGGTGGTTTTTAGTCAGTAGAAGTCTGACACTCCCTACCGCTGCCTCCCTGCCCAGACAGGGAAGAGTCATTTGATGATTTCGCACGCACTCAAAAAAAAATCGGTTGTCTGTAAAGTCGGTTTACTGGCGATACTTGAACGTGACAACGTCATAAGAAAATACAGCACTTACATTGCTATATAAACAAACAATTAACACGCCGTTGCTATGGAACGACAATTAACACGCCGTTGCTATGGAACGACAATTAACACGCCGTTGCTATGGAACGCCTCAGAGCGAGGTAACGCCTCAGAGCAAGGTAACGCCTCAGAGCGAGGTAACGACTCATGACGTCATCTTTTTTCGTTCGTGCAGCCGGCCATCGAATTATAAGACGTTATCACGTCAAAAAAAAGAGACCTATATTTCGCAAGTGATGTTTAAGTCCCATAAAATAGGGGGAGACGCCATCTACCAGGAACATTCACCCCGTGGCTGTTTACTAAGAAATTTCATGGAAAAACCTAATACCACTTTGTCCGACCCGGGATTGAAACCAGGACCTCATTCATGCTCACCAGTCGCGAATAGACTAATGAGGCAGTCAAACAACGTTAATGGCACGGTTGGCTCAGCGATTACACTACTGCGCTGCGTGTCGCGGATTTGATCCCCGCACGAAACAAATATTTGTATGACCTACAGATAGTTGTTTCGGGTCTGGGTGTTTGGTTTGTGTATGTGAGTTTAAATGTTTGTAAACGCACCCACGATACAGGAGAAATTCCTAGTGAAAAAAAAAAAGTGTTTGTGTGAGGGGATGCACAACAATTTATAGTTGAACACTATACATCCCCTAAGCTTTTCTTTGGCTCAGTTCATTCAACTGAAAGTGTTGACAGACGTCTGCAAAGGGGGAGGAAGTTCAAAACGAGTTTAAAACTTTTGAATTTTGTTTTAGTGTTCGGTTTTGGATAGGAAATTGTTATTATGACGGTCTATAGACAAAATTTTCATCTAATAAAACATCTAATAAAATAATCAAAAGGATTGAAATATAGGTAGTTATCCTAACCAATCCTAACCGCTTTCGGTCGCGGCGGCTAATCATACCGGAGATTAGTCATCGGCGAGGAAGATAATAATATTATAGTGCACAAGTGTGTGCGCAGGCACAGGTGCACTATCCGCTCCTTGACTCTGATGGACCGAAGGGACGGCAATGTGACACAAACGTCCCTTCGGTAGGTTTAGGCACGGGACCAATTGCTTAACGTGTTTTCCGAGGCACGGGGGTATCTTACCACCAAACTCCGGGCTACCAATTTCAAATAACACTTTTTGTACAACCCGTGAATCGAACCCAGGCCCTCACAATCAGCAGCCGCACTTACGACCACTAGACCTACGAGGTAGTCAATGGATTGAAATATTAAGCTTTCGAAAAGCCTGTACCTTCCATACCGTTGAAGGTCCATATAGGAACACTAAACGCATTGAATGCGACGAGAAAGCGCTCGTCTTCCCAACCTTATTGATGTAGAGGTGGGATGGGACAAGCCCGCCACACTATTCCCGAACCACTGTAACTCCTGTTAGCCAGAATCAACAGTGGCGACCACAAGAAAAGCGCCGAGACAATGAAGCTCGACGAAGTCCCAGAGAAGCGATTTAACTGTCTTGGATCCCGCAACGAAATTAATCAGAAAAGAATAGCGGAGGAGTAGGAAAAAACATAATTTAGAAAAACATAATGTAGAGGTGGGATGAGACATACCTAGATGTAAGTAGGTAAAAGTATTACAATGTAAGCGAAATAAATTATTCACCGTCAAAGTAAAACTTCCGCATTAAACACCCGCAGGCCACCAAACAAGAAACGAGCCGCTAAAAAAATCATTGCTCGCAAATTCAAACATTTATATAAGTGATGCTGAATGAAAACCCACTAAAAGCGTGCCCGCTGGCTCTATCATAAACTTGAAAGGCGCAAAGGGGTCGACTGCAGTGCGTGCAGGCTACAGGTGGGGGGTGAAATGCTCCCCTTCATCTCATTTCATCCCAGTGGCGATCGGACCGCGGTCGGGTTCGCACGCGTACGTGCGCTGCGCCGTCGCGAAAAATACGCGTAGTTGACATCAACATCACGAGTTCGCGATCTAAGTGTGATTTACGCAAAATAAGATAAAAGTTTGGTTTAAAATTTTGAAGGTTCCGTCTGTGATCAGTTCAGTGTTGTGAAATAGTTTCAAATGTTTATTAAAGTGTGGTAACAGGAATGGATGGGGAGAATCGTATCATTTTGAACGTTGGCGGTATAAGGTGGGTTGTGATACAACTTTATTTAGTTGTAGTTTTATTAAAAGACATCTTATTAGTTAGATATTGTAAGTGAAACTTATGTGTCTTATTATGGAATGGTCATCACGAGTTTGAAAACAAACTATCAGGTATGATGTGTAAATTTTTCAGGGTCTAACCAACCAAGAAACAAATTTTGTAGCTTTCTTTGGTATTGTTTGTCCTGACTTTGAGCTCCTGGAGTTTTAAGTCAAGCTACACGATAACTGACAAATCCTTGCACTGCCTAGACGGGTCCACTCAAATCTGTGTGGTTCTTAAAAATATCATCTCAGACACTAATCTGCATAGTCCTCATGAGAGCTGACCAAGATTATGTATTTGCATAATAAATATTATAATAAATTAATCAGATTATTATCAAGCAATATGCTTCGATATTCGAAACTTAGTCATTGTTACATTACAAAAGATGCAAGGATATTAAAATTCACTGCATATTTTGATGAGACAATAGCTTCAGTGTTCCTGAAACCGAAGCATTTTTATAGGAATTTCATTAAATACCGATATGAAATTTTTGTGGTTGCGGTATTCGAAAAGGTCTTTCTAGTGTTATGAATTAGTATAGTGTTGAGAATTTGAAGCATTTATTGGAGAAATTTCAAGTTATGTTAATATTCTAGCTGGTTTTAGCTCCTTTTGGAGTTATGATTCAAGTATAAATTCAATGCAACTTAAAGTGTTTTGATCACTGAAACTACTAACGATAACGTCATTAAAAATACACACATCAAAAGTGTCTAGGGATCAACATATATTTTTGCAATAACTTTTCTCCTGATTGATATTAATTAAAATTTTCTTTAAGGGTTCATCAAATAAAGTGTTTTCGTTTGTCACAGTAACGATAAACCAAGTCACCTTTGCATTAATAAAGAAATTTGCCATTTTCCTAATAAAGGGATTTTTGACATTTGAACCACTAACATTAAAGTTCGAAAAAAAGACTGAAATAACAGTTTTCTTTAAAATTTTATTGGGTAACTTAAACAATTAATATTCCGTGTTTCTACCGCGAACACTAACAACACAAGAACATCGGTTTGGCATACTCAAAATGAGTTCATTCAAATCACGCTGTGGAATGGCCGCCCATGTTCGTTGCAACAACAAAAAAAGGTCTTCTTGCGACTGGATACCCTCCATATTCGGCAGAGCTCTTCTCTGTAGCATATCCCATGCATGCTCAATCGGGTTCAAGTCTGGCGACTGAGCAGGCCAGGGCAGGACATTAATGTTAGCTGCGGCGAGAGTCTGTCTTACAACTCTTGCGGTGTGCGGTCGTGCATTATCATGCATTAACTGAAATAAGGGACCAATTTGCACTTGTAGAGGAACGATGACGTCTGATACAATCGTCTCAGCATAAATTTGAGCGTTGAGGTTGCCTCTGATCTAAATCAACTCAGTTCTTCCGCCGATCCAAATACCCGCCCATACCATGATGGTTCCACCACTATAAGGATGGACTTCCTGGCAGGATTTTAATCGCTGTTGGCGTCCAGGGGTTCTCCAGTGTCGTATACGTCTTGTATCCGGTCTCATACCAAAACGAGACTCATCAGAAAAGCACACGAAACGCCATTGTTCTTCTGCCCAATTTCTGTGTTCAAGAGCCCATTGATATCGAATCCTACGATTGTGCATTGCTATAGGTGGTACCCGTAGCGGTCTTCGGGAATGAAGGTTCACTTCATGCAAGCGGCTTCTGACTGTTTGGTCGCTAATTAAGTTCCCTGAAGAGTGATGAAGCCTCACGGCTAACATCATGGCGGTTATTGTTGGAGCTCTTCGAGTTAAGATTTGAATGTATCGGTCTTGTCTCCGTGTGGTGCAGCGATACCGTCCTCCATGGCGCTCAGCCACGGTACCAGTGCTTCGGTAACGTGTCCAAAGTCGACTGATAACACTCGTGACTTGTATTCAGAGCTAAAGCCACAGTACGTTGCCGGGAACCAGCTTCTATCATTCCCACGGCTCTGAGCATTTCTTCCCTGCTTAAATGACGTCGCCGCTCCATAATAACGTTGGTTTTAATCAGTAGTAGGGAAACAGTAGCACTAATAATGTCTTCAATGCGTTGTATGTTTTTATAGGGAAAATATTGAAAGCTGATTTTCATCTTTTACTCGAATTTGATTCACAGTTCCTGATTCAAATTATGAAATGCACCAAAAAGGATCCATATAAATTTATAAAATCATAAATTTATTACAAAGCCACATCTCAATCTCAAGAAATCCGCATAAAAATGCTTGATCCCTAGACACTTTTGATGTGTGTACAAGGGTTTTAGAATCAAAGCGTGTCTTTGAAAAACTAGAGCAGCTACTGATGTTTCTTTAATACCCATTGCTTTCAATGTGCAGTCATATATTTTGAACTTGAATTTCAACCTTTAAGTTATACATAATAAGGTCTAACTCACCTTAAAAACAACCAAACATTACTTAGGGTAAAGTTTCCTACTACAGCCCGAAATATCTTTCTCAGCCATTGCATATGATGCGGAGGGATGACTATAACGTCATGAGGAAAGTTTTGAATAAGAATGAGGCGGGCTTTAAGAGTAGAGGAAGGCCAACGAAATGATGGATGGACTGTGTGAAGGATGATATGACAAGAAAGTAGCTGTCTGATGAGATGATGGAAAGGGAAGTATGTAAGAAGAAGACATTCTGTGCAGATCCAGAAATAAATTGTGATAAAGGCAGGTGATCTCTACTAATATACGGAACAATACATTAGTTAATTGTTTCCATTCCGACACGAAGATATGAGTAGTGAGGGTAATCTTGCAAATGGTCCATCTGAGTCCCGAATCTTGCTAATAAAGAATAATGGGAAACGTAACCTACTTAATAGCACCTGGTCTTAATTGCACTTTTGTTCTGTTAACATCACGGTTAAATTCCCGAAGGGAAAAGGCAGGGGTTCAGTTTTAAATAAAATAAATCTTTATTATTTTATCTTAAAATCATACTGGCACTGCGTTAATAAAACACTATTAGGTATTAAACAAAGTGAAGTTAGTATGTTTATAAAGGATGCAGGAGGTAATCTCCGGAACTGCAGATTCGATTAATATTTAATAGAAAAATATTTATCTATGCATACAAAATACCAACAACAAATATTTACGCAATATACATACAATCATGACAAAATATTAATAATCACAACAGGATGGAACAAAAAAGGTGACACCAAACTGCTGATTTACAGTAGTAACTCGAGAAAAAAACGAATGCAAGTGAAGACAATGTAATTGTTTCTGCCTACCCCCCATGGGAAAAGGGCGTGAGTTTATGTTACGATAATAAAAAAATAAAATAAGAAATGGAATTTGAATAATATAAAAACGGAATCTAAATGTCAATCCCATTAAACAGAAAATAGACATTTTGCTATTAGTACATTAAATCAGCTTTCAGTGTAAATGATAATGTTAGCGACCACGTTAGTTAAACTTATATTTTGCTACCAATACCATTTTCAGCATTATTCAGACCCAACCAAACTACGTCACGGAAAGCCTTTTGAGCGGTCGTTTGTTAACCATTGCGGGGTTTTGGTTCTCGGTTTTGCCAGTTTTACATGAAGTTTTCTTCCACCGTTTCGAGAGCAGTGGTGATAAAATAAATTTCACAAAACAAGCACACGTAATACAGGTTTTTTTATAACCGTCCAGTTAAAAAAAAAAAAAAAAAACAATTGGTGTAGGTAAATAAACTCTCAAAGAAGTCGAAAGGCACTTTTTCTCCGCCCATGCGATATTTTTTTGTTTTTTTTATCAGGCGTCAAGGCCCATAGAGTGTTAGTATTACATCTTACTTAAAAACTATGTTAGTAACATGCAGGAACATTCAAAGTCAAAGTTAAAGCATTTATTTCAAGTAGGCCAATTACAGACACTTTTGAATAGTCGAATTTAACTAACTGCAGCACTCAGAGATATCCAACGATTACTCAAGCCGCCACCCAGCAAAGGCCTGACATACTTTTGAATGACAAAACTGCCAAAAACCTTTACCAAGCGACGGCCCAAGCAACCACTGAAACTCTCCGAGTGCGGCAGCAAACTAGTAAACTAATGAAGCTAAATAAAAAGCAAAAGAAACACAAACACAGGAAGGTTTAACAAGCTTTAGACCAAACCTGGAAATCTTCTAGTTACGTAGATATAGGTTAAAGTTACAACATTTTCACAATTTTCTACTTTGAATACAAGATTTAATGCTATAATCTTACTTACCTCGACGGCTGCCGTATATTCAATGCATCCCTATGCACAATGTTTTGAGAGTACCTACAATAATTTGAGTGTGCGAACAGCTACATTAAGACCTACCGTGAAACGTGATTTTACACCATAAAAAAAGTCATTTCTCAGCAATAATTTATTTTTTGCGTAGTGTAACATTGTTTAATATACAGACTGATGCTTGGTAGACAGCTTCGTAAACGGTCCGTTTTATATATACACCTATATATAATGACCTAATAATTCCTAACCATACAAGATTCTCAGTTACTATTAGTTTAATGAAACCCAAATCTTCAGGGTAATTCAAATAGAATAGTAAGATATATTTATTCAGGTCATATGCTCATATTTCATGATTAGTAAGGCAAACCGGCGGGATCCCGTAAGAGATGGAGTTAAAACATTTGCTTTTGTAGGAAGTTAAATTAATTTACGTAATTTATATAATGTCGGTGTTCTTTTAGGTTTGTTGCTTTGTAGAAAAATGTGGTAATTTACATAGATGATGTTTGTAAACTCTTTACACTTTTTTGTTTAAATTATATTCATTAGAACTCGTGAACGTTTACCCAGGCAGGTATTATGGTGGGATTCTTGGTGTAGTGGTTGTAAACGCTACCGATGAGTGTAAGGTCCTTAATTCGATTCTCAGGTTAGGTAAAGTGTTATTGGGATTTTTCATCAGAAATTGTTTAGTGGCTTGCACTCTGGATTTGTCCAGAGTTGTAGGTATAGGTACCTAATAGTACACCTACAATACTTCAGTTATGTTAAAGTCCTTAAGTAATAGAGAGGGATCAACCTAGTGCTATAAACCGGGCATGAATTCAGGCTCTGTGGCTGCTATTGAGTAGTTGCTGATGGAAAAATCAAATTGAAAGCTGCCCGATCCGGGAATCGGACCCAGGACCTCGTGCTCTGCAGTTGCGACCACTCTACCCGCGAGGCAGTTAAAAATAAAGTCTACCTAATTTACTAAAAAGAAATAATGATATTTCTCACGAAGATTCTCCTGTACATCTATCTATCTACAAACATCTTTCTCTTAAGCCATCCACGTTTTGAGCCAACCAATCAAGGATCAGCAAATTTAAACAGAGCCAATTGGCATCTCTCAACTAAAAGCAATTCTGTATTATTTGGCGGAGCGTAACTCAAAGATATGTAAACATTTTGGTCCCGGAGACCTCAATTTGTTTCTAAATAACGGAGCCTGTTTATACTTCGTCCTTCAGAACGAAGCCATTTCTCTCAGTTTAGGCTAACAGAATGGACGGTTGGGAAAATAATCTGGCAGCGTGTTTTTTTCATTTTGATGAAATTAGGTTTATATGTTAAGTTTGCGAAACTTAACTAATTAATTCATCATCATCATTTCAGCCAAAAGACGTCCACTGCTGGACAGAGGCCTCCCCTAGGTGTCGCCACATTGACCGGTCCCGTGCGCCTCGCATCCGCGTGCCCTAGTTTACTTGTTAAGATATTTGACTGGATTTGAAATCAAATATGTTCCCCTTTTTTATAAATAAACCATTAATTTTATATTTATTATATTATACATACTTTGCATAGCTGAACGAGTACCGCATCAATATAATATTATTTCACACCTATCTCTACAAAGAGTAGGCAGAGGTGTACCTACACTGCACCATATAGCTAACATGTAGCGAGTTATGTTATGGCTCCCAGGATGACGCTATTGCTATTAACTGACCACGAATTCAAACTCCGTGCGGAAACTGGAAATTCCGTAACAGAAAAAACCCGTAAAACTTTGACCAACCCGGGAATAGAGACATGGCCCTCGCAAGTAGCATTGGCGGTTGCAAGTGTAATATTAAGTTGCACATCATGCCACCTACACCCCGAAGGTTTAGGAAAAGGTGTATAGAACACAATGCCATGACTCCACTTGTGTTTGTTAAGATTAACTTGGTGTAAGAAAAATAGACACAGATTTTAGCATCGTGGCTAAATAATAGCAGCCTCACGGGTCGATCTTCGAAGTTAAGCGACGCTTGTCAAGGTCGCTATCTGGATGGGAAACCATCTTATACAAAGTCTCCTCCGTGCCTCGAAAAGCACGCTAAGTCGTTGGGTCCCAGCTGTTATTTGAAGAGCCTTGACCGCTGAAAGTCTGACAACGAGTTTACAAAGGGTTACGTACTTCTCAGTTCTAACTGAGTAGTGAGGGTCAGATAGGCAGCCGCTCCACGTAAAATATTGGTGTTTAGCTGCATCCGGTTAGACTGGAAGCTGAACCCAACAAGGTGTTAAAAGATTGTAAAAGTTTGCGCCAAGATTCACGATGATGTCCCATACACTTCATACTATATTAGTAACTTCATCATCTGCCTAGCCTTTTCCCAACTATATTGGGGTCGGATTCCAGTCTAACCGGATGCAGCTGAATACCAGTATTTTACATGGAGCGACTGCCTATCTGACCTCCACAACCCAGTTAACTAGGTAATACAATACCCTTTGGTAAGACTGGATATCAGAATTTCAGATCACTGACTACCTGTAACGACGGCCAAAGATATATATGGCAGCCGGGACCAACAGCTTAACGTACTTTCCGAGGCACGGAGGAAGCTCGGTATGTCGGGCGGTTACCCATCCACAGACCGACCTAGGCAAGCACAGCTTTACCTAAAGATCGACCTTATTGGTACCTATTCTAGTACTTACCCTAGGCACTAAAGTCTAGAGGCTAGTGGCTCTAAGCACAAGTGCCTAAGCTGCTTGCACAAGACACGCCATATCGTAAGCGGCTTCTAAAGGATTATTTTTGACATTTTATGAGTATATCCACCTCCTACCGAATGGTGAAGTGACGCTGTCTATATGTCCGGGGTTGCGGGTTGTACGCAAGAGATATCACGGCCTCGGCGCAAAGGGCTAAAAAGGAACATGGTGGTTTTTAGTCAGTAGAAGTCTGACACTCCCTTTCGCTCTGCCCAAGAGCGGGAGGAGTCATTTGATGATTTACCACCGCTCCAAAAAAAAAAAAAATGCTGTCTATAGGTATATACCAGACTTTAGGCGCCGGCGCACATACGTCGAAGCGCAGCGCAGAGCATGCCTGCAATGTTTTCTAAACGCTTGACGCATTATGCTAATTTCGAACCGAAAATGCGCGCGGATGCGCGATTGAAAAATTACTTCTGTAATTTTAAACACACATTTATGCGCCTACCATACGCTCACACTTCACCACAGTCTTGCCTGCGCGATTACACGGTGCACACAGTACATCGCGCGTGTGGTTGGTAATGGTAATACAGTTTTACCAACCATCCGCGCGATGTACTGTGAAGTGTGAACCAAGAGTGTGGTGAAGCTTGAGCGTGTGGTAGGCCCATAACACAAACAAAACATTCAGACCCGGAACAACTATCTGTGGGCATACATAAATATTGTTCCGATTGGGGATTGAACCCGCGACACGTAGTGCTGTCATCTGCTTGAGCCATACTGCGCCAACCGTGCCGTCAAAAATAATTGATTTCTTTCTTTCTTTACCTCATGTAAAACTGCCACTGGGAAATCCCAACCCGTTACTTTTTTAGTAAATCTGACTTTCCAGTACCTTTCAAGAGATAAAAACGAGGATATCATCAATCTTAATGAGAAAATGTTCTCAACACTAAGTAAAAGTCACTGAAAAAACTGAAAATGAGATTTAAGCTGGTTGAAATTCAGTGCTTTTCAATTGTGAGTGTAAAATTTAATTTTCCTAATTGCGTTACTTGATGAGAATAGTTCAACAAAATAGGGGTGTTTTTCGTTTAATTTTCTGAATTAAATTCATAAGTTTTTGATCGTGCTTCATTCCTAGTGGAATTGCTGCCAAGTCTTAATTCGTTAAAGTTATTAGTAAAAGAACTGTGATTTAATTAAGTGAATACAATTTATTGAATAGATAACCTGGATTGTATGAAAAACTAGCTTTTATTTCTGGAAATAGTGCAGGGATAACAAAATTTTTTTTTTGGTGACGTGGGTTATCATCAAATGACTCCTCCCGCTCTGAGCAGAGCGGTATGAAGTGTCAGACTTCTACTGACTAAAAACCACCCATGTTTTTTCTGAGCCCTCGTGCCGAAGCCGTGGTATCTCTTACGAACAACCCGCAGCCCTCATCGGCAGGGAAAGCACAGCTTGGACAAAAACTATCCTATGGCTAACCCAGGTCATAATCGTCATCTGTGTGCTTTACAGCGACATCTATTAGTGTGAGGAAACAAAGGGCTGTGCAGTTTGTAAGTGACTTTTGCTTAGTAACAAACGTATATTGGCGTTGCTATTGGTCGTGTGTTTGGTTGGTTGTGACCCAGTGGTCGTGAGTTCGATTCCCACGGACTTACTTAGTAAAGTTGTTTCCAGTTTGGCTAGGAGATTGCAGACTTAAATTACCTGATAGTCTGATAAAATAATGATTACGTGCTTCGGAAGGCACTTATAAGCCGGTGACCCCGGTCGCCAAATGGCGGTCGTCAAACCATGGCAGAGGCCCTTGAGGAGGTTTAGAAAGTCTGATACTAGGGTGTGTGGGGTCGTTAGACCTTACTGCCCACACGATAAGAAAAATAAGAACTTAAAAAGCATTTATTTTATTAACATACATCTTCTTTCAGTCTTCTTCCAAGCTCTCAAAACGCTAGGTTTTTATATTTTCACACTACCGTTTTATAGTTTAAAAACATGACGTGACTGTTTTAGGCACTAAAAGTGCCACGAGTGCCCGGTTCCATTTACATAGTTTGAAATACTTCATGGAAATAGAGTTGCACAGTTTCATGTTGAATTTTACTTTTTGAGCACTTTTGGGATCCGCAAACTTTTAAAAAATTGATGTGTACTCTTTCGTTTTATCACCCTGAAATGCTCTGAACTCAGATTTGATTATCTACTTCATAATTTTAACATTAGTATCTTAACTTCTATTTTTGCTATAAATAAAATATTATTTCTAAGCCGGTGGACCTTTCTTCATCGTCTGACGTAGGAAGGTCCTTTAGGTCCTGCCTGGGGTCCTTTCTCTAATATGATTGTGCTTAAGTGAACCAGCGGGCAGTGCCTGTATTTTCTGTTGCCGAGATCAATAAAGATTAAGGGTCCATTCACACAGACCGGCTCGGAGAGGAGAGAAGAATTTTATTATTTTATTTATTTTATTACAGCGGCTCGCCGAGCCGGTCTGTGTGAACGGACTCTTATGATTATAATTATTTCCGTGTTTGAAACGTTCAAAGTTTTGTTACCTACCTACACTATTCTCATTAATTACGTAAATACTATAAAACTTCAATGAGGAAGGTGCGCCTTTAGAATTAGGTAATTGTTATGTATTTAATTAATACTCTTTATGTTTGGCAATACTGTCCGTCATAAAACTGATATATTGCTAAAGGTTTTGGTAAGGCAAAAAAAAGTGCTATTTCTAGAATATATTTCATGGAAGGTTAACGAGGGAATAAAAATAAAATAATTGGTATTTCTGTTTACGAAGTTTCCATTTCCAACCTATGTTAGAGTCCTAGGCAAATATCTTGAAACAAAATGGCGTCGTTCTGCGCAGGTTCCCTGTTTGATTTGTATGGGACGTCTAAAATTCGACTACTGCGCATGTTTAACTTATATGCCGCGTGGTATACTACCCACGTGATCAACCTTTGTTGCTCCCACATAATTATCTCAAAATAATATTGGCTACGTTTTACTCACTTAGCGTTCTTCCCTAGGCATTAGTTACCTACGGACTAATTAATCAAAATCACAGGTTTCCGCTTAAATAAACTGGGACAGGAAAAAATTGTGGGGAAACTGAATAAGTAAACCCATAATTATTTCACTGGTTATGATTAAGTCCCTAAGTTTTTGGTTCTAAGACGTTTCTTCACGATGTTTTCCTTCACAGCTTTGAGAGCAGTGGTGATTAAATAAATTACACAAAGTAATGCGCCTGCCTGGGTTTGAACCCACGACCTACTGTTCGTAAGTAGAGGCCGCAACCACTGCTCTGCAACTCAGTACTGAGTAATACAATACCCGGTAAGACTAATAGCACACCTCGGACACTCCATACAACGCCCGCAAAATAATTACCTATTACTACTACATAAACAAATAACGTTTGTGCACGACGTGCACGTGCAAATGTGTGCGTAAACTCTAGTAGGGTTGTCGTAGCCTAAAAAATGGCGCGGAAAGTGCAACGTTCTGCGTCGCGAAAACCGAACGACGACTAATACGAGCGCGAGCCATTGCTCAAGAGTCGGCGACGACTACCTCGAAGTGCGGGGTGAGGTGCGGTATTTAATATGAGCGCGGGGAAGGGAGTGTCCCTTCTGTACGCAGTACTATTATGTATTCTGTGCTAATAGTCAACTGTTCATCTTCATCATTCTGCCCTAGTTCTATGTTACTTGAGGTCGGCGCTACATGTTTTTATTTTCCATTCTCTGTCAACCGTCACGGTAATAGTACATTACTGCAGCGGCCAGCAACAGAGGCATTGATGGACGAACGTGTAAATGTGGGCCGAGGCGAAGCCGAGGCACACATACGTAAGTCCATCAATGCCTAGTTGTGGCCAAGGCTTGTATAGTACTTTTCTCAAATAATGCGAGGAAATTAAATACAATTTACTTTTCAAAATCACATACAACAATAATTTTTCACGCGTTGAAGAGTTCAGCCAATTCGAAATTTAAATAAAACCTTTAATAAGTCACCTCCTTGGTTGCTATGGTTCAGAGTAAAAGATCGTTCCATTTTTAAATAACACGACAGATATGAGTTTAGTATGTAATTTATTTGGCCGCTAAACAAGACAGATATGGATTTTCATACAACTTTTGCCGGCCGCTGGTCGCATGTATCTGGCCAGTACAGCAATTTCGATTTATCTCGAAGAAGGTTGTCAAAATAATACTCAAATTTCCAAGCATGTTTGAGAAAATATTATTCCTTTTTCTTTTATATCATTCCTCACACAATACATCCGTCGTTTCTTTGGTCTTCCTCTCCCTCTCCATTTATCAACATTCGTTCTGGTTCACTGTTAATAAACCTAAACGTCAAACCTACATTTTCCAAAGCCAATCAATTGATGAATATCAAAATACTAAACTGCCTATTCAAGTCGCAATTACCTGAAGACGTGGGCTAGAAAGGTTCCTTATATAAACCTTTACTAAAATCTTGACGTTTCCACAAATTACATTAGGTATTCGTAAATGTCAGTCTCCGATGTTATTATAACTGTCAGGTCTGGTTACTAAAATGGTGGGAGGGAAACTAATTTGAAGTAGAATTCGAATAGGTAGGTACTGTATTTTTTGTTCGTAACTACTTGGAATTACGAACCTTAGAATATATCGCCTACGTCTGTTTTCCCTTTTTGCATTTGATAGGCTAATTCTTGAGGAAGGTTATAGGCTTACCTATATCACGGTATGACCCTTAGGAGCCGGACACCGAGAAAGACGACGGATGAAGCCGAGATACTATATGAGTGAGATAGATAGCTATGACGAGAACAATATAGTTGGGTTTTTCCTTCAATCATTTTTCAGTAACTGGTAATAGGCTCGCCCCCATTTAGAGTCATGTTACTTGAACCTAACTGGCGATTTGACACGCGACACGCTTTTACGGAAACTGCGTCATTACGGTGTTCAAAATGAGGCCCTAAATGTGATAGATTCGTATTTACAAAATAGATTGCAATGTGTAGATGTAAATGGCGTGAAATCTTACGGGCTACCGGTTCGGCTAGGTGTACGTCAAGGTTCAATACTGGGTCCGTTTTTATTCTTGGTTTATATTAATGATCTGCCATATTATTTAAAGGGTTTTTGTGACGTTGTACTATTTGCAGATGATACCTCTCTTATCTTTAAAGTAGATAGGAATAGACACGATTTTGACGACGTAAACAGTGCGCTATCAATGGTCACGGATTGGTTCACAGCAAACAACCTTGTTCTTAATGCCAAGAAAACTAAAATAATTAAGCTCGCTTTACCCAATGTTAGAAAACTAGGTCCCAATATTATCCTCGCCAATCAGGAGCTGGAATCTGCCGACTCTGCTGTATTTCTAGGCATAACAGTTGATTCAAAATTACAATGGGGTTTACACATATCAAGCCTAGCGGGAAGGCTAAGTTCGGCCGCATACGTCGTCAGAAAAGTAAGACAATAAACTGACGTTGATACAGCACGGTTAGTCTACGTTAGTTATTTTCACAGCGTTATGTCCTACGGTATTCTGCTGTGGGGCAAAGCTGCTGATATTCAAAATATATTTGTTCTGCAGAAGCGCGCGGTTCGTGCAATTTATCAGCTGGGTGCCCGAGTTTCCCTTAGAATTTTTTTTAAGGAGATTGGTATTCTCACGGTTGCTTCTCAGTACATCTTTGCCAACATTTTATATATTAGACAGAATATCCACCTGTACACTAAAAACAGTGATATCCATATCTTTAACACTAGAAATAAGCATAAACTACGCGCTCCTTTTCACCACAAAGTTCATAATTCTCGGCTAGGCTCGGGATAACACTTTATAATAAACTGCCATCTTCTTTTCTAGACTTGCCATTTAATGCGTTTTAAAGCCAAAGTAAAATCTAATATTTGTTTAAAAGCTTACTATTCTAATAACGACTATTTAGATGATAAGATAGTTTGTCGCTGAGTTGAACGCAAGACAATGTTTATTATTTATGTTCTTTCTCCAAAATTAGTTTACTGTTATGTTATGTATTTATTATTTTATTTTTATATTGTTTATTGTTAAATACTTTTGTTTATTACTGATTGTGTCTATAGTAAATCTTAAAAACTGACACCTTGCTATTGTATCGAGTCTGGTTCTTCTAACCAACCTAACAGACAGATGTGTGCTGGGGAGTTTGTTCCGCCACTTCTTCTTTCCAGCTAAATACTAGGAAGTGTCGATGGGTGGGCGTTTTGGGGGACTGTCTTATAAAAATGTAAATAGTAAAGTAAATTTTGACCTTCGAAAAGTGCTGATATCAGCCTAGTTTGAATAAATGAGTTTTGATTTTGATTCGTGGCTGTTCTAGGTATTAGGTAAACCTCTGCCTTATTCTTTGGGGATTACAGGCGTGATGTTATGTTATGTTGAAGGTCGTATTTCTTCCAATGTAACATAATTGGCCGTGTTTTATTACCACAATCTTCATATCAAATTAACTAGCTTTTGCCCACGGCTTTGCACGCGTGGATGTCGGTTTAACTACATTGCAAAAATGACGATTTTTCATACAAACTTTCATCCCCTATTTAACTCCCTTAGGGGTTGATTTTCAAAAAATCCTTCCTTGTTCCTTGTTTACATTATAAAGGGAACCTCTGTGCAAAATTTCAGCTTTCTAGGTCCAAGGGTTTGGGCTGGGCGTTGATGAGTCAGTCAGTCACTCAGGACTTCTCTTTTTATTTATCAAAAAATAATAATTTATGTAATCAGACTATTACCAATTTACTACAGATATTGAAAGCATCAATCATGTTTTCTGCCTACCCTAATATAAAGAACTTTATCTTTCAGATAATTAGGTGCAAACTTGACAAAAGCCAGGAGCTAATAAAATAAGTCTTTCGAGCAATCAACGCCTTATATTGCCGACTACTCAGCGAGGAAATTAAACCTGAACAAGGTCTAGAATAAATATTTTAGTACTGAATCCAGACTTTAGTATTCATGGAGTTTTTAATGCTGAAAATGATATTATTAAAGATTTATGGAGATTTGGCAGTTTGTTTTTTCTAGAAAAAACATTATTCATCTTTATAATTAGCTTTATTCATAGTAAGAGGTTGGTCTCGATATTCATTTTGGGTAAAATGTTATTGTTTTTTTTTATAGTGAATATCTTTAGTAGCAGTTACTATAAAGAAAGAAAGAGTGACCCTATCTCAATTTATGACCCTGTAGTATGTACGTTTTTCATAGCAAAATTCAGAATATGATGAAAATGTTCACATTGAATATGTCATATAAATTCATAAATAACCTTGCCTAAAGGGACTCCTTTTAATAATATATTTTAGTTACTATGGTTTTTTAGTTTTAGGTTCTTTGTTCTAGTATATGTTTTTTTGTAAGTTCTTAAATAAATATAGTAGGTATACATATTTGTAATATTTACGTGATGAAACAGAAGCAATTTTCACAGAAATAGAAAAAAATATGTTACGAAAAAATTCATAAAGCACATTGCAACAATATACACAACAATTGACAGAACAATTATTTTATTGTAAAGCACTCACGCATTTCAAATGTCACTATTTTGCTCTAACCATAGACTATTGTACGATGATATAAAATCTTTGTTACATTAATACATTAATAACATCACGCCTGTAATTCCCGAAGGGTTTGGCAGAGGTGTATCCATTAGTACACCAAAATTTTTTCAGTTATCTTTAAGTCCCATGTAATAGGGGGCGAGCCTATTGCCGTCAACCGGGCACAAATCCACACTCCATAGCTGCTACTGAGAAATTCTTGATGGAAAATATGCCCGACCTGGGAATTGAACCCCATGTACAGCAGTCGTGCTTGCGAACAACGAGACAGTTTAGAAAATGTCGGAAATGTGATGTACAGAAATGGCCAAAAATTGTGCGATTCGAATTGACTGTATGAGCGCGAATTCTCGTCGTCTTAGAATTAAAAAGATTGCGAAAAACATACCAAATCAAACCCTTGTTTACTTTTACCCTCCCCTGAAACAAAAAAACATCACAACTGAAATCTCAGCACGTTACAGCAGTCCACGGATGATCCATACTTTATCCAATAATGGAACTTAGACCAGGACATAGGTAGGCACAAAAAATGGGGCATTAGTATTCGGAACACGGATAGCGCCACAGCGCCTTGACTTTCTGCACACGTTACACCTTTTGCGACAATGTAGTTTCAGAGGGGAAAAAATAATACCCAGTTATGTTAAATTGCTGATATGTTAGGAATCATAAGTATAGGGTGTAAAAAGATCCGTAATGTAACCGTTTTTTATGAGTTTTGGACAAAAACATTGAGTTAAAGTTATCGCTAAGAGAGAAAACGATTTTGTTTTTGATGATAAATCACTGTTTACCTTAGTATAATTTACAGAACTAAAATAATGATAAAATATATACAAGTAGCAAAAAGAGAAGAATTACAGGGCGTCAAAAAATTCGTCCACATTGCTGTCAACAGGAAAAGTGCCCAGAAGGCTGGCAGCATTACCACGTTGGATGGCAATGCTGATTCTTTGGCCAAAGAATAGGCCAGCCCTCTGCTCACGTGAAGAGTCGACCAACCGCTTGGCAATTTCCTTAAAAATTTGGTGAGCACTAGTATTGAATGGAACTAAAGTAAACCTTGCGCTTAGTGAATGCAATGTTTCAAGTAAAGTTGTTTCCAGTTTGGATAGGATAATGCAGGTTTGAATCACCTGATTATCTGACAAAAAGATGATTCCGTGCTTCTGAAGGCACGTATAAGCCGGAGGTCCCGGCTCCCAAATAGCGGTCGTAAAAGCATGTCAGAAGCCCCTGAGGCGGTTTAGAAACTCTGATACTAGGGTGTATGGGGTCGTTAGACCTTACTGCCCACACGATAAGAAGAAGATTATATTTCCCAATAGATGGAACACATTATCTAAGGCTACGAACGCATTGACATGTCTAGCCTAAGTCTAGCGAGTAGCGAAGTGAAACAAACTTTATAGAATCTTTGGAACCGACTGCACTATGCGCTTGGCAATTCGCCTAGCATACTCGTATACCGAAGTATCGTGCAGTACGGCTGGCGTAAACCACCTGCCAGTGCGTGACCTATTAAGGTTGATGATGATGATGAAAACTGCATCAAAACTATTGTTTCTTTAAGAAAAACTAAGTATGTTTATATAGGCTTGATGTTGATGTAATCTCCAAAGGGTTAGGATTTATGTATAAGTACCGTGAAATAGGGGGCGAGCCTATCGTCATCAACGGGGCACAAATCGAGTTTCCGTGGTCGCTACTGAGAAATTCATGGAAAAAACCCAATAATACTCACGAGAAGTTATGTTAAACATAATTGTAAATAGCTCCAGTACACTCGATAATGTACTCTATCAACCATTAGACCTCCACATTACACAACCGAATATCCTTCCTATTCTAATGATAAAAAGGTCTCCAGTGCCTCCAATAAGTCAGTTTTTTCGCCGACAGCCTGGCTTTTGAAGTCCCGAGCTGATTGATCACACTAGAAGTGCCACTCAGGGCTCTAATGGATACTGTCTGCCTTGCTGAAGAAGATACGAGTGGCTTTGTGAACTAAGAGGTTTTTGTAAATAGATTTATGTCTTTGAAAGGCTAGATTGTTATAATGTATGAAAGAAAGAAAGAAGAAAGAGTATGCTCCTCTCCTATTGTTAGGACACAGGGTTCTTGCCGTAGAGATGGAATAGGCTGGAAGAGGCTTTGGCAATAATTTACATAAAAAGACAGCACGGTCGCGCTGCGAGTCGCGGGTTCGATTCTAAAACAGAACAAATACAGGCCACAGTTAGTTGTTCCGGATCTGGTATGTTTTTGTATTTAAATTTTAAATGACTGTAAACGCACCCACAATGTGGGAGAAACTGCTAGTGTGGCAAAGTTATAAAAAAAAACAAGTGTTTCATAGCTTTGACTGAACAACTCCAATAGTTTCGACACTACCTATTTTATTAGAACTGCAGTCTCTAGATATTGCTGATATTCTTTACTCTATGTTTCCAGAAGCTAATGATTCACTCATACCCTGTCTATTTAAATCAGCACATGTAAAAAAAAAACAAACAAATGTGGGAAAAAATATTCCCACTAGTTTATTTATTTATTTATTTAAACTTCATGCACAAGAGTGGTACATAGGCGGTCTTAATGCCACAAGTCAGGTCAAATAGGACAGCACTGTGGCGGAGTACAAAAAAAAAATTAAAATAAATAAGGAGAAAACCATTTTGTTATATAAGTTGATAAATAGGTACATGCTAATACATATTATTAAAGATACAGATAGAATATAATAAACTAATATATGTCGCAGATTCAACACCGAGGCACAATATTTAGAGTTGACAATTTAGAATAACGCCATCTATCATCGTTTGTCGGAAAACTCGGAAACGTCAAGCAGTGAGCTTGGGTGAGGTCGATACAGAGCGTGGCAGGTCTGGTTTGACAGCTGTCAGTTGTCATATGTCAAATGTCAGTTGTGATATGTCAGACGTCAGTGGTCAGTGATCGGTTGACGTTGACATTAGACGCATTTGATTTGAGGGACGGGACTTTTTTGGTGAGACACGAACGCGAACGGTTGTTCTGCCCGCCTGTATCGAACTTACCGCGTTTCCGTACTTTAAGAGCGTAGACGGGCTGCATTTTTCCATACAAATGTATTCCCCTATTCTCTTCCTGGATAATGCCTCTAGAGTAATCGTTTTTATTTATAAAAATCCAGGTCTATTGAAGGCATGCCCGTGTCATTTTTTTTTTTCAAAAAATTTATTACAAAAATAAATATGACTTACCAAAAACCTAAAAAAATACCCCGTTTTTACCTACGTAATCAGATGACTACCAAAGAAAATTGAAAAGTTTTTAAAATAAAAACAAGTAATAGGGGCATAGATCTATTCTTCTTTTAAATTTTGATACCAAATATAATTTAATTGGCTTAGGTTTCGAGGAGAAAACAGGAGAATACGAAACGTCGATCGGTCAAGGTTTTTTATAGGTAAAATCGTTCTGAGCTGCAGTTGTCTCTATCGCACTATACGGGGGCAATCTAGAGCGCAGCGCGACGGCAATAGTTTCTTCAAATACCTATTTTTCAATTCCCGCGCAGCCCGTCTACGCTCTTAATTCGTTTCCATCGGCTTGATCGTTTGAGATTTTGTTAATTTGTTATCGGATGTAAATATATAGGCGGTTGTAACCAGTGTTGAGACTATTATTTCGTACCTCCGCCATGCTGAACTTGGACTCTGACAACGATGAACCCGAAATAGTTGTGCTACCTTCGTCATCAGAAGTGGTATGTAACTTTAACGCCTACATAGTGTAAGTGACAGTACTAGGCCGGAAAAGTGTAAAGACAATGCGCGTGCGTCTGAAAGTGACATAGAAACGGAAATGTGGTGTTTTCTGTTCGAGCAAATAAACAAAAACTTTATGACTATTGTGCAAGCAATGAAATCACCTTTTGCGGGTACGGATATTCGCCTACCGCATTTTGACCCTGAAAAACGGAATATTGTCCCGCGGGCTTGGTTGGCAACAGCCGACATGTGTGTTATCGACCTGAATAGTCAAGGTGCATCGTTGATGATTGCTTTGAACCGCGCACTCATGGGAGACACGGGACGGACGGGAGTCACACATCCACTGTAGGTGCGTCGTAAGTCGGCACCTCCGTCGCTGGTCGTCCTCCGCTGGGCCTCCTCCGGGTAACCGTTGGTCTCACCTGGTGGGGATGGACCGCCGGGGTGCTGTGAAGACAGCAGCGCCGTGAAACCGGCGCTGTGGCGTGCCTACAGGGGAAGCAGCGAATTCCACGAGACTCATGGGAGAAGTTTCGTCATGGCAGTCGTCCATATCTTATCCTGGGATGAAATGGAGCGATTTTAAGGAGCTGTTTATAGTCTGGAGTGCCCCGTATGGTGATGACGATCGCGAAGACCCTGATGTGACATCAGAACCGGGATTCACTCGAGCTGAAGAAAATACGAAGAATGGCGCGATGACGTCACGTTGCGCTGAGAATTTACTTCGGCAGCGGCGCCGGCGGCGCGGCGGTGGGACGCGGCTTGGCGGCGCGCGGTTGGCAGCGCGGCGGCGCGGCAGGCTGACCAAGCAGTGCCTGCAGCCTGCAGCAGAGGCAAATAGCGAGCGACGTGTTTAAGTTTGCTATGTGAGCAATCCTAGCAGTGTGCCGATGAATCTTGGTGAGTCGTACCCATTTTATTATGTTTCTGGAGCCGAATGCTCTCTGATCAAAAATAATGTTTCGTCACAGTTCAGTGGCAAGCGTGTAAACAACATTGTAAATTGACCCGGGATAGGTCATGATAGTCTGTACCTTACAATTATTTTCTGAGGTCGTGATTTACGATAAAAAAAATTGTTTTATGTTGTACACACGGCTACACATCAAGCTATACAAAACCAGTATAATCTGATCGTTCATTGTGCGAAAAGATCTAGTAAAGTGAGACCAAGATTAACTGGTTTTGTATAGCTTGATGTGTAGCCGTGTGTACCAGATAGTTGTTTTAAAAATGATATTTTAATTGGCCTTGAGATTTTACAACAAGGATTTAACGTTAGTATGAGGTGCGAGTGTTCTTTGTGTCTTGAAAAGGTCGTTAGGTTATGTTGTGATGTTTCAAATAAGCTCAAATATGCTTCTAATTTTCAAATTGATTTCAATACAGTTGTTAAAGATGTTTCGTTAGAATTTCGTTCGTTCGTTCGTAAATACTAAGTGGTCAACTTGACATTTAAAGTACCTAGCTTAGTATGAGTTTTCTTATAACCTGTAACGTTATAGGAAAAATAAAGTAACATGTTGAACAACCCTACTTTAAAAAATATTTTGATAAAGGCTCGAAATGATTATTTTGATGGTGTTGTGCATGTAACCGGATGGAGGTTACATGTGGAGGTGACCGGATAGAGGTTGCCTGTTGTGTATGTAACCGGATGGAGGTTACGTGTTGATGACCGGATGGAGGTCGATTGGTTTGATGCTTATAACCGGATGGAGGTTATAAGTGTGATGATGAAGACCGGATGGAGGTCGATTGTTTTGATGCTTATGGCCGGATGGAGGCTATAAGTGTGATGATGAAGACCGGATAGAGGTCAGAGTATGAGCACTGCAATATTTTAATGAGTTTCCTATTATTTGAATGAGTATGGGTGTTGTTCGACATGTCAGCTTTGGGAGAAAGAGTTTGTTTTGATTTCATTAGAACCGGTAATGATTTTGACCAGAATACCTTTTATTCCCTACCCATTTGGGCCAGGAATGGCCGAACGACTGGTATTGGGCAGACTTCTGTAAGGTCAACTGTACAAATTTTGACTTCTGTTGAGACCGATGGAATTGTTTTAGAAATTCTATTTCACGTTTTACCCGACAGTTATTTGCGATTAGTCTCGGTTCATAATGTCATCAAATGAGATACGATTTGAGAAAATACGGTCAATTCAGACATGTGACGCAATTGCTGACTGTAAATTTGACTTTGACACGATAGACACTGACAAAACGAGATCGGGTGATGATGAAGGGGTCAGACCTTAAGTGAGAGGTAAAAGATGCAAATGTAGTATGCAAGTGGCTCAGATTGCATACATTGCAATGCTGTTCGTTGCTGCACGCGTGTAAGTGTTCATTTGAGGGCTGTGACCAACGTCCATCATGGCAATGTAGCTAAAGGTGCTAAATAAAGGCAATGTGTTGAGTTGATGTTGGGTACCGGATGGAGGTCCCATGGTTGCCGGATGGAGGCAATGAGATGTGTTGAGGTTGGGTACCGAATGGAGGTCCCATGGTTGCCTGTTGGAAGCTGTGTGTGTTGTATGTGACGAAGCTGGGTACCGAGCAGAGCATTGCATACTGGATTTGATCGGATACTAGATTCGGTCGAAAGTTGATGATTTCTAGATGAATGTTGATTTCAATGTTGAGATTTTCTTTATGAGATTTGATGAGAATATGGATCAGAACAAAACTTTGTTTTGAATTGTGTGTGTGAGTGATAATATTCCGATGTCTTGGCCAGGGAGGCCGAGTAAGGGACGATTTACTTTCCGTGACTTCTTGTTGCAGATACCTCACACGAGGACGTGTGAAATGTCAAGATGGCCGTGTCGCAGATTCAACACCGAGGCACAATATTTAGAGTTGACAATTTAGAATAACGCCATCTATCATCGTTTGTCGGAAAACTCGGAAACGTCAAGCAGTGAGCTTGGGTGAGGTCGATACAGAGCGTGGCAGGTCTGGTTTGACAGCTGTCAGTTGTCATATGTCAAATGTCAGTTGTGATATGTCAGACGTCAGTGGTCAGTGATCGGTTGACGTTGACATTAGACGCATTTGATTTGAGGGACGGGACTTTTTTGGTGAGACACGAACGCGAACGGTTGTTCTGCCCGCCTGTATCGAACTTACCGCGTTTCCGTACTTAAATCCGTTTCCATCGGCTTGATCGTTTGAGATTTTGTTAATTTGTTATCGGATGTAAATAAATAGGCGGTTGTAACCAGTGTTGAGACTATTATTTCGTACCTCCGCCATGCTGAACTTGGACTCTGACAACGATGAACCCGAAATAGTTGTGCTACCTTCGTCATATATATTATAATACATACAAAACTGTTTAAAACACGAGAAACGTTATAATAATACTGTGACTGGAGTTTGATTGTGAGCAATTTAGAGCGACTAGTTCTATCGTAGAACTGTGCAGTAGAATTAGTGGGAATGATCCGTTGGTACCATTTGTCATCATCGTCTGCTAAGCCTTACATAATTCGGAAAGGATCAGCTTTCAGTGTAACCAGATGCAACTGATTTAACTTCACAAATAAATAAACCGTTACTAGGTACAGCAATTTTAACCTTGATAGTTTGGCGAATTCAAATAAAATAATTTAACTCTAATCGATATTCTCTGACATTTTCCCACACACTGTGGACGGTCTCACTGCCGGCGAGTAGCGGGAAATGAGGTTTTACTCATAGTCTGGTCGCTAGTTACTAAAACCAAATGGTTTGATTGACACAGATCTTGCAGGTGGAGTTCAGCGTGGCAGTAAGATTGGCAGTCGGTCCATGTAAAATACTGGTATTTACCTGACTCCAATTAGACTCGAAGCCGACCCCAAATAAGAAAGAGTTACATTTGGTTATGTTATGACGATCATTTTGGGCCTGGTCTGAATCTCATTCTAGTGTGAAAACTAGCCTGTATAGTCCGTCGCTTTTCCACACTGGAATACGATTAAAATACTCCTGCATTAAGACCTCATAACATTGGGATTTACAATCTTATGTACGTTTCTTGGGCAATACAATTGTCGGAGCCAATCGCTTCACCGCCAACGGTGGGACCTGAGCTTTACAATGTAATAAAACGATCAACAGCATCCAAACACAGGAGCATTTTGTTATCCAAGGTGTTTATCGAAACTGAACTGATCAAATCAATTCCATCGCTGGTCTTGTGAGTGCAAGCTGTACTGCTGAGTATGAGGTCTTTCGTTTGATTCCGAGATCGAGATCGAACAACGTGTTATTGGGCTTTTTTTAATACGAATGTCTCAGTAGCAAAAAAGTAGTCTGTGCCCGGTTGATGGCAATAGACCCACTCCCATGGGATTTTAACAGGCGCATTGTGGATGTAGGGACAGTTAAGTACACCTCTACTTAACGTTTCGAGGGTTACTGGCGTCCCGGCGGGGCTGCGGGATGTCGAAAGAGATACCGTGGGGTCTGCGGGATGTCGAAAATGATACCGCGGCCTCGGCACAAGGGCGAAGAAGGAACATGGGTGGTTTTTAGTCAGTAGAAGTCTGACACTCCCTTCCGCTCTGCCCAAGAGCGGGAGGAGTTATTTGATGATTTCCCAACACCGGAAAAAAAGAAAATCAAACACATAACCCTCCTTTTGGGCTTCGCCGCAGTCGGGTAAAAAGGGTTACTGGCGTGATATTATATTTATGTTACGAAGCAATACGACGATCAAAACTATACAAACACAACAGTATTTATTATCTTTCGTTGTTTATAGTAACAGACCGATCAAATCAATTGGTGTGTAGGTTAGTGTGGGAGTCAGTAAGATACAATAAACTGAAATAAAATGGAGAACATTTGTGTTTTTCGAAGCAAGAATAATGTTTGTAATCAAGAATTAGTTGAATTTCAAATCCAGACGTAGTATAATGGAACTCGTAATTGATTTAACGGTTATGACAATAATTCCCAGTAATTGAATTGTTAACATAGGTTGACATTACTGAATTGCTAGGTAAACAAGTAGATCTTACCGCTGTTACACACTGTCTAAGCGTCTTTTATCCAACTGTCCTGTTGCAGGACTGCTGAATTTTTTTTTATCTTCATGGACATTTGTGGTCTTCTCATCATCATCATTTCAGCCGAAAGACGTCCACTGCTGGACATAGGCCTCCCCCAAGAGTTGCCACATAGACTGGTCCCGTGCGTCTCGCATCCAGTGGATTCCCGCAACCTTCACCAGGTCATCGGTCCACCTAGTGGGAGGCCTTCCAACACAACGTCTTCCTGTTTGCGGTCGCCACTCAAGAACTTTTCGGCTCCATCGGCCATCCGTTCTGCGAGCAATTGCCACCTAAGTCTGGCGATTCTTGTCTTCTACTATCATATTATTTCGTTTATAAGTATACAGATTTTTAATATTAATAACTAGCTTTTGCCAGCGGCTTCGCCCGCGTGAAAATGACGATTTTCCATACAAACTTTCATCCCCTATTTAAATCCCTTAGGGGTTGAATTTCGAAAAATTCTTCCTTATTCCTTGTCTACATTATAAAGGGAACCTCTGTGCAAAATTTCAGCTTTCTAGGTCCAAGAGTTTGGGCTGGGCGTTGATGAGTCAGTCAGTCAGTCAGTCAGGACTTCTCTTTTTATTTATAGAGAAGATAGAGATAGATTATTATGGTCAATAAAATATGTAGTTAGGTTAAGATAAATACACAATTTATATGAGCTGAAACTGTATAATAGTTTAGTTTAATACTCTAACCAACTATTTTAAACTGCCAGAACTGTTTGGTACCTTACGTTTCACTCCATTCTTTTTACCCCGAAAAATAGAAATCCTCAAAAGGCTGTTAGAGTGTTAAATACTTTGCTGGGTACCTCGAATAGCGTTTCGTTTTATCACGGAATGTGTATGCACCGAGAATATTTGTTCGCACAGTTCGTACGGTTTGTTTTTTTTCCTTTATCTGAATCGTGCTATTGCATTCTTTTGCGTTAAAACAATAGGAAAGATTGTTTGGTTGATTTTGTTGGATAAGAGATTGTTTATACTTACTTTCTAATTATGTGATAACATAAGTAACAATGCGTCTTTCTCGTGTTATAATAATCAATATTATTTGTATTATTTGATATTGTTACTCAAATATTTAGCATAGGTATTGGATTACTTATTTTGTGGGGCTCGTGGCTAAGTAATAACAACCACGGGTTGATTTACAAAAGTAAAGCCACGCTTGCTAAGTCTGTGGATGAGTCTCCTACATGCTTCGGAAAGTACGTTGAGCTGATAGTCTCGGCTGTCATTTGTAGACCTTTGACAGTTGTTACAGGAAGTCAGTGGACCGAAAGTCTAACCACCGGTCTTACCAATAAAACCGACTTACTAATCCATACTTATTACTTATAATATTATAAATGCGAAAGTAACTCTGTCTGTCTGTTACTCAATCACGCCTAAACTACTGAACCAATTTGCATGAAATTTGGTATGGAGATATTTTGATACCCGAAAAAGGACATAGGCTACTTCTTAATAAAAAAAAACAAAAAAAAAACAACTTTGGAGGGTACGAAAATATTACTTTTGGTCGCGATAACCGGCATCGGTAGCGATAACCGACATCCGCGAGGTTGAAACCGCGGGCATTAGCTAGTACTTTATAAAATTATAAACGGTTCCATAGATGCACATTTGGTAAACTATTTTAACTTTCGGTCCAGCCAACGTAGTAAGCGTCATCATCGTATCTTTGAGTTGCCTACATCCACATTGAATACCACATTTAATAGTCCCCTAACACGTATTGCAAGGTAATATATAATGAACGATCTAAACAGATAGATTATCCCATTGATATTTTCTCCATGAGTTTCGCTTCATACAGACGTTCCGTATTTAAACAATGTGATGCGTTCATGACTACATGGTTCAAATTGATTTAATTTGTAGTGGTCTAGATTAAGGCCTACTAGGCACACCTTTTATTGTTTTCCTTTGTCTCTAATGTTTATGTATCAATGTCATGCATACCTGGGCCCCGAGTCTGCTATTCAATAGTGTCAGAATGGCCAATCATTGATCTCATAATTGTCGATTTTGACAACACCAAACTTATCAAGATCGAAAATTATGAGATCAATGTTTGACCATTCTAACACTATTGAATAGCAGACTCGGGGCCCTGGTTATCTGCATGGTTACTGAAATTACAATTTTCGTTGATATGTAATTGGAATTGTAAGTGATTGTGCTGTTGGTGTGCTTATTATAAACTAGCTTTTGCCAGCGGCTTCGCCCGCGTGAAAATGACGATTTTCCATACAAACTTTCATCCCCTATTTAAATCCCTTAGGGGTTGAATTTCGAAAAATCCTTCCTTATTCCTTGTCTACATTATAAAGGGAACCTCTGTGCAAAATTTCAGCTTTCTAGGTCCAAGGGTTTGGGCTGGGCGTTGATGAGTCAGTCAGTCAATCAGTCAGTCAGGACTTCTCTTTTTATTTTTATACACTCCTTTGCAAAAAAAACGGGCACCTTAGGAAATTTACGTTCTAAGGTCGATTTGAGTTAATTCAATGAAATTTAATTGTTTGACGTAGTCTATAAACTTATAATCGTGTAAATTAATACGCGTGAAGTGAGCTGTGGCAATTTTAAAAAAAAAACTATGAATTCTTTAAAACCGATGTACACGGCCAAACAATAAGAAGTGGTCGGCAATAAAGACAAGAAGATTTTTTTACTTTGTTTAATTAAATAAAGTTACAAATGTGATAACCTAATAACGAGTGTGACCTCCTCTTGCCAAAATCACAGCTTGAATCCTTCTGGGCATGCTTTCCACGATGTTTTTAATGACGTTTTGAGGAATACGTTCCCACTCTTCTGCAATGACTCTTTTTAGCTCCCTGATGTTTTGTGGAGCATGTTGCACTGATCTTACCCGTCTCTTTAGAACATCCCAGACATGCTCAATTGGATTGAGGTCAGGACTTCGAGCTGGCCAATCTAAACGACGGATCCCAACTTCTTGCATGTACGCTTCCACGTCGCCAGAACGGTGCGGGCGAGCATTGTCGTCCATAAAAATGGAATCTTCCCCAAGTGCAGTCAATGCGGGTTGTGCATACGGAATTAGGACTTCCATTATGTACCGGTGTGCATTTAATGTTCCATTTTCTATGAGAACTAACTCCGTACGCCCCGTCGAATTAATTGCTGCCCAAAACATTACGGAGCCTCCGCCATAAGGAGTGATTTCTTCGAAACACACTTCCGCATAGCGTTCCCGTGGTCTTCGTAGCACTCGCCGGCGTCGGTCCTCTCCACACAAAGAGATTCTAGCTTCATCAGAAAACAATACTTTATTCCAGTCCTCCAGAGTCCATGAAGCACAGTTTCGAGCAAACTGAAGTCGAGAAACACGGTGCTCACGGAGTAATTTAGGTCCCCGAGACGGGCGGTAACTCCTGATATTGGCAGCCAAAAGCCTCCTCCTGACGGTCCACAAGCTAACTTCTACTCCTCTTACTTCTTCAAGGCTCTTCTTCAGGTCCACACTTGACGCCTTACGATTCCGCAAGGCCTGACTCACCAAAAAGCGGTCATCTCTTGGTTCTGTGCGTCGTTTTCTTCCCGAACCGGGTCTTCTTTTGACCGAACCGGTCTCTTGATACCGTTGCCAAGTCCTCTGGACAGTTGAACGACTCACATTTAGCCGCTGAGACACGTAAGTTTGCGAACAACCTTCTTCAAGTAGGGCTATAATTTTACCGGCCCTTATCGCTTTATCACTCATGTCAAAAAGTAGTATTTAATGTAAAAAGAAAGATAAAATTGTTTAATTTGCAGAAAATATCCAAAAAGTTTTAAAATTTTAGTAATCAGTAATAAAATCGTTTCAGCAATTCGCGCCATTAGTAAAGCAATTTTACAATAATCTACAATAATCATTATTTTCCTTTTGTTAATTTCAAAATTTAAATTTGGAACGTACAGAATCATGCCAGGATTCTTCAAATAACATGCCAAATACATCGTCAAATTAATAAAACCTCTTACTTGTCCTTCTTCATTGAAGTAGAGAAAAAAATATGAAGTGCCCGTTTTTTTTGCAAAAGAGTTTAGATAAATAAATAAAACTGGGTTGTGGAGGTTAAACTGGCAGTCGCTTTATGTAAAATACTGGTATTCAGCTGCATCTGGTTAGATTGGAAGCTGACCACAACGAGATGACGACAATGTCTTGCTGATAATATTCAAACCCAATAAACTATTCAATAAGTACTTAGCTACTTATACAATTTCTAGACCAATTCTGCTAGCGACACGAAAGTCATTTATTTTAATTTACGATTTACGTCAAGCCAAAAACTCAAACGTATTCCTTTTCTTGAAATGTCTATTAATACCAATTAATTATATTGAAACGGAGACCTTTTAAACAAATTGCGGAGAAATTGAAATAAATTGTAAGTTCAGTATAAATGTTTATTTTGAGGATGTTCCCTCGAGTCTTTGATTGAAATAAATCTGTTTACTGAGTGCCGATAAAATGTGGATGTTTTGAGGAAAAAGAATAAATATTTGAAGCCTCAGTGAGTCAGCGATAAAAAGCTTTTGACTTTGTGTGGGATTGTGGGTTCGTTATTTATTTTTGTGTGAATGAAGTCTTTGGCGACGAATTCTGGGAGTTGCATAATGAGTATTTACAGTCAGCAGTGTACAATATGTACATGACGGCGTCGCCGTTGTAAACAGCACGTGCAGCGGGCCAGGTGCGCAGCGCAGGCGTCACTAAGGCCGCACCACTCTCCCCACTGCTCGAGCCAGTCTTTATAAACGACCACTCGGCGTGGAGGGGATCATTCTTGTCGCAGGCTTGGCCCGGTGCACATGCTGTAGCGCTTAGAGTTTTAATATTTTATCTGAATTATATAGTTGTGTGTGTATAGTGATTTATTTTAAATATCGTGGTATTGGAATAAAAGTTGATTACCGCTATATTTCGTAGTTTCATTTAAGATGACAGACCCTCTGCCTTCATCAGAAGTGTGACCGGATCCACCTTCCACTAATGATAGTAATGCAAAGCTATGCTTGTGGGTTTTGATCCTGATCTATCGGAACCCGATATTGTGAATTGGTGTAAACTCAGTGAAACGATAATTGTGAAAAGAAATTAGATGGTGTAGTCCGTGTGTGGTGTAGTACTTTGCGAAGCTTCACATTGAATAATGGGTCATCGTGGCCATGAGTGCCGGAAAAAACAGAAAGCCTCTTCAAAAAACCTGCCTGCTGCAATAACTGAAATACCAAAGACAGCCGTCATTACGGCCGTTACGTGCTATGTATGCAGTGAGCAGGGGCACACAGCCAATTCCTGCCCAAAGCGATGGAAGAAGGAAGACTCCACACGAAGCACCAGCACTAAGCAAGTGTACCTGTGTTTCAGAGCAGCCCGTGGAGTATTACAGATAAGTGGTGTAGATTTTCTTTTTGTATTTGACTTTGGTTCGGAATGTAGCCTTATGAAGCAAAAGCAACGGTCGATCCGAGTGGTCATAGATGGCTACTTCTCTGACCTTATTGCTATTGATGAGAGTTATACAACCAGCGCAAAAGCGGTGATGAAGTACGATCATTGAGAGAGGCCATGGTAAAGCGAACGAGTTTAGCTCTAAGTTTTGTCTCCAAGTGGGGTGACGAGAATCTCATTGATTTCAACGCCACCAAAACACAAGTGTGTGTTCTCCGCCAAAAGGAGTCCATTCAATCTAATTAAATCTAGCTCCTACTTTTCAGAGTGCATCTGTACAAGTTACTGACAGTCTCGAGCACAAATCTGAACATCAGCACCTACATTGAGTCGGAAGGTCAAAAAGCGGCAAAAAAAAATGCTGGGTATCCTAAAGAGGGTTAAGTGGTACTACAAGCCTGGACAGTTTTCAATATTATATAAAACTCAAGTCCGGTCCGGCAAGGAGTATTGCTTTCACCTTTAGGATGGCTCAGCCAAATACCAACTTGACACACTTTTTTTTCTGTATCTAGTGCAGAGCCAGGAGGCTAATTGGTGACGATGAGAGGCTAATTGGTGGCCAAGCTACGTATCCTGGCCCACCGCCGCAAAGTTGCATGTCTGTCGGTCTTGTGCAGACTGTACTTTTAAGATTATGCAAAGGAGCTCCACGAGCTGATTCCACCATCTCCCTTCTTCCATCGGGAAACTAGACATACTGCAGGTTATACCTTGTCGATCGTTTTACACATTCGTACGAAGCGCTTTGCTAAATCTTTTTTTTATGCGCACAGCCAAGGAGTAGAACTCCCTGCCTGCGTCAGTTTTCCCGAGTTCATATCACTTCAATCTATTTAAGTCGCGAGTAAATAGGTTTCTTCTGGGTGAGCCAGTTCCATCGTCGACCTCATCTCTGCCCTTAGGGCATGATTGTAGTAAAGAGTATGCTCATTTCATATAAAAATAGTTATCTCTTTAACGGCGAATAATTTCATGAACAAGTAATCCTTAACGGCATAGGTATGAGCAAAGTAACGTGCCTCATCGTCAGCCATAAGACGTCCCCTGCTGGACAAAGGCCTCCCCCATAGATCGCCATAACGAACGGCAACCTGCCGTTTCAATCCACCGGTTACCCGCGACTGTCACGATGTCGTCGGTCCACCTGGTGGGAGGCCTACCAACGCTGCGTCTTCCGGTTTGTGGTCGCCACTCGAGAACCTTTCTTCCCCATCGGTTGTCGGGCGATGTGGCCCACCCATTGCCACTTCAACTTGCATATTTTGAGAGCTATGTCGGTGACCCTGGGTTGTAACGTAACTATAATAGATTGAAATAATTAATGTCCAACGACTATACAAAACCGCTTTCTTGAAATAACTGTCATGTACTAGTTGTTGCCAGTGGCTTCTTCCGCTACGGCTCGAGAATTGTCCCACGGGTGGATAAACTCGGTATGAAGGCTGTCCCATGTGTTGATCCAGGTTATAAGGTATCTGTGTACTGAATTTTGTCCAGATCCGTTCAGTGATTTTTGCGTGAAAGAGTGGCAAACGTCCATCCATACTTATAAACTGTCGCGTTTGTAATATTAGTAGGAAGTAGGATTACCGGATGAATGCTTTAGTGAGGAAATACTACCTATTAGGTCGTGATATTTTAGAACATGGGATTTCAGTTAACGTTAGCGATAATGATTTGACCCTTACCAAAACCAAATTTATCAGTTCTTGTTCAGAAGTCCAAACAATTATTACCTTTTAGAGTTGTTAGAGAATAGGTTTAATTAATTTTAAAAGTCGAAAGTATGTTGC
This sequence comes from Diarsia dahlii, assembly GCA_949775195.1. Classification (NCBI taxonomy): domain Eukaryota; kingdom Metazoa; phylum Arthropoda; class Insecta; order Lepidoptera; family Noctuidae; genus Diarsia; species Diarsia dahlii. The sequence goes on from OX459211.1 coordinate 18,236,145, forward strand.
TAAACCGATGAAGTGCCTATCTTGAGTAACAGTTCCAGGTGCAAGAACGGAAATATAAGGGACCTTTTTTTTTAAAAAAAAAAAGCCCGTATTAGAAAATGACCGGTACGAGTTAAGATATATTAACGGAACCAATTGGGTCTATAAATATTCTCACGAATATTTTCGTGTAATGCCTTGTGGTCAAAATTGTCTGGCAGACATCGCGAAAAATCATGATGACGTGACGGCGGATAGTGATGATGACGATATCCTTGTTCATGAAAGTAACCACGAGAACAATATCATGCCTAAACAGTAATATAACTTCGGCTAATAGTGATACCGTGTCTGTGAATAGCCGACCCGATACTATATCGATTAACAGTAGTACAATGACTCCTGACTCGTGGAGGAGAGAGATCTTCTGGTTAAGCCGCGTTTACCTCGGTGGGTCTGTGGATGGGTGACCACCCATTTCATGCCGAGTTTCCTCAGTGCCTGTGAAGGCACGTTAATCTGTTAGTCCCAGTTGTCATGATTGTGTCGATTTTTGGCAGTCGTCAGTGTCCTGAAGTTCCGACAACCGGTCCTACCAAAGGGTATCGTATTATCCAGTATTGGCTGGGTTGTGGGGGTTGGATGGGCAGTCGCTCCGTGTGGAGTACTGATATTCGGCTGCATCCGGTGGGACTGGAGGCCGACCCCAATATAGTTGGGAGGGGACTGGGCAGATGATGATGACAATATCTGCTGACTCACATTATTTGAGAGCTACCAGCGATAGTTAAAAAAAAATTATGGTTTACGTTTGAATCAAAAGAGTTTTCTAGCCCATATTCAATTACTTTGATAACTAAAAGAGTCGTACATCGAAAAAATTAATAAGACGATAAAAAAAATAAAAATAAAATTATTAATTTGCAGGAACCTGAAGGATCAGCAATGACTGGGCCAAAAATTTGAAGGTTCACTAATGAGCGGTCCAGAATTAGTAGCAAACTGAAGGGTTAAACTGGACCAGGTTGCTAGTATTATGTCCTGAAGGCTCAGTATCGAGCGGTCCAGGTTACTAGTAAATGCCCTGAAGGCTCAATATCGAGCGGACCAGGTTACTAGTATATGCCCTGAAGGCTCAAGATCGAGCGGACCAGGCCCTGAAGGCTCAATATCGAGCGGTCCAGGTTGCTAGTGCACGTCCTGAAGGCTCAATAACGAGCGGCCCAGGTTGCTCGTGTATTTCCTGAAGGCTCAATATCGAGCGGTCCAGGGTGTTGGTATTATGTCCTGGAGGCTCAATATCGAGCGGTCCAGAAGTACAAGCAAAGTCTGAAGGGATGCACCGGACCAGATTGTAGTCAGGATGAACGAACATCACTCATAATTATGTTCGATGAGACTCCGCGTACGAGGACGTTCGCACGTCAGTATGGCCGTGACGGCGTCGCCGTTGTAAACAGCACGTGCAGCGGGCCAGGTGCGCAGCGCAGGCGTCACTAAGGCCGCACCACTCTCCCCACTGCTCGAGCCAGTCTTTATAAACGACCACTCGGCGTGGAGGGGATCATTCTTGTCGCAGGCTTGGCCCGGTGCACATGCTGTAGCGCTTAGAGTTTTAATATTTTATCTGAATTATATAGTTGTGTGTGTATAGTGATTTATTTTAAATATCGTGGTATTGGAATAAAAGTTGATTACCGCTATATTTCGTAGTTTCATTTAAGATGACAGACCCTCTGCCTTCATACACACTTGGAACGTTTAGAAGTAATTTTCGCATAATATATTGACTTTATTTTCTTGTTACGTAACGAAACTGATATTTTGGAAATCATATTATCATTATTAAGATATTTGCGTCTGACCTTTGCCAAGTGTAATGTGTTTCATCATCATCATCAGCCTATAGTGTTCCCACTGCAAGGACTCAGGCCTCCTTTCTAGGAGAGGGATGGGTTATAATCCACCACGCGGGCCTAGTGCAGTGTGTGTTGGCAGATATGTCACATATCTTCGAATTGTTTGGTTCTAAGACATGCTGGTATCCTCACGATGTGTTCCTTCACCGTTTTGGGAGCAGTGGAATGAAATAAATTACACAATTTTGTAGTGTGATATTATTGCTCGTGACAGGTTAAGGGTTAGGGTTCTTGACAACTGAACGAAAATGTTCGAGCATTTTGTAAAATCTTAATATCTAAATCCGATAAGTAGTATGATAGTCTGGGGGCATGGCAGTGCCCCTGTCAAGTTGAGCAACGGCTCGGCAGTACCTACAATCCTTAGGAACCTCCTCAGTAGCAACAGTAACGCTCAATCTTTCTCATGCAGTTATCAGTTTTTCTGATTTAATTTTCTCTGAAGTAGTTTATGGATACTTTGGACGGGCCTTTTATGACCAGAGAAAAAGAGGAGTAGAGTGCCAGATGACCTCTTTAAAAAGAGCTAGATTCGTGGCTACAAACTTCAGTAAGGTTATGTTTCCAGAAATATCTTGGTACCCTCAATTTTAAATCTTAACAACGGAACCCTTTCAGGCCGTGGTTAGGTCAAGGCAGACTTTGAACCCTGTTAAAAGCATTCTTGATGTTTCGCGTTTAATCACATAACTTGGAAGATTTTGATGGTTAATTAATTAAATTTAAAAGCGTTGTTAGATTTTAGGTTTATCTTTAGTGTTTTTTTTACTGTCTTGGGTTCATTTTTCAGGTCAGACAAAATGTTATAGGGTTTTGACATAAGAAATTTCTCAATAGCAACCACGGAGTCTGGATGTGTGCCCCGTGGATGGTAATAGGCTCGCCCTGTATTACATGGGACTTAAGCATAACTGACGAAATGTGGGTGTCGATTCTCGTTCATGCAGGATTAGTTGTTGATATAGAATTAAATCCTGAAACTAAATTACTGTTCCTATTAGGTATACCTCTGTCTAGCCCTACGAGAATAACAAACGTGATGTTATGTCTTTTTTTCATGGCAATGACATTGATCAACACATAATTCATCGGGAACGCTGAACGGTATAGGGCGAAAAAGATAAAAAAAAACACGCCAAGTGCGAGTCGGACTCGCGCACCGAGGGTTCCGTGCAAACAAAGTTTAAAATTATTAAAAATATCTTTGTTAATATGATGTAACTAAAATTTATGGTTTTCGCAATTTTTCCTCTGCATGTAATAAGACGTTGCTTCGTACCAAATTTCAAGATTCTGCGTTCACGAGATATACCCTGTTGGTTTTGATTCCCTTGCGAGAGTCGTTTTTTCTTTTCGAGGTACGGAACCCTAAAAACACTAAAACCTTTCTACTAGAGTGTCGCTCAGCTTGTTAAGAAAAACAACATTGCTAACATCAAAGAAGGAACGGTGTACAAAGTTCAAACTTATCAATTATGTAGGTACATGTTAACTTTAACCTGTATAACTTGTTAGTTAGTTAGTGTTTAAACCTACTTCAGTACCTGTTCTATTTACATTGAGATGACATTTATGACTGACCTTTTTATAACAATTTCTACCTAATTTATTTTTATTTGACATCTACATTTTTTGACCTACTTTTATTGATTTTCACAAAAATTTGATGACATATTTATTATTTATTTTTTAAACCAATTTGATTTTTATTTAGTTTTTCACTTATCGTTTTATTTTGTTATTTAATATTTTTAATTGAATGAGAGTCATTATTGTTTGGAAATTTAGTAATTGTTTGTGTGAATTAATATGGTTGTTATTTTTGTTTTTTAGACATGTTTGATTGTAACATTTTAATTGTACCTACCTACCTACTGTTTTATTTTACAAATTTCAATTTCAACACAATGTATATTATTGTTTCGAAATAAATAACTTATGACTTATGACTTATGACCTACCTATACAGTTCTTGATTGTGAAAGCAGTGCTTTGTTCCTTTAGCCGGGAGTTAAACCTTTGGGTCGTACCTAGGTCTCATTGAGTAGGGCCTCGTCAAAGCGAGGCAAACTTTATGTTAAGGTATAGTCTTAGGGCTTTCTCTGTGTACCTATAAGTCTAGAAACTGCTTCATTTACGATATTAACACATAATATCACGAATGTAATCCCCGAAGAGTTTATAGTGGTCGCCTCTATTGCTCAGATAGAAAGAAAAATGTGAATTTCTTAGTAGCAGTCACGAAGTCTGATTTGTGCCCGTTTGATGGAAATAGGCTCGTCCCCTATTACGTGGATATTAGGCATATCGTTCGGAATGTGGGTGTACTTGTTAGGTACACCTCTACCATAATCAAACCATTCGGAGACTACAAGGCGCGATTATATGTTATTTATATACCTGGCCTACCTGGCTAGCACTTACGGCGTTGATACCAATAATGTTACACCAAACAAAACATAAGAGCAGCGATTAGTCTTAAACGGTGCAGGAAAACATCGTGAGGAAAACGGCATGTCCTGGTACCAAAAAATTTTAATACATGTGACATCTACCATACCGCACTGGGCCCGCGTGGTGGATGCCTCTGATTGAAAGGAGTCCTATGTCCCAGCAGTGGAAATAATGTAGGATGATTATACGGAACAAAATATTATTGAGGGGCTTAAACCAACATAAGTAACTTATCCTGTTAACAGTGCCAATGCACACGCTTTTAATCTACAATCACATATAAGTACAACCAGTTGGCAGCCGCACTCGGCTTACCGAATCGCATCAGGCGCTGTAAGCGATGATTCCAGCTCAATGAACTGGTTCTGGATTGATCTGGTTTACAGGTCGAGGTGAATGGAGTAACGGGAATTGTTAAGTTATGGTAATTTTAAATGAAGTGTGATGAACGGCATTTGGAAAGTTTTTGTAGGAATGTGAAAGATGGAATTTTTATTTATGAAATGATGGTTTCTAAGTAAATCTTCGACTTTTCTGATATCGTGAGGAAACTTGGACTTACAAGTATTATAAGTCTCAAATTGCCAGTCTGTATTGCTCTTGTGCTGATTAATGCTCATATTATTATTAGGTATCTTATTTCCTCTGCATGAAAAAAAGGCTTTTGGACCGTCCAGTAACTGGCTTGTGTTAAAGGAAAGCGAGAGGAAGAGAAATTTAGGAAACCCTCTTTTTCAATCGCTCTTATTTTGTTCAAGATGATTCGTTAACTATTTTCATACTTACATATTTTTTATTGGCCTGCACTGGCCCATTGCTGGGCAAAGCCTTCTGCCGTTACCTTCCAGGAACACTTCGTCTCAGTTGTGAATTCCACCACGAATGCAATAACAAACTATCCCCACTTATATTAAAATATATGTCGTGGATTGATGGCGCGGCGCCATGATGCAACGGACAGCGCCATCTAGTAATTTGATTTGGAACTAAATAAATGTTTACCGGAAACGCAAGCGCGCCCTACCGCTTGGACACGATCGTCGGTAGAGGGGATGCAGCGAGGACTGGCGAAAGGACGGAGTGTTCACTCACTTGAACTCCGACAGTCTAGGCAGACGCTCAGTAATACCAACGCACGTGTTTGTTTGGGTCAGAGCCCATTCGTCCCCTAAGATTCGCACCCTGTGCCCACTCGTCCCCTGGAACTTTTGAGGGGCCCATTCGTCCCCTGAAGAATATTTATTTTTATTCATTCTTCTAATATAAGGACATGTATATGTGTATACTGCAGCTTGGTAGTCCTGGTACAGTCGCGCAGAAAAGGCTAAAATAAAAAATATAGTAATTCGGTAGATATCATGTTTATTTCAAATAAGATTAACACATACAAAATCACAATGTCCTAGAAACTAACAAAATACAACTCTTTTACAAAAATCAGCCTTTATTGACCATCATATAAATCAACATTAAATATAAAATATGCAAAAAAAATAGAACACATATCAACAGTAAATAATCACTTCTTATTTTTTTTGGTTTTTGCCAACTACATACATGCAAAATCATAATAACTTAAATCTAAAAAATTATAACAGTACAAATAAAATACTAAAATCACAGATTTTATTGAAGACTAGATAAATCAACATATATTTTTTTTGTATATTAACCAACTACATGCAAAATCATAATAACTTAAATCTAATAAATTGTAACTAGAAGTACCTACATAAAAATTGGCTAAAATCACCGTATTTATTGTATACATATTTACTTATTAGTGATTGACCGTATTTATTTATTAGTGAGACAATTTTACATCGTAAGCCTATCGACAGGTTATATTATTATCATGACGGATTATCATTCATCATAGCTCTTTTTTGAATGATCTGTTATGATTTATTAAATTAATTCCGGTAATAAACTAATAATAATAATAATAATATTCCACAACTATCACACAACGCCATCTAGTCCCAAGCTAAGCAGAGCTTGTGTTATGGGTACTAGACAACTGATAAACATACTTATATATTTCTAAATACATACATATTATAGATAAATTACACCCAGACACAGAACAAATGATCGTGCTCATCACACAAACATTTGTCCTGGGTGGGAATCGAACCCACGACCTCCGGCATAGCAGTTAGGGTCACTAACCACTAGACCAACAGGCCAGTCACTGTTCACAAGTGTACTATGTTAACCGTTTCTTATGTAAAATATAGCTAATTTTATCTCAGGGGACCAATAGGCACCTGAATAGGTGCCGAATCTTTAACTTATATTGTATATATGTTAGAGGGGACGAATGGGTACCTTAAAAATAATATTTTTTATTAAAATATTAATTGGTCCCCTAACAGGAGACCAATGGGCACCTATATAGGGGCCGAATCTACAACTTTTATGCTGGGGGACGAATTTTAGGGGACGAATGGGCTCTGACCCGTTTGTGGGTGTCCTCGTAAAATGTAAAACAGTCAGCCTATTTAAATAAAGAAAGTTATTTGATTTATATTCTGTTTCGCTCGAGTAGGTACCCACAAAAGTGCCCACATCTAAGTAAAACTATGTTGGATCATGAAGAAGACCCAATGTTTCGCATCTCGGCCACCCATGATGCGACATATACTAGTTATTTTGGAAAAAATCCGGAAGTTTTAAAACAAACCATTTGAAACCATTTACGTGCAAAATGTCCCTCGAAACCTTTTCACAACTACATTTCACAAAGTTCCGCTCATTAAAACTTTTACAGGCTTTAGTAATTACATAAAATAAACTGACATCTACGTTTATCAAGCGCCGACCTTGGCCCAGATAGTGTCACACGAGTGCATTTTCTTTTCAAAAGGGTTGCATCCAAATGGAGGGTTCGGAACGACTTCCATTCAGATAAAAGTTTTTGTGTTCGAATAGATGACTAGAATTGAATGTTTTTTTAGATGTTTGTTGTTTTATTTAGAGGAGCTCTAGGCTAAATAGTGACAGCCGTTCGGAATGTTCAATGTTCAGGTTAAGCTGCGCTTGCCTAGGTTGGTCTGTGGATGGGGTTGCCTTTTTCTCAAATTGTGCAGGAGTCGGCTTCCAGTCCGAACCGGATGAAGTGACTAACGACTATCAAAGATTTACAAATAAGCGCCGGGAACAACGGCTTAACGTGCTTTCCGAGGCACAGAGGAATCTTGGTATGTTACGACGGTTACTCATCCACGGACCAACCTCGGCAAGCACGGTTTAACCCTGAAGGTCGACCCGTGCCGCTGTTACCATTTAGCCACGAGCTCTGTATGTAAAATACTGATATTCTACAATTAACATAGATTGGAAAAGGCAGATGTGATTTAGAGCTGCTGACGTACCAAACACATCATGAAACAATATGATTTCTGAACTACTATTTCATAATGGACTTCATAGGTTAATATTTGATAAAGATCTTTTAATCTTATTGCTATTAGCGATAAGACCAACTATAGTACGCAATCATGCGTTAAGTCTTGTTGTATTTGAATTGCCTATTATAATGCTTTTCTATGATTTGTCCTTCAACAAGTACAGATGCGTAGTGAACAGACTACATACCAGAGGTATGAATGTAAAGGATGCAAAAGGCAAGGCTCGAAGCACTTAGCAGGTGGCGTTTCATAGTTCAGTTTCAGCCTAGCCCCGTTAGAAAAGTCACGTGATATTTTTATTAAATTGAAGCAAGCAGAATTTGGCAGATAACGGAATATATTGAAATGTAAAACTCCTCTCTCTCTCTCCTCAGCAAAAAAAATTAAAGACCTGTTTTTTATATTTCTATGTTATTAAAAACCTATTTTTGCAACATAAGACTTTTCAAACATGCGAAAAACGTTGTAATTTCCCTTGACCCTAAAAAAACACTCATAAATCCTCCTTTATACCTTCCCGAACTCCCGTCGCCCCGTGACCCTCCCATAGCCAAAAGCCCTTCATCATTTCAAGTTTGAGCATCACAGAAACACGGATGACATACGGCGCGATCCGTCCATACTTTAGTCAATTTATACGGTGTCATGGGACTTCCCGGGACCCCTATGCCATCAAATGTGCCGTTTAGATCGTGTTTATTCATAAAATGGTGCCGTTGAAGTGCTGAGGGATGGGGAGGTAAATATTGACTTTACGTGTGTTTTTATTGGGATTTATTATTGGAGTTCTGAAGTTTGTTGGATGTAGGTATGATATGATTTAGGGGGATGGAAAGGTTTAAAAATAGAAGAATATTTGTTTGCACAGGATCCTTTTTTTTTTTTTTGTTGGGTGGAAAATCATCAAATGACCCCCCCGGGCTCTTGGGCAGAGCGAAGGGGAGTGTCAGACTTCTACTGACTAAAAACCGAACCCATGTTCCTTCTTTGCCCTTGCGCCGAGGCCACGTCATCTAGTACAAAAATCCGCGGCCCCGACGGGCGTCGGCCCTTGCGGGCCGGCCCTTGCTGACATCTCTTTGAGGCGCGCGTGGAACACGAACGCGCCGCACACGGTCTGTTGCCGTCATGACGACGGCTGGACGGCGAGCTAGCCCATTACTTACCGTCCACAGGCCCGCGTCTACGGTGGCCGGAAGCCATCACGTGGCCCCTTGCACAGGATCCTAACGTATAAATAAAGTATGGATTGGGATCACTAAATAGTTGACTACTGAGGTGATAACTAAGTCACAGGGAAATGTGAGGAAAACATCTTTCTGCGCTGATCCCAATTATGGGCAAGAAAATGAAAATATGAGAAAGAATAAGAAAATATTTACTGTTGTGCATACAGAATGACAAAACAATAAACATACAACGCTTAATAAATATTTGTGAATACAAAAAAAAGTTAACAGCTTGCACGTCGTGCTGCGGCCTGCGACAAAGAGTTCAACAATCATAATTTAAGATAGTCGTTCCGTTTATGCTATGTATGACGTAATGATATAATTACTGAGACTCAGCCCTCCACTTTGCAAGCCATTTTACGCAGAAGAGGACTAGACCTCAGCCGTAATGCCCTAGAGAACCGTAATTCGCCACGTGGGCCTAATGCGGGCCTGTTTAACTATTACCTCAGTACAGAGGCATCCTCTGGTAGGTTTCCATAGAGGTAAATGAAACTTTGACCTTGACTGCCTGGTGGTCGCAATCGCGCCTGCAGAGAATGAGGTCCTGAGTTCGATTCCCGGGTCGGGAAAATTGTTATTGGGTTATTCCATCAGGAAGTTCTCATGCAGTAGCAGCAGCGGAGGCTGGATTTGCGCCCGTTAGATGGCAAAAGGCTCGCCCCCTATTAGATAAGGCTTAATGTGGGTGTACTATTATGGACACCCCTGCCTAACCCTTCTGGGATTACAGGCGTGATGTTATGTAGGTAAATAAAACTTCAACACAATAGTACGTTCAAACAGATTATATAAACAGACGTCCAATAGTTAACCTGTCACTACCAAACACAATTTTATCAACTTTCGGGCCTAGTTATTGGTTGACGGGTTAAGCTACAATGTCCGCTCAATTTTCCTCTATTTCATGATTTGGACTGAAATTGTGCACAAACCGAATATTTAACTATTCTATTATGACAACTACAGGCATTTTGTGTCTGAATTTGTAGTATAGTGAACTTTATGCTCATAGTCATAAGGTTTTGGTAAGAAGTTTAATATCTGCGAAGGGACTATAATCTGTGATGTCCATAATTCAGAATTCAGATTGAAAACATATATAGGGGTCAAACTTCGTTTATCTAGGTGTGGCAGCTGCCTAACTCTTCGGGGATTACAGAATAATAATTACAAAACTAAATTTAAAATACCACCAAAAATAATAACACAAATTAAACTAATTACGGGACCAATAGGCTAATAAATGTTAGCATGGTGCCGTGACATTTAAAAATATACTGAAACAGTTATTTTGGTATTTAGCTGCATTCGATTAGACTGGAAGCCGAAAGTAGCAGTGGGAAATGGGAAAATGTCAATAAGAATTATGACAAAAATAGGTACTTACACTCACTCACTCACGAGTCACGCTGTCACGCCTATTTCCCAAGGAGCTAGGCATCAACCAAAGAACGCTGCTTGCTACGATTCTTACACACTCCTTTTGCATCGTCCACCTTCACACATCTAGTTGTACACGCCGGTTGCGAGACCTACGCATCTCACCTTTCTGAAGAACCTCAATATTGAGGTCAATGTATGCCCTTCTAGGGCGTCCCCTCCGTTGCCACTCACATCTAATTTAAAACTTTGATGTACCGAAATCGAGTACAAACATTGTTAAAACTACTCAGCCGTATCCATTATTCAGAATTCTGATTGACTACAAAACAGCCACAAAACTAGGTCTAGACTGCAGACCTCAGACTAAAATACCGCAGTCTATCTAGATGTGGCACTCTGTGTTTTTGGTAGGCTATTTTAAAATTCTTTCTATGCTGTGGTTTCTTCTTTGTGCTTCGAAAAGTGTTACACGTTTGATGTATAAAGGTTTAGTGAATAGGAGTGAGTGGTAAAAGAATACTTGTTGATTCTGAAGGAGCTACAAGTCGAGGTCCTTGTGAATGAGGTCGGTCGTGGTAGTCGGTACTATCAGCGTGTGGATCTACATAATTTTCTGGCAATAATTCTTTAGTTTTTTTGTCGAACAGCGTTTTCAAGATTTTACTATTTGTAACACTATTAAGTCATGGCAGTCCTATTATTGGCATTTAGTGGTCTTTTCCAGCGTTTATATTATTGTTTCCTGACATAATGTAAACGCTAAAACTATTTCGATCAAACTTATAGGAAACCTTAAAAACGTGAACAAATTAAACAACATCAATGTATTTCTTCTTACTCTTGAATCAATGATTCAGATTTTATCCAACCAGTACGTAACAATCTGGGCAGTTCTTTTGTTTGTTTCATTTAAGTCTTGGAGGGTGCAATAGGGATGATAACTAAAAAAATCTAATTAGTCCGTCAGATAGATTTCCAAAAAATATTGGACACATATTTTTTTCTTTTTTCTCGTAAACAAACAATGAAGACGATACAGTGCTCTGAAAACTCGTGTTACGTCATATTCTAAGATATTAGTATGACATTTCTTAGCGAGCAGTGACGTCACCACCTCCCACTCAAATCTTTGACGCGTTGTATCGTCGTCAATTTTTGTTGATTTGATAAAACAAAAAATACAATATTTTTCGATAATCTAACAGACGGACTACTTAGAATCATATTTTATTTTGTCAGTAAACATCCCGGGCTAGGAGGACTTATGATATAAACGACGTCAATTTTCACAACTTGTACCTCGATGCTAACAGGGGGGGGGGGATTAAACACCGTAATAGTAATTACTTTCTTCTGGGTTATATCAATTTCTCACCATTGGGGTCTTACTACATTTCGAAACAGCTTATTACAACATAGCACGAAGAAAAAACACAATAAAAACCAATCACAGAGATTCCAATTAAAGTCATTCTTATGTCTACAAAAATGGGGAAAAAAAACTTCCTTATTCTAAATGGGTTTTATGTGCAGAACCCTTTGGCTTAACGGTGGCTCGTTAACGTTTTCGCCGATAATTTGTTGGACCCTGCTCCGTTTGTTCGCATCGTGATTAATTTTACTTTCTTTTTTGGGTAATGAAATGTTCCGTGATGGTGTTTTCGGGTTAAATTAGCTAATTTTGTTGGCCTTCTTCTGGTGACCTAGATTAGATAAACATTTAGGGATTTTAGGATGTAGACTGTATTATAGGGATGGAAGGACAGACAGAGTGTCCATGAAGTTTCTTGCCATTCTTCTCATGAGACCAACGCTTTTGAATGGGCAACTACAGTACACTCACGAGTTATTAAGCCTTGTGAATGGGACTGTAGCTTAGTTTATCTTCATTAGTTTAGTAGTTTACTGCCGCACTCGGAGAGCTTCAGTGGTTGCTTGGGCCGTCACTTGGTAAAGGTTTTTGGCAGTTTTGTTATACAAAAGTATGTCAGGCCTTTGCTGGGTGGCGGCTTGAGTAATCGTTGGATATCTCTGAGTGCCGCAGTTAGTTTATTTCGACTATTCAAAAGTGCCTGTAATTGGCCTACTTGAAATAAATATTTTGATTTGATTTGATTTGATTTGATAGTCTTGTTATCATTATTCTCCTGCCTTTTTTATTTGAGGTCGGTGAAACATGTCTTCTTCCATATTTCTCCATTACTCATTATCTCAGCTGTCGCCTTCTTTCTAGCCATATCATCCTTCACACAAGATGGTGATTGATAGGACGGTCTAGTATCCATCTTTATCACATATTTTTGCGAATCTGAAGCGGGTCTTAGAACGAAATCCACCCGCACCGATTGTGTCAACTAACTACCGAACTTTTACGCGTGATTGGGCTGGGTTTGCCCAGTTTGACACCTTCTGAATGCGCTTTGATGAAAAGTTAGAAAGTTCTTCTTGTTATTTTCGGAAATAACATTCATTTTTTAGGCTAGGACTAGTGATCGCAATCGCGTCTGTTGAGCGAGAGGTATTAAATTTTTTCATCCTGGAATTTCTCAGTAGCAGCTACAGAGTCTGCATTTTTGCGCGGTTGATGACAATAGACTCGCCCCCTAACACATGGGACCTAAGCATATGTAATCTAACCAGTTGAAGATTACGTGTGAGATTATTAGGCGTTATGTTATGTAATGTGATACTATAGATTTACAAGATGGCACGGTTGGCGCAGTGGCTCAAGCATTTGATTGCTGCGCTACGTGTCGCGGGTTCGATCCCCCCACGGAAAAAATATTTGTATGGCCTACAAATAGTTGTTTCGGTTCTGGGTATTTAGACCAGGGTAGATAATTATTGAAAACCAAACAAAATTGTAGTAGGATGAAACCAATTAAAAAAAAATTCAAGGAAAAATTATTTACTTGCGATTTGGTGTAGGGAAGTGGGTTTAAGGATGAAACGGTTTAGCTCGATAAAAGATGAAAAAAAACATCGCTACCGACGTGGAATTCGTAGTCTAACTCCTCATAATCGGCAACCAAGCTTCCATAAAACCAAAGACCAATAAGGAAAACAGTTCTCTAATGGAGGAACATAACTTCCGCAGTCAACCAAATGTGAAATGTGCTTAATCATAGGGGACTAATGCTTGAATCATGTTAATAGGGGGTCGGTCTTAGGGAAAACGAGGTGGTAATATGAGAAATTAAGTTGAGGTCAAGGTCTATAGTTGAGGTCAAGGTCTATATTAGGGCCAGGAAGTCACCACACCAAATGATATGAGTAGGGTAGCAAGGAGTTTTTCAGCAGGCCGGTGCAATTAGTTTAGTGGAGGCCTATGTCCAGCAGTGGATGTCTTTTGGTTGAAATGATGATGATGAATTAGTTTCATTAAAAATCTTTGAAGTATTTTAATACAGATAGTTGTTCCGGGTCTGGGTATTTGTTTATGTGAGTTTAAATGTTTGTGAATGCACCCACGATACAGGAGAAATTCCTAGTGTGGGGGTCAATGTTTAAAAAAAAAAAAAACTCCGGTGGGAAGTATATTCATCACATTCAAGTAGAAATTCATAGATGATTCTACCGTATAGTGTAAATGTGCTGCTTTTCCGTAAGTAAGGCCAATAGTAATAAGATACCGCGGCCTCGACACTAAGGATTAAGAAGGAACATGGGTGGTTTTTAGTCAGTAGAAGTCTGACGCTCCCTACCCCAGAGCGTCATTTGATGATTTCCTATCCTCCAAAAACAAAGGCCAGTACTGTAGTAATGGCCAGGTCTCGGTTAAAAAACAAATTCCTTTAAGAAAAATCCTAAAACCACTTTTCCCGATCCGAAGAACCTATAATAACATCAAACCAGCCGTCACATGTCAAACACATTTAGACGCATAACATCCCACCTTCATTTCGATATCGAAACTAAAAATACCACGAGCATATAAATAAATATACGAGCGATACAGTTTATATGAGAAAAAGGTCAGACATAAAGTTTTTACACACGTCGCCGCTTCAAGTTCGATTCCCGGTCACAAATAACGTACGTTTGAAGAACTTTACGTAACGGAAGTTGTATATCGTAAAGGAAATCAAGGTCATAGACACTGATGTTTGAGCGTTTGTAAATATAGGTATCGGTTGCTGTTTATGAAGCTTTGATATTATTACAGTTTATAATGTAAGTGAAAAATTATAATGATTGTATCTAGAATGTGTAACATAGAGTACTCAAACTCAAAACACTTGCCCTTATCCCAATTCATTTGGGGTCGGCGCAGCATGTCTCCTTCTTCCATACTTCTCTTTTTCTCGTCATTTCATGAGACATCTCCTTTTTACCCGACTACGGCGAAGCCAAAAGGAAGGGTAATGATTTTGGCAGTCTATGTATGTATGTATGAACGGATTTTAATAAATTTGGTGTCAATTGATTCGTAAGAATAACCCGGGTGTCATAGGCTATATAAATTTTATAAATTCTTTTTATGACAGAATTTAAAGGTCAAAATATCACCCCAAAAAATATTAAATTGAGATAATCATAGCAAGTTTGGTATCAAATGAAAGGTCATGGCGAGCACATTACAAATATGTATTATATTATAGTTTAAGTACACACAAAAATAAAATTCAAATAAAAAAAATAAGTTCAAAAATCTAAAACCCGACTACTAACAAAATCGCGGTCTTAAAAGTAGAAATCAAGAAAATAATTCTTGTCTGATATTCTTCGTAGTCGCATGCCACCTTGCGAATGGCAATTAGCAGCTGACTTCTGTATCAATGAGAACGCCATGAAGGAGCATCAGGTATCAGTGGCATGCGACTACGAAGAATATCAGACAAGAATTATTTTCTTGTTTTCTACTTTTAAGACCGCGATTTTGTTAGTACAATTATATACAATTCAAAACATTAATTTATATTAAACAATTTACAATACAAGTAATTTTGAATTGTCAAAGCGTGTCATTTTCAGTCAATCAGGAAGTTGAAGTTACTGGTCCAATCCAAAACATAGATATCTATGCAGAAGAACGGGCACTTTTAAAAACTCTGAGTGCATGCGTCAAAAGATGAACAAGGTGTGTCTGTATGTGATAGCGCCTTGTGTTTTCAATATGTCCATAACTTTTCCGAAATATTCTACAATATTTTAAAAACCAGATTTAGTTTTAAACTAAGACACTTTTCACTTTGTGTACTCATGATAACTTCTATCCTGTGTGACTGGAGAATTCAGCGGTTAATCTGCGGGACATAAATAATATCCAACATACACCTATCAAATTCTCCACATTCAGATTCAAAATTCAAAGTCTCGCTAGTCCAAATAATTTTCGATCACCGCCATACTTGCCCAGATGCCTTGAATGCTTTCAGTTGATTTATCGCTAGTTAATTCGAAATTTATGGAACGATAACCATGTCTTGACGTGTTGCCAACATTTCACGGAAGTTAGGTACTAGGTTTTTCTGTGACTTTGGTGTGCTTTAAATGTATTCCATAACGCCAACCATTTTTACCCTTATCCTATTTATCCTACTGATAGACTTTACTGTTGATAGAAGTCTTAAAAGATAATAATCATCATGTTTTCTTCACCGCTCTTGACAAATGTGTCATCATCATCATTTCAGCCGAAAGACGTCCACTGCTGGACATAGACCTCCCCCAAGTGTCGACACATTTACCGATCCCTTGCGCCTCGCATTCAGCGGATGTATACTACACGCGTGACTTAATTTGTGACGAAAAGTCTTGATACCATGTCATACAATAATTGTACTGTGGAGGTCAAAGTCACCCATGCAAAATACTGGTATTCAGCTGCATCCCATTAAACAGCAAGACGAAAACACTTTATTACAAAAAATTACAGACTTCATGCTTCTAAGCTTATTCTAATTTATTTGGGTGTCGGTGCAGCATGTCTTCTTCTACCATACATCTGTTTTACTTATTCTAATTTATTTGGGTGTCGGTGCAGCATGTCTTCTTCTACCATACTTCTGTTTTACTTATTCTAATTTATTTGGGTGTCGGTGCAGCATGTCTTCTTCTACTATACTTCTGTTTTACTTATTCTAATTTATTTGGGTGTCGGTGCAGCATGTCTTCTTCTACCATACATCTGTTTTACTTATTCTAATTTATTTGGGTGTCGGTGCAGCATGTCTTCTTCTACCATACTTCTGTTTTACTTATTCTAATTTATTTGGGTGTCGGTGCAGCATGTCTTCTTCTACCATACTTCTGTTTTACTTATTCTAATTTATTTGGGTGTCGGTGCAGCATGTCTTCTTCTACCATACTTCTGTTTTACTTATTCTAATTTATTTGGGTGTCGGTGCAGCATGTCTTCTTCTACCATACATCTGTTTTACTTATTCTAATTTATTTGGGTGTCGGTGCAGCATGTCTTCTTCTACCATACTTCTGTTTTACTTATTCTAATTCATTTGGGTGTCGGTGGGGCATGTCTTCTTCTACCATACTTCTGTTTTACTTATTCTAATTTATTTGGGTGTCGGTGCAGCATGTCTTCTTCTACCATACTTCTCTTTACTCGTCATCTCAGTAGTCACCTCCTTTCTAGCCATAATCATCCTTCACACTGTCCATCCATCGATGATACTAATGGCTATATAGCCATCTACATTCATACTTAGCATTTACATCACTACATTTTCCGTTTTCCTCGTTTTTTTCGATTCGAAAGAGTCCATCTGTTAGATTATCGAATCTATATATATATAAAACAAAGTTGTGTTTGTTACAACACTTTTAACTCGAGATTTGCTGGACCAATTTTCATGATTTTTGATTCGTTGGATTTGTCTCCGCCCCGAATAGCAGAATACATCTTAAAAACAATGAAAAGAAAAAAAAAGCCTAAATTATCTCAGCTAAAAGGTAAAACTACATTCATTGACTGTTTTTTTTTTTTTTTTTTTTAATGAGTATTTTTTGCCGCAGACTTGATGGCCCGCGCCTTTGTTTAATACATTATTTGTTTGCTGAGTTTTAATCTTAATTATAATACATCGTACGCCTCTCCGGACACTTAAATTAACTTATCTTATATGATAACTTAAAATCTACGTGAGTCCATCACTTTTTTTTTTTTTTTTTTTTTTTTCCATGCTGTTTAAAATTATGTAGTCATGCATACAAAGAAATCGACAAACACTACTTGACATTGAATAAATATAATAAATTAATAAATATCTTCTTAAACATCTTGGTTTACATGCTTACATTACATGCTATACAATAATTTAAAATTAATTGAATTTATTACTGAATAAAAGAAATATACTAACTATATATCAAAATGTATATAATCTATACATGCACTTTTTTTTTTTTTTTTTTTTTTTTTTTTTTTTTTATTACAAATATTAATTAATTGCTACTTTTTGTTTCACATTTCATTCATTCATTGACTGTTAGGCGGTACGAAGTTCGCCGGGTCAGGTAAGGGTAGTAGGTAGGTAGGGTAGTAGGTAGGTAGGGTAGTAGATATGTAGGGTAATAGGTAGGTAGGGTAGTAGGTAGGTAGGGTAGTAGGTAGGTAGGGTAGTAGGTAGGTATAAGGTAGGGTAGTAGGTAGGTAGGGTAGTAAGTAGGTACGGTAGTAGGTAGGTAGGTAGGGTAGGAAAAAGAGCATTACAACGCATGCCGGGAACAGCTAGTCAAATATAAACAGAATCATATGTTTTTAGTCAGTCAACTACCCAATTCTGCTTATCCTCTGACCAAGTTGCCAACAAGACTACGTCAGTTATTCTTACGCCTCAGTAATCAAATTTCTGTTGAAAGCCCAGTTTCACGACCGAGAAAATCTGATCCAAATTGACTGAATGGGCAGAAACTTTTGGGTATTTTTAACGAATAAAAAAGCTTTAGACGACGCTCTTTGAAGTTTTATAATCCTGCTTTAACATTAATAAAATATTCTTAAAACAATAGAATGTTGAAAAAGTCTACAATAATAACAATGTTAAGATAAGCTTTGCTTTAAGATATTATTATTTCTTTTAATAAAAGTTATTATTTTTCTAGTACTCTAGAAAGGCTATGTGTGTAGTAGGTTCTCGTACAGGTTCGAGGAAATTGGTACAAGAAAAGATAGGCCCTTATCCAGTGGGTGAATTCAGGCTGCGGATGATGCTGATTAAGGATCGCAGTAGATGGCGTTCTGTAGTTCAGAAACAAAAAATAACACTCTTTTTTTAGGGCAGTCGTGTAAAAAGAAATAGCCGAGATGTTTCTGGCTGTATGTATTACAAATGTTACATTGGTTATGTCCCATTTCCGACGTTTCATTAGAACGATCATTTACTTTTAAATGTTAATTACAGTTTACAATATTAATAACACTTTTTTGTCCTCTCTGATACTGATTCTCGGCATAAAAAGAATAACCAGCCATCCACATATTAAAAGAGAAAGCGTTACTTTATGCTGTCATTATCAAATAAACAAACACAAATCTATATAAATCTTTTCTTCTTTTATATATCAGTAGGAACTGTTACAGAAACTCAGTACAATATGAAATCCTTCCTGCAACAACAACCTATCATTAAACTCTGTCTTGTGAACTTTCCACCGAGAGCTATAACTAGAATGCTTTGATGTGTGAACACTTTATTGGTAAATACACAAACCGATTTATCTTAAGCTTTTAGCAAGTTAATCTTAGTAGGAGTTGAGTGTTTGAACATAATCTTGGGCTTTTGTATGAAAATAAATTGGTTAAATCCTCTTGAAACTTACCTTGGGTATTTAGTTGGTAAACAAGTCGATTATTCGATAAGATTAAGCAGGTGGATTGTCTATTAATGAATCTTATACCGCCTTATTAATAAAAATAGTTAAACCTGGTTTAACTTACGCTTGGTTTATCTCACTTCAAACATATTCAAAAGAAAGTGACGGCATGCGAGATAAGCCAAGCGTAAGTTAAACCAGGTTTAACAATTTTTATTAATAAGGCGGATAGTGACCCAATTTGCATCATCATCATCTCATTAGCCTATAATGTTCCCACTGCAGGGACACAGGCCTCCTCTCTAGGAGAGGGATGGGCTATAAACCACCACGCGGGCCCAGTGCGGATTGGTAGATGTCACATGTCTTCGAATTTTTGGTTCTAAGACATTTTGGTTTCCTCACGATGTTTTCCTTCACCGTTTTGAGAGCAGTGGTGATAAAATAAATTACACAAAGTAATGTGCCTGACTGGGATTCGAACCCACGACTCACTGTTCGTAAGTCGGGGCCGCCACCACTGGGCCACCACCTAATTTGCATAGTACGCCCCAAACTGGACATTCAGTGAATGAATAAATGTTGATTAAGACAGTATGACTCTGACTGACTCATACTGACAAAAATTGAGAATTTCAACTGCGACAAGAAAAAAGGACTGATTGGCGACGTTTAGCGTGTATCTGTAGATGTGCGTCAATCTATAATTTACCACATTGAGGAGCTCGGACACAGCCGGAGGCGTTTCGGCACGGCAGAGTCTTAGAAGATGGTAGGGTGAGCTGAACAGAAGGCCAGTGATCCTCTCTGGTCTGGATCAAAAGAACTGAAAGTCACGAAGCAGTTGAATAATACAGGCTAACAGTAACCAAAAAATGTAAAAAGAAAGAATAACAATTCTTCTCTACAACTAACATCTGAATTAACTGAGACTTCTAAACCTCTCTTCCATTCTTCCCTGTCAGTCGTCACGTTATCATTTATTCCTATTTCCTTCATATCACTCAGAGTACTAAATATCTTATTCGAAAAATCTTGGAAAATTTAGACTAACAATTTCGAGTCAGTTAATTCATAAGGATATGCTAAAATATTAAATGTTTTGTTAGAAGTAACTTCTGCGGTGCTGTCGAAATTGAAGCGTGTGATTTTGTTCTTTACAAAGTTCTATTTCACGAAGTTGAAAAGTAAACTCTTGTGGTATTTGACTTGTTTGATGTAAATTCCTTCAATATAAATAGGTTACAATATTTCATTCACCTTACAGACAGAGACTGATTTTACATATATAAGTACATATTTCCATGTCGGTTCAAATAAAAATGTACATTTTTAGAATTGAAACAACATGCACAATAAATGAGCGTTCAAAAATACTGAAACACAAATCCATTGAAATATAAAACTAACAAATATAAAATGCCAAAAGGAATGAAATTGTATTTATTTTACCGTTATTTGAACATGGACCTAGTTTTTTAAATTAAGTTTCAAATATTCACGAAGCTATTGTTTTCAACATTTCAGTTAAAACCGAGTATTTAAACACAAAATTTGTGTCAGTATGTATGGAACAATTTGGGGAGTCCATTTGTAAAATTGGTGAAGGAATCATCAATTCTTCTCTAGGGAAATCAGAGATAGGTGAGGAACGATAAGTGTGAATACACATCTCACCTCTGCCACTTAGAATAATATAGCGGAAAGGAATCTAGACTGGTCTTCAGGAAACGTTGTTGAAGATAAATATTGGAGCAACTTAATCCGGCCTAATATTTAAGTGAACGGTTCCGTTGATCGACGTTTATTTGCAGTTTGAAAAAATTTGCTGCATATAATATTACCCAGCTTCTCAAATGCTCATAGTAACGTTATATCTGAATTTTGGAGTTCAGAGTTAAATAGAATATGGTCAAAACTTTCATATTTTGTTTCGTAATTCGATGCAGTTTACCCTTTGCTGGCAAAGTAACATACTCAGTCTATAATTCTACCACGGCTGTTCTAGGGTTACCGTTTCCGTCAGCAAGCCCACGTTCTTCCTTCTATTTTATTCACCTATATTAACGAGGACAAAGTACGGGGACAACGGGAAGTAATTTAAAATATTTGTTTGAAGTACAGTTGTCCCCGTACGACGGGGACACGGCGTACGGGGACGACGGGAATAAACGCAAAATCCACCAGGCGGGCTCAGTGCGGTGTTGTTCATTACATAGTTTTGATGCGTTATTTAACAACAGAGACAAACCCGATACACTATTCCCAAATCACTGCAAGCAAGCCAGAAGCAACAGTAGAAAAGTGCTGAGACAATAAAGCTCGACGAAGTCCCAGAGAAACAATTTAACTCCCAAAATTTATCAGAAAAGAATAGTGGAAAAGTAGAAAAAATTATTTCCACTTCTCTCCATACCAGCAGGACACCTTTGCAAAATAAAACTAATATGGCACGAATACAGGCTACCACACCTTATGGCAATAAAATAAAACATTCAAATTCACCTCTAACTCCCAAGCAAAAACTACTTCGGACCACTCATGGGAAATCACAGTTAGTTTTCCGACCAACAACGGACCAAGTTCACCACTTAGCAGATCAATTGGAATGGATTGGTTCCACACCCCGGGAATTCACAAGTGTGTATTGCTGCTCTGGGAACTTGTGCGAGCATGTTGAATTTAGTGGGAGTTCCTCAGGGCCGCATTTTAGGCCCGGATATTTTTCGTGTCAATTTTTGCGTGGAAGAAAAAATTTTTCTTGTTGTGTTTATGAGGTCATATCATCATCATCTTGTGCTCATACTAATATTATTAAGAGATAACTTTCTTTGTATGTGGAGGGTAATCTTCTGAACTTCTGATCCGATATCGATAATTCTTTCACTAAGGGAAAGCTAAATTTTCGCTGAGCGTACATAATATAAGTGAAACCGCGGATATGTCCGAGACCAATTTTTGGTGTGAAAACACCCCAAAAATTGGGCAGGGCCGTGGACGGACGGACGGTGAAGACGGAATAAACAATAATAAAATTGGTCTAAAATAATTAAAGATTCACTATGTACCTACACGGGCTTATCGACTCCCTCCTTCCATTTTGTAAAACTACATTCACTCTAAACCGATCACAAACTTAATATTACAAAGTTAGAGAAGAATATCCATTGTCAAATTCGACTAGCAAACTACTATCTTCCACTTTTGCACTTGTATTTATGCAAATAGGTAGTTCGGGGAAGCTGTAACTGAATTTTGGAAGTGCACCTCCTTTAATGGAGAGAGTTGCCATTGTTGAACTTTGCATCGAGGTTGAACTTGTTATTGTTTTGCTGGGTGCTATTTTGATGATATATTAACTGCGGTACTGAGAGGTATTTAATGATTACTTAATCCGTCACTTATATAAAACATTTACACATAAATATGGACTGTATTTCGTTACTCCGAAGTTCGAAATACCGAAGTACGGTATACAGAAAGTTTGTGAGTCCGAATTACGTTAGTCAGAATGTACGCTATGATGAAGTACGGTATTCAGAATGTTCGTTACTCCGATGTACGTTACTCCGAAAGTTTGCTACTTCGAAGTACTGTACTCAGAATGTTCGTCACTCCGATGTACGTTACTTCGAAAGTTTGCTACTACGAAGTACTGTATTCAGAATGTACACTATCGCGAAGTACGGAACTCCGAAAGTTTGCTATGACCAATTACTCAATAATAATTGAGAATTACTGACTTGTAAAACCTATTTGCACAATAATCATCATTTATACTTGACTAATTCGAAATACTCTCTAATGAGGAATATTCTCAATTATTATCGAGTAATTGGTCATAGCAAACTTTCGGAGTTCCGTACTTCGCGATAATGTACATTCTGCATACAGTACTTCGTAGTAGCAAACTTTCGAAGTAACGTACATCGGAGTGACGAACATTCTGAGTACAGTACTTCGAAGTAGCAAACTTTCGGAGTAACGTACATCGGAGTAACGAACATTCTGAATACCGTACTTCGTCATAGCGTACATTCTGACTAACGTGATTCGGACTCACGAACTTTCTGTATACCGTACTTCGGTATTTCGAACTTCGGAGTAACGAAATACAGTCAAATATTTGACATACAAAACCTTCACTGAAGCGTCAAAATCTTTACTAAGTGATGGCTTAAGTAACGTAAAAGCTAAACGTCTCTGAGTGCGACAACAAGATTTTGAAAACTTACTAGTTTCTTAATATTAGTAGGTGGTGAAACTCCTTACGTCGTTGGCCTAGTGGTCACAAGTGCGACAGCTGTACACGAGGTCCTGGGTCTGATTCTTAGGTCGGACAAAGTGTTGGGTTGGGTTTTCCTATCAGGAATTTGTTTCTTTTTCGGTTAAGCCGTGCTTGCCTGGTTGGTCCGTGGATACTGATCACCCATTACATACCGAGTTTCTTTCGTGCTTTGAAAAGCAAATAAGTCGTTTCATCACAACACAAAAAAGTCTGAAAACCAATCCTACCAAAGGTGTCGTATTACCCAGTAATAACTGGGTTGTGGGAGTCAGGCAGTTGCTCCATGATGTCTTTACTAGCCTTCTGCAACTGATAGACCAGGGTCGATAATTTTTGAAACCAAAAAAAATTACAGTAGGATGAAACCCATTAGAAAAGGAGGGGAATATGATCAAAATGAAAGGAAAAATAAATTACGGTCGATCTGAGGTTGGGAAGTGGGGGTGGGGGGGTTTTAAGGGGGGAAAGCGGTTTAAATCGATTTCCGGCAAAACTACAAGTCCTATGGAAAAAATTGTAATGGCATAGTTGTAGAGAATAAAAAGATCTACAACTTTGATTTCAACACTTTTTTCACATAACCTCAAAATTTAGGTGAAAAATTCAAAAAACCAAGTTTCTGGTTTTTAATTTATATCTTTTTCAAAAAAAAAAATTTTTCTACGAAATTTGGTGAAAACTTACCTTATTATGTCCCAAATACACTATAATTTATTTGATTTAAAATATTTATTTTTTCGGCTTATTTTAACTTAATATCAAAAAAGCACCCTAATTTTCAATCGAAAATTCTGACGTCAAAATATCAGCTTTTTTTAAAAAGTCGGTGGGCGTTGTGTTCCTAATAATCTCTACTTTCTGATGATGTATAAAAAATATACATTGCAATGGTAAATTTTCTCAGAAAAAGCAAAATCAGCTGCTACGAAATAACAGGTAGTAAGGGCCAAACCCTCCTAGCCCCTTCCCCACTTCTCTGTGAAATACCTTTTGGTGGGCCAAAATTTTCCGTAGGTCTCCACGACATATAAATTATCTTAAAATAACAATAAATAGGCATAAAACAGCAATAAATACGCTTATAATTTCTTGTCTAGGCCTTATTATTTGGTGTGGGTATTATTTCGCAGCAGCTGATTTTGCATTTTCTGAGAAAATTTACCATTGCAATGTATATTTTTTATACATCATCAGAAAGTAGAGATTATAAGGAACACAACGCCCACCGACTTTTAAAAAAAAGCTGATATCTTGACGTCAGAATTTTCGATTGAAAATTAGGGTGCTTTTTTGATATTAAGTTAAAATAAGCCGAAAAAATAAATATTTTAAATCAAATAAATTACAGTGTATTTGGGACATAATAAGGTAAGTTTTCACCAAATTTCGTAGAAAAAAATTTTGTTTTGAAGAAGATATAAATAAAAAACCAAAAACTTGGTGTTTTGATTTTTTCACCTAAATTTTGAGGTTATGTGAAAAAAGTGTATAATCAAAGTTGTAGATCTTTTTATTCTCTACAACTTTGCCATTACAATTTTTTCCATAGGACTTGTAGTTTTGCCGGAAATCGAGATAAACCGCTTTCCCCCTTAAAAACACCCCCACCCCCACTTCCCGACCTCAGATCGACCGTAATTTATTTTTCCTTAAATTTTTGTTATATTCTCTACTTTTTCCATTGGGTTTAATCCTACTGTAATTTTTTTTCATTTTTTACCATTTTTGAAGGCTTCGGCACTGGTGTATGAGGTGAGTTTCTAATCAACATTCGACTGAGGTGTAGTCTGTCAGGCGTCACTTTAAACAGCATGATTCGCTTATAACTTTCAGCAATATTAGAGCTCTAGTTTTATTTTATGATCAATGGGTTTATCTATCTTCTATCTTCTATAATATAAAAATGAATCGCAAAATGTGTTGGTAAGCGCATAACTCAACAACGCCTGGATCGATTTGGCTAATTTTGGTCTTGAATTATTTGTGGAAGTCCAGAGAAGGTTTTAACGGTGAGAAAGTGGTTGGTAGGTAGGGTAGTAGGTAGGTAGGGTAGTAAGTAGGTAGGGTAGTAAGTGGGTAGTAGGTAGGGTAGTAGGAAAGTAGGTAGGTAGGGTAGAGTAGGTAGGTAGGGTAGTAGGTAGATAGGGTAGTAGGTAGGTAGGGTAGTAGGTAGGTAGGGTAGTAGGTAGGTAGGGTAGTAGGTAGGTAGGGTAGTAGGTAGGTAGGGTAGTAGGTAGGTAGGGTAGTAGGTAGGTATTGTAGTAGGTAGGTAGGGTAGTAGGTAGGTAGGGTAGTAGGTAGGTAGGGTAGTAGGTAGGTAGGTAGAGTAGTGGGTAGGGTAGTAGGTAGGTAGGGTAGTAGGTAGGTAGGTAGAGTAGTGGGTAGGGTTGTAGGTAGGTAGGGTAGTAGGTAGGTAGGGTTGTAGGTAGGTAGGGTAGTAGGTAGGTAGGGTAGTAGGTAAGGTAGTAGGTAGGTAGGAAAAAAAGCATTGCAACGCATGCGCGGGTTCAGCTAGTAATGAAATAAAAATGAATAAGCTTTCTCAAAACAAAAAACGAGTTTAGTATGGAATCATTTATTGAGATCGGTATTTTCATTATTTTTACGCTTAAACTTACAAACTATTATAAAAAAAAACGAAATTATAAAACTTCTATAAAACTGTTAACATTAATCTTTTCAGCATTATCTTATAGCTCTAAAACAAAAAAATCAACGAGATATCACGGTTCAATTAGGTACAAATCAGTCTCAAAGTCAACCCTAAATCTAAAGCTTAATAGTTTACAGTCTTGACATAGTGGAGAAGAACATTGTAGACAAATTGGCTTTTTGCATGCGCAACAGTGGTACCTTGTTTGCCTCTTCAATCTACTGGGGCATATGCTGCATAAATCTAAAAAAAATATGAATATTATAAGTTAAGCAAATTAAATGTGAGGTTATGTCTGAGAGACACTCTATTAAGTATTAATATTTTACTGATGAAACGACTCACAGACACTATGAAACTAAAAAGATATTGGTGAGGTGACGTCTATCAGAATCAACGTTTATTGCTGTACTTACGTCTGTGGGACACCGGCAGTCGAAAACTCCAAACGTACACACTGCTGCGCTTAACATAACACTTTTATACATTTGTTGTAACAAAATGACCTGCACGAAGTTCGGAGGCTGCCAAGATAATCTTTAAAAATGATAAATGAAATTATTTTTAAATCTTTAATAATCTTTTAATCTTTCCTTTTGAGGTACGGAACCCTAAAAAACAAAGATTCATGTCACAAACAAAAACAACTTTGTTTGTTTCGCACTATTTCTTCAACCTTAAACTTTTACACGTACTTACAAAAAGGTCCAGTTAACATTTCTACCCGGAACGGTTTCCATTATTGGATAAACTCAGCAAGTTAAACTGTCAGTTAGTTACTAAACGAGGGCCCGTAGAGCATAACAAACGTTTTTGTAACCAGGAAACTAGAAACAGTTAACTTTGAACGGGATTACAACCGAAATCTTGTTGGTCTAGTGGCCAAAAATGGTAGCTGGGTTGGTTGGTTGGTTGATGGGTCGAAAAGTGTTTTTGGTTTTTTACATCAGGGAAGAAGATGTAGTGACGAAAATTGAAATGAATAATATGGTACATGTACATATGAGGTGGGTTGGTCATATGGAGAGGATGAGTGAAAGTCGAATAACGAAGATGTGAGTGACAACACCGGGAGGAAACGCCCTAAAAATACATACACTTATCTTATTGGTGACGTTCTTCAGAAAGGACAGGCGCGTAGTACTCGCAACCGGCGTGCATGCATGGCCAGATGTATGAATGCGGACAAGGCAAAATAATAATAATAATAATAAAGTCAAATATTAAATATATAAATATCAAATATTAAAGTCACCTGGTCCGGACGGACTGCACAATTTCTGGCTGAAATGGCTCAGCAGTTCACACACTTGCCTGGCATCCCAATTCCAGTCATCCTTAGAATCTGCGTCGCTTCCGCAGTTTTTAACCACAGGCGTTACCCACCTGCTCCATAAGTCAGGTAGTCCCGCGGAACCCAAGAATTATAGACCGATTACGTGTTTGTCGACGGTCTATAAACTTCTTACATCCATTTTGAGAGCGAAAATTAATAAACACATTGAGCAAAACTGTATTATGTCTGCTTCTCAGAATGGATGTAGGAACGGGTCCCGCGGTACTAAGGAGCTACTCCTCATCGACATGGCCATTAGCCAACAGGTTCGTCGAGCCCGCAAGGATCTGTCGACATGTTGGATAGATTATAAGAAGGCCTACGACTCGATACCACATACATGGCTGATGAGGGTGCTGGAGTTGTACAAGATAGATGCAACTCTACGCGCCTTCCTTGAGTCGTGTATGGGGCAATGGAAGACAGTCCTTCGATATCCAGGATGTCGACAGATTCAGGGGAACGATGAACCTGTATGGATTAAACGGGGAATATTCCAGGGCGACAGTCTGAGCCCGCTTTGGTTCTGTCTAGCCTTGAATCCTCTTAGCACATTGCTGGAGGATTCAGGTCTAGGCTACCGGTTGAGGAGAGATGGTCAGGTCATATCTCACCTTCTTTACATGGATGATCTGAAACTGTTTGCCCACAACAGATTGCGACTGATGAGTTACTAAAAATAACTGATTCTTTTAGTAGCGCCATCAGGATGGAATTTGGAGTGGACAAATGTGCAGTCATGCATGTAAAGAGAGGGGGGATTATGGAATCCGAGGGAATTCAGCTCTCGGATTCCATACACCTCAGATCCCTCTCCTCATCCGAAAGCTATAAATATTTGGGTATGTCGGAAGCGTTAGGCATTAACGTAGCTGACATGAAGCAATCGTTGAGGGAGCGCTTCTTCGGACGCCTGAAGAAGGTTTTAAATAGTCTTCTTTCAGGTGGGAACAAGGTGCGCGCCTTCAACGGTTGGGTCATGCCAGTTTTAATGTACTCTTTCGGCATACTCAAATGGACTCAGACTGAACTCGATGCCTTGGATAGGAGAGTCCGTACATTGCTGACCGCAAATCGGATGCATCACCCACGATCATCGGTCATGAGACTGTACATCCCGCGGAAATGCGGGGGTAGAGGCTTTTTAAACGCGAAGACCCTTCACAACCGCGAGGTGTGCAGTCTCAGAGAATATTTTTTAAAGACCGACGTGGGTATGCACCGAGATGTGGTCGCAGTGGACAAGGGACTCACCCCGCTGTCCATGGCTAACGAGAACTGACGCAAACCTGTGGTACTTACTGCTGATGACCGCAAGGAAGTATGGCAAAGCAAGGAGCTTCACGGGCGCTTCTACCGGGCTCTTCATGGGCCCGATGTAGATTTTTTAGCGTCCGTGTCCTGGCTACGTTTCAGCGACCTCTTTGGGGAAACTGAAGGTTTTGTCTGTGCAATTATGGACGAAGTTATGTTGACGAACAACTACCGGAAATATATTATGAAGGATGGGACGGTTGACGTATGTCGGGCATGCCACCGTCCGGGTGAGTCCATCAGACATATTATTTCTGGTTGTTCTCGTCTAGCTAACGGCGAGTACTTGCACAGGCACAATCAAGTGGCCAGAATTATTCACCAGCAACTTGCCTTGAAATATAAACTTGTGGAGTCTGAGGTACCGTACTACAGGTATGTGCCCGACCCAGTTCTCGAAAAAGACCATGTCACGTTGTACTGGGATCAGTCTATCATCACTGACAGGACTATTGTTGCCAATAAACCTGACATAGTGGTGATAGACCGATCAGCGCGCCGCGTAATGATAATCGATGTTACCATCCCACATGACGAGAACCTCGTGAAAGCTGAGAAAGAGAAGCAAATAAAATATCTGGACCTAGCTCACGAGGTTGTCGATATGTGGCATGTGAGCTCGGCTATCATTGTGCCGATAGTCGTCACGGCCAATGGCCTGATAGCAAAAAGCATGGACGACCACCTGTCAAAACTTTCGCTTGGTGGTTGGATCAAGGGCCTGATTCAGAAGGCAGTACTTCTCGATACGGCCCGTATTGTGAGGAGGTTCCTGTCTCTGGAACCCTAACCACCGGTAGCTTGGACCCTGCTCCCGACACCGGTGGACTACTATTTTTTTATATTTTTAAATGTTTTTTGATATCTTTTTTTAACAAATATTTAAAAATGTAAATTAGTATGTAAGGAAAATAAATAAAGAGAATAATAATAAATTTTATTCAAAGTTAAGTTTGGTAAAATACAACATACCTAAATCTTAAAAATAATCTTAGGTATAACAAAGTTCGATGCCTGTACTAGGATAAACCTGTATCACAGGCGATATGGCTACTAATACTATTTAAACTATTTGGACAACAGATTTCTGAGCAATATGGAACATTTTTAATACTAAAATAATTTATAATGATAATATTATATCTAATTTACTTAAACTCTATTATTTATTAGTTTAGAACTAAAACAAGAATGTCTTATATATGTAGGTAAATTTTATGTCAATTACGCAAAACAAAATTAAATCGGTCAATAACAAATTGTAAAATAACTTTGTCACAACATTTTTGCAGCGGACACAATTAGGCTTAGCTAAACACAACGATGGATAGTAGGGCCGCACAGTGGACACGTTGAGTCAGCAAAATAGATAAATGTAAAAAGTGTGGTATGACGAATGACGCACTAGGCGCCCTCATAATCAATTGAGTTAATATTTCTGTGTTCTGCTATTTTCCTAGCAGGACATTCAGCATCTCCAGTTTTATGGGCATTAGGTTTTTTGAACCGTGAACACGTCGCACATTTCGGAGTCTCAGTTTTCTTCGGACATTCGGACATTGTATGACCTTCTTGACCACAGTGACCACACGTAGAATTCATTTCTCTGCAAGATTTGGCAGCATGGCCGTACTGTTGGCATTTATAACACCTTGTTACCAATGTGAAATCCCTGACAGGACAGGACGACCAATTTATAAAAATCCTTGATAGAGGGAAAAGGAGTATATAAGAATCGTAGCAGGTGCCATGGCGTTCTGTGGTTGTTGCCTACCCCCATGGGAAACGGCGTGAGTTTATTTATGTATGATAAAATTTTAACTGGCGAAATATAGGCGCGCCAAAGGTAAACGTCTACCTAACCCTTCGGGATTTACAGGCGTCATGTTACTTCATTTTCCTGTGGTTAGTGTCTCTGTCTAATATACCTAATATCTGTAATTCGGTACCTTCATCTGCTGTTATTTCCGTATTCGGGTCAGCCGTCAATTTAGCCAAAAACTGATAGTCTGAGAGGATTTTACACAGAGTGACGGTTAAACCAATTATGTACGAGGCAGCAGTGATATCCAAGCTTAGGTCAGATTAAAGTTAGACAACTTTGAATCAAATTGGAACAACGGTATATTATTCAGATTTTGGCGGCTACTGCTTAGGTACTATTAGATAAGTGACTGTGTTTGTGATTTCTAACTAGCTTTTCGCCCGCGTGAAAATGACGAATTTCCATACAAACTTACATTCCCTATTTCACCCCCTTGGGGGTTAAACTTTGAAAAATTCTTCCTTAGTCGATGCCTCCGTCACAAGAGGAATACGTGTTCGAAATTTTAAGATTCTAGCCCTAAGGTTTTGGCCTGTGCGTTGATCTTCGGTGAATCAGCTTTTCCTTTTATATAATATAGATAGATAGATGTAACTTCTTCAAAACTTGAATTTTTTTATTAGTTTTTATAGCATAAATAGGTCCGCTCTTGTCCTCGATCACGCTTAATGGAAACGCGCTATAAAACGATGAGTATTGCGTAGGCAAAGTTTAAAATTGCATGATTCTATTCTTAAAAAAACCAAAGAATATCGTGCGACTGGGTACCTGTCGAATATAGTACCTGGGTTCTGGGTGTCAAATAGGCAGTCGCTCTGTTTAAATACCTGATAACCAGCTTTACCTGGTTACACTGGAAGCCAACCCTCATATAATTGGGTAAACGCTAGACAACTTGACAACGACAACAGAAGGGCAGAGCAGGCTGATAAAAAAAACGCTGGACAAATGATAAGTTCGTAGGATGCAGGTGTCAGGTTTTTCGTGGGATAATATTAGCCTTAAGGTATTCTTAAAGCCCGTCGGGGCTGCGGATTGTCGAAAGAGATACCGCGTCCTCGGCACAAGGGCGAAGAAGGAACATGGGTGGTTTTAAGTCAGTAGAAGTCTGACACTCCCTTCCGCTCTGCCCAAGAGCGGGAGGGGTTATTTGATAATTTTCCACCCACCATAAAAAAAGGTTTTCTTAAAGCCTTTCATCCAGTTTCACCAGTCTAAAGCCAAATTTTCCTTCTTCCTCAGATACGAGACCTACAAGGCGACGTTGAAGAAGATCCCAGCCACCAGGCTGTCCCGCCTCACAGAAGCTCTGGCCAACTACGACCCCGTCCTCAACGAGTACTTCTTCGATAGGCATCCTGGAGTCTTCGCACAGATCCTCAACTACTACAGGTTGGTTTGAAGTAGCCTTTTGTGCTTTTGGATGAATGCTAGATGGATAGACTAGTGCGTGATTTAACGGTTCGAAAATTAGAAAAATGTGTGCACCTTCAAAATCATGGAGTTTCTTGTCTTTCTTCTCTTCTTAGGAAATGACCAACTCGAACCATGCACACTTCTTGATGTTTTATAAGTGCCCATGTAGGCCTCTGTGAAACAAAATTATGATTTTAAAAGGTAGCACAATCCCTTTGTTTACGTGTAAGTTTCATTCAGGTCAGTGAAAACACGGCCTAGAACATGTCAGTTGATTAGCCAGATATTTGCTACAAAAGCAATGACACATTCATTAATTTTTACAGGTGATCATGAGAATTTCAGAAATTGGGTGTCCAACATAAATAAATAAACATTATAATTTGGTATCTTTTAATTGTGCTTCTGTGTGTAGATAAACCTTTTATTCAGTGTACACCACTGAGTAAAAGGTTTATCTATCTCATAATAACATAACATTCTAATTATGGAAACTTTGAGTATATTTTCAGTCAAATTATTACTTCGAAACTGTTTACCTATTCAGTTCATCATTGAAAAACCTGTTTACTCCATCATCATCATCAGCCTATAATGTTCCCACTGCTGGGACTCAGGCCTCCTCTCTAGGAGAGGGATGGGCTATAATCTACCACGCGGGCCCAGTGCGGATTGGTAAATGTCACATGTCTTCAAATTTTTTGGTTCTAAGACATGCCGGTTTCCTCACGATGTTTTCCTTCACCGTTTTGAGAGCATTGTTGATGAAATAAATTACACAAAGATTGCTTTGTGAACAGTGAGTCGTGCCTGATGGGGTTCGAACCCACGACTCATTGTTCGTAAGTCGGGGCCGCCACCACTGGGCCACCACTGCTCTCCATATTTACTCCATAGACCGCGGGAATTAAAAGTTCCATCCAGATTCCCGTTTACCTTGATCGACCTACACTATTTTTATTTCCTCCGGGCTTTCATGAGTATTGGAAATAAACGCACGAATGCAAATAAAACGGTACGCTCAATACAAGTCCGTGTTTTATGCGTCGATCATACAAAAATCGTATTTTTGTTTCAACAAAAAAACCGGTTTAGTTAACATTCCGTCCGTTTTTGATAAATGTTCACTTTTTATTTCGTATTGGGAATTGAATTGACATGTAGGAATTTTAGCTCAAATATTAAATGGATTGTTAAAATCAGAATGGGTCAGCAAAATCGGTTTTTCAGGTTTTGGATGCTAGTAAAAGTGAGCTATATTTTTTTAGAAAAGCAGGTTTTCTATCTGTTGAAATCTTCTTGTATTAAATTTTATTATTCAGTGATAACTCTTTACCGAGTCAACAGATTTGATGATTCTTTATATTTCATAGTTATATTCTTGGCATATCTGTTACAGCCGTGTATTTGTTTTGTAGTCTAACGTCAATCTGTCGCTTGTTTTATGATTGTATTTGTTTCACAGAATTTTTGGGGGTTTCGATTTTCAGCATATCATTTTCCACTCCCGGGGCTGTCTGTCTAGGAGACTCCCTTCGTAGTCTCTTAGACCGCCTCTTAGTGGACAATATTCTTCCCGCACCGGAGCTTAAGGGTCAGTGAAACGGTTGCAGGATTCGGTCACTAACAGAAGCTTCAGTAAACATTTTTTAAGCATGTGTTCGTGATCGGAGCCGTGATTGTAAGCGTTTACAATCGCTACAATCAGTTCGTACCGGTTTGAATGAACCTTTCAAGTGTGGAGCGTCTGTATCTGTTCGGACAAGGTTAAACTAGTATTTTTGCTTGCCAAGAACCTGAGTTCTGTTCCATATGGCTTGCAAGAGGGTGATTGCAGAGATGACAAGCCACAGAGGGTATAGAAAAAAGAAGACATGCTGCGCAAACTCCAAATAAATTGAAATGAGGGCAGGATAATGACAACGATGATCATAATTAACAAGTTAAATAAAAGCTTATAATATAGTTAACCACTTCACAATAACATACTTATGAAACAATTGGCTAACAAAAAAACAGCACACACAAATCAAGCCTGCACACACAACCTGAATGTTAGATAGATAAAAACGTTTTTTATTTAACAAAAAAATAACGTTTTGCTCGCCATTTTATTTAGCGTTGATGAATGTTTTAACAAATATCGATGTTTTCGCGTGCCTGGGATATTGGGCCTGTGATTTGTATGTGCCTATTAATTTGCCTGACAATAGCATCGGGGTTGTAATATCGTCCATATATTAGGTAACAGTTGTTATGTTTGAGGCGGAATGGAAAAGGATTTTTGGGATTTTTTAACCATTTTTTGCTACCATTTCCGCTAGTTCGCCAATATAGGATAGCACAGTACAACTGTTTGTCGTAGAGCGAGTGTGGAAATTGTACTAAACAGAGAGGTTTGGAGGGCGAAAGGAGAGGCTTTTGTCCAGCTGTGGAACACATTACAGGCTATGATAAAAACCTAGTAACTGGTTGTCTGGCTATCGCGTCTAGTTTAACCTTACAGATATTCATATAAGCAGGGGTTGAGTCATGTCAGAAAATGCCAATGCAACCGTCTTTCACATCGATCAACCCCAAGCTAACCACCAAACTTAACGTCCCTTATTATAACTACTGTTCTACCCCATAAATTAAAGAGTTTAACTTCCTACGTATTTATGGGGGTTAACCTTTATAGTCTTGACACACCCTTGCCCCATCCCTTAGACATACTTGTGTAAAATTTTATCACCCCGTCGTTAATGTTACAGCAGTTTTGGAGTTCAAACTATTTGACGGTTGAAGGAGTTTGGTGGTCACGGCGTATGTTTAAAGATTATTCAGGCAAATTTTGAGTTTACAAATGGTGGTCGTTTGAACCGAAGTATCTGACGTCAATCTGGTTACTTAAGTACGCATTTGTTTTAATAGTAAGAGTACACACGGCTACACATCAAGCTATACAAAACCAGTTAATCTTGGCCTCACTTTACTAGATCTTTTCGCACAATGAACGATCAGATTATACTGGTTTTGTATAGCTTGATGTGTAGCCGTGTGTACATAAACCTTTCGCCAGTTATGTTTAAGCCCATGGGGCTTAATAAGGGGCGAGCCTATTGCCATCAACCGGGCACAAATCTAGACTTTAATGTGTAAACAATTAGGTACTATTTAACTTAGATACGGACTTCAGAATTGCACCACATGCTGCGAAACAAAGGACGATCGCTTGTAAATTTATAAACAGAGGGAATGCAAAGAAGTAAACTAAATAAAATAATTCAAATTACAGAATAAAACAAACAAAAATCTAAATTAATTAATTTAACAAACAAGCGAAACAAACATTACAGTAAATAATACAATAACTATTTAGCACGTAGCCTAAGGCAAAGATACAAAATGAGCAAAGTAAATAATATAATTTTTGCTCATAAGTGCGAACCACGTATTTAGTTACAAAGTTAACAAGTTCAACAAAGTAAATTACTTCGAGATAACTTATGACACGTGTTACGGGGCCATTTACATGGAGAAAGTTTCTAGTTTTGACTATTTATTATCAGAAAAGATGGTAGAGGACTTGTGTAAACTGGTTGTTCGAGACTCATTGCACAAACATTGCATCGCCTTTGAATACATAACACACCACTGTTAATTTTCTTTACTAAACACATTATATTTTCAAAAAACAGACTAAAAGAAGCCAGACGAGTCTCGCTTTAGTACGAAAGAGCGAGTTTATGTATCTAGCTTATTCCTAAGTCATGTCAATCGAAAAAAAATCTAAATGTCAAGTCAGGCTGTGGATGATCTCGGGGCTGCGGGTTATTCGAAAGAGATACCGTGGGCTCGGCACAAAGGGCTAAGAAGGAACATGGGTGGTTTTTAGTCACTAGAAGTCTGACAAAACCTATTGCTCTGCCCAGAGCGGGTGGAGTCATTTGTTGATTTCTCACCCTCCATAAAAAATAAAGAGAAGGCTGCGGATAATGATCGCCTGGCGAGCCTCATCAACGAGACTCCAATTTACATTTTCGTATCGAGCGACAATCTTTCCTTGTGTAAAAGAGCTTTTACTTGACCCGTCATTACAGTGGTAAATATCAATAATGGTGTATGGTCACGTACCATACTATGTTAACGAAGTTTTCTTAACCTGAAATTATCGGTAATTTCGTTTAGGCTTTGATCGAAAAAGTTTGTAATAATTAAGTTTCGATGCCTCTTTGTTTCTTTATAAAAGTTATAAATATATTATACATGGGTTTCTCTCCTTCACCTTTATTACATAGCCTAATATAATATCACGCATGCCATCCTCGAAGGATTAAGCAGAGATGTACCTAATAGTACCTACACCTACATTTTGCTATACTTAAGTCGTAATAGATAGTGAGCCTGTTGCCACCAACCGGGCACAAATTCAAGCTCCGTGGCTCTATTGAGAAATTTCTGATGGAAATACCTAATAACACTTTTGCTCGACCTGGGAATCAACTCAAGACCTCGAGGCATTTCAGATGTATTTTAATGAAACTGCATTATAGTAGGTACGGTAGATATTGTTCATGTGAAAAATAATAAAAATTGAGACACGAGGAGGGAGCCGTATATACTCGTAGCCGTAAACTAGAAACATTTTCTGAATCAAATATACAATTAATTATCTTAAAGCACTTTAGTAATAATTGATACGAGCACGAAGTACCACTAATTGCTTTGAACAAAATATAAAAACAACGTAAAGGTTACGTGTGAAACGTGTTTTTTTTCAATGTTCTTCAATCGTGCTTGGACCCAAAGGGGTTCCTTTTCAAACTGACAATTAAATAAAAAGTTGAAGATACGAGGTATCGTTAGTCCCTATTGTACGACATCGTCTCTTGATTAAACGATGCAATGAAAAGTGTAGCGGTTGGATTAATTATATTATTGTTATTTTTGCTGGATAAGACGTCTAGACAGCCACTTAATTTGTTAGTTAATTTATATCGTGGGGAGACAATAGAAAGTGTCTAAGAGTTTTTTTTTTAATTCTGTTGTTTGCACATTGCCAGTTTTTCTTTTACTTTCTCATAACTAATTAGATTGTAGCGTCTGCTATAGTTGAATCATTTTAAGGTGGCAAAACAATTGAATTTGAACTTGACACAAAAAACTCGTAATTGTAAACGGTAGCTATCTCTACCCGTACTAACTGTCGCAAAGTATTATGTTTAATGCGTATCGTAATTTATATAGGACCCGTGTATTATGATACGCGTGGTATGTGATCATCATCATAATCAGCCTATTAATTGGTACATGATATAAGCGACAATTAATATGGGATAGCGATACATATTGTTTACAATTTTATTGAGAGTTTTTGGTACAGGTTCACATGCAATTGTTTTGCCAGCTTATAAAGATTTTCCTGAGAAAAGGGTCTTGACGGACAACAAAGTGATCCTATAAGGGTTCCGTTTTTTCCTGTCGAGGTACGGTACCCTAAAAATGGAGGAAATACACAATGAACTAAAAAGGCGCACGTGCTTGCCAAGTTTCAACATTCAACCTCGTCTCTCAAGTTATGATAACCTTTAAGAAAAACTCGTTAACCATTCAATTGAAGAATTAATATCCATAATTGAATAATAAATTATGAGCGTCTCCTTTAAGCAAAACAGTAGCAATTCTTTAGGTAAACGATAAAACACAGATGTAGAATAAACACGTAAAAGAATGACAAAATTATTTGTACACCAAATGTTTTTGTAAAGAAAATTACTTTTCTTTAATAACAGAAAGCAGGTTTGCTTAAACTTATTTGTTATCTTTTTATGAAAATTTTATACGTTTTTAACTGCCG
Organism: Diarsia dahlii; assembly: GCA_949775195.1. Lineage (NCBI taxonomy): Eukaryota > Metazoa > Arthropoda > Insecta > Lepidoptera > Noctuidae > Diarsia > Diarsia dahlii. The sequence goes on from OX459211.1 coordinate 18,273,974, forward strand.
TACTCAGAGATATTTAATGATTACTTAAACCGTCACTTAGTAAGATTTGACATACAAAACCTTCACTAATGTTTCAGAATCTTTACTAAGTGATGGTTTAAGTAACCATTAAACGTTTCTGAGTGCGGGAGTCACCATCATATGCCTTTTCCCAACAATGTTGGGGTCGGCTTCCAGTCTAACCGGATGCAGCAGAATACCAGTATTTTACATGGAGCGACTGCCTATCTGACCTCCACGACCCAGTTAATACTAGGTTACACGATACCCTTTACGCTCGATATGTAATGGGTGGTCTCCCATCCACAGACCAACCTAGCCAAACGGGGTTTAACCTAAAGATCGACAAAAGTGGCAGTTATTATTTAGTAGTTTTTTTTTTTTTAGTTTTGTAAGGTTTTTGTGTTACTAACAGTATATGGACTACGTCCGAAATAAACGTTTTTATTATTATTATTATTAAGCCACGAGGTCCTCTCTCGAACTGTGAGTGCGGCAGTGTTTCCTTGAATTTCAATGTAACAAGAAACAGCTGACGATCATTACGTTACTGAACATTTTCGTATGATACTCGAATCAGACGTAAAAATAGCGAAATAAAAATAGCTAGATCGGAATCACGTAGACATCGTAAACGTAACTGCGATCTCACTTAATTCTTTTAGTTTTGTACTGGAAATATGTTTTGTTTTATTTCTATTTTTACTGACTAGAGAAAAGATATCGTTACTTTTTATTTCTGGTATCGGATCTAGTACAAGGAAAGTCGTGCTTATATAAGCTTCGAATGAAAGCTGTTATTTTGTAAAATAATGTTTTGTAAAGCAATTTTAGCGCTGCTTCTTTGCCAACGCCACTCTCTGGTATATAAACTAAGTTACTGTTGGGCATCTAATTGGCCTAGCTTTTTTCTCAACTATGATGGAGTCGGTTGGTTGGTTTAGTTCAAAAATAGGCTTGTGGCTAAATAAAAACGGCCGCTTGGGACAATATTTAGGTTAAGTCCCGCCTGCCTAGGTTGGTCCGTAGATGGATTTACATTACCAATTTTCCTCTTTACCTCGACAAATAACGCTATGCCGTTTTTCAGGGCTGTCATTAGTAGGTAGATCTTTGACATTCGTTACAGGAAATCAGATAGGCAGTCGGTCCATGTAAAATACTGGTAATAATTATCTGCAACCGTTTACACAGATATGGAACCCTGACACAACCAGAAGGCGACGTGGTAGACATCGTAAGAGATGGCGGGACGATCTGGATAGAACCAACGACTAGTGGTCCACATTGGCCCCGGTTCGTAAAATTTTGGAAATCATGAGGGAGGCCTTTGCCCATCAGTGGCATGACACAGGCTAACAGTAACCGTTTACACTGGAAGCGGACCCAAACCTAATTAGGAAAAGGCTAGGTAGATGGTGGTTTACGTCAATAAATATATCCAGATATTATACGTAGCCAAACAAACCCGTTAGATTTAATACTCCCACTGCTGGCCCAGTAGCCAATAATTTACAACCCAAGTCCGCTGTGGGCTGCTTGATTGAAAGGGTTATTTTCCTATTTTGTCTCTAAGGTGGCTTCATCACTGATCGGAAAATCCCCGGGTTTTACAAATATCCATAAGGGACCTCTTTCAATCAGGTGGACTGTTGTCTCATTTATCGCTAGTACTTCGTCTGCGACTTTGTCCGCTAATATTTTGATAGCGTGGCTAATGGGCATGACATAAGTATTATTTACAGCCTCTAGCACCCACGAACAATGTAGCTTTCAACCAGTGAAATACTTTTTAGAATCGAGTCATTAGTTCCGGAGTTCCACTTTTTGATAATTTTATTAGTATAAATTACAGGTTCATTCACAACATAACATCACATTTGTTATGCAGAACTTCAGACTTCAGTGAACTACTTCAGACTCAAATTCTGACAAATTGCTGACGTAATATTCCAATAGCACTCTGACCAACCTGAGACTCGGACTCGGTGTTGAGTCCGAGTCGTACATACTTAGCAGAAGCGTTAGCAACCACAAGACCAACATCGATAATTTTAATTTATCGATTTTACTTATTCTTGGCTTCAGGTTTTATTATTAGCAAAAAACTAGGCTACCCTCACCCAATCAAGTGTAAAAATAAGCAATATTTATCGATACAGTATATAACTTGGTACCATAAAACGCGCCGACCGCCATTTTAAGTTTATGTTATGTTAGATATTTTTATGTTTTATGTATGTCTATAACTTCGCCATTTGGCGGTTTAGTAGCGTAATTAGTGTTGTATTTTGCTATTAGGAGATATTATTTTGTTGATATGGACATAAAGATGTGTTTCTGTAGTATGTAAGGTTTTGGGGTATGTGAGTTATAAGGTTAGTTTATTTAATGTGCATGTTTCAGCAGCTATAGTCGTTACAATAAAGCTGAAAGGTGACTGGGGCTGAATGCAATAGGTATAAAAAACCATACAAAATATTGGAAAATAACTTCACTTCCAGAAGTCTGTTTATTTCACTGACTTATTTGCCACCGACTTCCGACTTGGAAGTCAGCTTTTTTGTAGAAAAAAGTTTTTATTACAGCTTCTTTAGTTGTGGTGTGATGGTGTCTCACAAAATTTATTGTCGAGTATTCATTTTCCATTGTTACTACAAGTTATTAGCATCCACATGATATATAAGAAAGCGTGAAATGCGAGGAACCCCACATAGTACATTGTTAGGTTTACCGAAAAAGATTTTTCCAACTAATATTGATACAAAAAAAACACAATTCCCGCAACCGGGATCCTTCAAATCCCAGAATATATTAAGATACAAATCCTTCGAAAATATTCAATTATATTGAAAACAAGAAGCCTTTATCTGGCTCACACAAATCCTAATAATATTTGCTCAGTCAAAAATCCTGATACATAGTTTAGGGACCACGGTTCGGTTAGGTTCGGGAAACATCGGTGATGTCCGAAGTTTGCTCTTGGACCCGTTTCAACGGAGCTGTCAAATAACTGATTGAATACATATGTATGTGATTATGCGGCGCTTATTTTGGTTCGCGGATTGAATTTCAATTTTGGTGAGATTGTTAAATATGATAGATGATGATGATTTTTTCTAGCCCCAGGGGAACAATGCGTGTGTTTATGTGTCTACAATTATAACTGCCAGCCAATACACAAATATTTATTAACTATTTCTTTGACAAAAATTACATTTGAATAGTTTTAGTGCCTTGCAGTCTTATATTTACAGTTAAAGACACTCTCATACACGTATCTACTGTTCTATTACGGACGTGTGTATTTTTTACTTATCTAAGCAGAAACTCACGGGTATGTCTAATGGCTTAAATCTTACGAAGGTTCTTTATGCCAGTTCACATGTGAATAAGAAGTGACAGTAAGAACCTGTGAATAGTTTACAAGCTCCAAATCTTATGCCCTTCACTGCTTCACCTAAAAAATATAATATTCAACGATTCTCAAAGAGCCAATGAAACGAAAGGGTTTGACATATGGAAGGTATCAATAAGTTATTATAATGATATAACAATGTAATTTTTTAGGTCAGATTCGCATGAGCGCCTTTTGAAAGTGGGTTGAGAATCGTTCCAATAAATAAAATAGATACCGTTTTTATAATGCTGCGTTGGGGTACTAATAATAGTGGAATAGTGGGTGAAAAGTCTTTTAACGAAGTAGAGAATGATTCTTGTCTGCATTTTGTTTTATTTACAGGACAATACCTGGAAACCTCTTGGATGCGGAAATATTGAAAGTCACAGTTTCAACTTTTTGTGAGGATGACTTACCTATAACTCAAAATAATATTAAATGTTATAGGTAAGTTACCTGTTTGCTAGCTAGATTCTGTAACATTTACCATATGGAAAAGATTTGCGTGCTTTATATTGCGCGTTAAAGCAAACACTGCCTTTTCCACAAAGATTTATAAATCGACCAATTGGAGTATTGTCATAGGTACAAACATTTTGATCTGAAACATTTGATTGAACATACGATTTGGTCACACGAATGCCAGCTCTGCTATCGGACAAGCTGGACACTAGGTAAAAAAGTTAAAGTAGTTACAAATAGATTACGATTTTCCACGTCTCTTCCCGTCTATTACTAGTAAATATTTCAAACCCCAAACTGTCAAAATATTTCGAATTCTCTAAAGATTTGTAACCAAAAAATACGATTTGCAATCTGTCTACAATTTTTGTCTTCGTCACTGATGGGATTGGCCGTTAGAAAGCCTAAATTCAGCTACACGACAAAAAGCCAGACAATAATCAAGCCTTTCATTACCATATCAATGCCGATGTCAGAAAGCTTTTACGGCGAAAGTAACATCAATAAGAAAGCTTTTCTGAAGTGTTGCGTATTGTCAAAAGTGCGTAGTACGCAAATACGTGGCGTATTCCACTAAACGCGTTATATTGAGCACTCGGTACACTGTCCGTGATGTATGGACTGAGGTGACCGTGGCTTTGGGTGACACGTGGATTATTTTACTCTTAATTTTTAAATGTTTTCTTTTTTCTGCAGGTTTATTCTTTTATCTGTTGATCAATGGATTGTGTGATGAATGATAAGATAGAGAAATAAGTGAATGATGCCATGACGTCTGACAGGTGAGAATGAAACGAGAAGCGTGTTGCGCCGGCCCCAAAATGAAAGGGACAAAGGCAGGAAGATCACAATTATTTATCTGCCCATTGTGGTATATTAATAAAATACCTATCAATGCCTCTCTCCGTGAAAATTTTACTCCATGGAAATATAAATGTCATCTGAGTGCGATAATGTGAAGAAGTCTACTTATAAATTCGTTAAATTCAAATATTGTACCTACTTGTAGTTGAAAATATTTTGGAACGAAGTGTTCAAGCACAGGAAACTCCGTTTTTCGTATTTTTAAGAAAAACAGCATTATAATATTAAAAACTAACCTTGTCTTCGCACAGTCGACTTACATAAATTTCAATTTTCCTAGTTATAGGTATCATTGATTGTTGATATAAGTGGGGCTAGAGTTTGGCAGTTGACTCCCGTTGATATCATGCCTATCTTCGGTATATTTGTATTCATTCAGTGTGATCAGAACAAACAACTCCAATAACTAATCTATTAATTGATTGGCGAAGTGTCTTAGAGAACCAATATTTATACAGCTAAGTGGCTAACCGAAAGCTTTTGGACATATTGCCGAAATTACATAACATAACGTTACAAGTGTTTTCTCCGAAGTGTTGGGCGGAGGTATTTCCTTGGTTATGTTTTTGTTACACTCAGTAGGGGCGAACCTATTGCCAGTATATTCAGCCACATATATAAATAATTAATCACTGGAAAAGAGTGAAGCACGGGACAGTTATTACGTTGAGTTACTTTAATATTTATTGTAGGTTCAATAAACTCAGTCGATTGCAGGTCTACGACTGAACATAGGCCTCTGCTAATCTGCACCATTTAGCATTGTTTTCCACCTTCCACGTCTAGTCTCAGACAATACTTGAAGGTGGGGGTATCTTGCTGTAAAGCATTCCATGCAAGCTATGCTTGGAGTACGTGGTCCTGAGTCCAGGACTAGTTTGCTCCAATGGTCACCGATCCTGTGCCAAACCATGACTTGCCAAATGTTTCTTTACCCTAAAGCAAGCTGAAGTGGCAGTAGACTCCCTGTAAGCAATAGATACGAACACAAAATATACTTTACTAGCTGATGCCCGCGGCTTCACCCACGTGGATGTCGTTCAAATTATATACTAAAACCTTCTTCTTAAATCACTCTATCTATTAAAAAAACCGCATCAAAATCCGTTGCGTAGTTTTAAAGATTTAAGCATACAGACAAACAAACAGACAAAAATAGCGACTTTGTTTTATACTATGTAAGGATTTTACACCAAGCTACGTAAGTAACTCCAGTTCTTTCCCGAACATTCCAGAACAATACCGTCCCACTTTCTCCGTCCACATGGCCACCGTACAATACGCTTACGTTAACATACCATTGTAAATGATTGATTACCTAATAAATCGGTGGCTCGGCTGTTATGCGAGCTGCTTTAATTTCAATTGTTCGCACTTGTTTATCTACACGCTTTCTGTTTGTGGGTAAGCAGGGTTTGAAGATGCGTTAATGATGTGTTTGGATGGTAAATTGTCTTGGGATCTTCAGTGCGTAATAAAAGGTCCCTCTCCTTGAGAGGAGGCCTGACTCTCTGCAGTGGGAACATTATAGGCTGATGATGATAAAAGGGAATGGTATTTTTGCGTTTATGGTGTTTTGTCAGTTTCAATCAGGTCGTCTGCCTCGTTGTCGCAAGTGCAACTCCTGAGCATGAGGTCCTGGGTTTAATTCTCGGGTTGGGCAAAGTGTTATTGGGTTTTTCTGCCAGGAGTTTTAGAGAAGCATTCACGGAGTCTGGATTTGAAGTCAGTTGATGACAATAGGCTCGCCCCCTATTACATGGAACTTAAACATAACTAGCGGAATGTAGGTTTAGTTTGTAATTAGGTATACCTCTGCCTAATCCTTTGCGGATTTCAGGTGTGATGTTAAGTAATGTCATTTTGTCTTCAAAACGATCTGTAGTAACTGCTTTTGAACTGCCAATTGCTGCTAAAAATCAACATTTTCTAATATTAAAACTGTAAAGACACCAACGAAAAATAAATGAATCGAAGTTTTGTGTTTTCAGGGTTTGAAACTTTGAAGGGGATTAAGAGCGTATGCTACCTCAGATTAGCAACCCTATTTGTGGTGGTTCAAACTTCGCTTGAAATACTGTTAGAATAAAGTTCTAATCAGCTTGCACTACAAAGCGGTTGTTACGTCGTGCGTGTTAATAGTGCGATATTAGTGGTATTTTGCGATTTACAAAAAACCTATTGATTGGACTAAATAAGTAAAACACTATGATTTTAGCATGTTGCTTGTAGAATTATTTGGCAAAAAAATCAGAACGATGACATGTATTTTAGTATGGTTTTTACTCGTTAAAAGAAATTTTTAGAGGTATCTTCGCGATTTTTTTCTATCGAGCAAAGTTAGTTGTATTATGTTTTCACAACACTATGTCACTAGCATATAATTATCCTGAAGAATATCATATATTTTCTTGATTTTGATTACTGCAGTGAATCATATCCTTTTACGCATTAAAAAACTCGCGTTTGAGGTAGTATATATAGGTCTTAATATTGCAAAGTTATTTTTTGAAATAATTTCACAAGTTTGATTTATTGTTTAGATTTTCAATATAAGTTGTGTCAGTTCTGAAGTCATGATATTCACGAGGTCTGCCTCGTTGGTTTAGTGGTAAGCGTGAGGTCCTAGATTCAATTGGCAGGTCGGGTAAAGTGTTATTGGATTTTTTCATCAGGAAGTTTTTCACATAAACATACCACCACACCTGCTTTTCCAAGAAGGTTGGCCAGAGATGTATCTAAAGCTGATTTTTTATGAGCATTTTCTTAGTAGCAGCCACGGAGCCTAGGTTTGTACCCGGTTGATGGGAATAGGCTCGCCCCCTATTAAATGGGACTTAAATATAGCTGGCGAAACTGTGTGTGTACTATTAGGGTACACATCTGCCTAATCTTTTGGGTATTACATGCGTGATGTTACATAGGCCTTGGCCTTATCTTGAGGCATCACAGACCATTAATCACCAAACCAACCAATTATTGTTCAGAATATTCATCAATACCTAAATTGGTACGTCTGTCCCCTAACACAGCATCCCCAATTCACCACCCTGACAAATTACAGCCGCTGAAATCAGCATGGATTTCTAATTCAACATCAACGGTTTACGGATCGTAAATCTCGAGTTTTAGGGGTCGGCAGACCCCAAGGTATTGTTGGGCTTTGATTTATAAGTTTTACGGGTTTCGACCTCAACCAGTGTTTTGTGACTACTATAAAACGCCTACTTTTGTCCCCCATTTTATCTCTGGCGTAGATTTGGACAAGCCGTATCGTGATGCAAAAATCTTGCTACAACACTCTCGTACATTTAAACCGTTCGGAGAGCGAAAACTGGGCAATAGGAACGTTTTATCAGACTTAAAAAATCATGGGTGTTTAATCTGTGTAAACCCGCGTGGCAAATTTCTGTGCAAAATTTTCTACGGTAAATGTCAGTTCAAACAGAACGGAGAAATACTTGAGCCAATTACAACAGCTGCATTGAAAAAAGGATCGTAATATCAAGGTGGTTTGATTCCGGTAAAAAACTGCCTGGTTGATCTAACTGCTTAGCTAACTGGTGAAATGTGTGTGTACTATTGGGTGTACCTCTGCTTAACCCTTGCTGTATCACGTCATGTTATTTTAAGAGTCATCATCATCATCAGTCTATAATGTTCCCACTGCACTTAGAGACTTAGGCCTCCTCTCTAGGAGCAGGATGGGATATAATCCACCATGTCTAAATTTTTTTTGGTTCTAAGACATGCCAGTTTCCTCACGATTATATCCTTCATCAAATAAATTACACAAAGTAAAGCGCCTGCCTGGGTTCGAACCTACGACTTACTGTTCGTAAGTCGGGGCCGCCACCACTGGACCACCGCTCCTTGAAAACAAACAATGTTAAAATGTGATCCACGTACTTTAAAATTCTATTCGAAGGGATAAAAACCGCTGCGACAGTAAAGCTCTGGGCTGATTCTATAAGTGCTTCAATTTTCTTATTGAGCGCTAAAGCGGCTTAAAGTTTAAATTCATTCGTTCCTCTTTTTTATTCCAGTTTAAAGCGGATTTATTTTCAGTTCCTAGTTAGGATGGGTTTATAGTTTTAAATGAGAAAATGGTAAAAGATTCTTGGTTTATGGCTGGTGGTAGTTTGAAGATTATTTTAATAGGTTTTGTACAGACAGGGATAATCCCAACTAATAAAGAAAGATTGTTTGTCACCTTTTCACGCGTAGCTCACTGAACCGATTATCGCGAAATTTTAGTATAGTAGTAGTATATGGGAGGCGGCCCGAGTCCCTGCAATGGGAATATAGGCTGATGAAAATGATGAGTAGTATAATGGGCTGGTGTCCGCAACTCCACGTCTAAAGGGCGTACTTTGCGTACGGATCCTGAAATTAACATATTATAATAAAAAAAATATTCCTGAAATTAGCATATTATAATTGTAATGTTATCAGATGTACAGAAACAGAAACGGACATATGCTATAACCGGCACGGTTCTTGAGCGCTCGGCGGAAGAGTGGGGATCGCTGTGCGCATCGTACATTAGATGACAAATAAAACGCAGACCCGTTTATTGTTTATTGGTCGTGAGGTAAGTGCAGCAGGAGTAAAGAACAAATCCCGAGTGACGGCTATGACGCGATGCGATACGGGCCAATCACTGCACTTTCCCCGCCCCGCGTCTCACTTCATACCACCAAAGAAACCCAATAACTCACTTTTGCGTCAGCGCTCAAGAATCGTGCCGATGATAATACCTATCTTTCTCAAAAAAAGACTTGAGATTGATAATACCTATCAATCTCAAGTCAGATTTAAATCCTTAGATCCTGCTGTACGAGTCAAAACCTCGTTACATTTTTGTTTTGTTGGTTACGTCCGAAATTGGACATAGTTGTATAGTTCTTTGATCGCAATAATCTCTTTCAATTACTGCTCTCACCAATACATTCTTCAAGTGTTCTTATGAAGTGTTGGTACATCGTACCTAAACCCAAGACCAGTTTAGTGATACAATTTATCATCTACAGTATCGTAAAAGTCTTCCAAAGGAAATTAATTGCTGTAGCTCCTAGATAAATTATGGACTAGCAACATCTCCACTACATACTTCACTTTAAACAATTTAAACTGACAATGTGTGCCAAAGGTCTTGCAGTTTAAAACTATTTCAGTTTTCTTTTAAATTTATTTGTTTAATTTATAGGGATAGTAAGTAACGGATGTAGACAGAGAAGACAAATTGTAAACAAAATTGGAAAGCCATGGTGGAGGCCTTTGCCGAACAGTGGGACAGAGTAGACTGAACCAAAAATAAAAATAGGATAGTAAACTAAAGTGAGTGATGAGTGTAAATGGATGGAGATGAAGAAGAAGACCATGGATGGAGATGTGAGGGATGATTTGAACCCGTCGGGGCTTCGGGTTGTTCGAAAGAGATACCGTGTCCTCAGCACAAGGGCTAAGAAGGAACATTTGTGGTTTTTAGTCAGTAGAAGTCTGACACTCCCTACCGCTCTGCCCAGAGCGGGAGGAGTCATGTGATGATTTCGCACCACCCAAAAAAAAAAATCGTGTGGTTATAAATAATTTCAGTTTTCTTTTAAATGTATTTGTTAAATCTATTAGAATAGTAATGGATCAGACAGAGAAGGCAAATTGTAAACAACTTGGAAAGCCATGGAGGATACCTTTGCCCAGCAGTGAGACAGAGTAAGCTGAATATAAAATAAATTGGATAGTAAACTAAAGTGAGTGATGAATATAAATGCTAATGGATGGAGAGAGAGAGGAAGACGACGGAAACGATAGACCGATTATGTGAGGGATGATTTGAAAGAGAACAGAGTAAATGACAGGTTGAAAGGCCACATCCCTAGCTAGTAAATATTGGTCTACAAGAAACGAGTGAGTTTCATTTTGATTGTTTATACATCGTGTAAACGAATCCTTCACGAAGTCGTCAACCAAGCATTATTTTCTTGTTTTCTACTTTTAAGACCGCGATTTTGTTAGTAGTCGGGTTTTAGATTTTTGAACTTAATTTTTTTATTTAAATTTTATTTTTGTGTGTACTTAAAATATAATATAATACATATTTGTAATGTGCTCGCCAAGACCTTTCATTTGATACCAAACTTGCTATGATTATCTCAATTTAATATTTTTTGAGGTAAGTTTTTGACATTTAAATTCCGTCTTAAAAATAATTTATAAAATTTATATAACCTATGACACCTGGGTTATTCTTACGAATCTATTGACACCTAATTTATTAAAATCCGTTCAGTAGTTTAGGCGCTACGGTGGAACATACGTACATACATACATACATAGACTGCCAAAATCATTTGGCTTCGCCGTAGTCGGGTAAAAATTATTGCTCGGAAACGACTTTTTTTGGGGTAAAAAATCACATTTTACGGGAAAACTCAAAATAGCAGTCTTAAAACATTGTGCTAGTGGATGCTTAGAATAGTTAACGGGTCATGGAGGTAATTTAAGTAAAGTTATTACCTGAGAAATTATTAGTAGGTATTAAAAAAAAAACAGCTGAGAAAAATTTGGAAGTTTGATCTCCAATATCTACGTAACTAGGGGGTTCCCAGGTATGGTCTAGAACAAACAAATTATCGCAGTAGTGGGGAAAACAAGTACCTTTCCGCTCCGATATGGGTACTATTCTTTATTTAAAAAAAAAAAACAACAATGTCTCAATTTCAAGTCAAAGAGAAAAGTAAGTGAACGAATTGTGTACTTACATTCAAACAGCCTGCCTCAGAGGACTGTAAGAGGGAATGTTTTATTTATGAGGGAATCTGTTATGTTTCCTCGCATACTAGATTACAAGTAAACAAAGGATCTCTTTGGATAAGATATGTTGAAGAGATGTCTCAAAGTTTTCGTCATCATAAGTGTAAAACTGGCTGTGTAAAAGAAAAAACATTTTTTTTTAATTTTATTTTTTAGGTCTAAATACAATTACCTATTTAAACTTATCTACAAACAAAAAAAACATGTATTTAGACTCTAAACAATACAACCCTTACTTAAAGGTAACCAAACATCACATGAACTAATTCACCTTTCAAACAAAATAAAATCGGTTCATCAGTTCGGGAGCTAACAGACAGACACACACACAGACACGACAAATTTATAAATAACACCCCGTCGTTTTTTGCATCGGGTTAAAAACAATACGGTCATACTGCGCCAACCCTAAATAATTAGGCTGGCTGAAATGTAGCTCGTGCCCTATTTGATGCATTCAATCAATGAGCAGTCATCATAAACTGACATGGCCATAACATTATCAGTAACGCTGAAAACGTAATTTTTAGCATGATGAATATTTGTTTCAGTTTGTGTGGTCATAAATCCCCACGCAATAATTTCAGATTATCCGTGGTCATAGTGCTTGCAACAGCGGTGAAATATCGGGATTTGAAACAAATAGTGAATAGTAAGTATCCCGGTGTCTGTGTTAATGGTAAGTCATCAAAAATCTTACCGTTACTTATTTATTTATTAATTACTTTTCGAGAGCAACGGTGGCCCAGTGGTGGCGACCCCGACTTACGAACAGTAGGTCGTGGGTTCGAACCCAGGCAGGCACATTACTTTGTGTAAATTATTTCATCACCACTGCTCTCAAAACGGTGAAGGAAAACATCGTGAGGAAACCGGCATGTCTTAGAACCAAAATTCGAAGACATGTGACATCTACCAACCCGCACTGGGCCCGCGTGGTGGATTATAGCCCGTCCCTCTCCTAGAGAGGAGGCCTGAGTCCCTGCAGTGGGAACATTATAGGCTGATGATGATGATGATGATGAATTACTTTTGGGAAAACAAACAATGAAAAGATCATGGTTTACTTCAGATAAAGGTAAAGCTCCCTTTTTTTTTTTTTGGAGGCTGGTAAATCTTCAAATGATTCCTTCCGCTCTGGGTAGAGAGGTATGCAGTGTCAGACTTCTACTGACTAGCAACCACCCATGTTCCTTCTTAGTCCTTTGTGTCGAGGCCGCGGTATCTTTTTCGAACAACCCGAAGCCCCAACGGGAAGGTAAAAGTCCCCTTCGCTAGTCATATTTACTTACCAAAGCCTTTTAAAAACCTCAGTCACAAGAACTTTTAAAAGTGATTTTCACCCCCTATATTGATTAACGTTTTATCTTTTCACGAACATGGTAGGTACTCTGAAGCCATGCTATTGCAAAGTAAAGAGCGTTATTTCAAGAGAAAAACGCTTTTGAATATTCCTAAGTAGGATTTTGTAATGGGCTCTTGATTGTAGACATAGAAGATGTATTTAAAAAAAAAAGTAAAAAACTAAAACCCGACTACGACAAAAAAAACGACGCTGAAAAAGTATGAAACAAGATTTTCAGGATAGAACAAAAAGAAAAGCCGTAGTCACACGGTATTAAAGTGTTTAGGTCGGTACCTATAACGTGTGACTACGGCTTTTCTTTTTGTTCTATCCTGAAAATCTTGTTTCATACTTTTTCAGCGTCGTTTTTTTTGTCGTAGTCGGGTTTTAGTTTTTTACTTTTTTTTATTTAAACAATTTTGGTGTTAAATATTTTTTTTTACTCTTGACTTTTTGTCCGCTAGAGGGCGTGATTTTAAATTTGAGCAATATTTTGGAAATGTACAAGTGAGGCCCTTTTAAATGATACCAAACACGGCGTGTTTATCTCCATTTTTATTTTTTAAGCCTTACTTTTTGACCGCTAGAGGGCGCCAAATCGCTTTTTGTGACACGTCACGTAGCCTATGTTCAGCGGAAAATTAAGACGGTTCTAACGATACCTCATATGTCGAGTTCCGATAAGTAGATTAGAAGCTATGAGGGAACAGATGAAGATACACACATACATACATACATACATACAAACATACATACATACATACATAGCCAGTCAAAATCATAACCCTCCTTTGGCTTTGCCGTAGTCGGGTAAAAAGGAGATTTTGTGACAGCACCAAAACATACTTCCCGTACTTAAAAAAATCCTAGATAATCATATTTTCCCATACCGTCCGCTGGATTTTGGCCTCTTAAAACCCCATTGTCCTTCACCAAACCCGATCCTAAATAAGCAGAATTTTCCCCCGACCTAATGTATTTTACGCTGATTTAGTAACAAGACACCCAAATCGGTTCACTTTAAACGGCCTAACGAGGTGAATGAAAGTAAAAATGTATAATTTATGAGGGAACGGAACCCTCTGAGGAAACCTTACATACTTTATTCAGGCAAAAACATGGAATTTCTTTACAAAATGTATAGGTTTTTATTCTTTGCACGCATTGCATGAATTTATGGACGCAGGTACTACTATTAGAAATAAATGGATATTTACCATAAATACCTGTGATGTGGGTCCCTATTTACGTCACTATATATAAATATTTTGGTGTACCAATTAAATCGCTTTTTTTTTGGAGGTTTTTGGAGGCAGAGCGGAAGGGAGTGTCAGACTTCTACTGACTAAAAACCACCCATGTTGCTTCTTAGCCCTTGTACCGAGGCTGCGGTATCCCTTTGGAACACCTATCAAACCCCTTATTAAACAATTTTGAAGGTCATAATGTTGAGTTAAACACTCATCGTCTTCTAAAAGTACCGTTAAGCAACACTTTTATAAGTGCCTAAATATTATTGTACTGTTGGATTTCGGTTCTTAGTTAACTGTAGAATATACAACACAACTTTTTTGATTATGTATAATTTAGGTGTCCTCAATTCAGGGCACCCCTATCGATCCCAAAACAAATCTTACTATGAAAGTCGGCATCATGATCAGCCTATTAATGTTCCCACTGCTGGGACACAGACCTCCTCTCTTTGAGGGGGAATGGGCTATAATATGAAAGAATATACAATGAAAGTAGTCGAAGATACTATGGAAATAGTCCGTCTCAAACTAATTAAATTAAAGTTCACATTTGTGTACTTTCAAGACTTATTAATATTGCGTCAAAATAAAGATATTATAGTATTAAGATTATGATCATAATAAAAACCCTTCAAAGCTAACACCTATAAGACATATAGAATAAAATCTTACTACGAGTATTATTACAATTCCTACGTATTTTTCGCCCAGATTTCGTCTCATCGCGGAAATTGAATCTGCGACCTTGAGCGCTGAAAGCGGATACTCCACTGTTCCGCATTTGGATCATCAGATAATCATTTGTTATTCGATAGGACACCTACAACATCCTCTAGGCGTAACGTTTCTACACGAGTAATCTCTGCCTTACAATCAACATCAGTAATGGACACAAGAACCATAAGAAAGAAAGGAAAATATGTATTTGTCGCAGAAACAAGAACATACAAGGAGACACAAAGACAAAAAAAAGCAATACAACGGATAACAAACAGTAAGAAATAAAATAAGCAGGGATAATGAAGAAAAAGGTTAACAGCTTGTACGTCGTGACTGCGACAAGCAGGTTACCACTCAGCATGCACATCACTGGTTTTCAGTGGTCAGTCGTGGGAAAAACGCACGAAAGCCAAGAAAGCATAAATATTATGGAGGTACGCCTGTAATCCACGAACGGTTGGGCAGAGGTAAACCCATTAGTAACTACAGTCCTACACCCATATTTCACCAGTTATGTTTAAGACCCATGTAATTGGGGGCAAGCCTATTGCCATCAAGCAGGCTCAAAACTCCGCGGATGCTACTGGGAAATTCCTGATGGAAAAAAAAAAACAATACCACTTTGCAGGTTAGCACACTTTAACCGTCACTTACGGGTAACTTCTTATCGATTATCCATATACTATACTATACTATTATACTATGCCCTCGATGTCTAAATGAGAAATGAAAATTTTTGAATTTTCCTTTTTTT
Organism: Diarsia dahlii; assembly: GCA_949775195.1. Taxonomy (NCBI): domain Eukaryota; kingdom Metazoa; phylum Arthropoda; class Insecta; order Lepidoptera; family Noctuidae; genus Diarsia; species Diarsia dahlii. The sequence continues at coordinate 18,289,588 of OX459211.1, forward strand.
CTCTTTTCTTTAGAAAGTCATAGAACCAGAGTCGTTCAGTTTCAAGGTCTGAGAAACCAAGACCTCTCTTGTGGTCACAAGGGAGGTCTTGCATATAATAATTATCAATGTACTTTTTTACCCGTTCTTCTCTATAGGCACCTTCTTTTCAATAGAACATTTATGTAGCTTCAAGTTATTCAGTAATTGCCCAACTTCGTGACAGATGGATGACAATAATTAATTGTAAAATTGAAATACAGTCTTTGAATTTAATCAAAACTTCAAGAAAGTAAAAATGTTATTTATACCTGTACATTTACGAAGAAAATATTTTAACAGAATCTCAACGAAATCTAGAGTTTGTACGATATTCATCGCACGTATTACCCTAATTATTAATACTAAGTTTGTGTGGCGGAATGACTCGGTTGTTTTCCATAAAAAATGGCAAGATGTGCGGAATCACGACCTGCCGACTGTTACGAAATAAGAAGATTTTTTCTTAGCTCAGCACTGAGGAAATACCTCTTTGTTTGGGACGGTTTAGGGTTTTGTTTGTTATGAGTAGATACTGTATTATATGCAGCACAAAATCGTCGACATATCTATGCAAATATGCACCGTAAATGCTCGAAGTATGTAACAAAAGTGCCAAAATATGCATTATCTTAAGAAACAGCATGAGCATAATATGCAAATTAAATAATAATAATATAATAATAATAATATTCCACAACTATCACACAACGCCATCTAGTCCCAAGCTAAGCAGAGCTTGTGTTATGGGTACTAGACAACTGATAAACATACTTATATATTTCTAAATACATACATATTATAGATAAATTACACCCAGACACAGAACAAATGATCGTGCTCATCACACAAACATTTGTCCTGGGTGGGAATCGAACCCACGACCTCCGGCATAGCAGTTAGGGTCACTAACCACTAGACCAACAGGCCAGTCAATTAATAACAAAAATATACATTTGCATATAACACGGTTGCTATTTATGCACGACACTTGTTAGTACAGTGGTAACTCCTTCATTTTACGCGCTGTAAGTCACGAATTTAAACCTAGCCCCGCGTGTTGCTTCTTATTACTATAAATTTCATCACAACTGCTCTCAAACGACCGAAGATACCTAACACAAGCCTCTCCTTGCTGAAGCACCTCCAAATCATGTGCGTTATTTATAACCTTCAATATCAACATCATTACTTTATGTGATTGAAATAAACATTTTTACAAAAAGCAACAGCAATACAAAAATTCCGCATTCCCTTTCGCACAAAAACCCACAATCTGCCCACCGCACTGTCCTATTATTTTCTCAATAAACAAAAAACAATACTGACAAATGAACAATACGGACTGTCAGCCCACAGAGTTATTAATTTAACTCGATATTTCAAATTCAGTCAAGTTCGAACGATTCATAGGGTTGGTAGACACTGCGGTGAGCTGTGGGCTGTGGTTAGGTGTTCGCACTGTGAGCGGTAAAATGACTGTGACATTTTTGTTGCAATCAATGGACCTTTTGCAATTTAGTTGGCAATTCGCCTGTTTCTGTTGGTGATGGTGGCGGTGATCTATATGTATACTCCATTCGCCTCGACCACATCATCATCATCATCATCATTTCAGCCAAAAGACGTCCACTGCTGAACATAGGCCTCCCCCAGGCATTTTTGGGGGGGTTTGCCATAATCGCCACATTCCTCCTCACGCCTCGACCACATTCACACATAAATCGGTAATTTGTACTGTTTTACCAGACTATGAAGTTTTAAAGTTTGGGTATATAAACAAAGAGTTTGGGAGTTTAAACCTTCTCAAACCTGGTATTATCAGTTTCCTACTATCAACTATGTACCGTTTTATGTAGATACTAGGCTGGCATAATGTTTAGGTTTTTGGTAAACGAGTACTTCATTCAAAAAAAACAAAATATTCATTCGAAATAATTAATTTTACATCACAACATCCCAGAATGTTCAATAAAATGAAAAACGTACTGCATCGGCATGCAATGTTTAAATTTTCAATGCTGAGAATATTGAAAGTTGGTACGGTTTGTTCATATTTTTACTTGCAATCCTAGGATATAGGAAACTTGCTATTTTGCATGCGTTTATATATTAAACAAGTTAGGCATACATTTTTCAACGGCAGGATTTACGGCGGGTTTTTCCGGGCTGTCTTATTTCCCGGTTCATCTGACGCTCAAAAAAATGGTACGCGTCAATGCTCACTGACCCTTAAGAGACGACGAATGTCAAACACAGTTGGCCTAAATTTTGGGTTTCGATATTCCATTAGTTCGCACAAAAGAGCCACTACGGGCCCAGACACAATCACTGTGATTTATAACCTGGACTTTACAAAAATATGGATGGGTTGTCTTTTGTTACCGGCTGATATTGATCTAGGGATATAATGAAATGAAAAGAGAAAAATTGACGCAAGCTTTTCGGAATTATTAGTCAATTCAATACGTTTTTGACTTTTCTGATAAGTCACATCTATTTTATTATTACTCATAGCCTGCGGCTTCGTCCGCGTGGAGTTCGGTTATTGGAATCGTACTACAGGAATTAAAGGGCATCCTATGTACAATGTGTGTATGTGTTGTATCCTATGTATGTATCCTATGCACCCAGAAGCCAAATTTCACCCAAATTCTGTTAGTCGTTTTTGCGTGAAAGAGTTACAAACATTCAGGCATTCATTCATCCTCATACACTTTCGCCATTTTAATATTAGAAAAGTTTCCGTCTACTCCTTAAATCAGTTTTGCCATTCTGTATTAGGTAAAGAGTCTTTTGTCTTTGATTTTAAAATGTATATGTACGTACCTTTAAGATATCAACTCATTGAAAAGACTAGCCATACAGTGTTTAACTCTCCATCTTGTCATGTTTTTAGTAGGTACCAGCTGCGGTGCAAGAGAAAATTAAAAAAAATAAACTGGTTGGCTGTCGCACGATCGCAACCAACCTACATACGAGTAATAGGAGGAATTGGGTGCCATTAAGGATACATAATAATATTTTCAAAAAGTATAACGGAAATAAATTCTCAAGAGATGTGATGAGAGTCTCATTTTATTAACCGGAAAATATTTCATTTTAATATTATGCAAGGAATACTCCCTTGCAAGGAATACTTACTAGCTTCAGATAGATTCGATGATTTATGGATTTATACTAAGATGGCGATGATAATGTGGGTAGTGCAGAATGGTGTCTTATAATAATAATATGTTTTTTTTTGAGGGTTGGGTAATAATCAAATGACTCCATCCGCTCTGAACAGAGTGGTAGGGGGTGTCATACTTCTAATGACTAAAAACCACCCATGTTCCTTCTTAGCCCTTTGTGCCGAGGCCGCGGTATCTCTTTCGAACAATCCGCAGCCCCGACGGGCGTAGGCCCTTCAATATTGCTGACATCTTTTTGAGGCCCGCGTGGAACATGAACGCGCCGTCGACACGGCCTGTCGTCATAAGACGTACGGTACTGGTAGAGTGATGCCTTATGTTTTCTTAAGTCATGTTTGATTGAATGAAAACAAGCACAGCTTTCCTACATTTAATTAAGTAAACATTCTACGCCAAAGATTCTCGTTAGTAATAATCTGCATAAATCGCAATGAGAACTGAACACAACAGCAGTTTACAAACATAATACTGTAAACGTCTTCTAACTTTATAATAACAACGTCGTATATTGTAATATAAATGTCGTTTAGTAAACAAACAACGTGACAACATCGTAAACATTAAATATTATTTAACATGAATACTGTTGTGAAATTATAATAATATCGAGCCATGAGATTGGTACGATCATCTAAAATTATTATAGTAATGGAGATTCGATAACTGACTCGTTGGACTCGCGGTCGCGGTTTGATTTCCTGGGTCGGGACAAAAACGTGTTGGCAGACTCCCGGGGCACTGACTTTCTGCAATGCCTGTTTACAAAACGTAGTCCAAGCTAACGGTTTACCGTGGTTTCCGTACGGAGGAAATTTGATATGTCTGGCAAACAGACCAACCTTGGCAAAACGGGCTTGACCTGAAGATTGATCCAAGCTTCTGTCATTATTTAGCCACGAGCTCTTTACCAGCATTTATTTCGTAAATATTTTTAGAACATCGATTCTCAGCTGTCGGTACGCGCCTCATGGTTGTATTTTTTGTTAGACATTATATTAATATGACAACACCAAGCCAGGACGAATGCAAAATCAAATATTTGAATCAGGAGGAAAATCAGTTTTTTTGAAAATCAGAAATTACAAAACACAGTCTGCCAACTTCATCTCTTCATAATATTATTTTACCTGGAAATATAAAGTCGCGCAACAAAATCCTCAGTAGCAAATCTGTCAGTTAAGCTAACGTATAACCAAGAGAAGCCAGCTAGGACAGCTGTGATGCTTCAATCCTAAGTGAAGAACATATTTTACTACACGTCAGGGTAGAGTGGACCATTTCTATCCACGGGGGTCGTAAAATTGGGTCTAACGGAGCATTCTCTAAGGAAGACATTACTATTTATTACGGATTTTCCTGTATGTTTAAACAATAAACTGCCATTATTAGAGGTGATTATGGGAGTTTTGCCATGAGCCGCCGTTCAATGACTTGGCCATTGGGAATGTTTTGCATCATAATATTATTTTAGAAAATGAAGAATTTCTTTCAGTGCTGCATAAATATCTATATGAAATATAAAATACAATATAAATATAAATATCTCATAGAAGAAACTTTTTGCAAAAAAAAACCGAGTTCTAAATTATAAATTAACTCATCCTTCGGAGGTTGCTGACTTTATTTGTTTCTTTGACTCTTTGGCACCGAGTATTACTAACAAAATAAAAATACAAGCGAATTAATTAGAGAACCACCTCCTGTTTTTAAAGTCGGATAAAAAAAGTGGAATGATAATAAGTAAAACCTCTAAACAGAACTTATAGATTGCCGTAATCAATCAGTTTGGTAAAGAATTATCATCAAACATTTATGACAAAACAGATTCTGATGACTGGAAAAATTACTTCTTTTTGAAGTAAGATAATAAAAACGTTGCTTCTTAGCCGGGTAGTAAAATGTGGCCAATTAGTCGACAACTCTGTCACAACAAGGTAATGGTATACGACACTAATCTAGTTACCGATAGCAGTAACACAAATGTTTACAACTAAACTAGAACAAAAGTAAACTAACACAGTGCTTAAGTTGCTCCTGGCCTCAAAACAAAGCCGACACGAGTAAAGTTAGTCCCGTAAGTATGTCCAAAACGGCCATAAGTGCTCCTCATAAAAATAGTAACAGAAACCTCGAAAACATTAGCACCAAACTTTCACACAAAACAAACACATGGTAAGAAGGAAAAACATTCAAAGGACACGGAAAAAATATGGATAAATATATACCCATTTTCCGACAAAATGTCCTCGAAAAACTGTAATTTCCTACAAACAGCTACAGCAGAAGGCAATTGGATTTTTCAGGCAAAATTTTTCTAAAAGACTTGGAGGTTATCCCTCTAATTGGCACCAAGCAAAATTGGATTCTAATTCTGTAAAGTGTAAGTCTGTTTCACTTTGAGAGAATGTTGCTTCTGTAGCATTTAATTTACCGAAAAATATAGAGGTTACATTTTTGCGCAGGTGATTCGCAATTGTTTTGTTGTAGGTGGAAAAAATACGGTTTAAAATGTTCTTGGTAAATTGGGTGGATTAATTTGGGACCTCCTTAACACGTGGAAAGAACGTGAGTGGAGTTTATAAAGGAGGTAAATGAGAAATGCAAATATTTTCACGTGTTTTTTGTCGAAGTGAATTTGGAATAAATGGGTTGAGAGCATTGTGAATAAACCTTTTTTCCTTATGATATCGTAGGAGGATCTGAAGCAATGAGACTATGGAATATGCCAGATCCTTTTTGGATCCTTAATGGGATTTGAACACAACTGGTGCATTGTGGGTGACCTATGTGTATACCTCTGCCTGATCCTTCGACAAAAATGGGCGTAATATTACGTGTTGGATCGCGATAATTTGTTCTGGAGACTAAACCTACCTATTTTCCTACACTTAGTAGGAAAATTTCGGAAGCATCTTTTGTATGTCTCCTAAGACATAACTTGGACAGTAAAACCATTTTTATTTCTAGCAATTTCGCTTCCTACTAAAATGATCACTGAACTAGCGACCTGCCCCGGCTTCGCACGGATGCTATTTAGATATAAACCTTCCTCTTAGATCACTCTATCTATTGCTGAAAACTGCATTAAAATTCCTTGCGTATTTAAAAAAATCTGAGCGTACAAACAGCGGAAGCGACTTTGTTTTATATTACGTAAAGATTAAGATTTTTTACAATCCCAACCAAAAAAAAAATCCTGCAAAGATAAACTCCAACTTGAAGCAGCGCAGCAATTCATTTTTCAACACTTCTCCAGAGACCCGAAAAAAACAAAGACTTCCCTACTAAGTCAGTCAAAATGCACGTTTTGTGTCCCAAAGGACATGTCTGACAGGCTGACGAGTCTGACGAAGATATAGGACAAATGGACACGGACATAGACAAGCTCGATCCGGTGACGTTGTTTGATGCCGCAATAGATGGTCTAAGACAGGGATGTTATGGATTTGAAATTTTGGATCTGAATATGGATACGGATACGGATTTGGAATAATATTATACTAGTTATGGGTACGGTATAAGAAATTATTTCGAACTATCCGTTAGTTTCTGATAATTTTGGTTACGGATATTAAAATTTAGCTTTAGAACAACTGATACTAGATGGCAGTACATAACAGTAATTAGGGTTCCGTACCTCAAAAAGAAAACTCGTGTGTCTGTCTGTCTGGCAATTCCCCCTCCCCTTATCTCTGAAACTACTGAGCCTAAAATTCTGAAAAAAAAAAATACAGAAATTAGTTAAACACTTATAAATTACAGGAAAACCTATAAGAAGTCTAAGTACGGAATCCTTCATGTGCAAGTCCGACTTGCACTCGGCCAGTTTTTTTTTATATCAGTTTCGGTTACGGATATTATTTTATTTCGGCTTCCGATAGTTTCGGTTACGGTTACGGAGCTCCATAACATCCCTGGTCTAAGTCTCATTAATTATGCTGATCGCCCCTGAGGGTGATGTAGGAGTTGAGAATCTGAAATCAAGTGATTTTGGTTTCAGATAATGATCCTCTTGGGTAGAATCAGTGTTTAAATTCGTTGAGAACGTTTTTTAGAAGCGATTTGTTATTATATTATATTATATATTATATATATATATATATATATATTTGTAATGTTTTATAGCCTTTAAACTTTGGTCTTTTTATTTTTGTATTTGCTGAGTTTATACGCTAAACATTGATTGTAATACTACCTATATAATAATAACCTATTTGAGTATAAATATGGATGGGTATAAGAGTAGAGAACACCAAAGTAACAATGGATGAACACTGTTAAAGATGATATTGCAAGCAGGGCTGGGCAAAATACATGCTTTGCTTTAATTGAAATACAAATTACAAAATACAGTTTCGCAAGTAATTAAAATACTAAATACAAAATACCTTTAAGTAAGGTATTTAAAATATAAAATCCAGTATTTTAGCTATTTTTAATTAAAATACAAAATACAAATGACATAATTACAAAAACTTTTCAAAACATAAATAACCGCCTTGAAAAACCATCAGAAAAAAGTGTAAAGTAACTTTCTTTCGGAAGTTGGTGGCAAAAATGAATTAAAAACAAAATAACCAACTTAAAAGTTTTTAAACTGACATGGTCACTGGCACTACTATTAATATCATAAACGGGAAAAAAAAAATAAAGAAAAATATCGGGAAATATCGGGAACTCGAAACAACAATCAAACATGGTAAATATCCCGTTTATGATATTAATAGTAGTTAAAAGTTTTTATTTTAACCTTTTTAGTTCAAAAATTTATAAATGAAGGTTAAATGTATTTTAATGTTAAAATGTATTTTGAAACGGCAAGTATTTGAAATGCTTATTACAAAATACTTCGTCATCATCAGGTATTTGAAATACGAATTACAAAATACATTTTAAGGAAGTAATTGAAATACTTATACCAAATACGTATTTGTATTTCAATTACGTATTTTAATTACAAGTAATTCAAATACTGCCCAACCCTGATTGCAAGAAAGGAAATAATTGATGACGAGTAATAGAGAATTAAGGAAGAAGACATTATGCACCGACCCCAAATGAATTGGGATAAGGACAAGAGAATGTTGATGATGATCACTAAATACTAACCAAAATAGAGGATTACTAAGTTAAGGAGGCAAAGGTGTAATTGATAATCGTGTGTACACCGATCGTTTTGGTTTGCAGACAGCCTCACGTTTTTAAAAACAAATTACCTTTTTTACCTATACAAATTACAAAAACTAAAATAGACTCCTCTCCAACATAGTCCTTTTTAGCTGCGTCAAAACATTTTCCACATTAGAACCTTCTAGGCTAAAAATAAAAATTGATCGGCTTCATTCAATTAGATCTAAAAGGGTTATAGAGAGGCGAGATAATCATGTTCTGCGGGCTGAAGAATATTATACATAGATTGGCGCAGAAATAGCTGAAATGGAAGTAGAAATACTATCTTGAATATTAGATAGTATTTTTGATGTGGATGTTAAGATACTGAAGATTGAAGATTAGGTGGATGATAGAGAAAAAGAGAATCTTTTGTTTCTTACGTAAGAGTACTGGAGTACAGCACGAATTCTACCAAAGCAGAGGTCTGTACAGTACACCAGAGGGGACAGGAGATGCGTATTAGTGTATCCACCGAAGCTGTGTGGAGATGTGCAAAGTGCACACCGAACGCCTCTCTGCTGACTACAACAATTGCAAAATATTTACTCCCTGCTCAACCGTTTCCACTAAAGCTAAGGGGAGAAGAGAAATTTAATGTAAATACCGAAATTCTATTGTTTGAAAAACATCTCTCTTCTTGTCTCGTCTCCTCTTTGGTCGAGTCCGGCTGTAAAACGTATAGTGGTGACTCGTATCATGTCAATCTTCTTTCATCTCCTTTTTACCGTAGTCGCCGATACTAAAGCTAAGGCAAAGGCTAAGGGCCACGTGTCGATTGAAGGAGGAAAATAATATATTACTTATAAGAATAGACCAAAATAAACTCAAAGACAAAACAAATGTCGGTTTACCACAGGATCAGGTACTAAATAAACCACGAGTTGATTGATCAAAGTTAGACAACGATTACAAGGAAGGAAAAGAAAGAAAATGTAAAAGAGGAGGCAAGACAATTACCTAGATTGAAGCCGAGCCAAACGTGGAACATTAACATATACATAGATTGAAAGCAATTTAGAACATTACAGATAATTGAATTTACAGTACATTGAACGTGCGGTGGGACATTGCGAGATGACAGATAGTATTTCTTTCTTGTCTTTCTTAGAGTTTTTGTGATTGTTTCTAACTAGGTTTGGCTTTAATTTAGTTAATAAATTAAAGGTTCACCGTTGTTGCCGACTTTAACGCGAAGCTTCTTTAATGCACCAGCTTGATTCAACCAAGACCCGTATTGTCTCAGGCAAGAGAACAATTTTTTTTTTAATAGGGTGGTTCTCAAAAAAGTGGCACCGCTCGAATAAATTTATCAATTTGAGAAAACTTATCAATTATTTAGCTTTTTTTATAAAAATCCATTCTGGGTATTTCTCTTATGTTGAATTGTTCTAAGGGAATAGGAATTTTACATGAATAGATGAAATACAGCTATTTAAAAAAACTAGCTTACAGGTTAAAGAGATATTGTACAGGTTACTGAGAAAAGCTTTCAGGTTAAAGAGAATCAAACAGGTAAATGAAAAATAAAACAATTTTTACCATGCAAAATCAGCTTTTATTATTATTAACATAAAAAATCTCACTTCGATGTCGTCGTATACTAAACAATTCTGTCTATATATTTTTATAGAAATACAATATCAATTATAATAATGGTATGGACAGAGGAACCAGAGGGGCCAGAGGCTGGTTGACTTCATGGAAAAGGAGGGAGGACTCTACTCGATGAACTCTTTTTTCCAGAAGCGCCCGACTAAAAAGTGGACCTGGATAAGCCCTGATGGTTCCATCAACAATGAGATCGACTTCATCATAACGACCAAGAAGCAAATATTCAATGATGTCTCCGTGATCGGCAGGGTGAAAACTGGTAGCGATCACCGTATTGTCCGAGGCACATTGAATATCGATGTTAAGCTTGAGAGGTCACGTCTGGTGTGAAGTCCACGCTCCGTCCTAATCCTGCGCAGATCCTAAATCCCGAAAGCTTTCAACTCGAACTGCATAATCGCTTCCAATGCCTAACCGAATGCGAAACAGTGGACGAGCTAAACAACGGGTTGGTGGAAACTGTCCATGCAGTGGGGTATAAGTTCTTCAATATCCCACGCCGGTAAAAGCCTCAAAAGCTCTCGGCAAACACAATCCAGTTGATGGAAGACCGGTCTGAGATGAGACTGCAATCTTCAGTAGATATGTCGGAATACGGCAAAGTCAATAGGCGCATCTCAAAGTCCATGCGACACGACTTGCGGTCCTATAATACTCAATGTATTAAAACCGCAATTGAGCGAACCCAGGGCTCCAAAGTGTTCGCGAAGAATGCGTGTATTGGGCAAAGCCAAATGACAAAACTGAAGATCGAGGACGGCAGTATCATCTCATCGAAGCCAGAGATCCTGAAAGAGCTAGAGAGCATGACATCATGAGTGATGGACAGCTGTACACCTCGACCCGATAGCCTGTTGTCAGTTCAGCTCAGGACACCAGAGCGAAACTGACCCGACTCTACACTGAGGATATCCCAGACGTCAGCCTGTATGAGATTAGAATGGCCCTCCAACAGCTAAAGAACAACAAGGCGCCGGGGGATGATGGAATCACGACAGAACTTCTGCGAGCGGGTGGAAAACCAGTACTTTTAATCCTCCAGAAGCTGTTTGACTCCGTCATACTTGAAGGTATTACGCCAGAAGCATGGCACAGGAGTGTGGTGGTGCTCTTCTTCAAAAATGTGACAACACCCTATTGAAGACTAATAGACCCATCTCACTCCTGAGCCATGTGTACAAGCTGTTCTCGAGGGTCATTATGAACTGTCTCGAACGCAGGTTTGATGACTTCCAGCCTCCCGAACAAGCCGGTTTCCGAAAAGGCTTCAGCACCATGGACCACATGCATACGCTCCGCCAGGTTATACAGAAGACTGAGGAGTATAATCGGCCATTATGTCTAGCGTTTGTGGACTATGAAAAAGCCTTCGATTCGATCGAAACCTGGGCGGTGTTACAGTCTCTTCAGCGGTGCCGTATCGAATATAGGTATATTAAGTGCTGAAGTGTATATGGAGAAACGCCACTATTTCGATCCGATTACAGGACGAGAGCACGAAACCAATCCAATTGCAAAGACGCGTGAGACAGGGACACGTTATTTCTCCGAAACTGTTCACGAACGTATTGCAGGTTGTCTTGAAACTCTTGGACTGGGACGGATTCGGCATCAACATCAACGGTGAATGTATCACTCACCTTCGTTTTGCCGATGATATAGTCATCATGGCTGAATCGCTGGAGGATATGAACACAAAGCTCAGAGACCTCAGTAACGTTTCTCAACAAGTGGGTCTTAAAATAAACATGGACAAGACGAAAGTTATGTCGAATGGCCGTGTTCCACCCGTACCGGTAGCTGTTGGGAGCGATACTCTCGAAGTTGTCGATAGTTATGTTTACCTGGGACAAATTGTTAAACTGGGTAGATCGAACTTCGACAAAGAGGTCGCCCGAAGAATCCAACTCGGATGGGCAGCGTTCGGGAAACTACACGACATCTTTTCGTCCAAAATTCCGCAGTGTCTTAAGGCGAGGGTGTATAACCAGTGTGTGTTGCCAGTGATGACTTATGGCACAGAGACATGGTCCTTAACTGCTGGCTGGCCTCTTAGAGAAGCTCAGAGTCACGCAACGAGCCATGCAGAATATAATGCAAGTTGAAGTGGCAATGGGCAGGCCACATCTCTCGAAGAACAGACAACCGATGGGGACGAAAGGTTCTCGAGTGGCGACCACGAACCGGAAGACGCAGCGTTGGTAGGCCTCCCACCAGGTGGACCGACGACATCGTGAGAGTCGCGGCCAACCGGTGGATGCAAACGGCAGGCTTTCGTTCTTTATGGCGTTCTATGAGAGCCCTTTGTCCAGCAGTGGACGTCTTATGGCTGATGATGATGATGAAATATTAAGCTAGTATTCACACATTTCACACCAAATCGTTCCTTAATTTTTCTAGTAAGACAGTTTTATTAAACAATAACAGGCAAAGTCTCTTTAATCTGATAATAGTCTCAATAACCTGTGCTTTCCAAACAGGTTAAAGAGACACAGGTTAATGAAAATAATATGGTTTTGATGTGATAACAACAAAATGGTGAAGGTTTTGGAGTTTATACTTATAAAACAATAAGAAGGCAGTAAACTACACAATCTAACGTTTATACTCGCAAAGTAGTTAAACCACAAATTAAACTATTGAAGTCAGATTAAAGATAACATACCTGTTACAAACTCAGATTGATCCGATTCGACATTATTTCTAAAAAAATGGCACAAATTTCTAAACTTTTTTCCTTGGCAGCAGTTAGTCCGATACTGCTTGGTTATTTTACGCGGTGGTGGCACGTTGAGTAAGTAATAGTGTTTGTGTTATGCGCGTTAGTATGCAAGCACAGGTTAAGGAGAAAATTACTCCGGACACGATTTGAACTTGAATAACTTGCAAATTATGTTCATTATTAATGTACTGTGTAAAAAAAGATAAATTTAATAATATACAGACTAGTATTTTAATAATTTTGAATCCATATTTTAAGCTTTTATTTTTTTATGTTTATTCAAAGTAAACTCTTTTAATTTGGACATGGCAGGTTAGTGAGAAACAGATGTTACAATTTTATTTTGTTGTAAGAATATCACTTCGGTTTGCTTAATATTAATCAGCCTCTGTGTGAAAAGTCTCTTTAAGTACAATATCGTGTAGAATTTTGTAAAAAGCATTAAAAAAATCATACATTTCCAGTAAAAACAGCCTGACAGGTTACAGAGCCACTTTTTTGAGAATAATCCAATAACAGAATGAGTTTTTCTGTTGTCTGTTTGAAGTGAATATGATTACCAAGGTTCAATTCACCTTGTATTTCTTTGTGCATATGAGTTATTAATATGAAAATCACCGTAATACAAACCCAACTCTCGATAAAACACTTTAAATATACAATAGAGTTAGATGCCAAAGCAAAACAATGCCTAAAACATGACCACATGCACCCAAATATCTAAAACGTCCACCAGAACATGTTTGAGCAAGTGTTACCAGATATTGATTACCGTTCGGTGTTTAAGGTACTAACGAGCAACCAAACTTTGAACACCCCGGTCCCCCTTTCAATAAGTTGGACGGCAGACGCCCAAAGATTTTGTCACTGATAATATTGTTGATAACTTTGAAGAGAGAATTAAGGTTTTTTGTTTTAGTTTAGAAGATGATGAAGCAGATTATTTTGGTAATGAAATTGATAGCTTATGTAATAATGAGCATATTTTATAACTATTAACTGTCATCAACAATGATAAAGCCATCAAAAAACTAGAGTTCGACGTTGCCCGTGGAGGTTGTAAAATATCCCATAGAGGCGTACTATCGGTATAAAAAGCATCTTATGGTAAGCCATAAGGATCCCTTAGGATACTTTTTGGGAAGAATGGCCCGTCACGTGCTAATACAAATTTTCCGCCTGATTGCGCGAATAAGAATCGTCAAACATTCGCATTGTATAATTTATATTAGTATGAACAAAGAGAGAGAGAGAGCTTTCGTATTATATCATTTATGAGTATGTTTATACGAAGTTAACAGCATAAAAAAGCAAAATTAAAAATTTTGAAAAAACCTACGACTGTTAAAAATTAATTGAAAAAAGGATAAAATATCATAAAACACCCGCCTTAAAAAAACCCAAGAATATCCGTCGGGGGCTGCCATTAAATAAACTAGTTTTGCAATGTTCAGCTCCTGACTTTCATTATTTTTAATTTTGCTTTTTATTTTAAAATTTTTACTTTTATTTTATTTTTTTTTATCTAAGAACATGCACCAATCAAACTTAAACCCATAACTGAAAACTGAATCAAAATCAGACTTGTAGTTTTGGAGAAAAATGGCAACTTTGATTTGCACAAAAAATGTTTGCTGCAGCGCCCCCTGGTGAGTTGTCACCGTAACACTTATCTAAAAACATGCACCAATCAAACCCGAACCCATAACTGAAAATTGCATCAAAATCGGACTAGTAGTTTTGGAGAAAAATGGCAACATGTATTTGCACAAAAATGTTTGCTGCAGAGCCCCCTGATGAGATGTCACCGTAACTTATATCTAAGAACATGCACCAATCAAACGCGAACCCATAACTGAAAATTTAATCAAAATCAAGAAAAGTGGCAACTTTGATTTGCACAAATAATATTTGCTGTAGCGTCCCCTAGTGAGTTGTCCCCGTAACACCTATCTAAGAGCATGCACCAATCAAACCCAAACCCATAACTGAAAACTGCATCAAAATCGGACTAGTAGTTTTGGAGAAAAATGGCAACATGTATTTGCATAAACAAACAAACATCCTCTCACCCCAAACGCATTTATATACAGTCTCCGTTCCGTCGTGGGTAATTAAATAAATGATATGTGGGTTACTAACACGTCTATTATAATCTAATTTTAATTTATTATCATACAAATTGAAACTATTTACCTTGAGACTATTGCTCGTAAAAGTTAGTAAGGTTAGTATATCATTAATATTTTTTTTTAATATAATTTCGTTCCGAAACACTCTTTAATCTTTATCGTCACGTACCAAATTCTCTTTTAGTTTATAAAGATTGTTAAGCTCTAAAACCTTTCAGACCAACTTACACTGGACTTTATAAAGATATCTGTTAATCCAGTTTAAGTTGATCTTTGAAAGATTTTTCTAGGCAAAACGTAATTGACTGGAGGGTGAATTTTGAATTATTTTAGATGCATGGCTAAGAGTTCAAAATCAGGATTGCTTGGAGCGTTCTGATGAAAGGGTCTTCACTGTACTGGATATAATTGAATTTAGTTATTAGACAGGAATAATCGAGTTAGTGAGTGCTTGACTGAGTGAATATATTGAATTAAAATGGTTTTTTAAGTACCTAAAATACTAAACACTTGGACTGCCTCGTTTTTAACCGACTTCCAAAAAAAGGAGGAGGTTATCAATTCGACTGTATTTTTTTTTTTTTTTTTTTTTTTTTTTTTTTTTTATGTTTGTTCACTCATAACTTGCGACTGGGTGAACTGATTTTCATGATTCTTTTTTCATTTGAAAGCTGGTGCTTCCCGTGTGGTCCCATTTTCACCATTTCAATATCTGATGATGGGATCTTGTAGAAATCGGGGGAACTCTTCAATAAATAACAGCAGATTAACCGCGATTGTTGCTATAGCATATCTAAGCATTGTTTACGCCATCACACAACATAATATCACGCCTGTACTCACTACAAAGATTATAAAAACTATTTTGTGAAGATCTGATGAAGAACTTCGGGGATAGGCAACGGAACTCCTCAATAAATGATAGCAAATGGACTGGGATTGCTGAAATCTCATATTGTCTGTCTATTGTTTATACCAGTTCCTAACATAACATCACGCCAGTACGTTGTGAAGGGGTAAGCACATGTGAAACACTAAAAAGTGAAAAATAAAAACTTTTTTACAAAAAATAAAAACGACTTCGACAAAAAAAACACTCAAAAGTGAAAAATAAACTTGAGAAGAAAAATCAGTTTCTGAAGTCGGTGACAAAAAAATGAAATCAAAGAAACAAAAGTCACCGACTTCAGAAACTGATTTTTCTTCTCAAGTTTATTTTTCACTTTTGAGTGTTTTTTTTTTCTGTATATGTTTGTCGAGCAAAGAAACATTGAGTTTTTCTATCAGAATTTTCTCAGTAGCAGCTTCGGAGGCATTTGTGCCTGACTACTAGACCACCCCAATTACATGGGATTTAACATAAACTCCAAAATGTGGGTGTTGTAATGCACTTCTGCCTAACCATGTTTGTAAAAGACCAAAATAAAAATCAATAACGTTTTATATTCAATTTTCTACTATTGAGTAGGTACATAAAAATGCTCCCGCACATAGAATTTCAGCATTATGCTAATATTTGTAACCATTGAGTCCCCTAGCAACTATCTACCTCCATTCAGCTTCGCACAGAATAGAAATGCCTCTCTAAATACTTGCACGTTCCTAGTGCAATGCAGATGCAACATAATATATTTCAGTTCACGCAAGAATTACCGCTTCATCTGCAAAAGCTTTTACCCCGCTAATGTGTTTATGCGTATACCGGTTAAGATTTTAACTACCTCGGAAACTAGAATTGAAAACATTGTAGCGGTTGGAAAGATTTAAAGCGATGGATGTGACGTACTTTGGTCACTCGAAAACGTGAAAAAGAAATCCTATGTTTTTGCAATTGAAAAAGACAATGTTTATTTTCTGAATTCGTTTAAGCGATGATGCCTATGATGTGTATCATATGACTGTTGGAGGGTGGGGACGCAGTATACCTACATACAAAATCTCTCATGGTCATTTATCTGAGAAGACCGAGCTTTGATCAGAGTAGGTATCCTTGTATGGGTGATTGATGTTGCGATGATGAGTGAAAGGCGACTGATAAGATATATTCAACTATTCATTTACTAGGTAGATGTAAGTGCTGTAAGCGCCCTAGACCCTACTTATTGGTGATGTTTTCCAGAAAGGTCGGGTGAAGCAATCGACGAGCGTGTATAGCCGAATGAAATAAGATGAACGAAGTAAAGGGAGTATAGTAAAGATCCCATTATATACCTTTTGGCAATTTGTGCCTACCCTCTAGAGAAAAGTTGACCTCATGTATATTGTTAGTCCTTATCTTATGTATAACAGCGAGCTCGCTCACTTCGTATGTAAATAATACCTAAATATAATTTTCAGCATAACTGAACGAGGCTGATGCCAATCATTCATTGTCACCGAATTTTTATGAGGAGCGAATCTCTCGATTCAAATCTTTGAGCAGTGATCATAAAAATTCTTTCAAGAGTTATGTCCTGAAAATGGCAGGTAGCGACCCTGTCACGTTCTATGATTTACAGGATCGACGAGAAAACGTTGGAACTGCTGGACATTTGAAGAAATTAATGCGTTTGAATGTGGAGCACATACCAAATGTCCTTTAAGAGTCTATAAGGATTTTATGGACTGGGTTTGAAGGTTGTTCTGGCGCGTGGGAGTAGTGGTTGCAAGAGTGATTGTTGAATATGGGGTCTTAGGTTCGATTCGAAGAGTGGGAAGTTTTAATAGGTTTTTTCCGTTAGGATTTTGTCAATGAAATCTATATAAACTTTACTTAGCACGATTATTCACTAAGACAATGTTTCCGTGTCTATCTTGCGTTTGTAGCATGACAGTTGTGCTATGGTGACAAGAATAAAGCTGAGTCAAACGACGTATGTCGTATGTAACGTTTATAAATCACAGCCTGAGGGTCTGAGTTCCCCCGCCGGGGCTGTGGATATCGAAAGGTTACCGCGGCTCCGACACAAGGGCGAAGAAGGAACATGGGTTTTGGTTTTTAGTCAGTAGAAGTCTGACACTCCCCTTCGCTCTGCCCAAGAGCGGGGGGGGGGGGTTATTCGATGATTTTCCACCCACCAAGAAAAAAAAAGGGTCTGAGATCCTGTCGGGGCTGCGGGTAGGTCACAAAGATACCGCGGCCTCGACATAAAGGGCTAAAAGGAACATGGGTGGTTTAAGTCAGTAAGTATGACACTCCCTACCGCTTTGCCCGCAGCAGGAGGAATCATTTGATGACATCCAACCCTCCAAAAAAAAATAAAGAGTCTGAGATTGTGTTTGGTTGACAACTACCAGCTTGTTTCTTCCCTAATAAGGTTGTAGGTGGACCTTAAACATAATTGGTGAAATGTAGGTGTATTAGGTACAGCTACATTATCTTACCCGGGGATTACAGTCGTGATGTTACATTATGTAGGTACCAACCTTTTTTTTTTTTTGGTGGGTGGAAAATCATCAAATGACCCCCCCCCCCCCGCTCGTGGGCAAAGCGAAGGGGAGTGTCAGACTTCTACTGACTAAAAACCGAACCGATGTTCCTTCTTTGCCCTTGTGCCGAGGCCACGTCATCTCGTTCTATAATCCGCGGCCCCGACGCACAGTGGTTCACTTTGTATGGGAGCGCGGAAAATATTATTTTTTCTACTGAAATCAGGATTGGATGAATATTCTTAAGGTTTTCTAAGCACTTATGCACTTCACGATCACTCATAAATACAATATTAGCCATTTCAAAATAGGAAATATTAAAAGCGGCCATCACTATTATATGGTGTTACTTTCTCAAATAGATACTCGTTACTATATAAAAACTGATATGGTACCCCTTATATAAGTTATTATTAGAGTTATTCCAGATAATAATTACTAAAATTCCCAGATTAACAGCTCATTTATACGTTAAGTGTCATTAATTGAAAAGTAATCCTATAGTTAATGTTACTATAGAGCCAGAGTTGCAGCTAGTTGGAGCTGGAATGTACATAATACCAATTCTAAGTAATAAACGCATAATAATTAGAAGCATGGGGGAGGCTTTTGCCCAGCAGTGGGACAATAGAGGCTAAAAAAAAAAAAAAAAAAAATTAGAAGCATGTGCTAAAGCTGCGGTCACCGGCGCAAATAAGTTATGACCCTTTGAACATAGCGAAATGGTTTAAAAAAAGCAGTTCTATATAAAATTACACAACAGTCAAAATACTGTAAATATTTTTATGGTAAATATGTATTTACTTTTAAATATTAACATTTAATAGGCTTAATATTTTACTTCATATTTGTGTCTCCCAAAAAAAAATTGAACTATAAAGTTATTACTTAAAATTACATTTTATCAATCCTTAGAACACGCGATGTTTTCGTTAAAACTTTGCACGTTCTTACTCGGTCATCTCTGATAGTTTATTAATGTCTGAAAACATTTTTTTTTTATACAATTTTTATCACATTCTGTTTATTAGGGTGTCTATTATGTGCTGCGTGGCATATTACAAGTGTAATATGCACTTTGAAAATTTGAATTAATTCCACTCTTGCACCACTGTGCGACGGTATAATCCGCGGCCCCGACGGATCCGCGGCCCTGACGGTAAGGTACCAACCTCACCTCAACCTAACCCTTTAGTGAAAACCCACGTATTCCTATGTACCTATAAGTAGCATAATAATAGTTTTCGGGACATCGCATGACCTTTCCAAACGTGTGTGGGATTTAAAAATAGTGGCTTTGCACACCGAAACTCCGACTTGTGAGCTAAAGGTCAATATAATTAAACAGAAAACGAAATATTTATCATGTTTCCTGTTTGTTTCGAGTTCCCGATATCCCGTCCGTATCCCGTTTTAAGTGTTAATGATGATGTTGGAGACCATGTCAGTTTTAAAACTTATAACGGTCAATAGTTTGTGAAATCCACCCTTTGTATTATAAATTGAAGTCCATCTCTATCAGAAGCAAATAAGTTGAAATTTGCCTTGCATTGTTAACGTAAATAAGGACTTGTAATAAAAACCTGCGCTGTTAGTTGTATTTAACAAATAAAACAACATTTGTGAACGTAAGCTGACCACATAATTACCATACCACTTCTGTTATACAATAACAATTAGTGGTCAGGTCATACATACGTTAACACATCAAACTACATAATTTACAGTATAACATAAGGCTATGTTAAAGCGAGGCCGCTTTGTATAGATTTCCAGTACAATCAGAGATCTGCATAAATTGGTTTTGTATAGCTTGCTTGGTCATCATGCGTACGAGTAAACAAACGAGTTAATTACTGGCTGCATTTGATTGAGTAGCGAGTCTAAGCTAGGCTACGCTTGACGCTCGCATCGATATTCATACAATTTTCTAATTTAAACGATGGTAATACAGTTGTATTTTCAAAGCAGCCAGTAAAGTCTATACTGACCATAAGGTAGGAAATATATATCCGTCAAATATACTGATAAAGTTCGACCCCGACCCTTCCTCGTGCCAACCCGCGACGCTGAGCCAGTACTTTTAAACCAGCCCTTAAATAATCCCTCTCAGATTCAGCCTGTCAAATTGCTGCCCTTTCCAGTGAAGTCTTTAGCTGAGGTCCGTACCCCACAGGGGTACAAATTTTTTTTTTTTTGGTTGTTGGAAAATTATCGAATTATCTCCCCCCCGCTCTTGGGCAGAGCGAAGGGGAGTGTCAGACTTCTACTGAATAAAAACCAAACCCATGTTCCTTCTTCGCCCTTGTGCCGAGGCCGCGTTATGCCTTACGATAATCCGCAGCCCACAGGGGTACCCTCAGTGCATTGTCACAAACCGCCTAATTTATAAAAATAGTTAAACCTGGTTTAACTTACGCTTGGTTTATCTCGCATGCCGTCACTTTCTTTTGAATATTTTTGAAGTGCGACGGCATGCGAGATAAACCAAGCGTAAGTTAAACCAGGCTTAACTATTTTTATTAATAAGGCGGTTAGTCTTTAAGATTTTACGCCCTTTTTTTTTTTGGTGGGTGGAAAATCATCAAATGACCCCCCTCGCTCTTGGGCAGAGCGAAGGGGAGTGTCAGACTTCTACTGACTAAAAACCGAACCCATGTTCCTTCTTTGCCCTTGTGCCGAGGCCACGTCATCTAGTACTAAAATCCGCAGCACCGACGGGAGATTTTACACCCTGGCTTTAATCCCACAGGATCCGGTTAAACATGGCAGAAGCCAGCCTCAAAGGTTGATCTGCGAGATGCCATGCAGAAAAAGAAAACCTGTAGTTCGATGACATTGATTATCACTAGCCATTTTAACCTTAAGTATGACAAAGCAATTATGGCGTGAACTATCTAATACAAGAGTAAAGCTAATATTTCGATATGAGTTCATAGAAACGTAAACTACGTATACGTTGAAGAGCTAATGTCACGATGAGAGTTCGTAGAAATGTGCAAACACGTAGGACAACATTAATCAAACGTGACCCAATAACGACATTGGGATCACTTATCTGTCTGCCAAGTGCATTAATCATAGGACAAGATGCTCTTGGAATAAATAAAAGAAAATATTTATGTGAAAGCGGAAAAAGTAGATATTCGTTTTTTATGGACCGATGATGACGCTTCATTACATATTTCTTTACTGCAAACTCTAGTTATGTTTAAGTCCTATGTAATAGGGGGCGACGCTATTGCCATCATACGGGCACAAATATCAAGACTCAGGCTGCTACTGCAAAATTCCACTCGTTAAAACATAGTTCTCCCTACTAATATTCAAGCGTAGTCCTCACAGTATTACTGAGAAGATGAAACAGCCATCCATTAGCAACATCTGTGAACTTAATTATAGCGAGCAGTTTGAAGTAACGGAGATTGCTAAATCTAAATCTACCATAATTACTGAGTAAAATGGATCATTTTAAGATACAGTTACTACGAATAAATATTTCGTTTTCTTTGAGTCAACATATCCAGTAGCTTCTGGCAACTAGTTCTACCGAGAAGGATCTGGCTATTGGTTCTTACTTCTTGTTGTCAGAGTCGTTCCATGTAAAATATGATTCACTGGTCAATTCATTTTCACAATTTAACACTACTACGTCGTTGCTACGTGGTTGCAGGAACCCGCTGGATGAGAGACGCACGGGACCGGTCAATGTGGCGACGCCTGGGGGAGGCCTATGTCCAGCTGTGGACGTCTTTTGGCTGAAATGATGATGATGATGATGACGTCGTTGCTCTGTGGTCGCAAGCACGACTACTGAGCATGAGGTCCTGGGTTCGATTCCCGGGTCCAGCAAAGTGTTATTGGTTTTTCCCAACATGATTGTTTTAGTAGCAGTCACGGAGTTTGGACTTGTGCCCGGTTGACGGCAATAAGCTCGCTCCCAATTGACATGGGACTACAACATAATTGACAAAAAGTGGGTGTATAAATGGGTACACATCTGCTTAATCCTTCGGAGATTACTGGCGTAATGTTATGTTATTTTACGTTTCATAAC
Organism: Diarsia dahlii; assembly: GCA_949775195.1. Taxonomy (NCBI): domain Eukaryota; kingdom Metazoa; phylum Arthropoda; class Insecta; order Lepidoptera; family Noctuidae; genus Diarsia; species Diarsia dahlii. The sequence goes on from OX459211.1 coordinate 18,311,902, forward strand.
CTCACGAGACTCAGATGTTAATGAGTATTCATTTAGTCATCTTGTCATTAAGGATGGAATTTAAGGTGAAGAAATATCTAACTTTTCTGGATCATTACTCGTTGCTCTGCCAGCGAATTTCAAAGTAATGACATTATCATTATGAAGGTAACCTGATTGCGTAGTAAAATCTACTCGGAAGGTTTATTTCATTGACTAATTTTCACCTGCAAAAAAGACAAATGTGGTTTGAATATACCGGATTGACACGAAATAAATTGCATGAGGACTATTTATAATATTCATTAATATGCGTAATACTGCGCGATACTAATAAAAATATAAGGAGGAGCTCGTGGCGTAATAATAACTGCCACTCGGGTCAATCTTTAGGTTAAGCGGCGCTTGCCTAGGTTGGTCTGTGGATGGGTGACCGCCCATTTCATACCGAGTTTTCTCCGTGCCTCGGAAAGCACGTTAAGCTGTTGGTCCCGGCTGTCATATATTTATAGATCTTTGGCAGTCGTTACAGGTAGTCAGTGACCTGGAAATCTGACAACCAGTCTTACCAAAGGGTATCGTATTACCCAGTATAAACTGGGTTGTGGAGGTCAGATAGGCAGTCGCTCCATGTAAAATACTGGTATTCAGCTGCATCCAGTTAGACTGGAAGCCGACCCCAACATAGTTGGGAAAAGGCTTAGCAGATGATGATGACTAATAAAAATATATAAACAAAAAAGAAACACTGATAAATAACAGACAGAACCATACCAAATATTTCGGAAAAGTCACGCCACCCTTGCGTTTATCACAGAAAATGTGCGCGGATCAATGACTTTTAGGTATAATCCATTTGCCCTTGATATTTTGAAATTGGTGTAGGAAAATGGCGAAAAAGAAACGTTTAATAAATTGAGGCCATGGGACAATTACGTCACAAATTAAGGTCATAGTTTTTTTACCTATTTGGGACGAGAATCGAATACTGAATACCCTCCTTCAATATGTCCCTCGTTTAAAATAACACCCTGCCTGTATATTAAACTATCACTTATACAAGTACTAAGTTAATACCAACTAATGCGTTTCTACCAGTATACTTAATCCAGGTATTCCAAAGCATTTTCATTCCAGGTTTCATCTCAAAATCCAATACAGTAACAGCATCAGATAATTCTTGCTTTTTCCATTCCCTAATCAGCAGGAAACCTTTTTATCTGTCCTCAATACCTTTCCGCTCGATCAGAACACCCTGTATTTCGTGCTCCGTTATTTTTTACTACCCTGAGGTCCCTTTGTAACCGTGGGGGTGGTCCTGTCTTGCTTTTATTTATTTTTATTTTCTTGTTCTACTATTGGTTCGAAAGTCGTGAAATTTTCGAATTAACTCTTACCTGCATAGTCAATAATATTTAAGATTTTAGTGACTTGATCATTTTGAATATATTTTTGGTCGTTGCATAAGCACTCACCTACAATAACTTCAGTTTATATCCGTGATTAAGGTGCTTACAACAGCGTTGAAATATTGAGATTTGAGATCCCATGAGATAGACATGGTAAATATCCCGTTTTCGGTATTACATAATAATTATAATATTAGTGACCATGTCGGTTTAAAAACTTATAATTGAAAATATTTAATACGATGATTTAAATATTTTATCATAACATTGAATGATCGCTGCGTGTACGTTCGATCTATGTAGATTAGGGCATGATCGTACCTACATGTATAATTATTATTGGTATTCAGTTTTATAAGTTTGTATGAAAGCCGACTACAACATAGTTGTGATATTGCTCGGCAGATGATAGGTAACTTGAGTGTAAATTACGTAGTTTCCATATTAAAAGATTTTGGTTTCTGCATCTTGTTAGTTTCAAACATCTCACCATCTCTTTGTACCTCTTACAAATACTAAGAAGTGAGAACAAGTCTAGTTTCCGTAGTAACAATAAGCAGGCCTCAAAAGTAAGGATTAGGCCGACATTGTTGTGGCCCACGATATTTCACATAGCCTGAGGCTATATGAAACATAGCCTTTGAACCAACTACGTTATAAAATAATTTCGACAACCCACCTGGATTTTGTATTAGCTTTGAGGGGACTAGGTTTTTTTAATAATTGGGTTCCTTGACCCTTAGATTAAGTAGACAAAGATTGAAATTAACACGGGTCTTTCGGTAGTAGATATTGTTAATTTTATGGAAAAAGGTCGATAATAGCGCCGTGGCTTGGAAATGGTTAATTCTTTTTGGGCTTTCAAAGTTATGTGATGAAAAACGATTGCATCTAGGTTTGGAATCTTTTATCTATTTAGCCGTTTTCCAACTATGTTGGTTCATTCTTTCGGGTTATGTACCGCTTCCCAATGTCGGTCCGTGGTATTTGACAGTCGTTGCAGGTAGTCGGTCTAGTTGCCTTATGCCCCTAGCAGACGGTGTATTTGGAAAATACGCCGACATCGCGCTTATCACGCGCGTATACGCGCTTCAAACGAGATTTGAACGCAACCTTGTAACCTACGCACACACGCGTTTGTATCGTGTTTCACGCGCGTTTGAATCTATGAAAACGCAAAAATTGGCATCTACGGCGCAGACGACGCGCGTTTCATGAACGCGCGTCGTCGGCGCATTTGAAATACGCCGTGTGTTATGGGCCTTAAAGTCTGACAAAAAGTCTAACCGAAAGGTATCGCAGTACTAACTGGGTTATGGAGATCAGATAGGCAGTATCTCCGTCTAAAATACTGGTATTCCGCTTCATCCGGTTAGACTTTAAGCCGACGCCAAAATAGTTGGAAAAGGGTAAGCAGATGATCCCTCTTTTGCAAATCTCGCTTTCGAAGTTAGGTTTGCTGTAAGAAAACCCAATTCTGGGTTAAGCTCGCCTTTGTACATAACATTTAAAGCTTTATTATTGTAATTTGTGTTTATATATTATGTTATTTTATGTGAACAATAAAGAATAAGAATAAGAATGATGATTTTGAGTACCAATTATTAGTCTAACTAGGTAAACAAACAAACTATCATAACAACTTGACATAGACGACAAAACTTGTACTTGCAGTTCTAAGCATTGGTGTTAATTTGTACACACGGCTACACATCAAGCTATACAAAACCAGTATAATCTGATCGTTCATTGTGCGAAAAGATCTAGTAAAGTGAGGCCAAGATTAACTGGTTTTGTATAGCTTGATGTGTAGCCGTGTGTACCAGCTCATACTTACACCTGAAGTTAGCTTTGGTGATAATTACACAGGATCGGAACTCGGTTTACAAAGCTTTCCTCGAAATTGCAGTCTGTTGACTTTGGTTAAAGTGATATTATCATGGTTTAGTTATATTGGAAATGGAATTATTCAGGCTTCGGTTATTTCGTTCTTGGAAAATTTTGAAGAGGAGTATTTATTGATAGATTAGTAAGATGGTGATGTTACTTAGTGATTAAACTGGAATTCTACCCAACATTGTTTGAAAAAGGCTAGACAGATGATGACATCGTAACATGAACTTAACACTCTCACTGCCGCACTCAGAGAGCTTTAATGATTACTTAGGCCATCACTAAGTAAAGGTTTTGACAGTTTTTGTATGACAAAACTGTCTAACGCTGCCGTTAGACAGTTTAGTTAGTGGTTTAACCGATCACTCTCACGGGACCAGGACAAGAAGATTATGATGAGCAATAATATAAATTTGGTTTTATTTACAAGATAAAGTCAAATTATATTTATCCTTGTATTTCCAGTTGGTAAAATTCACCAAAATAAATATTGGGAGGTACAGAAATAGCTGAAATATAACCTCGGATAAGTTGTTGTTGTTTCACCTTTCAACTTTTTTTTTAGTCATAAATTATTATTTTCGGCAGACAGTTAATGGAAACACGATCAAAACTAGACAAGACGAACAACTTAGTTGGGAAAAGGCTATGCAGATGGACAAACCGCCACACTATTCCCAAACCACTGTAACTCCTGTTAACCAGAATCAACAGTGGCGACCACAAGAAAGCACCGAAACAATGAAGCTCGACGAAGTCCCAGAGAAACGATTTAACTGTCTTGGATCCCGCAACGAAATTAATCAGAAAAGAATAGCGTAGGAGTAGGCATACGCGCTATGCAGATGATGGCATCTACCTAATCTTCCATCACTTTAGGTAAGTAGGCTTTTGTCAGCCCAGTATCCTCAATCGATGATGACCTATATTTCATCAACCGTATAGAGCTCCTATCTAAAAAAGTCCGCATGGATCGATCACGTGGACTCACGTCTGGCCACCTGGTTTAATTTTAGAATCTTGGTAGTAGGTTAGTAAGTCGTAGTATTTGTTCAATTATTCAGTGATCAGTGGTGAGTTTCTTACTATTTCCGATATTTATTTATTTAGGTTAGCCTACAATAGGTGATCGGACAAAAAAAAACTAATTAGTCCGTCAGATAGATTTTCAAAGAATATCGACCACATATTTTTTCTTTTTTCACGTAAACAAAAAATGAAGACGATACAGTGCTTCGAAAACTCGTGTGACGTCATAATGATAGTACATTTTGTACTTTCAAGTGACGTTTCAAGCCCCACTCTGTGATCTTTGACGCGCTTTATCTTCGTAAATTTTTATTGATTTGATAAAACAAAAATCACGTATCCAATATTTTTCGATAATCTAACTGACGGACTAAACAGAATCCTATTTTTTTGGAGTCAGTCCGATCTCCTATTGTTTACACATTGCATTTCATCTAAAATTACACAATGTACATTTATGAGCGCAACAATTATTTACAGGCTAACACCACATGCACAATTTTATTATTTTATACATTATTAATATTATAGCAATAAGTTGTGAATTATAAATTACAAAATCAATTTAACAAACAAATCAAGATAATAAAATAAAATTTTATGGATTATAAATTAATGTCCACTCGATTTTATTTTCGACGGATGGCAAAATAGGCAGGTGATACTATAGTGCATAATGTATCTGCGCTTACACAGGCTTAATCTCAGTTCAATACAACGACAATCTGATACGAATGGAGTGAGTTCAAGTGCATAACCAACGACTTTACGTGCTTTCCGTGGCACGTCTTACAGCAATCTCCAAACACAGGGCTGATACCTTTGACTCCTACCCAATAACATTTTGCCCGAACCAAGATTCGAACCCAGGACTCCACACTCAGTGCCACCACGAGACCAACGGGATAGATCTGTCTTGATAACATTGTAACATCTTCACATAATCTGACTGTATCATGTTAATTAATAAACTTTATCACAGTAAGAAGATACAATTTTTTAAAATACACACAGTGTTCAAACAATGTACCGGTTGTGACGTAGCAATGACCGGATCGCTGGCTCGAGACGATTTTCCGCTTCGTTACTTATCTTGTGTCAACACACGAACGCACTAGGTGGGGAAAACGAGGAGTTTAGTTATTTAAAAGAATAACAAGCTTGAAAACCTTATACCTATTGAGATTAGAATCCTGTTGGAAAAAGAATAATAAATACATGTCAATCTTTAATTTAATATGACGTCACATGGCTTAATTCCAGTGGACGGCGAAGAGGCTTCCCATGATAGTTGATACCTCATTTGTCAAATTTTGATAAGCAGTCCAGAAGTTATGAGGTAGCCCGTCGGGGCTGCGGGTCCCGTCGGGGCTGTGTGTTGTTCGAAAGAGATACCGCGGCCTCGTCACAAAGGGCTAAGAAGGAACATGGGTGGTTTTGAGTCAGTAGAAGTCTGAAACTCCCTACCGCTCTGCCCAGAGCCGGAGGAGTCATTTGATGGATTTCCAAACCTCCAAAAAAAAAGGGAAAACCTAAACATACACACATTCGTATCAGTAAAAATTATAGCCATTTACATTTTAGCCGTTGTCGAGTACCTACAAAGCTTTTAGATAGACGAATTAATTCAAGCTTTGTTTACCACATCGTATTTGCCATTATATTACAATCAGTAATTGAAATGGTAATACATATTCAATTTCATTTCACGTAAAAGGATAGACAACCAATTCATAGCACTTAACACAAATGTGGGTGGAAAATCAATAAGCTTAATGAAAATCCGTAACATATACACAATAACATTACAATAATATAGTCTGTAATTGAAATGTAGGTGTAATTCAAGAAAAAATTAGGGAGTTTTGAAGTTTTCTTTTGAACATGGCATGTATTAGAGGTTTTGGTATTGACGTGGTCACTAGCATTGCAGTACCAATTACCCTAAAAATGGGATACTTACCAACCATGTTTACTATTTGTTTTGAGATTAAAACGCACGAGGAAGAGAGTGTATCGATTTGTTTGCTCATAAGCCCGTAACGACTTTTGTTTATGATCATTTATTAGATCATGCTTGCCGCAATATCGGAAACTCAAATCAAACAGTTAGCATGGTAGATATCTAATTTTTTGTGTCAAAGTTAAGTCTTGTATTTTCTTTTAATCTTGCTCTTAAATAAAATCAAAAGATTTCCATAGCACATTGTCTTTGGAGAAACATAAACAATAAACGTAGCGTTTTTCCAACTTCGTGCGTTGCAAAGCAACAAGCGTTTACCTCTTAGAAGGAAATTCCTTTACAAGGTTCAGTAAATCCTGTCGCTTTAATCTTCATATATTATTATTTTATTAAAGAGATATCTTTTGCGTATTGCTATAATATTTTATTTAATTGCTATAAAAAAAGACAGTTATTTTTATATTTATAACTAGCAGTTGCCAGCGACCTTTGCCCGCGTGAAATGATTGTGTAAACATTTACTGCCTTATTGGAATCGGATTTTGTTAACAATTTCCAGAGTTTTAATATTATTAGCACGAGATCCTAATTCTTTTTTTCTTTATGAAAATTATCCTCATACAATTTGGTTTAATCTTTTTCGACAAGCATAACTATAAACCCAGAAATATAAATTAAGTACATGCTATAATTATTCTAGTGAATAATATAATTTCCGAAACGTATAGATTCTATCCTACATTTTCTAGTTACATCACCGAAATTGAGTACCACGAATAACTTTATGTCTGCCACCTCGAGACAAAGTGTTCCTGAAAATTTAACTAAAGCTCATATATATTTACAGATTACTCCACGAATGTGACTCCCGAAATTGCATTGTGCAGCAAAGAATGCGCTTACAAGTTGGAACTAAATCCAGCTTACAAACATCGAAATGGGAACGAAATCACTGCTGGTACTATTGTTGACAGCCGGCGACTGACGACGACAGTCTTGCTAGCTTTGTCAGACTTGTTTTATAAGTTAACACTTTGCACATAGCAGGGTGAGCTCGACAGTGTACAGCCAGACGAGGGAAAATACGAAGGACACCAAGGCTAGACGAGCTCTTCTAAATATAAAATAAATATATAAATATTGCGATAAATCAAACAAAGATATTTTTGAATTTTTGTGGTTTAATAAACCTTTACAAAGTAGATAACTTTTTTATACATATCGTTGCGACGGAGCGGTTTTGCAAGATGATGAATGTATGAATGTATTGAATGAACATAGAATAAAATGACAGTGAATGAAGATCTAAGATGAAGATTGAGTGACTGCAGGAATGCGTCGTAGACACACTCGTCCACACCCTGCTTAGGAATGTAAATTAGAGGAAGTTTAAAAGTAGCGCCAGTTACAGAAAAGTTGAAAGAGAATCGACTGTCATGCTATTGGCATGTAGATGAAGGACGAATCACATGTAACTAAAAGAGTAATGATTATAAATGTTGATTGATAAAGGGGGCCAGTAGGACCAAACAAAGGGTAATAAGGATGAAATGTGTGAGGAATAATATGAAAGGACAAGGGGTAAGTGATAGTGACAAATTGACAGGGTAAAACGATCTCAATTCTTTCATAATTATCAAATAGTGCCTACTTTTTCGGGGTTGTTAAATCATCAAATAACTCCTCCCGCTCTTGGACAGAGCGAAAGGGAGTGTCAGACTTCAACTGACTAAAAACCACCCATGTTCCTTCTTAGCCCTTTATGTCGAGGCCGCGGTATCCTTTGAACAACCCGCAGCCCCGACGGGATTCAATAGTGCCTCATTTAAAAATCCCAATTCACGATACTTCAGCCACTTTGTCAACCAGCAACACGGAACTGATACTTTCGACAAGTACCAATAGAATCGAATACTCGACGAATTTTCACACAAACTCTCTCGTGCCGTGTTTAAATTCCCTTGTGTGGTACACGACAAGTGGCTCACTCGACGCTCCATTTATTTTCTCAATTCTCAATTCTTTATTGCGTACCATAATGTATACAGGATATTAGGGAAACAGTTACATAAGTCTCAATTATGGACCCTGTCGGGCACAGCACAGATAAAAGTAGTAGAGAGGAGGAAGAACGCTCGGCGTTTAATAATATACATGTATTTATTTAGCAACATTGTAACCAATTACTTTTAAAAATAAATATTAATTATAGTTTCATATATTTATTATTATTTTTATTCAATATGATGTACGTTTTTTATTTATTTTTATTAATTATGTAAGTCATTAAGTTATTATTTTATATAGTTATTATTATTATTTTATATCCTGCACTCACTGCCTTTGCCGATTGTCTTCTGTTTTATTAAACACTTTCTGCACTGTCGTACTGTTTGTCGTATTCTTTTGTTTTCTTTGAAGTGATCAGGCTGCCAACTCTGCTATATTCTTGAAATACAGTAAAGAATATAGCAGAGGGGCTAGACAAGTTACAACCGCTTCGTGTCTATTCTCTTTCTATAATAATGAACGCTTCGGCGCAAGCGCTTGTAGAAAGCGCTAAGTTGGTAGCCACCTTCACAAAACTGAGTCGATCGCTCATTCTCTAGTAAATGTAGACAAAACCTACACTTTAGTCTATGGTGAGCGTATCTACTAACGTCAAACTAACGTCAAAGACACAGTTGTTTACATTATGCGCGGGTTGAAGTTTTGTTTTGAATTGTTAAGAAAGTAATAAATTGATTTAAGTGTTAAAAAAGTAAGTGAAATAAAGGACAAGTTCTTCTTCTATTTGGTGTATTATAAAATCACAGCGCGGAATGTAATTTTAAACAATACTGTGTCCAGAAATAATATGATATTCTGCATTTGGATGAAAGATACCTAAATGAAGTGATAACTTTTATAAAATGGAATCGAGATCTCGAGCAGACCCAGAACAGTTCGCAGCTTTATTGGAATTCATGGGAAGGTACGTGCATTATTAGTTATTTCGTGACCTTCCTTTGTTAAAATCTAATATACTTGGGCACTTGAAATATGTTGTACATAAACAATGACGTGATGCGTATCACGGCTTGAAATAATACTAGATACTTCTTTCGAAATAATTAAAACAATAATTGTGTTTGACCCTTAGCGCACCACAATATATGTATAATTATAATATTATAAAGTATAGATTTTAAATGTTAAATGGCACCTACAATCCAAAATTATGATAAATAAACAAAACACTTCTCGGTCTCAAGACAGCTGGATCGTACATAGACGCCATTTTTTAGCGTTATCTCCAGGGTCTCGGCTTACGCTACACTAGCGTTCAAATACTTCGCCGACGTTTCGTTTGCGCTTGTCAAAAGTGTGATTTGGCTAGCATTTATATGGGATGTAGCGATCAACGTTATAGAAAGAATCAGATTTCATTCTATCATTTTAAACGATACGATAAGTTGTCAACATGGCTACGTATTTTCTATTCGTTTGTTCTGATCACGTGACTTAGCGTTGCGATGACGTCACTCCCATACATTTGAGTCGTTTTCTACTAACGTTTACGCTTGTAGATTGTCAACTTGGCTAAGCTTACAGGGACAAACATTTGAAAATAAAAAAATCTCAATCTCACAGCATTTATTCCAATTAGAATAATACAGGCACTTTTGAATGTCAGAAAAACAAGGAAAGCAAAGTTACAGTCACAGCGACAAGGTATAATAACTTGTGAAGATACTGTAGTTTCCCATTCATCCCCATTGATGACTGATGATTAGTCATGGGGAAAGGCCTTTGCCCTGCATTGGAATGATACAGGCTAACCGCATCAGTATCAAAAGACATACTCAATAAAACTGTTTGATATTTATCCATTTATTTCTGGCTACGAAAGCCCAATAGATTTATGTATTGTGTTATGTTCCTGAGATCTGCAAGTATGCGAAGCAGCTCATAAAACTCATTATTCAAGGCTAAAGACTTCCTAACACAATTAATACTTTCCAATTTTATGATCAATTGATCAAATTTTTAATGCTAGAGGCTGTTTATCATATTATTAAATCAAACTAAGAACAATTTCTTGCAGAGGAGGAGTGTTCGATTGTTAAAGATAAAGCTGTAACCTCCTACTATTACAATTGATATAGAATTTATATAGATTGGAAACATGTATCCCTAACCCTGTTATCTAGAGAAGGTCTCAGCTGCTTGTAATTTCGCTGGAGACAACACTCTGTAAACCAGAACATTGCGTTGTCGGCTGAAAACAGAAATAGGACACAGTCGTATGTTAATGCAGGGTATGAATGCTACTAATGTAATTATCTATTTTATATAAATTATATATCTATCTATCTATAAATAAAAATAGAAGTCCTGACTGACTGACTGACTGACTGACTCATCAACGCCCAGCCCAAACCCTTGGACCTAGAAAGCTGAAATTTTGCACAGAGGTTCCCTTTACAATGTAGACAAGGAATAAGGAAGGATTTTTCGAAATTCAACCCCTTTTTTTTTTTTTTTTTTTTTTCCCACCAAAAAAAAATAAGAAATTCAACCCCTAAGGGAGTTAAATAGGGGATGAAAGTTTGTATGGAAAACTGCCATTTTCACGCGGGCGAAGCCGCTGGCAAAAGCTAGTATTAAATACTTCTTATGTATTTTCTAGCTATCTAAGCACCGACTTAAACTATTAAAATTTGTCTACGTCTTCAGTGAATTGGAAAAGCGTAATGTAACAGGTAACCTCACGTTTTGTAATCACCAAAGATTAAGGCAGAGGTGACTTTACAGTACACTCTGATTGTCGTTATGTTTAAGTCCCATGGAATAGGTGGCCTAATATCGTGAAGTCTATTGCAATCAGCCGGGCACAAATCTGAACTCCAAGGCTGCTAATAACGCGGATAAACTCAATCACACTTTGGCCGACCCAGGAACGAACCTAAGACCTCTTACTCAGGAGTAGCGCTTGCAACCACTAAACAAACATGTGAATTAAACGGTATATTTAGTAAAAACATAATCTTCTGCCAATACACACTGTACTTCATTACAAAAAGTTTGCGGACTTTTATCTCGATTCAATAATAAATGGCATTCATTAAGAACTGCCGCGTGTCGCAAGTATATAGAACGTTGTTATGCTGGAAAATTCTCACTTCTTTTATGTTTAACAAGAGCATTAAAAAATATGGGTCTAATTAAAACCAGAATGATGCGGACGACTTAAAACAACTTATCATGTTACCACATTTAATTTTTTAACACCCCGTACCCAAAGTGCGTAAATAAGACCTTACCAAGAAGCCTACTCTTTTTGTTTGTATGTCTTAGGCTAGTTGTCACATAGTCTAAAGATGTTGCACAACACCAATAGCAAAAAATATATTTGTTCTGGGCATAATACCCTGATACGTGTTTTCAGTATGATTGACCTTGATATTTTTTGGTCAGAGAAACTATACATATATAAACTCACGCCCTTTTCCCATGGGAAACTGCAGAAACCACAGAACGTCAGAGAAAACATTTATAAAAAAAAAGTAGTTAAAAAACTAAAAAACCCGACTGAAAAAACTGAAAATCAAAAAACAAGCCCATTATAAATTAAACAAAACTTGGAAGCAGGCGGGGTCCATTCTATTTTATTTTTTTCTTTTCATAATTTAATATTCAAATGAACCCCGCCTGCTTCCAAGTTTTGTTTAATTTATAATGGGCTTGTTTTTTGATTTTCAGTTTTTTCATTCGGGTTTTTTAGTTTTTTAACTATTTTTTTTATTTCCAACTTTTTAGTTCTTTTGTGTTAGTTATTTCGTTGCTCGCGTAAAATTCTTCGCAGATGATTTAACTTTTGTGTTTGTTTAGGATTTGTCACTTTGAATTTCTTTTGACCATATAAGTGTTATATATTTTTGTAATCTCCTTTTAAAACCCTTTATTTTGATACCCTACTCGATGGTATTGAAAAAAAAAATTTTTTTGAACTCCTCGATTTGGCCCCCAAAATCCGCAATTTTTCTTTGTTTTTTAATTTAAATGTAGCCTATAACACTCGCGCCATTAAGACGAATCTAACTACGTGTATTTCATTCAAATCGGTTCATCCGTTTATGAGTTATGAGGGAACAAAGAAACGGACATACATACACGTCAAACACATAACCCTCCTTTTGGGCTTCGCCGCAGTCGGGTAAATAGTACCTCACTGATGACCGCGTACCAGCCGCAAATCAAGTAAATATTTAAAATATAAATTATTGTTTATGTTTCATTGGAAGTATTTATTTTATTACTTTTGATGTGAATTTATTTCAGTGTTTCGGTTTAATGTATGGTGCTAAAAATATGTTCATAGTGCGAATCTTTGAATAGCTGGATATTTGTGTGTTTATGCTTTTAAACTTTCAGTTGTTTATGTGTAGTAATATCGGCATGACGTTATTCTGGACGAAACGGAGGAATGTGTGGAGACAACGGTTTAGGAAGACAACGATCTCATTGAAGCGGCTGGTTAGCCTTGACCCAAAGCCGTCAAAACTCTTCAGTTTTGACGGAAAAAATTAAATAAAAAAAATTAAAAATTAAATACTTAGGAAGAAATCAATGAAAGTAGGTAATTTTTTCCAAATCTCTTCAGATTTGGAAAAAATTACCTACTTTCATTGATTTCTTCCTAAGTATTTCGAATGATTTTGCTTCTACAAATTAAAATATAAACAACCAAAGTATCCCTGTCCTTCCGGTGCATACTAAAGTTTACACCAATAATAAAGGACGTCTATAAATCTGCCACCCTTTACTTAATGATTTTATGCTTTTATCTCAGATTTCAGCAAACATGCTGGCTCTAAAACGTAGCATTAGTCATTAAAGCTTTCAAAGAGCAGAAGCTCGGTCACAATCCGCTTTGCATTTTACGACTAAGACAAAGTTGGAACAAACATACGATTTAATTTGTCGTGACCATTGCCACTTCAACTTGCATATTCTGAGAGCCATGTCGATGACCCTGGTTCTTCGGCGAATTTCCTCATTTCGAATTTTATCGCACAAAGAAACTCCGAACTCCATGGCTCGTTGCGTGACTCTGAGCTTCTCTAAAAGGCCTGCAGTTTAGGACCATGGCTCTGTGCCATAAGTCATCACTGGCAACACACACTGGTTATACACCCTCGTCTTAAGAAACTTGGTAGGTAGTGCAACTACTCATCGTGATCCTCTGCCTAGACTTTTTCCAACTGTGTTGGAGTCAGCTACCAGTCTACACACACCGGTCATAAATAGGGTACATACATACACAGGACACACACATAAGACAAACAAACCTGACATACGTACTTAGGATTTTAACATTGCTGGCAAAAATCTAGAAATACATGTTGATGCACCATTTTGCCGGTTGTGCCAGAGGTGCATACATCTCTACAAACCGCTTTAACACGTTCGTTGCATTACGAGATCTATCAGATCTCTTGCAGGACTTTTGTATTGTGCGTTGACTATAATCGTGTTGTTTCACTCCTTGCGGGAGGCTCTAACGTGTAAAGTTCTTTAAGTATGAGTAAGACAAATATACATATTTGCTTCCTATTTAAAGGTGAATTCAAGGAAATAAAAAAAATTATAGAGATGGATTAGGTCCCTAACGCACAGTAGTATAATTATTTCCATTCCTTGCGTTAGGAGACCTGTCGGTACTCGTGAAATCGTACGCCTCGTAGACGCAAGAGAGGGAGGGTGGGCGGCGCGGGCGCCGCGTGACTCGATTTAGTGTTGTCCTAGCATCGACGTGGGAGGTCGATGATATTATGATTATATTATTATTATTAGATCATATTATGCACTTTAATCATTCAAATTTACTGTACAAAAATCTTCTTGGAAACAATTCAATAAAATTAAAAACTAAATTAATTAAAATTACTAAAAAATAATTAAAAACTACTTTCTACTAATAACTAACTTTCCATTTTGACTTTTAAATATTCAGAACGTGGACAGTTATTGCTTCTGAACTTCCCATTTCAAAAAAGGTCATATATTTTTTTAAAGCAACAACAGCCTAATATCAAAAATACCTATAAGACACTCGAATAACTTTTCACTATTAGAAAAACTAATAAAAGACTCCATTGCATTTATTCGTGATGTGGGTGCATGCTTTTTATATAAATAATGCATTTTATTACAGAATTTCCCGAAGGAAGATCATGTTATCCAACGTGGCAACAAAAAAAGACGTTGTCTGGGTTGATACGAAAAATTACGACGTACATTCAACAGCACTGACGCTTCTCAAAAAAGCCAAAAGAATTATTACCATTTGCGCGCAATGCAAACAAATGAAAAACACTTTTAATAAAACTTTTTCAATCGACGAGATATTATTTTATTCCCATCACTACTTTACTACACATATTGAACTATGTTCGGTTGCGGTAAGAGATACAATCGATACCTATTTTTTTTTTGGTATTTGTAGTATATTCTAATGTCATAACTGCGTGCGAACCTAGCAAAATGTAGAGCAATAGCCTCTCTTGACCCACAAAAACTTCAAAATATTATGTCATTGGTTTTTTGGAAGATATAAATTATTTTCAAAACTGTATTTTTAGGAGACTGATTAGGTCTCAAACGCACCAAAGGGTAGGTTAGTTTCGAGATCTTTTAGGTCTCCAAAGCACCAGCTGAAAGTTTTTTGAAAATGATGGCGCAGTGAACGTGTTAAGGAGTACAGGCGTGATGTTGAATCTGAAACTATCACTCTTTCCTTTTTATTACTTTCCATTATTGACAAAGAAATCACAAAATGCGCAAAAAGTTAAGCAGTTATTCATATTCCCATTAATCCTTCCTCCTCTGAAAGTGGGTTTACCATAATAAATTGCCTCGGCCGGATCTGAACCAACGACCTTTCGATCACGAGTGAGAACCCCTCAATGGGTTATCGTTCAACCCGTAGATCGCTTTTATCCCTTTTGAAATAAGTACATCTTTCAGGAAAGTACAAAATAACGGTACAGTTACAACCACTAATATGTTTACATTTGGCAAAATATTTTCTTGCAATTTCCTCGTAAAATAATTATAGCTATTCTATAATCTAGCTTACATCTTAAACTGAAACGTTCTTAAATACTATTTTCATAACAAATTAACTTTACAATCCACACAATAGGAGAAAATCACTTTCCAAAAGAAAAACCTTGAAGAGAAAATCAGTTGGTAAGTTGTTTAGTATGTATATTTTAGTGCCCTTGACTGTACGTACAACCTGAAATGTTATATGTGGGTAGTCTATCTATTTTATGCTTACGTCACTTTGTCTGGGTTACAAGGACAGTGGGTACTGTATGTAAAGATAGGATTAACATCGTCGATGTAGGCTCTAAGAAAATAAATCCCTGTAGATCAAAGTACGTGTAGATCTTACGGAGTAATAAAAAGAGGTCGATCAGTTAGGTCGTTCACGAAGTATTCTGATAGTAAATTCACTTTTTCTGTGATACTGTATGGTTTTCAACTTTTTATTATTTGTTTGTTTATCTATATAAATAAAAAGAGAAGTCCAGACTGACTGACTGACTGACTGACTAATCAACGCCCAGCCCAAACCCTTGGGCCTCCCTCCATTCCTTTCAATAGTCGCGATTCTATGAACTTCTTTCCAATTCTCAAGGAAGACATCCAGTTCGTCCCGCCATCTCCTACATGGTCTGTCGCGACCACGCTGCTGTTTCAGGGCACCAATCCTGACAGCTTGTGAAGACATAAAAACTCTGAAACCTGGCTAGGTACTAACCACACGATAAAGAAGAAGAAGAAACTGTTTATATTTAATATATTATCTATTATAGTGACTGCACACTGCCTCTCGACACGTCCTGCAAATGTCTCAAAAAGATACGGGATGGAGAGCGAGCCAGAAATACTGAGGCTAGACAGGTATTTACTGGCAGGTTTAACTGCCTCGTTGGTCTAATAGTGGTCGCAAGCGCGACTGCTGTGCACGATATCCTGGGTTCGATTCCCGGGTCGGACAAAAAGTGCTATTAGGAATTTTCATTAGAAATTTCCCAGTAGTAGCCCGGAGTTTGGAAGTTGGCGGTATAGTACCCCCGTGCCTCGGAAAGCACGTTAAGCCGTTGGTACTGCGCCTGATCTCTCTCCGGTCGTGTCGGATTGCCGTCCCATCGGACTATGAGAGAAAAGGAACAGAGAGTGCACCTGTGCCTGCGCACACACTTGTGCACTATAATATCTCCCGCGCAGATGGCTAATCTCCGCTGAGATTGGCCGCCGTGGCCGATTAACGGTCAGGAGGACTATTATTATATACTCCCCCACTTGTCCTGCCTCGAAATGTCTTGGGGAGAGTAAGATTCCATTGATCCCAGTTTCCTAACGATGTTTTCTTCAACAAAACAACATAAACATAAAGTCTATTTTTCTGTTACCAAACATGTCCAGAAACGTTCTCGTACCGTCGGAAATCAGTAAATAAACCATATAACGGAACATAAATCACATTTTATAGTCTCCAGGGAAATTCGTTTAAACTTTAGTGATCTTTAAAACCCAAATGTTTATTGTTATTTGCGGTTAATGGCGTGCGAATAGCTAGAGGTATCCCAAGATTAACATTAGGGCAGAGGAGCTTCTTTTGTGTTCACCGTCTTTATAAACGCTACTTTCGTTAGCCTAATGGCTAATAGGTTGTAGTGATAAAACGGTTAACCGGTACAAAAGGTTAACGGGGCTTGCCATTTATGCTGCGCTTGGGTTTTGTAATAACTTGATTCATGGTACCTTCGGACGTCGGGGATTGTGGCCTTTTGCCATCAATCGGGCACAAATCCTGAATGGAACCCTCGACCGGCAATTGCGTCCAGTAGACCAACGAGGCAGTCTTAGAATGTAATGCAATTCAAAGTTTATGGACGGAAAGGGAGAGGAAGGCCAGCTCAGTTCCCGTCGGGGCAACGGGTTGTTCGAAACAGAGAGGGTGGTTTTTAGTAAGTAGAAGTCTGACACTCCCTACCGCTCTGTCCAGAGCGGAAGGAGTCATTTAATTTTTTCTCAACCTGTGTCGTGATGGTTGGTTGGTTGATTGGTATTTACTGTTTCTAATACGTCATCAGATGACCAGCCCTATTTAATTCACAGCCTGAGATATAAACAAGAATAGACATGCATGCAAAGATAGCATCAACATTATTGGGTACAATTTTATTGTAAGTAAGTATATTTGTCACATGATGTGACGTGCAAATGTCAAGAAATAATTAAAAACATTCTCATAAAATAACAACATAGCTTAGCCTAGCATTATTAAAACCCACATAAATAAGAACCCATTATTTTGCAGTGATTGATTCAGTAGCGTATTTTATTGTTTTACCAGAATTCTATATCAAATGGATTTACGTAATTCGTCTTGTCTAGAATTCAGCGTGTCAAGTTTCCATTAGCTGTCTGCCGAAAATAATAATTTATGACTAAAATAAAAGTTGAAAGATGAAACGATCTAACCGAGGTTATATTTCAGCTATTTCTGTACCTCTCGATATTTATTTTGGTGGATGATACTGTAAATAATAGAAAGAATAAAATTTCATTCTATGTATTTGTAAATGAAACCTGTAAATTATTACTCTTCATCATCTTCTTGCCCCTGAGAGAGATCTCTCAAACCACTTCATGTTTTGATAAGTCATCATCGTTTTCACAATTACGTTAAGGTCGACTATCAATGTAACCGGATGCAGTTGAATACCAGTATTTTACATGGAGCGACTGCCTATCTGACCTCCACAACCCAATTAGTACAGGCTAATACATTACCCCTGAGTAGGACTGGTTTTTAGACCTGTAATGACTGTTAAAAAGAGAGAGAGAAAGAGAGAGAGAGAGAGAGAAGAGAGAGAAAAGAGCTACAAATGATTACCGGAACCAACACCTTAACGTGGCTTGCAGGATATGAAGGAAACTTGGTATGTAATGGGTGATCAGGATCACTTAACTTACCATCAATCATCGTAGCTGTTACTGCAGAATTCCTGATGGACAACCAACAATACTTTACCATGGAACTAGGAACCTAGGACTTCATAGTGAGCAGTAGTCCTTGTACCCAATAAAACAACAAGAATTTATGATGTGACACTATCGAGTTTTCCATCTCAACACTTTGTATCTATTTTACGAGGAAACTAGAAACTGTTACAAACAAGCAAAGTTTATATTTCAATAACTGAAAACTAACCGGAGGATAATCCCAGTTGACACACTATCCGATGGATAGATAGGCTTTGATAAATTCATGAAATCGTTTCGGTTTGGAGATTCAAAAACAAATAGGTTTGGTGTAAAAGTTTTTGTTCCCTCTGGGCTGAAATTTTCAGAACTAGGTTTAAGAATAGCTAGCTCAATTTTCTTATGATTTCGTATAATTTTAATCTTTGTTTTCTTTAGCCTACATTGTCCCACTGGGAGGTCGTGGCTAAATAATAGCAGCCGCTCGGGATGACCTGCAGGTTAAGCAACACTTACCTGGGTTGCTCTGGGGATGGGTGACCATCCACTACGCACCGCGTTTCCTCCGTGCCTCCTGGCTGTTAATTGTAGATCTTTGTTAAATTACCAATGTATGGCTAGAATGTTACAACAGATAAATTATGAAGTCCAGCACGGTGCATCTTATGCTATGCCACTTTTGACGATATTATTCAGGTGTTCGCGACAGTGCAACCTGCAATAGACCTTAGGAATGCTATTTATTTAATTGATCAAAACTTTTTTAGATTCTTTCCTCTTTCCACAGGTCCGCAAAGCTTCTACAGCTTTCTTAAAACTCGTTCCCTATTACATGGGACTTTAACATAACACCTCTACCTCACGGTACAACAGCTCTGCCTCTGCCCTTTGAGGATTACTGGCGTGATGTTATGTTATGCTTTCTTACCAATCGTGAGATTGTACTGAGTCATCGTCTCGATTTTATTCGAATTCAACAATGTTACAACATTACAACAACAATTTTTAATCCCCACAAACATGTTTATTTTCCTTCGACGTCCAAATAGAACTAAACTTATTTCAGCTTTTCCGCACGAAATCGTTAACTTCCTATATTTATGTGTAAATACCAGAATATCCACTATTTCCTGAAAACACTTTACACGGGATTTCAGTAAATCTATTACATTTGAATAGACAGACAAATGATATAAACACTAAACTTTCGGAGCATTAAACGTTATTTGAAATTGACTTACCAAGCAATTTCAAACTCTATTCTGTTTCATCCTAAATTGAAATTCGTTCAAAATCTTTAATTAATAAAGCGAAGTTTTGATTCAATCAACAATGAACTTTGTTACTTTGTTTTAAGATTGGTAATCGTTTGGAGTTACGTAGTTGAGTCAGATGTAGGAAGTTTCTTGGGGCATTACGTGAAAAGTTAGTAGTTATTTGGGGCAGTAGTTTGATCCAAGATTTAGGCCTGTGATTAGATGATAATGAAACGCATAAACTAACCAGATCATCATCATTCTAATGGAGTTTCCACCATCCCATATCTTCCCGTGGGTGTCGTAAGAGGCGACTAAGGGATGTACACACGGCTACACATCAAGCTATACAAAACCAGTATAATCTGATCGTTCACTGTGCGAAAAGATCTAGTAAAATGAGGCCAAGATTAACTGGTTTGGTATAGCTTGATGTGTAGCCGTGTGTACCAGAGAATGGGCAGCAGCGTTCTCTGTGCTTTTTGTATCGACCGTACTGCGATCGCCAACCCGCCTGCCAAGCGTGGCGATTATGGCAAACCCCCCCTAAGCAAAAATGACACTTAGGGGAGGCCTATGTCCAGCAGTGGACGTCTTTCGGCTGAAATGATGATGATGATGAATGGAGTTTGGAAACTGTGAGAGAAACCGCTAGCTATGTAATACTACGCTTCAGGATTCAGGGTTAATTTAATGATGTTTTCATGATAATTTGGTTTGACCTAGAAAAGTTTACCGTTACATAACATCACACCTGTAATACTCAAAAGGTTAGACAGACGTGTACACACGGCTACACATCAAGCTATACAAAACCAGTTAATCTTGGCCTCACTTTACTAGATCTTTTCGCACAATGAACGATCAGATTATACTGGTTTTGTATAGCTTGATGTGTAGCCGTGTGTACCATATAGTACGCCCATATTTTGCAAGTTATGTTAAGTCTCATGTAAAAGCGGCGAGCCTATTGCTATCAACCAGGAACAAATCGAAAGAATAATTATTAAAATAAAATAAAACTCTTTCTTTCTTTTCAGTCGCGCTTGCGACTACTAGATCAGGAAGGCAGTCAAAGGTTACCTTGACAGATAAAATTCAGTTGTCTATATTAACACTCTCACTGCCATGGGATCCGCTGGCGGGTCCCAACTTTTCGAGTGCAAAGGGCCACTCTTATTTTAATGAATCATTAACAGTAGGCCGTGAGTGTCGCCGGCCGCCCCCAAAAAATACTAAACAATTTTTTTTCTATACTAGCAGGCTAGTAGTATAAAAATCTGTTTCAATTTAGGGGGTCACAGCGGATCCCACGGCGTGCTCAAAGCTTTCTGGCCTGCTGCATCGGAATCGTTGGGACCCGCCAGTGGACTCCATGGCTTGCTGAACTGGAACTATGCTATATATTGCTGGCAGTGAGAGTGTAGGTTGATGCTCCAGAGTAGTCCGTGAAATAAATTGAATGCCCTTTTCACCAGATAGTCACTCAAGGAAGTAATATGAACTGAGAGGGTTGTTTTCGTGATTTTAATCATTATTACTTTGTAAAGTCACATAGGTATTTAGTTACGGTCGCGAATGTTATTATATATATTTAACATACAACCTGACACTGGCTGGCTAATTGCAAAAAAACTTAAGAAAATTCGAACTTTGCGGGCTACCTGAAGCATCCACCTTATCATCGAAGAGATCTCTCATAACAAATTTTTACCATTGTGTGCTGCAAAACTGCGACATTCTATACGCAATGTGATGAAACCCAAGGCATCACACATCGATGGACTTACGCTTATCGCAGAAATCTGTCCCAAAACACGGTCTACCGCGGTGTTTGCTGCTCCCGGCGCAAGCATACTTTGCACCAAATGCGCAAAACGATACCACCTAATATCAGCTTTACACTACGCCTCTTTGTAAGGCCGTCACACATGCGGAGCTAAGAGTTTCGTTTCTGTAGAAAATCCTCTTTTGCAGCTTTTCCAGCATATATTGCAGCGGTTTTCCGTGTACCCGGTCGATCTAGATTCAAGTAATTTCTCAGTACAAAGTAAATTTTGGGCTAGCGTCGTTTCTCGTGTTACGAGCATCCATTATACTTTAATAGGGTCAAGGCTACTTTACAGTTTTATATTTTACACCAATATGATTTAAGTATTAATGTTCACTTGGAGGCTGGACTAGGCTTCTAGGTTTTTATTTTCTGTTGTGTTTTTAAGGATTTTTGGATTTTTCCTTCAGCAATAGGGGATCGGACTGGCTCAAAAAAATATGATTCTGTTTAGTCCGTCAGTTAGATTAACGAAAAATATTGGATACGTGTTTTTTGTTTTATCAAATCAATAAAAATTGACGAAGCTATAGCGCGTCAAAGATCATGGAGTGGGGCTTGAAACGTCACTTGAAGGTACAAAATGTACTATCATATGACGTCACACGAGTTTTCGAAACACTGTATCGTCTTCATTTTTTGTTTACGTGAAAAAAGAAAAAAATATGTGGTCAATATTTTTTGGAAATCTATCTGACGGACTTATTAGTTTTTTTTTGTCCGATCCCCTATTTAGACTTGAACATAACTTGTAAATTGTGACTGTACTACAAGGTATATCTATGCTTTACCCATCGGGGATTACAAGCGAGACGTTTTGTTAAATTAATGACCTTACTAGCTACCTCCCCGGCTTCACGTGGACGTAATTCGCTAAAAACAGCGCCACCTATCGGATCTAAAACTAACTATCCTCCTAGCTGAAACCAACCATCCTGTGTGATCATCATTGATTGACAGACGAGTGATTTTTGTGTGACGATAAAAGAGAATTTAAAAAAGCTCTGACTCCCAGAGGTGGAAACATTATATGCTTACGGTACGTGAATCACGACGGCACGGTTGGTGCAGTGGCTCAAGCAGTTGACTGCTGCGCTCAGTGTCACGGGTTCGATCCCCGCACGGAACAAATATTTGTATGGCCTACAGATAGTTGTTTCGGGTCTGGGTATTTGTGTATGTGAGTTTAAATGTCTGTGAACGCACCCACGATACAGGAGAAATTCCTAGTGTGGGGCAACGTTTTAAAAAAAAAAAAAAAGTTTTTCACGCCTTAACCACTGAACGAATCATCTGAAATTTTGCATTAATGTGTGGGTTTTGCATGTCAGGTCCATAGAAACGGACTTAAAGTTCCTTTCATTCCGAAAAAACGTACTATTCCTTAGGAAAACAAAAATAATGATAATAGATGGCGCCACGTGTCTTTCGGATCATGATTGAATTATTTATACAAACTTTAAAAGTATTCTTTTAATAATTTCAGGCGGAGGGAGGTCACAGGGCACAGCTAGCGCTAGATAAAAACATGACATGCTTATAGGCACTTCCTAACATTACGACTGCCGTTCACCATAACAACTTTATAGGGCCTCCGTTCCTTATATTTTACAACCTGAGTTAGTGTCATTTGTCATCCTCATCACAACGTTTATTATATTTGACAATCAACACGTTTTTGTGAGTATCAAGTGCCAAGTTGAGAGAACTTTGTGAAGGTCTTTCGTAGATATGGCAAACGTTAGGTTATAGGTTGTTCTTAGGGTAGAGCGACAAACTTAATTGGATCGTTGGTTGGCAGCTGGAATTTGTGGTTTTCTTGTACGACCTATAATAGCCTAGACACTCAAAAATATTGTAGCATGCGTTTTGGGAGAGATTCAAGACAATAGGGATGTTTACTGACTAAAAAAATATGATTCTAATTAGTCCGTCTGTTAGATTATCGATAAATATTGGAAACGTATTTTTTGTTTTCTCAAATCAATAAAAATTGACGAAGATAAAACGCGTCAAAGATTTGAGTGGGAGGTTGTGACGTCACTGCTCGCTAAGAAATGCCATACTAATGTCTTAGAATATGACGTCACACGAGTTTTCAAAGCACTGTATCGTCTTCATTGTTTGTTTACGTGAAAAAAGAAAAAATATGTGTCCAATATTGTTTTGAAATCAATCTGACGGAATAATTAGATTTTTTTTGTTAACATCCCTATTATCACCATCATTCTATTAATTTGACTTCCTCGTAGTGGTCGTAAGGGCAACTGGTGAACATGAGGTCGGTTGGTATGGTATGGTTGGATGGATAATTGAATATGGTGGATCTTGTTGTGACCTGGAGGTCATGGGTTCAGTTTCCATGGTCTAGGACATTTGCAGGCTTTACCCGATTGTCTGATAAAAAATGATTCCATGCTCCGGAAGGTATGTATAAACGTCCCGGCCACAAAAAGGTGGTCGTCAAACCATGTCAGAGGCCATTGAGGAGGTTCAGAAACTCTGATACTAGTGTGTGTGGGGGGGTAAGACCGTACTGCCCACTCGGTAACTAGAAGACATGAATCATCACCATCATCATTAGCCTATAATGTTTACACTGCAGGGACTCAGGCCTTCTCTCTATGAGAGGGATGGGATATGATCCACCACGCGGGCCCAGTGCGGGTTGGTAGATGTCACATGTTTTAAAAATTTTAGTTTCAAAGACACACCGGTTTGATGAAATAAATTGCACAAAGTAATGCGCCTGATTGGGTTCGAACTCACTGTTCGTAAGTTGGGGCTGCCACCACGACCACCACTGCTCTCTTATACATTTTTTCTTATTAGATCTAACACAATTAAGTTCAATCCACATCAATAATTTATAATCAAGCATAAAACTATCTATCCAACTATCTATTCAATATCAAAGTGAACTCATCCCACACGAAATACAATACTTTTAAAAACGTACAGCCAAGGAGTGGAACACCCTGCCTGCGTCGGTTTTCCCGAGTTCATATAACCCCAATCTATTTAAGTCTCGAGTAAATAGGCTTCTTCTGGGTAAGCTCATTCCATCGTCGACCTCATCTCTGCCCTTAGGGCAAGAGTAAGCCCATATTAAATAAAAAAAAAAAAAAAAAAAAAACTTTTATAAAGGGATTATTTTGTTCCACACTGTGTAAATCCTTATTATTTTAATTTAATTACATTTAATATCTTCTTCAGTAAATAATACATTTTACGTTTTTAATCATGATTAGTTCTGGCTATTTGCCAAGCCAAGCAATAAATAAATGGAGGTGCATGCTGTCTTTTACCTTATGCGTCAGAATATAAAATGCAGTGGTGATTAATGGGCCTACTACACGCACGCACTTCCCCACAGTTTTCGTTCACACTTCACAGTACATCGCGCGTATGGTTGGTAAAACTGTATTACCATTACAAACCACACGCGCGATGTACTGTGTGCATCGTGTAATCCCGCAGGCAAAACTGTGGGGAAGTGCGTGCGTGCAGTAGGCCCATAACGTATGAATGAAAAACTGTTAAGACCGGTTATCATGCTGAATTGTCTTTTTCTCTTTTTTTTTAGTTTCAAATGAGTGTTTATTGAAGCAGTGACGTTTATAAGAACCTGTTTTGTTTGGAGGCTGGAAAATTATCATATTATTATAACTCCTCCCGCTCTAGGCGGGGGTAAGGAAGTGCCAGACTTCTACTGACTAATAACCACCCATGTTCCTTCTTAGCCCTTTGTGGCCGGGGCAGCGGTATCTCTTTCGAACAACCCGCAGCCCCGGTTATAAAAACCTCTCACTTATCTTAAACTTTATTGAAACACAGCACCAAAGTCAAGTTGTTCGATAGTGTACTTTTTTATTAAATAAAAATACAAACGGAATCTTATTACTTTGTGAATTCGTCCCAGCCGCCACGGAAGGCGCTCCGGGCGTCGGGGGCCACGTGATGGCTTCCGGCCACCGTAGACGCGGGCCTGTGGACGGTGAGTAATGGGCTAGCTCGCCGTCCGGCCGTCTTATGACGGCAACAGACCGTGTCGACGGCGCGTTCGTGTTCCACGTGCACCTCGAAGAGATGTCAGCAAGGAGGGGCCCGCAAGGGCCGACGCCCGTTGAGGCTGCGGATTATAGAAAGAAATGACGTGGCCTCGGCACAAGGGCGAAGAAGGAACATGGGTTGGTTTTTAGTCAGCAGAAGTCTGACACTCCCCTTCGCTCTGCCTAAGGGCGAGGGTGGGGGGGTCATTTGATGATTTTCCACCCACCGAAAAAAAAAAAAAGTCGCGACCTTTTTTTGTAACCTTTCAAAACCGTTTGATTTTGACACATAACCTAAACAGGCATAATATCATATAATTCCAATACAAAACACACTCAAACGAAGTCGCGTGAAACAGCTAGCCTATCACAATACCGTTTTCATGCATATTCACGAGAACCGTACGTGTTTGTCCTAGAACTCTTCGTGAATCTAGAACGGCTCGTATTTTTATACCGTTCGATTCTCAATGACCGGGAGAATAGTACTTTGTATTAGAAAGTCAGCCATACTGTTCCCTTCGTATAGCTGACAGATGTCTTTTATTTAAAGCGATTTTAATTAAACGTCTGACAGCCATAGTATGGGACGGAGGGCCCTTAGTATGCTGATCCTACTGCACACCCTCTTTTGTATTGGAGTTTTTTTTTCTTTTCTTAGATACCAGGAAAGAATTCCAATACATTCAAGTATTTGTTTGATCAAAGGTGTTTAAAGTTCATTATCTGGTTAGCCTTTTGTCTAATTTTGGTTTGGATTGGATTCTAGTCTAAACGGATGGAGGTGAATACAGCGTATTCAAATCTAAATGATCTTAATATTAATCTTAAAATGTCTTGAGTGAACATCGTGGTTGGGACCGTAAAACAAATTGTGTTTTGTTGTAAATGTGTTTTGTAATTTTGTGTTTTTGTGATTGAATTTTTGTAACCTTATTAACATAGTTTATGTTCTAATTGTTACTTACCATTATGGATCTTTGTAATCTGTAATAAAAAAATATAAATTGAATTAAAATTTCACGTTTCACAAAAAGCATGTTCGCGTAGGTGCTCTAAAAATCGGTGCTCAGATGGGAATACCTCGTTCTTACACGTTAATCTGTAAAACCACACAACCGATTTCAATGAAATTTTGTGACTAATATGCTTGGTTGATTCTCGCAAAATACATTCCAGGTACCTACATGCCAAAAATAATTTCACCTAATCCAAAATCATAATACTCGTGCCAAACAACGTCAATAATAATGGAAAATGAATTTCGTTCATCCCTGTCTTGATCGAGAGCGTTATCGTGAATAAATAACAGTGCGTCTCGGTCTCGGTATAAGGTCAACGCACACATATAAGTACTGCACGGGATTCAAATCGCATAATGTCATCGATATCGCCAACCAGGCGTGTGCACCCAAAGTTAAGTATGTGACCGTATGAGATAAGCATAACTGGGTGCTCCCCTGTTAATATGTAATTATGTGTAGACTTTGATCAACGGGGTGGTTTTAGTGACTCATAAACCACAAACTAACCCGGTTTTGTCCCCAAGGACCGGTCGCTTTTTTAAAAGCCCGAAAAAAGGATGTCGCCCTGTTAACACTGGTCGGTTAGGTGAAGATGGAGATTATTTAAGTAACTGAGCCAACGGCTCTACTCAAGCAGTTGATGCCTCACCACCAAGCAGGTTCACATCCCGCTGTTAAATTGGTGACTGTTGATTACTTACTAATCGCAAGTCGAGGCGATACCGTTCCCATGCTTATAAATGTGCGTTAACCTTTAAGATGGAAGAGAGTTTTACTTTTATTTTATTGAACGGATATTGTTCGGAAGCGATGGGGGATTCCACTTATCTTTATAGGGAATTCTGTTTGGAGAACGGGAACTCCCGATGTACGTAAATACTTGATAGATACTTGAGTTCGAATCACTCACTTCTTGCAGAGGGATTGTACAAGGAATCGGGTTTTTGTATGGAACGAGGTTTGGCATTGGTGGACGTAAAGCACATAATATCTCAAATTTATCATAATAATATAGTTTCATCATCATCATTTCAGCCGAAAGACGTCCACTGCTGGACATAGGCCTCCCCTAAGTGTCGCCACATTGACCGGTCCCGTGCGTCTCGCATCCAGTGGATCCTCGCAACCTTCACCAAGTCGTCGATTCACCTAGTGGGAGGCCTTCCAACGCAACGTCTTCCGGTTCGCGATCGCCACTCCAGAACTTTCCGGCCCCATCGGGCATCCGTTCTACGAGCAATGTGCTCTGCCCACTGCCACTTATGTTTAGCAATTCTTCGGGCTATGTCGGTAACCTTGGTTCTCATGCGGATATCCTCATTTCTGATTCGATCACGCAAGGAAACTCCGAGCATAGCCCTCTCCATTGCCCTTCGGGTGACTTTAAGCCTTCTGATGAGGCCCATTGTGAGCGACCACGTTTCGGTCCCGTATGTAATCACTGGCAACACACACTGGTCATAGACTTTCGTATTGAGACACTGGGGTAAGTTGGACGAGAAGATACTTCTCAGCTTCCCAAACGCTGCCCAGCCGAGTCGGATTCGACGATTGACCTCTTTCTCAAAGTTGGACCTACCTAACTGGACTGTTTGTCCCAGGTAGACATAATCGTCTACAACTTCGAGTGTAGAGTCTCCGATCATATAGCTTAGCTTGTCGCTAAAGTATCCTACGTTGAAGTCAACTTCCGGTCTAACCAGAAACACCTGAAAAACACTGTCAGAATTTGACGTTTCTGAGTATACGTAACGACTGTCAAATTCCAACAAATGATATTCGGGACCTTCGTCTTATCGCACTTGCTGAAGCATGGAAGAGTCTCGGTACGTAATGGACTTGTTACCCGCCCACAGGTGTGTGGAAGTGTTTTTTCAAATTGATCTTAGTACCTTTTATTAAATATTTTGTTTCTTTGTTTATCTTACATGGTATTAATTTCCTTGTTCCAGAACTGGCAAACTGCATTACCCCACAAATGTGTGCGGGCCACTCTTCGAGGAGGAGCTGGAGTTCTGGGGGCTGGACTCCAACCAGGTGGAACCTTGCTGCTGGTCCACCTACAGCATACACAGGGACACACAGGTTTGTTTATATTAAGGTGTAGTTGGAGGGCTTCTTAAAGTACTCACACGAGTCGTCTCATTAATTTTAAGTTCTAGGGGCTGTTCTAAGGGCAACCAGATTATCTATCTGATGGTTTACCTACAATATCCTAAGGATTGTCAAGAATGAAAGAGGCGATTTTACTGAACGTTGAAATCTTCGTAAATCCCTGCTGATTTCGAGTAATCGGAAATTAAAAAAAAATAACATTATGAACGCTGTTTTTGGAAGTAAAACTTTTGGGAAAATTATTGGTCTAATTGATGTTCCACTATTTGATATGTTCCGGTTAACATTAGAAATTTTCTTACCCATAAACTAAAACATCTCTAAAATAACGTATTATGTAAACAAGTATCCAGGTTCGGTGAATAATCTACAACCGTAATTTTTTAAGGATTACTATCGTAATACGCCTCCGTATTACGATAGTGATCCTTAAGTGTGCCGAAACGCCAGTGTACGTAAATAACCGTAAGTTTTCACGACAAAAATGTGTGCCAAACCTTCCGAATAGTGAATTGGAATAACAACAGGAATTTTGATTTCATAGTAAACGCGGACATTTTACAAAATGCGCCATCCTGACGCTTGATCGCGTCTTTATTTTTCACTCCAATCAAACAAATAAAAAAAAAAAAACTAAAAGCCAATAAAAACTCTTCAGACCATTCTCACACCAAATATTTCCATAGAAATCAAATATTGTTCTCGACACAGCACTAACTCGATTCCCAACAAATTGGTTCAGATTTCCACAGGCTTTTCCTCACCATTCCCAGATTAGATAGCTAGATTGGCAATGATAGAGACTGGTATTGATGGAACTGTTGATCCAAACACGAACTAAAAGAAAAAGCAATAAATTCTGGCCTGACCGGGCGAGCTGCCAAAAAGTCAGAGTAAGCCTTTGGCCTAGACGAATTTTTGGTAAGATTAATTAGTATAAACAAACTGATTTTTGAAAAAGACCTTGTTTCTACTAATAACTTACATTTTGTAAAACAGAATTTATAAGTAAGCTAGTCTGATTTTGAAAAAGCTTCGTACACCCGGCTACAGTGCGATCAAATTATCTTGGCAGCTCCGAACTTCGTGCAGGTCATTTTGTTACAACGAATGTATAAAAGTGTTATGATATTTATTTTATTTGTATTTCTCACTGTTTAAATTAGATATTTTCTGATCGTTTAAGTATTGGTTTATCTGGCAATAACAGTTTTATTCCCAAGTTTACATGCGTAAAATTTCGCAAAGCCTATGTTCAGAGCTGCCAAGATAATTTGATCGCACTGTACTCATCAAGCAATACATTTCCAGTATATCGTGGGTTTTGCTTTTTACAGGATTCCCGTGCAATGAGAATTTATTTTTCTTAATGTGGTTTTGCATAGCGATAGGCCCACTAAAACTGAAAGTGGATTATAGCCCATCCCTCTCATAAATAGGCTTAGGCTTGAGTCCCTGCAGTGGTAACATTATAGGCTGATGATGATAAGGTATTTAGACAGCCTTTGCCTTAAACGGTATTTGAGTTTTTAATTATCCCTTAAGTCGAGTGTTTTTTTAATTAACAGTTTGTCTAACTTACCAAGAATAAAATTGTTCATGTAAGGTGAACGATGAAAATAATTCATAAACGATTTCAGTGAATTCTCCTAACTTGCTAATTTGTTATAACAATTATTATTTTGATCATAAATATCGCTGCTTTTAAATACAACCCTCCATGAATTTCATAATCTCAAAATATATTTTGAAAACAGCCTCACTAATTAACGCTTTCCGAGAATTTAATTCATCCAGTGCTTTCATTACACTATGAAATTCTATTTCCAACCTAGTTCACAAAACAGAATATTTAACCCTGTTTTGAGCATAAACCGAAAATCATGTAAATTAATTGCTATTAAATATCCACCAGATTAATACATAGGTACATATTTACAGTTTGTTATTCCACCTTATAAAATTTAAATTGTAACTTTACGAAGCAAATGGGTTAAGTAAATTAACATCCTGCAAAAGGAGAGGCTGGAGATTAAAGGTACCTAATAATAATATAAACTCTTTTGCAAAAAAAACGGGCACTTCATATTTTTTTCTCTACTTCAATGAAGAAGGACAAGAAACAGGTTTTATTAATTTGACGATGTATTGGCATGTTATTTGAAGAATCCTGGCATGATTCAGTACGTTCCAAATTTAAATTTTGAAATTAACAAAAGGAAAATAATGATTAGTGTAGATTATTGTAAAATTGCTTTACTAATGGCGCGAATTGCTGAAACGATTTTATTACTGATTACTAAAATTTTAAAACTTTTTGGATATTTTCTGCAAATTAAACAATTTTATCTTTCGTTTTACATTAAATACCACTTTTTGACATGAGTGATAAAGCGATAAGGGCCGGTAAAATTATAGCCCTACTTGAAGAAGGTTATTTGCAAACTTACGTGTCTCAGCGGCTAAATGTGAGTCGTTCAACTGTCCAGAGGACTTGGCAACGGTATCAAGAGACCGGTTCGGTCAAAAGAAGACCCGGTTCGGGAAGAAAACGACGCACAGAACCAAGAGATGACCGCTTTTTGGTGAGTCAGGCCTTGCGGAATCGTAAGGCGTCAAGTGTGGACCTGAATAAGAGCCTTGAAGAAGTAAGAGGAGTAGAAGTTAGCTTGTGGACCGTCAGGAGGAGGCTTTTGGCTGCCAATATCAGGAGTTACCGCCCGGCTCGGGGACCTAAATTACTCCGTGAGCACCGTGTTGCTCGACTTCAGTTTGCTCGAAACTGTGCTTCATGGACTCTGGAGGACTGGAATAAAGTATTGTTTTCTGATGAAGCTAGAAACTCCTTGTGTGGAGAGGACCGACGCCGGCGAGTGCTACGAAGACCACGGGAACGCTATGCGGAAGTGTGTTTCGAAGAAATCACTCCTTATGGCGGAGGCTCCGTTATGTTTTGGGCAGCAATTAATTCGACGGGGCGTACGGAGTTAGTTCTCATAGAAAATGGAACATTAAATGCACACCGGTACATAATGGAAGTCCTAATTCCATATGCACAACCCGCATTGACTGCACTTGGGGAAGATTCCATTTTTATGGACGACAATGCTCGCCCGCACCGTTCTGGCGACGTGGAAGCGTACATGCAAGAAGTTGGGATCCGTCGTTTAGATTGGCCAGCTCGAAGTCCTGACCTCAATCCAATTGAGCATGTCTGGGATGTTCTAAAGAGACGGGTAAGATCAGTGCAACATGCTCCACAAAACATCAGGGAGCTAAAAAGAGTCATTGCAGAAGAGTGGGAACGTATTCCTCAAAACGTCATTAAAAACATCGTGGAAAGCATGCCCAGAAGGATTCAAGCTGTGATTTTGGCAAGAGGAGGTCACACTCGTTATTAGGTTATTACATTTGTAACTTTATTTAATTAAACAAAGTAAAAAAATCTTCTTGTCTTTATTGCCGACCACTTCTTATTGTTTGGCCGTGTACATCGGTTTTAAAGAATTCATAGTTTTTTTTTTTTAAATTGCCACAGTTCACTTCACGCGTATTAATTTACACGATTATAAGTATACAGACTACGTCAAACAATTAAATTTCATTGAATTAACTCAAATCGACCTTAGAACGTAAATTTCCTAAGGTGCCCGTTTTTTTTGCAAAGGAGTGTCATAAAACTTCCCGCAGCAACACTTATTATTTTAATATAATATTATTGACGACTGACAGGGCAGAATGGAGGGAAAAAACCAAATGACATGGGATATGGGCAGGAAGATGATGATTATTAATGATGATTATAATCTTCTTATCGAATTGAAGACCCTGTTTTATATGGATATGTCGTTTGCCTCACTCAAATCCTGGAGGGTGCAATTAGTTGTAGTATACATAATGCAGTTTACATTTATTTTAAGTATTTAATTAAGAATGACTTAAATTGTGTATTTAAGATGACAAAATAATGAAGAAAAAGAAGTAAATGATAGCGTTAAAGTTGACAAAGAAGAATGGAAGAAATATTAAGCATCGACCCCAAGTCACATGACAGAAGGGCAGAAGATGATGAAAGAAAATAAATATTTCAGACATCTCAATACCACTTTCACAATTATATGTTCAAAAAATATAATATAGAGACAGTAGTTTTTCCTTATACAATTCATAATAAAATACTCTCAAATAAATTAAGATGAAAATCCCTTTAGTAGGTATAATTTTGAACAATAACCAACTGTTGCTGTCACGGACATCTTACTTAATTAATGTTATAATGTAACGAAATAGAAACTTGACTTACTGACGAAAACCGGAGTTTTGAAGTGGATCTAGTTAATTATAGCTCTTTAATCAAGAGCCAAACCCGTAAACTGTCATGCCCTTGAACTAAAATTAGAAGACGTGGTGGTACTTAACAACCTACACTCTCTTACATAGAGGAGGCGTGGGACTCAATAATAGGTAATTACATGCTAATTATACTCATGTTGCAATTTAATTATATTTCAAAACTATACATTTCATGACATTGACTTCTGACTACGTAACTTCGTAACTTCTTCAAATTCAGAATCTGTTATAACACTTTAATACTTATTTTTCTTTTTGAAATCTCCTTACCACTAATAATTAAAATTTTCAAACACATCGGCACATTTGCCAAACACAGATACGAAAACATCCCGTTGAGTCTGCGGGTTGTTCGAAAGAGATACCGCTGCCTCGACACAAAGGGCTAAGAAGTAACATGGGTGGTTTTAAGTCAGTAGAAGTCTGTCCCTACCGCACTGCCCAGCCGGAGTCATTTGATGATTTCCCACCCTCCAAAGAAAAAGAAAAGCTTCGAATACATTTGAATGCTATTTCGACTCGCTAAGGACCAGTTAGTTTATCTTTAGGATAACAATTTGAATATTTCAAAAAGGTTTACTGCGTCCACTGAAATAAAACTTCCAGAAAAAGCAGTAGAAAGAAAAATCTGGCCTTCAAAATGAGATCATCTATTGTATCTCCGCAAATCGTAAGCCCTTTCAAATCTCCTCCAGTATCTGTCTGGACGAATAAAGACGGGTTGAATGAAGTGAGGCCATCTGAAATCAACCAATAGAAAGCCTGAAATGTCACATTTTCTCAAGATAAGCGATCCTCCGCCGCCTTTAATAGATAGGGACCCTTTCCTTGGGGCTTTAGGGCCTTAGGGCTTCAGATAAGCATCTTAGTCAAGACCCTTTTATTTTTCAGACAGTTTATGTGAAAAGAAGATTTTGAATATAGGGCAAAAAAAGAAATCGAATAAATAAAATAAAAAGCTTTATAGCGTCAAAAATTTGGTTAGTGCAGAAAAATCTTTTATCAAGCTGAAAAAGTTAAAGCAGTCTTTTAATAGTCTTAAATATTCAATTGCACTATCTATACATATAATAAAATGGTAGGAAAGTCAAAACTGTACATTGAATATTTTTTTAAAAGAATACTTGGGGTGTGATCTACAATCGATACCGAAGCCAAAAATATAGTTTTTAGAATTTCTGTCTGTTTGTCTGTATGTATGTCCGGGATAAACTCAAAAAGTACTGCATGGATTTACTTCAAATTTGGCACGAATATTACTAAGAAGTCGGGTCATCCTATAGGCTACATATTATCAAGCTATCACCTACGGGGAACGAGCAGTGAACCTTTATTTCTTCAACGCATTCTGTAACAACGTGTAATCTAACGACGCATATTTAAATGTTGTAATTATGTTAACCATGCTATAAGCTAGCTTTATACTGTAAAAATCACGCAATATAACTAACTTAGGCCGATAAACATAATAATTATTATAATTTTGTAGTATCAAGACAATTTAAAGCAGCGCCATCTATGGGATTTCAAGAACATCAAGTCGAATTACATGTGTAAGTCCTTTTTGGTTCTAGATGATTTAAATTTGATGATGTTGGCGAGGTTAATAGTTGTTTTTAAAAGTCATAGATGGAGTTGTGCATTTTCTTCTTAAACATTGTATCGTCAATTCGTTTCAGAGATGAGCAAGACAATTAAAAAAAATGTGTTTATATAAGTTTTAAGCTGCTTCATCTGTCTTATAAAATTCATCGAGATTGTCTGTGATGAACGCGTGCTGAACACCTGTCTCAGTTCACTTCAAGACGTGGTCATTTCTATCGGCGGCAATCCACTGGTCGAATATGGGTTACCAGCTCCCCAATCAGCACTGCATCAAGACCGTGGAAATCGGGAGTATAACACTGAGACAATTTACGAACCGGGCGAAATGACCACCATACGAAATTACCATGTCGCTTTGTTCTCTTCAGTGCAAAATCAAATTTATGACACCGTCCTTGAAAGCTTTGGGCAAAACCAGGGTAAAATGTTTTTCTTGGATGCTCCTGGTGGAACAGGAAAAACATTAGTTACCACTGGCATAATTGCAGAGGTCAGGAGGCAAGGCAAAATTACCATTGCTGTAGCGTCGTCGGCAATCGCTGCCACACTGTTTTCGCGTGGCAAGACAGCACATACCAATTCCCATCGATTTAGAAAGCGCCGAAACGCCTGTTTGTGGTGTGTCACGTAACAGTGATAAGGGACAGGTGCTCAAGGATTGCTCTCTGATCGTATGGGATGAGTGTACGATGGTCATCACAGGACATCCACAAGAACGAACATTTGATGGGTGGTGTCACAGTTCTGTTCAGTGGCGATTTCCGACACACGCTTCCCGTGGTGACGCTGGGATCGAAGGCTGACGAAGTGAATGCTTCGTTGAAATGATCTTCGTTGTGGTCACGAGTTCGTACACTGCGCTTGACAATTAATATGAGAGCTCGGCACGGCGGCAATGCACGTGCTCAAGAATTCTCCGATGTCCTTCTAAGGCTTGGCGACGGCGAGGAGAGAGGTGGACAGGTGGCGCTTCCAGAGTCTCTTGGTACTTCGGTAGAGTTTTATCCTGCTAAGAAGAACTCATTCGCTGTGTGTACGGGGACATCAGTCGTATACCGCACCAGCAGAATTCTTGGGTGTGCGAGCGGGCCATTTTAACTCCCAAAAATGATCAGACTGCGGCAATTAACGAATGCATTATCTCGGAAATTGAGGGGAATGAAGTGGTCTACACCTCTATAAACACTGTCGTCAAGCAAGATGACGCCACACATTATCCCGTGGAATATCTGAACTCCCTGTCAGCAAGTAGACTTCCAGCGCTTACCATCAAGCTGACGGTCGGTGTCCCGATTATGCTTCTTCGGAACCTATCTCCTTCGAAGTTGTGTAACGGGTACCGCCTTAAAGTCATCTCGCTCCACAGACACACCATTGAGGCGAAAATTCTTACGGGTTGTGGAGTCGGCGAGGCAGTATTTATACCACGTATTCCACTCATAGCTCATAACTTCCCGATCCAGTTCAAGCGCGTACAATTCCCCGTGAGTGTTTGCTGAGCGATGACCATCAATAAGTCGCAGGGGCAAACACTGAGGGCAGCGGGTGTCGACCTCAGGACGAGCTGCTTCTCACACAAGCAGCTGTAGGTACGTCGCTTGCTCCCGCGTCACCAGTCCTGACTCTCTTTATATTTTGGCTGCGGATAGCCAACCCACTATTTGTTTATCGAAAATTCCTTTAAGTATGTTATTTTTACCCTATTTTGTAACCTCATTCATTGTTTTCTCCATCTGCTTCAGTCACAACTTATGACTTAATTTATATTAACAGGAGAATCACCATAAAGTCATTTATTCAAAGCAGGCTGAAAATCAGCACTTTTTGAAGGTCAATTTTACAAAAGACCTTCTCACTCTGTTACTGTACTTTCTGTAGATATGAAATGTTAAGAGAGAGAAACGGGTAAATGAGTGAACGATATTTATAAACAAAGTGTAATCGTAGGTATTTTTGGTGCTGTATAGCGTACACGCGGTACACGCAGACGACGTCGCGGGCAGCAGCTAGTACAGCAATATTTAAAATGTCACTTATGGGATATCTTTCGTGATTATCCTTTGTTTTGAGTTCCCGATATTTCCCGCCATGATCGCGGGTTATTTTAAATATAGTTATGAACCGTGAAAGCTTAAAACACTATACAGCAATGTTTTCAATTGGCAGTTATTTTATGTATCATCGTTCTCTTGTCCTTTTCAAAATCAAAATCAAAGCATTTATTTCAAGTAAGCCGTTACAGGCACTTTTGAATAGTCGAATTAAACTAACTGCGGCACTCAGAGATATCCAACGATTACTCAAGCCGCCACCCAGCAAAGGCCTGACATACTTTTGTATGACAAAACTGCCAAAAACCTTTACCAATACCTTTATCTCAATCTATTTGGTAGACGCAGCATGTCTTCTTCTTCCTAGCTTCTGTATTACTCATCTCATCAGACACTACATTCTTGCCATATCATCTTTTACACAGTCCATCCATTGTTTCCATGGATAACATTATTTTGTTTTATTTATCGATGATTTGATAGGCGAGGTTCTTCAGAAAGGACAGGAGCGTAGTACTCGTAACCGGCGTGCGTGTATGACCAGATGTATGAATGTGGACGAGGCAAAAGGAGTATCTAAGAATCGTAGCAGATGACGTTCTGTGGTTCCTGTCTACCCCCATGAGAAAACGACTTGAGTTTATGTATGAATGTATGTATGATTTAATAACCAAACAAAGAAGTTTCAACAGCAACATCAAAACTTGTAGACATAGGTCCCTACCAGTCTCCTCATACCAATCTTGACATTAACATACAAAGGGTTTTCAAAGCGGTATCTGCCATTCATCGCAACGTGGACTGAAGATCCTAACTGTCAGTCACGTTGATGGATGAACCGCCTTGTGTCTCATGTGGCAAGTGAACTGGCTTATCTTGGGATAAGGGATGTAGGGACCCTTTTTTGCTGGATTGGGGTCTATTTTTTTGGACATGACCAAAATGGAAGTCCTTTTGGTTAATACAGGGTGTGGACGGACACGTCATGAAGATGTCAAAGAGGCATTCTGTAAATCAAACTAAGAATCACTGCGCAAAAATTATCGGTGAAAAACGTGAAAAATTACGGTTTACGGTAGCGCTTAATGCACGGTCAACGAATTTGAGTGCCTAACACGCTCTCTGCTATGAATAGGCACTACGTGATCGCTCCCTGTACGGCGTCTTCCAAACCAGACCCTCCAGGGACAGGAAACCATATAGTACCAACGATAAAATTACCCAGGCTGCCTACCACTACCTGTAAAGGTATGGTCCAGAACACAAAAACAAAATGACGGGAATACTCGTAGTAAATGTGCCTAAAAATTTTGTAATTGACAAAGTATTATAGTACCTACTTCAGTGGTGCAGCGATAGC
This sequence comes from Diarsia dahlii, assembly GCA_949775195.1. Classification (NCBI taxonomy): domain Eukaryota; kingdom Metazoa; phylum Arthropoda; class Insecta; order Lepidoptera; family Noctuidae; genus Diarsia; species Diarsia dahlii. The sequence continues at coordinate 18,349,871 of OX459211.1, forward strand.
AGGAGCAGTGGTGGCCCAGTGGTGGCGGCCCCGACTGAGCAGTGGTGGCCTAGTGGTGGCGGCCCCGACTTACGAACTGTGAGTCGTGGGTTCGAACCCCGTCAGGCGCATTACTTTGTGTAATTTATTTCATCACCACTGCTCCCAAAACGGTGAAGGAAAACATCGTGAGGAAACCGGCATGTCTTAGAACCAAAAATTCGAAGATATGTGACATCTACCAATCCGCACTGGGCCCGCGTGGTAGATTATAGCCCATCCCTCTCCTAGAGAGGAGGCCTGAGTCCCTGCAGTGGGAACATTATAGGCTGATGATGATACCTACTTCAACCCAACATTCACGATAATTCCTATAAATAAAACATTCGTTCCCAATACATTTTCAGTAGTAGGTAATTTAATTTTCGGTTGGTAACAGGAAAACAATCACCACTGTAGGCGTTGATAGCCTATCCCCTAACCCCGTATAATTAGGTTACACGTGAATCGTATTTGTAGCTATTGTATTCAAGTACTCGTTAATCTTAATTTAGTTTGTAACGATAATCTGTTGTTACAAGCACTTAGTAGGGTAACATTTACATAAACATAATTGATTTAACGTTTGAAAATATTCTAGAATATTATATTTGAAAAAGGGGAGGCGTATATGTATGTTAGTCTGTGAGGTATTTATCTATGGGCCAAAGTAAACTGAAAATTAATATATGTTATATGTTATGTTTTATAACCAGCAATACATGATTCTGGGCTAATATGACGATGATGATGATATTTATTTTTCTAAGGCTTGTTCAAAATAGCCGCATTTATGCCACACAGTCAGAAGGCATCGCGATTGACCTCGTAGAAGATGGCGAGACGATCTGGACAAAACCGGCTATAGAAGTTATAGGCGAAAAATCCTAAGCAGCAAAAAAACTGCGGATCCCTTGAAACCAGACATACAAGTGACATGATTCATGTGTTTAATATTTCTTCCTAAAAATTAGACACAGCAACAGTTGCTGACAAAAACTGTTTGCTAAGGAATGTTTAGTGTAACATTACAAATAAATTACAAATATTACAAATAATTTATTTTCATTCACAAGTTATGTACTACATCTAGTGTTAGAAGTGACCTTTTAGACAAAAAAATGCCTGTGTTAGGTCACTTCGCTCTTCCAAATCTTTAAGTTACGTGGTGTACCAACAATTTTGGACCTTATTATCTAATGAAAACATTTCAAAGTAACAATAATAACAAAATAAAAAAGTTTAACAATACCTATGCTAATTATGAAACTACACAATTAAAAATAACTTACAACAACAAACTATTTAATTTAGCAGCTAATAGTAATAAAAACAACAACATTAATGATATTATGTCTCAATAGAAGCCACGGAGTCTGGATTTTTGCTCGGTTGTTGGGAATAGGCTCGCCCCCTCTTACACGTAACGTAAACATACTGGAGAAATGTGACTGTACTGTTAAGTACACCTTTGCCTAACCTTTCAGGGATTACAGGCATGTTGTTAAGTTTAGAAGATATCTTAACATAAAAAAGTTAGTCAACAAAAAACTACAGATCCCTAAATAAGCGACATGATTCATGTGTTTTATTTCGCCATATTTTCTCCCTATAATCAGAAACAGCAACAGTTGCTGACATAAACTGTTTGCTAACGAATGTTTAGTGTAACGCTACTGGTATTTTTTGTTTCGTGAGTTATTTATTTAACGTGAACCTTTGGCACGGAAGTTGTATTTCATGGGTTCGCTCCGTCATGCCGTTTGCTGTGGGGCTATGAGTTCAGCGGATTGGCACGGTTTAGTTCAATTGAACAGTGGTCTGAAAGTGTAATCGCAAAATATGCAACATGACCAGTCATATCTTGTGATTGCGTTAACTAATAAGTTTGGTTTTTTCACAGCTGCAATATAATTATTTTAAATTCAATTAACTGATATAATTTTTAACTCGATACCTTTACGATTTTCTGAGAAAAAGGACACTACAGTGATCCTATAAGGCTTCCTTTTAAGGGACGGAATCCTTAAAAGATTATTTTACACAGCAAAAATAATAAAATTCCAGCAACTCGACTACACATGGAGTGCTGGTTTATTACCCCAGAATTGTTTTACTTATTAATGACGTAACTATTACCTAGATTGAAAAAAAAAAAAATTTGGGCCACATTTTCCAACTGTTTGATCTTCATTGTACCCATTGTATTATTGTAAACCATGAACTTAGTCCCACCAGGGAGAAAATGCAACTATCGAAAACATTCAACGTCGATACGTCGGTGTATACTTACCCTTCATCCTTCCACCAGAAGTCACAGAAAGGCAAACTCAATACCTAAACAAAATTTCGTGAAGAATCCCATCCTGGCTCCACCCAAGTCAGCTGTGAAGTCGACATAAAACGGCAGACAATTGCTTGAACGCTAACACCGCTCATATCGCTAGCGAAAGAGCTGGTCGTATCTCTTTGTTACGTTAGCTTGTGCAGCGCTTGTGTAAGCACTGTAGCTTCTGTAAGCGTTGCAGCTTGTATTTGTAGCTTGTTTTGTGTACAGCGCAGCGATTGTAAGTGATATTGCTTCGTCTTGTCTTTGGTTCGTTTTGTAGAATTTTTAAGAGGAAATCAAATATTTTTTTTTATTAAAAGAATTTCAATTCAATTCATTACCATGATCATGTCATACCCGATTTCGGTCAAAGTCACTAAATTCAACGGCTTTATAGAGTGATTGTCGAAAGCTTTGGTGTTCTTCTCTTCATGTGCTTTTATTTACGGTACATATTAAAAGAGCATCCATGACTTATGCTAGACAAAGTAACATTTGGTGCCTAGTCTGAAATGTATCAAATCCAGATTGCCAGAAGCTACCGAAAAGATTATGTAAATCTTGTTGAAAGTTTTGGTAGAATACTAAAGACTTTACTGTCATGAGTATATCATAAGTATTTGTGCCGACGATGCATCGTTGAAATGATCATGAAATCATTGTTGTCTTGCAAGAAAACGATGATTTTATCTAATACTCGCAACTCAACTGCGTGATTCATTTTGAGAATTTATTATATTACTCATACTACCTACGATGATGTTTCACCAAATAACTTACTTAAAACCATAAAACAGACTTCTCACTGTAAATAAATTTTATTGTATAGTAAACAAATAAACATCGGACTACTAACAAAAGAAGAAAACTTTATGATGATAGAAACATCTTAAATCAAAATAATAAAAGTTTCAGTAAATCTATAGTTATGGCTTAACTTATAACCTGGAGTATAAAACTGCATCCATTTGGATTCTGTCCAGTTCACATATTGTTTTGAAAGCTAGACGAGGAATTGGAAGAAATGGAATATGGAGAGGGATGTGATCAAGAGGTCACATCATTATAATGTCATGCACGAAACATGATATTATAATGATGTGACCTCTTGATCACATCCCTCTTAGGCAAGGAGGACCAACGTTATCGTATTGGCCATAGGGCTTCCGACCAGAGATTTCAGCAGTTTATAGTTCTGTAACAAGAAAAAGATTTTAAGCTGTTTTTCTGTTAGCAGAACTATGAAATGTATTCTATTTGATACTAGCTTTTGCCAGCGGCTTCGCCCGCGTGAAAATGACGATTTTCGATACAAACTTTCATCCCCTATTTAACTACCTTAGGGGTTGAATTTCAAAAAATCCTTCCTTATTCCTTGTCTACATTATAAAGGGAACCTCTGTGCAAAATTTCAGCTTTCTAGGTCCAACGGTTTGGGCTGGGCGTTGATGAGTCAGTCAGTCAGTCAGTCAGTCAGTCAGTCAGGACTTCTCTTTTTATTTATATAGATATAATTTTGTGAGAGTGTTATGCCAGGAATTCTTAGAAAAAAGGCTTCTTACTACTCACTGGAACGCTTTAACCAAGCTTGAAGCTGGTCATGAATGGCTTAAGGGAGGGTGCATCCTCACTAACTGTGACCATCATCAATAGCGTATACGGTTGAAAATCCAGTCTTATTCCCAAATCATTATACGTTCGCATTGCAGAGTAATTAAAAACTACGTGTAATTAATACTCCACTTTCAGTATTTCATCCATGAAACAAACAAATACACAATTTATCGGAAACCTTTCCGTTCATTTACAAATAAATTGACATGAAATGTTATTACGTGGAAATGGGGGGAAATTCAATACAGGGGAGCATTACTTCTCAGTTATTTATGGTCGGGTAGGTAGATAATAATTTCAGTATATTTTAAACTGATATTTTGTAGCTGTAAAATATTTATACTTTGTTGTATCCAATTTAATGTTCATTTGTCTTAAAGCTTTTTACTGGGAATGTAAAAAATTATTATGGTTGTTCTTTGTATAATAGTCTTTTCTTGAATTGAAATTATTTAATTTAGGACTTTCGTCTAGAAGGGTTAGCTTGATTGATGTATAAGAGTTGTAACGTCAAAGTGGCAGATAGATGGATAAAGTATACTGTTTTTTACCAACATTTTTACAAAGCTCTTTTAGTACATCATTCCTGGGTATAATGGAGAGTAAATTATTAACCAAAAATAGTTTATTTTATTTTATGGAAGGTGTTGCAATTTTAAATACGAATCAAAATGGCGATGACTATTAATGGCACATCGGATAGAAATATATCTTATTCGATTATCTAAATGAAACAAAACTGTGCACGTGAAGCAAAATTTAAACCAGACTATTGTAGAAAGAATTGTTTTCATTCATAATTCACTCACTTTAACGTTAAAATCCTTTATGCAAAGCCTCTGAATGTGATTTCTGAAATCCTGGCACCAGTTTTAACTGATACTGCCTTGTTGAAAAAAAGCGCTACATTAAAGACATTTTTCAATGTTTTACTTCTTTTGTATTTATTTATTTTATTTTATATTTTTTTTAAAACATAAAAAAAGTAAAAAGTATAAAATTAGCAATTAATACTGAAGGTTACGAAAACGTTATCCGTCTTGTGAAAAAGGCGGTTTTGTCAGGCACAGGGGAATCATCTGATTGCCAGAGATAAAAAAGTATTTTAATACGATTTGTACGTGTTCAAAATTTTATTAAATTGCGACTCGGGACTGTTTTTTTCATGGCTAAAATAAATTCGTAGGTACCTACTATGGCATATTGTTCTAGATAATGCTTGTGAATTCGCCCGCATTCAGCTATTAAATTATCTTACAGAAATTTTCTCCACTGTTCTAAAAATGACGCAGTCCCAAGCGCACCCACGGCAAATAGTAAAAGGAACAGTCCATTTTTAGTCGGTTAAAATCCAACATAACCCTTTTTTAACCGACTTCCCAAAAAGGAGGAGGTTCTTAATTCGATTGGTATGTTTTTTTTTTATGTATGTACACCGATTACGCTGCGATTTATGATCCGATTTACGTGATTCTTTTTTAGTTTGATGCGGAATAGTTGCCATTTGGTCCCATAAAAATTTAGTATAGTTTGGCCAAGTACTTTCCATTTTATGAAGATTTTTCTTAATTTATGAACATTTTTCGTTTATGTGTGTTCGCGAATAACTTCGTCGTTTATGAACCAATTTTGATGATTCTTTTTTATTGTGAAGGAGATATTTTAAGGGTGGTAGAACTCGAGGGCAACCCTCAAATAATACGTGTTTTTTTGTCGAATGTTAGGTTTCTTAGTCGAATGTTAAATGTATAGTAAATATTTCTATAGGATATTAAAACTAAAAATGAAAAAATAAAAAACTTTTTTCCAAAAAAAAACAACTGACTTCAAAAACACCAAAAAGTGAAAAATAAACTCAGAAGAAAAATCTGCTTCTGAAGTCGGTGGCAAAAAAACGAAATGATACAAACAAATGACACCGACTTCAGAAGCTGATTTTTCTTCTGTTTATTTTTCACGTTTTGGTGTTTTTGAAGTCAGTTGTTTTTTTTTGGAAAAAAGTTTTTTATTTTTTCATTTTTTTTTGTTAAAGTTTTTTTTGTTTAGTAGGATGGGAAATCTTCAAATCCCGCTCTGAGTGGAGCGGAAGGGAGTGTCAGACTTTTGTTAGTATCTCCTTCGAACAACCCTCGGCTCCGGCAGGGGGTCCAACATAACCCTCCACTTGCCCCAGACGGAGGCCATCAATGAGGACATTCCCACTCAAACAAAAAAACTGGCCAAGTGCAAGTCGGGCTTGCTCATGAAGGGTTCCGTACTTAGACTTCTTATAGGTTTTCCTGTAATCTATACGTGTTGAACTAATTTTTGTATTTTTTTTAGAATTTTAGGCTCAGTAGTTTCGGAGATTAGGGGGGGGATGGTCGGACAGACAGACAGACACACGAGTGATACTATAAGGGTTCCGTTTTTTATTTTCAGGTACGGAACCCTAAAAACATCGTAATAAAAGCCTATTCGTACCTAGTCCAAATTTCATCAAAATCCTTTCGTCGTTAACACGTGAATATGGTACAAACAGACAGACATAAAGCCTACTTTCGAATTTACGAGTATATTAATAAGACTCTTTTTATCCCAAACTTCTAACTTTCCTGCTCACAAATACTAATAACTTCAAAAAACTAAAACCCGACTAGGTACGACAAAAAAAACGACGCTGAAAAAGTATGAAACAAGATTTTCAGGATAGAACAAAAAGAAAAGCCGTAGTCACACGGTATTAAAGTGTTTAGGTTGGTACCTATAACGTGTGACTACGGCTTTTCTTTTTGTTCTATCCTGAAAATCTTGTTTCATACTTTTTCAGCGTCGTTTTTTTTGTCGTAGTCGGGTTTTAGTTTTTAACTTTTTTTATTTAAACAATTTTGGTGTTAAATATTTTTTTTACTCTTGAATTTTAATTTAATTTTGTCCACTAGAGGGCGTGATTATAAATTTGAGCAATATTTTGGAAATGTACAAGTGAGGCCCTTTTAAATGATACCAAACACGGCGTGTTTATCTCCATTTTTATTTTTTAAGCCTTACTTTTTATCCGCTAGAGGGCGCCAAATCGCTTTTAGTGACATGTCACGTAGCCTATGTTCAGCAGAAAATTAAGACGGTTCTAACGATACCTCATTATGTCGAGTTCCGATAAGTAGATTAGAAGCTATGAGGGAACAGATGAAGATACACACATACATACATACATACATAGCCAGTCAAAATCATAACCCTCCTTTGGCTTTGCCGTAGTCGGGTAAAAAGACTAGGTAATACTATTATGTTTCCTACCTCCTACCGTCGCTCTTCTATTATATCGGCATTAGGACCCGGAAGTCGCCTCGTGAGCTCGAGTCTTCCGGTCCGACTTACGTTGTGAATAGCGATTGAGATGCGAGAGTTCGTGTTTTATATTATGTATTGTATTGTTGGGGTATTGTTGGACTGGAAGTATATTATGGGTATGCTTTAGTTAGAGAGGTCTTACAGTAATTGGCCATGATGACCTTAGGCTATTCTTAACAAATAATACTAAATATTTTACCATTGAGTATGAAAAAAATGTCAAGAGTTTCTTTCAGACTGGCAATAAATAGTGATTTAACTTTTTTTTTTTGAGTGTGAGATTTCATCAAATGACTCCTCCCGCTCTGGGCAGAGCGGTAGGGAGTGTCAGACTCCTTTTGACTAAAAACCACCCGCATGTTCCTTCTTAGTCCTTTCCCCGTTGGGACTCGTTGGTCTAGTACAGGGATGGCGAACCTCTAAGGATCAACGTGCCATTTTTTCTAAAAAAATGTTTATTGTAAGGTTACACGTGCCGTCAAATAATATTGCTTAGTCTTTATTGGCAGATAATTAAACAAAATAATGTTAACTAACAGCTCTTTCTTTGCTACCTAAAAGAAAAACTTGACTTATGTCGTAATAATTTTTCAATTCTACGTGTAATTCAAATTAAAGTAAGATTGAATCTTGGACTGGACTCCTCTACCAAACGGTTCCTAATCGATTCTTATGTTAGGTATACATCTCTGAAAATAATGACTCGTACAAAACGATGCCTATAGTTGAAAATATTATGGTTAAGAATTCGGTGGCGTGCCTAAAATATTCTGCAACGTGCCATCTATGGCACGCGTGCCATTGGTTCGCCATCCCTGGTCTAGTAGTTGTAAGCACGGTTGCTACTCATGAAATCCTGGGTACGAGTCCCAGATCTTCCTGGCCGGCCAATGACCACTTCAGCTTACTCTCTCAAAGATTATTGACTAGTAGATAAGACAGTAAGACAATTTCAACCTTACCGATATCGATTACCGTGAATTGTTGTCAAAAGTTGTAAGGCAACTATGAGCACGACTACACTAAGTTACAACGTTGTTTTTCTTCTAAATCTCTCTTTAATCTATTGTTTGAACAGTATTAATACTGTAAACATTAACTAACTGGGTTCCAAAGTAAATATTCTTGAGTACACGATCCTTGTAACGCGTCTTCAATAAAAACATGGTTAGGTACGTTTAAAGCCTATTTGCTTTGAAAAGCTGCGCCAATCCGCTTTACATTATTAAATAGACAGAAATTAATTGTAAATAAAGGTTGCAGTCACAAGGCAATTGTGTTCAGAAGGCTCACTACAGATATTCAAAAGGGCGAAGTATACCATTGTCAATGACCTGTCATTATGGCAACCATATTTTTTTTGGGTGTGCAGAATCATCAAATTTTAATGATTCCTACCGCTCTGGGCAGAGCGGTACTTCTACCTTACTTGACTACTACCTTCTAACTCCTACCTTTGTTACGAGGCCGCGGTACCTCTATCGAAGAACCCACAGCCCCGACGGGATGGCAACCATTCTAAGTCAACGTCGTTTTCACAAACATATATGTTGGTTGGTGGGCTTCCAGTTCGACGGCACACCTGAATACTCATGAATGTGCCTCACTTCTTCAACCTACTAATAGGCTATCCTTGGTATAGGTCGCGCCATGTAAAAAGAACGCTGACAGTTATGTCAAACATGACTATTTTTTTCAAATTTCAGCTTATTCCAAAGAACTAAGGAGCTAGTGAAATTTGAATTAGGATTCTAACAATATTACAATTACACTTAACACAGTCACAGTAGCCTAGTACTTCAGAACGCGACTGTATAACGTGCGCAACAGTATCCCCTCCACTGCGCTCAGCGCTCTTTTTACGTGGCGCGAGGTATAAGACTAGTTGTCAGAGTTTCTGGTCACTGACTACTTGTACAGACTATCAATCTAGATCTACCGATGACGGTCAGGTGTCAATCAGCCCATCTGGCAATCTGGCACATTTTCATTCACATACTTTGGTTTTTATAGTATAATTCTTGGTTGTTCAGCAATGATTTATCGAAATAGTTGTTATAATATTTTCAGTGAAAATCTAAACGAAAAGTGAACGGTATCTGAATTATAGTACTCATAAATGACCTAAGATTATTTTTTTAAATAAATTATTTATAAGACTATACTAAATATATAAACTAAACTAACTTAAATACAACTAACTATAAAAGGGCATCGAAAAACTCCCCCTCAACGCTGTCAGCAGGTAAAGTACCCAAGAGACTGGCAGCGTTGCCGCGTTGTATGGCAACACTTAGCCTCTGGCCAAAGAAAAAGCCAGCCCTTGGGTCGGAGGAAGCGTCAACAAGGCGTTTGGAAATATCCTTATAAAGATTATTTATTTATTTTTGAGAGTTTGCAGTCGTTGCTTACATTCAAGTCTGGCTAACTAATGGATAGGTACCGCAGACACATCAGACATAAATATTCGATTAAAACACAATAAACATAAAACCAGGCGTCTGAAACAAAATAACTTGAGTGCGTTTAATAAACTTCCTATCATGTTTCTCATACTTTGAAAAAAATGAGACTTTTGAATATTCTATGGCACTGCATCTTGAATGTTTCAAATCTCATTAGGAAGGCGTATTGTTTTGAGTTTTATGCAAATTTTGCGGAATATTATGCATAGCTTTGTGGCCAGAGTTGTTGATTCACCATAATGTTTGACTTTCAAGTATTTGTGGCTTTTCATGACAGAGGGGATTAAATTAAGCTCTTACTCTAACTATTAGAAATCATTGTAAGGTCAATTTGAGATTAAATCCTACTAATATTATAAATGGGAAAGTTTGTGAGAATGGATGGATGTTTGTTGCTCTTTCACGCAAAAACTGCATACCGGATTTGTATGAAATTTTGCACACTGATAGTTTATAACCTGGATTAACACATAGGGAACTTTTAATCCCGGTAATATGATCCCGTAGGTCCATTTATCAAATACCACGGGAGAGAAGCCGCGGGCATAAGCTAGTTTAAAATAAATGTGTTTACAGAAAATAAATGCACAGTTTCAACTACCCATTTCGTAAAGAAGTACCAACAATAAACTGGAAATATATCGAAATCTCTTAAATAACTGTTATGTCTCTTGGGAATCCAGAATCTGCCACAATATCTTCCATCTTCGGCTCCCAAATCCCAATTATGGACCATGTAAATAAAAAAGACCCTAAGTCTTCCTCATAATAATATTTGCAATACCCCACACATCTTTTCGAAAATCTACCCAGAAATAAGGCAATCTTACCCTTCTAAAAACAATATAAAACTCAATTGCCACACAATATTCAAATTTACACTGGGGTCATAAAGTTGAGACAGAGGATATTAATTTTCTTTGATAGACTATTTACATAGAAAAAGGGTTGTTTGTGTTATAAGGTTTAATGAATACATGATTAGGTTCAGGCGGGAATGGCGAAGGCGGTTAGCGTCTGATGACATGCAAATGCTATGTATAATGATATTTGCACGTCATTTGAAGGAGCCTTGTGTTCGAAACCTCATTAGTGGGGATAATTTACATAAAGTGTCTCATTTAGAAAACCTTAGTGAAAATTAAAAATCTGATTAAACCTTAGAAATAATTAGAAGAATGGAACCAAGATGTTTCGATATTACTTTATCAAGTTCTTTTTTCTATTTTTATTAGCTTACATGCCTACATCTTGTGACCTTACGGTTTTTCTGGCTCCGTAACGTACGTTACGTTTTGCTGGTAGTAGCCAGCAAAACCGTAAGGTCACAATCTTTACTAGTAACCCATTTATGGAGCTCGTATTTCGGGTTAAAAGGAAACTATTCCAACCCTAAACTAGGCACACTGGTCAGTTTAAGTAACATAATCGTAATCTCAGAAAGCTGCGGGTTGTTCGAAAGAGATACCGCAGCCTGGGACAAAAAAGGCTAAGATGTAACATAGGTGATTTTTAGACAGTAGAAGACACTCTCTACCGCTCCACTCAGAGTTGGAGGAATCATTTGATGATTTTCCACACTCCAAAGAATAAAAAAGACAAACAAAATCTATAAAAAATAAATGAAAGCTCAGAAGAATCTATCTATTTTGTTTTAGTTTTGTTTTTTTTTAAAAAAAACGTTGCCCCACACTAGGAATTTTTCCTGTATCATGAGTGCGTTCACAAACATTTAAACTCACATGCACAAATACCCAGTCCCGGAACAACTATCTGTAGGTCATACAAATATTTGTTCCGTGCGGGGATCGAACCCGCGACACGCAGCGCAGCAGTCCATTGCTTGAGCCACTGTGCCAACCGTGCCAATATTCTTCAGCTTTGTTTATTTTTTTTATATGTTTGCTTACAAGTTTACGGTTGAAAAACTCACTATACTAACATACAATCATAATTATCAAATAATTACTAGTACACACACAAGCTAAGCTTAATCAATAGAACGCGAATTTGTGGAAGCATTAATCAGTATAAACGTAATTAACGATATACATATTGTCTATCTAGGTACTTAGCTGCTGTAACTGAGTTCAAATGGCACTATTCTGTCTTTATTTAGTACCTCTTAAGATACAGAGCTAAAAAATACTAAGGTAGGGATGCTAAAACCTGTTTCCATTATCACTAAGTGACAACTAAATGGATAGGTACCCAAATGATAACGAACAATTGGAATTTTAAATCTCGAACGAGCGTTAGAAACTTTTAGAAAAAGATTTAAATATGCCATTTGTCCCTCCTCATTACAATACATGTACATAGTACAAGACAGTCGAGTCTCTCAACTTTTCTGTAACTGGGTATCTAAAATAATAAAAAATAAATAACAAAAAAATCCATTAAACATTGTCTCCCTAAGTACAAAATACGTACCACCCTAATCAAATTATACAAAAACACAAAATTCTAAGAGTAAAATCAGATTTTCAGTTAACGATGTTTTGACAGCCGTCATTTATATTAATAACTTTAGGGAATAAAGTTTATTTTTCTGTATCTATGAAAGGCTAACCTTTCATAGATACAGAAGAATAAACTTTATTCTTTATTTACTTGTCTAAACAAGTTCATAGACTGGATAGGACTAATCACATTTGTGAAATATAAAATTCTTGCATGAGATGTAAAAATTTAGATTGATTGTCAGGTCGGGTGAATTGTCATTGGATTTTTTCATCAGGAACTTCTCAGTAGCAGGAGCTCGTGGCTTACTAATAACTGCCACTCGGGTCAATCTTTAGGTTAAGCCGCGCTTGCCTAGGTTGGTCTGTGGATGGACGACCACTCATTTCATACCGAGTTTCCTCTGTGCCTCGGAAAACACGTTAAGCTGTTTGGTCCCGGCTGCCATATCTCTGCGGTATCTTTGGCAGTCGTTACAGGTAGTCAGTGACCTGAAAGTCTGACAACCAGTCTTACCAAAGGGTAGCCTACCTGACCTCCACAACCTAGAATACTGGGTAGTATTATACCATGTAAAATACTGGTATTAAGCTACATCCGGTTAGAATGGAAGCCGATCCCAACATAGTTGCGAAAAGGCTAGGCAGATGATGAACACCTCAGTAGCAGCCACGCATATATTATCTGGATGTGTGCCCGTGTAATAAGGGGCATGCATATTGCCAGAAAATATGCTTGCCCCTTATTTCCCAGTTTTGTAGGGACTTAAACAAAACTCGTGAAATGTGGCTGTACCATAGCGTTGGCCCGCAGTTACGAGAGTAGGCAGCTCAAGGTATCACAAAGATACCTCAAAAATAACAAAACTCTGTACTGTAATAAGATTTATTACTGTCCATGGCAATCTCTATTTCTGATTCTAATTCTTTGAAACTCAAACAGAACTTATCCAAAGAAAAACTTGGTATAAACTTGGTAGAAAAGCTTGATACACGTTATCGTTTGCATGAACAATTGTTATTCGTTCCAATGATGTTTTGAACACGATACAAAGTTTTTCATCATAAATCTTCAACACGTAACCCTTAGGCTGCAAAATCGACAAACCTTTTCAAACATTGTAAAGTAGCTCGCCCTAATTTGCCTAAACAAATCACATTTTATTCCGCACCGAATGGGTATCAGGGAAAACGTCGGATGAGTTCCAAACGACGCGTAAGTGCGTGCCTAGGTAACTTTGTTAGGCTGCGACCATGGGATGAGAGGGAGCGGGTAGGTTTTTTTTTAGATCATCCATACGAGAGACCGCCTCGCCTTTGCCAACTATATTGAAGTTGGGTTCCAGTCTTACTAGATGCAGTTGAATATTCCTAACCGGGCAGAAACAGAGTCATCTTCATCATGATTAGCCTACAGCAGTCCAGTGCTGAACGTAGGGATCTTCAATCACACGCCACTTAATTACTGGACTCCTATCATGTCTCATCCAATTGGAACTACCCTGCGAAGGTCGTACCTCCTTTGAGTCTGAGGGCATCCCACCTAACGCAGAAACATAGTAAAAACTTTTCCAATACTTAACTTAAATTAATATTTCAAAGTTAATTAAGGTCACTGAAAATCGTACCTATACTTTTTAGAAACTTGAAAAAACTAGTTTAGGCTTGGAGATTCGATTTTCTTCTATTTGAGTTCTGAACACATTATAAAGGTTTAGGAGAGGGAGGATCCTCCGACCACACGGGAGTTGTGTCGGGTTTTTTCTATGTGATCTTAAGTCGCGGAATTATTTTTGGTAAGATTTCGAATTTTAATGTTAGTTCTTAATTTGTGTCATAGATGGCGCTGTATTACATTTTGTAGTAACTTGACATAGTATTTTTTTGACTGAACGCAAGACATATAATTGTGTAAGGAATGATAAATAGGAATAAATCATAGCGTGACGATTGACAGGTGAGGATGGAAGAAAATAACATGTTGCTTCGACCCCAAATAACATAGAACAAGGACAGGAAGACGATGATGTTGATGTAGTACTCTTTTGTTAAGCCGCTACATACTTACAAACTTTTATCAGAGTTTTACAAGTACTACACTTAAATACATGTTTATAGCTGACAGGTCGCGTCTGCCTCTGCATTCGCTCCCACCTTTTCAACGACCGGTTAGAAAGGGTGGCCATTTTTATGTAAATCGACAAAGATGTAGGCTCGCCGTCGAAAATATTTGCAGGGTCGCGTTGACACCTGATCGCGTTTGCAGGGTTAGGGGGATCGTTCCTCTTTATGAGACGAGTATTTCATGTTCATGAGGCATCAGCTGTTTCGTATTGGTATGAAAATTTGCTGAAAAAACCGTTTTTTTTTCAGGGGTTTTGCTTTTATTTATAGGGATGAGGTTGTACTTGATATCTGGGTGTTTTGTTTGCAGTTTAAATTTTTGAGCAGCTGAATAAGAGAAGGTGTTAATCAAAATTTAACAGCGGTTGAAAGTCTTAGTCCAGATAGTGAACTGTAGGGAGATGATAAACAATCATATTCAGCCTACTGCTGGAACTTTTCTGTTTTAGATGGACTTGACCATAAGTCACCTTGTCACTTCTTTCTTCATAGAGGTAGGAAGAAAGAAGGGCTTTGGTATGGCAACTTTAACAATTTTACAGTTAATAAGTGTTGTGATTGGGACTATAGTTTCAACTTTCTGTTTTTGATGCTTCAAAACTGTCTTTAACTTGTGTATTTGAATCGAACTAATCGCATAGAGTTTGAGTTCTCAGTTCTGGTAGGTGACTGATGATTTGCTGGGTTCCGTTACACTAAAACATACTGCTATTGTCTACTTCGATCTAAAATGTCGTTTTTTACGACCTATTCAGGTAGTGCTTATCTAGCCTGAACTACAAACTAGCTAATAACTGGACCCATCTTAATGTACTTCACGAATGACATAACACTATCTCATCATGAGAGAATTGACCGCAAACTATACAAGTGTAGTAAAACGGTCACCGAATGGCAAATAACAGGCATTAGTGGTCTCAAATCCGGAACAAAGCCGCGGGAATGGGGTCGCTCGGTACCCCAGCGATTAGTCTAAACGGCCTCCTGCTAGGCCACATGACAGCCTCTGATAAATACACAGACAATTGAAATTTCTACACACGTATGGAAAAGGGAAATGGTATGGGAAGAGCGTTGGCAGCGGTTTTTTTTTTGCGGTCTCTATGAAAAATAGAAAGGCTTTTGCAGGCCACGTTGTATTTTTAGATGACGTTATTCTTTTGAGCAGCCGTGCCACAGTGGTGGCGGCCCGGATATAAAATTAAATAATAGCCACTCGGGGTCGATCTTTAAAATAAAGGTATTCAGCTGCATCCGGTTAGACTGAAAGCCGACCCCAACATGGAAAAAGGCTAGGCAGATGTATGTGTGCTTAATAAATTCAAATAAATTTTGTTTAAGTGCTGCACTTTGCCCGAAATGAGAATCAAACCTATGACCTCATACACAGCAGTCTTGCGATCACTGCACCAGAAAGGCAGTCAAATAAACAAACAAATAAGCCAACTAAACACCCATATGCTACGGCCCGGAACATAATGACCCTACACAAAACTTCGGCCAAGAAGGTTAGGGTTAAGCAGTTTAAAAGTCTTAAAGTCTCTGAAACTATTGAAGTCGGCTCTCAAGGTCGAGGTCGAATAGTTTTGGGGCGTTTAGGGCTAAATTCTGCTAACTTAGGGAACTTTTGACGTACGTTAGGTAAAGGGTTGTATGTAAGGGGAGTATGTTTTGGTCATTAAGTTATAGTTTGTTGTTAATGTTTGAAATATCTGTAACTTCTTCTGGTTCTCGAATCGATGACTCAGATTTTATCAGACCATGCAGTAGATACGTGTGGTGTGGTGTCGTTTGCCTAATTGCTATAATAAACTTATTCCTTTTCTGATATACTTATAAAAATTCTTAAGTCAATGTCACAGTCAACAGACAGATGTCTTGCTGGGGAGTTAGCTCTGTTATTTCCTCGTCCTCGGCGATTAGCTAATTTTCAGCTTAAATTGAATAAATGGTTTTTTATTTTGAATGACTGGGAGGAGATTGGCACAAGAAAGGAAAACATCGTATTAAAGGCTTGTAACGGTCTAATAAACCTAGGTAAATACAAACTGACTTAAAATATTAGAAAATAAAAAGCCGTATTAGCCGTTTAGCCACTAAAGGAATATTACTTAGTAGAATTGACTATAAATAAAACGACATCGAGTTCTACAACAATTTAAATTGATTTCAAAATATAACTAACCATCGTGCATCGTTGCGATCTTTCAAATCCAATTTGTAATACATTTATGATTTACCCCAACATAATAAAATACCAATAAATGCCTAACCACAAATAAACGAATATTAACTCAAGTTTGGCATGCGATGCTTTCCTGTCGATATTTACAATCTTGCTTCAGGTCAAAAAGTAAAAGATAGGATATATGCAGGTTTGAAAGAAAAATACAAAATGTTATATTTGTCTACAAAAATATTGATGCCGCAAAAAAAATAAAGCGCGCAATACTTGTAACGGACAGTATAAAAAGTATTACAGCGCCATCTATGCTACAAAGGAAGAACTAACTTCAACATTCCGAATCGTGCTCTGGCAGTCTGTAGCCCACCGAATATGGTAATAGCAGAATAATCCCTTTTCTTTGAGGATTTTTTTTTTAAACGTTGCCCCATCACTACGAATTTCTCCTGTATCTTGGGTGCAGTTACAAACATTTCAACAACTCACCCACGCAAACATTCAGACCAGGCACAACTATCTATTCTGTAGGTCATACAAATATTTGCTTCGTGTGGGATTTGAACCCGCGACACGCAGTGTAAAAGCCAATCATCTCAACTACTGCGGCAACCGTGTCGTCAATTGTCACCGTCACTAAGCTTGGTTGTGGAAGTCTGATAGGCAGTCGTTTCAAAATGTTGCTATTAAGATGTTAAAGATGGATGGAAGCCTATGTCCAGTAGTGGACGTCTTTTGGCTGAAATAATGATGATGATGAAGATGCACCTGGTTAGCCTGTATGCAGACCCCAACCTAGTAGAAATCGTCTATGATGACGATGAGTCTAGAGTGGATCTTGTTGAGTAACTTGTCGAAAGATCAAAAGCCGCTACAGAAATAGACCACAGGAATCAACCAATTTTAATACGGATCAAATTCTAGGTACTTTCCACCATCTAATCCGACCAGGCAATATTTATTTATGAGCACGAAACACAACTTTTGCCAAGTCAAACAGCTTACGATTGAAAATCAAAATTAATCCAATCATTCATAGTTATATCAAGGAATTCGTTTTCACAGTATTAGTAAAAGCTATCGTATAAGATCAAACAACTCTGCCGCCCATGTTTACGGTGTCCAAAATAACTGCAATATTAGATCAAAGTGGTTCTTCGCTAATAAAATTGAGTTTCAGATTGATTCGTTCAATTTGGTGATGGGAAAATGTATTGGGTTGAGATGAGTTGCATTTGTAAGATAAATAATCCTTAATGCAATTCTATGTTATTGGTATTTTATTATTAATATAGATAGTCTTCTATACCTGTAAGATGTCTAATAAACTGCCTTGTTGGTATAGTGATAGCAAGTGTCACTGCTGGGCAAGAGGTCTTGGGTTAGATTTCCAGATCTGGTAAAGTTATATCGGTTTTTTCCGTCTGGGAAAACCTCAGTAACAGCCACGGAGTATGATTTTGTGTCCGGTTGTACGGAATCTTATGTCACCGAAATTTTGACGTACAATACTACACCCTCATTTCGCTTGATGTGTTTTTAAATAAGAACACCTCTGTCTTACCCTTTTTTTTTTTTTTTTTTGGTGGGTGGAAAATCATCGATCCCGCTCTTGGGCAGAGCGAAGGGGAGTGTCAGACTTCTACTGACTAAAAACCAAACCCATGTTCCTTCTTCTTCGCCCTTGTGTCGGAGCCGCGGTAACCTTTCGATATCCACAGCCCCGACGGGCGTCGGCCCTTGCGGGCGCCTCCTTGCTGACATCTCTTTGAGGCGCGCGTGGAACACGTACGCGCCGCCGACACGGTCTGTTGCCGTCATGACGACGGCGGGACGGCGAGCTAGCCCGTTACTCACCGTCCACAGGCCCGCGTCTACGGTGGCCGGAGGTCATCGCGTGACCCCCGACGCGCGGAGCGCCTTCCGCGGCTCTGTCTTACCCTTTAGTGATTACAGACATGATGACATGTTATGTCTAATAAAAATTGTTGCATAGAACTATTTTCCTCTACTTACTAGATTGTGCAATATACTTCTAAAGTGTTGGTCAAACAGACACAGACGAATGGGGAACCGGTTTCCGGAGCCCACTCCGGACACTGTCAGATACCTCAGTACTTTTTTTGAAAGACTCTGGTGTCAAAGCCATGAGTGCCATTTGTTCAATCTGTCCGTAGCAGTTTTATCGAACCTTGAATGTTTTATTATTTAAAAAAAAAACGGAATTTCTCAATAGCAACCACGGAGTCTAGATTTGTGTCAGGTTGATGCCAATAGACCTACCCCCTATTACTTATAAGATAACTGGCGAAATGTGGGTATACTTATGGGCCTACTACACGCACGCACTTCCCCACAGTTTTCGTTCACACTTCACAGTACATCGCGCGTATGGTTGGTAAAACTGTATTACCATTACAAACCACACGCGCGATGTACTGTGTGCACCGTGTAATCCCGCAGGCAAAACTGTGGGGAAGTGCGTGCGTGTAGTAGGCCCATTAGGAACACCTCTGTCTATCCCTTTATGGATTACAGGCGTGAGCTTATGTATGTTATATTATTAAGTATCCTGACGTATTATTTAACGCAAACTTGGGGTTTTAGCAGCTGTCGAATCAAATACATTTCTAAGCATTACCAAAAAACATGCTCCGACACGTTTTCATAGAAAACTCGTAAAAGGAATCTATTCGCCCCAAGTAATGTTCTCATATTTTGTTTACAAATGATTGTAAACGAGGGAAAATATGTAAATTTTGCGGTTTGTATCCTAGTAAATTCGGTCCGGGATATGTTCTCAATGTTTAGGCATAGGCCCGAGAAATTTTGTGATGTTTTTCAAGGACAGCCTATATTACCTCGGGGTGATATTGGTCTAAGTTATATTTTGTGGGTTTTGAGCAATAGGTCAGGTTAGATATTATGAAGAAAGGTATGCTGAATACACATTTTTTTCGGAATAGTAACTTGGAAAATGTATATGAAAATTGTGTATTATTTTTATCCAATTTCCTATTGACAATTGCTCAAGTTATTGACTCATTTTGAACTTACTCAATGGAAACGAAATAGGTACTGATTCTTCGGTTCAATGAATAACCTATGTAATATAATTTGAAGTGCTTATAACGGGTGATTTTTTAAGAGGTATAGGATTTGATTTTCAAAAAAAACACAAAATTTTTGAAAAATTTGATGAAATCTTTATTGGAATCGATAGAACGATCAATATAATTTAATGTTTGAAGATGATTTCATGCAAATGCTGGCCGCGGTTCCGGTTTAGAAGGCCCATTCGCAAGATGGCCGAAACGTTACTGTGAATGGCGACCGCTACCGTGTGATGATTGGCGATTTTTTTTTTGCCCAAAATGGAAGAATTGGACATGCCTGACATGTGGTTTCAACAAGACGGTGCCACATGCCACACGGCACGCGAAACAATGGCCCAATTGAGAGCCGCCTTCGGTGAACAGTTTATCTCACGTTTTGGGCCCGTCAATTGGCCGCCTAGATCGTGTGATCTAACGCCTTTGGACTATTTCTTGTGGGGCCATGTTAAGGCTCATGTCTACAGGGATAAACCAGCAACGATTGACGCACTGGGAGCCAAAATTGAAGCATTTATTCGTGATATACCGGCTGATATGTTGGAGAGAGTGTGCCGAAATTGGGCCTTGCGAATGGGCCATCTAAACCGGAGCCGCGGCCAGCATTTGCATGAAATCATCTTCAAACATTAAATTATATTGATCGTTCTATCGATTCCAATAAAGATTTCATCAATTTTTTCAAAGGAGATGGCTAAATTCAGTTAGGACGACTGAACCAAGCATGTATAAACATGGCACCTAGCAAAATGCAACGCTTAATAGCTGAATATTGGTATTTCATTTAAAAAACACTTTCGGAAGTTGATCGTAAGTTGAAAATCCTTAAAATAAAATCGTTTAGCTCCTACGTCAATACGTATAAAACTGCAAACAAATGTCATTGCTATGAACTTTTACTTAGGCATTTGGATGTATCTGCATTGAAATTGATATAATTGTATTATAGACTAAACGAGCCACCCCGATTTCGCATCGTGGTACTTTAGTAAATATACACAAAGGGGTAATTGCACCTAAAAATGTAATACAACGGCCTTTCTGCAATCCGCGCAAAAATTACTCCCACCCGCGTTTTTACTCTTGTAAAACCTAACGGACTCATCCAAATGAGTAAAATAAAGACGGTTTTCACAGACAATGTTCATAGGTGGTGTTCTGTCTGTGTCGAGTAGCGAGAGGTCCGTAAGTAGGCGAGCGAGGGTCATTGAAAATCCAAAATAAAAAATCCAAACGAACATGCAAACGGCAAAGCGTTCAAACGACATCTGACATTATGACGTTTGACGTTTGATTTTTATAGAGATGGGATTGAAATTCAAGTGTAACAGAATCGATAAAATAATAATCTAAAGTTTTTAACATAAAAAATATTGAAAATAAAACAGCAAAAATGTGAATGACTTTATTCTTTTCTGTTATTCTTACCTAAAAATGAAGCCGGAGCGGATAACGTGTTCTGGTCTCTCGCCCATCCTAGATACCAGATCACTGTCATTACATGACAGCAACAGCCCAGAGTTCTGTTCCCCACATTACAGCTGCAGTAATATGACAGTATGTCATCCAGAGGATTATTTGTAGTTTGGCTTTTATATAAAATATACACGTAGTATATTTTTTGAATTAAAAGTTGAGGTCTTCATTCCCATAAATGGAAGTCACATTTGTTCGACGTTTCTTATATTTTATTAGTTCTAGAATAATTCTAACTGTAGATGACTCACCTCAATAACCCACATAACAGTTAACCCACGATGGTTAACAATTGAGGTAAGTCATCTAGGGCTCTTTGGGGAGTGGCTAGAGAGTAGCCACGGCGCCCCTTCCGTCTTACGCAGGTCCTCACCGGACACGAATGTTTCGGGAGGTACTTGTACCGATTCAGGCTGGAGGAACGCGCCCGGATGCTTCCACTGCGAGGATCGACCGGAGGACACGGTGGAGCACACTGTGGAGGTGTGCCCTGCTTGGGCGGAGCCCCGCCGTGTTCTCGTAGTGGCAATCGGCGGCGGCGACCTCTCACGTCCGGTCCTGGTGCAAGCCATGGTCCGGGGCGAGAAGGAATGGGACGCCATCGCCTCCTTCTGCGAAGCAGTTATGCTAACGAAGGAGGTGGCGGAACGTGAGAGGGAGAGAACCTCTCGTCCCAGCCGCCGCGGGAGAAGCTCCGGGCGTCGTTGGCCACGTGATGGCTTCCGGCCACCGTAGACGCGGGCCTGTGGACGGTGAGTAATCGGCTAGCTCGCCGTCCGGCCGTCTTATGACGGTAATAGACCGTGTCGACGGCGCGTTCGTGTTCCACGCGCGCCTCAAAGAGATGTCAGCAAGGAGGGGCCCGCAAGGGCCGACGCCCGTCGGGGCTGCAGATTATCGAAAGAGATAACGCGGCCTCGGCACAAGGGCGAAGAAGGAACATGGGTGGTTTTTAGTCAGTAGAAGTCTGACACTCGCTTCCGCTCTGCCCAAGAGCGGGAGGAGTTATTTGATGATTTCCCAGACGCAAAAAAAAAGGTGAGTCATCTACAGTTAGGATAGTAAGTAGAGCAGCAGACAACGAAGTGATGATATGCCGCCGCAGTCTTTGCGTGGTTATACCTACCGCAGTACATGTATAGCATGATGAATATACTGCAAGTCAAGTCCGCGTTGAGAAGCAAAAGGGTCAAAGCGAGGGTGGAAATTCAAAATATAAAAGCACGACGAACAAATAAACGGCAAAGCGTTAAAACGACGTCTGACATATGACGTGTGCTTTTTTTAGAGATGAAATAAAATAATCGAAACGATTAAAAGAAAAAAATAGAACTACTTTATAATAATCATCAGTTCATATTTTTCGCAAAATAATAACCTAACCCAATATTCGCCAGACCGTGAACAACGAGAGCTGTACTCCGCAGCCATCACGATCCAGAAGGCATACCGCCAGTACCGTGGCAGGCAATATGTAGCACCATAATTCGAAGCTATCCCTTGTTTTATTTGATTAGGATTTAATTAAGCTGAATTGGGTAGAATCGACAGTCACTTTCAAACAACCCCATTTTCAAAACACAAGGAACTAAACAATACACTGAATTGCACGCCATAGATTCCCACCAAAAACTCTGATTACCACTTCTTAGTTTCAAGTAAATAAATCGTTTTAATAACTGTTATCAAGAATCGATATAATATGGACCATCCTTAGCTTGCAGTTGCTATAGCAACTAGCAGCTGTATTACGAGTATTTCACCATTTTATGTCAATGAAAAGAGAGATTTAATTTTTGCTTTTTCTTTAGTTCATGCAACTTCTAGGAAATTATTAAAGAGAAATAATTAATCGAGCCACAGTTTTTTTAATTGGCCACAGGATCAAACTTCTAATTTTATAACTCAGCCACGGGAAAATTATATAGCCTCTAATATACTAATTCGTCTTCTTTACAACGCCCACTAAATATTCTATAGAAAGCATCAAGTGACGATCAACATTTATATTAACTTGTCCTTGTTTACTAACTCAGCCACGGAATTTATATCTCACCACCATTTTACATTTTACAGCTTCAACACAAGGCCCTCAAAAAAATATAAATGAAGCGACCGTAGTCAACATCATTTATTATAACTTCGCATGTAAAATAATACATCACATTCTTTTATCGTGAAAATAGCAACAGAAAGATTTGGCGCGAGCGCGCGAGACGACAGCGACCGGCCATTTGCACCAATCAGAGAGCGCCAACGTATATTATTTATGAAATGTCAACTTTTGATATACTTTAGATTATTATATTTACGTTAAAAATACCTATTAGTTACAGAAATGTTTTTACCATTGTCTAATTGACTAGTCACAGGCAGACTGTGTGATTCGTTATTGTAAACTGAGGGAAATAGGTTAGGTTAGGTTAAAACTGTGACCAAACGCGCTTCCGAGTTGCTTGCAGAAATGTTTTCACAATTTATTGTCTAGTTTTCCGATAAAAATGAAGTTCTGAAGCTATTCTGTCGATAATTTTTGTAGCACAACATGTAAATAAAATCGATCTTTAGGACATTCGATACTCTGAACTTCAATATTTAGGTCATTAAGTACTCTGAACTTCTGTAATTAAGCCTTTCGATGACACGACAGGAGTTTATACATACTATTAGTGGCTATAATATAATATTTGATGACAATTTTAATTAAATTTTGATGCTCAGTTAATGTGGCATGAGTTATAATTTAAACGTACTGAGTTAATAAATTAGAAGCTAATTGATTATTTTTTTGATGCCATATAATAATATTTTAGAAGTTTACTGTTTGAATTCATGTTACAAATTTAGATGCTAAAAAATAATCACGATGCTGAGTTGTATTTAGAGTGGCTTTAAAAAAGATAACTTGTGGCTAAGATAGTATTATTTAGATGCTCGTTAATTGTGGCTGACTTAGTAATTTAGAAGGCAAGTTAGATTTTTAGATGCAAATAATGCTATTAAAAAGAAGCCGGTTTAATTAGCACCCATTATTAAACACTAAATAATTAATGTTTGATTGTTTAAATACTACGAGTCAGTGTGGTAATCCTATACTTGCTGGAGGCAGTCATTTAGCCATCTCCTTTATTGTGTTTTTTTTGAAAATCAAATCCTATACCTCTTAAAAAATCACCCGTTACTAGTACCTATACCCATAGGTATTAACATTTTTGTATCTTTATTACGTTTGCCTTGCTTTTTCCTAATAAATTCGGCTTTCAGTTTAGACAGTAAACCACTGGTACCTGACTGCATCTGGTTACCCAGATGCAGTTAAGTACCAGTGTTTTACATGGAGATGGACTTTCTAAACTCCACCGCCAAGTTAATACGATACCCCTTGGTAAGACTGGCTGTCAGACTTTGTAAGACAGGGCCACTGTAACGACTTCCAAAGATCAACAAATGAGAGCCTGTGAAGATGTGAGACCATAATTTACTGCGTGGGCCTAGTGCCACGTAGTCACATGTGTTAGAAGTTATGGGGTCAAGGAAATGTCAGTTTCTGCACGATATTCTCCTGCACCAGTTAAAAGCCAATGGTGATGAAATAATTCACACAAACTAAAGTGCTTGTCTCGGTTCTAACTTACGACCAACAACTTTTAAGTTGTAGCCATTTGTCTGGGACACCACTGCTCTAGTTAAAGGATATTGTAGATGGGATCATTAATCTATGAGTACTGAGTAGAACCACGAATTTCATTATTGAACAGATCACATCACATAATCACATTTGTCTCATGCATTCAATATGAGTTTAATCACCACAGAAAATTACTATTGATAGGAATTATCCAATTATGGTCTTCAATTAATGTAATGTAATCAACATGTCTATAAGAACATGTGAGAAGGTCACAATCATAACTTGCAAACTTTAATGTCAAATTATTATTTTTGTTTCAATTTTAACCTACAAAATTCCACTACAAAGAAAAGTGTACTTACAATTTTATCTGACATAGTATTGTAGCCAGCAATTTTTTTTGGGCTTATACCACAAATCCCCCCTGAAAATCCCCCCTGAGGGGGAAAAGTGGAATCCAAAAAATTAAGTCAACAAATTCCCCCTGAAAATCCCAGCAGTGGATAGAAAAAATGTTCTTAATTATGAGATAATTCTTTAGGTTTTCTTCAGTTATTTCATCCTTGTAGATCGGCTCTATACTAACAATAATTTTATTAGGTTAATGAATCATGAGCTAACGGTCGTATAAAGGTGGTTAGCCACCAAAATAAACAAACATACCTAAGCAAATATTGAATTCAGTATCTAAATCATTTTAATAGCGCTTTCATGTCATCACTGCTTACCACAATATTAGGACAGTTTATGACCCATTAACTAAGACAAAAAGCGTCAAGGCAGTCAGCGAAAATTCTATATTTTTCTTCAAATATCCGTTTAGCCATAAATGAAAATAATATCATTCTAGGCAGCATTTTTCTTTAAGTCTAGATTAGGGTTAGAAGAATTTATAGACCTTCATTTTACGAGCACTATATCTCTTCGTTTCAAACAATCATAAGTCGGGCAAAAAATATAGGTTTTAACGCTTTAATGGTATGATATGATTTCTTTTTTATGAGGTCTGGAAAGTGTTATGTCCGAGAATAAAAGGCCGTCTGCGGTAGCGCTAAGTAAAAGTAAGGATTTGTCTAGAAATGGCAGTACAGTGTTTGCCAGTATTACACGACCCCTCGTACTAAGAAATCGAGGTGAAGTGGTGAGTGAAGTGGGGCAGGTATTGCTGGGCACTGACTGTACTAATTTATTTTGGGGCACTGAAAATCTACTGCGTGCTCACAAATGGTGCAGAAATATATCGAGAGGAAACCGTCTTAGGACGGTTACGGCGGTAAATGTGACATGCCTACAAAGTTTCAGTTCCAGAACTTAAACTTCGAAGATAATGTGAGTCATGTGACGTCTACCTACCAGTGCTGGGCCTGCGGTGCATTATTATAGCCCACTCCATCAACTAGAGAGGAGGCCTGTGTCCCAAAAGTGGGCACATTTTGGGCTGATTATAATTATGCTATAAATATGCTTTGAACGTTCAACATCTGTCTCGCTCGGACTTCTAAGTTGTCCGTTTCTACACAATTAATTTCGGTTACAGTGCGAGTAATGATGATAGTATAATATGTATTTATACAAAAAGTGTTATATATCCCACAATACCACCTCTAGCAGCAGCCATGGAGATTTCTTCGTGCTCCGTGTTATTTTGTCTCTCCAAAGAACTGATTTATTGAACTATTCACACTGTGCGCCACTTTGTACTAGATTTTTCTTCGTGCTTTGCCACAACTTGTCACAAAACTAATACCACTCCCTGCTATTTTAATAATAGCGATTTACATTCAAAGTATGTAGATAAGGACGTGCTATTAATACCAGTAACGGACAGTACAAAAAGTACTAATTACCAAAAGTACCACAGCGCCATCTTTGCCAAAAAAGAAGAATTAATATTAAAATTCTAAATCACGTTAAAAATCTAATATAGAAATTATCCTCGACTTAAGATTATTAGGAAAACGCGAAAGCAACTGTGGGGCAGAAAATAATTGATAGTATTTTCCTTGTCAGTTACGTAACAGTGTCTTAAACTAAATTTAACGTTTGGCACCATCAAATCTGCGTTCAGATATCAAAGTTTAATCAGGCTTAATACTGTGTACCCCGGCCAAAATAAACACTTTTCCTTGCCTAAACTACTAAAATATTTATAGACCCATCTTCTATCCCATTTCAAAAACATCATAATATTTCTGACCACGCTCAAAATAAATCATAAAGAAATAAAACCTTTTACATCGGAATATTCGAGATTCTTACTTTTATTACAAGAAGAGTATATTCTAACATATCGCCTGTAATCGACGAAAGATTAAGCAGAGGTATATCTATCAGTACATTCACGTTTCGGTTATTCGGTAGTTATGTTTAAGTCCTAATTCATAGGATGCGAGTCTATTGCCATCAACCGGGCACCAATTTAGAAGTGCAACGATTCGTACTGAGAAAGACCTGAAAGAAAATCTCAATAACAATTGGACGTGACGTGGGATTCGATCCTTTGACCTCATACTCAGCAGTCGCTCTTGCGATCACTTAAGAGTAATAGTAATTCCATCAGGAACTTCTCAGAGTTTGGATTTGTTCCCGGTTCAGGGCAATAGGCTCGCCCCCATTACATGGGACTTAAATATAACTGATGAAATTTAGGTGTACTATTAGGTACGCCTCTACCTAAGTCTTCAGGGATCACAGGCTAGATATTATAATACCTACATAAGTTATTATTATTAAGATTTATTGTAAACTTTAGGCCAATCTCAAATCTAGTTAGCATTAACTGACCCACAGTTTGCCGTGACAAGTTATAATAACATGTCAAAGTTTAAGATAACAAGTTGACTACGTTCAACTAAGATTATAATCAACTACCTATCAGCCCGCGTGGTAGATTATAGCCCATCCCCTCGAAGAGAGGAGGCCTGAGTCCCTGCAGTGGGAACATTAATAGGCTGATGATGATGATGACCTATCAGCTAACTTATCTATGAGGATTATGGAGAATCTTAGTTTAGTAAACTATTACCTTGTTTCACTGGTTTGGTTGCTTGGGTGAAGGAAACACATTGTGAAGAAATGAGCATGCCTATTGCCTAAGGGATATTTCTTAAGGACATGTAGAGCCGAGACAGAATACACCGAT
This sequence comes from Diarsia dahlii, assembly GCA_949775195.1. NCBI lineage: Eukaryota > Metazoa > Arthropoda > Insecta > Lepidoptera > Noctuidae > Diarsia > Diarsia dahlii. The sequence continues at coordinate 18,377,760 of OX459211.1, forward strand.
GATAAAGAAAGAGATTAAAACTAAGCGGCACTTAAATTACGTAACATAACATCACGCCTGATATCCTCGTCGGGTTAGACCTTCTGTCTAACCTCATTCCATTAACCGCCGTCTATTACCGTCAACCGGAAACAAATCAAGGCTCTGTGACGACTACCGAGAAAATCATGATGGGAAAACCAAATTATATTTTAACTGACCTGGGAATCGAAGTCAGGACCTCATTTGTCAGCAGTCGCACTTGCTACCCTAGATCATTGAGGCAAGAGAAAATTCAACACAGTGGTATTATTTAGTCATTTATTCACGTATCGCCTACTCTTACTGAAAACGAACACTAACCTAATTCCCAATTCACAATACGCCTAAAAGGCCGTTGCATAATACATCAATCGGCCAGTCGTATTGATTGTTTTAAATTAAGAACATCACAACAAACCAACCAGCACTCAGTATTTAAATAAATAACGAACACATTTTCATGGCGCTAATTCTAGACTTATCTGGAAAGTAGGATAAATCCAATTTGTGATGCTAGAAGCGAAAATAAATTTAAGTCATATTTGTAGTAGGGGTCAGCTGAGAAATTGGTTACTCCTGCATTAGATTATTTCTGGAAATAAGTTTAGCTCCTACTTAAAGTTTAATATTTTGCTGGAACTGGAAATAGTACATTATGGTACAAGTGTGTAACGTTGGTGAATACCGTTGAGGCGCCATTGAGATCCGAGCCGTCAGGTGAGGGTCTTAAGAAAGCCGAGGACGGTAATCATCAATACACACGTGTATCATACGACGTTTTTCAACACACTTGTGAATAAAATAATACTAAAAAGTCATCTTCAGCAGTTAAAACGAGTTCTAATTTTTTTTCACAATAGCGGGAAAAATTAATCGGTTTTCCTGCATGCGGGAAAACACGGAACTAAAATAAATGTACTAAGTTTGACGTAGCGATGCATTTTTTCTTGACCAGTGGCGCCACCATGAAATTTACACTTAAAATGGTCATACTGTAACAATAGCGATCGGCCATAGACTAAATGAATGAGCGCGATAAAGTTTTAACCACGTATAAAATGAGGAAAAAGTTTTCTTTATTACAGAGAAAATAAAAGTTATATTATTTGAGTGAAAGTTTCATTTAATAAAAACGTACAAGTTAGTTGAAATTATCTATTTAAATTCAAAGGACATCATCCACATTTCATACAGTTTTGGTCCAAAAGTAAAAGTGCCGGCCAAATAAAAAAAGTGTTTTATTCTGATAGAACTCGTCCGCCTTAGAATTTCTTTATATGACACCAAAGCTGTAGCATCACTCTAATTGGTATTATTTGAGTTCTAAAAATACTTTAGAAAGCTCAATTACCACTGACTAACTGATTGACAGAATTGTTCTCCCAGATGGTGGATGGGGAGGTGGGTATATTTTGACAGATTCGTAAACAAGTAACTCTCGTGAGTATGGGAAAAGTGCCAAACCCCCCCCCCCTTTCCCCCCCCTTTCTCCCCCCTCCCTATCGTATCTTGGAAACAAAGAGACTTTACGAGTTTTTTTTTAGGGATTCGTATAGAGGAAGCTCGGGGAAGTAAAAACCATTTTTCAATGTTGACCCCCTTGCAACATTGAAAAATGGGCAAGGGGGGACACCCCCCCTTTAGGCGGATCTCGGAAGTTAAGACTTGGAACATTTTTTTTTCAGATTAATTGAAAGGAAAAATGTATGAAAAATCAAGTTTTTTTAACATGAATACCACCAAGTATATTGGTGCTACAGCTTTGGTGTCATATAAAAAAATGCTAAGGCGAACGAGTTCTTTCAGAATAAAGCACTTTTTTTTATTGGCCGGCCACTTTGACATTTGGACCAAAATGGATGATGTCCTTTGCATGAAATGAGCAAGCACTAAGTACATTAATTTATTTTTAATATTGAACACGATCTTTTTTGTATCGAAACTTTTTTATGAACGTAGCAACTCAACCAATAAAATTTAAAAAAAAAACCCTATAACTCACTAGTGAATAATAGCAATGAAAAAGTCACAGTTTGATTATAGGTGTCATTATGTGCTTAATTGCGGTGAAATTATAGCCACTCTATGAGCAAGTGTGTTGAAAAATCTTTTTGGTCGAAAATAGTTGAAAAGTGTACAATAACAAAATTATAGAGCTTTATAATTGTAATTTTTGTTTATATTTGTTATTTTATGTGTGCAATAAAGAATAAGAATAAGAATAGAAGAAAAAAAAATCCTTCTACTATTCAACGGCCTTTTAGTCAGGTGATCAGTACAGTCGTGGCGTTTAAGGCAGAAAATAACAGATCACAACCCATTTTAGACAATTTCCAATAATTATATGAGTTTATGTTATACGTATATCTGGAAATCTTCACCGTATCCACGATTTTTATTGCCAAACCCTAGTCATGCAGTATTTCACAATCACGTACGGAAATGTACTGTAAGAACAAACAATAAATAATATGATTTAAACCAGTATAGATAATAAAATCGGTGCAAGCAATAAAACTGTGAACCGGTACAGAAACAAATCTTAAAAACGAACCAACGGTAAGAGAAATCGTAATGCTTCGTTCTCGACCTCAGCTTTTGCGACGCGCGATGTGACAAATGTCCACCACGCGGGCCCAGTGCGGATTGGTAGATGTCACTAGTCTTCAATTTTTTTAGTTCTAAGATATGCCGGTTTCCTCACGATGTTTTCCGTCACCGTTTCGAGAGCAGCGGTGATGAAATAAATTACACAAAGTAATGCACCTGCCTGGGTTCGAACCCATGAGTTATTGTTCGTAATCGGGGCCGCCATCACTGGGCCACCGCTGGTATCCGTGTCGCATGCATAACCAATATCTTTCATTTCTTTATACCCTACCCGCCGTGTCGCTGTCGCAAAACGTGTATCCCTAAATCGTGTAGATCGTGGCCAAGCAGTTATAACGATCCAAACCCGTGGGTTTTCTCTTATTTCGTTAGTAAATGTTCTAGCGTTGTTTATTACATGTTTTCTGTTATTGTGATTTACGTGCAAGTGTAAAATTTACCCGTATGATGTCATTGGTGACGTCAGTCGGGATCTTTGTTTCCATACGATGTTTCTGTGCATGGTACAGTAAGAGTTGAGCTAAATTATTTAACGTTACTATGTATATTTTGTTTATTATCTATAGGATAGTGTTTGAAAATATGTATTACAAAGGAACCCCGAAAGTATAGATCGAGGAGAGCCCCCAAATTTTGTAATGTAATAGGGGGCTATCATATCCCATCAGCACAAGACTGCCTCTGGGTTGTTACTGTGAAATTTCTGGTCGATGAGGCCGACCTGAGAATCGAATCCAGGACCTCATGCCCAGTAACAGCGCTTGAGACCGCTAGAACAATGAGACACCGCTGCACCGTTTTGATATTGCTTTTTAGATTCCATGCTCATTGCATGTACTCGTACATTAATTGCAGAATACAGAAAGGGGAAAAATATTCTAACAGACAACTATCATAATTATTTTAATACCAGAATTGACATCAAAAACCGAACCATCTTTAAAACCTTTTACTATTAAATAAAAGTGGCAATGTTTTTCTCTAATAACTAAATAAACCTTTTTTTTTTGGGAGGGTAGGGAATCATCAAAATGACTCCTCCCGCTCTGGGCAGAGTGGTAGGGAGTGTCAGACTTCTACTGACTAAAAATCACCCATGTTCCTACTTAGCCCTTTGTTTATTACCGAGCTGGTAATGTTAGACTAGCACACTTGTTGTGAACACTAAGAGGATTGATAAGAAAATAAAACCAAATTGTGTCCTGATCTAAGCTGGTTTAGTACTATGTATTTTCTAAAAACACTCGAACTCAACCAAATCTATGTAACATAAAGATAGCCTGCTTTTAGTTTAAGCAAAGCCATCTATCGAGCTTCAAAATCAACTTTTGTACTTTTACAATTAGTACAAACTTATAACTACGGGTTTTGCATGCACACCCTTTGTGTCCGAGGCCACGGTATCTCATGAACAACCCTCAGCCCCGACAGGGAATAAATAAATCTTATGTTGCAGCAATACCTCTAGCCACGACGTCGTCTAAATTAAAAACAGAAATAAATTACTTCACAGTTTATTATTCACAGAAGAACATCAGGTATTCACAGGATACCGTGCATATTGCACCAGGTAATATTGGATGCAGAATATTATACTAGCAACGGGTGGTGAAGGATTTTAGTTTTATTAGAAGTCTGGTAGGTAATGAGTTTGTTCTAGGGTTATTAAGCAAGCGACGCGACGGTGCAATTGACCCATCAAAAATAACATTAAAATGCAAGGTAATAAAATAAAAGGAGAGATAAACGAAAATCATTTATATTTGAGCCTGGCGTCTGTTGTATACGGATCACCAGGTTAACCACCCGTTGGACAATTTTATTGATCCTATGACAAACGTTATCAAATTGCATTTAGTTAACATTATTACGATGAATTAAAGTTCCTCATCTCCCTCTAGAAAAAGGAGGATCCTCCGACCAGACGGGTGAAGTGTCTGGTGGGCTAACTGCCCGACAATATATACGTCGGGATTTTCTATACGTGTTAATGTCGCGGATAACTTTGATTGCGCGAAGTAGGACATGTCACTTAGTTCACGTGTGTTGTGATAGATGTCGTTGTCGCCACATCACTCCGAGACCGGAGGTCGATAGCAGGTTGAGTCGTCCATGATCTTGTGATGCTTGGCGGGCCGGTGCCGCATAGTTCACGGTGAGTCGTAACTGTCTGCGGTGATGCCCCAGTGAGTCGGGGTGATGCTGCATATTAGCTCCAGTGTGTCGGAGTGATGCAGTGCTGCGTAGTGGCTGGCTGCTGCGTCGACCAGGAGAGAAGTGCGTCTCTGGTTGCTGACCGGCCGAAGTGCAGTGTGCTGTGCCAAGGTCGCTGATGAGGCTGAGGGTGATGACCAGGTATGCGCTTTCGCTGCATGCTGGTGGTCAGGATACCCGATGAAACCGTGGTTGCTGGCTGGCTGTATGACTCGCTGCTCGAAGGCTTGCGGAAGTGATGATGACGTATGAAGTAGCTGCACGAAGGCTGCGCTGACGTTCGTGCTCGGGGTCAGCAGTTTGGAGGGTATGAGGAACAGGGTGTAAAGTTCCTCGTCCCCCATAGAAAAGGGAGGATCCTCTGACCAGACGGGTGTTGTGTCTGGTGGGCTACCTGCCCGACATATGTAAGTCGGGATTTTCTATACGTGCTTATGACACTGGTAACTTTGATTGCGCGATGCAGGACATGTCATTTAGTTCACATGTGTTGCGATAGATGTCGCTGTCGACACATACCTAATTAAATCAAATTCAAAGATAAAATTAATAATTACGAAAAACAAGTAGTATACATTTTTTTTTTTTTTTTTTTTATTTATTTAAAAAATACATTTTCTTATAATTAAACAAAGCACACAAATAGACCTCTGGGGTCTGTCTTAGCATGCCATGACCTGAGATTTGATCAACGCGCTATTAACAGTTACGTTAGAAAGTTATAATAGAATTTATGTAATATTCTTTCAGCTTACGCTTTACGTTATTATTATTCATTGAGTCTCTGATATCTATAGGTATTTGATTTAGTAAGTTCGGTATTGTAAAGCAAGCGGTACGCCTGCCATAAAAGTTATTTTTACGTGGCACTTGAAATGACTTTGATTTAGCTTGTCGCGTATTCACGTCATACCTGACTGGAATCTGAATATCGCTGTTGTCAAAATGTTCTAAGAGGAACAGAAACTCAGCACGCGCTAGAACAGGTAGTACTTTGCAGTGTTTAAACAACCCTGTATAATTATCTTTAAATTGATTTTTTACGTATTTAGGTACTACAAGTTTCAGTAAACGTGTTTGCAAATTGTGTATTTTATCTAAGTAAGTTTTAAATGTGCGTCCATAACTGGTGAGCCCATAAGAGATTATCGACTCGGCAAGAGCTGTGTACATTTGGAGCAGGGTTCTGTACGGTATATTGCGTTTTATTATGGAAAATTTGGAAAGAATCGCACGTAACCTTCCGCAAACCGCTTCCACTTGGTAACTCCAATTGAATCGGTTATCAATTATTAGTCCCAGGTAGGTATGATAAGGGACTTGCTCTATGGGCGCGCAGTTGCAGTCTGTTTCGTTTTTATGTAGACAATCATGACTATGAGCTATGATTTGAAAGGGATGGAAGGTGCTTATGTGACTTGAATGTACGTGTATAACTTTAGTTTTTTGTGGATTAAGAACAAGTCCCATATCATGGGCCCACTTAGTCATAGAAGTAAAATCTTTTTGCAAACATTCTGCGGCCAAGTTTAGATTTTTATTAGCAGAGAGTATACAGGTGTCATCAGCGTATTGATACAGGGAACAGTGTGTTATAATATTTTCTAGGTCATTCACATATGCCAGATAGTGGAGCGGACCAGAGACTGAACCTTGGGCTGTGCCTTTCGCTACATTTACAGGTCTGCTAAGGCTAGGACCAACTTTGACTCGATAACTTCGACTACGAAGGTATTCTTTGCACCAATCGAGTAATTTCCCTCTTATGCCTGAGTTTTCGAGTGTTTTCAATAGTGTACTGTGCCCGAGAGTGTCAAAAGCCTTGCTGAAATCTATGAATATGAGTATAACATGCTGCTTCTCATCCAAGTAGTTGTTAACTTCATCAGTAAAATTGGAAAGTAGTTGAGCTGTGGATTTCTTACTTTGGAAGCCATATTGTGCTTTGGAAATTATGTCATTGTCTCTATAAAAAGTGTGTATTTGGTCGCATATAAATTTTTCTACTATTTTATTTATAGCAGGCAATATTGTTATGGGTCTGTAATTTGCAAAATCATTAAATTTACCTTTTTTATGAATGGGTCTAACTATACCTGTTTTTAATTCGGACGGATATTTGCCTTGTTGGATACTCGCATTGATTAACTTTACTATTGCGCTCACTATTTTATCTCCTATCATTTTGATGTCCATTATTCTGATTGAGTCATATCCAGCTGATTTATTTGTATTTAGATTTTTAATAATTTTTATAATTTTACGAGGTGTAGCTTTTTTTAGAAACATTGATCTATCTTGGGATTTCATAAATTCGCGTTCATCCAACAAGGGTCTATCACACCCGGGCACAATACTAGACACACTGGTCTCAAACTCCATTGCAAACTCATTAGCGATACTCAACTCATTATTTGATTCAGTTAAAAAAGCGTTCGTTATCACCTCATCCACAGACTTCACTATTTTGCCGGTAAGTTTATTCAAGATTTCCCACAGTTTTTTCGGATTATTTTTGTTTCCAGTTATTTCTTCTCTGTAATAATTATTTCTAGTGTTTAGTATTATTTTATTAACTTTATTTCTAGTTTTATTGTATTCTAATTTAAGTGTTTTATTATCCGGGTCATTTTTCCATTTTATAAATAGTTTGTCTCTTTTGGTACAGCTTATCCTTATCTTATTGTTAACCCATTGCTCACTGTTTCTTTTGCTCGAGTTATTTATTTTTTTAGTGTATTTACATTCATTGTAGCACTTTATAAAGTTTTCTTTTATGTACTTATATATATCATTCGCGCAGTTTAACTCATTTATCATTTCCCAGTCGATGCAAGCTAAAAGTGTATTTATTTTTTTATTATCAATAGACTCAATGAACTTTGGATTCGTATCCTTAGGTAAAGACGCAAGCGTGACAATCGTCATGCGATGGTCCGCCAAGACAGTCCCCAAAGCAGCTGAGTAAAGGTCATCAAAGCGAGATCTCACGAATATGTGGTCGATACAAGTTTTAGTTACTATATTGCCTTTGGTTTCGACTCGCGTGTAGTCTGAGATCGCACATTCGAGCCCGTACTCAGCAAGTTTACTAAGATAATAACTGTTTACATTATTGGTAGTTTTAAGGTCCATGTTTATATCTCCTAATAAAACAAGATCGCTTCTCTTTACATAATTGACATTAATCACATTGGACAGTTCACTAATAAACAGGTGCTTGCTTTCTTTTGGTGGTCTATACAAAGCACAGATATAAATATCATGACTTTGCTGTGTTGTTAATTTACCTAGTATACATTCACAATGTTTTGTTTGAGTCTTCATCGGTTGAAACTTATGCTTATTGTTAACATAGATAATAATCCCACCACCTTTTCTACTTTTACGCAAGATACTATACATAGTAAATCCATCCAATTGATACATCGATACAATTTGTTCCGATATCCCCACTTCCGTGAGAACGACAACGTGATTTAACAGAGATTAAACAGTTCATAAGATTAGCGAAATTTTTTATTATTGATCGAATGTTAACATGTACAACATTTAGGTTATTTGTATTTTTTGGTAGTTTACTAACGTAGGTCGGTAAATCAATGCAATCAAAGATTTCCTTAATATTACTAAACACAGCCATGATACTAATTAAAATAAATGATAAAGGTTTGTTAGAAAAGATTAGTGCCTGTCTTATTTCGAGCCACTCAATTTAGTTTTAAGAAGATTTTGTATGTCTTCTTCACATCTAATGCTAAATATCTTGTCTTTTCCAGTACTGTCGACCTCTCCTTTCTTCACCAGTACTTTTCCGTTTTGGAACCATACATATTTAAAATCCTGTCGCAGTTGTTGTTTAGCCATCCACATAAGTTTTCTGTTGACTTGTGATAACGCGAATCGCACGAATATTTTTGCAGGCGCTTCATTACTTGATACGTTGGACAATACATCAGCGGATGTCAAATTAACGTGCTTAGCAGAACGTATCCAACATTCCACGTCCTTGGTATTCCCTAGTTCTAACTGTAGAACGCCTAGGTTCTGGTTCGTATTCGCACGTTTAACACTTTTTATCACAGACTTATCTATGCTCATTTTTTCAGCAACATTACATGAGATTTGCAACATATCTTCGTTTTTTAAACAAGGGATTCCGGTTATTTCGATGATGTTGTTCAATTTGTCTTGGTCTGACTCGTTTAAACGCTGTTCCAAAGAGGAGATTTTGGTTTCGTAGTGGGTAACTTTATTGCAGAGATAGTTATTTTTGTTTTCCATTTCTTTTAGCTTTTGTTTCATCATTTTGATCGACTCCACAAAATCATCAATTTTACCAGTGCAAAATTCAATAGAAGACTGTAAGGGTTCCAGTTCTTTTTGAACTATTTTTTGAACCTCTTTGGAAATGTTTGATAACAATTGTTTCATATCTATCGGAAAGTTAGATGATGTCGTTCTTGAAGTTGGTTCATCAGCCTCATCCTCGTCTTCCTCTGGGACGATAAATGATTTCCTAACAGGAGTATGTCGGTGACATTCGCTGCAAGTCCATTCTAAAGTTTCCGAGTTACGGATCGCTTGTATTTGCTTTTGTGTGAGCCCAGTGCATGTTGTATTTGCATGCACAACTTTCCCACATTTGCAACATTCTAATCCTGGGCTTTTAGTTGTGATTGTTTTGTTACAATTATCGCATTTCGTCATGGTAATATTGTTGGTTCAAATATTATCTAGTTGGGTGAATGAGATTCGTACGTACCCACACCGCCGCTTTTAACGTATCGTCTCAGCCGTAAACGTCGCGACCAAAAGGTCCTAAGCGCCAGGCACAGTCTGTCGCTTACGCGTTTCAACACACACACGTTCGATGTTCTCACAAAACGAAGTTTTATTTATTGATTGTTTTAAAGTTGTTTAGATCACCACAATGTCGTAAGTTTAACACTTGGTTTATAGTTAATGTTTTTGCACTTGTTGTACACTACAGATTTTACACAAAACTGTACTCAGAGACTCGTAATAAAATATATAAAAGCTCAATTAGAGAAGCGCGTTGACCTTGCCGTGTACACGGTTGAATGAGAATTGAAATGACATAAAAATGGTAAAATAAAATAAAGTAAAAGTTAACATTTGAGATGACAAACGTGGGTTGTTTTTGACTCGGTGGAATGCGTGTGTGTTAGTGTAAGTGATTAAGTATTCTTCACAGAAGAAGTAGCAGTCAGTCATTAGTGATAGTTAGCCAGGCATTCTTTTCGTAAATTAAACGCTTCTTTCAAAGCAAATCGAAGTTTTCAGGTGCAAAATCTCTTCTTTGGCTTTTGAGGCGGATTTAAATAATCTATTGAGTGACGCACAATCAAAACTGATTAGCCTGGAAGCGTGACATGCTAAATATAAGTTTAATTAGTCACAAAGTGAGAACTTTGATATAATCTTTTAAAATTCATTTAATTCATAACTGAGAGATGCCAAATAGCCAAATATATTAGTATTGCAACGAATGGTCCGTGAATTATCAGGTAATAGAGTTGATAATCGAAACTCAGAATCATTTTGCAATAGACTTGGAGATCCACTCTATTGGAACCCTTCAGACAGTCCCGTCACCACTTCCGAGTGTTGCAACTGAGGAGAAGTGGCGTAAGAAACTCCTCGGCAACACACTTCTGTCTGTTTAATAATTATAATAATTTATTTATTGAACAGACTACAGAGAGGTCCACTGTGTTAGTAACAATATAACTTAGCCTATGTTAGTACTTAATAATAAACAGATAAACACGATTCACATACATAAACGTACACAAGAAATTCTTACAATACTAGAATGTTAGTAACATAACCGACTTCAAAAAAAGGAGGAGGTTATCAATTCGACTGTATTTTTTTTTTTTTTTTTTATGTTTGTTCGCTCATAACTTGCGACTGGGTGAACTGATTTTCATGATTCTTTTTTCATCTGAAAGCTGGTGCTTCCCGTGTGGTCCCATTGTCACCATTTCAATATCTGATGATGGGATCTTGTAGAAATCGGAGGAACTCTTCAATAAATAACAGCAGATTAACCGCGATTGTTGCTATAGCATATCTAAGCATTGTTTACGCCATCACACAACATAATATCACGCCTGTACTCACTACAAAGGTTATAAAAACTATTTGGTGAACATATTCTGATGAACTTCGGAGATAGACAACGGAACTCCTCAATAAATGATAGCAAATGGACTGGGATTGCTGAAATCTCATGTCTGTCTATTGTTTACACCAGTTCATAACATAACATCACGCCGGTACGTTGTGAAGGGGTAAGCACATGTGAACCACTAAAAAGTGAAAAATAAAAACTTTTTTACAAAAAATAAAACCGACTTCGACAAAAATAAAACACAAAAAAGTGAAAAATAAAAATCTGCTTCTGAAGTCGGTGGCAAAAACATGAAATCAAACAAACAAAAGTCACCGACTTCAGAAGCAGATTTTTATTTTTCACTTTTTTGTGTTTTATTTTTGTCGAAGTCGGTTTTATTTTTTGTAAAAAAGTCGCTTCCCGCTGTCTGTCCCTATGTATGCTTAGATTTTAAAAACTACGCAATGGATTTTGATGCGGGTTTTTTTAATAGATAGAGTGATTCAAGAGGAAGGTTTATATGTAGCACATTCCACCCGTGCGAAGCGGGGGCGGGTCGTTAGTAACTTATAAAACTATGTTAGTACTTTTATATTCTACTACCGACAAGGTGATTTTGATAAGATGCCTCACAATTTTTTTTTTTAGTTGTAATTGGGCTTGCCCTTGACTTCAATCTTACTCTAAGGGCAGAGATGAGGTCGACGATGGAACGAGCTTACCCAGAAGAAGCCTATTTACTCGCGACTGTGAGGCCTTCGTCATGCCTATCAGCAATAACGCTCAAGAGGCTGTTGATACTGCCACGCAATTTGGCGAGAAGAGTCGCTGTATCGTCACCGTAATTCGTAATTCAAATGGTACCTAATGTTTCTCGTATTTTCATTTCTAAGCGTTTGCAATTGTACATGTTCACTGATTAAGATATAAGCAAGCGCGATGATAAGCGCAAGCAGTCTTCCTGGGGTGGTAACAGGACCTCAAGAAACCTCAGACATCAAATCAATAGTTAGTCGATAATCAAAAATCGATTTCACGCCCAACACACGAGTGCTTGTGTTATCTATGGTGCAACGCAAGCGCATCTCTATGAGTCGTTTAAAAACTTTTGAAGATGACTACGCCGCCGCTCTCGAACTAATTGAAAATAAATATTAATTCTGTGTTTTAAAGTGTTGTGTCCCCTTGAAGAAGGGCTGCAATAGTGCGTGGAAACTTGAACTGGTGGATCTAGCTGTGGGAATCAAGGTAAGGCTGCTTTGGATTGTTTTATCTTGTCGGTGACTAGTGCTCCCGCAAACGCTTGGAGGTTCAATTAGAATTTCCATCCCGTATGTTATACGGGAACTAATCCGTCTCGTAACATTATTTTGGTGCCGAAACCAGGGACTGCTAATAATGCAGTAATCGTAACGTTTTAGCGAGAAAGATTTCATTAACTTTCGTAATTTGCACAAATGGTCGACCGCCATGTCACCATAATTTAATCGTAACAAATCTCGTTAGATATTGAATATTTCTCCAAAGTATATGAACAACACCTTAGAACAATTCCGTCAGGCATAATTCGCGTATTTATTTCAATCCAAAATCGTAATTTGATGAAGAAAGTAGCAAACATTCCAATCCGTCAGTCTAGGTAATTTACCTATCCGCCTTGTTGGCGCCGGTCATTTACTTAGGTATATTTTTCAATCCGTTGTTTGCGTATTGCTTCATCTTGGTAGCTCGTTTTCAAAAGTTCAACATATTTATAATTCAGTGATTTGTGTGATTATTTCATTCAGAGTTTTATTGTTGTTCCGTACCTACTATGTTATTACATGTAAATTAATCGTTCTGTTCAGTACATGTAGTAGCAACCACGTACATGTTCTCGTCACGACAATAAAAAGTAAAGACAAGTTAGGTAAACAAACCATATTACCCGACTATTCGTAATCGTATTTATCACAACATACAAATCAATTCAATTCGTAAACATAGGTAGGTACCTAGTCATTGCTGCGTACCTATACAATATTAATTCACGGTTATTTGTTAGTGAATAATCATTACAAAGTTCGTTATCGTTACAAATCTCATAGAAATTACGAATCGGAGTTTGGTAGGTAGAAAGGTATTCTGCAACAAATATAAGCAGGGTAGTCTGAGAAATAGAGTTGTACCAACGTTCTGTCGAAACTATCGATTGTTATTTTAGTATCGATTTTATTGAAAATAATTATTTCTGATAATCGATTATTTTTGTTTTGCTTATCGATTCAAGACTATGGCTTACGTACCGAGGCGTGGTGCAAAGAAAATGTCTAAATCTAAATCATTCGAAACAAGCGGCCTCACGTGCGCTGACTTGCCCGTATTACGACGTAAACGGACTTTAGCATTGAATCGATTGCGGAAAACGTTGGAAGTTGCACGAATGGTAGAATCGGATTCTTCACGTTTGGATGAATTTATCGTACATTATTCGACAGTAACAAAACTGGTTAATAATTTCGAAGAAGCACATTTGGACATTTTAGGTATTGTCGAAGATTCTGAAGTGGAGGAAGATGATGAAATCCGTACCGAATTCGATGATATTTATTTTCAGGTGCTTGCTATACATCGTACTCTTGTTCCTTCTGTCGTTGCAAAGGCTGCTACACAGATGTCGCCTGCTTCAGCAATTCGACTTCCAAAGATCGACTTGCCACGTTTTTCGGGATGCATAAAGGAGTTCAATATGTTTTTTGATGCGTTCAACTCGCTCATTCATCTGAATGAATCATTGTCGGACTCGGATCGCATGCAGTATCTCCGAGCGAGTCTAGTCGGGGACGCATTAGGACTAATTCGTACTTTTCCTATCCAGGGTGAATACTATCAAGAAGCATATAAGACATTGGTAGCTCGTTATCGTGACAAACGTGAACTCGCATTTACTTGTTGGCGAGAAATGCAAAACATTAATCTAAAAGTGAACTCACCTACCAAATTACGACGCGTATTGGACCTTTTCAACGAAAACCTCATTATTCTAACAGGTCTTAACTTACCTACGGCTCACTGGGACTTCGTATTGTGTTATCATTTACTATCAAAATTAGACTCAAAAACGCGGTGTGCTTTTGAACAAGCGCATCCTACCTCAGAAATACCCCGTTACAGTGCCCTTAAGGACTTTCTCGAAGCGCAGTGCGATGCACTCGTTCGTGATACTCACTTTTCAGGTAATCGTGATCCTCAACCGTCTACTAGCAAAAACTGCAAAACTGATGTCAAGTCAAACAACAACAACAATAAGAAAGTTACGTCGTCGTTGTTATCCAATTCAGAGAAGAAAACAAACCAGGCAGAAGGTACCCAATCTTCTGCGCCTTCCACCAGTGCGGGACGAGTTGCTTCGAAGTGCCCGTCATGTTCGGAACTTCATTCCATTTCGCAGTGTAAATCATTCACTGATAAGTCGATTCAAGAGAGACGTGACATCGCGAATAGAAATCGCTGGTGTTTCAATTGTTTGAAGCCGTCCCACATAGTCCGCGATTGCAAATCGACATTCACATGCCAGAAATGCCATCTGAAGCATCATACGCTCCTGCATCAGGAAAATGATGCTAAAGTTCCTGACCCGGAGCCTCCATCAGTCAGTGAGCCCCTTCGTGTGTTGACGAACGTGGGTGATAATTCGGTTGTTCTTCTATCTACTGCCGTTATAAATATTCGTGATTCGTCGGGCGACTACCAGCCTTTACGCTGTATTATCGATACTGGTAGTCAGGCTCATTTCATTTCAGAAAACGCAGTAAGCCGTCTAGGACTTGACAAACACATGACTTCACGCCAGGTTCGTGGTGTAGGTCAATCGTCAGCCTCCATTTCAGGAGCTGTTCAACTTCAGGTAGGTATTAACGGTCAAGTGGCGTTCAATCTTGAAGCATTGACCATACCTAACATATGCGGGAACATGCCGAGCGTCAGGCTCGACAAATCGTCTTGGCTTCATATTCGCGGTCTCAATCTAGCGGATCCGGATTGTGATAAACCTGGTCCAGTTGACATTCTTATTGGTGCTGAAATCTTCCCTTCTCTCATTCTGCCAGGATGCGTAAGCGGAGGACCGGAGCAGCCATCCGCGTTGAATTCTGTGTTCGGCTGGCTTCTTCTAGGAAGTGTTGGTGATCACCAGGCTGAACAAAGTGTCACCTCTTTCTTCGTTACAGACGACCAGCAGCTTTCTCAAGAAGTCAAGAAGTTCTGGGAATTAGACCAGCTTCCGTGCGTCACCAAGTTGAGTGAAGCAGATCAACGTTGCGAACAAATCTATTGCGATACGACTACTCGTGACCCAACTGGACGCTATAGTGTCGCTTTGCCTTTTGTAGAAGACAAGGAACCGTCATTCCCAGGATCGCGAGAGTCTGCTCTTCGACGTTTTCATTCGATGGAACGTAAACTTTCTGCTGATTCGGTTCTTCGAGAACAATACTCGTGTTTCATGACAGTATTTTCAGTGTGGCCACATGACTCTTGTGCCCGCAAAGAATGTGCAGAAGGGAAAGTATTACATACCTCATTTCTGTGTCCTTCGTCCTGACAGCGTCAGTACGAAGCTTCGTGCCGTCTTTGACGCATCAAATCGTGACGCCATCACTGGCGTATCGTTGAACGAAACCTTACTTATCGGTCCAAAGTTACAGGCTAACATTTTGGAAATTCTTTTGCGGTTTCGTACCCATTCTGTTGTATTTTCAGCGGACGTGTGCAAAATGTACCGTCAAATTCTTGTTCATGAAGAACATCGTGATTTCCAAAGAATCTTCTGGAGAGACCATCCATCCCAACCGCTGTTGGAATATCGCTTGAATACTGTCACCTACGGTGTCTCCTCATCACCCTTTCTTGCTTGTCGTACCGTCAAACAACTCGCCGAGGATGAAGGTAGTGACTTACCTCTCGGAAAATCCGTTTTATCGACTGACGTGTACATCGATGATGTCGTCACTGGGTGTTCTAATCTTAATCAGGCCATGCAAGCTAAGTCGGAAGTGACAGCGCTTCTAAAGCGAGGTCACATGGAGCTGCGCAAGTGGGCTAGCAATGACCCTAGGTTGCTTTGTGATCTTCCTCCGGAGCATTGTCTCACAGATAACGTTTCGATGGACGTTGAGAAGTCCAACACTCTCAAAATATTAGGTTTGAAGTGGGAACCGAACTCTGATCATTTTGTTTTCGAAGTCAAGCCTCAAGATCGTGTTTGCAGCAAACGTAGCATTCTAAGCGAGCTAGCAAAAATCTATGACCCTCTTGGTTTTCTGTCACCGTTGACCTTCTTCGCGAAGTATTTAGTGCAGAGATTGTGGGTTCTTGGAGTTTCCTGGGATGCAGATCCTCCTGAAGACATCAAGCGACTGTGGAATCGCTACACCGAAGAACTTCCTTCCATTGAAAACCTTCGAATTCCGCGTCATCTATCCGTTTCTCATATCAAATCGTGCGAAATTCATGGGTTTGCAGACAGTTCTCAACGTGGATACGCTGGTGTGGTGTTTCTTCGAGTTATCGACAAGTGTGATAACATCAAGGTCTTTTTTGTGTTGTCAAAAGCAAGGGTAGCTCCTATCAAAGTTGTTTCCCTACCAAGACTTGAGCTGTGCGCTGCTGCTCTTCTAGCGGATCTACTGAAATTCGTCAGTGAGGTTTATCAACCTCTTCTTCCCGTTTCAGCCATGTTCGCGTGGTCAGATTCGACAGTCGCGCTCTCATGGATTCGATCGCCTTCCTCCCGCTGGAAGACCTTCGTAGCAAATCGTGTCAGCCATATTCAGGATGCGGTCCCTGGCGCACTATGGCGCCATGTGAGATCAGAGGACAATCCCGCGGACATCGCCTCTCGTGGTCAGACACCTGCGGAACTTGTCATCAATTCTTTATGGTGGGCGGGGCCTAGTTGGCTTTCTCAAGACGTTCAGTTTTGGCCTTGCTCAGTTTCAGATCTGTCTGAGGATGAACTTCGTGCAGAAGAGAAGGTACAGGTTCTTCTAACAAGTGATATCCCTGCGCATCCCATCGATTATTTGCTGTCCCGATATTCGTCAATTCGCAAAATCCAAAGAATCGTCGGTCTATGGCTTCGCTATATCAACAATCTCCGCAGTAAATTCATTCGCCGTTCTGATCTACCCTTAAATCGTGCAGAACTTCACAACGCGTTATTGATGATAGTGAAACGTACTCAGTTTCTTCATTTTCATGAAGATTTCAAACGGTTAAAAGAACATAAGCTTCTTTCAAAACAAATGCGTAAGCTGAACCCATTCATCGACCCCCTGGGTGTTCTCAGGGTGGGCGGTAGGTTATCCAGATCCGGACTAGAATACAGTCACAAACATCCCGCCTTGCTCCCGAGAGATTCTCCACTGACGAACATGGTCATAGACGCTCTCCATCGTGAAAATTGTCACCCAGGAATCAACACGTTACATTATTTGGTCACTCAGCAATTCTGGATTTTGTCAGCTAAACGTGCAATTCGACGCCGAGTTTCAAAATGCTTACATTGTTTCAAAACGAATCCTTCTCCTCTCGAACCGTTTATGAGTGATTTGCCTGCAGTTCGTGTGAATCAGGTAAAACCGTTCAGTATCGTGGGCGTGGACTACGGTGGTCCTTTCCGAGTCAAATCAGGCAAACATCGCGGTGCTAAGATAAGCAAAGCTTATCTCTGCCTCTTCGTCTGCTTAACTACTAAAGCGGTTCATCTAGAAGTAGCTACCGATTTGACTTCGGAATCATTTATCGCCGCGCTTCGTCGCTTCGTCGGTCGTCGTGGACGAGTCCAGACAATCTATTCAGACAGAGGAACCAACTTCGTTGGTGCTCATCGCGAGCTCTCGACGTTTATGCAAGATGCTGCTCATACCGAAACTATCGAATTCAAATTCAATCCCCCCTCCAGCCCACATTTCGGTGGCGTGTGGGAGATTCAGATTAAAGCTGCAAAATCAACGTTGTACCGCGTGGTCAACAATCAATCGCTGACTTTAGACGAACTTTTTACGTTATTTGTTCAAATCGAAGCAATGCTTAATTCCAGACCCCTTTATCCGATAAGTACCTGCGCCAATGACTTCTCGGTACTTTCGCCAGGTATGTTTCTTACGTTAGAGCCCCTGACAGCTGTCCCCGATAAGGATTTGACGTCTGTCAATATCACTCGTTTAGGCCGGTGGCAACTCATCCAGCGTTTTCAACAAGATTTCTGGAAGCGTTGGAAGAATGAGTACCTGCATTCGTTAACTCAACGGGCAAAATGGACTAAGCACTCGCAACCACTGGAAATCGGTTCCGTGGTTGTCATCAAATCGGAAACTCCTCCGCTTCATTGGCCTATAGCTCGTGTAGAACGGCTACACAGCGGACCAGATGGAGTAGTACGCATCGCGGACTTACGTCTACCTAACGGTTCTTTTCTTACTCGCCCATTAGCAAAGATCTGTCCTTTGCCAAACCAAACGGACTAGAATCGTAAACGTTGGTTTCTTCATTCGTTAATTATTCGTTATTCGTTAGTTAGTATTAGTTAAATGTAAGGTCTTCTTTATTAGCGTATCGTTGTTCATATACTAGGATAATATTTCATGCCCTAAACAGGCTTTAATTAAAAGTATCTCTCTTATAATCACTCAAGCATTGTAACATGTCTTTCAATGGTATTTCTGAAAATACAACTACCGTGTATTTTGGTGGGCGGTATGTATCGTCACCGTAATTCGTAATTCAAATGGTACCTAATGTTTCTCGTATTTTCATTTCTAAGCGTTTGCAATTGTACATGTTCACTGATTAAGATATAAGCAAGCGCGATGATAAGCGCAAGCAGTCTTCCTGGGGTGGTAACAGGACCTCAAGAAACCTCAGACATCAAATCAATAGTTAGTCGATAATCAAAAATCGATTTCACGCCCAACACACGAGTGCTTGTGTTATCTATGGTGCAACGCAAGCGCATCTCTATGAGTCGTTTAAAAACTTTTGAAGATGACTACGCCGCCGCTCTCGAACTAATTGAAAATAAATATTAATTCTGTGTTTTAAAGTGTTGTGTCCCCTTGAAGAAGGGCTGCAATAGTGCGTGGAAACTTGAACTGGTGGATCTAGCTGTGGGAATCAAGGTAAGGCTGCTTTGGATTGTTTTATCTTGTCGGTGTCTAGTGCTCCCGCAAACGCTTGGAGGTTCAATTAGAATTTCCATCCCTTATGTTATACGGGAACTAATCCGTCTCGTAACAGTCGCATTCTTCTTATTACGCACTACAGCTGAGAAGCGGTCTACTCTAGCTTGTGTAAACATTGCAGATGCACTGCAATATCGTGGCAGTCGCAACAGTGCCCTGAAAGCGTTATTGTATTGAACACGCAAAGCATTGGCTGCACGTTTAGACAGTTGATCAGTTAATTGGAAGAACTTTAATTAAAGTTCTAAACAAACAAATTACAAATAAATATATTTTCTTTATAAGTGTGTTTGTTTTGTTATAATAATTATCCTAGGCTGATTAAGCCCAGCCTAGGATGACCATTATATTAAACGAACACACATAGAAAGAAAAGAAAGAAAAAATATAACGAGAAAATAAAGATACATAATAAAACTGACAAAGAGAACAAAAACAATAAAATCAATTGTCCAACACATAACAAATATAAAAAAATACAACAAAACAGGGATAATAAACACAACACAGCACTCAGGACTCTAAATAGGACATTGAACCAAAGTTTATTAAAGTTTTTTTCAATCACTTTCGCGCTTTTGCGATCACCCGCTTGGACATTAGCCTCTACGTATTAACCAAGTCTCCTAACTTGAATTTCGCTAATATCGACCGATCCCTATAGCGGTGTTAAATCGACTGCGCCCGCGTTCATTCCCTTTGAGACCCTTTCCTTCATCAAATGCTGGGGGCATTTATAAAAACACCACGACCGGCGGCACCTTCCAGCCTCTCGTGCCGTTTCCATTGTTTTAAAGGTCCGTTTGGGTGAGCCACAAAATATGGCAACCAGATGTGGCTTTGTTATTGATATCTTAGTGTTTCTTAAGAGTTCTTTGAAACTATACAAGTGTCTAAGTTCATTGTCCCATTAAATAAAGGATAAATGCTTTTCTAAGGAAGCGAATATTGCTTTACAATTCAAAACAAGAAAGTTTGTTTCGTTTTTAACTACGGTAATGTCAAGTCACAAAATAGATGCTTAATATGTATTTAAGTGGCCCGATAACGCGTGGTGATTTTGTAATAAGAATCAAGTCTAAGATATCTATCTATTATATATATATATTTATTAAAGGATTAATATAAAAAACATAAATAGCATGGTTTGGATTTGGTTAGCATTTTCATTAATGTTTAAAATGAAAAAAGTTGTTGTAGTGACATAACTACAATAGTTGGACATATGCTACCGCGGAGTTTTTTGTAGACATTATGATGTTCTTCAATATTGTTGTACATTATTTGGTTCTATCGCTAATAGTTTCGGCAGCGCATTCGACGAAAGACATTTTAAGACTCATTTTTCTACATCTTCGGTTACATTGTTCAAATTTTACCAAGGATCCCTAATTTTTTTCAAAATGAAATGTAGCCTATGTCAAATTGGAAGAATGTAGCATTCTATTGGTGAAAATTTTTTTTAAATCGGCCTAGTACTTTTTGAGCCTATTCATTACAAACATACAAAAATAGGTACAAATCTTTCCTCTTTATAATATTAGTGTAGATAACAATGATCAATACTACCTATTACTATAATTATTATGATGATTTTAACTAATTAATTTAAATTACATTGTACTAATCTCAATTTATTATAATAATATTTATATTTCAACATTAAATTCATAATTATAATCAGTTCAGTTCACTATATCCACTATTACAATGCCAATAAATATTACTTATTACTATAATAATTATGATTTTAATTAACTAATTTAAATTATATTATACTAATTTAATCACAGTTTGTTTTAAATATTCGAATATTACATTATTATTATTTGTTATAATTATTATATTTATAGCTTTAATGATTATTTAACATAATTATATAATTCTGCTCACATGCTAAACTATCCATTTAAATACAACATGCTATGAATTTTAATTCCTATACTATTTAATCCACGACATCGGTAACATTATTATCAGCTTGCCCTTTGGCATAGGCCTCCCCAAGAATTCCCTATACTTGCCTGTTTGCGGTATTATATTACTCAGTACTAACTAAGTTGTGGTGGTCAGATAGGCAGTCGCTCCATGTAAAGTACTGGTATTCATCTGCATCCAGTTAGACTGGAAGTCGACCCCAACATTGTTGAAAAAAGGCTAGGCAGATGATGATATGCGTTATGATAGCATTCTGAATTATTCAGTTTTATCCAGAGGTGACTTGAGATAGAAAATTATTCAGTGTCTGTCACCATATTGACTCGTAAATATCAAACTATTGGATGTTTTCCAAGTATAGTAAAGATTACCTTGGGAATAAAGTTGTGTTGTCTTTAGGAGTTTGTCAAAGCCCTTTGTGACGATCCGTCTTTTTTCTGCCGCTACGAGTGTCAGATTTTTTGCTTTGTGCTTCTGAAATTCAGTTCGATGTTTCAATCAAAATTACGATATTTACTTTGGTTTTTGTCAAAAACACCTCTTAGCACCATTGTGATGTACTCGTCATCCTGGACATAAACTTTTACAACGGGACGAAACCTATAATTTAAAAAAAATATAAAGGTGTTCTCTAAGACGATTTTACACATAATTTATGGGGCAACTAATTATTTCACAAATTTCAGGGTAGGCCTCTCAAGAACAGCTGTTTGTACTGATAAGTATGGGATTATAGGATTAAGAGGTTTACGGTAAACAAAGCATAAACTTGTTATAGAAGAATTTTAACTTTATTTCTTGTTAGCAATTTTTCAATACAAATAAAGTATTTTAAGGCGATTGTTAGCATTTTTATCAGATGGGCCAGCAACTTGTTTATCACTACGAGTACCATCGGAGAGTTGTAAGAATTGTTTTTAGGAGTCAGGAACGTATAGGTACATATTTTTTTTTACAAAGTACTTGTCTTGACTTTGTAAAAATATACATTTACGAGTATCAGAATGCTCTAAATTAGCAGTTTATTTTATTTTGTTGTCTTTGGGTGGCTTTCAGCTAAAAATACAAAAATGAATAGTATGGTTTCTAACGACAAGCTATTTAGAAGCCTGCACAGTTGACAGTAACCTATTGTTGTACAAAATAATAACTAAACATAATACAATAATAAGGAGAAAAAAAACAACGGGTTGCACTCCGGGAGTGCCGGCAGAAGTAAAAACCTGAACATTAACGTTGTGCCTTTTTGAATATTTTGGAAGCGTTAGGGAATAATTTCGCACGAATTGCTTTATTTATCAGCATAAGGGCGCCTTCAAATTTGAAGGCGCCCTAAAAGTACTATCATATTTTATGTGGTTAATTTTAACTTTTTGACATTTAATTTATTTGACACACACACATTCGCAGTTGAGCCCTGCGCCGTCTTACAAATTTTCGATCAGATCACATGTCTATTACGATCACGTGACTCCTGACGCGAGTTTAACATATTTTACCCAACCCAAAAAAAATGTACAACGGCGCTAAAGAATTACTCACTTAAAAAAAAAACAAAGAATATAAACTACATAATATTAACAAAGCCTATTATCAAAATAACTAAACATAGTAATATTGACAAACAATAGCAGTTTTAATATAAAATTAACAAGTCAGTTATCAAATAATTTAATTAATGATTGTTGATCAATACGAGGACAGACCAAAAATTATCATCAAATGGTAACCAGTTCCCAACGATGTTGGGTTCAGCTGCCAATCTGATCAGATTCAGTTAAGAGCTTATGGTACCTCAAACGCGAGTTTTATAATGTGTAAAAGTATATGATTTACTGCAGTAATCAACATCAGAAAAATATATGATATTCTACAGGATATATGCTAGTGCCATAGTGTTGTGAAAACATAATACAACTAACTTTGCTCGATAGAAAAAAATCGCGAAGATACCTCTAAAAATTTCTTTTAACGAGTCAAAACCATACTAAAATACATGTCATCGTTCTGATTTTTTTGCCAAATAATTCTACAAGCAACATACTAAAGTCATAGTGTTTTACTTTTTTAGTCCAATCAATAGTTTTTTTGTAAATCGCAAAATACCACTAATTTCGCACTATTCGGCCGCAGCGAAAGACGTAACAACCGCTTTGTAGTGCAAGCTGATTAGAACTTTATTCTAACAGTCATTCAAGCGAAGTTTGAACCACCACAAATAGGGTTGCTAATCTGAGGTAGCATACGCTCTTAAATACTCGTGAATGTTTCTACTTTTTTTTTTAGGGAGTTGGGAAATCATCAAATGACTCCTCCCGCTCTGGGCAGAGCGGTAGGGAGCGCCAGACTTCTACAGACTAAAAACCACCCATGATCCTTCTTAGCCCTTTGTGTCGAGGCTGCGGTACCCTCTTTCGAATAACCAGCAGGAATGTTACTACCTGACCTCTACACCCTACTGACAAACAGCTGTAGTGTGAAAGACCAGTTGTCAGTCTTTCGGTCTTCTGTATAACTGTTACAACTATCTCATCTTCTGGCTTCTGCCCATCCTTTTCCTAACTATCTAAGCAATTTAAGTAGTTGGTAAGAAGAATAACTTGTAGATCACAAATGACTGCAGTATTGGTGATACAAACAGACGCCAGTACAACAATCTATGTACTAAAACCTGTCAAATTTTTTTAATAAATATTCAACTTTATTACAAAAGCATTAGATTCAAGATTGATTGGGAAAGTTTGGAAGTTCCGGGTAGTATTATCGGGTAGTATATACCAAAAAAAAAAGTCCTAAGTACACATAAAAGGTAAAATAAATTTCTCCCTTTACCATAAAAGCTCCATAGGTATAAACATCCCGCTCACAATAGTATCATAAACATTTCTTTTATACGGGGCCGTATCGTTTTCACTTCGCCGATACGGAACCCTAATAAAATGGTTTCCTTTTCCTAATGACCTGATAAGTAGCGTTTTGTGTATGGACGGACGAAATTACAGGTAGATTTTATGAGCTGTAAAATTTCGGGAATTATACGTATGTGAAGGGACGAAAAGACACATTTTTTATTATTAGCAAAATAGTGGATATTATTCTTAAACATATAAGTTGCCCCACACTAGGAATTTCTCTTGATCGTAAATGCGTTTAAAAATATGTAAACTCGCATACCCAACCAACCAGACCCGGAACAACTACCTGTAGGCCATTCAATTATTTTCCATGCATGAATCGAACCTGAACAGACTGATCATCAATCAATCGCTCAGCCACTGCGCCAACCATGTCAAACGGCTAAAACTCGATTATGATAGGCGGAAATCTTTGGAGAAGGCGTTTGAAACTAACATTAGACTTTAACATAAACTGGCAAAATGTGTGAGTACAGTCAGCATCAGAAGTAGCTGAACATTTCGGAATTTTAATTCTTTTATGTACAGGACTCTAGCTATTATTTTTAATGTTTCAGAAGATTATTCGTTAAAATAGTCCCTAAACTCCAATAAAATTTAGTAACGATTAATATCTAACAAGTTTTTATTAAAAAAACAGCTTCGAAACTTTGAGTAATGTTAATATACTTCTGATGCTGACTGTACTAAATATTAGGTCACTTCTGTATAACCCTCTAGGGATTACAGGAGTGATATTATGTATTATGTTTCCATGATAATTGACTTAATAATGTCCACTGGATAAAAATACGAGTGTCTACAATCAAAATTAACCTCTACCATGGGGTCTCAACTCGAATAAATTATAATTAGTCTTGAAAAAAACACAATAGATGGCAGTATAGGTAGCTGTAATGAAATTAACAATCGCTTAAATGCGTTATACGGTAGATTTCGGCCGAAATAAGAGGACTTTTACTTCAATTCAATTGACTGGCCTGTTGGTCTAGTGGTTAGTGACCCTAACTGCTATGCCGGAGGTCGTGGGTTCGATTCCCACCCAGGACAAATGTTTGTGTGATGAGCACGATCATTTGTTCTGTGTCTGGGTGTAATTTATCTATAATATGTATGTATTTAGAAATATATAAGTATGTTTATCAGTTGTCTAGTACCCATAACACAAGCTCTGCTTAGCTTGGGACTAGATGGCGTTGTGTGATAGTTGTGGAATATTATTTTATTATTATTAATTCGTACCCATAGATTGATAAAGTTGTCAAAAGTAAGCCATCTGTAAATCATTTTCTCTAGAACTGTTTGCAATAGATGGCGTTTTACTCAATTTGCCACATACAATATTGTAACTGTTGTAAAATTTTAAAGAAAATTTAAACATTAAAAAGCATATGTATTACTGTTTATAGAAATATAACACATCTTATAACATTTCTAAGCGAAATAATTACATATTTTTCACATTTTACTGAACCCGAAAGTTCCGGAACTACATAACACGAAACGTGAACTCCTAGATGGCGTTGTAAAACTCCAGTCTCAGGTGGCAATTAGTGCGACGTTGGTGCTGCCATCTGTTGAAATAATGGAGGAAAGAATATAAATCGAGCAATAACATGACTTAGGGAGGTGTCATTTCTTTGTATGGGATTGGGTATCTGTACGAAGTATTATAATATCTGTGCCTCTACATTATATGGTTTCTGAAAATTGAGTATTTTTATAATTTACTCCGTCTTTATAAACAAGCCGATATAGGGTTCCGCATCCGAAGGGCATTCAACGACACCCTATTTCTTACCCTCTGCTGCCCGTCTGTCTAATAGCGCGCTGTATCTCAAGATCGGTACTTGGCAGACAGTTAAAATTTTCACAGAATGTGTATTTTTGTTGCCGCTATAACAACAAATGATGTAAAAAGATAAAGGGGCTCCCCTATGACGCTGGCACGAAGCCCTCCATACGCGAGTCGGGCTCGCACTAGGGCAGTTTTTTATAAACATGGACTAAAACCCGTAAAGTAGTATCTAACACAAGTTCAAAAATCTCGCTGAAGAAAATAACAATAATACTTCATGACCAAACTTTTTTGTTCTTCACCAAAATCATTTGATATTAATATCTACAATAATTCAAACTCACATTAAGTCTCTTTATGGAACAACTGGACCAGAACTTACAATAACTTTGTCTTTAAACATAAAGTTATAAAACATTCTTCAGTTGAGACTTCCATTAAATAAATAATTTCAAGGTTCCACGTGTCTCAGTTCTAGAGTCTAGACAATTTAAGTTTTATGAAACCAGCTCAAAGTTATAATAAAATTATAATTTCTAAGATTTTATTGCTCTGGAACTTGTTGCCTTCGAATTGTATTACTTTTTCTGAGGATTGGAACTGGTGATGATAATGCAAGGTAAAGAGAAAATTGTGTGGATAAAGGATACAGAGGTATTTGCCAAGCAATTCGACAATACATTAACAACTTTTAATCGTAGAAATAAAAGTGAAATTACAGCTTGTAGATAGAAAGAATACAAAATGTCCCTTGGGATAGAGATATATTATAAGTAGGGATAGTGTTGGATAGTCTAAACCAATATTGAGTCTTTATTTTGGAGGCAACCCTTTCAATCACTTATGTACTTAGAACAGTGAAGATTATTTCTGTTTTTGTTGGTTTCAGTATAAATTCGATTGGTAAAGAGTACATTTACCGTGATACTTCTGCCACTCATTCATACGAGTAGAGGAAGACAAAAAAAAACGATGGATGGTATAATAATTAAGAATGTGTCTGATGTGATGACGATTAAAGAGAAGTATGGAATCAGAAGACATGCTGCGCCGACCCCAAATTAATTGGGATTTCATCATCTGCCTAGCCTTTTCCCATATTGGGGTCGGCTTCTAGTCTAACCGGATGCAGCTGAATACCGGTATTTTACATGGAGCGACTGCCTATCTGACCTCCACAACCCAGTTAATACTAGGTAATACAGTGGGTGCCAGAGGACGGGTGTCGTCGCCGAGGGAGGCCTAGAAAACGCTGGCGTGACGATTTGGATGCTTTTATACAAGACTGGCCGGAGAAAGCCGCACGGAGAGAAGAGTGGAAGACTATGGGGGAGGCCTTTGCCCAGCAGTGGGAAAATATAGGCTAACAAAAAAAAAAAAAAATACAATACCCTTTGGTAAGACTGGATGTCAGAATTTCAGGTCACTGACTACCTGTAACGACTGCCAAAGATCTATATATATGGCAGCCGGGACCAACAGTTTAACATGCTTTCTGAGGCACGGAGGAAACTCGGTCACCCATCCACAGACCGACCTAGGCAAGCACAGCTTTAAATAAAGATCGACCTGAGTGGCAGTTCTTTAAGCTCCTCCAAATTATTGGGATAGGGGCTCTAAAATGAGTTGGCTAGTATGAGGTCGACTTCCAAAGTCTGTCTTTCACAAGACTTTCGTAAGATGAGGTGTCGTGACCCTTCATACCTACATTCATTCGACTTCCATTGTACCTAAGCATGTCTTTACCGAAAGCGATCGTTGTGCCTGTCGTCGTCATCGATCTGCCTCCCTTTTCCAGCTATGTTGGGGTCGACTTCCAGTTTAACCTGATGCAGCTGAATACTTGTATTTACATGGATTATACAAATACAAAGTACACACAGCGAGTCGGTAATAGGTACATCAAACAATAAATAACCAGTATAAATGACCTCGCTTTGTATGAACTTCCCGTACGATAAGAGACCAGCTTAATTTGGTTTTCATAGCTTGATTTTCTAGCGTGCGTATTAATATATATGAACACACTTCCTTTGTTTATATTTGTTTTAACAGATATTTACAATCAATACACTAGGAAAAAAAAACAGACTTCGGAAAAATCGCAGACTAATAAAACACCGCGGTTTAAAGTAGTAAACCAGAAACAACAATTTCAACAAAATAATTTTTGTCTGATATTCTTATTTAACAATGCCTGGTAGCGCTATGCACTACTTATACCACAAATCGTGTTTATCATACTCTCAATTACTCAGTAAGTACAAGGTCCTCCCCCTTAGCCCTCAAATGAATTACCACGAGGCCACAGTTCTATTTAAAATTGACAGAAAAAAAATAACTGTACTAATCTAAACAATATGATTTACTATGCTGTACCTCGAACATTTCACAGGCGGCGGGTACAAGCAGAGCAGATACTCTTTTCGCTTTGAATACTAACTCAGGCCTGCGGCTGCGCTTACCTGCGCTTGTCCGCCGTATGGTTGACAATTATTATAACAATACCTTTTTACCCGACTACGGCGAAGTCAAAAGGTAGGGTAATGATTTTGGCAGTCTATATGTATGTATGTATGTTCCAGCATAGCGCCTTAACTTGGATTGGAATGGATTTTAATAAATGATTTGTCAGTATATTCGTAAGAAAACCCGGGTGACATAGGTTTTAACAATAATATTTATGAATTAAAAAAAAATATATGACGGAATTTAAATGTCAAAGTCTAACCTTGCTTTGTGGACAGCGTTATGGGTTACTATAAAATCAAATTGTTATTATGTTAAATTAGTTGTAAGTCCTTATAAGTAATATAAATACTGTTTGCTGTTCCTATCAATAAAAATAAAATGTTGACTAAAACAGTAATATAATATACATATTTTTAATGTCATAGGCTCATAGCCAAGAGCTTTTATTTGATACCAAACAAGATTATGACTCTATCAATTTATTTTTTGCAAGGTTAGAATTTGACATTTTAATTCCGTCATTAAAAAAAAAAAAAAACATGCTAATAACCTATGTCACCTGGGCTTTTGTTTTAGAATGTATTGACACCTCATTTATTAAGAGCGTATGCTACCTCAGATTAGGAACCCTATTTGTGGTGGTTTAAACTTCGCTCGAAAAATACAGTTAGAATAAAGTTCTAATCAGCTTGCACTACAAAGCGGTTGTTACGTCTTTCGCTGCGGCCGAATAGTGCGAAATTAGTGGTATTTTGCGATTTACAAAAAAACTATTTAATGAACTAAAAAAGTATAACACTATGATTTTAGTATGTTGCTTGTAGAATTATTTGGCAAAAAAATCAGAACGATGACATATATTTTAGTATGGTTTTTACTCGTTAAAAGAAATTTTTAGAGGTATCTTCGCGATATTTTTCTATCGAGCAAGTTAGTTGTATTATGTTTTCACAACACTATGTCACTAGCATATATCCTGAAGAATATCATGTATTTTTCTGATTTTGATTACTGCAGTGAATCTTATACTTTTACGCATTATAAAACTCGCGTTTGAGGTCTAAACTCGCGTTTGAGGCGTGTGAGGTTTGAGGTGGGATCTCTTAAAATCCGTTCAGGAATTTAGGCGCAGTGGTGGAACATACAAACATACATACATAGACTGCCATAGTCATTACCCTTCCTTTTGGTTTCGTCGTAGTAGGGTAAAAATCACTTTTAAAAGTTGTTCGAACAGTCGAGGCTGTACTAGTGCGGTAATACACATAGACAATCGAGTCGACCGCGTTTTCGCGTGCCCCTTACTTAGAATACGATTTACACCTACCGGGTTCCAAGTTAAAATAACCTCATGCAAATATGACACCTAATCTCTTCACAAAACGTTTCAATTTCCTCTAACTCATTGTCAAATGCGGTTCGATGCGCGTCGAGGGGTGTAAATCGTACTTAAGACGCGGGGTAACCCAGGCTGTTATCGTGAATTTACGGGTCTTTCAGCGCATGCGCGAAACGCGGGGGGCGAGGCAAAGTCGGCCACGTACGGTGCCCCAACTAAGCGGAGTTTCCCCTGGATTCAGGGGGTTTTATCATGTTTAGGGGATGTTTTAGGGAAACGAAATTGTTAAGGAAATAAGATTTCTAAGATGTATTTTTATTTAAATTCAAGTGAAACGTATAATTTTCAGTAAAAGTTAAACATTACGACTCTTATTACGGTTAAATTAGGGTTCTTATAAAAATAAATTTCCTAGTTTATTTCCAAACATTATTTTGTTACATTACCAAACTCAGTAAGAGTTCTATTCCATTTAATATTGTTAACACTCAAAAGCAACATCTTTCAAAACAAGTTCCAAATAAAAGAATATTTTACGAAGCAACGAGGGGTAATTCAAAACCGTAGGGTGACCACACTGCACTCCCCGCTCGCTACGCCGGCGCGCCAGGCGTCGCCCCTTTCGACCCGGACACCCGCTTCGTGCGGACGTCGCTCAATTCTCTAATACCGCGTCACGGGCCTCCATTTTGTATTCAGTTAAATCGGTATAAAATCCACGTTTCTCAGCAAAATTAGGCGTCAAAAATTGTTTTAAACACGCGGGATCTTCTTTCTTCGTCGGGATATGTAAGTCGTGTTGGGGGGAGCGATCGACTTGGCTTTTTTGATGTACTAGTCAGTCTTTATCTCTCTCCTATACGGTTGACATGTGATCATCACCTTCATCAGCATTCTGGACGTCTATTCATCAACACCATGGTCCTACATGGGTCGGCAGTGTGACGTCAGGGGTTGCGCAATCGGTCTTTTTGGTGCGCGAAGACTGATGTAGGTCGATCGAAAGTGGGGTGGTACTTTGTTAGGGGCAATTTGTCTGTGTTTCGTATAATATGTGTATTTGTGTCTTTGTAACTGTTAACATAATAAATGTATTCGTCATTGTTTTAATCCTTTGGTCTTTGTATTATTTTTTTACAGAAGATTGTAAATCAACCCTCATTCCATATTTGCGAAGGAATGAATCACCTTCGCAATTTCGTTTCATACAAACAAAGATATTCTTTCAATTACACATTGGAAAAACATCTTTATTACCAACAGATAAAGATCAGCTTATCCCTCTAACTTCAGCCATCTTCAATGGTTAGTACCATCATGCCATTCTAAAATCAACCTTATTCACGTGGTAATAAAGTTGATATTTATCTAACAGGACATTATATCGATTGAAAAGTAAACTAGGGTACAGAACGTATTCAGTATATCACTCTGAGCCTCCCTGAGATACTTTTATATAGGGGAGGCTCTGAATACTATGCTATAATAAACTTACTACGTGGTAACCATTTTCGCGTCAATGTCCCTTTCAACCTGTATAAATAAAAAAAAAAAAACGAATGGGGAAACTTAACTAAACCAAAAAATCAAACAGATATTAATATCTCTTTTGATATAAAAAAAAATATAATGGTCTAACTGAAAAACGGAATAGTCCGTCTTTGTCCTTGAGCTGGCCTCGCGTAGTACGGAGCTTAAGTAGAACAAGAGGTCAGCGTATACTGGTTTTGTTACCGCAGACGTTCGACCTACTTATGTAGGGTTTGGGTAGAAGTCTCGCTTCTCACATCGGACCCTTTCGTTTTATTTTGAAGGGAATAAAATCGATCCTCTAGAATTTGAGAACCTTCTAATGATGTAGGTTTTTTATATTTTTATATATAATATATTTTTTTATATTTATGAACCTCAATACACTTTTCGTAGTTTTAATTATTAAGTACGATTTTAAGCTATTGCATAGCTTCTATCGCGGGCCTTGAGCGTGGAGAGCGAATCCAGAAATTCCCTAACGAAAATATTCAAGATTCAGTATTCAACCAGGTTGCTATGGTTACGGAAAATAACAAGGTTGTCAACTGAGGTTGTCAAATTAAATAATTGATAAAAAATGCTAAGCAATAGCTTTACCGCGGCAGTCTCCGAGTGCCACACGTTTTTTTTTACTTCTTTGCCTCGTTAGTCTAGTTGTGAGGTCCTGGGTTCGCTTCCCGGGTCGGTTAAGTGTAATTGAGTTTTTTCCTAAGGGATTTCTCAGTACCAGCTAAGGAGTCTAGACTTAAGCCCTGTTAATGGCAATAGGATCACCCTATGCTACATGGGACTTAACATAACTGTACTTAAACGTAATAATGAGTACACCTCTGTTTATCCGCTTGGGAATTACATGACATGCGTGATATAACATCACGCGTGGTATTAAAAAAATCACACGTTACCACGTTTGTACACGCTAATCTCCGAAACCAACCAACCGATTTTAATGACATTTTGTCAATGTGTATGGGTGGTAAAAGCTTGGAAGATAAGAAGTTTTGGACCCAATAGGTGGCGCTGATTAAATTGCATCCGTGCCAAACCGGTCTACTCATTAGTTGTCAAAAATGTCTTGTGCTTCAAATAAAATATTTTTATAAACTTTAAGGGATAAGGGTTCCCTCTGTGAGAAGGAGCTGGGCCGTAATCCCACTGCAGATTTTTGGATGTCAGAAGAAGTAAAATTTTTGAAATTGGGTACAGGAAAACACCACGTGGACAGTTCCCTCGTGGTGTCTTGCTGCACCAGATTGAAAGCAGTGGTGATGAAATCAACATCAACATCAACAGCCTATAATGTTCCCACTGGCAGGGACACAGGCCTCCTCTCTAGGAGAGGGACGGGCTATATAATCTACCACGCGGACCCAGTGCGGATTGGTAGATGTCACATGTCTTCGAATTTTTGGTTCTAAGACATGCCGGTTTCCTCACGATGTTTTCCATCACCGTTTTGGGAGCAGTGGTGATGAAATAAATTACACAAAGTAATGCGCCTGACGGGGTTCGAACCCACGACTCACTGTTCGTAAGTCGGGGCCGCCACCACTGGGCCACCACTGCTCCCTGGGCCACCACTGCTCACTGGGTCACCACTGCTCACTGGGCCACCACTGCTCATGGTGATGAAATAAATAACACAAACTAAAGCGCCTACCAATACGCCCTGTCAATGTGGCAACACTTGGGGGAGGTCTATGTTCAGCAATGGACGAATTTCGGATGAAATTATGATGATGAATGTTTGACATAGGAAGCAGTGGAAGCCTATGCCCGGAGGCAAACTGAATTGAGAGACATTTTTTGAGTACCACCATAATGGAAACAACTTATTGAATGGTTCAGATTTAATTGATCACGTCGGGGCTGTGGATTGTCGAAAGAGATACTTCGACCTCGGCACAAGGGCGAAGAAAGAACATGGGTGGTTTTTAGTCAGTAGAAGTCTGACACTCCCATCCCGCTCTGCTCAAGATCGGGGGGAGGGTTTCTTTGATGATTTTACACCCACCGTAAAAAAAGTCTTATTAATTGATTGAATGTGCCAACCAAGGTTTTTACTTACGACCTACTGCTCTCTTTCTTCATCTTACCCGGGTTAAAATAACAGCCGCACGGGTCGATCTTAAAGGTTATTACATACTGGGTTTTCTCCGTGCCACGGAAAACAAGTTAAGTCATTGGGCCTGGCTGTATTTGATCTTTAACAGTTTTTACGTGTAGTCGAAGCCGATAGCCTGACAAGGGGTATCGAATTTCCCAGTAACTGGATTATGGAGGTCAGAGACAAGCAATCGCTTCATGTAAAATACTGGTATTCAGCTGCATCCGGTTAGACTGGGAGCTGACCCTAACATAGTTGTGAAAAGGCTGAAATGAACCATCATCATCAAGATTGAAGTCAAGAGCAAGCCCATTTAAAATAAAAAAAACGTGTGGCACTCGGAGACTGCCGCGGTAAATCTATTGCATAGCATTTTTTATGAACTTATGCAATAATAGGTATAAATAATTAGGTATTAATAGTGTAATTACACACCAAAATAATTATTCATTCAAAAAATTTGAACAAAAATAACGTTATTAAGAGTTTGATCTTCGAATTTCGCGCGATGTACATTATATAAATCAAAACTAACCTTCATAGACTAACTAAGCTAGTAAGAAAGAAACTCTATGACAGAAAATTTAAAAGAAAAAGTATTGACAGCCTGACGTAAGTGTCTTTGAAAAATATGAAAATTATTTATTTTATTTTAGATATTTTATAAGAAAACGAATCGTTTTAGACCGATTCGCAGAATAGTAATGCAAAAACCAATAAAACTTATGATAGATGTGTACTAATAATAAAATGAATGTTTATAGAGTACTCACTCCTCACTCATTTTCTTTCACTATTTTTTCGTGACTTTCTTCATTAATAAATGCACTTTTGTTTATTCATATTTAAAACACTTTGTACACAAATTATACGAGTAAGAATATTTTAGAAAAAGGAGAAAGCAGAGAGACAAACGATTATTTAATTTGACAACCTCAGTTGACAACCTTGTTATTTTCCGTAACCATAGCAACCTGGTTGAAAACTGAATCCTGAATATTTTTGTTAGGAAATCTCTGGATTCGCTCTCCACGCTCAACTCAAGGCCCGCGATAGAATCTATGCAATAGATTAAAAAAAATCATCTTCCTGCCTTTATATTTATAATATATAAATACTAGCTGAACCCGCGCATGCGTTGCAATGCTTATTTTCCTACCTACCTACCTACTACTCTACCTACCTACTACCCTACCTACCTACTTTCCTACTATCCTACTCACTACCCTGCCTACCTACCAACCACTTTCTCACCGTTTAAACCTTCTCTGGACTTCCACAAATAATTCAAGACCAAAATTAGCCAAATCGATCCAGGCGTTGTTGAGTTATGCGCTTACCAACACGTTTTGCGATTCATTTTTATATTATAGAAAATAAAAAGAGAAGTCCTGACTGACTGACTGACTGACTCATCAACGCCCAGCCCAAACCCTTGAACCTAGAAAGCTGAAATTTCGCACAGTGGTTCCCTTAATAATGTAGACAAAGAAAAAGGAAGGATTTTTCGAAATTCAACCCCTAAGGGAGTTAAATTGTAGATGAAACTTTGTATCGTCGTCATTTTCCCCCGGGTGAAGTCGCTGGCTATAGCTAGTCCCTTAACATTTGGGGTCGGCGGGCTAAAATGAACCAACATTACAATTCTAAACTTATTTCGTTGATATTTCTAATATCTAATTCTGTACAATGAAACGCCAATAATAATATTCAATTTCCTAACCCTCGGAACTTTTATCTTTTATTTTTCTAAAACATTTATTTCATCCTTACGAGGCGCCTCTTATCTTTTTATTTCGTTTATTTTGGATATAATATTCGCCGATATGGGAAAGCTATATTTTTGTTTGAGAAAATTGTTTTTATTGCCTATATGAGGGATAAATTGTTTATTTTGTGGAGGAAGGGTGATATGTTGGTGTTGGGTAAATATACTGAGTGTGGGTTTGATGAATCGTACTGTTAGTTAATGATGAGGAAAGATAAAATTTTATCTCGCTTGTTATCCTTGAAGGGTTAGGCAGAGAACGTGGACCTTTTGCAAAGTTACATGTGATTTACGTACTTTCTTTCAAGAAAAAATTCTGTTTGAAAATAAAAGGATTTTTTAGAGAACTACGCTTTGGAATGGTCACACACACAACACTAACAGTATTATCACACATTACTATGCCTTTTGACTGGGACTGTAGCAGCTAGACTGTGACAGCTCAAAAGTACCTGTGATGGTCTAATTGATATAAATTGAGTCTGAGCTTGGAAACAAAAACATGAATTCATGCATTCGCTGTCAGGTAATGCACAGGTTGATAAACTAGACTAATCAACCTGTGTATTACGTTTTAAAATGTATGCAAACCACTAAGGTATTTAAAAATCAATGTGAGTAGTATAATGCCAATCATGGTGCCTTGCCATTTGGGTCTTACTGAGAAATTCCTGACGGAAAAACTCAATATCATTTTGCCCAACCCCGGAATTACCTAAACCTGGGAACTCACACTCAGCTGTCGCGATTGAACCACTAAACCATAGTATAAAGAAGGGAAGTAGGGTATCTTCATACAAACGCACCGCGCGCGGCTTGTATGTGTGCGCCTAGTATCTTTACGGTCGCCGCACGCACACTCAAACAAAATCTCGCTACATTTCGCACTGAGCCAGTCAAGGTTAACACCGCACAAGGTTCGCGCGACGCACGGCTTTTCGGCACCGCTAAGTACCTAAATGAAAAATATCTGATAATCGCAGGAGAAGTTATTGCTGTGTGTTTGGGTGTCTAAATAATTCATAGATTCCAGAGTTGAGTATGTTCAGATTACCTACTTATTTTTTTGTTGTTGGTATTAGTTTTCTATCAGACAGACGAAGTAGGCAGGCCTACTTTCCCACTAGAATGTTGGTAGGTTGGTACTTTTGATGATATGCCGCTATTGCTTTGTTTACGTTTAGTCATGCCGATTTCTCAGTATTGTAGGTAGGTATAGTAACTAAGTATGTACCTACTATCTGTATTATTTTATGTTGGTTTAGTCAAAAGTAAAAACATATATATTGTTCTTTATGTGCAAAAATACTACATTATGCCTATTAAAAAATAAACAAAAAAACTGACAAGTATATACTAAGTAAATAATTTAAACACAAGCTCTTCCTTACATACATAGTATAAAACAAAGTCGCTATTTTTGTCTGTTTGTTTGTCTGTATGCTTAAATCTTTAAAACTACGCAACGGATTTTGATGCGGTTTTTTTTTAATAGATAGAGTGATTCAAGAGAAAGGTTTTAGTATATAATTTGAACGACATCGACGCGGGTGAAGCCGCGGGCATCAGCTAGTAGTCTATAAACTATAAATATTTGTTGGTCCTCTTTTTAGGCAAAAGCCTTTTTACTCCGAAACTATTAGGACTACATAGTTGAAACTTGGTAAGTAGATGTATGCTGTGAACCGCCTTACGATATTTTTACAAAAAAAATAAAAATAATGTAGTATGCTGTACATCTCAATGAAACTCAGACAACACAAATAAAAAAATACAACTTCCCGGCCCTTGCCAATTTTTAGGCACTATATTAAAATTTAGCTGAAAGTGACAACCCTGACACATGCAAGTACGGTAGGTAATTATGTCGCGGATTGGGCCGGAGATGCTCTACTTCCCTTCTTTATACTATGACTAAACCAACGACGCAGTCAGATATTTAAAATTTAACATGAAAACACTAAAAAGTGAAAAATAAAAACTTTTTTACAAAAAATAAAACCGACTTCGACAAAAAAAACACTCAAAAGTGAAAAATAAACTTGAGAAGAAAAATCAGTTTCTGAAGTCGGTGACTTTTGTTTCTTTGATTTCATTTTTTTGTCACCGACTTCAGAAACTGATTTTTCTTCTCAAGTTTATTTTTCACTTTTGAGTGTTTTTTTTGTCGAAGTCGGTTT
The DNA here is from genome assembly GCA_949775195.1 of Diarsia dahlii. Taxonomy (NCBI): domain Eukaryota; kingdom Metazoa; phylum Arthropoda; class Insecta; order Lepidoptera; family Noctuidae; genus Diarsia; species Diarsia dahlii. Next base: position 18,415,019 of record OX459211.1, read on the forward strand.
TATTTTTTTTGTAAAAAAGTTTTTATTTTTCACTTTTTAGTGTTTCACATGTGCTTACCCCTTCACAACGTACTGGCGTGATGTTATGTTAGGAACTGGTATAAACAATAGACAGACAATATGAGATTTCAGCAATCCCAGTCCATTTGCTATCATTTATTGAGGAGTTCCGTTGCCTATCTCCGAAGTTCTTCATCAGATCTTCACAAAATAGTTTTTATAACCTTTGTAGTGAGTACAGGCGTGATATTATGTTGTGTGATGGCGTAAGCAATGCTTAGATATGCTATAGCAACAATCGCGGTTAATCTGCTGTTATTTATTGAAGAGTTCCCCCGATTTCTACAAGATCCCATCATCAGATATTGAAATGGTGAAAATGGGACCACACGGGAAGCACCAGCTTTCAAATGAAAAAAGAATCATGAAAATCAGTTCACCCAGTCGCAAGTTATGAGTGAACAAACATAAAAAAAAAAAAAAAAAAAAAAAAAAAAAAAAAAAAAAATACAGTCGAATTGATAACCTCCTCCTTTTTTTGGAAGTCGGTTAAAAAGTTAGACGATCGCGTGACACAACGGTTTATTAGTATTGCAAACTTTTGATCGCCTTCTGTTGTGGCTGTCTACGACTATCTTTAACTATGTATGAGTGAGTTTCATAGTATTTTTTACCGATCTGTAGAAGTGTAGTTTTGAAGTCTCGTCAGACTATGAAAATAGGTACTACCTACTAATTACCCAATCCTATATGTGACAAAAAATCTGTTATTAAATACACTTATGAAATGTAAGGATCAGCTTATAACACTTAGTTTTCGCGGTTTATGTGTCGCTCTAATTATATTGTGTCGAGTTTGCGAGGATAGCTAGATTTGCATATTTGACAAGTACTAGTTTATAACCAGGATTAAAACATAGGAGACTTCTTAGACAAGTAGCAAGATATTGAGGGACATAAGTATTTGACTAGAGGGCCGATTAGATACAACTTATAACTGTTGAAATTTGCATGCAGATAAATGCATCATTAATGCTCGAAATATGCATGATCCCTACGTCGACACATCTACATAATATTATTATGTCCACCACATCGCCTCGAATGTTCTGCCTGTCCCCATGGCAAAAGAGGAGAGGTTAAGTATGTTGTATGTTTCTGTCTCTATGGTATAAAATACCATATATAGGTCGTTCGCTTCAAGTTGCGCCAGCAGCTTACCGTTGAGTACCCTTTCCATTACTTTACAAAGTATGAAGGTGATGGCGATTGATCGATAATTACAGGGGTCGGCATAACTACCCTTCTTGGGTACTGATTGTACATTAGCAACCTTCCAGGAGTTCGGCACCGTTCTGGTTTTGAGAAAGTGGCGGTACAAGCGTGTCAACAAAGGAGACAACTCAGGCGCACAGTTCCTTAAGACCCTTGCTGGTATGCCGTCCGGACCGCTAGCCTTATTCACGTCTAGGCTCTGAAGTACTCTACGAACCTCTTTCAAGTGTATTGTGATCTCCGGCATCGAAGAATCACAGCGAGGAATCGTTGGTGGCTGTTTTGACCCAGTATCTAGACGCGAATTGCTCGCAAACAGAGATGCAAATAAATTTGCCTTAAAACTGTTTACTGCCAGAAGGGTAGGAAATTTTTCTATTACTAGTTTCTCAGTAGCAGCCTGAAGGTACGTTAGGTTAGGGATTATCACCCATCCACGGACCAACTTTGGCAAGAGTTGCTTAACTTCGAAGGTTGAAATAGCCGACAGTTACAATTTAGCTACATCCCAATACACATCTAACTTTAACTTAACATGCTTACGCAAATGTTTTATAGAAGATTTATAACCTTAAACGTCATTATAACGACCTACATTATACCCTAACTACGTCAATAATGTCCCATGAATGTAGCACACGTATTTTATCTTACATATTTTTCTCCAGCACATAATATAATAAAAAATTCAAGCAGCCGTTTCCAGCATATTACTATGCAAACATAAATCATGCGAGCACAATAAAGAAACTTATTCTTTGCGATAGTTTATATAAACGTTGGAATATGACGAGAAAAAATACATTTGTCATACAAAAAACCTGTATGAGTAGAGGAAAATATTTTTTTGTATAAAACTAGGGGCTTGTCTTCATAAGGTAGAATGTAAATAAATAAAAATAAGTATCAGTAAGGTTTATTTTGACATGGCCAATTGACCTTATAAAAAATAAGTTAAACGATGATTTAAATCCACGTAATCCCTCTTGGAAAAGGGCAGAATTATGAGAAAATAATAATTTCTAATCTGTTGAAGTAAATACCGAGTAAGTATCCGAGTATGTATCTTTTTCTTCCCTCCGTTCACTTTAAAAAGAGTTTATTTTGCCTTCATTTTTACCCGAATACGGCAAAGCCAAAGGAGGGTTATGATTTTGACTGGCTAATGTATGTATGTATGTTTGTATGTATGTATGAATGTGAGTATCTTCATCTGTTCCCTGATAGCTTCTAATATACTTATCGGAACTCGACATATGAGGTATCGTTAGAACCGTCTTAATTTTCCGCTGAATATAGGCTACGTGACGTGTCACAAAAAGCGATTTGGCGCCCTCTAGCGGACAAAAAGTAAGGCTTAAAAAATAAAAATGGAGATAAATACGCCGTGTTTGGTATTATTTGTTCTAGCTAGATTCATCATTATCTTTCTTCCCATGTTACTTAAGGTCGGCGCAATACATTTTTAACTGACCTCCAAATAGGAGGAGGTTCTCAATTCGTCTGTATGTATGTTTCTTTCCTTTTTTATATGTTTGTTTTATTTTTCTCTTTTCTCCATCGCCCATCACGCCAAAATTTACACCATTTTATTTCATATCATTCCTGACACAATCCATCCATGGTTTCCTATTTTTCTTCTACCTCTCTATCCACCAACATATTTCTAGCCAGGTTATATTGAGAAATAATAACCAGTTTTATAAACTAACCACAAAACCCAATGAGAAAGAATCCTTAGCTAAAATCACCGAACCTGGCCAACCGTGGCAGGATTCCAACTTAGTTCTATAATTCAATTTATCAAAATCAGGATAAGTCACATAAGTTTTTATGGTCCACAGGATCCTGTAATCACGTGTCGTGGAAAAGGATACTGGCAACGGGATAGGGTCATAAAATTACTGTCACTTATACTACAACTTAGATAAGCCACAGTCGTAAAATGTGCGACAAGAAGTCTATAAAATATGGGTATTTACGCACTGTACTGTGAACGAATCTGAGCATAGTTGAGACATTACACTCTGTAACATTTTTTTTCCAGTTTTTGTTAAGATATTAACAGTAAATCACACGTGTAGGTACTGATTAGGTTAAGGGTCACCCTCATTTCGTCAGTTATATTTAAGTCCCATGTAAAAAGGAGCGAGCCTTTTGTCATCAACCGGGCACAAATGCAAACTCAGGCTGCTGAGAAATTCGTTATGGCAAAACCCAATAACACTTTCCACAACCGGGGACGCCAAGACCACCATGTTTAACAGTATCGATTGCGACCACTAGACCAGACCAACGAGGTAGTTTGAGGGCGACATGTGTGGGTCTTCTACAAGGCATGGGAAACAAGGGTCCACCTATTCACGAAAAAATTAAAAAACCTTTTATTAAGCAAATATTATTACAGTGTCAACGAATACCTAAATGATAAATCTTTGAAACATATAAAATAATCAAAATGTGTTGTATCAAATTGTTAACTATTTTTATAATTTCGTTTTTCCATTTTCTCCATAACTTTTGATTTTTATTTTTGTATTGAATATTGTTATTTTGGCACCTACTTAGGTCTGTAAAGGTAAATAATAATATGTGATTTCATGTTTGTTTTTAATTTTTGAATTTTATTATAAATTTTAATTTTCATACGTTAGTAAATGTTAAACCCTAAGCTTAACATAATATTTCTTTTGCTGTGCCCGACAGGGTCCATGATTGTTTCTTTTAAAAAACGTTTACCACCTATGCCTACATTGTGGAATGCAATAAAGAATTGTATTGAGTATTGGGTGGAAAATCATCAAATGATTCCTCCCGCTCTGATCGGAGCAGAAGGGAGTATCAGACTTCTGCTCACTAAAAATCATGGCACCCATATTCCTTCTTAGTCCTTTGTATCCGGGGCCGCGGTATCTCTTTAGACCAACTCGCAGCTCTGGCAGGTGGCATACTGCTTATGCTTGGCAACCTTACTATTCGACTATTACAACCGTGATGTCCTGATAGGTTAAATTATATATATATGCTATAGATTATGCTATTATATAATTATATATTATGTTATATCTCAATTCAACATTTCACTTCTTCATGTCAAAAAATCTCAGTAAGTTTCACAAACTCTTATGAAATCCTAGTCTTCGCCAGTTTACCAAAGATCTAGGTCACTGGGCATAATGAACGGTTAATACTTTTATCTTCGCAGCGGTAATTCAAAGCTAACGTAGCGCTAACTCAGTGCTAAGCATCCTTAGAATTTATGTCATGTTTATACATGGCGCCGTTTACGGGACTGGGTTTATTAATTATACACGTTAAAGGTGGGGAAAATATTAATGCAGGGATTGCGAATAAAAAATTGCGTCAATTTAGAAGGTTACAAAAAATTTTTGCTAACGAATTGTACAGGATATTTACTGTTTTGGAGCTCAAACATACATTAATTTTATACGGTAGCGTAATTATCCTGTTGTGCGGGTTGTTCGAAAGAGATACTGCGGCCCCTGACACAAAAGGCTAAGATGGAACATGGCTGGTTTTTAGTTTGTAGAAATCTGACACTCCCTATTCAAGAGGAGCAATGTCGAATTTTTCAAAGAAAAAAAGTGATACAGGCCTCCTCTCTATGCGAGGAAATGGGTCCACCACGCGGGCTCATTACGTTTCGGGGGACGAATTTCCATAACAAAACATGCTGATAAGTTCGTTGCAAACGGAACTCTTCAAACGATTTAATACTTTTAGATCTAGTAATTTGATCAGTATGTTGTATGATTTCGACTAGATTTTGACCCTCTATAGCAAACACTTTCCAGAATAACAACATAACCAAGTCCCTTTTAGCAACAGATGGCCCAACATGTAACTATTCCATAGGGACCATCCTTAGACGAATCAATCCCATCCTTTTCGCTGAACCGAAATATACACACAAAATTGTCATTGCTCCTGAAACGTATAAAACTAGATTTGGAGTGAAATTGTTACACCTTGACGCCTTTTCATAACTATGCTGGGTCGGCTTCCAGTCTAACCGGATGCAGCTGAATACCAGTATTCTACATGCAAGTTCTGCGTATCTGACCTCCACAAACGTTGGATGGAACTATGTTCTTCCGTTTAATTCAGCATGATACGAGTAGCGTTGAAAAAAGCCGGAAAGATTCCCGTTTCATTCCAAAGCCGTTGTATTTAAAAGTGAAATTTATACTGGCCAATGTTCTTGAATCTTTCGAAAGTTACATTGGAAAAAAACGAATTGTTACTTTCAGCATTTTCAACGCTATATTTGAATATCTTTGTACAGCTGCTGGCCGTGTCAATTAGTCAGCAGGGTGTTAGGGTGTTATTATTAATCTATGCAGTTTTGTTACCTGATGTTAAAAACAATTACATGCCTGTAAACCCGGAAGGGTTAGCTATTAGTAAATACATAGTACACCCACATTTTGCCAGTTTTGATTCAATCCCATGTAATGGAGACGAGCCTATTGCCATCAACTGCGCACAAATCCTGTCTCCGCGATTTGTTACTGAGAAGTTCGTAATGGAAAAACACAATAACAATTTGCTGAACTCGGGGAATTGAACACAGGATCGTTCAGGTCAGGCAGTCGCGATCACGTCCACTAGACCAATGAGGCAGACTGTTGCTTTCGTTCCTTTTTAACCGACTACGGCAAAGCCAAAGGAGGGTTATGATTTTGACTGGCTATGTATGTATGTATGTGAGTATCTTCATCTGTTCCCTCATAGCTTCTAATCTACTTATAGGAACTCGACATATGAGGTATCGTTAGAACCGTCTTAATTTTCCGCTGAACATAGGCTACGTGACGTGTCACAAAAAGCGATTTGGCGCCCTCTAGCGGACAAAAAGTAAGGCTTAAAAAATAAAAATAAATGGAGATAAATACGCCGTGTTTGGTATCATTTGAAAGGGCCTCACTTGTACATTTCCAAAATATTGCTCAAATTAAAAATCAAGCCCTCTAGCGGACAAACAGTCAAGAGTAAAAAAAAAAAATTTTTTTTTTATTCCTTCTAAAATGTTTATTTAAGTTTGATACACAATATAATATTAAGGCTCATAAACAGCTACGAAACAATAACGAATTATCAAATGGGACTCAGATTTATAAACACACACATGAATAACATAAAGGCTTATTGGTGTCACCAACAGAGCCCGACAATAGTAACGCATGTCGTCCGGTATTATTAAAGGTATAACAATATCATGTATAGAAATTAATACAGTTTTGTTCATGAACACGTGACTATGTAACTATTTCGAGTTTGTCTGACGCAGCAAGCTGAATAGTTTGCTTTTGACAGCATGGTTATTATTTTATCACGTGCTTAAGGCGCAGATAAAGGGACACCGTAAAAACGACCTGTTTTTACCCGACTACGGCAAAGCCAAAGGAGGGTTATGATTTTGACTGGCTATGTATGTATGTATGTATATATGTTTGTATGTATGTATGTGTGTATCTTCATCTGTTCCCTCATAGCTTCTAATCTACTTAACGGAACTCGACATATGAGGTATCGTTAAAACCGTCTTAATTTTCCGCTGAACATAGGCTACGTGACGTGTCACAAAAAGCGATTTGGCGCCCTCTAGCGGACAAAAGGTAAGGCTTAAAAAATAAAAATGGAGATAAAAACGCCGTGTTTGGTATCATTTGAAAGGGCCTCACTTGTACATTTCCAAAATATTGTTCAAATTTAAAATCACGCCCTCTAGCGGACAAAAAGTAAAGAGTAAAAAAAAAATTAACACCAAAATTGTTTAAATAAAAAAAAGTAAAAAACTAAAACCCGACTACGACAAAAAAAACGACGCTGAAAAAGTATGAAACATGATTTTCAGGATAGAACAAAAAGAAAAGCCGTAGTCACACGGTATTAAAGTGTTTAGGTTGGTACCTATAACGTGTGACTACGGCTTATCTTTTTGTTGCAGAGTTGGCCGTATTGCTACTTATTATAGTTCCAAAAAAAATACAGTGTATAGTCAAATGTATAGGTAAAAGACTTATGCAAAAATATTTTCTAAAATTAATCAAGAACCTCGAAAAAAAAAATCACAAAATCACAAAAAAATCACACGAAAAAACTTTTTCGTCTCGAAATGCTCAATATTTTGAGCGATAACTGTTATTTTTTTTTTACTATCAGAAAGGAAATTTAACCAACTAAAGACATATGTAAAAATATTTTAACATTACAGCGTATTTTTGTTTTTAATAAATAAAATCTGCGAACTATCGTTCATATTGGCAGTCACGAGAATCAAACGCATCCCCATTTTCAACCTTATTTGTTTAGGCGATGAGTTAAACGCGCGCTCAAGGTCGCGGGCAGGTAATGTCGCCTTAATGGTAAAGCTTATGTCCTAGCTTATGCTTGGTACCATAAAATTATATATTTATTTATTTTATTTATTGGTTATATTTTTTTTTATTTATTGGTATTATGTTGGACCATAAAATAAAAGTGAAAAAACTTCATTCGCCTTGTTTTGATTCATAACATGATAGGTACAACTCGTTCTGGCCGGCTCATTTTTCTTTTTTAGAAACTTTCCAAAATTGCCTATTTAGACCGCTGTCAATAGAGGCCTAGTGTACAATATTTTTTATATTTTTGTTATCCCCACACTAGGATATTCTCCTATATCGTGTGTGCGTTTACAAATATTTAAACTCACATGCCTACACATACACCCAGACCCGAAACAACTATCTGTAGGCTACAGAATTATTTGTTTCGTGAGGGGATCAAACCCGCGACACGCGTCGCAGCAGTCCAATCGCTCAGCCACTAATCAAAATATCTTAAAAATTAGTCAAATATTGGAGGAATAACGAGAGAGAAGAAATATAATTATAATAATAGCGATAGTTTCTTCGAACACCTAATTTTTCCAAGTTTCTCCACTCGCATTTCCTGCAATAACTTGTAATAATGCACGATTCAGGATGATGATGTTAGTTCTTCATTTTTGTCATAGATGGCGCTGTACACTGTTTGTGGTATCACTGATACAATACTGTTGTCAGTGTGTTTGTCCGTCTTGTTTACTCGTCTACCTCGTGCAAATAAACATAGGTAACAAACCTTCCTACCTAAATAAATATGTTTTCTTTCTACGTTACTACTAAAAGTAAATCCCACTTTCCCACCTCCCGTTTCATTGGGGCCAGAAAGGGTCTAAATAATTTGGGTCTGGACGAGGGTCGTCTTCGTTCAGTGCACGGATTTCCATTAGAAACACAAACTTATGATAGTAGTTACATGTCTTATCTATCTGTTCTATTCTATTGGGAGATCAGAAAAAACGTATGTCTCTATTGAAGGAGGTTCTAGTTTACGGACGAGATTTTTTAGGCAATGTTTTGGGAAAGGGTCTGGCGGTGGTCTAAAAATAAAACGGGGTGTAAGTAGTTGGAATTTTGATGCTGAATAGTAAGGTCTGATGAAGAGAAAGGTTTCTTCAATCAATGAGTAATTGCTTGAGTGGATATAATGATTGAGTGAGCTAGGGTGTTCTATTTTGAGAAGGGCTATGGTTGGGAACTATTTATAGATACCTATTCCATCTTATTTATATGCCTAGTATGTCTCTGCCTACATACATAATAAACACTCGCCCTTTGGGAATGTTATTACCTGATTATCTACATTGAATGATTTCTATTCCTGAAAAAATCGAAAAATGCAAGTGTAAATATGAACACTAATGAGTTCCTGTTCAGTCCTTTACGCAGGACAATTTTACATAGGACAACTCCCATGTTGTTACAAAAAGATTAAAAAAAAATAACAGGAAATTTTTTATAATGTTTCAAACACCTGTCCTATACGGATCTCAATTGAAGACAATCATTTGCGTGTTTTTCCCTAATTCTGCATAAAATTACTTGGAAATAGAAAAAAAATATTTGTAATTAATATAATAATGTTTAAGAAACGATGATAGAAATGGTAGCGCAATTTGTTACAAAAAGAAGTGCTCACTAAAAACTTTGCACATTTTCCGTAAAACATAAAAAAGGTAAAAAAAGTTGTTGTCGATCCATCTGCAACTTTGAGCGCTTTGTTTATGGTGCAAGTGATAAATAAATGTAATTGTTAGAATGAATTTCTTTATTTGTTTGTTGAAAATAAACAAAAAAATTAATATCCCATTTACACTAAACTTAATGCTTTATCGGTATTATACTTTATTTTTTTATCGGTACTCAGATCTACAAGTAAAAATACCCTTAACAAAACCAAAAGACACTAGAAATGGTGTCTGGTGAGATGATGAGTAATAGAGAAGTATGGAAGAAGAAGAGATGTTGTATCGACTCCAAAAAATGGGATAAGGACAAGAGTATGATGATGATGATGATGCCGAAAGGTACACACGGCTACACATCAAGCTATACAAAACCAGTTAATCTTGGCCTCACTTTACTAGATCTTTTTGCACAATGAACGATCAGATTATACTGGTTTTGTATAGCTTGATGTGTAGCCGTGTGTACCTACTTCTTCTCCTCGTCATAGCGATATTTTTTATTATTTATCATCATACCTTCCTAGGACCCTTCCGCTCTCTACCTATAACTTGCAGCAATAAAATAATATTGAACCCGATCAATGAAAGTGATCCGTGTTAATTGTTTGATTTACGACGACGGTTCACAGCGAGTCCGTCCGTCAAATCGTTCCGTTGACGGCCCGGCTTTAACTTAATATCTTTGCATTCAATGTTAATAGGGGATCGGACTGGGTCAAAATAATATGATTTTGTTTAGTCCGTAAGTTAGATTATCGAAAAATATTGAATACGTGTTTTTTGTTTTATCAAATCAATAAAATATGACGAAGATAAAACGCGTCAAAGATCATGGAGTGGGGCTTGAAACGTCACTTGTGTCGTCAAAATGTACTATCATAATTATTATATGACGTCACACGAGTTTTCGAAGCACTGTATCGTGTTCATTTTAAGTTTACGTGAAAAAAGAAAAAATACGTGTCCAATAATTTTTGGAAATCGATCTGACGGACTAATTAGTTTTTTTTTGTCCGATCCCCTTTGTATAATATATTTTTTTGTGTGGAACGGTTTGTGTATCCGCCTGCATCCGCAACTACCCTATTTGAAAGAGATTTGGTCAACAACGTCCAGACTTAAAAATGTTTGCTCGCAATACTTATCCTTTTTAAACAAACGCAGTCTTAGTTACTCCTTAACATCAGGTACCGATAGTAAAACTTCCGTGAAAATCGTGTTAGCCGTTAGATTAACGGGAACAAACAGACGGGCACTCAGGCAAAAATACGTAAAATTTTTAGTTTCATATCCATTTACTAAAAAGCTGTTATTTTGAAATTACAAACATATACTTCAATTTTATTTATTTGTATGTATAAAAGGAATTTTCCTCTCCAAATCTTAAGTAAAACTTCAACACGACTTTACAAAGAAAATAAACAACTTTACTTTATTGATTTTCTTGTGAAGTTAAGTGTATTGGAAAGTCACTCTCTCTCCACAATTCTACCAGTCATCTGATAGCGAAATGACATCGGTCACTTTGTCCGGCGTGTGCCGTCCGGCGACCCGGTCCGGTCTTGCAAATGTCATCGTTACAATAACGTGTCACGTCCGCGGGTAATAATGTGTCCGGTCTTATTGACCCCTTGATTGCATGTGAGGGTTATACGCAGTGGATGGTTGATTTCTCTTGGTAATGAAATATTATTGATATTTTTGCTGGTGTTATTTTTGGTTGCCAATAACGACGCGGGAGTGCCCCCCATATTGTTAAAGTTTTGTAGACAATTTAGCGATAAATTTATTTTTGTATTGAATCTGCTTCTTCTCAGACAGACGTGTTGCTGAGGAGTTTGTTACTGACGCCCGTTGGGGCTGCGGATTATCGAAAGGCATAACGTGGCCTCGGCACAAGGGCGAAGAAGGAACATGGGTTGGTTTTTAGTCAGTAGAAGTCAGACACTCCCTTCTGCTCTGCCCAAGAGCGGGGGGGGGGGGGGGTTTGATGATTTTCCACCCATCAAAAAAAAAAGACACATCACTATAGTTACGCCACTTCTTCTTCCTAGCTAAAACACTAGGGAGTGTCGAAAAAAAATGTATTGTAAAAAAAATATATTTTCGAAATGTGCTGATTGATTAGCCTAATTTGAATAAATGTCTTTTGATTTTGAACTGATTAAGGTTTTATTGAACCTATAGGTGTTGTCAGCGGCTTCGCCGGCTACAACTCGAACATTATCCCACGGGAAGATAAAATCGATTAAAAATTATCCTATGTGTTAATCCAGGTTATAAACTATCTGTGTACCTAACTTTATCCAAATGCGTTCAGTAGTTGTTGCGTGAAAGAGTAACAAACATCCATCCATCCATACATACATAGGTACGTACAAATTTCGCGTTTATAACATTAGTAGGAATATAGATATTAGTAGGTTTGGTAGTTTTAGTAGCTTTGGTAGGTTTAGTATTAGTGGGTGGTTGGGGGTGGAGGTTTTGGTAGGGTGGGTAGGGCTTTAATACAAGTCTATTTGGTGTAAAAAAAAATACTAGCGATGTTTTCTACAGGAACTGTACCAATCCACTAGCTAGAATTGATTAGATGAAAGCTCACAGAGAGCTCTGTTCTCGTTTCTAGTAAATCATCATCATCATCAGCCTATAATGTTGGTCTAGTGGTTAGTGACCCTAACTGCTATGCCGGAGGTCGTGGGTTCGATTCCCACCCAGGACAAATGTTTGTGTGATGAGCACGATCATTTGTTCTGTGTCTGGGTGTAATTTATCTAAAATATGTATGTATTTAGAAATATATAAGTATGTTTATCAGTTGTCTAGTACCCATAACACAAGCTCTGCTTAGCTTGGGACTAGATGGCGTTGTGTGATAGTTGTGGAATATTATTATTTATTTTTATTACTGCAGGGACTCAGGCCTCCTCTCTAGGAGAGGGAAAATAGTAAATACTCCATGTTAATTGAGAATGATTCCAGGTATTGGCTTGCATGACGTAGCAGATCCCTGAAATTCACAGGTAGTTTTTATGTGAATAGTCCAGTTGCATAGCAAAAACATAGATTCTCAAGAATATTATCATCAGATGGATACCTCTCTTTCCACTAGTTTTTGATGATATCAATAAACCTACCTAGTTTAGGAAAATATATAAGGTCCCATTAAAATAGGTGGACAAAATTTCAGAAATCATTCAGACCACCAAAATAAGGACGATGGTAAAAAAAATAATAAGAAATAGTACATTACTGCAGCGGCCAGCAACAGAGGCATAGATGGACGAACGTGTAAATGTGGGCCGAGGCGAAGCCGAGGCACACATACGTAAGTCCATCAATGCCTAGTTGTGGCCAAGGCTTGTATAGTACTTTTCTCAAATAATGCGAGGAAATTAATTACAATTTACTTTTCAAAATCACATACAACAATAATTTTTCACGCGTTGAAGAGTTCAGCCAATTCGAAATTTAAATAAAACCTTTAATAAGTCACCTCCTTGGTTGCTATGGTTCAGAGTAAAAGATCGTTCCATTTTTAAATAACACGACAGATATGAGTTTAGTATTTAATTTATTTGGCCGATAAACATGTGGCTAAACACGACAGATATGGATTTTCATACAACTTTTGCCGGCCGCTGGTCGCATGTATCTGGCCAGTACAGCAATTTCGATTTATCTCGAAGAAGGTTGTCAAAATAATGCTCAAATTTCCAAGCATGTTTGAGAAAAATGCATTTAAGTACCATCTAATAAATTAATGATGAGTCTGTTCTAGAGTACCGGCAATTTATTATTTAAAGTAAAATAAAAACAGTTTATTTAATGTTTTTTTTTTGTTTAGATAATTGGTTAGACCTACTGAATGCTGTGTTAAAATTTGTTTACATAGAGACAAAATAGCTATCGCATTTATAAGATTAATTTTTTTCCGTAGCGTGAACGACTCCAAATATCGTTTAGTTCCTAGATGTATTATTTCACAGTTGTGAAATATCACGGTAAGTCGTCAGGGATACAATCATCAAGCAATCAATCTAAACAAATCAAACTACAACAAAGTCTTGCCTGTCTCAATGCCCTCTATTGAGACAGGCAAAATATAAAAAAATCGTATATAAAACAAATCAATCATTGCAAAGACGAATCTTTTCCTGTTTTATTAAAGCATCACAAACTGGCCATGTCCGATCAAAACAGTATGAACATAAAACATGTACAAATCGCGTGTGATTTATACACGTATATTGTTTATGTTTGAAAGCCCGCTGACTGATTTGAAACGACAGTCGAAATACAAACAATTGTGTTCGTAAATCCTCGTTTATACGATGAGAGTTGATCGACTGCTCGGAGGCGAAAATGTACAAGTGAGAGAAATAGGGGAAAATCGTGAAGCGCTTTGAAGTACACTGATAATTATACCACCATTCTCTTTTCTGGTGAAAAAATATTAGTTTCTTATACGTTATACGCCTACTCGAAATATTAAGCACAAACTTGTCATCTTGCTGTCGCGACCTTCGTACGCGTAAAATTATTATTAAAATATTACTTCCCTTAAAAATCGGATTTTGTAACCCCCATTTCGAGCGTTTTAATTTGTTTGCATGGACCACTTATTCTTATGCTAAAATAAAATAAAAGTACCCTCAGTTAGACCCAACCATCAACATTCACCCAATAAAAGTTCTGTCAAAAAGCAGTTTTTTTATATATTTTATTAATTATAAGAAAACTTACAGCTTAAACATCTGAGTGCTCTAATTAATATGTAGAAGAAGGTCAATTACAAGTTTCCACACAGATTTGCCATAATACAAACAGACACTTCAATTTTATTTATTTGCAAAGATAACATGCTTTCTTCCCAGTAATTAAACACAGTATGCTTCTGTGTTTGTAATATTCGTGATCACGATAATCCTTCTAGCGATTGTCTTCTACAAGTTTTGTTTGAACATACTCACCTATCGACGGTCAAGTAACTATCCTCGTGTAAACGAGGCATTATTTTGGGAGGGAAACAAAACAGCATCGCCAGTTGTTAATTGGAACCTGACAATCGTGATTTGGGTTACTATTTCAAATTTAGATTTTAGTTATAGATACATTACACAACATCACGCCTTGTAATCTTTGAAGGGTTAGGCTACATAATAAGTACAGTCACCTGCAAAAATGCATGGACAGTTCTGAACTCTATTCACAAGTAATAAAGACTAAAAGTATCCATGCAATTTTGCAGGTGACTGTACATATACCCAAATTGTCCAGTTATGTTTAAGTTCCAATTGATTGGGGGCGAGCCTATTGCCATCATCAAATCTGAATTTGTCTGGATGGAGTGTGGACTCCGTGGCTGTACTGAGAAAATTCTGTTGGAAAAACCCAAAAAACACTTTGCCCATCCCGGAAATCAATCCCGAAACCAAAATGCTCATGCTCATCAGTTGTGCTTACAACCACTAGACCTGTGGATTATGAATCAGAAAACCGCCTAGATATTTATTTGTGATGACTAGATTTTCATTCGAGACATACAGTTTCCTTTTATTTGATCTTACCACACGTATCATACCGTTTTATTTAACTTTTCTTCTAAGAAAAATGATTTTCTTATTTACATTACTGTTACCGTTGCGTGGAAGTTAAAATACGCGAAATAATAAGGAAACCAAAAACATAAAAATAATTCAGCTGCTTCAATCTAAACATTAATATAAAAGACACCTGGGTAGAATTGATTATCTGTAATAATATTATATTATCGAAAGAAGTATTAAAAACATTATTCGTTTCTTTCGATGGTTTTAAAAGCAAATAAACTACTCGATTCGCGCCATACGCATGGAAGGTCATTGAATAAAAATATTAGGCCGATCGTCTATCAAACTACAAAAGATGTTTCATAACCTAAGGCAAATTGATTATTTGATCAATTTCTGTTAATCAGAAGCTTTCATCTGATATGGACAAAGATTCGTTTGTAATAAAACACATTTTTATCACAGTTAATTGCAACTTCAATGACAATAAATTGTCATTCATTCATCATTTCAGCCTATAGACTTCTACCTACTGCTGGAAATAGGTCTCCTCCAAGTGTCGTCACATTGACCGGTCCCGTAACACGTGCATCTCGCATCTTGTGAATCCCTGCAACCTTCACCACATCGGTCCACCTATTGGAATGTCTTCCAACGCAACGTCTTCCACAACTTTTCGGCCCCATCGACCATCTATTCTGTGAGCAATGTTGGCCCCCACTGCCAATTCAGTTTGGCAGTTTGACCTTCATTACAAAACAATAATTAGGTATATTAACCTACCATAACTAAAACTGAAACTAATTCTTCAAAATATCTGTGTTATTTAGAGGTGTAAACTCGCTCACCAGTCCAAGAATTAACCTCTAACTGAAATAAATGAATAACAAACGTACTCAAAAACTTAGCCATCTGGCTATTTCCGCGTTATATTGCGACTATTTCTAGTGCCAACAAAATCTTTGATATTCAAAGCGAAGTTTCAGAGCCAATATTGTCAAACACGAGACCAAATGCATATATTCAGCTGCAATATAAATGTCGTTTGAGGTGCACCTGTGTGTCCACCGCCAACTAAACCGCACACAGATATAGGTTTCTAGATATATGCAATAGCACGGTCTACTTCGGCTGTTTCATCTCAGAGTAGTCATTAATAAAACACAGACCCCTCTAAAAAATGACTTGTAAAAGGGTTCGTAAAGAACCTGTTTGCAAAATATATCATCATGATTAATTATCATTTATCACTTTGTATGCCAATTCAAGCTAATTTGTTTAAAATAATAACGTTACGCTACATCTTAAGATATTAATCCTAGACATTTTATTATAAAAGATCAAAAATTACATCTATTTTGTAAAGTAACTCATCATCATTCTTTTGCCCTTCATCATCATCGTCCACAGCCTCAATTCACCCACTGCTGGGTATAGGCATCTCTTTTCATGTGCCATTCTCTTTCCCTAATTCAATTCATTTGGAGTCGTTGCAGCATGTCTTCTTCTCCCATACTTATCTAGTATAGTAACTAGGCATTGTAGGTGGTCAAAAAATTGCAAGCTTGGTTTTCATTCAGTCATGCTACTTACGATATCTAGCTATATCTACATCAGTGAATCTACCTCTGCAAGCCAATGCCGGCCGGCCACTGCGTGACGATGTTCCCCCAAAGCTAATCAGACACACGACCACTGTGGCTTGTCTAATCCTGTTTTAGTTTAGTTTGGTTTCTATTAGACCGCTTTGTGATAGAATTTGGTGGTAATTCGTTTTCGGGCGACTAAAACAGCTAGAGGAGCTCGTGGCTATAAGAAATTTATTGAAAAAAGGATAAAATAACATACAACAACATTTTATGTTATTTTATCCTTTTTTCAATAAATATCTATCAGTCGTGGGTTTTTTCAAAATTTTTAATATTGCTTTTTATTTTAAACTTTTTACTTTTATTTTTTTATCTACGAACATGCACAAATCAAACCTTAACCTATAACTGAAAACTGAATCAAAATCGGACTTGTAGTTTTGGAGAAAAATGGCAACTTTGATTTGCACAAAAAATGTTTGCTGCAGCGCCCCCTAGTAAGTTGTCACCGTAACACCTATCTAAGAAAGAACATGCACCAATCAAACCTAAACCCATAACTGAAAACTGAATCAAAATCGGACTTGTAGTTTTGGAGAAAAATGGCAACTTTGATTTGCACAAAAAATTTTTGCTGCAGCGCCCCCTGGTGAGTTGTCACCGTAACACCTATCTAAGAACATGCACCAATCAAACCCGAACCCATAACTGAAAACTGCATCAAAATCGGACTAGTAGTTTTGAAGAAAATTGGCAACATTTATTTGCACAAACAACCTCTCACCCCAAACGCATTTACAGTCTCCGTTCCGTCGTGGGTAAAAATAGGCGCAGGTCGATCGTAGGTTAAGCCACGTTTGCCTAGGTAGCTCTAGGTGACAACGCATTACATACTGAGTTTCCTCCGTGCCTCGGAAAGCACATTAAGCCGTTGATTTGCCATTTGTTAAGCTTTGATATCTGGAAAAGTACTCAGTGTATGGTAAGTAAAAAACTGTAATAGCATAAGTTTTTTATACATTAAATAAAGGAATAATAATAGGTGTATCCGAATACCTAGTACTAGCTGGGTCCTTATTTTATCAGCATGTAATCACAAATTGGATACTATCCTACTAATTATGGGGTCTCCACCTTCTGAGAATCCTTACTGTCATGGTTTGACACAGGTTAAGTCTCTTGTCACCCCATAATAAGATTTATGCATGGTTTTTGGGAAATTAGTATCGTAATTGCTAAGGGACAAAGTTGGATTTATTGGTATTTCTGATAACTTCTCGTAATGCTTGTAGAATGCTAGATACATTGTACAAGTGTTACGAAAAGCATTAGCATCATTTAAAAATATATTCGGGTCTATAAAAAAATATATTTACTCAGGACAAATTGGGTTTCACAGTCTTCTTTCTTTATCGTGTGGTGAGTATCTAAACTGATGTCAGAATTTTTATGGCGTCCATGGGCATCGGACATGGCTTAGTGTGTATAATTGTCTACATTATTTCGTATACTAAGATATGAACTCAACCAACGTGGATTAACGTCCATAATACCTAGCACTGGACCTTTGTTTATCCGAAGCAATCTAGCCTATTTTTATAAAAAAAAAACCATACACAATAAAAAATAAACACCAAAGCATTACCCCTCATTCACCCTCAGAACAAAGCACAATGTTCAATCATATCTTCAAATCGCGGTCGGCAGCCTGACCGGCTGAAAACCGCCGGTAATCCCCGATAATGGAATGGTGATCCTTTGTTTATATACCCGGTTGTACCCGGAACGATACACGGGTGTTTGTTTCAATTGTGGAATGGTGTGCTGAAAAAATAGGATTGTTTATTTTTTACCCTCGGCAAAAAGTTTTATGTTTTTAGCACTGTACGGTGTTGGTTTTTGAATTGTAGTTTTTTGTAGCTTTATAATATGTTTTTATAGGATTATTGGGCACTCGGTTTTCAGGTTTTCAGTATTATAACCGTAGACTGCGAAACAAACAGTTGATATCGGGTTCTATTTAATCTAATCTGTTTGAATGGCTTTGTATAGAGTTGCCAAATCTGAAGAATACTTATAAAACATCAAGAATTGTCTTTTAGATTCGCTGTCGCTTTCATAGGGCGTTGATGAACAATAAACTTTTACGTTTGGTTACCATTATGTCCTGATAGGCCCTTAAATAACAACTTTTTAACTTTGAATTCGATTTAATTTTGAAACTGCCATAAATCATTCCTTGGAATTTTGGCAATTGTAGGCAATTATGTAAAAACACATAACCCTTCTTTTGGACTTCGCCGCAGTCGAGTAATAAATGATGTTGTGATTTCATAAATATAATACTCTTTAAAAGCCCTGCTCCAAACTTCCTTACGTATTCAGCAATTAGCGGACACAAACATAAAATTAAGGCGGCCATTAAAAAACGAAAAAAAAAAAAAACACCTGGCTTACTCAGAGTAATGAAAATCATATTTTCTACACCTTCATCAATCTTCATTATGTTGCTAAAAGCGAGGTCAAATATCGCTTCTTCTTTTTGAAATAAAAGTTCGAGGAAAAACATTGAGGTAGACACATTTTTTGTGAAGGTCATTTGATCTTTTTGCTTAAGAGTAGGTATTGTGTCAGTTTTCGAATTGGGTTTTTCCATCAGGTAATTCTCAGTAGTAGCCACGGAGTCCGGAATTGTGCCCGGTTGATGGAAACAGGCTGGCCCCTTATTACATGAACGTAATCATAACTAGTAAAATGTGGGTCAACTAATGGGTACGCCTCTGCCTAATCCTTTGGGAATAGGGGATCGGACAAAAAAAAATTAATTAGTCCGTCACATAGATTTCCAAAAAATATTGAACGAAAACTCGTGTGACGTCATATGCACATTTTGTGCCTTCAAGTGACGTTTCAAGCCCATCGCCCATTGCCCATCGTCGTTTCGTTTCTTTGACGCGCTTTATCTTCGTCAATTTTTATTGATTTGATAAAACAAAAAACACGTATTCAATATTTTTTGATAATCTAACCGACGGACTAACTACAGTTCAAAGTTTCTTTTCAAATAAAATATAAGAATTCTTTTGAAATATAAACTGAGCTAGATCAAGCGAAGGAAATGAAAACGAAAGCTGCATCGGTTGCGCGGAATATTGCACTGTTTGACATCCGATTTCGATTTTGTTTACAACGCCAGGTTTATAAAATATGGCGCCATATGTTTCTCTGCTAGAAACAGGCAGTTCTGAAATACAAAGTTTGAGTTTTATATTGTAAACGTTACCTAGAAACAAAAAGGGAATTTTTCATATATTGCAACGGTTAATAAATATACGTGTTTGCCTTCATCCATTTTCGTCATCTGCCTAGCCTTAACCCAATTAGGTATATTGGGGACGGTTTCCAGCCTAACTAGATGCAATTGAATACCAGTATTTTATATGGAGCATATGCCTATAGGAGAGCAGCGGTGGCCCAGGGGTGTCGGCCCCGACTTACGAACAGTAGGTCGTGGGTTCGAACCCAGGCAGGCGCATATATTACTTTGTGTAATTTATTTCATCACCGCTGCTCTCAAAACGGTGAAGGAAAACATCGTGAGGAAACCGGCATGTCTTAGAATCAAGAAATTCGAAGACATGTGCCCATCCCTCTCTTAAAGGGGAGGCCTGAGTCCCTGCAGTGGGAACATTATAGGCTGATGATGATGATGATGATGAACTGCCTATCTGACCTCCACACTGGAAACACCTCTTCGTGATTTTGGTCGGCATACTTTCGGGTCACTGACCTGAAACGACTGTCAAATATACCTGTATGTTGGTCCAGGTTGTAAGGAAAGTCCGGAACGGATCCTAGACAAGTTATTTGAAAGCCGTTTAGCTTCAGGACGTCAAAGGTAGCAGTCATACACATCTACACTCGAGAGCAATGAATCCGGGTCACTTAAAGAATGTTAAAAATCTCGGAAACTTAAAATGATAGGTTAATGCAATAAATTGTATTTAATAGACAATGTAATACTCCTTAAATGAAAGTAAAAAAAATATGAGTCACCATACATTTTATTAACACAAAATTACATATAGAAAAAAACTGCTGATCTCTCCTTAAAACAAAGATAGGAAACATGAAATTTTTGAACTTTATTACGATTTTCTTGAATTTTAATACTTCGTATTGCCTCCTCGTGCTTCCATTACTGCGTTTACGCGGTTTGGCATGCTGTACACCAAGTTCCTTATACGATTTTGGGGAATATTCTCCCATTCTTCTGTGAGAGCAATTTTGAGCTCACGAAGCGTGATTGGGGGAGGGTTTCGTTGTTTTACGCATCTGCCTAGCTCGTCCCAAGCATGCTCGATCGGGTTGATATCCGGGCTGCGCGCTGGCCACTCCATACGAGTAATGTTCATCTCTTGAAGGTAGTCATTCACAATCCTACCTGTATGAGGTCGGGCATTGTCATGCATAAATATAGCATCCTCACCTAAATTGACCATAAATGGACCAACGTGAGCATTGAGGATTTCTTCCACATATCTTTCGCTAGTTAAAGAGCCTTCTTTTTTAAGTTAGTTAAGTTTTCTATGATCACCAGCTTTGTGCGACTTTCAGAAGAAATTCCGGCCCACACAAGTACAGACCCACCACGGTAGGCTACTTTTTCTTCGATGCATGCTTGCTTGAATCTTTCCTCTGGTCTTCGATACACTCTGTGTCTTCCATCGTGCTTGTGGAGCATAAATTTTGATTCGTCGGAGAACATAACTTTTGACCAATCTTCAATACTCCAATTTACGTGGCTCTGGGCATATCTTAGTCTTGAAATACGATGCCCACGCTCCAGTTTAGGGCCGTTTGCAGGTCTAAGGGGTTTTAAGTTAGATTCAGCAAGCCGACGTCTTACTGTCCATGCACTTGGGTTACTTCCTCCGAGGCGTCGAAACTGATTTGTGAGTTCAGTTCCTGTGAGAAAGCGATTTCGAAGCATGGTGTTCACCAAGTATCGGTCTTCTCGTGCTGTGGTACACCTGGTTCTGCCCGTTCCTGGTCTGCGTAGGTTAGAACCAGTTTCTTCGTAACGTCGGTGAACTCTTTGTACTGTTGACAGCGACACACCGACAGTCCTGGCTGTATCGCGCTGACTCCGGCCGGTTTCCAGCATTGTAAGTATTCTGGTGCATTCTTCAGGCGTAAGCGACATAATTTCAGCTTGAATAATGAATATAGAGCACTATCAACATGGTTTATGTACCCACATAAATGACAGATTACAAACAAAAGCAAAACCAAATGCTGTAATTACGTAGTTCCATCTTCGAAAGTGGCCCTTTTTCAAATTTGATTTTTTTATGATATAACTTTACAATAACTAAGAAGTTTTAATACCTTTATTTAAGGAGTATTACATTGTCTATTAAATACAATTTATTGCATTAACCTATCATTTTTAGTTTCCGAGATTTTTAACATTCTTTAAGTGACCCGGATTCATTGCTCTCGAGTGTATCTATCGAGCTATCTATATAGAAAGTTGAAATGTTGCACAGAAGTTCCCTTTATTATGTAAGCAAGGAATACGGAAGGATTTTTCGAAACTTAACCCTTCTTCTTCTTTTTAGCGTGTCGATGGCAATCTAAATTGTGTCGGCCCAGAATTGGGCTACTAGTTTGGCGCTTTCGGTAGCGTCCATCAGTTCCTGTAGTGAACAGTCAGCAGGACACGCAGGGCACGATATTAAATGCCCTTAAGTTAGTTCAATAGGGGAAAGTTTGTATAAAAAGTTTAAATTTTCACGCGGGCAAAGCCAAAAGCAAAAGCTAGCTTATAATATTTGCATCGATTCCTGTAATTTCTAGGTTCCACGATAAAAATACTCTAAAATTTATTCGTGACAGAAATAAATCTGTGTAGTGCTTAATACCCCTCGTCTTGTACTCATTTCCTAAACTCTTAGTCGACGATTTATTTATTTGTTTATGTTGGCTAACAAAACAAAGATAAATAAATTAATGTCCATGTAAAAGCAAAGTCATCATCATCATCATTTCAGCCAAAAGACGTCGACTGCTGGACATAGGCCTCCCCCAGGCGTCGCCACATTGACCGGTCCCGTGCGTCTCTCATCCAGCGGGTTCCTGCAACCTTGACCAGGTCATCGGTCCACCTAGTGGGAGGCCTTCCAACGCAACGTCTTCCGGTTCGCGGTCGCCATTCCAGAACTTTTCGACCCCATCGGCCATCCGTTCTGCGAGCAATGTGCCCTGCCCATTGCCACTTAAGTCTGGCGATTCTTCGGGCTACGTCGGTAACCTTGGTTCTCATGCGGATGTCCTCATTTCTGATTCGATCACGCAAGGAAACTCCGAGCATAGCCCTTTCCATTGCCCTTTGGGTGACTTTGAGCTTTCTGATAAGGCCCATTGTGAGCGACCACGTTTCGGTCCCGTATGTAATCACTGGCAACACACACTGGTCATAGACTTTCGTCTTGAGACACTGGGGTAAGTTGGACGAGAAGATACTGCGCAGCTTCCCGAACGCTGCCCAGTAAAGCAAAGTGATAAGATAAATTAATTAAGTTTTTTTTTGTTCATAAATGTTCGTTCATGTTCCGTAAAACCACATGAAACGATCCGTGTTACTTCATAAGAGCATTATACAACAGTAAATAAAACCACAATTATTATAACATTGCATCAGGCCTATGATTCATGGGCTGCGGGTTGTTCGAAAGAGATACTGAGGCCTCAACACAAAGGGCTACGAAGGAACATGAGTGGTTTTTAGTCAGTAGAAGTCTGACTCTCCCTTCCGCTCTGCTCAGAGCAGGATGACTCATTTAATGATTCCCCACTAGACAATGAAAGGCCTATGATAAATCATAATGTTCCCAAAAGCATGAAATTCAGTAGGTACGAATAAGAACTAACAAAAGATTGATTAATCCGATTTCAAGAGAGACACAGGCTGTTCCAAAAGAAATAGCGTCGGCTCTTGGCAATGCGGTCAAAGCTCGTGCGTGAATAATAAACGACCCTGTATATACGGACGGAATAATAAGAAGAAAATTTATGTTTAAAGAAAAATCTTTAAACTTATCCACTAAAGAAAAGTCATATTCATCTGCCTAGCCTTTTCCAAACTATGTTGGGGTCGGCTTTCAGTCTAACCGGATGCAGCTGAATACCAGTATTTTCTATGGAGCGACTGCCTATTCAACCTCCAAAACCCAATTAGTACAGGGGTGATACGATACCCCTTTGGTAAGACTGTCACTTGTTCAGACTGTCGCTTTCGGGCCACTGACTACGGACCTGTAACACCCATCAAATATCTTCAAATGACAGCTGGAATCAACAGCGTAGTGTTGTTTCCGAGGCACGGAGGTAACTCGGTACCTATGGTAATAGTTTCATCCATGGATCAACCTGGGCAAGAGCGGTTTAACCTGAAGATCGATTCGAGCGACTGCTAATATTTAGCCAAGAGATCTTTGTTTATTTCCCTGTGTTAGTATGAATTAAAAGAGATTTTTGAAAAAAAAAATATTGCTTTATTTTCATTTTCATATTACTAAACCATAAGTTCTAGACATGAAGACTTGTAATTGGCTGTCTGATTATCATACTGTTATTTATCACTATTGTATTTAGCTGTAAGTCTTCCAAAGATTTTAAATAAATAAATAAGTAATTAATCTCTCAAACACTTCCCAACATCTATAAGAACAACTGTAAATCCAAAGAATACAAGCCTAAGAAAAAGACTCGAAATCTCTTTTAATCCCATTTCAGCCAATCAGTGAAATTGCTTTCACGCGCGTTATTTATTTTAATTACCTTGGTGATTGCCGATCTTGGATTAAAAAGAGAAATATGGCGGATACCAGCTGCTTTAGGATTCTAGTCGTGTCTCGCGAATCGATTAAGGTTAATGGTGTAACAAGTCTTCAGCAATGCGACACTTTTAGTGTTATCTTTTGATACTAATGTGGATTTCACTACAGATTTAGGTGTAGGTTTTTTGGTGGTTATAGTTACGATCTAGGCACATACAATATGGTACAATAGTAAACTTGGGGATACCTGGCGTGATGTTAAGTTTATATTACACTAGCTGTTGGCACCGGCTTCACCCGCTGCAACTCGAAAATTATCCCACGGGAAGATAAAAATCGGGATAAAAACTATCCTATGTGTTAATCCAAGTTATAAACTGTCTGTAAAACCAAATTTTATCCAAATCCGTTCAGTAGTTTTTGCGTGAAGAAGTAACAAACATACACACTCACACAGTCGCACACTCACAAACTTTCGTTTTTATAATATTAGTGTGATATGAGTGTAGTAGTCGTCGTTTAGGTTAAAGGTATCGTATTGAAGTCGACGTATGGCACAGCTGGCGAACCAATCGCTCAGCCACTGCACCAGTCGCGCCGATGCAGATGTGTTACAATAAATCAAACTAAATCATCACGCGCCGTTATATATTTCAAAATAACACTACCACTACCAGTGGTACCATTTCCATTGTTACAGATATAGCAAGAGTAAAAAAGAAGCTACACAAAAAAAAGTTTTTATCGAAATTCTGAAGAAAACTAAAGTGTCTCTATGCCTGTGGGTGTCATAAGAGGTCATATCAGCTACGATTCATAGTCCAAAACGTGCGGGAGACGGTTCTTAACATTCATGTTCACGATATAAGTGCGACAAACTTGGCGTAAGATCGCATGATTGTGCTAGTTTGACCAGACAAAACATAGACTACATTTCCATAATAATAACGTAACGTAACATCATGCCTGTAATCTTCGTAGGGCTAGGCAGAGGCGTGCCTGATAGTATACACCCACACATTTAGCCTGTTATGTTTATTAAGTTCCATGTGGGTAAACCACGCTGGTCTGGAAGTGGTCCTGGGTTCGATGCCCAGGTCGGCTAAGTGTTATTGGGTTTTTCCATCGAAAAATTTTAAGTAGCAGCCAAGGAGTCTAGATATTATGTGCCCGGTCGGTTGTAATAGGCTCGCCCCCTATTACATGTGATTTAAATATAACTGGCGAAATGTGTAAGCACTAATGAGTGTACCTTTACCTAATCCTTCGGGAATTACAGTAGAATATAATAACAATGATAATAAATGACCTAGGAATCGATTCCTGGCCCTGAGGCTCATTGGTAGCGGTAGCTGTATAAAGTATTCATATTCTTGATATACATAAGTGTAACAAACTTGGCCTAAGTTCACAACATTGTGCTAGTTTGACCAGACAAAACATTGACTACATTTGCATAATAATGTTACGGGAATTCATGGCCTGAATGAATAAGTGTAAAGGACTGGTTTTAGGTTCTGCGTGTGGAGTGGCCTGAAGCGTATCGGCTTTGATGGCTTTTACGTCTATTCACAGTCAATGTGCATCAAAATTTCAAAGTGATACACTCTTTTTTTTTTTTTTGGTGGGTGGAAAATCATCAAATGACCCCCCCCCCCCCCCCGCTCTTGGGCAAAGCGAAGGGGAGTGTCAGACTTCTACTGACTAAAAACCGAACCCATGTTCCTTCGTTGCCCTTTGCGCGAGGCCACGTCATCTAGTACAAAAATCCGTGGCCCCGACGGGCGTCGGCCCTTGCGGGCCCCTCCTTGCTGACATCTCTTTGAGGCGCGCGTGGGACATTTTGTCTCGCGTTACGCGAAGTAAAATTGGAGTTTTAAAATTTACTTATTGGAGATGGTTTTTTGTGGTGGCACAATAAGGTAGTTGACAAAATCTAAAATCGTGTCAAGTCGTGTGACGTCACAGATTAGTA
This sequence comes from Diarsia dahlii, assembly GCA_949775195.1. Lineage (NCBI taxonomy): Eukaryota > Metazoa > Arthropoda > Insecta > Lepidoptera > Noctuidae > Diarsia > Diarsia dahlii. Next base: position 18,441,331 of record OX459211.1, read on the forward strand.
CGTTTTGACACGTTCTTTGACTCGTTTTATTTTCGTCAGTTTTTATTGATTTGGTAAAACAAAAAACACGTATCCAATATTTTTCGATAATCCAACAGACAAATATCTCCCAATTCGACTTTTTTGGTCAAATACCCTATTAAGGAACGCCTTCAATGGAAATTGCTGGTATGTTCAGTTTGTGATAGCAGTGATGTAGAAACTCGAAATGGACTGAATGAAGGACGATAGGGCTGGAAGGGTAGTGACTGCCAAGTGTGTGAGTGTTAAGAGAAGACATGCTGAGCCAATCTCAAATGAATTGGTATAAAGACAACAGAATGATGAGAACAAATCTTTAAAATTAAATTGTACAAAATATTCTTCCTTGGCAAATCCCACAATACTGATACCTACTGTGTTTTCTCATATATAAATGTGTAAATTCCTTAAGGGTTAACGACCCATGTCGATGACGTCACAATCTGTACCTGCTACCTTCCCGGAACCCTGATTAAAGTTCAAACAGATATTCAACTTTAATTCCTATTCATTAAAACTAAATTTTGACTTCACACTTTGTTGCTTAAACTTTGTTTAGAATACGAGTTTAGTACGGTTGGAAGTTAATTTTGGTTTTGTGACCTAATTCAGGTTATGTTCTCTTTAATAATTCAGGTTTATTCGGTGGGTTTTGTGTTTCTAATAAAGGAGTGAGATTGGGGTTAGCTAACATTTATTTGGTTCTGGTTTTGGTTTGGAGATGGTACTAACAAAGGAAATTGATTATAAAATTATAAGAATTACCTTAATTGGTTTAAACTTATATAGATTTTGTATTGCCTAATTATATTTTGTTGACCTATCATAGTTGATTTGTTTTGAAAGCTTTATTTTATAATAAATAGAATTGTGTCTACTTAGCCGTAAGCTTTCCAACTAAAATCAACAAATAAACTAAAATTTGGCTCCTTTAGGCTTTAGCTCTGTACACGGGGTAAGTTTTTGTCTTAGGCTTGACCAGCAGAACACGTTATCACCGCAAAATCCTACTAGAGTCTCAGTTTTCTTGAGACCCATTTTCGACTAAAATTCGTATTCAAAGTTTCACTATAACCCGTCATATAATGATAGCAGATTAGCTCAGCATTACAGCTATCGCAGCGTTAGTGATAGCGATAGCAAAGTGCTAACGATAGTGGGGTGTCTTATCGCATTTCTTTGATATTAAGGTAGTATATCTTTTAGTATTAGTAGTTTTCTTAACGAAAATTTGATAGCACGTCTTCTCAGAGTACTTCGAAGTGCGAAAAATACAGCTGTTAATGGTACGTTTAAGATATGTAGAAACCTGGTCATCATTGTCATCAACATCAGCCTAGAGTGCTGCACTGCTGGGCCACAGGTCTCCTCTTTATTAGAAGGAATTGCCTACAATCCACCACACAGGCTCAGTGCAGGTGTGAAAGTAGTTGTCCCATTCATGTCTTCAAAATATGTTTGGGTTTAGGGCATACCGGTTGCCTCATGATGTTTTCTTTCATCGTTTTGGGAGTAGTGATGAAAAAAATTACACAAAATTATATCCTGCCTGGGTAGTTGGGATAAAGCGAAAAAGAGAGCTAGTTCTAGTAGTTAGGGGGCTAAGTCGAGGTGCGCCGAACATCTATCTAGTCCTGACTTACTGACTGACTGATTGACTGACTGACTCATCAACGCCCAGCCCAAACCCTTGAACCTAGAAAGCTGAAATTTTGCACAGACGTTCCCATAATAATGTAGACAAGGATTAAGGAAGGATTTTTCGAAATTTAACCCCGAAGGGAGTTAAATAGGGGATGAAAGTTTGTATGGAAAATCGTCATTTTAACGCGGGCGAAGCCGCTGGCAAAAGCTAGTCTTACATATTTTTTTCATTGCCAATATCATCAACTGGTTACCCAACTATATTAAGGTTGGCTTCCAGTCTAGCCGGATGCAGCTGAATACCGGTATTTTTCATTTCTTCTTCTTAAACAGCCGCCCACGTGCTTCTGCACTGTCTGGGCGTTGCCCGGTATAGGACCAAGTACTTCGGTGACCCAGGTACTCTCCGCGAGATTGCCAGTAACACCAAGAGGCTGCTGGCTTTTCTCGGGGAGCTAGGGTGGATCGAGTGATATTCCCACCTGCACGCAAAATACGCGCATCGAACGTGGAGTTGCGGACACCAGCCCGTCGTACATAATTATACAGTGCGATCAAATTATCTTGGCAGGTCCGAACTTCATGCAGGTCATTTTGTTACAACTAATGTATAAAAGTGTTATGATATTTATTTTATTTGTATTTCTCACTGTTTAAATTAGATATTTTCTGATCGTTGAAGTATTGGTTTATCTGGCAATAACAGTTTTCTTCACAAGTTTACATGCGTAAAAGTTCGCAGAGCCTATGTTCAGACCTGCCAAGATAATTTGATCGCACTGTACCTACTTATATTTCTTCTTCTTCCATGCTTTTCTATTACCCGTCGTCTCATCAGACAGAGCAGTCAGAGCTGAGTTGGCTGATACCCCTTGGTATGACTTGCGATCAGACTTTCAGGCCACTGACTACCTGCCCAGATTTTTTTTATAATACACCCTATTTTAAAGCCATTAGAATATACATTATACCTACACCCCTTAATATACCAAAAGCTTTTGAAACTTCTAGTAACAGTATCAAAATTCCACTTAAAAAGTTTTGTAGATACTTTATCGTCACACTTATATCTTTTATCAAATTATAATCAAGCCATATATCTTTTAAAACGAGCTTTATTAACCTTTATTAGTTCTAGTTGAACAATGTTACTTTAATTTATGACTAATTATAGACTCGTTCATTTGAATTTGTAATAAATTGTAATAATATGTTTTAAAAGATAAGTCAAATGGAGGGAGAGATAGCGTTATTATTTTTTCTAGTTGGTTAACTTAATAGTAAAGGTCATTCATTTGAATATTAATTAAGACATTAATTAGGAGCTCGTGATGAAATGTTGTTGTCGATGTTCAAAGTTAAGCCATACTTGCCTAGGTTGGTTAATTGATGGGTGATCATAAATTTATTAATTGTTTCTTTCGTGCCTGGGAAAGCACGTTAAGAGCAATATCGCACTAGCGACCTGGCAGCGCGGCCAAGACGCCCGGCCGCAGGGGTTGCGATTTGCAACGCGGCCAAAACCGCGGCTACAATCGTAAGTTGCACATACAGCGCGCTTCAAAATGGACGTTGAGGAAATAGCAGTGCTTTTGTATCTTATAAGTAAGAAGCGGTGTTCATTTTTCATTACCAAATATTTCTATGAACTCTTCCCACGTCATCCTTTTTAAGTCTGGGTCGGTGTAGTCTTCACAGGTCCTGACCTACAACGCCCTCCTTGTCTCAATCATGGTTATAAATCTTTCCGTGTCGAAAGACATCGCGATGATCACAAATTACGCTGTAGTTCCACAATACGTGCGGCCGCCGCGGTTGGTGCGCGCACACTGGTGATTTAACTACAAATTGATCTGAGTGGCCGCAGCGGCCAGAGACTGAACACGGGCAGAAAATGCGTCGCTTCGATCTCGCTGGCCGCTGCGGCTTGGCCACTGTGGCCCAGCCGCTAGTGCGCTATTGCTCCATTGCTCGCTTCGATCAATAATGTAGAAGATTGCTCGTCATTTATTTTGTAAATCTTTGGCAGTCGTTACATGTAGTCAGTGGCTCGAAAATCATAACCAGTCCTACATCGTATAACCCAGTACAACTACCTATCTGATCTCTACAGCCCAGTTAGGTTGTAGAGATCAGATAGGTAGTTGCTTCTCCTGAAGTACTGGTACTCAGCTGCATCCGGTTAGACAGGAAGCCCACTCCGAAAGAGTTGGGAAAAGGCTAAAGTTGATAATTCAGAATATTATTTTGAACTCCGCCCGATATTGTGAAAATGTATTTAATTAAAAAAAACAACAAGGATGTTGTTTTTTTGTCCAAAAATTAAATTCTCCAGAACACGTGAAAGCTTTTCGTACAAAAAAATAAGACGGGAAGATAAAAGTAAAACGATCTAAAGTTTTCAGTTACTTTATAGTTAAAGTTATTTTACATGTTCTACGTATTTTTTTACAGAGTTAATAACGAAGATTATTATTTTTATTCATTTTTAGTCTTGGTTCATTAAAAAGTTTTAAACAAGAACATCCGTTGTATGATATCTGAGTTTGTAAGAATAATCTGATGTAAAATCTTCATAAATTTTCGCCTATTTTTAATTGGTTTTACAAAACATTGTTACACGTCACATCATGTTAATTATGTTTTAAAACAAGTTGGGGCCAGCGTTTCGTACATTCTGAGAAGAAACGGCGGATTTTTTTTTTATTATTCTTGCCCCACTTATCAAAAGGCTTATTTTCAGAGATGATGAATGAATGAATAAATGATTTATTTATTTGCCAGACTATAGGTTTTTACAAGTTCTTGATATACATAAATATTATAGGCTTCACTATATTCGGTATATCAGGCATACAAATATTTAGAAAATTATTATTATAACCATTAACGGGATTTTTATAATTATGCTATTACACTTTTAAATTTCAAAACCTCAAGATAAAACTAATTATTACAGTATAAAGAAGATAGAAGCTGAGACGTATTATCTTCCCCTGCCGTTCACTTAGCGCAGCAATTAGCATTTGCAAATGGAAAATTGCACCACTGAGTGCACTCTTGTTACTGAAGAAAATCTAGATTAAAATTTTATTGCAAAGCCAGTTCTGCTTGGCCTTAGTGTTTTTCTTTGGTGCTCATTCAATTTTGTGCATCTCAAACAACCGTAATTTTAAACGTTTTGAATTTAAGAATTTACTTAGCACTAGTGACCCGCCCAGCTTCGTTCAGGAACAATTTAGAATAAAAAAGATTACTTAAGCCTTTCTCGATAGATAGATTTTCAATTCCAACCAGTAGTTCTTGAGATTTGCGCGTTCAATCCAACAAACTCTTTTATTTCGGCTCATTCTACTACTTTTTTTCTTGGAACAGTATTTAAATACAACAAAAAGAAAGGCAAACCGAAAAACCTTTTATTTAGCGCAACTACCGCATTCAAAAGTGATCTTTGACGGGAGTTTTTTTAAACTGATACTGGAAACCTGCATTAGCTTACTGCTACGGAAGGTGATAATATGGTGCAGGCTAACAGTCTGCTTGGTTTGTGACTATTTTGGCAGATGTAGCTTGGCCAGTTCCGCTTCAATTTAGCGGCTTTACGAACAATTTTTTTTTTAAACGTTGCCCCACACTAGGAATTTCTCCTGTATCGTGGGTGCGTTCACAAACATTTAAAATCACATACACAAATACCCAGACCCGGAACAACTATCTGTAGGTCATATGAATATTTGCTCCTTGCGGGGATCGAACCCGCGACACGCAGCGCAGCAGTCCATTGCTTGAGCCACTGCGCCAACCGTGCCGTCAGAGATTTGTTTTTTTTTTTTTTTTTTTTTGAGATTTGTTTTGATTGTTTTGATTTTGATTTGATTTGATTTTGAATTTTTTAGATTTGGATTCAGCTGTCATAACTAGCATCCAATTGTTTTCATAACTGCTTAATTAGTTAAGATTTTGATAATATTTCTCTAGTAAATCTACTTACGTAAAAAACACATAAAATAAACAGGTACCATTTTCTACTTCAAGTTGTCCGAAAGTGATCGTTTGGAGTATCAATCCACTTAAAGCGAAGAGCCTATTTTTGCCCCTCTCTGTAGCTTAGAGCCCTTTCTCATTACAAATATTAGGACGAGGAAAAATTGGGTTTGTACCTTGTGATTGGAAAAACGAAGCCTTTTTAACGAAGTGAAAGAGAGTCCAATTTGTGGCTGCGATGACAGTGGACTGAAGTATGAAATGGATAGATAACTTTAGCCATAATTTGAGAAAATATTTCTTGATGGATTTTTTATTTTTGTCTGAAATTGCGATATTTCTTGAAAATAAAACTACTTCTAAGATATAATACAAAGAAAAAAGTGCATAATCTACTATGATCTAGCGTTTTCCCAAATCTGTTGAGTGAATCTGGGTCACTGTTATTTGACATGGAGTGTCTAGTGTCTACTCATATGACACTCACCACCCAACTTTTTCATGGGCCTCTGACCACCAGAAACGACTGTCAAAGATCGAAATATGTTTTTTTTTTTCATTTCAAATGAATGGGAATGAATGTTAACCCATCCTTTTATCGTGATAATACTGGCTTTATTGGTAAGGTTTTTCAGAAAGGTTAGGTGCATAGTAATTACAACGGTAGTACAGTCGAACAAGCTAATAAGTATACAGGGTAGAGATCTTTATAATTCTATAACACTGAAAATATTGATGGTAATTTTGTTTTATCAAGTGTTTCGCATTAAGCGACTGATATCAAACGCTGTATCGTTTGACATCAGTCTCTAAATGTATCTGTATAATCTTAAAAGTAAATACAAGTTAGCTGGCTGTATACTTATTAGCTTGTTCGACTGTACGTGTTTTTACCAGATATATGAACGTGACTTGAGAGTAGTAGTTTCTGTATACCCACCCACTTGGGAGAAAGACTATTTATGTGTACTTACCTTTTTAACGTTTCTCTATTTTTGTTACCAGAATACCCTGGCAATCCTCGACAAACTGGACATTGACAGTGAGAAGCCCTCTGAAGAGGAAGTCGCGAGAATCTTCGGCTACGAGGAGGCATACCTATCAGGGGATGTGGGCATCTGGCAGAGAATCAAACCCAAGGTCTGGGCGTTGTTCGACGAGCCATCCAGTTCACCAGCTGCCAAGGTAAGATGTTGCAAGTTAGTAGTAGTTTTGCCTGTGGTTTCACACGCATTGTGTACAAGGTTTAAGATACTGAGAGTTCAGATCAGTTTTAGTCTAGTTTAGCTAGTGTTACAGAATCGATACCCAGAGTCTGTGAAAACAGGAGCTGACAGTATAGGATTGTATTACCACCAGCCATATTGGCCGTTTATTAAAAAAAAAAACAAGTCTTTAGTTACATTTCAACTTGCTGGGTTTTTTTTAAACAGCCGATTTTTAAATGCTGCGTCTGGATTTATGTATGGAATGCTGTGTCTCAGTGTTCTTTATGGTCTAATATAGTACACATTAAAATATCTAAACCAAGTTTCTGTGCTAAATCTCGAATTCTCTAGTGGAATTAGTATATACATAAGCCCCAAAATACAATAGATAGGTACTATTGTAAACGTAAGTTAATGTTTCATTAACTTTAATGAACACTCATTGTATGTACATAGGTAAGCTTATTTGCGGCAGGTAAACGTAAACTTAGTTTTAGATCTAGGCTCCTAATTACCAGCATTTAAAAGCCTTAATTACAAAACTATTTTCAGGAAAGCCTACTTTAAGTAAACCTACCACTAACATCTAAATGAAACAGCGACATCTAACGATAACGGTATTATGAAAGACAGATGAAAGTTGTTGTAGTTAAAATAAAATTGTAAAATGAAAGGTCATTGCTTACTTATAAGCACTCATTGCCTTCTTATCGTACATAACAGGGGACTATAATTGTCGGCTGAGTTGCACCAAAAAAGTAGTTAAAGTTAAAGTTTGTGTCAAATGACACGTCAAACAAACATCAAAACTTCAGTTTTGTATCGGTTAGGCCAACAATGAGTTGCGCCATTTGACAAATAGTTAAATGACGTCATAACTTTAACAGTAACTAACGCTCACTTTCCGCTGGTTAGTGTTATAGTTTGTGTTAAATTGTCTGTCAATTTTATTGTCAAACGCGTTGAATATAACCTTTAGACATCATGTCCCTGCTCCAAGAAATACTCGCAGAAACCAGTTCTGATGACGAAAGCGATGAAAAGAAAAGTGTGATTACCTAGAGCCGATCGTTTTTCCACATGGAACGACGAATGTTTCTTGCCAAGATTTCGAGTCTCTAAAAACGTAGCTTGGTGGCTGACTATACGATTGCATTGCTTAAGGCAAGGTTACCCTACTTTGTTTTTATGTACGCACGACCTCACCCCCCGCCCTGCCGCGCGAGCGGTGTAATGCCTAAATTTTGACTGTTTTTTCTCTCTTGGAGAAAAATGATAAAGAAATTATACATTATGTGACCCGAGATAATACACATTTTTTACGACCTTTAATATGATATAAGTTTTATTTTTCAAAGCCTAATATAACTCAAGTAAAACGATTATTTAGCCATCATTTGGACATGTCTTTGCGATTTAATTGGATGCAGTGAAGTGTAAGTAATCGTGTATCGCATGCCCGACACATCATGATCGAAGAGTCAACTATGTAATACATTTTTTTCAAAATTTAAATCCGTTCCATGTACGAGTAAAACGCTATTGTTGACGACGTTTATCGGGGTAACCCCGCCTTAAGGCGTAACAAGGATATTCATCGTAGGTAATTGTTCAACCAAAAAATAATACGTGCTATAGACAAAGCAATAAATATAATAGGTACTTACTTTGTTTGAATGTTTGCAAAAAAATTTTTGTATACATATAATTAAATAAGCAGTACCTTTGTGCTCTTCTATTTGTTACGTTTTTATCCTTTTTTTTTTTTGTATTTTGTGTGTGCATAAATAAATAAATAATTTTTCTATACCCCTTAAAGACTGTCAAATTTGACACAAACTTTAACTTTAACTACTTTTTTGGTGCAACTCAGCCTAGTCAAGCTCGTCCGAAAGTAGGTACTTTTTGTTCATGACTTTTAACAACACATCGGGAGTAGGTACAACTATGCAATCGTGTTGCCATTAATTGTTAGTTTGGGTTCCTAACTAATTTTACGCCCGAGTTCGGTCGAAAATACGCATACTAACTCGTGTGAGTACAACTCCTGGTCTAAGATGGTCAGATGGTTTGGTTGGTTGGATGGGTGGTGCCTTACCAACTGCATACGGCTAGGTAAAAGAGGTGTCGACTCTAGAAGCTGTGGTTTCCCTATCCAAGGCATAGCAATGCAAAATTTAAGTGTAGATTGCAATAAGAAGAAATTATGTTATTCGGATACAGACGATATTTATCTAGGTTCCTATTAAACTTTTTTTTTAAAACATTTACTATTTACGAAATGCAAGCGAATTGCATTTCGTCAATAGTAAATTGCAATTCGCTTGCATTTCGTAAATAGTAAATGTTTTAAAAAAAAAGTTTAATAGGAACCTAGATAAATATCGTCTGTATCCGAATAACATAATTTTAAGTTGGTAATATGTTCGTATCGCGAATGATTTTGGTATTACATTTGTATGGAGAATGTTCGTTCACCGTCTCCTTAACTGCCCTCCCCAGTGCCAGCCTAAGCCGTGGTTCGTACCCCACATGGGATGTCCCTGGCGTGCTGTCACTTAGTTTACAAGTTTTATGCCCTTGGCTAGAGGCGTTACACTCAAAACACGCACGGGATAGTCTGGTTAAGCAGACTGCAGAAGCCAGCCTCATAGGTTGACATGGGAGACGCCATTAAAAAAAAGTTGGAAACCCGAGAAAGTTAGTTACCACAGACGGTTTGTTCTTAACTTTCTCTGTTGGTAGATTGCTTGAATGAAAAGGAAAACCATTTTGACGTCAATTCGTGAAACAGATTTTGTTCGCTAATGCTTATTCGCTCCTTCTTTTATGGGATGGTTATAGTAAATGAACGAGTCTTTACTTACTCAGCTTGATATTTATGTGTTTGAAAAGCACACGTTATCCATACTTCCATACTATCCATACTTCCATACTTCCATCCATACTATCCATCCATACTAATATTATAAATGCGAAAGTAACTCTGTCTGTCTGTCTGTCTGTTACTCTTTCACGCCTAAACGGCTGAATGGATTTTGATGAAATTTGGTACAGACATAGTTTGGAACTTGAGAAAGGACATAGGATAGTTTTTTTTTTTTTTTTTTTCGCGAGATAAACCAAAAATCTGCCGGAAGTCACTATTCCACGCGAACGAAGTCGCGGGCAAAAGCTAGTTCTAAATATATCTAGCCCGTATCTACAAACTCAAAGCAACTTGGCTCGGTCGGGTTCTAAATATTATGTTTTGCTGACAGAAAACTTTCAAGATCTTGCTATCATGTGAGCTCACAGGCAGCGTTTGAACGATTCATATTCATTTGGTATTTTTAATTAATATTAAATCATAATGCTGAGCAAGTCAGCAGCGGGCTCTAATAGGTTCCCCGGTAACCTATTTATATTCCAAATAGAAAATATGTTTTTTGTAACCTCATCGAATCATCACTACCCAAACCAAGGGTCAACAGTCTCCTGTCGGGGATTCGGGTTGTTCGAAAGAGATACCGCGGTCTCGACACAAAAGGCTAAGAAGGAAAAAGAGTGGTTTTTAGTCAGTAGAAGTCTGACACTCCCTACCGCTCTACCCAGAGGGGGAGGAGTCACTTGATGGTTATCCAACCTCAAAAAAAAAAAAACAAGGGCGCATAACGTTTCAACGATTCTTAATCTTAATGCATAATAATATGAAAAATTATTACTACACTAGCTTTTGCCAGCGGCTTCGCCCGCGTGAAAATGACGATTTTCCATACAAAGGTCATTGGGCGACTAAGTATGAAACCTATACCCAGGGCCTACAGATAAAAAAATAGGTAGGATGTTTAGATAAACGTCTCTAGTTTACGAATATATAATTATGTCGCATTAACGCAGATACCGGGAAAAAACCATTAATCTTAAAAATAAAAAAACAGTGATTATGTTAATTATAACAAGACTTAGTACATTTTATTGGTTTCTTGATAGTAAACATGATTTGAAAAAAAAATACAAACAATAAAACAAGTATAGAAGAGTTTTTAAGTTTTTAACCGACTTCAAAAAAGGAGGAGGTTTTTTTTTATGTATGTTACCTGATTTCTCCCCCATTTGTGGACCGATTCTCAAAATTCTTTTTTTATTTGAAAGAGTATACTCCTGAGGTGGTCCCATTTTAATTTGGTGAAGATCTGGTGCTGATCTTCGGAGATATACAATGGAACTCTTCAAAAATAGACGGCAAATCTGTCGTAATTGCTGGAATCGCATGGATGTTTATTGAATATACATTATCATGACGTAGCATCACGCCTGTATGCTCTGGGGGGTATGCAGATATGTACAATACACATTTTTTTTATGTATGTTCACCGATTTCTCCCCCATTTTTGGAAGAGTACTTTCTGAAAGTGGTTCCATTTCAATTTGGTGAGGGATCTGATGAAGATCTTCGGAGATAGGCAACAGCTGATTTATCTTCTTAAGTTTATTTTTCACTTTTTTGTGTTTTATTTTTTGTTGAAGTCGGTTTTATTTTTTGTAAAAAAGTTTTATTCGACATGATCAATGTCCATAGAAATAATTGTATCGTCTAAAAACGCCGCAGGCGTATCTATTTGATCTTGATGTCGGGCCCAAGACAAAAAACCAGGGCCGGACGCGAGAGGTCGCCGCTGCCGATCGCGAGAACGATCTACGAGAACACGGCGGGGCTCCGCATAAGCAGGGCACACCTCCACAGTGTGCTCCACCGTGTCCTCCGGTCGATCCTTACAGTGGTAGCATCCGGGCGTTTCCTCTCACCTGATTCGGTGCAGGTACCTCCCGGAACATCCGTGTCCGGTGAGGACCTGCGTCAGACGGACGGTGAGGGCGCCGTGGCGCCTCTCTAGCCACTCCTCAAAGAGGGGACTTACCGCCACTATCATGGCGTGCCCTGCACGGGATTGCGACAGTCGCTGTCTCCATGCCACCATGAGATCACACCGTAGGTCCGTCCGCAGAGCGGCAATTTGCCGCGGCAACGGAGTGACCCCCCGGTGTAGCACCTCCGCGCGCCATTCATGCAGGCGCGCGAGGACTATCGCCTCCAGATCCAATGGCGGCAATCCGGCAAGGAGGTTCGCCACCTCGCGGGAGAACGTGCGGTACCTACGGACTAGCCTAACGGCCAGCACCTTTTGGGGCGCGTTCAAGTAGTGGGCGGCCCGCTTCGTCAAAGCACGCGCCCACACCAGGGCCCCGTAGAGGGCCATGGACCGCACGATCCCCGCATAGAGCCTCCCGCAGGAGGCGTTTGGCCCCCCAAATTGGGTAAGAGCCACCTGAAGGCAGCCCCGGCCCGCTCCAATCTGGGAGCCAAACGTCGGAAGTGCTCCACGAAGTTCTACCTACTTCAAAGTACACTCGACGCCGATGGGAACCCCTCCCACCGTTAGCTGGGATCCCGACGGCAGCACTTACCCACGTCCATGGAAGCCCATGGCCTCCGACTTGTGAAGTGCCACCTCGAGACCCAGCTGCCGGATCCTCTCGACGACTATCGCAACCCCGCGCGTCATCGTTTCGGCCGCCGCCCCGTACGACCCCTCCTGTGCCAGCACCAGCGTATCGTCCGCGTAGCAGACGACGCTGACGCCGTAAGGGAGGTCAGCACGCAGCACCCAGTCGTAACCGATGTTCCACAGGGGCGGCCCCAGAACCGAACCCTATGGAACACCGCATGACATCTCTCGCCGGTTCCATTCTCCGTTTTGATCAGGGTACATGACAGCCCTACTGTCTCTCAAGTAGTCCCCGACTACACGACGAAGGTAGGCAGGCACCCAGTGATACCAGAGTGCCTCCCTAATGCAGCTCCAGGGCATGGCGTTGAAGGCGTTGACGATTTCGAGAGACATCGCACGACATCGCCAAGACCACACCACCCCGAGAGACCACAACCCCCGTCGTGAGGGCTCTCACGCGCATGATGGCATCCACGGTCGAGCGCCTCTTGCGGAAACCAAACCTCCGGATCCATTCCCTCAAGGTGCTCGGCGAGACGGTTTGCAATTACTCTTTCAAAGAGCTTGCCCACCTCGTCGAGCAGCGCAATGGGCCGGTATGCGGACGGCGAGTCCGCAGGGATGTAGACGGTACTCGCCTCACGTGGTGTTATTTCCTGTAACCTCTTGAACGTCCAGTTCGCTTAATAAGCGACCTTTCAAAAAATGGGCATCTGTCAGTGCACTTATTGAGTGTCCGATTTCCATATTATCAACTAAATCCAATTAAAAATGCAAACTAAAAATCCAATAAACACGTCAAAGTAATCGATAATAACAATAAAAGCTTAAGGGGACGGTGAACGAACATTCTCCATACAAACGTAATACCAAAATCATTCGCGATACGAACATATTACCAACTTAAAATTATGTTATTCGGATACAGACGATATTTATCTAGGTTCCTATTAAACTTTTTTTTTTAAACATTTACTATTTACGAAATGCAAGCGAATTGCTATTTACTATTGACGAAATGCAATTACTTTGGTTTATTGATTTTGGTATTACGTTTGTATGGAGAAATGTTCGTTCACCGTCCCCTTATGTAACACACAGATCGCAACGACAAATGACGAAGGACTGCGTGCGTCGATGCTAGATAGTGCGTGACGCGAGCGCTTCTTTTGTTTATTTAACAGAATGCTTCACTGAAATTGTTTTATCTATACATTTATTATCTATTTTTTATTCATCTATAACATTTTATTCCCATGGTTTAAAAAAAAAAAAAACATCTTAAATTTTGTGTAGGTTAATACTTAACAATATAAAACTAATTTGGTTTTTGTAGGAAGACTATCGTTAACTGGGTCAGATTCTGCCCCATGACCTTTTCATCCCCTATTTAAGTTCCTTAGGGGTTGAATTTCTAAAAATCCTTCCTTATTCCTTGTCTACATTTTAGAGGGTACCTCTATGCAAAATTTCAGCTTTCTAGATTCAAGGGTTTAGGCTGGGCGTTGATGAGTCAGTCAGTCAGTCAGTCAGTCAGGACTTCTCTTTTTATTTATATATAGATATAGATAGACATAGATTATGGTCCCCTCTACACTTCGGTAGACGCATCGGCAGACGTCATCTGCGGATGCATTTGTCGATGTTTAGAGTGGGGTGGGGAGGTGATTTGGTAGTCTGTTGTAGGTATTGACCGTCGGCCGATGCGTCTGCTGCAATCCGTTTGTTGTCGGTTTTGTCCCACATCAAAGTGTTTGGAGCGCGAGCACCGCCGTCTGTCCACACATTTGCGGACGCACCTTTTGACGTCTGTGGACTTCTGGCAGACGCATCTGTCGATGTGTAGAGGGGCCTTTAGATCTCATTATACTGAACAGTGGTTTCCAGTTAACCTATTCAGTATTCGCGTTCCATCTAGAATCCATTACTATCAGAACCCAGGGTCAACAGTCTCCCCGCCGTGTTCTCGTAGCGGCGATCGGCGGCGGCGACCTCTCGCGCCCGGCCCTGGTGCAAGCCATGGTCCGGGGCGAAGAGGAATGGGACGCCGTCGCCTCCTTCTGCGAAGCAGTGATGCTAGCGCAGGAGGTGGCGGAACGAGAGAGGGAGAGAACTTCTCAAGGACCCAGCCGCCGCGGAAGGCGCTCCGGGCGTCGGGGGTCACGCGATGACCTCCGGCCACCGTAGACGCGGGCCTGTGGACGGTGAGTAACGGGCTAGCTCGCCGTCCGGCCGTCGTCATGACGGCAACAGACCGTGTCGGCGGCGCGTACGTGTTCCACGCGCGCCTCAAAGAGATGTCAGCAAGGAGGGGCCCGCAAGGGCCGACGCCCGTCGGGGCTGTGGATATCGAAAGGTTACCGCGGCTCCGACACAAGGGCGAAGAAGAAGGATCATGGGTTTGGTTTTTAGTCAGTAGAAGTCTGACACTCCCCTTCGCTCTGCCCAAGAGCGGGGGGGGTTATTCGATGATTTTCCACCCACCAAAAAAAAAAAAAAAAAAGGGTCAACAGTCTCAAAAGAAGTACATTTGAGTATGTTCTCGTTTTACATTAATCCCCGAGCATCGACTTCTCTCTCGTATCCACTTGGAATTGTTAAATCAAATCGAATGTTTTATGTATCGTACGGTACATATAGGAAGTGCTTGAATCGCTCTCCGTTGTAAATAAACAATACAATGAATGTAAGAAAATGCATTATATGTTAATGCGTTTTGGGTCTGTTATGGATGTGTGCCATTTGAGGATGTAGTACTCGTATACTAACATCCGTATATAAAGTCAAGTTAAAGTAATTACTTGAACTTAAGTAATTACTTAGGTATGCAAATATTTTTATGCAATGGGCAAGAATTTAAACGAAGTTAGAACCGTCAATGAAAGCAAAACTAAGAATTCTAACGTTTGATAGTTCTAACATTAAGGAATTACTAAACTACAGTGAAAAAATCGTATCTTAAACAATGACATTTACTCAAATAGTAATGACTTATTTATAAATACGGGTGTAACTGCCGCAGTCAGAGAGCTTTAATGATTACGGCCATCACTTAGTAAAGGTTTTGACAGTTTTGTCAGTTTTGTAGTGAGTTTTTCATAATTTTGACATCAAAAGACTACGCTCGTATTTCCCTGATGGAATAACTTATTGTTTATTACTGTTATTATTATCAAAAATAGACCAATCGTCCGTACCATATGGAAAGTGGACTCACAAATCTTTAGCAGAACACACTTTGTAGTATGGAATCAGAAAGAAGACATGCTGCGCCGACCCCAAATGAATTGGGATAAAGGCAAGAGAATGATGATGGGTTTGTAGGAAGAAATCTTTAAATAAAATACCAAAAAAAAAAGGTAGCACTCCGGGAGTGCCGGCAGAAGTGAAAACTTCAATATTAACTTTCAAACTCGCGTCAGGGTCACGTGATGCTGATCGAAAAATCTTACGCTTTTTCGATCAGCATCACGTGACCCTGACGCGAGTTTGAAAGTTTTTACCCATACAAAAAAAAGTGCTCAGCGCCGCTAAAGAAGTTTTCACTTCAAAAATAAAACCGGCTTCAAAAAAAAAACACAAAAAAGTCAAAAATAAAACCGGCTTCAAAAAAAAAAACACAAAAAAGTCAAAAATAAATCTGTTTCTGAAGTCGGTGACTTTTGTTTGTTTGATTTAATTTTTTTGCCAACGACTTCAGAAACTGATTTATTTTTGACTTTTTTGTGTTTTTTTTTTGAAGTCGGTTTTATTTTTTGTTAAAAAGTTTTTATTTATCAATTTTTAGTGGTTCACATGTTCATGGGTCATAATGTTGACAATGTAGTTTTTTTTTTGAGATTTGTTGATTTTTCAAAAACTACTTGTCCGATTACGATAAAAAAAATATGGGACCATTTGGGAAGTATAGGGTCTTCCCAAATGCTCCCATATTTTTTTATCGAAATCGGACAATAAAAGATTTTTTCGAATCGGTTAGCAAGTGACGGAGTTATGCCCGAACAAACATAAAAAATATATATATATATATAAACATCTGAATTGAGAACCTCCTTCTTTTTTTAGAAGTCGGTTAAAAATATATTTACTCGTATAATTATTATTCTGAATGACTTTTCCTAAAAAATCTATTTCAATAGCCCTACAGTTTTAAGTGTCAAAAGTAAACTTAGCGCGGAAGTGTCAAACACCGTTCCAATAAAGTCAAGAAGTTTTAAAACTTTGACTTTGATAAGGGAAGGTGAGGAGTTTGAAATTGACAGACAGGAAGTTTGGAATGTTGAGTTATCATTTTTCGAAATATCGTTTGAATATTCTGTTTTCACATTAAGCGTGAAGACTGACCTGGTGAAGGTTGCGTGGATGCGTTGGATGCGAGAGGCATGGGACCGATCAGTGTGGCGACTCTTGGGGGAGACCTATGTCCAGCAGTGGACGTCTTTTAGCTGAAATATGACGAGTAGTGAAAAAAAATACAGTCAGATAGACAAAGAAGCGACGTCCTTATTCTGGGGATTAAAGAAATTTTTTCACTACTGCTAAGGAAGAAAATTCATACTTATTACAGACCATAAACCTCTAACTACGATTTTCAATCCACACAAAACTTTCGGCGATGAGCACAATGAGGCTCTTTCACTATGCACATTTTCTATCTGGTTTTGACTACACTATTGAATACAGAACATCGAATGATCATAGCAATGCAGATTATCTATCAAGATTTCCGGTAGATAGATGATGACATTGAGCGCAGTTACAGCGTTGTTGCCGATACTACGTAGAGACTGCGTAAATGTACCTATGTGATGTGATAGCAAGAACCTTTTAGTAAAAGGTATCTGTCCTTAGTAATAAGGTACCTTTTAATGTGTCGAGTCGTGTAAGCCATTAGGAACTAATTTCACCAATAAAACGGCGTTCAAGAGTCAGAGTTGTCAGAGTCAATATTCCATAACAGTTATAACGCTGACAGCAGGTCATAAACGTGGTTTTAATTTTCTGATCTCGTTCAGTTTATGTGGCGAGTAAATTCAAATTATGTCTAGTAAGGATTATAATAGGATAAGATTAACCATACATTAATGGAGGGTACTTTGGTATATCTTTACTAATGGTTTATTAATAAAGGGTTTCAAGGGGTCCACTAAATATTTTGCTATGACGGATATATGCCATCGACTTGTACGTTGCCGTTGCAATGACAACCTAACGGAAAAATAACTTGGCGTCCAGTTCTCTTTTTATTTTCACGGAATATTAAATAAATTTTCAATTAAATATCAATCGAGAAGAATCAAACGACATCATAAATAAGTCTTTAATAATAAAACAATCGAGAGCCAATAAATATATTATGAACTTGGGAATACTAGCCAACAAAGACTTTGGCAACTTATAACAAAAGGGTTAATTAATATTTCAAATTTTCATTTAGTATTTTGGTTTCATTGGTTTTTGATTGAAAATAGTAATTAAACATTGGTTCGGATAACCTTGTTCACAAACGACTACAGCTACTTCTACTAACCTGAATCACCCCACTGCTGGGCAAAAGCCTGTCCCCATTTTCCCCAATTCACAATAAATGTGAATTGGTTTTGTACAGCTCTTCCCGAATCGACGTCTCTTTTTAGTAGATATATGTAAAATTCTCATTTTCAGCTGCTTTTGGTTAGACTGTAAGCCGATAGACATCATCTTACCAGGCATGATGAATCTACAACTATGTTATTAAAGAAAAAAAGACGGCAGACGTTGCGTTGGAAGGCTAGTTGGACCGATGATCTGGTGAACCACTGGATGCAAGACGCACGGGACCGGTCAATATGGCGACACTTAGGGGAGGCCTATGTCCAGCAGTGGACGTCTTTCAGCTGATGTTATAATTAACTACATTAACCCTTTTGCGGGCCTAAATTGACCGCTGTACTAATAAATAATCTGGCCAGATGGGGTATCATCGTCCCGTCCCACATACAATGCCAGGGCGAAACCCATGTGCAGGCATGGCATACCCCACCTCCTTTCGTACCCTTCCTGCATATCTACCTGTACCTTCCAGGATCTAAACGAAGCCAATGAAAGAGCTGTGCAGGTGGCTGTATTCTGATCAGATATTGTTTAAGTCCATCGACATACAAAGAAGAAGAACTTCGTGTAAAATATTTATAGTCCAATTAGTCTCTATTTCAAGAGTAGGGAGATATTCTAGACTGTAGACTAACTAAATAACTAGCTTTTGATCAGAAACTGATCCCATGTTTAGCTAATTGCTGTTATTCTCAACCCTATCAAAGTTTACTCAATTTATTTATATTCAGAGCAACCTCTTTGTTGGGATTAGGGTTGACAACCGTAAAATATTAGCAGATTATTTTTTTCAGTAAAAAAAATGTTTAGCCTTTGAAATTTTGTTGCGTTTTCAGCCTCACGGAATCGGGAATATTTTTTTTTAGTGCTGCTATCTCATAGTATGCCACAGAGAAGGAAATATGATTGGCCCTCAAGAGCAACATAGGCTTTTTGAAGTGAAAACTTCTTTAGCGGCGCTGAGCACTTTTTTGTATGGGTAAAAACTTTCAAACTCGCGTCAGGGTCAAAAAAATCTTACGATTTTTCGATCAGCATCACGTGACCCTGACGCGAGTTTGAAAGTTAATATTGAAGTTTTCACTTCTGCCGGCACTCCCGGAGTGCTACCTTTTTTTTTTTGTAAAGATGGGAAATCATTAATTAATGACACCACTTGCTCTTGTGTGGATCAAAAGGGAGTTCTCTCTCCTTCTTTCTTGCCCTTGGCGTCCCAGGGCCACGGTGATTCTTTCGAACAAAGTCCGCAATCCTGGCAGGCACTGGCCCTAGTGGGCCCCGTCTAGGGCAACAAAGGCTAATGGTAGATAAATTTCTCGCTAGATAAGAGATTTGTAATGTTTTTTTGTGTATATTTTACCACTTCACAGGGTGTCAAAGGCAGAGATATAGAGTGACCTGTCGCATTACTTTTAATTGTAACCGATGATAAAAAGCATGTCTCCAGAAAACAGCATGAAAATGATAAATTTAGTTCTACATAGAAACTAGTACGTATTTACTTATTTCTCAAGTTATTTCTTCTTTAATTTGAACTATCTTTGCTTTTTTCACGCTGCGCTGTGGATTAATAGCTGACCAAGAAATACAAGGTGCTTACTATTGTTATTACTTAGACCGCTTAGAGTGCATTTTCCTTTGCTTTTCTTGCTTAAACTCGTGATTTTTGCAATGAGTTTGTTAATAAAATCGTAAAACAACGAAAAGCAAATGTAGTTTTTTTAGTAGAAATTAGAAATAGCAAGCACATTGTAGATGAATATTCCAATTAGAGCGTGTTTTTGACAAATACTTTTTTGCGGAAAAAAAAACAGTTTTAAAAGTGTACTGAAAAAGGTGGAGTCACAACCCTACTTCAACTCCGCTGTATTTTACAAAATTGCTTTTAAATAATTTATCGGTTTTAATAAATTCATAGTGACATTGTTCGTGAAAATAATTTGAAAATTCAAAAGTTTATTAATCACCCAAAACTTTATTGGCGTTGAATGCGTTTTGGCTTTTACCCTCAGTTTCAATAAACCTGAAACCTGTGGTCAGTAAATTGCGATAATTAATTGCAATTTCGTTTATGTTTGGTTAGTTAATTAACCCACAAACAGTCTTAATTATTATGCAAGTGAGACTGAGCTTTTAGAGCATTATTAAGTAGAATTCCTGCTTTAGAATTTCTGCGATGTTTTTAGGTTTCCGTACTCGGGTTGCCAATAGGAACCTTTCTACGATCACTGTAACTCCAAAGAAAAAAGTTAAATGCTATTTTAATGTTAAATGTTAAAATGGAACTCAATACAAGAAACATATTTTTCGTTGCTTGACCTTAATAATGGATTTTTTTGTTCTGGTGAACTCCTAGTATAAGAGTCAAGGCTACACTAATGTTTGTTGGACTCACTTGTCAAACAAACGTCTTATTACGAAACGTAGTGTTAATCCTTCGTTTGCGAGCCCCACTCGCATTTGGACGTTTTTATAGTTCCGTTCCTCAAAAGGAAAAAAACGGAACCCTTATAGGATCACTCGTGTGTCTGTCTGTCTGTACGACCCCTTATCTCCGAAACTACTGAGCCGCAAATTCTGAAAAATACAGAAATTAGTTCAACATGTATAGATTACAGGAAAACCTATAAGAAGTCATGGTACGGAACCCTTCATGTGTAAGTCCGACTTGCACTTGGCCAGTTTTTCTTTGTAGTATGACGTGCCAAACGATAAAATTTAACGGCCTTCATTCATAATAAGTATTGTTATAATTATTCATCATCTATCTCTGTAAAGCATTTACCTATCTACCAAACTATATTACAAAGCTTCTAATGAAAATATTATTTTGATATAGTTTTCAACACTATTTAGTTTTCAATTTACCGTGAAGTGTAATTAATTAGACTCCATTTTGTAGTGAGTGAACTAAAAGCTCTCTCTGAATATTATCAAAGGTCGTTCACAACTACTCAACTCCATTCATTCACTCCATTCGTTATTTCTAAACTTCATTCATTAGGATACGTCTCTTGTTTATATGACATTTAATTTTACAAGTTACGAGTATTTTTCAAAAACTCGTTAAAATGTCATGGACTTTTTAAAATAACTTGTACATATTATACATTCGTAAGTAAATAGTCGGTTTTTGAGTTTTGAAAAAGCCAAGACAAAGTTTTTATTAATTTGATAAAAATGAACATCAAAAATAAATAATAATAATAATATATAATTTTTATATTTTTAAATGTTTTTTGTATTGTTTTTTGTAAGAAATATTTAAAAATGTACTAAATTTGTGTAAAGATAAATAAAGGAAATAATAATAATAATATTCCACAACTATCACACAACGCCATCTAGTTCCAAGCTAAGCAGAGCTTGTGTTATGGGTACTAGACAACTGATAAACATACTTATATATTAGTTGTCTAGTACCCATAACACAAGCAAAAATGATACGGATTCATAATTGTACATTTATTCCTGTTATAGGTTAAGAGATTTAATTTCTATAATAGAAGATAAGAAGATATATAATTATAAATTCCTATGTATGACCATATTTATAAAAGTGACCTGTACAAGTGTTCGTAAAAACCTATTTGCAAGATAAACATCATATATTACTTTCCTTATTCTGGACTCAATAGTCAAAACTCATTTTTCATGGAAACGCTTCCGTAAATAGCAGGTGTTATTTGTAGAAACTAGTCGATGTAGCCTTCATTGCAATTGTCGATGTGGCCGATGCGGTTTGCGGTTGTTACCGTCCTTGGAATCTCACCTGTAAGTCGTATTTACAATCATTTCTAAACTAACAACAAAATATCGAGGTATCCTAACGTAAATACATTGTTAAAGCTCCCAAAATAATTATAATCAATCCTCATTAATTCTTCTTTCTAAGAAAAAGACTAAAAGAACACAAAAAACACTGGCTGCTCATTAATAATTTAGTACCTACTTAAACAAAATCAGTCTGTATTTTTGGCGCACAAAAGGCTATTATTGCTTATTTATTCCTCAATCCAATTAATCCGTACTTAGTCCAAAAACAAAAGAAAGAGCGCCCAAACATTCTAGCTAAAAGCAAAAACAGACTGAAACAAATGACGTCACAGTGTAGCTTCGCAAGCAATGTACACGTCTGCTAGAGCAGCCATTATTAATCAAGGGCTCTTGTTGCTGTCGAGACGAACAGAGCTGCAAGCTTTACGGTCCTTATTTTTATGCCTGCCGGACCTGCAGAGATATCCCGGCCCCGGGCACATGCAAAGGACTACGAAGACTAAGAAGGAACATGGGTGGTTTATAGTCAGTAGAAGTCTGACACTGAGCGGAAGGGACCGCTCCGCCCAGAATTGCGTATTATACTTTGCCGCCGTAGGCAAAATATACAAAACAAAAGAAAAGTAGCGGTTTCCTATAGCCAAGAGCAACATGTCCTTATTGTCATTCCGACTTTGTTTTATACTGGTATAAAATAACAATACCTTCTTTTTTCGTGTGATTTAGTTTGATATAAGGACAAAGTGCTTGGTTTACGTCATTATAAATTTTATGTAAGTACTTAATGACCTTATACACAAAAATACTCAGAACAGGAACAATTATAATATATTTTGACTGGCCTGTTGGTCTAGTGGTTAGTGACCCTAACTGCTATGCCGGAGGTCGTGGGTTCGATTCCCACCCAGGACAAATGTTTGTGTGATGAGCACGATCATTTGTTCTGTGTCTGGGTGTAATTTATCTATATTATGTATGTATTTAGAAATATATAAGTATGTTTATCAGTTGTCTAGTACCCATAACACAAGCTCTGCTTAGCTTGGGACTAGATGGCGTTGTGTGATAGTTGTGGAATATTATTATTATTATTATAATAATTATCTTGGGAATTCACACAGAAGCAATGATGAGCTCAATTACTCAGCTCAATGGCTAGCTAATTGGTGTAGTTGCCAATTATACCAAATTAGTGGCTTGATAAGTTTATATATATGTATAATACTATGTATAATTAGGCCTGTAATCATTTGAGATTGAAGTATAATATATCGTATATTTTGGAAAGTGCTACCGAAAATTTAAGGGTGCATATCTGTAGGTTTCTTTAATTCAAAGATCATCAGCTGATTCAAAAAATAAGATTATTTATTTGATTGGATTTGTAATTGGCTTTCGGTTGACTATAGTTTTTGTTTTGTATTGTTTTTCCTAAAATATATAAATAACGTGACTGACTGCTGAACATAAGGTCCTGGGCTCTATTCCCGGATCGGGTAAAGTATGCTTGGGTTTCCCCATTGGGAATTTCTTAGTAACAGCCACGGCGTCTAAATGCGTGCCTCAATGGTGGTATAGGCTTGTTCCCTATTACATGGGGAACGTATCTGGCGAAATTTGTACGCACTATAGGCTCAAAGGTATATCTCCGTCGGGACTGCGGGTTGTTTGAAAGAGATACCGCGGCCTCGACACAAAGGGCTAAGAAGGAACATGGGTGGTTTTTAGTCAATAGAAGTCTGACACTCCCCTTTGCTCTGCCCAGAGCGGGAGGAGTCATTATTTTGATGATTTCCCAACCACCAAACAAAAAAAAAGGCTCAAAGATACACCTCTGACTAACCCTTCGGGAATTACAGTCGTTATATTGTAACGTAGGTATGTTATTTTTTGTGGTGATGTTACGTATTATGTAACTTAAAGTACAAGTTGGTAGCGGGCGACACGATGCCGCAGCAGACGACGTGTCGCGGCGACACGATTGGTTTCTACGTATTTCTATGAAATTCCCTCCGTAGTTAGCGACATGAAGCTAGCGACGCGTCGTCGAGCGGCAGACGCACGTGTCGTCCGACCGCAGATCAGTAGTGCCGCTGACGCCGGAGCAACGACACGTCGAGCGTGTTTAGAGTTATTGACTAAAAGTTATTTGCAGTCGGGTTCGAAATCATGACTATAGCGACATGCCGTGACGACGTATCGTGACGACATGAAGCGACGACATGTCGTCTGCTGCTGCAGCGTGCAGTTGGCGGCTACCAACCTACCTTCTACCTTCTACCTTTAGACTAAAACCTTGATTGCAGGCTTTCAGACAATAGCGACTGCCTTTCGTAAAGTTAATTAATGATTGTACGTAACATAAGTTAATTATTTTGTACGTTTTTAGCTAACGAGCCACTTGATTGATCGACTTCTTCTAACAAATTCAATAACACAACTAACTTCATTAGCGTTTCACTAATTTTCTGTACGAGGAAAATGTGCCCAGTAAAGTTAGGTTTTTTTTTTACAATTGACCTTAATTTTTATTAAATAAGTTTTAAGTGAGAGCAGTGGTGGCCCAGTGGCGGCAGCCCCGACTTACGAACAAAGTCACGATACGAGCAGAGAGTCGGTGGGTTCGAACCCCGTCAGGCACATTACTTTGTGTAATTTATTTCATCACCACTGTTCTCAAAACGGTGAAGGAAAACATCGCGAGGAAACCGGCATGTCTTAGAACCAAAAAAATCTAAGACATGTGACATCTGCCAACCCGCACCGGGCCCGCGTGGTGGATCATAGCCCATCCCTCTCCTAGAGAGGAGGCCTGAGTCCCTGCAGTGGGAATATTATAGGCTGATGATGAAGTTTTGAGGAGCTCGTGGCTAGATAACATCCACTCAGACCAATCTTCAGGTTAAACCGCACTTGCCTAGGTTGGTCTATAAATTGGTGACCACCTTACATACCGAGTTTCCTCCGTGTCTCGTAAAGCACGTTATACTATTGGTCCTGGCTGCCATTTTTAGATCTTTGTTTATTTATTTATTTATTTGGTTAACCAGCATTTGTTTACACAATACATTTTTTACAAAACATAGGCTATAGATACATTTATAAGTGTAACAAATAATAATAGGCTAACACCACATGCACTATTTGCGGTTATAAATATGTATTAATCAAACAATAATGCTTAGATACATCCTTATTCAACATTGCAAAATTCGATAATAAATCTGAACATATTACAATACTATACTACAGAAAATTTAAAAGCACAGATTGAAAAACAAAAATAAATTACTAAAATTATGTTTCGAACAACAATCACTAAATTAAATCACAAAAAAAATTAAATGAAATAGGTGAATCACAAAAACAATTAAATTAAATAGGTAAATCAGAATCACTACATTAAACAATTAAATCAAAATAGGCCTGTAAATCATTGCACATAATTAATATCACACACATTTAATCGCAAGTGTCGCCACATTGACCGGTCCCATGCGTCTCGCATCCAGCGGATCCCCGCAACCTTCACCAGGTCATCGGTCCACCTAGTGGGAGGCCTTCCAACGCAACGTCTTCCGGTTCGCGGTCGCCACTCCAGAACTTTCCGGCCCCATCGGCCATCCGTTCTGCGAGCAATGTGCCCTGCCTACTGCCACTTAAGTTTGTCAATTCTTCGGGCTATGTCGGTAACCTTGGTTCTCATGCGGTATTATATCACCCAGTTTTAACTGGGTTGTGGAGGTAAAATTGATAGTGGCTTCATGTAAAATACAGGTATTCAGCTGTATCTGGTTTGACTTAGAGCCGACCCCAACTTAGATGAGAAAAACTAGGCAGATGAGGATTACCTTAATTTTATTTATAGAAAAAAAAAAGTAAAAAGCTAAAACCCGACTACGACAAAAAAAACGACGCTGAAAAAGTATGAAACAAGATTTTCAGGATAGAACAAAAAGAAAAGCCGTAGTCACACGGTATTAAAGTGATTAGGTTGGTACCTATAACGTGTGACTACGGCTTTTCTTTTTGTTCTATCCTGAAAATCTTGTTTCATACTTTTTCAGCGTCGTTTTTTTTGTCGTAGTCGGGTTTTAGCTTTTTACTTTTTTTTATTTAAACAATTTTGGTGTTAATTATTTTTTTTTACTCTTGACTTTTTGTCCGCTAGTGGGCGTAATTTTAAATTTGAGCAATATTTTTGAAATGTACAAGTGAGGCCCTTTCAAATAATACCAAACACGGCGTATTTATCTCCATTTTTATTTTTTAAGCCTTACTTTTTGTCCGCTAGAGGGCGCCAAAACGCTTTTTGTGACACGTCACGTAGCCTATGTTCTGCAGAAAATTAAGACGGTTCTAACGATACCTCATATGTCGAGTTCCGATAAGTAGATTAGAAGCTATGAGGGAACAGATGAAGATACACACATACATACATACAAACATACATACACACATACATACATACATACATAGCCAGTCAAAATCATAACCCTCCTTTGGCTTTGCCGTAGTCGGGTAAAAACAGGATTATCATCTTCATTTTGGAGCAAAAATACTGTTGTTTTTTTGGGTCTTACTATATAAACAAGAGCCTCAACAAAATGGTAAGAATAGTACATTGTTACCTTAGGGGTGAAAGTAACTTATTTAGTCCCCGAGACGGGGTTTGGCGCCTGAGCGCAGCGAGGGCGCTAATAGTTCGAGGGACTAAATAAGTCTTTAACCCGAGGTAAACACTGTGCTTTTCATTACGAATACAAGGAAAGTTGATGGGAATAGGCTTGCGCCCAATTACCTAAATCGAAAGAAAGAAGAAAGAAAAAACAAATTGACAAAAAAAAAGTAAACATAAGAGAAACACTTAAAATCGGTGAAATCTAATCGGTGGATGGCAATAGGCTTGCTCCTAATTACATCGGTTGGAGGCAATAGGCTTGCCCCGAATTACATCAATTGATGGCAATAGGCTTCCTCCAAATAACCCAAATCGGTGGATGGCAATAGGCTTACTCCTAATTAAATTGGTTGATGGCAATAGGCTTGCCCCCAATTACTTCGGTTGATGGCAATAGGCTTGCTCCTAATTAAATTGGTTGATGGCAATAGGCTTGCTCCCAATTACCTAAATCGGTGGATGGCAATAGGCTTGCTCTTAATTAGATTGGTTGATGCCAATTGACTTGCTCCTAATTACATTTATTGATGGCAATAGGCTTGCACCTAATCACATCAGTTGGTGGCAATAGGCTTGCTCCTAATTACATTGGTTGATGGCAATAGGCTTGCTCCCAATTACATCAAATAATTTGACAGTTTTCAGTAGAAAGCGATTCTCCCTAGGGCTGAAAAGTAGTACTTTCAACCCGCTCCGCAGGCATGTCATGACCTACTTTCAGAGTATGAGTAATGAAAAGTAATATTATGTCTGTAGTATTGTATTTGTGTTGTGACGGAGCCTCAGATTAATCAAGCCGCTTATTGGTGGTCTCTTTGTTTATTTATTTATCTGACCTATATAATAGTTAGTGGGTAAATAATAGTTTCAGGGGCAGCTAATGAAATAACTATGTACGGTGCCGCATTGAGAACAAAATACTCAGAAATCACTTCGATTATTGCCCATGAAGGTTTCACTGCATGGGATAATCTACTATGTATACAGCGACTATTTTTTATTCTTCTTACCACATTGAATTCGTGTCACAGTTTCGAATGTTTGTGTGATACAATATACAGAGTTTATAACATAATTAATGAATGCATGTATTGTAAGATAAGTAATTAATTGATAAGGCAAATAAAGGCTAAATAAATAAATAAAATATACAGAGTACAAGCTTCTCTCATAGAAATTTTTCATCGATTATTTGATTCGGTTATTTATGTAGGTTTCGAACTTTAAAAACAAACAAAAATCGGTTGTCTGTAAAATCGGTTTACTGACGATAGTTGAACGTGACAACGTCTTATGAAAATAAAACAAAACAATTGACACGCCGTTGCTATGGAAGGCCTTTTTTTTTTTTTTTTTTGGTGGGTGGAAAATCATCGAATGACCCCCCCCGCTCTTGGGCAGAGCGAAGGGGAGTGTCAGACTTCTACTGACTAAAAACCGAACCCATGTTCCTTCTGTGCCCTTGTGCCGAGGCCACGTCATCTAGTACTAAAATCCGCGGCCCCGACGGGCGTCGGCCCTTGCGGGCCCCTCCTTGCTGACATCTCTTTGAGGCGCGCGTGGAACACGAACGCGCCGCCGACACGGTCTGTTGCCGTCATGACGACGGCCGGACGGCGAGCTAGCCCATTACTCACCGTCCACAGGCCCGCGTCTACGGTGGCCGGAAGCCATCACGTGGCCCCCGACGCCCGGAGCGCCTTCCTGCTATGGAAGGCCTCAGAGCGAGGTAACGACGCATGACGTCATCTTTTTTCGCGCGTGCAGCCGGCCATCGAATTATAAGACGTTATCACGTCAAAAAAAGTCCCTTTCGACAGTTGTAAGTCGGGAACTACTATATAGGCTTATGTCGCGGATAATGTTGATAGCGCGATGTAGGAACTTCTGTCGATCGTTTGTTAGTACGCAGGTGTTGCGATAGATGTCGCTAGTCACCACATCACTCCCCTCCGAGACCGGAGGTCGAAAGCAGATTGAGTCTTGGCGCTTGTCAGCCAGTGGAAGGTTCCAGTGAGTCTGAACCGGATGCCGCATAGTTCACGGTGAGTCGGAACTGTCTGCGGTAATGCCCCAGTGAGTCGGGGTGATGCTGCATATTAGCTCCAGTGAGTCGGAGTGATGCAGTGCTTGCCGTAGATGCCCCAGTGAGTCGGGGTGATGCTGCGTATGCTCCAGTGAGTCGAGGTGTGCAGTGCTGCGTAGTGGCTGGCTGCTGCGTCGACCAGGAGAGGAGTGCGTCTCTTGCTGACCGGCCGAAGTGCAGTGTGCTGTGCCAAAGTCGCTGATGAGGCTGGGGGTGATGTCCAGGAATGCGCTTCCGCTGCATGCTGGTGGACAGGATACCCCATGAAGCCGTGGCTGCTGGCTGACGGTATGACTCGCTGCTCGAAGGCGAAGGGGAAGTGATGACGACGTATGAAGTGCTTGCACGAAAGCTGCGCTGACGTTCATGCTCGGGGTCACCAGTTTGGGGGGTATGAGGAACAGGGTGTAAAGTTCCTCATCCCCCGTTGAAAAGGGAGGATCCTCCGACCGGACGGGTGTTGTGTCCGGCGGGCTAACTGCCCGACAGTTGTAAGTCGGGAACTACTATATAGTCTTATGTCGCGGATAATGTTGATAGCGCGATGTAGGAACTTCTGTCGATCGTTTGTTAGTACGCAGGTGTTGCGATAGATGTCGCTAGTCGCCACACGTCGATGTTTCTCGCCCTCTATCACGAACAGTTTGTTTTGTTTGGGTCGCATGTAAAAGCGTATTGCCGTCATCCCGATAGTTCGACATTAAGAACTTAACCTGATATTTTCAGTAAACCATTTACAGTTTTAACCAAAAATGATCGATGAGTGATACATAATTATCATTAATTACTCGATACCTGGTAGCTTAGACAGCAATAAAATAAACCTCATCCAAAATTACACCTTAGAACATACAAAAAAAACAACTAATCATTTAATCCTCACCCCAGGGATCCCGAAAGCTTAGTACCCTCATGGCAAAGAGCAAAGCCGTAATACATCAGTCTCAGAATAAACCCCGCTGCAATGGACGGCTCATTACGAACCTTTTTCATTAAAAAAACCGTGTCATAAACGCTTGTTCGTAAGTAGGAGGTATTTAAGAGGTTTAATTTGAAACGACGTGATGGATATGCGTACGTGGTTGTGTAAGGAGGGATGTGAGGGATATTAAGTATTGAGTAGGTGGAGACATCATTCTCTTGTCTTTATGCGAATTTATTTGGGATCGACGCAGTATTTCTTCTTCTTCAATATTTCTCTAGTTTATGGCAGCATTTCCAAAAAGAAAAAAGTAGTTTATCTACCCTCTATCTATAGTGTCCGTTATCACTTAACACAACTACAAAAATTAACAAAAAATATCAATAATTAAAAACATCGTTAGTGCTTTGCACTTCGCCGCAGTCGGATAAAAAAACTTCTCCAGGTTCTATCATTGAAGTTCATAACGTGTAACTCAAGCATAGCATGGCTACATCACCTACCTTTAACTGTTACATGGCTATAAAATACTGTCAATAAATGCAGTACTTAGTGTACTAATACGCATAACTATGATAATCAAACACTTCTTAATCAGATCAAAAAAAAAGCTTGGAAGTAATTTTGTAATCGCCAAATTGTACAAAACAAACTCAATTTGACTTTCACTAGTAACTACGAGAGTGGCGTGTACTTCCTTTGTAATACATTAACAACGGCCACTCACTTCTCTCATATTTCTTCCAGATATAAAATAAAATATGACAAGCTCCCAGGTACGGATTCTGTGCAATCATAGTTTGCACAGATCCTAGATCTATCAGTATTACTGTTTGAACTGCCCGTGTGCTCGTGTGTTTATTTTAATCCAGTTTGAAGCGCTTTTTAGAAAATCTGGGATTTGTCGTAGAAAATCTGGCGGGTGAAGTTAAAAGAAAGTCACAAATGCAATACGCATCACACATTGTACACATCACACATCCCATCCCATCACACATCCTCCTGCTTCTAAATTCAGTAAAGGCATCGTGCAAATTACGCAAATGAAGTAAGGCGCTTTACACATGGAGCAACTATTGCAGCAACTGGAAACTGGCAACTAGCTGTTTACATATATTTCAATTGGACTGTGCACACATAGCAACTCGAGTCTCGAGTTCCGGTGATCGTCAACAGTTTTCAGTTGCTGTAACCGATGACTAAGTTAGTTCCTAATTGCCGCAACTAGCAACTTTTCAATATTATACCGATTTTTAAAGTTAACGTCACGTCAACGGCGACGACATAATAAAATTAGAGCAAGTGCTGCTTCTTCGATATTCATCGTCACAATGAACGCTGTTCGCTACGTAGATTGAGCTTAACTCGTGAAAGTTGCTCGCAGATTGCCATAAAATTGCGGAAACCGTAAACGTTATAGCAACTATCAACTAGTTAAGGCAAACTTTAAAAAAAAATAAAGTTGCCTCAACTTAAGTTGCTCCATATGCAAAGCGCCTAAGTGTTCAGTTAGTAACTGATAAGTTACTTCTTTTGCGCAATTAGCACCATATAATTATTTTCACATTGATTTCACGTTTGTTTCATTTCCTTTCCTTGTACGATTGTGCAGTATAACAAACTATTAACTAAAGCTTTCATAAAAACGTACTCAATATATTCAGATCAATGAATCAACTGAATATGCATAAATTAAACTTTGATTAATAAATCTGCAGTCATGTATAAACATCCAGGACACGATGCGATTCCTACTAAATATACGTACGTCATCATTCTGTGACAAATTATATCAAATTATTAGTTAAGTCATAGGCGACAGCGGAAATAAACCTTTATATTAGGGATGTTTTCTGACTAAAAAAAATATGATTCTAATTAGTCCGTCTGTTAGATTATCGAAAAATATTGGATACGTATTTTTTGTTTTATCAAATCAATAAAAATTGAAGAAGTTAAAACGCTTCAAAGATTTGAGTGGGAGGTTGTGACGTCACTGCTCGCTAAGAAATGTCTAATGTCTTAGAATATGACGTCACACGAGTTTTCAAAGCACTGTGTCGTCTTCATTGTTTGTTTACGTGAAAAAAGAAAAAATATGTGTCCAATATTTTTTGGAAATCTATCTGACGGACTAATTAGATTTTTTTTGTTAGCTACCCTATTATTGAATTGCTACCTTATAACATTAAATTGAATACGCTTACATGTAAGTTATTTGGAGGAGCTCGTTGCTAAAATAACAGCCACACAGGTTGTTCTTCACGGTGAAGCCGTGCTTGCCGAGGTTGGTCCGTGGATGGGTGAATATCGTTATATACCAAGTTTCCTCCGTGCCTCGGAAAGCACGGTAAGCTGTTGGTCCCGGCTGTCAGCTGTTGTAGTTCTTTGACAGTTTGTACGTGTAGTCGAAAGCTAAGTCTGACGATCTGCCTTACCAAGGGGTATCGTATTACCCAGGTACTGCATGGGTTGTGGACGTCAGATAGGCAGTATCTTCAACAAACTGGTTGCATCCGGTGAGACTGAAAGCCGACACTGACATAGTTTGGAAAAGGCTATGCAAATGATAAAACATGAGTTAGGTATTTTAAACGAAAACATCTATGTCTTCTGTGATAACTTATAATCAATGGCATAGTAATTATGGCTTGTGTTTGGTGATTTTCTAAAATTTTAGGTAATATAATAGAAGGAACGAATAACGTTTATTTCGAAGTAGAATATTCTTGCTCAGATAAAGCATTTTGACACTAACTGAATTCTTATGATTTAGACCATCATAGCGCGATGTCGACCACGGAATAACTCCATGATTGACGATGTAACACGGCTTTATGTGGTAAATGTGGATTTAAAAACATACCCACAAAGTGTAATATCCTTTGTCATTATGTTAAAGCAATGGTAATCTTTTTGTGATTGTTCCTGTATCCGATGCAATATCTTTTTTACTTAGCGAGATATTTTTTCAGTATGCGAGATAATTTCTTGAAAATAAAGTTTGTCAGAAAATAAAATCTTTAAGTAGAATGTTAAGCTGAACACTAATT
Organism: Diarsia dahlii; assembly: GCA_949775195.1. Taxonomy (NCBI): domain Eukaryota; kingdom Metazoa; phylum Arthropoda; class Insecta; order Lepidoptera; family Noctuidae; genus Diarsia; species Diarsia dahlii. Next base: position 18,473,791 of record OX459211.1, read on the forward strand.
TTATATAGCTTTAGAAGTCATCAGCTGGAAATATGCCATGAAACGTCAAAAAAAAAAATTGACGAGTGTTATGATTTTTGTTTTGAATAGTGTGAAATCATCAAATGACGGAATGAGCGGTAGGGGGAGTGTCAGACTTCTACTGACTAAAAACCACCCATGTTCCTTCTTAGCCCTTTGTGTCGAGGCCGCGGTATCTCTTTCGAACAACCAGCAGCCCCGACGGGACAAGTGCTATGCTTAACATTTGCTTTGCAGCCACAAATGAGTTTTTATAGAAAATCAAAAATTAACCATCATTCATTTCTGTCGGTCTTCTACAGACTGTAATTCGGAGAGTGTGTGCAAGAGCTCCACGAGCTTATTCCACCATCTCCCTTCTTCCATCGAGAGACTAGACGTACTGCGGGTTATCACCCACACTTTATCGATGTTCCACACATTCGTACGAAGCGTTCTGCTAAGTCTTTCATTATTCATCTATAATATGTATGTATTTAGAAATATATAAGTATTTTTATCAGTTGTCTAGTACCCATAACACAAGCTCTGCTTAGCTTGGGACTAGATGGCGTTGTGTGATAGTTGTTGAATATTATATTATTATTATATTATTATTATTCGTACAGCCAAGGAGTGGAACACTCTGAACACTCCAACCTCAATCTATTTAAGTCGCGAGTAAATAGTCTTCTTCTGGGTAAACTCGAGCCATCGTCGACCTCATCTCTGCCCTTAGGGCAAGATTGAAGTCAAGAGTAAGCCCATATAAAATTTAAGAAAAATTAGACTTAGAATCAGTGTTTTTTTAACACATAGCTCGAAAATAACAAAAACCCACTAAATCAGTACCAAACACCTGCTATGTGATATTCCCAGTGACAGCTATACCTCCATCTCTCTCTTCTACAGGTGATATCAGCATTATCCGTCTTCTTCATCTGCATATCAGTGCTTTCCTTCTGCCTGAAGACGCATCCCGACCTTCGAGTCTTCAGTCACGGCACCGTGGTGAGGGACAACCACTCGCAGTCTTTGGAGTTGGAGATGATATGGCATGACAACGGGAAGCCTCATGCAGCCTTCTTTTATATTGAGCTGGTGTGCAACGTGTGGTTTACTATTGAATTGGTCGTGCGATTCTTGGTGAGTAGTTGTACTTAAGTGTCTTATTTTGTAGGTTAATAGTTTATAGATAAGGGCGGAATTCGAATAAGTTTTTCTAAATCGCGTTTATTCACCTGCCAGTATCATAATAGGGTATTTCACCAAAAAAAATCTAATTAGTCTGTCTGTTAGATTTTCGAAAAAATATTGGATACGTGTTTTTTGTTTTATCAAATTAATAAAAATTAACGAATATACAACGTGTCAAAGATCATGAGTGGGAGCTTTTGACGTCACTTTATGAGTAAAAAAGTATTCACAACACACGACTGTATCGTCTTCATCTTTTGTATACCTACGTGAAAAAACAAAAAATACGTGTCCCTTATTTTTTGATAATTATAATCTATCTTACGGACTAATTACATTTTTTTGGTGAAATTCAAGTGCGGCGTCTCCCCACAGACGAATGGCCCACTTTATGATTTATTTACCTACAGCATCAGTGGGGTTCGTGTTCTATCCACATCTGTAGGTACTTTTTGCCATTGATAACCTAAAAAGAAACTATCATACAGCTTTTAAACGCCGCGCGCCGTTTGGATCTGTGCTGATCATGTTCGGTTTCATTAATTAAATTAAACGTAATATGCACTGATCATACAACAAATTACGTAAGTTTCGACAAAACCAACGCAGACAGACCTGCCATATGCGTAATCTATATTCCCTACTAATATTCTGAATTAATAATGAAGATAGATACACGTTTTGCCAACAAAACTGTCTGTCAATTATAAGTGACAAGTACCGGTACTGGTTATGTCTACCGTACCTAATAATAGTTGCGAAAATATACGGAGAATTATGGCTGTGACGTGCTCGTGAGTTATCATAATTAAATAAGTGTATTGTTTTGTATCTGAATGAGGATGGCACAGGAACGTGGAGATTGGCATAAAAATATAGTTTTTGAGAACCTCCTCTTATTCAGAGTTTTGTAATTAGAGAAGTATTTTTTTGGTGAGTGGGAAATCATTGAATGAGGGGTCATTGTGCAGCAGCCCTAACAAAGAGGCCTATACCCAAAAATAGATGAATACAATGTGTGACTGTGGATGAATGAAAATTGATGTTATTGTTGGTTGAAAAGTGCATTAAGACTAGGCACACTCAATAGGGGATCGGACTGACTCAAAAAAATATGATTCTGTTTAGTCCGTCGGTTAGATTATTGGATACGTGTTTTTTGTTTTATCAAATCAATAAAAATTGACGAAGCTATAGCGCGTCAAAGATCATGGAGTGGGGCTCGAAACGTCACTTGAAGGTACAAAATGTACTATCATAATTATGACGTCACACGAGTTTTCGAAGCACTGTATCGTCTTCAGTTTTTGTTTACGTGAAAAAAGAAAAAATATGTGGTCAATATTTTTTGGAAATCTTTCTGACGGACTAATTAGTTTTTTTTTGTCCGATCCCCTATTGTCATATCTACAAGAAATATATTAATTTTGACTTTATAATAACTTACACGATACTTTTCCAACTTCACCCATCACCCTCCCTTTCAACGCAGTACTATAAGGGGCGAAAAGTTTATTCTTCTTCGTAATAATATGAATAGGTAAGTAACTACAGAAACGGGACTGTTCAGGACAAAGCGGGTAGCCTAAAAACTCCATAGGTACGTAGAATCTTCTTTATTCTGTAGTTCCTACCATTTATTCTGCGTGGTCGGATTCACTCACAAAGTACCGCTTCATCCGTGCTACACAAATAACGCGACAGTCAAGTTCACAAAAGTCGCCTGTATGTTTACAAGCACTCTAAATTTACAGTATTGGACACGTAACTCTATTAAATTTTGTATTCGCAAAGTGCGTCAGGTTTTAGTACATCATACGTTTACTTCACATGACGTCGTTGATCAACAAACAACTGTCGAAATACCGAATATTGGAAGGCTAATAAGTTTTTGGTATGAGGCTAGCAGAAGAGAATTATTACATCATAGAAAAAACTTTGATTTTATTTTTATAACAAAATTACAAAAAGTGAGGTCTAATACATTCCCGTCGGGGCAGTGGATATCGAAAGGTTACCGCGGCTCCGACACAAGGGCGAAGAAGAAGGAACATGGGTTTGGTTTTTAGTCAGTAGAAGTCTGACACTCCCCTTCGCTCTGCCCAAGAGCGGGGATTTTCCACCCACCAAAAAAAAAGGTCTAATACATTACACTTTTACCGACAAGAAGTAAACTGGAAGGAAACTTTGGTACAGTATTATCTTTATTCTCATTTCTTTTGTCTTTACTCAATCATTATGAAAAGATATCGTGATAGAAACTTACACGCCAAACCGTCTTGGATTGAAGCCAACAAATAATTCGCCCTAACGATTATAGTTTTATCTGTCAGAAAGTTTCTTGTAAATAGTTATTGGCTATAAGATTAAGTAAAAGAAACGTACGTTTCTTGTATTGCTGGTTTGGAAAGTTCTAGAAAGACGGTTTTGGTGTCCAATACTTTCAAAATATTAGTTACGGAAGTGAGTGTAGTATAAAATAGTTGAAAAGCTTCTAGCGTTTTACGACTTTCCACCAATATCTCTATGTAGGTATATTATTTTCTTCATCGTTCAGTGATTTTTATGCTGCAACTTCCTGCAGATTATTTCATCAAAGAAATTAACTTTCAACTATTGATAAAGTTAAGCAAAACATTATTCTTGAAATGTTAATAAACGTTACGGGTACTAAATTTAATTGCAATTTTAAATTAAAGCACATAAAGGGTTTGTACCTATTACTGAACTTTGAAGTTTAAAATACCCATGTACTGTATAATACTTAAAAATACCGTACACATAATATTCGAAAGGGGTCCATATTGGCTCATCTAAAGTTCTTTATCAGAAATTGTTCTTCCTAACGATTTGTAATCCGAATGATCACTCTTCCTAAAATTTTTCATCCTAAAGTTTTCATTCATACTATTTGTAGTCCTACCGACGATGTTCATAACACTCATGTTTCCGAAAATTGGAATTCATAATATCATTAGTGTAAATATATTTAAACTCCTACTGTTTTTTATCCTAACGCTTTTATTCCTAAACATAATTACCATAATATTTTCTCTCATACAGCTGTTTAGAATGATTAAAGGTCGTTTCACTGATTTTTGTCTTGAAATAAAATAAATGAATGAAATTCAGGTCAGAGTGTCGTCTTGGGGGCACTATGAAAAAAATACTTAGAAAAATTTCGCGACCAATTTCGAGGTAGCGTAGTTGGTCACAGTTCTAACCTAACCTAACCTATGGATATCTTTGCATAGTATATAAGGTGCCATTAAAATAGGTGGACAAATTTTAACACAGCGTTTAATAAGCCTAACTAAAGACATCTGAACAAAAAAAAAACACTATATATAAAGTGATTTTATTTTGACTTAAAATAATAAATTGCCGGCACTCTAGAACAAACTCATCCTATAAGAGTAGGTATTTTATTTCTTATTCTTATTTTTTTTTTGCTATTGTCCTTATTTTAGCGGTCTGAATGATTTCTAAAATTTTGTCCACCTATTTTAATGGGACCTTTTATAATACTGATTATTATGAATAAAAAGTAATTTAAACAAAAAAAAGATATGACTTTGAATAATAGTGTAAAAGATGGTTATGTTGAGAAAATATAGGAAAACAAATAATAGTGTAATAGATGTTTATTGCTACAGACATTATGAAGTCGAATGCTTCGGAATTAAAACATTAGAGACAGAGAAGTTAGGAGTTGCGATTGTTAGGATGAAAAATGTTAGGAAGAACATTTTCGGATTTCCAATTATCGGAGTTGAAATTTTAGGTGAACTTTGGCGCACCCATTTGAAAGTACGACTTACGTTATTCAGAACATACGTTAAGACGAATTACAGAATTGAGAGTGGTCATTATCGCGATGAAGTTCTCGTAACTTTTGTGACATAAATCATAATACTGACAAAGAAATCCCTTTAAAACCCAGTTTTAATTACAGTCCTCCTTTAAAGTTTTTAATTTATCTGGCAGTGTGCATTGAGGTATATGTACTTCGTACTAGAGGAGACACCTCAACTCGATTTTTTGTAACACACGTTTCGGTGCGTGCACTGAACCTCATTTAGTCTATGCCGAGCGGTTGCTGCGACGTGACACATTTGAGTGAAGTTTTTTGTTCTAAAATATGCCTTCGTGTGCATTGAGATACTGTACAAATAATTCAAGAAATACAAGTAAAAATCACAAGTAATTAAAATATAACTATTATCTTTAAAACACATTTGATTTAATTATATTTTTTCAATTGCAATGTGTCATCGTGGCGGCCATATTTACGTGAAAGTCAAAGAATAAAACATTAGCATGCACAGACCTGACACTATCGACGTATTCAATGCTTGGCCACGAATCCTCTACATGTAAGTCAAAATTGATAGTAGGTTATATAATATTTGCATATGTATCAAGACAATTAACAAAAAAGTTTAAATGTGAAGATTGTATTGAAAGTTTGACTATACTATAAACTTCCACTTCACACATCTATCATACGTAATTTAATACGGCAATGTGGTGGAAGTCTTGCCTCGAAATGTGATTTTAGTTATATGTCACACCCTAAAGCATTTAATTAGGAAAGAAGTATTTGTAAATTTGAATCAACATTCACTGAATCAGCCGAGTGCAATACGTCATTACGAAAGTTACAATGTCGAATCACGCGGCGCCGAATGTTTGCGACAACGAATACTGTGAACACGAAAGCACGCAGCGACGCATACCGTTACAACGAATGCACGAGACTTCGGTGTAACGATTTTTGTTGTAACGTGAATTCGTTGTTCCGTGATTCGAAGTCTCGTGCATTGTGTTTCGCTGTTCTGCAAAACCTTTACCGGATAATAAACCGTTGTTAAACTTTATCTCGTATTAGTTATTTCCAACAGTTGTAACGGTATGCGTCGGTGCGTGCTTTCGTAGTCACAGTATTCGTTGTCGCAAACATTCGGCGCCGTATGATTCGACGTTGTAACTTTCTTAATGATGTATCGCACTCGAATCAGCCATCAACATTCAATCACAGAAAAAATTAAAATTATTGTTACAGTTTAAGTACATTTTTATTTATTTTCTAAGTACATACGTACAATATTATATCAAGTAGGCCGAATAATAACATTATGTCGCATCTGTACGTATTGATAGTAATTTAGTAATCTATGAGAACATGACACCCCCCGCCCGCCCCGCTGTCATCAAGTGCGCGCACATTATTTCGTTTGAAATAGCTTCTCTAGTACGAAGTACATATACCTCAATGGCAGTGTGGCCAATTTATTAATGCTGCAACTTTTGCCACTGACTGGTACGCAGTTAGTATGAAGTTATTGTGCATTTCAAGTGGCCATGTTGAAAAGTTTTGTACAAATGAATATGAAGTACAAGAGTTATGCTTCTTTGAGAAAGGAAGACGTCCTTGCTGTGTTCCGTTTGTGCAGAAGGTATATTTTTTTTTAAGTTTTTATCGTTGACAAGATTTCAGTTACCATGCTGGGGCGTATGGTTGACAGTTACAGTTTTCAATAAGAGGGAAAAGAATTTAAATGTTGGAAACTTATCACTGAAATAAATAAAAATATTATGAAAATAAATTTATTAAGTAATACCATAAAATAAATAAATATAATAATACTTAATAATATTTTGCGGAAAAACAACCGTCATTATTCTGCTATCCCATAGAAAGCCTTCGCATAAAAATGTTTTTATGCGAAGGCTTTCTATGGGATTGCAGTTTTAAAGCTATGCGTACGATTGCCTTCGTCCAGGTTTTCTAATTGTATGTCTTAAGGCCTTTTAACGGCTTTTGCTTCTGGACCATTACTTCCAATATTTTATACGACCTGCCTTCCTAAATGCTTAAAGGTCGTTCCTATATTTTGGCCTTGACCTTAACTAAAAGACGGACGTTTGAGAGTAGGTACTCTGAAGGATGCTTGAACCAATCCGACATTTCGTTACCTCTAATTGCTGACCCTAAAAAGTCAAATGTTACGAAAGGTCATAGCCGAACAGAAATATAATCAGCCTTTAACGATCCAACTCCTGGTACACTGGCGTCCTCTCTTATGCGCCTACCACACGCTCACACTTCCCCACAGTCTTGCCTGCGCGATTACACGATGCACACAGTACATCGCGCGTGTGGTTTGTAATGGCAATACAGTTTTACCAACCATACGCGCGATGTACTGTGAAGTGTGAACGAAAAGTGTGGTGAAGCTTGAGCGTGTAGTAGGCACATTAGAGTACGGAGTGGACGGTAATCACCATGTGCTCGCAGTGTTAAATGACGTCACTATCATCATCTACCGGCCCTTTTTTTTGGAGGTAGGGTAATCAAATGACTCCTCCCGCTCTGGGCGGAGCGTGTCAGACTTTTACTGACTAATAAACACCCATGTTCCTTCTTAGCCCTTTGTGTCCGAGGCTGTGGAATCTCTTTCGAACAAACCGCAGTCCAACGGATCTACCTGCCCTCGTTCCATGTTTCGTTTGGTTCTCTTTTCTGCCATTCTCCTGTCTCAACTGTCACGCTATAATTTATTCCTTTTTATTTTATATCATTTCTCACACAATACAAATGGTCTCCTAGGTCTTCCTTTCCCTCCCCATCCATCAACATTTATACTCATCAATTTTTTCTGTTAGTTCTTTGAAATAACATAACATTTTCATGAATTTTTAACAGTAGTCAAATAGCCAATTTAGAGCAACACTCCAAAATCGCGGAAACAAATCATAACCATGAAAAAATATCTTCTTTTCAGCAAAACCAACAATGCCTTCAGAATTGAACACAAAGTGCAATTAAAAATTAATTATATCCAAATTGGGTTGTAATTGTAGCCGGTTCGCGCTACAAAGGCAGGAGCACGCCTTTTTGTTCCAACCCGCAATTTGTTAAGAGCTTTCTGCTAGAAATTAATGATTCAGGTCCAAAAGTTTCCATTTTATATGGTGTTATCGGCTGGAAATATGTGACAGCTTGACTTTGAATAATGTGATGTTTTCATATAGTGGAAGTTAAGATATAACTTTAAGATATTTTGTACTTAAGTTAAGTAAGACGTTGCGTTGGAAGGCCTCCCACTTGGTCGACCAGTTGTCAGTCGGATGCGGGACGGCCCGGGACCGTTCAATGTGGCGGCACCTGGGCGAAGCCTATGTCCAACAGTTGACGTCTTTTGGCTGAAATGATGATGATGATGACCTAAGTAAAGGGTCTGGTTAACTGCTGCGTCGGTCTAGTGGTCAAGGCGACTGCTGTGCATGAGGTCCTGGGTTCGATTCTCGGGTCGGGCAAAGTGTTATTGGGTTTTTGTATCAGAAATTTCGCAGTAGCAGCCGCAGAGTCTGGATTTGTGCCCAGTTGATGGTAATAGGCATGTACCCTTTTACAAAGGCCTTTAACATAACTGGGAAAATGTAGGTGTACCTAATGTGTACACATGGGTGCCTAACCCGTCGGGGATTACTCGTACAGGCGTGATGGTATGTTATGTAAAGTAAGAATTTGGATTCAAATAGGAATACCATGTCAAAAGCTATATCGAAAAATGAAAGGCAGTTAGTAGGAAAACAGGTTTGTCTGAAATGAACACCACTGAAATATGTTGAAGAAAGATCTTCCATGCAACTTTTCCAATTTGATTAAGTATTTATTGAGATTAGGTTAATAAACAAGACTTCTTCTGGTTTGTAATTAATAAACGTTTTTATTAGATAAACCACACATTGCACAAGAAAAGTTTCACGACGAACAACATGACAGAACTAAAACAGTATTGCCAACTGGCGTTTCAATATAAAACAAAACAGGCAAACGACAAGTAGGATACAACCTAGTTTTACAATTTTATCCAATACTCCCACTAAATTTTATAAACAAAAATCTCTCATAATTGCCTGCTTTTGAAAGAAAAATAAACAGCTTACATAACTGACAATATTTCATCTCTTATTCGTTCGAATTTAACAGTAGGAAGAGCCTTAGTAAAAATATCAGCCAGTTGATCTGAACTTTGAACATACTTAATTTCAATTAATTTTCTTTTAACCTTTTCTCTAATAAAATGAAATTTAACATCGATGTGTTTTGTCTTTTTATGGTAAACAGGATTATTTATTAGTTTGATTGCACTTTGATTATCAATACACAAAGTTGTACAATCTTCAATGATATCAATTTCTTTGAAAAACTGTCTTAACCATAAAAGATTCTTAGCAGCTTCACAACCTGCCACAAATTCAGCCTCAGTGGTTGATAAAGCAACACAAGGTTGTTTTTGACTAGACCAAGATATAGGCCCACCATTTAACATAAAAACATAACCACTGGTTGATTTTCTTGTATCTAAGTCCCCAGCAAAAACTGAATCTGAATATCCAATTAAACTTTCATGACCTTGATACTTAATACATACATTTTTAGTTTTTATAAGATATCTAATAATTCTCTTAAGTTGATTAACATGATCTAAACTAGGATTATTGATATATCTACTTAACAGATTTACTCCTTATGAAATATCTGGCCTACTTGCTGTAGATAAAAACAATAATGACCCTATGGCTTCTCTGTAAGGAAAATCAATCTGCTTATTGTCAATGTTATTATTTAACTGAACATTTACATCAATTGGTGTACTGCTTGAGTGTGCAGTACTCATATTAAACTTACTTATTAACTGTTCAATTTATTGTTTTTAACTAATACAAACAGAATTATCATCTTTTAAAATTTCTAAACCAACAAACTTATTTAAAATTAACTCTCTGATATTAAATCCCTTCTTTAAATAAGTAACAATTTGATCTAATATTGAATTGGACTGTGACATTATTAGAGCATCATCTACATACAATATTAATAAAGCTTTAATACCATTAAAGTTACCAACAAATACACAATTGTCTGCTGGTGACTGAACAAAACCAAACTTTAATAGAAAATTAGTAAACTTTTCATTCCAGCAACGAGATGCCTGTTTTAGGCCATATAAGGATTTATTTAATTTACATATTTTATTTGCTGGTGCTTTTACTCCATCCGGAATTACCATAAAAATATCCTCTTCTAACTCTCCATATAAGAAAGCTGTCTTGACATCTAATTGTCTTAGGTTCCAATTGTATTCAGCAGAGATAGCTAACAGTATTCTTATTGATTCATATCTAGTAGTAGGTGAAAAGATTTCATTATAATCTATCCCTTCTATTTGTGTGAAACCACGGGCACAAAGTCGAGCTTTATATCTTTCTACTTCGCCATCTTTAGTTCTTTTAATATTAAAAACCCATTTGGAAGTTATAGTTCTTTGGTTTTCATTATCCACAAAACTCCAAGTGTTATTGGTATGATGAGCTTCTAATTCTTCATTTATAGCCTGTAGCCATAACTCACTCTCTTTACTATTAATTGCCTCATTGTAACTCATAGGCACATCCAATTCCATTAAATTTGCCTCAAAACCCTGATTTCTACGTGGTCGCAAATTAATATTTGAATGTTCCATACCTGTTAGGTCAATTTCTTGAGAAGGTTCATAAGTCTCATCATTTTCATCAATGGCAGTGTGTGTGCTGTCATCACTTTCTTCAGTCAACTCAGTGTTATCTATCTCCTCTTCAGCATTTTGTTCATTATCATCCCATATAAAAATTTGAGCTTCATTCCGTTCTATTTCAGGACTTTTCTGTTCATTGAAAATAACATTCCTTGATATTGTAATTCTTTTAGTGATTGGATTATACATCTTATAGTTTGAATTATCATATCCAACTAATATCATCTTACAACTTTTACTATCAAGCTTCTTTCTTAACTGATCTGGCACATGGACATATCCTTCGCATCCAAACACTATGACATAATCTAAACTAGGCTTAACATTACTCCACAACTCTATAGGGGTAATATTTGGTGTCTGACTTGAAGATGTGCGATTTAACAAATAAACAGCACAATTTACTGCTTCTGCCCAAAGATTGAGTGGTACTTTACGAGCATAAAGCATGGAGCGAGCACTTTCAACAATTGTCCTAATTTCTCGTTCTGTCCGGCCATTTTGTTCAGGCGTGTATGGGGCAGTGAGCTCATGAGATATACCCTCACAGTCAAGATATTCTTTAAAGTCTTTGCTTATATACTCTCCACCATTGTCAGTGTGTAGTATGCGTACACAATGTGAGAACTTATTTTTAACCATTGAATTATATTTCTTGAAACAGTTCAATACATCACATTTATTCTTTAAAAAGTACACATACCTGAAACTTGGTGCAGCGTCTTTAAAAATAACAAAGTATTTCATACCCTGTACTGAAGGCACACTGAATGGTTCACAGACATCACTGTATACAACATCACCTGGTTGCTGTTGTCCTCTGTTTGATTTCTTGAATGGTTGACGAGCATGCTTACCATAAGCACAACCCTCACACACAAACTTGTCACAGTCTGATAAGTCCACACCAGTTATCACATTGTTTTTACACATTTTCTGTATTTCTTTGACATTTAAGTGTCCTAGACGTTCATGCCATGTCTTGAGATCCAATTTTTGCACTATATTACATACTGGATTTTGAAGCATCTTCATTGTTAACTCATACAGATTGTTGCTTTGCAAAGATGCACAAAGCACTATTTTATTGTCCTTGTATATTAAAGCATCTGTATGTTTCTTCACAATATTATAACCTTGTCTTGTCACTACTCCTTCAGAAAATAGGTTTCTTCTCAACTTTGGTACATAAAGAACATTTTTCAGGATACTTGTCTCCCACTGTCCATTGACACACTTTTCAATCAATATATTTCCTTGGCCAACTACTTCCACAGCTTCTTGGTTTCCAAGTTTCAGTGGAGATCCAGTATACTCATACAATTCAGCAAAATTTTCACGTTTAAAACACATGTGAGCTGAGGCACCGCTGTCTAATATCCATTTTAAACCATCATCATTGTTTGTCCAATCTGTATTAAAATTTGCTACATATTGAATGCCAACATGTTCTTTTCTCCTTGCTGTTTTTGTTTTTGTTTTGGGGCACGGCAATCTCTTGCATAGTGACCCCGTTTCCCACAGTTGTAACATGTAAAACGATGTGACTTCTCATCTGACCCTTCATTTGACTTTTCATAAAATTCTTTGTTTGTTTTCTTCGGTGTCACAGTTTTCTTCTTCATACTTTGTTTTGCCACTAATAAAACAGTTTCATTGTCTTCTTCTACATTCAAACTGGACTCCTCATCTAGCAAGCGAGCTGTCAGATTGATTACAGTTTGATTCTTTGGATCAAGCGACATCCAAGCCTGGCGAACAGATCTGTACTTGGGAGGTAGTGAACTCAAAATTTTAGTAATAATTGCAGTTTCACTTATTATTTCTCCACTTTCTTTAAGTTGTTTAGCCAAACTTTCTACTTTAGCTAAATGTTGAGCTATACTGTCTGCTTGAGACATTTTATACTGGTAGAATCGCTCATGTATAATCATTTTCGTCATTTCTGATTTTTGTTCATAAATTGACTCCAGCTTGGTCATCACCTCTAACGCTGTTTCGCAATTTTCAATGAGTGCTATTTGTTTTAAATCCATAGCAGACGTCAGTACAAACATCGCAATACCATCATCTTTATTCCATTGAATTGCATTTCCTTCTGGTTTTGGGGTGTTAATATCCAACCCCTTGGCACGCAGGGCACATTTAATTTGGAATTTCCACTGCTTAAAATTAGTTCCATCGAATTTTTCTAAGTTCGTTTTTCAAAACTCTATTTTTGTTCTAGAAAAAACGCCGGTTGTCGACTGTTTTTTTTCACGGTACTTTTCTATTTTCTCTGCTCTTTGTTTATTCACGAACCGATATTTAACGTGGTTCTGGGCCCATAACCTATTGAGATTAGGTTAATAAACAAGACTTCTTCTGGTTTGTAATTAATAAACGTTTTTATTAGATAAACCACACATTGCACAAGAAAAGTTTCACGACGAACAACATGACAGAACTAAAACAGTATTGCCAACTGGCGTTTCAATATAAAACAAAACAGGCAAACGACAAGTAGGATACAACTTAGTTTTACAATTTTATCCAATAGTATTTACTAAGTAAATCTCATCTTTCGGTAAAGAAAAACATCTCGAGGAAAACGGGAGTCTGATGACACTAACTTGCAATTGAGCAAGGCTGTTGGTTCTATTAAACAAACTACTTATTCCGTACTAGCATCAGCTAGTACAGAATAAGTAGTTTGTCCGCGGTATCGTCCGCGTGTATAGTTATCGCGACAAAAAGTAACCTTTTCATCCCCCTTTTCAACCCCTTACAACCCTTTTTTTGCATTAAAAGTAACCTATGTCCTTCCTCAGGCTCTAGACTAGACTATATGTGTGCCAAATTTCATTTAAATCAGTTGAGTAGTTTTGGGGTAGAAAGCTCGACAGACAGAGTCACTTTCGCATTTATAATATAAATAAATTAGGTATAATAATAATATATAAAATATAAATATATTAAATAATAATTAAGTAAGGATAAAAAGAATCTAAAATATTAGCTAAAAATAATATATTCAAAAAGCCGTATTTATCAAATCATAATAAACCAAGTTCATTTCATTTACAAATCAAAAATAAAAACGGAAATAACAAAGCCAACTTTCTAACTTTTATTTTTAACAACCGAAGTAAGTTTTGGACAAAACAATAACATTGTTTGTGAAGGGAGTCTCGTTAGTGGACTCGATTTCGAATGTTATGGATCTCGAGGTCCAAATAAACAAATGAATGCCACATTTGAATGGAGAACTCTCGAGATTTTTTTGAAAAATTACTGGCCTGTAATTTTTTAGAAAGATCTCGAAAAATTGTGCTTTCTAATTCTAATTTTGAATTGTAATTTCTAATTTTGAATTTTTATATTATTTCTGAAGAATAGGATGTGATACAACCACGAAAAATAAATGACCTGTCATTTTTTGGAATGCTTTAGTTCGAAAGGTTTGTATTTCGCGATTTTTTAATAAATTTTGATTTAAATCGAGTTTTAATATTTTAAAAATAAAACAACGAATAAATTAGTACTGAAGAATAGGATGTTGTCATGTTTTATGTCTCTGTAGGGACCCTAAGAGTAAAGTAAGGCTAAAGAAACGATGGTTGGACCAATGATATTTTAAATAAAAAGAGTCTATCTTTTTAATATCATTGGGTTGGACTGTATACAGTCCAACTCTCTCTCCAAAGATGATAATGGCTTCCAAGAAGGTGAAGAAGAAGACATGTTGCACCTAACCCTATTTAAATTGGGATAGGAACAATAATGTCGATAGTCCTAAATAAAATAAATAATAGTTTATTTACTTAATAGATTTAATGATGGATAAGTTTTTATTTCTAGAAATTTTTCGAGTTATTCAATTGATAATTTAAATGATTAATTACCTTATTTCAATTCGACAGTTCAGTTAAAGGAGTTTTGAAGCCTATTGTAGTCAACGTGAAGCAAACTATAATAATTAATTATGCCTAAGTTTTCAATTCCAGTAGAGTTTGGCTTGAGACAATGAAGACCAGCTGTGGTTTGCTGGTTGTTTTTGCTATAGATATCTAAAATGGTAACGCCCCAAAGAGGCTTTCGATGACTGTCCATTGTACCCATTTCTCTAGATACCGTTTTTAGTTGTGAACGTACGTTTCATATAAAAAGCGGGTCTATAATCTTAAAGGGCTTTTGGCTGAATTCTCGTAACAGATTTTTTTCTGTAATAAAAGTGGAAAAATCAAAATTCTGTCTTTAATATTTATAAAATGATTTGGGTTTTAGGTCTTTTATCTTTGAAGGTTACGTCTTTTATATTTGAAGGTTTCGAGGATCCGCAGACTCATGTGGCGACACTTGGGGGAGTCTATGTGTAACGGTACTACGTCTTATGTCAATCATAAAGTAAGTGCAACAAAATTTTATTTCCTATTCCGTGATCAATAAACTAAACACCATATATTTCACTTTTCAGTCCTCATCCAACTTATTTACATAAAATCCTTTCAGGAACACACAACGATTTGTCGGCAATACTTATCGTACTTATCTAAGTTGCAGATAAGTTCCTAAGTTGAACTTTGTACAAGTTCCGCGGGTATCTTGACAACTGTTTCAGAAGTGAAACTTCAACTAGTCTCGAATGTTCTTATCGGTACAAGGTGGTTGTGAAAAAAATGTCTGTTAAAATAGTTTGATGTAAAAATAAATGCGTATATTAAAATTTGTTGTTTTTTGTGTGGTACTTATGACCTAACTAAAATGATTGTAGCGCGAACGCAATCATCTCCTTTATTCTAATTTTGAAGAGCAATTTCGAAAATAAGATCAAAATACTATGCAATGAAACATTGCTGTCAATTGCAAAACTTTTAATCTATGTGTCGATCGCTATTGAAAATCACATTTAAGAACGATTATATTTGAAATAGAACATAGAGCGATACAGCAATAAATATCCGACTTAGCTTTATGCGACGTTGTCAACACTCAGAGAGTATCGTTTTTAAGAATTACAATGTCTGGCTCTATCCAGTACATTCTTTGTGTTCCCGTTTTCAAGCCTACTATACAAAAATAGAAAGAATCTCACAAAAGATCTTCAAATCTCGTCCCGATAGCTGACAGCCTACCCTACAACCCACTTTCTATCTGACGCTATCCCGAACCTTGCGACTGTTTGCCAAGATCACGGCAGCCTCTCTAGGGATGAACTTTAACCTATAATGGAGTGAAGAGGCCTATCTACTTGCAGAGGAGACTGTACGAGTGTTTGTTTGGTTAGATTCGGAGTGAGTGAACAATGTTTGGGAGGGCAAGAATGAGTGAGGAATGAGTGGGCTGAGAATTTGATTGATACATCAGTGGAGTTCATTTGTTTTATTTTACGGTTTAAGGCTGCCAGTCTACTGGAGTGAAGAAGAAGAGAGAGGAGCGCAGATGTGGAAATTAATGTTGACCAATAGAATTGGATAGAATGAGCGAGTATTATATTCCATACAAATTCTATTGGTTAAAATTTGCACAACTGCGCTTCTCTGACCTGCAGTGCAAGTACGTAGCACTCGATTCGATAAATCTGACAGTTATTCTCGATAAAATGAGCTTTTATCGAATCGAATCGATGTCGCAAGTACGTAAATAATATTATAACGATCGGTAGTTATACTCTAAAATTTAAACGATTTTATCGAAAATGCAAGTACGAAACGACATTTTGACAGTTGAGATCGACAATTTACGCTGTCGATCTCGATAATTTATCGACACCTTGTAAAAGCCCGTTAAGCCTATCGAACACTACTTATTTTTTGAATGGATTTAGAACTTTTATTGCTGGGTGATGAGGAAGAACGGCAGCACCATCACAACGTGATGCGTATTCGGAGGCGACGTCTCAGAGATACAAACAATCCTCTGGAACTTCCAGAGGACTGTTTTGTTCGTCTCTTTTGGGTGACTCGAGAAGTGGCAGTCATTTTAATTCAAGGAATAGAGGTAGACGTACGGAGGACACGATCCACTGGACTCCCTGTCCATATTGTGGTAAGTACCTAGTATTTTCTTGCCCTTGGCCAAAAAACCGTAAGCAAAGTTGTGCGAGAAGTGTCGAGGGCAATAGTTCGCCGCCTCTTCCACACCTACGTGAACTTCCTAGGAACTGCAGCTGAAAGGAGGGCCATCGTGGAAGGATTCCAGCACAAATTCGGAATACCAGATTGCCTTGGTTGTGTTGATTGCACCCATATTGCAATTGTTACTTACACCCTGTAACAACAATCCTGATGACCCCTCATATGGGTATACATAGTATTTTGAAATGGTAAATTACAAATAAATGACAACAACACATTAAAAAACATTTGTTTTATTATTAAAAGAAAAGTATAACCAACCAACCACAGTACTTTCTCAAGTTATTATGCCTCGTGACTGTGACTGTAGTTTAGCTTTTTTTGTCTGATTGAAATAAATGCGTTTGAGTTTACAAATTATCATCTTCACCCTCCACCTCTTCAGACACTGAGTATCCAGTCTGCTGTTTTCTGAAAAATAATATTATTTATTAGTTTTTTGTTTCAGGTGATTCCGTATAAGTAATAGAACCCTATTTGCTGACACCTATTTTGGCCACACCAGAAGTTGGCTCTCCAGAACACAATTATAATATGGTCTTCTCACAAACTAGGAACTTTCATAGTGCCCAGATTACACACTGACCAAAACCAATTTCCAGTAGCGAACATACCACTGTGATGTGGAATGCTAAAAGATGATAATAAAATATTGTAGTTGGTTGAATTGAATTTAGCACTGGAATCCTTGATTTGCTGGTTTTTCAGCAAAATTAACTGACCTATGAATGACGGTTTTCTTAGTTACAGAGTAGTCCCAAGATTTTAATGACAAATCTAGAGAAACTTAAATCTTATTGAATGAACCTATAAAAATACGTACCTTGCTGATTCAGCCATCTCGGAGAACCCAAGAACACTAATAATTAAGGTTTTAAAAGCTAAAAATAAAATTGTATTGTGATTATACACGACGTTATTTAGATCTTTCTCAAGAAACTAGAAAGTAATGTCATCTGTCAACAGTGTCAACGACAATTAAATTTTTTTTTGGCAAAGGTAAACACGACGACGCTAAGAAGATGGAATATATTCTGTATTTTTACTAAAATAAACGGCAATTTTGGTAAATACTAGTAGGTTCTCTGAAATAAACCCTTAAACATTGTTTACAATGCCGAACATCTATGGAAAAAAGGATTTTATAGATTTCTCAGATATTAGTCGTGCCACTGAAATCCCACCTTAAATGTTCTGTCGTAGTACTAATATAGTAATCTGTGGTTTTGTCTTTGGACGTCATCAGTGTTGCCAATTGACTGTCGATCCTTAGCAATTCGATTCCGCCCACGATAAATCTTGTCGACGCGTGTTACGTACTTCCAAATTCGATAACAAGCTCGATAAAACTGACAACGATAACGATCTCGATGTCTTATCGATGCAAAGTTCGTACTTGCACTGCTGAGTCGTTTACCATAATTTTTTCGAAAAGCTTGTTTGTCTGCTCTGATACTAACCCATATTTAGGAACTAATTACTACAACCCCAATTAAGGAGAGAATATTTTGTTTTCTTTATTTCCCTATTATATTTGACTAAAATATTTTTAACTAGCTGATGCCCGCGGCTTCACCCGCGTGGATGTCGTTCAAATTATATACTAAAACCTTCCTCTTGAATCACTCTATCTATTAAAAAAAACCGCATCAAAATCCGTTGCTAGTTTTAAAGATTTAAGCATACAGACAAACAGACAAAAATAGCGACTTTGTTTTATACTATGTAATAAGGATAAGGAAGCGAACAGCGTGATACTTATTATGATTTGTTTACTAAATAATTATGCCAATCTCGATAAATAATGAGGTCACTTTACATTGAGGAAATCGTCGTGTTTCCTCATTCATAAATTATTGTTTGTCGCCCGAAGATGTCCCAATTTTCTTGATAATCGCGATGTTTATGTGTCAGTGACCTCATAATAGGTTTAATGTACTTTTGTTTGTTTACGTTTTGTCGTTTTATCTCGTTTCTATATTAATGGGGGTTATAAATATAGTTAGAAGGCTCATTATTTTTTTAGGGGCGATTTCTTCCCCCTTTTGTCATTGTGTTTATAAATAATATTTATGAACTATGGGAGTAGTACAGATTTTGCGAAGTTTGGTACGGTTAGTTATATTTACTTTCGATATTCAACAAAGGCATTAATAGTATCCTAAAGAAGTTTCTCTTTAACCCTAGAGTGGGCGCGCTATGAGCATTTTGCATAGCCCTAGTATACACTTCTTAGTAGCTGCCCTTACTTTCGTTGGCAACTCGTGCCTAAAGGCTGGACTCCATCAGAGCACAGGAGGCTGCTTGATGAGAAGGTTGTTACTGCCAGGTGTCGCCGGGCGGCATTTTTCTCACCGCGCGCCCACTCACGTAGGTAAAATTTTTGTCATATATTTCTTGGAAAGTTGAAATGTTTGGTATTGTGTGTGAATTTTATGGTTTATTAATTGTAAAAACATATAATAAACGTTTTTAGTTTCAGGAATTTAACGCATCACGTGATTAACAAGTAAAATAAAAAAAATAGTGACTTGGTTAGAGGAATTAATGATCGAATAAATTAATACATTTTGAAACAATCTGATTTTTTTTTTTTTGGTACCGTGAAAGCTTAAAACAGTGTTTGAATCTGAATTTAAAATTGTCTACGACTTATTACATTTTGTAATCAAGTTTAATTACTGTAACATATTTTGTATTACACGGATTTTACAGAAAAAATACTTTGATTCCAAATAAGTTGTAATACTTTTGGCTGCGGTGACAATACTTTCTAGCAGGATATCCTACGTTGACCTTGTAGCAATAATTAAATCTAAAACATAAATTATATTAAGCTAATATACCTTTCAAATATAATTTCGTCGAACAACGTTTGAACAGAGTCTGTCTAACTTCAAGTAAGTTACTTGAGAATGTAACATGTCTCTTGAACTGTTCATAAGTTAGTTCCATCAAGTCAAACATTGGTTACGTTAGGATTCACTTAGTTCTGATATACAAGTTGGTCTTCATCACTGTAGTACACTTTCAAGCTATATGGAATATATTATTTGTGGCATTTGTATCCGTTTGGATGTCCTAAATGGATGTCTAAACAACAAAACAAGTAATAGTAATCCCCGTCGGAGCTGTGTGTTGTCCGAAAGAGATACCGCAGTCTCGGCACAAACGGCTAAGAAGGAACATGGGTGGATTTTAGTCAGTAGAAGTCTGACATTCCCTATCTCAATGCCCAGAGTGGCAGGAGTCATTTATTTTGATGATTTTCCACACACCAAATAAAAAAAAAAAGTAAAAAACTAAAACCCGACTACGACAAAAAAAACGACTCTGAAAAAGTATGAAACAAGATTTTCAGGATAGAACAAAAAGAAAAGCCGTAGTCACACGGTATTAAAGTGTTCAGGTTGGTACCTATAACGTGTGACTACGGCTTTTCTTTTTGTTCTATCCTGAAAATCTTGTTTCATACTTTTTCAGAGTCGTTTTTTTTTGTCGTAGTCGGGTTTTAGTTTTTTACTTTTTTTATTTAAACAAATTTGGTGTTAAATATTTTTTTTTACTCTTGACTTTTTGTCCGCTAGAGGGCGTGATTTTAAATTTGAGCAATGTTTTGGAAATGTACAAGTGAGGCCCTTTCAAATGATACCAAACACGGCGTATTTGTCTCCATTTTTTGTTTTTTAAGCCTTACTTTTTGTCCGCTAGAGGGCGCCAAATCGCTTTTTGTGACACGTCACGTACCCTATGTTCAGCGGAAAATTAAGACGGTTCTAACGATACCTCATACGTCGAGTTCCGATAAGTAGATTAGAAGCTATGAGGGATCAGATGAAGATACACACATACATACATACTGCAGCATTACGCTGCATTTTAAACTTTTTACTTGAAACCTCGATGCCATATTTACCTTTAACTAAATATTTTTAAAATTGGAGATAAAAAATTCTTGACAGTCGATTTTTTTGGAGTCCTGGCTTCATTCGTATGACAGATTGGAGGAAATGTGGTCATTATACCAAAATTTTATTGTTTTTTTCTTCGTCCAATGTCCAATGTGATCCATTCGTAATGTTTTCATCATAAAAAACTGCAGTGTACAGTGTGCAGTGTTTAATTAAAGGATATCGCGAATTAACGCGACATATAGTTTTCTTATTATTATCTGGTACGTATATTTCTGGTCTAATCTTATGTCTTCGTTATTATGCCTTTCTCTCATTTTTAAAACCCTGTTGAAATTTCGATCTTCTTTTAAAACCCTGTTGTTTCTCATCTTTTTAGGGTGTTGAACCAGTTTTGAAGAAGGTCTATTAAAGGCCTTCTTTTATTACCCTATTTTCACCGGTCTGGTCGTCTTCGGGTGCCACATCTTTTAATTTCTGGCAGATGAAATAAGCAAGAGGAGGCAGCGACGGCTGTTTTGGGGCCGGGTTTGAACGCGTCACCTTTTTTTATTTTGGTTAAATTTCGTCGGATACAGGTATAAAATTCATTCTCGACTAACTTATCAAGACCCATGTGGACTCCCTAGAGATTCCGTGTGTTCGTGCGTGGTGAAGTGTTTGAGACATTTTTTTTAATATTTGAACTCTGTAAAACTCTGTTTTTTAAATCTAGTCATATTTTAAATTCATGCAATGTAAAAAAAAGAAAATTGCGGAACGTTCCGGCAAGATTCAATTTTGCCTATAATTTTAATTTTTCTAAAAAAACTGCTTTTTTAAATCAGTTAGTGTCATACGAATTCTATTTTTATCTAGTTTAACTATTAATTTCTATTTTAATTCTTTTTTTTTTTGATAACTAAATCTTAATTAAAATATTATTGAAAGTGGTGTGCCGAGTTTCCATTTTTCACGCCACAGAATGGCGCCCGAACAAAAGGTAAGTAATTTCCAATACTAAAACCAATAACATAATATATTTTTTTTTCGTTATTTCGTGTGTGGTGCTCTTAGCGAGCAAATTTTATTCATCTTCTTCTTACAGATACAGCAAATACATTTGATTTTATCAAGAATTGTTACTACGGTTCTCGACGTTGCGTTGCTGGAATACTTATTTTATTAAATTTTAATGACATGTTCATGAATTTAAAAGAACTAAACCTGTAACTATATTACGTTCAAGTCTTTTATTTCTCCTACAATATATGTTAATTCCCTATTTCATTTCTCTCCTTTAGCTAGCGGTATTTAGAACCCGTAGTGTTATGGATGCGTGAAAGTTTAGCCAGCGTGTTAAAAGGTAAGCTTTGTACGACAGGTTTTGCTTGAACCTTTAGATTTTTCAGGTTTCTCGCCCATCTGTTTCGTTTATTTGCCTTTGTCTCGCTGTGGTTTTCACTAGGCATATTTCTTTGTTAGACTACTGCATGTTTCTATAGAGTATCTTTCCTTCGAACATTGTGACTAATTTATTTTCCTCATAACTCCTTCGTTCGTTAACCGATTTGTGAAAGTTATATTTGTATGTTGGTTTTAAACATGTTGTTACACTATTACACCAAAATTACATGAATATTTACGTAAACATAAATTCTCATTTTCAAGTTACGTAATTATTCATCATATTATATTTTTTGGCACCATTTACTTGGTCAGATTTGTTATTTAGTAGTTGCTAGGTAACGGATACAGTGCGGCGCGGATCTCTCTGTACAATTCGCAGTGGCGCTGCTTGTCTAGAAAACGTACATTAAAATACGTCAAATTTGGTACATTTATCTTAGTTCCGATTTTTCCCACCAACACATATATTTTGTGTTAGAAACTTTTTCGTTTCTTAACGATAACTTCACGCTTATTATTCTTGAAGGTTAGATAGAAGTTTCTTTATTAAGATTATTTGATCTTTTGTTATAAATTTAGTCACTATGGAAGAACAGAGTTTCCCTATAGGTGAGACTCCTTCACGTAGGAGTCCAATCATTTCTAGACCTCCACCGATCCCACCTAGGCTCTCCGTCTCATCTAATATTCCTTCTGTTGTTAGGTCCGAAGAAGTCCCTCATCATTTCCATAATAGGTATTCACTTTCCAAATGGAAAGTTGAATTTTCAGGAGATACAAATACTTGTGTACGTGAGTTTTTCGTTGATATAGAAGAGCGTAAATATGCCGACGGTATTTCGGACGAATATTTAATTAGGCGATTCCATGAAGTTTTATCTGGAGCAGCTCTAAAATATTTCAGGTCGATTAGGTATGATGATTTAACTTATCCTGAATTGAAGGAACATTTCTTTAAAACTTTCGCACCGACAAACTTTGAATTTAAAACGGAACATCAAGTTCGTAACTTGAAACAAAGATCTGACCAATCGGTTAGAGATTTTGTTATCCAAGTGTCATACTTGAACGATAGACTTACTGATCCTATAGTTGATTCTAAACTCCTCGAGATAATTACACATAATATGCACCAGAGATATTTCCCTTGTCTATCGATTCATAGATTCAAAAATATTAATGATCTGATAGATATAGCTTCTCATTTTGAAAGTTACTTGCCTCAAAATTCAAAGGCGGTAGCTACTATTACACATCAGGCTCAAAAATGCCCTAAATGTAGTCAAACCGGTCATTCATATCGTGACTGTCCTAATTTTCCTGGACTTATGTGTTTTAAGTGCCGTAGTCCTGGTGTTATAACTAAGGATTGTCCTAAATGTAATCAAAAAAAACGCGTAGACTACCGGCGGCACGCATTTCGTACAGTGTCACCGGTGATAGCTTCAGATACATCGGATAATAGGCCATTTATTGAGATATATTTGGGAGACCATTGTGTTAAAGCATTATTAGATTCAGGTGCTCAGATGTCTATAATTAGTGATGCTTTTATTCAAGAATTGAGAATAGCTGTTGAAACTAATATTAACGTTAACGTAATGTCTGCTAATAATTCCCCTATTGATATTATGGGAACTGTTAATTTACCAGTTCAATTTAATAATACGATTTTTACACACGAATTTTTAGTTGCACGTTGCTGCACTTCCTCAGTTATATTAGGGATAGATTTTTGGAAGAAGTTTGGCTTGACATCACTTTTTAGTCAAGCTTTTAATAAAAATATCAATGGTAATATGTACTTGTCTTCAATTAACCATGATTCTTTTCAATCTAATGTTGAAAATAAAGACCGCTATATACATCCTCGTAATGTATTATCTAATTTTCAGGAATTAAGCCTTCAACAGACAATTAAAGAATTTGAGGATATTTCATCTGATAAAGTAGGTCTAGGAAAAACGTCGTGGTTGTCCCATAAAATAAATACGATAGGACAACCAATAAGGCAAAGATTTTACCCACTTTCTCCGGTTAAGTTAAAAATCCTTAATGATGAAATTGATAAAATGTTAAAGATGGGTGTTATTCGGCCTTCCCGTTCGCCTTGGGCTAGTCCCGTTGTTATGGTTACAAAGAAGGACGGTTCCGTCCGTTTCTGTGTAGATAGCAGAAAACTAAATAGTGTTACAGTTAGAGATTCTTATCCTCTTCCTCGGATTCAAGATATTCTAGACAATCTTCGTGGTGCTAGATATATTAGCTCGCTCGATTTTAGCAGTGCATTTTGGCAAATTCCTCTTGCAGATGACGATAGCTGTAAAAAGACAGCATTCATAGTACCCCAACGAGGTTTATTTGAATTCGTTAGGATGCCGTTCGGACTAACGAATGCAGCATCTGAAATGCAACGTCTTACGGACATGATCGTAAATTTTGAATTTACTTCAACTAGCGATAATTGTGTTTTCGGTTATGTTGACGATTTAATTTTAATTTCAAAGGACTTTAATAGTCATCTCGCGCTCTTAAAAAAGGTTCGAGATCGGTTGAAAGAAGCTGGATTATCCATTAATTTAAAGAAATGTGAATTCTGTAAAAGTGAATTAAAATATCTTGGCTACATTGTTAATGAGAAAGGTCTTCAGACTGATCCTAGTAAATTGGAGGCGATCAGAGATTTTCCAACACCTACTACTGCTAAGTCTTTACGTGGTTTTATTGGTATGTGTTCATATTATAGGCGTTTTGTAAAAGGTTTTTCTTCTATAATAGCTCCTCTCACATCTCTGATAGGCAAAAGAAAAGGTCGTGATCCAATCAGTTGGAATGATGCTGCCGAACGTGCATTTACCAAGTTAAAAGATGCGTTAATTAACACGCCAGTAATGACTTGTCCTGATTTCTCAAAGCCATTTATTTTACAGTGTGATGCTTCAGCAATTGGTCTCGGTTCTGTTCTGTCACAAAAAATAAATAATGTCGAACATCCTGTTGCTTATTATTCCCGCCTCTTTTCCAAAGCGGAGCGAAATTATAGTACTACGGAACGCGAACTTTTGGCTGTTCTAGAATCGATTAAACATTTTCGTTGTTATTTAGATGGAATGAAGTTTACAGTTATAACTGACCACATGGCTTTGAAATGGCTTCTTACATTAAATAATCCTTCTGGTCGTTTAGCTCGATGGGCTACTATTATTTCGCAATATACTTTTGATATTGTTCACCGCAAAGGTTCACAACATATCGTACCTGATGCTTTATCTAGAATTTATGCTAGTCCTATAACTTTTGATCAAGGTCCTGAGAATACCAACGATAGATGGTATAAGAAGGTTTATCTTGGCGCTCGCGATACTCCCCAAATGTTTCCTGCTTACGTCATTCAGAACGGTGTTCTGTTAAGACGCATGCCCATTTCTAGTCCTTTATCCTCTGATCCATTGCGCGTAGTTTTACCCAAAGAGAAAGTTCCACTAGCTATTTGGGAGGTACACAATAATTTTCCTTCCATACATCCTGGTGTCACAAAATCATACCTTAAGATCAAGGAATTCTATTATTGGCCTAACATGTTTCGGGATGTTACCGAAATCTTAAAGCAATGTGAGGTATGTAAAGCTTATAAAATCGCGAACACTCAACCACGTGGACAGATGTGTTATCCAAAAGACGTTTCGTTACCTTTACAGATTATTTCTATCGACGTTATTGGCCCATTACCTGCTGCCTACTATGGGTATAAATATATTCTATCCATGGTAGACGTTTTTTCAAAATATGTCTGGCTTATTCCCCTTAAAAAGGTAGATGCCAGTTCAGTAATTAAAGCTTTAGAGTCTGAAATATTTTTTAATTTCGGTGTGCCGCGTTCTATTCTTTGTGATAACGCTACTGTTTTTCGTAGTAATCAATTTTTAAACTTTCTTAGAACTTTTCATATTGATTCTCCTACTTATACACCATATTATACTCCTCAAGCCAATACCGTTGAACGTTATAATCAAAGTATTATTACCTGTTTAAGCATCTTAGTTGGAAATAATCAAAGGAATTGGGCAAAAATGCTACCAAAGGTCAAACTATATCTCAATTCATGCGTTAACTTAGCTACAAGTTTTACACCAAATTTCCTTATGTTTGGTAGGGAAGTTACTATAGATCCGACACATGCTTATGGACAGACTCGAAGCGCCAATTTAGCTGAAAGTCGGTCTCGGCATGCGTCAAATCTCACTTCTCTTGCCGAGGTTTATGCAAAGGTTGCCGATAATCTTTCTATGGCTTTCCTCCGTAATTCTCTTGCATATAATAAGAACCGATCAGCTATCATTCTCAATATTGGTGACACTGTATGGAGACGTAACTTTACTAGATCATCTGGTACAGATTATTTTACCGGAAAACTTGCTCCACGTTTTGTTAAATGCCGTGTAACTAGGGTTATATCTAGGACGATTTATGTTTTACAAGATTGTGATTCTGTTCACTCCGGACAATATCATATAAAAGATATTCTGAAATAATTCCGTTCCTATTTTCTTTTATTTCTATCTATTCTTTCGACTTCAAGTTATATCTTTGACTTTCAGTCTTTTCTTTCGACTGAAGCTCTTATTTTGACCAAAATACTATTTTTTAAATAAGGTTTCTCCTATCCTTTGTGACTTCTTCTTAGTGAAGCTCCCTATTTTTAGGCCTCCTCTGGTTTATCTAAGGTGTATATTGTTTTTAATACATATTTTGGTACTTGTTATGTCGCGATCTATATTCAATGACAACATTGTTTAGCCACTGTTTTTTTAACCAATCACCTTGTTGTTTGGGAGGGATTTTTTTTGATAGATTCTACTCGTGAAAATAGGCAGACTCTAAGTATCATGATTGGCTGAAAGTCGGTTTTGACACGTGTTTAATCTTTTTTCCTACTCCTTTGGTTAATACAAGGTTCATCGATAATATTTGTATGGCTTTCTTAAGTTTACCAATAATATTTGTATGGCTTTCTATAATTCTCGAGTTTATAATGCATACAGTCCTCCTAGTTCCCTCACTTCTTCTTTCTTCCTTCTCTATCCTCCCATGTTCTTAACTTGAGTTAATTCTAATATTTAACTTCAAGAACTTAGGCTTTGACTTCGAAGTTCATAATTGGAACTTCCTCTTAGGATTCGTTGACCTTATATCGTCACGATATCCCTCTTTTGTCTCGATGACTTGCTATGGTCTCGGTGTACAACCTTTTGACTTATTCTGCCTTTGACATAATGTCTACCTTTTGACTTACGTCTGTTGGCTTGTAACTGAGTTCTATATTGACTCAAAGTCCCTCTTTGCGACTCAATGATCTCTTAGTCTTGAGTTCCCCTATCGTCTTCATGACCATGTGTAGTCTTGAAGACATTTTTTTGATTGAAGTCGTCCGTTTTCTCAGCCGAGGTCCTATTTTTAAACCAAGGTTTGATCTTTGACTTCAGTCGATTTTCTAATGTCTATTTAATTCTTCTTCATTATTTTAAGCGCGCTTAATTATTTTTTGGGATCCCTAACTTTTAATCTGATTCTATATTAGTTGTAATTCTGTAGACGCATCTGGAGTTGGCACGGATAACGTTTAAGTTGAGGGTCGACTTTCTGTCTTATTCAGTATTCATTGCACTTCGATGTTGTCGTTTTATTATTTTGTCATTTAGGCTTTCTAATATTAAATACTAGGTTATTTACTTATTAAGTAGGTTAATATTTAATTCCACTTTCACTCCTAATTCACCTAAGTTATTTTTTTTCCTTTTAATTAGTCTAAGTAGTTTAATATTTAATTAATTCATTTTTTTTTCTTCTAATACTTCTTTATATTCTTCATTTTTATTATTTGTCACTTAATCCGTTATTTCCAACTGATTCTATATAACCAGATATTCTTATAGGGTTGTCATCTACTACCATAGGGTTGTCACTTGTTCCTATTGGACACACTGTAGGGTTGTCACATATTTCTGATGGTCACACTGTAGGGTGGTTACCTGCTTCTTTTAGTCACTCTTTAGGGATGTTGTTTTGTCATAGTGTTGTATCTTGTTATCGATGTTGTCTTGACACTGTGTCAAGACTTTTAATCGATAATATCTGGACTTAGTGTTGTCAAATTTTATCGATGTGGTCAATGATTTTTTTTTTCCTGGATTAAGGGTACTGCAGCATTACGCTGCATTTTAAACTTTTTACTTGAAACCTCGATGCCATATTTACCTTTAACTAAATATTTTTAAAATTGGAGATAAAAAATTCTTGACAGTCGATTTTTTTGGAGTCCTGGCTTCATTCGTATGACAGATTGGAGGAAATGTGGTCATTATACCAAAATTTTATTGTTTTTATCTTCGTCCAATGTCCAATGTGATCCATTCGTAATGTTTTCATCATAAAAAACTGCAGTGTACAGTGTGCAGTGTTTAATTAAAGGATATCGCGAATTAACGCGACATATAGTTTTCTTATTATTATCTGGTACGTATATTTCTGGTCTAATCTTATGTCTTCGTTATTATGCCTTTCTCTCATTTTTAAAACCCTGTTGAAATTTCGATCTTCTTTTAAAACCCTGTTGTTTCTCATCTTTTTAGGGTGTTGAACCAGTTTTGAAGAAGGTCTATTAAAGGCCTTCTTTTATTACCCTATTTTCACCGGTCTGGTCGTCTTCGGGTGCCACATCTTTTAATTTCTGGCAGATGAAATAAGCAAGAGGAGGCAGCGACGGCTGTTTTGGGGCCGGGTTTGAACGCGTCACCTTTTTTTATTTTGGTTAAATTTCGTCGGATACAGGTATAAAATTCATTCTCGACTAACTTATCAAGACCCATGTGGACTCCCTAGAGATTCCGTGTGTTCGTGCGTGGTGAAGTGTTTGAGACATTTTTTTTAATATTTGAACTCTGTAAAACTCTGTTTTTTAAATCTAGTCATATTTTAAATTCATGCAATGTAAAAAAAAGAAAATTGCGGAACGTTCCGGCAAGATTCAATTTTGCCTATAATTTTAATTTTTCTAAAAAAACTGCTTTTTTAAATCAGTTAGTGTCATACGAATTCTATTTTTATCTAGTTTAACTATTAATTTCTATTTTAATTCTTTTTTTTTTTGATAACTAAATCTTAATTAAAATATTATTGAAAGTGGTGTGCCGAGTTTCCATTTTTCACGCCACAATACATACAAACATACATACATACATACAAACATACATACATACATACATACATAGCCAGTCAAAATCATAACCCTCCTTTGGCTTTGCCGTAGTCGGGTAAAAATATATAGTAGTAATAATTTCAAGTATTTTTTCTGTGATTAATGTTGATATTTATTTAGTGTCGCTTGAGTCAATTATCAGGTTAAGACCGTACCGAGTTTTTTCTGTGCCTCAGAAGGAACGTAAAGACGTACTAACGTCTTTACGTTCACGCCAGAACTATCTGGCTGTTCATTGTAGATCATTGACGGTCGTTATTGCGCCCACTCAAATCTTTGACGCGTTTTATCTTCGTCAATTTTTATTGATTTGATAAAACAAAAAATACGTATCCAATATTTTTCGATAATCTAACAGACGGACTAATTAAGACCATATTTTTTTAGTCAAGAAACGGCTTCGGCCGTCTACGAAACCGTAGTTTCGTAACTGGTTTCGATGAAGGAATGATTTATCCTTGTACGTAACTGGTTTCGATGGAGGATATATTTGTCTTTTTACGAAACCACGGTAATGTACCATGGTTACGTACGAAGAATTTACTGTTAAGGTTTCGATGAAGGAATGAATAGTCCTTGTACGTAACTAGTTTCGATTGATGTATTATTTTGGTGATTGAAGTAGTTCAGTAGACGCGTTTGCTGTCTACTGAACTGACCTTCATCTTGTATTTATTATTGAAACAAGGTAAGTTGAAATATAGCACCGAACTACTGACACTCTTTAGTCGTACGGATTCTTTTTTTTCTTTGAGAAAATAAGAATAGGTAGTAAAGTCCCATAAATTACCAGGAGAACAGAAGTAGGCAGGAGGTATTGGAAATTGGAATCTTTAATTCAAATCTGCCTTTATACCAGGCAGTTTTTTTTTTGTTGAAAATGATAAACAAGGATCCAAGAGTCCCACAAACTACTAGGAGGCCAGAATGGTGAATTAGTGGGGAAATCACCAAATGCCTCCTCCCTGTCTGGGCAGAGCGGTAGGGAGTGTCAGACTTTTACTGACTAAAAGCCACCCATGTTCCTTCTTAGCCCTTTGTGTCGAGGCCGCGGTATCTCTTTTGTAATACAAAACCTCCTTCCTACTTCTGTTCTCCTGGTAGTTTTTGGGACTTTACTACCTATTCTTATTTTCTCAAACAAAAAAAAAGAGACCGAACTGTTGCCACTAAAGAGTGTCAGTAGTTCGGTTAACCGGACTAACAACCGGACTACTGCAACTAGACCGACATTATTTTGTGGCTATGAGATCCTGGACCAATTATCACCTAGGTAAATCACTAGTTTCGATAAAAGAATTATTATTCCTTGTTCGTAACTAGTAAAAGGGGTTTGGGTAACTTTGTATGGGCTAGTGGCGTCGTTTTTTTTTCCCGCGGCCACTTTTAATTTTCATGTTATTTTGTTGTGCTGTGTTAAGTACACATATATGTTCAATTATGTTTGTCCTAAGTGATTTCAAAGCAGAGATATTTGCATTTGAAGTTGTTAAAAATGTCGTCAAAATACTTCAATTACTGTCCTGCTTAAAGAAATCTTAGACCATCTGGCTATGTGATGTTAGTATTCTGTGTCTTGGGAAATAATAAAACACATTATTATACATGATATAACATCACATATAATATAACATCACGCCTCTAATCCCCGAAGGGTTAGGCAGAGGTGTACCTAATAGTACACCCACATTTCGCCAGTTATGCCTACATTACACCTACATTACCCACCTACCTGCCTGCATTACCTACCTGCATTATTATACCTACTCTATTAATAAATAAATAAAATAACCATAAACCAATAACCACCGGTAGCTTGGACCCTGATCCCGGTATCGGACCCGAGCCTGATATCGGTGGACCACTATTTTTTAAATATTTATTTATATCTTTATTAAAGAAATATTTAAAAATGTATATAATGTGTAGAAAAAAATAATAAACGACATAATAAAATAAAATAAAATCCATACTTTCAGGCTTCCTCAGATTAAAATTACATGTTATATACATTTGAAAAAAAAAAACAATAGTAAAAATAAAAAAAATAAAATACATAAGTAAAAACGAAATGGACGAAGAGATTTTTAAATCTCTTCGATTTCAATATCATATCGAATAATGGTATCTAAAAATTGTGCCGGCGGAGTCAAATTACTTTGATATCTGCCCCATCCCATGTACCATTGTTTTGTATAAACTCGTCTGTTAAACTATATGATCTTCGACGAGTCCCACCAACACGATTTAAACTTCGTCGGTAACAGATGCAAAATGCACTGTTTATTATATCCATAGCGGTATACAAGCAAATCGTATCGTTGGGTCAGTCACAAAACACAAACGATCACGATGTCCAAGGAAAAACCAAGTCGCATGCATCGGCTCATAGATGACAGACATCGAGCCATGCATTTACGTCATTATATTTGAATTATTTTATTTAGAATTCTCAAAAAAAATACGGCAGTTAACAAAAACAGTGCAGTAGAGTATAAAATGCATCCATAATAATTTTTGATCGCTTTATTCTGTTCTTTCAAAATATCCAAGTTTCATTACAGGCCGCGCAACTTCAAAACGACGCCAACTTTACCCAAACCCCTTTCATATTTTTGCAAAAATTCCTTGTACGTAACCGTGGTTTCGTACCATCGAAACCAGTTACGTACAAGGACAAATCATTCCTTCATCGAAACCAGTTACGAAACTACGGTTTCGTAGACGGCCGAAGCCCAAGAAACATCCCTATTTCTTCAAGAGCTGACAGGCAATCTGTCATAGTCATAGTCATTTATTTCATAACAAAATACATTGTGTAGAAAAACTTAAAATTATATTAATATTAGATAGTAATAATAAAAAAAAACTATTAAATTAAAAATAAATTCATGTCAAACAATAATAAGATTATACTGGCTACTTATACGAAAAAATTAAATAAAAATAAAGAGCAATAATAATAATTTAAAATGAAAATAAGTAAATGTCGCATAATTTATAGTACCTACGTTTGTCAACTTTAATTGTCAATGAACTCTTCTATACTGTAGTAGCCCTTCCTTCCTTAAATATCTCCTTAATTTGTTTTTAAATAAATAATAATAATAATATTCCACAACTATCACACAACGCCATCTAGTCCCAAGCTAAGCAGAGCTTGTGTTATGGGTACTAGACAACTGATAAACATACTTATATATTTCTAAATACATACATATTATAGATAAATTACACCCAGACACAGAACAAATGATCGTGCTCATCACACAAACATTTGTCCTGGGTGGGAATCGAACCCACGACCTCCGGCATAGCAGTTAGGGTCACTAACCACTAGACCAACAGGCCAGTCAAATTTACACTGGTAATGCTTTTAAATTCTATTGGCAACTTGTTGTATAACCATACTGATTGGTATCTGGGACTATGTTGAACAACTTTCAATTTTGGTTGAATTGTGTAGTAGGGTAAGTCCTTCCTACGAGTACTATCCCTAGCCAGTCTTTGCTCTTCAGTTTCGTACTTGTGCAAATTCTTAACAAAGTTAGTTAGCAACACAAGAATATAGAGACATGGCACTGTTAGAATTTTTAGTCTTATGAAGTGTTCCTTACACGATTCTATCTGTTTCATGCGAAGCATTGTCCTTAAAGCTCTCTTTTGGATAACAAATGCTGACTGGATATTGTATTTGCATTGTTTTTTTCTGCTATGCCGGAGGTCGTGGGTTCGATTCCCACCCAGGACAAATGTTTGTGTGATGAGCACGATCATTTGTTCTGTGTCTGGGTGTAATTTATCTATAATATGTATGTATTTAGAAATATATAAGTATGTTTATCAGTTGTCTAGTACCCATAACACAAGCTCTGCTTAGCTTGGGACTAGATGGCGTTGTGTGATAGTTGTGGAATATTATTATTATTATTATTTGTAGCTGTTGCCCCAAAACTCAATGCCTTAACTGAGCCTAGACTCAACCAAAGCGAAATACACCCTCCTAAGTTGAGGTAAAGTTAGTACTTCCCTCAGGGTTCTGATTGCATAGCATGCTGAGCTAATAGACTTAGTGATAGACAATAATATCTCAACTTAATATCTATATTTCTTAATATATAAATATCTGACTTATGATCAACATTGGCAATGCCTATCTTGGAGCATTTTGTGGTAATTTATTAATTCAATAAAGACGAATACTCTAAATTCTGAAGACAGTATATTCAAATACCTGCACAGCAAAACCTCCCTTATTGCAATGCAATAGGGATACATCCACGTTCAGGCCACATTGTCCTAATAATTTCCTCACACCGTAATCTTGGGTGATCGTGACTAGAATGTAATGAGGTTTCATTATACCACCTGTCCCGAAAAAGAGAAAAGATGGTTCTGCGGTGCAGGAATGATTTCCTGGTTTTTGTTCACCATTATTTTTGTATACAAAGTAAGAATGATTGTACAAGACAGACATTTTAAACGATTTTTAATGGTTACAATATGTACATACGTATGTGTGTGTTATGTTTTGAATGGTTTTATGGTACAATATGTTTTATTTGTGTTTACCTACTTTAAAATGTGTGTTATTTATTTATTTATTTAGGCACACCAACGAAATATTTACAAGGATTGTCACAATTAATCGCAAGTCTTCTGTGCTGTGTAAATAGATCACTTACAGGCATGCACAACATTCACAATAAAAGGTGAGAACAAAATTTAAATATAAAATATAAAAAAAACAGCAATTCAAATACTACATTACATAATATACATTACATAATAAAATATTCATCAAATATTCATTATTCATTTTTTTTGTTATTTTCTTGTCATGAAACGATAAGATATTATATTTGTTTCAAGCAAGTTAATAGCTAATGTGCGTGTGAACTGAGGGACCAAAAATAAATCCACAAAATGAATATCCTAGGATTTAGTAGTACACTTAAAACAATTGTAGAAGGAATCTGGGAATTTGTAAACAAATATATCGAAAACTACGACCCATAAAGTGTGGTCCCTCAGTTCTCACAGACGATTAGCCAGATCTCGGAAAGTATCTTAAAGAACAAGATTTAGTGAATACAGACATTTAGTAGAGAATTTGAAAAGATATTTACAAAATAACAGACCACAAAGCATTAAAGATAAAAAAAATATAACGACTGAACTGTGGTCCCTCAGTCCACATAACAAAGATAAACATTTTAGCGAATCTTACTGAATAAAACCGTTCTTTTTCTACATAAAGTTTTAGTAGAAGTCTTAAAACATATTGTAAAAAAAAATGGAGCTTAAATATCGAAGCATTTTGAAGATAGCAATGATTAATACTGGTCCCTCAATCCTCACATCCACTGACATATGTGCGTGTCCTAGCTGCTTGACGAGAGGAATATCAGAAAGTCTAGTGTACTTAACTTTTAGTAGTAAGTTTCTTCTAAATAATAGGTATCTAAAATTGTGTATTTCTTACTTCTTAACTGAGATAATACTATTTTTTTAATCCTATGAAAATGTATAGAGAAGTGTGACCACACAATTAAACAAAATGTAGACAGTACTATTATACTTTATTTAACACTAGCTTTTGCCAGCGGCTTCGCCCGCGTGAAAATGACGATTTTCCATACAAACTTTCATCCCCTATATAACTCCCTTATGAAAGGAAAGTCCAAATTGATTCTCATACATTTATTTTTATTCAAAATAAATAATAATCACAATGCGAATAACATTAGTTGTTAACATTCATTACATTTATTAAAACAGTGTACGTACCATAATTATTTTTGAATAGCACTTTACCATTTAATTCTTTTCAATTATTATTAAACCACAGTTTCGGGTATTACGTTCTCGTGCACTACGACTTATTTTTCGTCTATATATCACGGGTTTCGCAGCAAGACTGACTCGATCGCGCTGGCCGTTGCGCCGCGCTTAAAAATCCCCTCCACTACTCGGTGGTAGGATGCAACGGAGCGGCAAACGAGTCAGTGGTGCCAGGATTAAAATAAAAAGTAAGTATAGTATCTAATTTATACATTTTGTAAGCCGTGAACAGAAAAATATTCATAACGATTCCTAACACTTATGAGTTGAATTTCGAAAAATCCTTCCTTATTCTTTGTCTACATTACAGGGAATCTCTGCAAAATTTCAGCTTTCTAGGTCCAAGGGTTTGGGTTGGGCGTTGATGAATCAGTCAGTCAGTCAGCCAGTCAGGACTTGTCTTTTTATTTATATAGATAGAAGGTAGATAGATATCATTTTTTAGACGAAACGAAAACAACGTTGTATGGTTCCCGTCGGGGCTGCGGGTTGTTCGAAAGAGATACCGCAGTCTCGGCACAAAGCACTAAGAATGAACATGTGTGGTTTTTAGTCAGTAGAAGTCTGACACGGCCTATACCGCTCGATGATGATTGATGCTTATGCTTATTGTTTTTAACGTACTCAGAGTGTTAAAACAAACATTACAGTTTGTGATATTAGTGTCATAAATCAGTTGTCAATGTTAGTCATTTCCCTGTTGAAAATAACGTGAGATAAATAATACATATTAATTATATATCTTGTTCAGCACAGGTACTTATATCATTTTCGTCAATTATAAATGTGCGTGTGAACTGAGGGACCAAAAATAAATCCGCAAAATGAATATCCTAGGATTTAGTAGTACACTTAAAACAATTGTAGAAGGAATCTGGGAATTTGTAAACAAATATATCGAAAACTACGACCCATAAAGTGTGGTCCCTCAGTTCTCACAGACGATTAGCCAGATCTCGGAAAGTATCATAAAGAACAAGATTTTGTGAATACAGACATTTAGTAGAGAATTTGAAAAGATATTTACAAAATAACAGACCACAAAGCATTAAAGATAAAAAAAATATAACGACTGAACTGTGGTCCCTCAGTCCACATAACAAAGATAAACATTTTAGCGAATCTTACTGAATAAAACCGTTCTTTTTCTACATAAAGTTTTAGTAGAAGTCTTAAAACATATTGTAAAAAAAAATGGAGCTTAAATATCGAAGCATTTTGAAGATAGCAATGATTAATAATGGTCCCTCAATCCTCACATCCACTGACATATGTGCGTGTCCTAGCTGCTTGACGAGAGGAATATCAGAAAGTCTAGTGTACTTAACTTTTAGTAGTAAGTTTCTTCTAAATAATAAGTATCTAAAATTGTGTATTTCTTACTTCTTAACTGAGACAATACTATTTTTTTAATCCTATGAAAATGTATAGAGAAGTGTGACCACACAATTAAACAAAATGTAGACACTACTATTATACTTTATTTAACACTAGCTTTTGCCAGCGGCTTCGCCCGCGTGAAAATGACGATTTTCCATACAAACTTTCATCCCCTATTTAACTCTCTTAGGGGTTGAATTTCGAAAAATCCTTCCTTATTCCTTGTCTACATTACATGGAATCTCTGCAAAATTTCAGCTTTCTAGGTCCAAGGGTTTGGGTTGGGCGTTGATGAATCAGTCAGTCAGTCAGGACTTGTCTTTTTATTTATATAGATAGAACATAGATAGATATCATTTTTTAGACGAAACTAAAACAAGGTTGTATGGTTCCCGTCGGGGCTGCGGGTTGTTCGAAAGAGATACCGCAGTCTCGGCACAAAGCGCTAAGAATGAACATGGGTGATTTTTAGTCAGTAGAAGTCTGACACGGCCTATACCGCTCGATGATGATTGATGCTTTCCCATGCCCCAAAAAGAAAAAAAACAGGTTGTACGGTTAATTTAATGCATAAGTATATTACAAAATAAAAACCAAACAAAAACAACAACAAAAATGCACAATTTGTTCACAAAAAGAGATTTTGTGAAAAACATTATGGAACAAATAGTGTTTTATTAGTTACTAATAAGAATTACGATAAAACTACAAATCTTAATAGATACATCCTGTCGGGGCTCGGTTTGTTCGCAAGAGATACCTACCGTGGCCTCGACATAAAGGGCTAAGAAGGAACATAGGTGGTTTTTAGTCTGGTAGAAGTCTGACACTCCCTTTCGCTCTGCCCAAGAGCGGGAGGGGTTATTTGATGATATCCCACCCAACAAAAACAAATACCTAGGCGAGTTTTATGAAACAGATAGTGAAAAATAAAAATAATAATTCATTTTTAATGCGCAAGCACATCTTTGGTCAAGACACTCGCTCGTCTTCGGTCAAGATATCATAATCCATTCTATTTGTTGACGATTGTGGCAACACTGCGTAGGATATTATTTAAACTTCCTCTGTGGTCAAATGTATTATTCTCGTATTTCAAATCCGACAACATGACGCCATCGTCTGCGGGTGTGGAAAGCTTTTTCAAAACAGTGAAGCATTAATTGACCTTCAAAACAAGATATACATGACGAAGGTAGCTCAACTATTTCGGGTACATCGATTGTCAGAGTCCAAGTTCGGCATGGCGGAGGTACGAAATAATAGTCTCAACACTGATTACAACCACTGATTACAAGTGTAATCCCACCTATTTTCAGTTTCCTGTCTTATTTATCATCAAAAACACTCTGAGTACGTTAAAAACAATAAGCATAAGCATCAATCATCATCGAGCGGTATAGGCCGTGTCAGACTTCTACTGACTAAAAACCACCCATGTTCATTCTTAGCGCTTTGTGCCGAGACTGTGGTATCTCTTTCGAACAACCCGCAGCCCCGACGGGAACCATACAACCTTGTTTTCGTTTCGTCTAAAACATGATATCTATCTATCTTCTATCTATATAAACAAATACACAAGTCCTGACTGACTGACTGACTGATTCATCAACGTACAACCCAAACCCTTGGACCTTGAAAGCTGAAATTCGTTGCAGAGATTCCCTGTAATGTAGACAAGGAATAAGGAAGGATTTTTCGAAATTCAACCCCTAAGAGAGTTAAATAGGGGATGAAAGTTTGTATGGAAAATCGTCATTTTCACGCGGGCGAAGCCGCTGGCAAAAGCTAGTGTTAAATAAAGTATAATAGTAGTGTCTACATTTTGTTTAATTGTGTGGTCACACTTCTCTATACATTTTCATAGGATTAAAAAAATAGTATTGTCTCAGTTAAGAAGTAAGAAATACACAATTTTAGATACTTATTATTTAGAAGAAACTTACTACTAAAAGTTAAGTACACTAGACTTTCTGATATTCCTCTCGTCAAGCAGCTAGGACACGCACATATGTCAGTGGATGTGAGGATTGAGGGACCATTATTAATCATTGCTATCTTCAAAATGCTTCGATATTTAAGCTCCATTTTTTTTTACAATATGTTTTAAGACTTCTACTAAAACTTTATGTAGAAAAAGAACGGTTTTATTCAGTAAGATTCGCTAAAATGTTTATCTTTGTTATGTGGACTGAGGGACCACAGTTCAGTCGTTATATTTTTTTTATCTTTAATGCTTTGTGGTCTGTTATTTTGTAAATATCTTTTCAAATTCTCTACTAAATGTCTGTATTCACAAAATCTTGTTCTTTATGATACTTTCCGAGATCTGGCTAATCGTCTGTGAGAACTGAGGGACCACACTTTATGGGTCGTAGTTTTCGATATATTTGTTTACAAATTCCCAGATTCCTTCTACAATTGTTTTAAGTGTACTACTAAATCCTAGGATATTCATTTTGCGGATTTATTTTTGGTCCCTCAGTTCACACGCACATAATTATAATAGGTTGATTTTCACGGAGATTAAAAAGTAGTAAGGTGATTTTGAAATTGTTTTTTTTTTTTTTTTTTTTTTTTTGATTTTTTTTTTATGTTCATTCTTAGCGCTTTGTGCCGAGACTGCGGTATCTCTTTCGAACAACCCGCAGCCCCGACGGGAACCATACAACCTTGTTTTCGTTTTTTTTTTGTTTTCTATCTGTATAAATAAAAAGACAAGTCCTGACTGACTGACTGACTGATTCATCAACGCCCAACCCAAACCCTTGGACCTAGAAAGCTGAAATTTTGCTGAGATTCCCTGTAATGTAGACAAGGAATAAGGAAGGATTTTTCGAAATTCAACCCCTAAGGAAGTTAAATAGGGGATGAAAGTTTGTATGGAAAATCGTCATTTTCACGCGGGCGAAGCCGCTGGCAAAAGCTAGTGTTAAATAAAGTATAATAGTAGTGTCTACATTTTGTTTAATTGTGTGGTCACACTTCCCTATACATTTTCATAGGATTAAAAAAATAGTATTATCTCAGTTAAGAAGTAAGAAATACACAATTTTAGATACCTATTATTTAGAAGAAACTTACTACTAAAAGTAAAGCACACTAGACTTTCTGATATTCCTCTCGTCAAGCAGCTAGGACACGCACATATGTCATTGGATGTGAGGATTGAGGGACCAGTATTAATCATTGCTATCTTCAAAATGCTTCGATATTTAAGCTGCATTTTTTTTTACAATATGTTTTAAGACTTCTACTAAAACTTTATGTAGAAAAAGAACGGTTTTATTCAGTAAGATTCGCTAAAATGTTTATTTTTGTTATGTGGACTGAGGGACCACAGTTCAGTCGTTATATTTTTTTTATCTTTAATGCTTTGTTGTCTGTTATTTTGTAAATATCTTTTCAAATTCTCTACTAAATGTCTGTATTCACAAAATCTTGTTCTTTAAGATACATTCCGAGATCTGGCTAATCGTCTGTGAGAACTGAGGGACCACACTTTATGGGTCGTAGTTTTCGATATATTTGTTTACAAATTCCCAGATTCCTTCTACAATTGTTTTAAGTGTACTACTAAATCCTAGGATATTCATTTTGCGGATTTATTTTTGGTCCCTCAGTTCACACACACATAATAGCTAGACGCGGAGAGGGCAGATAGAACAAGTCAAAGAAACCAGGGCCGTCCTAAAGCTCGCTGGGTTGACGATATCGTCAAAGTCACCGGAAACACGTGGATAAGGTACGCACAGAACTGGGAAGTGTGGCGGATAAAAGAGGAGGCCTTTACTCAGCAGTGGGTGATTCCGGGCTGATATGATGATGTTGAAGATAATTTCAGGCCTGAGTTCGTCTGTGGGAACGTTATAGGCAGATTATGCTATGCTATGCTTATGCTAAGATAACTTCGACCTTAGTGATTTTTTTGTCATAAGTAGCTCTTGGTAAAAGGTCTCACTTCGGAAAAAAACTATCTACAATTTCACCAATTTGCTTCGCTCTATCCCAACACAAAATGATACTCGTATAATTTCACGCACATACCTAAGTCCTTGTAACTTTTTATCTAAACTCCCAAACTTCTTAAAAAACAAAGAATAAAAGCCCTTTACACCTTTCAAAAACAAAAAAAGCATCACGATACACAATTTACCTCTCAACCGTGTTCCAAAATATGTATATCCGTTTCCCTTTACCCAACTTACCATCATTACTTCCAGTAGAAGTTTCTTCAAAAGAACCAGGTTCTTTGACTGAAGAGCTTTGTTACAAATATGATTTGTCAGATCTTTTCTCCAAGACGGCATATATGCGGAAATAACGAGGGATTGTGTGTGTGTGTACCTATGTGTGTGTGTTGTGTATGAATGTTTTATTGTTGAGAAGTCAGCATTGAAAGTTTAAAATGTAAAAGGTTGTGATGTAATAATTATGACATGTGCTACTTGTTCTATTCGGGTCGTTCGAGTTGCTTGTGATGTTGATTTTGTCTGTAGGTAAATCGGCAATTAATTAGTCTCTGGTAATAAAATCGAATCAAATTTTATTTATGAAGTGTTTGAGCAGAGGTGGCTCTATGAATACGGGGCTACGACTTCTTTGTAGTTTTGAATCCAAGCAGGCACTTAAGTTTGCGTAAATAGTTTTATCACTACTGCTCTAAAACAGTGCAGAAAAAACATTTTGAGGACACCGGCAACTCACCAAAACAAATGATAGTAAATGTGTGACTGGTCTGGTCACTGGTCCCGCGTATTGCACTACAGCCCACTCACTCTCACAGTTAGCAGTCCTGGATCCCAGCAGTGGAAACATAATCTCGTAATGAAATTGCCTTGTGATTGTGACTGTAGCGTAGGAGTGCAATGCGTCGTTTCGGGAGTTGCTGCGTCGGGCTGCGCGGCGCCGGATGTTACCGGCGGCGATTGATGTGGGTGCGGGGGCGCGCGGCGGCGTGTGCCGTGGCGGCGGGTGTGCGGGGCTCCGGGTCGCGGCGCGGCGGTTGCACGTTGCGGCGTGCATTCGTTGTTCCGTGTTTCGGGGTCTCGAGCATTCGTTGTTGCGGTTTGCGTCGCTGCGTGCTTTCGTGCTCGCAGTGTTCGTTGTTGCGGGCATTCGGTGGCGTGTGGTTCGGCGTGGTGGCTTTCGGAATGACGTATTGCACTCGTAGTTTCGTTCTTCTTCCGTCCTTCTGACATTCAAAAGTGCCTGTAATGGCTTAATTGAAATAAAATATTTGAGTTTGAGTTTGAAATACATAAGTGACGCTTTCATGTACCAAAAATAACTGCATTCTGATTATTCACCTTACAAAGATGTCATTAAAATCTCGCAAGAACTACAAAACATCGCACTTCAGAATCACATAGAAGTACCTACTCCATCTACACTCCCTCCAACCTTCCCATGGCCCTTCCAACGCATGCGTTATGCGGGCCGAAACGTGGGGCGGCTGCGGACATAGCTCGCTTGGCATTCCACTCCATCTACAGTCTAACGCACTTAGTTTAAGACCAACTTAAGAACGGGATGAGAGGCCCAAGAGCCCTCAAAGGCTTTCAAAGGGAAAATCTCCCGCCAAAGGGAAGGCTAGCAATTAATACGAACAAATTAACTCGAAGTTGCTTCGGCTTGTTCATTTTGTTTCAAGTTTTTTTTTTTTGTTTTTTGAATAATTTATGGCACTTTGATGGTTGTTTTGAAGTGGGTGTTTAAGGAAGGAAAAATGAATGTTTTTTTTTGTTAGTTAACAGTGTCTTGATGTAAAGAGGTTTTGTTTTTAAGGGTTTCGTTTGGTTTCAGAGAAGAATAAGGAAGTTCAAGTTTTTTAAAGAAGTCAGTCAGATGATTTTGTTTTTGACGCAATTAGGTACTTATTTTCTTAAACGCCAGTATAATTTATTCATTTCAAAGAATTTCCCTATCATATACCTTTTTTTGCATAATCTTAGAGCAGCAGTTTATTGCCTGCTTTTTGACACAAATAATACTTGTCAGTGACACTCTCGATCTTTTAATGTTAAGTTTTATCAAAAGATACAAACAGTAATAGATAAGTTAAAAGCAGTACTTACCTAAAGCTTTGAACAAAGTTGCTTCCTAAATGGAACCATTAAACGCTACCTTTAGGACCCTCAAAGTGAGGACACGGTCTGAAAGGTACAGTCGTGGACAGAACAAGAAGTGATGAATAATGGCACTTTACTCTAAAACACACCAAATACTATGCTGTTATTGTGAACCTGTATCATCCCACTTCTGGGCAAAGACCTCCCCTTATGACTTCCAAGCCTTTCGATTCAGGGCCAATGTGCAACACAAAATATACTCAAAGATATTTTTGTGTCGGTTTTAGAGACAATAGTAGATTGTACATCAAGTGCATAAAACGCACCATTTTGCGCGAGACGTTTATCCATCCGATGCGAGCTTGCGAGCGAGGATGGATATAAAGTAGAGAGCAAAATGGGTTTTATGGACGAGTTTTACACTCTACTTTTCACTTCGATTGCGAGGAAATGCAACAGCAACTTGTAAATATTGTAAAAATAATTATGATTCCCGCCAATTAATTGTTTTTTTTCAGTAGGAAACTTGACATAACACCTGACTTTTGTCGTTACTCATACTGCTCAGTTATAAAAACATTTTGAGCAAGCCTATTGCCATCAACTAATGTAATTAGGAGCAAGCCTATTGCCATCAACTGATGTAATTGGGACCAAGCCTATTGCCATCAACCGATGTAATTAGGAGCAAGCCTATTGCCATCAACCGATGTAATTAGGAGCAAGCTTATTGCCATCCACTGATTTAGGTAATTGAGAGCAAGCCTATTGCCATCAAGCGATTTAGGTAATTGGGGGAAGCCTATTCCCATCAACTTTCCTTGTATTCGTAATGAAAAGCAGTAATCCCTTGTTCTTAGAATACTAGCGAAACGAATTAAATTAAAGAGGTTATTCTATGAAGTTTATGTTGTTCCTGTGGCTGTTGGGCCGATTACCTGTGCCGATTACCTTGGTCTTCGACGAAGATTTTACTTTATGCTCTAGAGCATAAAACGCGACTTTATGTCGCCTACGCACGACATAAAGACGAATTTTAGAGCGAGAGAAGTGAAAAGTAAATTACAGTGACTCAGCTGCATTTATTTTTATATTCTGAAATAATAAAAAACCAGTTTCAAACTACAGTATTTCAGAGTAAGCATATAATCCAAAAGTGAATAAAAGCTGTACAATTACTTCCTAAAAGGAGCTATTAAACGCTACCTTCGGAGCTTCAAAGTCAGGACAGAGTACAGTCGCAGACAGAACGGGAAGCAATTAATGATCGCACAAATTGACTCCGACTTTCATTCGTCTTGTTCATTTGCCCGAAATGTTTCTTGCTTGCTGTTTTAAATGAGTTCAAGTTCTTTAAATACGTTTTCATGGAATTTTGTGACGTAGTAGGTTGTTAGGTGTGTAGGAGGTTTTTGATTCGTTGAC
This sequence comes from Diarsia dahlii, assembly GCA_949775195.1. NCBI lineage: Eukaryota > Metazoa > Arthropoda > Insecta > Lepidoptera > Noctuidae > Diarsia > Diarsia dahlii. The sequence goes on from OX459211.1 coordinate 18,517,966, forward strand.
TGACAAATCTCAACTTTGTGATAGGTTTTAGAAAGCCAACAATATCTTTAAAGAAACTAAAAAACCTAAAAAAAAATTGCTAATCGAATGATCTCAGTGGTGAATGAAAACAAGGTACCGCAGTTGTATCCGAAAATAGAAATCTGAAAATACAAGGTTAAGGTTATTAAGTTTTTAAATTTTCCGTTTAACTGAAAACCAAATGTTTAAAATATTTGAAAACCTTACCTACAGTACTTACGGCTTGTTAGGAAAAGAGAACGTCACTTTTAAACCGACTTCCAAAAAGGAGGAGGTTTTTCGAGATAATATCAAACCTTTCACCAAGGTAATAATTCCAATATTAATTTATCAGTTCGTTATTAAGGTAAAATTGCTATCATCAATCAGCTTGTTCGATATTGAAGTATCTATTTGATTAATTCGATGTTCCCGTAATGTTATTACGACAGGATTACATCGGGTAGTACAAGGGCTCATAATTAATTTTATACGTCTATTGAATATCTAAATTAGAGACAAAATTAATTAACGGTTAACAACCGTAAAACCTTTTACTTTCTTTTATTAGGATAAATAAAAAATTATGTAGTAAATTATTTGGAACCCAATAAATTATGCGCATAAACAAATAATTATATATGATACAGTTACTCATGATACTGAGCAGCGGTGGCCCAGTGGTGGCGGTCCCGACTTACGAACAGTAGGTCGTGGGTTCGAACCTAGGCAGGCACATTACTTTGTGTAATTTATTTCATCACCGTTGCTCTCAAAACGGTGAAGGAAAACATCGTGAGGAAACCGGCATGTTTAAGAACCAAAAAATTCGAAAACATGTGACATCTACCAATCCGCACTGGGCCCGCGTGGTCCCAGCAGTGGGAACATTAATAGGCTGTTGATGATGATGATGACTCATGATACTTAACCGTATCATTAGTTGGGAAAAGACTAATCAGATGTTGATGGTTCTTTGGTGAAACTATAAAGCCGCGTTTCAACTAGGCAACATTTGGCGCGCAACGCGTGAAGCTCAACATGTACGGCAACGCTGCACAACAGCGCGCGACGACGTTGCCAGTAGAAGCGCAACATGACGCGCGGCTTGTTGTTTGTTTAAAGAGCATCGTTAGTTGAGCATCAATTGTTGTCGAGTGGAGACGTAACGCCCAACAATCAACACGCTGAAATCAACACTAGTTCCTCTGGTGACATGATGTCGACGGCTGACGTAAAGTAATAGATGCGGAGACAGATAACGTTGTACAACAAAAGTTCCTCACTGACTTTCAACATGTTGGGCAACTTGTTGTGCAACATGTTGAAACATGTTTGTTTTTGGTATTTATTGTTATAGCGGCAACAGAAATACATAATTTGTGAACATTTCAACTGTTTAGCTATCGCGGTTCTTGAAATGCAGCCTGGTGACAGACAGACGGACGGACAGACGGATAGACAGTGAAGTCTCAGTAATAGAGTCCCGTTTTTACTCATTGAGTACGGAACCCTAAAAACCATCGGTTTACAAAGCCCTGGAACAATTATAATTTAAATAAATGAATAAATTCTGGTTCAGATATCAAATCAGCCCTCTTCAGTCGTTACGTTATTAAATAAAATCAAATCTTATAAAGCCGTAACCGATAAATCAATTTACTTTGAAAAAGGAGTTCTGACTGATTTTTCTTACAATAAGATTTCTTTGATTGAGTGACACGTTAATGAAGTCGAGTATAATATTTGACAATATTTATTGACTTCATTTGAGTAGAAATGAAAAAAAAATGAGTATGAATGAAGATGGCTGAGGAACAGAAGACGACCGAGAAAACTATGGAAGAACTGTGTGAAGGATGATATGGCTAGGTAGGTGATCAGTGTGATCACTGTTGAGGTGACGAGTAATAGAGAATTATGGAAGAAAATGACATGCTGCAACGACGTCAAATAAATTGGGTTAAGGGTAGAAGATTGATGATGATTTATTTTTCGACTTCGTTTATTCTTAAGGCGAGGTTGCAGTACTTTGTTTTTATGAACGCACGACCTCACCCCCCGCCCTGCCGCGCGAACGATATAATGCCTAAATTTTGACTGTTTTTTCTTCTTGGAGACAAACGATAAAAAAATTATACAATACGTTTTCAACATTTACTTCAGAATAAAAAGTTCTATTTACTGATATAACTTTCATGTAAATTCATGATGAAATGTCTTAGCAGTACACGTTTTAAATTGTGATTTAGAGTCATGTTTGATAAAAAAAATTATCGCGCCGATAATTCTAAATCGCGTTTATCTTATTACGATTACTTACGATTTACTTGAGAGTATGTTCAATTTTTATTTAATGATTTTTATTTATTAAAAAACTCATATTTAGTTCGATTTTCAAATGTTCAAAAATCTTAAAAAGTACTGCAACCCCGCCTTAACTAGCTGTTGCCAGCGGCTTCACCCGCTACAACTCGAAAATTATCCCACGGGCAGATAAAATCGGGATAAAAACAATCCTATGTGTTAATGCAGGTTATAAACTATCTGTGAACCAAATTTTATCCAAATCCGTTCAGTAATTTTTGCGTGAAGAAGTAACAAACATACACACTCACACACTCACAAACTTTCGCACTTATAATATTTGTAGGAAGTAGGTTAAGTAGGAAGTAGGATTTCGGTTACATGATTGTGTCAAAGCAATGACAGCCTCACGGATCAGTCATTACACTAGGTTGTAGATTTCTGATTCGATCCTTGTAAAAACTGGTATTCAGCTGTATCTTTTTAGACTGGATGTTCAAAGTCTGTTAGGGTCAGCCCAACAGAGTTGGGAAAGTAGACGCTGAATTGAAAATCTCGTTTTAAAAATAAAATGTTGCTTCACAAAATAATTAAATTTTTTACCTTAAACAATCAAAACAGGTTTTTTGTGCTCTCATTTCATTGACATTTTCACTTACTTGTTGAAATTCTGATACCAGGAACTGAACAAAAAATATAAAACATTTTTTCCTCATACCGTTGAATATATTTCGTTTATTCTTACAAAAGGGGAAAAAAATAATAACACACGGTATTAAAGTGTTTAGGTTGTTACCTATAACGTGTGACTACGGCTTTTCTTTTTGTTCTATCCTGAAAATCTTGTTTCATACTTTTTCAGCGTCGTTTTTTTTGTCGTAGTCGGGTTTTAGTTTTTTACTTTTTTAACCAACTTCTTAAAAAAGAAGGAGGTTCTCAATTCGGATGTTTGTATTTTTTTTTTTTAATGTTTGTTCGGGCATAACTCCGTCACTTGCTAACCGATTTAAAAAAATCTTTTTTTGTTGGAAAGGGTATACTTTCGAAATGGTCCCATAATTTTTTTATCGAAATCGGACAAGCGGTTTTTGAAAAATCAACAAAACTAAAAAAAAAACTACACTGTCCACATTGACCCATGATCATGTGAACCACTAAAAAGTGAAAAATAAAAACTTTTTAACAAAAAATAAAACCGACTTCAAAAAAAAAACACAAAAAAGTGCAAAATAAACTTTAGAAGAAAAATCTGTTTCTGAAGTCGGTGGCAAAAACATGAAATCAAACAAACAAAATTAAGTCACCGACTTTTTTTATTTAAACAATTTTGGTGTTAAATATTATTTGTGTCGATATCGAATTTTAGAGATAAAAATAAGTACGGCGAAAACAATTGCGATACAATTTCAAAACACACTCGACGGCAACTTTCTGTTAAAAACAAGGACTGCAGTCTGAATTATGTTACGCTTCGCTGCGTCAATTCTGACGCTTTTTCATTTATCGTTTGCCGTTGCGAATCATTGTTTGTCTTTAGTTTCACCCAGACAACAACTGCACAAAGAAGTCTATCTATCTATATAAATAAAGAGAGAAGTCCTGACTGACTGACTGACTGACTCATCAACGCCCAGCCCAAACCCTTGGACCTAGAACGCTGAAATTTTGCACAGAGGTTCCCTTTATAATGTAGATAATTATATAAATAAAGAGAGAAGTCCTGACTGACTGACTGACTGACTCATCAACGCCCAGCCCAAACCCTTGGACCTAGAAAGCTGAAATTTTGCACAGGTTCCCTTTATAATGTAGACAAGGAATACGGAAGGATTTTTCGAAATACAACCCGTATGGGAGTTAAATAGGGGATGAAAGTTTGTATGGAAAATCGTCATTTTTACGCGGGCGAAGCCGCTGGCAAAAGCTAGTCAATAAATTATAAAATGAAGGACTGCTGAAGAGATTTTAATCAAAGTAATTTCGCTTATCCCCTCCACCTCACTTTCAACCCTTCTGACTACTTTTTGGTCCTCTAAGTATTATGTGTATGCAACTTTCAACAATGGTAGCAGCAGGTTGGCGTATAGTAGCGGATGTTGCGGAATACCAATATTTTACATGGAGCGTCTATCTAGTTGACTTCCACAACCCAGTTAGTACGGGTAATACGATACCACTTGGTATGACGGGTTGTCAGACTTTCAAGTCACTGACTACTTGTAACAACTGCCAAAGATCTACAAAAGACATCCGGGACCAACCGAGGCCGGGAGGTAACTGGGTATGTACCTAATGGGTGGTCGCCCATCTAGAGTCCAACCTAGGCAAGCGCGGTTTAACTTGAAGATGTATCTACCATATTTATTTAAACAAAAAAAAAACGTTGCCCCACTTTGAATTTCTCCTGTATCGTGGGTGCATTTACAAACATTTAAACACACATACACAAATACCACAACCCGGAATCAGGCATACAAATATTTGTTCCGTGCGGGGATCGAACTCGCGACACGCAGCGCAGCAGTCCAATCGCTCAGCCACTGCGCCAACCGTGTCGTCAAACTTCTTTCGATTTAGAAGTCCAATGTCCATTTTTTTGTGATCTACAAAATAAAATACAATACCTTACTCGTCTATAACCTTGATCTTATTAAATATGAAAGCCTCCTCCCACAACCAAAATAATTAAGTATCTAAAGTCCATTTACCCAACATACAATCTACTAAATTATAAGTACTTCTTAACGAGAAGTTTCTCGTGTCGGGTGCATATTTGAAATGCCGACATCCAAGTTTTACTAAATAACTTATGAAAAGTGAAGTTTTCCGGCTGTAGTGGAGTTTCTTATGAGATGCGGTGTAAGTTAGGAGCTTAATGTGATTGGGGCCTAAGTTGGAGATAAGTTTGTATGTTAGTTTCGGTGAAACGTTATCACTCTCTTTGATTAGAATGTATGGCCTGATGTTGTGTGAAAAAATATTGCACAAGAGAGATTATAATATCTGGTTTTTAATATTCGAAAGCCGTTTCTAAATTAAAATTCATTTTAATTAGACTAAAACGTACCTGATTTCTATCTATATTTGTTATTTTTTCTTTGTAATATTAAATAGGGTAAACTTTTCAAAAGCGTAGCACTGGCGCAGAAAAAATGTAGCAGTGTCGTAGCAAGATCATAGCGGCTTATTTGTTTATACTGAGTGCGTTCAGCTTGAGGCAGGCTCTGATCGTTCGGCAAGTTTCGTTGAAAGCAACAGCTACTAGCTTGGCTTGAAACAAAGTTTAAATACTGTCATGCTAGCGACATGCAGAAGAAGTAGTGGCCTATCAATTATTCTCCTGAAATTCATAATTATGTTGTAGATATGCCGCGGACATGAGAGAGATTAGGTACAGTTCAGATTATTATCTGTCTAAATCACTGTCCAAAACCTGGTATCTGTATTATTACGTGTTTTTAGGGTTCCGTACCTCAAAAGGAAAACACGGAATCCTTATAGGATCACTCTTGTGTCTTGTGTCTGTCCGACCATTGCCCCCCCCCCCTTATCACCGAAACTACTGAGCCTAAAATTCTGAAAAAAAAAAGGTAGCACCCCGGGAGTGCCAGCAGAAGTGAAAACTTCAATATTAACTTTCAAACTCGCGTCAGGGTCACGTGATGCTGATCGAAAAATCTTACGCTTTTTCGATCAGCATTACGTGACCCTGACGCGAGTTTGAAAGTTTTTACCCATACAAAAAAAAGTGCTCAGCGCCGCTAAAGAAGTTTTCACTTCAATACAGAAATTAGTTCAACACTAGATTACAAGAAAAACAACAAGTCTCTGGTGCTAAAATAACATGGAAAATCTCTCAATATCTATGTACTTCAATGCTACGGAACCCTTCATGTGCAAGTCCAACTTGCATTTGTCCAGTTTTTTTTCATGTACCTATTTAAATTTCCGATTATCACTTGAGCCGTACACTAAAGCAGCTGTGCGGAAAGCTCTAGAGGGGCGTAATTTAATTATGATATTAGGCTAGTATGCTGCGGTGACATACTAATGGGAATTTAAGGGACTTTCATATTTTCTTACGGGCGTTTTCTCCTTGACATAATTATGAGCTAAACAGACAATAATTACTGTTAAATAAAACATTACATCACGTCTGCAATCTTCGAAGGGTTAGGCAGAGGCGTAATAATACATCACCAACATTTTGCCAGTTATGTTTAAGTAAGAGGGAGTGTTGTAAATCCAGGCTCCATGACTGCTTCTGAGATATTCCTGATGGAAAAACCCAATAACACTTTGTCAACCCGGGAATTGAACCAAGGATCACTTGCTCCACAGCCACTAGAATACTAGATCAACAAAACGTACAATAACTGTTAATGTATTGTAATTCGCAGTACTAAAAAAGTTAAACCAGTACCTCAAAGGTACTTAAATCTTCGTCAAAATCAAGCAAGCCTGGTGTAGGAGTTTGAGAATACTTTGTTTAAAGAAAAAAAGTCTATTTCTGTCTAAGAATAACAGCAGGGTGAGTGGAAAGTTGTGTTATGCCAGTCTTAAGTCAGTTTCTAGTGCAAGGGGCTCAACTTGTAGTAAAGAAGTCTCTCCAGTTATTATTTACGCGGCCGCCTAATATAGTGACAGTGGACGTCTAGAGATAATAAATAAGTTTTTCAACACACTTGCTCATAAAGTGGCTATAATTTCACCGCAATTAGGCACATAATGACACCTATAATCAAACTGTGACTTTTTCATTGCTATTATTCACTAGTGAGTTATAGGGTTTTTTTTTTAATTTTATTGGTTGAGTTGCTACGTTCATAAAAAAGTTTCGATACAAAAAAGATCGTGTTCAATAGTAAAAATAAATTAATGTACTTAGTGCTTGCTCATTTCATGCAAATTTGAATTTAAATATGTAGATAATTTCAACTTGTACGTTTTTATTAAATGAAACTTTCACTTAAATAATATAACTTTTTTATTTTCTCTGTAATAAAGAAAACTTTTTCCTCATTTTATACGTGGCTAAAACTCTATCGCGATAATTCATTTAGTCTATGACCGATCGTCATTCTTAGTATGACCATTTTAAGTGTGAATTTCATGGTGGCGCCACTGGTCAAGAAAAAATGCATCGCTACGTCAAACTTAGTACATTTAGTTTAGTTCCGTTTTTTCCCGCATGCACAGATAAGTTGGTCGAACTGTAGATGCGCGCGCATAGGAAAACCGACTAATTTTTCCGCCATTGTGAAAAAAAATCAGAACTCGTTTTAACTCTTGAAGATGACTTTTTAGTATTATTTTATTCACAAGTGTGTTGAAAAACGTCGTATGATACACGTGTGTATTGATGATTACAGTCCTCGGCTTTCTTAAGACCCTCACCTAACGGCTCGGGTCTCAATGGCGCCTCAGCGGTAATCACCAACGTTACACACTTGTACCATAATGTACTATTATATATAATAAATATAATTATGTCGCAGAATCAACACCGAGGCACAATATTTAGAGTTGTTATGGATTACCAATTCAGAATAACGCCATCTATCATCGTTTTTAGGAAACGTTAAGCAGTGAGCTTGGGTCAGGTCGATACAGAGCGTGGCAGGTCTGGTTTGACAGCTGTCAGTTGTCAGTGGTCGGTTGACGTCGACATTGGACGCATTTGACTTGAGGGAAGGGACTTTTTGGTGAGACACGATTGCGAACGGTTGTTCTGCCCGCCTGTATCGAACTTACCGCGTTTCCGTACTTGAATCCATTTCCATCGGCTTGATCGTTTAAGATTTTGTTAATTTGTTATTGGAAGTAAATAAATAGGCGGTTGTAATCAGTGTTGAGACTATTATTTCGTACCTCCGCTATGCCGAATTTGGACTCTGACAACGATGAACCCGAAATAGTTGAACTACCTTCGTTATATAAATTTCATGTTCTGTGAGGAACTCGTGGCTAAATAATATCACCCACTCGGGATGATTTAAGGGTATGCGCGGTTGCCTTGGTTGGTTCGTGGATGCGACCCATAACAAACCACCTGGTGGTCGCCGTACCTACGGAAGGCACGTTAAGCCGTTGGTCTCGGCTGTCAAATATAGATCTTTGGTAGTCGTTACTGTCAACGCCCCGAAACTGACAAACAGTCTTATCAAGGGGTATCGTATTACCCAGCGTTATTTGGTTGTTGGGGTCAGATAAGTAGTCGCTTCTTGTATTTAGCTTTATAATTCGTTTAGACTGGAAACCAACCACTAACTGAGTTGGGCAGCTAGGCAGATGATGACGATTTGATAAGGTTCTCTAGAGTTATTTGATTTTAATGTCTGAAACAGCTTCCATATTCAAGACTATCCTAACACTATCTATGTTTTGCAATCAAATTAGCAAACCAAATATATGATAATGACAGAATTTAATTAGAAATTAATATGTTTGGGTAGGTCCTAACCATATTAACCTCTTGGTGCTGATTAGATTCAGTTTAATTTGTATAAATAAGCTGATAATAATTCGATTTAACCCTTTTGATACCCAAAACGAGGGTTCTCTGCAATGTAGCGGGATCGTGGGGTTGGTAAAAACGCGTGTAAAAATGTAAATTCACATGATTTATGTTTTGAAAACACAATTAATGTCTTATGGCCAGATGGCTAACCAGGCGACCGCACCCACGAGGCGCTGGACCAATGGCACTTTTAGTCTGACCCGGGAATTGAACCCAGGACCCCAAGCTCAGCAGCCACGCTTGCGACCACGAGGCCAATGGGGCAGTAGTAACTCATTACCCAGTTACTGGATCTTTTAAGGCTTCTTACTGCCTGGAACAGCCATCAAAGATCTACAATTCATGATAGCCAGCAGCAACGGCTTCATAATATGCTTTCCCATCTACGAACCGACCTTAGCAAGCATTGTTTAACCTAGAAAGTAAACTTATAAACAGCTGGTATTATTTAGCCTCCAGCCCTAATTAATGAAACATACCTACTTACTAGGTTAGGAATATCATCCTACAACAAATGTGTATCCACATAATATTTGGTTTCTATATTGACACGGGGCAATGAAGCTCGCCTTCACTTGTATGACGGTCATAACTAATAATAGTACGGTTGGCTGAGAAGTTATGTAAGGTATTGGGATATTTTTAGTTCCAAGTTCAGGCAGGAATATCTCACTAGCAGCCATGAAGTCTGGATTTGTACCCGGTTGATGACAATAGGATCGCCCCTTATTACATGGAACTGAAACATAACTGGTTAGTTTTTTTTTTTTAAACGTTGCCCCATACTAGGAATTTCTCCTGTATCGTGGGTGCGTTCACAAACATTAAAACTCACATACACAAATACCCAGACCCGGAACAACTATCTGTAGGTCATACAAATACTTGTTCCGTGCGGGGATCGAACCCGCGACACGCGGCGCAGCAGTCCGATCGCTCAGCCACTGCGCCAACCGTGCCGTGCCGGCGGCAGTTGTGGGTGTACTAGTAGGCAAGCGCCTCCCTAACCCTTCGGAGATTGCAGGTTTGATGTTATGTTAAACCAGGTATTTTTTTCTTAGTAAAAACACACACTCGGCACACAAAAAAAAAAAAGTCCAAAAGTATAATTATTTCTTCGTACCTTATTTTTAACGGTAAGCTGTGTAAAGATAATGATTTTGTACTAATAACAAAGGTACGATACAGGTGCATACCATTTCATTTTAATATAATAATTATTTTATTATAATTTTAGTTCTGTAAATTGTAGTTTGTAAATATTGTAAATAAACTTTCATTTTCAGTTATATAACAATTTGTGTTGCTGACAGGGCGGTAGGCGGGCCTAAATAAATAAGTTACATAGAATAGGTACATTCAAATACCCACTCACTCACAGAGTGCTGAATTTTCCTGACCCCCTAAATAAGTAACCCTCATTTACTTCTCCTAGCAAAACTACTAGCTACTGACATTCTTTGTATTAAATCTCCGAGCAAGTTTAGCCGTTAGTCCTGACAGTCATTAATAGATCCTTGATAGTAACTTAAGGTCATCATCATCATTAGTTTAATGTTCCACTGCTGGATACAGGCCTCCTCTCTTTGAGAGGGAGTAGGCTATAATCTACCACGCGGGCCCAGTGCGGATTGGTAGAGATAAATCTACCATTCAATTTTTCATAATTTTTCGTTCAAGAACATGCCGGTTTCGTCACGATGTTTTTCTTCACCGTCACTGCTACAGGTAATGAATATCCGAAAATCTGGCAAGTAGTCTTACCTAGGAATATTGTATCACCCAGTACTAACTTGTATGTGGAGGTCAGATAGACATTGTCGCTCCATTTGAAATACAGGTAAGCTGCATCTGGCTAGACTGGAATCCAACTCTATTAAAGTTGAGAAAAGTCTAGACAAATGATACATTCTCCTAGTATAACTTCAGATTTAAACCAAAATAAAATACTACTTACTTTGTATTGCAAATGAACTTCAATCTGTTTCATTTGTGGCATGAACAGAGGTAATACATATTCATATTGCAAGAAATTTGCCGTCTACTGTTGAATATTTTTATGTTGATTTTGCATAGTACAGCGTTTTGTTTCACTTGTTAATTGCTGAATAAATGAGACAAATGGCTGTTGTTTCTTGAAGATTTATGTTTTTCTGTTTTTTTTTCCTTAAAAGGAAGAACATCATTTTGTACACAACATAATTACTAAGGTTGATTGTTTACTAAGTGACATAGTAAATGAATAGTTTATGCCTAGTTGTTTTTCTTCAGTGCCTCTCAATTCAATCTTCTCAAAATAAATAGGCTTCTAATAGTTGTCAAAGATAAGGTACGAATATACCTGAGTTTTTCTTTGACAACGACGATAATAGACAAGACGTGGCAGATTTGGGCAAACATTTGACATAAACCATTATTATATATTGAACTTAATCGCAATATGCTTACAAAAGTCATTATATTGATTATCTTGTTATACTGAAGCGCCAGCATTGTTATAATACTCAAAACTGTTTTAAATCTGGTCCACGGTTATTACTCGGTATAAATGATGGAATGAAATGGGACGCTGTCAACTACTTATGTGAAGCAGTCCTACTAGCGAAGGAGGTGGCGGTCCGTGATGATGATGATGATAAATAAATAAATAAATTATGTATAAAAACTTGTAGTTCGTTAATAGCAGGAATAATGCTAAGCCAAATTGCGTGCTAAGTGACGTCTATCAATTTCGGGCTCTTAAATATATTACCAAGAGGACGAAATATAAGCTTCCAACCCTTTCTCGCCTTGGGCAACTATTACTCCCACTAATTCTATAATAGGTACTCCAAGATCTTGCTCCAGATTATTCATACGATAATAATATATCGCTAGGGTTACAAGCTCCCACAATTAACAATATAATATGAATAATTCAAATGAAACCGAAATGGGTTTCACCCTTCTTTTCACTGAAGCGGGTAGTCCTTTCATTTTCACATTATCTACATGTAAAACGTACCTTTTTTGTATTTTGCATATTATTTTTTTGGTAAGCGATATTTACGTTTTTCCGTACCGGTTAATTTCGATCGTTTTTCTGGCGGAGAAAATGGGAAATTCAACAAACAGCTGCCTTTTTCAGTTAGTTCATTCCAGTGAGTCGGTCTGAGCAAAACTTTTCTGTTTTACTTAAAAGAAATGTTACGAAAATGTAGTATTTACCAATTATGGTAACTAGAGAATAGTGCGTTTAATTTTGTTTTGTTTTCGAGGCCGCGGCATGCGAATATTGTTCTCGATTAACATTTTACGAATTTTAACGCAATTCATATATTATCATCCTATTACGATTCCGCTAAATTGGATACTTTAGAACCTCTGTTGCAACAAGAAATGACTTAGTTTTGAAACACATCATCAGCCTATAATGTTCCCACTGCAGGGACTCAGGCCTCCTCTCTAGGAGAGTGATGGGCTATAATCCACCACGCGGGCCCAGTGCGGGTTGGCAGATGTCACATGTCTTCGAATTATTGGTTCTAAGACATGCCGGTTTCCTCACGATGTTTTCCTTCAACGTTTTGAGAACAGTGGTGATGAAGTAAGTTACACAAAGTAATGCGCCTGACTGGGTTCGAACCCACAACTCACTGTTCGCTACCACTGAGCCACCACTGCTCTCAACTCCACTGCTGTTTTAAAACACAATTTAAATTAATCCTGAATTTTGCTTTATTACCCGACTGCGGCGAAGCCCAAAAGGAGGGTTATTTTACGTAGTTTTTATACATAAAATACCTTAAAAAATAAACTTCATCTAGAGCAGGTGAACCCAGAATACATTAAAATAAAACTGTTCTCGTAAAACCAAAACAATCTAAATAAGTGTTGAAAGCAATAAAAGCAAAGTAATGAGTTTTCACCGAAACCTGAAAACAGAATTTTCTGAAAATGTTTGCGGAAGATTTTTCGAAGTGCAAGGGTTAGGGGGGTTAGTATTTTAACGCAGAATCACCGAATCATCGACAAAAAGGGTTTCATTTAAGGTGTGATTCCGTCCGTGCGAATGCGCGATTTACGATTATGGGCTACTCGTGTTGGTGTAAAACTGGATTAGGGAAATCAAAAGTAATTTTGTGACGAGTTATCCTGTTGTTCGTTCGTTTTGCATATTTGTTAGAAGTGTTTTTTGGGGATGTCCGAAACGCGAAATAACTTAAAAAAAGTGCACTTTAATGATATGGTAAGAGGCTTGCTCTGCATAGGTCGTCTTGGCGCTCTACTATTTACAAAAACATAAAATCTTTTGAAAAACAGCGAGACCTAAGCCCTCCTACACCTATACCTACAACTCTGCCGGTCAACTCTACTGCTTTAACTGTGACCGGGTATTTAAATCCAAATTCGGTTTGGCCAGCCACATAAGGGCACATGCTAGGAAATAGCTTGTAAGGGTCGCCGTTACCGAAATCGGTAAGGAGGACTATATATATATATAAGAAAGGAGATGACGAAAAACAGAAAGGTATGGAAGAGGAAGACTTGCTGCGCCAACCCCAAATTAATTAGGTTAAGGACAAGAAAACGATGATGACTTCCAAGCAATGAAATGAAAAATATTTCGTCTTGCTGACTTGAAAAAAACTGTCATTCGAATAGGAAACATAGCAAAAGCAATACAACGTTCGTCGTTCAATTAGCTTGATTAATTGGCAACGGGTGTCCATATTTGCAATCAAATCAAAGATACTTCGAACATACGTACATACGTACGTATTTGAGTGTGGACCGGTTTCAAACGTAATTGTCAAACGTCATGTTTTGTCCTTGTGAGGCAGATCGGTAATTGCGTGACTGGAATTGTGATTAATTGCAGTTGGTTTGTGATTAAAGCTATGTCTGATTAGACTGTGTTTTGAAGTGGGCAGTAGGAGATTCATGTTTAGCGGTGAGGTGAGGTGAAATAAAAAAAAAATTTGGCAACAATAAAAAAAAAAATATAATAATATACCAAACATTGGTTGATACCGGGCTGAAATAATGATGATGAATTATTCCGTCATCATTATTTCAGCCCGGTATCAACCAATGTTTGGTATAATAATTATAATATTTTTTTTATTGTTGCCAAAAAAATTGTTTGGTGTAATGGGCCTCTCCATTATTCTGTCATTCTTGTCTGTTCTGTGCGTCCCTTATTCAACTGTTTCCTGCAATTTTGAAAATTATGTCTACATAACTGGTTTTAGATTTTTTTTTAAATAGCAGACTTTTAAAATCGCACCTTAAACTCTTAAACCCTTTCAATTACTTAGTGTAAATAGTCTCATTATCTCCAGTACTGTGGACCCCAGGGGGTGATAAGGGCCCCGTTAATTGGGGTCCCTGTTTGTTTGGGCTACTTAGCCTTTAGCAAGCATTTCAGTTTCTTTTCAATGTGTTCGTTATGAGCGTATAGTACTATCAGTACCCAGCATTGTCTGAACCCTCTTCTCATACCATTTGCTCTCGACGAGGGGTTAGGTTATGCTGGCCACTGACTGTACACTGTTCTGGATATTTTTTATTGATATTGTTGAGTGTAGCCGTAGGCGGTTTTGTATTGTAAGCGATTTTTTCTGCTGATTTATGTTTTTTATCGGTAATTTATTTTTAGGTAGATATTGTTTGCTGGTACTGAAAAAATGTTGGATGTTTATGGTACTTCGGTAAAATAAAAACACGCCTTAGGTTAAGGTGGAGGTAAATACTATAGCACTCACAGTATGTCAGTTAAGTCTAAGTTACATGTGAAAGGGCTTATTGCCAGCAGTCAACCAGACACAAATTCAGATACTGGACGATAATAAATAAATTTTTAAATATAGGCAATATTTAAAAATGGAATCATCAAGTCAAGTCAAAGCATTTATTTCAATTAAACCATTACAGGCACTTTTGAATGTCAGAAAAACTACATAAAACAAAGCTAAAGTCACAGTCATAGGCATAATAACTCGTGAAAGTACTGTAGTTATTACCAGGTCATAGTCACAATATTTATGCATGTGCATTTCCCGTCTGCCATTGTTGCCAAGTTTTCTCTGAGTGTCCTTAATTGGCAAACTAGCTGTTAGCTTAGACCGGTCATTGGCCTTTGTCTATATTGTGGAGCATTGAAATAGACACAACGTTTTCTTTCTTTATAATATTGTCGGCTAGCATTTGCCCGCGGCTACGCCCGCGCGGATGTCGGTATACTTGACAAATTATATACCTACTAAATCCGTCCTCGAGGACCACTCTATCCATTGGTGAAAACAACATACAAATCGGTGCAGTAGTTTTTGAGTTTATCGCGAACAGACAGACAGACGCGGCAAAGGAGTTTGTTTCGTAATATGTATGTTCGAAACTTTGAAGCTTTTCACGACTAGCATGATTCAGCATTCTGATGTTCTGTATCCTAGTAGAATGCGATCTTGTAAAGCTGGCTGTATAGGTACGTGATTGTCCCGACCATTTGCCGCTCGTTTGTTTGTAAAACCCGTACACGGCCTCTAACAGCGCCATAACGAGCGGGTGCTGAATAAAAGAATGAATGGAACGAACGCGTATATCGTTTGGTCAAACCGGTGGATTCTAATTGTGGACGCGTCGGACACCAGGCACTGACCTAGTACTGATTTGTTTGAGGTCTGCAAATAACATAACATCACGCCTTACTCACATTAAAAATGTCCATTCATAGGAGCATATACTCATCGGACGTGACGCACGCCCCCAAATGGTTAGACAGAGGTGTATCTATTACTACACCCACATTTCGCTAGTCATGTTTAAGTCCCATATATTATAGAGGGGCAGCCAATTACCATCAGTCGGGCACGGATCCAGACTACTCGGCTGCTACTGAGAAATTACTGGTGAAAGCTAGCTTATCAAGAAGAATACTATGTTCCACTGTATCGAACGCAGAGCTTAGGTCGAGGAAAAGTCCAGCTAAAAAACCTAATAACACTTTGCCCGACCTTGGAATCGAAGTCAGGACATTAATCATAATTATCACAAAATCCCTAAATTTTTTAGAAATCACACACAATCTATAACACTTACTTTTATATCCTTCCTTCCATTCCTATTGTGTTTCTACCGGCATTAGAGCTTGTTTTCACCTCATTATAGTTCCGGCCGCCTCTGAATAGGTTTATCGACGTTCTTCAGTTGCGAGAACAATAGCATGTTGATTTATTTGTGTGATTAGCGTGATGGTGTTAGCGGATTGGTGATTAATTGTGTGATGGTGATTGTTAAAGTATGTGTATATTTTTTTTAATTTAGAGCGTATTACTAACTTCTTTACAGAACATTATGCCTGTAAATCCCGAAGGGTTAGGCAAAGGTGTATCCTAATTATATGCAGAAGTACATTAAATTTGGGCGTGCGTATTGTCATTGACCGGACACAAATCAAAACTGAAAATAGAACCCCGAACCTCGTGATCAACAGTTAAACTATAAATATTTTCAATCTTCAAAGATTTTTTTTCTCCTGGGTTTATAATAATAAAAGAACACTTACACGAGCTAACTAATTAATAGTTTGCTAGAGTAACGAGAATTCTTTTTGTTTATTTTCTAATAATTATGCCCACTAGATAAGGGTATGTTACATGTATGTCGTAGTTTCGTTCGTATTTTTTTTCTGACTTTCAAAAGTGCCTGTAATGGCTTAATTGAAATAAAATGCTTTGAGTTTGAGTTTTGAGACATCTTACATACTCTTTTTTAATTTGGACCAACTTTATTTGTAAACCGCCTGGAGCAATAAAAATAATATGTAATTCTGTACAAGTTAATGCTCATTGCTCAAGTTTTAAAATTAATTAAGAAAGTGTACATTTTATATTAACGAGTTTTTATTTAAAGAAAAATGAAGGTTCAACTCCAATCTTTTGAGCTTACTACATCTAGACACGGATCTACCGTGAATATCAGAGGAAAAGCAACAAGATTACATCAAAGCCATGCCTGCAGTGCCCTCCTGCAAACTAGCACACCAGTCCTTTCACAAAGCAAGAAGATTATAGGAACGTCCCCTTTGACTGTTCATTGTAGCAGTCATCGTTACATTCTCATACATATTTCGTGTAAAAGCCTTGCCTTGCAGCCTTGGGTGTCTTTATTCATTCAGCCGTATTGCAGCAGCTTCAGAGGCATACCTTTGAGCAGCCAAGTGCAAGCTCTATTTATACAGGCTTGTACGTACTGTAGTTTAAGTTTGCGTAACTGAATAATGAAAATAACGCTCCGAGTAAGAAGGTCAATAAAGGAAAATAAATAAACAACTATGTTGGGGACGGTTGCCAATCTAAACAGATGCAGCTGAATACCAGTATTTTACGTGACTGGTTGCCAGAGTTTCCAGCTACTGACTACCTATAACGATTGTCAAAAATCTGCAAATGACAGTCGGAATCAACAGCGTAACGTGCTTTCCGAGGCACGGAGGAAATTCGGTATGTAATACCGATTACATACCGAATTTCCGGTCACCAATCAATGGATCAACCAATGCAAGCACGGCTTAACTTAAATATCGACCAAAGCAGCTGCCATTATTGAGCAACGACCTCCTCCATTATTATTATTTTACTTCATTTACTTATCTGAATCTCTAAATCTAAAAGTCATACCTGCACCGTATTGTATCTAAGTACAGGTACTTTAAAAGTGACCGCACCTTTGAATCAGGGATACTGCATAACATCTTTATCACTATATGGATCTACTATCGGTATGTATACAGATACCTATAACGCAAGCCCTGTCAACATGACAATGCTCAGGAGTAATCCATAACCTTCAAATTGAGATTATTTGCGCAGCAAATTGAACAGCTGAGTCCAATGGAAAAAGAATTTTACCCATGAATGAATGTATTGACGTGATGATGTATAGAAATACCTCCTGAAAATATGTAAGTGAAATCTGTCTGTAGGTATAGTACTGTTCAAGGAATTATAATTATCAATATATGTACAGCCACTAGCACAACCAGGTTACCCGAAACTGTAAAAAAATCCAAAACAACCTTGAAGCTCTAGCGATAAGTTGAAAATATATTTTAAAAAATGTCAAATTCTGGTAGCTTGATTTGCTGGACGTCTGAACTTCTCAATTCTGAAATCGATCATTAGACACGACGAGTAAAAACTACATTACAATATTTGGAGTAAATAATCCTAAAGATTACGCAAAAGGGTCAATTTAGGTAATGCCTAGGTAAAATAATTAAAGTAAAGTTAACTTAGGACGGTCGTGAGATTTTATCTCATCTGTACCTAATGGACGTTTACTTCTAAAATACTAGCATTAAGTTTAGTGTTCCTTGTTTAATACACACCTAGCCAATTCTAATTATCATAAACTAGTGTCCTTTAAATAACTTAAGGACAGTGAAATACAGTTAGAGCTGAGATGACAAATAATAGAGAAGCATGGAAATATAAAACATGATATAAATATTGTGGGATAAGGGCAGAATATTAAATAAATCCACAACCACTACTATTATATTCCGGTAATAGTCCTCCTGACCGTTTTTCGGCCACGGCGGCCAATCTCAGCGGAGATTAGCCATTTGCGCGGGAGGTATTATAGTGCAGGCGTGTGTGTGCAGGCACAGGTGCACACTCTGTTCCTTTTTCTCTCATAGTCCGATGGGACGGCAATCCGACACGACCGGAGAGAGATCAGGCGCAAGACCAACGGCTTTACGTGCTTTCCGAGGCACGGGGGGGGGGGGGGGGGTAATTTAACCGCCAACTTCCAAATATTCCGGCCAATATTCCGGTATCATGAAAATGATTCTCTTGCCATTATTCTAATTTATTTGGGGTTGCCGCATGTCTTCATCTTCCATACTTTTCTAATTACCTACTCGTCATCTCATCAGATCCTTTCTTTCTTGCCATATCATCCTAGACATAATCCATCCATCGTTTCTTTAGTCTTTCTCATATACATCGATATAATTTCCGCTATATTCAACAAAATAATATTATCAACATGTAAAACCCTGTTACCTTAGTTTACGAACTAATACGAAGTTTAGCATATTAATAACTCGCCGAGTTCTCAATTAGAGCCCTGCTTGTACCGCTATGAAGCTAGCGAGTGGTTTAATACTATATTAGTTTCATAATGCATGCACTTTGATGTTTAAACTGCAAGCGAAGAGAATGTACCGTTATTAAGATATTGTACCTATATTGTGATGTTGAAGATGCTCTAATTACATGTTAGAAAATGATTTTGTTGGAATAATATTATAATTTACTAGCTGATGCCCGCGGCTTCACCCGCGTGGATGTCGTTCAAATTATATACTAAAACCTTCCTCTTGAATCACTCTATCTATTAAAAAAAACCGCATCAAAATCCGTTGCGTAGTTTTAAAGATTTAAGCATATAGACAAACAAACAGACAAAAATAGCGACTTTGTTTTATACTATGTAAGAATTGAACAAAACGCACTAAGCTTACAACAGTCATTATATTGATTATCTTGTTATACTGAAGCGCCAGCATTGTTATAATACGCAAAACTGTTTATATCTGGTCCACGGTTATTATAAATGATGGAATGAAATGGGACGCTGTCACCTACTTCTGTGAAGCAGTCCTGCTAGCGAAGGAGGTGGCGGTCCGTGATGATGATGATGATGATGATGTATAACAACTTGTAGTTCGTTAATAGCAGGAATAATGCTAAGCCAAATTGCGCGCTAAGTGACGTCTATCAATTTCGGGCTCTTAAATATATTACCAAGAGGACGAAATGTAAGTTCCAACCCCTTCTCGCCTTGGGCAACTATTACTCCCACTAATTCTATAATAGGTACTCCAAGATCTTGCTCCAGATTATTCATACGATAATAATATATCGCTAGGGTTACAAGCTCCCACAATTAACAATATAATATGAACTAGTATTTGCGTGGCTGCGCGAGCTGCGCGCAGCTCGCGGGGCGTGAAGAGGGGGAGAGGGGGCGCTTTGAAAAATGATTTCGACTAACGCATTGCCCCTTTCAATGACTCTTAAAAAAAAATGTTCCAAGTCTCTTAACTTCCGAGATCCGCCTAAAGGGGGGGGGGGGTGAAGGGGGGCAAGGGGGTCAAATTTAAAAAATAGATTTTACTTCCCCGAGCCTCCTCTATACGAATCCGTAAACAAAACAGAACACGAGTTTTAAAAAAAGGGGTGAAGAGGGAGGGGGGGGCAGTGAAGGGGGGGAGAGGGGTAGCTTTGAAAAATGATTTCGACTAACGCATTGCCCTTTTCAATGAATCTGAAAAAAAAAATGTTCCAAGTCTCTTAACTTCCGAGATCCGCCTAAAGGGGGGGGGTGAAGGGAGGCAAGGGGTTCAAATTTGAAAAACGGATTTTACTTCCCCGAGCCTCCTCTATATGAATCTCACGTATGACACCACCTACCTACACCTACCTACCACCTACCTACCACCTACCTACTACCTACCTACTACCTACCTACTACCTACCTACTACCTACCTACTACCTACCTATCACCTACCTACTACCTACCTACTACCTCCTACTACCACTAAAAAAACATTACCCTAAAGTTTGCTTGGAGTTACGCTTCACCCACTCAACCTTCGTTACGCTAAGGAGGTCGCCGGCTCGCTTCGCTCGCCACCTCCCCCCTTCGCTCCACTCGGTCTCGCAGGTTCGCTCCACTCAGGACCTACCTACCACCGCAAAGCTATCATGACATTATCCCTACGCTACGCGGGTCGCCGGCTCGCTTCGCTCGCCCGCTCCCCCCTTCGCTTTACCGCTGTACCACCACCGGACAGGTTTCGACGCCTACTATAATATTTGTTCAAACACCTAATGGCTATCTCTAACCGTAACGAAGTTACAGCCCTTTTAATTTTAGGGGAGGTTAGGGAGGGGAGGGGAGGGTATACAAATTTCAACGCCACTCTATAGTTTTAGGTAAGAATCAAAATTTTTTTCAGTAGTAAAAAAGGGGTGAAGAGGGGGGGCATTGAAGGGGGGAGAGGGGGGGGGGTGAAGGGAGGGAGAGTGGGGAGCTTTGAAAAATGATTTCGACTAACGCATTGCCCCTTTTAATGAATCTGAAAAAAAAAATGTTTCAAGTCTCTTAACTTCCGAGATCCGAAAGGGGGGGGAGGGGTGAAGGGGGGCAAGGGGGTCAAATTTGAAAAATGGTTTTTACTTTTCCGAGCCTACTCTATACGAATCCCTAAAAAAAAACACGTAAAATTTCTTTATTTCCGAGATCTGCCTAAAGGGGGGGAGAAGGGGGAAAGGGGGGCCACTTTGAAAAATGATTTTAACTTTACCGAGCCCCCTCTATACGAATCCCTAAAAAAAAACACGTAAAGTCTCTTTGTTTCCGAGATACGATAGGGAGGGGGGAGAAGGGGGAAAAGGGGGGCCACTTTGAAAAATGATTTTTACTTTACCAAGCCTCCTCTATACGAATCTGTAAAAAAACAAAAATACGGGTCTCTTTGTTTCCGAGATACGATGGGGAGGGGGAAGAAGGGGGGGGAAAAGGGGGGGTTTGGCACTTTTCCCATACTCACGAGAGTTGCTTGTTTACGAATCTGTCAAAATATACCCACCTCCCCATCCACCATCTTGGAGAACAATTCTGTCAGTGAGTCAGTGAGTGAGTGAGTGGTAATCGAGCTTTATATAGTATAACTAGTATTTGCGTGGCTGCGCGAGCTGCGCGCAGCTCGCGGGGCGTGAAGTGGGGGAGAGGGGAAGTTTTGTAAAATGATTTCGACTAACGCATTGCACCTCTCAATGAATCTGAAAAAAAAAATGTTCCAATCCAGCTCGCGGTACTACCTACCTACACCTACCTACTACCTACCTACACCTACCTACACCTACCTACACCTACCTACACCTACCTACACCTACCTACTACCTACCTACTACCTACCTACTACCTACCTACACCTACCTACACCTACCTACACCTACCTACACCTACCTACACCTACCTACACCTACCTACACCTACCTACACCTACCTACACCTACCTACACCTACCTACACCTACCTACACCTACCTACACCTACCTACACCTACCTACTACCTACCTACACCTACCTACTACCTACCTACACCTACCTACCTACACCTACCTACTACCTACCTACACCTATCTACTACCTACCTACACCTACCTACTACCTACCTACCAACTACCTCCTACTACCACTAAAAAAACATTACCCTAAAGTTTGCTTGTCGTCGCCCCTGAGTTACGCTTCACCCACTCAACCTTCGTTACGCTAAGGAGGTCGCCGGCTCGCTTCGCTCGCCACCTCCCCCCTTCGCTCCACTCGGTCTCGCAGGTTCGCTCCACTCAGTACCTACCTACCACCGGAAAGCTATCATGACATTATCCCTACGCTACGGGGGTCGCCGGCTCGCTTCGCTCGCCCGCTCCCCCCTTCGCTTTGCCGCTGTACCACCACCGGACAGGTTTCGACGCCTATTATAATATTTGTTCAAACACCTAATGGCTATCTCTAACCGTTATGAAGTTACAGCCCTTTTAATTTTAGGGGAGGTTGGGGAGGGGAGGGTATACAAAATTCAACGCCCCTCAAATAGATTTAGGTAAGAATCAAAAATTTTTTCAGGAGTAAAAAAGAGGTGAAGAGTGGGGGGGGTGTGAAGGGGGGGAGAGGGGGGGGTTTCTAAAAATGATTTCGACTAACGCAATGCCCCTCTATATGAATCTGAAAAAAAATTCGTTCCAAGTCTCTTAACTTCCGAGATCCGCCTAAAGGGGGGGTGAAGGGGGGCAAGGGGGTCAAATTTGAAAAATGGTTTTTACTTCCCCGAGCCTCCTCTATACAAATCCCTGAAAAAAACACACGTAATGTCTCTTTATTTCCGAGATCCGCCTAAAGGGGGGGTGAAGGGGGGCAAGGGGGTCAAATTTGAAAAATGGTTTTTACTTCCCCGAGCCTCCTCTATACGAATCCCTAAAAAAACACACGTAATGTCTCTTTATTTCCGAAATCCGCCTAAAGGGGGGGTGAAGGGGGGCAAGGGGGTCAAATTTGAAAAATGGTTTTACTTCCCCGAGTCTCCTCTATACGAATATCTAAAAAAAAACACGTAAAGTCTCTTTGTTTCCGAGATACGATAGGGAGGGGGGAGAAGGGGGGGGAAAAGGGGGGGTTTGGGACTTTTCCCATACTCACGAGAGTTGCTTGTTTACGAATCTGTCAAAATATACCCACCTCCCCATCCACCATCTGGGAGAACAATTCTGTCAGTGAGTGAGTCAGTGGTAATTTAGCTTTATATAATATAACTAGTATTTGCGTGGCTGCGCGAGCTGCGCGCAGCTCGCGGATCGTGAAGAGGGGTAGAGGGGGAGCTTTGAAAAATGATTTCGACTAACGCATTGCCCCTTTCAATGAATCTGAAAAAAAAATGTTACAAGTCTCTTAACTTTCGGGATCCGCCTAAAGGGGGGAGAAAGGGGGCAAATGGGGCAACTTTGAAAAAGGTAGGAGGGGAAAATGGGGCAAAAAGGGGAGGTTTTGCACTTTTTAGCTACTCATGAGAGTTACATATACGCTTCACCCACTCAACCTTCGCTTTACCGGTACCACCACAGGATAGATTTCGACGCGTACTATAATACGCTACGGAGGTCGCCGGCTCGCTTTGATCGCCACCTCCCCTATGTTGCCAGCTAGTCAAAGTCTTCATTCTAAAAGTCTTTAGTTTTACTTTCATGTTTTTGGGCAAAAACTGGGAAAATACCCTAAAAATGGTTTTTTTTTTGCAACAGGCAACATTAATTACTTAACGAAATACACAACCGGGACAACACAATCCGGTCAGAAGGTGCCGGCTGTCCCATTTATCGTGTTGAAAATTTGGATTTTTCATCATTTTTCCAAGATCCACCATACTGTCCGCCATCTTGTTTTTCTGAAATGTCACAATTTTTCTGAAATATCGAAGATACAAGCTACCGACTGGTGTACATGGTGTTGCCAAGTTTTAAATTTGGTAGAACAAAAGAATTCGCCAAAGTCGGTTCTAATCCGAAAATTCAAGCCCCAATGACTCTCGGGGTTGCCAGCTGAAAAGAATGAAAATGGTCAAATGTCATTTGAAGCACCCGATTCTTGGTGTTTATTTAAAATTTTCATTCAAAATGTCGTTCTATTCCAATAATCATGTTTTTGGGAAAAAATCTGGGAAAATACCCTAAAAATGTGGAAAATTTTTGCGTAAGGTAACACTCCACAACAAAGTACACAATCGCTTCATACAACACAATCCGGTCGGGGGATGCCGGCTGTCCCATTTATCGTGTCGAAAAACAGGATTTTTCATCATTTTTACAAGATGGCCGCCACACTGTCCGCCATCTTTTTTTTCTGAAAAATCATAATTTTTCTGAAATTTCAGGGATATAGGCCACCAACTGGTGTACTTGGTGTTGCCAACTTTTGAGTTTAGTAGAACAAACTAATTCGCCAAAGTCGGGTCTGACCAAAAAATTCAAACGCCAATGGCTCTCGGGGTTGCCAGCTGAAAGTGATGAAAATGGTCAAATGTCATTCGGGGAACCCCATTCTTGGTGTTTATGTAAAATTTCGATTCAAAATGTCGTTATTTCTACTTTTCATGTTTTCGGGGAAAATCTGGGAAAATACCCTAAAAATGGGGAAAATTTTTGCACCAGGCAACACTCGTCAACAAATCAGACAACCGCTTGGTACAAAGCAATCCAGTTGGGAGATGCCAGCTGTCCCAATTATCGTGTCGAAAATTGGGATTTTTCGGCCTTTTTACAAGATGGCCGCCATGGAATCCGCCATCTTGTTTTTCTGAAAAGTCATAATTTTCCTGAAATATCAAGAATATAGGCCACCGATTGGTGTAGTTGGTGTTGCCAACTTTTGAGTTTGGTAGAACAAACTAATTCGCCAAAGTCAAAAAGTCCCAAAAATTAAAAAGTTCAATATTTTTTGGGGTTGCCAATTAAAACGAACCAAAATGGTCAAATGTCATTTGGGGGACCCGAATGTTGCCGGCTAGTCAAAGTCTCTATTTAAAATGTCATTATTTCTACTTTTCATGTTTTTGGGGAAAATCTGGGAAAATACCCTAAAAATGGGGAAATTTTTTGCACCAGGCAACACTCGTCAACAAAACACACAACCGCTCGGTACAACTCGAACCCGTCCGATGTTGCCAAGTACCCGAAAAATGGATTTGAAAAAAATCGAAAAATCCAACTTTTTACAAAATGGCCGCCGCAGCGTCCTCCATCTTGGATTTTCACAATGTCATAATTTTTCCCAATTGCCATTGAAATTACCAACAAATTGGCAGACTTTTCGTTGGCGGTTTTAGAATTTGGTAGAAGAAAACAATTTGTCAAAGTCGAGTGAAAAAAGTCGACAATTTCAAAACGTCATAGCGCGGCCGCCATCTTGTTTTTTTTTTTTTTTTTACTTTTTTTTTAAATGCTTTTAGATTTCGTATAGGACCTCTGAGTCGAAATTCATCCAAGTCTTTCCCCCACCGTAATCGGAAATGGACTCGCCCACCATCTTGGATTTGAACTTTCCCTATAATTTTCCTCTACTCGATTGGTCAGATTACACATTTTTGCAAAACATACCCCTAACCCATCTCTCACCCATTCCGAGAAACGACATGTCAATGAGTGAGTGGCTTTGTAGTTTTATATAACTACTAGTATTTGCGTGGCTGCGCGAGCTGCGCGCAGCTCGCGAGGCGTGAAGGGGGGAGAGGAGGAGATTTGAAAAATGATTTCGACTAACGCATTGCCCCTTTCAATGACTCTGAAAAAAAAAATGTTCCAAGTCTCTTAACTTCCGAGATCCGCCTAAAGGGGGGGGTGAAGGGGTGCAAGGGGTTCAAATTTAAAAAACGGATTTTACTTCCCCGAGCCTCCTCTATATGAATCTCACGTATGCCACCACCTACCTACAACTACCTACACCTACCTACTACCTACCTACTACCTCCTACTATCACTAAAAAAACATTACCCTAAAGTTTGCTTGGAGTTACGCTTCACCCACTCAACCTTCGTTACGCTAAGGAGGTCGCCGGCTCGCTTCGCTCGCCACCTCCCTCCTTCGCTCCACTCAGGACCTACCTACCTCCGGAAAGCTATCATGACATTATCCCTACGCTACGGGGGTCGCCGGCTCGCTTCGCTCGCCCGCTACCCCCTTCGCTTTACCGCTGTACCACCACCTGACAGGTTTCGACGCCTACTATAATATTTGTTCAAACACCTAATGGCTATCTCTAACCGTTATGAAGTTACAGCCCTTTTAATTTTAGGGGAGGTTGGGGGGGGGAGGGTATACAAATTTCAACGCCCCTCAAATAGATTTAGATAAGAATCAAAAAATTTTTCAGGAGTAAAAAAGAGGTAAAGAGGGGGGGGGTGAAGGGGGGGGGTGAAGGGGGGGGGGTGAAGGGGGGGAGAGGGGGGAGTTTCTAAAAATGATTTCGACTAACGCAATGCCCCTCTATATGAATCTGAAAAAAAATTCGTTCCAAGTCTCTTAACTTTCGAGATCCGCCTAAAGGGGGGGTGAAGGGGGGCAAGGGGGTTAAATTTAAAAAATGGTTTTTACTTCCCCGAGCCTCCTCTATACGAATCCGTAAACAAAACAGAACACGAGTTTAAAAAAAAGGGGTGAAGAGGGGGGGGGGGGGTCAGTGAAGGGGAGGAGAGGGGTAGCTTTGAAAAATGATTTCGACTAACGCATTGCCCCTTTCAATGAATCTGAAAAAAAAAATGTTCCAAGTCTCTTAACTTCCGAGATCCGAAAGGGGGGGTGAAGGGGGGCAAGGGGGTCAAATTTGAAAAATGGTTTATACTTCCCCAAGCCTCTTCTATACGAATCTCTAAAAAAAAACACGTAAAATCTCTTTATTTCCGAGATCCGCCTAAAGGGGGGGTGAAGGGGGGCAAGGGGGGCCACTTTGAAAAATTATTTTTACTTTACCGAGCCTCCTCTATACGAATCCCTAAAAAAAACAAGTAAAGTCTCTTTGTTTCCGAGATACGATAGGGAGGGGGGAGAAGGGGGGGGGAAAGGGGGGGGTTTGGGACTTTTCCCATACTCACGAGAGTTACTTGTTTACGAATCTGTCAAAATATACCCACCTCCCCATCCACCATCTGGGAGAACAATTCTGTCAGTGAGTCAGTCAGTGGTAATTTAGCTTTATATAATATAACTAGTATTTGCGTGGCTGCGCGAGCTGCGCGCAGCTCGCGGTACTACCTACCTACACCTACCTACTACCTACTACCTACCTACACCTACCTACATCTACATACACCTACCTACCTACTACCTACCTACACCTACCTACTACCTACCACCAACCTACACCTACCTACAACCTACCTACCTACACCTACCTACACCTACCTACACCTACCTACACCTACCTACACCTACCTACACCTACCTACACCTACCTACACCTACCTACACCTACCTACACCTACCTACACCTACCTACACCTACCTACACCTACCTACACCTACCTACACCTACCTACACCTACCTACACCTACCTACACCTACCTACTACCTACCTACACCTACCTACCTACACCTACCTACTACCTACCTACTACCTACCTACACCTACCTAGTACCTACCTACACCTACCTACTACCTACCTACACCTACACCTACCTACACCTACACCTACCTACACCTACCTACACCTACACCTACCTACACCTACACCTACCTACACATACCTACTACCTACCACCTACCTACTACCTACCTACTACCTCCTATTACCACTAAAAAAACATTACCCTAAAGTTTGCTTGTCGTCGCCCCTGAGTTACGCATCACCCACTCAACCTTCGTTACGCTAAGGAGGTCGCCGGCTCGCTTCGCTCGCCACCTCCCCCCTTCGCTCCACTCGGTCTCGCAGGTTCGCTCCACTCAGTACCTACCTACCACCGGAAAGCTATCATGACATTATCCCTACGCTACGGGGGTCGCCGGCTCGCTTCGCTCGCCCGCTCCCCCCTTCGCTTTGCCGCTGTACCACCACCGGACAGGTTTCGACGCCTACTATAATATTTGTTCAAACACCTAATGGCTATCTCTAACCGTTATGAAGTTACAGCCCTTTTAATTTTAGGGGAGGTTGGGGAGGGGAGGGTATACAAATTTCAACGCCTCTCAAATAGATTTAGGTAAGAATCAAAAATTTTTTCAGGAGTAAAAAAGAGGTGAAGAGTGGGGGGGGGGGTGAAGGGGGGGAGAGGGGGGGAGTTTCTAAAAATGATTTCGACTAACGCAATACCCCTCTATATGAATCTGAAAAAAAATTCGTTCCAAGTCTCTTAACTTTCGAGATCCGCCTAAAAGGGGGGAGAAGGGGGGCAAGGGGGTCAAATTTGAAAAATGGTTTTTACTTCCCCGAGCCTCCTCTATACAAATCCCTAAAAAAACACACGTAATGTCTCTTTATTTCCGAGATCCGCCTAAAGGGGGGGAGAAGGGGGAAAAGGGGGGCCACTTTGAAAAATGATTTTTACTTTACCGAGCCTCCTCTATACGAATCCCAAAAAAATAACTCGAAAAGTCTCTTTGTTTCCGAGATACGATAGGGAGGGGGGAGAAGGGGGGGGAAAAGGGGGGGTTTGGGACTTTTCCCATACTCACGAGAGTTACTTGTTTACGAATCTGTCAAAATATACCCACCTCCCCATCCACCATCTGGGAGAACAATTCTGTCAGTGAGTGAGTCAGTGGTAATTTAGCTTTATATAATATAATAATTCAAATGAAACCGAAATGGGTTTCACCCTTCTTTTCACTGAAGCGGGTATATAAAGCTTGCTTAGCAGCTTTCTTTTTTGGTTTATTATTCAATAAAACAGAATGAGGAAAATTTTACTACTATGAAAAGCCTTAGATGGATAACACTAGAAGGCGACCAAAGAAACTATAGAAGGACAGTTGTCGCACAGTTGCATGAAGGATGATATGTCTAGAAAGGAGATGACTGCTGAGATAGTGAGTAATACTGAAGTTTAGAAAAAGACAAATAAATTAGGCTAAGGGCAGGAGAAAGATGTTGATGACTTTTTCAATAAAACAAGTTATTATGGGAAAATAATATAAATTGAAAACAAGGATTTGGAGACGAGATAGGGCTAGGGGTTAGGAATTATTATCTAACTGCTAAGCAAAGGTCAACCAAACTTTTACTACGTATAAGTAATGACTTCTCGCTATAATATATAATCTGCTGGGGCTGCGGGTTGTTCGAAAGAGATATCACGACGCGCGAGATAAACTACAAAAATGCTTGAACACGGCTTAAACAAGTAATATTGTTCAGCAATCTCTTGGTACGTGATCGCAATCGGAACTAACGTACCTATCCATCTTTTTTTTCGATTTGGTTTCACGAACCCAAATTATCAACAACGCCCTTTAATCAATGTCATTCAGGTACCGAAAAATCCTTGTGTAAAGTGATGTATGGTGCAAACTGGATATTTTTAACTAAAACACCTTTTTCTTTGTTACAGGTAGCCCCAAACCTAATAGAATTCGTGAAATCACCAGTGAACATCATAGATTTTATAGCTACCCTAAGTTTTTACATGGATGTCGTGGTGGAATTGACAGTGGTCCGACAGTATGTGGACAAAGCTGACATTCTGGAGTTCATCTCCATCATCAAGATCCTCAGGCTGTTCAAGCTGACGAGGCACAGTCCTGGGCTGAAGATCCTGGTGCATACCTTCAAGGCTTCGGCGAAGGAGCTGACCTTGTTGGTGTTTTTCTTGGTGCTCGGCATCGTGATATTTGCGAGCCTTGTGTATTATGCTGAGAAGTCTCAGGTGAGTTTTACTTTACTTTGTTTTATAAAAACGTAATTTTTAGAACTATTTAGACGCTACGCCTCTAACATCGCGGTGGCGTACACATAATTATGATCGTATTGAATTAATTTGTGCCTGTGATAATCACAGGACGTTCCACTCACTTTTTAGGTCCTCCAATGTTCAGGTCCACTTTGTATTTATATTTCAGCAAATTAGTCATGCACTGGGATTTGTCAAAAGGTGTCTTTTTCTCAACAAAAAGCCGTCAAAATCGAAGAGAATTAAATAAGAGACCTAGAACAAATTCTACGAACACAAAAATCAGTATAGCCATACCATAGTTTACCTTTAAAAGCGAAACCGCAACACAATACCGCTACTCAAATAAACCAATACAAATAAACAATACCGCACACACGTGCCAGCTATCTATTCGCTCATATTGCTCAAATAATGAACAGCTCGATCACAATGCATCACCCCTGTCGATGTCGAATGGAAGCGAACTTTCCTTTTGTTACCTCTGTCATTATTTCCGATGAACGATAGTTCGGTTAACGACGAAAAGTTGATGGATTTTTGATTAAGGTATATTAATAGAATGTAAATAATTCACGAATAAATGTTTCCTGACACTTTAGTTAGTGTTTACCGAAACAAGTGATAACACTTTATCACTTGCTTCGACTTTGAGACCAATGACTTAGTATTCCGACGGTCAGACCATTGATCATCGCTGCTACTTAAGTAGGTACTATTACTACGATTAACACCTGGATTTTAAACTGATATTAGTACGGTCTACTATTTAAAGTACAACTATAAACTAGTCCTAGACCTATACAATCTTCTCTCTGATATCGGGGCGAGTTCTTTAAAAATGTACACCTTTTTTTTGGTGGTTGGGATATTTGGACAGAGCGAAAGGGAGTGTCAGACTTCTATTGACTAAAAACCACCCCTGTACCTTCTTAACCCTTGTGCCGAGGCCGTGGTATCTCTTTCAAACAACCCGCAGCTTTCAGTAATGTTTAGGTAGAGTATAGCAA
Organism: Diarsia dahlii; assembly: GCA_949775195.1. Taxonomy (NCBI): domain Eukaryota; kingdom Metazoa; phylum Arthropoda; class Insecta; order Lepidoptera; family Noctuidae; genus Diarsia; species Diarsia dahlii. The sequence continues at coordinate 18,548,793 of OX459211.1, forward strand.
CTTCATAACATCAAATAAATAGAAAATTTAGTTTACAAATAGGTACATTTCGATGAATTATATACTTCTGTATAGAAAGCGTTCTACTCCTTGGTACATTACCAAGAACTGGAAGGCCTTGTCTTGAATTACCTACCTACTCGGCAGTGTATACCTAATAGCCTGATTGCCTCAATACGGAGAACCTCTAGTTTGCGTAACATTGAATGGTAGGCTTTGTTTACTCAATACTATGTGTATTTGTACTAGATGGAAATCCAACCGTGCATGAAAGATTCAAGACAGTAGGTGTTCTGAGATTTGAGGAAAATACAATGTTTCAGTTTGTTTAAGCACAATGCTTAAAAGGGGTTTAAAATTGTTTCATCATCATCATCATTAGCCTATAATGTTCCCACTGCAGGGACTCAGGCCTCCTCTCTCAGAGAGGTATGGGCTATAATCCACCACGCGGGCCCAGTAGCGGCCCCGACTTACGAACAGTAAGGCTGTTCGTAAGTCGGGGCCGCCACCGCTGGGCCACCGCTGCTCTCAAAATTGATTACATGAAAACAATTTTACGAATATGATAACATAAAAATAATATCACCCCTGTCATCCTCGAAGGCTTTGGCAGTGGTGTACCCATTAGTACACCCAGAATTTACCAGTTATGTTTAAGTCCAATGGAAAAGGGGCCAATCGCCAATAACCGCCATAAATCCAGACTCAGTAGCTGCTTAGATCTACCTGATGGAAAAACCTAATAATACTTTGCTCGACCTGGGAATCACACCCAGGACCTCTTGCACAGCTGTTGCGCTTGCAACCACTAGGCCAACGAGCCAGTTAAAAACTTGACCCTGATTCTAATTTGGGCCGAACACCAATAAATAAATGTCATCGTAAAACAGTAAATATAAGACATAGAGATTTTAAAATCCCTCCACTATATTCAAAATACAGGAGAAATGCAGTCCAATCACAGTGTGTCGGAATACCAAACGCGAGTTTCTTTTGTTAGTTTGCCAAATAATTTCGGGCCATGTATTCGGTGTATCGTTGCACAAAGACGGTGTTGCGTATTGTTGTAGTATTGTAGTTATGTGTGTTCATATAGTGATATTCGTATGTAAGTCTATGATATTGTATATGTACCTATTTAAGAATAATATAATAGACTAGCGGACGTCACGCGGTTTCACCCGCGTAGTTCCCGTTCCCGTAGGAATACAGAGATAAAATAGTAGTCTATGTCACCCGGGATGAATGTAGCTTTCTAATGGTAAAATAATTTTTAAAATCGGTTCAGTAGATCCCGAGATTACCCCTTACAATTTAACAAATATACAAACACACAAACTTTACTTCTTTATAATATTATTATATATTATATTATATATTATATAATATATTATATTATATATTATATTATATATTATATTATATATTATTAGTATAGATAGTATAGATGAGGCCATTGTAAACCAGTTGTTGCAGCATCCCTGCTGTGGGAACATTATAGGCCTGTGTCCCCGCATTATAGTGGAGGCCGGTGGGGTCTCTTGAATGGGGCTACAATCCACCACCAAGAGGGTGGAGAGAGGGGGGGGGAGGGAGGCCCAGCGTGGGTTGGTAGAAGTCACAAATGTCTTCGAATTTTTTGGTTCTAAGACATGCCGGTTTCCTCACTATGTTTTCTTTCAACGTTTTGAGAGCAGTGGTGATGAAACGTGTAATTTATTAGACAAAGTAAGGCGCCTGCCTGGGTTCAAACCCACAACTTACTGTTTGTAAGTCAAATAATAATCCGTCCGCGCATCTAAAAGCACGTTTACCCGTTGGCTGTGATTTGCAAATCTTTGGCAGTCGTTACAAGTAGTCAGTGACCTGAAAGTCTTACATTTACAACCAGTCTTACCAATGGGTATTGCTAAACACTGTAATAACTAGTTTGGGGTCCAATGGAAAAAGAAGACATGTTGCACTGACCCCAAATGAATTAGGATAAGGGCAGGAGAATGATGATGATGATGAACTAGGTTGGGGAGGTTTGAAAGGTAATCGCTTTATGTACAGTGAAACTTGGTTAAGTGGGACCTGGATAAGTGAGAAACCTCCATAACTGGAACTCATGCTGAGGTCCCAACACTTTGGCCTGGATATCTGAGAAACTGTGTAAGTGGAATACCTGTTTAAGTGAGACAAATTTTCAGGTCCCTTGAGGTCTCACTTAACCAGGTTTCACTGTATAACCCTCCTATTGGGCTTCGCCGCAGTCGGGTAAAAATACTGGTATTCAGGGGCATCCGGTTACACTCACTATTACAATTAATAATTTTGTCGGTATGCGGTACTGTGTTTAATCATGCAGGCATATCCCGTCGCGCTCAATCAGCCATTGTTACTGAAAAGGTTAGTTTGTTCCGGTACCTAACGCATCGATCATTTGTCTCGTTTTTCTTTTGTAATCAAAATCAGAATAGGTTGTAGGTATGTCCTATTTGGCGCAGCCGTGAGATACACACTCTTTTTCGTGTTTAGTTCTTAGTTAGTTGGTGGTTTTTATTATTTTTAACCGACTTCCCAAAAAGGAGGAGGTTCTCAATTCGATTGGTATGTTTTTTTGTTGTGTGCACTTGTGGCATGTGCTATGTGGCTATTTTTAATTTCATAGGTAGCGGAAAAAAACTGCCGTTTGTTATTTTATGGCTTCATTAGTAAGCATGCATAAAGAACTTATGAAATCATTTAAAATATTCATGCAGATAATCCGATAATTTTTCATCTTTCTGGTCCATTTATTATTATAACCTTTATAGGATTTATATTATTATGTACGTCTTTATATTAATGCGTTACATAGAGTAAGTACACTTTATCCAAGTGTTCAATTAAAAAAATCCTCTGGAACTCGAAAGTACAAACCAAACTCAATTACTTTACCCACTTTACCCGCATTTAATATACCATTATAATTTCATGAAAATTGCATAATATCACCGTTTCCACGAAAACAAAGTGATTATGGCCACAAAATGGCTACTTCGCTGGAACTCTGTATAAATTGCTGAAAATTTTATTGCATTCATAATTTCCATTTTCATGAAGCTCTTGAATATAATGTCAGGAAATATTATGATGAGACTATTTGGTGGTCGTGGTTTTTAAAAGCGGTTTTGGAAGGTTTGCTGCACGCGGCGGCGACCTCTCGCGTCGGGCCCTGGTGCAAGCCATGGTCCGGGGCGAAGAGGAATGGGACGCCGTCGCCTCCTTCTGCGAAGCAGTGATGCTAGTGAAGGAGGTGGCGGAACGAGAGAGGGAGAGAACCTCTCAACGTCCCAGCCGCCGCGGAAGGCGCTCCGGGCGTCGGGGGTCACGCGATGACCTCTGGCCACCGTAGACGCGGGCCTGTGGACGGTGAGTAACGGGCTAGCTCGCCGTCCGGCCGTCGTCATGACGGCAACAGACCGTGTCGGCGGCGCGTACGTGTTCCACGCGCGCCTCAAAGAGATGTCAGCAATATGGAAGGGTTGTCAATCCACAGCCCGACGCTCGTCGGGGCTGTGGATTGTCGAAAGGTTAACGCGGCTCCGACACAAGGGCGAAGAAGGAACATGGGTTTGGTTTTTAGTCAGTAGAAGTTTGACACTCCCATTCGCTCTGCCCAAGAGCGGGGGAGTTATTCGATGATTTTCCACCCACCAAACAAAAAAAAAAAGGGTTTGCTGCATCATCATCGTACTACCCTTGTCCCGTTCTATTTGGGGTCGACGAGACACGTTACACGTTACGACAAGACGCACGGTGTCATTTAAACCTTTCTCTTTCATACGGTTTGTTGCTACCCATATTTTTTAAATAATAATATTCAAATATCAAGACAATATCCGCTTTCGACAAGAGCTTTGCAAAAACAACTATAAGTAGCAGTAGCACGTTTTCTTCAAAGTTGATTATCAAGGACTCCGAAGGTTTTGACAGCCCCTGGAACCAACTAACCACGGTTGTTAATCGGATAGATGATTATGAGCAGCACTTTCGTAATGAGAAGAAACAAAAAGCTACTTACCCTAATCGCTTAATACCGTCTCATGGCAAACCATGAAATGACCCTTGAAATTAACTCCATTAAAATTCCATATTCCCTCCATTACTAAACCTTTCAAATCTCCATTATCCGTAATTGAAATATCATGAAAACAAACGATCCATTACAAAGTGTAATCGCTGAAAAACTGATAAAAAACGCGCCTCTGAATATCACCTTTGCACTGTATATAAGTGGGCGAAAAACGACTGAATTTCAGCTATCAAGCGGAACCGAGAGCCCACTGAAAGTTAATTGACTGTCAATTCGTTCAGCTGAAAAAAGTTGAAAACTCAGATGATTGAAAGGGGAGATACCTACGCAAATCCGGAGTTTTTGTAGTCAACTGGAGGCTTTAAGCTTGGATATCAAACAGTATTGCCAGTCCATGTGGGATTATGTCTGTCAGTGATGCCACAGTACTGAGGCAATTCTAGTGAAGAATAGAAATTCAAGTCTGCTGTTTTTCTCTTGTTTTTTTCACTGGTCACGGGAAACCATCGTGAATACCTGTCTCGTAAAAAAATGATTTCATTTCAAATATTTTCTAAAATTTTTCATAATATACTGTCAGAGCTATAACAGGAGCAACTTTTTATAACCAATCAGAACTTAGTGGATCCTATCGAGGCTATGGTTTTATGTGTGATAAAAAAAGGCAAAATAAGCTTATTTTTTTACTACACTTAAGAAATACCTGATTACCTGCTCCACCTTATTTCTACGATCCAAGTTTGCGCGCACTCATGACTATGCATACCGGGCAATTCAGTTTATGATCGAAAACATATCAATTAAGTCTCGCAGCGAGTGAATGGCCGTAAATTATTTTGAAAACAAGTCAACCGTTTTAATATGCATGTTTTTCAGCCAGTATTTTGATTATAAAGGGAATGTTTTCTGCTCAAAATAACAAGCCTTTATTTACCGCAAACTCGTGAATGCTAAGTAAAAAAAATCTGTTAAATCAGCGTGATTTTTTTGTACAAGAGCTCTTTATACAAGACTAGCTGATGCCCGCGGCTTCACCTGCGTGGATGTCGTTCAAATTATATACTAAAACCTTCCTCTTGAATCACTCTATCTATTAAAAAAAACCGCATCAAAATCCGTTGCGTAGTTTTAAAGATTTAAGCATACAGACAAACAAACAGACAAAAATAGCGACTTTGTTTTATACTATGTATGTAAGGATGTAACATTATAACATGTAAAAGTTCTCATGTGGTGACTGAGACTCAGACATACTCCGCCTTATTACAAAACGTAGTTAAACCTGGTTTAACTTAGACTTGGTTTATGTCGCATGACGTCTCACTTCAATAATATTCAAATGAAAGTGACAGCAGGCGAGATAAACCAGGTCTAAGTTAAACCAGGTTTAACTACCATTTGTAATAAGGCGGAAAGTGTTCTATGACTTTTCATCATCATCATTTCAGCCAAAAGACGTCCACTGCTGGACATAGGCCTCCCCCAGGTGTCGCCACATTGACCGGTCCCGTGCGTCTCTCATCCAGCGGGTCCCCGCAATCTTGACCAGGTCGTCGGTCCACCTAGTGGGAGGCCTTCCAACGCAACGTTTTCCGGTTCGCGGTCGCCATTCAAGAACTTTTCGGCCCCATCGGCCATCCGTTCTGCGAGCAATGTCTGGCGATTCTTCGGGCTACGTCAGTAACCTTGGTTCTCAAGCGGATGTCCTCGTTTCTGATTCGATCACGCAAGGAAACTCCGAGCATAGCCCTCTCCATTGCCCTTTGGGTGACTTTGAGCTTTCTGATGAGGCCTATTGTGAGCGACCACGTTTCGGTCCCGTATGTAATCACTGGCAACACACTGTCACACTGGTCGTAGACTTTCATCTTGAGACACTGTGGTAAGTTGGACGAGGAGATACCGCGCTGCTTCCCGAACGCTGCCCAGCCGAGTCGGATTCGACGATTGACCTCTTCCTCGAAGTTAGATCTACCCAACTGGACCGTTTGTCCCAGGTTGACATAATCGTCCACAACTTCGAGTGTGGTGTCTCCGATCTTGATAGGAGTGGATGTTACATTATGACTTATAGAAATTCACAACTGTTTTTTTTACCATCCAATTGATTAGATTCTTATGAAGAAGACCATTTTTTCGGAATTTCGATAATGCAGTTCAGTTCGAGACCCTAGACGAGGAGTACCAAACAAAAAGAACTTGTCATTGTTTGTGTGTAGTGCTTGATTATCGAAACAAATGTTTGTTAAGTCGACACACCCCTTAATTTGCCAAATTAAACATTACCATCACTATTCGATGAATTGATTTGAAGTCGATTGTCAAATGTTCATGCTACCAATTTTGCGATTCAAATTCGAATTTCAACTTTGTCTCTGCACTATTGCATTGCCATCAGCGATGCCTGTTCTTCATGATTTTGTTCGCCTAATACTTTTTTTTCTTGTTGCTTTTTGTTTCTCTCGTAACAAGCCTTAGTGAGTAAGAGAGAAATCAAAAAATAGCAACATCAACAATTAGTTTTTTTGTATCGTTGAGAGCAGATTGCATCGTATAAAAACAATAACACAAAATTCATTCTCAGCTCCGAACAATTTCTTTTACAAAAATCGTGACGATAACAATACAAAAACGGTGACTAAACAATTTTAGTTAAAGTTAGTGCTCCCGTTACTGGAAAAGTGATTAATTGAATTTTAGCTAACAATGTTAGGCACAAAACAATTTCTATTTTAGGAATATTCTAAGGAACCATGCCCCTGAACTTTTGTTAGGTAATTAGCTGAAAATATTTCCATTAAAATTGGCTCTATTACAATAATACGGCTAACTTTACACTGTTTATTTTTTATCTGCCTATGTACAAGTAGATTTAAACCTCTGTAGACAGTAAAAACCCGAAAAAGTTCACAACTGAAGAAAATATCATCATCTTTCTGCCCTTACCCCATGTCATTTGAGGTCGGCGCAACACGTTTCTTGCTTCCATTCTGTCCTGTCAGTCATCACGCTATCATTTCTTCCTTTTTCCTCCATATCACTTCTCACACACTCCATCCATCTCTTTTTTGGTCTTCGTCTCCCTCTCCATCCATCCACATTTATATTCATCACTTTTTTAGTCACATGCGATTTATGAAGAAAATTATACCCTAGCAAGATTAGCCCTGTAGTAGGAACATAAGTAGATCCGAATTGTCCGACAAAACTTGACCACAGATTGTTTTGTCCATCAATCCTGCAATAAAACCCGAACTCTGTTCATGATACCCACGCAGAGACTACATCAGGAGATAATTAAACCAGGCCCACATAATATAACCAGAAGTTTTTGTGTTTGTTCCACCCCTACACGCCATGTTTATGGCAAAACTTCTGGTCGCCATAAACATAAAAATTGGGAAGACAAACAAAAACTCGGTTACACTGTGTTGCGTGGCGGTGTTTACTTCACACTGTACACAATACACTGGGTGACATTATAAAAATATAGGGATGGAAAAAGTATCGATAGATTGATTTAAATATTACTTAGTACGTTTTTGGAGTTAAGTTTATGCTGATTTTGCCAGTATGACGTTTAGAAGGTGGTATTTTGCTTGCATAAAATAATATACCTGGAAAAGACCGGTCCCAGCGTCTTACATGCAGCGGATCCCCGCAACCCTACATTAGGTTATCGTTTTGCTGTCAACACTCCAAAACTTTTCGGCCACATCGGCCACCCAAACAGATTCAGATAATCAGTAATCCATGTAAAATAATTGCTAGATGTTCGTGACTGAAAATCTCAAGTGTGACTTTATCTGTCCGTGTCTGACATACCAAAATGATGACAAAAATGCTTATCATTGCGATCAGTTTCGCAAACTTTTTGTACTAGGTTTCCGTTCAGAGGCTCATAGTCCCTAGGATAGCATAGTCATAGTAACCAGCTGGTTGTTTTTATGACTAACCAGCTGGTGATAGCAATCTTTAAAAAATATCGATACCCTCCTAACGATACTTCCCTAACACTACGCAAGCCGAGCTCGCAGCTGTTATATTCCCGCCAAAGAATGCGTTCGGAAACTTTACCAATATGCCACCGGTATTGAAATTTTCCTTGGCAATGTACCTATTTTTTTTTTCAATGCGCTCGGTTTTATTATCAGCCTCGAGGTACATGTTTTACATAAGTAATACATAATATATTGGGGGTAATCTTCGTTGCTTGCTTATAGGACCATTTTTGAGTCAAATAAATATGAAACACGATTATTAATTTCGAAGTTTGGGAATGTTGCAACTGGGGTTAAAGTACATCACTAGCATAGTCGTTTCCTATGTGGGAATCGGTTGCCAGTCTAACCGGATGCAATTGCATACCAGCATTTAATATAGAGGAACATTTCACTGTCCAATTAATGGATCCCTTGGTGATATTGCAGCCGACTAAGCTATAGCTCAAAACATCACGCCTATAATACCTGAAGCGTTACGCAATTGTGTGCACAATTTGAAAGTTATATTTAAGAAGGTAGATCAACTATTTCGGGTTCATCGTTGTCAGAGTCCAAGTTCGGCATGGCGGAGGTGCGAAATAATAGTCTCAACACTGATTACAACCGCCTATTTATTTACTTCTAATAACAAATTAACAAAATCTCAAACGATCAAACCGATGGAAATGGATGAAAGTACGGAAACGCGGTAAGATCGATACAGGCGGGCAGAACGACCGTTCGCACTTGTGTCTCACCAAAAAGTCCCGTCCCTCAAGTCAAATGCGTCCAATGTCAACGTCAACCGACTGACAACTGACAGCTGTCAAACCAGACCTGCCACGCTCTGTATCGACCTGACCCAAGCTCACTGCTTGACGTTTCCGAAAAACGATGATAGATGGCGTTATTCTAAATTGTTAATCCATAACAACTCTAATTATTATTATTGTGCCTCGGTGTTGATTCTGCGACATATTTAAATCTCAAGAAACAGGAGCGAGCCTATTTCCATCAACCAGGCACTAGTTCAGACTCTGTGGCTGCTACTGTGAAATTCCTGGTAGGAAAAACGGCACCAGTTCAGATATCGTTGCTGCTACAAAGAAATTCCTAATGGGAAAACCTTATAAAACTTAGCCCGACCTGGGAATCGAATCGCACCTCACTCAACACTAGCACCTCTTCTTTAGAGCCGCTTGCGACCATTACACCAACGATATTATTATAACAGCCAAAAAATAACTTATCCTTTATGAAAATAAATAAGTGAAAGGGAAATAAATGGCCGCAAACATCACAGTTTGCAGACGGATTGTAATTTGTCCCTATTAGTAGACAGGAAAACTGTGCCGGCCATCCATTTACTTAATGAGTATTAATAATTCCCTTACGGCTCTTAAGCGTGGTGGGAGTGGAGTAATATTTATGTATTCTTATTGTTTGCTTGGATTTATCAATAGTACCATCGGTGGCCAAATTATTAGGGACAGTAATGAGATTTTTTAATTTTGGAGTTTACGTTGATTTGTGTAACAAGTAATTGGTTGTATTGTATTTAATTGGTATCTGTATTTTATTGGGATAATAAAAACTCCAAAAAATATACAAAACTGTTTATTATCAATGAGATAAAAAAAAAAAACAATATTTGGCAATGCCACCCTTTGCTAAAATAAGAGCTTCTATTATTAAACATTTATCTTCTATGCGTCGGGGCATACTCTCAATGCAATGTTTTGCATCATTATGATGCCATTCTCTGGTGAGTGTTTCAGTAAGTTGCCTTTTGATGGTGAGCATTTCTTTGGCAATCGCCCGTTTAGTGAGTTCCCACATGTTTAAAGTAATGTAGATGTCAAGTAATACCTTTTTTTTTGGATGTTTGGTTATCATCAAATGACTTCTCCCGCTCTCAAGCGCTGGGCAGAGTGGTAGGGAGTGTTAGCCTTCTACTGATTAAAATCCACCCATGTTCAGTCTTAACCTTTTGTGTCGAGGCCGCGGTATCTCTTTCGAACAACCCGCAGCCCTGACGGGGAAGTATGATGCCTCGCTCAAGAGTATGGTTTTTGGCTCCGTTTATGGGCAAAGGCTCTACCTTACTACAAGGGGACTAAACTAAACATAATGTACGTGTAATCTATATATATATACATATAAATAAAAAGACAATTCCTGACTGACTGACTGACTGACTGACTCATCAACGCCCAGACCAAACCCTTGGACCTAGAAAGCTGAAATTTTGCACAGAGGTTCCCTTTATAATGTAGACAAGGAATAAGGAAGGATTTTTTGAAATTCAACTCCTAAGGGAGTTAAATAGGGGATGAAAGTTTGTATGGAAAATCCTCATTTTCACGCGGGCAAAGCCGCTGGCAAAAGCTAGTGTTATAAGTAAGTAAGTATTATAAGGAACATACCTCTACCAGATACTTCATAAAAAATGGCGTGATGAGTAGTGTATTGAGTTCGTGATTGCATGACTTCTGAAACACTAAAGCTATCAAACTTATCAGTGGCCTGTTACATAAGAATTAGATGCATTTTTTTCGTATCAATTAAACTATAAAGAAAATATTCTCTAAGCAAACAGTTTAATCGTCGTATCGAATATAACTTGTTACATAAAAAAAGCGAAAATCCAATCCAGTTTCTTTAAAAGTAAACTAAAATAAGGTACCTTATTTCCTAATGGAATTAAAATCACTTTACTCCATCACTTAGAAACAAAAAGAAAAAAACTAACTAAAATAGATTGTATTACGTTGCCTGTAGGTAGGTACTAAATTGAACAACAAAATGGAGTAAAAATATGAGCATCTATTTAATATTGGAGCTTGGAAATATCGAACGTGTTACGTGTCTATTATTTTATATAATTTATAGTGTCGCAGAATATTGGGAACAATTTCTTGTGTAGGCTGAAGCAAATTGGTTAAAACTGAACGCAAGAGTTTTTGTGAGAAAATATAAGACCGCGTAGGTTGGTGTGTCATTATCATACTCATAATGTAACATCACGGCTCTATACCCAAAAAAGCTAGTCAGAGGTGGTGTACCTTTGAGGTCTATGTAGACTCTCATTTGACTAGTTATGAATATAGAGGGCATATATAAGGTCCCATTGAAGTAGTTGGACAAAATTTTAGAAATCATTCAGACCACCAAAATAATAATAATACCTACCTGCATTTAAGTACCTACTTATAAAGGATAAGTTAGTTCTAGAGTTCCGGTAATTTGTTATTTTAAGTAAAAAAAAAAAACATTTTATTAAGTCGGTTTTTTTGTTTAGATAATTATCTTTGGTTAGACGTACAGCCGGCTTAGCATGAACACCGAAGAAACGGGTTTTGTCTACGGAAGAATCGACAAAATGACAGATTGTAGACAGATTTCTATCGTCCTTAGCATGGCGATGTAGAAAGAAATGTTTCTATTCTTCAGCCGACAAGAGTCTTCTATGTCGACTAATGTCGAGCATGGCGACAGTTTTTTCTTGACTTTTGACCTAAGAGAGTAGAAATATTTCTTCTCAACAAATGTCAAATAGTCTACATCGCAAGGGACCTAGAGAAGTTTCTTTTTATCCATTTTAATTGTTTTTATTGAGATATTTTGATTTGAAAATATGTCGGAGTCCTACCGAAGCCATATCCTCAGTTTTCACGCCGTGAAAAACGTAAGGAAGTCCAAAAGGAACATTATACGATTGCTAACCGGGGCTTTCGGTCTACATGAATACGAGTACCTACGCCTCGGGAATTACAAAATTACTCTAGAGATGGTGCAGTTATGCAGTATTTGAGCCATGAGCTAAGCGAAGGGAAGGGGTACCTGTTCTCGTTAATAATAATAATAATAATAATAATCATTTTATTTCAGGCAACTAAGGCCCATAAGTAAAATACATACAATAAGAATACAGAAATAACAAACTAATACATAATTAACATTACACTTTAATTAAAACTAAACACGTAACATCGGCGTCGTGTTTCGCTGCGAGGTGTCGCGTAACCGTCCTCGGAAACGTCGGTAAACGACACCTTTCGGCCAAAAGTCCTCCTTCAAAAAGGTCTGAAGATGTTGGGTTGGAACACGCACCACAAATGAAAGTAAGAGTAGTGTTGTTAAAGTAAGTACAATACAGTTTATCGTTAAAGTAAGTACAATACAGTTTATATACGCCTCCAAACTAGCTTCTAAAAAGCAATAAGCAACCTTACCAGTGAATCTAACTATGACATAATATAATTTTCAGGTTTTTTGATCGATGAAAGTCCTGCTTAGAAGACTTACCAAAATATTTCTACTGACCTACCTACTGTCAGCAAATTTTAAAATTGATTGGACATTGCAGTATACAAGGTCAGTTCATTACCCTCTTAAAATACCCAAGTTTGAGTGGCCTGTAAGAAGCTAGTGTTAGCTAGATGAATAGATATGCAACTTCTGCTGTTTTAAATGAAACTGCAATGGATTGTGTTCTCAAACACTGAGGCAGGACGGTAGACAGTGACATCTGGCTACCACAGAAAATTCAGCCTCTCAAATATATTGTGAGCCATTGACTGTTCCTATGTAGGTACAATTGTTACCACTAGGTACCAAGGCACATCAAGCACAATTTCAGAAATAGACTTTGTGTTACCTCCGTTAATGTTTAGTATCATGTATCATGTTGAAAAGAAAATGGAGAAACCATTTTGATAAGTACATGAAACTGGATAACATATTAAAATAACAATCATTAGAATGTTTAAATATGTAAGAGATTACAGCTAAGAGAGGTCATAAGATTGCTTTTTTATTGATGAACATAAAATCAATAAACAATTTCAAGAAATATAATCAATTCTATTACTTCTAGATTGCAGATGCCGCCAACTTCAGAATACAATGTAAATGTCAATTTTCCAAGCAGGGTTCATGTCCAATTTATATTTAGTAATGGTTCTATCTTTCAGACAAATATGCAGACTACATAAATCCAGAATTAGGCAGAATTATTTACTTGGTAATAGGCCTATATATATATAGTACAAGGAGTAACAATACTCAAAATAATAACAGTAATTGTGTTTAAGTTATTTATTAATAATTTTTATATCAAATGAGTAACACAATATCTTAATTTCCGGGGTTGTTACATCTATTCTTCTTAATAATCCTAGTTGTTATCTGAAACACAAACACAACATTAATGTATTGTTGATTTGCAGGAGATCCAGGTTGGTTTGGAGCTTTGGTTCATGACATCAATTAGAAATGCTTAGCATAATACAGTAACAGAGTATACTAATGGCTACCATAAGGGGATCAGTTGGTGTCTAGGCATTGACAGACAGGAGCCACTATTATGCACCTGAGAAGGCATCAGCGCTGGTGTATGCACTGCACATTATATTATTATGCTATAATGCAACATTATTTTGTGTAAATAAAAACTGAATATTTCTGAATGGTGTTGTCTCATTTTCCTTTCCACCAGAGTATTCCTCTCCCAAAGGTTAACTTACACCCTGAAACAATTAAAACAATCATCATTATCATTTCAGCCAAAAGACGTCCACTGCTGGATATATAGGCATATTACAACAATTATGTTTACATATTTTTAGAACAAAGCAGAGCCGAGTAACGCCTGTATCAACTGAATTATTATGTTGTTTTGAACATCACATCAATAAATTTAAGTGAAAGAAAATCATTCACTTAATTTATTTATTTAACACATAAAGTCTGTGCCTCTGCAGGCACATTGCACATCATTAATAAATATGTTATATAAACTTACTAGAACATTAATTTCTTGTCTGCGCATCGGAAACACGAAACTCATTTCGTAGGTACGTTGCGTGCACGCAAACCTCTTCTTTGGGTAGGCCGCGTTTATTTTTGCATTGTCACAATGCAATTAACATAACAAACTACATCTTTCCAATGTGTAATTATTGTTTTAATAATAAAAATAGTTTTAAACTTTGTCAACAATCAAAACTCAACGCGTCGTCCGACAGATGAAAAATACGAGTACTTAATACGTTTTGTTGTTGCTTTGAGTTACGTTAAAAGTTATATTTTAAATTATAGTTCCGTAAATTGTAAGTGGTTATTATTGTAAATGAAATGTATTTTTTCTATTCCATTCAAGAGTTTTAAAAATTCGTGCATGTGACACATTTTTTTGGTTAACTAAACGCAATGTTATCGTAGGATTCATAGAATATCGACATCACTAGCTACTTCTCCGTTGCTATGGAAAGCAATTCTATGTCTATGTCTTGGAAGAAATGCGAGTCTACGTGGTGCGCCATGCTCGGGAGGAAGACTTTTCAAGTAGAATAGAAAGAGCTTTGTCGATTCTTGGAAGAATAGAGATAGAAACGCCATGCTAGGGGGGCTGAACGCCGTGTTAAAATTTGTCCACCTATTTTAATGGAACCTTATATTTATAATAGCGGGCTAGCAAAGAAGGGCTAGCCTGTTGTCATCAACTGGCTAACAAGAAAATTTCCTTCTCGGATCCAGAAATACTTTGTCCGCCTCCTATCCAAAATGTAAATCTACAGATATTTGAAAACAAAAAGATTGCCAGGTATTTAAACTACATCCGCCTTATTACAAAACGTAGTTAAACCTGGTTTAACTTAGACTTGGTTTATCTCGCATGACGTCTCACTTCAATAATATTCAAAAGAAAGTGACAGCATGCGAGATAAACCAGGTCTAAGTTAAACTAGGTTTAACTACCTTTTGTAATAAGGCGGCATAGATTTATAAAAAAAAATACCAATTTTGTTTCTCTTTGAACAAGTTTTACGCTCAATTATTAGACAATTTCTTAAATCGTTTGTTACTAAAATAGTTAACCTTATACCTCTAAATGCTATGTCAATTTAACTATGACAAACAAAGCGAGCAAAGCCACAAATAACGGCTAGTGCACACAACAAACAAATTGAAACTGCAATCAAAACATTTATTTTGTTCGCACTTTTTTTTTTTTTTTTTTTGGTGGGTGGAAAATCATCGAATAACCCCCCCGCTCTTGGGCAGAGCGAAGGGGAGTGTCAGACTTCTACTGACTAAAAACCAAACCCATGTTCCTTCTTCTTCGCCCTTGTGTCGGAGCCGCGGTAACCTTTCGATATCCACAGCCCCGACGGGCGTCGGCCCTTGCGGGCCCCTCCTTGCTGACATCTCTTTGAGGCGCGCGTGGAACACGTACGCGCCGCCGACACGGTCTGTTGCCGTCATGACGACGGCCGGACGGCGAGCTAGCCCGTTACTCACCGTCCACAGGCCCGCGTCTACGGTGGCCGGAGGTCATCGCGTGACCCCCGACGCCCGGAGCGCCTTCCGCGGCGGCTGGGACGTTGAGAGGTTCTCTCCCTCTCTCGTTCCGCCACCTCCTTCGCTAGCATCACTGCTTCGCAGAAGGAGGCGACGGCGTCCCATTCCTCCTCGCCCCGGACCATGGCTTGCACCAGGGCCGGGCGCGAGAGGTCGCCGCCGCCGATCGCCGCTACGAGAACACGGCGGGGCTCCGCCCAAGCAGGGCACGCCTCCACAGTGTGCTCCACCGTGTCCTCCGGTCGATCCTCGCAGTGGAAGCATCCGGGCGTTTCCTCCCGCCTGATTCGGTACAGGTACCTCCCGAAACACCCGTGTCCGGTGAGGACCTGCGTCAGACGGTAGGTGAGGGCGCCGTGGCGCCTCTCCAGCCACTCCTCAAAGAGGGGACTTACCGCCACTATCGTGGCGTGCCCTGCGCTGGGTTGCGACAGTCGCTGTCTCCATGCCGCCATGAGATCGCACCGGAGGTCTGTCCGCCGCGCAGCAATGTGCCGCGGCAGCAGAGTGACCCCCCGGTGAAGCGCCTCCGCGCGCCACTCACGTAGGCGCGCAAGGACTATCGCCTCCATATCCCACGGCGGCAATCCGGCAAGGAGAATCGCCGCCTCGCGGGAGATCGTGCGGTACCCGCGGACAAGCCTTACGGCCATGACCTTTTGGGGCGCGTTCAGGTAGTGGACGGCCCGCTTCCTCACGGCACGCGCCCACACCGGGGCCCCGTAAAGGGCCATGGACCGCACGATCCCCGCATACAGCCTACGGCAGGAGGCGTTTGGCCCCCCCAGATTGGGCAAGAGCCACCTAAAGGCAGCCGCGGCCCGCTCCAGTCTGGGAGCCAAACGTCGGAAGTGCTCCACGAAGTTCCACCGGCTGTCGAGGACGAGTCCGAGGTACTTTAAAGTACACTCGACGCCGATGGAAACCCCTCCCACCGATAGCTGGGATCCCGACGGTGGCACGTTCCCACGCCCATAGAAACACATGGCCTCGGACTTGTGAAGTGCCACCTCGAGACCCAGCTGCCGGATCCTCTCAACGACTATCGCAACCCCGCGTGTCATGTTCGCGGCCGCCGCCTCGTGCGACTCCCCCCGTGCCAGCACCAGCGTGTCGTCCGCGTAGCAAACGACGCTGACGCCGTCAGGGAGGTCGGCACGCAGCACCCAGTCGTAACCGATGTTCCACAGGGGCGGCCCCAGAACCGAACCCTGCGGAACACCGCACGACATCTCTCGCCGGTTCCATTGTCCGTCTTGACCAGGGTAGATGACAGCCCTGTCTGTCAGATAGTCCCCGACTACACGACGAAGGTAGGCCGGCACCCGGTGATACCGGAGTGCCTCCTTGATGCAGCTCCAGGGCATAGTGTTGAAGGCGTTGGCGATGTCGAGAGACACCGCCAAGACCACACCGCCCCGAGAGACCGCATCCCCCGTCGTGAGGGCTCTCACGCGCATGATGGCGTCCACCGTCGAGCGCCTCTTGCGGAAACCGAACTGGTGTTCCGCAAGATCCGGACCCATTCCCTCAAGGTGCTCGGCGAGGCGGTTTGCAATTACTCTTTCAAAGAGCTTGCCCACCTCGTCGAGCAGCACAATGGGCCGGTATGCGGACGGCGAGTCCGCAGGGCGCCCGGGCTTCTGAATGAGGACCAGCTTCCCCGTCTTCCAACGACGCGGGAACTGGCCTCTCTCCATGCACGCGCTGAAGAACCCCTCCAGTCGGGGCCCAAGAGCCTCTGAGGCCAGGGCCCAGGCTTTGCCAGGCAAGCCATCGGGCCCCGGGGCGGTATTTTTGGCCTTAAGCCTCCGTACCGCCACTCTCAGGTCTACCCCAGTCACCTCCGGAATGTCGTCATCAGATCCTGATTGGTCCGCTTCCGGCACCGCAGGTGGCGGAGCCATTGGCGGGGGACGATGCTCCCCTCGCGAAGGGAACAGAACGCTCACCACGTCCTCCACGAGCTCAGGCCGGAGACTCTGCGTCAGCGGGGGGCCCCGGGTGCGGAGTTGATTCCGCACCACCTTATAAGGGCGCCCCCACGGATCTCTGTTGAGAGTCTCCAGCATCTCCTCGCGGGCCTGATCCTTGGCCCGCCGACGAGCCTCGGAGAGGGCGGTCTTCGCCGCTCTGTACCCTTCATATAGCTCCGCCTCCACGGCTTCCGCATTCGGAGGACGAATGCGGCGCCTGCGATGCCTGGTGTACCGGCGCCGCGCCACCACACACTGCTGACGCAGGTGCGACAGCTCTTGCGACCACCAGTACACATGACGCCGGGCGCTTCCTGGCCGGACTCGGGGCATTGCCATGTCGCATATCTCGGACATGGCCTCCTGGAACCAAGCCGCCTCGGTGTTGACGTCGGCGGGCCTGGCTGGGGATGACCCCCAGGACCACACGATCGCGGCCTCCAGGAGGAGCTCCCGGTCCAGCTGCTTCAGCGCCCAACGCGGACCACTCGGGGTCTGCGGGACCGGCGCGCTTGAGGACTGGGCAGAGACCTCAAACCGGATATACCGGTGGTCGGAGTAGGTCTCCACCTCCTCCATGACGCGCCAGTCAGCGACACGCTGCGACAGAGCGGGGCTGGCGAACGAGATGTCCACCACCGACTCACCCCGCATCCGCACACACGTGGCCACAGAACCCCGGTTCAGGATGTCCAGGCCTGTTTCCAGAGCCCAGCACTCGACCATCCTACCCCGCACATCCGTGTAACGAGAACCCCAAGCCAAGTTCTTGGCATTGAAGTCCCCGAGCACAAGTACGGGAAGGGAATAGCCTCCGATGACGACACTCAACTCCCTGAGGGAGTTTTGGAACTCGGCGAGAGTTCGGCTCGGAGAGAAGTAGACTCCCGCCACCACTATCTCCCCGAACCGTGCTGCTACGCACCCCTGACCCTTCCTGACCATCTCAAGGGCCGGGGTGCCGGCGGCGGCCGACGCAATGATGGTCACTGAGCCACTGAGGTCCTCCACCCAGTCTGGCCTGGGCGGGACGAAATAGGGCTCAGCGACCACGGCGATGTTGATCGACCACTGCGCCATGCTCTGGAGCAACAGATCCTGAGCGCAGGCGCAGTGGTTGATATTCGCCTGGAGGAGGCTTAATGGGGCCATTAATGGCAGTCCATTTCAGCCCCCTCCGGGGCCTCCTTGGCGGCAGCGGCTTTGGCGGCAGCGGCTTTAGCGGCAGCGGCTTTGGCGGCAGCGGCTTTGGCGGCAGCAGCGGCGGCGGCAGCAGCGGCGGCGGCGGCAGCGGCGGCGGCGGTGGCAGCGGCCGCGGCGTTGGCGACGGTGGGTTTGGTGGCGGAGGGCCTCCCTTTTCCCCTGGCCTTGGCGGGTGGAGCGCAGGCCTTGCTCCCTGCCCGGTGCTCGGCCGGCTTCCCAGCCGCCGCACATGCGTCGCAGTGCGGCGTGGCCAGGCAAGCCGCAGCCCAGTGACCGGGCTGACCGCAGCGGAAGCATAGTTCGCTGAGGTCCACCTCCGAGGTGCATCGGCACCCTACGTGCTGCCCCACGTGGCAACGAAAGCACCTCAGAGGTCTGGGCTCCAGGAGCTTGACCTGCGCCCTCGACCAGCCCACCTTGAGGGTGCGACCCTCCGCAATCTTCTTCGCCACCGTCACAGGGCAGCTGACCGTTACAGTCAGCATGCCTTCGCGGTCCGGGCGCAGGGTGCCCGCCTTGACCTGCTCGGCAGAGCACCCCCCAGCCGCGGTGACGGCGGCCAACACCTCCTCCTCGGAGACCGAGTCGTCCAGACCCACGATGCGCAGGCTTGCGCACTTGATGGGCCTGGACACCCGGACCTCGTCCGCATTTAGGGACGCCCTGAACTTCTCAGCCAGAGCGTCCGCCGACGAGGCGCTTGAACCCTCGGGGAGCTCCAACAATCGAGCCCCTGTAGCGGTGGGTCGAATTCGGAGGCCCCCGATGATTCCGAGCTATTCGAGGTTCACCGTCGCCTTCAGCCCATCGAGAACGCCTCCGTACTCCATGCCCTTACTGATCGCGTTTGGCTGCAGCGTTACCACTACAGCCGCGTTTTTCGGGGCACGGAGCCGCGCCGCAGCGCTCCGCTTTTTCTGCCGGCGCTTGCGTTCTCTCCGCCTGGCTTTTTGAGCCGCCTTTTGCTCCCGCCGCTTTTCCCCGGCCACCTCCCAACCTGACTCGCCCTCGGAAGGCTCAGGGGGTGGAGGGGGTGCCTTGCCCTTCTTCTTCTTCGGGGCAGGCGCCTTGCCCCCCTTCTGGGCAGGCGCCCCGCTCCTTGGAGGGGTAGGCTCCTTGTCCTTCGGAGGGGCAGGCGCCTTGCCCTTCTCCGGTTCGGGCGCCTTACCCTTCGCCTGGGCCGACACCTTGCCCTTCGGAGGGGGGGGTCCCGCCTTGCCCTTCTGAGGGGCAGCCGTCTTACGCGGTGGCGCTGGGGCCGGCTTCCCACCTGGCTGAGCCCCGCCTTCAGGCTGGCTGGATGGCCCTGCCTTAGGGTTACCGGCTGCAGCACCCGCATAGGTCTTTGCCCCCAGGGAGGGCCGAAGAACAATGCCCTCCAAGAGGGAGTGCCCCCTCTCGAGGTCAGCCAGCCTCTGCAGGACCAGGTTCAGGTCCCGATCTCCGGCAGCCAGGGGCCGGCTTTGCCCGCGCCCGTCTTGAGGCACCTCCTCAGGGCAGGCTCCTCGGAGCTTGGCCAGGTTCGCCTGGAGCCTCGCGTTCTCCTTCTGGAGACGCTCTATGGCGACCGCCTGGCGGGTGACCTCCGCCCGCAGAACGGACACCTCGTCCGACGGAGGTACACCACCCAGCGCCTCCGCTGCCGCCACAATGGAGGCCGAGGCCGCGGCGATCGCGGCCTTCTTTGACTCATGGGTCCTCTTTAGAGAGACTCCATGTATAGCGGCCCCCACGAACTCCGCAAACCCGGCCAGGCGCTCACCAACGGAGCCGCCGCCGGTGACCTGGTCTCCACCAGTGTTTGCCTGAACTCCGGTCTCCGGCCCACCAGGTTCACCGCGCTCTCCACCAGTCTCCGTCTCGCCGCCTGAAGACGACGACGAGATGGCCTTTCGGCCAAGATGGAGCCCTTCTCCGGCGTCCCCCTTGGCTCGCCGGGCAGCCTCCAGGGAAGCGGCACGCTTTCCCCGAGGGATTTTTCGGGCCGAGGTCAGTCGGTCCGATCCGCCGGACGACGACTCGTCGGCTCTGGCTCCGGTTCTGGGCCGCTTAAGGAAACGCTCTGCGTTTTCCGTAGCAGCCCCCGAAACCTCGTGTCTGGAGCCAGCCAAGTTAGCGCCCGACCCGGAGTCAGAATCCGACCCCGAATCGCTCAAGCGACTTCCCTTGAGCGAGCACCCCCGCCAGAGTTTGCCGGGAGCCTTCTCCCGGCACTCGCCCGACACCTTGTCAGGCCTATTAAAACTTGTACCGATCGCATCATCCTCAGATGGAGATCGGGAGCCTCCTCGGCTCATGTTGCCAGTGTTGCCACTGGCATACGGTGGTGAACTAATGTTGCCCCCCCCAGAATACGAGGGGCTTGACGCCTCCAAAGGAGACGTGGAGGATTCTCCAACTGCGGAGCAGCTGGTACCTCCCTGGGGTAATACTTTTTCACAAGTTCCTTCCATAATTTTTGTTCCTTTTAGAGGGTGCGGTCCCTATCTCCTCCTACTTAATCTCTCCCTCCGCCTACTCACTGCTCTCACAGTCACGTCTGATGAGCAGACGCGAACCAGAGAGCAGCGAGTAGGGTTTCCTCCTGCGACAGGCGCGCCGCCCGAGGACCCGAACACTGTTCGCGTCTCCGGGCGGCGCACCTCCCGCGTGTCCTCTTTGTCTGGTCTCTCGCCTTGGACCTTTCCGGCATGAGTATATCTACCGGCAGAGCCCCAAGGGTCATTGAGACACGCAAGCCCCACCACGACGGCAACGTGGGAACACTCCGGTGGGGATTTTGTTCGCACTCAACTGGCTCACCAAACAAGCATTAATTAATTATTTTAAACGAAATTGTAATTAAGTTTGTAATGCTTTTGATCGCCTTTTCATTTTATTGGATTTTGTGGTTGGGTTGAAGACCTGAATATTTATATAAAGGTCGTGTTAATTCACTAGATGTAGGCAGCAGTCTATCGACTGTAATGATTGGTTCGTGGTTTTTTTATTTGAGAAGGGCGTACTCTTTTGACCTCAATCGTGGCCTATGGGCAGAGCTGAGGTCGACTATAGAACGAGCTAACCCAGATGAAGTATATTTACTCGCGAGATTAATATATTGGAGTTATATGAACTCGGGAAAAGCGACGCAGGCAGGGAGTTCCACTCTTTCGCTAATAAAAGACTTATAATGAACAATGTGACTATCTCTTACTGTATTGCCAATATTAAATATTATTTACTGGTATTTTAGTTTAATAGCTGGACTCAATCAGTCGTTGGTCCAGACTATGGTTTGTAGATCCTTGACAATCGTTACTGATAACCAGTGGCTCGAAAGACTGACAACCAGTCTTTCCAAGGGGTATCAAATTACCCGGTACTAACTCAATTATGAAGGTCAGATCAGTCGCTCCATTTAAATTACTGGTATTCAGCTGCGTCGGGATAGACTGGAAGCTGACACCAACATAGTTGGGAAAAGGCTAGGCAGATGATGATGAGCTCAATCAGTACACTGTGTGAGAGGATGCGGCCTAATGCACCACGCGGGTTCATAGCTGTGGTTAGTAGAAGTCACATGTCTTTAAGTTTATTTATTACTAGCTAACCCGTGCCCACTTCGTTGGGCATAATTAGTCGAAAGTGTGCTAATTACGTTTCGAGAAATTCAATTTCGGGGACGTCCGCTGCTTAAGGAGCCGACCACGCGACTGAGCCGCGCGGGTACCTACCTCTCAGATGTAAAAGGCCACGCCCCCTGCTCCCGAAGCGAGCACGAACGCGAACCGAATTAAACCCGAAGCTTTGGTTTTTTCTCCGATTCACTTTGCAAAACGGACTACCACGTAAAAGCCTTTTTATTTTTCGGTTTTTTATATAACATATGACACTCAGCAATATGTGGCTTTCTATTGGTGAAAGAATTTTTAAAATCGTTTCAGTAGATCCCGAGATTATCCCTTACAATTTAACAAATATACAAACACACAAACTTTACTTCTTTATAATATTAGTATAGACCAGCTTTCAGCCCGCGGCTTCATCCGCGTGAATGTCGGAAATATAAAAAAAAACAATTTTCTGTACGAAGTTTCATCCCTTATTTCACCCCTTTGGGCGTTTAATTTTGAAATATTCAACCTTCCTTAGTGGATGCCTACGTCATAAGAGGAATACGTGTGCGAAAAGTTTCGGTCTTTCTTATGTAGCTTTTGGCAATTTTAGGTCCAACAACATCCAATCGCCTTTCAAATCGAATTCTGCTGGCTTCTTTGTGTAGGAGTAGGCACTTTGGTTCTTGTTACGAAACCAAAGAGATCAGGAGGAAATTGACATATAAACGAAAAGGGGATGGGACGCATATAACCGAAAGGGCGATATTGCTCGCAGGACCCAGGTGTGTCACCGAATAATCTTATTGCGGTCTTCCTGAAGCTTGTATGTTTATTTTAAAAAGTATAATTTGTTCGCCAATTTTGTAAGATTGGTCTTTTGAGATACTTTTAATATAATAACAGACGTTTGGGTTGATCTTTGAGCCGAGCCGCGTTTGCCTCAGTTGGCCCATGGATAGGCGGCCATCCCTTATATAAAAAGTTTCCTTAATGCTTTGGGAAGCCCTTGTGCTCGGCTGTCATTCAAAATCAAATCAAATCAAAATTATTTATTTGCAAGAAAATACATAAAAATAACAAGGAAAGATCTTATGTCCCAAAGTCAATGTACACTGCCTGCAAGCAAGCGTGCAAATTATTTCCTTACAATTATTTGTGTCAAGTTGCTGACAGTGATCGAAAAATAGATAGAGGGGCCCGAAAGTTTGACAACCATTCTTACCAAGGGTATCGTAATTACCCAGGGTTATGGAGGTCAAATAAGCAGTCGATCCATGTTAAATACTGGTATGACACCTGCATTTGGTTAGACAAGAAACCAACCCCTGCAGCATAATTGGTAAAAAGCTAGGCAGATAATGATGACTGTTGAAGCAAATATGAACGAAAAATTTCTGGCTTTAGAATAAAAGACAACTTAGATAATATTATCTACCTCTTGATACAGGTCAGTGGGCAAGAATAATATTAATTACTTTACGATACAACCTCCGCTGTTAAAACAAAGTTCCGATATTTAATTAAATAATACTTTTTATAATTAAACTAGGATTAATTAATTTTAAATTGGTTGAGTGATTCTTGCAAAAACGGTCTTCAGAGACTCGGTTTTGGTGGTAAATTAAAATGTTTTTCAACTATATCAGTTAATAATACTGGCCTGTTATTATTTTTCGGTTAAAGAGATTTCTCCTTAAATTGATGATTCAGATTTTGTATGACCTGTACGTCTTGGCCTTGATGGTTGTGTCGTTTGCCTCATTCAGGTCCTGGAGGGTACAATTAATTTAAAACGAAGGGTAGGAGGAAACCTGTCAGGGCTGCGGGACGTTCCTAAGAGATACCGCGACCTCGGACACAAAGGGCCAAGAAGGAACATGGGTGGTTTTTTGTCAGTAGAATTCTGATGCTCCCTACCAAAGCGCCCAGAGCCAGGGGATTCATTTGATGATTGCCCACCCTTAAAAAAAAAGCAGGAGAGAGAAAAGGTGTTTCTGTGTTAGGGCTTCACACTCGCATTGTGTCCACAGATAAGTCTATTATATCTATCCTAGCCAGATTGGATCAGCAGCGGCCAATTTGCGCCCGCAGTCGGTTTAAAAACTGATGAGTAAATTAATGGTAAAATTCGAAGACATGTGACATCTACCAACGCGCACTGGGCCCGCGTGGTGGATTATAGCACATCCCTCTCCTAGAGACGAGACCTGAGTCCCTGCAGTGGTAACATTATAGGCTGATGATGAGTAAAAGGCCACTTCTCATTTTGATAATAAAATCACATTGATGATGATGTCGTGAAGTCCACTATATTACATCCTCTGCATCTTCTCCTGAACCTTCATAGCTGTAATAATATTTATCTACAGTAGGTATTAGGTATTTCCGATTTCTGATATTCCGTTATTAATTTATTGCTACCAATTAGTGAGGTTACAAAAGGGTCACAGTCCGTAATAGTCACGAGAGTTATGAAGCTTCTAACTGCTAAAATTGTGTTAAAATTAGCTTCGATTTTAATGTAGAAATGTACTGTAACTAAGGCGCTAAGATCTCCATTTCAATTAGTGTAACTATTTGGTTAGTTTTATGAACTTGGTAAGAATAACAATAATTTATTTATCAATTGTTTGGTAAACAAAATTTTTGTTAACCATCTCCTTTTTGTCCACAGGATAACCCCGACAATCAATTCAAGTCCATCCCCCTAGGGCTATGGTGGGCCATCGTGACGATGACCACAGTTGGCTACGGGGACATGGCCCCTAAAACATACCTGGGTATGTTCGTGGGGGCCCTGTGCGCGTTGGCAGGTGTACTGACGATTGCACTACCTGTTCCTGTCATCGTGTCCAACTTCTCTATGTTTTATTCACATACTCAGGTGAGTTTAGAATTTAGACCTTAATGGATTTAAGCTATTATTAATCTTATTTAATATTTATATAAAATATGTATTATGTCAGTGTTTCATTCAAAGCCTGCGTTCTTAAGGTTTGGATTTATTTCAGGTTTTTAACTTTTATATAGTATGCAATTTTACGGTATTTTGGTGTTTTGATTTAAAAAAAAAAACACACAATAAGTAACATTTGATTTGTCAGCAGATTTACTTTTGACCTAGCAGAAAATTATGGAAAAGCGTTTTATACTAATTTGGCACAATACTTGCGTGAGTGATCTTATTGTCTTGAGAGACAATTACGCCACTGATCCCTATCGTATTTAATTTCCGTGATATGGAAACGCAGCTGGGTACTATTAGGCAATCTCCTGATACTGACCAATTTTGACCACAACACATCTCACGAGATTTGATCTACAATGACGTCATACCTGTTATCGAATATCCAATAGGTGCAGTGATTGATATGATAATTACTTAATTTTGTTTTTGAAGTTCGCTTAGCTCAGATTACTTTAAAAATCATAAAAAGAAATGTTGAGTAAGTTAGTATTATGTTGCTTTCATCAGTCCCTAGAACAAACCATTTCAAGATAATCGATTGCAGAAAAATTGTGTATCATATGAAAAGCTTCTTAAACTTTAAACTGTGAGGGCTGTAGAAAAACCTAAACAGGTTCTTATTTAAAAGGCCAATGCGACGTAAGACAAAATTAATTCATAGACAATTTGTTTTGGTTTTTCTTTTTTTATAGATATATCTTAATACACATCAATAGCTATTCGTGAGGCCTATGAAGCTAAGCTAGCTAATTTAATAAATTCAACCTCGTCTGCATAATTATTGGTGAACTCTAGATAAATTAAATAAAAAACCTTAGTCCTTACAAAAACCAAGCAACACTATTAGCGGTAATAAAGAAACATTGTAAGTTTAAAGTAGCGGACGGAAAAACTTAGTCGTACAAAGTTTCAACAACTGAAGTTACAGGCAAAGTTGCATGAAAAATAACTGGTAAGGAGTTTGTAGTACAGCTGAATCGGTCTCGACAGGTGTGAGGTAAACTTGGATAAAAATAAACGTGCTGAATTTGAATTCAAAGCAGTATTTAATTCGGAGAAGCTTGGATTTTTACTTTTCTTGTATAAGTTTTCGTTGTTTCGTTTTCGTTTGTATTTTGTTCTATTTGTAGACCATATAAATGACAGGAACTTAAACGTAAAACCACGAGTAGGGTAGAAGTGTACCTATTGTAAAACTCACATTTTTCATGTAACATATACATACAAACTCATGCCGTTTTTGCCAGAATCCACCGAATGCCACCAGCTACGATCCTAGTCGGTTTTCCCAAGTAATAATTAATAATAGTGCAAACCTTATGTTATTATTAGGATAGCAATGCAGACTCTCAGCTGTTAGTAATAATTCTGACGCAAAATCCCCATTAACACTACCCGGACTTCGAACAAGTGGTCTTTTCCTATACATCAGTTTCTAATAAGACATATCATATCTTTCTATCAATTTCGCATGATTACCGATTTCACCATAAACAAATGATCATCTCTGAATTTACACATAAACGTCTTTTAATATACCTTAAGTAATGCAAATGCTATTGTATCCGAAAAATATAAACTTTAGGAAAAAAATACGCAAAGAAATTGTACTTTAATTAAACTTTCCAAGGACTTTCTGAAACTCACATTTTGTTTACAATATTGTTGTGGCTTCATGAACAGATTTTAATGTTTTGCGTTGAAGTACAAACGCAGGTTGTTTGTAAGTACGCGGTATTTTTGTGTTAAAAATAAATTTTAATTTATATAATTACATGACGCCTGTACTTCCTAAAAGGTTAGGCAGAGATATACCTAATAGTACAACCAAATGCCTGTTATGTTAAGCCAGTTAAGCCATCAACCGGGCACAAATTCAAACTCCGTGCTACTGAGAAATTTCTGATGGAAAAACTCAATAACACTTTTCCCGAACCGGTAATCAAATCCAGGACCTCATGCTCATCAGTCGCTTATGACCACTAGACCAACGAGGTAGTCAGTTAGTTTCTATAATATTTTAGTGCTATTGGGTTTTTCATTAGAAAGGACATTGGGAACTTTACTATGGGAAAAATCCCCACGGCGGACAGAGATGAAACGGATTTTTTTTGAAAGTTTTAGACCTGTAGGTATGTTTACTTAAAGCGCTATGTTGTGAGATATGGGAATTCTGAGGTAGGATGAGTCTAAGTTGGAAATATTTTTGTCTTAAATATTTTTTTTTTTACATTTTATGTTGTTTTGCATCGCAGAATAACTAGCTTGAGCAGCACTGTTCAGTAAACGCGCGATGTTCGTCGGCTTAGTAGATTATCTGCCGCAGCGCGCATTATCATAGCTATTTTTAGCTTTGGGCCCGCAAGGGCTGACACCCGCGCCCGTGTCGGGCTTGGCCTCGGCACAAGGGCTAAGAAAGAACATGGGTGGTTTTTAGTCAGTAGAAGTCTGACACTCCATACCGCCTGGCCAGAGCGGGAGAAGTCATTTGATGATTTCCCAGACCCAAAAAAAAAAACGGTGTAGGTAATGTGAAGTGTACAAGTAAAAGTATCAAAGTGTTGAAACCTTATTTTCTGAATGTTCCCATAAGGTCATCATCATCAGCCTATAATGTTCCCACTGCAGGGACTCAGGCCTCCTCTCTAGGAGAGGGATGGGCTATAATCTACCACGCGGGCCCAGTGCGGATTGGTAGATGTCACATGTCTTCGAATTTTTTAGTTCTAAGACATGCCGGTTTCCTCACGATGTTTTCCTTCACCGTTTTGTGTTCCCATAAGTAACAGAAAAATGAAATGCACAGCAATAAAGTGGATAACAGTATCTATCATCTGTAATAGGTTTTGTTTGTGTCCGCTACTTTTCGAAAAACGGGGCCGAAAGTTCCCAATGTCATTTCCCAGTAGTAGCCCGGATTTTGGAAGTTGACGGTATAATAAATACCCCCGTGCCTCGGAAAGCACGTTAAGCCGTTGGTCCTGCGCCTGATCTCTCTCCGGTCGTGTCGGATTCCGTCCCATCGGATTAGGAGAGAAAAGGGAACAGAGAGTGCACTTGTGCCTGCGCACACACTTGTGCACTATAATATCTCCCGCGCAGATGGCTAATCTCCGCTGGGATTGGCCGCCGTGGCCGAAAAACGATTATACAAACGATTATAATATTTTAAAATAACAAAATTAATAGGAACGAGAGAATA
This sequence comes from Diarsia dahlii, assembly GCA_949775195.1. Classification (NCBI taxonomy): domain Eukaryota; kingdom Metazoa; phylum Arthropoda; class Insecta; order Lepidoptera; family Noctuidae; genus Diarsia; species Diarsia dahlii. The sequence continues at coordinate 18,577,152 of OX459211.1, forward strand.
GAAGCGCTTTTGCTAACAATAATATTATTAGTCCTAAAGTCCTGTTCAAATACCTGTCGCTTACAGTGACAAAGGTAACTTTATTGATTAACGTTCTGAATGTTAATCAAAGGAAGGTCCTTTCATGGATTGTTGACGTAGGACAGTGGTTAGCTAATAATGGCTCGCCCACACCGATTCTTTCCTCAAATATCGTAAAGGCGACGATGGACCCAATTAACTCCTCTGTGATGTAAAGGTCAAACGGAAATTAGAGGGAATCAATACGGTTTTCAGAAGCTTTGTTTGGGTTCTGGTAAATAAGACCCATTTTTTTCTCTTTTGTTTGATTGTGGGCTACAGGAAGCTGTTTATTGGTATGTGGTCAAACTTTTTATTTTTTGGACGGTTCGAAATCATCAAATGACTCCTCCCGCTATGGGCAGAGCGGTAGGGAGTGTCAGACTTCTACTGACTAAAAATCAACCATGTTACTTCTTAGACCTTTGTGTCGAGACCTCGGAATATCTTTTGAACAACCCGTACCACGACAGGAGCAGAATAAAGGCGCTATCAATGGTTCCCACTGATTTTATTTACGCGTAAAGCCTAACGTTATACGTTTTCATTGACAAATTCATCTATTCTAACTTTAAAGCAGTTGGCAGCAAGCAGTAGCCTGCGCACCAATTTAATTTGTTTAGATTGAACAAACACCTCCACAGTTTATTTTCTAATTCTGCACCCAAAGCTTGCTCTAGTTTTATTCGTTCAAAATCCTAGCAAAGTCGAATAAAATAGTAGGTAGCTTATTGCAATGATGCAATTTGAATTTTAAGTTCAGTTGAATGACCTAGTAATGATTTTTCTTCAAACTAACATTGCTTTAACCAATATTTTCAAGCTTTTGATAGTTTGAAGTCGACATGAAAATCGAAGTATTATCATTATTCAGCAAGTTTTCCTTTACAAAAATACATTTACGAAAACCTGCCGATCATCACAACATTAGGAATTTTGTGTTACACGTCAGGTAAGGTTTAATATCGTTCTGCTAGTAAATGTAGCGTGAGCAGAGATCCCCCCGGTCCAGTGAACACCCTCATCCCTGGCTCAAGGTTATTTTTGTATGGTAAAATCGGAAAATTTGATATTTTAAGGTACCTATAGATTTTGTGGTTATTTTTAAACTGGTGGGTCTAAAATATCTATCAATATGTTTTCTATGTAGTCAGGTTTGATATTATACTGAAGGTGAAATTAGTACGATCAGTGATTAAACTAAATGAAGTTACTAAGTTTTACAATTTTACCAAACAGGTTTACCATACCGTTACCAAAATATTATCAGATTAAATCAAACTCTACTACAAAACATACTATAGTCATCATAGTCCTTTTACACTTCTTTTACCAGTAACAGCAGCAACCTAACAGAATTCTTACATTAACGAGAATAAAGATTTGTGGAGGTAAATTAAGATCAATGGCAGATTATGAAAGTAATAAAAAAAATAAGACTGCCTCATAATTGGTCACATGGTCGCAATCGCAACTTGTAAGCATGAGGTCTTTTATAAGATTCGATTCCCACGACGAGCAAAGTGTTTTTTGGTTTTTTCATTTAGAATTTCTCATTATAAGCATCTACCCCTAGATTTGTGCCCAGTTGATGAAAATAGGCTCGCCTTCTATTAAATGAAACTTAAAACGTAACTGACGAAATCTGGGTTTACTATTGACATGCAAAAATTAATGCCAGTGTTAAAAATATGGTGAAAAAACTGTAAAAGGGGATAGAACCAATGAGGCATATCAACCTGTCCGCCATTTTGATTTTTTTTCGAAATCGCGGCCCACGGTGAAACTGGTATGTATGGATAGAGGACTTATAGACGAACAAAAAATGTCCAGTAACATGGTACCCAAAGTGTCACGTTACCGAGATATTTGAAGTTAAAGATCGACAAACGAGTACAACGACATTCATTAAATATTTTTTTAAATAGCCTTTTTACGTGTTTGTGCGTTAAATTATATCCAAATAATAGTTCCCAGGTTGATTATTGTTATACGCACATTGAAATCGCTTCGCATCTCATTGAAACGCTATGTAATGTCAAAAACCCGACTACGACAAAAAAAACGACTCTGAAAAAGTATGAAACAAGATTTTCAGGATAGAACAAAAAGAAAAGCCGTAGTCACACGGTATTAAAGTGTTTAGGTTGGCACCTATAACGTGTGACTACGGCTTTTCTTTTTGTTCTATCCTGAAAATCTTGTTTCATACTTTTTCAGAGTCGTTTTTTTTGTCGTAGTCGGGTTTTAGTTTTTTACTTTTTTTATTTAAACAATTTTGGTGTCAAATATTTTTTTTTACTCTTGACTTTTTGTCCGCTAGAGAGCGTGATTTTAAATTTGAGCAATATTTTGGAAATGAACAAGTGAGGCCCTTTCAAATGATACCAAACACGGCGTATTTATCTCCATTTTTATTTTTTAAGCCTTACTTTTTGTCCGCTAGAGGGCGCCAAATCGCTTTTTGTGACACGTCACGTAGCCTATGTTCAGTGGAAAATTAAGACGGTTCTAACGATACCTCATACGTCGAGTTCCGATAAGTAGATTAGAAGCTATGAGGGAACAGATGAAGATACACACATACATACATACAAACATACATACATACAAACATACATACATACATACATACATACATACATACATACATACATAGCCAGTCAAAATCATAACCCTCCTTTGGCTTTGCCGTAGTCGGGTAAAAAATAGTTTTCTCGTGCTCCTAGTAGTATGTAATGTACCTACTCTCTTTCAATAACCAGTAATAATAATAATCAACGCCTATAGACACGTAAAAGGTCTAATTTTTATGTGGTCATTGTACTGATTTGTCCATCTTTACCTTCAAATATCTCGGTAACGTGACACTTTGGGTACCGTGTTGCTTGACATTTTTTGCTCGTCTATATGTCCTCTATCCATACATACCACTTTCATCGTGGGCCGCGATTTCGAAAAAAAAATCAAAATGGCGGTGGGTCGATATGCCAGCTCCCATACAAAAAAGTTCAAACCCCTTTGGTTACAGTTTCTAGTTTCCCACAAATTAAAACATCGCAATAAATTACATGTACCAAAAACTCAAATAAAAAATGTGACACACACACAACCAAAAAGAAAATTTAATCATTATTCCAACACGTATGTACAAAACGACTATGACCAAAACTTTACATGAGCCTTTGATACACCTACTGGTAATAAAACTGTTACCTAAATATTTCACACCGGCCGCACTAAACAACTAACACGTTTTACCACTCCTCCCAAAGCGCAAACTAACTAAATAATTCTGTACAGGTAATTTTGTCCCTAAGTGCAAGGCCGCGATTTGCCTATTTACAGTTTTGTTTGGGGATGAATATAAATGTCGTGAAGATTTAAGTGTCATGTTGAATTGCTGTTGGAGAGGTCAGTTTATTGATTGTTGATAATTTTTTACGAGACTTTTAGACCGGAGTTCATTATTGGAACTGACAGCGTCACGTCATCTAAACGGCGTTTAAGATCTTACAGTGACTATTTTCAATCGCAATATGGACTTTTTCTTCTACATCTTTTGACTATCCAATGCTGAGTATAGGTTTTTTCTAAATCTTTTGTGTTAAATACGGCAGTTGCAACACAAATCAACTGACGTATCTACTTTTTTTTAAACAACGACATGGTTGGTACACTGGTTGAGTGATTGGACTGCTGCGTTGCGTGTCGATCCCCTCACGGAACAAATATTTGTATGGCCTACAGATAGTTGTATTGGGTCTGGGTGTCTGTGTATGTGAGTTTAAATGTTTTTACCCACTATACAGGAGAACGGGCAACGTTTTTACAAAAAAAAAAAACTACGAGGCACTTATGAAACGTTGAGAAAAGGTGCACGGTTCGGGTTGGTCGTTTTCTGTTTAAAATCAATTGGTTTTATAATATTTTACATTACAGCAATAGCACTTAGGTATGGAAAGACAACGTAGGCCCGACAAAGTATCGTAGGGTACCACACGAAAAAAATAAAGTAAAACAAGATAAAAAGATAACAACCATCTACCCTAAAAGTACAAAAAACCAATACCAATATTCAAAGGTCCTAAAAATATTCGTTTAGCCACAACCAACTTCATTTACAAAAGCCAGATGCTACCGTCAAATGTTTAGACTCGAAGCCCCAATATTGCTGGGAACATTCTAGGCTGTTGAAAGTTTCTACATACATACGAGTAAATTGGAGAACTTTGCTGAAAATCCCCTGTTTCGACGCGAACTCTAGTAATGCATTGTCGATGTAGTTGGCTACAATTTAGGCTTGGTCTGAGCTTTGGCCTGGATCCGGGTATAGACTAGAGAAAAGGTCAGATGTAGATGGATAATTGAGTTTGAGCTGTTGTTTTGTTTTTGCTTGTAGTTTGATTTCTGAAGCTGTTATTTCTTCTGTGGTTAAAAATACTGTTGGCATTGTGATTTGGTGATTTTTGAAGGGGACATCAAAATGTATTCAAATACGTTATTAGTTTTGAATAAAAATGTATTTCACATAAAAGAACGTAGTAACTTAAAGACGAAAGTAACCGCAATATTTCAAAATATCATAATAAAATTATATTAGCAGAAATAAGTAAACTGCGGAGGTACTATTAGTAAAGTTCGATCCATCTTATAATCATCATTTATACGGGATTTATATGGCATTCGAATGAAACTTGAATCCCCTAGATGAAAATTCAAACAGCGAAATTGTTCCAACCTATTAGTCATGTCATAACTAGTGTGGCTAATAGTACTCTCAAGTTTTCAGTGTACCTAAGGTTTTTAACCGACTTAAAAAAAAAAGAAGGAGGTTCACAATTCGGATGTTTATATAATATATATTTTTTTATGTTTGTTCGGGCATAACCCCGTCACTTGCTAACCGATTTAAAAATTCTTTTTTTGTTGGAAAGGGTATTCTTTCCAAATCGTCCCATAATTTATTTATCGAAATCGGAAAAGCGGTTTTTGAAAAATCAACAAAACTCAAAAAAAAAACTACGTTGTCCACATTATGACCCATGAACATGTGAACTTACATGTGAACCACTAAAAAGTGAAAAGTAATTTTTTTTTAACAAAAAATAAAACCGACTTAATAGGAAACATGGGTGGTTTTTAGTCAGTAGAAGTCTGTCTGTCTGATGGCCGCTCAGAGCGCGAGGAGACATTTGATAATTTCCCACCCTCCCAATATAAAAATATGCACGTTTAACCAAATCAAAAATGCTCCGTCATTTACCAAAGAAATTCATATTTTCTCCAAAGCATTTTCTCATAAGACCGCCCATAAAACTGAACTTTTATTTCCACATGTTATTCTCTCACAAACTTTTAATGTACGCAAATTCTTTGCTCGTCGTTCGCGATGTCTCAACTTTGCAATATGAGACATAAAGTTAATATTATGACGTCATCGCCAAGTTTGCACCTTCGCGTGTAATAACTCAAATACTTAATACTGGCTAGGAGACGTCTACGGAGCTACGCGGCTACGAATTTGCTACGCGGCTACGAGTTTGCTACGCGCTACGAGGTTGTTACAGGGTTACTAAGGCTACGGATGTAGTACGGTTTTATAAGATTGCTTCGCTTCTGTGAAATTTGTAATAATCTTTTGCTTGGAATATTGCCACTTTAGTTTTCTATTTCTAGCGTATTTCGGCTTCAATATTGTTAGATACTTACAGAATTGCTTTTAAAAATAAACACTCCGTAGTATATTATATAACTTGACATATGTAGGTATTTTATAGGAAATTCGTTTTTACGGTTCGCATTTCTTCGTAACAAAGTACTTAAATTCTTAGCGGCAGTCCATTTTATAGGAAGTGCATAATTACTGTTAAAATACACCCCCACAAAATATAATAAAACACTTTACCCCATAAAAGAAACATTTAATAATAATTACTCTGACTTATCTATACAAGGGAACGAAGATACCGGCGAAGAAATACGAGACCGCTACGAATATTTTATTACTACGCCGTAGTAAATGAATGCTACGCGACTACGCTGCTACGAGGCTACGGTGCTACGAGCTACGAATCTTTCGTAGCTTGTAGAACACTTGACATTTCGAGCTACAAATGTTGGTTATGCTGTTCAAATTGTAGTTTTGAAATGTGGAGAAATGTGAAGCAATTTTTAGCTATGAAATATGAGGTGGGAGGAATATTTGGAGCAGTATGTCGGCTTGGTAATATGATGGATGTGTGCTTAGCTGGCTTTTGGGGAATATTATAATTCATTCTAGTGGTTTAGGTGGCTTATTGCGAAGATAAGTTACGCTTATGAAATAAGTTATGATATATTATGGAGACTTATTTCTTGCTTTCACACCAAATAGTTTACTACTTTTTTTTTTCGATTTTATAAAAGACAGAAACATTATAAATCTTAATGGCTATTTAAGTTTAATTTCGCAAATTCGTGTAGGTAATCATGGTCTATCATGTTTTCAGTATTCAACTGACACCCTATTTACCTAAAATGGCTAATGTACTAGTAAAATGAAAATGAAATGCTCTAGTGGAACAAGACGTTTCATGTTTGCTTGGCAATAGATAAAATAATGATTATGAAAGAATTTCTACTACAGTATATCTACAAAACTGTTGAATATTGTTAGATACTACATCAACCGAACTCCAATTTCTTACTCGTCGGAAACCCTAGAGAGAAAATAAAAATAACAAAATCTTTATATACAAGTCATACGTACTATAAAGTGAATAACAAAATACTCGTAGGTTATATAACAAAACGTTCGCACGCACAAATATTTGATGAACTGTATTTATGACGTAGTTTTATTGGATGATGTTATCCCAGATAGAAGTTGTTTTACGATAGATTGGTGAGATAGAAGAGTGGTTTGGACGGATATTTATTTGGCTGCGGTAAACCTGTAATTTTTTTGTTTTGATAATATTTTTTTCTCTCAAAAACAAACTAGACATTGTAGTTAATGGCTATTTTAAACGTAACACCAAGTGTATAAACTAAAATCAAACTAACTATAAAAGGGCATCAAAAACTCCTACTTAACGCTGTTGGCAAGTAAAGTGACACTTTGCCCGGCCTGGTAATCGAAACTATGACTTCGTACACAGCAGTCGCCCTTGTGACCATTAGACTAACGAGCCAGTTCTATAAAATGCTACAAAAAAAAGCATAGATTGGTTGTATCGCAAAATATGAAAGAAGGTTCCATCCATATCCATACTAATATTCTAAATGCGAAAGTAACTCTGTCTGTCAGTCTGTTACTCAATCACGCCTAAACTACTGAACCAATTTGCATGAAATTTGGTATGGAGATATTTTGAACTTTATTCAAAGGGTTGAAAGGGGGGTACTAAAATATTACTTTTGGTCGCGATAACCGGCATCGGTAGCGATAACCGACATCCGCGCGGTTGAAACCGCGGGCATCAGCTAGTATTCTATAAATTATGTAAGTTCCAAACTTACATAATTTAGTAGTTAGCTTCACATAGTGACATTATTAAGCGTAAAGATTTCCAGTTATAAACAAGTATAGTTCAAAAATTAAAATCTGGGTCAACCAAAGAGATGCTCGTTTTTGCTACAAGTGTTAGTCAATCCCGTCGGGGCTGCGAGATGTCGAAAGAGATACCGCGGCCTCGGCCCAAGGGCGAAGAAGGAGCATGGGTGGTTTTTAGCCAAAAGAAGTCTGACACTCCCTTCCGCTCTGCCCAAGAGTGGGAGGAGTTATTTGATGATATCCCACAGCCGGAAAAAAAAGTGTTAACGTCAATTCTAGGAAAACATAGCAACTTTTTTGATGTTTTTCGTAAAAATATCGTAAACTCTTGACTTAGGTATATATAATAAAATTCTTACTAGTGAATTTCACAACAAATTCTTAGAGGAAAAGTTTATCGCCATACTTTCTAACAGCGCTACGTCTAACAAAATGTATAAGTTAATGACAGGTCTTAAAGTTATTGTCACAAACAATGTCAATAGGAATGTTATCTACAATGTTATGTCGGTTTTAAAGCTCTATAAAGTGGTGCTTATGTCTTCGCATTAAAGCTGAAATGCTATCCATTCAACAAGTTATTAATTTGTGTGATATATCTACGTAATGTTTAATAGGATACTAGCCTTTGTTCGCAGCTACGCACACGATACGGAAATTAACATACGGTATCGTTTCAAATCTAGCATCCAAGTGGAGATAATACCTATTTATTAAACATTAATCAGTTTATTTCAGATAAAAAAAATATCCATTCAATTTCAATCAAATTACAATAAAAATGAATACGAAACTATGACTATGAAACAATCAAATATGAATATAAAACTATAAAAAATATGAAACCCCGTAAATGAAAGAACTTGAAGAATTGGATCAGTATATTCAGAGATTATCCCCTACACCCTCACAAACTCACAAACGTTACTTCTTATTAATATTCGTATAGATAAAATACTACTTCATATAAAGACAAAAGTAGTTAGTAAGTAGTATTCATAATTATCAATTTGCTAGTTTTTTATTGCACTTTAACGAAGTTTTTGTTTCTTTTCCATTGCAATATTAAATAACATAAAGATCTGCCTGTAATCCCGAATAGGGTTTATTGGGGTATAATACACCCACGTTATGAGTTATGTTAAAGTCCCATGTGTGCCTTGTAGCACAATTTGTAGCAGAAATTAATTAAACTTGTTCTTAAAAACGTTGTAAAACTTTTCGTTGAAGAATTGAATAATTTACGTCGAAAATGTTGTACGTCTGGAAATCTCATCTAATGCCAGTCTAGTCTTGATTACTTTCTTGTTCAGTTATTTCGTAAAAAATATCGTACCAACAAACTAAAATAAGAATTTCATATTTTTGTCGTTCAATATTTACTAAAAAGACATTCATCACTGAACTGGTCCACTTATTTGGCGTCCCCTTTACAGCGGAGATGATAAATCACATCTGGCACAAAGCGACAATAATATTTACTTAACAGGCTATCTTCACAAAAACTGTTTCATCAACGTTGAGTTATTTATCTTTTCTGTGTTTAGTGTTTTGTGTGTTACTTTCTGTTTTTTTTTTTTTTTTTATTGGTGTTAGTATAAACGCCATTTTGGATTTCCGTGTTTTGATAATAAGTTGGATCTCAAAGAAGAATTAGGCTGATTGGAAGGCTATTGAAGTTGCTGGATTAAAATTGGATACCTAATCTTTTTTTGACGTTCTGCAATAATAATACAGTTTCTAAAAACGTTTAAACCCTTTACGAGCTTTGAAGTTCCGCGAATTTATTGTGCCACACGCTTTCAGCATTTGTTGTGATAAAAATATTCTTGCAGCTTATTTCAGTAATCTCTTTCTCTTCGTATTCCTTTAAATACGATTTGATTTACATAATGTTTAACGTAGAACTTCTCTGAAAGGTTACGTAAAGGAGTACATTTCACTCTTTTCTTAGCGTGTCGATGGCAATCTAAATTGTGTCGGCCCAGAATAATTGAGCTACTAGTTAAGCGCTTTCGGTAGCGTCCATCAGTTCCTGCACTGACAACCAGCAAGACACGCTGGGCACGATATTAAATGCCCCATTGTTTGAGGAACAGCAGCACCAATTTACACTACAGTGCAGAGTCATTTATGTATCTCCACCTCAGCAGGTTTTCTTTGCTGCGACCAACCTGGGTCTGGAGTCTGTTTAAAGACTTCCAGGTCAGTCCAGGGAGAAGATATTCAGCAGGTGGAATTATCTACTGCTACGGAAAAAAACCTGATGAATAAATCTCATAGCATTATATCCAACCTAGAAACCAAACTCATGACCTCATTCTCAGCAGTCAAGCAGCCTCCAGACCAACGAAACAGTATATTTTAATAAAATCAATCTAAATCTTCATGAGCCATAATATTGATCATTTCTATTAACAACTATGATGAAATCTTGCTACGAGTATTATCATAATTCTTGAATCAGTTGAAAAATGATTCAACGAAAAACTCCCTCTCTCCTAACCACATAAACAGAGCTTCGAATGAAATGGGAATCGTGCATGACGTTGCATACATAACGTGAAATGTACAAACTCAGGAGGTGCGCACGTAAAGAAAGCCATCAATGTAGATTGAGCAGAATAACGAGCTCTTTTTATTTTTATAGTTTAGTGTTTTGTATTTATTACTTTTTACGATGCGTTATAATTGTTAACACTACACGGTATTTTCTGTTATAATAATAAGTATGTTGGTTTATTTTGAGTTGTGAATAATTTTCTGATGCTTATCACACAAAGATACTCGTAAATACACCAATACCCACCCGATTGTTTTCAAACTCAATTTCGATCTCCTCCATTCGGAATATGTTCCTTTTACGGTTTTTCGATCTCCTCCATTCGGAATATGTTCCTTTTACGGTTATTTTTTCTGTAATCAGTATGTCCAATGCTTGAAAAAAGCGTCAATATTGATAAAATACAATTTAGTAATCTTACATTAGAAAAAGTCCCAAGTTTTGCATATTCAAACAATTTCAATTCTTTAAGCTTTTTGGCACCAAGAAAATGATCTAAAAGATTAATATTTTAGGACCAAGACATCATTTTTATGTTAAAAGAATGAGTGGTGGTAAACGATGTTTTAATATTCCACCATCATTTGCAACTTAAAGTTACAGAATATTTGCCAAGTCGTTTGCTTTATTTCACACTTATTTCTATATTATTAACATATTAAGCGAAAAACTGAATTTTTATTAGGTTGAATACAATATCATTAGTGTCGTATTTCTTGCGAGGAATCAATAACTGATTTATTGGACATTCAAAATAATAAAAGCCTATAGAATATCAGCTTTTACAGCAATGTGTAATTAAAAGTCCGGAGTAGTCTTATAGAAATACCGGGAGAGAAACGTATGCATGAAGAAGTCATTCTTTTTTTAGCAACTGATACAAGTTTTTAAACTGACATGGACACGAACATTATCATCATCATCATCATCATCAGCCTATTAATGTTCCCACTGCTGGGACACAGGCCTCCTCTCTTTGAGAGGGAATGAGCTATAATCTACCACGCGGACCCAGTGCGGATTGGTAGATGTCACGTCTTCGAATTTTTGGTTCTAAGACATGCCGGTTTCCTCACGATGTTTTCCTTCACCGTTTTGAGAGCAGCGGAGATGAAATAAATTACACAAAGTAATGTGCCTGCCTGGGTTCGAACCCACGACCTACTGTTCGTAAGTCGGGGCCGCCACCACTGGGCCACAGCTGCTGTCACATTATCATTAGCACTGAAAACGAGGCCATACTATTTTTTTGTGTTTTTTTTGTTACAGTAAGCAACTGACTTGGCATTTATAAATGCCGATGCTATGTTAGACACGGTCAGTCCTTGGATGGGTATAATGACTCTTTTGTGTCTCTATAAGTACTCCAAGTTGTCACTTAAGACGTTCTTTGTTTGAATAACAAGAGTTTTTAAGTTTGCTGAGTGGGACAATCTCAGGTTGGCAGGTATCAAAATATGTACTTAACTTCATTAAATAATAAAAACCATTACTTATTCTTAACTCAGAGCAATAAATGGCCAGCTACTTACAGCCGTCCATCATAAGATGAGCCGAAAAATTATAAGTAACAACACACCAATCCCAAAAATTATGCCGTTTTAAAATGTACGAATAAAACACTCGAACAAAAGAAAAGGTAATTTGTATTCGTAAAGAATTTTAAGATGTCATAAACAAAAAATATGGAGGATAAAGAATAGGAATTATGCTTGCTTATTCTCACACTCGTCTCGTTTTGCGAGAGGCAGATTTTTTTTCTGAATGATCTTAAAAAAGATATCTTCATTATTGTGACTTATATGGCAAGATAGACTGCTATAACTCAGAGGTTTAGCAGATCAATAAGCTTTAATTTTTCTTTACTGTTTGGGTGAAGGAAAACATTGTAAAGAATCCGAAAACAACATGCTACGAGATGTTTCTCGACAGTATATAAAGCCAAGTCAGAGGACCATGGGCGGGGCTGCAGGTTGTTCGAAAGAGATACCGCGGCCTCGGACACTACGGGCTAAGACGAAACATGAGTGGTTTTAGTCAGTAGAAGTTTGACACCCTACCCTTTCCGCTCTGCCGTGCTGTGCGGGAGGAGTCATTTGATGATTTCTCACCCTCAAAAAACAAAAAAGGGTTTCATGGGCGGCATAAAATGGTTAAACTTTAACCACACAATAAAGAAAAAGAAGCATCTTTATAGAAATAGAATATATAGGGTAGGTGACAAAAAAAATCTAATTAGTCCGTCAGATAGATTTCCAAAAAATATTGAACACGTATTTTTTCTTTTTTCACGTAAACAAAACATGAAGACGATACAGTGCTTCGAAAAGTCGTGCAACGTCACAGTTTGGTTCATTTTTACCAGACTATGACGTCAAAAGCCCCCTCTCCATGATCTTTGATAAGCTTTCTTTTCGTAATTTCTTATTGATTTGATAAAACAAAAAACACGTATCCAATATTTTTCGATAATTTATCTGACGGACTACACAGAATCATGTTATTTTTTTTATTCAGTCAACTACCCTATTAATATAGTCCAGTCACTTTAGGTTTTCTGGCCTAATCAGAACAGAATTTTTATGCCGCCCGTGGACCTCTGAGTTGGCTTTACACACCTGCAAAGAAATATCGTTCAGAAATGCTGGTTTCTTCACAATGTTTGCCTTCACCGAAACATGTATACATTGTAATTATACAAAACGGACGTCGAACATGAATCCGTAAGTATGTGTGTTTGTGTTTTCACCAAAATACAATAAAGCAAACCAGGCTTTGCTTTAGCCTATTTGAGATCACATACTTATGTATGCACTGGCCTGTGAGAAATAATCATATGTAATACATGCCTCTCACTGATTTTAAATAAAATTAGTTACGGGTTGTTTAAATTCTAAAATATTGTAACTTTCATGGAAAATATTAACCACGAATGAATATACTCTACCATCCCACTGCTGCTGTTATCATTATTAGGTAAGTACCTATATAATTTTATAGACAATTTTATGTTTTTTCGTGTCGGGCATTCATTTAGGGATAGGAGAGATTGAAAAAAGCATTGTAAGAAGGCGTATATTACCCACACGTCCACAGAAACTCGAATAAAGCAAGTGCTTTATTCGAGTTTCTGTGGACGTGTGGGTAATATACGCCTTCTTACAATGCTTTTTTCAATCTCTCCTATCCCTAAATGAATGCCCGACACGAAAAAACATAAAATTGTCTATAAAATTCGATCGTAATCAGATTAGTATAGGGGGTTCCCTTGTCAGAACCAATTACAGACTTTCCGAAACTCTGGGGTAACAAGATTAATTGCCTTTAAATCCAACAAATGGTATAAATTGAAAGATATTAACGCGACTTAATTTATTGCTTGTCTAAATTAATTTATTCAACAAATAGTTGAGTCTAAAGCCTATCGTTTACAGCGATAATCAAAAGTAACAAGTAACAAATCAGCTATGAGTGGGTAGAACGTCACAGTAATCAAAATTTATTGACTATGTGATATTATATTAACATAGCTCGACTAATAAGCTTGAGACCTGATGAGCCTGTTGAGCTTGATGTAATTTATAGCTTATGGCACCTACGAGTAATGTCTCTCTCTACGATTGAAAAATGTAACTATTGGATCTTTAGCTCGAGAGATAACCCCCTGCATAGAATCTTGCAAACAACTTTTACCTCAACTACTTTTTTTTTATATAATATTAGTACACTTAAATCGCTAATTCTCTATTTGAAAGAACCTTGCCAGACAAAAAAACATGGATGGGTGAAAAGATGTCCACTGCCATAGGCCTCCCCCAGGTGTCGCCATATTGACCGGTCTCGTGCGTCTCGCATCCAGCGGGTCCCCGCAACCTTCACCAGGTCATCGGTCCGCCTGGTGGAAGACCTTCCAAAGCAACGTCTTCGGGTTCGCGGTCGTTATAGGTTCATACTGGCAGTAATACTGATTTGGTGGTGAAAATGCTTAGGTACTTTCGTGAAGTTGGGTAGACGACTAGCCTTAGTGTAGTCTACGTTGAAGGAAGATCAAACTGTTAGACAAATGAATTGTTCGCTCGCCGCAGACAATAGACGGGTGGTTTACAAGTATTGGGGAAGGTTTGTCTACTTTGTTATGTTGTTTACATAATTTTAATCAACACTATGCTACCGTATTGGAGTAAACAGTGATTTACTGAAATAATAATTATTATTGCAATTTCTAAGTGAACTACCTAAATAAACAGCAAACTATCTTCTGTACTGTAAGTGTTTTATGTTAATGTTGTTCCGAATGCAATAGTACTCGGTGAAAGCTGGATTATTTGTTGTCATTGTGAAATTGCTATGAGAGGTACGGTCAGCAACAGAAGTAGCTGAACATTTGGAAATTTTAATTATTTAATGCACAAGACTCCGTACGGCACGAAAGGAGGTGTCCCATGTGATGACGAGAAACAGAGAAGTATGGAAGTAGAAGACAAGCAGCTTTGAAACTTTGAGTAGTGTACTACTTCTAATGCTGGCTGTACCACTAAAAAATTAACAGCTCCCAAAAGGTAGATTCACAAAACCTTTTAGAAATACAGAAAATGGCATTGCGTTCAATTCGTAAAGCTCCATAATAATATAAAAAACCTGTCATATACATTTTTACTTCAAAACCAGAAGAGCGCTTTTAGCGAAATTAATATCATTGCAATGCTATACTACGAAGACGGAGAGCTCTGAAACTGCACACAAGGGGGGGATCACAGACAGCACAAAGGTTGTATAAAGCGGCTGTCTTTCTCCGTTTAGCCTTTGAAACCCGTCTTTGTATTGTTAAAGACATATCATTTTACAGTATTGTTGGTCAAAAATAGTCGTAAAAGCGTCTACTGGGCGTGGATCAGTTAGACCCCAATTTGGGCATTTTGTTTTATTAAATTGAGAAGCCAGAAAATCTGTCAAACAGTCTTACAAAGTAGGAGGAAATAATATGTTGGGGCGATATACAGGGTGCAAGGAAGACCGACGAGAAAACACATCGAAAACTTTTCAACGATTATTTATTAAATAAATAATGGCTCTTTCCTACAAATGTGCAATACCGACACCATCAAAATTTATATTAGACAGCAGATTTTTTTTGCGTCGGTGTCACTTTTACTCTGTTTACATCTTCGTATACGTGTTCCAGGAAAACAGACATGATATCATGGCATTGTGTATAATATTAAAAACACCGAGAATGCCTTTAATTCAGCTGAACAGAATATTTTATGCTGAAAATGTGTGTTCATGAAAATTCCGTAGCCTTTTTGATTTTACTTTGTTTGTACAGCTTTAAATAACTTGAAGTTATTTACACGAAAATGTAAATAATTATGAAGATTTTGATTTAACTTTGAGATTGAGAATAAAGAATGGAGGGTAACTCGCGATTTTTAGAACTGGGCCAAAAAATTTCGACGAATTTAATTCACTTTCTGTTAATTAGGTTATTCCTCTTTTAATGTTTCTCAGACTTGGCATAACATGCCGTCGATAAATATCAATAATTATGATACTTTCCTTCACTGAAGCACTTGCGCTCAAATTATTACTTGATAATTATACAATTTACGCACATAAATTCGAAAAATCAAAGTTACGCGTTTTGGATTCGAACTCGGAACCTATTACTTCGAAGTCACAAGTCACACCCATGTCGCACCACTAGGCATCACTGCTTTTTAAGGTTCCGTACCCAAAGGGTACTATGTTCAGCGGAAAATTAAGACGGTTCTAACGATACCTCTTAAGTCGAGTTCCGATAAGTAGATTAGAAGCTATGAGGGAACAGATGAAGATACATACATACATAGCCAGTCAAAATCATAACCCTCCTTTGGCTTTGCCATAGTCGGGTAAAAAACGGGACCCAACCACAGATTACCCAACTAAGACTTCGCTGTCTGTACGTCCGTCTGTCTGTCACCAGGCTCAAGAATCGCGATAGCTAGACAGCTGAAATTTTCACAAAATATGTATTTCTGCTGCCGCTATAACAACCAATACTAAAAACAAAATAAACATTTAAGGGGAGCTCCCATACAACAAACGCGATTTTTATAGATAATGGTACGAAACTCATCATGCGCCCGACCCAAATCCGACTCGCACTTGGCCGGTTTTTAAGCAATAAGCAAGCTACGATAAGCTTGTTAAGCTTATTGTAGCTTATGTTAGTCCCTATAGTGATAAAATGAACCATTCTGCCTACACAAAGGTCTCTCGTATATCTATTTAATTGCTTACCTACACTTAACTAAAAATCTTTTTTATTTCTATCTACCTTTTTCCAAGCAAAAGCCTAAATACACATTGTATTCAAATCAAGTTCACCAAAAGCGTAGTCTTTTAAAACCCTGAAACTGAAATACGCCGCAACATTAAATTTCACAAAAAAAGAAAACAATTCAGCAGTTCTGAAAGTACGTCCCCAGTATTCCACTTGGCATTACTGAAATGTCTGCTTTTATTCACGGGAATCTTTTTTTCAGTTGTCTGTATAAAGTTGCAAGAACAGACTAGAATGATTTGTTTTTTGATGTCTATATTATCACGGACTCTCTGTGTTAACCGAATTCCAAAAATTAGGAGGTTTTCTATTTATATATTTTTTTTAAACCGAATTAAAAAACACAAAAAAGTAAAAATAAACTTCGGTGGCTAAAAAAAACGAAATGAAACAAACAAATATTACCGAGTTCAGAAGCAATTTTTTTACTTTTTTGTGTTTTTATATTTGCAGTAATTATTTGTTTCTGAATTGTGATGAATTAGTGTTTTTGTATTTTTTTAATTCTTTGGTTTGGTAGCGTTTATATCGCAATATTGAGTTAACATAACATCATGCCTGTCATTTCCGAAGGGTAAGGTAGGTACATAATTATTATGTCCCTAATAGCAGCAGTTCTATGAATATTGAACTGAATAACAATGGGATTGTAAACACATATTCAAAACCAAATAACAGTTACATAATTATAGCAGCAAAAAATATACCTACATGAATGAGAAAAAGCAAATAATTAATATCTAGGGAACGGATACAAGCAATAAGCAAAATAATCAATTCTGAACAATATTATTTACAAGCACAATCTTCAGTTACTCCATTTAGCTGATAATGAGATATTTTCTTCTAATATTACGAAGAAAAGATCTGGAATATTCCCTCGATATTAATATTTTTGTACCTATTTATTCTATACTAAATACAAAAACCTTTTGAGCCAATATTTCTAAAAGTAATGTTACATCATGGTTGTACACGTTGAAGGGGTAGGCAGAGTTATGAAATGGGGTATGTGTCCCAGCAGTGGAATTGTTTTTATATTTACCTTAACATAAATGATTTATCTCAGGTTTACTCTCAACCTTGCGATCACCAAGAAGTCAAGTTAACGGGGTCTGCCCATTATACCGTATCATTATACTACATGAACGTATTACGTACATGTCATGCAAATAAACACTTTATACTGTAACACTTTAAATTTTTCTTCAATGGATGTTCACCGACCTGGGGGTAAAACGATATGGTATGGCATAATGAACGTTGGTGTTATTCAAACAGATATTATGAAAATAATGTGTGTGAACCATTGAACATTTATTTAAAGTAATAGAACTGATATCTCTCTAAAACCCAATCGTTGTTAAAATTTAAACAACCACCAGTACTCCTTATAAAACCATTAAATCTATTCACTTCCAGTAAATTTACGTCTACATCCGTCACGACCGCTAGTCGGCTAAGCCAATATAAAACTTTTGCGTCTCATCCCTCGGAAACGGATCTTGTATAAAGTGCCAGTTTTAATTGAATTTGAATTTATGTATTTCAAGCTTTATTCACTGGGCAGCAAGACGTGTTTTCGGTTGGTTGGGAGACAGCGAATCTAACTTTATGTGACGTATGATAGGATGGTGGGTTGTCAACTTGTTTTGAGTTTTGTTTGTCGTTTTGGCTTGAGATTTGAACGTGATATTAATTTGAGAAATATAGGTAGCAGCATTCATTTATTTGATACATACTTATGTATGTTCCTGTCAGCTTAGATATGTCGCAGAAAAATGAGGATATCAGGGATTTCACGAAATCCCGGTAGATGTCGAATGTTCTTGTTTATTACGTCTTCTTACTAAAAGAATCTAGTGATGTGACAAAACACCAATTCATTGTCAGTGATATTATGTTGTTTCAATAATCTAAACCTAGTAGAATGTCAGAAAAGCGGATACTGCCGAATAAAAATCGACCCATGCATTTCTCTCGTTCGTTCTAGATAGACATAAAGTTGCCACTTGTAAACCTAGCTATACAACACGTGTTAGTAGTAGAAACACTGAGTTGTTAGTCGGTTAGAGTTTGACATGACCCGTCGCTCAGCCCAGAGGGAGCGTATCCGTCAGAATTTTCCAATCGAACAAGAAAAAAAAAGGTGATCACGACCTAGATATACTTTTGTGTGCGTATTAAGGCTCGTTTACGGAGACTCAGGGCGTTGCGCGGCGCGTGCAGAATGCTCTTTTCGTGCTTTTTTATTAATTTACTGTGAGACGAGTCCACCGCAACAAACGCTGCATTTTAAACAAACGAGCGAAAAATCGCTTCTCGTTACATCAAGTTTTGAAATCGTTATCTTTTTCATACATTGCCATGTGTTTGGAATAAAAACGATGCACGCGACGCGCGACGCCCCCCGACTGTACGTAAACATGCACTTAGAGTTAGCAGACCTCCTTACGAACACTTTAACGCTCAACTGCTTCACTGCCTACAGTTGGAATTTGGGTTGGTTTGGTTTGGTTTGTTGGAGTTGTTTTGTTTTGTTTTTTTTTTTTGTTGTTTTTTTTTTTTTTTTTATTTATTGTTATCACTCTGTTTTGTTTACTCTATAGTAATAGGTG
The DNA here is from genome assembly GCA_949775195.1 of Diarsia dahlii. NCBI lineage: Eukaryota > Metazoa > Arthropoda > Insecta > Lepidoptera > Noctuidae > Diarsia > Diarsia dahlii. Next base: position 18,596,255 of record OX459211.1, read on the forward strand.
GACTATTCCGCCTGACCGATTAAAGGGTCACCCCCTTTAAACTTTGCAAAATTGAGAAAAATAATAAACACTTACTTTTAGTGAACAAAACACGCTAGGAAATGTTTTGTTCAAAGTAAGTGTTTAATATTTTTCTCAATTTTGCAAAGTTTCTACTCAAATAAGATAATTTCAAAGATAATCGTCTTCTATCATCGCCTAACATGAGATTTACGTTTACTGACAGAACAGGCACAGTCTAAAATAATGGATCTAGTCTGAAAAAAACACCAAATGTTTTGTTTCAGGAAACCCATGAACGGCTTCATCATCTCACTGCCCTTATCCCAGGTCATTATTTTGGGCTCGGCGCAACACGTTTTTTTCTTCCATATTGTCCTATCAGTCGTCACGCTATCAATTATTACTATAACCTACATATTACTCACAATCTCCATCCATCTTTTCTTAGGTCTTCCCCTACCTCTCCATCTCCTGAACGGCTTGAAAGATAATAATTAAAACAATTCCATTGACTAATTCAAGTTATTCTTCGCCCGTAATTCCATTGATTGCTTTCAAACTTAATTTCTTCAGCGGCAAGATTTTCCAATCTTTTCTTCTCCCTTGACAAAGCTATCGCTTTGGCCTACCGCCAGATTCCGCTTTACTAATAGAAACTCGGTCTTACTCATTAGCCGGGAACATTTAATTTTCAACTTGGCAAGTCAAACAAAAAACTGTTTACAAGGAAGTCTACTGTTTCTTGTATTTCCTGAATAAGATGACGGTACCTTTAATCTTACCTCGAGTGACGTAAAGGTTACTTTCCTATGAACCTCAGAGCGTTAAAACGTGTGATTTCTTGGTAGCTTTGAAAGTAAAATCTTTCACTGAAATGTAAAATTATGTTTAAATATTAACAGGGTGATTACAGGCGTGATGTTATACTATATTTTATTTAAAAAATATGGGTTGATTTCAGATCGTTTTCAGGTCTAAAGTTTTTTTATTGTTAATTAAATTTGTGACGGCACGGTTGGCGTAGTGGCTCAAGCAATGGACTGCCGCGCTACGTGTCGCGGGTTCGATCCCCGCACGGAACAAATATTTGTAAGACCTACAGATAGTTGTTCCGGGTCTGGATATTTGTGTATGTGAGTTTAAATGTTTGTTAACGCACCCACGATACAGGAGAAATTCCTAGAGTGCCACCAACGTTTTAAAAAAAAAAAAAAAAATTCAATACCAAGCCCAGTCATATCATAATATCATCACGCTACTCACCTTACAGTAGCAGCAGGAAAGTTCATAACACATAATAAATAATAAAACTACGTGTCCCAAATACAAAAGACCACGTAATAGGCGTGTGAGAGCAGGATGGAGTTATACGTCAACCCTTGACCAGAGAGGGACGAAAGTAACAATGAAGTATTCACTCTTGCTCCGTCGTGAGGGCTCTACAGTCCTTCTGAAGCCCTATTGTTTCAGTCTAGTATAAAAGAGGGATAAGCAGAGTTCCTAGTTCATTGTAAAGGGTGTTTTGACCGACCTTATGAAGATAGTTTGAGTGAGATGGGTTGTTTTAAAGCTGTTAGTTTATTGTGTGCAAAGGTCTATTTAGACTCTAAATCTCTCTCATAGTCAAAATATTATGTGTGTTATGAATAGTTCGTTAAACCCTGTCTTTCATATATAAAAACAGAATTAATATGCCGCGGGGGGTTCTGATCTGTGCCCGGGTGATGGCAATTGACTCGCCCTCTACTATAGGGGACTTTTAAATTGCTGGAGAAATGTGGACTTACTTTTTAGTATACATCTGCTTAACCTTTTAGACCTGACCTTTTTTCAGGTGTGATATTAGCTTTATGTTTAAACAATATTAAACACAACAACATTAGTAATCAATAAAATAGTATTTAACAATATTAGTAAATCTTTATTTACTTTCAAAAAACAAGTCAGATAGCATTACCTTTCCTCTATTCTGTAATATTCTATATATGTATATGTTTATTACAGGTATATATTCGGATACTAGTATTTATTTTTATATGTGTATATATTAGTATGTATGTTTATTTTATATGGATATGCTTCTTAATTATTATTTTAATTAAAATCTTGTTAGTCTTGTCTACACACTGTGTCTACATTTCTAATCAAACTTTCCTCTCGCAGGTCTGCTGGAAGAAATTTCTTTTGAAATAAGCATGTTTTTATCCTTTTTTTGTATATTGTGTGTGCATAAATAAATAAATATTGAAATAATTGAAAACTGTTGTGGTAAACAAAATCCCAACAAAAACATTCTGTAAAAAACTAGCCAAGTCTCGATGGAGCTGCTTGTTTATCTCTAAAAAGTAATGAAATCTAGACAAAGTCGAGCCAAGTCTAAGGTTCCTTATTGCGATTTCTTTATTATTAAGTATAGTTAATGTTGTGTGACTTTGCCGTTGAACATTCTTTATACGTTAGTGAGTACAAGTCAATTTTGCTTACACGTAATGTTATATCTGTTGTAACTACCGGCCAAGTCACAATTTTTTTTTGTAGTAGTTTTTTTTTTTAATTTTCGATTATCCTACTTTTTATAGTTTTCCCTTTATGTGGCCATTAAAACCTCACTCTGTACCAAATTTCATCTCCCTGAGTTTATGGGAAGTACTAGTTCTATTTTGATGATCATGAGTGAGTGAGTGAGTGTCATAAATGCGAAACTTTGCTTTCGCTTAACTTCGGAACTAAATGACCTACAGACTTGAAACTTTTTATTTTAAGTGTGATTTTATAGCTTACTGGATGACGAAAATTTCAGCGTTCTGGTCTTATCCAGAGGTTCTCAAATAGGGGCCTGAAAATGCGGCGAAATGGTTCCAGTAAAGGATGGTACGGCAGTGTTTGCTTCGCGCACGACTCGGCGGGGGCACTGCCGTGCCCCCCGATTAAATATTTCAGAAATAAAATAATTTAAAGGTTTAAATTGCTGGTCATTTGAGCCGTATATGGGCAATAACTATGTTGAAAGCAAAATAATATGTGAGAAGATACGATGTAAATGAAACAAGAGTATAATAGTAGTATACTAAGTTTGAAAATCACGTCTGCGTAGATCATAAACCTAAAGGTCAAGAACCTTTCCCGAGCAAACCTCAAAACATGAAAAGTGATTTTTATATTCATCACAAACAATTTATCTTATAGACAACAACAATATATTATTATTATCTGTAGAAAAACTGAGTCTATTATTTTGACAGACAGTGTACTTCCCGCTTTGTTTCCAACCAGTGGAATAAATCAAAAAGAATTTCATATGAGAAACATACTGCTGTACACTTGGGAGCAATTTTGTCTGAACATTTTTAAATTAGGCCGAGAATTTCTTCTAATACGATGCGATGTGTTGTTACGATGCTTTTACGTCTAAAATGTGTTGTTTTTCGAAAAATACAAAGTTGTTGGCCAAATAATGTCGAGATGGTGTTTCCTAGCTATGCATTTTGTTTGTATATTTTGTAGATGGCATTTATGAATGGTAAAGAATGTTTCAATGCTATTTTGTGAAACAAAGATGTCTATATTCTCTTTATACATATTATATGATTATATTGTACGATTTGACATAAGTATTTGCTTCAGAGTCCAAATATATCTCATCTCCCTGCCTGTAATATGTGTCCTAAATATGTCTCAATTTACCTTGTTATACCACTTATGTAATAAATAATGGAATGCAATAAAAAAATGAGTAATGTTCACGATATAATTTGTGATTTTTATAATGAAATACGTAATATTATACGAACCTCTTCTTGAACATTCCCATTGTCATTAATCTAAGTAAATTACGGCGGCATAAAACACTCAAACATTTTTATTTGTATCCTTTATTAAGAAGCTGTACCTTCCGAAACCATCGAATTCTTTTAAAGAATTTTCTGTAATAAAAATTAATAATTTTCTGGTGGAGTTAAATTATAATAATAATATACGTAGCTGACTGTACCTACATACACTCACAGTACTCGCTTTCCGCTTATTTCAGCTATGTTCACAAAATACTTCCTTCAAAAGGCACTCGCGTTCTTACTTATTTAAAGTCATTCTCTGCATAATTTCTTATGAAAAAGACATTGCTGTTGCTCATTTACTTCTGAGATATTTGTCTTGTTGTTGAATGTGAATCGTTTGAAAAAATGTTCTTGTTTTAATTAGTTCTGGTTTACTAAACCTACTACATGCATTTTTGTGTGACATTATCAATTTGTACTATAGGGGATCGGACTGGGTCAAAATAATATGATTCTGTTTAGTCCGTAAGTTAGATTATCGAAAAATATTGAATACGTGTTTTTTGTTTTATCAAATCAATAAAAAATGACGAAGATAAAACGCGTCAAAGATCACGACGTCACACGAGTTTTCGAAGCACTGTATCGTCTTCATTTTTTGTTTACATGAAAAAAGAAAAAATACGTGTTTAATAATTTTTGGAAATCTATCTGACGGACTAATTAGTTTTTTTATGTCCGATCCCCTAATAGCAGTTTTTCTACTTCTATAGACTGAAAAATGCAGTGGAACATGAAATACTAATTTTGAAATATTACAGAGTTAAATAATATAACATCACGTTTGTAACTCCCGCAGGAGCAGGTAGAAGTGTACCTAAAAAGTAGGAGGTGCATACAGTGCATAGTACAATGGTGTACTATGCACTGTATGCACCTCCTATTGCTATAACCAACATATTTTAACGAAAGGTCACGGTTAAATATACTATGTACTATAGTGCGCGCGGAACTAGTTGGCCGCGCCTTAGGTGGCGACAGGGGTGAGGGGACGGGTTGCCTACAGCTCGCAATGCACAGGAGACTATAATTAGACAGTGATGACCAATCTCGAGATATTATAACGTGAACAATAATTGTTCAATTTATTGAAAAGAATACTTAAATAAAAAACAAAAACATGCATAAGGCGCGGCCAACTAGTTCCGCGCGCACTATAACAGCAATCATGGTGTTAATTTTTAACCCATCTACATAAAAAACATGGAATAGGAAAATAACAATCTGGGTCCTTTGATCCGAACCCAACAAAACTGCTATTTGTTGATAGAGTTTTCCGCTCGCAGTAAAACAACAGGCCAGAGTAAATAAATATACGTATGTACTATGTAATTAAACAAGATCAACAATATCAAGCTGATTGCACCAACGTGACCTGTTTTCATGAGCCGCTGCTAGGCTTAACGATGACATTCTTATTTTTTTGGACTGTACCGAACAGAGGCAGGTAATTCTGCATAAAAAAAAACTGGCCAAGTGCAAGTCGGGCTTGCACATGAAGGGTTCCGTACCATGACTTCTTATTGGTTTTCCTGTAATCTATATGTGTTGAACTAATTTCCGTATTTTTTTCAGAATTTTAGGCTTAGTAGTTTCGGAGATAAGGGGGGGGGGAATGGTCGGACAGACAGAAACACGAGTGATCCTATAGGGGTTCCGTTTTTTCCTTTTGAGGTACGGAACCCTAAAAAAATACCAAAACGAAGCTTCATGCCTATAATCCCCAAAGGGTTAGGCAGAGGTGCACTTAATACTACACTCACATTTCGCCATTATGTTTAAATTCCATGTAATAGGAAGAGCTTATTGTCATCAACCGGGGAGACAACCAATCATCTTGACTCCATGAAAATATGATAATTATAATTATATGATAATATCTCTATATTATCATATTTATTTGACTTCATTCTTCTCATGAGACCAACGCTTTGGAATGGGCAACTACAGTACACTCACGAGTTATTATGCCTTGTGACTGGGACTGTAGCTTAGTTTATTTAGCTTCATTAGTTTAGTAGTTTACTGCCGCACTCGGAGAGCTTCAGTGATTGCTTGAGCCGTCACTTGGTAAAGGTTTTGGCAGTTTTGTTGTACAAAAGTATGTCAGGCCTTTGCGGCGGCTTGAGTAATCTTTGGATATCTCTGAGTAACGCAGTTAGTTTAATTCGACTATTCAAAAGTGCCTGTAATTGGCCTACTTCAAATAAATATTTTGATTTTTGATTTTGATTTTGACTTCATCATCATCATCAGCCTAATGTTCCCAGTGCAGGGACACAAATCACTTTGCCAACCGTAGTCATTAAACCATTTTCCATGAACGTTAATCCTATTCAGATTCTGCAATGCGTATTCACTAATTGATTTGTATTATATACTATTTGATGAGTAAATCAACACGACTCGGTATTAGCAGTTTATGTATTCCTAGTTAAAGGCATATCGGTATAAACCTGTTGGAATCTATTGGTAAAGGCATTATCTAAATTCATGTGGATTGCACGGAATTCCACTCCCTGTTAAGCTTAATGTTAATGGTACGGTGCAGATTTATAATGCAATAGCTTTTGCCCGCGGTTTTGCTTGCGTTTTAGTCGAAAGTTTTTCCACGGGAACGTTTGAAATATAGCCACATAGTGCAGCACTCGGGGATAATATGGCATCCCACTAGTGAAAGAATTTGATAGAAGTGATAAACACCTTCATTACAAAATTATATAATGGGAATTTAATAAATAAATAAAATAAAAATCCATTTATTTCAGGGTCCCCCATAATTATTAAAATGACAAGTTACGAAACACGAGATACATCATTCATTCGTTGAAAAACCATCTAAAAATAAAAATAAAAACAAAAGTAAAAATAAAATAATGATAAAAAACAATGTCAAAAAATCAGAAATACTATGTCAATAAGATCAAATCAAAGTCAATGTCACATAAAAAAAAGAATATTTCGGTTTTAAAAAGTGTAATCTAACATTACATTGTTTTAGTCTATCACTGTCAGTAGTGAACAGTATTTTCATTATAATTGTGTATAGTATGTATCACCCATTTCCTAAATTGCAAATAAAAAATTAAAAAATAAACTTCAGAAGAAAAATCAGCTTCTGAAGTCGGTGACATTTGTTTGTTTGATTTCATTTTTTTGCCACCGACTTCAGAAGCTGATTTTTCTTCTGAAGTTTATTTTTTACTTTTTGGTGTTTTTGAAGTCGGTTGCTTTTTTAGTTCATTTTTAGTTGTAATATAATATCTTATACAAATGGAAACATAACCCTTAACCTTCAAGATTCTCTTATTTTTGCTTTCAACTCTTAACCGTTGAGGAGTAACCTTCCTTTATCAGCTCATCAACATGAAGTGATGACTGCTAGATGCGAATTCTTGAATAGCGTCAGTAAAAGCACGGAACACGTAATACGTGCCTATGAAATTTGAGGGTTGCCCTCGACTTTTCTGGGATCCCATCACCAGGTCCTGATTTCCATATCATGTTACCACCCTTGAAATACCTCCTTTCCAAAAAAAAAAATCATCAAAATTGGTTCCTAAACGACGAAGTTATTCGCGAACACACATAAACGAAAAATATTCATCAATTCAAAAAAAAATCATAAAATGAAAAGTTCTGGGCCAAATTATTTTAAATTTTTATGGGACCAAATGGCAACTATTCCGCATCAAACTAAAAAAGAATCACGTAAATCGGATCATAAATCTCGGCGGAATCGGTGTACTTATATAGAAAAACCTGGCGTTTTCTAGCGGAATAACTAGAAAAGTACGTTCGTACAGTAACAGACTCATACACTTTAAAATGGTTTTGCTTGACAATCACCGACGCATTAATGACAAAATGTTTGTGTGCAAAGTGATGCACCACAAAATTGACTGCCCTCAAATATTGCAGACCTTTAATTTCCGTGCCCCCTCAGGAATTCCTCGCGGTGCAATTACACCACTCTGCCCACCGCAGAGCAGAACGGTTCTAGGCGCCAATTCCCCCTATGCAAGGCTATGCAAGGTTGTAAATAACTGCAGTGATCAAATAGATTTGCACTTTGAAAGTTTGGGTAAATTAAAAGCCAATATTTTTAAGATTATTGCAAAATAGATTAACTTTTCACTATGCTTTATTTACACTTTCACTTTCATCATCACGCTTGAGAGGAAATGTGTTTTACACATAATTATAATAAGTACCATAAGTTGTTATATAAATTATTTAGATATTTTAAATTATTTGGACTCTTAGTTAAGTAATTTATGTTAAACTACTATTTAAAACTAGAGTATTAGATTAATATTATAAATTGTACAACTTCTATATGCATGCGGAGTTTACCTTTAAGTGATTATTGCACTGTTGCATTTAAATTTTTGCATGTTACATTTACCATAAAACCTGTGTAAATAATCGTTGGTGAACCAATAAAAAAAAAAAAAAAAAAACATACCAATCGAATTGAGAACCTCCTCCTTTTTGGGAAGTCGGTTAAAGAAAGCAAAACAAACCGTTAGTTCGCGAAATAATCTGCAAGTAAGCCTTATCAATTGTAACAAGATAATAAATGAAAACGAAGAGAGAAGGAAACTGCTCTAAAAGAAATCGTCGAGCTTATTGCAACAAGAAACGGCCAGAAACGACAAATTAGTTTCCTCAGAAACGATGAAAAAGAGGAAAAATATTTCGTAGAAAAGTATTTTGTAGTAATTCGCTAAGATAATTGTGATTTCTAAGGAAAAGGAAGATGAGAAACAAAAAAAGAATTATAAGCAAATTGTAAAAGCCAAAATTATAATTAATTAGTTTGTTTACTCAACCGTGTCTTTTACAGAAACGATAACCAATTGTTTTTGTAAAATGAGTTTTCGGACCAAAAATACTGAAAAATAGTATGCTACATCTCACAATTTTAACTGTAGGACAATCGCATAATGTTTTTATTCATGTCCATAACATACTTACTTAACAGGACATAACATTAACATAGAATACTGCAAAGGTCCTGTTTGTTTCATATGAAATTTCTTCCAGCATACCTGCGAGAGGAAAGTTGGTGAAAAATGTAGACTCACTACGGTACTCAAAGATATTAAATTATTACATAAGCCGTCACTTAGTAAAGATTTGACATACTTTTGTATGACAAAACTGTTAAAACCTTTACAGCGGCAGTCAGTGTGTGATATAGCCAAATTAGGTTTTTTTTAGGGTTCCGTACCTCAAAAGGAAAAAACGGAACCCTTATAGGATCACTTTGTTGTCCGTCTGTCCGTCCGTCCGTCTGTCAAGACCCTTTTTCTCAGGAACGCGTGGAGGTATGAAGCTGAAATTTATATCAATTACTCAGGTCTACTGTCCCTTGAAGCTGTGAAAAAATCAAACTTCTAAGCCAACGCAATCAAAAGATACAGCCGTTTATGCCGCAAATTTTCGACACTTGCAAGGGAATCAAAACCTACAGGGTGCTTCCCGTGAACTCAGAATCTTGAAATTTGGTACGAAGCAACGTCTTATAGCATAGATAAAGGAAAAATTACGAAAACCATAAATTTTTAGTTACATCACATAATATATTTTTTTTTAATAATTTTAAACTTACTACCCATTTCCTCATAAACGCGTAGAGGTATTAAATTGAAATTCATACCAAATACTCAGGTCTATAATACCTTTAAGCTGTAACAAAATCAAACTTCTATGTCAACGCAATTAAAAGAAACAGCAATTTAAGCTGCATATTTTGAAACTCGCAAGTACTCTCAAGGGAATCAAAACCTAAAGGGTACTTCCAGTCGACCTAGAATCTTGAAATTTGGCATGAAGCAACGTTTTATAGCACACATAAAGGAAAAGTTCCGAAAACTTTAAATTTTTAGTTACATTACAAAATATATATTTTTTAATAAATATAAACTTATTACTTTTTTCCTCATGAACGCGTAGAGCTATCAAGTTGAAATTCATATCAAATACTTAGATCTAATTGCCTTTAACCCGTGAAAATAAAAAAAATCTAAGTCAACGCAAAAGTACAACCATTGATACCGCATATTTTGAAACTCGCAACTACACGCAAGGGAATTAAAACCTAAAGACCACTTCCCGTTGACATAGAATCTCGAAATTTGGTAAGAAGCAATAGCTTACAGCACAGGTAACAGAAAAATTCCGAAAAGCTTAAAATTTTAAGGATTGTCGTAATGAACGAACTTTGTAAACCTTGCAGGTTTGTACGGAACCCTCGGTGCGCGAGTCCGACTCGCACTTGGCCGGTTTTTTTTGAGATTTGATCCGCACTACGAATTTCTCCTGTATGGATGCGTTTACAAACATTTAAATTCACGTACACAAATACCCAGACCCGGAATAACTACCTGAAGGCCGTGACTCGCAGGGCAGCAGTCCAATCGATCTGGACCAACCGTGAGTGATTAAATGTTACTACTACCAATGTGTATTAAGATACTCCGCTCATCCCAAGTTATACCTATAATTGTTCCATAAACAAATAAACTAAAAATTTAAATTAATGGTTTATGGAAAGCAAATAACGCGCTGGGATGTGAGTTATGTGTAGGTGAATGTGTATTATTGTAAATGTGAGTGTTAAAGTTAGTGTAAAGTGAGGGATTGAGGAATGTACCCACATCTTATACAGGTGGAGATTAATATCAACTGTAATTTGAGGTAAACTGAAGGTTTTACATACGATTTTTTGACGTGATAACGTCTTATAATTCGATGGCCGGCTGCACGCACGAAAAAAGATGACGTCATGCGTCGTTACCTCGCTCTGAGGCGTTCCATAGCAACGGCGTGTCAATTGTTTTGTTTTATTTTCTTATGACGTTGTCATGTTCAACTATCGTCAGTAAACCGATTTTACAGACAACCGATTTTTTTTTTGAGAACTTTTGTTTCGTTTTGGTACTCGCTAGGCGACTCGTTAGCTTCTATACGCTATACAAACAGCTAATTAGTGTGTCCGTAGGCTATTCCTTACTTTAGGTTTGATGATTTTAAAAAAAGGGGTTGGAACTTGTAATCTTGTAACCTTACCCCTGTAATTTTGTAATCTTCGTAACCTCCTATATAATCACCCTACTCTCATGCCGTGCTCATGCCCAAACAGCGAAAATTCTAACAATTTCAGACGTATTGTTGTATAATAAAAGGGATTTTTCCTTCCAACGTGAAATTGTACATATTAAACTTGAATAAATCCACTGGGACAATGCATACAAAAGAATTACGCTATTTTAGGCATCCATTGAAATTTCAGATAGCCATTTCTCTCATTTTGTTAACTTATTGTGCAAAATTTTCAGAGTTCCGTTGACAATTGATATCCTTTAATTATTCAATATGGAATCAATCCCAAAAATCTATATATAATTAGTTAAATAATTATATATAAGTAGTATTTTTTAGGTATTTTAATAGTAATTAGGTCATATTAAGTAGGTACCTAAATATGAGGCAGTTCAAACTTGAGAAATATAAGATAAAAATGTGCGGATTGTGCGATTTTAATTATCATTTTTTTAATTCTCTTGTAAAATACAGACATTGCAAAGCCTAGAAACCAAGCAAGAATCTTAAAAACAACCAGCTTTTCCAGCCATTTCAGGTACAAAGCTTCTTTGGTCCCAAATACCGGAAAACTATCAATCATTCCATGCATCAATTAATTGACCCATTGGCCGGTCCATTACCATCTCAAAGGCGATTGGTCAAGCGTGAAGAGCACTTAACATGTTTCTATTGACACCGACTATTCGCACTTTGCGTTCGTTTGGGTTCAAAGAGAATTTGATGTTTGATAGTTGAATTAATCATAGTGGGCAAGATCGAAGGAAAGAGACCTCGCGGCCGATCACCTAACCGTTGGTGTGATCAAGTTACCGCACTCACTGGACTCTCTGTTACAATTCTAAGAAAAGCCGAACGTCGAGAGAAATGGAGACAGATTGTAAGATCTATGAAGGATTTTCATCAAGGATTTTCTTCAGTAATGAAGAATACGACTACAAAGAGAGAGAGAAAGAGAGTTTAGTAATAAGCCTCGTTGGTCTACTTATTGCAAGAACTAAGAGTTCTAGAGTTTTTTTTGGCCTGGATTTGTGGTTGATTACTATGGTTCACACCTTATAATTGAGATTATTTTGGGGGAGGCCCCACGACTTTCAAAGTTTGTTTGCTTATTGCCTTCTCCGTTCAATCTGTTAAGAATGAGTCCAGATCGTCACGCCAGCGTTTCTTGGGCCTGCAAGAAGAAGAATACTTTTGTTAATTCAAAACTAACAAAATATGGAGAATACTTATCGGAATACTACTGCCGAATCTTGAGGAGAAAATAAGAGTGATGAATTTTATTTGTATGTGCAAATGGACGGAAATGAAAGAGGAAGACTTATCGCTAATATATGATTCTCTTTAACGCATCGGTTTTCCTGGTTCACCCTGTGTTAAATGAACCGGCCATCAGTCTAATCAATGAGTCACTGACAGTTGCACTCAAAGCCCTCCATTTACGTTAACGAACCGTTAACAGACGGTTAAGGGTAGAAAATCTATCTATCTACGCAGTGATGTGAGGAAGTCTACATTGTTATTATTTATTTATAGAAAGCATGTACAGGGCGTTTAAAATGGCTACTTTAGCAAATCATAATATAAAATGCGGTAAAATTCGTAAAATTGTCACAGTCGCAGTAAATGTTGCTGTTATGAAAGGTCCATTTTACGCTTTGCCCAGTATATCAAACTACCCAATATAACCTTTAACCTTTCCTTAAAGATAAAGTCGATAATCTAATAAAGGATTACAACAAGGAATGATAAAAATATTAAAAAAAAACCTCAAATCAGTCCTTAAAATGAAGAGGAAAAAGACAGTTATTTATCAGCACAGCATTCAGCATAGCCAAGCTATGATGGCAACTGCCAGAAGTTCTTATGTGGGTGTATAATACTATTTTCATTTATCTACATATATAGTCTACACCTACGCAGCAGAGCTCCTAGATTCAGAAATATTAATTTTAAAATCTTTAAATAATTAAAATTCAGTGGCTGAAAGAGCTGTATGATGCTTCCTTACGGGTGGGCCTGAGAATGAACATGTCCAAGACGAAGGTGATGTCGCGAACTCCGGATGATTCTGTTTCAGCTCTTATGGTTGGAAGAGAACGTCTGGAGATGGTTGACAACTACGTTTATCTTGGACATGTTCTATCTTTTGACAAGGAGCATTCAAACAAAGAACTCTCCAGGAGGATACCTACAACTAGGGTGGGCGGCGTTTGGGAAGCTCGAGCACGTTCTCCGGTCTAAGAGGATACCCCAGTGCCTAAAAACCCGCCTTTTCAACCAATGTGTCCTGCCAACGATAACCTACGGTGCCGAGACATGGACGCTCACTAAGGAGACTGTGCACCGAATACGAGTTGCACAAAGGGCCATGGAGCGAGCTATGCTCGGCATAACCCTACTAGACCGAGTGCGCAACACCGAGATCCGTAGTCGGACGAAAGTGTTCGACGTCGGGGACAGGGCGATACGCCTTAAGTGGAGTTGGGCAGGCCATCTGGCTAGACGCGGAGATGGCCGATGGAGTAAAATTCTGACCAAATGGTGGCCAAGGTTGGGCGTGAGAAATCAGGGCAGCCCTAAAGCGCGTTGGGTGGACGATATCGTCAGGAGCTCGGGAAATGGATGGATGAGAGACGCACAAAACAGAGAAGACTGGCAGAAGAAAGGGGAGGCCTATGCCGAGCAGTGGGTGATTACGGGCTGAAATGATGAGTTGTATGAATGTCCACCCACCTAATCATCCCACTCACTTTTGCCAAGTAAATTCTTAGTACGAACATCACTTCAAGATTGTTGTAACATCCCACAAATGCATCCCACAAGTTAGTATGTCTGGTTTTATTATCCTTTGACGCGTGTTTTCTAACCCTAAATAATAATTTATGTAGAACGAAGTAGCTGACTTTCAAGTTATTTCCGAGTTACAAGACAGTATGCTTGAGTTTGTTGTAAAGTGTGGGACAGGAGGGAAGTGGTTTTGTGGTATGTTTGTTTTTTCGGTTCACACGTGTTTCTTTCAAACTTTCAAGGTACTAATAGGCAGGCTACTAGGTAGGTATATTTGTTTTTGTTTTTTTTTTAAAAAACGTTGCCCCACACTCGGAATTTCTCTTGTATCGTGGGTGCGTTCACAAACATAGAAAGTCACATACACAAATACCCAGACCCGAAACAACTATCTGCAGGCCATACAAATATTTGTTCCGTGCGGGGATCGAACCCGCGACACGCAGCGCAGCAGTCCAATCGCTTAGCCACTGCGCCAACCGTGCCGTCAAACAAACCGAAAAATATACTTACATAATATGTTGAACTAAACAATGAGTTATTATTATTTTATGGATTTCATCTTAATGTCAGAAAAAGTGCCCATTAATTTGTGCCCATGTATAAATTAATATTGTTAATTTTTTTTTTATTATCACTATTATTCTTTCGTTATACTACGATAAAAACATATGGACATTCAGGTGGACCACGGGCAAAAATAATTGCCCGTAGTACACCCAGGTGGACTAGGCGGGTGGACCACGGGCAATAAACGGATTTAAATTATGATTTTAATAAATAAAACTAACTCGTGTTACCTTATATGGCGCGGTCACATTAACTTTACGCAAATCTGCGTCTAGAGTCAAGCGTCTCAAGTGTCAAGTTAATGTGACCGAGTAGTATACAATATATGTATTAACAATATATGGAATATTTTAATTAATTTAAAGTATTTCTACTTAAAAGCTTCAGATATTGTATTACTTTAACTTTACAACGAACGACGTATACAAATGATTAAAACTTTACTTTACTTTGTAAGTACCTATATCAAGTAAAGACAGATTGTTTTTGTTCCCATTATGTTTTACAACTCGGTAATATAATTTTAGGAAAGTAATTTATCTGAGTATATTAGTTTTAAGCTCAATTAATTGTTGCTAAGAAAATTCCTACTTCTTAGGCAAGTATGTGAAAACTGTTCGTTTGGGTAGCGGGGAATTTAAATCTTATTAATTATACATAGAGGGTAGTCATCATTCTTCAGCACTTATCCTAATGTTAGTGCCAAAAGCTTAAGGGGTGTGTGGGTCCGATATTCCATTTTAGATAGTAGGTATTTTATGAACAAAACTAACCTGAATTTGACATTTACCAATTACCATTACTGAATCATGGTTCGTCGACCACGATTAAAGATGATCGAAGTGTTTTATCCCGAAATTATAATTATCTTAAATATAATAATATAATCTTATCTAGTACCCATAACACAAGCTCTGCTTAGCTTGGGACTAGATGGCGTTGTGTGATAGTTGTGGAATATTATTATTATTATTATTTATATTATTATCATAACAAATATTAGAATTTCTACCAACCGAATCATAGCTCCCATAATTATTTTTGACTTATTTTTTATATAAAGTCCCCGGAAGTTCGACTTCAATCGTATTTTAAACCGACTTCCCAAAAAGGAGGAGGTTCTCAATTCGATCGGTATGTTTTTTTTTTAAAGTTGACCTCTTGCCGGCGCAGCACCCAAAATTGGTCCCTAAATTTTTTCCGTTGCCGGCACAGGGACCATATTTGGTCCCTAAAACCGCGTCGTCACAATATTGCTTGTAGCCTCTATTCCTCTGTGTGTAGGATCGGTTTCTCTTTTCTACTTGAACTATCGAGAATATCCGCCTTAAAAAAATGCAACACTGGCCATCTTATATGTGTCTGTGGTTAAGAAATTAATTGTCAAAGTCAGTCCGACGACATTTTGACGATTGACGTAACAACAACAACAACATCATTGTATTTTTGCAAAATTTTGCTATTTTTGTGAGTATTTTTGAGTAAATTACGGATTTATTTGGTTAATTATAATATAGGTAACGTGTGTGCAACGGGGTTTTACCCAGAGGTAAGTATATTTCAAATTCTGTGTGATTTTCGGTGCCGTGTACTTGTGTCACGTGACTTTTGTCGGAGTGTTTTGTTTTATATTGTGTGTTTGTTTTATGTTTCGTAATATTTACGCATAAATTCCTCTATGAATGTAACTTTCAGATAGTAACTATATTTTTAAGTTTCGTGAAACTTTATATAGTCGTAATATTTTTTAATTTTTTTTTTAAATGAACCGTAAAAAAAATACAAGCTCCCCTCATAGTAAAATAATATTAAATAAATATTATTTTACTATGAGGTGTGTTTGTATTTTTTTTTTCGTATGAAGATAGAACCCTTCCACCAATAAAAGCCATAAAATATATATGGTATCGATTTACTTTTCGAAATAATATTTTTTAAAGTTCACAAAATGGTTTTTGTCAACCCTATTCAATGTTTACCAATGCATATAATAAATTTGATACGAAATTTCAACAAACACTTAACACGAACCGAAAGGACCATTAATATGCTCTAACAAAAACATAACTTGAGATTACGAACGCCAACGACGCGTAAGCAAAAAAATGTTTACATAAGTGCGTGCCATCTGGCGCGTGGCGTTACGTCATCGCGTGGGCCGGTAAGCGGTTTTGAGTGTCGAAGGTCTTTGCGCCGGCATGCGGTTATTTGAAAAATCAGTACACTAACACATTCAAACTCATTTTAATTCAAACTAGCTCTTGCCCCCAACCTGTTTGTTCTCAAGACACGGAGATATTTCAGTTCCAAGAACGGACATATCGCCTTTCAGAACCTAATTAACACTAAATAATATTCTCATATCATAATGATAATTAAGTTACTTCTAACGACCACTCACATAATTAAACACTAGACACATCTAGGTTATTAAGATATGAGGGTCTAGAATTTTAATTAAAATGAAAGGACTTGTAATCTCACGAAATTACTTGGGTCTAATAGGTTTGCTTACTACAAAAGAACTGTTAAAAGTTATTGGATACCTTTCTCTAAACCCTGGTGTTAGTAATTTTCTACATTTCTGTGCGTATTTTCGTTGACATACCTAAGCTTAGGCTTTGAACAGAATGAGCCTTTTTTTTTTTTTGGTGGGTGGAAAATCATCGAATAACCCCCCCCCCCCGCTCTTGGGCAGAGCGAAGGGGAGTGTCAGACTTCTACTGACTAAAAACCAAACCCATGTTCCTTCTTCGCCCATGTGTCGGAGCCGCGTTAACCTTTCGACAAACCACAGACCCGCCTAGGGTGTATATTAGACAGACTAGTTATGTCTACAAGGTGTAACGGACCCCTTTACGAAGCCGTTAACCAACCATTGTGTACATTAAACTAAGTTCCACTGCGCAAAAAATATTGCCGGGAAACGACTGTTTTTTTTTGGTGATAAGTCACGGGCTACTGCAGGATTTAAAACCAGGTGAATTGGTCATAGTGGTTTGACTGTGGAGTTGAACCACGCGGTCCTAAAGTAAGTTCGCCTGGTAAGATTCTAAAATGTAAACGTGTTGTGTTGTGAGTTTAAATGTTTGTGAAAGCACCCACGATACACGAGAAATTCCTAGTGCGGGGCAACGTTTTTTAAAAAAAAAAAAAGAAAATGGAACCACCGGAAAAACCATGCGGTCGAAACACGTGGCCAGAAGTACAGTAACGCCCTTAAACATTTTTGTGAAAAATACATTGGATACTAAGTTGTCTTTCGCAACGAAATAGTTTTAGACTAAGTACGTTTTCATAAAATCCTTGCTTATCAGTGTTCCAGCAACCATTTGAAAGCGCACGTGGCAAAACTTAAAACAGACAAAGAAAGTGAAACCAAGAAAAACAAACCATATCAATTTACAAAAGAAAACTAATACTTTACAATCTGCAGCTCCATTCCTTTTAAAACAGATCTGAAATCTTCCAAGAAACGTAGTACTTGTTCAGAAAGCTAACGTTGTAAAATATTACAACAATTTTATTCTTTCTTTCTCTACCTGCAGAGTGGTCGAGTAGACAGTTTGCGGGCAAACTTTGCTCAGGCCAACCTGACACACTTGGATATGAATTTATTTTAGCTACGGTGTCTTTCTTTTTGAGCAGTTTATTCAGTGCCTTAAGTTAAATATGTTAAAAGTTTTCATGTTGGTTGGTGTTTTTTTGGTGTGGTTCTTGTTAAGTTTTTCTTTTCTCACCGCAGAGAAAACTCAACCTTGTAAATAAGTAATTACGTTTGATTCTTCTAGATTTGTTACCACTAGAAACATGCACAAGCAAGCTTGTTAAGTGACAGGAATAAACTTTTTTATATTAAATGGATCTACTGGCTTGACCTTGTCCTGAGGACAGAGATGAGATCGGCGATGGAATGAGCTAAGCTAAAAGGAGCCTAGTCATAATTATGAACTTGTTAACTCCAAACCTCTGACAAAGTATATACTTAATCATATTTATAAATCTGGTCCTAAGAGTGTCGATGAAATTTTTTTTTTCTGTTAAGATAAATGAAGAAACTGAGATCACTGATTTATCCACCTATTTTCTTTTAGATCAATTTGGAAAAGAATATACCCTAATATTCACAAAGCTGAAGCTTGCAAAGAATTTTCAAACAAGAACGTAGAAGTTTACCTGTGATTTTATTCTACACTTCTACAGTATTCTATAAATCATGTAAATCGAGATTGATACAATACAACCCTCAGCATCTAGTATTTCTTTATACTTCGACATTCACTTTGATTCTGAACTATCTGCGATTTTCTTGAGAACCTGTGTTTCCGTTTTCTTTGTTGCGAAAGAGAAGATTTCGAAGAATTATGCTTATTGCGTTCACGTAGAACGGTTAACAACTGTGGGGTGAGCAGAATTGTAGCTTGAATCGAAATTGCGTTCACATTTTGTTTGCTATTTGCATACGATTTGGCAAGCGTTCAGTCGACGGCCTGTGATTGGCATAATTATGTTTGTGAGTGTGTATAAGTATAAGGTTACACAAAACAATGTAACATAACATCATACCTATAATACCCGGGAATCGAACCCAGGGCCTCATGCTCAGAAATCATACTTGCAACCGCTAGACCAATGAGGTAGTCACAAAAAATGAAAAATTACTAAAAAACGATTTCCCTGCAAATACCAAATTAGCCTCATCTCTCACTGCTATATTTCCTCATATTTTGTTTTCGAAAAAATTGTCGATGAACCCTTTTCATATCATAGTTGTGCTTTATGCAATGCTCTACGATACATGAAACATTCAGATTCATGTTCAAAGTCTAGCTAGATGAAACGCCAAGGTCGAGGGAAACTGTCTGAATTTCTGGCTAAAGCTAGAGCGATCGTCTAAGAACGCGACTCTGTCTATTTTTGGATGATTCTTGAGAGAGGTCGGCAAAAATAGCCTCACATTTTAGTTTGGTTTGTTCAGGTGCATTATTAGATACAACTCTGTCTAACCCTTCGGAGGTTACATGCGTGATGTTATGCTATGTTATGTTAGACAGAGAATATTCATTTCCTGTCTGCTATAAAATAAAAGGTCTATTAAATTGCTTCAAAAACCAATTAAAAATAAACAACCTACAATATATAATATGAGTCTGGCAGTAAAACTTTAAACCCGATAACCAACAAAAACGAACTAACTTCAAAAGCACTTTAACTTGTTCTTGCTCTAATAAGGTTTCAATTCTCTCATATTTGAAAATAAAAATAGCGGAGGCGATCGATCGCTTCCCAGTGGACGCCGTCGCTCGCCTCCTATTTTGGCACATACCGTGTTATGATTTATAGTGGTCCAGTGTTTTGAAAGAGGTCGTTTAATGCATAAGGTAGACACAGTATTGTATAGGCAGGTGGACGATTGGATGTTTTGGAGTTTGAGTAGAATTTGATTCAAGCATCAGAATATCAGATGCTCGGGTTGAATCTTTACATTAAACCGTACTTGCCTCGGTTCGTGCGTGGATGAGTGACCAACCATTAAATATCGAGTTTCTTCCGTGACGAGTCAAAATCTTTGGATGCGGTAGTCATTATCTTTTACAGTTGTTACAGGTAGTCAGTGGTTCGAAGGCCTGTCAACCAGTCTTACCATTTATAATGGGCTTTTGCCAGCGGCTTCGCCCGCGTGAAAAAACCGACTTTCCATACAAACTTTCATCCCCTATTTAACTCCCTTAGGGGTTGAATTTCGAAAAATCTTTCCTTATTCCTTGTCTACATTATAAAGGGACCCTCTGTGCAAAATTTCAGCTTTCTAGGTCCAAGGGTTTGGGCTGGGCGTTGATGAGTCAGTCAGTCAATCAGTCAGTCAGGATTTCTCTCTTTATTTATATAGATAGATACATACATAGACTGCCAAAATCATTACCCTTCCTTTTGGCTTCGCCGTAGTCGGGTAATAATGAAAAATACCTGTGAGGTCAGAAATTACACTGAAAGTTTAACCTACCTATGGGACAAAAGGCATTGTGCCAAAATTAATATATAAACGCTAAATTAAAACAGTAAAAATTTCCGTAACTAAAAACGGGTACAATATTAAAATTAAATTTTCATCATGGTTTGTCATAAAAGCTGCACGACTTTCATGAATCATGATTTTAATCATTCTTTTCTGATAAGAGAATTTTAATTAAATATTTTTGCATACAAATTTTAAAGTAAAGACGCTTTTAAATTTTATAAATTGTAACAGGATAGAGAAGTGGGTATGGTAAAAAAAGATAAATACAAACATAAACTCTAAACTCACGCCCTTTTCCAATGGGGGTAGGCAGAAACCACATAATGCCACTTGCTACGATCCTTAAGATATAGATAATAATTATGGTCTGACAATTCCAAAATAAATTCATCTTCCTAACCTTTTCCACAGTAGGTATGTTAGTGTCGGCTTCCAGTCTATCCGGATTCCGCTGAATACCAGTATTTTACATGGAGCGACTACATAATAATATCTGACCTTCACAAACCGGTTAGTACGGGGTAGTTTTCAACGTATTTCAATAGTTTGATTCAAAATATTCACATATTTTTATCTCCCAGCATAGAAGATGCTCAACAAAGACCATTTTCAATACACACAGGAAAGACCAACAGACAGCGTCTTCGCTCTCTGATTTTCCGACATATTGAAAGAAAGAAAGAAACGTCTTTTATTTTATCTTTTGCGGCGTTTCATACGTTTCTTTCATCTTTCTTTTGTTGTACCGATGCTAGAGAGTTGCTAGTATTTTTCGTTTGTTTTTTGGGGATTACGTTTCAGGTTCGGTTAGTCGTTATTTATTTATTTTGACCGTAATAACTGTCATGCGATTGACTCTGAAACGATTGATGGAGGTCAATATACTTAGTATTTTTTAATGATATTGCAACATTTGAGCGGCTATTTTTGTAGCATTTAATAAAGTAGGATGGAGAGCTTTTGGCTAAATAATGACAACCGCACAGTGTAAACGAAGGTAAAGCAATGCCCTCCGGGTTTTGTTCATAGATGTGTGAGAAATCAGTCTTACCGGAGTATATCGTTACCCCGTGGGGGACAGACTCCACAGAACAGGGTGGGGTCAGGAATACGTGTTATATGACGATGAGTAGGTATCGTATTTCATTCAGCTGCGTCAGATTAGACTGGAAGTCGACCTCAACGTTTTAAAAAAGTAGCAGATCATGGATTTATATAAATAATGACAAAATATTTTACTTACCCTTTTTCTTTACTTTTTTTATCTATCAATTTATATTTTGAAATTTATACTATTAAATAAACATAAACATATTCATAATGTTATGTTAAACTAAACCCAATTCAGCGTAAGCGCTTTTATCAAAAATATTGATCGCGTTTACGCTAGAACGATAATAACTTAGTTACCAATAAACTCAAGTCTATAAATTCACCAGTGAACAGAAATATTCTTCGGTAGGAAGACAGGTATTCATTTAATTTATTCCGAGGTTTGCGTGGAATGTTGCGTGGAATGCACCGAATGTCGTAATTTTTCGTCATTCCTAACGAAGCTTCAGGAATAATTCCGGTTTAAATTATTGACAGTTTATTATAAAACTTTCCTGATGGAAATACCCTATTACACTGCCCGACTTGGGAATTTAACCCCGGGCCAAATGCCCGGCAGCCGCACTTGCGACCACCAGACCAAATAAATTATCTCAAAAGCTCATCATTTTAACCACTTCACACATGTTTCATAACCTACAAACCACTAACAGTTAGTAATATTTTCTCCCGTATATAAAACATTCTCTCTCTGCTAAGAGTCGGTCGCGAGTAGACGCCTCATCCAGTCCCCTGGGCGGAGCAAAACGAGATTTGTGTTTTGTTTGGCTTAAGTCGCAAAGTTATAGAAGTGGATAAGGGTGGACCTGGTTGAAATATGTTTTTCAGGTGACGTTTTTTCTGAAAACTGACGGTATCTTGTCGACTGAACAAAAAAAAAACCGGCCAAGTGCGAGTCGGACTTACATGAATCGTACCGTACCATTGTAGTAGATATTGAGAGATTTCCCATGTTGCTTAAGCACCATATACTTTATATACCTAAGTTTTCCTGTAATCTATTACAGTGTTGAACTAATTTCTGTATTTTTATGAACATTTTAGGCTCAGTAGCTTCGGAGATAGGTGGGGGGGGGGAGAATGGTCGGACAGATAGACAGACACATGAGTGATTCTATAAGGGTTCCGTTTGTTCCTTTTGAGGTAAATGATGATCATCATACTAGATAGCCTAGACTCAAAGGTTCCAGAATGACTTTGACCTTGTAAAAAGTCATTTTTACACCTTTATGAGCTCGGAGGGTTGTATTAATGATTTTGGTGATTATAATTCTGTAACTACATACGTCTTACAGCCGCGAATCAAATGTTCATCAACATACAACCTATCACTGGCCTGCAAATTGCAAAAAACTAAAGAAAATTTGAATTTCGCGGGCTACCCTGGAACATCAACCTTAAAGTACTTTCCCCGTTCCGCTTTGAGTCGGCGCAACACGTTTTCTTCTCCCAATCTCCTACGTCAAAGGACATGGCATCTAAATGATGCCTCCTTTCTCTGAGTCAATGATAAGGATAGTGTAAATAACAAGAATGAGAGAGAGATACAAATAATTAATTAACACGAATCCTGCAGCTGAAGAAGAACGCAGTCATATTTAACTATTAATGGTTTACGTATAGTAAAGGAAAGTACGTAGCCACTATTTAAGTCAGACCTAATAGGTCTCAATTATTATAAGTCGAGTCATGGTTTTACCTATTGTTAAGATTTTCGTTTTTTATTTTGGTATTTGTAAAATATTTATTAGTTTATTCTATACTAGCTTTTGCCAGCGGCTTCGCCCGCGTGGAAATGACGATTTTCCATACAAACTTTCATCCCCTATTTAACTCCCTTAGGGGTTGAATTTCGAAAAATCCTTCCTTATTCCTTGTCTACATTCTAAAGGGAACCTCTGTGCAAAATTTCAGCTTTCTAGGTCCAACGGTTTGGGCTGGGCGTTGATGAGTCAGTCAGTCAGTCAGGACTTCTCTTTTTATTTATATAGATTTTATATTTATGTATTAGTATAATTATAATAATAATATAATAATATTCCACAACTATAACACAACGCCATCTAGTCCCAAGCTAAGCAGAGCTTGTGTTATGGGTAACTATATAGTTTCGTTTTTAGAGTTGATGTTGTTTTTTAGATATTTTGTACCCTACCACAATGTTGTCTTATTTAACCCTAAGGTTGACTGGTAGAGAATGCCTTGTGGCATTAAGTCCGCCTATGTACCACTATTGTGCATGAAGTTTAAATAAATAAATATACAGATATACAATATACTTATGTAGTAATTGTGCTGTGACTTTGTTTTTGATCTTTTGTATTTCGCAGTGACTACACAAGACATAACCAAATCATTTGGGGGGCCAAGCAAGTCTTGTTTAGCAAAGCAAAGGTGCTTGGTAATTAGCATTGCTTTAAACCGGTAGTGCTTAGTGACCAGAAGGACATTTAATGCTAGAAAGCTATAAAATCACTATCACTACAAATTATAAAACAAAGTCCTCCGCAGCGTCTATCTGTCTGTTCGCGATAAACTCTTAAACTACTACTCCGATTTTCATGCCGTTTTCACCAATGGATGGAGTAGTTCTCGAAATTTAGCCCTTAGCGGAGTTAAATGGGAGATGAAAGTTTGTTGGGATATTTTTCGACATTCACGTGAGCGAAGCCGCGGGCAATTACTAGTCTAGATTATAAGTAAGTAAAATAACCAAATAAAACAAATACTTACTCCTAAAATTAAAAAAATCTTTCATTCAGAAGTCACAAATTACCATCATTTTCCTTCCAGCCGGGTAAACGAAGCAAAGTTTCCGCCGGTCGGTAATCCGTTAGTGACTCCTATTTACTAACATTAGTTACCCACTTTGTGAGTTCGAGCGCGAACGTTGGCTGTTTGCTGCGGTGTTTGGCTTAACCGAATGTTAAGTTAAAAGGTTGTGTTTGAAATTCTCCAGCTTTTCCGGATATAAAGGAAAAGTGTCCAGCTACACTTTGTACTGAATTATTGGCCCTCAATTGTTTGCTTGTAAGGAAAGCAAATTCAACAAGCTGTTTCATGGACGGCTTAGAACAAATGTGTATGTGGCGTATCTCCAAGGATACGCCACGTCACCCATCTTGCTTTGCATGCTCTGACACCTGCATACTTGACGATCTTAAAATGACATGTCGCATTGACTCGGTGTGTGTTCAAGCAATTTATGTGTTTTTTTCAAGCGCTGTCGCTCGAGTTTAAGCGGTAAAAATATAGACTTAAGCATCAATGAACACCTCTCGGTACAACGCTGTCTGTAGCTGTATCAATTAAACATGATAATAATTCGCCAGATAGCAAGTTTAAAGCAAAGCAAACCGCTAACAAAAACCACTTGCTAAGTTATTTTTTTAAAAACACTCTAAAAGGCCAACCTCTTGACTACAAAGTTCTCAATAATTCTTCAATTCAGTACAAAAGTCAGCTTTAATCTGAAAGTAGCGAAATATTAAAAAAACTCTCCATTCTGGCGTCGGGCCAAGCACTCGTGTTGCCGTTATTGCCATACTTTAGTCTTTGTACTGGATTCGTTCTGCAAGTTACAGAGTGATTTATTTCTTCAGTCATGTTGGTACTATGGAAACATTATGTAGTTAACATGTTGTGAAGGTATGTATTTATGATTTCCTTGGTATTCTTTTTCAGAGCAAAAATGTTTTAAAGCCATTGGAATATGTTTTGTACTGGATTCTCTTCCAGCGTTGTATATGTAGGATATTTAACGTGTTATCGCTATCATCAAATCGCAATTTGAATGTAAGAAAACATAAATTAAACAGAACCCGACCCGAACGGTTAACGGACCCTTTACCAAGCCAACAACTCATTATGTACATCAAACTAAGTAGCCCTACGCAAAACCTGTCCTGTAGTGGGAAGCTACAAGGGATTAGGCGCACAATACCACACAATACCACATTCGCAAAATGATAATATTGACGCATAATGACAAGTTAGCAGTTACTGTAACGTGAACGTCTGGAACTTTCTCGTTTAAAGTGACCTGCGTTCAAAGCAGCATGAAAGAATTGTTGTGTCATTTATGTAACTTGCACTTCAGTGTAGTCTCGTGACCGGCGGCCATTTGCAATTGTAGTCTCTTAGAAATATGCACTTTAATTTTATTGCCCGTTTAGTTTGTCTCTCTTTAGTTAGTTGCTGAATGCTTTTTAGATAATAGATTTTAATTGCCAAAATGGTTAAGTTTCCACTTACTTATAGTCTATATTTAAGTTGGCACAAAATACATCAATAGTCACTAGACTACTAGTGTTTTGAAGTACATTTTGCGGCACTCGTATACCAAAACTATTGATAGGCACTAATACGGTTACCCTGTGTCAACCCACTGTTGGGCAAAGGGACCTCTCCGCGCCTTCCAGTTGTTTCGATCCTGAGTTAATATGGACCACTGTTGGTTGGTTATGTCCCGCTCATCCCACAAAATCTTTATTTAATCGAAAATAGGTATTCATAAACTGTAAGAAACTTTCTCTAGTTAAACTGTGTGAGTTGTTGTTTTTTTATATCTTTAAGCAACCCATACCTTCCGTTATCTCCATACAACATTGGTTCACGTCTTCACACGTTGATTTATTACTGTTTACTTGAAGCAATAATAACATCATACTCGGAGGAATATGTTCACAACTTTCTGAAACTTTCCAAAAAGATTTGTTGAAGTAAATCGGAGATGGGAACTTTTCGCGGTAGCTTCAGAAATAAGTTATAGATACAATAATATTAAGCTATATACAAATTGAACGGCGTAACTCCCTGCAATCTTGAAATCGTATTTAGATTTCCGTCCGTACAACCGCAAAATATGTATAAAATATTGCTCAAAGTTAAGCAAAATAAATATAATATAGGTTTTTTTAATTAATTCCTACAGGGATTAAGAGAAGTTTATAATTTTTACGCATTGAAAAAAAATCAAATCATAAATATTTTTGACATAAAAATTGAGAAGATAGCTTGCAGCTTTAGGTTTAAGTATTTCAAAAGCAGCATAGAGAAATATATAAATCCCACAAAAATCCAAATCGAATTCTCTGAAGCACTTTTTGTAAAAAATAAGCATACAAAACAAATTGTTATTCAGCTCAGACTCCACATTACTTTATTCTTATGAATTTTTAATATTTCCACATCATAACCGCACCAATAAAAATGAATACTGTTCTGAATAATAATGGGAACGAAATAACACAATAAAAATGTTTTTTTTTAATTTACTTACGAAACGTTATTTGCATGACATGTTAAAGCTTTGGCAGAATCTAAACAATGTCGTCGTGACTCGTGCTTGGATAAATAAATTATTATCTAATTATTATTATTTTTATTTGTAATGCGTAAGAGATGTGCATCCCTGGTACGCAGGGTGCGGGACAGCATCCTTAAAATGATTTCTGGCCGACTGGACTGAGCGATCGTTAGCCGGTGCTGCAAAATCTCTGCTGGACCTGCTAGTAGCGTTGTGCCCCATTGTTCTGTTGATGTCGTGTTTTGTTCTGTTTGTTTTCTTTTGTGTTTAATTTAGTTTCATAGATTTAAGGGGAATTGTTTCTAACACTATGAGTCATGTTACTTAAATAAATAAATTATTATTATAATGTAGTACTGGATTTTTTCAGGAGGAGCTCGTGGCCTAATAATAACTGCCACTCGGGTCAATCTTTAGGTTAAGCCACGCTTGCCTAGGTTGGTCTGTGGATGGGTGACCACCCATTTCATACCGAGTTTCCTCCGCGCCTCGGAAAGCACGTTAAGCTGTTGGTCCCGGCAGTCATAATATATATCTTTGGCAGTCGTTACAGGTAGTCAGTGACCTGAAAGTCTGACAACCAGTGTTACCAAAGGGTATCGTATTACCCAGTATGAACTGGGTTGTGGAGGTCTGACAAGCAGTCGCTCCATGTAAAATACTGGTATTCAGCTGCATCCAGTTGGACTGGAAGCCGACCCCAACATAGTTGGGAAAAGGCTAGGCAGATGATGTAGTACTGAATTTTTCATTGGAAATTATACGACGTAATTTATACTACCAGGATACCTATACCAATACGTGTGACTACTTTGTAATAAATCGGTCTCTCTAGCGTCAGCGTCTCTGTTATAACGTCCGCTTGTTAGGTAAACTTTTATAACAAAATATTCTCAATAGCAAGATCCTAGAGCCCCCAGACATTAATTATTTTTTTAGGAATAATATGCATGGGTACGTACATACGTAGATTAGTAGTTCAAAGTAATACTCACTTTACTTACATTCTCAGTCTCTCTCTTCTACAAAGCCTAACGAGGTCATCTTTCTTTAATTTTTTCTTTTCCCTTTTTTTAACAACAAAAAAATTAAAGAAAATAATTACCTGACTGATCCCTTCAAATACAACTTTGAATCCAAAGTTATGTTTAACTGAACAAGACACTTGTGGGCATTTGGGAAGACATAGAAGGACAAAAATAATGAGCTGTCCCCACAGAGTTTACGATAAAATGGTTACAAAATGTGTATGTCATTTGTTTTTTTTTCCTTTTGTGTGCGATCTAATTAGATAAATAAAACTATGTAGTAAAGATTTGCTCACACTGTTCGAGTTGATTATTTTTATGAAAACAAATGGTTTAATTGTTTGTACATCGTTGGGCACAAATGTTTTTTTTCTAACCTAAAACACATTATCTTCATTATCTCTTTGCGGAGCACCCTTAAATAGGGTGACTAGTTTTAAGTACTTGGGTCATTGGGTCACCGACAATTTGAGAGATAATATGGACATTGACAGGGAACGTAGATCGCTGTCGGTACGCTGTAACATGCTGGCCCGCAGGTTTGCGCGATGTACGGAGGCGGTCAAGGTAACTTTGTTTAAGTCATTTTGTTCGTCTTTTTACACGTGCAGCCTGTGGACTAGTTATAGTTTGCGCACATACAGCGATCTACGTGTCCAGTATAATAACGCGCTCAGGATATTGTTGGGGCTGCCATGGCGATGTAGTGCGTCAGGGATGTTTGCGGAAAGGCATATTGATGGTTTTGCGGCCATCATTCGTAAAAGAAGCGCTTCCCTACTTGCTGGTCTCCGTGGCAGTACCAACACTATCTTGAATTTATTCACAGATAGATGGGAGTCTCCAATGCTGCGTCATTGGATGAAACTCCATACTGTTTAATGTAATTTGTGTATTGTGTATTATGTCTACTAACACTAGTTTTTAAGATCATTGTTACTAACACTATGGGCGCCGCCCGAAATAAATGTTTTTTATGTTATTATCGTACTTAGAGTGAATTTCTCAGTAACAGCCATGGAGTCTGCACTTATGCCCAGTTAACGGTGATAGGATCGCCACATGGGACTTTAACTTTACTGATTTTTTTTGTTCAATTAGATTTATTTCGTAAGAACAGAAACTAAACTTACCATTGTACGTCTACAGTATTTCGCAAAATTAAACCTAAATGTCATTGGGTAACTTCCTTTGTTCGAATAGACGTGAAATATTAATCTATAAATAATTAATAACCGAGCTCCGCAGTATAATTGAATCTTGGAAATATCCTTGGTAAGGTTCATAATGGGAGCGCACAGTGGTTACTTAGTACTACCGGGCTCAAATGTATTACTGTTAATAAGTTTTTAAGGCGCAGATAAACGACTTTTAATGATTTTATATTGAACATCACGTCTAAACTTCTAGTCTTATTTCTTTGAAAAAAATATATGTTACACTACACAATTTTATTCATAATTTGATATGTGAAAATGTGAAATTATATTTTAATAACATAGTGTAATTAATTTGTAAAGTATTGTCTAACGTGGACAAAAAAACGATAATCACGCAAAAACTATGGGGCGTATTTACATGAAACTTTAATCATATAAAAGACAATTTAATGACCCATATTTTAGTATACGGCTTTTATTTGTATTGTGTTTAATAAATCAAGGTGGGTTGTTTTTTCGAATAATCTTGGTGCGCGTTGAAGCGGGGCTCTGGCGGGTGACGGGCGGCAGTGTTTCGCTGACTCCCTTCAGCTACTCTATCGGCCTATATCGCTGTCTCCTCCCACTCGCTCAAGGGCGCGGGCAGTTAATGTCGCCTTAATATTCAGTTTATTTTTAAAATAAAAATAAAACATGTTTAGCTGTTTTAAAAGCAGTTAGAATGAAATATGAGCAACTGTGCCTGAGCTTCTTCTTCGTATCGTGTCCGGGACCACCGGCTTATACGTGCTTTCACACGTACACGTGCACGTGTGTGCGTTTCACGTGCACGGAATCATCATTTTATCAGACAATCAGATAGTGCGAGCCTACAATGTCCTAGCCAAACTAGAAACAACTTTACAAAGTATGCTTCCTGTGGGAATCGAACCGATGATCACCGGGTCATAAGACAAACGCTGAAACCGCTCGACCACGGAGGCAGTTAGCTATCAGTAGCTATCATGAGTGTCCATAAATTAACTGTAAATTGGTTATGGTTTGGTAATTTTTTTTTTAAACTAACCATTTGACAGTTATTTGATAGACACTATATGTTAGCCACTGTCATTAAAATATTATTTTAATGACAGTGGCTAACATATAGTGTATGTACTGTCCAAACCATAACCAATTTACAGTTAATTTATGGACACTTATGATAGCCACTAACATAAAAAAGATACGCAATAGCCCTACAGGTCACAGTTCTCTTCCCAAAGTTATGAGCGGTATTATCAAATGGTTAGACATTTCAGATAATCGCACGGACAGTTTATGCGTATTGTATTGTGTGGTGATTGTGAGTGTTGTTGTTATTTATTTATTTATACTTCATCTACAAGAGTAATTAATTCCACAAGGCATTCTCTACCGGTCAACCTCAAAAAGTAATAGTAGTAATATAGATTCTTATCACGTGGGTGAACGTATTAGTTTTTTTCGTAGCTAGCTTTATTCAGGATATTTTTCTCCATACACATTGTTGGGTTTTCGTGTTACGATTTTCCATATAGGATAAGAGTCGACTAAAATGAAAGCCCTTTTTCGCTTAGCACGTTATTTCAAAGGATTTCAAAAGGTGTGTTTAGTTAACATTATACAAAAGCTGTCGCTTTAGAATTTAGTTTTTGTAAAGTAGTAGTAACATTATACAGACGTTAACATTCTATCTACATAGTATTCTCTTGGAAGATTGATTGATACCTAAAAATAAAATAATCTAGTTTTGATAGATCGATACTACAAATATGTCGCACTCTTCGAAGCTCGTGGAAGAACGTGGCCGATCTTCAGGTTAAGCCGTTTATGCCTAGGTTGGTTCATGAATGGGTGAACACCCATTAGTTACCGAGTTTCCTCTGAGCCCCGGAAAGCACGTTAAGCCGTTGAACACAGCTGTCATTTGTAGGTCTATAAATGACAGCTGGGTTCGACGGCTTGATAGTCGTTACAGGTAGTTAGTGGCCCGATAGTCACATAGACAGGCATCCAACAAAGATGGAAAAAGGCTAGGCAGATGATGATTTGTCACACACTTTATAACTTTATTAAATATATTGTAAGTTTTTGGATTTATAATTTGTAAGAAAAGTATTACTTTTATTAATTTTATATAATCTAGGATTCTCACAAGAAAATAAATAAGGGCATCGAAGTTATAAAAGTGTAACAATAAGAAAACATGGTAAATATCCCGTTTATAGTATTAATAGTAATGTCAGTGACCATGTCAGTTTAAAAACTTATATTATAAAAGCGTAGTCCACAATATTAGATTAAATACACTCGGTTTCTTCAATCTCGGGAGATTAGATTCGAAACTCTTATGGCAAAGAAAGAAAATAACTCTTATTACTTCTTTGCAGGATTCAAAGCTAAACGCATTGTACATTTATATTAAGGCGCTAACAGCACCGAAACTACGCCACCCACTCTCTCTTTTACTCTAAAATCACATCAAATCATCATCATCAGTCTTTTGGGCACATTACCGGCTGACAGCGTTGAGAAGCAGTATTTCGATGCCTTTTTATAGTTTATTGTTAGTTTAGTAGGTATATTTTACAGTTTTTTTTTTTTTTTTAAAACGTTTCCCCCCACACTAGGATTTTTTTCCTGCATCGTGGGTGCGTTCACAAACATTTAAACTCACGTACACAAATACCCAATAATTAATGTAATATATATTGAGTAACAGCATTAAAAAAGTAACACTCATCAAATTTGAATTATCCAAAACACTGTCATGCTAGTAAATAACCTGTAGTATTTTTAAAATCACTTTTCATGATTCTAGACTTGATAAATTATGAGAATTACTGATTAAGGCCACTTTTATTTTTAATCAGTAATTCTCTTAATGTATCAATTCTAGAATCATGAAAAGTGATTTAAAAAATCACAGTTTATTTACTAGCATGACAGTGTTTTGGATTTTTCAGATGAGATTTTAGAGTAAAAGAAATAAGATGTGGGTGGCGCGGCGCTCAAGGTCACTGGCATTTAGTGTTGCCTTAAAATTTAGTTTTAATGAATAATAACTAATAAAATTCTTCACTTATTTAGTGCCTAAACTAGGTGTCCGAGGTTTTAAGCTACCTATGCAATGGGCCTCTTTTTTGGTTTGTGCCATATCTATACTAATATTATAAAGCTGAAGAGTTTGTTTGTTTGAACGCGGTAAACTCAGGAACTGCTGGTTGGAATTGAAAAATTATTTATGTGTTGGGTAGTCCATTTATCGGGGAAGGCTATAGGCTATATAACATCACGCTACGGCTAATAGGAGCGGAGCATAAATGAAAACTGTTACAAAAACGGGAAAAGGTATTTCCTTTTTGTGAGCTTCCGCTGCGTGCGCTGCGAAAACGGTTTAAGTTACGCAAATATCGTGTATGAAGGAATTGTTCTTCTTTAAAAGTTCTAAAAAAAAGTCCGCAACAGCATGTATCTATCTTTTAAGATTGACTTACTGTAACCTTTTTTTACTGTTAAACTGTTAGGTTAAAAATAGCTATTTTTTGCGAAGCTTATTTAACCCATATGGTATTAATCTATATCTAAATAAACGTGTTTGTTAGAACGGAAATTTAATATAGAAAATGTGTGCCCTTTACTCTATACAGTTTAAACAAATATCTTAGAAGATATCGCAATGTAAAAATATCCGCGCGGCAAAATAATTTGCGCGTCGCAATGTAGGTACGGGGGATTCTGGCTGGCCTCCGGGAAATTTAAATTCAAAATATTTACTGCATCATAATGTTTACAAGTACAGAGTGTTATAGTATATTTAACAGTAAGAGATACCTATAGTAATTCACACTTTAATATAATCTAAGCTAATCTAAACCATCTAAACTATTTTAATAAAGAGGAAAGATAAGATTTTTTGTTTGTTACGATTTAGCTTAATTTATGTCGGATAAGCGATATATCGAGAAAGGTTATAGCTATATTTATGTGACGCAGACGAAGTTGCGCGGGTCAACTAGTCATCAAATAACCCCTCCCGCTCTTGGGCAGAGCGAAAGGGAGTGTCAGACTTCTACTGACTTGAACCCACCCATGTTCCTTCTTAGCCCTTTGTGAGAGCGAGAGATACCCGAGGCTGCGGTGTCTCTTGCGAACAACCCGCAGCCATGTAATGGACCTCTAACTTAGCTTTCAAACTCAAATAAACAAGTAGCAAGACCCAGAACCTTGCACACAATGCAGACCATACAAATATTTTGTTTCGTGTGGGAGTCAAACCCGCTACATAAGCTGATTATGCGATAATTAGTTTCACAAAAACCTTTGCAAGTGACTACTAGTAATTAATTACGTGGGTTTGTAAAGAAACAACATTAAAGGCTTCTTCAAAGAAATAAGTACAAAATTATCTTCTTGATATTCCCAGAACAACCTACAATTATGTTAGAAACGTGAAGTACTAATCACGAACATTATTTTAATTTACTACTTACATCTGTTTTCTTTTCTCAGAAAATATTAACGAGATTCTAGTAAAGTCTGTGGCGAGCATTATCTGACCCCTATTCTCACACTAGATACTTGTCCTCTGTTTCTTTAAACGAGGGGTCAGGTAACCCTGTCGAGGCAGCGGGTTGTTCAAAAGAGATACCGCGGCACAAAGGGCTAAGAAGGAACATGGGTGGTTTTTAGTCAGTCGAAGTCTGACACTCCCGCTCTGCCCAGTGCGGATTTCTCAATCCCAAAAAAAAAAAGGATTATTCTTGCTTGTCATTTTTACCCCAGAAAATACAACTACCACAGAACTAAGCTGGGAAAATCCTAAATACAGCTGCAGTTTTTCTCAGTTTACCATTATATCAACAAAACCCGGAGGGCGTCGTAAAAAAGAATAATTTGTTCCCAAGTTCCTCTACAATGAAATCTTACGGTTTCCCGGCTTACCTTTGTCTACGGAATCTATAAGCTTGGTGCAAACATAAGAGGTAGCGGGTTCACATTTTTTATTTTCTGTAGCACATACTCGTAGTTTGCTTGGTCAAATAACGGTGTATTTTTAAAACGTCGGCCCACACTAGCAATTTCTCATGTATCGTGGGTTTGTCTATAGAAGTTAACTCATTAACACATACAGCCAGACTCAGAACAACTATAACCTGTAGCCCATATGAATGTTTGTTCCTTAAGGGATTTGCATCCGCAGCTCAGCAGCTTAGCCATTGCGCTAACCATGCTGCCAGTCAATATCGTAGTTATAGGTACTGAAACTATTGAATTTAAACAAATTGCTTTTACCTCAAACTACCAGTTATGAAATGATAATGTCTTTGACAGTTACCTACTTTAATCTAAATACTGCATATAGAAAGCACTTTACGAGAAAAAGAAAGTAAATAATTATAGTAGAGCAACATTTGAACACGCAATACAAGAAAATGTGCCTGTTGAAAGATTGTCCATTAAGCTATTTATTATTTCAACATGAAGTGTTATTAAATCAGATATAATGCTTTCATCTTAGACCACGCACCTTTATTTTTTTTTTTTTTTGGTGGGTGGAAAATCATCAAATGACCCCCCCCCCGCTCTTGGGCAGAGCGAAGGGGAGTGTCAGACTTCTACTGACTAAAAACCGAACCCATGTTCCTTCTTTGCCCTTGCGCCGAGGCCACGTCATCTAGTACAAAAATCCGCGGCCCCGACGGGACCACGCAACTTACGCTCCATTCGCACATTTTCAGTCCATGTAAAAGGTTTCATAGACAATTACATAAAATTTCATAAGCCGTGCCTGAAGACGAGTTAGACATTACTAGTGTTTTCTCATAAAACACTAGTATTACCGTTCTAGATATAACTAGAAATGGTTGTATTTGTGAAAGAAATACACTTAGTTTATGAATTAATAAAAGGAAATTGTACGAGCCAATAATGCTCACACAGCAAAAGTACGTTTATGCGCACGTAATGAATAACGCTAAACGTACTTTATTAATTATATTCTAATATAGAATCAGTCGTCACTAAAACTTAGCCACAGGCGGGTCGATCAATAATAACATTGCATCAAGTGCGGCTCAGACAACCAAGCAAACGTAATTTGTAATACGGAATTAAACTATTGAACATAACAGTGGTTTGGTGTGAACTATCTTCCTACAACAACTACCGGGGTATCCAGTGAACGACGAGATAACCCCAACATCTTTTGGTCCTTCGAGCCTTTGGCGCGGCATATCACCTCGTGAGTCGTCGTGTCATCAGCAGAGTGCTTAGTGTGGTAAATCCCAGTTACGTTAGCAAATCGGTGCTATTGGCCTCCCACAAGCGGGTCTCACCAGTAGCATTGAGACGTTGCACATAACGTAAAGGAGGGTGATCTACACTGAGTAACTGCCACTAACGAACCAGCAGAGACCACGTCTACTGCTACAACTAAACAATCGTCGAGGAAAACATCCACGGCGGTAACTACGGCGGAGATTAATTAAATCTACTGCTTCAACTAACTAACGAACCAGCAGAGAAGAGTTCTACTGCTACAACTAAACTACGGCGGAGATTAAATCTACTGCTTCAACTAACTAACGAACCAGCAGAGAAGAGTTCTACGGCTACAACTAAACTACGGCGGAGATTAAATCTACTGCCTCAACTAACTAACAAACCAGCAGAGAAGAGTTCTACTGCTACAACTACAATTTAACAATCGGCGGAGATTACATCTACTGCCTCAACTAAGAAGAATCAGCGGGGAGCACATCCACTGCGGTTACTTCAGCTCCGAAAACTTCGTGAGTACCAACAACCTACACGCCAACCACGCGCAGCCAGCAACAATGTCCACAGAAGACTACGCTGAATTTGCGGAACTTATAACGAAACAGCAAAACAGCTACGAGAGAATCAAGACTCTACAAACTAACTACAAGAAGGATGCTGTGAGTAGAAAAACCACAGACTACCTAAACAAGCGCATCGAC
Source organism: Diarsia dahlii (assembly GCA_949775195.1). Lineage (NCBI taxonomy): Eukaryota > Metazoa > Arthropoda > Insecta > Lepidoptera > Noctuidae > Diarsia > Diarsia dahlii. Next base: position 18,632,193 of record OX459211.1, read on the forward strand.
GCTTTACAATCCCTATGGGATGAATTTCGATCAAATCACGAAATTCTGAAAAAGTACGAATCTGCCCAAAGAGACCATGACTACTTTAAGCAGGACATATTTATTATAACAAGAAGCATGCTTGACGAAACAATGCAATCTATGAGTCAACTGCGAAACAAGTTGATAAACGAACCTGGATTTTCGGGTATGTCAAAACCGAAAATACTAGAAACTCCCGGAACACCGCAATTTGATACAACTGGAGTACACCAACACATCGGGGATGAAACGGACAAGCACCTATCAACGCTGTTACGTAATCAAATGTGTAACTTCAGCGCTTTGAAGCGAGCGGTATCCAAAATTAATCTGGATGACATGAAAGAGAAGTGGCAACTGCAAGATCAAGTCAACATTCTACGATCTAAATGGGAAGCCATCGACAAGATTCATTGGGAACTAAGCTACTTACTGCAAGGGGACGACAAAGACTATGAAGCAAAATTCGACCATTGGGAGCAAGTCTACGACAACCTAAAGGAAGAGCTAAATAGAAAAATCTTTGAAACATCCCATTATGAAAAAACAACACCGCGAATGGAATTACCGGAGTTCAACGGAACTTTCAACAACTGGATCTCCTTCAGAGATTTATTCTTTGAGATGATTCACAACAATCCTACGCTAAACAAAACGCAGAAAATGAAGTTCCTAAAATCTCAATTGAAAGGTGAAGCAGAAAAGCTAATTAAGCACCTTCCTGTAAGTGCTGAAAACTATGACTCGTGTCTAAATATTATTCAGCACCGCTACGACAACAAGCGATTACTTTTCACCTCCTACATAGAAACACTTCTCAATCAAGCATCCATCGAAAAACCAACCTCTACTAACATGAAGAAGCTGCATGACACAACTAAAGAGTGTCTAAACGGCCTAGAAAACATAGACGTTAACATTCCAGAATGGGGTCCACTAATCGTCTACTTACTAGCCTCCAAACTGGACGACGTCACGTACGCAGACTACATAAAAACCATGAAACATGCAAGAGAGCTCCCAGACTTAGAGGAGTTTATGGAGTTCCTGGAATTGCAGTTCATAACTCTGGAAACATCTCGTAACAAAAAGAATGGCGGGAAACAAAACTACTCATCAAATAACCAACATAAAAGTTTTAACAACAACAAGTCAACGAACTTTAAAGGCACAGAAAAGTGGACAAAAACCTTCCATGCAACGCTGAGGAAATGTCCACTGTGCAAAAACGAACACGCGCTGATGCAGTGTTCTACATTTTTGAACATGGATGTCGCAACGCGAAACAAAACAACAAGAAATCTAAACTTGTGCAATAATTGTCTGTTTAGTCACGGCGGAAAGAAATGCAACTCAACGAAAACATGCCGCACGTGTAACTTCAAGCATCATTCCCTTCTCCATGATGATAATCAGAAAGGGCAACAATCAACGCCAACCACATCAACGGTGGTTGAGCGAACTTCGAATCACATTAACAGTGAACAAGAGATACTCTTAACGACTCTTCAATTACGGGTCAAGAACAAGGAAGGAGATTATGTCATCCTTCGGGCGTTACTGGACCAAGGCTCGCAAGTAAGCTTGGTCACAGAAAATGCCGCTCAACGATTGAATTTACCCCGAAATAAAACGAACGCGGCGGTCACTGGTGTTGGCACTATAATGGGCAAAAGTAAAGGGATGATAAAATTGGAATGCAAGTCTATCCACTCTGATTATACATTCCTAACAGAAGCGTTAGTGATGAGTAAGCTCATCAACAACTTGCCAAACGCCACAATCAACAAAGACAACTGGACACATCTTCACAATATCGAGTTGGCTGATCCGGACTTCAACATCTCTGGACCCATTGATTTACTGCTGGGAGCAGATGTTTACTCCGACGTGATCTTAGGAGGAATAATAAAGCATAACAATGGGTCGCCAGTAGCCCAACAGACACAGTTGGGCTGGATATTGTGCGGTGCTACAAAGCAGTTTAACTGTCTAGTAACGATAACAGAGCTAGACAATCTAACAAAATTTTGGGAAATAGAAGACATCCCTTCGGAATCCGAAAACACTACGGAAAACGAATTCTGTGAAAAACATTACACAGAAACAACTAAACGATTAAGCAACGGGCGTTATGTGGTAAAAATGCCAATGCACGCTAACTACGAACAAAACCTGGGTAACTCGAAACCTCAAGCTACAGCACAATTTCTTCATTTGGAAAAGAAAATGGCGAAGCAAGAACACTTCGCTAAACTATACAAAGACTTCATCCGAGAATACATCGATTTGGGTCACATGAAACCAGCGATGGAATTGGAAAGTCGAGTACAAGCCTACCTACCACACCACGGCGTAGTACGGGAGTGCTCATCAACAACGAAACTACGAGCTGTTTTTAACGCATCAATGAAAACAGACTCCGGGTACAGCCTAAACGATTTGATGGAAAAAGGGCCAAACCTACAAAAGGACATACTATCCCTGATCATAAAATGGCGGAGCTATAGATATGTTCTAACGGCGGACATTGAGAAAATGTACCGACAAATCCTTATTCATCAAGATCAACAAAGTCTTCAAAGAATTATTTGGAGAGAATCGAAGAGAGAACCACTGAGAGCTATGCAACTGTGTACCCTAACATACGGGACCAAAGTCGCACCATTCATAGCGATGCGGACTCTCCAACAGCTGGCCAAAGATGAAGGCAACGCTTTCCCTCTGGCCCAAAAGGCACTACTTAACGAATTTTATATGGATGACGCCATCACGGGCCATCATACCATAGAATCAACACAGCTACTCCAACAAGAGCTAAGCGAACTACTGAAGAAAGGTGGATTTGTTTTAAGGAAATGGTCCACGAACGAGCCATCTATTCTCAAAAATCTACAAAAGAAAGAGAAAAGTAACAATAACGAATTTAACTTCAAACAACAAGAGTTCAGCAAAACACTTGGGCTCGCATGGAATGACGCAAGCGACACATTCCATTTCATTAGCGAAGCACCTACCGACAACAATAATGCATCATACACAAAACGCAGACTATTGTCAGAAATAAGCAAGATCTACGATCCACTTGGTTGGCTGGCTCCAATAACACTACAAGCTAAACTGCTTTTCCAAAAACTATGGAATGATAACTACCAAGACATTGGCTGGGATGAAAATGTACCGGATTCCATAGAAAAGGAATGGAAGCAAATAAAATCGGACTTGCCAAACATAAAACTCATAAGTTTACCAAGGTGGATAAAATACGAAAACAATAGTACGATCGAATTGCAAGCCTTCTGTGACGCGAGCGAGAAAGCCTACGCATGCGTTATCTACAGCCGAACTATGTCACCCAGTAGCGCTTACGAAACAACACTACTCGCAGCTAAAACTAAGGTGGCACCAATCAAGAAGAAAACTACAATACCGAGATTGGAATTATGCGCCGCAGTATTGCTAGCTAAACTCCTACAAAGGATAACACAGATCTTTGAAGATTACCATCTAAAGATAACCTGCTGGACGGACTCTAAGGTCGTTCTAGCAGGGCTTCAAGGAAATCAAACTAAATACGAAAAGTATATAACTAATAGAACAACACTAATATTAAATATCGTGCCTGCGATAAACTGGGGTTACGTGAAGACAAACGAAAACCCTGCCGACTGTGCCACAAGAGGACTTTCGCCATCCAAGCTGGTCAACTATTCCCTGTGGTGGGAAGGCCCTAAATGGCTTAAGGAGGAAGAAACAGAAGCGCTGAACTCTAAAGAAACTTATAGCACAAACGAGGGCTTCCTAACAAACTGTTACACAAATAATAGTACGGAACCCACGTCGAGCAAAAATGAATTAATAAATTCATTACTTGAACGACATAGCAACATAAATCGTATTACAAGAATACTAACGTTGGTGATACGTTTCGCTGATGCATTGCGAAATAAAAGAAGGTCAACTGAGTGCCATGAACTGAACTTGCACGAACAAAACAACGCACTGTTTATAATTATTAAATCGGTGCAATGGGATTATTTCGAAAATGAGATAAAGTCCCTCAACAAAGGTGAAAAACTTGCCAACAGGAGCACCATTTTGAAACTTAATCCTTTGGTAGACTCTAATGGAGTTTTACGTGTTGGAGGACGCCTAAACCACTCAGAACTCTTGCCAGTGGAAACGAAAAACCCCATTCTTTTACCAGGAGAGGGAAGACTAACACAACTTATTGTTGAAAAGGCGCACCAACAAACTTTACACGGTGGAGCACGATTAACGCTAGGTAACACTAGAAACACCTACTGGATAATCAGCGGCAATCGAACCGTAAAGAAAATACTGCGGCAATGCATTCGATGCCGTCGATTCGCAACAACTCGATCCGAACAACTAATGGGTAATCTACCTAAAGAAAGGATAACTCCATCGAGGCCATTTTCACATACTGGCGTCGACTTTACGGGCCATGTGGACGTAAAGATAAACAAAGGCCGCGGGATAAAAACCTGCAAAGGCTACATAGCCATATTTATATGTATGTGCACCAAAGCAGTACATATTGAACTTGTTTCGGACCTATCAACGGAAACTTTCATCGCAGCACTAAGAAGAATGTGCGCCCGAAGAGGCACCCCAAAACATATTTACTCGGATAACGGAACTAACTTTGTCGGAGCCGCAAGAGTTTTAAAAGAAGAGTTCCAATTATTTAGAACGTTGCAATCATCAGAGTTCTATAAGGAGATCAACGACCTTCAAATCGAGTGGCACTTCAACGCTCCATCATGGCCATCAGCAGGAGGCTTATGGGAAGCGGCTGTACGTTCCATGAAAGCACACCTGAAAAGGGTGATCGGACAACAAAAGCTTACCTACGAACAATTTGCTACGCTCCTGACACAAATCGAAGCGTGCATGAACAGCCGGCCACTGTGTCCATTATCAGAAGATATTGAAGATCTGGAATACCTCACTCCTGGTCACTTTCTCACGGGGAGTCCAACCCTAACACTACCACTCAACGAACCTGAAGATAACAAAACGATAGATATCAGAAACAACTGGAAACTCATCGAGCTCATGCGTCGACACTATTGGGGTCGCTGGTCGAAAGAATACATATATTCACTACAAAACCGAAACAAATGGCAACAAACAAAAGAAAACATACAGAAGGGGCAGCTAGTTCTCATCAAGGAAAGCAATCTACCCTCAAGCAGATGGGCTATGGGACGAGTAGTAGAACTGCACCCAGGCAGCGATGACTTAGTACGAGTAGTCACGCTAAAGACACAAAATGGAGTACTTAAAAGACCCATAACTAAACTCGCCCCGCTACCTATAACTGAGGTATGCGGAAGCGCTGACACACAAGAAGTGAGTCCAGAAACGGACCACGACGTGCCAAAGAAAAGCACTAACAAAAGTAGAAAAGGGGTAAACAGTCTGCTTATGACGTTACTAGTAGCATTTACAACGCTATCATGTGGCTTAGCAACACCCCTGCAACATTTTAAAACAACTCGGTTAACTGAAAACCAACCAATGTACTTTGACCCTGTCGGAAACATTCAACTTATCCACGATGAATGGAAACTTCTGGTATACTATAACCTGACAACCTTCTGGCAAAGTACAGCAAAGGTAGAGGAGTTCGTAAACCATTTAGGTCAACTATGCGACACGATGCCTAACGAACCATGTCACTCTACATCACAACAACTCAAGTTCGAAATGAACCAGCTGAACGAGTACAACATATTGTTGCGGTCTCAACATCAACAGCGCAAGCGACGGGGCTACGTCAACGGCGTAGGAAATCTTGCCCGAGCCCTGTTTGGTGTCCTAGATAGCGATTTCGCCGAAAAATACGCTCAGGACATAGAAAAAATCAAAACAAACGAACAATATTTACTACAGCTGATACGAAATCAGACACTGATTATCGAGGCAGAAAACAACGTCATCAAGAAAAATGAAGACTTTGTAAAGACGCAACTGGAAGTAATTCAACAATTCCTGAACGAAACAAAATACAATACGGCCGTGATAGAAAACAGATTTCAACGAATGAGAACAATGAATGATGTCAATGCTGGGGCGCTAACAGCTAGCTTACTTATCTCCGTACTGAGAAGAAACCAAGAAATGCTCTTAAATGCGTTGACAGATATCTACAGAGGCCACCTGGACATGAAATTATTCACACCGGAGCAGCTATCTGAACAACTCAACTACATCGCCGGTATCACACCGAAAAGACTAACATTACCAATCCAAAACAGCAATGGGTCGAGCATACAAAATATTTACAAAATTATTTATGTTAAAGCCCGGCTCACCGAACAGTACTTACTGCTCGAATTACATATCCCGTTACTAAGCGATGACGAGTATACACTTTATCGCAATATAGCTATCCCTAGATGGGAAACGGCTGAACAATGTCAGGTGATACGGACAGCAACACAATACATTGGAGTCAACTTCGCAAAGAGTACCTACATACAGATGGAAGAAGTTGATCTTCAGCAGTGTACCACAATGACAGTGGACAAACATATCTGCCATGCCTCTACAACTATCAACAACTTACATGGAGTTACGGCATCCTGCGAAGCTAAAATACTCAGTCAAAATGTAAATAACATTACATGTAATTGGGTATCACAACAATGTGCTGACCAATGGATAAAACTACAAAGACCAAACATATGGTTCTATAATTGTATCAATGAGTGCACGATTCGCATTGTCTGCGAAAATCGAATTACAACAACCATATTAACTAACTCAGGGCTCCTTGCCCTAGGTCAGGATTGCATACTTCAGCACAAAGATAACACAATTTATTCACACAACGTTTTTAGTAGCAGTGCCAATATTGGAATTAATTTGGAGGTACCTACTATTGACTCACCAAATGATATGTGGAATACACTGAAAACCACAAAGATTGTGTTACCAAAACTAAGTTTATCTAATGACCACAAATCATTAGATGAGCAGATAACCGCGCAAAAGGGAAGAGAGAGCCTTCCTAACGACCTAAGTGTCCACGACATCGGCAACTATACTTTAAGCTCTTTGCTGGTGGGAGGAATCGTCGCCGCTATAATAGTTTGGCGACTAAAAAGATGTCTCCAGGCGCGTAAGAAGAGCGATACTGCAGCCAACGCGAACAAGACTCAAGAGAGGACAGAAGATATCGAACTTAAGGAGATTCCAGCCTACGCCAGAATACGAGGTGGACATTCCGAGAACAACGGGCCACCGCAACCAGCAATTGGAACTAGATTTAATCTATAATTTATTAATTAAGAATTATATTGTATCTTGCTTATTGTTTTGATTGCTTAATAACTTATTAATAACATGTAACTATTTAACTTTTAACTCAAGTTTGGTCATCTGAGTGCGTACACAATTTTCCCTCGGGAGCATGTACGAGCCAATAATGCTCACACAGCAAAAGTACGTTTATGCGCACGTAATGAATAACGCTAAACGTACTTTATTAATTATATTCTAATATAGAATCAGTCGTCACTAAAACTTAGCCACAGGCGGGTCGATCAATAATAACATTGCATCAAGTGCGGCTCAGACAACCAAGCAAACGTAATTTGTAATACGGAATTAAACTATTGAACATAACAGTGGTTTGGTGTGAACTATCTTCCTACAACAACTACCGGGGTATCCAGTGAACGACGAGATAACCCCAACAGAAATGTCATAGAAAGTGTTTGTGCAGATGTTTGTAACTTTGTAGCATTTATTTTATGAGGCTGTCTGGCGTTAAATCCTCTTATGTAGGTACTTAAAAAGAAAAGCTGCTCACAAGTAAATAACATAAATTAATTGTGCCTTTTCCTAATGGAGGTAGACAAAAACCACCGCCACCTGCTACGATTACCTTACAAAGTGCGTTTCCGCGTCCACGTTGAAAAATAAATTACGTTTGCACGATTAGATCCAGAATAAAAAGCCATACCTTCAATAAAAATAGTTTTTCTACAAGTTTCCCTAAACCAAAAATCTGTTTATATGTGTAAATAATTTCCATGCAACATTTATTCTGCTATTTACCTTCATCTGGAAACACTGAACGTCCAATACTAACGTTGGAAATGCTCGGTAGCTGAAAATGATGAATTTCCCATCAAAAACTTGATCCCATTTCACATTCCCAATCAATCCTCTCCACAAGGAACCTCAAAACTACCTTCCCCGATAAAAGAAACCGAACCACAACCACACTCCCCCCTAATTAGTCCCCAGTACATTTATAGCGACCACAAACACCTTGCGGAGGTACAAAAAGAGTCCAATTAAAACCGCCCACTAATTGGATTAACTAACGAGCCGCGAAGCTCTAATTTACAGCAGCATTCAGACCAGATTTATTTTTAGACCTCAATGCAGTTGGTCGGTTTTTTTGGTACGAAGTGTAAATTTTATAGGAATTGGCGTGAAAAGGAGGATGGAAAATACTACTTTCTTTGGTCAGAAAGAATCTATTATAGAAAGAACTATTGAATCTTTTGTCTATCGCTTCGAGTTTGAAATTAATTTGAGTGAGTTTGTCAGTTTATTAATAAATTGAAACATCTATCACATCACATCAGTTAATTGTTATCAAAAGAGCGAGTTTAACAAATTAGGTTTTAAATTAGATTATACAAAATGCTATTATATATAACAAAGAAAGTACACACGGCTACACATCAAGCTATACAAAACCAGTTAATCTTGGCCTCTCTTTACTAGATCTTTTCGCACAATGAACGATCAGATTATACTGGTTTTGTATAGCTTGATGTGTAGCCGTGTGTACATAGTTAAATCAATACAAATAGATGTGTCTGTCTGTAGTATCAAAATTAAAGCTTTTTAACTAACTGGAAAAGAAAATAATATGTTTGTTTCGGCTCATCTTTACAACGGTTGGGCCGACTTTGACGGGACATTTTCTGGCAGGTAGCTGATGTTATAAAGTCTGACTGGGCCTACTTTTGTTTTAGAAATATAATTAGGGCATTGTCCCTAATTATTTTGAAAACTTGAAATTGGTTAAAAACTAATTAAAAGTAATGTTTTTTTTAAATAATTCTACGATAACGAAGATCAGAACCGTCAGATTAAGCAACAGCTAGTAAACAAAATATCTAGTACATCATTGTTTTTGTTCACGCTCGAGTAGTACCCTAGCAATCTAAAAACTACTTTACTTTTAAGAATACTGAAACTAACCAAAATTTTCAAAGGAAACAACTACAAAAGAAAATTACTCCGTGCTCACTGAAAAAGTGGAAAATTTCAGCAAATTATCTCCTTTGTACGGGACATTTCTTTTCGCAACCTAAGTTCTAATTAGGAAATAATTTAGTGTGAGTTGCGTTCCTTAGCCTTGTTAGGTAATTTGCAGTTTGTTCTTTAGGCACGAAAGTAGGTGACAGCTTTAGGGGTAGAATTAGGTAGTTTGTTACTTTAATAAGGTAGAAAGAGAGAGATGATTAAAGTTCTTGATAGTGGAAAGGGACAAAAGATGGGTTGATCTTGGAATTCGAGTTGAAGACCTTGAAGTGATGTTGTGACTGTTCCTGCTTGCAGATTAGTAGGAATGGTCAGCAATAAAGAATATTAAAACAAGTCAGATTTTTTATTAATTTTTAAATTTTCCTTGAATGTCCATCCTTAAATCCTTAAATGTCCATCCTTAAATTTTAAACTGATGTGGCGACTAGCGACATCTATCGCAACACCTGCGTACTAACAAACGATCGACAGAAGTTCCTACATCGCGCTATCAACATTATCCGCGACATAAGCCTATACAGGAGTTCCCGACTTACAACTGTCGGGCAGTTCCCGCCGGACACAACACCCGTCCGGTCGGAGGATCCTCCCTTTTCTATGGGGGATGAGGAACTTTACACCCTGTTCCTCATAAGCCTATATAGGAGTTCCCGACAGTTGTAAGTTAGTAGTAGTTTTTTTTTTATGTTTGTTCGGGCATAACTCCGTCACTTGCTAACCGATTTGAAAAACTCTTTTTTTGTTGGAAAGGGTATACTTTCGAAATGGTCCCATAATTTTTTCATCGAAATCGAACAAGCGGTTTTTGAAAAATCAACAAAACTCAAAAAAAAACTACATTGTCCACATTGACCCATGAACATGACGTGAAAAATAAAAACTTTTTAACAAAAAATAAAACCGACTTCAAAAAAAAACACAAAAAAGTGCAAAATAAACTTTAGAAGAAAAATCAGTTTCTGAAGTCGGTGGCAAAAAAATGAAATCAAACAAACGAAAGTCACCGACTTCAGAAACTGATTTTTCTTCTAAAATTTATTTTTTCTCGGCTGGGCTCAGCAGCGCCGTCAAAAATGTTAATCAATTTTTAATACCGATTGTCAATGTTGACAAACAAGCAAGTCATGTAGGGATCTTTTAATTCTTTAACAAATTAATTTCAGAGGGTAGTCCATTTTCGTGTACACAACATTATAAAAACATTTGAAAAACAATTTCCTTACTTCTAGTTCGAATCTTTCTAAATTACCTCCCCACGAACAAAATCCAGCGAAAAGTAACCACCTAATAACATTAACTTGAAGGAACTGCGATGAAAATATTTTTTTTTTTTTTTAAATTTATTTTCATCAAAAGTTACATTAGTAGGTATCATACAAATTTTCTGCCAAACTGCAGGACAGTTTGTCGGCAGTGTTCTCGTGAATACAGCTCTTAAATCAAAATAACATCAAATAAACATTGAATATCCCATCATAAAGCTAATTAAAGGATCACACAGTTTTGTTATAATATCCAAGGGTAAGTACATCGCTTTGTATTTGCACACATGCACACACTTAGAAACGTTCAAAGTCATTTTCGCCTACTGTATTGATTTCATTTAAGTGTTACGTAAAGAAAATAAGCTTTTGAAACCCTTATTACATAAATTAGGTCATATTATCTCTAACTTGCAATTGCTATTATTTTTCGAGATTTCTCGTTTATACTCTGAAAAGTGCTCACATATTACTGCTCGTGACTGTACCTTCTGCTCACACAGACGTACTTTCATCGTCCGCAGAGCACTTTAGTTACATAATATTTTCAGCCAGTCCAGCTTATGACGTAGATCTGCCAATTTGTGGCGGCCCCTCGTGTGTAACGAGCGTGAAGGTGGAGGGCTCACAAGCGTTTTTCTTTATTTGGAGGACAGGATTTGTAGAGGTTAGCAAAACTGGTAGCAAATTCGGAAATAAGGTGATTATTTACTTATGGGTTTGAATAAACTAAATTAATTTTAAGCAATGAGAAAAAAAACATATTTGGGGTCCTGTCCGCCTCTACCGCACTTCTATTTGAATTGTCATGGCAGTTGATATAATCAAATCGTTTCTAACCATAATATCGTTATTCACAAAGTCCATCCATATTTTCTTTAGTCTTCTCCTACTCATTCATACTACCTAAAATGTACCTAAAATGTTGAAAACATATTTTATGCCTTATTTGCAGATGAAGCCACCAAGCTCTCAAATCGGCATCTGTTATACATGTCTTGTATGCGTAGAGTTTAGACAAATTGTAATTCCATTTCTTGTGCTTCATAAAATTCTAATATATTTTGTTCATCTTCAGATATTAATTCATTCTTACGTGTAGGCAACAAAAAATTGTTTTCATGACTCTGACAAAACTCATACGTCTTACGGCACAAAACTTCCGAAAACACGTATTGTAGTCACATCTTTCTGTAGGAAAACAGGCGAGAAATACATATTTTATTGTATTTGTGCGTAAACTTCATTTGGTCCGACCACTCCGTGCTATGAAAACGGGTCGTAAAACATATCACACTTCGCACGTTACGGACCCGTACCATGAGACACGTTACGAACCGGTACCACGGGACGGTTATGATCGTTTACGAGCGACGGGAGGGAAGTCTGTGTTGATACTATTAATATGCGAGGAAGTAGATAACTCTGCTACAAAAAATAGTAGACAACTCTGCTAGAAAAAGGAAGGAAAGACAGAAGTTATGTTTCTTGGTACCGCACACACACTTGACACTATATACCTACCTACTAAAGAAAATTAAATCGCCTACCTAACTTCCGTCAAATTCATTTTTTTTTCAAAGTTGGGGGCCACGCATTCAATTTGTTCTGAAGATGCCGTTCGACTTTAACCTTGATATCTGGGAAACGTGACAGTTTAGAACATTAATTTGTCTCATACAAAACTTGTTTGTTTTGATGCCTGCTTTCGGTGGAAGTGCGGAAGTAGGGTTAGGTTAGTTCCATGGCTCACAGCTGCACCAACATAAAATATCAGAGGTAAGATTAACCATTTCTTTCTCTTTCTAAACTTGAATAATGCTATAACTCTAACAAAGTAGGTTCTTTAAATGCAACGGCTTCCCAGTTTTCTCCATGAAACTGTATCTAAGTGTACACTTGCATCATAACGCTAGCTACACGCCCGAGTCACGCTACAGTCACGCTCACGCCGCTCTCCATCAAGCTGGCGAGTAATGTAATGAACCGACAGAATTCACCCCTTATCTTGTTTTCCACTTAGCGGCATACGTGGCTACGGGAAAACACACGGGCTTGTGGTTTGGTGAGCTGGTTTTTAAATAGCTAATTTGAGAAATGATATTAAGATGATTTACAACCGTATCTAATCAGTTTTACTACGAATGATGATGTAGGTATTATTCTTTTTGTTAGCGTTTCATGACAAGTTTGGCACGTTCAGTAGCGTTCATTAGGTCCTGTGATGTACAAATAATAGGACGGGCAGAATACAATATCAAGACTATTAGTGTTCTATCGTTTGTGGAGCAACGTCACTTTTTACACTCCTGGCTGTCCTGGAGGGGAGTGGGTGGTGTAGAGTGAGAGAATAGTAAAGATATATGTTTTACTACGGAGTTTAACAGGTTTCAACAGGTACACAATACAGGGGTGGTACAGGGTTGAACAGGTTTTGTTTGCCTCGGTCAACTGGAGCCTATTTGAAGACTGCCAGCCGCAGAAACTCATGTCCAGGTGGGAGACTTTTAGCATTAGGTCAGTAGTGTTTATTGCTACAGAGTACATAAAAATCTTTACCTTAATCTTCCGTTAATAAATCTTGTTTAGTTTGTCTAAAAAGGCTCTTCGGCGAACCATGCTTTCTGTAGACAATTAGATCGATCAAGTGTAATTCTGTTTACCGTACGGGACTCATTAAAGCACCACCTAGCTAATAGATAAAATGTTGTTTTTTTGCCGTTCTTAGTGATTAATTCTAGTTTGTTATTTTATTACTTAATTTAGTTTGCCACAACAAAGCGCAACCGCCGCTTATAAATTTTTGTATCTAAATTATTATGTTTTTCCTCATAGAAGTGAATAATTGTATTCTTTTTGAGCGAAATAAATTTCTTAAACCGTAAAAACGTTACCATTTTATATCTGCTTTTTTCTCAGTTTGACAAACTCACCGTCTGTGTGTTTTCCCTTACTAGAACAGCGTGGAAACAATGTGATAGGTGAAAAATAAGGGATTCCGTCCTTCTTATCTTGTGCCGGGGTGTAAGAGGATATTGCAGCCATGAGGCGAGGTCTTATAAACGGCGGAAAGTGGCAAAAGTTTCAGTAGTTTTTTTTTTGTTTTGGTAGCTTGCTTTGTATCCCACGGTTAGACAAAATACTTTTACCCTCTATCCTTTCAAACCACTCTATATTGAGTGATAGCTGGCCATGTTTACCTCGAAAACATGAACAGATTGTCACACCTCTTTCGGCAAAGACCTAGACGGCGAAGTTTTTTTTTTTCCTTTATTTAAAGGGCTTTATCGCTGAGCGATAACGTCACCCTGTAAAATTAACAACAACACTAAAACTAACAAAAAATATTTCAAAACAAAAGTTGCTAACTTATTTAAAATCCGAGCTTGTTCCGATAAAGGACAAGCCAGGATTGCGTTACATACTCCCACATCATATAATTTGGTAATTCCAAGTAAACTTTAACTCATAGCCTCATTCCGTACACACTCCATCAAAACATGTTGCACATCTTGGACTATTCCACAATCTTCACAGTTGGGAGAAGTAACCTTTTTCATAAGAAAGCCAAACTTATTCGATGGAATATGACCGGAACGAAGTCTTAGAGCCATAACTATAACACTCCTACTAGACAAATGATCAATCCAACTATTCACTGAAAGCTGCGGCTGGATGGTTTTGTACCATATTCCCTTTTCAGTCGATCTCTGGTCAAAGTGTTCACTCCACACACTAGACAGCGAAGTTAACGTCCCTTGATATTATAATACATTATGGCATTTATAGGTAAACCCGGAGCTGGGTTTCAAGCTGATGCAATCTTTTTTTAACGAGAATGTTCTCGTGGGATAATCTCGCTTCACGGCAAAACATAGTAGAATCTAACTAAGTAGGTATATTGTTACATCCCACACACCATGTTACTACCTACGTTTACAAATAAACTATTCATAAACTGTGATTCTTAAAGCCGTCGACTTTACTCAAGATCGTGTTTTATAAATTACGATTTATTTAATTTTATGATCAGAAAATGATTTTGAAAATCTTTTTGTTCAGCTTAAAATATAAACGCCGCTGTAAGTGAAGACAGGCATTTTTTTTTAATTCTGTTAACACTGTAGGTAGACGACCGAGAGTTGTTAACAAAATTTATAAGAAACTACGCAAAGTAGTGCTTTTTTACACCGACGAGGCAATCATTTTTAATTAAATTTTTAAGTAGCGACAGCAAATTGAATTTCGTTATTGCATGTTTTAATTAAATTGTAAGCTATTCCATAAAAGCACTACAATAAAGCATATTTAACGACTATTAAAGTAAAAAACCAACTTCAAAAACATACTTACCTATGTTTTACAAAATAAATGATTGATTGATTGATTGAAACTTCAGAAGAAAAAACAGTTTCTGAAAACAGTGACATTTGTTAGTTTGATTTAGTTTTTTTTTTCCACCGGCATCAGAAGATTATTTACTTATATTTTTTTTGTAATTTGTGTTTTTAAGTCGGTTTTTTGTTGTAAAATTAAAACTACTCGGCCAAACTACTGTATGTTTAATTTGTATGAGACCAAATAACAACTATTCCTCATCAAACTAAAAAAAGAATCACGTAAATCGGATCATAAACTGCGCAATCGGTGTACATACATAATAAAACCAATTTAATTGAGAACCTGCTCCTTTCTGGGGGCCAATTCTCGATTTTCGACATTTATCTCGAGTTCGAGTTCGTAAGTCTATCTCTATGTCTATCAAAAATATCTCTATCTCTACCAAAAAATTTCGAATTGAGCAGAATTCCGTATTCTCAGTCAAAATAGAAATAAATGTCACGAAAATGTCGAATCGAGTGAAGCTAATGTTACCATTACGAAGAATCGCGCGTTCCGTTTTAGGTAGCTATGAGTGAATGAATGATTTTGTTTTAAAACGCTGACTAAACCTAATTATTTAAGTATAAAAGAAAGAAAGAAAGGAAGAAAAAGTATTTATTGGTTTCACAAACAAACAAGTAAACATAATTAGGAGAAACACTTAAAATTAGGACATAATAAAATTTATATATTAAATTTGAATAAGTCCCGTGCAAAGCCAAAGTAAAACGAAACGTTTAGTGTAAAAATAATCAGTTTGACAGCTGACTGTCTGTCAGTGAGGTCAGTGACTAATAAAATTATGAAGCAAACAATTATTTACCTTCGTTTTCAGGTCTATTTTAGTGGTATCCTGAATTACAGGAGCCCATAGATCTAAGTATTAGAACCCTTATTAAATCTTTATTTAGTCTGAAGTTTTTAATGACTTCTGTTTCGCTCAAGTCGTAAATATCGACGGCGGGATAGCTGTTGTCGCCGTGTATTGGCCAGTTGCTCGCCACTTTCCAACAACTCCGAGATAAAAATGCTAATAAACTCGTCCATCTTTCAGTGGTTTCAAGTCCAATCGTAGGTACACAAATTACAGAGTCTGTCTGCGCGAACCTTCGCGCAGACAGACTCTTGTCGTTGACTCTTGTTTTCTTGAAACGACGACCTCGTCGTTTCAAGAAAACACAATGCACAAATCAAAGAGTATAAATCGAATTTCCAGTATGCCAAGCCGTATTTTATTTAAAAACTAAAGAAAAGAAAACACAGTGTACAATCCAAAACTCAACAAATTCACTCAGAAATGACGTATCTATATAATCGACATGACATCTCTACTGCTCAGAAGCACTCGACATGAACTCTAACGTTAGCTTTCGACAAATGTCGAATTCGACATCCCCAGAATAGCAACTTTTAAAATTTCTCGAAAAAATGACGTCATTAGAAATTTTTCTCGAGTTCGACACAATCTCTAAAACCGAGAACTGGCCCCCTGAAGTCGATTAAAAATATATAAATTTTGGTAATGGTATTATCAAAACGTTGATGCTTTCAGAGTACAGTTATGAACAAGTATGGTATATTGTGTAAACTCCGCTTTAAAAACTACTTAAAAGTACTTCAGTTCAACTAGCGTCCGAAACTAGTCGGATATCCCGGAAATTATGTGAGCCTCGCCTATAAACATGTTCTAATGTTACGTTAATTGCGACAAATGTTCCAGTTTGTTTACTGGACTATTACATGCATGCTTAGTGCCTGCATTTGATATTTATATACAGCAGAAAGTACCCACTTATAAAGTGGTTAAAAAGTGGTTCTAGAGGTCGCAAAAGCGACTGCTAAGCATGAGGGTTCGATTCCCAGTTGTTAAAATGTTATTGGGGTTTTACATAAGGAATTTCTCAGTAACAACTACGGAGTCTGGATTTGTACCCGCTTTATGCCAATTATAGGTTCACCCCCTATTACATGACTCCCATCGTACCAAGGGCCAGCCATCATCCTGAGGATCTAAGATAGGCAGTCGCTTAATGTAAAATACTGGTACGCAGATGCACCCGGAAAGACTGGAAGCCGACCTCAACACAGTTTGGGAAAAAGCTAGGATGATAATGACTGTGAAAATCTTAGTAGCTTATAGGTTTGCCGCTAACGGTGTTACCTGGTCCTTACGCATCAGCGTAACAGAAAACTTATATAGATTTAGGTTTGATCAATGAATACAATATGACAATGAGACGCTGAGTCTACTGACATATATTGCGGGGATGAAACTTGCGCCAATATGTGACGATATTCTTGTTATAGAAAATAGAAAAATATCTACGGATTCTGAAATACGTATTTGAATTTGAAGTAATGAAATAAGATAAGAGAAAAGCTAATAGATATAAACATTTAGTGTTAGTCTAGAGTTAGTGACTTTTTCATTTTGATGTGTCACATTAGAGGATTACGAGAATTTTCACTCGCCTCTTAGAATTTCACTAAAACGTGTGGACAAATTGCGGACGCCTGTTTTTGTCAGACACTTTAGTAGCACATTAACTCGCAAAGACTGTTGTCCATGTGCCGCGTCCACAACTCGTTCGTAACAAGTTCGGCATTACGACACAGAGGTGACACAAAAGACTGCATCGTGAGTGTAGTGGTTGCAATCGCAACTGCATGTCAATGCAAGTGAGGAATTGGGTTACATTTTCGAGTCAGGGATAAGGTTATTGGGTTATCCCATCTGAGTTTTTCAGAAGCAGCCACGAAGTCTAGATTAGGGCCCGGTTGATGGCAATAGAATAGAATAGAATAGAATAGAATAGAATAGAATAGAATAGAATAGAATAGAATAGAATAGAATAGAATAGAATAGAATAGAATAGAATAGAATAGAATAGAATAGAATAGAATAGAATAGAATATAATAGAATAGAATAGAATAGAATAGAATAGAATAGAATAGAATAGAATAGAATAGAATAGAATAGAATAGAATAGAATAGAATAGAATAGAATAGAATAGAATAGAATAGAATAGAATAGAATAGAATAGAATAGAATAGAATATGTATTTATTCGCTAATGGACAGCAGCAACACAAAAGAGCAGCACATATATAAACAAATAACAACAAACAGCTTAACAATTAATTAAACAGCTCAACTGCGCTGAGCATGCCCATAACGAAAGAGTAGCCAAATCAGCATATGCTGGGTGTAAAACACTCAGCGCTGGTTTTCAGTAGGCCCCCCGCAGTGACAATAGGCTCGCTCCCATTTACATAGGACTTAAACATAACTGGCGAATAGTGGGTGTACTACAAGGTACACCTCTGCATAACCCATAGGAGCTAACTGGCATGGTGATGACACAAAGATACAATATAATGATTATAATTAAGGATGAACGTATTTATTTCCTACGTAAGCTACTTATTCCACTTCTAACTTCCATTTCACAAATGAAATGTAAAACAAAATTATAATACCTATCGAGTTTCTTGCTGTCATCTCAAGTAAAGATACTTTGTCAAAAGCGTCATGTTTGTGGAGCGAAGATGTGTTTCTTTTGAAGTAAGCCACTTGTAAAAAGTGATAGATTGGACCCTTTTTATTTTGAGATGGAAATGAGCCTTAAGATTTTTATCTGGACTTGCACGTTTTACGTGTTACTAAGATGACGTGGTAGTGGTATTAAAATGCCACAGTGATGTGCGTGTGATTCGAACAGTATTAAAACGATTGGAGAGATTCGGAAGAGATCTACGCTCAACATTGAGTAGTCAAAGGATGAAAAATAAGCAGAAGATTAATAATGTTAAAAAATTATTCGTTTCTTCTTTTGTTACCTGATGTGCTTGCCTGATGTAAGAGGCTCATTTAAATTGCATTGAAAACTGGATACTATCAAATGGAATGAAAGGTTCTAAATTTTAAAGCAGCTGTTCTTGATACGTAACTATACTTCTATCTAAAATCCAGAAACATCAAAATTACATCTACAAATAGCTGTTACATGCTTAACCTTACATTGTACTAGTAAAACGTCAGTCAATCCACGTGAACTTAAGTTTTACGTCAAGCTCGCTTTCACGTAAATCCACCTGCTGAAATTGTTGCATTTACGTCAACATGCTCTACAACCAACAGAAGTAAAATATGGTTGAGATGCAGTTTTAAGATGTTTACAAAGTTGTTTTTTTAATGGCATTACTTGCCTGCATTATAGAATTTTAACATATCGTACTGTTTGTCCTGTAGTTATGACAAGTTTTGAGAAATTTTAGGGTGGTCAATTCAAGGTATTTTGTGGTAGGTTTGTTTATAATAGTGGACCGAATCTGTCTGATAAAAAAATGATTCCGTGCTTCAGAAAGCACGTATAGGCCGGTGCGTTGGTCCCGGCCGTCAAATGGCGGTCGTCAAATCATGTCAGAGGCCCTTGAGGCGGTTTAGAAACTCTGACACCAGGGTGTGTGGAGTCGTTAGACCTTACTGCCCACACGATAAGAAGAATCAGGAAAGAGAAAGGAATAAATGATTACACCCAAGTTGAATGGGACAAGGGTAGGAAGATAATGATAGCATCTTGACATGAGGATCTCTCCAGCTTTACCTACAAAGCAGTTTAATCTTGCTCCAATTTGCTTTGTGCTAGTAAAACGTCAGTCGATCCACGGGAACATTTGTAGTTTTACGTCAAGCTATGTTGCACGAAAATCTTCTAGAATATTTGCATTTACGTCGACTTGTAGAAGTGAATAATGGTCTTTGTTCTTGAAGATTTGTAGTGTAGCAGACAAGACATATAATATAATTATGAAGAACTTGTGGCTAAATAATAACTAGATCTTCTAAGTTAAGTTGTGCTTGTCAAGGTCGGTTAGTGACTACCCATTATATACTGAGTTCACTCCTGGCATCAGAAAGTATGCCAAACCTGTTGGTCCCGGTTGTAATTGTAGATCTTTGACAGTCGTACAGTTACCCGAAAGTCTGACAACCAGTCTTACCAAAAGGTATCGTAACTGGGTGGTAGATGTTAGATAGTCACTCATCTATATAAATAAAGAGAGAAGTCCTGACTGACTGACTGACTGACTGACTGACTGATTGACTGACTGACTCATCAACGCCCAGCCCAAACCCTTGAACCTAGAAAGCTGAAATTTTGCACAGAGGTTCCCTTTATAATGTAGACAAGGAATAAGGAAGGATTTTTCGAAATTCAACCCCTAAGGGAGTTAAATAGGGGATGAAAGTTTGTATGGAAAATCGTCATAATCACGCGGGCGAAGCCGCTGGCAAAAGCTAGTTTTAAATACTAGTATTCAGCTGCAACCGGTTAGACTGAAAGCCTACCCCAACATAGTTGGGAAAAGGCTAAGCAGATGATGAAGACGAGCGTAATACAATTTCGATGACAATTATTGAGTCAGAAATTCATAAACTTTACTTAGCACGTGGGAAGCTACTATGTACTGGTATAGTAGAACGTCAGTCACTCCACGCGAACATCTGGTTTTACGCCAAGCTCTGTTGCACGTTAACCCGCTCGTCGTGGTTATTACCTTTCGGAATAGTTGCATTTACGTCGACATGGTCTTAAACCCGACGAACAGCTGTTCTTGAAAAGTTGTAGTCTTGCAGTATTAAGACGGGAGGGTAGGTAAGTGTCGTTTTCTTAGTTAAATTTTCATCTACTAATTTTGTCGGCATTGCAGTGTGAACAATGTCACTGTTTGAAACCAAATGGCATGTAATGCATATTGTATTTTTGAAAGTAACTCATGGCCCTATTATTGTCACATTTACGGTCCTCACAACATAGGTCGATTCACTACATATTTTAAAACAAAGTCCTCCGCCGCGTCCGTCTGTCTGTCTGTTCGCGATAAACTCAAAAACTACTGCACTGATTTCCAAATTGTTTTCACCAATGGATAGAGTTTTTAGGTTTTAGGTTTTCGAGAAAAGATTTAGTATAGCGGGCACGCGGGGGAAGTCGCAGGACAAAGCTACATGAACTATCTATCTATCGATTCTTTGTTTTGAAAACTAGGTACTTTTTTGTCTGTTTCCTCTTATAACCTGCGCTCGTGAAACAGCTTGTCCATAACATAAGTAGGTAATGAAAACTTCACTAACACAAATCCCCTCATTAAATCTTGCCCAAGTCGGTACAGAACAGTAATGCCACTGAGCCCAGTCACATAATCCTGGCTGAAAGGTATTAGTGTTCGTGTTACTGGCAGACAAAATGGCGTATGTTCGTCAAAGTCAGCGCTTTAGTGCGGATGCGGTGAGGTGCCCGAGTTACTGATGAGCGCATTCATTGTGGAAAGCCCTGCTTTAGGGATGCAGTTTTTTGTGTTGCGGCTTTTGGAGATTATGTTTTAGTTCGTTTTATTATGGAAGGTGAATTTATTCACCATAAAACTTATTGCAGTGTGTGTCATTACCTTTGCCGCTCCAGGTATCGGTTGCGGCTGCCATCTGCCTTGTATATCAAGAGTGTAGTTTAAGATGATGGAAACCTGTTTCTATTTCATGATCAAACTATTTTTAAAATCGTAGAATCATATTGTATGCTTTTGAGATAAATAGAGAAAAAATTGTCTTGAAAAGCTTTGCTTTTGCTGCATGTTTTGTTAAGTTTTATTATGAAGGGAAAATTATTTATCTACCTAGTAATCTTTTATTGCCGATGTCAAACCAGGGCGATGATAGTATGTAAATTCAGATTTATGTGATGTGATGAGGAGGAATGAGGAAAATGATGAATTCTAATGAAGATGGTTATTATAAGAGTAGAGGATGACCAAAGAAACGATGGATGGACTATGTGAAGGATGATATGCCTAGAAAGGAGGACGGTGACTGCTGAGTTGACGAGAAATATTAAAGAAGTATTGAAAAAGAAGATAGGTACGATGCGACGACCCGAAATAAATTGGGCTGCGAGCAGCAGAATTACGATGAATGGTCTACAAGAATTGTGACATTTAAAATGCCTTGAGATAAAGAAATAATTTTGGATCATAGAAAAAAAGCCAGAATTTAATCTCAACTAACCTTTCTGAATTAATTAGTTTCTATTCGGTAAATCTAATACCCAATCTTTCCAACAAAAATGGAGTCTAGATCAGTCGGGATATAAGAACAAAACAATATCATCAAACTGTAATAAATCTAATACAAAACAGAAATATAATTGATGATTAAACGAACTTACCTGTAAGTGAAGTTCTATCCCAATTATATGAGTACGTTTCATTCGAAGATAAATATTAGACACATGTAGTACCTTCATTGTACTGGCAACTTCGCACTTTTAAAATATTCGGGTAGATTGAAAAATGCCCCTGTACGCGCTCCGTCCGGCCCGCCAGCGCGGGCGCCGCCGCTCTGCCTCATTCTTTAGAGTCCTATTTCTATTGCAAAATTTTTAGATTATGGGCTATGGGAAGGGAGGGAACTTTATCTTCGAATGAAACGTACTCATATAATTGGGATAGAACTTCACTTACAGGTAAGTTCGTTTAATCATCAATTATATTTCGTACGTTTCATTCTTCAGATAAATATTAGACACAATCATGTAGATGTTTAGAGACCAAAAATTTTGTAACTAGATAGGTATTAAATGCATAAGATGAAAACTACTGTTTTTCTGCTTGAAATCATTTAATTACTCAACACAACTCCAACCATTTTAAAGTACATAACAAAACGTGTGTTTACTCTTTTATACATTAATTATTATTATTATCGGACACTGTCTTGTTAAGAAAATCAGGATCAATTAGATTATTGAATACTCTAACCGCAGGTTATAATGGTTGTCAACCAGGAAGAAAAACTGATCTTGCGAAACTAGCATCATCGCTTACTGGACGATTATAAAATTTTGCAAACGTCTGTGATGATTGCGACCAACCAACAGTCTTCCTGATAACGTCAAGCGATATGCCTTGCGAGCGCGCCGTGGATGTGGCAGCGTGTCGAGTGCTGTGAGCACCGAACGCCGACACATCCACGCCGCTCTCTGCGAGCACCTGCTTTATCCATCGGCTGATGGTTTGTGTGCAGGCGGCCTTATAAGGTCGCCTGAATGTCATCAGTAGGTTTTCAACCGTATCTGGCCTTATATTTTTTGTAACCGACAAATAGTCTTTCAAAGTTGTAGCTGGGCAAATATTTATATTTTCTTTGAAGTAAGGCAGGAATAAAATTGGTTGGTCGCGACCGGCCGCAGATGTTTTAATGATATCGGAAATAACAATATTGACTCCGTTAGGACAAAAATGAATGTTTTTAATTTTTATAGATGTTATTGTTTGCGCTCTGTGAGCTGTGCATAAAGCTAATAAGATAACAAGTTTCTGGGAAATCTTTTTTAAAGGTAATTGGTGTATTAGGGCTCCATTGAGCGATGTGTTCTAAAACTATTTGAGGGTTCCACGTAGATGCATATTTTGGGATGTTTGGCCTTAATTTATAGGTTCCTTTTAATAACCTTTTGATTTGCTCATGAGAACCTAAATCATCACCAAATAATAAACTTAAAGCCGAACGGAAACTATTAAGAGAGCCGTAAGCTGCACCTTCATGAAACTGTTTCGTTAAGAATGATAATACTGACGGTATACAAGATTTATATGGATCTATTTCATTGTTAATGCAATACTGCCACCAATTTTTTAAGGCCACACTATATTGTTTCAATGTGTTCTTGGATAAAGATGCCATCATTAAATCCAAAGAGGCCATAGGGACACCTCGTTTTATGAACGCGTTCCTGAGAGCTTCGCTGCAACCAGGGAAACTCCTTTTATTTGTGGGTTCCTAGAGGAAGACCATATAATGTTATTTTCAGAATTTATAAATATAATATCTGAAGTGAGTAGTTTTTGTAACAAAGGAAACCAGGGCTGCGACGGCCAATAAGGAAAGACAAGTATGCCTTCAGCCTTATCTATTATGATTTTTTCCAAACATTTTAATATTAGGGAAAAAGGTGGGAAGGCGTAAAAGAACATGTTATCCCATGGAATTGTGAACGCGTCTATCGCTACGGCATCTGGGTCTGGTTTCCATGCTACGTATCGATGACATTTGGCATTGGTGCGAGAAGCGAATAAATCGATATCTGGTTTGCCCAATCTGGTAATAATATTATCGAATACTTCATCTGACAATTCTAGTTCTATGTCTTTGTTAATCTTGCGAGATTCTTCATCAGCTTCTTTATTATCTTTACTTTTAATATAAGAGGCAGTTATAAGTAAATTTCGCTCCTCGCACCAACGCCAGATTTCTCGTGTCAAGTCGTTTAAATGGGGGTATTGGATGCCACCCATACGATTAATGTAGCTTAATGCTGTGGTATTATCAATGCGTAATAAAATGGTTTTATCACGTATTTCGCGTGCAAAGCATTTGAGACCAAAAAACACTGCCAACAACTCTAAATAGTTAATATGGAATTTTAACTCAGTTGACTTCCATTTACCGTTAACTCTTTTATTATTGCAAAATGCGCCCCAGCCAGACCTGGAGGCGTCAGTAAAGATTTCTAGTTGAAATTTATCTGGTCTTAAGGAAGTAGATGTCGAAAAAATGTTCTGAGACCACCATTCCAGATCCTGTAGTATTACAGGCGAAGGAATAAATTTAGATTCGTATGTTTTAGTCTTTAACGCTAAGTACTTTTGTCTCTCAAGACGTTTAGTATAAACCCAACCGTATTTTACCGCAGGACAGGCGGATGTTAAAACACCGATTAAACTGGCAAACTCCTTAATAGTGCACCGTGGCAAGGGAATACATTTTTTTACTAATTCTGAAATGTGAACTCGTTTTTCATTCGGTAAGGATAAAGACATGTTATTAGTGTTAAAATTAAAACCTAGGAATTTAGTCTGTTGTGATGGTTGTAACGAACTTTTTTCGAAGTTTATCACGAATCCCAAACATTGCAAGAGTTTAACAGTCTCCTTTACGTTATTTAAACATTCATCATATGTATGGCCGATACATAACAAATCATCAAGGTAAATAACAGATGAATAGCCGCGATATCTGAGGTGAGCCACAACCTCTCTCATAATTTTCGTAAAAGTTCTTGGAGCCGATGACAAGCCGTAAGGCATTGCTTTGAATTCATAAAGTAAATTTTCACCGACTTCGTTATGAAAATGAAATCTAAAATATTTTCTGTGTAATGGATTAATAGGTACCAATAAATAAGATTCCTTTAAATCGATCGTGGCCATGAAGCCATTATGAGGAATTAATTTACAAGCTGTTCTATAGTCTTCCATTTTAAAATGATTATTAGTTACGAATGTATTGAACAATTTTAAGTTTAAAATAAAGCGTTTTCCGCCATTTGATTTTGAAGCCAAAAATATTTTAGAAATAAATTGGCCTGACTGTGGCTCACATTCCTGTATCGCGCCTAATTGTAACAAGTTGTCGATCGCTTCAGACATATCTCTTTGTTCTTCATTTGTAAATGTGTTAGAGGGTACTATATGTTGATAGACTTTTTTACAAAATGGTATCACATATCCATTTTTAATCCAATCTAGGATTGTACTATTGCTAGTGATATTCATCCAGCAATGGTAAAAATATTGTAAACGACCGGCGTGTACCTGTATTGCTAACGTCGAGTCTGGGCACGGTGCTTGCCCTGGCCGGGGGAAGCTCGAGGTTGCGTGGTCGTCGGCTGCCGCCGGTATGCTGCTGCTCGTGGATATCTTCCTCGCCCCCCCCTGCTCGCCGAGGCATAACGAAGGGGGCCAGTCGCGTTTCCCGAAAACCGAGTCCTTGCGATCGATGGTCCAGCTGTGGGTGCGGGTAAAGACGTCGCCCTTTGAGCGGATCCTTTTATCAATGATCCTTGTCGCTCAATAGCTTTAGAAGCTTTTATTGTATCTGAGAGCTTTTCTCCGAAAAGCATCTCGTCTCTTTCGTGATCTTTTAGAAGTGGTGTAAAAGACTTGTCCAGACACGGAACTATGAGTTTTGTCCTCACCTGAGTTTCGGTGTAATGTAGGTCGGTTAGGATCCTACAGCTATCAGAAAGAATCTTTATAGCCTGAATTTTATCGTCTCCTATAAGGAGGTGGGTAATTGCTTTATTAAGCACGCTTATACCTAGGCCTAGCTGGTCTTGTTTTAACTGTATATTTTTATCACGGTTAAAAATTATTTCTGAGACCGCAGCCTTAATTTCCGGATTCAAAGTAGGTGCTCTAAGGAGTTTACAATTCTCCGGTATCTGATACTCTCTAAGTATTTTTTCCTTGAGATCCTTAGCAAGCCCTTTTTTTAGTAAAGGTATCCAACGTTGTGCTAACGTGTGGTGTATATTTTCGCCGTAAATCGGCTGTTCATCCGTGGTATCGCCAAGCGCTGATAATAATTCCGGGTCGAGCTGTGGAGAATCATCTTGCGCTAGTAGAATCGGCGCCTCTGGTGTCATATCAATGTTTTCTTGAACATGAGATTCAACTGGAGCGTTAAGCTGCAACGCCGTGACATCATCTTGCATGGTTCCGTCGTCTGAAACGATTAACGTTTCGAATGTAATTTAAATTGGACAAGCGTTCGATTTTTAAACCGTCGTGTTGACCCGCAGTCAACCTCCAGGCATATTTTACACATCATGCTATACCTTCGTGATACCCTCAATGTGATATCCTCCAGGCTAGCTTAGAGATGTTTAATTATTTATTTTGAACCACATAAAAAAGAGTTATTTTACGCATCATGCTACACCTTCGTGATACCCTCAATGTGATATCCTCCAGGCTAGCTTAGAGATGCTTTGTGACGTATTCACAGTTCTGAGATCGTTGTAACTCATAGGTACACAAAATCACTTAATGGAAATAAAGTATGTCATAACTAACCTTGATTTTTCTCGGAATCCGACGAAGATGAATATATAATCACACGACTTCGTTTCTTCGTTGCACGTTCTTTAAGTCTTTTAATTTTACTTTCATAGTAACTAATTTTTGTGTCACAGCTACGCTTGGACATGATGAAAGTAATTCGAAGATAACTTTAACGAAATATCACTAATATTTTATGAAATATTGAAGAGTGAGTGCTTGTTGCCGCGCACAAAAAAAGAATGAGGCAGAGCGGCGGCGCCCGCGCTGGCGGGCCGGACGGAGCGCGTACAGGGGCATTTTTCAATCTACCCGAATATTTTAAAAGTGCGAAGTTGCCAGTACAATGAAGGTACTACATGTGTCTAATATTTATCTGAAGAATGAAACGTACGAAATATAACTAATTCTATCTTGCCTCAGAATTATAACAAGAATATTCTCTAAAAATGAATCTTTGTTTACTTCGCTTGTCAGAGTAAAGTTTACGTGGCTTAGATACCAAGTGACGGACAAATAAGTAGATATGTAAGGGATCATCCTGTCAATAATGGCAATTTGCTGAGAAAGAAGGCAAGAGAAAGGATTTATTAGGGCTAAGTTAGCGAGAAGCAGATAACGAATTTTAGTCAATAATAAACAAGCTGTGTGATTTAATACTTCTTTTGTTTTAAAATTGATACCCATATGATGAAAAAATAACTTGTCCGCCATTATAGGAGTCCGCCGTATTAGATTTAGAATGATGACATAGCTCAATGAGCTGGAGAAAACTGTTTTAAAATTCAGTTGCAAGATTTCACCAGAGCAACCAAACAAACTGAATTTTACAAATTAATTAAAAACTTGTAGCGTGTTTAAAATCTTCGAACCTAAAAACGAAACGGGTTCTTTGAATGTTTCTATCATACATAATGTACTGTAGACAATTAGAGCACAATGTCTACACAAAATAGAAAAATAAAAACTAAATGTGGCACTCGGAGACTGCCGCGGTAAAGCAATTGCATAGCATTTTTTATCAACTGCAAATAATTAATTATTTAATTTGACAACCTCAGTTGACAACCTTGTTATTTTCGGTAACCATAGCAACCTGGTTGAATACTGAATCTTGAATATTTTCGTTAGGGAATTTCTGGATTCGCTCTCCACGCTCAAGGCCCGCGATAGAAGCTATGCAATAGCTTAATAAACGCAACAAAACAAACGAAAATTCTCACAAAGTTCAATTAAGTCTTTCAACAAACCAACCACCCAACTTCAATCTACTCACACACACAAAAAAGTCCTTTACAAACCCAGCGAAATTCTCAAAAGAAAATGCAAATTCATTCCTTGACACATTCTATACAACATGTAAGACCATTCACGCTTACATTCACATAATAAACTCAATATATAGTACTCTGTGGTAATATTGTGCCTACAAATCACCGGCGGCAGGTGAATTTAATCAAAAGCGGCACAGATTGCCCGCCACAGTCTAATTTACGATCTCCTAATAGACTGCTTGGAACCACTACTAAGGTAAAAGAAGATAGAATAAGGAAAAGGAAAAAAAATAAAGGATTTAAACGTTTTTTAAATTTGTTGGTGTCGATTTGGTGACAAAAACACTGTATTAACTTAATATGTTTTGATTTAAAAGAGTGTTGATGGAGTTACTTGCCTATTTTCTCCATAGAGATCTACGCTGCGGAATGGGCAACTACAGTACTTTTTAAACGACTTCCCAAAAAGGAGGAGGTTCTCAATTCGATTGGTATGCCTTTTTTTTTTTTTTCTATGTATGTACACCGATTACGCTGCGATTTATGATCTGATTTACGTGATTTTTTTTTTAGTTTGATGCGGAGTAGTTGCCATTTGGTCCCATAAAAATTTAGCATGGTGTGGCCCAGTACTTTTCATTTTATGATCATTTTTACCCGACTGCGGCGAAGCCCAAAAGGAGGGTTATGTGTTTGACGTGTATGTATGTATGTAAGTATGTATGTATGTCCGTTTCTTTGTTCCCTCATAACTCCTAAACGAATGAAGGGATTTGAATAAAATATACGTCGTTAGATTCGTCTTGATGGCGCGAGTGTTATAGGGTACATTAAATTAAAAAAACGAAGAAAAATTGCGGATTTTGGGGGCCAAATGACGGAGTTCAAAAATTTTTTTTTTCCCAATACCATCGAGTAGGGTATCAAAATAAAGGGTTTTAAAAGGAGATTACAAAAATATTAAATACTTATATGTTTAAAAGAAATTCAAAGTGACAAATCCTATAAACAAGCACAAAAGTTAAATCATCTGCGAAGAATTTTACGCGACCAACGAAAGAACAAACACAAAAGAACTAAAAAGTTGGAAATAAAAAAAGTAGTTAAAAAACTAAAAAACCCGACTGAAAAAACTGAAAAGGAAAAAAACAAGCACATTTTAAATTAAACAAAACTTGGAAGCAGGCGGGGTTCATTTGAATATTAAATCATGAAATGAAACTAAATAAACTAAAATATAACCCCGCCTGCTTCTTAATTTTGTTTAATTTAAAATGTGCTTGTTTTTTTCCTTTTCAGTTTTTTCAGTCGGGTTTTTTAGTTTTTTAACTACTTTTTTTTATAATTTATGAACATTATTCGTTCGTTTTTTTATGTGTTCGCGAATAACTTCGTCGTTTATGAACCAATTTTGATGATTCTTTTTTTACAATTTATTATGCCTTGTGACTGACTGTGCTTTTCTGACATTCAAAAATGCCTGTAATGGTCTAATTGAAATAATTATATGCTTTAAGTTCGTTTCTTTTCGTGTGTTCACTGTCTAACTAGAGTATTTGAGCCACCCGATGGCCTCTGATTTGACTTGAACATATATTCGAGAAATATTCTCAGGGATGGTTTTAGACGGAACGGAGCCACGGAGGTCATTTACATATCTGGCGTCGTTTCTTCCATCAAAAATAAAACAAAAATGTCTTATTGACCTTAGTAGTGGTCTCCTACCAGAAGTGATTATCGAACGGCTAGATCGAAGCGAGCCGGCGAGTGTTATACTCGTCAGATGCCGTTCCGTAGCCATTCCGTAGCCACGACCTACACACTATTATAGCGACATGCGTCTTGTAAATGCAGCTACGATAGAAACAAATGAAAGAAGCTGTAAAAAACGCCACGAGTCACCGCAATGCGACGGTACTCACACAAAGGACTTTCGCTTGATGTAAGTTGTGGTTTAAGACGCATCTCGTGAGGTCGAGAACAGGGCGTTATCTATACACAGCTTTTGTCCACTGATTGAGGAGGAAACGATTCATTTGCGAGGTGGTGTTAGTTTAGTGCTGGTAAATTCGATCTCGGATGGCTTAGTTTTACCTACTGAAATAAATAGATTTTAACACGCTTAATCAAACATACTTATACTCACGCCCTATTCCCATGGGGTAGGCAGAAACTACAGAACTCCACCTGCTATGATATTTACATACTTCTTTTGCCTCATTCACGTGTTATTAACTTAACTTAGACCAAAAAAATATAATCAAATTTTGGAAGTCAATTTGTATCTACTTCTAACTGTCGTATCAAATTAAAGTTTGTGAGTATATGTAGTCCCGATGATAATAATATAATAATTAGGTATCTAGGAGCAGATCTGATGGTAGAGTCTCAGACTTGAATACACAAAGTGCTTATATAGGCAACAATATTTGATTCACTAGTCTGCGTGTCTTTAATTCATATGAATCGAATGTAATTCGATAAATTTAAATAGTTTTGTGATAAAATATTTTGTAAATGTTATTTCTATAAATGAATAAGTAAATTACTATACCAAGTAAAATTCATATGAATCTAAGCCTCCGGTACAACATTATACTATATAAAGCTTATTTACCACTCACTGACTGACAGAATTGTTCTCCCAGATGGTGAATGGGGAGGTGGGTATATTTTGACAGATTCGTAAACAACTAACTCTCGTGAGTATGGGAAAAGTCCCAAACCCCCCCTTTCCCCCCCCCTTCTCCCCCCTCCATATCGTATCTCGGAATCAAAGAGACTTTACGTGTTTTTTTTTAGGGATTCGTATAGAGGGGGCTCGGTAAAGTAAAAGTAATTTTTCAAAGTGGCCCCCCTTTTCCCCCTTCTCCCCCCTTTAGGCAAATCTCGGAAATAAAGAGATTTTACGTGTTTTTTTTTAGGGATTCGTATAGAGGGGGCTCGGTAAAGTAAAAGTCATTTTTCAAAGTGGCCCCCCTTTTCCCCCTTCTCCCCCCCTTTAGGCGGGTCTCGGAAATAAAGAGACATTACGTGTGTTTTTTTAGGGATTTGTATAGAGGAGGCTCGGGGAAGTAAAAACCATTTTTTAAATTTGACCCCCTTGCCCCCCTTCACCCCCCCTTTAGGCGGATCTCGGAAGTTAAGAGACTTGGAACGAATTTTTTTTCAGATTCATTAAAAGGGGCAATGCGTTAGTCGAAATCATTTTTCAAAGCTCTCCTCTTCACCCCTTTCACCCCCCCCCCTCTTCACCCCTTTTTTCTGTTTTGTTTACGGATTCGTATAGAGGAGGCTCGGGGGACTAAAATGGTGCTACCGATAAAGCGAAGAGGGGAGCGGGCGAGCGAAGCGAGCCGGCGACCCCCGCAGCGTAGGGATAATGTCATGATAGCTTTCCGGTGGTAGGTAGGTCCTGAGTGGAGCGAACCTGCGAGACCGAGTTGAGCGAAGGGGGGAGGTGGCGAGCGAAGCGAGCCGGCGACCTCCTTAGCGTAACGAAGGTTGAGTGGGTGAAGCGTAACTCAGGGGCGACGACAAGCAAACTTTAGGGTAATGTTTTTAGTGGTAGCAGGAGGTAGTAGGTAGGTAGTAGGTAGGTGGTAGGTAGGTGTAGGTAGGTAGTAGGTAGGTGTAGGTAGGTGGTAGGTAGTAGGTAGGTAGGTGTAGGTAGGTAGTGTGTAGGTAGGTGGTAGGTAGGTGTAGGTAGGTAGTAGGTAGGTGTAGGTAGGTGGTAAGTAGGTGTAGGTTGGTGGTGTCATACGTGAGATTCATATAGAGGAGGCTCGGGGAAGTAAAATCCGTTTTTCAAATTTGAACCCCTTGCCCCTCTTCACCCCCCCTTTAGGCGGATCTCGGAAGTTAAGAGACTTGGAACAATTTTTTTTCAGATTCATTGAAGGGGACAATGCGTTAGTCGAAATCATTATTCAAAGCTTCCCCTCTCCCCCCCTTCACGCCCCGCGAGCTGCGCGCAGCTCGCGCAGCCACGCAAATACTAGTTATACTATATAAAGCTAAATTACCACTCACTCACTCACTGACTGATTGACAGAATTGTTCTCCCAGATGGTGGATGGGGAGGTGGGTATATTTTGACAGATTCGTAAACAGGTAACTTTCGTGAGTATGGGAAAAGTCCCAAACCCCCCCTTTTCCCCCCCCTTCTTCCCCCTCCCTATCGTATCTCAGAAAGTAAGAGACCCGTATTTTTTTTATTTTACGGATTCGTATAGAGGAGGCTCGGTAAAGTAAAAATCATTTTTCAAAATGGCCCCCCTTGCCCCCCTTCTCCCCCCTTTTAGGCGGATCTCGGAAATAAAGAGATTTTACGTATTTTTTTTAAGGATTCGTATAGAAGAGGCTTGAAGAAGTATAAACCATTTTTCAAATTTGACCCCCTTGCCCCCCTTCTCCCCCCTTTTAGGCGGATCTCGAAAGTTAAGAGACTTGGAACGATTTTTTTTTCAGATTCATATAGAGGGGCATTGCGTTAGTCGAAATCTTGTTTAGAATCTTCTCCCTCTCCTCCCCCTTCACCCCCCCCCTCTTCACCTCTTTTTTTACTCCTGAAAAAAAATTTGACTCTTACCTAAATCTATTTGAGGGGCGTTGAAATTTGTATACCCTCCCCTCCCCAACCTCCCCTAAAATTAAAAGGGCTGTAACTTCATAACGGTTAGAGATAGCCATTAGGTGTTTGAACAAATATTATAGTAGGCGACGAAACCTGTCCGGTGGTAGCACAGCAATAAAGCGAAGCAGCGTAGGCATAATGTCATGATAGCTTTCCGGTGGTAGGTAGGTCCTGAGTGGAGCGAACCTGCGAGACCGAATGGAGCGAAGGGGGGAGGTGGCGAGCGAAGCGAGCCGGCGACCTCCTTAGCGTAACGAAGGTTGAGTGGGTGAAGCGTAACTCAGGGGCGACGACAAGCAAACTTTAGGGTAATGTTTTTTTAGTGGTAGTAGGAGGTAGTAGGTAGGTAGTAGGTAGGTAGTAGGTAGGTAGTTGGTATGTGTAGGTAGTAGGTATGTGTAGGTAGTAGGTATGTGTAGGTAGGTGTAGGTGTAGGTAGGTGTAGGTAGGTAGCAGGTAGGTGTAGGTAAGTAGTAGGTAGGTGTAGGTAGGTAGTAGGTAGGTGTAGGTAGGTATGAGGTAGGTGTAGGTAGATAGGTGTAGGTAGGTGTTGGTAGGTGTAGGTAGGTGTAGGTAGGTGTAGGTAGGTGTAGGTAGGTAGTACCGCGAGCTGCATTGGAAATTCATTGAGAGGTGCAATGCGTTAGTCGAAATAATTTTTCAAAGCTCCCCCTCTCCCCCTCTTCACGCCCCGCGAGCTGCGCGCAGCTCGCGCAGCCACGCAAATACTAGTTATACTATATAAAGCTAAATTACCACTGACTCACTCACTGACTGACTGACAGAATTGTTCTCCCAGATGGTGGATGGGGAGGTGGGTATATTTTGACAGATTCGTAAACAATCAACTCTCATGACTATGGGAAAAGTCCCAAACCACCCCTTTCCCCCCCCCCTTCTCCCCCCTCCCTATCGTATCTCGGAAACAAAGAGATTTTACGTGTTTTTTTTTAGGGATTCGTATAGAGGGGGCTCGGTAAAGTAAAAATCATTCTTCAAAGTTGCCCCCCTTTTCCCCCTTCTCCCCCCCTTTAGGCGGATCTCGGAAATTAAGAAATTTTACGTGTTTTTTTTTAGAGATTCGTATAGAGTTGGCTCGGGGAAGTAAAAAACATTTTTCAAATTTTACCCCCTTGCCCCCCTTCACCCCCCTTTTAGGCGGATCTCGGAAATAAAGAGATTTTACGTGTTTTTTTTAGGGATTCGTATAGAAAAGGCTTGGGGAAGTAAAAAACATTTTTCAAATTTGACCCCCTTGCCCCCCTTCACCCCCCCTTTAGGCGGATCTCGGAAGTTAAGAGACTTGGTACATTTGTTTTTTCAGATTCATTAAAAGGGGCAATGCGTGAGTCGAAATCGTTTTTCAAAGTTCCCCCTTCAACGCCCCCCCCCCCTCTTCACCCCTTTTTTTTAACTCGTGTTCTGTTTTGTTTACGGATTCGTATAGAGGAGGCTCGGGGAAGTAAAATCCATTTTTAAAATTTGACCCCCTTGCCCCCCTTTTAGGCGGATCTCGAAAGTTAAGAGACTTGGAACGTATTTTTTTTCAGATTCATATAGAGGGGCATTGCGTTAGTCGAAATCATTTTTAGAAACTCCACCCTCTCCCCCCCTTCACCCCCCCCCCCCTCTTCACCTCTTTTTATACTCCTGAAAAAATTTTTGATTCTTACCTAAATCTATTTGAGGGGCGTTGAAATTTGTATACCCTCCCCTCCCCAACCTCCCCTAAAATTAAAAGGGCTGTAACTTCATAACGGTTAGAGATAGCCATTAGGTGTTTGAACAAATATTATAGTAGGCGTCGAAACCTGTCCGGTGGTGGTACAACGGTAAAGCGAAGGGGGGAGCGGGCGAGCGAAGCGAGCCGGCGAACCCCGTAGCGTAGGGACAATGTCATGATAGCTTTCCGGTGGTAGGTAGGTCCTGAGTGGAGCGAAGGGGGGAGGTGGCGAGCGAAGCGAGCCAGCGACCTCCTTAGCGTAACGAAGGTTGAGTGGGTGAAGCGTAACTCAGGGGCGACGACAAGCAAACTTTAGGGTAATGTTTTTTAGTGGTAGCAGGAGGTAGTAGGTAGGTAGTAGGTAGGTGGTAGGGGTAGTAGGTAGTAGGTAGGTGGTAGGTAGTAGGTAGGTGTAGGTAGGTAGTAGGTAGGTGTAGGTAGGTGGTAGGTAGTAGGTAGGTAGGTGTAGGTAGGTGGTAAGTAGGTGTAGGTAGGTGGTGTCATACGTGAGATTCATATAGAGGAGGCTCGGGGAAGTAAAATCCGTTTTTCAAATTTGAACCCCTTGCCCCCCTTCACCCCCCCTTTAGGCGGATCTCGGAAGTTAAGAGACTTGGAACAATTTTTTTTCAGATTCATTGAAAGGGACAATGCGTTAGTCGAAATCATTTTTCAAAGCTTCCCCTCTCCGCCTCTTCACGCCCCGCGAGCTGCGCGCAGCTCGCGCAGCCACGCAAATACTAGTTATTATAGTTATATAAAACTACAAGACCACTGACTGACTGACTGACTCATTGACATGTCGTTTCTCGGAATGGGTGAGAGATGGGTTAGGGGTATGTTTTGCAAAAATGTGCTATCTGACCAATCGAGTAGAGGAAAATTATAGGGAAAGTTCAAATCCAAGATGGTGGGCGAGTCCATTTCCGGTTTCGGTGGGGGAAAGATTTGGATAGATTTCGACTCAGAGGTCCTATACGAAATCTAAAAGCATTTAAAAAAAAAGTAAAAAAGAAAAAAAAAACAAGATGGCGGCCGCGCTATGACGTTTTGAAATTGTCGACTTTTTTCACTCGACTTTGACAAATTGTTTTCTTCTACCAAATTCTAAAACCGCCCACGAAAGTCTGCCAATTTGTTGGTAATTTCAATGACAATTGGGAAAAATTATGACATTGCGAAAATCCAAGATGGAGGACGCTGCGGCGGCCATTTAGTAAAAAGTTGGAAATTTCGATTTTTTTCAAATCCATTTTTCGGGTAGTTGGCAACATCGGACGGGTTCGAGTTGTACCAAGCGGTTGTGTGTTTTGTTGACGAGTGTTGCCTGGTGCAAAAATTTTCCCCATTTTTAGGGTATTTTCCCAGATTTTCCCCAAGAACATGAAAAGTAGAAATAATGACATTTTAAATAGAGACTTTGACTAGCCGGCAACATTGGGGTCCCCCAAATGACATTTGACCATTTTGGTTCGTTTTAATTGGCAACCCCAAAAAATATTGAACTTTTTAATTTTTGGGACTTTTTGACTTTAGCGAATTAGTTTGTTCTACCAAACTCGAAAGTTGGCAACACCAAGTACACCAATCGGTGGCCTATATTCTTTACATTTCAGGAAAATTATGACTTTTCAGAACAACATGATGGCGGATTCCATGGCGGCCATCTTGTAAAAAGGCCGAAAAATCCCAATGTTCGACACGATAATTGGGACAGCTGGCATCCCCCGACCGGATTGTGTTGTATGAACCGGTTATGTAATTCGTCAAGGAGTGTGGCCTGGTGCAAAAATTTTCCCCCATTTTTAGGGAAATTTCCCAGATTTTCCCCGAAAACATGAAAAGTAGAAATAATGACATTTTAAATAGAGACTTTGACTAGCCAGCAACATTGGGGTCCCTCAAATGACTTTTGACCATTTTCATCACTTTCAGCTGGCAACCCCGAGAGCCATTGGCGCTTAAATTTTTGGGTCAGACCCGACTTTGGCGAATTAGTTTGTTCTACTAAACTCAAAAGTTGGCAACACCAAGTACACCAGTTGGTGGCCTCTATCCCTGAGATTTCAGGAAAATTATGACTTTTCAGAAAAAAAAGATGGCGGACAGTGTGGCGGCCATTTTGTAAAACTGATGAAAAATCCTAATTTTCGACACGATAAATGGGACAGCCGGCATCCCCCGACCGGATTGTGTTGTATGGAACGGTTATGTGATTCGTCAAGGAGTGTGGCCTGGTTTAAAAATTGTCCCCATTTTTAGGGAAATTTCCCAGATTTTCCCCGAAAACACTAAAAGTAGAAATAACGACATTTTGAATGGAAATTTTACACAGACACCAAGAATGGGGTCCCCCAAATGACATTTGACCATTTTCATCACTTTTAGCTGGCAACCCCGAGAGCCATTTTCGCTTGAATTTTTGGGTGAGACCCAACTTTGGCGAATTAGTTTGTTCTACTAAACTCAAAAGTTGGCAACACCAAGTACACCACTTAGTGGCTTATATCCCTGAGATTTCAGAAAAATTATGACTTTTTAGAAAAATAAGATGGCGGACAGTGTGGCGGCCATCTTGTAAAAATGATGGAAAATCCTAATTTTCGACACGATAAATGGGACTGCCGGCATCCCCCGACCGGATTGTGTTGTATGAAGCGATTGTGTACTTGGTTGTCGAGTCTTACCTTACGCAAAAAATTTCCCCATTTTTAGGGTATTTTCCCAGATTTTTCCCAAAAACATGAATAGTGGATATAACGACATTTTGAATGGATTTTTTTTACATAAACACCAAAAATGGAGGCTTCAAATGGCATTTGGCCATTTTCATTCTTTTCAGCTGGCAACCCCAAGAGTCATTGGGGCTTGAATTTTCGGATCAGACCCGACTTTGGCGAATTAGTTTGTTCTACTAAACTCAAAAGTTGGTAACACCAAGTACACCAGTTGGTGGCTTATATCCCTGAGATTTCAGGAAAATTATGACTTTTCAGAAAAAAAAGATGGCGGACAGTGTGGCGGCCATCTTGTAAAAATGATATAAAATCCTAATTTTCGACACGATTAATGGGACAGCAGGCATCCCCCGACCGGATTGTGTTGTATGAAACGATTGTGTACTTTGTTGTGGAGTGTTACTTTACGCAAAAAATTTCCCCATTTTTAGGGTATTTTCCCAGATTTTTCCCAAAAACATGAATAGTGGAAATAACGACATTTCGAATGGTAATTTTACATAAACACCAAAAACGGGGTGATTCAAATGACATTTGACCATTTTCATTCTTTTCAGCTGGCAACCCCGAGAGTCATTGGGTCGTGAATTTTCGGATCAGAACAGACTTTGGCGAATTCTTTTGTTCTACTAAACTTAAAACTTGGCAACACCAAGTACACCAGTTGGTGGCCTATATCCCTGAGATTTCAGGAAAATTATGACTTTTCAGAAAAAAAAGATGGCGGACAGTGTGGCGGCCATCTTGTAAGAATAATGAAAAATCCTAATTTTCGACTCGACAAATGGGACAGCCGGCATACCCCGACCGGATTGTGTTGTATGAAGCGATTGTGTATTTTGTTGTGGAGTGTTACCTTACGCAAAAAATTTTCCCATATTTTTGGTTTTTTCCCAGATTTTGCCCGAAAACATGAAAATAGAAGTAAAGACTTTTAGAATGAAGACTTTGACTAGCTGGCAACATTTGGGTTCGTTGAATGACATTTGATCGTTTTCATCACTTTCAGCTGGCAACCCTGAGAGCCATTGCAGCTTTACTGTTGATTTACTGTCATTATAACACGTTTATTTTAACAGTAAGGCATCAGAGATCTAAGTGGTTAGACTGACATCATTTGAAATTTTTGTTTTCGGGATATAACATAAATCCTTAGCAATTTTCAGCAAATGTACAGTTACACGTCCTCAAATTACTCTGTTCATTTAGTGTCATTATAACACGTTTATTTTCACAGTAAACAAAACTTTCGAATGATGTCAGTCTAACCACTTGGGAAATCTCTGATGCCATACTGTTAAAATAAACGTGATATAATGACAGTATGTCAACATAGTTTTTTGAGGACCTGTACATTTGCTAAAGATTTGTTTTATCCCGAAAACAAAAATTTTATATGACTAAAATCATATAAAATTTTTGTTTTCGGGATAAAACAAATCTTTAGCAAATGTACAGGTCCTCAAAAAACTATGTTGACATACTGTCATTATATCACGTTTATTTTAACAGTATGGCATCAGAGATTTCCCAAGTGGTTAGACTGACATCATTCGAAAGTTTTGTTTTCGAAATATAACATAAATCCTTAGAAAATTTTAGCAAATGTACAGGTCCTCAAAGAACTTTGTTGACTTACTGACATTATAACATGTTTATTTCTACAGTAAGGCATCAGAGATCTCCCAAGTGGTTAGACTGAAATCATTTGAAATTTTGGTCTTCGGAATATAACAGAAATCTACAGTTAAAAGTAACTGAGACATTTGGTATCTGATATTTAAACCCACACCTTCGTGCAACACAGCAGTCCACGGCTTTTTTATTTTTTACAGATAACTGAATCATCATAAATTTAATATTGCTAAGCTTTCTTGAGAGGTCCAAATAGCTGGTCCGGTCCATGTAGTTGGTCATCACTACTAAAAAATACCCACAGTCCCCCTCCCTGAGGTCCACCTTGGTAAACCGTTGTAAGAAAACTTTCCACGATTCACCCAAGTGGGCGGTGGGTAAGAATTAAAGCATTTGAAATAGGTAAGTGCCTATCATAATGATTTATTACTTAGTAATGACGAATTTTCTTTTCAAAATAAAATAATAGTTCCCAAGACCACGATAGATGGCGATAAAAAAAATGTACGAGTTCATTCAAACAATAATAGGTTTTCTTATGGCTTTCTCTGGACTTACTACGTTTAAGAGTTCGATGAAGTAGAAACCTTTCGGGTCTCTTCTGGGCTCT
This sequence comes from Diarsia dahlii, assembly GCA_949775195.1. Classification (NCBI taxonomy): domain Eukaryota; kingdom Metazoa; phylum Arthropoda; class Insecta; order Lepidoptera; family Noctuidae; genus Diarsia; species Diarsia dahlii. The sequence goes on from OX459211.1 coordinate 18,671,701, forward strand.
ATTAGGCATTTCACTAGAGTTTGAAAAGTGGAAGACTAGGGTTCTTTTTGACATCACGTTTAAGGTTTATTTATACTATACATTGCATACGATTAGAGCATAAAATTGGAACTAATTTCATTATTTACCTAATCACTTTTATGGAATAACATTATAATTATAGTTTATTTGTACCGACTTTTATGTACATCAACTGAAGGAATAAAAAATCGTTCAGTTGATTTACTTAAAAGACCATATATGTACTTAGGGTTCTCAAAATATTTAAAAGATTTTATACAATTTACAAAATCTTGGACTCTAATGGATTTTCCAATTCATTTAAGGATTCCTAGGGATTCTCAAAATTTTACAAGGGTAAATAAAACTCCTCAAAAGCACGACAGAACCGCGAGCTGCGCGCAGCTCGCGCAGCCACGCAAATACTAGTTATTATAGTTATATAAAACTACAAAGCCACTGACTGACTCACTCATTGACATGTCGTTTCTCGGAATGGGTGAGAGATGGGTTAGGGGTATGTTTTGCAAAAATGTGCTATCTGACCAATCGAGTAGAGGAAAATTATAGGGAAAGTTCAAATCCAAGATGGTGGGCGAGTCCATTTCCGATTTCGGTGGGGGAAAGACTTGGATGAATTTTGACTCAGAGGTCCTATACGAAATCTAAAAGCATTTAAAAAAAAAGTAAAAAAAAAAAAAAAAACAAGATGGCGGCCGCGCTATGACGTTTTGAAATTGTCGACTTTTTTCACTCGACTTTGACGAATTGTTTTCTTCTACCAAATTCTAAAACCGCCAACGAAAAGTCTGCCAATTTGTTGGTAATTTCAATGGCAATTGGGAAAAATTATGACATTGTAAAAATCCAAGATGGAGGACGCTGCGGCGGCCATTTTGTAAAAAGTTGGAAATTTCGATTTTTTTCAAATCCATTTTTCGGGTAGTTGGCAACATCAGACTGGTTCGAGTTGTACCAAGCGGTTGTCTGTTTTGTTGACGAGTGTTGCCTGGTGTAAAAAAAATCCCCATTTTTAGGGTATTTTCCCAGATTTTCCCCAAAAACATGAAAAGTAGAAATAATGACATTTTAAATAGAGACTTTGACTAGCCGGCAACATTGGGGTCCCCCAAATGACATTTGACCATTTTGGTTCGTTTTAATTGGCAACCCCAAAAAATATTGAACTTTTTAATTTTTGGGACTTTTTGACTTTGGCGAATTAGTTTGTTTTACCAAACTCGAAAGTTGGCAACACCAAGTACACCAATCGGTGGCCTATATTCTTGACATTTCAGGAAAATTATGACTTTTCAGAAAAACAAGATGGCGGATTCCATGGCGGCCATCTTGTAAAAAGGCCGAAAAATCCTAATTTTTGACACGCTGATTGGGACAGCTGGCATCCCCCGACCGGATTGTGTTGAAAGGACCGGTTATGTGATTCGTCAAGGAGTGTGGCCTGGTGCAAAAATTTTCCCCATTTTTAGGGAAATTTCCCAGATTTTCCCCGAAAACATGAAAAGTAGAAATAACGACATTTTGAATGGAAATTTTACATAAACACCAAGAATGGGGTCCCGCGAATGACATTTAACCATTTTCATCACTTTCAGCTGGCAACCCCAAGAGTCATTGGGGCTTGAATTTTCGGATCAGACCCGACTTTGGCGAAATAGTTTGTTCTACGAAACTTAAAAGTTGGCAACAACAAGTACACCACTTGGTGGCCTATATCCCTGAAATTTCAGGAAAATTATGACTTTTCAGAAAAAAAAGATGGCGGACAGTGTGGCGGCCATTTTGTAAAAATGATGAAAAATTCTAATTTTCGACACGATAAATGGGACAACGGCATCCCCCGACCGGATTGTGTTGTATGAAGCGATTGTGTACTTTGTTGTGGAGTGTTACCGGCGACCCCCGTAGTGTAGGGGAGGGATAAGGTCACGATAGCTTTTCCTCGGTGGTAGGCAGGTCTTTAGTGGAGCGAAGAGGGGAGGTGGCGAGCGAAGCGAGCCGGCGACCTCCGTAGCGTAACGAAGGTTGAGGGGGTGAAGCGTATAAGTAACTCTCATGAGTAACTTAAAAGTGCAAAACCTCCCGTTTTTGCCCCCTTGTCCCCTCCTACCTTTTTCAATGTAGACCCATTTGCCCCCCTTCACCCCCCCTTTAGGCGGATCTCGGAAGTTAAGAGACTTGGAACATTTTTTTTTTCAGATTCATTGAAAGGGGCAATGAGTTAGTCGACCTGACCAATTTTTATGAGAAACTGGGTTATTATAATTATTGACAAATCTACTTTAAGAATAGAGCATCGTGAAAACTTAGAATAACAATTAACGTAGGTAAGTAAGGTAGGTAAGGGCATCACAATTAATACTTAATAATTATACATATAGGTATGTAACCTAACTTATTAAGACTTGTACAACAAAGATACCTACGAACCTATCTACATAATTGGTTCTGCCTACCTTTACTTGTAGATATAACTACTTAAACTGATGGAACAAGCAAATTATGGTCAAGTTGATGCTAAATGATAACTCTTTGCTTCGCAGTTCAGGCACGTATAGAATGTGTCCAATGTGTGAATTAACCAAGGGTTTAAAGCAGTGTCTTCTGTCGCGGGTGACGATTTAAATCGCGAGCGTAACGAAGGACACGAGGTTTACTCCCGAGCGTAGCGAGGGTGTTAAAAACTTAAATGACGAGCTAAGCGAGGGATTTAAGACGAGTCCTGAGTGTAGCGAGGGATTTAGCATTTATTAAAAATAATGACAACTAAAAGTAAAAGTTAACATTCGAAACATTGGTCCAATTATTGATAGAAATCACATTCTCGGGACCTAGAGGATGAATGAAATTCAGTATAATTTTCTTTCCCTGTTTTTAACAGATTAAAAATGGCTATTGTTATGTTCGCTTTTTGTGGCACAGAATGTTACTTTTTTGAGCGGTAGTGGTAAGTGGTACGAAAAAATAATATTTCCATCTCTACTTTAAATTCTTCAATAACATAGATTTTACTTGACAGATAGCATTATTCAGAGATTGCTGGTCGTTATTTAAAAAAATACCATACATTTACACATATATTTTATTTATTATAATATAAAGGAGGTGTTTTTTTTTGGTCAAACCATGTACCAAGGTACAAATTACTATTTAAGCTGTTGCCTGTTGCAAAAAAAAATCCCATTTTTAGGGTATTTTCCCCGATTTTGCGTTTTACGTTTTGAATGCGTTAGTCGAAATCATTTTTCAAAGCTCCCCCTCTCCCCCTCTTCACGCCCCGCGAGCTGCGCGCAGCTCGCGCAGCCACGCAAATACTAGTAGTTATATAAAACTACAAAGCCACTGACTGACTGACTGACTGACTGATTGACATGTCGTTTCTCGGAATGGGTGAGATATGGGTTAGGGGTATGTTTTGCAAAAATGTGTAATCTGACCGAGTGAGTAGAGGAAAATTATAGGGAAAGTTCAAATCCAAGATGGAGGGCGAGTCCATTTCCGGTTTCGGTGGGGGAAAGACTTGGATAGATTTCGACTCAGAGGTCCTATACAAAATCTAAAACCATTTAAAAAAAAGTAAAAAAAAAAAAAAAAAACAAGATGGCGGCCGCGCTATGAGGTTTTGAAATTGTCGACTTTTTTCACTCGACTTTGACAAATTGTTTTCTTCTACCAAATTCTAAAACCGCCAACGAAAAGTCTGCCAATTTGTTGGTAATTTCAATGGCAATTGGGAAAAATTATGACATTGTGAAAATGCGAGATGGAGGATGCTGCGGCGGCCATTTTGTAAAAAGTTGGAAATTTTGATTTTTTTCAAATCCATTTTTCGGGTAGTTGGCAACATCAGACGGGTTCGAGTTGTACCGAGCGGTTGTGTGTTTTGTTGACGAGTGTTGCCTGGTGCAAAAAAATTCCCAATTTTTAGGGTATTTTCCCAGATTTTCCCCAAAAACATGAAAAGTAGAAATAATGACATTTTAAATAGAGACTTTGACTAGCCGGCAACATTGGGGTCCCCCAAATGACATTTGACCATTTTGGTTCGTTTTAATTGGCAACCTCAAAAAATATTGAACTTTTTCATTTTTGGGACTTTTTGACTTTGGCGAATTAGTTTGTTCTACCAAACTCGAAAGTTGGCAACACCAAGTACACCAATCGGTGGCCTATATTCTTGACGTTTCAGGAAAATTATGACTTTTCAGAAAAACAAGATGGCGGATTCCATGGTGGCCATCTTGTAAAAAGGCCGAAAAATCCCAATTTTCGACACGATAATTGCGACAGCTGGCATCCCCCGACCGGATTGTGTTCTATGGACCGGTTATGTAATTCGTCAAGGAGTGTTGCCTGGTGAAAAAATTTTCCCCATTTTTAGGAAAACTTCCCAGATTTTCCCCGAAAACATGAAAAGTAGAAATAACGACATTTTGAATGGAAATTTTACATAAACACCAAGAATGGAGTCCCTCAAATGACATTTGACCATTTTCATCACTTTCAGCTGGCAACCCCGAGAGCCATTGGCGCTAGAATTTTTGGGTCAGACCCGACTTTGGCGAATTAGTTTGTTCTACTAAAGTCAAAAGTTGGCAACACCAAGTACACCAGTTGGTGGCCTATATCCTTGAAATATTAGGAAAATTATGACTTTTCAAAAAAAAAAGATGGCGGACAGTGTGGCGGCCATCTTGTAAGAATGATGAAAAATCCCAATTTTCGACACGATAATTGGGACAGCTGGCATATCCCGACTAGATTGTGTTGTATTGACCGGTTATGTGATTTGTCAAGGAGTGTTGCCTGGTGCAATTTTTTTCCCCATTTTTAAGTAAGTTTCCCAGATTTTCCCCGAAAACATGAAAAGTAGAAATAACGACATTTTGAATAGAAATTTTACATAAACACCAAGAATGGGGTCCCTCAAATGACATTTGACCATTTTCATCACTTTCAGCTGGCAACCCCGAGAGCCATTGGCGCTAGAATTTTTGGGTCAGACCCAACTTTGGCGAATTAGTTTGTTCTACTAATGTCAAAAGTTGGCAACACCAAGTACACCAGTTGGTGGCGTATATCCTTGAGATTTCAGGAAAATTATGACTTTTCAAAAAAAAAAGATGGCGGACAGTGTGGCAGCCATCTTATAAGAATGATGAAAAATCCTAATTTTCGACACGATAAATGGAACAGCCGACATCCCCAGACCGGATTGTGTTGTAAAAAGCGATTGTGTCCTTTGTTGTGGAGTGTTACCTTACGCAAAAATGTTCCCCATTTTTAGGGTATTTTCACAGATTTTTCCCAAAAACATGAATAGTGGAAATAACGACATTTTGAATGGAATTTTTTTACAGGAACACTAAGAATGGGGTGCCTCAAATGACATTTGACCATTTTCATTCTTTTCAGCTGGCAACCCCGAGAGTCATTGGGGCTTGAATTTTAGGATCAGAACCGACTTTGGCGAATTCTTTTGTTCTACTAAACTTAAAACTTGGCAACACCAAGTACACCAGTCGGTAGCCTGTATCCTCGATATTTCAGGAAAATTGTGACTTTTTAGAAAAACAAGATGGCGGCCAGTGTGGTGGCCATCTTGGAAAAATGATGAAAAATCCCAATTATCGACACGATAAATGGGACAGCCGGCACCTTCTGACCGGATTGTGTTGTCGTGGTTGTGTATTTCTTTAAGTAATGTTGCCTGTAGCAAAAAAAAAAAAAATTTTTAGGGTATTTTCCCAGATTTTGCCCAAAAACATGAAAGTAGAAGTTTTAGAATGAAGACTTTGACCAGCTGGCAACATAGGGGAGGTGGCGAGCAAAGCGAGCCGGCGACCCCTGTAGCGTAGGGATAAGGTCACGATAGCTTTTCCTCGGTGGTAGGCAGGTCTTGAGTGGAGCGAAGAGGGGAGGTGGCGAGCGAAGCGAGCCGGCGACCTCCGTAGCGTAACGAAGGTTGAGTGGGTGAAGCGTATAAGTAACTCTCATGAGTACTCTGTGCTGGTCTTCGGAGCTGTTGTGATGGAACCTTGAAACTCATGTTGTACTGTACGAATTAGATCTGAAAATCGTTTAAAAGACCTAAAAAGTGCAAAACCTCCCCTTTTTGCCCCATTTTCCACTCCTACCTTTTTCAAAGTTGCCCCATTTGCCTCCTTTCTTCCCCTCTTTCGGCGGATCTTGAAAGTTAGGAGACTCAAGTAACATTTTTTTTTCAGATTCATTTAAAGGGGCAATGCATTAGTCGAAATCATTTTCAAAGCTCCCCCCTCTCCCTCCCTTCATCCTCCCCCCGTCTTCACCCCTTTTTTTAAAATTCGTGTTCTGTTTTGTTTACGGATTCTTATAGAGTAGGCTCGGGAAAGTAAAAACCATTTTTTCAAAATTGACCCATTTGCCCCCCTTTTCCCCCCCTTTAGGCGGATCTCGGAAGTTAAAAGACTTGGAACATTTTTTTTTATGCTTCATTGAAAGGGGCAATGCGTTAGTCGAAATCAATTTTCGAAGGCTCTGCCCCTCTTCACGACCCGCGAGCTGCGCGCAGCTCGCGCAGCCACGCAAATACTAGTTATAGTTATATAAAACTACAAGACCACTGACTCACTGACTGACTCATTGACATGTCGTTTCTCGGAATGGGTGAGAGATGGGTTAGAGGTATGTATTGCAAAAATGTGCTATCTGACCAATCGAGTAGAGGAAAATTATAGGGAAAGTTCAAATCCAAGATGGTGGGCGAGTCCATTTCCGGTTTCGGTGGGGGAAAGACTTGGATGAATTTCGACTCAGAGGTCCCATACGAAATCTAAAAGCATTTAAAACAAAAGTAAAAAAAAAAAAAAAAACAAGATGGCGGCCGCGCTATGACGTTTTGAAATTGTCGACTTTTTTCACTCGACTTTGACAAATTGTTTTCTTCTACCAAATTCTAAAACCGCCAACGAAAAGTCTGCCAATTTGTTGGTAATTTCAATGGCAATTGGGAAAAATTATGACATTTTGAAAATCCAAGATGGAGGACGCTGCGGCGGCCATTTTGTAAAAAGTTGGATATTTCAATTATTTTCAAATCCATTTTTCGGGTAGTTGGCAACATCAGACGGGTTCGAGTTGTACCGAGCGGTTGTGTGTTTTGTTGACGAGTGTTGCCTGGTGCAAAAAAAATCCCCATTTTTAGGGTATTTTCCCAGATTTTCCCCGAAAACATGAAAAGTAGAAATAATGACATTTTAAATAGAGACTTTGACTAGCCGGCAACATTGGAGTCCCCCAAATGACATTTGACCATTTTGGTTCGTTTTAATTGGCAACCCCAAAAAATATTGAACTTTTTAATTTTTGGGACTTTTTGACTTTGGCGAATTAGTTTGTTCTACCAAACTCGAAAGTTGGCAACACCAAGTACACCAATCGGTGGCCTATATTCTTGACATTTCAGGAAAATTATGACTTTTCAGAAAAACAAGATGGCGGATTCCATGGCGGCCATCTTGTAAAAAGGCCGAAGAAACACAATTTTCGACACGATAATTGGGACAGCTGGCATCCCCCGACCGGATTGTGTTGTATGAACCGGTTATGTAGTTCGTCAAGGAGTGTAGCCTGGTGCAAAATTTTTCCCCATTTTTAGGGAAATTTCCCAGATTTTCCCCGAAAACATGAAAAGTAGAAATAACGACATTTTGAATGGAAATTTTACATAAACACCAAGAATGGGGTCCCTCAAATGACATTTGACCATTTTAATCACTTTCAGCTGGCAACCCCGAGAGCCATTGGGTTTTTAATTTTTTGGTCAGACCCGACTTTGGCGAATTAGTTTGTTCTACCAAACTCAAAAGTTGGCAACACCAAGTACACCAGTTGGTGGCCTATATCCCTGAGATTTCAGGAAAATTATGACTTTTCAGAAAAAAAAGATGGCGGACAGTGTGGCGGCCATCTTGTAAAAATGATGAAAAATCCTAATTTTCGACACGATTAATGGGACAGCCGGCATCCCCCGACCGGATTGTGTTGTATAAAACGATTGTGTACTTTGTTGTGAAGTGTTACTTTACGCAAAAATTTTCCCCATTTTTAGGGTATTTTCCCAGATTTTTCCCAAAAACATGAATAGTGGAAATATCGAAATTTCGAATGGAAATTTTACATAAACACCAAGAATGGGGTCCCGCAAATGACATTTGACAATTTTCATCACTTTCAGCTGGCAACCCCGAGAGCCATTGGCGCTTGAATTTTTGGATGAGACCCGACTTTGGTGAATTAGTTTGTTTTACTAAACTCAAAAGTTGGCAACACCAAGTACACCAGTTGGTGGCCTATATCCCTGAAATTTCAGGAAAATTATGACTTTTCAGAAAAAAAAGGTGGCGGACAGTGTGGCGGCCATCTTGTAAAAATTATGAAAAATCCTAATTTTCGACACGATAATTGGGACAGCTGGCATCTCCCGACTGGATTGTTTTGTACCAAGCGGTTGTGTGTTTTGTTAAAGAGTGTTGCCTGCTGCAAAAAATTTCCCCATTTTTAGGGAAATTTCCCAGATTTCCCCCGAAAACATGAAAAGTAGTAATAACGACATTTTGAATGGAAATTTTACATAAACACCAAGACTGGAGTGCTTTAAATGACATTTGACCATTTTCATTCTTTTCAGCTGGCAACCCCGAGAGTCATTGGGGCTTGAATTTTCGAATCAGAACCGACTTTGGCGAATTCTTTTGTTTTACCAAACTTATAACTTGGCAACACCAATTACACCAGTCGGTAGCTTATAACCTCGATATTTCAGAAACATTAAGACTTTTCAGAAAAACAAGATGGCGGACAGTGTGGTGGCCATCTTGGAAAAATGATAAAAAGTCCCAATTTTCGACACGATAAATGTGACAGCCGGCACCTTCTGACCGGATTGTGTTGTAACGGTTGTGTATTTCGTTAAGTAATGATGCCTGTTGCAAAAAAAATCCCCATTTTTAGGGTATTTTCCCAGATTTTGCCGAAAACATGAATAGTGGAAGTAAAGACTTTTAGAATGAAGACTTTGAGTAGCTGGCAACATAGGGGAGGTGGCGAGCATAGCGAGCCGGCGACCCCCGTAGCGTAGCGTAGGGTCACGATAGGTTTTCCTCGGTGGTAGGCAGGTCTTGAGTGGAGCGAAGAGGGGAGGTGGCCGCCAGCGAAGCGAGCCGGCGACCTCCGTAGCGTAACGAAGGTTGAGTGGGTGAAGCGTATAAGTAACCCTCATGAGTAGCTAAAAAGTGCAAAACCTCCTTTTGCCCCATTTTCTCCTCCTACCTTTTTCAAAGTTGCCCCATTTGCTCCCTTTCTCCCCCCTTTAGGCGGATCTCGAAAGTTAAGAGACTTGTAACATTTTTTTTTCAGATTTATTGAAAGGGGCAATGCGTTAGTCGAAATCATTTTTCAAAGCTTCGACGGCACGGTTGGCGCAGCGGCTGAGCGATTGGACTGCTGCGCTGCGTGTCGCGGGTTCGATCCCCGCACGGAACAAATATTTGTATGGCCTGTAGATAGTTGTTTCGGGTCTGGGTATCTGTGTACGTGAGTTTATATGTTTGTGAACGCACCCACGATACAGGAGAAATTCCTAGAGTGGGGCAACGTTTTTTAAAAACAAAAAACAAAGCTCCCCCTCTGCCCTTTTCACGACCCGCGAGCTGCGCGCAGCTCGCGCAGCCACGCAAATACTAGTTATTATACTATATAAAGCTAAATTACCACTCACTCACTGACTCACTGACAGAATTGTTCTCCCAGATGGTGGATGGGGAGGTGGGTATATTTTGACAGATTCGTAAACAACTAACTCTCGTGAGTATGGGAAAAGTCCCAAACCCCCCCTTTTCCCCCCCCTTCTCCCCCCTCCCTATCGTATCTCGGAAACAAAGAGACTTTACGTGTTTTTTTTTAGGGATTCGTATAGAGGGGGCTCGGTAAAGTAAAAATCATTTTTCAAAGTGGCCCCCTTTTTCCCCCTTCTCCCCCCCTTTAGGCGGATGCCGGAAATAAAGAAATTTTACGTGTTTTTTTTTAGGGATTCGTATAGAGTAGGCTCGGAGAAGTAAAAACCATTTTTCGAATTTGACCCCCTTGCCCCCCTTCACCCCCCCTTTAGGCGGATCTCGGAAATAAAGAGATTTTACGTGTTTTTTTTTAGAGATTCGTATAGAGGAGGCTCGGCAAAGTAAAAACCATTTTTTGAATTTGACCCCCTTGCCCCCCTTCACCCCCCCTTTAGGCGGATCTCAAACATAAAGAGATTTTACGTGTTTTTTTTTAGGGATTCGAGAGGAGGCTCGGGAAAGTAAAAACCATTATTCAAATTTGACCCCCTTGCCCCCCTTCACCCCCCCTTTAGGCGGATCTCGGAAATAAAGAGAATTTACGTGTTTTTTTTAGGGATTCGTATAGAGGAGGCTTGGGGAAGTGTAAACAATTTTTCAAATTTGACCCCCTTGCCCCCTTCACCCCCCCCCCCCTTTCGGATCTCGGAAGTTAAGAGACTTGAAACATTTTTTTTTTCAGATTCATTAAAAGGGGCAATGCGTTAGTCGAAATCATTTTTCAAAGCTCCCCCCTCTCCCTCCCTTCACCCCCCCTCTTCACCCCTTTCACCCCCCCCCCCCCTCTTCATCCCTTTTTTCTGTTTTGTTTACGGATTCGTATAGAGGAGGCTCGGGGGACTAAAATGGTGCTACCGGTAAAGCGAAGGGGGGAGCGGGCGAGCGAAGCGAGCCGGCGCCCCCGCAGCGTAGGGATAATGTCATAATAGCTTTCCGGTGGTAGGTAGGTCCTGAGTGGAGCGTAACTCAGTGGCGACGACAAGCAAACTTTAGGGTAATGTTTTTTAGTGGTAGCAGGAGGTAGTAGGTAGGTAGTAGGTAGGTGGTAGGGGTAGTAGGTAGTAGGTAGGTGGTAGGTAGGTGTAGGTAGGTGTAGGTAGGTGTAGGTAGGTGTAGGTAGGTAGTAGGTAGGTGTAGGTAGGTGGTAGGTAGTAGGTAGGTAGGTGTAGGTAGGTAGTGTGTAGGTAGGTGGTAGGTAGGTGTAAGTAGGTAGTAGGTAGGTGTAGGTAGGTGGTAAGTAGGTGTAGGTTGGTGGTGTCATACGTGAGATTCATATAGAGGAGGCTCGGGGAAGTAAAATCCGTTTTTCAAATTTGAACCCCTTGCCCCCTTTCACCCCCCCTTTAGGCGGATCTCGGAAGTTAAGAGACTTGGAACAATTTTTTTTCAGATTCATTGAAAGGGACAATGCGTTAGTCGAAATCATTTTTCAAAGCTTCCCCTCTCCCCCCCTTCACGCCCCGCGAGCTGCGCGCAGCTCGCGCAACCACGCAAATACTAGTAGTTATATAAAACTACAAGACCACTGACTGACTCACTCACTCATTGACATGTCGTTTCTCGGAATGGGTGAGAGTTGGGTTAGGGGTATGTTTTGCAAAAATGTGTAATCTGACCTATCGAGTAGAGGAAAATTATAGGGAAAGTTCAAATCCAAGATTGTGGGCGAGTCCATTTCCGGTTTCGGTGGGGGAAAGACTTGGATGGATTTCGACTCAGAGGTCCTATACGAAATCTAAAAGCATTTAAAAAAAAAGTAAAAAAAAAAAAAAAAACAAAATGGCGGCCGCGCTATGATGTTTTGAAATTGTCGACTTTTTTCACTCGACTTTGACAAATTGTTTTCTTCTACCAAATTCTAAAACCGCCAACGAACAGTCTGCCAATTTGTTGGTGATTTCAATGGCAATTGGGAAAAATTATGACATTGTGAAAATCCAAGATGGAGGGTGCTGCGGCGGCCATTTTGTAAAAAGTTGGATATTTCAATTATTTTCAAAACCATTTTTCGGGTAGTTGGCAACATCAGACGGGTTCGAGTTGTACCGAGCGGTTGTGTGTTTTGTTGACGAGTGTTGCCTGGTGCAAAATTTTTCCCCATTTTTAGGGTATTTTCCCAGATTTTCCCCAAAAACATGAAAAGTAGAAATAATAACATTTTAAATAGAGACTTTGACTAGCCGGCAACATTGGGGTCCCCCAAATGACATTTGACCATTTTGGTTCGTTTTAATTGGCAACCCCAAAAAATATTGAACTTTTTAATATTTGGGACTTTTTGACTTTGGCGAATTAGTTTGTTCTACCAAACTCGAAAGTTGGCAACACCAAGTACTCCAATCGGTGGCCTATATTCTTGACATTTCAGGAAAATTATGACTTTACAGAAAAACAAGATGGCGGATTCCATGGCGGCCATCTTGTAAAAAGGCCGAAAAATCCCAATTTTCGACACGATAATTGGGACAGCTGGCATCCCCCGACCGGATTGTGTTGTATGGACTGGTTATGTAATTCGTCAAGGAGTGTTGCCTGGTGCAAAATTTTTCCCCATTTTTAGGGAAATTTCCCAGATTTTCCCCGAAAACATGAAAAGTAGAAATAATGACATTTTAAATAGAGACTTTGTCTAGCCGGCAACATTGGGGTCCCCCAAATGACATTTGACCATTTTGGTTCGTTTTAATTGGCAACCCCAAAAAATATTGAACTTTTTAATTTTTGGGACTTTTTGACTTTGGCGAATTAGTTTGTTCTACCAAACTCAAAAGTTGGCAACACCAAGTACACCAATCGGTGGCCTATATTCTTGAGATTTCAGGAAAATTATGACTTTTCAGAAAAACAAGATGGCGGATTCCATGGCGGCCATCTTGTAAAAAGGCCGAAAAATCCCAATTTTCGACACGATAATTGGGACAGCTGGCATCCCCCGACCGGATTGTGTTGTATGGACCGGTTATGTGATTCGTCAAGGAGTGTGGCCTGGTTTAAAAATTGTCCCCATTTTTAGGGAAATTTCCCAGATTTTCTCCGAAAACACTAAAAGTAGAAATAACGACATTTTGAATGGAAATTTTACACAGACACCAAGAATGGGGTCTCCCAAATGACATTTGACCATTTTCATCACTTTTAGCTGGCAACCCCGAGAGCCATTGGCGCTTGAATTTTTGGGTGAGACCCAACTTTGGCGAATTAGTTTGTTCTACTAAACTCAAAAGTTGGCAACACCAAGTACACCAGTTGGTGGCCTATATCCCTGAAATTTCAGGAAAATTATGACTTATCAGAAAAAAAAGATGGCGGACAGTGTGGCGGCCATCTTGTAAGAATAATGAAAAATCCTAATTTTCGACTCGACAAATGGGACAGCCGGCATACCCCGACCGGATTGTGTTGTATGAAGCGATTGTGTATTTTGTTGTGGAGTGTTACCTTACGCAAAATTTTTCCCCATTTTTTTGGTTTTTTCCCAGATTTTGCCCGAAAACATGAAAATAGAAGTAAAGACTTTTAGAATGAAGACTTTGACTAGCTGGCAACATTTGGGTTCGTTGAATGACATTTGATCGTTTTCATCACTTTCAGCTGGCAACTCTGAGAGCCATTGCAGCTTTACTGTTGATTTACTGTCATTATAACACGTTTATTTTAACAGTAAGGCATCAGAGATCTAAGTGGTTAGACTGACATCATTTGAAATTTTTGTTTTCGGGATATAACATAAATCCTTAGCAATTTTCAGCAAATGTACAGTTACACGTCCTCAAATTACTCTGTTCATTTAGTGTCATTATAACACGTTTATTTTCACAGTAAGGCATCAGAGATCTCCCAAGTAGTTAGACTAAAATCATATAAAAATTTTGTTTTCGGGATAAAACAAATCTTTAGCAAATGTACAGGTCCTCAAAAAACTATGTTGACATACAGTCATTATATCACGTTTATTTTAACAGTATGGCATCAGAGATTTCCCAAGTGGTTAGACTGACATCATTCGAAAGTTTTGTTTTCGAAATATAACATAAATCCTTAGAAAATTTTAGCAAATGTACAGGTCCTCAAAGAACTTTGTTGACTTACTGACATTATAACATGTTTATTTCAACAGTAAGGCATCAGAGATCTCCCAAGTGGTTAGACTGAAATCATTTGAAATTTTGGTCTTCGGAATATAACAGAAATCTACAGTTAAAAGTAACTGAGACATTTGGTATCAGATATATAAACCCACACCTTCGTGCAGCACAGCAGTCCACGGCTTTTTTATTTTTTACTTTTTAGTACAAAGTAACTAAGACATTTGGTATCTGCCACATAACTCGTATCATAGCTCCATGCCATTTATCTTATTCAATCAATACAATGACTCCACCCACACCTTTGCACACTAGGACTCATTACTGATAAGACAACAACTTTAACACAACATGTTAACGGACTTACCAAACGTCCCTACAGATCCACCACAAGTCAGAAAAAATAAAATAACCTATTAAATGAATGAACCGATGACTCTACCTACACCTTGGCCAGTGCGATTTATTACCGATAAGACAACAAATCATATCAGCGTGGATGGTGAGCGCTGACTTGAGACCCATGTGGACTGCGCGATGGCGATTATCGTTACCGCGCAGTCACGGGGTCTCAAGTCAGCGCTCAACTTTCATGCCACTTACAATAGCCATGTTAACGGGCATATCATCCGTCCCGACCGATCCACCAGAAGTCAGATAGCATCCACATTCCACAACTTGACATCGATTCCCATCCTGATTTTCGCGCCACAGACAACGCAAGACATCCCAGCAATTATACCCACACCGACCACACTTTACTGACCCCCCAACATCGGTATGACAACTCACTTCAACGACGAATTCGCAATCACTCGGTTCTATTGACTTCATCACTAACCAAAGCATGTTCTCGGCAGTAAGCCAACTCTGATCAGAATCCAGAGCCTAACTCCTTAGTAGTTAGTCCCTGGAAGGGACCACGGAGCTTTTTTTCTTCGTGGTCCCTTTAATACTGGAAAATTCCGTGGTCCCTTTTTTTTCTTCGTGTTCCTATAATACGACCGTCTCGCGACAGTATCCTTTATGAGCGGCATGGGTACCGGGCCGTAGGCCGACGAAGGAGGCCGGCGGATGCCCGGCACTTCGGGGACAGAAGATATCATTGTTATTTAATATGCGAGCGAAGCGAGCGCGCGTCATGGAGTACAATTTAATTCGACAGTAGGTATATATTTCTAAAAGAAACCACGGACAAAAAATACTTGTGGTCCCTTCCAGGGACCGGGACCACGGGCAAAAAAGACTTTTTATCAATAATTAAGAAATTAATGTACAAATGTAGGTACCGGAGAAGATGCCTTATAATAATGTTTTCTAAATATACCTTTTATTAAAATAACATGGAACTGTTTCAAATTATATTTATATCGTAACAAGTAAAACATAGTTTTATTTAATTTATCAATAATCAAGCAGTTTAATAATAGGTAGGTATGTTTAACACTCATCACTCTTATTATCGTGATCAAGCAATGCCCATAAACATGGGCGTACACCATTGCATTTGTTTTTTTTTTTGTTTACTATCGCCTGTGAAAACGATGAGGAATCAAATGTGTTTATCGAATAACTAATGCCCGGTTTCTGAGGCATTTTATCTATGGTTTATCTGTGGTTTATCTATTCAAATGTACGCATATGAATAGATAAACCACAGATAAAGTGCCTCAGAAACCGGGCATTAGTCATAGGTTTTAATAACTATCCTCACATTCACATGATACATTTTACTCAATCAACAACACAGCCATTGACATAACTGTTAAAATATAAGATAACTGAATCATCATAAATTTAATATTGCTAAGCTTTCTTGAGAGGTCCAAATAGCTGGTCCGGTCAATGTAGTTGGTCATCACTACTAAAAAATACCCACAGTCCCCCTCCCTGAGGTCCACCTTGGTAAACCGTTGTAAGAAAACTTTCCACGATTCACCCAAGTGGGCGGTGGGTAAGAATTAAAGCATTTGAAATGGGTAAGTGCCTATCATAATGATTTATTACTTAGTAATGACGAATTTTCTTTTCAAAATAAAATAATAGTTCCCAAGACCACGATAGATGGCGATAAAAAAATGTACGAGTTCATTCAAACAATAATAGGTTTTCTTATGGCTTTCTCTGGACTTACTACGTTTAAGAGTTCGATGAAGTAGAAACCTTTCGGGTCTCTTCTGGGCTCTATTAGGCATTTCACTAGAGTTTGAAAAGTGGAAGACTAGGGTTCTTTTTGACATCACGTTTAAGGTTTATTTATAATAAACATTGCATACGATTAGAGCATAAAATTGGAACTTATTTCATTATTTACCTAATCACTTTTATGGAATAACATTATAATTATAGTTTATTTGTACCGACTTTTATGTACATCAACTGAAGGAATAAAAAATCGTTCAGTTGATTTACTTATAAGACCATTTATGTACTTAGGGTTCTCAAAATATTTAAAAGATTTTATACAATTTACAAAATCTTGGACTCTAATGGATTTTCCAATTCATTTAAGGATTCCTAGGGATTCTCAAAATTTTACAAGGGTAAATAAAACTCCTCAAAAGCACGACAGAACCGCGAGCTGCGCGCAGCTCGCGCAGCCACGCAAATACTAGTTATTATACTATATAAAGCTAAATTACCACTGACTGACTCACTCACTGACATAATTGTTCTCCCAGATGGTGGATGGGGAGGTGGGTATATTTTGACAGATTCGTAAACAACTAACTTTCGTGAGTATGGGAAAAGTCCCAAACCCCCCCCTTTTCCCCCCCCTTCTCCCCCCTCCCTATCGTATCTCAGAAACAAAGAGACTTTACGTGTTTTTTTTTTGGTATTCGTATAGAGGGGGCTCGGTAAAGTAAAAATCATTTTTCAAAGTGGCCCCCCCTTGCCCCCCTTCTCCCCCCTTTTAGGCGGATCTCGGAAATAAAGAGACATTACGTGTGTTTTTTTAAGGATTCGTATAGAGGAGGCTCGAGGAAGTAAAAACCAATTTTCAAATTTGACCCCTTTGCCCCCCTTCATCCCCCCTTTAGGCGGATCTCGGAAGTTAAGAGACTTGGAACGAATTTTTTTTCAGATTCATATAGAGCGGCATTGCGTTAGTCGAAATCATTTTTAGAAACTCCCCCCTCTCCCCCCCCTTCAACCCCCCCTCTTCCCCTCTTTTTTTACTCCTGAAAAAAATTTTGATTCTTACCTAAATCTATTTGAGGGGCGTTGAAATTTGTATATCCTCCCCTCCCCAACCTCCCCTAAAATTAAAAGGGCCGTAACTTCATAACGGTTAGAGATAGCCATAAGGTGTTTGAACAAATATTATAGTAGGCGTCAAAACCTGTCCCGGTGGTGGTACAGCGGCAAAGCGAAGGGGGGAGTGGGCGAGCGAAGCGAGCCGGCGACCCCCGTAGCGTAGGAATAATGTCATGATAGCTCTCCCGTGGGTAGTTCCTGAGCGGAGCGAACCTGCGAGACCGAGTGGAGCGAAGGGGGGAGGTGGCGAGCGAAGCGAGCCGGCGACCTCCTTAGCGTAACGAAGGTTGAGTGGGTGAAGCGTAACTCAGGGGCGACGACAAGCAAACTTTAGGGTAATGTTTTTTTAGTGGTAGTAGGAGGTAGTAGGTAGGTGTAGGTAGGTAGTAGATAGGTGTAGGTAGGTAGTAGGTAGGTAGGTAGGTGTAGGTAGGTAGTAGGTAGGTGTAGGTAGGTGTAGGTAGGTGTAGGTAGGTGTAGGTAGGTGTAGGTAGGTGTAGGTAGGTGTAGGTAGGTGTAGGTAGGTGTAGGTAGGTGTAGGTAGGTGTAGGTAGGTGTAGGTAGGTGTAGGTAGGTGTAGGTAGGTGTAGGTAGGTGTAGGTAGGTAGTAGGTAGGTGTAGGTAGGTAGTAGGTAGGTGTAGGTAGGTGTAGGTAGGTGTAGGTAGGTGTAGGTAGGTGTAGGTAGGTGTAGGTAGGTGTAGGTAAGTGTAGGTAGGTGTAGGTAGGTGTAGGTAGGTGTAGGTAGGTGTAGGTAGGTGTAGGTAGGTGTAGGTAGGTGTAGGTAGGTGTAGGTAGGTGTAGGTAGGTGTAGGTAGGTGTAGGTAGGTGTAGGTAGGTGTAGGTAGGTGTAGGTAGGTGTAGGTAGGTGTAGGTAGGTGTAGGTAGGTGTAGGTAGGTGTAGGTAGGTGTAGGTAGGTGTAGGTAGGTGTAGGTAGGTGTAGGTAGGTGTAGGTAGGTGTAGGTAGGTGTAGGTAGGTGTAGGTAGGTGTAGGTAGGTAGTACCGCGAGCTGCACTGGAACATTTTTTTTTTTCAGATTCATTGAGAGGTGCAATGCGTTAGTCGAAATCATTTTTCAAAGCTCCCCCTCACCCCCTCTTCACGCCCCGCGAGCTGCGCGCAGCTCGCGCAGCCACGCAAATACTAGTTATACTATATAAAGCTAAATTACCACTGACTGACTCACTCACTGACATAATTGTTCTCCCAGATGGTGGATGGGGAGGTGGGTATATTTTGACAGATTCGTAAACAACTAACTTTCGTGAGTATGGGAAAAGTCCCAAACCCCCCCCTTTTCCCCCCCCTTCTCCCCCCTCCCTATCGTATCTCGGAAACAACGAGACTTTACGTGTTTTTTTTAGGGATTCGTATAGAGGGGGCAAGGTTAAGTAAAAATCATTTTTCAAAGTTGCCCCCCTTGCCCCCCTTCTCCCCCCTTTTAGGCGGATCTCGGAAATAAAGAGAATTTTCGTGATTTTTTTTAGGGATTCGTATAGAGGAGGCTTGGGGAAGTAAAAACCATTTTTCAAATTTGACCTCCTTGCCCCCCTTCACCCCCCCTTTAGGCGGATCTCGAAAATAAAGAGATTTTACGTGTTTTTTTTTAAAGATTCGTATAGAGGAGGCTCGGGAAAGTAAAAACCATTTTTTGAATTTGACCCCCTTGCCCCCCTTCATCCCCCCTTTCGGATCTCGGAAGTTAAGAGACTTGGAACATTTTTTTTTTCGGATTCATTGAAAGGGGCAATGAGTTAGTCGAAATCATTATTCAAAGCTCCCCTCTCCCCCCCCCCATTTACCCCCCTCCCCCCCTCTTTACCCCTTTTTTTCTGTTTTGTTTACGGATTCGTATAGAGGAGGCTCGGGAAAGTAAAAACCATTTTTAAAATTTGACCCCCTTGCCCCCCTTCACCCCCCCTTTTCGGATCTCGGAAGTTAAGAGACTTGGAACATTTTTTTTTCAGATTCATTGATTGAAAGGGGCAATGAGTTAATCGAAATCATTTTTCAAAGCTCCCCTCTCCCCCCCCCCCCCCCTTCACCCCCCCCTCTTCACCCCTTTTTTCAGTTTTGTTTACGGATTCGTATAGAGGATGCTCGGGAAAGTAAAATCCATTCTTAAAATTTGACCCCCTTGCCCCCCTTCACCCCTCCTTTGGCAGATCTCGGAAGTTAAGAGACTTGGAAGATTTTTTTTTTCAGATTCATCGAAAGGAGCCTATCCTGTGGTGGTACCGGTAAAGCGAAGGGGGGAGCGGGCGAGCGAAGCGAGCCGGCGACCCCCGTAGCGTAGGGATAATGTCATGATAGTTTTCCGGTGGTAGGTAGGTCCTGAGTGGAGCGAACCTGCGAGACCGAGTGGAGCGAAGGGGGTAGGTGGCGAGCGAAGCGAGCCGGCGACCTCCTTAGCGTAACGAAGGTTGAGTGGGTGAAGCGTAACTCAGGGGCGACGACAAGCAAACTTTAGGGTAATGTTTTTTAGTGGTAGCAGGAGGTAGTAGGTAGGTACTAGGTAGTAGGTAGGTGGTAGGGGTAGTAGATAGTAGGTAGGTGGTAGGTAGTAGGTAGGTGTAGGTAGGTGGTAGGTAGTAGGTAGGTAGGTGTAGGTAGGTAGTAGGTAGGTAGGTGTAGGTAGGTAGTGTGTAGGTAGGTGGTAGGTAGGTGTAGGTAGGTAGTAGGTAGGTGTAGGTAGGTGGTAAGTAGGTGTAGGTAGGTGGTGTTATACGTGAGATTCATATAGAGGAGGCTCGGGTAAGTAAAATCCGTTTTTCAAATTTGAACCCCTTGCCCCCCTTCACCCCCCCTTTAGGCGGATCTCGGAAGTTAAGAGACTTGGAACAATTTTTTTTCAGATTCATTGAAAGGAGCAATGCGTTAGTCGAAATCATTTTTCAAAGCTCCCCCTCTCCCCCTCTTCACGACCCGCGAGCTGCGCGCAGCTCGCGCAGCCACGCAAATACTAGTTATCTAATAAATAAAGAGAGAAGTCCTGACTGACTGACTGACTGACTGACTGACTCATCAACGCCCAGCCCAAACCCTTGGACCTAGAAAGCTGAAATTTTGCACAAAGGTTCCCTTTATAATGTAGACAAGGAATAAGGAAGGATTTTTCGAAATTCAACCCCTAAGGAATTTAAATAGGGGATGAAAGTTTGTATGGAAAATCGTCATTTTCACGCGGGCGAAGCCGCTGGCAAAAGCTAGTACTATATAAAGCTAAATTACCACTGACTGACTCACTGACTCACTGACATAATTGTTCTCCCAGATGGTGGATGGGGAGGTGGGTATATTTTGACAGATTCGTAAACAAATTACTCTGGTGAGTATGGGAAAAGTGCCAAACCCCCCCTTTTTGCCCCCCCTCCTCCCCCTCCCTATCGTATCTCGGAAACTAAGAGACCCGTATTTTTTTTATTTTACGGATTCGTATAGAGGAGGCTCGGTAAAGTAAACATCATTTTTCAAAGTGACCCCCCTTGCCCCCCTTCTCCCCCCTTTTTGGTGGATCTCGAAAGTTAAAAAACATGGAACGATTTTTTTTTCAGATTCATATAGAGGAGGCTCGGGGAAGTAAAAACCATTTTTTAAATTTGACCCTCTTGCCCCCCTTCAGCCCCCTTAAGGCGGATCTCGGAAGTTAAGAGACTTGGAACGATTTTTTTTTCAGATTCATATAGAGGGGCATTGCGTTAGTCGAAATCATTTTTAGAAACTCCCCCTTATCCCCCCCTTATCCCCTCCCCCCTCTTCATCTCTTTTTTTAATCCTGAAAAAATTTTTGATTCTTACCTAAATCTATTTGAGGGGCGTTGAAATTTGTATACCCTCCCCTCCCCAACCTCTCCTAAAATTAAAAGGACTGTAACTTCATAACGGTTAGAGATAGCCATTAGGTGTTTGAACAAATATTACAGTAGGCGTCGAAACCTGTTCGGTGGTGGTACAGCGGTAAAGTGAAGGGGGGAGCGGGCGAGCGAAGCGAGCCGGCGACCCCCGTAGCGTAGGGATAAAGTCATGATAGCTTTCCGGTGGTAGGTATGTCGGTAGGTCCTGAGTGGAGCGAACCTGCGAGACCGAGTGGAGCAAAGGGGGGAGGTGGCGAGCGGAGCGAGCCGGCGACCTCCTTAGCGTAACGAAGGTTGAGTGGGTGAAGCGTAACTCAGGGGCGACGACAAGCAAACTTGAGGGTAATGTTTTTTTAGTGGTAGTAGGTAGTAGGTAGTAGGTATGTGTAGGTAGGTGTAGGTAGTAGGTGCAGGTAGGTGTAGGTGTAGGTGTAGGTAGGTGTAGGTGTAGGTAGTAGGTAGGTGTAGGTAGGTAGTAGGTAGGTGTAGGTAGGTAGGTGTAGGTAGGTAGGTGTAGGTAGGTAGGTGTAGGTAGGTAGGTGTAGGTAGGTAGGTGTAGGTAGGTAGGTGTAGGTAGGTAGGTGTAGGTAGGTAGGTGTAGGTAGGTAGGTGTAGGTAGGTGTAGGTAGGTGTAGGTAGGTGTAGGTAGGTGTAGGTAGGTGTAGGTAGGTGTAGGTAGGTGTAGGTAGGTGTAGGTAGGTGTAGGTAGGTGTAGGTAGGTGTAGGTAGGTGTAGGTAGGTGTAGGTAGGTGTAGGTAGGTGTAGGTAGGTGTAGGTAGGTGTAGGTAGGTAGTAGGTAGGTGTAGGTAGGTGTAGGTAGGTGTAGGTAGGTGTAGGTAGGTGTAGGTAGGTGTAGGTAGGTGTAGATAGGTGTAGGTAGGTGTAGGTAGGTGTAGGTAGGTGTAGGTAGGTGTAGGTAGGTGTAGGTAGGTGTAGGTAGGTGTAGGTAGGTGTAGGTAGGTGTAGGTAGGTGTAGGTAGGTGTAGGTAGGTGTAGGTAGGTGTAGGTAGGTGTAGGTAGGTGTAGGTAGGTGTAGGTAGGTGTAGGTAGGTGTAGGTAGGTGTAGGTAGGTGTAGGTAGGTGTAGGTAGGTGTAGGTAGGTGTAGGTAGGTGTAGGTAGGTGTAGGTAGGTGTAGGTAGGTGTAGGTAGGTGTAGGTAGGTGTAGGTAGGTGTAGGTAGGTGTAGGTAGGTGTAGGTAGGTGTAGGTAGGTGTAGGTAGGTGTAGGTAGGTGTAGGTAGGTGTAGGTAGGTGTAGGTAGGTGTAGGTAGGTGTAGGTAGGTGTAGGTAGGTGTATGTAGGTGTAGGTAGGTAGTACCGCGAGCTGCGTTGGAACATTTTTTTTTTCCGATTCATTGAGAGGTGCAATGCGTTAGTCGAAATCATTTTTCAAAGCTCCCCCTCTCCCCCACTTCACGCCCCGCGAGCTGCGCGCAGCTCGCGCAGCCACGCAAATACTAGTTATAGTTATATAAAACTACAAAGCCACTCACTCACTCACTCATTGACATGTCGTTTCTCGGAATGGGTGAGAGATGGGTTAGGGGTATGTTTTGCAAAAATGTGTCATCTGACCAATCGAGTAGAGGAAAATTATAGGGAAAGTTCAAATCCAAGAAGGAGGGTGAGTCCATTTCCGGTTTCGGTGGGGGAAAGACTTGGATGGATTTAGACTCAGAGGTCCTATACCAAATCTAAAACCATTTAAAAAAAAAGTAAAAAAAAAAAAAAAACAAGATGGCGGCCGCGCCAGGACGTTTTGAAATTGTCGACTTTTTTCACTCGACTTTGACGAATTGTTTTCTTCTACCAAATTCTAAAACCGCCAACGAAAAGTCGGCCAATTTGTTGGTAATTTTAATGGCAATTTGGAAAAATTATGACATTGTGAAAATCCAAGATGGAGGACGCTGCGGCGGCCATTTTGTAAAAAGTTGGAAATTTCAATTTATTTCAAATCCATTTTTCGGGTAGTTGGCAACATCAGACTGGTTCAAGTTGTACCAAGCGGTTGTCTGTTTTGTTGACGAGTATTGCCTGGTGCAAAAAATTTCCTCATTTTTAGTGTATTTTCCCAGATTTTCCCCAAAAACATGAAAAGTAGAAATAATGACATTTTAAATAGAGACTTTGACTAGCCGGCAACATTGGGGTCCCCCAAATGACTTTTGACCATTTTGGTTCGTTTTAATTGGCAACCCCAAAAAATATTGAACTTTTTAATTTTTGGGACTTTTTGACTTTGGCGAATTAGTTTGTTCTACCAAACTCGAAAGTTGGCAACACCAAGTACACCAATCGGTGGCCTATATTCTTGACATTTCAGGAAAATTATGACTTTTTAGAAAAACAAGATGGCGGATGCTATGGCGGCCATCTTGTAAAAAGGCCGAAAAGTACCAATTTTCGACACGATAATTGGGACAGCTGGCATCCCCCGACCGGATTGTGTTGTATGGACCGGTTATGTGATTCATCAATGAGTGTGGCCTGGTTTAAAAAAAATCCCCATTTTTAGGGAAATTTCCGAGATTTTCCCCGAAAACATGAAAAGTAGAAATAACGACATATTGAATCGAAATTTTACATAAACACCAAGAATGGGGTTCCCCGAATGACATTTGACCATTTTCATCACTTTCAGCTGGCAACCCCGAGAGCCATTGGCGTTTGAATTTTTTGGTCAGACCCGACTTTGGCGAATTAGTTTGTTCTACTAAACTCAAAAGTTGGCAACACCAAGTACACCAGTTGGTGGCCTATATCCCTGAGATTTCAGAAAAATTATGACTTTTTAGAAAAAAAAGATGGCGGACAGTGTGGCGGCCATCTTGTAAAAATGATGAAAAATCCTGTTTTTCGACACGATAAATGGGACAGCCGGCATCCCCCGACCGGATTGTGTTGTATGAAACGATTGTGTGTTTTGTTGTGGAGTGTTACCTTACGCAAAAAATTTCCCCATTTTTAGGGTATTTTCCCAGATTTTTTCCCAAAAACATGATTATTGGAATAGAACGACATTTTGAATGAAAATTTTAAATAAACACCAAGAATCGGGTGCTTCAAATGACATTTGACCATTTTCATTCTTTTTAGCTGGCAACCCCGAGAGTCATTGGGGCTTGAATTTTCGGATTAGAACCGACTTTGGCGAATTCTTTTGTTCTACCAAATTTAAAACTTGGCAACACCATGTACACCAGTCGGTAGCTGGTATCTTCGATATTTCAGAAAAATTGTGACATTTCAGAAAAACAAGATGGCAAACAGTATGGTGGATCTTGGAAAAATGATGAAAAATCCCAATTTTCGACACGATAAATGGGACAGCCGGCACCTTCTGACCGGATTGTGTTGTCCCGGTTGTGTATTTCGTTAAGTAAATAATGTTGCCTGTTGCAAAAAAAAAAACATTTTTAGGGTATTTTCCCAGTTTTTGCCCAAAAACATGAAAGTAGAAGTAAAGACTTTTAGAATGAAGACTTTGACTAGCTGGCGACATAGGGGAGGTGGCGAGCAAAGCGAGCCGGTGACCCCCGTAGCGTAGGGATAAGGTCACGATAGCTTTTCCTCGGTGGTAGGCAGGTGTTGAGTGGAGCGAAGAGGGGAGGTGGCGATCTCCGTAGCGTAACGTGGGTGAAGCGTATAAGTAACTCTCATGAGTAGCTAAAAAGTGCAAAACCTACCCTTTTTGCCTCTTTTTCCCTTCCTACCTTTTTCAAAGTTGCCCCATTTGCCCCCTTCTCCCCCCTTTAGGCGGAACTCGGAAGTTAAGAGACTTGGAACATTTTTTTTTCAGATTCATTGAAAGGGGCAATGCGTTAGTCGAAATCATTTTTCAAAGCTCCCCCTCTCCCCCTCTTCACGACCTTATAGTTATATAAAACTACAAAGCCACTGACTGACTGATTGACATGTCGTTTCTCGGAATGGGTGAGAGATGGATTAGGGGTATGTTTTGCAAAAATGTGCTATCTGACCAATCAAGTAGAGGAAAATTATAGGGAAAGTTCAAATCCAAGATGGAGGGCGAGTCCATTTCCGGTTTCGGTGGGGGAAAGACTTGGATGGATTTCGACTCAGAGGTCCTATACCAAATCTAAAACCATTTAAAAAAAAAAGTAAAAAAAAAAAAAAACAAGATGGCGGCCGCGCCAGGACGTTTTGAAATTGTCGACTTTTTTCACTCGACTTTGACAAATTGTTTTCTTCTACCAAATTCTAAAACCGCCAACGAAAAGTCTGCCAATTTGTTGGTAATTTCAATGGCAATTGGGAAAAATTATGACATTGTGAAAATCCAAGATGGAGGACGCTGCGGCGGCCATTTTGTAAAAAGTTGGAAATTTCGATTTTTTTCAAATCCATTTTTCGGGTAGTTGGCAACATCGGACGGGTTCGAGTTGTAGGGAGCGGTTGTGTGTTTTGTTGACGAGTGTTGCCTTGTGCAAAAATTTTCCCCATTTTTAGGGTATTTTCCCAGATTTTCCCCGAAAACATGAAAAGTTGAAATAATGACATTTTAAATAGAGACTTTGACTAGCCGGCAACATTGGGGTCCCACAAATGACATTTGACCATTTTCGTTCGTTTTAATTGGCAACCCCAAAAAATATTGAACTTTTTAATTTTTGGGACTTTTTGACTTTGGCGAATTAGTTTGTTCTACCAAACTCGAAAGTTGGCAACACCAAGTACACCAATCGGTGGCCTATATTCTTCACATTTCAGGAAAATTATGACTTTTCAGAAAAACAAGATGGCGGATTCCATGGCGGCCATTTTGTAAAAAGGCCGAAAAATCCCAATTTTCGACACGATAATTGGGACAGCTGGCATCCCCCGACCGGATTGTGTTGTATGGACCGGTTATGTAATTCGTCAAGGAGTGTTGCCTGGTGCAAAAAATTTCCCCATTTTAAGGGAAATTTCCCACATTTTCCCCGAAAACATGAAAAGTAGAAATAACGACATTTTGAATGGAAATTTTACATAAACACCAAGAACGGGGTCTCCCGAATGACATTTGACCATTTTCATTACTTTCAGCTGGCAACCCCGAGAGCCATTGGCGTTTGAATTTTTGGGTCAGACCCGACTTTGGCGAATTAGTTTGTTCTACTAAACTCAAAAGTTGGCAACACCAAGTACACCGGTTGGTGGCCTATATCCCTGAAATTTCAGGAAAATTATGACTTTTCAGAAAAACAAGATGGCGGATGTTATGGCGGCCATCTTGTAAAAATGATGAAAAATCCTAATTTTCGACACGTTATATGGGACAGCCAGCATCCCCCAACCGGATTGTGTTGTATGAAACGATTGTGTACTTTGTTGTGGAGTGTTACTTTACGCAAAAATTTTCCCCATTTTTAGGGTATTTTCCCAGATTTTTCCCAAAAACATGAATAGTGGAAATAACGACATTTCGAATGGAAATTTTACATAAACACCAAAAATGGGGTGCTTCAAATGACATTTGACCATTTTCATTCTTTTCGGAGATTTTACATGTTTTTTTTACAGATTCGTATAGAGGAGGTTCGGTAAAGTAAAAATCATTTTTCAAAGTGGCCCCCCTTGCCCCCTTCTCCCCCCTTGTAGGCGGATCTCGAAAGTTAAGAGACTTGGAACGATTTTTTTTCAGATTTTTTTAAGTATAGGGGCATTGCGTTAGTCGAAATCATTTTGAGAAACTCCCCCCCCCCCCGTCCCCCCCTTCACCCCCCCCCCCCTCTTAGCCTCTTTTTTTACTCCTAACAAATTTTTTGATTCTTACCAAAATCTATTGAGGGGCGTTGAAATTTGTATACCCTCCCCACCAATAAAACCACCCTTCCCCAACCTCCCCTAAATTTAAAAGGGCTGTAACTTCATAACGGTTATAGATAGCCATTAGGTGTTCGAACAAATATTATAGTAGGCGTCGAAACCTGTCCGGTGGTGGTACAGCGGTAAAGCGAAGCTGGCATGATAGCTTTCCGGTGGTAGGTAGGACCTCCTTAGCGTAACGAAGGTTGAGTGGGTGAAGCGTAACTCAGGGGCGACGACAAGCAAACTTTAGGGTAATGTTTTTTTAGTGGTAGTAGGAGGTAGTAGGTAGGTAGTAGGTAGGTGGTAGGTAGTAGGTATGTGTAGGTAGGTGTAGGTGTAGGTAGGTGTAGGTAGGTGTAGGTAGGTAGTAGGTAGGTGTAGGTAGGTAGTACCGCGAGCTGCATTGGAACATTTTTTTTTTCAGATTCATTGAGAGGTGCAATGCGTTAGTCGAAATCATTTTTCAAAGCTCCTCCTCTCGCCCTCTTCAACCCCCCCCCCCTCCTCTTCACCTCTTTTTACTACTGAAATTTTTTTTGTCTTGTCTTGGTAACTAAAACTCCTCAAAAGCACGACAAAACCGCGAGCTGCAAGCAGCACCGAGCAAATACTAGGGGCAATGTGTTAGTCGAAATCATTTTTCAAAGCTCCCCTTCACGACCCGCGAGCTGCGCGCAGCTCGCGCAGCCACGCAAATACTAGTTATACTATATAAAGCTAAATTACCACTGACTGACTGACTGATCTATTGACAGAATTGTTCTCCCAGATGGTGGATGGGGAGGTGGGTATATTTTGACAGATTCGTAAACAAGTAACTCTCGTGAGTATGGGAAAAGTCCCAAACCCCCCCTTTTTGCCCCCCTTCTCCCCCCTCCCCATCGTATCTCGGAAACTAAGAGACCCGTATTTTTTTTTTTTTACGGATTCGTATAGAGGAGGCTCGGTAAAGTAAAAATCATTTTTCAAAGTGGCCCCCCTTGCCCCCCTTCTCCCCCCTTTTAGGCGGATCTCGAAAGTTAAGAGACTTGGAACGATCTTTTTTTCAGATTCATATAGAGAAGGCTCGGGGAAGTAAAACCCATTTTTTAAATTTGACCCCCTTGCCCCCCTTCACCCCCCCCTTTCGGATCTCGGAAGTTAAGAGACTTGGAACATTTTTTTTTTCAGATTCATTGATTGAAAGGGGCAATGAGTTAATCGAAATCATTTTTCAAAGCTTCCCTCCCCCCCCCTTCACCCCCCCCTCTTCACCCCTTTTTTTTTGTTTTGTTTACGGATTCGTATAGAGGAGGCTCGGGAAAGTAAAATCCATTCTTAAAATTTGACCCCCTTGCCCCCCTTCACCCCCCCTTTGGCAGATCTCGGAAGTTAAGAGACTTGGAAGATTTTTTTTTTCAGATTCATCGAAAGGAGCCTATCCTGTGGTGCCGGCGACCCCCGTAGCGTAGGGATAATGTCATGATAGTTTTCCGGTGGTAGATAGGTCCTGAGTGGAGCGAACCCGCGAGACCGAGTGGAGCGAAGGGGGGAGGTGGCGAGCGAAGCGAGCCGGCGACCTCCTTAGCGTAGCGAAGGTTGAGTGGGTGAAGCGTTACTCAGGGGCGACGACAAGCAAACTTTAGGGTAATGTTTTTTTAGTGGTAGTAGGAGGTAGTAGGTAGGAAGGTAGTAGGTAGGTGATAGGTAGGTAGTAGGTAGGTGTAGGGGTAGTAGGTAGGTGGTAGGTAGGTGGTAGGTAGGTGTTGGTAGGTAGTAGGTAGGTGTAGGTAGGTGTAGGTAGGTGTAGGTAGGTGTAGGTAGGTGTAGGTAGGTGTAGGTAGGTGTAGGTAGGTGTAGGTAGGTGTAGGTAGGTGTAGGTAGGTGCAGGTAGGTGTAGGTAGGTAGTAGGTAGGTGTAGGTAGGTGGTTGGTAGTAGGTAGGTGTAGGTAGGTAGTAGGTTGGTAGTAGGTAGGTGTAGGTAGGTAGTAGGTAGGTGTAGGTAGGTTGTAGGTTGGTAGTAGGTAGGTGTAGGTAGGTAGTAGGTAGGTGGTAGGTGTATATAGGTAGGTATATCAGATTCATTGAAAGGGGCAATGCGTTAGTCAAAATTATTTTTCAAAGCGCCCCCTTCCCCCCCCTTATCACGCCCCGCGAGCTGCGCGCAGCTCGCGCAGCCACGCAAATACTAGTTATACTATATAAAGCTCGATTACCACTCACTGACTGACAGAATTGTTCTCCCAGATGGTGGATGGGGAGGTGGGTATATTTTGACAGATTCGTAAACAATCAACTCTCGTGAGTATGGAAAAAGTCCCAAACCCCCCCTTTTCCCCCCTCTTCTCCCCCCTCCCTATCGTATCTCGGAAACAAAGAGACTTTACTTGTTTTTTTTTAGGGATTCGTATAAAGGAGGCTTGGTAAAGTAAAAATCATTTTTCAAAGTTGCCCCCCTTGCCCCCCTTCTCCCCCCTTTTAGGCGGATCTCGAAAATAAAGAGATTTTACGCGTTTTTTTTTTGGGGATTCGTTTAAAGGAGGCTTAGGGAAGTAAATACCATTTTTTGAATTTGACCCCATTGCCCCCCTTCACCCCCCCTGTAGGCAGATCTCGAAACTAAAGAGATTTTCCGTGTTTTTTTTTAGAGATTCGTATAGAGGAGGCTCGGGAAAGTAAAAACCATTTTTTGAATTTGACCCCCTTGCCCCCCTTCACGCCCCCTTTAGGCGGATCTCAAAAATAAAGAGATTTTACGTGTTTTTTTTAGGGATTCGTATAGAGGAGGCTTGGGAAAGTAAAAACCGTTATTCAAATTTGACCCCCTTGCCCCCTTTCACCCCCCCTTTAGGCGGATCTCGAAAATAGAGATTTTACGTGTTTTTTTTTTGGAAATTCGTATAGAGGAGGTTTGGGAAAGTAAAAACCATTTTTTGAATTTGACCCCCTTGCCCCCCTTCACGCCCCCTTTAGGCGGATCTCAAAAATAAAGAGATTTTACGTGTTTTTTTTAGGGATTCGTATAGAGGAGGCTTGGGAAAGTAAAAACCATTATTCAAATTTGACCCCCTTGCCCCCCTTCACCCCCCCCTTTAGGCGAATCTCGAAAATAAAGAGAAATTACGTGTTTTTTTTAGGGATTCGTATAGAGGGGGCTCGGTAAAGTAGAAATCATTTTTCAAAGTGGCCCCCCTTTTCCCCCTTCTCCCCCCCTTTAGGCGGATCTCGGAAATAAATAGATTTTACGTGTTTTTTTTAAGGATTCGTACAGAAGAGGCTTGGGGAAGTATAAACCATTTTTCAAATTTGACCCCCTTGCCCCCCTTCTCCCCCCTTTTAGGCGGATCTCGAAAGTTAAGAGACTTGGAACGAATTTTTTTTCAGATTCATATAGAGGGGCATTGCGTTAGTCGAAATAATTTTTAGAAACTCCCCCCTCCCCCCCCCTTTACCCCCCCCCCCTCTTCACCTCTTTTTTACTCCTGAAAAAATGTTTGATTCTTACCTAAATCTATTTGAGGGGCGTTGAAATTTGTATACCCTCCCCCCCCAACCTCCCCTAAAATTAAAAGGGCTGTAACTTCATAACGGTTAGAGATAGCCATTAGGTGTTTGAACAAATATTATAGTAGGCGTCGAAACCTGTCCGGTGGTGGTACAGCGGCAAAGCGAAGGGGGTAGCGGGCGAGCGAAGCGAGCCGGCGACCCCCGTAGCGTAGGGATAATGTCATGATAGCTTTCCGGTGGTAGGTAGGTCCTGAGTGGAGCGAACCTGCGAGACCGAGAGGAGCGAAGGGGGGAGGTGGCGAGCGGAGCGAGTCGGCGACCTCCTTAGCGTAACGAAGGTTGAGTGGGTGAAGCGTAACTCAGGGGCGACGACAAGCAAACTTTAGGGTAATGTTTTTTTTAGTGGTAGTAGGAGGTAGTAGGTAGGTAGTAGGTAGGTGGTAGGTAGTAGGTAGGTGTAGGTAGGTAGGTATAGGTAGGTAGTAGGTAGGTGTAGGTAGGTAGTAGGTAGGTAGTAGGTAGGTAGTAGGTAGGTAGTAGGTAGGTGTAGGTAGGTAGTAGGTAGGTAGTAGGTAGGTGTAGGTAGGTAGGTGTAGGTAGGTAGGTGTAGGTAGGTAGGTGTAGGTAGGTAGGTGTATGTAGGTAGGTAGGTGTAGGTAGGTAGGTGTAGGTAGGTAGGTGTAGGTAGGTAGGTGTAGGTAGGTAGGTGTAGGTAGGTAGGTGTAGGTAGGTAGGTGTAGGTAGGTAGGTGTAGGTAGGTAGGTGTAGGTAGGTAGGTGTAGGTAGGTAGGTGTAGGTAGGTAGGTGTAGGTAGGTAGGTGTAGGTAGGTAGGTAGGTGTAGGTAGGTGTAGGTAGGTAGGTGTAGGTAGGTAGGTGTAGGTAGGTAGGTGTAGGTAGGTAGGTGTAGGTAGGTAGGTGTAGGTAGGTAGGTGTAGGTAGGTAGGTAGGTGTAGGTAGGTAGGTGTAGGTAGGTAGGTGTAGGTAGGTAGTAGGTAGGTAGTAGGTAGGTAGTAGGTAGGTGTAGGTAGGTAGGTGTAGGTAGGTAGGTGTAGGTAGGTAGGTGTAGGTAGGTAGGTGTAGATAGGTAGGTGTAGGTAGGTAGTAGGTAGGTGTAGGTAGGTAGTAGGAAGGTGTAGGTAGGTAGTAGGTAGGTGTAGGTAGGTAGTAGGTAGGTGTAGGTAGGTAGTAGGTAGGTGTAGGTAGGTAGTAGGTAGGTGTAGGTAGGTAGTACCGCGAGCTGCATTGGAACATTTTTTTTTTCCGATTCACTGAGAGGTGCAATGCGTTAGTCGAAATCATTTTTCAAAGCTCCCCCTCTCCCCCACTTCACGCCCCGCGAGCTGCGCGCAGCTCGCGCAGCCACGCAAATACTAGTTATACTATATAAAGCTAAATTACCACTGACTGACTTATTGACAGAATTGTTCTCCCAGATGGTGGATGGGGAGGTGGGTATATTTTGACAGATTCGTAAACAAGCAACTGTCGTGAGTATGGGAAAAGTCCCAAACCCCCCCTTTCCCCCCCCCTTCTCCCCCTCCCTATCGTATCTCGGAAATGAAGAGACTTTACGCGTTTTTTTTTAGGGATTCGTATAGAGGGGGCAAGGTCAAGTAAAAACAATTTTTCAAAGTGGCCCCCCTTGCCCCCCTTCTCCCCCCTTCTAGGCGGATCTCGGAAATAAAGAGAATTTACGTGATTTTTTTTAGGGATTCGTATATAGGAGGCTTGGGGAAGTAAAAACCATTTTTAAAATTTGACCCCCTTGCCCCCCTTCACCCCCCCCTTTCGGATCTCGGAAGATAAGAGACTTGGATTATTTTTTTTTTCAGATTCATTGGTTGAATGGGGCAATGAGTTAATCGAAATCATTTTTCAAAGCTCCCCTTCCCCCCCCCTTTACCCCCCCCCCTCTTCACCCCTTTTTTCAGATTTGTTTACGGATTCGTATAGGAGGCTCGGGAAAGTAAAATCCATTTTTAAAATTTGACCCCCTTGCCCCCCTTCACCCCCCCTTTGGCAGATCTCGGAAGTTAAGAGACTTGGCAGATTTTTTTTTTCAGATTCATCGAAAGGAGCCTATCCTGTGGTGGTACCGGTAAAGCGAAGGAGGGAGCGGGCGAGCGAAGCGAGCCGGCGACCCCCGTAGCGTAGGGATAATGTCATGATAGTTTTCCGGTGGTAGGTAGGTCCTGAGTGGAGCGAACCTGCGAGACCGAGTGGAGCGAAGGGGGGAGGTGGCGAGCGAAGCGAGCCGGCGACCTCCTTAGCGTAACGAAAGTTGAGTGGGTGAAGCGTAACTCCAAGCAAACTTTAGGATAATGTTTTTTTAGTGGTAGTAGGAGGTAGTAGGTAGGTAGTAGGTAGGTGGTAGGTAGGTGTAGGTAGGTGGTGTCATACGTGAGATTCATATAGAGGAGGCTCGGGGAAGTAAAATCCGTTTTTCAAATTTGAACCCCTTGCCTCCCTTCACCCCCCCCCCCCCCCCCCCCTTAGGCGGATCTCGGAAGTACTTGGAACATTTTTTTTTTAAGAGTCATTGAAAGGGGCAATGCGTTAGTCGAAATCATTTTTCAAAGCGCCCCCTCTCCCCCTCTTCACGCCCCGCGAGCTGCGCGCAGCTCGCGCAGCCACGCAAATACTAGTCAAATAAGTATATAACCAAAAAAAAACCTTTATTAAAGTGGTTTGGATTCAATGTGGTGACAAAGTTAATATAAATGTCTGCCCATTATTTAAATTAGGGGACTTACATTAAAATATACGGGTACCCGTGTCAACTGCAGACGCTGAAGTTTGCGAGTTTCCTTAATCATACCGAAGTAATAAGATATGTGTATGTTAATATCGTTTCCGCTTAATCCTCGGTTAGGATCTCGAAACGAAGTTACTTTGGTGGAATTCACCACACTTCACTCGCAAAGTGACTTTAATTAAAATGTCACATTTGATTTCTAATTTGAAAAGGTGTGACATTCTCGTACCGTCACGCCTGAAATCGCCGAAGCGTTAGGCAGAGGTGTGTCTTATAATACAACCACATTTTACCAAAAATATCTGGGGGCACGGCAGTGCCCCCCCAAGTCGAGCAATAAAGCGGCATACTTCAGCAGTTAACTACAAATAAACCAGATAACTGCCCAAATAAATATTCTTCACTTTCGGGTTTTGAGTCAAAAATATGCTCGTACAAACGCCAGAGAATTAACTTGTAAGCAGATTTAAACACTAGCTTGTTTTGTTATTAATGTCTATCAACAAAAAAATTCACAAGGTCTTTCCTGATGTATCTGCATTGATCCATACAAGGACCCTGCATCTACATTTAGTCATTTCTTTCCTATCTTTCCGACTGATTTAATCCAGTCCTACGACAATAAGTGCGTCCACTCCCCAAACTGGCCCTTACGTCAAAGATACATCTGTCCACGTCTAAGTTATACTAAGTAGTGACCCTCGTTCGCATGATGGCATCAATTTAATCAATCAAAGTTCGGCTTCGTCTTGTCCTCCATTAAACATTTACCGTTGTTACATTTATGTATAGTTTGTTAGTTAAGTTTTGCGGTTGACAAGTTTCGGGACGTTTTGTGGACGGGTGGTCGAGTTACTTCTATTGCTTTGTGGTGTTTGAGAAGATTCGAGGTAGATACTTTGTGGTAGGTTTGGGTTTAAAACTGGACCGAATCTGAGATTTATTCACGAGGGTGAGAGGTGAAAAACGAGAAATACGTATTATGAGAGTAAAAAAAACCCATGAAAGATTTGCTTTTGACCTCGATCGCGCCTAATGGAAAGCGATGGATGAGGTTAGATCCGAGAACCGTATTGGTTACGATTGTTTTTAATAAAATCATCATCATCATCAGCCATTAGACGTCCACTGCTGGACAAAGGCCTCCCCCATAGAACGCCATAAAGATCGGCAGCCTGCCGTTTGCATTCACCGGTTGCCCGCGACTCTCACGATGTCGTCGGTCCACCTGGTGGGAGGCCTGCCAACGCTGCGTCTTCCGGTTCGTGGTCGCCACTCGAGAACCTTTCTTCCCCATCTGTTGTATGTTCTTCGAGCGATGTGGCCTGCCCATTGCCACTTCAACTTGCATGTTCTGCGAGCTATGTCGGTGACCCTGGTTCTTCGGCGAATTTCCTCATTCCGGATTTAATAAAATATATTATGTTTTTTTTTTATACTGTACATATACCTACCCATTTTTTAAATATGACAGGAAGTCGTTGAAAATGAAAGGAGCATGTAATGCCATGACGTTTGACAGGGGATAATGTAAGAAAATAACATGTGGCGTCGACCCCAAATAGATTGGAATAAGGGCAGAAAGATGATGTCGAAGTTGCTGGCTCATAATAATATAATAACACCGACGCACATAACTTTTTTTTCTTCATCATCAGCCTATAATGTTCCAACTGCAGGGACTCAAGCCTCCTCTCTAGGAGAGGCATGGGCTATTTAATACATCACGCGTGCCCAGTGCGGGTTGGTAGATGTCATATGTCTTCGAAACTTTTTTCTAGCGGAAAAAAAATGATAAAGCTAAAAGGATCACAATAACCACAGAAATATCGAACCGCAGATTTTAGAAGGCGTTTGTACCCACACGTCTATCTGCAGATCACACACTGCGGTTAGATCGCACTTACGTGTAATGGCGGGCCAGTGGTACACTCGCACTAATCAAATGGAACGGTTTAATGGTCGAGTAATGTGAACGCACATAGACATTGAGGGATTAGAGCCTCTAGTTACATTACCAATTAAATTGTACGTCGTAGATGAATTTTTAACCGACTTCCCAAAAAGGAGGAGGTTCTCAATTCGATGGGTATGTTTTTTTTAACTGACTTCTTTTTTTCTATGTATGTACACCGATTACGCTGCGATTTATGTGATTCTTTTTAGTTTGATGCGGAATAGTTGCCATTTAGTCCCATAAAAATTTAGCATGGCTTGGCCTAGTACTTTTCATTTTATGATCATTTTCTTTATAATTTATGAACATTGTTCGTTCGTTTTTTTAGTGTGTTCGCGAATAACTTCGTCGTTTATGAACCAATTTTGATGATTCTTTTTTTATTGGAACGGAAATATTTCAAAGGTGGTGCCATGATATAAAAACCAGATCTTGATGATGGGATCCCAGAGAAATCGAGGGCAACCCTCAAACATAGGCACTTATTACGTGTTTCGTGCTTTTTCTGACGCTATACAAGTATAGGTTTCATAGTAAATATTTCTTTGAGATACACAGCTAAACATGAAAAAATAAAAAACTTTTTGCAAAAAAAAACAACCGACTTCAAAAACACCAAAAAGTGAAAAATAAACTTCAGAAGAAAAATCAGCTTACTGTCTACTAAGTCGGTGGCAAAAAAAGCCAAATCAAACAAACAAATGTCACCGACTTCAGAAGCTGATTTTTCTTCTGAAGTTTATTTTTCACTTTTTGGTGTTTTTGAAGTCGGTTGTTTTTGTATTGATAAGATGACGGTTTAAAATGAAATTAATGAAATTTAAGGTAATTTATGTTATCAAATCGATAAACATAAAACCACTTAGTCGAAAAGCATGACAAACAAGAATTTAATTTTTTTGAGAAAACTCAACACAACGGGATCGGCCTATGCATGATCGAATTTACCGATCCACAGTTCGCACTTTTGGGATAGATCAGCCAAGATCCAGCTTGAGTGACGTGCCAAGAGGCTCAATGACAATTACTTCCTTGTCAAAGCCAAGCTCCAAAGCCTTGAAGATCACTGCAAACTTATCTGCTTATAGCTGGTTTCATTTCGGAGAGTGTGCTTTGGAATTCTGTAGTTTATCAGAAAAAACTGATAAAACAAATAAAATATGAATCTGTTTAGTCCACCAATTAGATTATTGAAAAATTTTCGATATGTGTTTTTTGTTTTATCAAATTAATAAAAACTGACGAAGATCGCGCCAAAAATCAGGAGTGTGGACGTCAATTTTCAATAAAAATTGCACTGAAATGTGACGTCACACGAGATTTCGAAGCACTGTACCGTCTTTATTTTCTGTTTACGTGAAAAAAGAAAAAGTATGTCTCCAATATTTTTTTGGAAATCTATCTGACGGACTAATAATTACCGGCTGACAGCGTTGAGGAGCAGTATTTCGATGCCTTTTTATAGTTTATTGTTAGTTTAGTTTATTTTATAGTTTTTAGTTAATGTACATAATATGTATTTAATAAATAATAACGTTCTATTTTTTTTTTGTTAAGTACCCAATAATATTGGATATGGGAGATATCCATTCTATCATTGCACGGGCAGAAGATACAGTGATGCCTCACCGTTGTATGGTTCAGAAGGATCCACAAACCCGAACAATGTGCTATGGTTCCAAATTAATTGGTGGCTCTGTGGATTTCACTGCCGGTTTCTCTATTTTCCGATCATTAAAGTCTAGATCGGTTGCTTTTAGGCAAGCGTGCTCCACGATCGATTTTCATCAAATATGTGTTGCGGCAAAAAGTAAGCCTGTTTAATGAAGGATTTTCGGGTCTGGATGTCAGGGCTGCGGGTCCTGTCGTGGCTGCGGATTGTTCGAAAGAGATACAGTGGCCTGGCACAAAGGGCTAAGAAGGAATATGGGTAGTTTTTAGTCAGTAGAAGTCTGACACTCCCTAACGCTCTGCCTAGAGCAGGATTTGAGGGTGGGATATCATATGTATCGTATGTTAGTCTGTAAGGTATTTATCTATGGGCCAAAGTAGCCTGAAAATAAATAAATATTATTATTATTATCATTATACCACCCTCCAAAAAAAAGGGTGAAATAGGGGATTAAAGTTAATTTGTAAGATCGTTTTCGGAATTCCATCGGTTAGTTGGGTTTACTATATCTTCGCACTTTTTACTTCCTTTTAACATCGCAGTACAAAGTATTGAAATAAGTTAGATAACTCTTCTATTTTTTAGGTAAAAACGTTTAAAAAAAAAAAAATGTAAAGAATATCACGTTTTACATAGTTGTGAAAGTTGTTCTTGTTTATTTTCGAAGAGAAATGTCAGTGCGGAAGACGTATTTCTCTCTGTGTCAAAGTAGAAGATTTTGTTTATAAACGACTCGTATTTCGTTAGGGTCCCTCAACCTTAAGTGCACGATTTATCACAGGCCTCAAGTAAAGGAAAATATATTTATGTAGGGAGCACTTACATCCTATTTCTACTTATAGTTACGTACTATATTTCAATGCTGGTTGGTGCGCCTCTCTGCCTTACGACATATATATTACTAGTAGACCAAGGCCGAAGCCTTCAAAAATGGTCAAAATTGTACATAAAGATAAAAAAAAAAATTCGGATTTGAGTTTTTTTCAATTTTTTGCATTTTCTGAGAATATTTCCTATAGCAATGTATATCGGGGGGCACGGCAGTGCCCCCGCCGAGTCGAGCGTGAAGCAAACACTGCCGTACCATCCTTTACTGGAACCATTTCGCCGCATTTTCAGGCCCCTATTTGAGAACCTCTGGATAAGACCAGAACGCTGAAATTTTCGACATCCAGTAAGCTATACAATCACACTTAAAATAAAAAGTTTCAAGTCTGTAGGTCATTTAGTTCCGTAGTTAAGCGAAAGCAAAGTTTCGCATTTATGAAACTCACTCACTCACTCATGATCATCAAAATAGAACTAGTACTTCCCATAAACTCAGAGAGCTGAAATTTGGTACAGAGTTAGGGTTTAATGGCCACATAAAGGAAAATCTATAAAAACTAGGATAATCGAAAAAAATAAATAAAAAAAAACTACTTAAAAAAATATTGTTTTCAAAAAGAAAATCTAACAAAATAAATCAATATGCACGTTTCTACAAAAAGAAGTGAAATCCCAACAAAAACATTCTGTAAAAAACTAGCCAAGTCTCGATGTAGCTGCTTGTTTATCTCTAAAAAGTAATGAAATCCAGACAAAGTCGTGCCAAGTCTAAGGTTCCTTATTGCGATTTCTTTATTATTATAGTTAATGTTGTGTGACTTGTTTTCACCTCAATTTTGAGGTTATGTGAAAAAATTGCAAATACAAAAGTTAAATGGCAAAGTTGTAGGTAATGAAAAGGTCTACTTTTTATTACCTACAACTTTGCCATTTAACTTTTTTCCATAGGACTTGTAGTTTTGCCGGAAATCAAGGAAAACCATTTTTTACCCTTACAAACTCATCCCCTCCCACTTCCCGAACTCGGATCGACCGTAATTTATTTATCCTTTCATTTTGATCATATTCCCCTCCTTTTCTAATGGGTTTCATCCTACTGTATTTTTTTTTGGTTTCAAAAATTATCGACCCTGGTCTATAGGTGTTGCCAGCGGTTTCGCCCGCTACAACTCGAAAATTATCCCACGGGAAGATAAAAGCGGCATAAAAACTATCCTTTGTGTTAATCCAGGTTATAAACTATCTGTGTACCAAATTTTATCCGTATCGCTCTAGGCGTTTAGACGTGAAGAAGTAGCAAACATACACAGTCACACGGACACGGAGGTATGATAGTACGATAGGATAGGAAGTAGGAAGTAGGATTGTTATTTTTTGTTATTTTTCATTACTCATACTCTGAAAGTAGGTCAGAACATGCCTGCGGAGCGGGTTGAAAGTTGTCAAATTATTTGTTGTAATAGGGAGCAAACCTATTGCCATCAACCAATGTAATTAAGAGCAAGCCTATTGCCACCAACCGATGTGATTAGGAGTAAGCCTATTACCATCAACAAATGTAATTAGGAGCAAGCCTATTGCCATCAACTGATGTAATTGGGACCAAGCCTATTGCCATCAAACAATGTTATTAGGAGCAAGCCTATTGCCATTAACTGATGTAATTAGGAGCAAGCCTATTGCCATTAACTGATGTAATTGAAGGCAAGCCTATTGCCATCAACCGATGTAATTAGGAGCAAGACTATTGCCATCAACCAAGCTAATAAGAAGCAAGCATATTGCCATCAACCGATATAATTAGGAGCAAGCCTATTGTCATCCACCGATTTGGGTAATTAGGAGCAAGCCTATTGCCATCAACTAATCTAAATAGGAGCAAGCCTATTGCCATCAACTAATCTAATTAGAAGCTAGGAGCAAGCCTATTGCCATCAACCGATGTAATTAGGAGCAAAGCCTATTCACCGATTTAGGTAATTGGGGGCAAGACTATTCCCATCAACTTTCCTTGTATTCGTAATGAAAAGCACAGTGTTTACCTCGGGTTAAAGACTTATTTAGTCACTCGAACTATTAGCGCCCTCGCTGCGCTCAGGCGCCAAACCCCGACTCGGGTCTAAATAAGTTCCTTTCACCCCTAAGGTAACAATGTACTATTATGTGTTCGATTGTTCTTCTTTCAAGTTAAGTTGAACCTCCGTCGGGGCTGCGGGATGTTCGAAAGAGATACCGTAGCCTCGACACAAAGGGCTAAGAAGTAACATGGGTTGTTTTTAGTCAATAGAAGTCTGACACTTCCTATCGCTCTGCCCAGAGCGGGAGGAATCATTTGATCATCTCAATTTTTAAAGCGATTTCATTAGATCTAATTCGATATTAATAAGTCTGTATTCTATATAGTATTCTATTCTATTCTATTTTATTCTGTTGCATGGTCATTACCTTCGTCAAACTGTGAGATTTTAAAGCTAGAAGATAGAAAGCCAGCGAAGTGAAATAAACGTTTCGGAATATTCGCTACTGGCTGTAACTGCGCGCTTGGCGCCTTCGCTAATCGCCCAAATCGAAATAGTGCGCAGTGCGGCTGGATGCATATCATCAAACCTGTGATCCCAAAGGGTTAAGGAGAGGTGTACCTAACAGTTTTTTCAGTGAAGTTTTAAGTCCCATGTTGTAAGGGATGAGCCTATTGCCACAAATCTAGGCTCTGTGAGTACTATTGAGAAATTCCTGATGAAGAAAACCTCATATTAATTTGCTCGTCCCGAAAATCAAACTCAGTAGTCGCGATTGCGGCCAATAGACCAACGGGGCCGAATGCGAATTAATAAATTAATTTTCTTTCTTTTCTTTTCTTTTCTTTTCTTTTCTTTTCTTTTCTTTTCTTTTCTTTTCTTTTCTTTCTTATCTTTTCTTTTCTTTTCTTTTCTTTTCTTTTCTTTTCTTTTCTTTTCTTTTCTTTTCTTTTCTTTTCTTTTCTTTTCTTTTCTTTTCTTTTCTTTTCTTTTCTTTTCTTTTCTTTTATTTTCTTTTCTTTTCTTTCTTTCTTTCTTTCTTTCTTTCTTTTCTTTCTTTCTTTTATTTCGACCTGTTGATGCTACTGCAGCCTTATAGTCTGTAAGCCTTATTCCCGACTTTACCAAAATAATGTCATGTCCCAACAAGGCGGTCTGTCAAACAAAGTTTTAACTCATTTATCTGATAAGTCAATGTTACTATCAGAAAGTTACTCTGAGTTTTCATCCCAAAGGATTACCTGTTGAGGTTACCAGAGACATTCGGAAAATACGAGGATTCAATTTGTTACCTAGCGCTGCGTGAAAATTATCTTGTTTGGTTTTTTCTGAGCAAGTTTACTTTTGATTTTTTCAAAAATATGAATTTGTACTCAATTTATTTATGGATTAGATTAGGGTATGTTTATTAAATTTTCTGTACTTGTTGGATAAAAAAGATTTTTATCTCTATAATTCTCACTTGCCACCCGGCGTGTGTGTATGAAAAGATGTATGAACGTGGATGAGGCCAAAGGAATATGTAAGGATCGTACGAGATGGCGTTCACTGGTTCTGCCTACACCCATAGACAAAAAAAAGTGTGATTGTGTATCTAAGTAATTCTTACTGATTATAGATACTGATAAAATAATTACTTTTTGTGATACCATTCTATAATTTCGATTTAGAACATTAATGAGGACATTTAATACTAACCCAGAACCGCCTTTATTCATGTAGTTTACATTCGTTTATTCCTTCAAAATTCACAGAAAACCAGTCGTAGGATTGAAAACCTTCATATTCGCAGAAAAGCAGTACGTTCAGAAAACGAAAGATTCGCAATGAAATCCAATTCCCGTCCTTCTCAACGGATTAAACCTCAATAGCGAGCACTTTACTGATAAAAAAGATAAAACCGCATTAATATGGACACCAGTCTCGCCATTAAGATCTTCTTTTCAAGATCATTTTATTGCAGAATAAAAGTGGTTATGGCTTTAGTCGTTAGGCAATATTCAGCAACTGTTATAGCTGAGATAATCTGATGAATTTTGATGCTTTTCTGAAGACCTTGGCAATGCGTTGCTTCTTAATTACGAATATTAAAACTGGCTTATCTTTTACTTTATAATGCTTGTTCGACGTGGTGGGTCAAACGCCCAAATACTCGAACGTCACTCAATTATAAGTAACCCTCAAAACTCCTGCTATCTCTGTCACTCTGCGTTAAAGTAACAAAGACAGCACGAGATTTAAGTGCAACTTAAAATTGAGTGACGTTCGAGTATTTGGGCGTAACGCCCGAATACTCGAACGTCACTCAATTATAAGTAGCCCTCAAAACTCGTGCTATCTCTGTCACTCTGCGTTAAAGTAACAAAGACAGCACGAGTTTTGAGGGCTACTTATAATTGAGTGACGTTCGAGTATTCGGGCGTAAGACACCTACACTACACATTGTGATCTAGATACTTTTAATTGAAACACATCTTTTGTGTTGAAACGTGGGTAAAAAAAAACTTTTTTAACTATTTCCTTCAAACATTTTGATGGAAAATGATTACTATTTGTTTGAATTCCCGATATTTCAGAGCTTTTGCAAACGTTAAAGTTATTGTGGGTAGGTGGTTATGAGCAAACAAAATCGGTCTATGCTCGTTCTCGTTCGTTTACCCTTTTGTAGACATGATAAATACCCCGTTTTCAATGTTTATAATAAATAAATGATGTATTCAATAAAGTGATATTAGTATAGCTTTGTCAAATAAAACTGCATCCTAAAATGTTTCCCGGTAGTAGTAAAGTATTTTTAACGCAGTCTTTGACACAGTTTGTCATTCAGCAAAGGCTTACAGTTTTTCGTTCATACCATTTTAGTTCACAAAAGCTCTTTTAGATGCGGAAGCCTGGTGTCGATTATCACTAAGAAACGCTTAGCGTTTGAGCCATCAGAATCCCAGAGAAAATGACTTGAAATTGTAAAACGGAAGCTGAATTTAAATATCCTGACGTTCTACTTGACAATTTTCCGATATGTTCCAAGGTTCTCGGAATAGCGTAGTCTTGCAATTCGAAACTATTTCTATCATAGCCAATGAACAGTGAGTTAAGTATATTACAACAAAAGTACTTGCAATGCATTATAAACCTTAAGGGGACGGTGAACGAACATTCTCCATACAAACGTAATACCAAAATCATTCGCGATACGAACATATTACCAACTTAAAATTATGTTATTCGGATACAGACGATATTTATCTAGGTTCCTATTAAACTTTTTTTTTAAAACATTTACTTTTTACGAAATGCAAGCGAATTGCATTTCGTCAATAGTAAATAGCAATTCGCTTGCATTTCGTAAATAGTAAATGTTTTAAAAAAAAAGTTAGACAGACAGATTCTACCAAAAGTGAAGAGAGCTCACGAGAATGGAGAGAGCGGAGGAAGGTCGTTGCCCAGGAGTGGAGCAGAGCAGGCTAGAAAAAAAAACATCTTTATACTTACACGATTTCCCAGACACCATAAAATATGAGAAAGACGCACAATTTCCGCAAGCAGTTAGGAGCCAAGTTTTTAATATTCACAAGTCAAGAACGGTCGGCATGCTTTGATAAATGTTCCACTATTTATTTATGGTTCTTAGTACTAAACTGTTTAATGTACGCAAAAGAGCATTAATTTATTTAATGTTTTAATGTTCCCTTGCTTTATAATACTTTTCGCAGAATGGAAATTGCTTCAGGTTGTTTTTCCCTACAATTTTGTAAATTGAAATCTATTTACAGAAAATGTCGACAATACGACTTTTACATTCAAATCTATGTCTATTTTTAAAATAAATTTTAATTTTTAAATCCTTAGCTAGCTGCTTGACGTAAACGATCTTAATGGCTCGTAACAATGTGACGTAGTAATAAATAATAATCTAATAAATTTGATCAAATATTATTTGAAATGTTTTTTAAAAGACACAAATTGTGTTTACTAAAACAACTTTGTTTTTTGTTTTGATTAAGTTGTACTATTTTTTTTAATAAATCCAAGTAGTTTCACTTTCATTACAAAGAAGAATGTTTTTGTAAGACTTTGTCCCTTCAATTTAAAGAAACATAGTAACCACAGCGGAACGGAGCTAATTTTAAACCTAATCCAACAACAGAGATCTAGAAAGTCCGCCAACTAACTTTCAGTTCTAGTTAGATTAGGTAATCAAATGAATTTTTTTAATGCAAATCAAATACTTTTCAAATTTCACAGTGTATGCATACACTGTGAAA
Organism: Diarsia dahlii; assembly: GCA_949775195.1. Taxonomy (NCBI): domain Eukaryota; kingdom Metazoa; phylum Arthropoda; class Insecta; order Lepidoptera; family Noctuidae; genus Diarsia; species Diarsia dahlii. The sequence continues at coordinate 18,715,595 of OX459211.1, forward strand.
TTTGAAAAGTATTTGATTTTATGAACACAGTTTGTTGGTTTTCACAAACCGATAATTTAAAAAGTTTAATAATACTTTACTGCGGTATTTTAATGGTTAAAGCACTCCTTGTACAAGCGTGGCTATTAATATTAATACCTACTGAAGGGCAGCCTCTTTCCCTTTAAAATGGGACTAGAATTAGGCTGGTACAAGATTTAGGATTTTTATTATAATAAAAAAATAAGGTTATCAAATCGCCTGAATGTTTTTTTTTTTGTTTACAGAAAAATTTAAAGGTAGTCGTTTATCTTGGTAGGGTAGGACCCCAAATAGAGTGGGATTAGGGCAAAAAGATGATGATAGTGATGTTTACTATTATATATTTTTATGTATGTATACCTAGCTAGAGAACTGTTAAAATAGTAGATTATACAACAAGTGAATAAAAAGGGAATTTAATTCGAGGTACGAAGTTGGATCCCGAGAGCAGCGAAGGATTCTAGAGTAGAATTACGAGCGTAGCGAGTGATTCTAGAGTAGAATCCTGAGCGGAACGAGGGATACAAGTACCGAGATATTTTTTTTATTCACGTGTTGTGTACTCTACTTTTTACCATTGACTGTGAGAAAATAAATAGGAGCATGGTATTTATATTTATCACATTTTATTATAATATATTCAGTAATAAAACAACAAAGGATTAAATATTAAATTAAAATCAAAATTAAAAATGTATAGTAAATTTAGAACAATTTTCAAAATTTTGTGATACAGGCTTGTTTGGGTTTGAAACTGTTGTATTAGACAACACTTGGCGGCAACAAATCATCTACTATAACTGCTGCTTTAGAACGAAATGATTCCGGAGTCAGTCTCTCATTTTCGTCATCGGAAGAACTCATTTTATTATAATTACTTATGTTAATAGATTTTCCAATAACACTAAACAACCACAATAACAGACAGAAAAGAACGTAACTAAATTGGCGGGATATTTTTTTAAAATTTGGAATGGAATAGCTCCATTCAGCCACCCTGCAGGGCTATTGTGTATCTTTTAATGACAGTGGATAACCTATAATGTCTATCAAATAACTGTCAAATGGTGAGTTTTTAAGAAAAAAATGTACCAAACCATAACCAATTTACAGTTAATCTATGGACATTTCTGATAGCCACTGACGTTAAAAAGATACGCAATACGCGGGGGGCTGTACGTACTTTCAGCAGCAGCGATTTTTTTGTACGTAATTCGTGTTTATTCCTAATTCAAAATGTCTTTATTCACTCAGTGATTAAAAGAGCGTTTTATTCACTGTTATCGATGAATAAAATGCCCTTTTTCGAGTGGCAATGGTAAAAACACATTTAAACTAGTTGATAATCTCTCAAACTCCCCCTTTTGGAAGTCGATTAAAAATTGACACAAAAAAAAATATAGCAACTGCTCTCTCTCTACAACTAAACTAAAGTGAAGTAATCCCACAATATCTCTATATTCCTGATTACATTTATTTTCGCAAAATATTAACTTACGGTAAAACTTTAAAAGATATTGATATATCTTACTTTTAATACAGCGGATCTTGAGTACACAAAACCTTCAAAAATTATGTTTAGCATACAGATAGGATTATTAAATTTCGCTTTGTATAAGATTCTTGTTATTCAGAATACGGAAGAGAAGCGGTTGTTGTGTCGAGATTTTGGCTTTTCTAAGGTCGACCACAACATCCGAATTCACTCCTTATATTTACCAGCTTACTGTGACTTTTTGGTAAATAATGCCTACAAAATACAACGGAATCGAAAAACACCTCCTTTTTTAAAATTCGGTTAAAAATTGTATCAATTATGCAGAAAGTTTTAATATGATTGTCATCTACGTAAAATCATCATAATATTTCTACTGCCCTTATCCCAGTTTACTTGGGGGTCGGTATAGCATATCGTCTTGTCTAAGGGAAAAATAAATAAATAAATTGATGGTTCTATGAAACCTTGATCTAATGCCAAAAATCAATGAACATTTATAAGTAGGTACGAATTTTGGCTAAACCATTATAATAATATCACTATTACAGAACTGCCAAACTATAACAAGTAAATACAATTCAATTCTTTTATTGCATCAAATATGGTAGGTACATGAAGTTCTTATACAAAATATTTAGTAACACATATTTGGCCAATATAAAATAGCATGCAACAGTACAAGTTTTTACACCTAAGATACAGTTAAATAATATGTCTGTGCTTTAATGTATAGAATTTACAGGGACACTTTTGAAAAAACTCATCTAGCGAATAAAAACACTCATGCAACAACCATTTCCGCAACGCAACACAAAACTTATTGAAGGGTAGTTGAGTAATTGACCTCGGCAAAGCATTGTAAATAAGGGGAGCCATATAAACGCAGCTCCGTCGAAAAAGTTCTAGTTTTGGAACGGGCATTTCAAAATCTAAATGTGTAGGTTTCCTTTTATTTGTGTAATCTTTCCGTTCAAATAATTCAAGATTGGACCTCACAAACCTGGCAACTTTGTAAATATAAATACATGGAACCGTCAACAGATTGTGCGATTTGAATATATGTCTGCATGAGTCAGACCTCTGCATTTTGAATATTGCACGAATACACTTCTTTTGGGCGATAAAGATCTTCGCCATGTCGGAAGAATTTCCCCACACAACTATACCGTATCGTATTACCGAGCAGACGTAAGCGTGATACACCATTATGGCGGTACGTAAAGATGTAATAATTTTAATTCTTTTTAAAGCAAATACAAATTGATTTATTTTTTTTGAAATTATTTCTATGTGATTCTTCCAAGTAAAATGCTCGTCAAGAGTTACACCCAGGAACTTTGTATTACTTACCTGTTCTATATTTTTATTGTTAATTGAAACATTCAGGCGTACAGGTTTACTTTTAAATGTTTTGCAATGAAGCACATTAGTTTTAGAAATATTTAATTTTAATTTATTTATATCTAGCCATTGTATAATGTCATTTAATGTTTTCTTAATTTCAATGTCAAAGTTTTGTACATTTTTACATTTAATAATAATTGTGGTATCATCAGCGAACAATACACACTGATGTTTTATTGACTGAGGCAAGTCATTTATGTAAAGAAGAAACAATAATGGCCCCAAGATACTACCTTGCGGTACACCACAGGTATTAGTGCGTGCTTCAGAATCAAAATCTTCTAACGTGTTACTTATTTTGTTTAATTTTGTTAACCTCGTTACCTGTTTTCTGTCAGTTAGATAGGATTGAAACCATTCTTTTGCTGGACCTCTGATACCGTATCTTTCAAGTTTTTCTAGAAGCCGCACATGATCGACACGATCGAAAGCTTTACTTAAGTCTAAGAGCAGTGCACAGGTAGGCATTTTATCATTAATATTCGTCATCATTGCTTTCACTAGCGTAAATATTGCCAAAGTCGTCGATTTATTTTGTCTAAACCCGTATTGCTGGTCAACAAGAATGTTGTGTTTAATTAAAAATTTTATCACTCGCCTGTACATAACTTTTTCAAAAACTTTTGATAATATGGGAGTAAGAGCAATAGGTCGGTAATTGTCAACGTCTGATTTTGAGCCTTTTTTGTATAACGGCTTTATCAGAGACAGTTTTAGCCCATTAGGAAAGCATCCCTGTTCCAAGGATGCATTGACAATGTGAGCCAATGGCGATGCGATATGTTTGGCTATTTTTTTAACAAGCTCGGTTGTGATGTTGTCATACCCAGCCGATTTCGTGTTTTTTAAAGACATTATTGTACTATATATTTCAGAGTCGCTAGTGGGTTCTATAAATATACTTTTATCATTGGATTCTATCTTATGTATGTCAGTTTTATTATTTTTAGGATTAGAGCAATTATCATTATTATTAGAAATGTCAACAAAGTGATTATTAAATTTATTAGCAATGTCAGATCCAGATGTCAACGTAGTACTACCGTCAATAATTTTACTGATATATTCCCTAAACGGTTCGTTACCCCTGTTGCGCTTCACAACATCCCACGTGGCCTTAATTTTATTACGAGAAGAAGTTATTTGTCTTTCATTACACAAGGACTGTAGGTTATTCATGCACTTCCGTAATAATTTAGAGTACGCTTTACAAGACAGATGGGATCTCAGGAGAATGTTTAAGTACACTACACTATATTTCGAATAATAAATGAAACAGAGTAAAGTAACTGTAGGCATAAATTAATTAAAAACCATTAAATAAATAATACAACAAATTATAAAAGATATAAGTTTTTAAACTGACATGGTCACTAACCCCAAACCAATCGGGAACTCGAAACAGACAGTAAACATGGTAAATATCCCGTTTTCAGTATTAAAGCCTGAAACACATGCTACTAGAAAAGCATGCTTGTTTGCTACTAGGTAGTATGCTCATTTCTGGCATGCTTTCCGCGTGTGTACATTTGCTCCAAAGCACAGACCTCAAACGCATACTTTTTACGAGCATACTTCTTTTTAACACGTCTGAGTGACATTATCTTAAGCCGCGTCCCCACTAGAGCCAGGCGGCCGTGCCTCGTGAGTGTGGACGTGAGCGAGGCCTGAGCCGCGCGACCTAACAGGAATGTTTGGCCGCTTCGATCAATAATAGTACTAGATTAAGCATCAGGAACAAAACTAAGTCGCTCAAGTGGCCACGTTTGCACACACGTAAACATCTACTTAACATCTTAGAAAAAAGTTCAATATTATTAACAACTTCAGATGATTATAAACCTTAACACTTATACATAACGTTTAATTATCATTGTAAAGTATATTTATTTAAGCCCTTTCATCGGAGAAAGATTAGAAGCAAAACATTTTAAATATCGCTCCAAAGTAAAAAGTCATCAGTACAAAAATATTCATTCTAAAATTAAACTTAAACTTTAAGCAATACGGTTAAAAGCATTTTGTGTACAATGTCGTGCTTATTCTATTGCAGAACTAGCGTTCCCTGTTCAAGAACATGATACACTAGTTGGTGCGTTGTAGCAAACATTGGCCAAACAATTATAATATTCGCTGATTTAATTATATTTACAGTTTAATTATGTTTAAATATTATGAAAAAGCACATAATGATATTAAATTACCGAAAAAACGATATTCCTTCCAAAACCTTGGTGTTACGGTGGTTATTTACGCAGTTTTTGAACGCATACTGCGGCATTTTGACGTAATTATTATTTGACCTAATTTGAAATAAGACCACAAATACGTTTGTGGTCTTATATTTCGGGCCGTTTTTGAAGCGTTTATCGGGAATCTAGTACATTATTGACCGAAGTTTGGCCGCATCCCCACTTGGGCCGCGCGGCTCCGTGAGGCCGAGACGCGCGGCTAACAGGAACGTTTCGGGTGACTTTAGTGGGGACGCGGCTTTACAGTCTTTTATTGGAGACACTGACAGAAAACAACAAAAAGGTGACCACGATAAAAAAAAAAACATAAAATAGTAAAACCAAAGAATATCAAAAAAGAGGTTTTAAGCGTCGTGCCAGTTAGCACGAAAAATAGACCGGCTTGCGATTAGGTAGCATGCCTTGATACAAGTATGCTCTTTTCGTATACACGTGTTACTTGTGTGCTACTAAGTGACAGCTGCTCGAAACTAGCATGATTTCGTGCTACTACGTAGCATGTGTATTCCAGCCTTTAAGCCTGGAATACACATGCTACTAGAAAAGCATGCTTGTTTGTTACTAGGTAGTGTGGTCATTTGTAGCATGCTTTCCAAGTGTGCAAATTTGCTCTAAAGTACAGACCTCAAAAGCATACTTTTTACGAGCATACTTCATTTTAACCGACTTCGAAAAAGGAGGAGGTTATAAATATGTTCGTGTGTATGTATATATATTTTTTTTTTTTATATGTTACCTGATTTCTCCCCCATTTGTGGACCGATTCTCAAAATTATTTTTTTATTTGAAAGAATATACTCCTGAGCTGGTCCCATTTTAATTTGGTGAAGATCTGGTACTGATCTTCGGAGATATACAATGGAACTCTTCAAAAATAGACGGCAAATCTGTCGTAATTGCTGGAATCGCTTGGATGTTTATTGAATATACATTATCATGACGTAACATCACGCCTGTATGCTCTGAGCTCTTCAATACACATTTTTTTAGTTGTTATATATGAATTACATAGACACGTATTGACGTGTTTCGTGCTTTTTTTGACGCTATTCAAGTAAAAATGAAAAAAAAAAATAATCATTTTTTTATAATTTATGAACATTTTTCGTTCGTTTTTTTAGTGTGTTCGCGAATAACTTCGTCGTTTATGAACCAATTTTGATGATTCTTATTTTATTGGAACGAAAATATTTCAAGGGTGGTACCATATGGAAACCAGATCTTGGTGATGGAATCCCAGAGAAATCGAGGGCTACCCTCAAACATAGGCACGTATTACGTGTTTCGTGCTTTTTCTGACGCTATACAAGTATTATAGGTTTCATAGTAAATATTTCTTTGAGATACACAACTAAACATGAAAAAATAAAAAACTTTTTGGAAAAAAAAACAACCGACTTCAAAAACACCAAAAAGAGAAAAATAAACTTAAGAAGAAAAATCAGCTTCTGAAGTCGGTGGCAAAAACATGAAGTCAAACAAACAAAAGTCACCGACTTCAGAAGCTGATTTTTCTTCTTAAGTTTATTTTTCTCTTTTTGGTGTTTTTGTTAGCACGTCTGATTGACATTATCTTAAGCCGCGTCTCCACTATGGCCGTGCGGCTCCTTGAGGCCAAGCCGCGCGGCCGTGATACGTGAGTGTGGACGTGAGCGAAGCCTGATCCGCGCGGCGTAACAGAAACATTTACTGGCGTCCCTAATTAGGCCGCGCGGCTCCATGAGGAACGTTTCGAGTGACGTTATTGAGGACGCGGCTTTACAGTTTTTATTGAATAAACTGACAGAACACATCAAAAGGGTGACAGCACGATAAAAATAGTAAAACCAAAGAATATCAAAGAAGAGGTTTTATGCGTCGTGCTAGTTAGCACGAAAAATACACCGGCTTGCGATTAGGTAGCATGCTTAGACACAAGCATACTCTTTTCGTATACACGTGCTACTTGTATGCTACTAAGTGACAGCTGCTCGAAACTAGCATGATTTTGTGCTTCTACGTAGCATGTGTATTCCAGCCATTATAGTAAACTATAAAGGGTCTTAAAAACACTTCCCCTTAACGCTGTCAGCTGGTAAAATGCCAAGAAGACTGGCAGCGTTTCCACGATGCTTAGCCCACGTTACTTAGCCTCTGACCAAGGTAAAAGGAAGCCAAGTAAATGAAACTGAACGTACATTTTAGATCATTTATACCTTAAAACCTCTCACGATCAAGGCTTTTAACCCATCAAAACATTAAAGTTACATAATATTATATTCCCTTTATTAGAACTGAAATTCATAAGACCATCTAAGTTTACTAAGAACTGGCTCAAAAGCTAACATATTTACACAAGTTCGTTGCTCAAACTTGTATATTAGCTGGAAATTACTTGAAGGAAGCATACAGCTAATGTAGACTAATGCAAAGTAAGAATATTTAGTAGACTTACCGCCTTTATCCTACTAATATTTTCGTTTAACATCTTACACGTAACTAAAATTATGACAGGTTCTTGATACCCTAACTATACTATAGCAACACAAAGAGAAATATAGCAAGCTAAACATAATTGGATAATATAATATCAAAATTCAAATCAGTCAAACCATAGCGTATACTGATATATAATATAATCTTTTATTAAAATATGCTGTAACATAGCAAGTTCTATGAACTCAGTATCTTATGAATAAAAAAAAATTAAAAAATTGTGAACGTCGACCTTGAAACGCCTCTACAGAACTGCATAAATGTAATTAAGAACCATTTCAACCACGTCAGCTTTGAACCAAAAAAAAAAACGCAACTTTATCGGTATATTCCTTTAGCAGCTTCGAAGCCACGAACAGTTCTGTAGTTTCTGCCTACTCCCATGGAAAAAGGACGTGAGTTTATGTATTTTATGTTATTAAAAACCAAGAATCATATTGTTCAAATACAGTACAGAACAAATTCCAAATCTACAACAACATATATTCGCTACCCCTTTCAATTTCTGTCCTCCTAGTAAACCAAAACGCTTGGGAACCCTCCACGCTCATTAAACACGCGGGGTAGCCACAAATTGGCATAAAGCTGAACTCGCTAAAAATATTATGTAACTGAAGTGCTCGGCTAGCGATGGAATATAATATTTACTTCGATGTGCCTTCGAGTTAATTTTTATTAAGATTGACAATTTAAAAGCTATCTAGTGTCTTGCCTCAATCTTAGTTAGTTGCAAGTGCATCTTAGGCCTCTAGCACACGGCGTACTTTCTACGGTGCCGACGACGACGCGCTCATGACGCACGTATACGTGCTTCAAATGGGATTTGAACGCAACCTTGTAACCCGTAACTCTGTACGCGCTTATATCGAGTTTCGAACGCGCTTCACACGCGCGTTTGGATCTATAAAAACGCAAAAATTGGCATCTACGGCGCCGACGACGCGCGTCGTCAGTGCGTTTTAAATACGTCGTGTGCTAGGTTGTGTGTACTCATATTAAGTTCATTATATAAAAATATTATGTTATCATTAAAGGTCGATGCGGTAAGGTTTCTTACTCTTTTGAAGACGATGGATGGTAATTGTTTACCGCAGCTCAAGTGCTATGAAAGACACAGGAATAAACGACTGGCGAATGTAACTATACTTTTGTTTCGATATTGTCGGTCATCACCATCATAATTCATCATTTCAGCCGAAAAACATCCACTGCTGGACATAGGCCTCCCCTAAGTGTCGCCACATTGACCGGTCCCGTGCGTCATCACCATATTCATAGACTAATCCAATCGTGTTTTCGTAGAGTTCACTGAAATGAATTTGCAGTTGCGGCTTCAGCCACTAGCGGAATTTTATCTTCAAGTTTACTGTTTCCACCGCTACCTCTCCTGAAATACATAACCGTATCCTTTTCTTCATTTTTAGAAAGACGGTCAATTTCAGTTTCTACAAGTAGCTTCCAGGTCGTTTATGGACCCGTCGGGTTGTTCGAAAGAGATACCGCGACCTCGGCACAAGGGCTAAGAAGGAACTTGGGTGGTTTTTAGTCAGTAGAAGTTTGACACTCCCTACCACTCTGCCCAGAGCGGAAGGAGTCCTGAATGATTCCCCATCCTTTCATGGAAATAACAAGTACAAAAACAAATATCGAGGACAAAAAATATTTACTTCGCGGTTCCTCCAAGGTAATATTATTAGTTGTTTTACCTACTTTTTATTCTGGCGTTTTTTAGCTTATCTTCCGTATAATCAGATTGTACGCTTGGAAGCTGCGGTTTAGATGTTATTGTTTTTGTTTCGTTGGAGAAGTGTTGACCTTTTTAGTACTTTTCAGGTGCTTCTAATCAAGCCTTTTTATTATATTAGGTGATATTGTGAAGTGTCGCGCAGTTTTAATTTAATTCACAAAATCTTAATTTTCTGGTTGTCATTTTCTAGTAGCAAATTAGCTAGTGGAAATGGCCTTTAGAAGTTATTATTAAGGCCTAACCAATTTATAACAATTAAGGATACTAATGAACTAAAACTTCGAGTCTATAAATTCTAACAACTAAATGAAACTTTATAATAATAATTACTTTCAGAACTGTAATCAAAGAATACTTAAATATAATCAACTAAGGGTAAACTTACGCTCTTCAAAGAATTTTGTTAACGAAAAATATTTAAGCCTCTTCCGTGAAAACCCATCCTTGTTTTTTTTTTGTTAGTTAAAACATGAAACTTCACAATTTTATTTTAACTAGCTGTTGCCGACGACCTTCATTCGCGTGTTGTTTTAAAAATTATACGTCCATTTTTTTTATCGGATTTTGTTAGAAATTTCAAGAGTTTTTTTTTTAATAAACAGTAGGGCTGCGGATTCCAAGTAATTACTCCTTATATCATAAAGTTATCTATAAGTAAAAGTCCCATAAAAATCGGTCTAGCCGTTTAGGACATTACCCAGGACAGACAGACATAATGTATTTGGTGTAAGTGCCATATAAATTTTTATATGCATTAATAGTAAAAACCTGTTAATTTGGTATTTCAACACACACACTTCAGTTTTATCTATTTGTATAAATCAACAACCCTATTAATCATTTGTTTATCCCTAAACTAATTAAAGCAATTATGTATAATATCATCAATTAGCGGAACATCAATCATTTCGTGCAGTTTCAAACTAAAATCACTTCCGTTCCAACAAACTTAGACAACAATTTGGCTCATCATTTTGTTGAGCTTGAGCAAGATTTAAGCGAAATAATGGTAGAGGAAATAGGGGTAATTAATCTCTAAGAAAATCTAATTTATGTAATGTCATCCACGAATTACCCAACTAGCAAAAGTTAGTTGTATAGAAGTCCATAGAACGTTTTGTAAAAACTAATCGATGGTCACATAAAAGGCCAAAGAAGGTGCACCTACAAAGAAAGTGGCGCAATTATATCTCCATTCAGTGTTAAAGTACAACTGTAGCGGTGTCAGGCATGACAATTTTGGCCTATTACAGTTGATGTAACAGTAACGTAATCTCTATTTGATGACATACAAGCCACCGCAACGCTACTAAAGTTCTTTTAGGTACTGTAAAACAGTTCATGATTCCATTACTTCACTATAATATTCATCGTTCATTCATTTACATTCGTTCACGTGCAGTGTTTTTGAAGAGAATTGGATAATAAAAGAATACGAGGAGCCATATTGTGGTGAGTTATATATTATTTTGTAATTAAATTATTCGTCCCTTACGGGGAAAATGACGTGCGACTGTAATTTTACTGATAAAATATGTACTGGTTACCGACTATATTTGAATGCCCCCCTCGAATTATTGAGCTTTTACTAAAACAATTACGAATTTTAAGTCATAAACATACTTCCAGCTTCCTGAACACTACTATAGCATTCGTTATGACAGATTACAACCACCATTACATGCAATTAGGGTTCCTTTTGAATCAAAATGTCAATATTGTTGTAAAAGAGCTATAGAAATGCCTTTACAAAACTGAATTAACATTTAAAAGCATTACTAACCTACCGTTATACACAGTTATTATGTTTTAAAAGAGAAATAATCTCCGATATAGTACTATTGTAATAGAGGGACTATAACAGTTATAAAAAAACAATCCTGTTTTAAAAAAGTGTCTTTGTGATAAGTTTATCACTACGACTATAACGAGCGTTAAAAAACCTTTATATGACAATTTAAGTTCTATAAATGTAATTCGAAACTCAGCTATATCACCAAATCACTCTGTTGTAGACTTTTTGTACCCACTATAGTACTATGCACTGTAACGACGATCTAAAAATCCACAATATCACAATATCGCCCTATTCTTGAGTTTTCATCTGCACTTTAACGAAAGAGTCATTATAGTTCGTTCAGAACTTTTATTGCGTAAATCAGGCGCATTGGGACGACAGTAAACACTGTTATAAAGTTCTATCGTTGTGTACTAGTCACATTGGAGGTTGCTATAACGCCTGACTATAACAGCTATACAAAGTCACGAAGTAAACCTTTACATCAATTCCTAATAGGTCCTTTTTGCTGTATAAACTTATAGAGCCAAATTGTATTGTCAAACGCTTTTACACAACAATCAGTCACCGCCAAAACCTTTATACATCGTTCACCCAGCTGTTTTGAGATATAAGGTTTGGTTATAGCGCAAAATTGCTGGTTGGGTACTAACACTTTGCTTATTACTGTCAAACGTCCATTCATTAACTTGTCAATTGCAAAATAGCTTTGTCATCGTCATTGGAGCTATTATAGAGCACTAGTGTATGCACAGGCACAGGTCTACTCTTCTTTCCGTTACCCATTTTTTTCATTCGTTGACGTTGCGCTCCTTCAGTTATAAATCAAGCTACACGACCACTGAAAAATGCTTGTAAGTTGACTGGACAGGTCTACTCAAATCTGTGTTGTTCTTTCTTGAAAGGAACATAATAATCTGAATAGTCTGCATGTGAGTTGACAAAGATTATATCTGGATCTTATACAAAATAAAGTTTGGGTTATAGGTTTTTCTTCTCAGAGTAGCTGACTACTCTGAGAAGACGTCAACGAATGAAAAAAATGGGTAACGGAAAGAAGAGTAGTTTCATACCTGAGTATGAAACTACTACTCAACTAGTAAAAAAATATATTGACGTGTTTGTAAAACCTATTTGCAAAATAAACACTCAATAACAATTTATTTGGATCCAATTAAGTTTAAAGGTTTAAGTACCAATCAAGGTCCCGTCGAAATTAGTTCATCTGTTTTGGAGCAAAAAGTTTAAAGACAGACTTTCACATTTAAATATGATAGAGGTTCCACTCTTCGAGCTTCACAGTCAGCTCACAAATTATCTCTTCACCTTGAGCGAAGCCTCCTATTAGTTCACACATGAAGTTCCATGTTCAAGCAATCCACTCAATTATAAACTAATCGAACGCCTGCGTCGGAGCAACGCAAGTAATTGAATCATTCAATCATCTTGTTATGCAGCTGTGACGTCGTGGCGTCAAGGTTAGCACTGGAATTAGATTTTCTTGGAAGGTTAGGTTCTTGAGAAACTATTAAGTAAGTTATTTTCTTATCATAAAAATTGAAATACAAATTTTCAGCACATCAATTCATAGCAACATAAATTTTTGGACTACCTTTTATTTCAAACTATAGAATGTCAAATAATAACAGCCGCGTGGGTCGATCTCCAAGGTTAAGCAGCTTATGCCAAGGTTAGTTTGTGGATAGGTGACCAACCTTTACATGCAGTTTCCTTTGATATTCGTTAGTCTAACAACAAGACGTATCGACAAGTGGTATCTAATGACCTAGTCCCTACTTTTTGTAATTTATTTCATCACCACTGCTCTCAAAAACGGTAAAGGAAAACATCGTGAGGAAACCGGAATGTCCTAGAACCAAAAATTCAAAGAATAATTGTGACATCTACCAATCCGCACTGGGCCCGCGTGTTAGATTATAGCCCACTAGCTTTTGCCCGCGACTTCGTTCGCGTGGAATAGTGACTTCCGGCAGATTTTTGGTTTATAGCGCGAAAAAATTTAAAAAAACTATCCTATGTCCTTTCTCAAGTTCCAAACTATGTCTGTACCAAATTTCACACAAATCGGTTCAGTAGTTTAGGCGTGAAGCAAAGACAGACAGACAGAGTTACTTTCGCATTTATAATATTATATTAGTTAGGAATAAGATTCTCTCTCAAAAAGTGGAGGCCTGTATCCCAGCAGTGGGAACATTAATTAGGCTGTTGATGATGATACACTATAACAAATTTCAAATCCAAGATGGCCGCCACCTCAAAATGACGAATTACGTTTGTTTTTACAACTCCCTCAATACCCTATCAAAAAATGAAATAGATTGATTTGTAGAAAAATGTACAATAATAAATATTGAAAGGGAATGAGGAATATAAACTAATGAAATTAAAACAAAAAAATCATGGAAATTGTTTTTTTGACTTTACTCCCTTTAAATCAAACTTGGGTTAAAGTACGATTTAATTTTCTGTTTAAGTCGCGAGTAAACAGGCTTCTACTGGGTAAGCTCGTTCCATCGTCGACATCATCTCTGCCCTTAGGGCAAGATTGAAGTCAAGAGCAAGCCCATTTATAATAAAAAAAATAAAAGGAGTAAAAGTGAAGAACAATACAATGTAATCTTTTTTTTTTTTATACGTTGCCCCACACTAGGAATTTCTCAATGGTTATGCTAGGCTATACGAATACGACTGAAGTTGATGTCACTGCTACATCAGCTACGCCGTAGCCAATAGCTACGCAGGCGTAGCTAATGAGCTACGCGACATTAATATACGTGATATTTTTTCTTAACTTTGATGGAAATCGTACGATTATATTAACTTAGCTAGTTTTAATAGAACTAGTACAAAGCCAATATTAACCCACTAATAACCTATTAACTAATGATGTGTTCCTACCGCATGCGGTTTTTAATAGTGTTTACAAAGCCACCGCTTCCAGCAATCCGACTTCCGATCAATTAGGTAGATTTTAATCCCGTGGGGCATTTTAACTGTTAAGTTATAAATTGGCTCGTCCGTTAATTACACAACTGATTAAAATAGAGCCCAGTAAAATGGTAGACGGTGATAATAAATTAAGTAGAGAAAATGCCTCACGTAGTCAAAGTCAAAAGTCAATAATATTTATTTCAAGTAGGCCAGTAACAGGCACTTTTGAATAGTCGAATTAAACTAACTGCGGCACTCAGAGATATCCAACGATTACTCAAGCCGCCACCCAGCAAAGGCCTGACATAGTTTTGTATGACAAAACTGCCAAAAACCCATAACAAGCGACGGCCCAAACAACCACTGAAGCTCTCCGAGTGCGGCAGTAAACTACTGAACTACTGAAGCTAAATAAACTAAGCTACAGTCCCAGTCACAAGGCATAATAACTCGTGAGTGTACTGTAGTTGCCAATTCCAAAGCGTTGGTCTCATGAGAAGAATGGCAAGAAACTTCATGGACACTCTTTTAAAATCGTTTGGGTTTACAATATGTTCAAGGTACAAACATAATCTTGGTATAATACACACATGAAGACTATGCAGATTAGTGTTTGAGATGGTCTTTTGAAGAAAGCACCACACAGATTTGAGTGGACCCGTCCAGTCAGTGCAAGCATTTGTCAGTTATCGTGGAGCTCGACTTATATACGTAAGTTAACGTTACAGTGTATGATACAGAAGGAAACAAAATAATGTCATTGTGTAATATTCAACGCAGTCGGCCAGTGGTAAAAAAACCAGTTTGGACTGATCTCTTGTTCACTACTAGCTTTTGCCAGCGGCTTCGCCCGCGTGAAAATTACGATTTTCCATACAAACTTTCATCCCCTATTTAACTCTCTTAGGGATTGAATTTCGAAAAATCCTTCCTTACTCCTTGTCTACATTATAAAGGGAATCTCTGTGCAAAATTTCAGTTTTCTAGGTTCAAGGGTTTGGGCTGGGCGTTGATGAGTCAGTCAGTCAGTCAGGACTTCTCTTTTTATTTATTTATAGATAGATAGATAGATAATATCATCATGACAACACACCTCTAATCTTCGAAGAGTAAGGCAGAGATGTAATAGTACACCCATATTTTGGCAGTTATGTTCAAAGTCACATGTAGTAATTGGAGGCGAGTCTAGTTCCATCAACTGGCCACAAATTCAGACTCTGTGTCTGCTACTGAGAAATTTTGAACGAAAAACAACACTATGCCCGTGCTGGAAATCGAACCCAGGACCTCATGCATCCCGTCGGGGCTGTGGACCCCGTCGGGGCTGTGGATGCCGTCGGGGCTGTGGACCCCGTCGGGGCTGTGGATTGTCAAAAGGTTAACGCGGCTCCGACACTGGGGCGAAGAAGGAACATGGGTTTGGTTTTTAGTCAGTAGAAGTCTGACACTCCCCTTCGCTCTGCCCAAGAGCGGAGGCCCCATTCGATGATTTTCCACCAACCAAAAAAAAAAAAAGGACGTCATGCATCTCCTAACCATCCTTTTAAATTTTCAAGGTCAAAGTTTTGCCACCAATGACTTGTGGTCTACTGTATATATCCAAAGAACATTAATTTGTCAGTGACGTAGAAGCAGATAGTTTCTAAGTGCTCTGTTCATATCAAACTTAAAGTTAGACTTGTCTTGGGTATATAACTTGGTGCATAGAACTTAGACACGATGTGGCTTTCTTGTATCTAACCTAACAGTTTCAAGTAATAAATGTAGTGCTTGCAAACTAAAAACAGTATACCTGAGTATTGAAGTAGATTTTGTAACAGTAGCTTCTGTCAGTGTGTTGCTCGTGTGCAGTTCGGTAATTATTCCACGGGATAGTACAAATGGGCTTAAAAGGTTATATTCTGCATGCGTCGGTTTTCCCGAGTTTATAATATAACCCCAATCTATTGTCGCGAGTAAATAGGCTTCTTCTAGGTAAGCTCGTTCCACCGTCGACCTCATCTCTGCCCTTAGGGCAAGATTGAGGTCAAGAGTGGGCCCATTGCATATAAAAACCTTTACTTATTTTGTTTACACTAAACTTATTTTTTTTTATGTTAATTCGGTTTCTGAACTATGTGTGTGCCAATTGATTTTATATTGTGGTGTGTTTCCAAACATTTAAACTCACAATACACATATATCTCAGTGAACATCCTCGAGGAATGAAGTACATATCGCGTACCTATGGTAATGATCGAAGAATTGCCGCAGACAATAACTACCTATTATTATTATATTAATGTTGCCCCAAAACAAATCTTTATGGAAATAATTCACAAAAAGGGTCTAGAAAAACACTGTCTTTAACTAGTAAATGTAAAAAAACAATTACCTATACAGTCACTTATTTAAGAACCGTTTCATAGTTCTCTTGCCCTTATCCCAATTCAAATGTATCTAAGAACCGTTTACATACATTTAAAGACTTATTTATTCAATAACATAACACTGTAACTTACATTAAGAACAAAGTATTATGATTGGAATCTGTTTTTCTGTACTTGTATTCATTATTCAGATGTGTAAACAAGTTTTTCTTATAAACAAGGTATTTTTCATGGGTAAGTGATGAATTATGTATTTTTATTGTAACAACCTTTTACCGTTACGGGTGATAGATGGGTTGTTTGAAGGAGGATACATAACAGTTATTGGAAATGCTTTATTCATCAAACTTATTATAATAAAATTATTGTACGCAAAATACGTCTTTTCGACGTGGAGTTACAGACTGTAGCAGGCAATACAATGAAAAATTATTGGTTTCACTCAAGAACTCTTCTTCCTCAACGATCATCGGTTCTACAACTAATATTAGTTATGGCTAATAACATTACCACTTCAGTTGATTATTTCTGTGAACGATGTCGACAACTTTGGTTCTCACTATTACCTCGTTCCGCATTCGATTTCTTTGTGATACTCCAAGCATAGCCCGTTCTATAGCTCTGCCCGCCGAACCGACCTTACATTTATGCACCAACTGTACCGTGAGTGTCCACGTTTTGGCTCCGTTATTCATAACAGGCCGAAGGCATTGGTTGTAGACCTTGCTGTCCAGGCTCTGTGAAATACGCAAATACTTAGGCTATTAATCAGCACTTTTTGAACGTCAACATTATTTACAAGAGACAATCCTCCAAAACGCCCACCCTCCGACTACGCTACGAAAAAATCCGACGAAACTTCCCAGTTTTGCCCAGCCCAGCTGATTTCTTCAGTTAACTTGTAGCCAAAGCTGTTAAATACTTACCATACTGCAGAGTTTGTTCTGTGCAAAAATATTCTCGAACAACCTCGTGAGGTCCGCCATTGACAAAAATAAGCCCAAAAAATACCTTATTTAAGACGGAGACAATTAAAAATCTTTCATTTTTGTTCTACTAAAATTGCCAAATAGCAATCTAAGAACACTCAACTATTTGTACATAAATTATGTACGTCCGTTAGTTTACAGCGGTATGTGATTGTCTGTGGGTATGTTAATTGCATTAGGCATAGATCTCTGTCAACGCTTCGTAAACATGTGTCGACGTCTAAATTGTGTTGTGTGCTCTAGTAGATTGCCTACAGTTGATATTGGACATAGGGAACCTTATGCTATTGTAACAGTACATTTTAAATACGTAATTATGTATTCCAATAAACTGGTTTACTTGGCACAAAAAAGAGGTAGTCCGAAAAATACTATAATGATCGCGGAGTCTCTTCGTGAGAAGAGAAATGATTTTCGGTGTAAAACGTAGACGTAGTTCTTTTGAACTCACAGGAAAAGGGTTTAATTTTTTTAATGGAGCAGGCATTGTAATAACTTTATGCACAAAATAAAACCCACTATCAATCTTCAAGAAACTAAAATTAATGCCGACAAATGCGGTTATGATTTTGATCGTGTGAAATACTTTAATATACCGCTTATTTTCAATAAAAGTACGAGTACTACCCACAAAGATTTTTTTTTTAAGTTTTACGAATCACAACAACGTTTTTGTGCAAATGCTCGTTACACAGAAATCTTTTTACCTAAAAAAGGTATACCAATCAGGTATTATCGTCCAACCAGATTTTTATAAAAGCCCTACGATCCTACACCAAACAGATTTTTCCTTTTATCCCCAAAAAAATGTGCCACAATTCGATGCCAAAATCCCTACAATGTACCTATAACTGCGTATCATTATAATTATTGTTACATGATTGATGCTCGCTTTATAAGCACTCGTTGAATACAGAATTTCATAAAACGCTTTTCCATAATGTGATGGTTAGAAGTCATTGATGTGTGGAGATGATAAATAAATTCCTTAATATGACACAATTTTGTGAAAGTCAAAGTATCAATTTATAAGACTGTGAAATAGAATTTGTATTGCTACTACACTCTATCATGAGACGAGTAGCGACACCTAGTGAGAAAATGCGCTAACTTTTATAGCAGAAATTAGCAGCGTCATCTATTGGTAATAGCAATATTACCTCCCATACGAGCTGTTTTGGTTTCACTTTTCCACGATCTCTGGCGTCAGCACTTGCAGGTGTAACTTCTTCGGTATTGTAAAAAACACCTAGTAAATTTTACCCAAATTTTATGACAAACTTATCAAAGGCCTGTATGAAGCAAATGATAGAGCCGTCCAGGTTGGCTCGTACTGGGCGAATAGAGTTTAGTCATCAACTCGAAAAGAAGAAGATTAACTAAATAATAACTTAAACTTTACCTTTTCGAATTCTTATTGTTTTAGGAATGTTGATAAAAATACGTCGTTCATTCCATCCTAGTTGACGTTTCATTCCATTTTAATAATTTCTATCAACGCCATCTATTGCAGGCTCGGTCGAAACTTCCTAAGAAACGACGTAGAGTACTGCCAGTGGAGCAGCCTAGGAGAAAACGTGAAAACGCTAGCGCCTCCAACCGCCGTGTCAATGCGGTGAAACATCAAGTTGTACTGAAGGAAATTCCTCCGGGAGGAAATAAGTTTGGTGAGTTGTTTTGATTACTGTGCCAAGATGGCGCTGTAAGCGGTGAAAGGCTAAATTTTATTAGTTGTGAATATAAAGTCTACATATATACCTACCTAGGACAATAAAACGGTGAAAATGCTAATTTAAAAAAAAAAACTGCGGTAAAAACTAAAACTAAACTAAACTACCTAACTCTGCAATTGTTATACACTATTTTGCACAAAGACTTTTTAGATGATACTTATGTGATAATTCACTACTTTTTGTTTTCTTTGAAGATATTTTACAATAATTTTCGTACTTCCATGTCATTAGTATGTAATTAATACAAGTACTTTATGGTGTTTATACTAATATTATAAAACCTACTATTTCAGGTGTCAACGGTATGAACATGATCAGCTTGGCACTCCAGGGTCCAACGACGAACCTCCTCCGGCCACCGGCGACAGCAGCTATGCCTCTTCAAGCGAGAGCACCTATTGGTAAAAGCCATGTTATAATGTTCCAACCATAGCACAGACGTAACACTGTTTTCAATCGATCTCGAAAGAAAAAGAAAGATGTATTATCGGTTGATAACAGTTATAGGGACTCTATCTGATTTCCCTGTTCTTGCAACCATTACCTGGAGATTCGATACCAACTACCTTAAATAAGATCATAACTCCGTAGATAATATCATTCCTTTACCTGATCAGTTTCCAAATACACTGTAGTAATAACTGAATTCTCTCTTTCCAGTGGAGAGTCCAGTAATCAACACGCAGTCTGGAGCGATCTCACTAGCGTCTCTGCAACCGCCTCTAATGACCGCCCCGCCCCTGCAACCAAGACCTGCAACCACCGGCTCCTTAGACCTCATGCTGCCATTACAACCCAAGCTACTACCAGGCTACAACCTACAATCATCATTCTTATCCAACACCCTTTCAACAGTCAGACCACCAGATTTAGATACAAAAGATGATATATTTAAACCAAGAATTGAAGTTATAGTAGAAAAAAGAGAAATTGAAAATAGTGATGATACTTTTGATGAATCAAATAAAACAGACCAATTAAATGGTTACAGTGATTGCAGCAATCATAATTTATCTGAAGTAGTCGATAATGATAATGTGATTAAAGATGAAATTAATTCTAATTTAATAGACAATAGTACTGTAAATTCAAATGATAATGATGATAGTCCAAATAACAATTCTTATTAAAAGTTAATTGTAAATGTTTCTAGCTGTGAAACCCCGATAGATAACGATGTCTCCCATTAGATTTTATGGATCTGTAATATAATGAAATCTCTTTTCTTAGATTTTTCTAGTCAAAATATTTGTGTCAAATCTGGAATATTAGGATAAGTCACTTGAAATATTTATGTTGATTGTAAATGAGAATGTAAAGGTGCTATGTGGATGAAAATTTTGAAACGAATTTGTTTGTAAATCATAACATTAAAACTTTTGAGAATAATTCCTTCTTCTTTGACCATTATAAATCGCTTTCATTATAGACGTTTTTGATATTACTTTACCTCGATGTTATTTTCATCCATGCAGCATTTCACATGTAAGCAATTGGAAGGCATAGAGTTTCACTATGAGTGATTATCTATGTAAGTATTAAGTCAACTCAACGACCAAAACTAAAAATTCTAGTTCGTGTAGTTTACTGTGGAATATTTTGTATATATTTTGTAAATGGAAGACATGACAGTGATTGATATTGTAAATAGATTTCAATTTTCTTCCTATTTTGCCAAATAGAGCGATGTAATTTGATTATTTTTCTATTCCATCGGTCAACGCTTTTGCATTTTTTTTTTCAAACAAACAAATAACTTGTAGCTATCTATATAAATTGGTACATCTAATTGTTATTTGGAAACAGTCTTGCTACTAACAGTGGAAAGTGATAGAAGTTTCCTATTTTTTATTATTTTATGTAGTCTGTATTGTTCCACTCCTGGGCAAAGGCCTACCCCATTCCTTGTACCTTATGATGGTGTGATTCTTCCAAATATCTCTAAAAAATCTTTAAATATAATTTAACGATTCGCCAATTTTTTATATGAAAAACGCCAAATTATGCCAAAAGAATACCTTTCAGAGTCTTTGCTGTGCCAATCGAAAGTTTGTAGATAATTAGTCTTAAAATAGTATGTAATTAATGATGGCTGTTCGAAATATACTAAGATGAGGTTTGGGGTGTAAAATAGTCGATAATATTATGATGTATATTCCTGGCTATGTTGTCAATAAGAAAGAGTTGAACTGTGAGCTAAGCTGGTTATCGTTTAAGAGTAATGTGTGAAAAAAGTGGTCTACATTTCAAAGGATAAGATATTGAGAAGAATGTTTGCAGAATTTTTTATAAATGTGCTTTTTTTTTGTAAAGTTACGTGTAATATAAGTATTACATAAGTAAGTAAGTTGAAAAAATTCTCTGTTGACATAATTATCTTGCAAAATACCTAACTTGGTTAAACTTTATACATTTAATTTAGCTACTGAATTCTGAATTTTATTAAAAACTGTTGCCTGCGTATGTACGCGTTTAATTTTGATGCATACCTATGTGTGAAAGATAAAAAGATTCTGTCTGTCCTTCCCCAGTATAATATAATCTATCTCCTTACCTTTCATTATGATCCGATTAGTCGTAGAGTCGCGAAAAGGTAACAAACAAAGAAACAGTTACTTCTACTTTTGTAATACTAAGCATGGATATTGATAATTGGATTTAGCATCGCTATGCCACTGCTACGCAGCTTTATGGCCTAATGTTAGGATGTGATAATAATGGTGTGTAAAAAAGGATGTTTTACTATTTCCTCAACTTTCCGAATAAAAATATTATACCAGCTCAGCTCACAGTGAAACAATTTGTATAAAATCCCCCTTAAACATTGTTAGTAAACCAAAATGATTGTTTAGATCTAGAATATTTTTCTAAAGTTATCGTTTTTAAATTATTTTAATGATGATCAGTTTTTATTTTGGCACGACCTATTTGTGTATAGTTAAATAATTATGATAAATCCTAAAATCGATGTTAAAAGATAAAATTGTGATATTTCTTAAAACCATAAGGATAAAAAATGGGTTAAAAATTTATACAATTATTTACTTTTACCTTTTTACTGTGGGAGTCTATTGTGTCTTATTTTTAATCTTGTCAATATTACGATGTAAATTAACTTATTTTAATTATGTTTGGATTCAGGATTTGATTTCCAAAGACAAAACCGTATAGTGATGTATGCAGTTTTTAAAGCAGTAGAATCTTGCTAAGAATCCGTCAATCAAAGAGCTGGAAAAATTAAGATTTTTGTTCTAATATTTTTTAAAGTGTAAGAAAACTCTCGAAAAAGGGCGAAGGCTACCATCACCTGCACCTAATAATATTGCTTTGATTTCTGCTCATATAATAAAATTAATGATAAAATACTTTTTGAAGATTTTATAGTTATTTTCATTTAACTGTTTTAGTATAATTCGCCAAATTCAAACTGATCGACAAATTATTGTTTTCTGTGTCCCATATTTTATTGTTTTAATAAAACGAAAATCAAATAATTTGTATTTTTATTTATGAATTAGTAGTCAGGTAACTTAGTCTAAGTACCTACATGATTAAGGTTCTTTGTCTTCTTCCGAATTACTATGGAAGTAAGCCATGTAGGTACAGTCGAACAAGTTAATAAGTATACAGACAGCTAACTTGTATTTGCTTTTAAGATTATACATATACATTTAGAGACTGATGTCAAACGATACAGCGTTTGACATTTGATAAAACAAAATTACAATCAATATTTTCTGTTATAGAATTATAAAGATCTCTACCCTGTATACTTATTAGCTTGTTCGACTGTACTACCAACTACTAAATGTTATCAATTACTAGCTGATGCCCGCGGCTTCACCCGTGTGGATGTCGTTCAAATTATATACTAAAACCTTCCTCTTGAATCACTCTATCTATTAAAAAAAACCGCATCAAAATCCGTTGCGTAGTTTTAAAGATTTAAGCATACAGACACACAAACAGACAAAAATAGCGACTTTGTTTTATACTATGTAAGGATAAGCTGAGCTCGGCCATGGGTACCATATCTTCGCCTGCATGGAGCTCAGGAATTGTCTCATGGATTCGTACCACTGTGATGAAAAGTAAAATTCTATGTACGATCCAGACATCATCATCATCCATAAGACGTTTACTGCTGGACAAAGACCTCCCCCATAGAACGCCATACAGAACGGCAGCCTGCCGTTTGCATCCACCGGTTGCCCGCGAACCTCACGATGTCGTCGGTCCACCTGGTGGGAGGCCTACCAACGCTGAGTCTTCCGGTTTGTAGTCGCCACTCGAGAACCTTCGAAGGAAGGCCTAGTCCGAAGTAATCCAGATTCTTAAACCGTAGACCGGTCACCGGACTTCTACAACCAAATTAGTACTGGGTAATACGATACCCCTTTGATTAACGATGACTGGTTGTCAGACTTCGGCCTAATGACTACCTGCAACGACTGTCATATAAAACTTTTTTGCAAAAAAAATACCGATTTTAAAAAAACAGTGAAAAATATAAAATCAAAAAGTTAAAAATAAACTTCAGAAGAAAACTAAATCATACAAACAAACCACCAGACTCATATAACAATAACATTCTAAATTGACGACACTAACCAAATCCTGAATTTACGACACGATAGCATATTATTATTTTAAACGAATTGGCAACGCCATCTACCTTCGGAATGTGTCAACCTATTTAAATAACATACATTTCAGAACGGAACCAAGAGGCACCGTTCAGAAATATAGACAACCCTATTGGCTGGAAGCATCGTGGTTGCTGTGTAACAGTTTACACACGCGTACAATAGATGGCGCTGTATCATGCGGCTGAAAAGCTGTATGGTTTTTTCGTTCATCATAATCATCCTCATCAGCCTAGTATGTTCCCACTGCTGGGACACAGGCCTCCTCTTTTTGAGAGAAAATGGGCTATAATCTACCACGCGCGCACAGTGCGGATTGGTAGATGTATCATGGCTTCGAATTTTTGATTCTGGTAAAAAAACTAAGATTTGGGTTCTAACCCAGGCGGTTGCATTACTTTGTGTAATTTGTACCCACCGCCCTTACAACGGTGAACGAAAACATCGTGAGCTCACGATGTTTTCGCACGTAAGTTTTTTTTGTAAATAATTGCTAGTATTGAAAACTACAAAGTTTAACGTGCCTTTCCTATTATTGTTCTCGATAGGAACTATTTTAATCTTATAAAATTGCAGGTAACTTACTACCTCGGTACACTTTGTAGAAGGCAATAAATGATTGCATACTGATACTAATTGAGAAGGTGACAAAAAAAAATAGACAAAGAAATAATTGTGTCAGAAAACAAACACAAAATCTCAATACTCAATACTCAATACTCAATACTTTATTGCATTCCATAATGTGTACATGAAACAGTTGGTATGTTAAAACATAGAATCAATTATGGACCCTGTCGGGCACAGCAAAGTTAATTTTTTATAGGAGAGAGGATGAAGGCGTCTTTTTAATAGAATAGGTAACAAAATAAATAATATTAGTTTAAAATAGTGTCAGTAAGATAGTTATATATTATTTGCTATGAAGGTATTTAAATATTTAGTTTAAAGTTATATTGATGTGTTTTATTTTATATATTGCACGAATTATATTATTAATAATTAAAATAAATTATATACTTTTTTAAGTTTTTAGGTATTACCTATGTCAAAATGGTTTTTATTGTTGTTGAAATTTATCGTTAAAATATTCGTCAAGAGTGTAGTAGCTTTTGGTTATTAAAAATTGTTTTAATTTATTGATAAAGACATTATGATTAATTATATTTTTGATGTATTCCGGTAACTTATTGTAAATTTTAATGGACATAACGAATGTACTAGAAGAGTGCATTTTTAATCGTGAAGTGGGTATGTTTAATCTGCTTTCATGTCTAAATGCAATTTTTGTTTGGATATCTCCTCTTTTGGTATAGAATTGCGGATATTTTCGTACAAACTTACAAATTTCAAATATGTAGAGGCAGGGCAGGGTTAATATTTTTAGGTCTTTAAAATGAGGCTTACAGGAGTCCGTATCTTTGATATTTATTAAGATTCTAATCAATTTTTTCTGCATAGTGAATAATGTAGGGGCGTCTGTACTATTTCCCCATAAGATAACTCCATACTTGAGCCAAGCAAATGCGTACGCGTAATATGTTACTAGTGCTGTTTTGAGGTCTGTTGTTTTCTTGATTTCTCGGAGAGCGTATGTAAACTTGGATAATTTTGCTCTTACTTTTTGAATATGTGATTTCCAATTGGTGTGTGAATCTATGTCCAGGCCTAAAAGGGTGAATTTATTTACAGCTTCTAATTTTGATCCGTTGTATTTGAAATTTATAGTTAAAGGTATTTTTTGTCGGGGGTGGAACGTTATTATTTTTGTCTTATTGTAGTTAATTTCAAGGTTGTGTTCGTTCATCCAATGTGTAATAGTGTCAAGTATAGAAGTCAATCTTTGGTTTAAATTTATATTATTATCACATGATGTTAAGATAGAGATATCGTCGGCGAACAATACGCATGACTCATTGATGTGGTTAGGGAGATCGTTTATGTAAACAAGGAATAGCAGGCACCCTATCACAGTTCCTTGTGGTATAGAAGCGTTTACGGGCATGTTTTGGGATCGAATTAATTCTATTTCTTTTGATTTATGATTATAATGTTCTATTTCTACAACTTGTTCTCTATTTTTTAGATAAGATGTGAACCATTCGAGACTTTTTCCGCGGATACCTATGTTGTATAGTTTATCTAATAATATATCGAATTGCACCTTATCGTAAGCCTTTGTCATGTCCAATAACAATCCGACAGCGTATTTTTTCTTATTAATTAAATTGAGGGCTTCTTGTATATATTTATAAACAGCCAAAACGGTTGATCGATTTTTGCGAAAACCATTCTGACTATCATTGAATATATTAAATTTTTCACAAAATGCATAAACACGATCACACATGGCTTTCTCAAATATTTTTGAGGCTGTTGGTAAGAGAGCAATGGGACGGTAGTTGTTTGGGTCGGTGTTTATATTCTTCTTGTGGATCGGTTTTATAAGAGCTTTTTTTAATAAATCGGGAAAAACGCCTTGTTCAAATGATTGGTTCAGTAGT
Source organism: Diarsia dahlii (assembly GCA_949775195.1). Classification (NCBI taxonomy): domain Eukaryota; kingdom Metazoa; phylum Arthropoda; class Insecta; order Lepidoptera; family Noctuidae; genus Diarsia; species Diarsia dahlii. Next base: position 18,741,983 of record OX459211.1, read on the forward strand.
ATATAAAACGGCAAGGTTAGTTCGTCAGCACATTGTCTTAAAAGAGTGGGTGGAAGTTCGTCAATTCCATGGCTTTTTTTGTTTTTTAAATTTTTAATTATTGTATTTACTTCGTAAGGATCAACTGGGCTAAGAAATAATGTATTTTGTGTTGTTGAAAGCGCCGGAGGTCTTTTTGGTTTGCTGCCGGCAGGTTTTGTGCTGTCCTCACCAATAGAAGTAAAGAAACTATTAAATATGTTGGCCACCGCTTGGGGTTCTGAAGTTAAATTATTATTTATTTGTAGGGTTATATTGTGTTTGCCACTTTTTGGTTTTTTGTTTGTACGTTCATTGATTATTCCCCACATTGTTTTAACTTTATTGTTAGATTGCATCATTTTATTTTTAAAGTGTAATTTTTTTGCAGTTGCGACCGTTTTCTTCAATGTTTTTTCATACTTTTTATAATATTTTGTTAATATTGGATTTTTTGCCTTTGTTGTTAATGTCTTCAATAGTCTTTTATTTAAACAAGATTTTTTTATACCCACAGTGAGCCAATATTTTTTATATTCTGTTTTTAGTTTAATTTTACGCAACGGTATACATTGATTTAGAATAGAGATAAGTGTGTCATTAAATGTTTGATAATTTATATTAATGTTATTGTCGGTTTTAAGAATATCATTCCAATTTAATTTTTGTATTTTCTCTTTGAATTTTAATATGTTTGTGTTATCAATTATCCTTTTCATTGTGTACCAAATAAATTTTTCTGATTGTTTAGGTATCTTTAAATGTAATATTGTACTATGGTGGTCGGAAAAACCTAGCTCTTCTGTAGTTGTGTACATGTCTTTATAGACAAAGTTTGTGAATATAAGATCTATGCACGTTGCTGTGTTTGGTGTAATACGTGTAGGGCTTTTTATATGTTGCGTAAAATTATGTTCTTGCATGAGATTTAAAAATTGATTTGTTTTTGAAGTATCCGATATTATATTAACATTAAAATCGCCGCCTATTATTATATCTAGTTTGTGGTATTTATTGTTTAGATATTTGAGAATTAGTTTCAATTGTTGATAAAATACTTCCTCCTCTCTTCTATTCCAGTACATAGTTATTATCAATAAATTTTCCTTTGGTAATTCCGTGGCGCAAAGTTCTATTATATATTCTATAGACATGTCTGAAATGTCGTTTCTATTTATGCTGTCGATATGTTCTTGTAGAAGTGTACAAACACCGCCACCTGTTCTAGTGCTTCGACAGAAGGAAGATGCAAATTTATATCCACTAAATTGAATGAGATCAAGTTTTCCTTGAGTTAGCCAAGTTTCTGAAATGCATATTGCCTTATACAATGGATTTTTATCAATAAATGCTTCAAGTATATCTTGCTTGTTATTAAGGCTTTGAAAATTTTGGAACATTATTTTAAATGGTAGGTCGTTGTTTACGAAATGTCTGGTTCTTAGCTTCGTAGGACATATTATTTGTAGGGCAAAGCTGGTTGGTTTTGTTCAAATTAATATCATTTTCCTGAGTGTTGTATTCGTATTGGTGTTTGTTGTTTTCTATGTTTATCAGTTTTCCGTCTATATATAGGTGGTTTTTTCTTATAATTGCATGAGATCCATTTTTCCTAGCCTTAAATAATTCTTCTCGCATTTGTGCTCTATACTTTCGTTCATTTACATCTAAGAATTCAGATATGAATAGTCCGGTTCCTTGAAAGTAAGTGCTATTGTTAATAATATATTTAGCCATTCTCTTACTAATAAATTCGATAACAAGTGGTCGGTTCTTAGGTCCACCGGGACTTCCAAGTCTGTACAGGTCTTCTATAAATCCTGAGACGTCTATGTTGACTATATCGCGGAACAATTCGAATAATCTGTCATAAAGTGCACTTTCAGGCTCTTTGTAGTAGTCGGCCAGGCCGTAGAGTACAATTTTTCTAGAGTTATTTTCTTGTATATTAGAAACTTTTGGAATTTTTGACGCTTCTGTAGCTAGCTGTCTTATTTCTTTCTTTAATTTTTCATTTTCTGTTTGAAGTTTTTCTAATTTTTTATTAATGTTGTCTATTTCTTGCTTTCTTTGGACGTTCTGTGTTGATAAGGCATTTGTCTTATAATCTAGATCTTGTTTCAATTCTGTGATAGCATTATATATTTCTGTATGTATTGTGTTTTGTAATTCTTGTATAATAGACTTGTTGTTTTCTTTAAGATGTGTGATTATTAGTTCACTCAAACCTTGCATTGTGAATTGCGTATGTGTGTCATTCATGGTCTTTACATTTTCTTCTGTGTGGATCATATCATTATTTTCCATAGCTATGGTGTCGCCTATGAAGCTCAGGTCGTCAGAACAAGTTGTGTCGTTGTTTGAATTTATTGTTTTCTTTCTCAAAGTGACATTAGCCTCCTCAGGTGGTATAGATGATAGCTGATTGATTTCGGTGCCTCTAGGAATACGTAAAGGGGTGTTTGTGTTTCCAGTCTTGGGTATTTTACAGATGCATGTTTGACATTTCCATGTATTTTTACTTTCTAGTGTCATCTTTTTAGTGTAGTAGTCTTTAGAAACACCGCCGCACTCTAGATCATATCTGCATTTACAGAGCACACAGATAAGATTTTCTCTTATAGGTAGTTTATTTTTGCATCCCGCGCATACAGGTATAGATGTCATTTTTAGAAACTGTTTATGTGTTTTCTTTTAGGATTTCTAAGCTCGTTCAATATGGCAAAATTTGAGTAAGCGACCTCTAGCGTGTAGTAGCTAAAGTTCTTCTTTGAACGATTTTTGTGATACTTAGTTTCGGTCATATGCGATAGATGGCGCTATTTTATACTATTGTGTTGAACATGATAACTGTCACTTTTATGGAAAGTTTTTGAAGTTTTGGTGTTACTGGAATGAATGTGTACCTTTTCTGATGGTTTTCCTTCTTCTTTTAAGCGTAACTTCGTATTTATCACTTTTCCAAAACAGTTTGCACCATATCACACACTCTTTTTCGTTATTTTTTCAAAATGTGGAATCGTTAATGCTTCTTATTTGTAATGTCTATTTTTATATCACTGGATAGATCTTTCACGCGTACTCCAATATCACACACTACATGTGACTTACACATTCGAATGAATACTTTTTCTTAGGTATCTAATCACTTAAACTATTTTTTGTGAATTAAAAACACAGAGCAGCTTCTTTGTTTACGCTCGGTGGCGCCCTCTATCTTAACAGAAGGAGTGTTTACTATGTAACACAAACTTTGACATGAAATTCAATTATGAAACAATGGTCACCCCTTCCGCTTTACGGTGCTAATCACTGGTTTTGTACTGAACCCGTATATTAAATCTACGGCGCATTCAAGCATCATCAGAGCAGTGATCACTCCTGTAATCCCAGGTAAGGCAGAGATTTACTTAATAGTTTCCCCACTTATCGGCAGTTATATTCAAGTGCCATGTAATACAGCAAGTCATTGTTTTCAGTAGGGGACAAATCTAAGCTCTGAGGCTGCAACTGGGACCCGTCGGGGCTGTGGATTATCGAAAGCATAACGCGGCTCCGACACAAGGGCAAAGAAGGAACATGGGTTTGGTTTTTAGTCAGTAGAAGTCTAACACTCCCCTTAGCTCTGCCCAAGATCGGGGGGGGTTATTCGATGATTTTCCACCCAACAAAAAAAAAAAAAAGGCTGCAACTGCGAAATTCCTGATCTAAATATACGAATCAACACTTTTCTCGAACCCAGCCAGGGTTTTTTTATAAAACTGACTGCTGAGCATAATGTCCTAGGTTCGATTCCTAGGCCAGGCAGTCTCATTGGAGTTTTTATCAGGAACTAGCTTATGCTTCGCCCGCGACGTGTTCGATAATTGTCTCACGGGATCATACTACCGGGATAAAAAGTATAATCCTATGTGTTAATCCAGTTTATAAACTATCAGTGTTTTAAATTTCATCCATATCCGTCCAGTAGTTTTTGCGTGAAACAGTAACAAATATCCATCCATCCTCACAAACTTTCGCATTTATAATATTAGTAGGTAGGTTAATGATTTCTCAGAAGTAGCTACGAAGTCTAGATTTGTACCCAGTTGACGGCCATAGGTAGGCTATTTATAGGTAACCAGCAAAATGTGGGTTTCATTTTAGGTATAACTCTGCCTAACATTTCCTTGATTACAGGTGTGATGTGCGACTACTGGAGATCAACAAGTCAATCACAACAATCCCATCAAACGCTCCCACAAACTTCCGCATGAGATTGAATTACGCTGAAACAATTGTCACCCAACCAGGTTACTATGCTAATCACTGGAACTTGAACCGAACCCGCATATTAATCCACGGCGCGTTCAAAGCGGTACGTAATTAAATATCTGACCCGCGTTGCACCCCTCTAATCAATGGGCACCGCTCTAAATATTGACAGATATACCTTGTTAGGGCCATTGTAACAGAAACTTTTTGAAACAGGATTTTCAATTGTTTTAAAACATTTGGCGCAAAGATAGAGAGGCTTATGTAGTCGGGTTCTTCACCAACTCGACACAAGAAACTGAACACACGTGTGTCCAGTTTCTTGTGTCGAGTAGGTGAAGAACCCATGTAGGCAGCAGGGGGTCTAGCTGATGAAGATGATGTTGGGACGAAGACATTTGGAAGTTTATACGAAACATAACATTAGACCTACATTGCCCAAAGAGGAGAAAATGTACCAATAGAAACTCACACTGATGACGAATAAGTGTGAGTTTCTATTGGTACATTTCTACATTTTCTTCTTAGCGTGTCAATGATAAATTGATATAATAGTAGATAAATCCGGCAATGAGTTTAGCACATTCAGTAGCGTGGTCCGATGATTTACAAATAACAGGACAAGCAGGACACGATATCGTGTCCCATCGTTTGTTGCACATTTACACTCCAGGACAATTTTTTTTTTTTTTTTAAACGTTGCCCCACACTAGGAATTTCTCTTGTATCGTGGGTGCGTTCACAAACATTTAAACTCACATACACAAATACCCAGACCCGGAACAACTATCTGTAGGTCATACAAATATTTGTTCCGTGCGGGGATCGAACCCGCGACACGCAGCGCAGCAGTCCATTGCTTGAGCCACTGCGCCAACCGTGCCGTCAATTATATATGAATTTGCCCATTACGATCATTGAAAAAGAGTAGAGCAATTTAAATAACGTCAATAATGAATTAACGGATTCTATATTATACAATCATGCAGAATTCGTTTAGTTTTTAAATGAGTTTAGTCAGACTAACTTTGACCAACCTCGATTAAACTAAAGAATCACAATAAAAGGTGTACCCAACAGAAGACACATAAAAAAAGATAGACAAAGTTTTTATCACCGCTTAACAAACATTGTTGCAGTACACAAAAGTCAAACTACTATCTACTACAAGAAAGTTTTAAACACCCTATCTAGATACCTTGTAGTTGTGGAAATCTTATTTGCAGCTAGAAATGCAGTTTTCGCTGTGGTATCTCCAACATTGGTCCTTCAGGAGGACTCGATACAACCGCAGTGTGCAACAAAGAAACTATGGAATTTACTGGTTTTTGTTTCTTTCTTTCTTTTTTTTTAAAAACGTTGCCCCACACTAGGAATTTCTCCTGTATCGTGGGTACGTTCACAAACATTTAAACTCACATACACAAATACCCAGACCCGAAACAACTATCTGTAGATCATACAAATATTTATGTTTTTTTTATGTGGCTTTTAGATGTAATTTTTTTTTAGTTTGTAGATAAAAATTTTGTAATGAGTTTTAAAGAATCGTAAGGTTTTGTTACAAGATAAATTTGAATTTACTGGTTTATGTGGATTTTAGATGTAATTTTTTTAGATTGTAGATAAGATTTTATTTTTGTCTTTTAAAAATAAAGTTTTGTTGTAACATTAATTTATTTATTAAATAAATAAGTTTGAGAGTTCTGACAACCTGTCTTATATTGATAAGACTGGTCAGACTGGATATTGTATTATCCAGTACTAATTAGGTTGTGGAGGTCAGATAGGCAGTCGCTCCATGTAAAATACTAGTAGGTGCTCAGCTCCATTCGCTTTAGCTTACACAGTTAGACTGGAAGCAGTGGAAGCCGAACCCGACTTATGTAGATGATATTGTATGTGTTTGACGTCATGACCATCGCGTGGTAGGTAGATATTATGATCATCAAACGGTATTCGCTTTAACACGCGCGTAAGTTGGAACCTGCGAAACGGGGCGTTTTTTACCTTCTCTAAAGCCGCGTCCCCACACAGCCGCACGGCTCGGCTTCGCGTGCCGCGCGGCTCTAGTGGGGACGCGGCTTAAATAATGAGATCCTTCAGAGTTTCCTGACACAGGCTACTATTATGATTGTGTCTGTTACTGCTTCTACAACACAGGGGTAAGTCATGTAGCTTTTAAGCATTTTGGTGAAAAACTGTGAGCTTAAAATTTATTTCTGAATAAATGATAATGAAGGTATTTACAATTTTCAGAACCGCATAAAATAATAGGTAATTATTCTTCTTCTTCTAATAAGTAATTATTTTAATTCGAAACTAAAAAACATATCAACCACAAAAATTCTAAGTACGGAATGCGTTTGACAACCAACAACCCTATAAGTTACGCCTATTTCAGAAAAAGCGAGTATTTAGCGCGTCGAGTATAGTAACTAAATATGCTATTTGCACGTTTTAATTCAACTGTTTCAAATGTTTATCGCAGTGTGAATTTTAAACAGATAGATTTGTGTCAATTAGTAGCAGGAAATATTTAGAAATTAGGCCTAATTACCGAGAATAATTTGCCTATTTGAGAATTGATTCTAAGAGTGTGTGCGTGAGTAAATATTGCAATATAATGCAATTTTTAGTAGTAAATAAGTATACCAAAGCTTTAGGTAACAAACTGGTACAATAAGTCGATGCAGCAATCCCAAAAGAAAATGTTGGGATAAAGATGAGCTTGCAAAACGTAGAAAGGGGAAAAGGAGACCTTGGCCTGCAGTGGGACACCACAGGCTTGATCAAACAATATTTTGGTTTTGAATAAAGTGGTATCATGAGCATTCTATAGCATCATTCACTTTCCCTTATCCCGATTTAATTGAGGTGCTGCCTCTTCGTCCATTTTCATAATTTCCCTTATTCAATAGTCCTTCATCATCTGCCCTTGCCGCTTCACTATAACTGCATTTCTACTCGCCTCTCCACTCTCCAAGTCCACACAAGTCCTATCGTTTGGTGTGGTAAAGGTCCTCTGTTTGCGAGGTGTCATTACGGCACGGTGCCAAGAGTCAAAGGCAATGAGCGGAACTAGACGGTGATACCTCATGTTTCCGATAAAACCTTTACGCAACGATGTTTTTGAAGCTTATTAAACTGATATTTAAGCATAAATAACACAAAGCTGTTGTAACAGAAATAGGCAGGGAGTAGAAAGAGTATTTTTGATACATTTTGGAAGTCTTGAGTCAGGAACAGGCTGTTTTTAAGGCATTCCAATACACATAATGTATTTACTGTCTGTAACTTAAGTAGATAGTTATAACAATTTATAATCCCTCAGCTTTCACGTGATGAATCTTCAACAAAGAATAATTTCCCAAATTGCTAGCTTTAACACGGCCCGTATGTACCATTGATCCGCTATTGACACTGACTCAGATAGTTCTATCTAAGCTAACTAAGTTGCGCTAAGTGAGTTACCGTGCTTCAAGGAAACTTCCGATGAAGCGGGTTTAATTTAATTCTGTGTCGCTTCGAGATTGGATGGAACATTCATTGTCCGCATAGGTTGGTGTAGCTACCTGAATAGATATGGGGGCTAGTTGTTTATCGAACTTTGATATGCTTGAAACCACACGGTGTGCCACAAGTAGCAGCTAGCAGCTACTGTGCACGGAGTCTTGGAAAAGATATTCATAGGCCGAACGATGGCTATAGGAGTAGAGGAAGACCAAAGAATCGATTTGTGTGGGTGGTTAGTAAGGATCGATCAGTCACACTGCTGAGATGACTAATAATAGAGAAAAGAATAAGTCAATCTTCTTCTTATCGTGTGGGCAGTAAGGTCTAACGACCCCACACACCCTAGTGTCAGAGTTTCTAAACCGCCGCAAGGGCCTCTGACATGGTTAATAAGTCAATATGCTGAACCAACCACAAATAAATTGGCATAAGACAGGAGAATGATGATGTTGGACAAAATGAGTTTTATCTATTACTTCTACTGACTAAAAACCACCCATATTCCTTCTTAGCCCTTTATGTCGAGGCCGTGGTATCTCTCGCAAACAACCCGCTTTCTTACCCTGCTGCGAGAATAGGCGTGATATTATGTCAAGCAATTTTTGAAAATACATGAAAAAACTCAATGTTTATATTTAAAAAGCAGATATTTTCAAAATGGTAGAAATAAAACCATCCTTAAATTAAATCGATACAAAACTAGTTAACATGGCAATCATGCTTCCAAAACAAAGCCTGTGCTAGACAGGACAAACTACAGACCCGATTAGAATATAGAGGCTCTTAATTTAATATTGTACCTCTAGGGGTCCCTGTAAGCCTGGTAGTGATTAGGTGAGACCGTTGTAAGTACACGATGGTATGGGAGTAAATTACGATAGGATAGATTCGTTTAATGGGATCCTAGGTTGTTGGAATTTATATTGCAATTTTGAAGTACAATGGTCTGTCACTGGTGACATTTTTACTTTGAACAGGTCTAGAGTACTCCTGTCGTGGCTGCGGGTTGTTCGAAAGAGATACCGCGGCCGAGACACAAAGGACTAAGTGCCCTCGCCCACGGCGACTTTTTGTAGCGATGCAGTCGCACGTTTACAAATCGCGCGACAGCATCGCTACAAGCGCGCGTTAGTTTTTTAAGGGAGGGTAAACAGCTAGCGACCGCATCGCGACTGTATCGATGTGAACGCGCGACAGCATCGCTACAAAAAGTCGGCGTGGGCGAGGGCCCTAAGAAGAAACATGGGTGGTTTTCAGTCAGTAGAAGTCTGACACTCCCTACCGCTCTGCCCAGAGCGGGAGGAGCCATGTGATGATTTACCAACCACTCCAAAAAAAAAAAAACAGTACTTTCGTCTGTCACTGGTACTTACTTTGAGCAGGTCTGGAGTACTAAGTACCTTCAATATAATAAGAAGCCTAGAGGCTGTCTATCTTGCTTCCTGTAAGTAGGCTTAAGATATTAGTAAGATTATTTGCACATAATTTACTTAAAGGATGAATGGAATAGAAATTTGTATCATCCTGCTCCCAGTTTTACGCAAAAGTGTAAAGTGAAACTTGAAATGAAATCGCAAGGCTTCCTCTATTAATTAAAAAGGTATTTGAAATTTTATGGAATTGATAATATGATATCAGCTAAAAACTTTGAGAGAGAATGCAAAAAATGTTCGATACAAACCCGTTTTAGAACAAAGTTTATAAAAAGGTAGAAACAGTAAAGCCAAGGTATTTAAATATAAAAACGTTATCTGGCTCGTGCAAAGGGGGTAAGCTGTATAATTGGGTCCCTCGTGGTTCTCATCAACAGATTCATTTGTTCTTCGTGGAAGCCACGGGTTAAGGTAGGACCACAATATAAGAAAGTACAGGTAAACTGTATTAAAGGCATCGTAGTTACAGAACTACGATGCCTTTAATCCACTTTACCTGTCCTTTCTTGTTATTGTGGTTACTGTAGAATTAAGAAAATATATGTAACTGGTCCTAAATAGTATGAAAAAGAGGCTGTAAAGTTCTTAAAATCTTTTTCTGCAGAAAAAGGTTAGTTTTTCTCAACTGTGTTGTGGTCGGCTTCCAGTCTAACCGGATACAACTGAAAACTATCCGACCTTAAGGCGTGTAATGCAGCAGTCTAAAATTCCAAATCATCTATATTAAAAGGAAGATCGCCTCTTACATAAATATTGTGTCTAGGGCTCTGTCGTGACCCCGAAGATGACATCAGTTTTGTTCGTATGTGGTTCCCAGAGATTCTCTGAGTGTTCTTGTGTTTGTGTAGATTATTTATTTTCTTTAATGCTCAAAGGCTAAAAACATGGTGTTTAGTTGCATTATCTGTTATATAATATTTCGGCACATTACTTTGTGTAATTTATTTCATCACCGCTGCTCTCAAAACGGTGAAGGAAAACATCGTGAGGAAACCGGCATGTCTTAGAATAAAAAAAAAAGGTAGCACTCCGGGAGTGCCGGCAGAAGTGAAAACTTCAATATTAACTTTCAAACTCGCGTCAGGGTCACGTGATGCTGATCGAAAAATCTTACGCTTTTTCGATCAGCATCACGTGACCCTGACGCGAGTTTGAAAGTTTTTACCCATACAAAAAAAAGTGCTCAGCGCCGCTAAAGAAGTTTTCACTTCAAAATTCGAAGACATGTGTGACCAATCCGCAGTGGGCCCGCGTGGTAGATTATAGCCCATTCCCTCTCAAAGAGAGGAGGCCTGTGTCCCACCAGTGGGAACATTAATAGGCTGTTGATGGAAAATGGAAAATGGCGGCGGTGATGCGTAATTTTAAGAACTCTAGAATTTCGACAGAGGGTGTGCCCAAACCCTAACCCAGTATGCGTTTAATATGCATTGCTTTGCATCGTCTAAGCGTTCCAGCGTTTATAGTGGAATATATTAAAAGTGTTCTGTAAGTTAAATAACTAACATAGTTAAGATCGCAATTAACTTTGTCGAGGGTAGTCGAATTTTTTGTTTAAAATTTAATTTTTGGCAGAAATTTGTGGTTTTGGCGTGCTGGGCGGTGAAGATAACTTTTAAGCTGTTTGTTTTGAAGGTCAATTTGAAATATGATACTGGTATTTACGAAGCTAGGGATGCACCAATCTGATAATATTAATTTGAAGTTTTCACACAGGAGTAATTTATTGGGTTCATATCACACCAGTGTCTCTGATCTGATTTTATATACAGTACAAGGTCTAACGACCGCTGGTCTATAATTATAAGCCCTGGATTGGAAGAACTGCAAGGTTTTTCCTCAGCAGAGGGACTATGTAGGCTAAGAGCCATAGTAACTAAGGTCTATACTTGTTACTATGAGCTGAACCCACAAAACTGATAATTAAAATATAGTACAAAACAAATAAATCTTTTGTCTATATTCAATCCAATACCAACAAAAACATTTAGCTCCTTCCAATAAAAGCCTCAAATATCAATCCCGGCCAAAAAACATGATTTTCCGAAAAATCTTAAACAAAACAATTTTCTCTTTATTCTAAAGTTGCCTATCTTGAAGACGAACCATTGAACAAATGAATTAAAAATAAAGACAAAAGGCAATGAAAAAATGAAGGCACTTGTTAGAGTGTAGAGAATGGAATATTTTCTTAAAATCGTAACAAAGAAAAGCCAGTTAATTATCCCTCTTTGTTTTGTGTACAATGTTTGGACGGTATCTCGGTATACAGTTGCCAAGGGACCTGAGAATGCTCAATTGCTCACTCACATGTTTTTTTTTTTATTATAATTTCAAGTCTTTTTCTTAGCGTGTGGGCAGCAAGGTCTAAAGAACCTACACACCCTAGTGTCAGAGTCAAACCGCCGCAAGGGCCTCTGACATGGTTTGACGACCGCCATTTAGCGGCCGGGATCACCGACTTTTAAGTGCCTTTCGAAGCACGAAACCATCTTTTTGTCAGACAATCAGGTGATTCAAGCCTGCAATGTCCTAACCAAACTGGAAAAAACTATACATAGTACCTATGCTTCCCGTGGGAATAAAATCCACGACCACCGGGTCACAAGGCAAACGCCTAAACCACTCGACCACGGAGGCAGAGATTTCAAGTCATTCTCATCGTCATATCAGCCCGGAATCACCCACTGCACTTGTAATACGCCTCTCATTTTTTTTTGCCACATGTCCCGATCCTGTGCGTCTGTCATCCAGGTGTTTCCCGCGACTTTGACGATGTTGTCAACCCAACTAACTAATTTCAAGTAATCAATATAAATAAAAAGAGAAGTCCTGACTGACTGACTCATCAACGCCCAGCCCAAACCCTTGGACCTAGAAAGCTGAAATTTTGCACAGAGGTTTCCTTTATAATGTAGACAAGGAATAAGGAAGGATTTTTCGAAATTCAACCCCTATAAGGAAGTTAAATAGGGGATGAAAGTTTGTATGGAAAATCGTCATTTTCACGCGGGCGAAGCCGCTGGCAAAAGCTAGTGTTCAATAAACATCCGTGTAATTAGGTTTTTCCATCACGAATTTCTCAGAAACAACCACGAAGTTTAGGTTAGTGCCCGGTTGATGGCAATAGGCTAGTCCTCTTTTACATGGGACTTAAACATAATTGCCGAAATGTGGGTGTGCTATTAGGTTGACCTCTGCCTTAACCCTTTGGGGACTACAGGCGTTATGTTATGTTACGTCTAATAAAATCTTGCTTTTATTATCAGGAGTACCTATTCTTGTGTCGCCATGACTTGTACTCGAACGTTAATAATGAATTTGTTTCAAATTTCATTTCATGATGAACTGAAATATAATTGATTACAGTGTAGTTCCCAATTCGCTAGTATTTGGCATCGCAGTTTTAGAGAAAATAAAACAAAACTTTTTCTCTATGATTTGGCAACACAGATTTGACACTTCTTTTTCGCGCGTTGAACGCCATCGCAAGTAAAAATGGTTTCTGAAGAAAAACTTATTGGAAAAATGTGGAAATACTCTTGTATAAGTTGGATTGACGACGTCGAAACAAAATACGGAGTCCCGATGGTGTGCCAAACGCAACCTCAGTTTAAATCAACGGCAAAGTGTCGACCGGGACCGGACTTGACCGGAGCCCTTTGCTCGTCATTACTTCGGATAACGAAGGTAAGCTTTTTGTTTTAGGTGCAACTAAGTCAAAAAAAAACGTGGCTGGCTACAGCAATGGTCGAGGATAATATACCGTGTTGGTACGAGATACTTAAACACGAAGATCAACTTTGATACGAGATATCAGCTTTGATGTTTATAACAGATTTCTGTTACCGGCACGAGTTGCCGATGCCGACCAGCCCCACATGTGCTTACAGTACGAAATACTGTTTACCGTGTTATTACGAGTTACCAAACACGAAGATCAACTTTGATACGAGTTATCGACTTTGATGACAAACGGCACGAGCTGCCAATTTGATCTAAACCAGCATGTGCTTATAGTACGAGATACTGTTCAGTGCTATTCTAATGCTGTTGAGAAACCTTACAATATACAGTGTTTACAAACACTACAAGATATCAACTTGAATGTCAGATTTCTATTATATCGGCACGTGATGCCACTTGATCAAAACCAGCATATGCGACAGTACGAGATACTGTGTAGTGCAAGTCAAATGCTATTGAGAAACCTTAAGGGACCAAGTAAGGTATTTTTTCATCATTTTTTGAGAAAAAAATCATTAAATTTATGATTTCCGATTCATAAGGAAATCATAAATGCTCTAGACTCTGATCATTGCGGACAAATGATCACCATTGAAAACAAAAAAATTAAAATGGCTAAAAATGATATCACTGTTAACCCTAAAACTGCAAGACGCTTGGAAACATTTAAATGTAAAATCATAAATAACTTACCATTATTGTCTACTGACAATTCTCATCATCAATATGATAATTTTTTTAATATGTATTGTAAGCTATTTAATTCCACATTCATTCCCAAGACTATCTCGGTAAATTGTAACGTATCTTTCAGTGACTGGGCTACCATTGGTATTCATAAGAGTAGAAAACGACTTTATGAGTTGAACAATGAAAGAGTGTTTGTAAATACTGCCGAATTTAATTTATATGTTAAAAATTACTCAAAACTATTCAAAAAAGTATGTTGTATAGCAAAGTCACATTATTTGAGCTCAAAAATTAAAAACAGCAATAATATTGTTAAAACTACATGGAATATTATTAATAATGAAACGGGAAAGTCTATTAAACGTAATAGTGACTACAGCTTAACTATTAATGATACTGTAATTAAATCAGACTCGGACGTCGCCGCGGCTTTCGAAAGTTTCTTTTCTGACATTCCCGTTTCAACGACGAAATCACTAAACTCGTCACCTACTGTTGCCGAATCTTTGCTAAAGGAAAATGTTAAAGCTTGCGACTCGGAATTTCATTTTGAGTATGTCACAGGTGGAGATATAGTCAAAACCTTTCACACCTTAAATGTTAAGAAGACGGCAGATCTGTGGGGTAATTCTGTAGAAGTTGCCAAGTCTATTATTGAGATTGTGGCACCTACCTTAGCTTCTATTTTTAATAATTGTATTGATTGTGGGGAGTTTCCTGACCTTATGAAAAGTAGTAAAGTTATTCCTTTATTCAAAGCGGGTAGTACTTCAGACCCCACTAATTATAGACCTATTTCAGTGCTGCCTACTTTTAGTAAAGTTTTTGAGAAATTAATACTAGACCAATTGCAAAGATTTTTTAATAAACATAAATTATTACATAGTAAACAGTTCGGTTTTACGAAGGGTTGTTCAACTACTGATGCCGGTGTCGAACTTTTAGGACATATTTACAGTGCATGGGAAGATAAGTGCGATGCCTTGGGCATTTTTTGTGATTTGTCCAAGGCATTTGATTGTGTTCTTCATGACACGTTAATCAGGAAACTCCGCCACTACGGAATCCGGAACGGCGCTCTGGATCTTCTTATCTCATACCTGAGTAATAGGATTCAAAGAGTTGACGTCAACGGGGAAAGATCTCCCGGTTCTATTGTAACAATGGGAGTCCCACAGGGCTCGATTCTTGGTCCTTTCTTGTTTCTTATTTATATTAATGATTTGCCTTACCTCATAAAGGATAACCATGATATAGTGTTATTTGCGGATGACACTTCGCTTTTGTTTAAAGTTAAACGTCAGCAGCTAGTTATTGACGACGTAAATATCGCGATTTCGAAAGTAGTACATTGGTTTAACGCTAATAATTTACTTCTCAATGAAAAGAAAACCAAATGCATTAGGTTTACACTACCTAACGTTAGGCAGCTGAAAACTTGTGTGTTGGTAAAGGGCGAAGAGTTGAATCCTGATGATAGCACGGTGTTCTTGGGCTTAACTTTAGACGCTAAGCTTCAGTGGGGACCTCATATAGATAAATTATCGAAAAAGCTGAGTTCCGCAGCATACGCAGTTAGAAAGATTCGTAACTTAACCGATGTAGAGACAGCCCGATTAGTGTACTTCAGTTATTTTCATAGCGTAATGTCGTACGGCATTTTGTTGTGGGGGAATGCCGCCGACATTCAGACTATCTTTGTTTTGCAGAAGCGGGCGGTTAGATCAATTTATAAATTGAGCCCCCGACACTCACTCAGAGAAAAATTTAAGGAAATTAATGTAATGACTGTTCCTTCTCAGTATATTTATGAAAATCTTATGTATGCTCACAAAAATATAAAGATGTTTAAGAAATATAGTGATATTCACAATGTAAATACTAGAAATAAGCATAAATTTATTGTACCCACAACAAGGCTCAAGAAAATAGGTGGATCATTTAAATGCCAATGTATTCGTTTTTATAACAAACTACCAAGCCACGTTCAAAATTTAAGCCTAAATAAATTCAAATCCTTCATAAAACGAAAACTTTGCCAGAAAGCTTTTTATGCTGTTAAAGATTATATAGAGGACAAAAAAGCTTGGGATTGAACTGCTCCAATCTGAGTTGACATAATACCTATTTTATTTTTACTTTTACAATTTGACATTTTATTTTTCTGTATACAAATTGACATTATTTACTTTTTCAAGTATGATATTATTTTTTTTTTTGATGAATATTTACCTTGTTAAATATTTTTATTTTGTTTTTTTTATTAATTTTGCGTATTTTTGACATGTTTAAATAGTTTGACATTATTATTTAATATGCTTAATATTTAATTATTTTATATTGTGAATGTGAGGATCATGTGGGTCTTTCTTTAATTTTAACGATTGTCTGGCAGTTTGAGTACTATAAGCGACCCACCCAAATGTCCTTTCTTTGGTACTGTTCGTCGTGACGTTGAGCTCCTTGCGTTATAAGTTGAGCTCCACGATAACTGACAAATGCTTGCACTGACTGGACGGGTCCACTCAAATCTGTGTGGTGCTTTCTTCAAAAGACCATCCCAGACACTAATCTGCATAATCTTCATGTATTTTATTATTTTTATATTGTGAATGTGAGGACCGTGTGGGTTTTTATGTAATTTTAACGATTGTCTGGCAGTTTGAGTACTATAAGCGACCCACCCAAATGTCCTTTCTTTGGTATTGTTCGTCGTGACGTTGAGCTCCTTGAGTTATAAGTCGAGCTCCACGATAACTGACAAATGCTTGCACTGACTGGACGGGTCCACTCAAATCTGTGTGGTGCTTTCTTCAAAAGACCATCTCAGACACTAATTTGCATAGTCTTCATGTGTGTATTATACCAAGATTATGTCTGTACCTTGAACATATTGTAAACCCAAACGATTTTAAAAGAGTGTCCATGAAGTTTCTTGCCATTCTTCTCATGAGACCAACGCTTTGGAATGGGCAACTACAGTACAATCACGAGTTATTATGCCTTGTGACTGGGACTGTAGCTTAGTTTATTTAGCTTCAGTAGTTTACTGCCGCACTCGGAGAGCTTCAGTGGTTGCTTGGGACGTCGCTTGGTAAAGGTTTTTGGCAGTTTTGTCATACAAAAGTATGTCAGGCCTTTGCTGGGTGGCGGCTTGAGTAATCGTTGGATATCTCTGAGTGCTGCAGTTAGTTTAATTCGACTATTCAAAAGTGCCTGTAACGGCCTACTTGAAATAAATGCTTTGACATGTCCCTTTCATGTCTCAGTCTTAAAAATAATTTACCTGATTGTGAAATTACACATATGCAGGAAGCTTTTGTTCATAATTGTTCACCTTTTACAATTAAGAGCTATAACACCATGTTGTCATTCAAAGGGAGAATACATCTCAAAAGATTTTCCTTGTTTCAAAACCTGATGGCAAACAGGTTAATTTTAAATCTAAAACCTTTGAACAAGTATGTAAAAGTCAGCACTGCAGTAAGGTTAATTGCTGATCATTAATAAGTGTGTTGCATAGACTTAAGGAAGTCATATTTATGATTTAAAGTTCCTTTGTTTTGAATTCAATGGAACCTTATATGAATTTACAGCATTGCCTTATGGACTATTTGTACTGCACCTAGTTTGTTCATCAAATTGTTAATACCTGTGGTTGTTTATGCAAGAAGTTTAGGCCACTTATTCATAATCTACATTAATGATATTTTATATATTGACCAAGCATATTACAAGGAGTGTTTACAAAACATGAAAACAACAATTAGTGTGTTAAAGTTCATATGCTATTATTAGGGTTCCGTAGTCAACTAGGAACCCTTATTAATTATGACAAAAGTACCCTAGTACCTTGTTAATGTTGTAAACTGGGATTCATGATTAACTCCAAATAATTGTGCCTACCTACCAACCATACCTTTTGAAAAAAAAGAAATACAATGAAGAGTAGGTATGTTAAATTCTAAAATTTAAAATAAGAGAATTTTGCCTTGTTTTTAGGCACATTAGTAGCAGCATGGCCAGCTTTATCATAATATGGCATAGTACATACAAAACAAATGGAAATGGAATACCATTACTGAAATCAAACCATCTTTTTATCAGACAATCAATCAATTATTTTATTAATTATGATGCATCCATGACATTACCTATGGTTTACTTTTTCAATGGTCATCATCATCATCATTTCAGACGAAAGACGTCCACTGCTGGACATAGGCCTCCCCTAAGCCCCCCTCGCCACATTGACCATGACCAATAATTGACCGTTGACTTTCAATGGAGAAGGAATATAATTATGTTATTCCTCCACCAATGACACCATGCTTATCAGCAAAACTTAGAAGCATAGCAGTGAAGAAAATTTGATTTACAAGTTTATACAGACCTGACAGGTTGGGATACTCATTGCTATGGTGAAAATGTTGGAGGCCTGTGGTCACAATCAGAGCAAATATATCACATAAACCAGGTTAAGGGCAATATTTTCTGGTTTAAAATGCTTTGTAAATTCAAAAAATAATTGTGATATTCTTCTTCGGATTGACAACGCTACTGCCATTGCTTGCATTAACAAGATGGGTAGTGTTCAATGTCTAACCTAAATGATGGTAGTAGAAGGATATGGGTTTGGTGTGAAGCTAGGTGTATTAATCTCCAAGCATCTTACATAAAATCTAAATATAACTTGTCAGATGAGGAACCAAGGCATACTAACATTGCCACAGAGTTGGAATTATCAATTATGATTTATTAGCCTTACATAAAATCTAAATATAACTTGTCATATGAGGAATCAAGGCATACTAACATTGCCACAGAGTGGGAATTATCAATTATGATTTACTAGCTATCGGAGTTAATTCAAATTGTAAAGCATATGTGTCATGAACTTGATATAGAGACCCATATGCATTTCAGATAGATGCCTTCTCATTTAAATAGAGCTCCTATTTTTTTTATACACATTCATACCATTGACATTAATTACGAATTGTCTTCAAAAATTAAAAAAAGGGGGGGGGGGCAAGGAAATATGAGTAGGTGTAGGTACCCACCGTGGACTTGTCAGATATCCTTTGGTAAAAATGACGATGGTTATAAAACCAATCATATTCTATTCTAATAATAATTTATTACAATCTCCTTTCAGTACCAAACACCCATAAAGCAACCAGCTTACTCCGGCAGCGACCATCTTTTGCAAAATGCATTCACTTAAAGAGTTGGTACTTATTCTGCCAAAATCACAGTGTGATTCAATACCAGATCTAATACAATACCTCACTGAAATACATTATACATAAACCAAAATAATGTTGGCTACAGCTTGTTACATTAGGCTAGATCAATACTTTCGCTTCTCTGTTAAATGAATGAATTGACAGGGATGATCACATCAAGCGTTTTCTCATGGGTCTTTAAAGAATTCAACCCGCTTTATACAAGTATGGGAATACTTGTGATCCTACAATAGTAGTGTAGTAGTAATCACTGTCTAATTGGGGATAATCTGAATTTTAATTTAAAAAATTAAGTAAAAAGCTTGTCACCTTATTAGCTCTTGCTACTGCTCAAAGAGTGCAGACTCTATCAGTTATTAAAAGACAATATGTCCATGTCACAAGACATAATACATTATGTACATTACTATTCTTATAAAAATATCACTGTCATCAAAAACTGAAACCTGCTTTCCTTTTATAACAGGCATCCAAACAAACAATTAGTAGAAGAATTAAATTATTAATGAAGGGAAGTGGGATTGACTGATATATTATGTACCACACATAACACACTTTATGCAGACACATATTTTGCTAAACAGGCAGGGGTGTCATTAGATGTCATTAGGAAAACTATTGGCTAGCCAGATAGTTCTATTACATTGACAAGGTTTATGATGTATCAGTGAATGTTAATGGTTTATGTCTGTTTGACGGCACGGTTGGCGCAGTGGCTAAGCGGTTGGACTGCTGAGCTGCGTGTCGCGGGTTCGATTCCCGCACGGAACAAATATTTGTATGACCTGCAGATAGTTGTTTCGGGTCTGGGTATTTGTGTATGTGACTTTATATGTTTGTGCACGCACCCACGATACAGGGAAAATCCCTAGTGTGGGGCAAATACCGTCTTAAATACCAACTTGAAGATGTAAATCATATTTACATTCCTTTATTTATCTTTACACAAACTTAATAAGTTTAATTTAAACATTCAGTTTTAAGTTTTATTCAAACATTCCTTATTATTAATGATTATTTATTTTATTTGTACACTGTCATTAATAGTGTTTTAATTTAGTAATATGGCATTATTAGCTATACATACTTATAGCATTTATTGTTTCATATTGTATCTGATTATGAGACAGGACTGATAGTATTTTATTATCATGAAAATACTAGTAGCCAATTATCATTGGTTTGTCTTTAATGACGCCCTAGTTATGTAAGCCACATAATGGCTATTTTGTCTTTTTACACATACATACTTATTATATAATACCTTAAGATTGATGATTATGAATCATACCTACCTAAGATATACAAGCATAGGTTGACTATATTGGTCTCAAATAAATTTGATTCATGTAACAATAAGATTGATTTGGTAAGTCTTGTATATTTCCAAAAGAGTGGCCCATGTCGACTTAGACTCTAAACAGCTACACTGTAATCAATTATATTTCAGTTCATCATGAAATGAAATTGATTAATCAGACGAACTTACCTTAAGTGAAGTCCGATTACAATTTCATGAAGGATGAACTGAAATATAATTACCCACCCAACCCATCCTTTTTAGGATTAGTCCCTTGTCGAATGGGCTAATAGAGCAACGCTATCTCTAAAGAGTGTCAAATCTGTGTTGCCAAATCATAGAGAAAAAGTTTTGTTTTATTTTCTCTAAAACTGCGATGCCAAATACTAGCGAATTGGGAACTACACTGTAATCAATTATATTTCAGTTCATCCTTCATGAAATTGTAATCGGACTTCACTTAAGGTAAGATCGTCTGATTAATCAATTAATCTCATCGTTTTACACGAAACCTCTTAGCAATTGGCTCGTTGTCTGGGTTAGATGATTTATATCCAATACGGAACCCTATTACAAGGAACCTTGTAACCGTTTCAATATGGAAATTGAATAATTTGTCAAGTTTATCGCTATTCAACCAAAATCTACTTGGTTTTGAAAATGGCTCTTGGGAATTGGTCTTATTGATTATTTCACAAATGTGGTACGTGAGCCAGCTTAAAATATACCTGTCCAGGATATAATTATGGCTTTGCCTGCTTGGTCGTTAAACAGGCAAAGTCAGAAGCATAGAAACAGGGGAAATTATTTTCCAAATTCTTTAAAAACATAAATAAAGACTAATTATTGAGAACCTCCTCATTTTTGGAAGTCGGTAGATAATAACATCAGGATTCATTAGAAAGTATACAAACTCGCAGACGAGCTGGCTAAGTTTATAAAAGGTGTAAAAGAAACTAAGATCGCTGTCTTAATGGAGGAATTTAAAAAATAACTTCACAAAATTCTTAGCTAAGATACTGAGAACTTTGTTTTATTACGAGCTACGGTTCTTTAGTTACATAATTATATTGATTTTTGGTCCGAAGATAGTTTTGCAAAGGGATCTAAATAAGGGCAATTTGCATTTATTGCATTGCATCTGCATAAAGGCCCGCCTTGTTAGCCCGTAGTCGCAAGCACGACTGCTGAGCAAGAGGACCTGGCTTCGATTCCCGGGTCGGCCAACGTTTTATTTTACTCGGGATTTTCTCAGTAATAGCCACAGAGTCTGAATCTGTACCCAGTCGATGGCAATAGGGTCGCTCCCTATTATTGTGTAGTAAGATACTCCTTGATATGATTGGTTGACAGACTTTCAGACCACCTGAAATATCAAAGATCTTCAATTTGACAGCTGGTACCAACATCTTGACGTATTTTCCGAAACTCGGAGGAAATAACTGCAATTAATGACATCCACTATTAATTCTAAGTTCACCTTTTTCACAAAACGTATCAATAAATACCAATATCCTTTAAAGCCTTTCTTACTAAACAAAACCCAATCAATTTAACTTCACCCAGGATTCTAGTGTCAAGCTTGTTTTCTCCTTCGCCTAACTTGGATGAGCCGATAAACAGTCAAGGCTTTGGTAAATCTCCATCTAGGATAGTGTTGGAACCACAGAAATAGATTTATCTAGATAACGCACGTCTAAATCAAAAGGATTGGGCCTGAACAGCCAAAGATAGACAAATAGAAAGAAGCAGCGGGATAGTTGATGAAGTTTCATGCCATTCTTCTCATGAGACCAACGCTTTGGAATTGGCAACTACAGTACACTCACGAGTTATTATGCCTTGTGACTGGGACTGTAGCTTAGTTTATTTAGCTTCAGTAGTTCAGTAGTTTACTGCCGCACTCGGAGAGCTTCAGTAGTTGCTTGGGCCGTCGCTTGGTAAGGGCTTTTGGCTGTTTTGTCTTACAAAACTATGTCAGGCCTTTGCTGGGTGGCGGCTTGAGTAATCGTTGGATATCTCTGAGTGCCGCAGTTAGTTTAATTCGACTATTCAAAAGTGCCTGTTACTGGCCTACTTGAAATAAATATTTTGGACTTTTTGACTTTTGATACATTGGGCTTGTAATAAATAATCATAATAACAAAAAAATGTGGACGAGGCAAAAGGAGTATGTAAGGATCGCAGCAGGTGGCGTTCTGTGATTTCTGCCTACCCCCCATGGAAAAAGGGCGTGAGTTTATGTATGTATGTATGTAATAAGAGCGCAGGTCGCATTGCGCGACACGCCAGCATTAATGATCTTATCCGACAATTCTCAATATATTTATGAAAATCTTTTGTATGCTCACAAAAATATTAAGCTTTTTAAGAAATATAGTGATATTCACAATATAAATACAAGAAATAAACATAAATTTATTGTACCCACAACAAGGCTCAAGAAAATAGGTGGATCATTTAGATGCCAATGTATTCGCTTTTATAATAAACTTCCAAGCGACATTCAAAATTTAAGCATTAATAAATTCAAATCTTTTATAAAACGTAAACTTTGCCAGAAAGCCTTTTATGCTGTTAAAGATTATATAGAGGACAAAAAAGCTTGGGATTGAGCTGCTCCAATTTGAATTGAGGGTGAATTGATTTTATATCTTTTTATTAATTATACCTTTTTATTTTTATTTTTTACACTTTGACATATTAGTTACATATTTATACATTATTTACAATCC
This sequence comes from Diarsia dahlii, assembly GCA_949775195.1. Classification (NCBI taxonomy): domain Eukaryota; kingdom Metazoa; phylum Arthropoda; class Insecta; order Lepidoptera; family Noctuidae; genus Diarsia; species Diarsia dahlii. Next base: position 18,764,925 of record OX459211.1, read on the forward strand.
TTTTACAATTTGACATTTTATGATTTTTCTTTATACACAATGACATTATTTACTTTTTTAAGTATGATATTATTTTTTTGCTAATTTGATCAATATTTACTTGTTAAATATTTTATTTTTCATTTAGTTTTGTGTATAATGACATTTATTAAATTGACATGATTATTTAATATGACAAATATTTTATTATTTTTATATTGTGAATGTGAGGTCCATGTGGGTCTTTCTCTAATTTTAACTATTGTCTGGCAGTTTGAGTACTATAAGCGACCCACCCAAATGTCCTTTCTTTGGTATTGTTCGTCGTGACGTTGAGCTCCTTGAGTTATAAGTCGAGCTCCACGATAACTGACAAATGCTTGCACTGACTGGACGGGTCCACTAAAATCTGTGTGGTGCTTTATTCAAAAGACCATCTCAGACACTAATCTGCATGATCTTCATGTATTTTATTATTTTCATATTGTGAACGTGAGGACCGTGTGAGTTTTTATTTAATTTTAACGATTGTTTGGCAGTTTGAGTACTTTAAGCGACCCACCCAAATGTCCTTTCTTTGGTATTGTTCGTCGTGACGTTGATCTCCTTGAGTTATAAGTCGAGCTCCACGATAACTGACAAATGCTTGCACTGACTGGACGGGTCCACTCAAATCTGTGTGGTGCTTTCTTCAAAAGACCATCTCAAACACTAATCTGCATAGTCTTCATGTGTGTATTATACCAAGATTATGTTTGTACCTTGAACATATTGTAAACCCAAACGATTTTAAAAGAGTGTCCATGAAGTTTCTTGCCATTCTTCTCATGAGACCAACGCTTTGGAATTGGCAACTACAGTACTGTAGTTGCCAATTCCTAAGCGTTAGCGTAATAACTCGTGAGTGTACACTCACGAGTTATTATGCCTTGTGACTGGGACTGTAGCTTAGTTTATTTAGCTTCATTAGTTTACTGCCGCACTCGGAGAGCTTCAGTGGTTGCTTGGGCCGTCGCTTGGTAAGGGCTTTTGGCGGTTTTGTCATACAAAACTATGTCAGGCCTTTGCTGGGTGGCGGCTTGAGTAATCGTTGGATATCTCTGAGTGCTGCAGTTAGTTTAATTCGACTATTCAAAAGTGCCTGTTACTGGCCTACTTGAAATAAATATTTTTGACTTTGACTTTGACTTTGACGTGCTCTGGCTACCGCCGGTGTGCCAGCTATTTTGGAGCCCAATGGGTTGGCACGCGTCGATGGGAAGAGACCAGATGGCATGACCATAATGCCTTCTTCCTAGCACGGTGAGCTGTGCTGGGGCGGCTGCTGCCGGTGCTGAAAACCTCAAACGGCGCAAATACAATAACTTAATTGGTAGTTATGTGTTTGAGCCGTTTGGGGTTGAAACACTGGGGCCATGGGGTCCGAGTGCCCACTTAATTTATCAGGAAATTGCCAAGCGTTTGGTCGACTCTTCACGTGACCGGAGGGCTGGAATATTTTTTGGGCAAAGAATCAGCATTGCCATCCAACGTGGCAATGCTGCCAGCCTTCTGGGCACTTTTCCTGTTGACAGCGGTGTGGACGAATTTTTTGACGCCCTGTAATTACTCCCCTTTTTGATACTTGTATATATTTTATTATTATCTTAGTTCTGTAAATAGTAGTTTTTAAATGTTGTAAATAAAATTGACTAATATCTGTAATAACATATTAGGTATGTATGGCGATCCGTGGGCAAACAAACAGTGTCATTTTTTGACTGCCTACTATGACATCATAAGTACTACTTAGTTACTTTACTTTAGTCGGAGTGATGCAGTGCTAGCCGTAGATGCCCCAGTGAGTCGGGGTGATGCTGCGTATGCTCCAGTGAGTCGGAGTGTGCAGTGCTGCGTAGTGGCTGGTTGCTGCGTCGACCAGGAGAGAAGGGCGTCTCTGCTTGCTGACCGGCCGAAGTGCAGTGTGCTGTGCCAAAGTCGCTGATGAGGCTGGGGGTGATGTCCAGGAATGCGCTTCCGCTGCATGCTGGTGGACAGGATACCCCATGAAGCCGTGGCTGCTGGCTGACGGTATGACTCGCTGCTCGAAGGCGAAGGGGAAGTGATGACGACGTATGAAGTGCTTGCACGAAGGCTGCGCTGACGTTCATGCTCGGGGTCACCAGTTTGGGGGGTATGAGGAACAGGGTGTAAAGTTCCTCATCCCCCGTTGAAAAGGGAGGATCCTCCGAACGGACGGGTGTTGCGTCCGGTGGGCTAACTGCCCGACATATGTAAGTCGGGAACTCCTATACAGGCTTATGTCGCGGATAATGTTGATAGCGCGATGTAGGAACTTCTGTCGATCGTTTGTTAGTACGCAGGTGTTGCGATAGATGTCGCTAGTCGCCACACTATAATAATAGTTTACGTTTTTGTTTTCTAGAATTAAGTTCTTCTTGAGTTGAAACGTTGTTGTTTCAAACAAAAAAAATTGCTAGCGATAGTAACCACGTTAAACATAAAATGCCCGGGTACGCGAAGTATGTGCTCTTGCGTTACCTATCTAGGAATATCTATATCTGTGGTCCAAACTATAAATTATTGACTCGGACGATTAGATTGGGTTGTTTGTTCAATAACCGTTGCTAGTGGTAACTGAAAATAACTTGAATTGACAGATTTCTTGAATTACTGATGATAACTTCTTTAAATACTTCTCTTTCTGTTGCATGGTAATAATTGCAGGGTCAGACTCTAAAAACTGAATTAGTTTCTTAAAATTAAAACATTACAACAAAACCTCTTGTTCAAGCCAATATTGCAGCAATAAGAACGATATTTTATCCTAAGATTTTGTAAAAAGTGCGATAGGGTATCGTACATTTTTTGTTGAAAAATCTAGATAGTAAGATATTATGGCAAAAAGTTTTAATGGCACATAATTTGGTCCCCGCTGTCATTTGTAGAACTTACGCCCAAATACTCAAACGTCACTCAATTTTAAGTTGAACTTAAATCTCGTGCTGTCTTTGTTACTTTAACGCAGAGTGACAGAGATAGCAGGAGTTTTGAGGGTTACTTATAATTGAGTGACGTTTGAGTATTTGGGCGTTAGACTATAGTAAGAGTTCAATGCCCCGAAAGTCTGAAAACCTATCTTACCAAGGGGACTGGAAGGCGACCCCAATATAGTTGTGAAATGGCTAGGCAGATGATGGTGTCATATTATTACAAATTGTTGTTAATAGAAACTAAACTTACACCGTTCATTATCATCATCATTAATTAAGCCAAAAGACGTCCACTGCTCGACAAGGACATAGGCCTGCCCCAAGTGTCGCCATATTGACCGGTCCCATGCGTCTCGCATCCAACGGGTCCCCGCAACCAGGTCATCGGTCCACCTAGAGGGAGGCCTGCAACGCACTCGCAACTTAGTGCATGTTTACGTACAGGTGGGGCGTCGCGAGGGGCGTCGCGCGGCGCGTGCTGCTTTTTGAATTCAAACACATGGCGATGTATGAAAAAGTTAACGATTTCAAACGTCGATTTTACGAGAAGTGATTTTTTGCTCGTTAGTTTAAAATGCAGCGTTTGTTGCGGTGGACCCGTCTCTCAGTAAATTAATAAAAAAGCACGAGACGAGCCTATTGCACGCACCGCGTGACGCCCCGCGTCTCCGTAAACGAGCCCTTTACACCGTTACTTACGGCATAATAATATATCTTTCGTGATTATAAATAAAATTATTCTGAACTCCCGATATTTCGACGCTGTTGCAAGCGCGATCTTGGGAATTATCCCGTAAGTGACTCTGTAAGTTTAGTTTACAAGCCGTGAAAACTTAAAACTATGTTAAAATCACACGTTACCACAAAACCAAAACTAAAGGTGATCTCATACAAAGTTAACTTGTTCGCTTACTTCCACCGTTAGTGAAACACGGTAGTGAACGGCCTGTATAATAACTTTAAATATTTTCATGATTGTTAAGTGGGTTACAACCGGCTAGGTTGTTATTTCTCAGTAACACGTGAAAAAAGAAAAAAGTATTTTGAACTTTAGCTTTTATGAAAACACGTCTGTTCAAACGTGCTTTCATTTAGACTGGTTTTACGGGTTTTGGTAAGTTCAGGTTTGTTTTACTGCAGAGAAGTATAATTATACGAACTAGGTAGTGCCCGCGGTTTTGTCTTGTGCCAAATTCATAGAAATCTGTTTAGCCGTTGAGGTGTGAAAAAGTAAGATACAGACAGGTACTCTTTAATTTATTACAACAAATTTTATGAAATAAGCCTTTAGAAGGGTCTTTTTTTATACTTTTGCCTGCGACCACTAAACCAAAGCGGCATCTCTTTGGTTTAGTGGTTGCAGGCACGACTGCTGAGTATGAAGTCCTAGGTTCGATACCTGGGTCGGACAAAGTAGTTGGCTTTACCATTTGTCAGTGGCAGCCGCGGCGTCTGTATTTGTGCCAGGCAATAGGCTCGCCCCCTATGATAAATGATGTTTATTGTGTAAAGAAGTTTTTACTAAAGCTGGGGCTAGTACTCTAGCCCTTTAATTCGCAGTGTTGAACCTGAACGACATAGTAAACAAAAAAATCTGGTTCATTTTCTACTGATAAGTTTTTGTTTTTTTTTTAATCAAAATGTAGCAAAAATGATTTGCAACCTAAAAATAATATAACTGTCAATTCGCGCAAATTTTTTCTCTCTTTTTTTACCAAGATGTCATGGAGGTGAACTGTCATGCGCGGATCTAAGGTTAATAATTTTCGATTTTGGACATTTGCATTTAGTTAATGGGTATTAATCATGAAAAATTTCTGAAGAAATATCGCCTTTATTGATTAATGTAAAAATCATCTCATTTAAACCATGAATATTCAACCTATGAGGCTGTGAAATCTTATGTTGTTTGTGACCAACACTGCGGAGCTCTCAGAAAATTACCGAACTTTCTGTATGTTGTACAGAAACAACGCTGCTCTCTTGCTTGTCAAGTACTGCATATATTTTATGTCGGTTCTTACAATGAAAATCGACCGCAAGAGTAACTTCCTTTCATGCTAAATTTAGTATCATCAATCCTCTCCCTTTTGACTAATTCACCAGCAAGTACAACTCATTCAAAGAGAAAGGTAACCACAGTACATAAGCATCTGACAAAACGGGTGAAGAAGTTTGGTCGAAAACCCCTAAACTTCAAATTCAAAAAAGGCAAATTTCACTACACAGCAATAGTAGAATTATCACAATGTAATCTGCCTTTTGATGTAGGCCTGAAACACCCTCTTGAATACTTCCAGCGTTTTTTCTCCCACCGTAGAAACGGGTTTTGTTGGCGGAAAGATTCGTCAAAATGACAGATTTTAGAAAGATTTCATGTCGATTTGAATTATTGAAAAGCTTTATTTATCCTTGGTAGAATAGAGATAGAATCGCCATGTTACGCGGGCAGTAAGTAAGCGCCAGTATCTAACCAAGAAGCAAAAGAAATGGGGATTTAAGTTATTTATACGAGCAGGAGTCTCTGGATTAATAAATACTGCTTCCCATATGCTGGTGAAGATACATCCAGAAACCTCTGTTTTACGGACTACGTAAATAGCTTAGGTCTTGGAGCTGAAGTTGTCATAGCTCTATGCAAGACTTCACGGGATTAACCAGTATAATAATAGTCCTCCTGAAGTCCATTTTCGGTCAACACGGCCAATCTTAGCGGAGATTGACAATCGGTGCGGGAGATATTATAGTTAGTTTAGTTAAGTGTGTGGTAGGTACAGGTGCACTCTTTGTTTCTTTTTCCTCTCATAGTCCGATGGGACGGCAATCCGACATGACAGGCGATAGATCAGGCGCGATCAGGCCAACCAAACCACCAACTTCCAAACTCCGGCCTACTACTTGGTTTCTAATGAAAACCCAATAGTTATTTTGGCCCGACCCAGGAATCGAACCAAAGACCCCACGCTCAGCAGTCGCGCTTTGCAACCGTGAGACCAACGGGGCAGTCTAGCAAAAGGGGCAGAAAACCAGTATACCATGCAGTGTAAATTGGTAGATCGTGGTTGTTGGAAAATAAAAATTGTTACTATCATTACGATGTCAACGTCTACATGACGATAATTATATTTCAAAGAAAGATGATTTTGTGTGTTGTTTTGAACAGTAAACTTTGTTTCTTCACACATTATTTTTAATTTGATTGTAAATTTTACTGTCCACTCAAGCCGCAATGTTGGTAGTGTACAACATATATTCTGCCATTTACTCTTTAGAGTGTTTCGCAACGTTGTACCTCAACAACATATGTTTTCTCAAAAAGTATATAAGTTATATTTTTTTAAATATTTTTATAAAGCCATTTAGACTATAATTAAACCCCCCAAAAAGAAAAAAGAATGAAATTGCAACATTTTTTCACCTGCGAACTAAAGGGCTAGATGGGGCCCGTGTTTTGTTGCTGAATACTCTGAAAAGAAATAGCCGAAACAAACTCAGAGCTTTCTTTTAAGGTCCAGACATAATCTTGGTATAGGTACTCACATGAGAAATATACAGATTAGTGTATGAAAAAGTCTTTTGAAAGAAAGCACGACACAGATTTGAGCGGACCTGTTCAGTAAGTGTAAGCTTTTCAGGTTTCGTGTAGCTCGGCTTATAACTGAAGAAGGTCACGTCACGACGAACAAAACCAAAGAACAGACGTTTGGGTAGGTCGATTATAGTACCTACATAAATGGGACTTACAAAAACAATTGGTGAAATATGTGAGAACTAATAGATACACCTCTTCCTAATCCTTTGAGAATTAAAAAAAAAACAACTTGCCACACTCGACTCAGTAGAGCGTAGAGCCAGGAGGCTAATTGGTGACGCTAAGCTGGTTGCCAAGCTACATAGTCTGGCCCACCGCCGCAAAGTTGCATGTCTGTCGGTCTTCTACAGACTGTACTTCGGAGAGTGTGCGCAAGAGCTCCACGAGCCTTATTCCACCATCGCCCTTCTTCCATCGAGAGACTAGACGTACTGCGGGTCATCACCCATACCTTATCGATGTTCCACACATTCGTACGAAGCGTTTTGCTAAGTCTTTCATTATTCGTACAGCCAAGGAGTGGAACACCCTGCCTGCGTCGGTTTTCCCGAGTTTATATAACCCCAATCTATTTAAGTCGCGAGTAAATAGGCTTCTTCTGGGTAAACTCGTTCCATCGTCGACCTCATCTCTGCCCTTAGGGCAAGATTGAAGTCAAGAGTATAATACCAAAGAGATTCAAAGCATTCGGTCTGACAACAAAACAATTAATGCCTCAATTCCCCAAGGAACTGTAATTGGATGCCTCCTCTTTCTTATCTACATTAATGACCTCCCGAGAACCATAGCAGGGCCATGCGTCTTGTTTGCTGATGATATTTCATTTCTTACTTCATGCAGGGACAATGTTGGATTGAACGAGGACCTAACAGACACACTAAATAAATCAATAACTTGGATGAAAGACCATAATCTAGAAATAAACTTCTCCAAGACTAGAATTATACCATTCCACCCCCGTCAAAAAACCCCATTAGACATCAACTTCACTTATAATGGCACATCAATAGAAGTCGTTCATGAATTTACCCTACTTGGCCTGTCTATAGATACGAACATTAACTGGAAATCGCACATCCAAAAGATAAAATCAAAATTGTCTAAATTTGCATACGCCCTTAGTGAAGTGAAAAAGACCACTAACCTTAAAACCGCACTAGTCACCTATTATGCCTACGCACATGCGTGGCTCAGTTACGGCGTGATTTTGTGGGGAAACAGCACGGATGCACCAAGACTATTCACCCTCCAAAAAAGACTCGTAAGAATATTGGTAAATATAGAAGACACTGACAGCTGCAGACCCCATTTTCAAGATCAAAAAATACTGACCCTCCCCTGCCTATACATTTTGGAGATATGTAAATTCGTGCGAAACTACCCACACCTGTACACGACAAGGGAGGACATACAGTCGAAATTTACACTGCGCCATAAAAATAGGTTAAACATACCAAGCTCTAAACTAAAAATGCACTCAACGAGTGCCTTTGTGATGTCAATCAAAATATATAATAAATTACCTGATAAAATTAGAGACATAGAAAAGAATAATATATTCATAAATAAATTAAAACAATTTCTATTAATTAAATGCTATTATAATCTCAATGAATACTTTAATGATAAATTTTAAATTAGATAAATAAATATTTTAATAGATAATTAGATTGCAATATAAATAATACATTTAGGATAATTCTATATTTATGTAGTTATAGTCAAATAAAAGCCCTCTTCCTCTCTCCTACTATTGCAGTGCCCGACAGGGTCCACAATGATCATAACTTTGTAAAACCTACCATCTAAGTAAACTTGTGGAAGCAATAAATGTATTGAGTATTGAGTATTGAAAGTAAGCCCATATAAAAAAAAAATAATTACAGGCGTGATATTGTCTTATGTTTTTAAAATGTCCCAAATGTCAGGTGTCGAATCAGTGGCTACCATCCATCCCACACTCAAATAGCAAAACAAAAGCCCGCTATCACTCACCCAACCTATTAACCCAATATTTTCTTTATCAACCCTTAACCCTATCTTCCCTCAACCAAGATGCCTATTCTATAAACAAAGACGCCCTTTTTAGGGTTCCGTACCTTAAAAGGAAAAAACAGAATCCTTATAGCATCACTCGTGTGTCTGTCAGTCTGTCAGTCCGACCATTCTCCCTCCCCTTATCTCCGAAACTACTGAGCCTAAAATTTTCAAAAAAATACAGAAGTTAGTTCAACACTTATAGATTACAGGAAAACTAATAAGAAGTCAATGGTGCTAAAATAATCATGCAATCAATGCATCATGGGGTGGTGCTCCGAAATCAAACATTCTAAAATTGGAAAGAGCCCAGAGGGTGGTAATTAAGGTGGCCTGCTGTCTGCCATACTTACATCCTACTGTGGAATTGTACAAACAATTTAAAGTTCTGACAGTGAGACAGCTCTTTATCCTATATATTGTGCTTAAGCAGCATGTTTCTATAGTTTTTGATCCCCTTTCTATGTCAGGTAAACGTAGAAAACATGCTGTTTGCTCTACGGCTAAAGGTTTAAAAACGAGTTTCTCACAAAGATTTTATACTTACTTAGGTTCACATCTGTATAATAGGATCAATGAGAACACCACAATTTATCACCTGACAAGAAAGGCTTGTAAAAACGCTACAATGGAATGGCTCCTTAGGTTGGATTATGCATCTACTGAGGAATTACTTTCCCATCCTAAATGATTCCCACTGGTTTCCTCCTCTACTTCGAACTATTTTATTTGTTATTCCTTGTTTTACCATTGTTTTTATTAATTTTTTGTCTTAATGCATTCGCTTCACTTTTTAATTATGTGATTTAAATGAGTTTATCTTAAGATTATAACCAGACTGTGCTAATTACCGTGTGGTGGGACCCTGGTGATCTGCTATACAGGTTTTCCTAGTGCGGACACCAGTCTCTCACAAACTTTTCTGTGTTATGTAATTTTAATGGTGCTAAAATAACATGAAAAATCTCTCAATAATTATCTACTACAAAGGTACGGAACCCTTCATGTACAAGTCCGACTTGTTATAGAATACAGTAGCCAATCTATCCCACCTACTTGGATCCCTCATTTGACGTCATTTCCTACCGCCCCCCTCCCACCACTCCTGCCCCCCCGGTAGCGTGTTCAGGATGAATAAAACATGATGTCACGTGGGATGAGACTGACAAATGATATTCCGTTAAGGTTCTAAGGATTGGTGTTTGTGTGAAAGATTGTTGTATGGGATTGAATTTGTGGTTAATGATTGGAGTTCGATTTAGGTTTTATCTTCGGGGTTTTTCAAATTATTTATGAGTACTTCTAGCGGCACCACATTTTTCTCGGCTTCATTTCGAGGAGATCTTCCGAATCCCAAACGACCCCATCACTACGACACCTGCTGCCAGCTTGCCCGCACAAAGCCTCGACATTGACGTGTCTCCCCCCACTGAGGGGGAAGTAGTGAAAGCCATCCGATCACTCAAAAATGGCAAAGCCCCAGGAGTCGACCTCATCACGGCAGAAATGCTGAGAGCGGACGTGCCTACAGCCGCAAACGCGCTGACACCCCTCTTGCGGAACATCTGGTCAGCCGAAGAGTTACCCGACGACTGGAATAAGGGCCTTCTCATCACCGTGCCTAAGAAAGGAGACCTCAGTGAATGTGGCAATTGGAGAGGCATTACCTTGCTCTCGATCCCGTCTAAGGTGCTGTGCAAGATTATCCTAGACAGATTATCGAGGGCCGTTGAACCTCTTCTTCGCAAAGAACAAGCTGGTTTCCGACCCAACCGATCGTGTACGGACCAGATCAATACCTTGCGCATAATCCTCGAACAGGCATCAGAATGGCAGAGGGAAATGTATTTGACCTTCGTAGACTTCGAAAAAGCCTTCGATACGCTGAGCTGGTGTTGCATCTGGGACCGATTGCGAAAAATTGGGGTCCCCGAGAAAATTACCAACATGATCAAAGCCATCTACGGGAAGTACTCCTGTAGAGTGACACACGACGGCCTCGTCTCGGAGGACATACCGGTACATGCGGGCGTACGACAGGGGTGTCTACTCTCACCTCTCCTATTTCTTGTTGTTCTCGATGGCATCATGAGCAATGCAGTATCTAACAAGCGTCGCGGCATAGAGTGGGGACTATCCAACGTCTTGGAAGACCTGGATTATGCCGATGACCTATGCCTGCTGAGTCACACAAGAACCGACATGCAAGCTAAGCTGGATGACCTACAACGAGAGGCAAAGGAGATGGGACTGAAAATCAACACCCGGAAGACCCAGGAAATGAGGCGAGGGGCGACAAGCTCTTTGCCGCTGCACATTGGTACAGAGGCGGTGGAAAGGGTCCACAAATTCACATACCTCGGTAGCGTAGTGTCGGAAACTGGAGGGACCGAAGAGGACATCGCTTCGAGAATCGCCAGGGCAAAAGCAACCTTCGCACAGCTGCGCCCTGTATGGCAATCACGGAAGCTGACTAGGAGAGTTAAGCTCAAGATATTCCGGTCGAACGTGAAAACCATGTTGCTGTACGGATGTGAGACGTGGAAGGTGGCTAAGGACATCTCGCACCGGCTCCAGGTCTTCATCAACCGCTGTCTTCGCCGTATTCTTGGTGTTTACTGGCCCGAGAAAATCTCCAATGTAGAGCTGTGGGAACGCTGCGATGAGACCCCGATCGACCAGCAGATCAAACGCCGCAAGTGGAAATGGATCGGCCACACGCTCCGAAGGGACCCTAATCACATACCGAGGCAAGCCCTAGACTGGAATCCCCAAGGAAAGCGTAAGCGTGGCCGCCCAAAGCAAACCTGGCGGCGGACGATCATCGCAGAGGCAAAGAACATAGGGAAGACTTGGAGCGAATTGAAACGCGAAGCTCAAGACCGAACGGGATGGCGGCGCATTGTGGAAGCCCTCTGCCCCATCTAGGGGACACAGGAATATAAGTCAAGTAAGTCAAGACTTCTAGCGGCACCACAAAAACCACTAGTACAGCATCAGGTGCTTAGCCATGTCCCAAATGTGTTAGGGATGGCTTTCAGTCTGGATGCGGCAAAAAAAAGTATTTTTCTTGGAGCACCTGCTTATGTGACATTTACAAACCAGTTAGTACTGGTTAATATGTTACCCCTTGGTCAAACTGTCAAAAATTACAAAAACAACATAATTTAAACTACGGGGATAAATAATTTTACACGCTGTTCTTCATACTTGTATACTTACTAGGTGAGCGATACAAGAATTATTTTAATGTTAAGATTGCTAAAATCACAGTAGGAAGCCACTACGGTTTTCAGCCATACCCTACTTTCAGATCAATCACTCGTAGATAGATTCATTTATTTGACCGAAATATGGTACGGCATTGCTATTTACTACCTATAAAAAGATCAAAATATTAGTTTATCATAATTATCATAATTATATCATAATGTATTTATTTAAAAGTAAAGAATTTTTATGCAATTTAATAATGTGAATTAAAATTTTTGAAGAGAGCAGTGGTGGCCCAGTGGTGGCGGCCCCGACTTACGAACAGTGAGTCGTGGGTTCGAACCCCGTCAGGCATATTACTTTGTGTAATTTATTTCATCACCACTGTTCTCAAAACGGTGAAGGAAAACATCGTGAGGAAACCGAATATCTTAGAACCAAAAAATTCGAAGATATGTGACATCTACCAATCCGCACTGGGCCCGCGTGGTAGATTATAGCCCATCCCTCTCCTAGAGAGGAGGCCTGAGTCCCTGCAGTGGGAACATTATAGGCTGATGATGATGATGATGAAATTTTTGAATGTATTTATTCCTAATTGTAATCTCCTAATTCTTAAATGTACCATAGTTTTTAAGTCGTTACTAACAAATAGGGACCAAAATGTCTGAAATAAAAAGATTTTTTATTTTTATAAATATTAATTTAGTGTAGGTACTCAAATATGACCAATTTTGAATACTTGGGTTATCGACGACGATTTAAAAAACAGCATGGACATTGACAGAGGACGTAGAACACTGTCGATACACTGTAACATGCTGGCCCGCAGGTTTGCGCGATGTACAGAGGCGGTCAAGATAACATTTTTGCTCATCACTTGCTCGTGTGAACTAGTTATAGTTTAGGCTAGACTAGTTAGTATCCGCATAATCATCATCCACTTACTAGGCAGACAGATCAATAGATCTGCAATCGCAATCGATCTGTAGTACGTTTGTAGTAGGTAGTTGTTTTCAGCAAAAAAAGTGATCTCTCCACTTGTATAAAAAACAAATAACCCTTTATTTCCCTGGTACTTCATGCAATGATATGAAAGGGTAGTCTATTTTTAGCCCAACACAAACAATTTTTCATTCATCAACACAGCACTTAAAAATATTATCCGGTTTCACCTCCGAATCGAAAAGCTAGAACGCTATTATTCACTAATTGCATCGTGTACGTTACCCGGCCAAGTTGGATAGTGGATAATTATTTAAAACTTATACAATTACCCCCGAGTTCCCCCGGGAAATTACACTTGACAACAATGATTAACATTGGCTCACTTAAGGTTACGTAGGTACTAGCAGTAATATGGGTTAACATTTTGACTGGCGATTTTAGTCATCATAATTATGTACTTATGTTGGGCCCAAACGGATATGGCGTGACGAGCTAGACGCTCATCAAAAGGATTGGCCTCAAAAAGCCAAAAACAGGGATAAATGGAAAGAGGGAAGGAAGGTCTTTGCCATGCAGTGCGTCACATAAGGCTCATAATAAATAAATAATTATGTAGTTACTGGGTTGTGAAAGGAAGGAACACATCGTGAGGAGGCATGTCTAAGAATCAATAAATTCGAAGACATGTGACATCTGCCAACCCGCACGGGGCCCGCGTGGTGGATCATAGCTCATCCCTCTTCATCATCAATCAGTCTTACCAAGGGGTGTCGTATTACCCTGTTTAGATAGATATTAGTAGTATAGTTCTAGGCGTCTAGGCTTGCATGCTACAGATAGATAGAATACTCTTTATTATGTACACCAAATTACAAAAAAACAATAGTAAAACATTTTACAAGGGGTGACACAATGGGCGGTCTTATCGCTTAAAGCGATCTTTTAAAGACAACCTTTCAACCTTTGTATTAACTGGGTGTGGGGATCAGATAGGCGTCGCTCCATGTAAATTACTAGTATTCAACTGCATCCAGTTAGACTAGAAGCCAGCCCAAACATTTATAGGAAAATACAAAGCTGATCATGATGAGTAAGTGATGCAAGGTATGCAGAGATTCCCCACCAATACATATTTTTTGAGTAAATCACGAAAAGAACAAGAGTTGACAGGACTATTAGACAGACTAAGTAAATAGATTATGTATTTAGTACAGTAAGTAAATTTTTTGTTAAAGTTTAAACGAACGGCTCGCCAGCACTCAGATAAGCCCTGAGAGGCTTTTGGTGTGTGGCTTAAACATATTTGTAATTAGAATAAGTTTTTTAGACAATAAATAAATAAAAATAAAAAATTGATGTTATGAGATAAAGTTCCACACATCTCAGATTCCCTTCCTTCCAATAATTACCATTGCTCTGTTTTTGTCACGCCACTTGATACATTAATTATGGACACAACTTTCGAACAGCTTCTGAAAACAATTACGGAGGCCATTAACATATCTTTGATGTTGTAATTATCTCGAATACGGAACTGTTCGTTCTTAATTAGAAACAAAATACTGCTGTACATAACATTACGCACGTGAGCAGTGGTGGTCCAGTGGTGGCGGCCCCGACTTACGAACAGTTGGTCGTGGGTTCGAACCCAGACAGGCGCATTACTTTGTGTAATTTATTTCATCACCACTGCTCTCAAAACGGTGAAGGAAAACATCGTGAGGAAACCGGCCGATAAAACCGAAATATCTTAGAACCAAAAATTCGAAGATATGCGACATCTACCAATCCGCACTGGGCCCGCGTGGTGGATTATAGCCCATCCCTCTCCTAGAGAGGAGGCCTGAGTCCCTGCAGTGGGAACAATATAGGCTGATGATGATGATGATAACATTACGCCTGCTATCCCGAAAGTATCAGGGCAGAGGTGTACCCACAATACACGCACATTTAGCCAGTTATGTTAAAATCCCATGATAGGGGGCAAGTCTATTGTGATTGCCAACAGTCGGGCATAAATAAAATAAAATAAGTTTATTGACTCAAAATACAATGTCAATAAATTTCAGACAAGTACATTAAATTTGAATTTTGGAAATAGGCTGCTTAAATTGTGAAACACCCTGCATCCTAAACAAGGAGAGACCCTGTGACTTAGGAGTCAGTGTTCTACAAATCCAGATTCCGTGGCTGCTTCTGATAAATTCCTGAATAAAGGTACAAGTTGGTATCCGACTGCACGCAGCAGCAGCAGCAGACGACATGTCGTCGCTTCATGTCGTCACGACACGTCGTTGCGTCATGTCGCTGCAGTCATGATTTCGAACCCGACTGCAAATAACTATTAGTCAATAACTCTAAACTCGCTCGACGTGTCGTTGCTCCGGCGTCAGTGGCAATACTGATCTGCGGTCGGACGACACGTGCGTCTGCCTCTCGACGACGCGTCGCTAGCTTCATGTCGCTAACTACAGAGGGAATTTCATAGAAATACGTAGAAACCGGTAGTGTCCCTGCGACACGTTGTCTGCTGATGCTGCGTGCTGACGGCTACCAACTTGTACCTTAACACTTTGCCCGACTTGGAAATCGAGCTCAGGAACTAAACCAATGAGGCTGTTAAAATAAACTTCTTTTTTTTGGAGTGTTGGAAATCATTACCTACTCCTCCCACTCTGGGCAGAGTGGTAGGGAATGTCAGACTTCTACCGACTAAAAAACACCCATGTTCCTTCTTAGCCCTTTGTATCGAGGCCGTGGTATCTCTTTCAAACAACCCGCAGCCCCGGCGGGAGGACGGGAGGGAATGCGCCTGCCTGGACTTGAGCTCACGACTTACTGCTAGTAAGTCGAAGCCGCCACCACTGGGCCACCGCTGCTCTCCTAATCATCATCATCATCATCATTTCAGCCGAAAGACGTCCACTGCTGGACATAGGCCTCCCCTAAGTGTAACTTTTGCTTAGGCGGGGTTTGCCATAATCGCCACGCTTGGCAGGCGGGTTGGCGATCGCAGTACGGTCGATACAAAAAGCACAGAGAACGCTGCTGCCCATTCTCTGGTACATCCCTTAGTCGCCTCTTACGACACCCACGGGAAGATATGGGAATGTAAATGGGATACAAAAAGCACAGAGAACGCTGCTGCCCATTCTCTGGTACATCCCTTAGTCGTCTCTTACGACACCCACGGGAAGATATGGGAATGGTTGTAATTCTCCTAATATCTATAAGAAAACAATATTTAACATTAAACAAACCTCACTTTAGTAGTAGATACCTGTGTCATGACGTCATGTAGGTAATTATCTACCAAACTGTGTCGTTAGTGGATCGATATTATGGATTTGTGATTGAAAACGTTTTCGTGACACGCTAGTGGAGTATTTGTTTGTTTGTATCTGACTGTAGGCGTTTATTATAACTTGATGGAATACATGTTACAAATATCAAAATATCACGAGCTAATATTGTTTAAAGGTAATCTGAGAATTATCCTAACGTAATTTCTTTGAAAAAACATTAAGTATTCATAGAGCTTTTACGAAAAATAACAATAATTGTCTTAGAATAGAGTCCTTCTATCGTATCAGACAGATGTGTTGCTGGGGAGTTTGTTCCGCTACTTCTTTCTTCCAGTTAAAGTACTAGGAAGTGTCGAAGAGTGGGCGTTTTGAGGGACTGTCTCTGTGTAAATAAGTAAAGTAAATTTTGACGTTCGAAAATTCCTGATTTTAGCAGCCTAGTTTGAATAAATAACTTTTGATTTTGATGTTTTGTTTTGACGATGATTATCCAAGCACCACTTTACCATGAAAAAACTAATACCAAACCCACTTATCATACAAACAACATGAATCTAAATCAATTGAGGACATTCCCTAACTCCGTCTAATATTATCCTTAGTTACGAAGGTCGTAAGGCTCGTGAGCTAGTCCGACAAGCTGTTGTCCTAATTTATACCTTAACGTTATTGATGTAAGGAAGTTTTAATTAGTTGGAGTCGGGTGTTGGGGGTTTTGGTCACGTGATAAGTGTGTCAGAAATGTAGGTGATGGAGGGAGAGATATATAGCATTGCGGTTATATTTGCCAAAAGAGGTAAGCTGTGGTTAAAGGTACAAGTTGGTAGCGGGCGATACGAAGCAGCAGCAGACGACATGTCGTCGCTTTATGTCGTCACGACACGTCGTTGCGTCATGTCGTTTTACTAAATGGCATATCTCCTGTTGTTTCTGTTAACCATGGGCACTACTGATCTGCGGTCGGACGATACGTGCGTCTGCCGCTCGACGACGCGTCGCTATCTTCATGTCGCTAACTGCGGAGGGAATTTCATAGAAATACGTAGAAACCAGTCGTGTCGCTGCGACACGTCGTCTGCTGCTGCTTCGTGCAGTCGGCTACCAACTTGTACCTTAACGCCTGTAGATAATCGACGCTGCTCTTTCGAAGACAAACGCAACAGTTAACCTCAGCGTCAATGTCTTATAACAAAGCAACGATACCAACGACACAACTCGTTTCTATATCATCATCATCTGCCTAGCCTATTCCCAACTATATTGATGGGATCAGCTTTTAGTTTTACTGGATGCAGCTTCTTCTTCTTCTTATCGTGTGGGCAGTAAGGTCTAACGACCCTAGACACCCTAGTGTCAGAGTTTCTAAACCGCCGCAAGGGCCTCTGACATGATTTGACGACCGCCATTTGGCGGCCGGGACCACCGGCTTATACGAGCCTTCCGAAGCACGGAACCACTGGATGTTGCTGATAACCAATATTTTACATGGAACGACTGCCTATCTCACTTCCACAACCCGATAAGTATTGGATAATACGAGACCTCTTGGTAAAACTGCGATTTTCAGGCCTCTGACTAACTTTAACGACCACCAAATCTACAAATGACAGCCGGGACCATTGGTTTAACGCGTTTTTCGAAGCACGGAGGTACGGTTAGCATCAGAAGCAGCTGAACATTTCGGAATTTTCACTAACCAAACATCAAAAGTCCGCACTCGGGGTCTGTCAGCGAGCAATGGAACGCTCCATTGCTCGCTGACAGACCCCGAGTGCGGACTGGTATCCTTGGAGTTAAGCTCACTGATCACATAAGAAACTCGATACTGCGTTCCAAAACTCAAATTGCCGATGTAGGTCACACAGCTGCCAAACTCAAATGGAACTGGGCTGGCCACATCTGCCGCATGCCGGAGGAGCTGTGGGCCAAAGCAACAACACAATGGGTCCCAAGCAGCAGCAAACGACAACGCGGCAGGCCCAGAAGCCGATGGCGGGACGAACTGGATTCTTTTTGCAGAGATTGCCAAACCGGAGCACTGGATAAGGATAAGTGGAAAGAGGGAAAGGAGGCCTTTGCCCTGCAGTGGGACACAAACGGCTGATAATAATAATAATAATTCTTTTATGTACAGGACTCTAGCTATTATTTTTAATGTTTTAGAAGATTATTTGTTAAAAGAGTCCTTACACTCCAATAACATGTAGTAACGAGTAATATCTAACAAGTTTTTATTAAAAAAACAGCTTCGAAACTTTGAGTAATGTTAATATACTTCTGATGCTGACCGTACCTCGGTATATAATGAATGGTCATCCATCCACAACCCTACCTTTGCAAGCTCGGCTTAACCTTGAAGCTGTTATTATTTAGCTTGCTTCTGTACCCATAGTAACACCTAATTACGTGCAGATAACCAGACAAGACACCTCCAAGACCTGTGACACATATACGAACGTGTTCAGGTACCTGTTTCACACAAATGCGACTGGAGTGAAAATAACGTCGTGCATTATAGATGAGTCTGGTCAAGTTGCGTTCGTCTCAGACTTAAGCCCTGAATAGATTTATTAGAACGCCTGTGGATTCGACGTGTTTTCGAGCTTATAGGCGTGTAAAGACTGTAGGAGTTCAGTTTTTTTAGGGATTGAAATAGACAAATCTCTAATGACAAATTAATGACAAATTAATGACAAAAATTAAAATTAAACGTCATTACATCACGCCTGAGCAGCGGTGGCCCAGTGGTGGCGGCCCCGACTTACGAACAGTAGGTCGTGGGTTCGAACCCAGTCAAGCACATTACTTTGTTTGTGTAATTCATTTCATCACCGCTGCTCTCAAAACGGTGAAGGAAAACATCGTGAGGAAACCGGCATGTCTTCGAACCAAAAAATTCGAAGACATGTGACATCTACCAACCCGCACTGCGCCCGCGTGGTAGATGATGGCCCATTCCCTCTCAAAGTAAGGAGGCCTGAGTCCCTGCAGTGGGAACATTATAGGCTGATGATGATGATGATGATGACATCACGCCTATAAGCCCCGAAGGTATAGGTAGTGGTGTACCTAATAGTATACAATTTCGCCAGTTATATTGAAGTCCCAAGTAGGTAATAGGGGGCGAACCTATTGCAATCAACCTGGCACAAATTCAGGCTCCGTGGCTACAGTTGAAGAATCTCATAAGGAAACTCCCAATAACAATTTGCCCAACTTAGGAATCGAACCTTATGCTCAGCAGACGCGAGTGTGACCACAGTGGTTGGAAGTTCGACTAGACTAGACCAACGAGCAGGTAAATGTGGTTCTTGTTTCTTATTTGCAGTTATGGGAAGACGCACCGCAGTGCGTCAATATCAAGTGAAAATTAACAATATTTTTTAGAAAACTTATAAAATGTAAATAAACCGAAGACAGAAGTAATTAATAATACTCATTCCAAACTACAATTTACATTTTCACTGGCACAAAATAAATAAAAACTGAATTTTCCACGAAAAACTAAGTGCAAGTTCGTTCCAGTTTTTCATGAATATGCAACATTAAAAATTCAACAGTACATCAAAGTATTAATTAAAGCGCCCATCTTTAAATTAAAAAATGTAATTACCTTTTGAAATATAGGAATAATTTTATTTGCTTATATAACTAGCATTTACTCAAGGATTTGTTCGAGTTTGTAAGAAATTGATACTCCTGGACTCAACTTGATAATTACGAAGTTAATTCTGCTTTATTGGATTTTCTTTTAAGGATGAAGGAAAGGCATTTTCTTGAAAGAGATGTATTTCTTTCCTTATATTTTTATAATACATTCTAAGAAATGAAGTAAATAAGTACCTATATTGATAACTTGTGACCCGCCCCGGCTTCGCACGGGTGAAAAAAAAAGGTATTAAAACATTCCCCTTCCCCTAATCACTCTATCTATTAAAAAAACCCACATCAAAATCCTAATTTAAGCATACATAGGGACAGACAGCGGGAAGTAACTTTGTTTTATATTATGTAGTGATAGTGATAAAGCTCGTGACCCCAACAGAGTTGAGAAAAGGTGTGGAAGGGTAATAAAAGGGGTAGATCTCTGCTCTAGTCCTTCAGAGAAAAAGGCTAGGTGCAGCCTGAAAATTGAAAATGAACAAAAGCAGTCATCATCATTTCAGCCAAAAGCCGTCCACTGCTGGACATAGGCCTCCCCCAGGCGTCGCCACATTGATCGGAACAAAAGCAGTAATAACTCCTTATATCGAACCGGTTAGGACTTTGAGAATTTTGGGATGTAACTCCAGACAAGAATACCTTCAACACATACTATGGTGCAGCACCCATTAGCGACCGGAGTACACAGCCAATCCCAATTTCTCCATAAGACAAGTTTGACTCATCCATAACAGCGAACTCAACTATTTATATTATTGTGATAACAACAATACATAACATCACGCCTCTTACTGTAATCAAGGGGGCACAACTCCAAATTCGATAGCTGCTATTGAAAAAATTCTGACGAAAAATTCCAATAACATTTTGCCCGACTCAAACTTAGGACCCCATGCGCTGTAGCCCCGCAACTTGCGGCCATTATACCAACAAAGCAGTCAACAATAACAACGTTTATACAAAATATTTTAAAATACCTTTGCCGAGGCTGTTTCAAAAGTATTTGTACACATATCATTTCCCTATGTAACTTAGTTGTCAAACCATAATTAGTTAGTACACCCAACTCGATCTACACTCGAGAGCAATGAATCCGGGTCACTTAAAGAATGTTAAAAATCTCGGAAACTAAAAATTATAGGTTAATGCAATAAATTGTATTTAATAGACAATGTAATACTCCTTAAATGAAGGTATTAAAACTTCTTAGTTATTGTAAAGTTATATCATAAAAAAATCAAATTTGAAAAAGGGCCACTTTCGAAGATGGAACTACGTAATTACAGCATTTGGTTTTGCTTTTGTTTGTAATCTGTCATATATGTGGGTACATAAACCATGTTGATAGTGCTCTATATTCATTATTCAAGCTGAAATTATGTCGCTTACGCCTGAAGAATGCACCAGAATAATTACAATGCTGGAAACCGGCCGGAGTCAGCGCGATACAGCCAGGACTGTCGGTGTGTCGCTGTCAACAGTACAAAGAGTTCTCCGACGTTACGAAGAAACTGGTTCTAACCTACGCAGACCAGGAACGGGCAGAACCAGGTGTACCACAGCACGAGAAGACCGATACTTGGTGAACACCATGCTTCGAAATCGCTTTCTCACAGGAACTGAACTCACAAATCAGTTTCGACGCCTCGGAGGAAGTAACCCAAGTGCATGGACAGTAAGACGTCGGCTTGCTGAATCTAACTTAAAACCCCTTAGACCTGCAAACGGCCCTAAACTGGAGCGTGGGCATCGTATTTCAAGACTAAGATATGCCCAGAGCCACGTAAATTGGAGTATTGAAGATTGGTCAAAAGTTATGTTCTCCGACGAATCAAAATTTATGCTCTACAAGCACGATGGAAGACACATATCGTATCGAAGACCAGGGGATAGATTAATAATAATAATAATAATATTCCACAACTATCACACAACGCCATCTAGTCCCAAGCTAAGCAGAGCTTGTGTTATGGGTACTAGACAACTGATAAACATACTTATATATTTCTAAATACATACATATTATAGATAAATTACACCCAGACACAGAACAAATGATCGTGCTCATCACACAAACATTTGTCCTGGGTGGGAATCGAACCCACGACCTCCGGCATAGCAGTTAGGGTCACTAACCACTAGACCAACAGGCCAGTCAAGCAAGCATGCATCGAAGAAAAAGTAGCCTACGGTGGTGGGTCTGTACTTGTGTGGGCCGGAATTTCTTCTGAAAGTCGCACAGAGCTGGTGATCATAGAAAACGGCTCTTTAACTAGCGAAAGATATCTGGAAGAAATCCTCAATGATCACGTTGGTCCATTTATGGTCAATTTAGGTGAGGATGCTATATTTATGCATGACAATGCCCGACCTCATACAGGTAGGATTGTGAATGACTACCTTCAAGAGATGAACATTACTCGTATGGAGTGGCCAGCGCGCAGCCCGGATATCAACCCGATCGAGCATGCTTGGGACGAGCTAGGCAGATGCGTAAAACAACGAAACCCTCCCCCAATCACGCTTCGTGAGCTCAAAATTGCTCTCACAGAGGAATGGGAGAATATTCCCCAAAATCGTATAAGGAACTTGGTGTACAGCATGCCAAACCGCGTAAACGCAGTAATGATGAACGCAGTACTGATTGTGTCTGTAGTAAATCTTAAATTTAACTGACACCTTGCTATTGTATCGAGTCTGGTTCTTCTAACCAACCTAACAGACAGATGTGTGCTGGGGAGTTTGTTCCGCCACTTCTTCTCTCCAGCTAAACACTAGGAAGTGTCGATGGGTGGGCGTTTTTGGGGGACTGTCTTATAAAAATGTAAATACAGTGAAACCTGGTTAAATGTGTCTCAGATATCCAAATCTGTCTCATGGGACCCCAGTATGAGTTCCAGTTATAGAGGTTTCTCACTTATCCAAGTCCCAGTTAGCCAAGTTTCACTGTAGTAAAGTAAAGTAAATTTTGACCTTCGAAAAGTGCTGATTATCAGCCTAGTTTGAATAAATGAATTTTGATTTTGATTTTGATTTTGATTTTGAATGGAAGCACGAGGAGGCAATACGAAGTATTAAAATTCAAGAAAATCGTAATAAAGTTCAAAAATTTCATGTTTCCTATTTTTGTTTTAAGGAGAGATCAGCAGTTTTTTTCTTTATGTAATTTTGTGTTAATAAAATGTAAGGTGACTCATATTTTTTTTACTTTCATTTAAGGAGTATTACATTGTCTATTAAATACAATTTATTGCATTAACCTATCATTTTTAATTTCCGAGATTTTTAACATTCTTTAAGTGACCCGGATTCATTGCTCTCGAGTGTATAATAGAAAACGCAGACTTTTCATAAATTATTAAGTTACATAATCATTTTAGAGCGCTATTGTTAACCAATGCCGACGTGCGTAAACCGCTTTCATTATGAACTTACTTTAACTGGGCTAATGGTTTCCTTTGATTATTACCCTGAACACGACACGGCCGCCGCGTATCCAAAAAACATAAGGAAAGTTGGCCCAAAAAAAAAGTCAAAGTACACTATTTTAAAATTGAGATTCAAGCTTAAAAGGGAACTCCATAATGGAATAAGGAAAAGGGAACTCAAAAATAAACGGCATTTTCCAAATTTCAGCCGACATTTTCCACTAATCACTTTGTCACTGTAAATTGACAGCACGTTGACATAAAGACTTGAAAACTGTTTCGTGTACACATAGATATACTCAATTAAAATTCAAATGCATGTGGACAACGTTAGTGGAAGCGAGAAGGAAGATCTGCGAAGTCGAATCGCACCCTTTAATTCTCTACTACATCGAAACCCAACTCTATCACTAGAAGTTTGAGTCTATTTTCGGGCGTGCTGAACAAAAGTTCAGTTCATTACAAAATGAAATGTAGGTATCGGCTGAAGGAGTAAGAACGCATGCGCGCATCACACAGTCAGACGTTAGTGTGTAGACGACCGCGGTGAGACACGCACGCCAGCGCCGCCTTACGGCCGCATAGGAAACTAAACATGAAATTCGAAATTAAAGTGAACATAACATTGTGACAGATAAGTGATAGTAGTGTGCCGTGGATTGCATCAGATTTTTTTTTAAGTGATTTTTTTTATAAATATATGAATTTTTAATGTGCGTTCGGCATTGCCGCATAGAGCCTACAGAGCCTTCTGAACACAGGTTCGTAAATTAAATTACTTTGTTGCGTGCTCAAACTCAGAAATTGTAATGTAATATTTTTAAGTAATACTTTGTTCCGACAGTCGAGCCACACTTTGCTGCCATATTTACTTCTAATAAAATTTTGTTAGGTTTTTGTCACGATACGGTGAAACGTACCTATATTTCTTTTTTATTACATTTTCACTGTAGGCTGTAATAAAAAAGTTATTAATTGAGTACATTGAAACTTTACGACGGGACCCGCTTTTATTTATATTGCTTTTAGACAATTACAGAAAAAACGGAAGGTGCAGATTAGTACTATAGACTGAATGTGTGTCCGTTTTTGTGTTCTTAGCTCATAAACTGTTGATCTCTTTTTGATGAAGCAATTCACGAAAGGCATCTGTGCCGGTTATAAAATGTGACCGGTAAAATGATGTTGATGGCTTAGAAATTGGTATAATAAATTGCAAAAAGGTGCGTTTGTGCAAATACATATTCATCTTTTTCTCATGAATTCCGCGTTTCTTTTGATAAACGAGGTGTCATTTCCTTTGACTAAGCGTTTGTAAGATATTTTTCTTCTAAAAGAAAAAAATGTGATAATTATTCTTTTACACTAATCTTTGAGTAAAAATAATGTAATATTTCAACTGGTTCTTCCTACGCTTGCTGTAAATTCGTTGGGGAAGACTTATTGTTGTATTAGGTATAAATAATGCGTTGGTTGTTCTAAATCTAGACCAACATAATCTTGCTGTTTTCTATCGTTAATATGTTACACCCACTATCTAAATGGGTCTTGTAGGTAGGTAGAAGATAATAATATTAAACACAGAGGAAATGGAGAAATACTGTTTGTTGATTGATTTCCAAATGTTATGCCTAAAAATCTGGTGGAGGTCGGTCGAGATTCGCGTATTCTACTGCATCAGCTGGTAAGACTGGAAGCGGACTCCAGCTAGGAAAAAGCTGAGCAGATGATGATCGCTGAAAATTGTGAAAGATGCATGGAAAGGTATTCAGAATCTTTAATGAAAAGTGACTTATTACAGTGATTCAGTTCTTAACTGGTCATCGTCATCTGTTCTAGGCCAATTATCGTCTAATCCTTTTGTGTGGTAATGGGTTATCGTGATAAAGACATGACGTGATGCGGAGGAAAATGTCGTGAGGAAAGTTTTGTGAATGACTGAGATAAGACTAGTGGAAGACCAAAGAAACGATGAATGGATTATGCAACAGCGTTTATTGCCCGTGGTCCACCCATCTAGTCTAGTCCACCTGCATAAGATGACATAGCTATAAAGAAGGTGATTTGATAGCTGAGATGACGAGAAATAGAGACGTAGGGAAGAAAAAGACAGTCATGCTGCACGGACTCCGAATATTATCCATCTAGCCTTTCCTAAACTGTAGTGGTCGGCTTCTAGCCTAACCAGTTTCTAACAGAATCCTTACTATCATTTATTGAGCAACTAATATCAGTCCACCTCGATCTAGTTGATAGGTAAACCGTACCCCTTGACAAAACTAGTTGTCAAACTTTCAATTATTTCTATCAATAACGATATGTTTTAGATCAACGAACGACGACCGAGAACAGTTATTCTCGGTTGTCATTTGCCGTCAGAAGTAGACATGCTTTCCGAAACCAAATTGGTCTCATGATGGAAGGAACGGTTACCCATCTACGAACTTCGGCAAGCGTTGCTTAACCACGAAAATTAGTTCACGCGGCTTTTAATATTGGCCAGGAAATTCTCGGCAATAAATATCTCTACAATTACAGAATAAAGTAGCTAATGAAAATTAGTCACAACTTCACTTCTTTTTATCATCTTTCTATTTTTGTGATTAGCTATCATTCACATTTAAATTGACCTGTATTTTGGAGATCAAGACTTATTTTGAATGTAACTTTCCCCTTTGATTCTAAATCTTCCAAAGAACAAAGCAACATCATCTGACTAGACAAGTTTAGAATCTTCCTTCTCAGTTTCAAAGTAGCCTTTAAAAGCCTTTGTGTTGCTTTTACGGCTGCTTTCATGATGTCATCAGTACTAGGTCTAGACTCAAATGGGCTTACGGGAAGTAAAGACGGATGGAACCATTTGTCTTGGTCATTTCCTAAGGAAACGAATAAATCTCGAAGTAATATTGTAGTTTCAAGGCCTGATGTAATTAAAAGCTTTGAAGGACCCGTATTTATGGACGGTTAGGAAGTATTGATCTAGTGACTTAAGGCGATAATTAAGTTACAATGTTATTCAAAGAAGTATATAATATGTAACAGTAGATCAGTTATGATTAAATAACATAGCATAACATCACGCCTGTTATCCGTGAAGAGTTAGACAGAGGTATACCCCATAGTATAACTTCTCCTGTATACTTCCTCGGTCCTTCCTTCCTTTTCGTGTGGATAGTAACTTTATCAGACAATCAGGTGATTCAAGCCTGCAATGTCCTAACCAAACTGGAAATACTTTACAAAGTATGCTTCCCGTGGGAATCGAACCCACGACCACCGGGTCACAAGGCAAACGCCTAAACCACTCGACCACTTCCTCGGTGGCTGCTATTGAGTAATTTCTAAAGAATAAACCCAATAACACTTATATGGCCTGGGAACCAAACCCTCAAGTACAGTAGTCTCATTTGTGACTAGAGATGTGCCGTTGCTGGCAATAATGCCCGAAGTGGGAATTTTGGTGGCAAAATTGCCTGGAATATTGCCGGGAGTGGAAATATTCGGGGAATATTTCTTAATTATAAGTCAAATTTAGTACGGAAACTATGTAATACACTTATAATTAGCATTTATAGGCCCTAATCTACATTGACCGGCAACTTTGGCAATATTTCCAATGCTGCTGGCAATTTTGGCATTTTACCGGCAGTGGCAATATTCCCACCAGGCACATCACTATTTGTGACAACTACACTAACGAGGCATTCAATTATTATTAAAATAGTATCATTTGAAATGAATTAATGTATTTATTTGATTCTGCATACAATGTACTGTACCTAAGTAGGAGCAAGTTATTTGAAGGATATCGTTATCCGTCGATAGGGCCACCATTGTTCGCATTGTAATATAGTAAAATAGTTGTGCATCCATTTAGGAGCACAATAAATTATATTGTATCCATATAACACAAGTACCGTAAATTATCGAGTATTCTATGTTTTTAGGTTTCTGCAACAAACAAAAAGAAAATAGCTACTTCAAAACACATTTCAAGTTCCTTTTATTTTTAAATCACGCCGAAAGTATGTCAAACAAAATCTGCCACCCCACAATTTTGAAGGAAAATGAAACCCTTCACGTTTGCGTGGCTGAAACAATTCACGTCTTATTTATTGTTTTACCTTAGGTAATACGCACTGTGAAATGTAGACTATGTGAAAGATTAAATCATTTACCTGCATGCAGACTATGGCGTCAAAATATTGATGTTGAAACTGTTGCCAAGTTTTCTTTTACTATACCGTAGCCAACAAAAGAGAGATGTAAACTAAATGCAGGTTCCAATTTTAAAGGTAGGATTTTTCCGGACTAGAATATTTTTATGATTTTAATCGTTCGGAAAATTAAAGGTATTACTGACATCAACGCGAAGCAAATCTTACTGTTATTGAAGAAATATATCAATGATGATTTTCAATTACTTAATGGTTCTCAAATCTGTTAGCGAACAAAATATCTCTAAAGAGTTATTGAATCAATTTATAAGAAAAGATTGATCTTTATATAAACAGTAAATACGACATGAGGAAAACAAGAAGACAATAAGGAAAAGATTTAACTTAACATAAGTATCAATCCAAGTAAAGCCTTTGAATTGATGATTGAAGTGAAAACGATTTGATAAACATTTAATAAAACCTCTATTCATTGTATAATCCTGATAATAAATTCATTATTACTCCAATAAAATACCCAAATAAAAAAGTACAGTAGGTATACTCTTTTGTATTCTGTTCTGATAACCACAACATCGCACTCATAATGGTGTACAACAAGGTACTGTATTAGGACCTATTCACATTCAATAATCACTCAAAATTTTCTCATTGGCTATAATTAACACAATAATTTGGTCTAACAGCCCTTTTCTGATGCTGACAGCCCATTAATCAACAAATTACCTTTTGTGAAAATATTTTGTATGTTCTGTTTTCAGAAAATAAGGTAAAATTCGATATTGATTGTCGCATACACTATCATCAATCATTTATTTTGTGTTCTGTTTTCATAAGTCAAATATATTTGAAACAGCATTCATAGATATTAATACTACTGATAGATTATCATATTATGTTCATAAATAAAGCAAACATTTATTTCCTATATATTGATAAAATTATGAACGCCTATGGTAATTAAGGAACAGCCACATGTCGTTCATATCAGTAACGAGTTATAATATTTCGATGGTCTGGTTTTAGTTGTATTATGAGAAAAACCCTTGGAAAAAACTAAAGTTATCAGCTTGAACTGGGCGTAAATAACATTTTCGGATACAACAGAATAATTCAAAACTAATTTCTTTCTTAGCAAAAATCTCCTTGAACTTTGTATTTCCCAAATGTGTATTTTTAAAACTGAAATAAAACCTGTCATCTGAAATACTAGTCTGAAATATAAATCTGACAGCACTAGATTAAACTAAGATTTCCAGAATGAGATTAAACTAAAATTTATATTTCACCGCATCTGTTTAGGCTAGAATGCCAATCATAACACCTTTGTGGAAAGATTGTTATGTTGACACAAATGTATACTGACGACTTCATAAACCGACATTATGAATGAACTAGATTTCATTACATCTGCTGCTCAACTCCGATGAGAATTTTAATTTGGAAACGATTAGTGGAGTTTTTTTGTTTTACCATAACATTATCATTTGTCCAGCCTTTTCCAAAATACCTTAGTTTCATCATCCAGTCTAAGAATACCAGTATTTTTTTATGGAGCGACTGCTTATCTAAACTTATATATCAAGTCTATTAACCATAACGTTGTCAACTACTCCAAATATCAAAGAAGACAACTTTCTGGTCTTACTATCTAGATCAGCAAAAAAAATTAGTGAATGACATTCAGATTATCGCATTCAAGATCTGGTCTAGCATTACGCCTATAACCCCGAAGGTTTGGCAGTATTGTGCATAATAGTACACCTACAATTGACCAGTTATGTTTAAATACCATGTGATAGGGGGCAAGCCTATTGCCATCAACCGTGGTTGCTAGTAAAATAATGCAGATGGAATAACCTAATAGTAGTAGTTGCCACCACTAGATCAACGAGGCAGTACAGGGAGATTAGCATTAAAACGTAGATTCCAATACTCATCAACGAATGGAACATGGTTGTAATGATAATAAAATCGATGAATGCAAAATGCACTAGACTCAAAATATCAGCATTTAATTCTTCAACTCCAACGGCAATTGAAATTCAGAAACTATTGGCGACAACTTCATGCTTTTTGTCGTAGCCAATTATAATTTCATCAACTATAACGTGGTAACCTAAATCCCTCAGATATCCAAGCTGTTACGTCACAACTACACAATAGCTTTCCATTCAACATGATAGCTTTTATATTCTTGTTTGTTGGGCGTGCCCGTTTGTGTACTGTAGTGTTGCTAGATTGTGGTAAAGTTTACCCTGCGAATAAATTAATGTGCACTAAAAATGGGGTATTGTTTATGGGGAGAAATGGGTATTGTTGTGGTCAAAGAAGGGGATGTTGGTTTTCTTTTTGTTACTGTTGAAAGGAGTTTTGGAACAAAAAAGGAGCTTTACGCCTAATTATTTTCCATGAAGGGTTTGGCAGAGAAGATAGTCTGATGTAATAAGAGCAAGCTAAACCAAGCAATCTTGGGAATCGAACCCAGACATTCATGTTTTACAGGAACCCTTGGGACCACTAGACTAACGCAGTTTGGTAATCAAATCAGTTTACAAACTAAAATGCCGTTACTTTAACTATACTGTGTACATCGCATACTTCTTCTTTATAGTGTGATAGTATTTATTTCGCTCACGGGTCTCTAACTTGACTTTCACGTCATCAAGAAATATCTCTCAAGAATGTTGTTTTTCTCACGATGTTTTCCTCAACCGAAGCAGCTGAAAATAATACAATCTACACATGAATCTGAAAAATCAGAATCTTGATAAATACGGATTACCTATCATTATATTCAGCTACCTATGTGTACAACATATGCTTCTGAGTGCGCCGAAGTTGTGCAATAAATAAGTACTAGCAATTCATGCCCAGCATGGGCAACCAATTGCAGTTTTCAGCGAGTTGTTGCCCGTACGTTGGTTTATTATTACGAATGTGTACGCTTGTGCGCAGTGTTTTTCTTTACCCTTGACTATTGTTCTATGTAAACATAGAGTTGAGTAGTTTATGTACCATGTGTATATGACTTTTTATGTTTCATAGGAGTCGTATATGCAGGCAGGGTAGAATAAAAGATTTATTACCTTTATGTCGAGTCCCGTTATGTCGAGCCTGGAAGTCTATTGTTCTCCAAAGTATTGATATTTTACCTTTATGTCGAGTTTGGTGAACAGGTACAGTCAGGGATGTAAATTAAAAGCATTGGATGTAAATTAAAAACGTTGTTTTATTATTTGTTCTATTACTTATTTTCATTGTATCATTCATCTAATCTTTCTTAATTTAAACATATAAATCACAGTATAATCATCAGTATAATCATAATTCTTCTAAAAAAAACTTTCTTAATCTAAATAAATCACACTATAATCATCAGCTACCAAGACACCAGAATGGTGAAGTATTAGTTTCATGAAAAATAAAAGTATAAGAAAAAATAAAGGGATCTTTAAAAAAAAACTACCAGGAGGCCAGAATATGAAGGAGGTATTGTATATTGTTAATAGGAATCCCATAACCTAATCTCTATACATTCTAATAATATATTATGATGACTACTTCTATCCTGGTAGTTTTGAAGACTTTGCTAACCTTCTTTAAAATGAAAAAAAAAAAACAAACTTCATGGTATTAGAAACTTCACCATTCTGGTGTCCTGGTAGTTTCAAAGACTTTACTATCCACGTAAAAAGAACAAGCTGCATGGTATTAGAAAGGTATATAGATATATAGGTTTCATTATGAGATTCCTATTAACAATATATCCTTCATGTTTCTGGCCTCCTGGTAGTTTGTGAGACTTTACTACACCAATCCGTTTTATTTTAAATTATAACTTCTTATATCTTTCTTTGGACGTGACTGTACTTCTAAAATATGATATTAATAAACTCGACATAAAGGTAATAAAAGCGTGGTAAATAAACTCGAAATAAAGGGAATAGAAACGGGAAAGAAAACTAAACTCGACATAGGGGTAATAGAAACGGGACAGTAAACTATAGAACCGAGACAAGGCTTTCGGCTCGACATAACGGGACTCGACATAAAGGGAATAAATCGAATAAAAGTGCCTAACATAACATCACGCCTTTAATCCTCGAAGGATTAGGCACAGGTGTAGTACATCCACAGTTTCGTAGGGCGAGCTTATTCCTGTCAACTGGACACACATCGAGATTTTTCGTCGACCTTGGAATCAAACCGGTTCCTCATACACAACAGTCGTTTGTAACCGCTTGACCAACGAGCCAGTCAGTATAAATAAGACCTAACTAGTAAAAATATGCGCATCTAGTAAAGCGCGGTTTCCTTCATTACTTCTCCTCCGATGACTACGGTGACTATAGAGCGGTAATGTTATGGTAATTTAATTTTCACCTATGACTTTCTCTCAAGATTCTTTCTATTCTACAGTATTTATAAAAAAAAGGTGTAAACATCTGGTCATATGCGTATATGACCAGATGTTTACACCTTTTTTTACACACCGTTCCGTGACTATGTTTTAAATTACTTAAGTTGATTGTTGTTTTGAGTTGTCAACACCTTTGTGCTGTGTGGCGCTTCAATTTATTAAGATGCATATACAAAACATTACCTTAGAGCCCTATGATAGGGCACGCCACGATAGGGCACGCCACGATAGTGGCGGTAAGTCCCCTCTTTGAGGAGTGGCTAGAGAGGAGCCACGGCGTCCTCACCTTCCGTCTGACGCAGGTCCTCACCGGACACGGATGTTTCGGGAGGTACCTGCACCGAATCAGGCGGGAGGAAACGCCCGGATGCTTCCATTGCGAGGATCGACCGGAGGACACGGTGGAGCACACTGTGGAGGTGTGCCCTGCTTGGGCGGAGCCCCGCCGTGTTCTCGTAGCGGCGATCGGCGGCGGCGACCTCTCGCGTCCGGCCCTGGTGCAAGCCATGGTCCGGGGCGAGGAGGAATGGGACGCCGTCGCCTCCTTCTGCGAAGCAGTAATGCTAGCGAAGGAGGTGGTGGAACGAGAGAGGGAGAGAACCTCTCAACGTCCCAGCCGCCGCGGAAGGCGCGGAAGGCGCTCCGGGCGTCGGGGGCCACGTGATGGCTTCCGGCCACCGTAGACGCGGGCCTGTGGACGGTGAGTAATGGGCTAGCTCGCCGTCCGGCCGTCGTCATGACGGCAACAGACCGTGTCGGCGGCGCGTTCGTGTTCCACGCGCGCCTCAAAGAGATGTCAGCAAGGAGGGGCCCGCAAGGGCCGACGCCCGTCGGGGCCGCGGATTTTTGTACTAGATTACGTGGCCTCGGCGCAAGGGCAAAGAAGGAACATGGGTTCGGTTTTTAGTCAGTAGAAGTCTGACACTCCCCTTCGCTCTGCCCAAGAGCGGGGGGGGTCATTCGATGATTTTCCACCCACCAAAAAAAAAAAAAAAAGAGCCCTATGATAATTGATAAAGAAATTAAAATGAAAAACTTATCAGGAAAAAGGTACAACTTTTCCCATAAGCGTAATGTACAAAGAAGTGGTTTTTAATGGAGATACAGTAAGTGATTAAATTCACTTTTCATTTGCATCGAGACTACATCAACGGGTCTTACTAGGAAGTATCGTATAGCCCATACCTATAGCTTGCTAGCAAGAAATTGATGTTGTTGTTTTTCCAATAGATTTGCTTTTTATATTGGGAGTCGGATTACGAAAATTGCTCATTATAAATTCTGAAGCCAATATTGATTCATATGCCAACGGTGTTGTTGAAACTACGTAATTATTACTTGATCTAAATGAACACTAATTCATCATTACTGTAATGTACAGTTCGAAACACATCAATGAGAAGCCATTAGGGATTAACTAACGTTTGCATTACGAGTACCTACACATTATTAATACAGTAAGGTACCGAAGCTCTAATAATAAATAATTTGGATTTTACTTGCATAAACTCATGCTATTTCCCTATGGGGGCTGGCTGAAACTACAGAACGCTCACTACTATGATCCATTTCTTTTATATCCATTTAGTCACCTTTAGACAATATTCCATCTTTTTCAATGTCATCATTCGCTAATAATAATAATAATAATAAAAACGTTTATTTATCTCCACAAATTACATCGTTATGATGGATTTATAGGTTGACAGGTAGTTTGGCAGAAGGATTGTAATTTGTGGGAGATCTGGAGTCTAAACTAAGCCTAGGCCTGTATTTCAGAACTCCAGGCCCCCCATCACATCATAAATAGTTATTGTCAACATGAAAGTGGTGTGAAATCGCTATCCGTATTTTACATAATCTAGTCTGCCTTATAACCAAAGGCAAAAAATCTGAAAAAACAAACGCATTTCGAACTCAAACCTGATTGGCACAATTTCGCAACGTTCATTTTTCGCAAAGCTTCGAATCCCGACAAATGAAGTTCGAAATATTCAAACTTGGAACAAAATTCAAATCTTTGTGTATGTAACGGTATACCGCTGGAAGACTTTTAAAAAGTCGTACTTTTTTTTAGACTGGGTAGAGTAAAGTCGATGAGAAAGACCTGACTG
This sequence comes from Diarsia dahlii, assembly GCA_949775195.1. NCBI lineage: Eukaryota > Metazoa > Arthropoda > Insecta > Lepidoptera > Noctuidae > Diarsia > Diarsia dahlii. Next base: position 18,798,798 of record OX459211.1, read on the forward strand.
TGTTTTTAGAGAAAAGATATAAAATCTGGAGGGTATAGCAACTTAATTTCTTCAGTTTTGATGAATTTCCTCAAGGTATCTGTTGTTGGGCTAAATATTTTTGCAGTTTGCAAAATAACAAGCTACTTTACTGAATTTTGTTTAAAAACTATGCGGGCTCTCCTTTGTGTTCTTGAGTGCATGTATTTTCATGTCAACGGTTACCAAGTTTATAGAACAAAGAGATTACTTTATCTTGTTAATAAGTAATTTTTATGTCATGACATCATAGTTTGTTATAAACTCTTTGTATCTTTAGTTTTTAAACTATTTACATACAAACAAGGAGAAACAAAACGAAACAATTAAATACAGAAATAATAGCTTTCTACTGATTGCTCGTAAAAGTGTAGACGGTACAAGTTTTTTAATTGTTTTCTTTATATATCCTGTATGTTTTTCCGGCTAATCTCCAAAACGGCTGGACCGATTTTGACAGGACAGTTATAAAGAGTAACTTTGGTTCGTTTAGAAAAAAAGATTAGGAATGGGAAAAAACTAAATCCGATTCAAATAGGAAAGTAGTAAGTATTATTTTTATAATAATTATACGACAGGGAAAGACAAAAGCAACAGCTAGTATACTTATATGGCTTTCTAAAACTGAGTCGAACACTGCGTAAACCTTTACGATTCCAATTAAAAGGGTTATTTCCGTATCCCGATTCAAAACTAATCAATTTACCACGCGCGAGAATGCAAAGCAATGGCTAAAGTTAAAATTAAACCGTTCCTACTAAATATGAACCATCAAGCTAATTTTATAACCGATTACTTTGATTTATTCGTTTATTTTGAACGTTAACTCAAATAGGTACGGTTAGTAGAAGGAGTTTGGGAACAGTCAATCAACGGCCTTTGGAGATTACTACACGCATTAATTCATGCAAATAGATTCTCTAATATCTGCCGCAAACTTACAAAAGCTTACATAAATGTTTGTGTACTAAGTCGTTCGCTAATTAAATAAGGTGTAAGTTTTTTAATAGTGTAAGTTGCAAACGAAATGTATTTGCTTTATGTTTTTTAACCGACTTCTAAAAATTAATATCACAAACTAAAAAGGGTATACTTACTTAATAAAAAATTAGATACACAATTTAAACGATTTCAAAAAAATCTAAAAAGGTAAAAAATTCAATGAAATAAAAACAAAGACACCAAGTGTAGTTTTCTAAATTAGTACCTATTTTTATTTTTGTATAAAGTATTTTCTATAGCATAATTAGTCTGTTAATGGTACATCAAACTACGCTGATAAAACTAACAAACAAAGGGTGTGTCTCTGACCATCATCATCAGCCTATAATGTTCCCACTGCAGGGACTCAGGCCTCCTCTCTAAGAGAAGGATGGGCTATAATCTACCACGCGGGCCCAGTGCGGATTGGTAGATGTCACATGTCTCCGAATTTTTTGGTTCTAAGACATGCCGGTATCCTCACGATGTTTTCCTTCACCGTTTTGAGAGCAGTGGTGATGAAATAAATTACACAAAGTAATGCGCCTGACGGGGTTCGAACCCACGACTCACTGTTCGTAAGTCGGAGCCACCACCACTGGGCCACCACTGCTTCTTCTGACCATACGATGACAGAATTAGAAAAACTTGATGTAGTTTCATGCCACAATTCATGGCAATCATAAAATCAGTCTATAAATAAAACAAACTCATACTAACGAGGTGGACTACGGAACTGGTATTTTATTAAATGTTGTAACGTGTTTTGCAAACGCTTTTATTGTATACTAGCTGATGCCCGCGGCTTCACCCGCGTGGATGTCGTTCAAATTATATATTAAAACCTTCCTCTTGAATCACTCTATCTATTAAAAAAAACCGCATCAAAATCCGTTGCGTAGTTTTAAAGATTTAAGCATACAGACAAACAGACAAAAATAGCGACTTTGTTTTATACTATGTACTAGCTGATGCCCGCGGCTTCACCCGCCTGGATGTCGTTCAAATTATATGCTAAAACCTTCCTCTTGAATCACTCTATCTATTAAAAAAAACCGCATCAAAATCCGTTTCGTAGTTTTAAAGATTTAAGCATACAGACAAACAGACAAAAATAGCGACTTTGTTTTATACTATGTAAGGATAAGGATAAGGATAAGGAAGGATAAGGAAGGACTAGCTGAACCCGCGCATGCGTTGCAATGCGTTTTTCCTACTTACCTATCTACTTACCTATCTACTACCCTACCTACTACCCTACCTACTACCCTACCTACTACCCTACCTACTACCCTACCTACTACCCTACCTACCTACCTACTACCCTACCTAAAAAAAAAAAGTATCCTATGTCCTTCTCCTGGTTCTTAGCTACCTCCCTACCAATTTTCATCTAAATCCGTCCAGCCGTTCTTGAGTTATAAATGGTGTAACTAACACGACTTTCTTTTATATAGATAGATTTGCGTAAGTACACCTATGAGAACGTTGTGTTTTTAATCCAAAGGTTGACGGATAGCCTCTTTTTTTTTTCTTTGTGGATGGGAAATTATCAAATGACTCCTCTCGCTCTAGGTAGAGCGGTAGAGAGTGTCAAACTTCTACTAACTAAAAACTACCCATGATCCTTCTTAGCCCTTTGTGCCGAGGCCGCGGTATCTCTTTCGAACTACCCGCAGCCCGAATAGCTATTATGTTTTTGAAATCTAGAGAACAGCTCACTAACTTAAAACAACATGATATACGCCCAAATACTCACACGTCACTCAATTATAAGTTGCACTTAAATCTCGTGCTGTCTTTGTTACTTTAACGCAGAGTGACAGAGATAGCAGGAGTTTTGAGGGTAACTTATAATTGAGGGACGTTTGAGTATTTGGACGATAGACATTTAAAATAACATTTCTAAAGGTAGTCATATACGCTAAGGTATTACTGACAGCTTTGCCTGTACGGTTGGAATATACAGATAAACCGGAGCGTGCATATTCTAAAACTGTGCAGATCTCCTCAAGACGCCACTCAAACTTACCTGACGGGTGAACCTGTCAGCTACACTGTAGTGAGCATAACTAGCTTTACGTATCACTAATACCTATTAACTCTCTTCAAGCATATCAAAAAAGAAAACAATCCGAACAAAACACGATGACATTTCAAACAAACTTCCAAATACCATACCATACCATTTGCAACCCCCGTCGCGTTCCCACCTTAAATAGTAAACTCCATAGATTTATATGATGTGATATTGGTACCCAACTACCCATACCTACCCATATAAAGCTACTGAATATATTCACCACGTGGGACGGGGTATGGTTTATATGGGAATGTCACGCGAACACGATTTGTGACTATCGATTTGTTTTTGTTTCGGGAAATACGATTTTGAGTTGACTATCTCTATTTATTCGATTGGGTTGGTTTAATCTAGTTGATTATTTTGTCCGGTGTATAAAAAGTCGAAAATAAAGGGTTTAACAATGTTTTTCAGTGATTTCTGAATGTGGGTTTAAAAAGTGTGGGTTTTTAACGCCGAACACTAAACGAGTCAGGTAGATTTTAGTACTAGATGACGTGGCCTCGGCACAAGGGCAAAGAAGGAACATGGGTTCGGTTTTTAGTCAGTAGAAGTCTGACACTCCCCTTCGCTCTGCCCAAGAGCGGGGGGGGGTCATTCGATGATTTTCCACCCACCAAAAAAAAAAAAAAAAAGTAGTGAATATTTTGCAGAGGTGTAAAATAAAAGTGTGGTGTGTGGTGTTAAGTAATAAATATTTGCTAGTATTTTTACTCTGTTATTGAACCTACTGTGTATTGTCTCTGCATCACCCGAAGGCAGACTGGTAGAAAATGCCCAAGGCATCAAGTCCGCCTATGTACAGTAACAAACTATAGGTACATGTAACGACTTTTAAAAATGATTTTCTCCTAATCTCTTGATTGTAATTTTATGTAGTTACGAATATATATACATGTTTTTCCTTGTGCATAAAGTTGTAATATTTAATAAAAAAAATACATCGAATTTTCACCAGGTTGCGTTATCATTATTATGTGGTTCAATAAATATGTTTTCATTGGGTTTCAACTTTCATCACTTGCCTCTAAAACCAGTTTAATCCAAGATGGCAGATATGGTCGCAAATAAAATCGTCCGAACCTGTGTCCTATTTTTTCTAGAAAGAAATATATCTAAGAACTATTTGTTATACTTACATATTTTCATGGTAAACACAGAATAGAATCTCAGTAACACAAATATTTGGACACGCAGAGTAAAACAAAGGAATAAAATGGTCAGCGAGAACAAGAAAAATATTGTTACTGTTTCTATCAAGAGAAGAAAAATATTGTTAGAATATAATAGTATTTATTTGGTTCTAGGACATGCCAGTTTCCTCACTATGTTTTCCTTGACCGTTAATTAGAGAGCAGTGGTGATGAAATAAATTACACAAAGTAATACGCCTGCCTGGGTTCCAACCCACGACTTACTGTTCGTAAATCGGGGCCGCCACCACTGGGCGATCGCTGCTCTCCTCCTGTCTATCTACCCTATGTAAAAAGGCATGAGTGTATATATTATGCTCATTGGGTCATAAATCAAAAAGCAAAATTAAAAATTTTGAAAAAACCCACGACTGTTAAAAATTAATTGAAAAAAGGATAAAATAACATAAAACACTTAAGCACCCACCTTAAAAAAACCCAAGAATGTCCGTCGGGAGCTGAACATTGCAAAACTAGTTCATTTAATGGCAGCCCCCGACGGACATTCTTGGGTTTTTTTAAGGTGGGTGCTTAAGTGTTTTATGTTATTTTATCCTTTTTTCAATTAATTTTTAACAGTCGTGGGTTTTTTCAAAATTTTTAATTTTGCTTTTTATTTTAAACTTTTTTTAAACTATTTACTTTTATTTTTATTTTTTTTATCTAAGAGCATGCACCAATCAAACCTAAACCCATAACTGAAAACTGAATCAAAATCGGACTTGTAGTTTTGGAGAAAAATGCCAACTTTGATTTGCACAAAAAATTTTGCTGCAGCGCCCCCTGTTGAGTTGTCACCGTAACACCTATCTAAGAAGCACCAATCAAACCCGAACCCATAACTGAAAACTGAATCAAAATCGGACTTGTAGTTTTGGAGAAAAATGGCAACTTTGATTTGCACAAAAAATGTTTGCTGCAGTGCCCCCTAGTGAGTTGTCACCGTAACACCTATCTAAGAACATGCACCAATCAAACCCGAACCCATAACTGAAAACTGCATCAAAATCGGACTAGTAGTTTTGGCGAAAAATGGCAACATGTATTTGCACAAACACACAAACAAACAAACAAACACACAAACAAACAACCTCTCACCCCAAACGCATATACCGTCTCCGTTCCGTCGTGGGTAAAAATCAAAGTATTTAATTCGGGTAGCCAGTTACAAGCACTTTTGTTGAAACAAAGAGAACAATAAAATATAGCTACAGTACCAGTCAGAAGGCATAACAACTGCGAAAGTACTGTAGTTACCCATTCACAACAAACACGGCCCAATAAAATATTGCAAAAAAATATGAAACATATTCATAAGTTATGAAAAACATGTTACCAAAAAATATAAAGGTACAGATAGCTGTCATAACTGAAAAGTTAAATAATAAATATCGCTTGATGTCAAAAGGTTCTATCGCATGTCAAAGCAATATTTTCGTATGGCAAAATATTATGACGGGTATTTGTCAAAACAGTAAAAGGTCAGTACCCTTTGTTGGAAAATATTTTGTTTCATGAACTTTACACGCATTACAAACATTTTACTTGTTTGCTTTTTCCATACGTATGTTAAAAGTAAGTATTAAAAAGTAAAAAACTAAAACCCAATACGACGATTATAGGTACCAACCTAAACACTTTAATACCGTGTGACTACGGCTTTTCTTTTTGTTCTATCTTGAAAATCTTGTTTCATACTTTTTCAGCGTCATTTTATTTGTCGTAGTCGGGTTTTAGTTTTTTACTTTTTTTATTTAAACAATTTTGGTGTTAATTTTTTTTGAACACATGACTTTTTGTCCGCTAGAGGGCGTGACTTTAAATTTGAGCAATATTTTCGAAATGTACAAGTGAGGCCCTTTCAAATGATACCAAACACGGTGTATCTATCTCCATTTTTATTTTTTAACACTTACTTTTTGTCCGCTAGAGGGCGCCATTTCGAGTTTTGTGACACGTCACGTAGCCTATGTTCAGCGGACAATTAAGACTGTTCTAGCGATACCTCATATGTCTAGTTCCGATAAGTAGATTAGGAGCTATGAGGGAACAGATGAAGATACACACATACATACAAACATACATACATACAAACATAGCCAGTCAAAATCATAACCCTCCTTTGGCTTTGCCGTAGTCGGGTAAAAATATCAAAATATGACGTTTTCATATTGTCGAGTTTATACTTAACATCACGCCTGTAATCCTCGAAGGCTTAGGCAGATGGTGCACCCATTAGTAGGTACACTCAAATTTCGCCAGTTATGTTTAAGTGTTTCTTTATGTGTCCCATGTAATAGAGGGATAGGTTATTGTCATAAACCGGATACAAATCTAGACTCAGTGGCTACTTCTGAAATTGAAATCAAATAAGGTAAAAAAAAAAATTGCTGAGCTGGGCATCAAATCCAGGACCTCATGCTCTGCTGTCGCGATTGCGGCTACGAAAACAACTGGTTGTTTGAATACATTGCTAATCACGTTGCTCCAGACCTTATTCAGACTTAGCATTTTTCTCTAGCATCGACTAGCATGCACAAAAATACATGTCCAGAGGGGCTAGACAAGTTACAACCGCTTCGTATCTATTCTCTTTCTATAATAGTGAACGCTTCGGCGCAAGCGCTTTGTAGAAAGCGCTAAGTTGGTAGCCAACTTCACACAACTGAGTCGATCGCTCATTCTCTAGTAAATGTAGACAAAACCTACACTTTAGTCTATGGTGAGCGTATCTACTAACGTCAAACTAACGTCAAAGACACAGTTGTTTACATTATGCGCGGGTTGAAGTTTTGTTTTGAATTGTTAAGAAAGGAATAAATTGTTTTAAATGTTAAAAAAGTAAGTGAAATAAAGGACAAGTTCTTCTTATAATTGGTGTATTATAATATCACAGCGCGGAATGTAATTTTAAACAATACTGTGTCCAGAAATAATATGATATTCTGCATTTGGATGAAAGATACTTAAATGAAGTGATAACTTTTATAAAATGGAATCGAGATCTCGAGCAGACCCAGAACAGTTCGCAGCTTTATTGGAATTCATGGGAAGGTACGTGCATTATTAGTTATTTCGTGACCTTCCTTTGTTAAAATCTAATATACTTGGGAACTTGAAACTTTACAACATAAACAATGACGTGATAAGCGGCTTGAACTAATACTAGGTACTTCTTTCGAAATAAACAAAACAATTATTGTGTTTGACCCTTATCGCACCACAATATATAATTATAATATTATAAAGTATAGATTTTAAATGCTAAATGACACATAGAATCCAAAATTATGATGAATAAACAAAACACTTCTCGGTCTCAAGACAGCTGGATCGTATATAGACGCCATTTTTTAGCGTTATCTCCAGGGTCTCGGCATACGCTACACTTTCGTTGAAATACTACACCAACGTTTCGTTTGCGCTTGTCAAAAGTGTGACTTGGCTAGCATTTATATGGGATGTAGCGATCAACGTTATAGAAAGGATCAGATTTCATTCTATCATTTTGAACGATACGATAAGTTGTCAACATGGCTACGTATTTTCTATTCGTTTGTTCTGACCACGTGACTTAGCGTTGCGATGACGTCACTCCCATACATTTGAGTCGTTTTCTACTAACGTTTACGCTTGTAGATTGTCAACTTGGCTAAGCCTACAGTCCACAGAGCACGCGCAACACGCGTGACTTAAGAGTATGGAATTTTAACCACTCGCTGAAGAATTTCTCGCTGAATACCAAACGATTACTAGTCGTAATACTCGCATGCTTAAAGAGTGTCGACGCAACCTAGTTTTCTTTGCGTGCTAAAAGCCCCGGTTGGTCCTGCCCTTCGTATTGATATGGCGTTTAGTTTATTGTTATTTTTCTATAAGCTTTTCTGAAGTAAAGTTTGTCAGTGTTGTGATCAAATATGGCTTAGAATTTTTTTTAAAGTGGCCACCGCGATACGTAAGACGCTAAACGTTGCGTTGGAAGGCCTCCCACTAGGTAGACCGATGACCTGGTGAAGGTTGAAGGGACCTGCTGGATGCGAGACGCACGGGGTCGGTCAATGTGGCGACACCTGGGGTTGGCCTATGTCCAGCAGTGGACGTCTTTTTATGACTGAAATGATGATGATGATGATGAAATATTTATTTGGTTTTGGACTGCTGGGCAAGGAATTCACCATCATCTGTTTAGCCTTTTCTCAACTATGTTGGAGTCAGTTTCAATACAAATGCAGATGAATACAATTACAATTATTTTAAATCTTTTTCGTGTTTCCCTAAATCTGATAATTAGATATTTTTAATATTTAGATTATTTTTGATATTTAGATTAGTTTTTAAAAGCACAATCACCCTATCCTCACAATTGCTGAGCCAACACACCTCACACTAACAACATGCCAAAAGCCAGTTCGTTAAAACAGTTTACGATACACAATAGTGTTTTATAATCTTAGCTATAAAGATGGCACAGTTTTTTCTTTCTTTATTGAGCACTAAACTGCGGCGCACGGCCGTTCTATGTGGTTTTAATAATTAGTTATTTGCGGCCAGTGTTTGTGTATATCACAGAGTATGAAATGGTTGAGAAAGGGAGTGACTAAAGATGCATTTGCCAACCAAATGCATGTCCGATTTTGAGGGAACCGAAGGGATAGGCAGATGTTCGTAATAGTACTTACATCGGCAGTTATGTTTTAAGTCCCATGTAATAGGGGCCGAGCCTATTGCTATCATCCGGGCACAAATCCAAACTCCGTCGCAGTTACTGAAAAATTCCTATAAAAGACCCGGCCCGACCTGTCTCACCCGGGAATTGAATTCAGAACCTCATGTTTAGCAGCCGCGCTTGCGACCACTAGACCAATGAGGCAATTAATAGCTGTTATACTCTTGGTTTACATGAAAAGTGTTCATTGCGTCTCTATCTTTAGTACCTGCAGACTCCCAGCTCTGCGGTAAAAATCCTAAAAATTGCTTCAACTATAAAATGTTTTTCAGTTAGTTTCTTTTGAGTTCGACGATTTCTGGATAGTGTTGTGGAAATAAAAGTATGTAACGCTACTTTTTATCTGTTTTTATTTGTTCATTCAAGTGTATTTTTATTGAGTCTAGTTTAAAGACGAGAAGTTGAATTAAAGCAGAGTGAAAAGTTTAACGTAAATTGTTTTGAATTTACGAAAAACATGTTGATATTTTCAAGGCTTAGACTGAAATGTACCAGAATCTTATCCATTTCCTCATTCATGTACAGGCCTGCAAAATTGCATGGATACTTTTAGTCTTTATTACTTGTGAATAGAGTTCAGAACTGTCCATGCATTTTTGAAGGTGACTGTACATTGGAAAATTACTTATGCCCGTTTTACTAACAGTAAGCGATACGTTGCCAGAATATTTTTAAACTGTGGGAATTTAAACACTATACACTAAGCGGACATTTACAAATGCATTTGTGAATAAAAAATTCAAATTTAACTGCCTCGTCGGTTCGATTCTCGGGTTGAGCAAAGCATTAATAGTTGTCTGTATCTGAGTCCAGTTGAGAAACAAGGCTATCTTTCAGGAGGTACAGTGGTTTCGCCCGTCGGGGCTGTGGATTATCGAAAGGTTACCGCGGCTCCGACACAAGGGCGAAGAAGGAACATGGGTTTGGTTTTTAGTCAGTAGAAGTCTGACACTCCCCTTCGCTCTGCCCAAGAGCGGGGGGCGATTCGATGATTTACCACCCACCAAAAAAAAAAAAAAGGTACAGTGGTTTGGAAATAGTATAGCGGGCTTGTCCAGTTGGATGTTACTTACCTGGTGTTGGCGAAAACGGGCATTAAATAAAAGCAGTGACAATTTGTTCAACATTTTACATTTCTCAAGCGATTCGATTATAATAATATATTTTTTCATCCAAGCTTCCAAAAATCACTTAACGTAGTTGAAAAAAATCTCCAACATTTAAAATAACAAATGGCCAGTGCTTTTCAAAATTCACTAACATAACCGAAAACTATTACGCAAACGGCGAAACGTCGCTAGAATTTTAAAAATAAAGTTTGGCTACCATCACGAGAATTTTATAGAATTCCCGAGCCACTAACATTGTGGTAAGCCAAATCTAATGATACCCGATTTCCCTAAATCTGTTGGTAACTTTAACTTGGATAACATAGGTAATCTATTTTTAACCAACTTTGAAAAAGGTTCGTAATTCAATACTGATGGAGGTAGGCGTTTGAAGATTGCTATCAGCTGGATTGGGTTCAATTTGAAAATGGTTTTAGATGTATTGTTATGTTTTAGGGGAATGATTGAATGAATAATTTTGGTGCTTAGTACTTTTCCTCGGAGAGATTTCGGTTATATTAGCTAGATCGTATTTTTCAACATAATTATGTGCTTTGAACGAATAACTTTGATACGTTTTTTTCGGTGAGATTTCGGTTATGAATATTTCGTCAACATACGTCGACTTTTAGCACCTCCAATACCATACTATTACCCTACGTAATCCCACTGTGGGGCAAAGGCGACATCCAGTTGTTTCTATCCAAGACTAATGTGGACCACTTGTCGTTGATTGAGTGCATGCAGCTCGTCACGCCAACTTCTTCGAGGTCTGCGAATTTTGTTTTAAGTAATCACTTAAGTCACTAGAAAAAGTATTCTTTATTTTACACACCTTTTAAAAGCACAGGATAACTCGTTCAAAATATATAGTCACCAAATTCGGTTGCTACCATAATCTGCTCAAAATTCCTTTACCACCCCATTAAGCCGAATAATCTGAAAATAATCCAAAGCGCCTCACATAATCATCATAAATAATAATAATTTCACCCCTATGACAATCACCCCCTCTTTCACACCCCTTATATGGTAATCGCTGGCACAATCTGAGACAAAGCCAGGCGTGATTGTGGGGTAATAAGCAGTAAAACTGTGTTTACTGAAAATATGGACAGAGGGGGAGGAAATATAGGCGCCGCATAAGGCGTCACATCAAGGTAAACGTTTCCAGTATAACATGGCCTTGCTTTGTATATATTTTCCGTACAATGAGAGATTCGAATAAACTGATTTTGTACAAAAATGAGTAGTCGTTGTGTGTACTATCCATAATTGTATAATAAGTACTTATAAATGATTGTGTAAGAATATGTTCTTGGATATGGACAAAGAGATTTTGAAGTAAACTTGCAAGGTGGTGGGAAAATAACGTACCTATGCGAAGGAGAGCTGTACCCCAATAAAAGCTACAGGCTTCACGTAAAATTAATGGTTGTCTTAAAAGTTTCATCAAGCTGAAAAAAATCAATGAATCCTTATCCTTACATAGTATAAAACAAAGTCGCTATTTTTGTCTGTTTGTTTGTCTGTATGCTTAAATCTTTAAAACTACGCAACGGATTTTGATGCGGTTTTTTTTAATAGATAGAGTGATTCAAGAGGAAGGTTTTAGTATATAATTTGAACGACATCCACGCGGGTGAAGCCGCGGGCATCAGCTAGTAGGTAATAATATGTGGACTGAAACGGATATGCGTGTTTAACTTTACTGGCATGGTCAATATCAAAAAGGGTAAATTAAATAGGCAGGAAAGCTTTTTTTTATATTCATTGGTAATTCCATCACGATAAAAATTTGTAAATATTAAATTATGAAGCTAAAAACACTCCATTTGAAACGAAGATAACTATAACTTTAGATAAAATAAGGATTTCTAAGTTTTCAATGTCACATTGTTATAAAAAATACAGAAACCAAATTCAACACAATCATTATTACACAACTAGTACCTACCAAAGCAATAAAGACGGTAATTGCATACCCGGTGAACCCAAAACAATAAAAATAACATAACAAGACATTACCGCCGTTAAGCAATAGTATACCTTATCTCCCGCCACCAGAATACCAATATTAGGCAATGGGCCCATTGTAATTTTAAGGTGTTCTTATTATGCAATAAAGTTTATATTGCCTTTTAATTTTAATCGACTGAAGACCCGTAAAATCTATTGTTATAGACGAAGTTAAAAGACCTTTTTGCTTATGTCGCTGTTACGAAATAATTGGGGGTCTAGATTTTACCGTTCTATGCTGAAGAGTTTTTGTGGTTCCTGCTGTGGTCGTTGATATTTCAGTAATGGCTATATTTTGTGCCTACATTTATGGGCACAAAAAATAAGGCAGCGACCACAAAAGATATTATATTTTTATGATCCTCAACGGCCAAAAACTCAAGCGTCTTTTTTTTGCATCGGATTGACTCTGATCTGACATTGACTCTAGGCAAACTATAATAACGCTAGCTGCTTGCTGACCAAGAAATATCTTTAGATTTTACCTCAAAATTAGTAGGTATATAGTTCATGTTATTTCAAGAGATATTTTTTCGTCCCTGCAGGAAACCATACTGTCAATTTTAATATCAATCAAAATAGTTTTAAAAAAGTCTGGAAATTGACATGGCCAAACAAAGTACCAGTTACTTTCCTCGGCTCTGATTTAGGTTCCGTTTCACACAGATTGGCTCATCGGCCTTTTTACATAGACTGGCGCGATTATACACTTGGAACTGGTCGGAGCCGATGATATTAATTATAAGACGACTAATAAACTAGATTGCTCCATGTATTTTTTTAGGAACGCTTTAATTGTTTATTTCAGCATTGGCATTTGGAAGGCTTTTAACAGTATTACTGCAGTACTTCTACTATCTTTACTAAGGGAAAGCTTAAGTAATTATTAAAGATCTCTGAGTGCGGCGTTATTCTATTTCAACTCAAAAAAGAGAATAGGTAAATATTAAGATTTTTGAACTTTCTTTCACGGTGTATTAGTTTTATTTTACTGTTGACTAAGGACCCAAAGTCTCACAACGAAAGTAAAGAGATACATTTTACGCCGTAACAAAACCCTGACCACTACATTTAAAATCAATCATTTATTCATACTCGACCTTTAACTTTGCTTGTACTACAGAAACAAATTTGCATACTACCCGTTCATCACTAGCGTAAACACATAATATCACGCCTTTGCCTGATAGTTTAGCCAGAGATGTACATAGGTACAAGTCTTTTATAATAGCAGGCGAACCTGATAGCGTCTCTTACTGAGAGGTTTCAGGTTACAAAAGAAGTCTTTTATAATAGCAGGCGAACCTGATAGCGTCTCTTACAGGAGGAGGTTTCAGGTTACAAAAGCCATCAATACTCATCATCATCTTTCTGCCCCTATCCCATGTTATTTTGGGGTCGGTGCAACACGTTTTTGTCTTTTATTCTGCCCTGTCAGCCGTCACGCTATAATTTATTCCTTTTTTCTTCATATCACTCCTCACTCACTCCATCCATCTTTTCTTTGGTCTTTCTCTCCCTCTCCATCCATCCACTTTTATATTCATTCAAAAGCTAACAACACTATGCTCACAAAAACTGAAAAAACCACTACACGAACGAGGTAGCAATATTATGCTTATCCAAATAGAATTTGGCCTTAAACTAAGCCAGCACTACAAAACAGTTTCTCATGCTTTCCGTTCCACAATATTGTAAACTTTCGTGGTAAATATTTATATTACGTTATTAGATACAAGATTACATTCGCTGACAGCGGCGCGGGCGCACCGAAATTATAGCATAAAAAACATTTTGATACTATTTCTGTGGTAACGAAGGATGGCTGGTGAAAGATTTTGATATGTCGGTTTTCGTTCGTGGTAAGTGAATTAGGAGTAGTTTACAAGTCAGACAGTGAGCAATGTCCCGTTTACGAGCTCGAGCGATGCTACTTGTTTTCGTTCGTTGTATGAGGCACACCTCCGACACGAAAATAATTATGGGAAACCGCTAAACGAATTTTACTTTGAACATTACAACAATCGGAACATCTATCACCATGCTTTCCTATTTGACTTAAACGAAGACTTTCAGAGAATGCCTCCTTGTGAAGCTTCGCTACTACGATATAATACCCGCCTGAGTATCGTCACCATTTAATTTTTTATATTTTGTTTTGGAGGTTGGAAAATCATCAATTGACTCTCCCGTTCTGGGCAGAGCGGTAGGGAGTGTCAGACTTCTCGTGACTAAAAACCACCAAAATTCCTTCTAAGCCCTTTGTGTCCGAGGCCGCGGTATCTCTTTCGAATAACCCGCAGCCTGCTGCTGCTGACATCTCGACTCATCGTCGACACGGCCTGTCGTAGTCATAAGACAGACGCACGGCAAGCTAGCCCATTAGGCGGCGTCCTAATTGGCAGCGGTCGTACGATCGAACGATGCGTTCATAATTGTGCGATGAAAATGTTCGTGCGATCGAAGGTCTAACTGGCCCTGGGCCTGCAGTCTCTACACTAATAACAGCGCTACGAATGTCGTTAAGTCGAAAAATCGAAAACTTTCTTTAATCGATTTTCAACCTTATGCTGTTGAAATAAAGCTGAAAATCTATTAAAGAAATTTGACATCAATACGACGTAGAGACATTCGTAGCGTCGTTGTTAGTGTAGAGACTGCAGGCCCTGCAGACTCTACACTAACAACGACGCTACGAATGTCGTTAAGTCGAGAAATCGTAAACTATCTGTAATAGATTTTCAGCTTTATTTCAACAGCTTAGGTTGAAAATCTATTAAAGAAAGTTTACGATTTTACGACTTAACGACATTCGTAGCGCTGTTATTAGTGTAGAGACTGCAGGCCCCTATTAAATAAATTTGACATCGATACGACGTAGAGACATTCGTAGCGCTGTTATTAGTGTAGAGACTGCAGACCCTGGTGTCCTAATTGGCAACGCACGATCGTACGACCGAACGATGCGTTCTCTCGTATCTCGACACACCCGCCCCCCGCGTTCTGCGACGGGAACGCATCGTTCGATCGTACGACCGCTGCCAATTAGGACGCTGCCTTACTCACCGTCTACAGGCCCGCGCCTACGGTGGGCGGAGGCCATCACGTGGCCAGTATCGTCACCCTTTGTTGTCACTTGTGAAATGTTTTAAGTCGCAGTTACTGTCGCAAGACGTGTGTTGCTTGTGTGTGGTCACACGCTAATTTCATGTTTTCGAAGCAGTGTTATGTTGTGGTGGTGTATTTATATCACACTTGATAAAACTCTGTATGAATAAATAAACGTATAAATATTAATTAATAATTCTTTGTGTAAACAGTACAGTTACCTACAGGTGAGCTCTCGTGCAAATTGACCACAAAACCGAAAACATAATGAATGGCTGACTGTGGTTACTGAAAATCTCGTTGAAATGCAACTTAATTATTGATTTCAATTAGTTTTGTTTCGAATTTCACTCGGAAATGGTATTCATGTTTACTGTGTACCTGAAATTTTAAAATTAATTCAATTTTGTTTCCGAGTATTATATGGTTTCTTTTAGTCTGGACGAAATTAAACATTTTTATGGATTTAAATGTTTACTGTAGCTTATAACGGTAAGATTAATGTTCTTAAGTATTTTTACGATCCAATATTGCTTTTATTATAGTAGAACCTAATAATAGACTAAGAGACTGCAATTTCAATTTCTTTAGCAGGTATTACGTTATGAAATGAAATCATTAAAACATTTAAACAAAACACGCACAACGGAAAAAAATCCATGAATTTATTTTACAACAAGTCAGGCATATAAAATAACTGCACTTATCTGTAGACTAATAAGTCCATAGAAAACACAGTAAATAACAATTTTAACGTAAGTCATGTAATTTTTTTTTACACGAGAAGAATTCTTTCAGGTGACAAGAATGTCCATACGGCACTAACCTGCCGGGTATCTTACAGTGATTTGACATCTCGTAAAACGATGTTTTATTTGTAGGGAGGTGATTTTCTTCGCAAGGAAGTTTTTCGCGTAAAACCGTTAAAACATTTTAGTTTTTTTTACCTCTTCCAATTTTTATTATTTGTGCCGCTGGCGTAACATTTTTTTAAATTTGTTAGCCCAGGATTTCGCAACTTCCATCGTGTTGTCGGTGGCAGTGCTAAGATCACCATGGATGTATAATGTATATTTTTGGGCAAGTTCGAGGTCAAGATAGAAGGTAGAGCATGGACATCCCGTTGCTTTTTTTTACCTATTCCGATAACTGTCACTTTTTTTTTATATGAGATGGGCGTACTCTTGACCTTAATCTTGCCCTAGGGGCAGTAATGAGGTCGACGATGGAACGAGCTAACCTAGAAGAAGTTAAACTTCCTTAAGGTTCTACAAAAAAATATTTTGAAAAAATAAAACAAGATACTAGCAAAACGAAAGTAATATCCCATCTTAATAATCCACAATTATTTTCGCTATACACTTAATGATGTGATAATTTGCAAAATTAAATGAGGCTTTGTTGCTACTGATAATTTTGCTGAAATATTACGTGTTAGTGAAAAGCTCGTCCATGCGCTTAATTAACACATGGCTGGTGATAATTACCGTGTTTTGATGATGCGAACCTATTAGCATGTCATTTGAAAGTTTTAATTGACTTTTGAAAGTTTTGGTCTCCGGTTTTTAGTTTAATTAAGAGATAAAATGATCGAGGACTATGTAAGAATCGTAGCAGGTAACGTTCTATGGTTTCTGACAGTAGGGGGTACCCTAAAAGGGCGTGAGTTTAAGTATTTGTATGTAAATTAACGTTAATAATTTACACAAAATCAATTAAACACAAACAATATGGTTGAATCTTCAAGTAATAATGTGGTCACAAAAAGACAGAAAAATGCAGTTACATCGTTTTTTTATATATTTCGTTATCATGTGGTTAGTGGTTAAGGATAAACAAGCCAACAGCACGAACTAGTTGGTGAGCGGGGCTAAAATGCATGCTAATTCATCCGACATCACGAGCGAAATGGATAGAGTTAAAGGGACACAACGAAAATGGGCGCGCGAAATTTTCTATGCAGACCTTTGGTAGTATGGATATCATGAAAAATCTATTGAATGTATCTGTTGAAAATAAAATTATTTGAATTTTTTAATAACTAATCTATCCCTAAATGGTTTCACTTTTTTCATTTTCGTACTATATACGTTACTTATTTACGCCCAAAGATGAGTAAAATTAGTGCTAAAATATGAAAGTTTCGACGCTCATAACATCGAAAATTTTTTTTTCCAATTCTGCTTCCATACAGGGCTAGATAATGACAGGACCAGTTGATACAATTTTTAATTTAGAACCTACACCGTCAAATAGAAGAGTAACCACCATACTACGTTTGTATGGAAGAATGACTGGCTTGTGCAACCTTAACCTGGTGACTTTTATGCCGCCCATGGGCTTTGTTTCACGTGCTGTCGAGAAACTTCTCTCAGGCATGCTGTTTTTCCTAACGATGTTTTCCTTCATCAAAACAAGTGACAATTATACAAAACGCACATGAAATCGAAATATCAGAGGTCCGTGTATTGGATATTGTTTAATTGAAATATGGGTACAAAATTATTTGAGGGAAGAAAAAACGTTTTTACAAAAAATAAAACCGACTTCAAAAAAAAAACACTCAAAAGTGAAAAATAAACTTGAGAAGAAAAATCAGTTTCTGAAGTCGGTGACTTTTGTTTCTTTGATTTCATTTTTTTGTCGGTCGACTTCCAGTATACCCGATCGCAGCTAAATACCAGTATTATACATGGAACTTTAATACTTATACCAAATTCAAAACTCACAATAACACAAAACCTATGGAACGCAAACATGGTCGCTTACAAAACGTCAGAAGTCCGCACTTGGGGTCTGCCAACGAGCTATGGAGCGAAGTATACTGGGTGTCAAACTCACGGACCGCATCAGAAACACCATACTTCGCTCGAAAACCCAAATAGCCGATGCTGACAATACAGCTGCTGGGTTGAAATGGAACTGAGCTGGTCACATCTGCCGCATTTCGGAGGAGCAATGGGTAAAAATTACCACTCAGTGGACACCAACAAGCAGGAAACGACAACGCAGCAGGCCCAGAAGGAGATGGCGGGATGAGCTGGATTCCTTCTCAAAAGATTGGCCTATCATCGCACTAGATCGCGAAAAGTGGAAGGAAGGAAGGGAGGCCTTTGCCCTGCAGTGGGACAGTACAGGCTAATAATAATAATAACACAAAATATAAAAAACCCGTACCTCTTCCCTTAATGGTAAACAGAAATTTAAAAAAATCTTCCATGAAAAATAATTAACCATGTTACTATCAACCACAAACCGAGTACTGCAATATTTCCAACGTAATTTTAAAGTAACATAGAAACTCTTTTAATGAGAACCATCTCGTGTTGGTGGCAACATGTTCGTTTTAAATTAATTTTCTGCTGCACTATTATTAAAACGCTCTCCAGTAGAGAGGGTTAACTGTTAATCTGGAGTTTGCTGCAGTGTATGAAGAATCCGGAAAATATACTGTGAAAGAACATGGAATTTATAGGGGAAATTAATATGTTGGGAGAATCGAGGCGTTTTACAGGAAAAAGTTACACTTTGAACGAATAAGTAATTTGAGTAACGAATCCACGAGAAATATTTTTTTTTCGTTTTCTTGTTAAAAGACTGGAAAATGGTTAGAAACAGGCGTTTTATAAAGGTTTTTTATGTTAAAAAGTGTTAATTGTTAGCTTCGCGTAACTTATGACATTGATTTTGATTGGTCGTGCACCAACCATCAATATCTCCGTAAGTAGAAGGCTCTCACGTATGACATAGAACGAAAAAAAATATGGGAACGACAACTGCTTTTTGGTTTCGACAAGGATAAGTTTACAGCCATTATGACCTCTTTGATTCATTTGATTGATATTGTACACACTGAATATTCACATTACTTATTTGAAGTAAACTGTCTTACGAATAACGACTTTTACCTACAAGTTCTTTTTAACCATTACGTATGTCAAAAGTCACGTCACAATATCCCCGATGATTTTTATCAGATTCACAATAAAAACAGTATTTTTTCTATTTTATAGACGTTTCTAAGCACTAATGATAGTAGACACTAGCACTGTCTATTTGTCGAAGCTCTTGGGGGGCATTAAATATTCGTTAGTACTTAATAGATTATTCGATTAGATATACCGCAGCTATTTTGGTCTCACTCGGTGTGAAGCATTTGTGTTCACCTATCTTTTATCTTGTTAGATACACAGAACACTTACTGTTGTCGATAATATTGATATATTATGTAGGTAGTTGCGAATGATATATTTCATAACCCTCCTTTTGGGCTTCGCCGCAGTCGGGTAATAAAAATAGATTTAAGACTCATCAACTACCCGTCGGGGCTGTGGAGTATCGAAAGGATAACGCGGCTCCGACACAAGGGCGAAGAAGGAACATGGGTTTGGTTTGTAGTCAGTAGAAGTCTGACACTCCCCTTCGCTCTGCCCAAGAGCGGGGGGGGGGGGGGGTTATTCGATGATTTTCCACCCACCTAAAAAAAAAAAAAAAAGACTCATCAACTAAATATTTTGATAGATAAAAGCTATGTAGGCAGTGGAATGAGCCAAAGATGAAACGACAGACGATGAGACTGAGTTTTTGGGCATATGTCTAACCTTTTCCTAACTAAGTTGGGTACAGCTTCCAGTCTAACAGGGTGCAGCTATCAGTTGCAATACCAGTAGTTTTATGTACTGCCTACCTATCCTCCACAACATACAAACCAGGTAAAAATTATTAAAAATATAAAACATGGCTACTCTTATATTTACAATTATCCATAACCTGCCTATTCTTTTGCCCAAATACCTTTGGCTACTAGATTAACCAGACGGAGTTTATGGAGAGACTGCCTATAATATGACCTCCATAGTACACGCAGCTGTACCTCTCTCGTCTGCATCACTCCACGACGGTTGAAGAAGTCGTGCAGTACTTGAAGGTGAAGACCAACTGGACTCTGAGGGTTGAAAGGTTGGAATCGCGCCACAACATCAACTTTAAGTCGTTCGTGGTACGGGTTCCAACCCAGCATCTACAGACCTGCATGAAAGAGGACTTTTGGCCGAAAGGTGTCTTATATCGACGTTTCCGGGGACGATTACGTGACACCTCGCAGCGCAACACGACGCTTCCAACGTTACGTGTGTAGTTTATAGTTTATAAGGTTTTTTCATATGTATTAGTTTGTTGTTATTGTTTTATGTTATTTGTGTATTTTACCTATGGGCCTTAGAAGCCTGAAATAAATGTTTATTATTATTAACTACGTGGCGTCCAATAGGGTTTAAATAAGACCCTCGTATCTCAGAGAGCTCGGTCCCAACTATCATTCGCTGGTCTTTGGCAGTCATAACGAGTAGTCAAAACCTGGTTATCAACCTTGCCTAAGAGTGTCACGTTACCCAATTAATGGTCTATAATAATAATAATAATAATAATAATAATATTCCAGAACTATCACACAACGCCATCTAGTCCCAAGCTAAGCAGAGCTTGTGTTATGGGTACTAGACAACTGATAAACATACTTATATATTTCTAAATACATACATATTATAGATAAATTACACCCAGACACAGAACAAATGATCGTGCTCATCACACAAACATTTGTCCTGGGTGGGAATCGAACCCACGACCTCCGGCATAGCAGTTAGGGTCACTAACCACTAGACCAACAGGCCAGTCAAATAAAAAAAGTACTTTTTTTTGAGAGTTATTTTTCAAAAGAAAATTGGAATTATTAAGAATCACCTAGGTTTGAGGAACGGGCTAAGAGTAAACAAACAGTAAGTTATGTAATATACCCGTTGGGGCTGCGGGTTGTTCAAAAAGATACAGCGGCCTTGACACAAAGGGCTAAGAGGGAACATGGATGGTTTTTAGTCAGTAGAAGTCTGACACTCCCTATCGCTCTACCCAGAGCGGAAGGAGTCATCCTCAGACAGCAAATTTTAATGGAGATGCGGAAAGTGTAAACAAATTAGGTTAGGTAATGTTATACTTACACTTTTCCTGAAAATCCTGAGCAAAGTAGAAAATAAAGCAAGCTAACATAGAAAGCAAACAGTAAAACAGAGCATTATGAATAAATAGTACTTACCACGAAATATTATGTTCAGTTCTAAAATTCTTAGTACTTCTACTAGCGAAATCGTATACATTTTCAAAATTCGCAGAAACGAAATATTTAATCGTAGTAGTCTCAAAGTTTAGACGGTTAGAATCATAGCAACCAGATCTTTTCAGCTTTAGTATTAACTCAATCTTGCCTAAAACAAATATCAAGTATTCCATTTATCTCTTTCTCCTAATAAATCGTCTAATAACAAACTCAACAACTTTAATTAACTTAGTAAAGACAAAATAGTTTCCGACTCTAATAAATCGAGGCAAGGTGACAATTCGTCGTCCTCACAATTTCCTTTGAACTTTATTCCTTTACGTTACAGTAAGTTTTCGTATATCAGCATTGTTGGCTAGACAAAAGATGGATGTGCTATAAAAGTTTTTTTTCCTACTTTCGGTGTAATATTGCCAAACAATATTGGAGCTAGATTATTGTTTTATGATAGTACAGCTTGACGTGATATTCGATATATTGGTCTGTGTTGTGCCCATTTTCTCCGAAACACTTCTAAGCCTTTTGGTTTTATGGATAGTGTTGTAACTATTCTGATTTGGGTATGGTATTAGGTCCCTACAGTTTATTGAGTATGTCGTAAATTGGAAGGATTTGCGTGTTGGACTACCAAGCTGAAATCTGTCTATTTATGAGAAGGATTTTTAGGCATGCGTAGTTTTATATCGTAAATAGATGGAACATTATTTCTTGTGAGTATATCGATGTCGAACAAGGGTATTTGACTATTTATTACGTGGGCTATTTTTTAAAGTCGGTAGACGTTTTGCATTTTTGCATAAAAACAATTGTGAAGATTACTGCCTGTGGAATGTAAAACTATGCTATGGTATCTGTAAATTCATATCAAAATTGCTACAAGCCTTATTATGTTCTGGTAGGCATAAAACAAGCTCATCTGGGCGCCAAAGTCGAATATAATATGGGCCCACATTATTGTACGTTTGGGAAAAGTTATTGCTTGAGTTATTTCAGCACGATGGTCTACCGTTGGCATAACAATTATACTCAGGATTGTGGAAAACGGAAGGATGAGAAACGCACAGAACAGAGCAGAGTGGCAGAAGAAAGAGTAGGCCCAACAGTACTGTAGGTGATTCCAGGCTGAAATGATGATGATGGTGTATAGTCACCTGCAAAATTGGGTCAGAGCCCATTCGTCCCCTAAGATTCGCACCCTGTGCCCACTCGTCCCCTGGAACTTTTGAGGGGCCCATTCGTCCCCTGAAGAATATTTATTTTTATTCATTCTTCTAATATAAGTACATGCATATGTGTATACTGCAGCTTGGTAGACCTGGTACAGTCGCGCAGAAAGGGCTATAATAAAAAATATAGTAATTCGGTAGATATCATGTTTATTTCAAATAAGATTAACACATACAAAATCACAATGTCCTAGAAACTCACAAAATACAACTCTTTTACAAAAATCAGCCTTGATTGACCATCATATAAATCAACATTCAATATAAAATATGCAAAAAAAATAGAACACTTAACAACAGTAAATAATCACTTCTTATTTTTTTGTATATTTACCAACTACTTAAATGCAAAAACATAATAACTTAAATCTAAAAAATTGTATCAGTAAAAAAAAAATTACTAAAATCACAGTAATTATTGAAGACTAGATCTATAAATCAACATATATTTTTTTTGTATAATAACCAACTACATGCAAAATCGTAATAACTTAAATCTAACAAACTATCAGTGTTGCCAACTCAACTACTTCAAAATATGCTAGATTGGTGTAAAAATATGCTTACCTTCTCTAAAAAATGCCAAAAAAAAATGCCAACATAATTAAGTATCAGTATTTATTGAGTAATTAAATCAAGGGAATAGAATATCAAGGTCTTCATCTTCATCAACATCAGCTGATGTGGAAGGCTGAGAGCCGGAGTCGTAACACTCTTTGGTTCCGATACTGCGTAGTACATTGTCTGGAACAGTGTAAGAGTAACAGCACTTTCCTGCTCTTTTTAGGCCGAACCTAACGTACAAAATGGCATTCAGGGTTCCTACCTCCAAACGGTTTCGGAGTTTTGTTTTTACCAGACTCATTTGGCTGAATTCACGTTCAATGTCCGCATTTAAATGCGGCAAGTTATAAGAGACATTGCAAACTCACATAACTCTGCAAAGGGGTTATTATCAGCAGCATGTTTATATTGCATGACTTCATTCCAGAACTTTACTGTGGAAGTCAAGGATTCCCATTTAATGTGAACTATATTTCTCCATTGAGATACCAGTTTTTTTTAACAAGCCATTCGTTGTGGGACAATTTTACATCGTAAGCCTATCATCGTATATCTTGACGGATTATCATTCATCATGGCTCTTTTTTCAATGATCTGTTATGATTTGTTAAATTAATTCCGTTAATAAACTGTTCACAAGTGTACTATGTTAACCGTTTCTTATGTAAAATATAGCTAATTTTATCTCAGGGGACCAGTAGGCACCTGAATAGGTGCCGAATCTTTAACTTATATTGTATAAATATTAGAGGGGACGAATGGGTACCTTAAAAATAATATTTTTTATTAAAATATTAATTGGTCTCCTACCAGGAGACCAATGGGCACCTATATAAGGGCCGAATCTACAACTTTTATGCTGGGGGACGAATTTTAGGGGACGAATGGGCTCTGACCCGCAAAATTGCATGGATACTTTTAGTCTTTATTACTTGTGAATAGAGTTCAGAACTGTCCATGCATTTTTGAAGGTGACTGTACCTGTGTAGGTGCATGATGGTGGAATCTTAAGAAATTTTGCCGTTTAGAACAAGCTGATAAATGAATTTGAATTTGATTGATAACCTTTATCTATTGTAAAAGCATAGGATCAGCTTTCTTTTTCAACAAACACCAATCGAATATGGCAACTCGAGAAATTGTAAAAGCACTGCAAACGTTTAACAAAATATACGACACAGATAAAGTAAAAGCATGATTTCATTTCGTATATTTCAGAAATGTTTTCGTAGAAAAGTGTTCCACGTTATTTTAAAATAAAACCGGAAAGAATCCTTGTATTTTCTGGAAATTAGATTTTTCTGGGAAATCTGAGTAAGTTTCATTAGACTCGCACGGGAAATGTTACTCTTTCATTCAGAAATTTCATTTCGAAATGAGTGTATTTTCCTTATAGGGAGAAAGGCTTGAATAGATATGATTTATTATTAAATTTCTAAATGTCTTTCTCGTTGGTCTAATGTTCGCAAGCGCGACTGCTGTGCGTGACGGGTGCGAGTTCGTTACCTAAGTCGAGCAGTGTTATTGAGTTTTTCCCTCAGATTTTATTCAGTAGTAGCCACAGAGTTTGAATTTGTGAAACGATATCTCTTTAAAAATGTTCTGTGAAAGCAACTGATTGCGGACTATAGTATTAGTCAAAGTACGGTAGCTTACAAAACGAGAGAATAACCAATCATGGAATCCTAAGACGTCACTGTCATCTCGCAGCGCTGTCGTAATTAACATACAATAGACTTGCCTCTCCCAGCGTGACAGATTTGTGCGGCAATGCATGTGACAGCGTCAACATATTAGTTAATCAATTAGCTGACTGAATAAACAGTGAGATCGCAATTGTCTGGAGATGGATCCAATTAGTGGGTAACATCAGATCTGGTGTGGATTAGCTTTCAGGTGGATTTTAGTTGTATGTAAAGTTTTAGCGGACCCTTCACGATGCCAGGCCCTTATGACGTTGTCTTTTCCTCTCATTATTACTAAATTCCTGAATCTAGAAAAAAAAATTATTGAACTAAAATAATCATAAAAGAATCGAATTAAAAAAAAAACCTGAAATGAATATGTCTCGTAATTATTTGAAACACACTTCTGTGCTCATTCAGGACATTAGGTTCTATTGACAACATGTAAAAACCAATCCATACCAATCTAAGAAGCTTAAGAAGG
Source organism: Diarsia dahlii (assembly GCA_949775195.1). Classification (NCBI taxonomy): domain Eukaryota; kingdom Metazoa; phylum Arthropoda; class Insecta; order Lepidoptera; family Noctuidae; genus Diarsia; species Diarsia dahlii. The sequence continues at coordinate 18,824,106 of OX459211.1, forward strand.
AAAAATAACCTAAGAAGAGGGTGGAAATGTTGAAGGCGATAATAGTAATAATTTCCATAAAGAGCACGGAACGATAAATACGATGTTCAATATGAGAAAGCAAAACCATATTATTCAAATGTCAACGCCACAGAACCGTGACTGTATTCTCGACGAATAAACAATAAAAACTTTGGTGACAGACCTACTGATTTATCTTACCAAATCCTCAAGCTTCGTTCATCAAAAATACGTAAAACAATGACATGACAAAATAAAACAACTGAGCCGATAATCATTTGGCCTCAATATCTTCCTCACGTAACTAAACTTGTACAAGTACACGCAAAAACATAACAACTTATAATCCTAAAAGATAAAAGTCACTTCCATATAAAAGAGAGACATTAAGGAGTTTATGGACCTAGATAAAGCTCAAGAGATATTTACATAAAGTGTGTGTCGTTAAGATGATTGACGTATACAAGATGTTCCAGAAAAATATCCTTTTGAATAGAGCCTGTAATGAAATTGGGTATCTAACTTGTTGATTTTTTCTATCTTTATCCAGCTCTAGCTAAAGTAAAAGAATAAACTAATGTAGAAACAGATGTAGAAGAAACTGCAAGTAATAAAGATCTAAAAGAAATTTAAGTAAACGTTTTACCTGACTTAGTAGCTGAAGTTACAAAATATGTAGGGGCACAAAAATGTCAACAATGTAAAAGGAGTCTGACAATTTTTTTTTACAAAAATATAACAGTTAGTAGTGCTTTTTTTCTAACCATCTTAAAAGCGATGCTGAGATCAGTTAAGGTATTATTTCAGATGATTAAAATTAACGAATCATAAAATGAAAACGGTTGAAGATTTCCTAACCGCGAAACATTATTGGTTACGGTAACGGCGCCGCTGGTCTGTTATCTTTCAAAAAAGAAGAGGCAGACAAAATAAATATTTATAATTACTTAACTGATTAAATAATTGTATTAGATAAAGATATTTTTATTGTAACTCCTTAAAATAAAACAGATCATACTAATACTCTGGTAATGGATGGAGAGGGAGAGGATGACCAAATAAAAGATGGAAAAAGAGTAAATGAAAGCTTGACGATTAACAGAGCACTATTGAAGGAAAAATAAGAAAATAATAACGTGATGATTGACTTGCGAGAATAGAATAAAAAAAACGATTTCGCCGTCCCCAAATAACATGTGTTCTAAGCAAAAAAGTGATGGTGATAATTCTAACTCTTTAAAATAAAACAGATCATAATAATACTCCGTGAACGTGATATGAATAAAAATATACCAGACAATTTCTCTCACATTTTTAAAACAAAAGCCAACACCTAAATTGAAGTTTATCCGATGGCAAATGTTCAGACATTAATAACGCAGATATGAGCGTATGAGGGTAATATGAAAAATATTATCGGTTCATGCGAACGCTTCTGATACTTAGAGGTAATGCTATAGAAGATGGTAGGAGTAACTTCGATAGATATGATCCTAAAGGGGTTCATTCTGAAGGTTTAAGTGTTGGAGGTGTTCGAAGATCTTTCGGAAAGGGAATATTTTTTGAAGTTCTCATCTTGTATTTTTCATTATAGTTTATACTTAAAAACATAACTGTTCTGGTGAATGTGAATTTAAATTTGAAATCACACTATAGTAATTCGCGTTGCACGCACTGGTTACATTTTAATAGCATCGTTAACGATGGGCCTAGGATTCATTCTTCAGATTTCATCCTAGCAACGGTGAATAAAGACCGACTACAGAAAAATAACAAGGTATTATCGAATTGAATATTAGATTTCCAATTACGGAATCGGAAACATCCGCTTACAAAGAAATTCTTATATCTGATGCCGTTTCAAGACATAATGGAGTACATTTTAAAAGAGAATCAATTAAGGAAAGTATATTAAATACTTGCTTGAATCTCTTTGACGATATTTCATGTTTTTCCTTTCAAGATTCAATTGGTGATACGTTTTAAGGATGTTATAGATTTTTCAGAATGGAATAGAATAGCAAAACATGTTATTAGTTGAGATTAAGAATGATTTATTTGCTATTGTGATACCCATAATATTTAATAAAATGTTTGCTAAATTCATAAGCTCTTCACTTAGCCTAAACCCGCGAACAAAAGCTAGTTATTCATAAAAACACAGTCCTGACTGTTACATCATGATGTAACGATTGTGACATTTCACAAGTACCAGTAGTTCTATTGTGAGGGGACACCAAGGTCAAAGCAGTTTCCGCCTTATCTCTGGATATTCACTTTATTAGCGAGGGAGATAGCGGTCAAAGTAACTATGAAATGGAAGGATTAGATACCGTTGTTTTGAGTGGGTTGACCTAAAATATTCCAGAATTGATTTTTGTTTATACAAAGTGATAGGTAGATTGATAAAGCTTGTGCATTTGTATCTTTAGCCTGGGCACAAAAAATACTGTGAATGATAAAACCAACCTTGCAGAAAAAATATTGTGGTTGTTTCTCGACAAAGAGATCCCACCAAAAACATTCTGTAAAAAACTAGCCAAGTCTCGATGGAGCTGCTTGTTTATCTCTCTTTAACTCTTTAATAAGGGTCACCAGGTACTCCAGATCTTCGATTATCCTAGTTTTTATAGTTTTCCCTTTATGTGGCCATTAAACCCTAACTCTGTACCAAATTCCAGCTCTCTGAGTTTATGGGAAGTACTAGTTCTATTCTGATGATCATGAGTGAGTGAGTGAATGAGCGAGTGTCATAAATGCGAAACTTTGCTTTCGCTTATCTTCGGAACTAAATGACCTACAGACTTGATTTTTTTTATTTTAAGTGTGATTTTATAGCTCACTGGATGACGAAAATTTCTGCGTTCTGGTCTTATCCAGAGGTTCTCAAATAGGGGCCTGAAAATGCGGCGAAATTGTTCCAGTAAAGGATGGTACGGCAGTGTTTGTTTCGCGCTCGACTTGGCGGGGGCACTGCCGTGTCCCCTGATTTAAGACTAACTAGTAATATTTGAATGTCTTTGTTTCTTGATTTAAAACTGACAGGCTCTGTCGTTTGTTTCATTCCATTTGTTTTTTTTTTGTCATGGTTAAGAAAATAGGTTTTCTAGAAAATAAAATTTAGCATAGCTTTTCATTAGCGGCTGTATCTCATCTATTACGGTAGGAATCAGGGCAGCAAAGTTCTTGCATTACCTATTATGAAAATTATATCTATGTCAAAATCATTAAACCCATAGTTCTGTAATTCAAACAATCCAACTCTATGCATTGTTTGTTATTGACAGCCTTAAGCAAGGAATTTATCATCTTCTTGAGCTTGTGCCATAGTATTTGGGGTCCGCGCAACACGTTTTCTTCTTTCGTTCCTCTTTTCAACCGTCACGCTATCTATCATTAAAAACTCGCATGTCTTTCATACAATTTCTCACTTTATTCATGTATCAACATTATAAATTCATACGATAATGAGATAATTTCAGTCGAATATTGGGTAGTAAATTCCCTTAACAACTTAAGATTCCCATGGGATGCTTTAGGTAGGTCAAACTTGTAATTAGAAACCATCCAACGAATTTATCCAATGTATGGAGCAATTAATCTTGTGAAGGACAAACACGCGAACCCAAATGAGTGTTACGGGTTTAAAATGCGACTTTACGGCCATTTATATAAAAATAAAGCAATTTATTTTAAAGTAAAAGGTCTGAATGATGTACCCTCACAATGCTTATCAATTTGCCTGACCCTTGAATTGAACCCGGGAGCCATGACTAAGCAGCCGCAATAACGATCTTTAAACCAATGAGGAGGAACTAAATGGCCATGGTGAAACAATGCTTAACGGTAGAGGATAGAAAATAATGAGTTGTCTTTTGTTTCAGGTACATCATAAACATCACCTACAGAACCCTGTACATCAAAGCCAGTAGATCCAGGCTTATAGGCACAAGGTACAAAAGCAAAACCAGAAGTTCGTCACGAAACTTATTTAATATCCTATTCAAAACTAAAATTCTACCAAAGCAGTCACGCGAAAATAAACTAAAATGTAAATCAACGTTGCTGTAAAGTTCATTAATACATTCAGTTGGCGTGTTAGAATATGGGCAGTGAGGAGCTTAAGCGGATGATAAAGCGGGTGCGATTTATCAAACATACAAAATAGAGAGTTGTCTTATGGGTTGAAACGGGGTTGTTTTCGTTATTTATAAATCAAAAGGGTACATAGGTGGACTAGGTGGATGGACTACAGGTAATACACGATTATAATATACATATTTTTGCATATTCTCTAAATTGTCGGCAAGCTGAATCGATTAAAATAATTGCTTTCATAATTTTTGTCCTTACAGTTTCCACACTACACTTATAGCTGCCGTCTAGATTTAGTAAAAACGGGAATTAGCGTCCTGAGGACCGTGATCGTCTATTAATTTACCCTGTGGAGATACTGTCGATGGGGAAACCGATTGAAATACTAATATTATATGCTATGATTTAGGAAAAACGAAAATATTATCAGCCTGGGGTAATTTAGGAACAGTCACATGGTCTAGTCCACAACTTGCGATTTGCATAGCACCATAGCACCATCGCGTCCGCTGTCACGTCGCTTATCACTATGCCTTCACCCGCTGCGGCCTTGCTCAAACTGCGGACATGATCAAAGCAAAGCTAGAGGATAACTTCAACATATTTATAACTTGAAAGGTATAGCCTTAAGCTAGCTGTCATGAAGAGGTATGTTGAGTGGCTGTATTTACCGTTGTTAGGTGGGAATTAGGATTTATGCTGGATTCGTAGAAAGGTGAAATGTGTGGGCTAGTGTTTTGTTATTAGTGTTTTGTTGCTTAGAGACTGAAAAACGATCATGAGGAGGATCCTGGAATTCATCGCTCACAATTTTATTTTATCTCCTAAAACATTAGATTAATATTTATTATTTTAATTAATTAAAACTTTATGAACTTAAAAAGGCAAGCTTTAATGCCTTGGGTATATTCTTCTTTTTCCAAAACAATAATGTAAATCTAAACGAAGATGAGACTAGTAAACAAAACAATAATATAAAATTGACTTTGTCATAATTCCGTACTTAAAGCTTTTCCGACAAACATAAACATGCACGCCAAATACACACGAATTAGAATACAACCGCTTCACAACCAAGTTTGTTGGCAACAAAAGGTTATAATGAATTAGCTGTTACTTTATCAATGTCAAACACAGATTGCAATGACGTACACATTATTAAGCTGTTTCACACCGACTACCTAAAACAACGCTCTAAATTAAACCACATGAGACACGAACGTGTGTGTTGGCGTTACGTGAACGCCTTTATAGTAACCTATTAGGCCTTATCACTTTGGTAAAAGGCGCTTTTAATGGATACCTATTAGGATTTGGAGTTAGGGCTTAAGAGGGGACAATAGAAAGTAATATCTCCAGATTATTTTGATGGTCTGATTGGAGTTTCAATTTGGATTTAGGCAAACAGGCCAACGATCCAACCAATGGAAAGGCTATCGCTAAATACATTTTTGTATGTATTCATTGATAAAGGTGAAGGTGGCAGGGATCCCCTGAATGCGAGACGCACGGGACCGGTCAATGTAGCGACACTTAGGGGAGGCCTATGTCAGCAGTGGACGTCTTTCGGTTGAAATGACGATGATGATGTATATACTTTTAGATTAAATTGTTGCTGTAGTCTTGAAGCAAGATGCAAGAGTTTTTTTTATAAGGACACTATGGAAGAATTGGTGAGAATTCATCCAGGAGACGAAAGTTTGTACGGAAGTTCAAATGTTTTGCTAATGGGAAATCCCATTGAGCACACGGATTGTTATTATAGCTATCCATATAGATCTTCTCTTCTACATCTAGACACAGCATGGTTTTGTACTGCAAAATATGAAAGATTTTTCTTAAACGGTAGATTTACTGCTAACAGGAGCTCGACATTTAATCTAAAATTAAAATCCGAAATTCTGCAATCAAACTACAGAATTTAGATTTCAGCTCTCAGTTATTCGATATCTATATCATCGTCACAGTCAACCAAAACGGACCTAGCTTCCGTAATCAAAGTACTTGCTAATGCTAAACCAATTAGGTTAACAAATCAACTGCGTTCCAAATAGATGCATTTACTTAATTAAACCGCAGTTGGTGACCACGACTGTCATAATGCAGGGACTGCAGTGTTTGGAACTTTAGCACTTGATTCAGGACTATCATCATCATCATCATCAGCCTATAATGTTCCCACTGCAGGGACTCAGGCCTCCTCTCTAGGAGAGGGATGGGCTATAATCCACAACGCGTTTCCAGTGCGGATTGGTAGATGTTACAAATGTCTTCGAAGTTTTGATTCTGACACACGCCGGTTTCCTCAGGACTAAAGTTGCTAACGGTTAAGATGTCAATAGCGGTCATTGCCCTTTCCCTAATATCTCTTCGTACGAACCAAAACAAATGAATCATGTATCGTTTTTCATTAGAAAAAAATTCCAAGATCACTATAGATGACGATTCACGACATGAACAGGCTTATTTTTGGATTTCAAAAATAATATAAGAAGTTTAATAAATGTAGGGGGGTCAATAACCGCTATTAATATTTTAACTGGCAGCAACTATAGTTAGTAGTTATAAGTTTATTAGACTCTGAACTACGTCGAGTGTAGACTGGTCAATAGTAGTCACAGTTTAAACTACATTTGTGCTAGTTTGATTCTCGTAGTGAGATGACTAGACGCCTGTAATCCCCAAAGGCTTAGGCAGAGGTGTGCCTAATAGTCCATCTACATTTCGTCAGTAATTTTTAAGTACCATATATTAGGAGGTGACCGGGCATAAATTCAGACTCCTTGACCGCTACTGAGAAATTCCTAATTGAAAAACCCAAATAACACTTTGCCCGACCTTGGAATTGAACCCAGGATCAAATGTACAGTAATCACGCTTGCGACCACTAGACCAACGAAATAGTCATAGTATGCACTAGGTAATATATTTATATTTAATTTTAGATAGTGCCACGTTGGGAATGAACCCGCGTCCCAACCAGAAACGATCGACCGCAAGAATAGACGATCAATTTGGTTAGGAGACGGGCCTATTGGCCTCAAAAAGACTACTAAACGTCGATCTGAGTTTTTGAAAATATTTTTGGGTGTTCCTAACAGGCATTTCTTACTATGTGGCAGGTTCGGATCTGCATTTTTCCAGCCATAACGACATGGTGTATCTTTACTGTGTAAAACGGGGTGAATAGAGACAAAAGTTTGAAAGGGATTTTGGCATTGAATTAATTTGACAGGTTACCAACAAGTAGTCCATTTTATTTTCTTAATTTGACTGTATAATTCAGATACGTTTTTGGTCACATACCATATCAATTCAACGTTAAAATCCTTCTCAATGTGTTGTTTCAATTCAACCCTGCGTTTTTATTCATCCCGTTTTACGGTAAAGAAAGAAAGAAAGAAAAAACTATTTACTGTCGCAGAAATATTACCGGAACCGGTACCTGTTTTTAGAACATTAGCGTGATGTTACTAAACTAGTTGTGAGTAGTATTAGTATGTGAGTTCGTTGCGAGTAGCCGGTTGATGCACAGCAGATTAAACCGCAATGTGGTTAGCGCAAGCTTTGTATCAAAGCGGCAACCACGCTCAACCTTTATTGAGTGTCGAACGGTGCTAGTTGTCGGTAGTCACTTGATAAACGCTGATTGTGTGTGACAATTTTGGAGCTTTGGACATTTTGATTTCCTTTATTAAACTGATATACTGCTTTTAGTCAGTAGAAGTCTCAGAGACACTCCTTAAAGGAGTCATTAATAATTTGATGATAGCACATCCTCCAAAAAAAAAACGCTTGTCTGTAAAGTCGGTTTACTGGCGATACTTGAACGTGACAACGTCATAAGAAAATACAGCACTTACATTGCTATAAACAAACAATTAACACGCCGTTGCTATGGAACGCCTCAGAGCGAGGTAACGCCTCAGAGCGAGGTAACGCCTCAGAGCGAGGTAACGCCTCATAGCGAGGTAACGACTCATGACGTCATCTTTTTTCGTTCGTGCAGCCGGCCATCGAATTATAAGACGTTATCACGTCAAAAATATGATGACGAGGGGCAAGTAGGTAGGATAGAACATCGAATAGCTCGCTACAAACCGTCTCATTTCCACAATAAACACAAGTCTTTTTCCCATAGGCAGAAACTGCAGGGTGCATAAATAACGTCTCGCATAAACCGCAACCATCGCTTTCCATCAGGTCTGATCGAGGTCAAGAGCATTTCTTATTCCAACTAAATTAAAAATTATACATCTGAAGTCTTCTCTGGCCATACACGCACGCCGGGCGCCGCGCGCCGGTCGCGAGTACTATGCACTGTCAGTTTTCTAAAGAACATCACAATATACTATAGGTATTATTACAGCTTGTTTCCTTGGGCCCATCATATACCTAAAAGTAGACATAAACCCATATCTGCTTAGTCAAGAATTATAATAATAAAATTATACACACAGTTTTAAGCTTTCATATAGTTTCTATCTAAACTTTTACTGCCACTTTCCCGATATACCGTGATTGTCCATTACTGTGAGATTATAATTCTTCCTATTATAATAATTATTCTGAATTAGTGCACTAAGGATCCTTCTATTACCTTAGTCCTGATTACAAACAATATTTTCAGAGCCTCAATCTCTCTATTTTTCGAGGCATATCAAAACAATTCTACCTTAGAAAACCGTATCTTTAGTCCTTCATGAAAAGGCCTCCTATCTTTTCTTTACGGAGCCCTATGTTAGTAGAATGTTTTCCTTTTTATGTGTACTTTGAAAGGATAACACTCATTTTAATAATGTTTAAGGAGGGAGCAATGTTGACCTTTGCTGTAGTACATACCTAGTCTGTTTGATCATAATATTATTTAGATACTCATTGCTTTATTCATGGTTTTGATTATATTAAGTAGAAAGAACCTCTAAGAAACACTTTTTTGTTGCGAGTATTTTTTTTTACCTAAAACCTAATAAGTAGATATGTATCATGTTTACTATTTGTTTTGAGATCTTGATATATCGGCATCGGCACTGTTGCGATCGCCATGATCACGGTTAAACGGAGACGGAATACCTACGCGTTAGACTTAGACCCTTATTGAATACGTTTAGTCTGAGCATTGGCTTGCCGTCTTGTTGACTTAAGCACAGATATTATAATACTTCGTACAGATACCCAATCCCATACAAAGAAATGACACCTCCCTAAGTCATCTTATTGCTCGTTTTATATTCTTTCCTCCATTATTTCAACAGATGGCAGCACCAGCGTCGCACTAATTGCCACAGACTGGAGTTTTACAACGCCATCTAGGAGTTCCGGAACTTTCGGGTTTAGTAAAATGAGAAAAATATGTAATTATTTCGCTTAGAAATGTTACAAGATGTGTTATATTTCTATAAACAGTAATACATATGCATTTTAATGGTTAAATTTAATTAAAATTATACAGCAGTTACGATTATTGTATGTGGCAAATTGAGTAAAACGCCATCTATTGCAAACAGCTCTAAAGAAAATGATTTACAGATGGCTTACTTTTGACAACTTTATCAATCTATGGGTACGAATTGAAGTAAAAGTCCTCCTTTAACCTTTTTTGTTGAAATAACGTGATAAATGAGTGTAAATAGATAAATAAGCGTTAAACATGGAACTTTTGATTTTTGCAAATCTTATTTCGGCCGAAATCTACCGTATAACGCATTTAAGCGATTGTTAATTTCATTACTGCTACCTATGCTGCCATCTATTGTGTTTTTTTCAAGATTAATTATAATTTGTTCGAGTTGTGACCCCATGACTTAAGTAATAAATAGAAAGCAAATTGACAAGATAAAAATATACATTGTTGGCTTTAAAGGTGGTTAAACCTCTAGTTATCTAGTATTATCGTTCACCAACATTGTGCAAGACAGTTATATTTAAATCAATCGGTGAGCAAGTATATTGCCATCAACCGGGCATAAATAAAACTGAATAACAATTTGCACGACCCGAGAATCAAACCCAGGACCGCATGCTCACCAGTCACGATTGCGACCACTAGACCAACGATGCAATTTTATTTAGGTAGGTATGTATATTTTTAAAGTCCATTAATAATTCACCAATTTCAAAACGTGTCATAGCTTTATTTTATTACTTTACCCAAACAATCAACTTCAATACATTAAATAGCGTCGGAACAAAAGATTTCAGCATCAATTGACCTTCGACAAATACAGCCATTGTTGTAAAATTATTTATCATTTGTCAGCTTCCATCTTTGATGTTACGGCCTTTTCAAATGATCCATTGTACCGAAAAGAAAGAAAGTGAAATGGAATGAAGCTGTGTTTTGTTTGTGACTACAAGAAAGCTAAAGGAACAATCGGGAGGATTTTTATGGCTTGCTGAAATCTCAAATCTTGCCTTACCTTTTAGGCATTTTTTATTCAGTTTTGAATAACCGTGTGTTTCACAATAACTCAAGAATCAAACGCTTTGTTACGATAAGGCATCTTAGAATCATTGTCTGCCTAGCTTTTTTACCCGACTATGGCGAAGCCAAAAGGAAGGGTAATGAAATTGGCAGTATATGTATGTATGTTCCATCTTATTGCTTAAACAACTGAACGGATTTTAATAAATAAGGGGGCATGCGACTACAGCTGTCCTCTATAATAATTATACGTATTTACTAAAATTAATTTAAGAATTATTTTCTACTTTTAAGACTGCGGTTTTATTAGTCTGCGATTTTATTCGTAGTCGGGTTTTAGTTTTTTTTCTAAACTATGTTGCGGTCAGCTTCCAGTCTAGTCGATAATCAGTATTTCACTTGAAACGACTGCCTATCTGGCCTTTACAACTTAGTAACTGGGTATACGATACCCAGGTACCTTAGAATGATGACAAAAAAATGTTCGACACAAATGTAATTTGTTGAAGAATAAATAAATAAAATACCCTTTATGGTCTAGACCCGGATACACTGCGGAAGAAAGTTTGAAAAATCCACCCAAACACCAATTTTCAGGTGTAGGATCTAGTATCCTATTTCATTCACTATCTATTATGGCTTCATTGTCTACACAATATATGTCACACTAAACTGTGACATCCTCAAATTAGTAACCAAAGACAAAAATATACGGTCATGATGGATTTACCAAAAATAATAGCCCAAAACCAGTCTATCCGACCTAGCTAACCCAACCAAAATTCCCGTCCACCCAACCGCACTTAGTCAACACACAATCAATGAGTATGTGTAATTCGTCCAAAATGCTGTTCACACACAACATTCAGTGACTAGAACTGTGTCAAATTTGTACGACCCAGCAACAGAAGTAGCATACATTTTGGAATTCACACAGGACTCCAGCTATTATTTTTAACTAGCTTGTGGATGTCAAAACTTGACACATTATATACTTAAACCTTCCTCGAGAACCACTCTATCCATTGGTGAAAATAGCATGAAAATCGGAGCAGCAGTTTTTGAGTTTTTGACGAACAGACAGACAGACAGACGTGGCGGTGGACTTTTTTATAATATTACTAGCTGATGCCCGCGGCTTCACCCGCGTGGATGTCGTTCAAATTATATACTAAAACCTTCCTCTTGAATCACTCTATCTATTAAAAAAAACCGCATCAAAATCCGTTGCGTAGTTTTAAAGATTTAAGCATACAGACAAACAAACAGACAAAAATAGTGACTTTGTTTTATACTATGTAAGGATGTAGTGATGTTACAGAAGATTTTTCTTTAAAATATTCTTTATTCTTCAGTAACTTGTAAGTAACGAGTAATATTTAACAAGTTTTTATTAAAAATCTGTTTTGGAACTTTGAGCAGTGTTAACCTACTTCTAACGCTGGCTGTACCTACTTTGATTGTTGATACAGTGTCTGTTGGTGTTGGTAGTGCGAATAAACTGGTGACAGCGACGCGTAGCGTGGTAGATTGGTAAATGTTTTTGTAAATGCTTTACACTGGTAATTTTGTCGACTATTATTGAGCGCTTACAACTTGAGTTTCTCATTGGAATCCTGTTTCTAGTGTATAACGATCCTTCTTCTTTTCAACCTTTTGTCACTCAATACTGAGAGAAGTTCTCTTTCAAATATTTTCACTTTTGGCTTTTTTTGTCATGGGTATCCAGTTTTTACAGACCCATTGGTTCTCTTCCTCATCTTCCATTCAGTCTACGGCATTTACACCCACCGACTTCCACTTGCAATAATTGTCCTTTTATAATCATCACTACATCCTACTAATCCTACTAATATTATAAATGCGAATGTTTGTGAGGATGGATGGATGGATGTTTGTTACTCTTTCACGCCAGAACGGCTGATCGGATCTGAATGAAATTTAACACAGAGGTAGATTATAGTCCGGAATAACACATGAGCTATATATTATCCCCATAATAACTTATGGGGGTGAGCAGTATTGCATTATCCATAATCCCCAACTGTTTTACGGCTTGATACTGGAAATACGAAATAACGCAAGGGACATCGAGCGTGCTGTGCAATTTTTCACTTTAAGAGCCTGGTGCGAGCGTTGTAAATCCAAGAGAAAGCTGAAGTCCCTTACGGCATTTCAAATTTCCGGTATCGAACCACAATCGAACTGTCAACTGTCATACTATATAAAAAAGAAGATCTATTTCAACCTATTCGTCACTGGTGTACGTAGTCTAACGGTACGGAGGCTGACCTGTAAACAAAGGTACGCAAGTTCAAATCACAGTCAGTATCCACTTTTTGTGATTTTTTGTAATGTTGATGGATTTCCAAAAATGTTAAACAATGTTCGCGAGTTCGATCCCCAGTCGGTTTTCACTTTTTGTAAGTTCCAGGTATTTTTTTTTATTTTGATGCAATATGGTTTTCAAATCAATTCAGAGTAGATTAATATACTATTAATTTTAAATATAATATTATAAATCTGTAGACTTAGAGTTTCTGTATAATAAACATTTATTATTTAGAAAAAATAATGTTTTCTTTTATTGTGTTACAATCACTTTTAGAATTTTTGTATGTAGTCTGTGTGTCTTGGATGTATTACTTTATAATTATAGTATTATCGTGTACATTTTAAAACTAATATTTATGATTAGGGTTTTAGTTTTTGTTTCATTGTAATCGGTGCTCTCTATCAAAAGATATACGAATTTAAAGTGTTTAAGAAGAACTTATCATCGTTAAGAAACATACATGCAACGACATCTATTGCACCAAAACGGTACTAATTAATAAATGTGTTCACAAGATAACTTTTAAATCGTCTTTTTCAAACAGTTACGATACCAAACATAACTCTTGATTTGTTTAAATGACGCTGCTTTGAAAATCTACATAGAGTTTTTTTTTGGAGGGTTGGAAATCATCAAATTACTCCTCCCGCTCTGGGCAAAGCGGTAGGGAATGTCAGACTTCTACTGACTAAAACCACCCATGTTCCTTCTTTGCCCTTTGTGCTGGGGCCGCAATATCTCTTTCGAACAGCCCGCAGCCCCGGCCCTTGCGGGCCCCTTCCATGTTGCTGACATCTCTTTGAGGCGCGCGTGGAACACGAACGCGCCGTTGACACGGCCTGTCATCGTCATAAGACGGACGGACGGCGAGCTAGCCCATTACTCACCGTCCACAGACCCGCGTCTACGGTGGCCGGAAGCCATCACGTGGCCCCCGACACCCGGAGCGCCTCCCGCGGCAGCTGGGACGAGAGGTTCTCTCCCTCTCACGTTCCACCACCTCCTTCGCTAGCATCACTGCTTCGCAGAAGGAAGCGATGGCGTCCCATTCCCTCTCGCCCCGCACCATGGCTTGAACCAGGGCCGGACGCGAGAGGTCGCCGCCGCCGATCACCGCTAAGAGAACACGACGGGGCTCAACCTAAGCGGAGCTCCGCCCAAGCGGGGCAAGCCTCCGCGGTGTGCTCCACCGTGTCCTCCGGCTGATCCTTGCAATGGTAGCATCCGGGCGTTTCCTTCCGCCTGATTCGGTGCAGGTACCTCCCGAAACAACCGTGTCCGGTGAGGACCTGCGCCAGATGGAAGGTGAGAGCGCCGTGGCACCTCTCAAGCCAGTCCTCAAAGAGGGGACTTACCACCACTGTGCCCTGCACGGGGTTGCGACAGTCACTCTCTCCATGTCGCCATGAAATCACACCGGGGCGGTCTGTCCGCCAAGCGGCAATATGCCGCGGCAGTGGAGTTACCCCCAGTGTAGTGCCTCCGCGAGCCATTCATGCAGGAAACTACATAGCCTAAGCCCTGTAGTGTGTGTTTGCTTACCATGCATGCAATTTTGGCAGTTTAACTTCGTCTTCGACAGATGGCAGTGTTCATTTGACACCATTTTCTGAATTGCGGTGTTAATATTTGTCGTGAACAGTCAACAAATACAAATTGACTGGTCCACAGTAAGAAAAACAGCTGTAATAACTTTAAAATAAAAACCTAATTAAAGTTAGATAAGACCCACGACGTAAATCTATTTGTTCAGTGCGGGAATCGAATACAGGTCAAACGCCGAGGCACTACGCCAACCGTGCCGTCATATAGCTGTGGCTTCCTCGGGCATTGCTGCAACTTTGCTTAACAAACGGCCAGATTGCACTTTCCGTTTACAAATTGTCGCTGAATCTTACCCCAACTTGCAACATCACCAAAAATCTGCGACTGGCCATGGAACAGATGACTTTGCAAATAAGCTGCTTTAAACAGGAGACAGTCGCCTGGAATTGGATGTAGATGCGAAAATTCCACTTTCCGATGAGTTTTCCCATTCAGTGCCAACAGAAGATGAACTTACCATGCACGGTTTTCCTAATTTGAGAGGTTAATATAAATGATTAAGTGTGGTTGTGTAAGAGGGCCGTCACCAAAGAACAAGGCATTTGTTTGTACATTTTGAGAAATAAGTTAAGGTACGGTTACGGTTTTTAAGCCATCGTCGTCTCAACTCCATTTCATTTTGATTCAAGCCGCTGCCGCTCATAATTACAGCGCCCATAAAGACGCCTTTTGTAATCATTACTCACATCATCACATTTTGATCAAGCCGTCAGGTCTCACATATAAAATAACATTACGCCTTAATCCCGAAAGAGTTAGGCAGTGGTGTAGGTACCTAATCGTAAACCCACATTTCGCCAGTAATGCATGTTCAAGCGCCATGTTATATAGGCGTTTGATGTCTATAGATATAATATCGCCACTGACGGGCACGAAAACTACGCTCCGTGGCCTCTACTACGAAAACACTTTGCAATCAAACCCCGGACCTCATCCTCAGTAGTTGCACTTGAGGTCACTCGATCAACGAGACAGTCACACATCAAAATTTCCACGTGAACGAAGTCGCGGGCATCAGCTAGTAATATTATAAAACAAAGTCCTCTTCCGCATCAGTCTATCTACCTGTTCGCGATAAACTCAAAAACTACGGCACCGATTTTAGATTACATGCTGTTTTCACCAATGGATAGAGTGAGTCTCGAGGAAGGTTTTAGTATATAATTTGACCAACATCCACGCGGGCGAAGTCAAGGGCAAAAGCTAGTATCATATATTTTGTGTGGGTCCCTAAATGTGAAATAATGAGACTATACTGTACACAATACCTCACTAAGAAAAAGCGTAGGCGAATGAACAATTGCCATAATACCTAGTCCTATACTACTGTCAAATACATGTGAAGAACAAAGCGGTTTGGGGGGGTAAGGGTTCAATTGTTTAGTAGATCTCGCGGAGACGGGTGTTAACTGAACCTCGTTTAGCTTTTGTTTGATGATTAACCGGTCTGACTACACTGTATTCATTCATATGATGTGTTGTTATGATATAGAATTATAGAGGAACCCTTATTTTATGAGTCGTCTGGGTGTTTGATATAATATAATAGAAGTATCTAATTGGCTAATAGATGATAAAGCTTATCATTAGTTGGTCTAAAATCAGTTAGATTTAATCCACCTATCTCCATACCTTTTTCCTCATCCAACTATATAGGCAAAACTCATTCATAGTGCGAGCGAGTAAGGACTTTAATATTCTTTGCAAGGAGTTCTCTTTTGACCCATTTTGCACCAAAACCAACCCTGTACGCACTCTGCTGAATGCAAACTTTATTAAAAGCGCGTAGTACTTTATTTTTGTTTTATTATTTTTATTATTTTCCCATGTCAGCAATCAAATGCCTAACCTAGTGTCTGACTGTACTTTGTGCTTATTGCTTATTTTATTTTCGTGCTTGCTATTTAGTGATCAGATTTCTGCTACCATCTCTGTGTCTACTCGTGAGAACCTGTAATTGGCTCTGTGTCGTTTTCACAATTGTTACTCACGTATTTTAGCTGTTGGTTCTCCTCTTTATAAATAAATAAAAAATGGCCACCATAGAAGATTAAAAAAATTGAAAATAGTAAAATTGTCACAGATGCAGTTACTTTAATGAATGGTCCATTTTACGAATTTTAACGTACCTAATTCATAGATCCTATTATGATCTGCTAAAGTGGCCATTTTAGACCCCCGGGTCTGACGATCCTTTTAATAACTATCTTGGAATTTGCTTCCAGTCTAACCGGATGTAGCTGAATACCAAAACTTTACTCTTTGTATAGTTACTAGCACTAATATTCACACTTCAGTTTATCTTTAGAAAATATCGATATAACTACTGTAACCGAGTTACCGAACAATGGTAGACAGTTAAAAATCTTACCGTTTAAAATATGTATACTCTGCCGTTTCCGGACAGTTTGGCGGCTGACCACTCTATTACGGATAGAATTTCTTCGGTGTAAGAGTATCGAATTTTATAAAGTAGAATCATTCTACGGCCCGTTTTCTAGGAAATACCTAAATTCCTCAAATACAAATTTTTTTATGCGTGTGACAGCTATTTAGGTATCGCTTTACATAATTATAACATCACATCACGCTTTGAATCCTCGAAGGGTTTGGCAGCGGTATACCCATTCGGCTTCTCGCCCACGGTGACTTATTGTGACGATGCTGTCGCGCGTTTCAGTTGCTACTAACGCACGTCAGTTTTGTGGGCTATAGAAAACAGTTAGCGGCCGCATCGCGACTGTATCAATGCGATTGCGCGACGGCATCGCTACAAAAAGTCGCCTTGCGTGAGGGGCCTTAGTACTACCACATTTTGCCAATTATGTTTATTGCGCACAGTAGCTCTCTTCCTTTGGTTGTACCAAACAAAGTAACATCAAAATTATACAGCGTTATCAAAACAAAGTACTCAGAGGTATCGTTAATGCGCCCTGTACATTCGAAATGACGACCTTCATCAGGACCTCAAAGTAAACCTCGTCATAGACATAATTAAAAAGAACGCCGAAGCTCATGAACGAAGGCTTCACCATCATGTGAACATCGAGGCTATCCAGCTCCTCGACCACACGGACATAGTGAGAAGGCTAAAAAGGACGAAACCTTTCGAGCTAATTTAGTGAAGTGTTAGTTTAATGTAGTGAAGTGAGTGCTACCCATAAAGAACACAAGAAAAAAGTGTCTTCCCCTTAATAGAGACAAATAAGAAAAGTGTTAATGGACACATTCTTAGTCGTAGTCTCCCTAGCAAATTAAGTCAAAATAGAATTACTCATTAGCTTTAGTATTAAGCTAGATTGTATTTTTTATGATGTAACCGTATTAAGACACATTATACAAAAAAAAAAAAATATATGTTTATTAAGTCCTATGTAATAGGGGCTCAGCCTGTTGCCATGTGCGGGGCCCATATTAGAATTCCGTGACTCTACTACTGAGAAATCCCAGATGTATAAAACCCAGGAATCAAACCCAAGGCCTCATGCTCAGCAATACTACTAGTAGACCAATGACGCAGTCAGTAGGTATCACCCAGTTAGATAAACACAGAAAAACATTTCGTCAGTTGAATGTCAAAGGTTAATGTGAAAACGAACAAACCAATAGTAAGTTCCACGCTTAAATATTGTCCTACATCTCTGAATAGTCAGTCGTTACGGAAAATCGCATTGTTGCGGACAACACAAAATAATTGAAATCCCATGAATGGTGGCCACAAAACACTGAAAATAATTATAAGCACAATATAAAGTACCGGACAAAGGCACAACCTGATACATCCCACCCCCGCTACCAAAGCCACGCTAAAAACTAACTTAGTACTTCCATTTTAAAGCCGATATTCCCATGAGCACCCACACTGATCCGATTATATTTGATGAAAATCGTTGAAATCCGATTTTCCAGTCAGTTTCCCGCGTTCTACTCAAAGAAGACTTACATTGGCTTTAAATAAATATATTTCAGTAATAGTTTTAAAGTCATCGTATTGGAAAATTGAGCTCTTCATTTTTATCAGATAAAAGTCTCTTTTGAATTTCGGCTTTTGCTATCGAGTTTTTTCTTTGTCTGCAAAGTAACAAATTAATAAGTTTATTTCTTCTTCTTTTTATTTTGTGATAAACCAATCGTGCATATAAATGGTTTAAAACAAAGCTGGCTGGTTGTAAAAGTTTATTCTTCAGAAAAAAAAGTTGTAGTGGTCGTTTGTAGGCAATAATGAAAAAATCGCTCATTTGGACTTAATTTGTGAACTCCATAACCTGTAAATAGAAAAACTAACTTTATTAGTACACAACGTACACACATGTGCCCAGTTGATGGCAAATCTCGCCCTTATTACATAGGACTTAAATATAACAGGCAAAATGCGCGTGTGCTATTATGTAAGTACACCTCTGCCCAACCTTTCGGGGATAACAAGCGTGATGTTATGCTATTTAGTTACACACACATGTTACGAGTGTTGATTTTCTGAATCAAAGACTGTTTATTTAGTAAAGTTGTTTATTCACAAAATAAACACGAGTCTTTGATATGAGGCCTTTTGGCGAATCTGTGCTGCGGCGAAAACGAAACGTAAGACTATAATACTGTTTGCTTACTAATTAAAATAATATAAATGAACAACATTAACGTAGTAACTAACTAGCTAAAGTATTATAAAGGTTCAAACTCAAAAGTATTTTATTGTACCTAAAAACCGGCCAAATGCGAGTCGGACTCGCGCAAAAGGTTCCAAACCATCTTAGTAGGGAGCGTCCTTGAATTTATTTTTAGTATATAGCCATAATATCATTCTTTACTCAGGCCATTCATCGTTTCTTTGGTTTTCTTCTACTCTTATATCCCTAGGATGAAAAGGAGGTGTCTGATGAGATGTGAATGAATGATTTGTTGTTATAAAGTGGCAATAGAAATACAAATTATATGAAAATTTCAACTCATGATCATGAAATGCAGCCCGCTGACAGACAGACGGACGAACAACGGACGCTTAGTAATGGTTACCCTTTGAGAACCTTTAGTAACCTTGAAAATGAAATAAACCGAGCACACATAACCAACATTATGTACATTTTCTCAACAAAAAACAAACGATCTAAGTCTGAAATAACCCTGAACTATTTAAAACTTACACATAAATAAATTGCAGTTGAGGTGTTAACAGAAATATGACTTATTTAAAATATAACACTTTACTTTATAAACTGTAGTCAATGGCCTTTTTCCGTGATTTCTAGAATTGCGATCAATGCGCTCAGTCACGGAATAAAATCTAGCTAGAAATGTATTATTTCCTTCGCGTAACTACTTGGCAAGCAAAAGTTTTATTTCAATAATAAAATGCTCGATTTATGAAGTGTTTTTTATTCTCATTCTTATTGTTCGATATTCAACACGTCGGACTACTTTTAGCAATGTCATCATCATCATCTGTTTAGCATTTACCAAACTATGTTGGGGTCAGCTTCCAGTCTAACTAGATGCATCTTAATACCAATATTTTACATGGAGCGACTGCCTATCTAACCTCCACATATCAATCAATACTGAAATAAAATGAAATTTTATTTGCTAGAATTGTAGTACCGCACAACTGGGAAAACGAACTAACTACTCATAAACTGGTTTGGTTCAGGGTTTCAAGCCACATACCACCTGTAACGACTATAGATCTTTATCTTTAAATAACAACGGGGACCAACGGCTTTGTGTGCTTTCCAAAGCATGTTTGATGCTCAGTCTGTATTGTAAAGGTACAAGTTGTTAGCCGACTGCACGCAGCAGTAGCAGACGACATGTCGCAGCGACACGACTGGTTTCTACGTATTTCTATGAAATTCCCTCCGTAGTTCGACCGCAGATCAGTAGTGCCCATAGATAACAGAAACAACAGGAAATAATTTGCCCTATAATAAAACGACATGACGCAACGACGTGTCGTGACGACATGAAGCGACATGTCGTCTGCTGCTACTGCGTGCAGTCGGCTACCAACTTGTACCTTTATAGGTGGCCACTGAGCCAAGCACCAATCTAGGCATGCGTGGCTTAACCTAAAGATTGATCCGTGAGGAACAGGACCCACATAATCTTCAAAAGTTTTAGGACATGTAAGTTTTCTCACGATGGTTTTACTCGCCATTTTTATTCCCGTAGTCATGAAATAATCCACAAAAAGAGATGACTTCCCTTTACCTTGGCCAGTACAAAGGTCACACCATAATACTAAAATATTGTTTTACAAGCACTTACGTGCTTTTATACTCAACCTATAAAACAGACACTTTGAAGCGATAGTCTATCTTCAGTTTACGCCAACAGATTTGAAACGAGCGTGGATTTACAACTAGCATACCTTTATGACCAGTGAGTTACGACTATCTTCGGCGATCATACGGTGCAAACTACGATTTTAGTGATATATTGATTTGTTGGAAGTTGTAACTTGACTTACGATTATTTGATGCATGAGAACGTACAAATTGCACTGTTGCGACTCAACTTGCAATGAATAACAGTAAAATCCAAATTAATATTAGATTAAAATTTCACTTCAAGCTTTTAGATCATATTTTATTCTATGATAAGAATAACACTATTCACCCACACTTCACGCATCATCACTTTACTTTCGGAGACCACGTTTTCACTCGTAGGTCACTACACTATAGTCCACTAGGGGTCCGATTTTCTGTGTATTTTGAAATATTGCCAAACGGTTGGTTGACACTTCACTTGACCAGAGTCTTTGTTTGGCCTTAGTCTTTGTTTGGCCAAAGAATCACCATTGCAATGTGGCAACGTTGCCAGCCTACCTTTTCCTATTGACAACGATTTAGACGAATTATTTGCCAAGTTAAAGTAACTGTATACACTAGGGTGTACCAGACAGGTTTTGCTGCACGGGAACACCTATTTCATGTAAATTTAAGATGCATATACGTAGTGAGGAAATCAATGTAACAGAAACACAATCATATTTCATTTAACTAAACAGATTTTTAATTGATTGGGAATATTTATCCCAAGTGTGAACACTTAGCGTGAACCTATCAACCAGCTTACTACATAGTTTTACCGATTCCTGCTTAGGTACAACTGTAAATATAGTCGTCCCCGCATTGCGGTAGAAAATTCGATCCTTTGCTTCTAGTGTCCAGTCAACAGCTTTTCTAAATAGCTAACCCAACACACAGCTAAAACGTTTTGTCCACAATTTTAATTAGAATGCGTATTTGGAAGGCCATCTCAATAAATGGAACCAAAATAGTCTGATTAAAGTTTTATTACCCAACATCGAACGTCAATAAGATTTTGTCTTTTCTGCTGTCGACCAGCTCGTTCAAAGTTTTCCAAGTAAGCGACATGGCATAGACCTGGGGGTCTAAAATGGCCACTTTTGCAGATCATAATGTGAATTGCGTTTAAAAGCGTAAAATGGACCTTTCATAATAAAAACTGCGTCTGTGACTATTTTAAGAATGTTAACGCAATTCATATTATTTTCCTACTAAGATGTATTTTACTAAATTGTTACAGACGCAGTTATTATAATGAAAGGTCCATTTTACGCTTTTTAGCGCAATTCATATTATGATCTGCCAAAGTGGCCGTTTTAGACCCCCTGATCTCTGTTGTCTCGAAGAAACAAGAGGTTTGAACTTCCGTCGCTAAAGACTGCATGTTTTTAAGATACTGTTGCCATCATAAAACTTTGAAGGCTTTTAACTCATCCACAGTTTACATTTGGTTTTATAATATTTGACTCGTAAACATAAAAGAAAATTATCAACGACAAAGTATGATAGGATCTAATGGAAGAAAAGTAATACGCCATTGCAGTTAGTAATTTACAAAAGATCGCCACTCGAAGTCTTTTATTTTCTATGCATCAGATATACCTTGTTAAAAGCCAACCTGTGCATTAGCTTTTATTAATATAACTTATGCATAGGTACAAAATCAAAGACTTTGATCGCTGATAATATAAAAATTACTAACTACGATGGCATTTGAACTATTATTTGAATGTCAGAATGATTTGTATCGATCCTATGATGAATATCGCGTGATACTTCCTGGCCGCGCCACAGTCGAATTTTTAAATTAGAGTTAATGCGTATGAATGTTCGAAAAATGTTCATTAGTGTTCATTATAATAAAAAAAAGTACTATAAAGGTTTGCGAGATATTTAACAAAATTAGTGGCGCGGCCAGGAAGCCTTCCTAGCCGCGCCACCGCGTACACTGCGATAAATATGATATGTTGTATACTCTTTTTTTTTCATGTAAAAGTGAATAACTTTAAGTTGAGTTCAGTAGTAAGTATGTTTTCTTGACCAACCATTGTCCATTTTTCACCTTTACCTGATGGTGCTTATAATATAATCAATACTGTAAAGGGTACCTACTTCCCATCTGACACTCAAGTTTTTTACAAGTACACTTCTGAAATTCACGAAAATACTTGTTGTTCCTTTATTTGCTGAAAATAGGACTGCGTACTATGCTATTTATAGAAATGAAAGTGGATCCCACAGTGAATTGTTTTTATAAATAACTTTTATAACTCCTTTTTTTTGGACCGTGGGAAATCATCAAATGACTCCTCCCGCTCTTGGCAGAGTGTTAGGGAGTGTCAGACTTCTACTGACTAAAAACCACCCATGTTCCTTCTTAGCCCTTTGAGTCGAGGCTACGGAATCTCTTTCGAACAACCCGCAGCACTTTTATAACCCTTCATCTACCTAGCTTTATCTATTATTTTTCAGAAATGTTTTTGTTTTGTTTTTTTTTTTGTGAAATGTTCTTCTGACATTCAAAAGTGCCTGTAATGGCTTAATTGAAATAAATGATTTGAGTTTGAGTTGAGTTTGAGTTCAGTCTAATCAGATGCAGTTGAAAACTTTTCATGGAGCGACTGCTTATCTGACCACACACCCCAGTTAGTACTCGACAATATCCTTGTGACGACTATCAAAGACCTACAACTGACAGCTGAGACCAAAGGCTTAAGGTGCTTTCTGAGGTCTGTCTATTTTGCATGGAGCAACTGTCTATCAGACCTCCACAATCTTGTTAGTTCTGGGTAATACGATGCCCTTTGTTAAGACTGCAATAACTTTCAGGGGAATCCCTTCAGCCACTATATTGTGAAGGCCTAAGCAAGCACAAACACCTGTTAAAACAATATACTATACCAGAAATCCTCATCATGGTACAATGAAACAGTAAATAACATTAACGGATTTGGGACTTTGTTTGCTTACCTCTATCATTTTCTAAAGGAAAACCTTTGAGCTGTTCCAACAATAAGCGGATCCAATGTAAATCAGAAGATTTGAATAGATTCACTCGATATTCTATTAGTATCGCGGAACCGAAATATACTGAGTATTTTGGTATTGTAGAGTATATTTGGCAATGCTAGTAATATTTTGTATCGAATGATTCATCAGCTACTAATGTTTATTCACTGGTAATGTGTATCATGTGAAACTTAGTCACAGTTGTTGTTTTAGGAAACTGTTGAATTGGAGCCAATTGTTGATTACATGGGACTTAAACATAACTGACTTAAATATATGGGTGTGTACTCGTAAATGGGTACACCTCTTCCTAACCCTTCGGGGAATACAGGCATAATATTATGTACCTATGTATGTATGTTTCTTTCAAACATTTACATTTAGAAAGCACTTAAATTTTACCCACATCCCGAACTGTCAATACACCTTATAGCAGCCATTTTAATGCGAAAAATGCCAACGAAAAGAGATCGCTAACTTCGGATCTTTTTAAATAAAGCGGGTCATTTTCGACCCGACCGTCCCTATCCCTTTTGGTCAAGTGAAGGAACGTACAAACAAGCGATATATTTATATATATCTCCTGGTAAAATTTGAGAGGGTTCCGAAAAGGTACGTACCTTTTACAGGGAAACGTCGTATTGTTTCGGAAATAAAGTGCCTTTATTCTTTTGTTTTTTGAAGTTATTTGTTTGTATACAATTGATTTTCATATCAATTGTTTTTCTGGTATGATTAGCTGTTTATGGTTTTCATTATCTGTTAAAACGGGATAATTATCATGTTTTTCATAAAACTAGCTTTGCCCCTGGCTTCACGTACTAGTCACTATGTATTCTATTTGAATTAGGTACGTTAGTGGAATTTTTTTAAATATTCATAAAATTCTCAACAACATCGAGTGATCTATTACAGCTTTCGTTAAAGATTACAGTAGTTTATTCATTATGTAAATTGAGTTTTGGTTATTACGGCAGAGTCAACAGTGCTGATATTTCGGGAATTCAATATAAATACTAAACATGTTGTATATATTCTGTTTCAAGTGCAATGATAGTGTATACGATTGCTTGTAAAGTGGATTAAATGTATCAATAACTGCCTCCGTGGTCGAGTGGTTTAGGCGTTTGCCTTGTGACCCGGTGGTCGTGGGTTCGATTCCCACGGGAAGCATACTTTGTGAAGTTGTTTCCAGTTTGGTTAGGACATTGCAGGCTTGAATCACCTGATTGTCTGATAAATAGATGGTCCCGTGCTTCGGAAGGCACGTATAAGCCGGTAGTCCCGGCCGCCAAATGGCGGTCGTCAAACCATGTCAGAGGCCCTTGCGGCGGTTTAGAAACTCTGACACTAGGGTGTGTGGGGTCGTTAGACCTTACTGCCCACACGATAAGAAGAAGATCAATAAATAATGACACAAAATTATGCTGTTTCAGTAAAATCTCAAATAAATAAAATGTTTTGCCAATCCCCATGAAAGAGGTGACCAACCCCTTGTTTATGACCAATTTATTTATTTAAGGACAACCAACAAAGCATACACCAAAATACATATTGAAGTACTCATTGTAATAATAATGATGAATGGCAATAAGCTCGGGTAAGCCTATTACATAGTAGGTGAAATGTGGGTACACTTCCGCCTAACACTTCGAGCCTAACAGGCGTGATATTATACTACGTCATGCACAGAGATCTGCAGTGGGAAATATCGAATTACATGACCCGGGACTGAATGTCATGATTCCATGAATAATGTTTGATCGCAATCTCGAACACCTATCAGATATTCCTAGAGCTATCGACGACTCTTAATCGAATGTCAATCAGGGTACATAACTCAATGAATCAACGTTAGGTAGTGACAGGTAATATATATTCTATTTGCTGAATACATTAACAATGCCATAATGTACTAATGCTCGAATCGAACGCCACCTGCTATGATTTATCTTTGGTACGGTGATTTTTACTTTAGTTAAAGGTTAAATTGAATTAGCTAGTGACACTCCATAGATGATGGAATGATATTTAAAGGTTAAACAGTAAAAATTTAAATCAAAATCGGTTCATCATTTCAGGAGCTATGAACACACTTCAAACTTATAGTACCCTTCTTGACAGGGCGGGTCAAGGACCGCTAATGCCGTTGTGCAAACAATGTAGGTACTGTATTTTTTTATAAACTAACAGCTTATTTCCATAAAAGTATGCAGAAACTACAGAATTTTATCTATTACTAGCTTGTGCCAGCGGCTTCGTCCGCGTACAGTTCGATAATTGTCCCACGGGATCATACTACCGGGATAAGAAGTATCCTATGTGATAATCCAGGTTATAAACTATCTCTGTCTTATTAATAAAAATAGTTAAACCTGGTTTAACTTACGCATGGTTTATCTCGCATGCCGTCACTTTCTTTTGAATATTTTTGAAGTGAGACGGCATTAGAGATAAACCAAGCGTAAGTTAAACCAGGTTTAACTATTTTTATTAATAAGGCGGTAAGTGTTCTAAATTTCATCCATATCCGTTAAGTAGTTTTTACGTGAAAGAGTAAGAAACATTCATCCATCCATCTATATACATCCTCACAAATTTTCGCATTTATAATATTAATGGTAGGATGATCCCTTTAATTATATTACTTTTGATTTTTTTCATGGTCAACTTTCATACTTCTGGTTATACCCGCACGCTTCTCAGTGTTACTGATGTTATCTCAGTTTTACATTTACTTAACTTTACTAAACGTTTTATGTTTCTAATAATACCTGAAAAGTCTTGAAAAGGGACTCAAAAGACCATTTAAGTCGAGTTATCGGTATTTACACAAAACTTACAAAATAAACAGGCTATCCCAAATCCTAGCGATACAGCTTCATTATCCCAAATTGACATCTCTCTTAAAACTTAGGCAGCACTTATCCTATTACAAAAGCTTTTATCTCTTCGCAAATCCAATTATAATACTTAGAGCCACCACGTATCTACAAACGTAAATAATTGGGCAAAGAGCAACATTCAACCCTATGGACCAACCCTCATCAATCAATTGTCAACTTTAAGTACGGGTAGACAGAGTGAAAAAATGTTTTTGTGTTCAGGTAGACGACTGATTGGTATCGGGAATACGTTAGACTCAATTATAATATGGTGGATGGTTAGGGGATGAAAATAACGCGGAATTTTTCGCTGTTTGGTGAAATGTTTCCGTATTGTAGTAATTCTAACTTGAATCATATCCAGAGCCAATTTTCAGTTGAGAATAAAGAAAGGTTTAAATATTAAAATGCGTCTTTTAAAAAATAATGCCATGAATTTATCAAGTATCGTGGGTGCGTTTACAAACAACATACACAAACCAAACAACTGTTGTCAATATGGGCGAATCAGGAAAAAACAAAAAGAAATGTTATCACGTGAAAATGAAAGATACACCAAAAGTTATATAACTTTCATTTCCAAATAGAAATGGGTTTTTACCTGATTAAATAGCTATTTTCAAGGTTCAGTACCTCGAAAGGAAAAAACGAAACCCTTATAGGATCACTTTGTTGTCCGTCCATCTGTCTGTCTGTCAAGACCCTTGTTCTAGGAACGCGTAAATAGGTAAGCTGAAATTTATATCAAATACTCAAGAGCTGTTTATGCCACAAATCGACACTCGCAAGGGAATCAAAACCCACAGGGTAGTTCCCGTGAACTCAGAATCTTGATATTTGCTAAAAGTAGCACAAATAATAAGAAAATTGCGAAACCGTAAATTTTTAATTGTTTTAAACTTTGTTTGTACGGACGAACAACGGTGCGCGAGTCCGACTCGCACTTCGCCGGTTTTTTTAATGAATTTAAATTAACATTTTTCATGTCATTTGACAAAATATATACCTATTTCCTTATTCTTTGGCCATTTATTAACTGAATTTCATGTTTTAATATCAAACAGAACCAAGACGTCGCGTCATATTGAGAAAAAATTACATATTCATTTGTTTTTCAAGTGTGACCTTTTTAAGGGTATTTGGGTGAACCCTTACCCTAATATTTCCTCAAGGAAATGAAAGGCAAACAATGGCTTTTGATATGAGAAGGTCATGGGAGCAGGAAAACGTCTGATGAAAATGTTTATATGGCTTCAACAAGTGTATCTTGACTGGTGTGGGAATTTTTGAAGAAACAACTGAGTTTTATTAAACGACTAGCAGTTGCCCGCGACTTCGTTCGCGTAGAAATTTTGACTCTCTTGTCTGGACTGCCTATGGATGGTACTATGTCAAATCAAATGCCAAATGCCAATCGAAGCGATTTTATTCCCTTAAACCAGCCCTGTCGTAAAATCTATTCCTACCTGAAATGTCTTATCTATATTCTATCTCTCTGCCAATTTTCAGGTACAAAAAGCCAAGGATTTCATATGGACTTACGGGAGCCCTTAGTCCAGGTCTTCCTTACAAACTTAGCTTAGATCTCCTACTCCTAAACTCTAGACTTGTTAAATTTCAGGTTGTTAGTACAAAAAAAAAACAGTACATTTTTACAAACATGTGAAAGCCCTCAGACCTCCTTATTCTGGCCATGTTGCTAAACTCGCAAAATCCGTTCTTAGTCAACGTCTACTAACTGTATAGTACCTTCCTGCCAAAATTGTAGCACAAAAAAGGAAGGACTGTCATACAAACTCGCGTGAGCCCTTAGACCTCCCTAGTCCGGCCCTGTCGCAAAATCGGTTCTTAGCAAACTTCTACTCACCTACTACGTCCCTGCCAAAATTCAAGTTAGTGGCACACAAAATGATGGACTTTTAAACAAACTTGCGAGCGCCATTAAACCTCTCTAATCCGGCCCTGCCACAAAACCTGTACTTAGCAGAGTTCTTCTAACTATAAACTACGTGCCTGCCAAAAATCAAGTTTGTAGCACAAAAAATTAAGGATTTTCTTACGAACTTGCAAGAACCCATAGACCTCCCTAATCCGGCCCTGTCACAAAATCTGTTCTTACCAGACGTCTACTAACTATAAAAACGTCCGTCTCAAAAATCAACTTTGTAGCTCAAAAAATGAAGGACTTTCATACAAACTGGCGAGAGCCCTTAGACCTCCCTAATCCGGCCCTGTCTCAAAATCTGTTCTAAGCAGACGTCTACTAACTTTAAACTACGTCCCTGCCAAAAATGAAGATTGTGGCACAAAAAATGAAAGACTTTCATACAAACTGGCGAGAGCCCTTAGACCTCCCTAATCCTGCCCTGTCACAAAATCGGTTCTAAGCAGACGTCTACTGCCTATTAACTACGTCTCTGCCAAAAATCAAGATTGTAGCACAAAAAATGAAGGACTTTCAAACAAACTTGCGAGGGCCCTTAGACCACCCTAATCCGGCCCTGTCGCAAAACTAATTTATAGCGGATGCCTACTGACTATAAACTACGTCTCTGCCAAAAATCAAGATTATAGCACGAAAAATTAAGGACTTTCATACAAACTTGTGAGGGCCCTTAGACCACCCTAATCCGGCCCTGTCGCAAAATTAATTCATAGCAGACGCCCACTGACTATAAACTACGTATCTGCCAAAAATCTAGATTGTAGCACAAAAAATGAAGGAGTTTCATACAAACTTGCGAGGGCCTTTAGACCACCCTAATCCGGCCCTGTCGCAAAATTCGTTCTT
This sequence comes from Diarsia dahlii, assembly GCA_949775195.1. Lineage (NCBI taxonomy): Eukaryota > Metazoa > Arthropoda > Insecta > Lepidoptera > Noctuidae > Diarsia > Diarsia dahlii. Next base: position 18,853,558 of record OX459211.1, read on the forward strand.
AGCGGACGTCTATTAACCATAAACTACCTCCCTGCCAAAACTCATCTTTGTACGTCCAGCGGTTTTCGAGATTTCGTGATGAATCAGTGAGTGAGTGAGTGAGTGAGTGACCTTTCGCTTTTATAGATATAGATTGATTCATGTATGCATTTTTATCATAACAACTTCTCCACTATAATCTAGTTAAGTTTGTATGGTCTAGATTCGTAGTTTTGTTGTTCTATATGGTATAGTCTAATCACCAGTCATAAAATGACTGTGATATCATATTACCCACTACTAACTGGGTTGTGAGGGTCGGGCAGTTACTTCATGCAAAAAAACCGGCCAAGTGCGAGTCGGACTCGCGCACCGAGGGTTCCGTACAAACAAAGTTTAAAATTACTTAGAATATTTTTATTATGTGATGTAACTAAAAATTTATGGTTTTCGTAATTTTTCCTTTATCTATGCTATAAGACGTTGCTTCGTACCAAATTTCAAGATTCTGAGTTCACGGGAAGCAACCTGTAGGTTTTGATTCCCTTGCAAGTGTCGAAAATTTGCGGCATAAACGGCTGTATCTTTTGATTGCGTTGGCTTAGAAATTTGATTTTTTCACAGCTTCAAGGGACAGTAGACTTGAGTAATTGATATAAATTTCAGCTTCATACCTCCACGCGTTCCTGAGAAAAAGGGTCTTGACAGACGGACGGACGGACAACAAAGTGATCCTATAAGGGTTCCGTTTTTTCCTTTTGAGGTACGGAACCCTAAAAACTAGTATTAAGCTGCATCCGGTTAGACTGGATGCCGATCCCAACATAGTTGGGAAATGAGGATATATCGTAAAGCCTTATTGGTCTACTTGAAGTCTGTTCTATGCGCGATGATTGCCATCAACGACTTGCCAATGGCAAAAAAGCTCACCTACAGTGGACTTAAACGTGTATGTGAAATGTGTATTTAACTATACCCTTACCATTTGGAGCAAAATAGACATAATGTGATGTTTAAATACATGTCAATAAAATAGATTTTATCCAATTCTATGAAATAAAATCGACAAATACCAATTTCAAAACAGGAACTGGTCATTTCCCATCTTGTTATTAAACTTGTCCACGCAAGTAAAAACAACAAAAGTTTTCTTTTATCTTACCAAAAGAAAACGCCATCCAGCTTTGAAATGGAACCAGAAAATAAGCAGCCCGTTAATATAATAATGTCGTCAATAGAATCTCTTTGTGTTGAACAACAAAGACGTTGGACATTATCTTCGTTCGTCTGCAGGTCGATACAGATCGCATTGTTGCAGTCGTGACGTCACGAATGGACCAAAATATTTCAATTTAAACTTAGACGTTGAGTTTATTTGTAATTTAATTTTCTAAAACCGATGAGTGAAGGAAATAACAAGTTTCTCTTTAGGAGTGTGAAAGTTTGACAGCCAGTCAAAAGCTGTTTTATCTTAGTGGTGTGACCGTCAGTCTGCCATATTATTATGGCTTGGCAGTCCAACGGGTTTAGGCGCACAATGCCACATTCGCAAAATGACACACTGACGCAAAATGGCACATTCGCAAATGTGGCCAAACAAATGACAAAGGCAGAAATGTTTCTAATCGATACTTTATGTAAATATTGAAAACTAATTTCTTTTGTTCACAGGAAAAGGATCTGCAAAATTTACAGCAGCTCCTTTATTAGGGTAAGTTGAATAACAAATTTAGTTACTATAAGTCCGCTAAGAACGGTAACCAAAGTTTCCACTTAGATACAGCTTGTCCTCTTACTTTCCTCCCCCAGCGACGCCCTAAGCCAAGGCTTATAACCCACGGCGGATGTCCTTAGTAGGTAGTCGCTTAGTTTGTAAGTTTTTTTGACCAGGTTGGAGGCCTTATACTTAAGGACTATACTGATGGTCCAGTTAAGCATCTTTCTAGGTTTAACTACGAAATGCAATTCACTAAGAAATAATAATAACCAAAGTTTAACTTTGACCGACTACTTGTCTTTGAGACTCATCGTCGTGTCTTTGCATTGTAAAAATGGCCGATGATCTATGACTTTCGTCACGATGTTGACGATCATGAACGTAGCAATATTAGTGAAAAAGAGCCTGCTATAGTGTCACACGTAAATAAGAAGAAACAAGCAGACTGAACGATGACAAAATAAACAGCTCACTGTGAGAGTATCCAAAGACTTTATTTGACTGGCCTGTTGGTCTAGTGGTTAGTGACCCTAACTGCTATGCCGGAGGTCGTGGGTTCGATTCCCACCCAGGACAAATGCTTGTGTGATGAGCACGATCATTTGTTCTGTGTCTGGGTGTAATTTATCTATAATATGTATGTATTTAGAAATATATAAGTATGTTTATCAGTTGTCTAGTACCCATAACACAAGCTCTGCTTAGCTTGGGACTAGATGGCGTTGTGTGATAGTTGTGGAATATTATTATATTATTTCAGACATCCAACCCCACATACATTTTCCTCCAAACGTTACCAAAGTAACCATACTATCAAAATTACATTCACTAACAGCCTACTTAGTATGCCGGCCGTTACAGGAAACATGGCAACCTCAACTCGGCCGAAGCAATTTACTGAGGGATTCCCATTTCCTTCTTTTAGGCTTCACGTCTCTTAACTGACAATAGGAGTAGGGTGGAGAGACGTGCTTTCTTTAGTACACCTTAGAAGTGGTTAAAATTTCAGTAAATGACGAGGCGTTATAAAAAGGAGCAAGGGAGTAACACGTACTACTGTGTTCGGGAAGTTATACATCTGAGTATGATGAAAATTGACACGTTCATAGTCAAAAATAGAGCGAAGATGAGAAGGAACTTTTAAGTATGATATGACACCACACACCTTTTCCTTGTTTTTTAAGCAGCCTTTGTTGAATATAAGACTGTCAAGTTGGTCTTGTGGTCGCAAGTGGGACTACTGAGTATGAGGTCCTGGTTTCGATTTCCAAGTCGGTCAGTGTCGTTGGGTTTTTCCGGTTTCTCCATCACGATTTTTTCCGTAGCAGCCATGGATTTGTACCCGTTTGATAGCAACAGACTCGCCCCATTAGGAGTTGACCTAACTGGCAAAATGTGGGGGGTACTAATACGTAAACCTCTGCCTAACCCTTCGGGAACACTATGACATTAAGTCCGACTATGTCCTATTCTTGTACATGAAGTTTAAATAGGTACAATGACTAAATGCCGCACTCAGAGAGCTTAAATGATTACTTAGGCCATCACTTAGTAAAGGTTTTGACAGTTTTGTCATACAAAAGTATGTGAAGTCGTATAGTAAGTGACGGCTTAAGGTGGATGTTCACGGTAGCCCGCGAAATTCAAATTTTCTTACGTTTTTAGCGATTTGCAGGCCAGTGCTAGGTTATATGTTAGTGAAAATATGATTTGCGGATGTAAAATCATCATTACAACCCTCCAAGTTCATTTAGCTGTCAAGAATGAGTATTTCATCAAAAGCTCATTCTTGAGAGTTACATGAACTTGGAGGGTTGTAATGATGATTTTGATGATTATAATTCTGTAACTGCATACGTTTTACAGCCGCAAATCATATTTTCACTAACATACAACCTAGCACTGGCCTGCAAATCGCTAAAAACGTAAGAAAATTTGAATTTCGCGGGCTACTCTGGAACATCCACCTTTAATCATTAAATATCTCTGAGTACGAAAAAGAGTAAGAATGACTTATTATCTCCAGAACATTACGTAGGCAGATTTCAAGTTCATTATGCCCGACTGAGCAGCGGTGGCCCAGTGGTGGCGGCCCCGACTTCCGAACAGTAGGTCGTGGGTTCGAACCCAGGCAGGCACATTACTTTGTGTACCTAATTTATTTCATCATCGCTGCTCTCAAAACGGTGAAGGAAAACATCGTGAGGAAACGTCTTAGAACCAAAAAATTCGAATATGTGACATCTACCAATCCGCACAGGGCCCGCGTGGTAGATTATAGCCCATTCCCTCTCAAAAGAGAGGAGGCCTGAGTCCCTGCAGTGGGAACACTAATAGGCTGTTGATGATGATGATGATGCCCCGATGTGTTTTCACAGTCAAAACAACTAAGTACGTCAAAGCTTAGCCTATCTCATTATACGCATCAATTCGTTTTCAACGAGTTTATCTTCATATTTTAACAGCTTCACAGTAAGAACAATAACGGCTCCTACAAAATATAAGAAAACGGTTACTATTTCACAGAAAACAGTTTCTTATTCTATTCACGCTCTGTTTCCCAATAACATGAAATTGTTCCGTTTTGCAATAAATATTCGTTCGCATACAACAATTTATCACACGATAAATCTTTTACGAAAGTCCTATCATTGTATTTGGCAACGCCTATCGCCATCTGGCTAACGCGTTAACTTATATAATAATCAACTGGTATTTACGAAAACGGACTCTTTATTTTATTGCTTAAGGAAATTTCCATGTTTTTTCTAGTGTAATGTTAGGAGTATGAACTCTATTTGCTGGGAGAAAAAGTTGGAATTTAGTTAAGCAGGAGACAGTCGTAATGCTTGGGCAGTTTCTTTTATTTTTGGCTAACTTTCTGCTAGAATAAACTCGTTATTACTACTGAAACGACTAGAAAGTAGAATTTATAGCTAAGCGTAAGCTACAGTTTAGAGTTTAAAGTTTGAATGACTTTAAAAGTAGGTACACAATAAATCATTTCTTCTTCCAAGTAACTAAGACAGTCTAGACAAACGAGAGAAATATAAAATTATTGCTACGCTATAGTTCCTAGCAACACAAAACATAATCATAATCCATCTGCCATAACATAAAAATCCTGAAATCCACGAAGGTCAAAATAATATCCTCTTAATTTAAACACAGAACCGATAGAAAAACAAACTTTCGACCGACTTCCTCGAATCTGCCACTACTAACCCAAACATACATCAAAATTACTCGGTTTACATTTCAATTACCAATAACGGAGCTAAATATAATCTTTGTGTATTTACAGTGGTAATATAAAACATTAATATTCTATAGAAGAAATACAGCTAATTAGCAGCCAGACTTCCCTTGCTACCAGGATGGTATAAATCTTAGGAGTTTATAGAAATTCTAATTCTGATATAAACCTAATTGGGGTACGATCCTAACTTTCCTATATAATGGAGTCTTTGCCCCAAATCTACATAGAATCTTGATCTCACAACCATTGGAGATGTCTCCTATCTAGATTTGCATGTTGTGATCAATCGTACAAATTGCTTCGGTAATTGGAACGTCCGTTTCGTCAATAAATCTTTGGTGTCTTCTGTCAATATCGGTTCTGCTGGCTTTGAACTCATTAGCATCCTTTTAGGGGATCAAAATACTGGTGAATATTTAACTATGACACCATTTCTGATATAGAAAATAATATAAGGTATTGTTTCATTTATTTTGATTTAAAAAGTATGGTGGGATTCTACTACTACACTTTTTCTGATCATAATGTGTTTTTTTTTTATACTGCTCGATTTAACCTCATAGGTAACGCAATTTTTTTTGGTTCCATGTGTTACTAACATTATGTCATCGATTTTGAGTCTTTCAAGCATTCTATTTCATCTACTACTCTGTAATGTAACATAGCCTCAGACATTCAATAGGGATGTTTACTGACTAAAATAAATATGTGTTTTTTGATTTATCAAATTAATAAAAAATTACGAAAATATAACGTGTCGAAGATCATGAGTGCGGGCTTGTGACATCACTTTATGGTAAAAAAAGTACCAAACTGTGACGTCACACGACTTTTTCAAGCACTGCCTTCATTTTTGTTTACGTGAAAAAATAAAAATATACCTAATTATGTCCAATATTTTTTAGAAATCTATCTGACGGACTTACTAGATGTTTTTTGTCAACTAACCTATTTTTTTCAACTACAGTCTGTTTTGACAAAATAACCTTCGGTGGTACAGTCAAATCCAACCCACCAATCAAGTGCAGCGATTATGCCACTGACTGTATCACCCACTATTGTGAAAGCGTGTTGCGCCGACCCCAAATATGGGGTAAGGTCAGGAAGCTGATGATGTATTGCACACTATCATCTATCCCACCAGTTTACGAAAAACACTACCATCCTCTACCGGACATTTACCGCTTCCCAACAATGATTAATAGTCGCACACGCAATATTTTGGACAGAAATAATACGTTTTGTGATCTTACATCATCCACCAGTTTTCGGTTACTTTTCCATTACTACGGAAGTAAATCTCTTCTGCTCAAAACAATACAATAGTGTTTCTAAATATATCATCATCATCATCATTTCAGCCAAAAGACGTCCACTGCTGGACATAGGCCTCCCCCAGGCATTTTTGGGGGGGTTTGCCATAATCGCCACGCTTGGCAGGCGGGTTGGCGATCGCAGTATGGTTGTTACAAAGACACAGAGAACGCTGCTGCCCATTCTCTGGTAAGTCCCTTAGTCGCCTCTTACGACACCCACGGGAAGATATGGGATGGTGCTATTCTTTACGTCCGACACCACACGGAACATATTGTGTATATTGTAACGTAAATATATTGTGTTGTGTAATTTTGACATTATTATTTACGAGAGCAGAAGGGTGTTTATTTCAACACTTGCAAGTTTTAAAAGCAATTCAGTAATGTTTCCAGAACAGACTTAATTGTCTCATTGACATTCTCTTGCCTATCATCATCTGCCTTTTTCTAACTATGTAACTAACCATATGCAGCTAAGTACCAGCCATATTTTCCATGGAGCGACTGACTATCTGACCTCCGCAACCAAGTTAGTAGAGACCCTTTGGTAAGACTGGATGTCAGACTTTACTTACTGATTACCTGTAACGACTGTCAGAGATCTACAAATGACATCTGGGACCAACAGCCTAAATCAAATCCGTTTATTTGCCAGAATGTAGGTTTGAACAGGGTTTGGTCTTAAAACTATAATAGCTCCATTACATTCTACCATTACATATGGTGTAAAGATACATGGAAGAAACTCTTAAGCTGAAGATTGCGGCTATTGTTAAAGTGCCACAAACCTCTCTTGCTTCCTCGTAGGCTTTCGGCCACTTTCACGACACTGCTAGTTTCTGTGATCGGCTGAAAAACCTCATCTGCTGACTTTCTAGCAAATAGCACGGGCTTGGCGCTTTTTCGGTAGTCGTAGTGGTGTGTCAAGTTTGTCCCAAAAAAAAAAGTAGTTAAAAAACTAAAAAACCCGAATGAAAAAACCGAAAAGCAAAAAAACAAGCACATTTTAAATTAAACAAAACTTGGAAGCAGGCGGGGTCCATTCTATTTTCATCATTTTTTCTTTTCATAATTTAATATTCAAATTGTAAATTGAGCTTGTTTTTTTGCTTTTCGGTTTTTTCAGTCGGGTTTTTTAACTACTTTTTTTATTTTCAACTTTTTAGTTCTTTTGTTTGTTCTTTCGTTGGTCGCGTAAAATTCTTCGCAGATGATTTATTTAACTTTTGTGCTTGTTTATAAGATTTCTCACTTTGAATTTCTTTTAAACATATAAGTGTTATATATTTTTGTAATCTCCTATTAAAACCCTTTATTTTGATACCCTACTCGATGGTATTGGAAAAAAAAAATTTTTTGAACTCCGCGATTTGGGCCCCAAAATCCACAAGTTTTCTTTGTTTTTTAATTTTAATGTAGCCTATAACACTCTCGCCATCAAGACAAATCTAACGACGTATATTTCATTCAAATCGGTTCATCCGTTTATGAGTTATGAGGGAACAAAGAAACGGACATACATACATACATACACGTCAAACACAAAACCCTCCTTTTGGGCTTCGCCGCAGTGGGGTAAAAAGGGTATCAAAATTTCAAAACTGACAAAAATGACTTCATGACCACAACAACGACGTCAACTTCAACGATTTTTTGTTCAAATTCCTTTTTCTATACCCAAAACAAAGAACCAAACAAGATTCCACAATATTACCCAACTACCGTAATACCTCTAGCAGTAAAAATAACACAGAATCGTACTGATATAAATAGTTTTGTTTGTTCAGAATTACTCCATTGATTTTTAACCGACTTCCAAAAAAAGGAGGAGGTTATCAATTCGACTGTATTTTTTTTATTTTTTTTTATTGTTTGTTCACTCATAACTTGCGACTGGGTGAACTGATTTTCATGATTCTTTTTTCATTTGAAAGCTGGTGCTTCCCGTGTGGTCCCATTTTCACCATTTCAATATCTGATGATGGGATCTTGTAGAAATCGGGGGAACTCTTCAATAAATAACAGCAGATTAACCGCGATTGTTGCTATAGCATATCTAAGCATTGTTTACGCCATCACACAACATAATATCACGCCTGTACTCACTACAAAGGTTATAAAAACTATTTTGTGAAGATCTGATGAAGAACTTCGGAGATAGGCAACGGAACTCCTCAATAAATTATAGCAAATGGACTGGGATTGCTGAAATCTCATATTGTCTGTCTATTGTTTATACCAGTTCCTAACATAACATCACGCCAGTACGTTGTGAAGGGGTAAGCACATGTGAAACACTAAAAAGTGAAAAATAAAAACTTTTTTACAAAAAATAAAACCGACTTCGACAAAAAAAACACTCAAAAGTGAAAAATAAACTTGAGAAGAAAAATCAGTTTCTGAAGTCGGTGACAAAAAAATGAAATCAAAGAAACAAAAGTCACCGACTTCAGAAACAGATTTTTCTTCTCAAGTTTATTTTTCACTTTTGAGTGTTTTTTTTGTCGAAGTCGGTTTTATTTTTTGTAAAAAAGTTTTCTTTGCTTGTATCGAGGAAAGAACACGAAACAACGTAGATACTTTGTAAACTTCAGCGTATAATAAATCTTGTTCATTTCCATTACAAATGGTGGCTATCTTCTGGTATTGGGCTTTTAGGAATACTTTGCTTTCAGAGTAAACTTTATCGTCAGTTGGAATAGGTAGAATCGTGATTGATTGGGTTCTTTCATCGACTTCATTAATTATATTAATTGATGTTTTCACGTGTGCAAAACTTGTTCCTGCTTGACTAGAGTCATCAACCAACCCTTATCCCATAAACATGGGGTGGGCGCAACAAGTATTTTCTTCTATTTTCCCCTGTCTGTTGTCAGCCTGTCATTTATACTCTTTTTATTTCTTTTTATACCTTCAATTACATAACATTCGTACCTAATTGTTACGACATCAGTCCTCCTTCTCCATTCATGATCATCATCATTAGCCTACAGGGTTCACTGCTGGACACACATAGGCCTCTTCAATCGTACATCTCTCAGCTCAATTTTCAACGGCTCCAATTTAGTTACTACCTGCAGAGATCGTCACTGAACCGAGCCCGAGGACGTCCCACCTTATGCTTGCCGAATCATAGTGTTAACCATGACCGAATTTTTCCCATTATTTTGGCACATGTCGAAACAATCTGGGCGCATTCTTTCACACCTAGACACACACACATCACTCGTGTACTGCCCACTTTATTTCAAAGTATCTTAATGTATAGACACAGGCTTACCAACACCCACAGACGTTTAGAGTGCTCAACACGTGCCCCTTTCATAAATCATCATAAATAAAGATACATCGTCATGATGTACTTGAAAACGGCCACTGTTGCTGTTTGGTATGAGTAACAACGTATGACTGTTGCATTGTAAGATCAAGGGAGAAATTGCTATGATTTAGGTAAGCTGGAGTCGATCCTCTTGACGTGATTTCATTCACATGTCAGTGTCATCATCGCTATCAATAAGGTATTCTTTTGATTGAGTATGTTTCAGACCTTTCTTGTTTATCTTTGGAAACGATAATTCAGTTTCATCATCATTATTATCCACAGTCCAACATACCCACAGCCCTCTAACAAGAGGGTACAAGCTAAGAGAGGTATTGACAGCCAAGAAGAGCCAAGAGACCTTGTTGCTGTTGTAGGAATATACGGGGCCTAGACTCTTCTAGGCCCCGTATATTCTTATAACAGCAACAATGTCGTCAGCCCATCTTTCTGCCTGATGGTTAACTCTTTTCTTTCCATTCCACGGACGCCACTTTGTCACAGCTTTACTCCACCTGCCATCACCGCGCCTTGCTAGTTAAGTAGTTATTTATAATTGATTCGAATACAACAGCAACTTATTACACATACATTACAGATTTCAAATCCACTTTCAGTGACAAGTGTGACAACGGAGGTATAAGTTGAGGTTACCACTGACCTATTAAACAATCTTTCTATTTTAGTTGCCCTCCACTATTTCCTAACCACGTAAATCTCTACCATAAAGTCCGTCCGCACTATCTTTTATACCGTTTATACCCACATTTAGGAGTCTTACACAATTTTATGGGTGATTCAGATTGCTATGAGCTTCGGTTTCCAAGTATATATTTGTTTGCTTAGCGTACGTTGAGTGAAGTTTCAACAATCATAATTTTGTCGTTCAATATCGTTGACTTACTAGGGTTGCTTGTGGACAGAATGTGTACTGGTTCGTAGTTTGTATTAGCTTTTGCAGAATTTGGACTTGTGTATATAATACCCCATATTTAGTTACATGCACAAAAAAAAGAACATTGACGCACGAACGCTCCATGGCTCTCTGTGCTACTCTGAATCTGTACACAGCCTCTTGTGTAAATGTCCACATCTCGCGCCGTACGTCATGGTGGGCAGAAAACACTGATCGTAGAGACGGTTCCTCAGGCAGTGTGGAATTTTGGCTGAGTTCAGAATGTCGTCTAAATTGCTGAATGCAGCACACCCAAGCTGGATTCTTCTCGATATTTCCGAAAATTTATGTTCTTCGCCAAAGAAAAGAATATGGTCATAACAACGGCCAACCATCTCCAACCTTTCATTAACGACCTTGACAGAAGGATTTGAATTGCTGGAAACGTTTGCCACAATTGACACCTTTTTGGGGATGATGGTAACTGTGGCATTCATACATAGTCCTGGAGTATAAACACCATATAAAACTCTATAAAAAAGTGAGCAACGGCAGTATAATCTAACTCTAAACAACACTTAGAAACCATCAACCTCATTTCTACCCACACCTTCATGGTTTGCTATAACACCACCAGCGCCTACTTCATCGTATTCAGCTCCACAAGCGAACTCCAGTCTACCAGATTGACTGTTCTTACACCACATAAATCTTCAGGAAAATGCTAATGAAGTACTTTATAAACACGTTTGATAAGCTTTGAGATCCGGACATTTATTTGCGTTTACTTAAGTCCTTCTGTATGTAAAGGATTTCTTGGCTGTTTGCCAGGATACGTTTTGCTCAATGCCGGTGAGTGGGACTGTTAACTTCATTAGTGTTAATGGTGGTTTTACGAAACTAACATCACACATAACACGTAAAATGAGGTGATGAGGAAAATCTTCTAGGAACTAAAAATGAATTAAGCCAACTATGAAGCCTTATTTTAATTTGGCGAAGCTGTATTGTATTGGTAAAATAGTTTTATAATACAGCGTGTCCGACAAAATAACTCAAGATCACTCAGTTCGAATCTTGAATGATAAAACGGCAAAACGTTTTCCGTTTTACGAGTATCATTCACTACAGTTTGAGTAGTCCACGAAACTTTTATTCATTTCGTTTCATATCGTGGACTGTTTTACCCATTCTTCTTCTTCAGTAAGGTCTAACGACCCTACACAGCCTAGTGTCAGAGTTTCTAAACCGCCGCAAGGTTCTCTGGCCCAGGGCCTGCAGTCTCTACACTAATAACGACGCTACGAATGTCGCTAAGTCGTAAAATCGTAAACTTTTTTTAATAGGTTTTCAATCTTATGCTGTTGAAATAAGGTTGAAAATCTATTAAAGAAATTTGACATCGATACGACTTAGCGACATTCGTAGCGCTGTTATTAGTGTAGAGACTGCAGGCCCTGACATGCTTTGATGACCGCCATTTGGCAGCCTGACCACCGGCTTATATACGTGCCTTCTACCCATTGATAACCAATCTGAAAACGAGAAAACAAATCTGATGTTTCTTTAGGATTAAAATTCTCAAATCATATCGACCATAGCCACAACATAAACAAAATGAATGATGAATATTGTATGTGTTACTATTTTCAATGCTTATTATTTTTATATCATAAACAGCGGAAGATTAGAGGAGGAATCCGGGTGTTGATTTTATTCAATTTTGCGATTCACACTTGCCTGAAATAGACCATAACTATAGTTACTATCATGCAGTGTCTTACCAATTATTTTGAATTATCCTTTTTCCGCGTTATCGATAATTTTATCAGTCAAGTGGATGTAACACATTACTTTTGCGTAGTAACTCTGGCTGACAACCGTCAGTTTTCATTCTTATAGTTGCATGACATAGGGTGGATTTTCAAAAATATTCCACCCAGCCATTTCCCAATTACGTTGGGATCGACTTCCAGTCTCACTGGATCTGACCTATCTAACTCCCATGTTCCGTGTGGTGTCGGACGTAAAGAATAGCACCATCCCATATCTTCCCGTGGGTGTCGTAAGAGGCGACTAAGGGACTTACCAGAGAATGGGCAGCAGCGTTCTCTATGCCTTTGGAACAACCATACTGCGATCGCCAACCCGCCTGCCAAGCGTGGCGATTATGGCAAACCCCCCCCAAAAATGATGCCTGGGGGAGGCCTATGTCCAGCAGTGGACGTCTTTTGACTGAAATGATGATGATGATGATGAACTCCCATAATCCAGTTAGTACTGGGTAAAATACGATACCCCGTGATGCGACTCATTGTCAGACATTCTGGTCACTCGACTGTTAATCTACATCGTACATCTAGAAATGAAAGTAGGGACCAACGTCTTCACGTGCTTTCTAAGGCACGGAGGTAATTTAGTATGTAATGGCTGAACACCTATCTACGGACCAACCTAAGCAATCGCAGCTTAACCAGAAGATCGTCCCAAGCGGTTGTTATTAGTCACGAATTTTCTATCTACCGCAACAAAATTTTCCTACCCCTCTCATAGACCGCTGAAAAAACACAACAAGGATTATAAAAGAGCAATTTCGGTGAAATTATGTTAATGAACCTAGGCCAGCGAACCAAGGACTGATTGAACTGAACCATCAAAGGGATAATCTTAATTAACATTGATTAAATTTCCCAAAAACGAAATCAAACAGTCTGTACCGGTCATTGGTGGCATGTAAATATATTTTGTGTTTATTTTTCATGGCTGGGTGCTGCTAATTTTAATTAATTTGCCTATTAATTTGGCTTAAAACGAATTTGGCGAAAATTATTGGTGCAGTTTGTTATTTGTTAACTAAGAAGTAGTGTGTATTGAATCCTACTTCCTACTAATATTATAAACGCGAGAGTTTGTATGTATGTATGGATGTTTGTTACTCTTTCATGCATGAACTACTGAACCGATTTGGATAAAATTTGATACGCAGATAGGTTATAACCTGGATTAACACATATAATAGATTTTATCTTCCCCTGGGATAATTTTCGAGTTGTAACACCTACTAAACTATACAAGGAGCCACAATTGCCTGCAGCAGTGCCTACCATAGATGTTAAAAGCGGAACAATGATAAAAGTACATAAGATTGAGCGAAAAAGGCGGATCTTGGCAACTTGCCAGATAAGAACGAAACGGTATAATATCTATACCAGACTGGAGTTAAGTCATTCGGAAAATTGTATGGTGTTCACACATATTTTCACAACAATATGCCTTTATTGGCAATAATAGTCATGATTTGGGATGAGAATGAAAAGATGGAGATAAAGTTATCATATTATTAATAAGTTATCATATTATTTACACTTAAGTTGATCTTTTGCTGTTTTATTGTCTTTTGAGCAAAATAAAATATCAATATCCCGCCTGATATGTTACTTCAGAGTTAGGCAACGGTATACTTTTGTACACTACAAAGCAGAAAGCGATCAGCTCGCTTGCTCGTTTGCCATCAAACGGGTACAAGTACTTCTTCTTCAACCTTCTATCTCCAAGCTGCTTATAAGATTAGAATATCTATAGACATCTTGTTCGGCCTGGAAACCGAACTCAACCTATACTCATTAAAAGCGCTAGCGACCAGTAGGCCACCAAACTTGTAACATTTGGTTTACATAATTTTATTAGTAACCCTTTAGTAGGTATAAGCATTTATTTAAAGTCACTAGCACAATTTTCACAATATTTCCAATTTTCCGAGTTGTAACATACTCGTATTTCGATAACCATCAGCACTTCTCAATTATTACAAAACTATAAAATAAATACAGCCCCATCTGATATTTCAACCGTATTTATGCAGTTATCGTTAAAAGCTTGACAAGTCAAAATGGCTGAACGATGAAAGAGTAGAAACATTCGTTTGAATATAAAATAACGACATAGTTTACACTACATTCGTGTAAAAGATATAAATTAAAATGGCGTTGATATATTCAGGTAATAAATGTGTAAACAGAGCTTATTTAAGGACTGATTTAAAACATCAGGCTTAAAATCTAGCTAGTCGTAATGAGAGCTCCTAATTTAAATGTACTTGTTACTTCTTATGTACCATTTTCAAAAGGATGTGACTCAGAAAAATGAGCAAAGACTACAAGATACTTTTCAATATGTCTTTGAGTAACGGGATTAATATCGTCTGCATAGCCTTTTCTCAACTATGTTAGGATTGGCTGGTTTTCCGATTTCGGCGGTCTTTCCACGGAGTCTAAATTTGTTGGGGGATCGGACAAAAAAAAACTAATTAGTCCGTAAGATAGATTTCCAAAAATTATTGGACACGTATTATTTCTTTTTTCACGTAAACTTAAAATGAAGACGATACAGTGCTTCGAAAACTCGTGTGACGTCATATGATAGTACATTTTGACGACACAAGTGACGTTTCAAGCCCCACTCCAAGATCTTTGACGCGTTCTATCTTCGTCATTTTTATTGATTTGCTAAAACAAAAAACACGTATTCAATATTTTTCGATAATCTAACTTACGGACTAAACAGAATCATATTATTTTGACCCAGTCCGAGCCCCTATTGATGGCGATAGGCCCGCCCCCTATTAGGTGTAATATGGGTGTACTATAAGGTCCACCTCTGGCTAAGCCTTCTGGAATTTTAGGCGTGTTGTTAGGTTATATCGGGAAATTTAAACAAAAAGTAAATATAATAAAAGTCACGTTTTTACAGTCAGCTAAAGTCACGCTAAAGTCAATGAAATTCGTTCAATAAATAATACTATTTGATAGTATAAAGTTATGTTCAGTCTGATTATATTGCAGTAAGTATTGAACAACATCTGGGTTAAACTTTAGTTTGCCTTGGTAACTTTTGGCCGCAAACGTATAGCATAAAAATTGTTTGAAAATGAGCCAAATATGCTTTTTTACGGGCAAAGAGCTAGTCTGTATGTAAAATGAAGCCAAAATAAGGTAACGATTTCACAAACTGCTCGTTAACAAAATAACTGTTATTACTTAACGTTATTTTTATAGTCGCTTAGCAAACTGCTATTGTTTTGTAAGAGAACAGTAACGTTTATTGTTGGAAATACGTTTTATTTAGTTTCACGGTATCGAACGAGTTTGTATCTATTTTGTTTGGAATGGCGATCTGAGCAAGAATAGTCTGTTATATCGCTTTTCAGAACGTAGCTTTAGCTAGTAGGTATCATAACAATTACAAATTATTGAAATGAAATGGAACCTAATTGTGAAAACTTCTAGTCGATTAGACAAATATGGAAGAAAGAGCGCGAACCCTAAATTAATTGGGATAAGTGCAGAAGAAAGATGATTCTTCTTCTTCTTTGGCCAAAGAAATGCGCATTATCATCGTAGCAATGCTGCCGGTCTTCTGGGCACGTTTTCTGAAAACAGCGATATAGAGGATTACCAGATTGTCAGTTCAGTTCCAGTCTTCTTGTTTCTTTGTGTGCATTTTTTTCAGTAAATATTTATTTCTTGAAATTAGATAAGTAGTTGAACAAGAAAACTAAAAAAGAACCGAGAAACAGTGCTGAGTGAGTCAATATGGTTATAAAAAAAATTGTAATCCATTAAATACAACCACAATAATATAAAGAAGTCCTTGACTTTTGAGGAACCTACGTAATAAATATGTATGTGGCCTTTCTTCAATTTGGCAATCGCTGAAATATCTAGATTGTTATATACCTAGGTACCTTAAGTTTTGTTTCTTTGGAATTCAATTCGCGTTTATTTCAAATGTAATGTTTATGTATAAATCGGTACTTCAAGCATGCGATACAGCTATTAAAATAAACAATGATTTCGGTAGCCTAAACAAATATGAGGCCATAGTTTTATTACAGGAAGCTAAGAATCTATTGAATTTTAAAGTAAACTTGTACAATTTATAGGATTTTTTTGACATGGGTTTTATTAGAGTGATATTTGCATTATTATTCTTTGAACTTTTACACGTTTTCTATTTTTGAATAACTCAAAGGACTGAGATTATTCACACGCGGAGCAGAAACAATCGGAAGTAATAAAATATTTTATGAGTTGATCTAAAATCTTAGAAGGCCAGCTACATTTCGGAAGATAATATCAAAAAGATCAGGCTGTAACCCCCATCCTAAACTTAGTTCTAACATACCAACTAACGAAACGTTAACACAACCCCTAACACACGACCCTCGAAGAACAACAAAGCAATGTAATATAATAACTTAGGAGAATATTCAACGAGTTGCTAACTTGACGAGAGTTAATTACTGTGACAGTAGGGACGCTACACACATGATCGGGTCGGTATGCTTCGGTACAGCCGGCCGGTAAAATCGAATATAATAGCTTATGCCAGTGGCTTTGTCCACGTGGAGTATAGTAATTGTCCCACGGGATCCTACTACCGGAATAAAATCAAAAAAAAAATATATCGTTTATGTTTATTTATACTAATATTATAAAGCTTAAGAGTTTGTTTGTTTGTTTGTTTGTTTGATTGTTTGTTTGTTTGAACGCGGTAAACTCAGAAACTGCTGGTTGGAATTTTAAAATTCTTTTTGTGTTGGATAGTCCATTTATCGAGGAAGGCTATAGGCTATATAACATCACGCTACGGCTAATAGGAGCGGAGCATAAATGAAAAATGTTACAAAAACGGGAAAAGGTATTTCCTTTTTGAGAGCTTCCGCTGCGTGCGCTGCGAAAACGGTTTAAGTTACGCTAATATCATGTATGAAGGAATTGTTCCTCATTAAAAGTTCTAAAATAAAGTTCGCGACAGCATATATCTATCTTTTAAGATTGACTCACTGTAACCTTTTTTTACAGTTAAACTGTTAGGTTAAAAAGAATTATTTTTTGCGAATCTTATTTAGCCCGGTATTAATCTATCTATATAAATAAAAAGAGAAGTCCTGACTGACTGACTGACTGACTGACTGACTCATCAACGCCCAGCCCAAACTCTTGGACCTAGAAAGCTGAAATTTTGCACAGAGGTTCCCTTCATAGTGTAGACAAGGAATAAGGAAGGATTTTTCGAAATTCAACCCCTAAGGGATTTAAATAGGGGATGAAAGTTTGTATGGAAAATCGTCATTTTCACGCGGGCGAAGCCGCTGGCAAAAGCTAGTATCTAAATAAATGTGTTTGTTAAAACGGAAATTTAATATAGAATATTTGTGCCCTTCACTCTATACAGTTTAAACAAATATCTTAGAAGATATCGCAATGTAAAAATATCCGCGCTGTAAAATATTTCGCGCGTCGCAATGTAGGTACGGGGAATTCTGGCTGGCCTCCGGGAAATTCAAATTCAAAATATTTACTGCATCATAATGTTTACAAGTATAGAGTGTTATAGTATATTTACCAGTAAGAGATACCTATAGTAATTCACACTTTAATATAATCTAAGCTAATCTAAACCATCTGAACTATTATTATAAAGAGGAAAGATAAGATTTATTGTTTGTTACGATTTAGCTTAATTTATGTCGGATAGTCGATATCGAGAAAGGTTATGAGTTATATTTATGTGACGCAGACGAAGTTGCGTGGGTCAGCTAGTTATAAAAATAATTATGGTTTTAAATAATTTATCGCTGTGCCAATTTTTGTCTAAATACGTTCTGTACTTTTCCAGACAAACATTCATTCTCACAAACTATCGCATAATTAAATAAAGTAGTAGTAAGAAAAACTTATTGAGATACTTATGACTTATTGTCCCAGATTAAATAATATAAATATAAGGAAGACAGCTGCTCGGATATGTTTTAGATTGTATGGAAACGAATATGATTTAGGGATACTACAAGCCGAACGAAATTTGCTAATCGGCACCATCAGTTTGGCTTCAGTTTGGCTTTGTTATTTAACAAATACTGCTGAACCGAATGTGACCTTAACAAATATCATCACACATCACTTCATCATCAGCTTACAGCACTCCACTGCTGGACACAAACCTCTTGAATTGCACGCCACTTTCCCCGACTCTCGGCAACTCTCAGTTGCCACCAGACACCCTACGAAGATCGTCCCGCCACCGAGCCATGAGGGCCTACCTTACGCTTGCCGATTCGCGGTCTATAATCAAGAACACGTGTACCCCAAGGGTCATTGGTTATACTCGTATAATATGGCAGGCCCACAAGTGTGTAGCACCTCTTAATAACCGTGACGTAACACATCACAATATTCAACGTGAACACTGACTTTATAAAATTAACTAAGTACCTAAATACAAGAAGAGTTTTGATTTAATTTAGGTAACTTTTAAGTGGTAACTTAATAAGTTAAACCTTACAGGTTGTACTTCGAAATTGGTGCGCACTTGCGAGTTAAGTATGCTTATGTTTTGGGGTTGGCATGTGGTTGTATTCATGTACGAGTATCTTGAAAGAGGGACTGTGTGTCGTTGTTGTTCCGGCTAATCTCCGAAATGGCTCGACCGACCTTGACGGAACTTTTACTGTCAGATAACTGGTATTATAAGGAGTAACAGAAATCCTTTAAATAGTAAGAGAATCCTATTGAAATAGAGAAGTAATAATTATGTGTACTTATAATAATTTCCGTTTTGAAGAAATTATATATTCTTCTCAAAACGGTGAAGAAAACATCGTGAGGAAACTCTTAGAACCAAAAAATTCGATGACATGTGACATCTGCCAACCCGCACTGGGCCCGCGTGGTGGACTATTTAGCCCATCCCTCTCCTAGAGAGGAGGCCTGAGTCCCTGCAGTGGGAACATTATAGGCTGATATGATAATAATTTCACGTGGACGATGGTCTTATAGCATCGTATTGGATGAATCTGTAATGATGTAATCTGTATTGTAATTGATGGTAAATAAATAAATATTTTGAAAATGTCCATATTTTATCATGTCGTAGAAACAGAATACACTTGTAACTAATAAAGATTTACTAGTAAATAGGCTTCAAAAGGGACAAGTCTAGACCACAATTATTTATCATCTAACAAACAACCCTTCGTTTCAAAGGAATCTTTTGTATCAGTTACCACTAGACATTTTCAAAGAGAATAATTAAATTGTATTTGACCCAACTACTTGAGACTTGAGACTGGATGACTGGACCTTGTCCAAGACCGCAAATTGGCCTTTATAACTACTTGAAGATATTATGATATGAGGAGGGACGAATCGCATTTGACTAAAAGGGTGATGGATATAAATGCTGATAGATGTAGAGGGAGAGAAAGGCCAAAGAAATGATGGATAGATTGTGTGAGGAATGATATGAAAGAGAAAGGAGTCTATGCCACTGTGACGTCTAATGGGCCTACTACACGCACGCACTTCCCCACAGTTTTGCCTGCGGGATTACACGGTGCACACAGTACATCGCGCGTGTGGTTTGTAATGGTAATACAGTTTTACCAACCATACCCGCGATGTACTGTGAAGTGTGAACGAAAACTGTGGGGAAGTGCGTGCGTGTAGTAGGCCCATTAGAGGGAAGAATGGAAAGAGAAAACGTGTTGCGCCGACCCCAAATAGAATGGGTAGTATGATGAAAATAGTTATTATTTCACGTGTTTAAAATTTGTGTTCCAAATTTTTAAGTATGGCGGGACACGGGAATGGGTATTTGTTTTGATTTATTGTGCTAATACTGTACGTTCCAAGTAATGATGTATTGGTATCAAAAAATAGCTTATATAATCTATTTTAATAATATATAAGTAACATTGCGATATGTTACAAAAAGCTACGTAAAAATCTGTTAAATCCAACAATTTTACCCAAATTTTACTCTTAGTGTCAACTTAAACATTTTTTGTGTGCGTTTTCGTTATGAGTCGGTATATAGTATATTATGTGTATCGTTACAGCGCTGTGCTGTGGGTCTCCATACGGTCCATAGCACAGCACCATGCTGAGTGGGTAACCTCTTTGTCGCAGTCATGACGTGTAATCTGTAAACATTTTTTTTTGTGTTCTATTTTTTATGTAGACTTATACTGTTGTTTTTCTTTTTTGTAACTATTTTTTAATATTAGTTGTATGTTTACTGCTTTTGATTGTATCTCATAATTCTGGGACAAATAAATATTAATATTCTTTCTTTCTTTTTTTCTTTATTTCTTTCTTTCTTTCTTTCTTTCTTTCTTTCTTTCTTTCTTTCTTTCTTTCTTTCTTTCTTTCTTACTTGAAGATATCCGGCAAAGAAATGTATAACCTACGCCTATACCTATAAGAGTAGAGGAATACCAAAGAAAAGATGGATGGACAGTGTAAAGAATGATATGGCCAAAAAGGAGGTGTCTGATGAGCTGACGAGTCATAGAGAAGTATGGAAGAGGAAGATATGCTGCGGCGACCCTAAATGAATTGGGATAAGGGCAAGAGAATGATGATCAAGGGCTCCCACACATAAACACGATACAACGTCGCGTCGTACAACGATGCGGCGTCGTTTCCCGATACGACGTCGCGTCGTGGAAATCTACAACACGACGCGTCGTAACGTGACGATGCACGATACGACGTCGTGACGTTAGAAACTCACGATGCAATCCTGCGCAGTTGTCTTGTTACTTTAATTGAACAAATTAACATTTATTTGGGTTCTAATTTCAAAAACATTTAAATATTCTTTTCAGGATGCGTCTAGAGCGGTCCATTTTTCGAAATGAACTAAAACACCACCCCTCTGTATCGACGGCATCGTGCCGTGTATCGTGCGTGGCACATTACGTTACGATGTCGTGTTTTGTTACGATGCTCATCGTAGATTTCCACGACGCGACGTCGTCGTATCGTGTTTATGTGTGGGAGCCCGAAGGCGTTAAAATTATACACAAGTTACTTAGTTATACATAGATAAACTCACACAGGGGTAGGCAGAAATTAGAGCATACCATCTACTACGACCCTTAATAATACTCATGTCGCCTCGTCCACGTTCATAGATTTAGTCATAGAAGCACCGCCATGCCTTCTATATTTTTTGATTATGTTACTACCCCTGTACTCAGGCTCGATTCCCGATCTAGAAATTACAAAGCATAGTGAATTAAATCAGCATACATTTCTCAACAAAAGTCTGGAGCCAGTGCCATGTTGATGGCAATAGGTTCGCCCCCTATTACATGAAACTTAAACAGCCGGCGAGACGTGACCGCTCTATGCACACCTACATCTCTGCGCGTACCTTCAAAGAATAAAAGCGTTATGTTTCGTAATACCGTATCAATGAAAAATAAAATCGTAGTTAAATCATAGCCAAATACTTAATAGTCTGGGTGTGTTCGGTTGCCATAGCAACGCGGTGTAAACAAACTCCATCAAAGTTACCGAAGGTGAAGGGAATTAGTTTCGCTCGATAGAGTGGCGTTGTATCAGACTTCTGTACAATGTAATTAATATTATTACATGGAATACTATTTGTAACATAACATCACGACTATGATCCCCAAAAGGTGAGACAGTCGCGTACTTTATTACCACACATATTAGGTCGACAGGTTTGGTTGCCATCAATTGGGCACAGGACACTAGACCAACGCTAACCTTAGTGTTTTTAGCGCAGGTTACTGGCCAAATCATTACTTTCTATCATAAGGTTCAAAAAACAAATATTTATTGATATACCAAAGCAGTTATTTAACACACGAAAGCAGTTATAACTAGTAATAACTGCTTTCTTAACATTTTAAATATCATATTTTTAATTTTTCTTTAAAAATCTGACAATTTTGCCAAGGAACACGATCAGCAGAACTGTGTTAAAGTTCGACAGCAATGACACTGACAACTCTCGAACGCAGTTTAAATGTGCTGATAGTTATTGTGTTTACTTTCATAGATCAAATTCACCCATTCTTTTTTTTTTTTATTGTGGGAAGTCATTAAATGACTCCTCCCGCTCGGACACAGTAGTAGGGAGTGTCAGACTTCTACTGACTAATAACCACCCATGTTCCTTCTTAGCCATTTGTGTCGAGGCCGCGGTATCTCTTTCGATCAACCCGCAGATCCGACGGGCGTCGCGTGGACCCTTGCTATTATCACATTATATTCATCTAGTGATCTTTTCACCATAGGCAGATTGATTCATATTTTCTATAATTTTTAACCCGCGAGTACTCGCGCTATGAGCATTTTGCTCAAAGTCAATTTAAAACACTCGCCATTATGTCAAAATTATGCGTACGGACATAGTTCATCCAGTAGCTGGGTTTTGTTCCTTCCCCAACCCCTGGATACAGTTCACTTCTCGCCAGTGTACACCAGTCACTCGTACGAGGAGGTTTGTTGCGCCGTGTACCCATAAAGCGGTGTTTCGCTCATCGCGCGGGTATCGACGTAAGTACATTTTCCCGTCATGGTTTAATTATTTTTTCATTATATCGACAGTTTTACTACTACTTTTATGTAATACTAGCTTTTGCCAGAGGCTTCGCGTGCGTGGATGTCGGAAAATATCAAAAATGACGATTTTTTATATAATACAAACTTTCATCCCCTATTAATTTTGAGTCGAAGTCAATTTACCTTCAAAAATGTAGAATTTTGTTGCATATCTGTTTCACTTACAGATTTATTAAGTGGCGAACTTAATGATACAGGTATATTTTCTGTTTGCTTACATATTTTCTTTACGGTGTGATTTTCAGAGTCTCCGAAACTTTCGGCCAAAACTCTCTCAGACCGTTAACTCCCATGAGTTGAATATCGAAAAATCCTTTCTTATTCCCTGTCTACATTGTAATGGGAACCTCTGTGCAAAATTTTAGCTTTCTAGGTTCAAGGGTTTGGGCTGGGCGTTGATGAGTCAGTCAATCAGTCACTCTCTTTTTAACTTCTCTTTTTATTTATATAGATTAAGGTTTAAAATAGCTGACATAGGATACTATGATGTATTTCTATTATTATTTTAAGATTTTTTTTTGTTACTTTTTTTCCTTAGAAGACTGGCCTATGATTGTTAATTAAGAATAAAAAAACATTTATGTTGGAAACTTTTTGAAAATATATTTTCCAAAATAAATAAAGTAAAAAAAAAAAAGAAAAAAAAAGAAAGAAAAAAAAAAAAAGTAAAATTATAAAATGACATATTTTAATGGTAAAACTTGCATTTAATGGCATTTATAAACATGAGCAAAATGCTCTACACGCGAGTGACCGTGTAATTTCTAGAGGCGTGAATGCTGGCGGGTTAAAAAGTAATTCACTTGCACAAAATAATTACAGTATCCCCACCCATCTTTCAT
This sequence comes from Diarsia dahlii, assembly GCA_949775195.1. NCBI lineage: Eukaryota > Metazoa > Arthropoda > Insecta > Lepidoptera > Noctuidae > Diarsia > Diarsia dahlii. The sequence goes on from OX459211.1 coordinate 18,877,328, forward strand.
CTCAATAGATACGTGTACTTATATTAGAAGCCAATTTTTCCTCAGCCTCATTCATCTCGAAAATCTCTTGTTCGAGGCTCAGCACGGATTATCGGAGATTTTTGCGAGAAAAGTGTAAAAATATATCAAAGGGATCTAACATCTGATGGCGAAAATAATAATAATGTTCACAGAAGTGAAATTTTGTAAAGATCTGTTATTAAAAAATATTGAGTACGTGTGGATCAAATCCTTTGATAAGATGAAGATAGATTTCTTTAGAAATAAGTATCGCTTTTGTACGATTTTCTGTTACTTCTTTTCTTTTCTGTTTTTATTGTGTAAGTACCTACATAAATTGTGGAATAAAAAATAAATAAGATTTTGATATATATTTTGTAGACCTATTTACTATGTACGTTTTATTATGTTACACCAACAAGCAGGAAACGACAACGCGGCAGGCCCAGAAGGAGATTGCGGGATGAGCTGGATTCCTTCTTAAAGGATTGGCCTAATAATCGCATTAGATCGCGAAAAGTGGAAGGAGGGAAGGGAGGCCTTTGCCCTGCAGTGGGACAGTACAGGCTCATTAGATAATCATGGTAACGAAATCATTCGCAATTTTATTCCAATCGTCATACAAACTTTCATCTTTTCACGTAGGTAGAAAAATACGTCCCACTAAAAAAATAGAAGCCAAGTTTAGTTTTTCCTAACTCTTAGGGGATTACATGCGTGATGTTCTGTTATGCTAATGGAAAATCACGTGATAAAAATCTGAACCATTTATTTCCTGCCACACTAAATCGTTACTCAAAATAGGAACCCAGCACTACAAGCCACTCCCATCCCAAAACTAGCCAAGTGCAAGTCGGACTTCCACAGTAAGAGTTGACACACATTGTAGTAGATATTGAGAGATTTTCCATGTTATTTTAGAACCATAGACTTCTTATAAGGTTTCCTGTAATCTATTAGTGTTAAACTAATTTCAGTATTTAAAAAAAATATAAGCTCAGTTGTTTCGGAGATAAGGGTCTGACAGACAGACACACGAGAGTTCCTATAAGGGTTCCGTTTTTCCCTTTTTAGGTACGGAACCTTAAAAATCACAAACACAAACCCTGCATTTGCTACTGAACACAAACACAGCAACAGCACATTGTTACCTGAAGCGCCATCGAGCTGAACAGTGGAACACAAGGTCGTTGTATATTTAGGTGCAGAGCTAATTGCCGTGCCACGGGAGACGCTGCTTATGCACTCAAAAGAGGAGAGAGCACGTTTTTCGGTTAGGAGACGAGGAAAGGAAGGATGTGTGTTGTGTGATTAGCCCTTGTGTTTGTGAAACTGCAATGTGTTTTTGAAAGCGTAAAATATTTCCCGTCGAGGCTGCGGGTTGTTCACAAAGATACCGCGGCATCGACATAAAGGGCTAAGAAGGAACATGGGTGGTTTTTAGTCAGCACAAGCCTGACACTCCCTTTTGCTCTGCCCAAGGGCGGGAGGGGTTATTTGATGATTTCCCACCCACCAAAAAAAAAGCCGTAAAATATTTAAGACCGCCTCGTTGGTCTAGTGACTAGTGGTTTATAGCGCAACTGCTGTTCGATTCCCAGCTCAACAAGTGATATAGGGTTTTTCGTTCACGAAATTCTCAGTAGCAGTTACGGAGTCTGGATATGTGCTCGGATGATGGCAATAGGTTCTATTACTTACTTGAGATTAACATAACTGGCAAAATGTGGGTGTTCTTTAAGGTACACATCAGGCCTGTAATCTCCAAAGGGTTGGGCCTTTGGAGATTACAGGCCTGATCATTATTACGTTAAGTTAAATAATAAAAGCGAATGACAAAAATCTAAACATAATCGGCTGTGTAGTCGGCAAAAAATGATAATGACAACATCTATGATAAACACAATAAACCATGATGATACAAAAGAATTTTGAAAATCGGTTAATAAAATTTATGACGGAGATATTCGATAACAAACATACAAAAAAAAAACAGATGAACTGAGAACCTCATCCATCCTCCTCCATCTCTGCCCCTAGGGCAAGATTGAAGTCAAGAGCAAGCCCATTTATAATAAAAAAAAACCTCCTCCTTTTTGAAAGTCGGTTGTAAAGCTGTTAAAACTGGATAAAATAGGTGGGTAGGATGGGTAGGTGGGTATGCGTAAGAAAACAAAAGAGTATCAACCAATTTTGTTTCATTTTTAAAAGAACAGTAAAGGTCAAATTTTTCAATGCCCCAGGGTAATGAAAACCTTTTAGATATAAGACTAAAAAATTACGGCAAAATATTTAATGATGAACAAAAATAGAGTGCTACGATATTTTAATAAGTAACTTCAGCTAGCAAAAACATTGCTGTGAAATAAATTAAATAACCTGGAAAATTTAGATGAGAACAAAAAGATACATTACTAATTGCTGGAAACACTAATGGGCTCAGCGAAACAATGGATGGGGTTGGTGAATTTGTTACGTACATAAGAATAATTATTATATTGTAAAGTTTTGTTATATTAAAAGGATGAAAACGCATAGAAGATTTGAGTGGAAAAGTCCGGAAGAACATTTACCTTTTAATGACATTAAGTGTAAGGCCAGACTGCAAACGCGGGCCCGGCGTGACGTACTCAAACGTATGAACTTCATTTGAGCGTCCATAGTGAGCAAGCGGGCGCGGGAAGCGGCGTGGGCTACTTTGCGCGGGGAGTGCGCGGGCAACTCGCGCCATAGCTCGTTCATACAAGTGGCCGCAGTGTGTGCGCGGGTAGCAAGAATTTTCCAGTAAAAACCAGACTTCTTCATCCATATTATATTTTGTCAAACACTGGACACGACAACGCTCGGAACGAAGCCGCGGTCGACTGCGGACAGGCACAATCGCGCGCGTTCCCGCACCCGCGCTACCAGTCTGGCCAAGCACAATATACTCACTTTACTGATGATTATTATTATTTATCTAGGCAAGGCCACCCATTATATACCGAGTTTCTTCGGTGCCTAGGAAACCACGTGGTCCCGGCTTTTGTTTGATAAAAGATCTTTGACAGTCGTTACAGGTCTGACAACCAGTCGTACAATAGGATATTGTATTGTCAAGTACTAACTGGGTCCTGGAGGCCGGATAGGCAGTCACTCTTTCTATATTTGTAAGACTTCAAAATACATAATTATTCCCATTATATTTAACAAATACATAAAATACAAGTCCGTGATTAGACCTGTCGTACTGTATGGATCAGAGTGCTGGGCTTTGAAAAAGATGGACGAAAAGCGCTTGCATGTAGCGGAGATGAGAATGTTGAGATGAATGTGTGGAGTGACAAGAATGGATACAGTAAGGAGTGAGTATATTAGAGGAAGTTTGAAAGTGGCACCTGTTACAGAAACATTGAAAGGAAGTCGTTTATCTTGGTACGGCATGTAATGAGGAGGGATGAAATGCATGTCACTAAAAAAGTATAAATGTTGATAAGTATTAATGATATTAACTATTTTAACTTTCGGTCCAGCCAACATAGTAAGCGTCATCATCGTATCTTTGAATTGCCTACATCCACATTGAACACCACATTTAATAGCCCCCTAACACGTATGGCAAGAGAATATAATGAACGATCTAAACGGATTGATTGCCCCATTGATATTTTCTCCATGAGTTTCGCTTCATATAGACGTTCCGTATTTAAACCATGTGATGAGTTTATGTCTAAGTAGTTCAATTTTTTTTTTTGGTTTGTTTTTTGTAGTGAACTAGATTAAGCCCTACTAGGCACACCTTTTATTGTTGTCTCTAATGTTCATGTATGAATGTCATGCATGCCTGTTATTTGCATGATTGCTAAAATGACAATTTTTGTTGTTATCTAATTTGAATTGTAAGTGATTGTGCTGTTGGTGTGCTTATTATAAATAAATAAATAAATAAATAAGATATAAATGTTGATAAGATATAAATGTTGATGGATGGAGAGGGAGAGGAAGGCCAAAGAAACGATGGATGAATTGTGTGAAGAATGATATGAATGAGAAAGGAGTAAATGCCACCGTGACGTCTAACAGAGAAGAATGGTAGAAGAAAACGTGTTGTGCCGACCCCAAATAAAATGGGGTAGATGATGATGATGGTGATGATATATTCCCATTATTATATTTAGCAAAGCGTGAAGAGGTAAATGTTTGAAAATCAAACATGGACCCAAGGTAACAATGAAAAGGATAGACATTCAACAAAAAGGGGTCACAAAGGCTCTTTTTAATTAAAAAATATTAATTATTTCTTATTGTGAAGGAGCAGCCGTAATTACATAATTATTATATTTAAACACAGTCATGTTCTTTTAAAGGTATTAAAAACACTCGTTGTGTCATTAACCAATACCACCATCATCCACCATCAAATAATTCAGATACCATTATCTATTAGCATATTTTTGTTTTGTTTTTTTAATTTCTTTTATAGAAATAAAAACAGCGAGTTTAAATTATATCTCAAGGTCCTAAAAAATAAATGTAATTCAGGTAATCGCAAGTAACGTTCAAGACTCGTATTATAAAAGTTTAGCAACTAGCAGCTGACTACGTTTGCGAAAGATATACTCGTAAAACTTTTATCGTCGCTTACAGTATGGCCTACATTTTGTTCACTTAGTTGTTGTTTGTTGTTATATCTAGGTATTGTTAGGTATTTAAATAGTATCATTAAAACTGAAAATGGGATATTTACCAATTTACTATTTGTTTTGAGATCCAGTTATAAATCGACTATTCAAAGTGCTTGTAACTGGCCTACTTGAAATAAATGCTTTCATTTTGCTTTCTGTTTTCATTTGTTCGTCGTTCGTTCTTCGTTTTCCTTGTTTAAAAACTTTATTTCAATGATAATCGTAATTAATTACAAGATCTTTAGAGGAATGAGGAAGAGGATTAACAGTTCCTCACACTCCGTTGAAAAGGGAGGACCCTCCGGTAACACAAGTGATGTGTGAACGTTATACTCGTTGAAACTTAACTCACCGATAATAATATATATAATACTGTGTCCAGACTTTCAGGTCAATCGCAACAGGTTATTTAAAACTACAACACATCAATTATGGATGTTCAGCTCAAAGGGCCACACCAGGGCACCAATGTTCCATTGCGAACGTATGACGTCAGCTTGCACTAAATTGTAGACCCCACGATCCTTAGTGAAAAATCTAAATATAATAGCATGTTTTATCTATCATACACCCCAAAGTTATACCCTCTTTTCTTGAACACACAAAATATCCCTTTTAAAATCCTAAACATCATTTTACGCCTCACCAAAAATTCAAACCCGTAAAGTGTCTGCCTGTCGAAAGATTTGACAGTAAACGACCGTAAAAAGGGTTCTCAAATAAAGTAGGTAAACAATGAAAAGCCTTGACCCCTCGGATAGCGAGGGATGGTTGCTAAATATGACATGAAGGCCTCATAGAGCGGCCGAATGTACTCGTAGCACGCTGTTTGCAGTTATTTCGTGAAGCGAGAAGAGTTTTTGGCAATTTTGTGTACCAACCGAGATGTAGAGCTTATGCTGTGAAGTTTCTATTTCTAGAGATTATTAACGTAGGTTAAGGAAGAGGTTTGCCCATTAGTACACCCTTATTTCGCCAGTTACTCATAAGTTTAAGTCCTCTGTTATTATATAGGGGACAAGCCTGTTGCCACAACTGGGCACAAAGCATGAGTCCTCGGCTACCCGAACTGACCATCGAACCAAATACCTTATGTATAGTAGTCACGCTAGCACCTCTAGACGGGGTATTCTTTTAGCTATGTAAAGCACTATAATAGTAGGTTATTAACCAAGGGGATAAAGCAGTGTCTTCTGTCGCGGGTGACGATTTAAATAGCGAGCGTAACGAAGGACTCGAGGTTTACTCCCGAGCGTAGCAAACTAGCGAGGGTGTTTAAAACTTAAATCACGAGCGAAGCGAGGGATTTAAGACGAGTCCTGAGTGTAGCGAGGGATTTAAGTTCACCCAAGACTAAGACCAGCTTTATCACCGAGGAAAATACTCTACTTTTCGTACCATTTGCGAAAAAATTAACACAATAATAATATGAGATAAGCATTTCTTAAAAATAATGACAATTAAAAGTAAAAGTTAACATTCCAAATATTGGTTCAATTATTGATAGAAATCACATTCTCCCCCTAGAGGATGAATGAAATTCAGTACAATTTTCTTTTTCCAAATTTAAATCACATTCTCCCCCTAGAGGATGATTGAAATTCAGTACAATTTTCTTTCCCTGTTTTTAACAAATTAAAAATGACTATTGTTATGTTCGCCTTCTTTTTGGGGCATAGAATGTAACTTTTTTGAGCAAGTGGTAAGAACAACATATATGTACGTATAATATGTTATGTACTCTTTGACAACTTCTACTATCCAATATGTAGTTACTACAAGCTAGTGACTAGAACAGGCCAATCTTCAATGTCAATAAAATACTTTATGTCTGCAACCCTGACCTTTTCTTCTTTCAGATTCAGTAATCCGCAGCCCGGCGAGGGTTGGCACTAAAACGGCGGTCAACGCCACGATAGATACGTGAGTACCTATTTATATGTCTATATGTTGTTATGTACTTAGAAAATGTAAGATGTGTTTACAGGAGGTCGTGGAGTTTGATATGTAACGCGTTCTATTTCGCGTTCTTGAGTGGAGACCGCGAATCGGCAAGCGTAAGGTGGGACGCCCGCAGGCTCGGTGGAGCGATGATCTTCGCAGAGTGGCTGGTAACAACTGGATGAGAGTTGCCGAAAATCGAGTTGAGTGGCGTAAGATTAAAGAGGCCTATATCCAGCAGTGGATTGCAATAGGCTGATGATGATGATGCGTTCTATTTTAGGTATTATATCATCATCACCATTCTTTTGCCCTTATCCCAATTCATTTGGGGTCAGCGCGGCATGTCTTCTTCTTCCATACTTCGCTGTTTCTCGTTATCTCATGAGACCACCCACCTCCTTTCTTCCCATATAATTTAATTGTTTCATTTTGTATCATTTTATCTTTATTCACCCTGGGGCCGTGGGGTCCGAGTGCTCATAGCCTGTTGAAGGAAATTTCCAAGCGCTTAGTTGACGCTTCTTGTGACCCAAGGGCTGGCTTCTATCTTGGCCAGAGGCTAAGTGTTGCCATACAACGAGGCAATGCCGCCAGTCTTTTGAGCACATTACCGGCTGACAGCGTTGAGGAGCAGTATTTCGATGCCTTTTTATAGTTGATTGTTAGTTTAGTTCATTTTATAGGTTTTAATTAATGTAATACGTATTCAATAAATAAATGGGTCGTATTGTAGGTATTACATGTGTAGGAGAAGCCAGAGCAAAAGGGAAATAAAAGCTTCTATTTGAACACATTTAAGCATGATTTATTTACTAGGTTCAAAACATCAAAATAAGCACAGAATAAAAGCTACAGCATAACATTTACCAGTTTATTATAAAAGTTCACAGTACTTACACAGGTATTTTAGAGCTCTTCACACTTTCCAAGTTCAGAAAAGAATGTGAGGAGCTCTAAAACATGTTACGTTTATTATGTGTTAAAATACAACCAGTGATACCCATCAGTACTATCTGGGTTGTGGACGTCAGATAGGCAGTCGCTCCATGCAATAAAACTGGTATTCAGTTGCATGCGGCTAGACTGGAAGCCGACCCCGTTGAGAAAACGCTAGGCTGATGATACCATGGTAGTGTAAATGCTCAAACTACGTAAAACCTTAGATGTACCAACTCTTAATGGTAATACCCCAAACGATGATCTTCGTTTATATCAGACACTAACCACCATAGCTTCGGAAAATTGGTTTTAAATTCATTGCCGAAACTTTACAGGCATGGTAAACCAAATCTAAGTAAGGTACATAACGAACTGCACTAGAAAATAACTTGAACAACTGTTATTTATGACTGTATTTCGTTACTCCGAAGTTCGAAATACCGAAGTACGGTATACAGAAAGTTTGTGAGTCCGAATTACGTTAGTCAGAATGTACGCTATGACGAAGTACGGTATTCAGAATGTTCGTTCCTCCGATGTCCGTTACTCCGAAAGTTTGCTACTTCGAAGTACTGTACTCAGAATGTTCGTCACTCCGATGTACGTTACTTCGAAAGTTTGCTACTACGAAGTACTGTATTCAGAATGTACACTATCGCGAAGTACGGAACTCCGAAAGTTTGCTATGACCAATTACTCAATAATAATTGAGAATTACTGACTTGTAAAACCTATTTGCACAATAATCATCATTTATACTTGACTAATTCGAAATACTCTCTAATGAGGAATATTCTCAATTATTATTGAGTAATTGGTCATAGCAAACTTTCGGAGTTCCGTACTTCGCGATAATGTACATTCTGCATACAGTACTTCGTAGTAGCAAACTTTCGAAGTAACGTACATCGGAGTGACGAACATTTTGAGTACAGTACTTCGAAGTAGCAAACTTTCGGAGTAACGTACATCGGAGTAACGAACATTTTGAATACCGTACATCGTCATAGCGTACATTCTGACTAACATAATTCGGACTCACGAACTTTCTGTATACCGTACTTCGGTATTTCGAACTTCGGAGTAACGAAATACAGTCGTTATTTATTTATATCAGCAAAAAACAAAACTAAAAGTATACAGCAGAGACAGATGTAAAAGTTTTTGTCTCAGTATTCAAAAAGTTCCTCCAAGTTGCTCTACATTCAAATCTACAATCGTATATCTACTTTCCACTTAGGCCGATATTATTATTTCTCTAAGGCGGCGTCCTAATTGGCACCGGTCGTACGATCGAACGATGCGTTTATCGTCGTGCGATGAAAATGATCGTAAGATAGTCCAACAGGGTGTCCTAATTGGCAACGCAAGATCGTACGACCGAACGATGCGTTCTCTCGTATCTTGACTCACCTGTGCCGTCCCCCATCCCCCGCGTTCTTCTCGCGCGATGACGCGTGACCAATCAGAAGAGATTTGTAGCTTTGATTGGACGATCGCACGATCACTTGCAAGCTCTATTAGGACACACTGAAGAAACTAGTGTGTTCAATCTCGTCGTACGACGGGAACGCATCGTTCGATCGTACGAGCGTTGCCAATTAGGACGCCGCCTTAGGATATGAAAATAGGGCAAATGCATGACGGTTTTGTGCACTAAGGATTCCGTACCAACAAATCAATCCATTTAGCCTTCTTTTTTTTTTTGGAGTTTGGGAAATCATCAAATGACTCCTCCCGCTCTGGGCAGAGCGGTAGGGAGTGTCAGACTTCTACTGACTGAAAACCACCCATGTTCCTTCTTAGCCCTTTGTGTAGAGGCCGCGTTATCTTTTTCGAACAACCCGCGGCCCCGACGGGCGGCAGCCCTTGCCTTAAATCAGACACGGCACAATCTCGGTAGAGCGACGATCCCCGCAGGCTGGTTGGTAGTAACTAGATGAGAGTTGCTGAGCATAGAGCTGAGTGGCATGTAATTGAGGAGGTCTATGTCCAGCTGTGTTCTGCTGTAGGCCAGAGAGGCCATAAATAAATAGTTGCAGAACAAAAATTTCAGAAAGATACTAAACAGTTTTCTCGCTGACTGTCTAACTAATGTCTATCATGTTTATACAGATACAGTCTTTTGATAAACAAGCAGAAAATTAGTAATAGGGTCTTGTCAGGTTTTCTCTTTCTCAGAATCTTCATCTGTCAAGACATCATCATAATATTCCTACCCTTATCCCTTATTATTAGTTGAAGTAAGCGCAACACGTCTTCCATTTTTCCGTGTCAACCGCTATCATTCAATCCCCGTTCCATCGTCGTAATATTTGAGTTACGGGGACCCTAATAAAATATAAAAACAGTATTTTTCTCAAAAAGCAATTACTCGAGTCTCACTTAAACTTAAAAGTAAAAGGCCAGTTTAAGACAAAGATAAACTCATAAACAGATTTAAAAAGGTAAGTGCTTGAATAATGTTTATAATCCATTTTGCAAACTCCGAGTGAAATGTAACTTCTCTGTGAAATATTTAAACAAACTCTTTGAATTTATCTTGTTTTTATGTTTTAGGCAATTTAGGTAAAAAACGACGTAACGTTTTAAATTGTTATAATTGAGCTGTTTGTATTTTAATTTAGAGTAAATACGGATGCAAAAAAGATCAAACATTCAATTGATTCGTAGTTAATACGAAAGTAAGTTTGTTCGTTACCTTTTCTAGTCTAAATCACTGAACTGATAATCCTGTAATTTTTATATACGTTGTCAAGTATATAAGAACGGATATACATAAAAGGTACCCCTTTTATTCCGAAAAAAACTACTGTTCTCTAGGAAAACATCAATATCGTCCTTATGATAATAATAGGTGACGGCACGTGTCTTCACTAGTATCCTACTAATCACATTATTACGTATTATAAAGACGAACGTTTGTGAGGGTGTATGTTTTGTACTTCTTCATGCAAAAACTACTGAACGGATTTGGATAAAATGTGTTACACAGATAGTTTATAACTTGGATTAACACATAGGATAGTAAATAATTTATCCCGATTTTATCTTCCCGCGGGAAAATATTCGAGATGTAGCGGGCGAAGCCGCTGGCAACACCTAGTTTTATAATAATATTACGTGGACGAAGGCCGCGGGGCTTAGCTAGTAAGTCTTCAAGTGTGAGCCTTGACAACCTGCACTTACTTAGAAAAGAAGGCAATGAAAGCGCACGTACGAATCCGTTTAGCATATCAATTTGTAGTCCTTGGCTATGAAACATAAAACCAAAATACTTACATACATGAGTCAATACCTTCTTCAAATTCTTCTGCACTGTATCACAATACTTAAATGGTCTACAATAATACCTAGTAAAAACCCGGTTTATCAACATCCACTAAAACTATAGCTCGTTATACAATCGATAAAAAATCTACCCTATTGACCTACAAATAGGGTAAAATTACCAGCAATTTGAATACAAAATACCAAAACCAATTATAAAATTGCGTGCGTCGATCGGTAAAGATTACGGCCCGTAGATACAAACTATCCTTCGTCGACAGTAGGTTCGTCGACAGTAGGTTCGTCGACAGTAAGTCTAATGACTGGTAATTAGTGTTATTCGTAACTGGCACGGGTTTTGGTGATGGCAACTTTGTAAACTTTAGTCTTTGTGTTCTTGTTGATTGATCGAGTTTGGGCTCACAATTACTTAAGTTAACGCAACTTTTTGGCTGGATTTGGAAGTCTGTAGTAACATTAAATCACAATGGTTTTTCGGTGAAAAGGGTAGGCAGAGATCCATATATTTTGTTTGGTTTATTTAGGGGTGGTATATTTGATTGCAATTCTATGAGCACAAGCACACGCTAACAAATGTTCCTACAGCTGTATAACAACTAACACATCTCCACCCAAAGGGAGGGTGTGGACAGCACAGAATCTACCACATGAGTCCAGTGCGAGCTAGTGGACGTCACATCATCATCATCATCATCATCATCATAATCTTCGTCTTCCTGCCCTTGTCTCATTCTACTTGGAGTCAGCGAAACATGTTTTCTTCTTCAATTTTCAGACGTCATTTACTCCTATCTCTTTCGTATTATTACTTACACAACCTATCCCTCTTTTCATTGGCCTTCCTATCCCTCTCCATCCACCAATAATGAATGTCACTTTATATTGTACTAGCTGATGCCCACGGTTTCAACTGCGCGGACGTCGGTTATCGCTACCGATGCCGGTTATCGCGACCAAAAGTAATATTTTCTTACCCCCCTTTCAACCCCTTGAATAAAGTTTTTTTTAATTTTTTTATTAAAAAGTAGCCTATGTCCTTTCTCGGGTATCAAAATATCTCCATACCAAATTTCATGCAAATTGGTTCAGTAGTTTAGGCGTGATTGTGTAACAGACAGACAGAGTTACTTTCGCATTTTTAATATTAGTATATGGATTAGGGAGACTTCTAGGACATGTCTGGTTTTATGACATGTTGGTTAACGGAAAATAAATAAAAATTCAGTAATAATATGGCTTATTTTTATCTACATTGCAGATCAGAAATCATAAAACTTTACTGACCTAATAGCGCACGACATGATTACAAACTTCAACATTATTTACATTGTTCAGCCGACATGCGATTTCTAGCATCAATAAAACGTATCAGTTACTGTACAATGTCGTTCACTGACCCATATATCTAGGCTACTGCAGTATTTCGCAGAAAAGGGTTTGGTCAAATGGTTGCAAGCCTTGTGCATGAGCCGAGTGGGAATAATCCAGAGTAATTAGAGTTTTCCATTACATACCGAGTTTCCTCCGTTTCTCGGAAAGCACGTTAAGCCGTTGGTCCCAGTTGTCATTTGTATGTAAATTTGACAGTCGAAACAAGTAGTCATTGGCCTAGGTAGATGAAAATTAGATTTGTCCAATAAGAATATTCTAGTAGCGAAGTCATCATCAGCCTATTGCAATCCACTGCTGGATATAAGCCTCTTTAATCTTACGCCACTCAACTCGATTTTCGGCAACTCTCATTCAGTTGTTACCAGCCACTCTGCGAAGATCATTGCTCCAGCAAGCCTGAGGGCGTCCCGCCTTACGCTTACCCATTCGCGGTCTCCACTCAAGAACATGTCTACTCCAACGTAGCGTAGTACCAGCCTCATTTTGTGCCCAATTCATGAACATGGAGCATGATAAAGAAACTTAGCATAATTGACAAAAAGTTGGCCTATGTTCTATCTGCCTACTCCTCCAGAAAATACAAGAGTAATGTTACGTAAAAGTTGGTACTACCAGACAAAAAATAGCCAGACATATTTCAGCAGAAATATTGTAGGTTAGGAGAAAAAAGTCAGACGAAAATCTAGAAACAAAGTATTACTACGCGCTTCGCTCTCAATTCACTTGAGGCCTATTCTGTTCTTCATACCTTTTTGAACATCTGCCTGAACTTTTTGTGTTGTACAGAGACGGATTTAGAGCGTGAATGCGAAACTGGGTGATATTTTATTATAAGTAGGTATATTATTATTATTAACGCTGAAAACGGAATAACCTATTTACTGTTTGTTTCGAGTTCCCAATATTTTGACGCCGTTACAAGCACCGTGATGATGGATAAACTCAAGTAAGCTTAGGTAGGTATTTAATAAAAAAGATCTTCCCTGCTGCATAGTAAACCTAATATAAAATTGGATGAGTAAGGCTGAGAATGAGCTCTTTTAGAAAATCCTCCAAAACGGCTGCCCTGCACCATGTTTCAGCTTAAGAGAAGAAGTGGCGGAACAAACTCCCCAGCATAATCTATCTGAGTAGTTAGAAGAACTGTTTATTCAACTATAATTCAGGGTTAAGCTCAACTTTGTACACAAACTGTAATAGGGCAAAAGCGTAAACATATTTCCTTGTCGTTTACCGGAAAAAATAAACACCTCTTGATATTAGGTTAGAATAATTTCCTCGACCCATTTAACCTCCCCTTCAGGATTGACAGGTGACATCGCCCTCTGTATATTTCCTGTATAATTTGTTTCACCTCTGTCAGCACGCCACCTGCCTAGTCCGTCCCTGTCACGCAGGGGACCGTCGTGTAAGCAAAAAGAAAAATATTAATATATCTCCCCTGGTCGCCATTTTGTGAAACTCGACCCCTTTTTGCGATTGAAAATTGTGATTGCTTTCATATTACGTTTGCTATTTTGTTGTTCTTATGTTACTTGCTGTTTTTGTGTATTGCTGCGTTGATAGTTTTGCAATTGTAAAAATGTCAGCTGATTCCTAACACTATAAGTTAGTTTATAACCGTTGTTTTGATAGTTTTCATATTCAAAATACAGTGTAAAATGTCATGTCCACTGTATTATACATAAGTTCCTAGATATGATTGAATTGCTATTATTTACCAACTACCAGAAGAAGAAGATTGTCAATTCGACGCAATGTTCTATTTTTTTACATGGTTTGGATTATATTATACTATATAAAGCTAAATTACCACTCACTCACTCACTGACTCACTGATTGACAGAATTGTTCTCCCAGATGGTGGATGGGGAGGTGGGTATATTTTGACAGATTTGTAAACAAGTAACTCTCGTGAGTATGGGAAAAGTCCCAAACCCCCCCTTTCCCCCCCCCATTCTCCCCCCTCCCTATCGTATCTCGGAAACTAAGAGACCCGTTTTTTTTTTTTTTTACAGATTCGTATAGAGGAGGCTCAGTAAAGTAAAAATCATTTTTCAAAGTGGCCCCCCTTGCCCCCCTTCTCCCCCCTTTTAGGCGGATCTCGAAAGTTAAGAGTCTTGGAACGATTTTTTTTTCAGATTCATATAGAGGAGGCTCGGGGAAGTAAAAACCATTTTTTAAATTTGACTCCCTTGCCCCCCTTCACCCCCCCTTTAGGCGGATCTCGAAAGTTAAGAGACTTGGAACGAATTTTTTTTCAGATTCATATAGAGGGGCATTGCGTTAGTCGAAATCATTTTTAGAAATTCCCCCCTCTCCCCCCCTTCACCCCCCCCCCTCTTCATCTCTTTTTTTACTCCTGAAAACATTTTTGATTCTTACCTAAATCTATTTGAGGGGCGTTGAAGATTGTATACCCTCCCCTCCCCAACCTCCCCTAAAATTAAAAGGACTGTAACTTCATAACGGTTAGAGATAGCCATTAGGTGTTTGAACAAATATTATAGTAGGCGTCGAAACCTGTCCGGTGGTGGTACAGCGGTAAAGCGAAGGGGGGAGCGGGCGAGCGAAGCGAGCCGGCGACCCCCGTAGCGTAGGGATAATGTCATGATAGCTTTCCGGTGGTAGGTAGGTCCTGAGTGGAGCGAACCTGCGAGACCGAGTGGAGCAAAGGGGGGAGGTGGCGACCGAAGCGAGCCGGCGACCTCCTTAGCGTAACGAAGGTTGAGTGGGTGAAGCGTAACTCAGGGGCGACGACAAGCAAACTTTAGGGTAATGTTTTTTTAGTGGTAGTAGGAGGTAGTAGGTAGGTAGTAGGTATGTGTAGGTAGGTGTAGGTAGGTGTAGGTAGGTGTAGGTAGGTGTAGGTAGGTAGTAGGTAGGTAGTAGGTAGGTAGTAGGTAGGTAGTAGGTAGGTAGTAGGTAGGTAGTAGGTAGGTAGTAGGTAGGTAGTAGGTAGGTAGTAGGTAGGTAGTAGGTAGGTAGAAGGTAGGTAGAAGGTAGGTAGTAGGTAGGTAGTATGTAGGTAGTAGGTAGGTGTAGGTAGGTGTAGGTAGGTGTAGGTAGGTGTAGGTAGGTGTAGGTAGGTGTAGGTAGGTGTAGGTAGGTGTAGGTAGGTGTAGGTAGGTGTAGGTAGGTGTAGGTAGGTGTAGGTAGGTGTAGGTAGGTGTAGGTAGGTGTAGGTAGGTGTAGGTAGGTGTAGGTAGGTGTAGGTAGGTGTAGGTAGGTGTAGGTAGGTGTAGGTAGGTGTAGGTAGGTGTAGGTAGGTGTAGGTAGGTGTAGGTAGGTGTAGGTAGGTGTAGGTAGGTAGTAGGTAGGTGTAGGTATTTTTCAAAGCACCCCTTCTCCCCCTCTTCACGACCCGCGAGCTGCGCGCAGCTCGCGCAGCCACGCAAATACTAGTTATACTATATAAAGCTTAATTACCACTCACTCACTGACTGACAGAATTGTTCTCCCAGATGGTGGATGGGGAGGTGGGTATATTTTGGCAGATTCGTAAACAAGTAACTCTCGTGAGTATGGGAAAAGTCCCAAACCCCCCCTTTTCCCCCCCCTTCTCCCCCCTCCCTATTGTATCTTGGAAACAAAGAGACTTTACGTGTTTTTTTTTAGGGATTCGTATAGAGGAGGCTCGGGGAAGTAAAAACCATTTTTCAAATTTGACCCCTTTGCCCCCCTTCACCCCCCCTTTAGGCGGATCTCGGAAATAAAGAGACATTACGTGTGTTTTTTTAGGGATTCGTATAGAAGAGGCTCGGGGAAGTAAAAACCATTTTTTAAATTTGACCCCTTTGCCCCCCTTCACCCCCCCTTTAGGCGGATCTCGGAAATAAAGAGACATTACGTGTGTTTTTTTAGGGATTCGTATAGAGGAGGCTCAGGGAAGAAAAAAACATTTTTCAAATTTGACCCCCTTGCCCCCCTTTTCCCCCCCTTTTAGGCAGATCTCGAAAGTTAAGAGACTTGGAACGAATTTTTTTTCAGATTCATATAGAGGGGCATTGCGTTAGTCGAAAACATTTTTAGAAACTCCCCTCTCTCCCCCCCTTCACCCCCCCCTCTTCACCTCTTTTTTTACTCCTGAAAAAATTTTTGATTCTTACCTAAATCTATTTGAGGGGCGTTGAAATTTGTATACCCTTCCCTCCCCAACCTCCCCTAAAATTAAAAGGGCTGTAACTTCATAACGGTTAGAGATAGCCATTAGGTGTGTGAACAAATATTATAGTAGGCGTCGAAACCTGTCCGGTGGTGGTACAGCGGTAAAGCGAAGGGGGGAGCGGGCGAGCGAAGCGAGCCGGCGACCCCCGTAGCGTAGGGACAATAGCATGATAGCTTTCCGGTGGTAGGTAGGTCCTGAGTGGAGCGAACCTGCGAGACCGAGTGGAGCGAAGGGGGGAGGTGGCGAGCGAAGCGAGCCGGCGACCTCCTTAGCGTAACGAAGGTTGAGTGGGTGAAGCGTAACTCAGGGGCGACGACAAGCAAACTTTAGGGTAATGTTTTTTTAGTAGTAGTAGGAGGTAGTAGGTAGGTAGTAGGTAGGTAGTAGGTAGGTAGTAGGTAGGTAGTAGGTAGGTAGTAGGTAGGTAGTAGGTAGGTAGTAGGTAGGTAGTAGGTAGGTAGTAGGTAGGTGTAGGTAGTTAGTAGGTAGGTGTAGGTAGGTAGTAGGTAGGTGTAGGTAGGTGTAGGTAGGTAGGTGTAGGTAGGTAGGTGGGTAGGTGTAGGTAGGTAGGTGTAGGTAGGTAGGTGTAGGTAGGTAGGTGTAGGTAGGTAGGTGTAGGTAGGTAGTAGGTAGGTGTAGGTAGGTAGTAAGGCGGATCTCGGAAGTTAAGAGACTTGAATTTTTTTTTTTTCAGATTTATTGAAAGGAGCAATGCGTTAGTCGAAATTTTTTTCAAAGCTCCCCCTCTGCCCCTCTTCACGCCCCGCGAGCTGCGCGCAGCTCGCGCAGCCACGCAAATACTAGTTATACTATATAAAGCTAAATTACCACTGACTCACTCACTGACTGACTGACAGAATTGTTCTCCCAGATGGTGGATGGGGAGGTGGGTATATTTTGACAGATTCGTAAACAATCAACTCTCATGACTATGGGAAAAGTCCCAAACCCCCCCTTTTCCTCCCCCTTCTCCCCCCTCCCTATCGTATCTCGGAAACGAAGAAACTTTACATGTTTTTTTTTAGGGATTCGTATAGAGGGGGCTCGGGGAAGTAAAAACCATTTTTCAAATTTGACCCCCTTGCCCCCCTTCACCCCCCCTTTAGGTGGATCTCGGAAATAAAGAGATTTGACGTGTTTTTTTTTAAGGATTCGTATAGAGGAGGGCCGGGGAAGTAAAAATCATTTCTCAAAGTGGCCCCCCTTGCCCCCCATCTTCCCCCCTTTAGGCGGATCTCGAAAGTTAAGAGACTTGGAACGATTTTTTTTTCAGATTCATATAGAGGGGCATTGCGTTAGTCGAAATCATTTTTAGAAACTCCCCCCACTCCCCCCCTTCACCCCCCCCCCTCTTCACCTCTTTTTTTACTCCTGAAAAAATTTTTGCTTCTTCCCTAAATCTATTGAGGGGCGTTGAAATTTGTATACCCTCCCCACCCCTAAAACCACCCTTCCCCAACCTCCCCTAAATTTAAAAGGGCTGTAACTTCATAACGGTTAGAGATAGTCATTAGGTGTTTGAACAAATATTATAGTAGGCGTCGAAACCTGTCCGGTGGTGGTACAGCGGTAAAGCGAAGGGGGGAGCGGGCGAGCGAAGCGAGCCGGCGACCCCCGTAGCGTAGGGATAATGTCATGATAGCTTTCCGGTAATGCAAATGGTAAGCAAACTTTAGGGTAATGTTTTTTTAGTGGTAGTAGGAGGTAGTAGGTAGGTGATAGGTAGGTAGTAGGTAGGTGTAGGTAGGTGATAGGTAGGTAGTAGGTAGGAGGTAGTAGGTAGGTAGTAGGTAGGTGATAGGTAGGTAGTAGGTAGGTGTAGGGGTAGTAGGTAGGTGGTAGGTAGGTGGTAGGTAGGTGGTAGGTAGGTGGTAGGTAGGTGGTAGGTAGGTGTAGGTAGGTAGGTGTAGGTAGGTGCAGGTAGGTGTAGGTAGGTAGTAGGTAGGTGTAGGTAGGTGGTTGGTGGTAGGTAGGTGTAGGTAGGTAGTAGGTTAGTAGTAGGTAGGTGTAGGTAGGTAGTAGGTAGGTGTAGGTAGGTAGTAGGTAGGTGTAGGTAGGTAGTACCGCGAGCTGCACTGGAACATTTTTTTTTTAGATTCATTGAGAGGTGCAATGCGTTAGTTGAAATCATTTTTCAAACCTCCCCCTCTCCCCACCTTCACGCTCCGCGAGCTGCGCGCAGCTCGCGCAGCCACGCAAATACTAGTTATACTATATAAAGCTAAATTACCACTGACTGACTGACTGACTTATTGACAGAATTGTTCTCCCAGATGGTGGATGGGGAGGTGGGTATATTTTGACAGATTCGTAAACAAGTAACTCCCGTGAGTATGGGAAAAGTGCCAAACCTCCCCTTTTTGCCCCCCTTCAACCCCCTCCCTATTGTATCTCGGAAACTAAGAGACCCGTATTTTTTTTTTTTTACAGATTCGTATAGAGGAGGCTGGGTAAATTAAAAATCATTTTTCAAAGTGGCCCCCCTTGCCCCCCTTCTCCCCCCTTTTAGGCGGATCTCGTAAATAAAGAGATTTTACGTGTTTTTTTTTTGGGATTCGTATGGAGGGGGCTCGGTAAAGTAAAAATCATTTTTCAAAGGGGCCCCCTTTTTCCCCCTTCTCCCCCCCTTTAGGCGGATCTCGGAAATAAAGAAATTTTACGTGTTTTTTTTTAAAGATTCGTATAGAAGAGGCTTGGGGAAGTATAAACCATTTTTCAAATTTGACCCTCTTGCCCCCCTTCTCCCCCCTTTTAGGCGGATCTCGAAAGTTAAGAGACTTGGAACGAATTTTTTTTCAGATTCATATAGAGGGGCATTGCGTTAGTCGAAATCATTTTTAGAAACTCCCCCCTCTCCCCCCCCTTCACCCCCCCCCCCTCTTCCCCTCTTATTTTACTCCTGAAAAAATTTTTGATTCTTACCTAAATCTATTTGAGGGGCGTTGAAATTTGTATATCCTCCCCTCCCCAACCTCCCCTAAAATTAAAAGGGCCGTAACTTCATAACGGTTAGAGATAGCCATAAGGTGTTTGAACAAATATTATAGTAGGCGTCGAAACCTGTCCCGGTGGTGGTACAGCGGCAAAGCGAAGGGGGGAGTGGGCGAGCGAAGCGAGCCGGCGACCCCCGTAGCGTAGGAATAATGTCATGATAGCTCTCCGGTGGTAGGTAGTTCTTGAGTGAAGCGAACCTGCGAGACCGAGTGGAGCGAAGGGGGGAGGTGGCGAGCGAAGCGAGCCGGCGACCTCCTTAGCGTAACGAAGGTTGAGTGGGTGAAGCGTAACTCAGGGGCGACGACAAGCAAACTTTAGGGTAATGTTTTTTTAGTGGTAGTAGGAGGTAGTAGGTAGGTGTAGGTAGGTAGTAGATAGGTGTAGGTAGGTAGTAGGTAGGTAGGTAGGTGTAGGTAGGTAGTAGGTAGGTGTAGGTAGGTAGTAGGTAGGTGTAGGTAGGTGTAGGTAGGTGTAGGTAGGTGTAGGTAGGTGTAGGTAGGTGTAGGTAGGTGTAGGTAGGTGTAGGTAGGTGTAGGTAGGTGTAGGTAGGTGTAGGTAGGTGTAGGTAGGTGTAGGTAGGTGTAGGTAGGTGTAGGTAGGTGTAGGTAGGTGTAGGTAGGTGTAGGTAGGTGTAGGTAGGTGTAGGTAGGTAGTAGGTAGGTGTAGGTAGGTAGTAGGTAGGTGTAGGTAGGTGTAGGTAGGTGTAAGTAGGTGTAGGTAGGTAGTAGATAGGTGTAGGTAGGTAGTAGGTAGGTGTAGGTAGGTGTAGGTAGGTAGTACCACGAGCTGCACTGGAACATTTTTTTTTTTCAGATTTATTGAGAGGTGCAATGCGTTAGTCGAAATCATTTTTCAAAGCTCCCCCTCACCCCCTCTTCACGCCCCGCGAGCTGCGCGCAGCTCGCGCAGCCACGCAAATACTAGTTATACTATATAAAGCTAAATTACCACTGACTGACTTATTGACAGAATTGTTCTCCCAGATGGTGGATGGGGAGGTGGGTATATTTTGACAGATTCGTAAACAACTAACTCTCGTGAGTATGGGAAAAGTCCCAAACCCCCCCTTTTCCCCCCCCTTCTTCCCCCTCCCTATCGTATCTCGGAAACAAAGAGACTTTACGTGTTTTTTTTTAAGGATTCGTATAGAGGGGGCTCGGTAAAGTGAAAATCATTTTTCAAAGTGGCCCCCCTTTTCCCCCTTCTCCCCCCCTTTAGGCGGATCTCGGAAATAAAGAAATTTTACGTGTTTTTTTTAGGGATTCGTATAGAGTAGGCTCGGGGAAGTAAAAACCATTTTTCAAATTTGACCCCCTTGCCCCCCTTCTCCCCCCTTTTAGGCGGATCTCGAAAGTTAAGAGACTTGGAACGATTTTTTTTTCAGATTCATTTATAGGGGCATTGCGTTAGTCGAAATCATTTTTTGAAACTCCCCCCCCCCCCTTCGCCCCCCCCCCCTTTTCACCTCTTTTTTTAGTACTGAAAAATTTTTTGATTCTTACCTAAAACTATTGAGGGGCGTTGAAATTTGTATACCCTCCCCTCCCCTCCCCTCCCCAACCTCCCCTAAAATTAAAAGGGCTGTAACTTCATAACGGTTAGAGATAGCCATTAGGTGTTTGAACAAATATTATAGTAGGCGTCGAAACCTGTCCGGTGGTGGTACAGCGGTAAAGCGAAGGGGGGAGCGGGCGAGCGAAGCGA
Organism: Diarsia dahlii; assembly: GCA_949775195.1. Taxonomy (NCBI): domain Eukaryota; kingdom Metazoa; phylum Arthropoda; class Insecta; order Lepidoptera; family Noctuidae; genus Diarsia; species Diarsia dahlii. Next base: position 18,898,424 of record OX459211.1, read on the forward strand.
GCCGGCGACCCCCGTAGCGTAGGGATAATGTCATGATAGCTTTCCGGTGGTAGGTAGGTCCTGAGTGGAGCGAACCTGCGAGACCGAGTGAAGCGAAGGGGGGAGGTGGCGAGCGAAGCGAGCCGGCGACCTCCTTAGCGTAACGAAGGTTGAGTGGGTGAAGCGTTACTCAGGGGCGACGACAAGCAAACTTTAGAGTAATGTTTTTTTAGTGGTAGTAGGAGGTAGTAGGTATGTGTAGGTAGGTAGTAGGTAGGTGTAGGTAGGTAGTAGGTAGGTGTAGGTTGGTAGCAGGTAGGTGTAGGTAGGTAGTAGGTAGGTGTAGGTTAGTAGGTGTAGGTAGGTAGTAGGTAGGTGTAGGTAGGTGTAGGTAGGTGTAGGTAGGTGTAGGTAGGTAGGTGTAGGTAGGTAGTAGGTAGGTGTAGGTAGGTAGTACCGCGAGCTGCATTGGAACATTTTTTTTTTCAGATTCATTGAGAGGTGCAATGCGTTAGTTGAAATAATTTTTCAAACCTCCCCCTCTCCCCACCTTCACGCCCCGCGAGCTGCGCGCAGCTCGCGCAGCCACGCAAATACTAGTTATACTATATAAAGCTAAATTACCACTGACTCACTGACTTATTGACAGAATTGTTCTCCCAGATGGTGGATGGGGAGGTGGGTATATTTTGACAGATTCGTAAACAAGCAACTCTCGTGAGTATGGGAAAAGTCCCAAACCCCCCCTTTTCCCCCCCCTTCTCCCCCCTCCCTATCGTATCTCGGAAACAAAGAGACTTTACGTGTTTTTTTTTAGGGATTCGTATAGAGGAGGCTCGGTATAGTAAAAATCATTTTTTAAAGTGGCCCCCCTTTTCCCCCTTCTCCCCCCTTTTAGGCGGATCTCGAAAGTTAAGAGACTTGGAACGATTTTTTTTTCAGATTCATATAGAGGAGGCTCGGGGAAGTGAAAGCCATTTTTTAAATTTGACCCCCTTGCCCACCTTCACCCCCCTTTTTTGCGGATCTCGGAAGTTAAGAGACTTGGAACGAATTTTTTTTCAGATTCATATAGAGGGGCATTGCGTTAGTCGAAATCATTTTTAGAAACTCCCCCCTCTCCCCCCCTTCACACCCCCCCCTCTTCATCTCTTTTTTTTCTCCTGAAAAAATTTTTGATTCTTACCTAAATCTATTTGAGGGGCGTTGAAATTTGTATACCTTCCACCCCCAACCTCCCCTAAAATTAAAAGGGCTGTAACTTCATAACGGTTAGAGATAGCCATTAGGTGTTTGAGCAAATATTATAGTAGGCGTCGAAACCTGTCTGGTGGTGGTACAGCGGCAAAGCGAAGGGGGTAGCGGGCGAGCGAAGCGAGCCGGCGACCCCCGTAGCGTAGGGATAATGTCATGATAGCTTTCCGGTGGTAGGTAGGTCCTTAGCGTAACGAAGGTTGAGTGGGTGAAGCGTAACTCAGGGGCGACGACAAGCAAACTTTAGGGTAATGTTTTTTTAGTGGTAGTAGGAGGTAGTAGGTAGGTGGTATGTAGTAGGTATGTGTAGGTAGGTGTAGGTATAGGTAGGTAGTAGGTAGGTGTAGGTAGGTAGGTAGTAGGTAGGTGTAGGTAGGTAGTAGGTAGGTAGTAGGTAGGAAGTAGGTAGGTAGTAGGTAGGTAGTAGGTAGGTAGTAGGTAGGTAGTAGGTAGGTAGTAGGTAGGTAGTAGGTAGGTAGTAGGTAGGTAGTAGGTAGGTAGTAGGTAGGTAGTAGGTAGGTAGTAGGTAGGTAGTAGGTAGGTAGTAGGTAGGTAGGTGTAGGTAGGTGTAGGTAGGTGTAGGTAGGTGTAGGTAGGTGTAGGTAGGTAGTAGGAAGGTGTAGGTAGGTGTAGGTATTTTTCAAAGCTCCCCCTCTCCCCCACTTCACGACCCGCGAGCTGCGCGCAGCTCGCGCAGCCACGCAAATACTAGTTATACTATATAAAGCTAAATTACCACTCACTGACTGACTGACTGACAGAATTGTTCTCCCAGATGGTGGATGGGGAGGTGGGTATATTTTGACAGATTCGTAAACAACTAACTCTCGTGAGTATGGAAAAAGTCCCAAACCCCCCCTTTTCCCCCCTCTTCTCCCCCCTCCCTATCGTATCTCGGAAACAAAGAGACTTTACGTGTTTTTTTTTTGGGATTCATATAGAGGGGGCTCGGTAAAGTAAAAATAATTTTTCAAAGTGGCCCCCCTTTTCCCCCTTTTCCCCCCCTTTAGGTGGATCTCGGAAATAAAAAGATTTTACGTGTTTTTTTTTAGAAATTCGTATAGAGTAGGCTCGGGGAAGTAAAAACCATTTTTTAAATTTGACCCCCTTGCCCCCCTTCACCCCCCCTTTAGGCGGAACTCGGAAATAAAGAGATTTTACGTGTTTTTTTTAGGGATTCGTATAGAAAAGGCTCGGGGAAGTAAAAAACATTTTTCAAAATTGACCCCCTTGCCCCCCTTCACCTCTCCTTTAGGCGGATCTCGGAAGTTAAGAGACTTGGCACATTTTTTTTTTCAGATTCATTAAAAGGGGCAATGCGTGAGTCGAAATCGTTTTTCAAAGTTTCCCTCTCTCCCCCCTTCAACGCCCCCCCCCCTCTTCACCCCTTTTTTTTTAACTCGTGTTCTAATTTGTTTACGGATTCGTATAGAGGAGGCTCGGGGAAGTAAAATCCATTTTTAAAATTTGACCCCCTTGCCCCCCTTCTCCCCCCTTTTAGGCGGATCTCGAAAGTTAAGAGACTTGGAACGTATTTTTTTTCAGATTCATATAGATGGGCATTGCGTTAGTCGAAATCATTTTTAGAAACTCCACCCTCTCCCCCCCTTCACCCCCCCCCCTCTTCACCTCTTTTTTTATTCCTGATAAAATTTTTGATTCTTACTTAAATCTATTTGAGGGGCGTTGAAATTTGTATACCCTCCCCTCCCCAACCTCCCCTAAAATTAAAAGGGCTGTAACTTCATAACGGTTAGAGATAGCCATTAGGTGTTTGAACAAATATTATAGTAGGCGTCGAAACCTGTCCGGTGGTGGTACAGCGGTAAAGCGAAGGGGGGAGCGGGCGAGCGAAGCGAGCCGGCGACCCCCGTAGCGTAGGGATAATGTCATGATAGCTTTCCGGTGGTAGGTAGGTCCTGAGTGGAGCGAACCTGCGAGACCGAGTGGAGCGAAGGGGGGAGGTGGCGAGCGAAGCGAGCCGGCGACCTCCTTAGCGTAACGAAGGTTGAGTGGATGAAGCGTAACTCAGGGGCGACGACAAGCAAACTTTAGAGTAATGTTTTTTTAGTGGTAGTAGGAGGTAGTAGGTATGTGTAGGTAGGTAGTAGGTAGGTGTAGGTAGGTAGTAGGTAGGTGTAGGTTGGTAGCAGGTAGGTGTAGGTAGGTAGTAGGTAGGTGTAGGTTAGTAGGTGTAGGTAGGTAGTAGGTAGGTGTAGGTAGGTGTAGGTAGGTGTAGGTAGGTAGGTGTAGGTAGGTGTAGGTAGGTAGTAGGTAGGTGTAGGTAGGTAGTACCGCGAGCTGCATTGGAACATTTTTTTTTTCAGATTCATTGAGAGGTGCAATGCGTTAGTTGAAATAATTTTTCAAACCTCCCCCTCTCCCCACCTTCACGCCCCGCGAGCTGCGCGCAGCTCGCGCAGCCACGCAAATACTAGTTATACTATATAAAGCTAAATTACCACTGACTGACTGACTGACTTATTGACAGAATTGTTCTCCCAGATGGTGGATGGGGAGGTGGGTATATTTTGACAGATTCGTAAACAACTAACTCTTGTGAGTATGGGAAAAGTCCCAAACCCCCCCTTTCCCCCCCCCTTCTCCCCCCTCCCTATCGTATCTCGGAAACAAAGAGACTTTACGTGTTTTTTTTTTTAGGATTCGTATAGAGGGGGCTCGGTAAAGTAGAAATCATTTTTCAAAGTGGCCCCCTTTCCCCCTTCTCCCCCCCTTTGGGCGGATCTCGGAAATAAAGAAATTTTACGTGTTTTTTTTAGAGATTCGTATAGAGTAGGCTCGGAAAAGTAAAAACCATTTTTCAAATTTGACCCCCTTGCCCCCCTTCACCCCCCCTTTAGGCGGATCTCGGAAATAAAGAGAATTTACGTGTTTTTTTTAGGGATTCGTATAGAGGAGGCTTGGGGAAGTGTAAACAATTTTTCAAATTTGACCCCCTTGCCCCCTTCACCCCCCCCCCTTTCGGATCTCGGAAGTTAAGAGACTTGGAACATTTTTTTTTTCAGATTCATTAAAAGGGGCAATGCGTTAGTCGAAATCATTTTTCAAAGCTCCCCACTCTCCCTCCCTTCACCCCCCCCCTCTCCCCCCTTCAACGCCCCCCTCTTCACCCCTTTTTTTACTACTGAAAAAAATTTTGATTCTTACCTAAAACTATAGAGGGGCGTTGAAATTTGTATACCCTCCCCTCCCCTCCCCAACCTCCCCTAAAATTAAAAGGGCTGTAACTTCGTTACGGTTAGAGATAGCCATTAGGTGTTTGAACAAATATTATAGTAGGCGTCGAAACCTGTCCGGTGGTGGTACAGCGGTAAAGCGAAGGGGGGAGCGGGCGAGCGTGCGAGCCGGCGACCCGCGTAGCGTAGGGATAATGTCATGATAGCTTTGCGGTGGTAGGTAGGTCCTGAGTGGAGCGAAGGGGGGAGGTGGCGAGCGAAGCGAGCCGGCGACCTCCTTAGCGTAACGAAGGTTGAGTGGGTGAAGCGTAACTCCAAGCAAACTTTAGGGTAATGTTTTTTTAGTGGTAGTAGGAGGTAGTAGGTAGGTAGTAGGTAGGTGATAGGTAGGTAGTAGGTAGGTAGTAGGTAGGTAGTAGGTAGGTGGTAGGTAGGTGGTAGGTAGGTGTAGGTAGGTGGTGTCATACGTGAGATTCATATAGAGGAGGCTCGGGGAAGTAAAATCCGTTTTTCAAATTTGAACCCCTTGCCTCCCTTCACCCCCCCCCCTTTAGGCGGATCTCGGAAGTTAAGAGACTTGGAACATTTTTTTTTTCACATTCATTGAAAAGGGCAATGCGTTAGTCGAAATCATTTTTCAAAGCTACCCCTCTCCCCCCCTTCACTGCCCCCCCCTCCCTCCTCACCCCTTTTTTTTAAACTCGTGTTCTGTTTTGTTTACGGATTCGTATAGAGGCTCGGGGAAGTAAAATCCATTTTTTAAATTTGACCCCCTTGCCCCCCTTCACCCCCCTTTAGGCGGATCTCGGAAGTTAAGAGACTTGGAACATTTTTTTTTTAAGAGTCATTGAAAGGGGCAATGCGTTAGTCGAAATCATTTTTCAAAGCGCCCCCTCTCCCCCCCTTCACGCCCCGCGAGCTGCGCGCAGCTCGCGCAGCCACGCAAATACTAGTTATACTATATAAAGCTAAATTACCACTGACTGACTCACTGACTGATTGACATAATTGTTCTCCCAGATGGTGGATGGGGAGGTGGGTATATTTTGACAGATTCGTAAACAAGCAACTCTCTTGAGTATGGGAAAAGTGCCAAACCCCCCCTTTTTGCCCCCCTTCTCCCCCCTCCCCATCGTGTCTCGGAAACTAAGAGACCCGTATTTTTTTTTTTTTACAGATTCGTATAGAGGAGGCTCGGTATAATAAAAATCATTTTTCAAAGTGGCCCCCCTTGCCCCCCTTCTCCCCCCTTTTAGGCGGATCTCGAAAGTTAAGAGACTTGGAACGATTTTTTTTTCAGATTCATATAGAGGAGGCTCGGGGAAGTAAAACCCATTTTTTAATTTTAACCCCTTGCCCCCCTTCACCCCTTCCTTTAGGCGGATCTCGAAAGTTAAGAGACTTGGAACGAATTTTTTTTCAGATTCATATGGAGGGGCATTGCGTTAGTCGAAATCATTTTTAGAATCTCCCCCCTCTCCCCCCCTTCAGCCCCCCCCTCTTCATCTCTTTTTTTACTCCTGAAAAAATTTTTGATTCTTACCTAAATCTATTTGAGGGGCGTTGAAATTTGTATACCCTCCCCTCCCCAACCTCTCCTAAAATTAAAAGGGCTGTAACTTCATAACGGTTAGAGTTAGCCATTAGGTGTTTGAACAAATATTATACTAGGCGTCGAAACCTGTCCGGTGGTGGTACAGCGGTAAAGCGAAGGGGGGAGCGGGCGAGCGAAGCGAGCCGGCGACCCCCGTAGCGTAGGGATAATGTCATGATAGCTTTCCGGTGGTAGGTAGGTCCTGAGTGGAGCGAACCTGCGAGACCGAGTGGAGCGAAGGGGGGAGGTGGCGAGCGAAGCGAGCCGGCGACCTCCTTAGCGTAACGAAGGTTGAGTGGGTGAAGCGTAACTCAGGGGCGACGACAAGCAAACTTTAGGGTAATGTTTTTTTAGTGGTAGTAGGAGGTAGAGGTAGGTAGGTGGTAGGTAGTAGGTATGTGTAGGTAGGTGTAGGTAGGTGTAGGTAGGTGGTAGGTAGGTGTAGGTAGGTAGTAGGTAGGTGTAGGTAGGTAGTAGGTAGGTGTAGGTAGGTAGTAGGTAGGTGTAGGTAGGTAGTAGGTAGGTGTAGGTAGGTGTAGGTAGGTAGTAGGTAGGTGTAGGTAGGTAGTAGGTGTAGGTAGGTGTAGGTAGGTGTAGGTAGGTAGTAGGTAGGTGTAGGTAGGTAGTAGGTAGGTGTTAGTAGGTGTAGGTATTTTTCAAAGCTCCCCCTCTGCCCCACTTCACGACCCGCGAGCTGCGCGCAGCTCGCGCAGCCACGCAAATACTAGTCTAAGGTATAAAAGTATATTTATCCATTATTACCCCACGATGTATATTATTGCTCACCTATATTATTTGTGTTATCATTTTTTTGCGATGCCTTCAGTATATTTTACTAAGAGAATGAATATTTCTGAGAGACAAATACACTTTTCTATTCCCAAAAAAATATATTGGTCATGTCGGCTGATACAATAATAATTAATCATTAATTAAACCAACTTCGCTAAACAGGCTATTTACCAAAGCAAGGGCTCGCATCGTATTTCATAAGGGGAAAAATAAGGCGAATTCTGTACTAAAATACAATGAATATTTCTTACAAAGGACGAATATAATAATAGGGATAAAATGAGGCGGAACGTGTTTTTTGTATCCCTTGTTAATAAGATTGAAAATGATTTGTGGGGTGGATAGAATTGTAAGTTAAATTGGGGAAGGTATTTCCATTTAATCTTCGAATTGTTACCGTGGGTGCCATAAACGATGGTTAAAGAATATTACGTGGACAGAATTTAAAATACGAAAAAATATTATTTTCGGGACCTACCTCTGCCACTAATCTAGCAGCCAACCAGACGAGATAAAGTATTCCATTTACCATGATATATATTATTATAGACTAGCTATCTATTGACCACGAGTTTGGTCGCGTATTGTTCGAAAACTCATCATCATCACCCTACAGCTTTTCACTGCTGGATAAAGGGCTCTTCAATCGCACGCTAATCAACTCGATGCTCGGCAACTCTTATCCAGTTGCTACCAGCCACCCTACGAAGATCGTCGCCCCACCGAGCATGCGTCCCACCTTCTGCTTTTCGATTTGCGGTCTCCACTCGAGAACACGTCTTCCCCAACGGTTATCCGCTCTGCGCCTATTCAGCTTACTTAAACTGTGAGCGATGTTGAAAGTCATCCTTTCTTCTTGTTCTTTTCGAGTCGATGACTAAATTATGTCCGACCAGTACGTGGGGAGCCTGTACAGCTCTATCATTTTGTGCTTTGAGCGTGCAGCTAGTTGTACAAGACGGGCAAGAGAGGAGGTGTGGCATATCCTGTAAAGTCATCCTTTGGGAATGTACTAGTGAGATAAATAGTACCCTGTGTCCCAACTCAAGTCATGTTCAACTTGTTTACCAAGTTCCACTGAAATTCGGTCAATCATTAAGGTGAAGAGGTAACACAAAAGTCGGAGTTTCTTTCGCATATAGGTATGATATTTGTATAGATAGACGAACCTAGTCTGCATCTCTTGAAAAGCCTATAATAATATTTATGTAGATTGAGAACCCGCACATGAAAAACCTTTCGTTTTTAGTAGCGTACGTCCAATAATCTTATTCATCGTGTAGGATTTAATAGTATTGAATAAATATAATACTTGAACTCATGAATATTTTATTATATTCACCTCGGTGTCTGTTATAGGCATCTTTTTCGTAGACATATTGATGGATTACTTGCTTAGAAAGGTACAAGGTCTTCTAAATAGATCTATAAGTAAATATTTGAGCAGAAAACATCTGCTTCTTAATTTAGAATTACATATTTGAGAACTTCGTATGCAGTGCTTGAAGTATTTGCCAGTCAGCGATTTGGGTTGGACTGGCGGTATATACGAGTATATATCGGTTAGGTAGTAGGATGGTAGGTAGGTAGTAGGTAAGTAGGAAAAAGGACATGGCAACCCAAAGAACTTTGAAAGACATCTTTAAGCTAACACAACTATTGACAAGCTAACAAAAGGAACTTACAAGGCAGATGTGAGTGACAACACCGGGAGGAGACGCTCTAGATGTACATACACTGATCTTTCTGTTGAAAGGTTAGGCACGTAGTACTAGCTAGTGGCGTGCGTGTATAACCAGATGTATAAACGTGGATGAGGTAGAAGGAGTATATAAGTTGAACGAAACAACGAGTTGAGTACGAACAAGAAAGAGGATAGACCGATTTGTCTGCTCATAAACTTCCACCCGCAATGAATTCAGTTTATCCGTGATCATGGTCAAGCAAACATTGTAAATATCCCGTGTTCAATATTAATATAGTATGTAAGTTATTTTTACCCGACTACGGCAAAGCCAAAGGAGGGTTATGATTTTGACTGGCTATGTATGTATGTATTTATGTATGTATGTATGTTTGTATGTATGCATGTGTGTATCTTCATCTGTTCCCTCATAGCTTCTAATCTACTTATCGGAACTCGACTTAAGAGGTATCGTTAGAACCGTCTTAATTTTCCGCTGAACATAGGCTACGTGACGTGTCACAAAAAGTGATTTGGCGCCCTCTAGCGGTCAAAAAGTAAGGCTAAAATAAAAATGGAGATAAACACCTGTTTGGTATCATTTAAAAGGGCCTCACTTGTTCATTTCCAAAATATTGCTCAAATTTTTAATCGCGCCCTCTAGCGGACAAAAAGTCAAGAGTAAAAAAAATATTTAACACCAAAATTGTTTAAATAAAAAAAGTAAAAAACTAAAACCCGACTACAACAAAAAAAAACGACGCTGAAAAAGTATGAAACAAGATTTTCAGGATAGAACAAAAAGAAAAGCCGTAGTCACACGTTATAGGTACCAACCTAAACACTTAAATACCGTGTGACTACGGCTTTTCTTTTTGTTCTATCCTGAAAATCTTGTTTCATACTTTTTCAGCGTCGTTTTTTTATGTCGTAGTCGGGTTTTAGTTTTTTACTTTTTTGAAAATGTCTCCATGACCATGTCAGCTAGAAATAAACCTAATAAGCTAATTAATAGTAAGTGCACCAAACCGCTACAGTACTTCTAAATGCGCACTTGAGTGCTACTAAATTATGCACCTATCGGGAAAAATAAATAACTGAGTAGTACCTTCATAATTGAGTAGGGTCACTTAAGTCGCAAGGGATGAAAATGATAATAATATTTTATGGGTCCATTTGGTTACCGCTTTTTTGGTACGAATTTCATACAGTCCTAGGGTTGAATAAGGCACATGTTTGCAGAACGAATGGCCTATGGGGCCGAAAAATTTTGAAGTGGCGACTGCGAATGGGAAGACCGCAACGTCTTCCCATTCGCAGTCGCCACTCCAAAACTTTTCGGGAAGGCCTCCCACTAGACTGCCCTCGTTAATGAAACCACAGTAACTCCAAAAGTGCCATTTTGAGAAAAACGCGGTTAAAGTTTAATTGTGAAATCGTTTTGTTATAAAGAAAATATTTAAAGTAGGTTGAAAATTATATTTTTATATGTTGGAAAATAAATAAAGCTTTAATTTAGAATATAAAGAACTAATATTGTATTGTTATTTAATTAATAAAATCAGTTAATGTGTTGTGAACTAGGAACAAAATTCATAAAACTTTATTTTTTTACGCTAAAATCCAGTAACTCAATGGTTACTATGGTTTAGTCTAGGTTTACACGTTACTGTGAATTAAACATTTAATGACAGGTACTCTAGTGATAATACGACACAGTAACTGTACACATACTGGGTTGAAACCTAATAAGAGTAGGCTCTGATAACCTAGCTGAATACCTAGTAAGTGAAGATACTGTATTATAGACTAATTTATGATTATTAAATCTAAAATTCACTAATAAGTATCTAAATATACTGTGTTCTAAGTTAACCTTTGACATTTTTATATGGTTCCTCAAAATAATACTAACGCTGGTTTTGTCTTAAAAGGTATGATTTAAACAATAAAACCTCTAAAGTTAAATAAAAATATTATTTTGAATCGACAAAAAATAAAATCACGTTCTTATTATTAACTTTAATTACTAAACTCTCGATCATTTTCTTATTAAACAGTCTCCTTTAATAGTCTCCATTAATTTTATTTCTCTATGTGGAATACAATAACAAAATGAGCAGATAGTGAGATCAAATATTTTAAGTTATTGCGCTTTGCCAGTAATTCATTTAAAATTCCTTTTTTTTAAGTAAAAAATATTGACAACTTCATAACGAATAAACTGTTACATTTATATAAATGCAACAAATGAAATAAAAAAAAACACAAAATTGTCACAACCATCATCATTATTGGTACGTAAATTGATGGTCAAATTATAAGTCGATTTGAAGACGTGAGTTTCCAGCGAGGTTCCAGTTTCATAATTAAATTGTATTGTCTTGGCTAACTTTCATCTCGCGCTGTAGTTTTTTGGAACAGGCTCAGGCATTCCGTTTTTTTATTATAACACTCATGTGCAATATAATTCTGATCAATGGAAAGCTCAAAAACTACATCAAACGTGTCCTTATTAAAAAAGCGTATTACAAAATCAAGGACTACGTTGAAGATGAAGAAGTTTGACTTTATCTACCACGCATGTGGTTTCCCTGGTAACAAACAAACGGCAAGAAATATGAATGTTCTAACTATTCCCAACCTTATTTTTTCTTTTCTTTTTACAATAGTTTTCAATCATTTATACGCTTTTTAGCAAGAATAGTTCCAGCACTGATTTAACAACATTTAAGCCACATATTAAAGGGGTTTGAACTTTTTTGTATGGGAGCTGGCATATCGACCCACCGCCATTTTGATTTTTTTTCGAAATCGCGGCCCACGATGAAAGTGGTATGTATGGATAGAGGACATATAGACGAACAAAAAATGTCAAGCAACACGGTACCCAAAGTGTCACGTTACCGAGATATTTGAAGGTAAAGATGGACAAATCAGTACAATGACCACATAAAAATTAGACCTTTTACGTGTCTATAGGCGTTGATTATTATTATTACTGGTTATTGAAAGAGAGTAGGTACATTACATACTACTAGGAGCACGAGAAAACTATTTTTTGACATTACATAGCGTTTCAATGAGATGCGAAGCGATTTCAATGTGCGTATAACAATAATCAACCTGGGAACTATTATTTGGATATAATTTAACGCCCAAACACGTAAAAAGGCTATTTAAAAAAATATTTAATGAATGTCGTTGTACTCGTTTGTCGATCTTTAACTTCAAATATCTCGGTAACGTGACACTTTGGGTACCATGTTACTGGACATTTTTTGTTCGTCTATATGTCCTCTATCCATACATACTACTTTCACCGTGGGCCGCGATTTCGAAAAAAAATCAAAATGGCGGACAGGTTGATATGCCACATTGGTTCTATCCCCTTTAGTCTTTTCATAATATTTTCTTACCTTGTATAGATTTCTTTAGAACCTCTACGAATTCACGCAAATAAATTCTGTACGTGTTTCTATGAAGGTGTGCTGATGAACATTCCTCGTAATAGTAAAAACCTACAACAATGATTATAGCCGTTGTTGGTTTTTACTTTTACGTCAACTTTTCCAGTTTATACAGACTTTACAGTATTGTGAAAATGATTGAAGTCGTAATTTTTTGAGTTGTATTTCATTGTTTAATTTTTTACTTCACTTGGTGATGAAAGCTATCGACTGACAAGAGGCTCCGTCTAGGCTCAAATTACTTTATTGTGTTAGTTTTAGCAGCTATAATAGATGCAAAGCTAAACAGTTACAAATATTTATTTTGTGAAATGCAGTCAGTCCGAATCAACATGTCTTTTCAAAGTCTCTTTTACGGTTAAGAAACTGGTAAAAAGTGCCTAATGATTTCTTTTCTGCGCCCTGATATTGCTTTATGCTATATTACGGATCCGGACCCCGTTACATGCAATCGCAAAAGGTTAGCTTAAACCCCAGTAAATCAAAAGTTACTGTGGTTAAGTTTTGTATTTTTTATATAAATATAGAAACTACAGGCGTCTTAAACCGAGTAACTAAGATACTGTGATTAATTTAAGGATAACTATTATAAATTTTACGGAAATTTTACTGATAACCACAGTATTCGAAAAAGCCGTGTTATAGCGAAGTAAAACATATTTATAAAAATAAATGAACACATGTTACAGCACAGTAAATACTAATTTACTGTATTCAACGCTAAAAATTCAGACACACTGTGTTTTGTTTTAAAAATGTCTTGATTTTTAGCAAAATACTGTGTTTTTATCTATCATATCTCCTTAACGGTGCTAGATACAGACATACCGAAAATTTTCCCAGATAGCGCTCGGCCTCCTTGTTAGAATAAGCTATACACGCATAAACACAGTAACTGAAGTTACTGTGGTTTCATTTACGAGGGCAGAGATGGAGCAATGATCTGGTGAAGGTTACGGGGATCCACTAGAATCAATACGCACGGGATCGAATACTTGGGGGAGCCTTATATCCAGTGGTGGATGTGCTTCGGCAGACATGATGATGATGGTTTAATTTTGAAATACTGCACCTTATTTTAGAAACAATACAGCTCAAACAAGACAGTCTCAACATCAATCAGACAAAAAACGTCTTATGCCTTTTTTTTTTTTTTTGGTGGGTGGAAAATCATCGAATAACCCCCCCCCCCCGCTCTTGGGCAGAGCGAAGTGTCAGACTTCTACTGACTAAAAACCAAACCCATGTTCCTTCTTCGCCCTTGTGTCGGAACCGCGTTAACCTTTCGACAAACCACAGCCCCGACGGGCGTCAGCCCTTGTGGGCCCCTCCTTGCTGACATCTCTTTGAGGCGCGCGTGGAACACGTACGCGCCGCCGACACGGTCTGTTGCCGTCATGACGACGGCCGGACGGCGAGCTAGAACGTCCTATGCCTGGCGTATGGTTTCCTTAGGCATCACATATTATTACGACCAGTCCCATTACTTTTTTTTGGAGTTTGGTAAATCTTCAAATGACTTCTCCCGCCCTGGAGTTCTACTGACTAAATATCACCCATGTTCCTTCTTAGCCCTTTGTGTCCGGGGCCGTGGTATCTCTTTCGAACAACCCGCTGCCCCAGACCAATTCTATACCTTCCGTATTCATCGGATTCCTGTGACGCTTACCTGGGCAACTTGTCTACCACGCTGCACCTTCTGATGGATGATCTGAAAGTTTAGTCATTCCACGGACTATCTTATTTTTTCTGATGATGTCTTCATTACTGGTTCAATTACGCTCTGAGCATAGTTCACTTCCTGTCTTTACTTTCAACCTTCTAACTAGGTCCATTGTGACAGCTTGTCCCTAAAACATTTTAATTTTATCGTATTCAAAGTCGAGTACGGTAAAAGTGTACATGTATTCTGTCTCTGTACCTCTCCTTCTTATGACCTTAATTTTCCTGTTCATTATCATTGACCTGGAAAAATGAATTACAAAGATTGCTGTTACAGAGAAGTTTATATTAGGAGCAAAGCTAAGAGTTTCGTGAAATGCAAATTGACAAGATAATTCTGTGCAATGAAGTTGCTAGTTTTCAGGGGTTGTCCTTGCAGAGTTTGTTTCGAATTTTTCATTTTGAATCACGTTCCTTTTGTTAATTTTAAATCTGTTTAAGATATAATAAGTTTCAATTTAATGTGAGTTTTATTTCCGATTTAGCTGGAAAGTAATATATTGAAAATAATATTTTTTTATTTAGTCATTTAATTTTCAAACAGCCTCGTTGGTGGAGTGGTCAATCACATAAGCTTGCTCCCTATAACATGGAAACACATAAGTGGTGAAATATGGACGTACTATTAGGTACACCTTTGCGTAACCTAAGTTATATTACTTTTTCAAATTAAGTGGTTTTATTACACTAATAAATGCAAATTAAGTCCAACATAAAGTACCCATAGTAAAACCAAAAACAACTAATACGACTAACCAATATAGTAAACTTGGCTCAAAATCAACACCAAAAACACTAGACCTAATCAGAAAATTACCATGCCGACATCCGATCAGTCAGCCACAATATTTTTCCTGTCAACAGCCCATAAAAAGCTTTCAAACAGGCAAGATTAACGATTCTCCTAATTTAGAATTTATTGGAGTAAACTTTGGGAGGCCTATCAATCAATAATGTCAGTATTTTGTCGTTCGGCAGACTAATTTGCGTCTGTTGGCCTTAGTTTGGGGTCATGGGGTGATGTTTGTTTAAGATGAGTTTGGGAAACTTTTGGTTTATGTTTGAAGATTTGCATCTTAGAAAGTAGGTAAGTAGGTAGGATGAAGGAGGATTTTTTTTAAGGATTTTTTCGAAGCTGACAAAAATGTGGTGAATAATGTTTTGAGTATGAATGTGGGTGAGTTTAAAAAAATAGGAAGATCAAAAGCAATGTATGGATTGACAAGAGAGACTAGGCGTACTGCAGGTTATCACCCATACCTTGTCGATGTTCCACACATTCGTACGAAGCGTTTTGCTAAGACTTTTATTATTCGTACAGCCACGGAGTGGAACACCCTGCCTGCGTCGGTTTTCCCGAGTTCATATAACCCCAATCTATTTAAGTCGCGAGTAAATAGGCTTCTTCTGGGTAAGCTCGTTCCATCGTCGACCTCATCTCTGCCCTTAGGGCAAGATTGAGGTCAAGAGTAAGCCCATATTAAAAAAAGACAAGATGATGATAATATGCCAAGAAAAGAGGTGTCCGATTAGATGACGCGTAATAGAGGAGTAGGTATGAAAGAAGAAGACCTGCAAGACCCTTATCCCAATTCATTTGATTTGCGCAGCATGCATTGAAAAAGGAGTCAATGATAGCTCGTACTGCCCCAAAAATGAATTGGGATCCCAATTCATTTGTGGTCGACCCTTTCATATCATTCCTGATACAATTAAAATCAAAAATCAAAATCAAATCATTTATTTTTGCTGAATACACTGTTACAATGGTGTTATAAGAATTACATGTTTCAAGTGATTCTACCATAAGGCATGCAAAATTTATACAGTCATAGACAGAGTCATTATACAGTCATTTATATAATCATCAATTAATAAAAATATACATTGAAATAAATAAAATTAGATGAATTAGGCACGATATAATTATAATAAGTTAGGTCATAGTGGAGATTAAATAATAAAAATATTTAGATTATTTCAATGTCATTCCTAGAGTTATTAAAGTACATTAACGGATTAGTTATTATGAGATAGATGCATTTATTCATATAATAATTGATTTTACTTGATGTCACTGTGAGGTCTTTAGTTTGGCAAAATTATCATTGAGGAAGTCATTCAAGTTATAGTAGCATTTAGTAACCAGCAATTTCTTTAAACTTTTCTTGAATAGGGCCGTATTCATTGCCCTTATTTCTTTAGGTAATTTATTGAATCCATTCATCATTTCCTTGATATTCCTCTCCATCAGTCCATCCATAAACATTTATCAGTCTTTAGTCACACATGATTCGTCCCTCCTCATCACAAGTCGCATACTCAGACATAATAATAAATATATTTATAATTAATTATCATGTTTTCTCTCAACTTCAAACATATTATATCCAAAACATAATATAAACATTAAATAAATAAAACCCTTTACGTATTCCACAAATGTATCATAGTCCCTTTCCTTAATATTCCTTGGAGTGAATCCGCATGGCATTTCCGCATGAAGGATTCTTGATCACGCATCAAAAAAAGGCTAAAAATAAAAGAGGATTTCCTCTCTTTCCCCTTTGGTAAAATGGCCAAATAATAATTTATATTATTTACGGTACTTGTGTATGTGAGTGTATGTTTAATGGTGCGCTGAAGATAAAAAGGTTTTTGAAGACTTGATTGGTAAGGAAAATATATAAGGAAAGCCATTACAATGATTAAGACATACCTCGTGGAATTCGTCACTTCACTATTTAAGGCTATCACCCGTCGGGGAAGCGGGTTGTTCGAACGAGATACCGCGGCCTCTAAACAAAGAGCTAAGAAAGAACATGGGTGGTTTTTAATTGGTAGAAGTCCTGACACTTCCTACCGCTCTCTGCCCGAAACGGGAGGAGTCATTTGATGATTTTGCCACACACCAAAAAAAAAAAGGCCTTTCTATTACGGTCTTCACATGATTTCATAAACTTTACAAACAATGTGTTATTGCCACTCTTAGCTAATTAATTGAACATAATATCAAATTATCTATACTATCTATACTTTAAATACTATTACTATATAATAATATAATAATATTATAAAGAAGTAAAGTTTGTGTGTTTGTATATTTGTTAAATTGTAAGGGGTAATCTCGGGATCTACTGAATCGATTTTAAAAATTCTTTCACCAATAGAAAGCCACATTATTGCTGAGTGTCATAGGTTATATAAAAAACCGAAAAATAAAAAGGCTTTTACGTGGTAGTCCGTTTTGCAAAGTGATTCGGAGAAAAAACGGTCGAATGAAAGCGTTGCTTACGAACGCTGGCCCAACGAAGTGGGCACGGGTCAGCTAGTGATGGTATAAATTTACATCCAAGATCAAAGAAACGGTGGCTGGACTGTGTGAAGGGTGATTTGACAAGACAGGAGATGTCTGATGAGATGACGAGTGTAAGAGAAGTATGGAAGGAGAAGACATACTGGGCCGACCCTAAACTAATTGGGATAAGAGAATGATATTGATGATGTTGTGACTGTCTGTGACATTGCTCCTAATTATTAAAGAAATATCTTAGTTTTTATTCTCATCTTAAAATCACCACGAGCTATCGGGCCACTTACAAACACATTAGGTTTCTATTTTATGACTTGACAGCCCGACATGTAACCCTAATTAATAACGAAACGATCCTTCTTATTTTAAATTGCAAAGCAATACTCGACTTCTTAGAAAGGGACAAGAGCCGGTTGACGGGCCGAATGGAATATTACACCAAATTCTTAAAAAGCGATAATAAATAATACGATTTCTAAGCGTAGCTCACAAGAGCATACACACATCTGTTTGCAATAAACCCCGGGTCAGTCTACCTAAGAGACCCTTAAAACAATTGAGAAGTTTGGGCAAAAACAGCGATAAAAGAAACCCGTGGGAAGTAGTCGAGGCTGCAAGCCGTGTGTGCAGCGTGGTATTTGGGGAGATGACGAAGGGACAGTTGATTTTAAACCACGGAAGGGCTCGGTTGTGGAGATTAGCGGAACTAAGTCAGGGTTGCGTAAAGTTCTAGGACGTCCTAGATTAGGCTCGTGAAGTTAGCGGAATCTTGGTACCAAGTGCGGTTAATATTTAATAAGTTAAATATAAGTAATAGTAGTAAGTCTAGCTAAAGTCAGTGACGATACGTGTAAGGAGAAAGCTGAGGCAGAGCGAATACTGGTAATGTGTGAAGTATTCTGTAAGTGAGTTACAGACTAATCTATTTTAATAAACACCCGGTAAGTGTTTACTATTTATTATCTACTCTTGGCGATACCGTTTGGCGGTAACACAGATATGCTGTTAATAATCATTTATTTCAGCGTGATAGAGCAACTGCATTTTGATCACCATGTATATTATTATCTCATATATTATGAGTTTATCCTCAAATCCCTACCTTGGTAGATATCTGTCATAAGCGTTTGCTCAGGGAACGGAGAAAGCCAGCCGGTACACTCTTCACACACCTCATGCATACATGCACACTATACACTAATACACCCGACTATTTGACGAATGTTGACTATTATCTGACGCATCACAAATGGATGGCCGAACCGTATTATTCACATTTTGATTAGAACGAGCCTTATGGTTCAGTGGTAAATCACTGAACCATATGGCAACGTAATATTATAGAATACAACTAATTATAAACAGTTGTGGTCAGTAAATAATACCAATTTGTACTTTGAAATACGAATCCACCAAACGCTATATGATAGATACTGCTTCCTATAAAGGTCTAACCCAGAAACATTGCGTTGAGATTGTTGGCGCACATTTCCACATATCGGGGGTAGTCACCACTAAGTATGGGCCTGGAGATTGATAGCCACGTTCTAAGGAACACGATTAGGGACTGTGTCTCGTTAAATGCAACACCGGCCTATGGTATGGCCTATTCTGAATCGACACTATTTAGCGAGACACGCAAACTCGATGTTTTGGGGCAGATTAAGGAAATGTGAGGTGACGATAAAGATACCACTTCGGCGTCACCAATACAATCGCAATATGTTCTGCTACAGACCGAATCTACGGTGCGCTTGTGCAAGTTGTGTTGTTGTGATATAGTAATTGGGGTAAATTGCCGTAAGGGTGTCATTAAGTACGCGATTAAGTGAAAATACTGAAAACCTGTCTTCCTCAATGGTGGCTGGCCTCACAACCCACTGCCTTAGGATTGGGACAGACATGTAAGTAGTGCTTAGAAAACGTGATCTGTTAGAGTTCGTAGCAGTGTCCTTAGTAGGGCTATGCATTTAGGTCTAACAGAAAGCGTACGCCGGCTGACGTTGTAAAGTGGTTCCATGGCTTAACATGGAACCACTTGCGTTCGCGAATCGGCATCTAATATTTTGGAAACAAATAAATTAACGTAACAGATAATTTCTTAAGCGCAAGCGTAACGTTTCCCTTACCAACCCTTTTTATCTTATATAATATCTTTGATTCCTCTTGTCTTATTTGACTGGCCTGTTGGTCTAGTGGTTAGTGACCCTAACTGCTATGCCGGAGGTCGTGGGTTCGATTCCCACCCAGGACAAATGTTTGTGTGATGAGCACGATCATTTGTTCTGTGTCTGGGTGTAATTTATCTATAATATGTATGTATTTAGAAATATATAAGTATGTTTATCAGTTGTCTAGTACCCATAACACAAGCTCTGCTTAGCTTGGGACTAGATGGCGTTGTGTGATAGTTGTGGAATATTATATTATTATATTATTATATTATTATTAGCTTCATACTTTACGATTGATTTGCCTTATTGGATTTGATATTATTCATGTATTTTTCTAATTCAGAATTCCCATTAACTTCACCTTGTATCCCCTCTCAGTCTCTAGCTTTGAAAGCTGGGACTGGGCTGACCACAATTGGGAATTCAGTCCTCTCAGAATCGGTGGGCAGATGACCAAGTCTATGGTTGTGTCTGACAGACGAGCGCGTGGTGGGGCGCTTGCCTTTCCGAATATATTCCAAAACAAACGGAAACCGACTGTAAATACTAATATTACTATGATTTAAGAAAAACGAAAATTTTATCAGCCTGGGGTAATTTAGGAACAGTCACAATGTTTTAGTTTTTTTTAATAGAAAGAAAGAAAGAAAGAAAATGTATTTATTAGTCTCACACAGGACAACACAATTTGATAAAAAAACAATAACACAGAAAACACAATAAAAAAAAATAAAAAAAAAATAATAAAATAATAATATCGATTCTAAAAAAAATGCAATGTTACCAATCAAATCCAATTAAATCTATCCTGAAACATCAGATTACCTGCCAAGCCCTTTCCCAACTATGTTGAATTGTATATATTTTTATGTAGTCCCTCCTAAACAATACGACAAACTCAAATTATCATACACACGTAAACACGAACTGTATTCACCCAGTTGGAACCAAATGCTCCAGTTCACTGAGTTCTAAAGTGCCGTAGGAAATTACTTTTTCCCTCTTTCCCTCTTACCTCTTACCTCACGTAGGTACATCATCAAAGGCATCGTGTTTATTATAAGACGTGTCATTATCTGATATTCTATCAAAGTTTGACGAGAGTCTAAAGTGGAGCATCGATGTTGATTGGATCTGATAGTGAATTTTATAGTGGGTTAGTGAATTAAGTTGTGTGTCTAGCCTATGGGTAGTGCTGAAAGGGGAAGTGTTTAGATGTGTCTTTTTGAAGTGCACAGTTAAAAGTATATTTATTTGCGGCTTTTTGATCAATGTTAGTCTGACAATGCTCAAAAAACCGTATAGTTGAAGTGGGACTGTTATAATTGCCATGTCTGCCAGATGAGCTGTGAGCCAAAATAATCACGTTGAGGAGCTCTGACATGGCTAGAAAGCGACGTGTTGGACCTCGCAGGAGATGGCAGAATGAGTTGGACAGAACCAACAACCAGTACTCCACATTGGCCTTGGATTGAAAAATTTGGAGGTCATGAGGAGGGCCTTTGCCCAACAGAAGGATGACACAGGCTTACATAGTTAATGGCTTCTAGGCTTTTGGCAAAGAATGCGAGGCTTCTGACAGAATCGTATAAACACCACTGGTGGAACGATTTGCGTATCAAATGTTTACATTGATCAAATACTGGTAAAAACTATTCTGCTCTTGATGATCATTCAACAAAATGACCTCGAGAAAATCATCATTCCATCACTTAAAAAAAAGACAAGATAAAAATAGAGCCAAAATTGGTCCTCCCTCGAGTTTATTTAATAACAAACCACTCCCAAACTCAAGCCCCACAATTCCTTAATTTCCTGATTCAATCAACCCAAATCACAAACACAAATTTCCCTAAACCACTAAGTTAAACCAAATAAAAAGTACAATGAAACTTCTTCAACTGGACGATTACGCAAGTTATAATTGAAAACGTTAACCCTATCGGCGCCTAATCTTTGGGTCGTCGGGACCGGCCCACTTGTAAAACTAACTCAATCAAACTGTCTTGGGGTACAAAAAAATAAGGCAAAGATAGGGTAGGACACGTAGTTTAGGGGTTCCGTTCCACTTATTTTATGAGAGTAAAAGAAAATGATCAAAGAAAAAGTTCTCGCATTGTTATATTGCTTTTTGCCGCTTGAGTTTGTGCTTTGTATTCTCATGAAAAACATTATTTGTCATGACAGGCGCTAATAGTTATAAAATGTAACACAATATCACGCCTATAATCCCCGAAAGGTTAGGTATAGGTGTGCTTAATACCACATTTTACCAGTAATGTAAAAGTTGTATGTAATAAGGCGCAAGCTTATGGACATACAGCAGGGCACAAATCCAGACTCCGTGGCTGCTATACTGTAATATTCCTGTTGGAAAAACTCAAATACAATATAATCGAACCGGAACTGAAACCCTGTACCTCGTGCTCAGTGGCCGCGAATGCGACTGACTGAACTAATAGCAAATAATAGATATTAAATAGATAGCAATAGCCGGTAATAGATGCACGTAGCTAACCTGACAAAAAGTGACTTAATTATACCTAACTATTGCAGTTTCAGAAACTCTGTAACTGACTAAACGACATTTGTCTTTGGCTTAGTAATTCAATCCCGATTTTACACTTCGTGTACGGAATCCTAAAAAATCGGGACCTTTTGTGTGCATTTTTTAGAAAACACGAAGGGGTTAAAAAATCATCTGGATTTCGGGGGAGGACAACGCTGGGATATTTAAAGCTTTTGCTAATTTATCTACACCCTTATTTTGTAGGGCGGCGAAGTTTCAAGTGGGATTTTATTTTTCTTGTAATTTGAGGCAG
Source organism: Diarsia dahlii (assembly GCA_949775195.1). Classification (NCBI taxonomy): domain Eukaryota; kingdom Metazoa; phylum Arthropoda; class Insecta; order Lepidoptera; family Noctuidae; genus Diarsia; species Diarsia dahlii. The sequence continues at coordinate 18,920,425 of OX459211.1, forward strand.
GGATTATATTTTTTTTTAATTATAGCTGTTAGAAACCGGGCTAGGTCACGCTTTTTAAAAAAAGAAATAATTTTGGGTGTGAGAAACAAATACACTTTAAGTTTTACAAGAATAATCGCGAGTGCAGCTCACGAGTGCACGCGATGAAGGATCGAAGAAGGCTGACTGGATGAGTAGGATGGATGTATGAGTAATTGAGGAGTAATGTGTCAGCACTCTGACGGGAATGCAGCACAAGCTACTGGGTAACCCAGAAGGGTGGGTATAACAGTACGTCTTTAAGTTTTTCCAACTGGGTTATAGGCAGATAATATTAGTATGTATGACAGTTGGTCGATCACGAACTGATGTAGCACATTGGTCATTATTTAATATCGAGATGTTGATTTGAACACGTAACACATAACATCACGTCTGTAATACAGTTCATTCAAATTCGCGTGTGAACAGTACATTTCACCAGTAATGTTTGCATATCAATCCAATCACAGAGGTGCCACTGAAAAATCATGATTAAAATACCAAATCTGTCCAATCAGGGTTCGAACCAAGGGTACAAAAATATTTATCCTCCTCTTTGCGTCGTTTTTGCTCAATGCTGAGGGTCGTGGCCTATTTGGATCACTTTCCCCCGGACCGGCGCCAGCTCACTCTGTCTTCGGCAGCATGCAAGGCATCGCAGACAGAAGTGTTTAGGGCAGAGCGGAACTGGTTTGACCTGGTTTCTACCTCTGGGTCTTCTCCCACCCACCTTGCCCATTATCAGCAGCTTCTCTAAGCTTTCACCCCTTTTTCTGGCAATGTGCCCAAAGAACTCAAAGCTTTTCTCGAGCATATGGTGCTTAGCCTCATTGGTAGGTTGAAATCGGTAAGGATTGATATAGGAAATGGGTGTCAAGAAAACAATATCAACAATTGAATCATTGGTTCGGTGTTCTGTCCAATGAGTTCCGAGCATTTTCCTCCAGCACCACATCTCAAACGCATCAATGCGCTGGCGGTCAGCTTTCCTGAGCGTCCAGGTCTTTGCGCCTTAAAGAAATGTGGAAAAAACGAGGGTGGTAATGAGCTGCTTCTTCGTCTTCCTCGAGATGTTCCTGTCGGTTCATACACGGTCCAGCTGGGCCATAGCAGATTTTGCCATGCCAATCCGCCTTCTAATGTCCTTCTCACATGACCCGTTATTCGCTAATGCAGTCTAGGTATGTGAAATATTTATATAGATATCACTATAACTTACTGAACACAACTTTCTTACCACTTCTCATCGCCTTACACTAAGTAGTGAAGCCCCGCAAACGCTACATCCGTAAACACATAATCTCGTCAGCTAAACTCTCGTGTCTTGTTTGTATTTGTACGTTTGCGTGTTAAGACAAACAACTCGGAAATATGTAGGTATAGATAGATGGAACATGTAGAGCTTGAAACTTATGTAGCCGTTATACAAATTATTATTTTATGGGTAAAAAACAGTTTTCTCAAAACGGTAAATGAAATCATTTTGACAAACGCCCCAAGGCGACAAGTGTCCCAGACTCCCAGCAGTACGATTATTTTAGACTGCTCAGTTAACATAAATTCAAATCGCAATATTATCGGTGATTGTGATAGTGATATTTAATGTTAATTATGGAACCCATGAATGAACTAGAAAGAAAAAAAACTACACGTTTTTCACGTATGAGGTGTGGTTTTTCTTTTGGACGTTGGGAAATCATCAAATGACTCCTCCCGCTCTAGGCCCAGCGGAAAGGAGTGTCAGACTTGTACTGACTAAAAACTACCCATGTTCCTTTTTAGCCCTTTGTATCCGAGGCCGCCGTATCTCTTTCGAACAACCGGCAGCCTCGGCAGGTTGAGGCGTGGTAAAGTTAAAGTTTAGATCCCATCCTCAAAAACTCTTTTTACGTCGGCCACATTCACTTCATAGTGTCTTTCTCAATCGACCTCTCTGTTAAAATCTTTATTTTAATTACATTAAGGTTGTTGTTCGGTTAGTGAATGAATTTCCGAAATCAGATCAGTAGTTATGTCATAACATACATACATATATAAAAATCATGCCCTTTTCTCATGGGGTAGGTAGAAAACACTGAACGCTACGATCCTTACATACTCGTTTTGCCTCATTCACATCACAGTCATACACGCACGCCGCTTTCGGATACTACGCACCTGTCTTTTCTGAAGAACATCACAAATAAGGTCAGCGAGTACAGATAAACGCTTCGATTTTGAACGTACAAAACCACTACCAAATTCCTCAATCCTCAGTCCTCATTCACTACACCAATGTCCTTGTCCACCTAAACATTTTCAACCCACACACAACTGTATAAAGTGTATAATCAATACACAAGCCACTGAAATAAAATCGAGCTGTAACGGGGTCGATTCAGGGTCGTCGGTCGAATTCGTTGGTTCGTGGGGAACCCGCGGCTACAATTCAATACTACTTTTTCTTTTGTTGCGATAATGTAAAACCGTAATCAAGTTTTGTCTGTTTTTATGTAATGGATTTTTGGGTAGAATGTATTTGTGGGAAAGAGTTTTTTGTGTAGTGGTTGCGGTATTTTATTGCAGGTGTTTTCGGTTGCTACTCGCTTGATAGAGTCATATTCGATTAGTATAATTGTTTATAGCTATACAAATAAATAAATTAAAGTGTATTTTTGTAATTAAAAAACCGTTTAAAAATAACAACTGTTTACTGATTGTAAATGGAAGCTTATGTACTAATAAAAAAAATTATCTGCCTATAGGTCTGTTTGTCGCGCCTAATCTCCGAAACAGCTGGACCGATTTCGACGGACAGTACCAGGCTAGTTTTAAGTTTTGATTTAAAATGACAATTACTGACTTGTTTAGTTTCCCAGGAGATACTTATGGAACCTATAACAGTTACGCTGCAAATTCAAATGCGACGCTTAAACTAACCACAGGAACCTAAACCATACCACAGTCCTGTTTCTTTCATTGCCGTATACCCTATACTACTACTAAAAATGTAGGTTACTTCTACTGGGGCATATAAGTATATAACTATAGTACAATATACGTGTCCTGAAACGGGGTGAATGTCGCGTGACCTCGGAAACCCTAACCTAATTACTAGAATAATATTTTCGTACCACGAAGACTTGTAGACGCCTGGCGTATAATTTTGCTTATTTTGAAGTATAAATTCACTCTAATTAAACTGTAATGCAACCGGTGGATGAAAACGGCAGGTTGCCGTTCCCTTATGGCGTTCTATGGTGGAGGCCTTAGTCCAGCAGTGGACATGTTATGGCTGATGATGATGATTATGAAACTGCGATGCCTGTACAACTGACGTTACGGTGGGTGGAAAAAAAGCACCTTCTCTCTTTTTTTATAAATGGGCTTGCTCTTGACTTCAATCTTGCCCTAAGGGCAGAGATGATGTCGACGATGGAACGAGCTTACCCAGAAGAAGCCTGTTTACTCGCGACTTAAATAGATTAGGGTTATATGTACTCGGAAAAACCGACGCAGCCAGGGAATTCCACTCCTTGGCTGTGCGCATAATAAAGGACTTAGCAAAGCGCTTCGTTCGAATGTGTGGAACGTCGATTAGGTATCGGTGATAACCTGCAGTACGTCTAGTCTCCCGATGGAAGAAGGGAGATGGTGGAATCAGCTCGTGGAGCTCCTGCGCACACTCTCCGAAGTACAGTCTGTAGAAGACCGACAGACATGCGACTTTGTCTAGCACGCACCTAATTAATATACTACTAAAATAATAAATTGTCGATGAACAACATTTTTCTGAAGGTTCAATTGCGGCCGTAAAAACACAGGGTCAATCGCATGCCCTATGCGACATGCGCACTTGATGTTTTCTATAATATACTGCATCAGTAAGGGCGGGGGCATACGATACGTTGCGGCGCCGCACCGCAAAGATTCCGACGAATCGGCCTTCAATTTCACTGGTCGTGTGCCCGCCGATTGGTCGAAATCGCGCCGCACCGCCGCGCCGCCGCGCCGCCGCAACGCATCGTGTGCCCCTGCTCTAAGGCCCGGTTTCCACCAAAGCGGAGATGTGCCAAGCATAGAGGAGATTGCCAAATTCGACCAATCACAGGAAGGGCAAAAGACCAGATGTAACTGTGATTGGTCGAATTTGGCACATCTCCTCTCCGCTTGGCACATCTTCGCTTTGGTGGATTACGGGCCTCAGTGGGGTTCACGAGGCTGAATTTTGGGCTAAACACATTTGAACTTTTTGGTTATGTACTATCACGATTATCATGATAATTATTTACACCGCTTTTTTTGTTGGTCGGGAAATCATCAAATGACTCCTCATGCTCGGGTGGAGCGGAAGGGAATGCCAGACTTCTACTGACTAAGAACTACCCAAGTTCCTTCTTAACCTTGTTCCAAGGCCGAGGTATCTCTTTCGAACAACCCGCAGCCCATCATATTTATACCTTGAAAGCAGTTTTTCCTCATATTCTAACTAGAAACTTTTGTCCCCAGGATTTCCTCACCCAGAGATGCCTCCTCAGGGGAAATTTAGCACGTTAGAAGATGATTACATAGAGGTGATGTCGAGGAGGGGACAGAGTCGGTCGCCGTAGCCCACAGTACCTGTTCTAGCCACGAGAGGGAGAGAGAGGAGGAGTCACCAGTAAGTATATTTTATTTTTTTTATTAGGGATGTTTCCTGTCAAAAAATCATAAAAATCTGTTTAATCTGTCAGTTAGGTTAACGAAAAATATTGAACACTTATTTTTTATTTTTTCACGTACACCAAAAATGAAGATTCAGTGCTTCGAAAACACGTGTGACAGCACAGTCCTGTAGATTTTTACCGGCGAGTGACGTCAGAAGCCCCCACTCATGATCTTTGATGCGTTCGATTATAAAATAACTGACAGCCTAAACAGATTTTTTTCCGTTAGGAAACATCCCTATTGCTATGTTTTAAAACTTCATGTACAATATAGTGGTTCGTAGGCGGATTAGTGCTACAAGGCAATTATAAGTGGGTTCGCTTGATTATGATACTATCTTTGTTTTAAGCTCGAAGTTTAAATGCAGCTCTTTGAAGAGCTCAAGACTATTAAAAGTTTGCGAGAACTTCGATACTCCTGAAACAAATATGTAAGCCAGAAACAAATGCACAAACAAATAATATCTCAAATTAAGAACTAAACCACCTATGTGATATTAAATTGAAGTGATGCCACATAAAATTCATAAAAATGTCATGTCTTGTGACAGCAATGACAATATCGCATTAGTGATAACAGAAATGATATCTGAGGATAAAGACTGATTAGTCCACGGGACAAAAGCCAAAACATCAGCAATGAATATCAATTTGACCAAAAGTGATACTATTGTATCCTCCCCCACAAAAACACTTAATCGGTCTATAAGAAACCGAAGCCACAACAAAGATGAGAAGAAATTATTGTTAGCCAGCAATATTTTTCCACAAAACTATTATTGGCACATTACTAACATAAACAGATTTTCTTTCACTAAAAGAAATATGACGAATGATTTTTCCACATAATTGACTACGGAAGGAAGCCAAGGATACGATTAATTTCGTAGTAAAAATATTATTTTTCCATTCATTCTGTTATCTGGTCTATTAGAGATACATTATCTAATTATTTTCAGGAAATAAGAATATAAGATCGTTTCCACAATGTGGATCCATCGGGTGCCAAGTAACAGTAAGAGAAAGCGCATGTTGTCGATTTTTTGCCGCTTGATGGTTTTAACCTTTTTGCTTCCTGTATTTAAATGTGTACAAGTATGTGCCTCGACAGCTTGGTTTTAAGTTGCTTTTTTAAAAGCGATCATCATCATTCATTTGGGGTCGGTGAAGCATGTCTTGATGATGATGATGACGATCTATGACATCTTTTCATGCCTAATACGATCGCTTTTGAAAGAGCATCTTTAGACTAACTACTAATTTGGACCTTCGTTTTTTATATTAATCTATTGAAGTCGCGAGTAAATAGACTTCTTTTGGGTTAGCTCGTTCCATCCTTAATTTAATTTTGTCCTTAGTCAAGGGAGCCTTCCCTTGACCTTAATCTTGCCCTTGTCAATAGATTGGGGTCGTATGAGCTTGGAAACACCGACGCAGGCACAGATGCCAAGGAATTACACTCCTTGGCTGTGCTCATAATAAAAGATGTAGCAAAGCGCTTTGTTCGAATATGTGGAATATTTCAAGTTATAGATGATTGAAAACCTGCAATACGTCCCAAAACTCCCGATGGAAGAAGGGAGATAATGGAATAAGCTCGTGGAGCTCTTGTGGGTACACTCTGTAGAAAACCGACAGACATGTCTTAACTTGGTGTCTTAATAGAGCAGCTTTTAGTTAGTGTTAATGAAAAAGCTGGAAAAGACAACAATGTTTCGGATCCAAATGAGCCGAACAGCTTACATCAAACTATTGTTAGTCGTTGTGGAAATACAAAACGATTTGAAAATGATTGCTACATAGCCTTTTGACTGAGTAAAATAATGAAGCGTTAAAAAAATCTGCACTAAGCGGCGAATCTTACAGAAAATATTAGTGTTGTGATCTATGTTCCAACTAACATAATAACAATGAATTTTGTCAGTAAAAAAAAATGATTAATAGATCTAACTTTCTATATGTACTTGTAACATTTCTTTCGTTCAGTAATAAATTATTGTCGTTGTAATTTATTAACCGACTTTTTTGTAATATGGGTTTATTAGCATCAAATATAACTGCGAAGTTTGGGGTCCTCGGTTTATTTATTAGTTTTATGATGCCTTTTGATGAATGCCGATGAACTGTTAAAGGGAAAAAAGTTTTATACCTTGTTGCAAATATAAAATGTTGGAATAAAACTCTCTGTTTGAGAGCTTTATAATGACAATGTTTTAGTTCACTGTTTTAAGCTTTTTCGGATGATGACTTCTAATACTGTCACTTACATTTCGTGGTTATCCTTTATTATGAGTCGTGGTCTTTGTATCGAGTTTCAGTCGTGCGCGTAGCATAAGATTTAGAAAGACGGGAAGACACATTTTGTCTGCACCTAAGAATTTATTTACCATAAACTCGCATTCTCCAGTAATCCTGCGATCGTGGCGCTAGTAATAACGTCGAAATATCGGAAGCTCATAATAAAAGATACTCACGGAAGACTTCCCGTAAGAGACAGTATTCGTATGTTTTAATTATTTATCAGGCAGAAGCTACCAGAAAAATGATAACATTGCATAAAAAGGCTTAGATAAATCTACTCGGTTACCATACTAACTACGGGGCCAGTTTCTGTAAAATTACCAATTAACACCAAATACTAACCCTTATCTCCTCACCAGAAATGAACCTCCTCAACATGGACGCGGAGAACCGCGTAGTCCTGAACGTGGGGGGGATCCGCCACGAGACCTACAAGGCGACGCTGAAGAAGATCCCAGCCACCAGGCTGTCCCGCCTCACGGAGGCCCTGGCCAACTACGACCCCGTCCTCAACGAGTACTTCTTCGATAGGCATCCTGGAGTCTTCGCGCAGGTTCTGAACTATTACAGGTAAGGGATGCAGTTTTTGACCCTGCTTATTTATAGCTACTTGCATCTATAGCTGGTTCATCGTGTGGTAAGAGGGTATGTTTTAAGAACATTATATTTTGCTTTCGATGAAACAAATCGTAGAAACTGTTAAAAATATACTGATACAGTGGCTAAAAATTAAAGGAAGGACGAGATAGGCCCTAAAGTTGAAAGCGTGAATTAGCTTAAGTTTTTTTTTTTTTTTAATCGTTGCCCCACACTAGGAATTTCTCCTGTATCGTGAGTGCGTTTACAAACATTGAAACTCACATACACAAACACGCCCAGACCCGAAACAACTATCTGTAGGCCATACAAATACTTGTTCCGTGCGGGGATCGAACCCGCGACACGTAGTTGTTAGGTCAAACTGCAATACAAAATAGAAAAAACGCACAGGAGGCATTTTTCTTGCAGTGATTTATCTTCTTCTTCCAAGCTTCTCTCTTACTCGTAATTTCAACAGTCACCTCATTTCTGTCCATATCATCCTTCACACAGTCTATCCATCGTCTCTTTTTCCTTCCTCAATATTTTCCTTATTCCTCCGCATCACATGTCCATTCCTGAATAACCGATTACAAAACATCTTTTTAGTTACCCGCGCAACTTTTAGATTTCCTCTTATGTACTTACTAATTTCTTATATTATTTGCGTTACACAACACATGAAATATAGATACCTAGATGTAATAGTGAAATTCACATCATACTTAAATTCACATCATGCTTAAAGTTAAACAACTTATCTCTATAATTATGTAACTTAAAACAGTCCTACTCCAATAACCCCACTTCATTTCATTCTTATCTAACCTTAAGCCCGGCTGAAATACACCCAGACCTTTTTAATAAAAAGAATACAACAATCCACTTAAGAATAGAAAAATTACGTCTCTTTTCGTCCCCAAAAAGTGTGATATTGCTTATTATCACCATTTTATTTCAGCTAGCGGATAGGCAATAAGATTTCTGGCTGTGATATACAGGGCCATTTAGTGGCATTGACATTTCGAGACAAAAGAGATGTTTTATACAAATGTCAGGCATTTTATACAAAAGGTACGACGTATTTCGGCTTATTTGGATAGGTCTTTTGTGGGAATTGTTATTTTAAAATTTCAGATTCTATTTTACATGGTCGACTGCTTGAAACGTATTATTTGTCTTCGTTTGTTTTGGTACTATCTAAAACTTTTGTTTTTAACCGAAAAAGAAACCTTTGACCATTTTTAGTACCCATCATCTGCTCTTTTCCCAGCTGTGTTGGGTCGGCTACCAGTCTTACCGGATGCAGCTGAATACCATTAATGTCAATGGAGCAACTGCCTATCTGACATCCACAACCCTGTTAGTATGGGACATTACGCTCTCCGTTGTAAGACTGGCTGTCAGACTTTGGGCCACTGACTGCCTGTAACGACTGTCAAAGATCTACAGACGACAGCCGGGACCAACGGCTTCACGTACTTTCCAAAGTACGGAGAATACTAGGTACGTACCTAATGCATAGTCACCTATCCATAAACCTACCTTTGCAAGCGCGGCTTAACCTTGAAAATAAACCTGCGCGGCTGTTATTATATAGCCACGAGCTCCATCATTTTTAGTATCTACCATGGTGCTTCAAATAAATGCCCGAATTTCAGATCATGATTTAGACTTGATGGTTCCTTTTGAAAGATAAAGGAAAAATATCTAAAATAAATTAGGTAATTTTAGCTTACTAACGACTTACAAAAAGAATGTGATAATAAATGGTCTTATTATAAAGGCGTAATATTTAAAAATTAGGCTGACTGGAATAAATTATCTCGGCTTAGGTTTCAGAGTAGGGATAATACCTTTTATAATGTGAGCCTTCATTTTTGTAAGCTCTCTATGTAGACCTTATTATGTTGGGCTTAGTTAAGTCAGACCATATAATTAACATTATTTTAGAACAAAAGCAGTGATAGCCGAGGTGTAACCGTCAGAATGCTTTGGCATTGGTTAGGCATTAAGCACACGAAAAAACAAAAAAAGGAACAACAAATCTATTTTGTCTCCAGTTTTATGCCAAATTGCCCCAAATATGTCAGTCAAACAAAAAGGGCCTAAAACTACCTTTTCCGAAAAACTTTAATTTCTTCGGTAGTTTTCGGAACTACGCGTGGGTTGCGGTAGGCGTAACCTCGGTCGGAAAGACCAGGAATTTTCGGAAAAGCCGCAAGGGACGCGGATGTCAACCACAGTATTTGGGCCGCCTTGTGGTTGGACCAACCTGCGCAGTAGTACCAAAGGCTCGACATATGAATTTTTCCGTAACACATTTTGCAAAGGGCTGTCTGTGGTAACGGCGGCGTAAAAGAAAATGGCTGAAATTTTGTGTTCTAACTTTTTTGTTGCGTGATTTTTGCAATACGGGTAAGATAGGTTGGTTTTGTGATATCAATAAATATTGGTTGGCATGTCTGACATGTATATCAATGTGATAGATACCATGGTTTTGACTGATAAGTCTGGAACACTCGAATTTCGAAAACTCGTAGACGAGGCAAAACCGTGAAGTTATAAATCCTTAATGACAACTTCGCAACCCTTGGGGGCCTTTTAACCTTGTACAAGACAAAATGTATAATGTTATTTTGATTTCGAAGTTTGGTTTTGTTCTCTCTGCCTATGGCCGGCGACATAAACTCATGTAATCTGCGCTCTCAGAGATTAAAATCATATTTAATTATAGTATCTTGTTTATTTTTCGCCTTAAATCTACCACCTTCTACAAAACAATCAACCATTCCTTGCTTCTTGTTAACCATAACTAAATCAGGCCTATCGACCACAACCTATTAATCAATACCCACTAAACACAAAGTAACATTAATCAATCTTAAAGGGTTTTGGCCCCATGTCCCGGAATTTCACGAAGTTTACCGAAATATCACGAAGTTGCTCACTTGTTCCCTTATCAATGACATTAATTTAAACCTTGAATGATTGTATAGTGAAAACCGTGAACCAAAATAGAACAGTAAATTTTGGAATGCCCAGAATGTTTGCTTTTGCGAGAAATCTAGGTTATATTAATAACCTTGATAAAAATGAACGGAATTTGGGTATTAGTCAGTTCGTGCTTTTCATTTTGACCTAATTTTGTGGTAGACGGCATTCCAGTGGTAAAATGAAAAAACACAATACCCAGACACAGGGCTTCTGAAGGTTTAGACTAACAGACATTCGTGATAAAGGATTAACAGAATAAAGTCAAAAAAGTATTGGAAAACATAATTATCAGCTTCCTACCCTTAGCTAATTCTACTTGTTGTGGGCGCAGCACGTATTTTTCTTCAATTCTCCCCTGTCGATCGTCATGGTATCATTATCTCCTTTTCCATTCATACCATTCCTCACACAATCTTTAAGGTGGATGTTCCAGGGTAGCAAGAATGAGTATTTCATCAAAAAGTCATTCTTGAAAGTTACATGAACTTGGAACTACTAATGATTTTGATGATTATAATTAGGTAACTGCATACGTCTTACACCTGCGAATCATATTTTTACTAACATACAACCTAGCACTGGCCTGCAAATCGCTAAAAACGTAAGAAAATTTGAATTTCGCGGGCTACCCTGGAACATCAACCTTAAGCTTAATATTTTTAAAGTTTTCGGAAATGTATGTATTAGAATAAAATACGCTTCCTAAAAACTTTGTATTGACCAAATCCTCAAAAGTCGTTGTAGAAACCCGTAAAGTTTTGAAAGCTTATAATACCTATCGCACGTTTTGGCCCTCTGTCCTCTACTCTGCCCCTCTTCAAGCTTGAAAAGTTAAAATTGCTAAGAGTAACTCTTTACTATCCTATTGCGAGGCAAAATGGCATAAAATGGCTGTCTCTCAAAGAAACCTTCAAGTCTCGCCTTCTAAGGAACATGAGAAGTTATAATATGATGGAAATATCATTTCACCTTCATCTGGACAGCAGGAAATGAAATCTACGTCCAGTGAATAAACTAACCGCTTGTCACATAGAAGTTGAGAACTAGCAGTAAAGCGTCAGGTTTGAATTTAAATCTAATTACCAACGACGGAACGGAGACTGTATATGCGTTTGGGGTGAGAGGTTGTTTGTGCAAATACATGTTGCCATTTTTCTCCAAAACTACTAGTCCGATTTTGATGCAGTTTTCAGTTATGGGTTCGGGTTTGATTGGTGCATGTTCTTAGATAGGTGTTACGGTGACAACTCACCAGGGGGCGCTGCAGCAAACATTTTTTGTGCAAATCAAAGTTGCCATTTTTCTCCAAAACTACAAGTCCTATTTTGATGCAGTTTTCAGTTATGGGTTAAGGTTTGACTGGTGCATGTTCTTCGATAAAAAAATAAAAATTAAAGTTAAAAGTTTAAAATAAAAAGCAAAATTAGAAATTTTGAAAAAACCCACGACGGTTAAAAATTAATTGAAAAACGGATAAAATAACATAAAACACCCGCCTTAAAAAAACCCAAGATTGTCCGTCGGGCGTTGAACATTGCAAAACTAGTTCATTTAATGGCAGCCCCCGACGGACATTCTTGGTTTTTTTTAAGGCGGGGTTATGTTATTTTATCCGTTTTTCAATTAATTTTTAACCGTCGTGGGTTTTTTCAAAATTTTTAATTTTGCTTTTTTTTCTAATAGTATGTCAACTCTTTGCTTCAAAGAGTCTGTTGAGTGATGAGTTCTATTGAGCTATAAGAGATTAGGTCGCATTTGTAACTGTTTCGGATGAGATCTTGTGTTCAATTCCCATGTCGCGTATAGTATTATTCCCATCCAGACTAGGGGATCGGACAAAAAAAAACTAATTAAGCCGTCAGATAGATTTACAAAAAATATTGGACACATATTTTTTCTTTTTTCACGTAAACAAAAAATAAAGACGCAGTGCTTCGAAAACTCGTGTGACGTCATATGATAGTACATTTTGTACCTACAAGTGACGTTTCAAGCCCCACTCCATGATCTTTGACACTTTTTATCTTCGTAAATTTTTATTAATTTGAAACAAAAAACACGTATCCAATATTTTTCGATAATCTAACTGACGGACTAAACAGAATCATATTTTTTTGAGTCAGTCCGATCCCCTATTACATCGAGAATTTGTCAGTAGCAGGCACAGAGTTTGGATTTGTGTCCGGCTGATGTCAATAGATTCGCCCCCTTTTATACGGCACTAGCTTTTGCCAGCGGCTTCGCCCGCAAAAATGACGATTTTCCATACAAACTTTCATCCCCTATTTAACTCCCTTAGGGGTTGAATTTCGAAAAATCCTTCCTTATTCCTTGTCTACATTATAAAGGGAACCACTGTGCAAAATTTTAGCTTTCTAGTTCCAAGGGTTTGGGCTGGGCGTTGATGAGTCAGTCAGTCAGTCAGGACTTCTCTCTTTATTTATATAGATAAACAAAACTGGCAAAATGTTGGAGTACTATAATAATAATAATAATAATAATAATATTCCACAACTATCACACAACGCCATCTAGTCCCAAGCTAAGCAGAGCTTGTGTTATGGGTACTAGACAACTGATAAACATACTTATATATTTCTAAATACATACATATTATAGATAAATTACACCCAGACACAGAACAAATGATCGTGCTCATCACACAAACATTTGTCCTGGGTGGGAATCGAACCCACGACCTCCGGCATAGCAGTTAGGGTCACTAACCACTAGACCAACAGGCCAGTCATACTCAACGTCAACTATGAAGTCCATCATTCCTGTTAATCGACACGATTCATTATTCATGGGATAGCAACGCAGCTGTACTAGGTACTGGTATAAGGTGAGGACCGCTTACCATCAAGCTACCATAAGAACCTATAGATTTCGATAAAATAATGTAAAAAGAAGTCCCAAATCCAAATTGTATAATTCCATACAATTAGAACGACCTAACGAGAATCTTATTTGACATTAGGTGCTAATAATCTGGTATTTGAAACTATTGGCTTCCGATGTCCCAATTTCACAGTCAATTTGCGGGTTGCCCTGTTTGTTTACGATTTGGCTCAAACTTTAGACATTATTCAATAGTCCCAAAAGTATATTCAAATAATATTTAGGTTAGGTTAACATAACATCAAGCCTGTAATCCTCGAAGGGTTAGGCAGAGTGTACCTAATAATACATCCACATTTTACCAGTTACGTGTAAGTTTCATGTAATAGGAGGCAACCTTATTGCCACCGGACATACATCGAAATTCTGATAGAAAACCCAATAACACTGGGGCCCGACCCGGGAATCAAACTCAGGACTTCTTACTCAGCAGTCGCACACATGCGGCCACTAGACTAACGAGGTAGTCCCCCGAGGCAGTAACTGTATACATTCATTATAATTTACCATTTTATAGCTCTCTCCAGACTACCTTTTCAGACTAATGATTCTAAAATCACACATATATTTTATTCATAAAATAAATATTGAAAATCGCTCAGCAATTTGCTCGACAATCTCAAAGGTGAAAAGAGCGTAAAAATAATTGGTACACCCAAACTTGAGCATTTACATCTGAACTCGGAAGCTGTGTTATATACACCTATGTATATTGTACAAACGAACACGCAGAAATATTTATAATTCTAGTATTTTTTTTTTATCGGTGGGTGGGAAATTATCAAAATATGACTCCTGAGCTCTCGGTGGAGCGAAAGGGTGTTTCAGAATTTTACTGACTAAAAACCACCCATAATATATTAGTTCTTAGCCCTTGGTGTTCTGGAGTCGCGGTATTTCTTGCGAACAATCTGCAACTCCGTCAGGTAATTCTAAAACACTGACAATATTTATTCTAATTTGGTTTTATAAAGCGTTCGGCATTAAGCGACTGATATCAAACGCTGTACCGTTTCACACCAGTCTCTAAATGTTTCCGTGTTATCTTAAAAGTAAATGCAAGTTAGCTGCCGGTATACTTAATAGCTTGTTCGACCGTACATTGCATACAATAGGGTAGTTGACAAAATAACTAATTCGTCCGTGTAGTGTATATCTATTTAATAGATATGTTAACACTGTCTCACAGCCACAAGTGGTAAGGTACGCTGTCACTAATGACGTCTGTCAGTTACATGATGGCGCCAAGATGAGGAGGTGAAGCACCTAGACCGGGGATCTTGGTGGTGTTGTGTGAGCCTGTGATATATAGTAGTAAACAGTGTTATCAATCCAAAAAATATTTTTTCTTTTTTCACGTAAACAAAAAATGAAGACCGAAGTGCTTCGAAAAGTCGTGTAACGTCACAGTTTGGTACATTTTTTACCAGAAAGTGACGTTTCAAGCCCCACTCCATGATCTTTGACGCGCTTTATCTTTGTCAATTTTTATTGATTTGATGAACCAAAAAAGACGTATCCAATATATTTCGATAATCTAACTGACGGACTAAACAGAATCATATTTTTTTGAGTCAGTCCGATCCCCTATTTTATACTCATCCACGTTGAATTATTGCCATCAACCAGGCAGACATCCGTAAGTTATAGTTAACCCATTTAAGAACAAATCTCTCCCGTCTCGACCCCGTAATCAGCCAATCACAAAACACGTGTAACAGACAAACCAACCCAATAATCCATCGTTATCCAAAGAATCGCATAAAACATGCTCCTGAGAGCGATTATCCTTTATCCTGTTCCCAATTAAATTGGTACAAAACGTTCATCCATCACCCACCATCAAATATACGAATGTAACCCTTAACGGTAAAACCTTTTGTTATTGAAATGTATGGAAATCGGATACATCCGTTTGTAATTGTGGTAGTGGAATAATATTTTTTTCCCGTCTATCCGTATGGTCGGTGTCTGTTGCGAAATGGGTCGGCTTTTTCCCTTTCAAGTGTATTTATTCGCCTGTTGATCTAGGAGTGAAAAAATAGCAGCTGGTAGCTATGGTGTAAGTTGGAAAGAATGGTCGTAGCTTTTTATAGTTTTTGTAAGCGGACTGTCGAAATAATGTTGTTTTTTTTTTTCTGGAATTGTTGCGGATTTTAACAGTGTGTAGAGTTTTAATGAAAGCATTATAGTTAGATAAAATATAAACTCTTTATAATGTAAAACCTACATCTATATCTACACCTAAATACTTATGAAGAGGTAAAAATTGTTTGGAAGTTTGTACGTAGGGGTAACCTTTGGAACTAATGATCCAATTCTAAAACAGTATCATTTCCAGAAAGGCTATAAATGATAGGCTATCTATATCTATAAAAGCGAAAGGTCACTCACTCACTGATTCATCACGAAATCTCGAAAACCGCTGGACGTACAAAGATGATTTTTGGCAGGGAGGTAGTTTATGGTTAGTAGACGTCCGCTAAGAACGGATTTTGCGACAGGGCCGGATTAGGGTGGTCTAAGGGCCCTCGCAAGTTTGTATGAAACTCCTTCATTTTTTGTGCCACAATCTTCATTTTTGGCAGGGACGTAGTTTAAAGTTAGTAGACGTCTGCTTAGAACAGATTTTGAGACAGGGCCGGATTAGGGAGGTCTAAGGGCTCTCGCCAGTTTGTATGAAAGTCCTTCATTTTTTGAGCTACAAAGTTGATTTTTGAGACGGACGTAGTTTATAGTTAGTAGACGTCTGGTAAGAACAGATTTTGTGACAGGGCCGGATTAGGGAGGTCTAAGGGTTCTTGCAAGTTCGTAAGAAAATCCTTAATTTTTTTTTGACTGGCCTGTTGGTCTAGTGGTTAGTGACCCTAACTGCTATGCCGGAGGTCGTGGGTTCGATTCCCACCCAGGACAAATGTTTGTGTGATGAGCACGATCATTTGTTCTGTGTCTGGGTGTAATTTATCTATAATATGTATGTATTTAGAAATATATAAGTATGTTTATCAGTTGTCTAGTACCCATAACACAAGCTCTGCTTAGCTTGGGACTAGATGGCGTTGTGTGATAGTTGTGGAATATTATTATTATTATTATTTTTTTTTGTGCTACAAACTTGATTTTTGGCAGGCACGTAGTTTATAGTTAGAAGAACTCTGCTAAGTACAGGTTTTGTGGCAGGGCCGGATTAGAGAGGTTTAAGGGCGCTCGCAAGTTTGTTTAAAAGTCCATCATTTTGTGTGCTACTAACTTGAATTTTGGCAGGGACGTAGTAGGTGAGTAGAAGTTTGCTAAGAACCGATTTTGCGACAGGGCCGGACTAGGGAGGTCTAAGGGCTCACGCGAGTTTGTATGACAGTCCTTCCTTTTTTGTGCTACAATTTTGGCAGGAAGGTACTTTATAGTTAGTAGACGTTGACTAAGAACGGATTTAGCGAGTTTAGCAACATGGCCAGAATAAGGAGGTCTGAGGGCTTTCACATGTTTGTAAAAATGTACTGTTTTTTTTTTTGTATATAACCTGAAATTTAACAAGTCTAGAGTTTAGGAGTAGGAGATCTAAGCTAAGTTTGTAAGGAAGTCCTGGACTAAGGGCTCCCGTAAGTCCATATGAAATCCTTGGCTTTTTGTACCTGAAAATTGGCAGAGAGATAGAATATAGTTAAGACATTTCAGGTAGGAATAGATTTTACGACAGGGCTGGTTTAAGGGAATATAATCGCTTCGATTGGCATTTGGCATTCGATTTGACATAGTACCATCCACAGGCAGTCCAGACAAGAGAGTCAAAATTTCTACGCGAACGAAGTCGCGGGCAACTGCTAGTAAATTATATTTATGTTATAATGCATTTTAGCCGAGCTATAACAATTTTTGCGGACGAAGGGGCAAGGTGCTAGTTATTTTAACAGTAGGAAATGAAAGACGAAAAATTAATTAAGGAGGATTTGTGGAGATTGTCCAGCTGAAGGATAAAAACGGCTTAATCCTCGACAAAAACGATTTTTAAAACTGTCATAATTATTTTCCTGTATAAAAACGAATTCTTTGTCTGCAGAACCGGCAAGCTCCACTACCCTACCGACGTTTGCGGGCCACTCTTCGAGGAGGAGCTAGAGTTTTGGGGCCTGGACGCCAACCAGGTGGAACCCTGCTGCTGGATGACGTATACACAGGTAACCCAAAGATGCCTGAGGGCAGTTAGTTACGCTAATGTCTTGGTTTACCATAAATTAAATAACATTACGCCTAAATCCCCGAAGAAGTGTACGTAATTTAACAACACAGTTATCATGTAATAGAGGGATAACCGTTTGCCATCTAGCAGACACATCCATCATTACATGGCGACTACACTGAAAATTCCAAATGGAAAAATCCAATGACACTTTGCCCGACCCACGAACCCTGGACCTTATACTCAGCTGTTATTACCATAGTACGTTCCTGTAAAGAAATAACCTTTTTAACTGACTTCCCAAAAAGGAGGAGGTTCTCAATTCGATTGGTATGTCTTTTTTTTTTCTATGTATGTACACCGATTACGCCGAGATTTATGATCCGATTTACGTGATTCTTTTTTAGTTTGATGCGGAATAATTGCCATTTGGTCCCATAAAAATTTTGTATAGTTTGACCCAGTACTTTTCATTTTATGAAGATATTTCTTAATTTATGAACATTTTTCGTTTATGTGTGTTCGCGAATAACTTCGTCATTTATGAACCAATTTTGATGATTTTTTTGTCGAATTTTATTGTGAAGGAGATATTTCAAGGGTTGTACCATGATATGGAAACCAGCACCTGGTGATGGAATCCCAGAGAAATCGAGGGCAACCCTCAAATTTCAAAGGCACGTATTACGTGTTTCGTGTTTTTCTGACGCTATACAAGAATTCGCATCTAGCAGTCACCACTTCATGTTGATGAGCTGATGATAGAAGGTACTACTCCTTAAAGGTTAGGCGTTGAAAGCAATAATAAGGGAATAATAATAATAATATTCCACAACTATCACACAACGCCATCTAGTCCCAAGCTAAGCAGAGCTTGTGTTATGGGTACTAGACAACTGATAAACACACTTATATATTTCTAAATACATACATATTATAGATAAATTACACCCAGACACAGAACAAATGATCGTGCTCATCACACAAACATTTGTCCTGGGTGGGAATCGAACCCACGACCTCCGGCATAGCAGTTAGGGTCACTAACCACTAGACCAAAGGCCAGTCAAAGTCAGAGAATCAGTCAAAGTCAAAGTCAGGAATCTTGAAGGTTAAGGGTTAGGTTTCTTAGTCGAATGTGAAATGTATAGTAAATATTTCTATAGGATATTACAACTAAAAATGAAAAAATAAAAAAACTTTTTTGCAAAAAAACGAAATGAAACAAACAAATGTCACCGACTTCAGAAGCTGATTTTTCTTCTGAAGTTTATTTTTTACTTTTTGGTGTTTTTGAAGTCGGTTGTTTTTTTTGCAAAAAAGTTTTTTTTTATATTTTTTGAGGTTTTGAATCACCAAATGACTCCTTCCACTCGGGGTAGAACGGAAAGGAGTGTCAGACTACTGACTAAATACCACCAATGTTCCTTCTTAGCTCTTTGTATCCGGGGTTGCTGTACCTCTTTCGAATAACCCGCAGCGCCAACAGTTGAAGAAATTACCTTCCTTCACGTAAATGATAGCTAGTTCACTATCACTACAAAGTATAAAACAAAGTCGCTTTCTCTGTCCCTATGTCCCTTGACACCTGTCCTTGTCCTTGGGTGTCGTAAGAGGCGACTAAGGGATGTACCAGAGAATGGGCAGCAGCGTTCTCTGTGCTTTTTGTATCGACCGTACTGCGATCGCTAACCCGCCTGCCAAGCGTGGCGATTATGGCAAACCCCCTCTAAGCAAAAATGACACTTAGGGGAGGCCTATGTCCAGCAGTGGACGTCTTTCGGCTGAAATGATGATGATGATGATGTCCCTTTGTATGCTTAAATCTTTAAAACTACGCAACGGATTTTGATGCGGTTTTTTTTAATAGATAGAGTGATTCAAGAGGAAGGTTTTAATATCTTTTTTCCACCCGTGCGAAGCCGGGGCGGGTCACTAGCTACATATAAAATCATGAAAGCAAAAGAATGTTAACAACATCAGTATCAGAGATATCATTTGTAATGTTCCTTTTCACGCCGAAGGAAGTGAAGACAGCGTAATTAATAAAGTACTTACTTAGCAGTGCAAAAATTTAATACTGTTGACACAGAGTCTCCTCACAACAGAACATAAAACAAAGCACTAAATAAACTAAAGAAATAGTCCATACTATACCGAACACGAAACATCAGACCCTGACATCGTTATCACTCGTGAATCAGAACTTGTTTCTATTCTAAAAGACTCATTGCCCATATTTTTAGCATTCCTGTCAGCTTCTCCATTCGCCAGTGAATCTCATAATTCATGAATATGCTAACCAGATCTTGACGCGAATTCTTGGGAAGTTTCAAACTAAAAGAGATCAGAACACAGAAATACTATAATGTTTGAAGCTAATCTGAATATCCTGACTATTATCCTTATCCTTACATAGTATAAAACAAAGTCGCTATTTTTGTCTGTCTGTTTGTCTGTATGCTTAAATCTTTAAAACTACGCAACGGATTTTGATGCGGTTTTTTTAATAGATAGAGTGATTCAAGAGGAAGGTTTTAGTATATAATTTGAACGACATCCACGCGGGTGAAGCCGCGGGCATCAGCTAGTAGTATTATAAATGCCTAAGGGAGTATGTTTGTGTGTCGTTTCCTATAGAAAAGAACCGGGAAGAAGCTCTATGGTTTTTTTTATGTATGGGAAATTATCAAATGACTCCTCCCGTTATGGGCATAGCAGAAAGGAGTGTCAGACTCTTGCTGACTAAAACCCTTTTTATGCCCTATGCGTTCCAGGGCCGCGGTAACTTTTTCAACCAAATTCCACAACCCTGGCAGGCTCTGGCCCTAGTGGGCCCCATGTAGTATTTAGGAATAGAGGGACAACGTCGTCGGTCCGACACTAAGACGTAGGGTATTTGGATGTAACTTGGCATAGGGACCATGACTTGGGTAAGAATTAGGGATTAGGGCAAAAGATTCTTTATTCGGGTTGTACTTTCTGGTTTATTTTTTACTAGCTTTTGCCAGCGGCTTCGCCCGCGTGAAAATTACGATTTTCCATACAAACTTTCATCCCCTATTTAACTCCCTTAGGGGTTGAATTTTGAAAAATCCTTCCTTATTCCTTGTCTACATTATGAAGGGAACCTCTGTGCAAAATTTCAGCTTTCTAGGTCCAAGGGTTTGGGCTGGGCGTTGTTGAGTCAGTCAGTCAATCAGTCAGTCAGTCAGTCAGGACTTCTCTCTTTATTTATATAGATAGATAGAAGTTTTACATATACGGGCGATACCACGAGCAAAAGTTAAGTTAGTTATAAATAATGTTGAAAACAAAATAGCTATTCCAAGGTCTTCAAACATATATAATTTTATTAGAACGATTGTTGGTCTTATGTTTTTGTTATGTTGTTCGGCTTCGTCGAGAATTTATTGGCGAACAGATTCGATTTCAAAGCAAAATAATGATAGGAAACAATGAAGATGAAAATAACTTTATGAAGTAACGGAATAGTATATAGGAGGTATCAGTTGAAATAAAGTATGAAAGATGAAGACATGCTGCGCCGAACACAAATAAATTAGAATAAAAACGGACATACATACATACATACACGTCAAACACATAACCCTCCTTTTGGGCTTCGCCGCAGTCGGGTAAAAACAGTTGAATGATGATGATGATGAACGAATAGGATTGGGTATCTAACCTACTGCCGTTACATAACAACGTTTTATATACATTATTAGCTGTATAAAGAATGATTATGACTATAAAGAGTAGGGGAAGTCCAAAGAAATGATAAAAGGACTGTGTGAAGAATGATATGGCTAGAAAAGAATAGGGGATCGGACTGACTCAAAAAAATATGATTCTGTTTAGTCCGTCAGTTAGATTATCGAAAAATATTGGATACGTGTTTTTTGTTTTATCAAATCAATAAAAAATGACGAAGATAAAGCGCATCAAAGATTATGGAGTGGGGATTAAGGATTGAAACGTCACTTGAAGGTACAAAATGTACTATCAAACATTGAGGTATAATGTACTAATCAAATGACGTCACACGAGTTTTCGAAACACTGTATAGTTTTCATTTTTTGTTTACGTGAAAAAAGAAAAAATATGTGGTCAATGTTTTTTGAAAATCTATCTGACGGACTTATTAGTTTTTTTTTTGTCCGATCCCCTATTGGGATGAAAATTTTGACAGAAGGCGTGCTGCACTGACCCAAAATAAATAAGGAAAAGGAACGGAGAGAAGAGAGTAATGATATGTCAGTACAAATCTGAAACCGACCCATCTTAACCGATCAGTCTAAATTATTTGTAAATGCGAAATGCATTTCAGACATGTTTGTGAACTCCCCCGTCTAAACTTTACTCGTTTGGCCGGTTTGGTCGACATGTCTCGACAAACTATGACAGATGACTTATAGACAAGTTTTGAAAGCGAGCTAAGGAGAGGAGCCATGGAGTTTCTCATATAGAGTAGCTATGAATAGAATATTAGAGAAGTTCTACAAGCTGCTGCTTGTTGTTCAAACAGGTTTGCACGTTGAACGTTAGGAACAGCAGACTATTTCGAATAAAAATCTAAATAAGTAGTAATAAATCTAAATAATAATAAATAATCAAGCTACAATTCTGCTGACAAAGTGACAACTTAGTAAGCCACGTTTGTAGCTGCGTAGTCAATGGAGGAACCAATAGGAGTATGCCAGGATCACATAAAACGTCACATTTCTGAAGATTCAGCTTACCACTATAGGAAAAAGGTGTATCTAAACATACGCCCATGCTGTACATGCTGAATTTTATATTAAACGTACATTATGTACATAAAATACATTTTAAAATTCACCGCTAGTGTGTCGTCTACTAGCATTTAAATGCATCAAGAGCCGCAGCATACATCATATTCACAAACGACTCTCGCGTCTAACCACGAAGTTTTCCTCGTGCACACGGATTTACGAACATCTCCAGTATGTTGTATTTATTTGATACTTTTGTATTTGCTTTGGAAACTTTTAGAAAATATCTCAAAATACCTACTCAAACGAAAAAGTGTGTAAATATTATTTTTACCTATCCATGAACACCTGCCCCCGTAGCATGGCGATTCTATCTCTATTCTACCAAGAATAGACAAAGATTTTTCCATACAATTTGACATGAAACCTTGCTACAATCTGTCATTTTATCGATTCTTCCGTCGACAAAACCCGTTTCTTCGATGGTCATGCTAAGCCGGCTGGAAATGCTCACAGTGAGAGAAGAAATAACCAACCTCAAGATTAGTTGCAGGGAACAGTTAGAAGCCCACCCCAATACCCAAGGGTATTTACGACAGCTCACAATTCTCAGCCATGGTATTAAAAGGTATTTAAAGACATCCTATTACTTAGAAAATTAAGAGTGAATGTTCTTCTTGAAGGACACACTCAGAATGAGAGAAGCATACAACACATCTGCTAAAAGTTTCTGCACTGATTGCAGATGAAACACATAAAAAAAACTACCAAGGTACAAAACACGAGTACTTGATGCACTCCAAACTATCATAAAACGAGGGTTCTCATAACAATAAAAACCCTAAACAAAACTCTCCACTTTCAACCAGCACTATGACAACATTTTACACTGCGGTGCAAATACACGACGTATTACGAGCTCGGTATTCCGAGTGCAGTTTATTGTGCACCGCAGTGTACGTGACGAATATGTTAGCATGTCATTCGGACGTGTAACGCTGGTGAAATGGCCTTGGCAAATAAATGTTGATCTTGTTGCTAACTTCGGTGCGGATATTTGGATTTGCGGATTAGAATTGGATGATCGTGGATCTACGATGTATTTAAAGAGGGATTTGGCTAGTTTGAAAGTCATATTGATTAAACTGGAGCTTCAAATTTGAAGAGGAAGCTATGTTTTGATACTTTACTCTGTAACTGAACATGTGGAACATTTAGATTTAAATGTGATATTCACTGAAAAACATCGCACAGCCGCCAGACTACTAGAATAATATTTGTACAAAGTTTCCATAAAAATCGAAAGTTATCATCTCTATTTATTTAGTCAAACCGATTACAGCTGAATACCAGAATTGTATATTATAGTAATTTTGTTGCGGAGGTCCTAGGCAGTCACTCCTAGTAAAATACTGGTATTCAGCTGCATCTGGTCACACTGGAAGCCGACCCCAACATAGTTGGGAAAATGCTAGGTTTTGATGATGATGATGATGAGAAATCCCACCAAGCATAATGATGGCATGCTTTCTTATATTTAGCATCTAACCAGCCCCATAGCCTAACTGCCTCCGTGGTCGAGTGGTAAAAATGAGTCATAATGCCGTCTCAGCGGTTAGGCGTTTGCCTTGTGACCCGGTGGTTGTGGGTTCGATTTCCATTTGAAAAGTTATTTCCAGTTTGGTTAGGACATTGCAGGCCTGAATCACCTCATTGTCTGATAAAAGGATGATTCCGTGCTTCCGAAGGCACGTATAAGCCGGTGCTCCCGGCCGCCAAACGGCGGTCGTCAAACCATGTCAGATGCCTTTTTTTTTTTTTGGTGGGTGGAAAATCATCAAATGACCCCTCCCCGCTCTTGGGCAGAGCGAAGGGGAGTGTCAGACTTCAAAACCGAACCCGTGTTCCTTCTTTGCCCTTGCGCCGAGGCCACGTCATCTAGTTCTAAAATCCGTGGCCCCGGCGGGACGTCAGATGCCTTTGATTAGAAACTCTGACACTAGGGTGTCGTTAGACCTTACTGCCGACACGATAAGAAGAAGAAGCCCCATAGAAAACAAATAGCAATAAACAAACAAAACCGTGCATACTCTAATATAATATAATAAAAATATAAAAAAAACTTCGATCATATTGATCGAAGAAAAAAAAGAAGAGAAAAACATGCTGAACAACATAATATTCCAATTACATTCCGCGGCAAGTAAAAATATTCAGAGGTTCGCAGTGATTGTGGTGTTGTATACATTTGTGTGTGTTCACGCCCCTTTGTCTATGTGGGATGAATAGCATTATTGGCATATCGGAATGGGATTATTTGTTTTTGGGCTAGAACATTCTGTGATAGGATAAGTGATTCTGTTATAAAATAGACACTCTTTCTGTTTTAGAATAGTTGTTTTGAGGAAATTAAGAGTATATTATGTTCTTAGGTAAAAACAATGAATTAGTAGGACAATTGAAATGCCTACAATGGGACACTTAAGTAACTAAACTCTCGATTATAGTTTCATGAACATAAGTGAAGAGAAGTTATATAAACTGAAAAATATGACTATTTATGATACTATAACCATAGATTACCAGATACTACACTCCATGTATACTTACGCGCGCTAGCTACCTACCGGGCGCCGCCCGCCGCGCCGGTCTACCGATAGCCCATCCCATGGTGCAGTGGATGGATGTAGATTCAGCAAGAGAAAGGATAAAAACTTATCTTTGTTCGGTTTTCCTCGTGATATAGAAATATAAGTTTTAATTTGTTATGAAAAAATATTATACTTACCTACAATTATTTAATTAAATGATAAATACCTGTGTGTGTATACATATAGTCTGTCTGTTGACTTGAAAGTGTAGGCTATTATAGCGGTAGGCATTGAGCATTTTGTATGGAGTGTAGTATCTGGTAATCTGTGCTATAACTACCTACTTATGTACCTTGTTGGTCTAGTGGTTGTTAGCGCAACTGCTTAGCATGAGGTTTGATTCGATTTTTGGGTCAAATAAAGTGTCATTGTCAATTTGTCACCGGTTAATGTGGCGACACCTGGGGGAGGCCTATGTCAAGCAGTGTAGGTACGTCTTTTGGCTGAAATGATGATGATGAAAGTGTCATTTGATTTTTCAATCTGCAATTTGTCAGCTACTGAGTCTGGATTTGTGTCCAGTTGGCAATGGACTCCTCCCCACCACATGGCAAAATGTGATTGTACTATAAAGTAAACCTCAGCCACACCTCGGACACTCCATACAACGCCCGCAAAATAATTACCTATTACTACTACATAAACAAAAACGTTTGTGCACGACGTGCACGTGCAAATGTGTGCGTAAACTCTAGTAGGGTTGTCGTAGCCTAAAATATGGCGCGGAAAGTGCAACGGTCTGCGTCGCGAAAACCGAACGACGACTAATACGAGCGCGAGCCATTGCTCAAGAGTCGGCGACGACTACCTCGAAGTGCGGGGTGAGGTGCGGTATTTAATATGAGCGCGGGGAAGGGAGTGTCCCTTCTGTACGTAGTACTATTATGTTTTCTGTGCCTCAGCCTAACCATTTGTGAATTACAGGCATGATGTTATGTTTTGTGATCACCTATATTGTTCCCATTGTTGAAACAGTATTGCTATCAATGCGAGTGAGACAA
The DNA here is from genome assembly GCA_949775195.1 of Diarsia dahlii. Lineage (NCBI taxonomy): Eukaryota > Metazoa > Arthropoda > Insecta > Lepidoptera > Noctuidae > Diarsia > Diarsia dahlii. Next base: position 18,946,477 of record OX459211.1, read on the forward strand.
AAAAAAAATATATATGTAAAACCTCCATGTATTTGCCTATGATGACAATTGACAATGGAGATTTTGACGTTGTCATAGAAAATATATTTTTACGTTAGAGTTTAAAGAAATTAAATATTATTGTGAAGAAATGGAATGATCGACTTTAAATGTCGTTTCTTTGGTTACAGGTGTGTATAATTAATATTAATAATTAGTTTTAAAAGTAGATAATTATATACCTATTGTAACAATAAAAACTTTGGTTACAGAGCAACACATTTTTGTCATTTCTTCATGATTACGAAAATATAGTCTTATAAAACGACATTTTTTGTTTATAAAGAGCTTTACAAAGCATTAAAAATGGAGAAACTACGTTTCGAATTCACCATACTTCCGGGTAATGACGGAAAATCAAATGTCTGTTGTGTAATGTCAATAGCAACGACTGAAAATAATGTATACGCTATACCAGAAGAACTTCAATTTGTTACTCATCACCAAGAATTAATAAAAACAGCGGCTTTCGCAAAGGTAAAAAATAGCTTGAAAAAACGGCACCAGACGCGAAGAGTCTGGATAACTATGACAGGAGAACTTAAGAAAACCTACTTAGATGAGGATGATAATTTACAATTTGAAGATCAGTACTTAGAGGAAATAGGACAAGAACAAAGTGCGGCGGCACAAGAAAAAGAAACAGGTGTATTAGAAAAAATATTTGAAAAACTAGTTCAAAATACACAAGAGTCGAAACAACAAAACTTGAAACACATCGCAGAGAAATTTGTAATTGAAAAATTTACCAGCAAACATTCGAATGCAAACCAGTGGATTGACACTTTCGAAAACGAATGCATACGTTTTGATGTGACTGAAGACGAGAAAAAAATTGAAATACTAAGATTGTTCATGGATAAAAGTTGTACAGATTGGTACAGCTCCATGATTATAAAATTAACGATGGATTCAGAATGGAAGATTTGGAGAAATAAATTCTGTCAATCATTTGCAAACAAAGGTTGGAGCCAAATAAACTACGCCTTATTTTACAAATATAAGGAAGGATTATTGCTGGATTATGCCATAAAGAAGGAAAAATTGTTACTGGAAATGAGAAACACAATTGACACAGGTACCCTGATAGATCTTATTGCAGCTGGTTTGCCGGAACACGTACTCAACAGGATTGATAGAGAAACATTGACAGATACAGTGGATCTTTTTAATGAGGTAAGAAGGTTTGAACATTTAGTAAACAAAAGGAATAATTTTATCAACAGAAAATATGTCAACACAAGATCCAACAATAGATATGAGGTCCAACAAGAGAAATGCCCATGTAAAACTTGTGAAAAGTTAAATAAAGGAATTCGCTACCATCCTGAATCTCTATGTTGGTTTAAAACAAGAGAGAATGATACAATAAAAGAAAAAACCATCAAACATGTAAATAACTCTGTGATTGAAGCTGAGTTACATGAAACTGAACAAAAAAACTAATAGCGACACCATTAATAAATGTCAAACTACTTCTAAATGATGTATTAGAAATTTATGGCATTTATGATTCCGGTTCAAATGTTTCCCTGATTAATTCAAAGTTATTAAAACTAAAAGGCAAAGGAAACAGTTTGAATGAAGCAAGTTTAGTGACAATTAATGGTGTCAAAAAGACAAGTGGTTTAACAAATTTAAAAATAAAAATCTTTGAAATGGAAGAAAATGTCGAAGTATACATTATAGAGGAACAAAATTTCAAATATGATTTTTTGATAGGATTAGACATGATAAAGAAGTTCAAGTTAGTACAAAGTGAAGACTTGAAAATCACCCAGAAACAAAACTTGAGTACAGAAAGAGTTAAAGAAATCACTACAAATCTAAAAGAAAATACAGAGAAAAAAGAAATAAATAAACTAGAAGAGGTTTCTAAAAATATAAAAGCTAATGCAAAAGAAGAAAGATTTAAAAACAGTGAGAAAGAATACAGGATTAATTTTAACGAACACGTTAAAGAAGAAGATTTTGAAATGAAGATAAAACATTTAAATGAATATCAGATATCAAAAATAAATGAACTGATTAATAAATATAATACAGTCTTTGCAAAGAATAAATATGATATAGGAACTGTTCATAAGTATGAAGCCAGAATAGACTTGCTAGTGGACAAATATTGTAGTAAAAGGCCCTACAGATGTTCAATGGAAGATAAAAAAGAGATAGAAGAACAAATAGGAAAATTATTAGATACAAAACTTATAGAAGAATCTTACAGTCCATTTGCTGCGCCTATCACATTGGCATTTAAAAAAGAAGAAAATAAAAAATCGAGATTATGTATAGACTTTAGAGATTTAAATAAAATAGTAGTACCGGAAGCTCAACCATTTCCGTTGATAGAAGACTTAATGACTAAGACAAGGAATTGCAATTTATATTCAACTCTTGATATAAATTCTGCTTTTTGGTCTATCCCTTTACGAGTAGAAGACAGGAAAAAGACAGGATTTGTAACACAGGAAGGACATTTCCAATGGACTTGTCTACCGTTTGGACTAAAAACCGCACCAGCAATATTCCAGAGGATATTGAGTAATATACTTAGAAAATACAAACTTACAGACTTTGCTGTAAATTATATAGACGACATCCTCATATTCTCAAAATCATTTGATGAACATATTAATCACCTGACACAGCTGTTGGAAGCAATAAAAACAGAAGGATTCAGATTAAAATTTCAAAAATGCACATTTGCATCAGACTCAGTAAAATATCTTGGTCACATAATGGAAAATAATTCTATCAAACCAGTGAAAGATAACCTGATTTCAATAAGGAATTTCCCTATTCCGAAAACACAGAAGAATGTAAGACAATTTCTAGGAAAAATTAATTTTTATAACGAATACATACCAAGGAGTGCGATAGTATTAGATCCGCTACATAATTTACTCAGGAAAAATCAACCATTTATTTGGTCTGACCAATGTCAAAAAGCATTTGAGAAAATAAAGCAACTCCTTTGTTCTCAGCCAGTTCTAGAAATTTTTGATAAAGACTTGCCAATCAAAATTTACACGGATGCTTCTATAGAAGGTGTTGGAGCCATTTTGAAACAGACACAGCCCGATGGAAAAGAAAAACCAGTGGCATACTTTTCCAAAAAACTAAATGGAGCCCAAAAGAAGAAAAAAGCGATATATTTGGAGTGCTTAGCCATTAAAGAAGCAGTGCGATACTGGCAGTATTGGCTGATAGGTAAATCATTTACAGTTTATTCAGACCATAAGCCACTAGAAAATATGAATTTGAAATCTAGAACCGATGAAGAATTGGGTGATCTGAGTTACTACTTATCACAATATGATTTTAATATAAAATATGCTCCAGGGAAGGAAAATTTAGAAGCGGATTGCCTTAGTAGGAATCCAGTATTAGAATCAACTGAAAATACAGATGAACAGCTGAAAATTGTGAACTTTGTTAACCTGGAAGATATTTTAATAGATCAGAATAGAAATAACGAAATACAAAAGAATAAAGAAAAAAATTTAAATAAAGATAACATTTACTATAAAAAAGTTAGAAACCAAGAAAAAATAATTTTGACCGAAGAATTCAGTGTCAAATTTTTAAGAAATGTACATGAGAATCTTTGTCACATTGGAATAAAACAAATGCAGAAGACAATTAGTCCATTGTACATAGCAAGAAATTTAACAAAAAATATTGAAAAAGTATGTAGAGAGTGTGAGATTTGTATAAGAAATAAATCAAGAGGGCAGCACAAATATGGATTTATGTCTCATCTGGGTCCAGCCACGAAACCATTTGAAATTATTTCAATAGACACAATAGGAGGTTTTGGAGGATCGAGATCCACAAAAAAGTATTTGCACTTATTAGTGGATCATTTCACTAGATATGCATTTATTTTAACTTCAAAAACGCAGAGTGCAAATGATTTTATTAAACTAGTTACGAATGTATCAGAAACAGGAGACATTAATATGCTGCTTACCGATCAATATCCAGGCATAAATTCGAAAGAATTTAAGAAATTCATAAAGGACAAACAAATAAGCATGGTATTTACTGCAGTAAACGCACCATTCTCAAATGGTCTAAATGAGAGGTTAAATCAGACGTTAGTGAACAAAATAAGATGCAAAATTAATGAAAATGGAAATAAGAAAGCCTGGACAACAATAGCGCATGAATGTGTGAGTATATACAATCAAACTATTCATTCAGTTACTGGTTTCTCACCAAGTTATATTTTATATGGTACAGATGTCACAGTTTTACCCAAGGAATTGAAACGGGAAAAAACACATAATGACTGGATCAGAGATAGAACGACAGCACTTCAGAATACAATAAAGTCACATAACTACAACAAAACACAATTCGACAAAAACAGAAAATGCCATGAATTTAACGTCGGAGATATGGTGTATGTGGAAAATGGGAATAGACTTAATAGAAAAAAACTAGAAGAACTGAAAATTGGACCATTTCAAATCATAGAAAAGGTATCAAAATCAATATTTAGAATCGACACAGGACATAAGAAAACAGAGTCAAATCTTTTCCATATCACGAAACTTATTCCATTACCAATATTAGAAGAAGAAGGAAAAACAGAAGAGAGGGGAGATCCGTCGTAAGAGAAAATTTGCGGGAAATTTTCTTCCCCAAGGGGGGAGATGTAAAACCTCCATGTATTTGCCTATGATGACAATTGACAATGGAGATTTTGACGTTGTCATAGAAAATATATTTTTACGTTAGAGTTTAAAGAAATTAAATATTATTGTGAAGAAATGGAATGATCGACTTTAAATGTCGTTTCTTTGGTTACAGGTGTGTATAATTAATATTAATAATTAGTTTTAAAAGTAGATAATTATATACCTATTGTAACCAATGATATTATAAAGAAAGATACGCCATGTTCATACTGAATGACGTTCAGATATCGTTGCGTTGTCATTAAACGGCTGAACGCCAACGTCAGACTACGACAGCGATAGATAATACGGAACTTAATAAGATAGAAAGAGATAGCTAGTTTTTGTGTGTTGCGCTTGAAGTACACTAGAGTATCATAGAGTCGATTTACCACAGAAGAGACATTGAATTTTTATGACTGTTACCAATGTACAGCTACTAAGTACTGCGAATGATTATTAATATTTTTACAATTTAAATTATATTTTAGATAGGTACTATCGAATATTTGTATCAAATTTCAGACGCTTGAGTCCTTTTGGAGTAATATATTTATCTTCTTCTTTAAAATGTGCCGAACAAATTGTGCTACGTTTACTAGGCATCCAGTCAAGTTCACTTCTTTCCGCCATAACTATGCTAACCCATTTATTTTTTATCAAGTCATCACTTGGAAATCTGTAAAATAGTAAAACATTATGAGAAAATATGTTTTATCTAGGTACGTTACTACGTACATTCCAATTTTACTAATAAAATATATGACAGCCCGCTATTACTTATCTCATTCTATATAATTTTAATCATAATAATTGAAAGCGCAACGCTATATATTGTGCCTACCATTTCGCTTCTGTTTGATTAATCTATGACGCATGCTATTTGTCTCTGTCACGCAGCAGATTGTCATCCTATTCTCTATCCTTTTCGAACCATCATGTCAATATTACGAAATTTATTTGAAAATGAGAAATAAATCGTGAAAACAATACAAATATGATATATTTTTATTATACTTACGTATGGTATGAAACTCCAAAACTCTTATTTTTCTTGGAACCATAGTTTTTGCACTTTCTTATGACACAACATGGCATTTTTGTTACGCCGCGGACTCGACTTACTTCGCTCGCTGCTATAACCCGACTAAATGAAACTGCACCAATTAGCGTAGTTTGTCCTCAACAATTTGTGCGTGCTAATGCGATATCTACCTCTTTTTATTTATAATATCATTGATTGTAACAATAAAAACTTTGGTTACAGAGCAACACATTTTTGTCATTTCTTCATGATTACGAAAATATAGTCTTATATATATATAGCGGTACTACCTTTAAAATCCAATTTAACAATCATGGCAAAAAAAAACCTCTCAATGCACCACATTCGAACCAAAACACAAAATAAAATATTCCAATTACCTACATTCCCAGCGAAATGGGAAATTCAGGTCCGATGATTGTGGGTTCGATATTTTCCTATTATTTCGAACATTGGTCCGATACGAAATATTTTTGCGGTCTTACCCTCATATTTTATATCATGGAAATCGAAACCTTTGTCCAATTAATTCTGTTTTCAACTTAAATGTGAAATTAAAATCGGATTGGTCGCGGCTTGTGATATTATTTTTAATTATTTCTGTTTCACTGCCTACAAGTTTCGTAATTAAATTAATGGGAGCCTTTGTGATTTTATTGTTGTTCTTGATTGTTTTAGTTGTCGTGGTATTCGAAATACTTTAAAGCCGGTAGAAATTTTGAGAGGTACTTGTACCAATTACTGATTATTGATATTTGTTCGATTGAAGCTGGATCTTCCCTTTGCTAAGAATGCTCAGGTTTGTCTCTGACGCCTGACAAACATCCGGTGGTTTATTTCTCCGCTTGGTCATGTGTTCCCAGTCTTTAGTTAGTTATTCTAAGTAAGGCATCACTAATGACCCGTCGGGGCTGCGCGTTGTTCCCGTCAGGACCGCGGGTTGTTCGAAAGAGATACCGCGTCCTCGGCACAAAAGGCTAAGAAGGAACATGGGTGGATTTTAGTCAGTAGAAGTCTGACACTCCCTACTGCTCTGCCCAGAGCGGGAAGAGTCAGTTGACGATTTCACATCATCCAAAAAAAATAATGGCGTCACTAATGACCAAGCAGTTAGATACTATTAAGAACCATCAAAATCAATTTAAAAAAAAAACATATCAATCGAATTGAGAACCTCCTCCTTTTTGGAAAGTCGGTTAAAAACTGTTTTTTATCACCAGCATCGAGATACCCAAGAAACTCTAGCAGTCCTGGATCGGCTGGACCTGGACACAGAGAAGCCGACCGACGAGGAAGTGGCTCGCAAGTTCGGCTTCGAAGAGGACTACATGAAGGGGACGGTGTCGTGGTGGCAGCACCTGAAGCCGCAGATGTGGTCGCTGTTTGATGAACCTTACAGCTCCAATGCTGCGAAGGTAATGTTGAACTTATTGTCATTGTAAACAGAAAACAAAACAGAACAGAACAAAACAATCAATACAAAACAGTCTCTATCGCTTGAACATATTCATACTTTTTGATTTTAAAAGTACCTCATCCAGATGTTTCTTGCGAATTTAGTGATATCATGAGCTTCATGCAATCATCAAGCATCAACTCAAGGTGAATGATGTAACCAAGGGATTGTTCCAATAAAAGAGTTTTCACACATTTTCTCGATCATTCCATAGATTCTATAGAATGATCAAGAAACTGTATAAAAAGATCTCTATACTGTATAGAGATCTACGCTTCGGAATCAAACTACAGTATCTTCACAGTTACTAGGCATTGCAGTCGGGACTGTAGCTTTATTTTGTGTTTCGACAATTCAAAAGTGCCTGTAACTAGCCTTCTTGAAATACATTCTTTGATTTTGATTTCGATTCCATCGTCTTGGTCTTTAAATTTTTGAATCATTTTTTTTTGTCATATAATTTTGTAAATTATTAGTATCCGATCTTACCCATAAAGTCTGTGAAAATCTGGACGATTTACAATAATCCAAAAGATTAATATTCGATTTCTAAAAGCTTGTCAAATATAAACGAAGATAGGTACTGAGAATGCTTCAGTTTCTAAAATAGCAAAAGCGTAGTACTCACTTCAAATTCTAATAATTTAAATTCGTTAAGTCTTCGTTTTCTAAACAATAATCTAAAATTTCTTAAATCTCATTAAATTCAAAACATCTGGCCAACGGTTCTAAATTAAAATGCCACTTAGAATTCTTCAAAGCTCAAAATGTAATCTTTCTACTTTATGAAGTGTAAAATATTGTGCAGCAACCTCAACCGGCCCGGTTTCATTCAAATTTATGCTAATCTAAATATTTCAATATAGACCTTTCTGAGCTGTGGCTTGAAACCCACAGCTCCCACGTTGAGGTTATTTTTTGAATTTTGAACTAGAATTTTTCAGTAAAAACATTGTCAGAAGCGGTGTTATTCCAAATGGTTTTAAAATCAACATTCATTCGTGTTGAGGAATTGATGCGAACCGAATATGTGAACAGAATAAATCGCCATCAAATTGAAAAGATTTAAAAACCATTTGAGGAAAGAACTTTCAATCAGTATTTCGATATTTGGAATGGTTGCTGAAAACATGTTACCACATAATAATTCTTGATTACGTTCTGACATTGACACAAAAGTCAGCTTTAAATTACGTAGAAAAGAAGTCAGAAAAGTTCCTGAATTCTCGCTACCTTTCCCCAACTCTAAAGACACTTGTTTTCAGACAATCATGAAGTCGGTAATGTACAGTCATTAACATACCTCGTTACCGTGCGCCCGTTGTACAAGCTTTTCACTGTACTTAGTGTTTTTCCTCAAACAACCTTTTAACATTTGCAAAAAAACTCCGCTCTGTATAAATACTATCATTTGGCCCGTTAACCGTTCGTGTTTCAGTAAATAAAAGCACCCTTAATTCCAGCAATAAAAGCCCTGTATTTACTTTAATTATTTTTTACATGAGAATGTAAACGTGGTATTTTTTATGTCTCGCTGAAGGGCAAACGGGCTGTTGTGAAGGCTGTTTTAATCTCTACGAAAGTAATGTTAATCTGGCTTTAAATGACTACGAGAATTTTAATGACTAGTTTAATGAATTGTTTAATATTAGAATCGCGTGATAATATTCTTTAGTTTTTTATTTAGCTGTTATGTTCGGAAAGGGTTTTGAAAAATGTCTTAAGGAACGTTTTGAGTATGAATGTGAACTTGGACTGTGTAAAGGATGATATGGCAATAAAGGTCTCCCATGAGATGACACGTAACAGAAAAGTGTGGAATCGGAATGAAGTTCGAAAATTGTTATAAGATACGTAACTTTTCTAATTGAACTTTTTATTTCCAGATCATCGGCGTCATATCAGTGTTCTTCATATGCGTTTCAATAATATCGTTCTGTCTAAAAACTCACCCGGACATGAGAGTGCCAGTGATTAGAAACTATACAGTGACGACAGCCAACCATTCGCCAGGTTGGGCGTTGGACAAAGTGCAAACAAACGCCCATGTGGCCTTCTTTTACATAGAATGTGTGTGTAATGCGTGGTTCACGTTAGAGATCCTCGTTCGTTTCATCTCGTCACCAAACAAGTGTGAATTCATCAAATCATCCGTCAACATCATCGACTACATCGCAACGATGAGCTTCTACATCGACCTGATCCTGCAGAAGTACGCATCGCACGTGGAAAACGCAGATATCTTGGAGTTCTTCTCCATCATCAGGATCATGAGGCTGTTCAAACTCACGAGACACTCTTCGGGTCTCAAGATTTTGATTCAGACCTTCAGAGCATCAGCGAAGGAGCTGACGTTGCTGGTGTTCTTCCTCGTCCTGGGTATTGTGATTTTCGCGAGTCTGGTGTACTACGCGGAGAGGATACAGACGAATCCTCACAATGACTTCAACAGCATACCCTTGGGCCTGTGGTGGGCTCTCGTAACCATGACGACTGTTGGATACGGTGACATGGCGCCCAAGACCTATGTTGGCATGTTTGTCGGTGCGCTGTGCGCGTTGGCAGGTGTAAGTATTTTCAAAATTATCATTCTTCTGTCATTTGAACTCAATCAAAATCTTTTGCTCGCTCTCGCTCAATCTGAAAAAATTGCTAATCAAAGCCTGTTTTACCCTTCTACATCATTTAACCTCAAAATAATAATTCGTACCTATTGTTTTATTTGCTCTTAATTGAATGGCAGAATTAGTCGTTAATCCTTGAATACATTCAGTCGTAAACAAGATGCTTATCTCGACCCAACAGGTGCTAACGATAGCTCTTCCGGTGCCGGTCATAGTATCCAATTTCGCCATGTACTACTCGCATACTCAAGCGAGAGCCAAGCTTCCCAAGAAGCGGCGAAGAGTCGTCAATGTGGAGCCCACCAGGCCACCAATGCGTGAGTATTAAAATAACAGTTAAAAATTATTATAACATTTTACAGATTATAAAACCGTACACAGACTTTAATATTACACACTGAGTTTGAGAATGACATTATAAAAGCTACACGAAAATAAAAGAGGAAGTCGTCGATCTACGAAGTGTAGCTTTTTGTGCATTCTTAATATTATGCAGTTCAGTATCTTGATTTGCATAGATTTCAAACTTTCTGTACATCAAATCAAAGTCTTTAGTTAAATATCATAATTTTATCGTCTTTTAAACGGATACCTTGATAACCCAGGTGCTCCCGTGGCTGGTGCTCCTAACCCTCTAGCAATAGGCATGGGTGGTGGTCCTCAGGTAGTAAACCGAAGAATGAATGCCATCAAAACCAACCACCCTAAGGACATGATAGGGCCTAACATGGGTAAGTGGTATGATAAGCCATCAAGTTTATTATTGTCACAATTCTTTGAAGCTGTGGATAAAGTTATAACACAAGGAATTGAAGATTTACTTAATTAAAATAATGATGTTGCAAAAACAAATTAATGCATGAGGATAAAATTGAAATGTAATACTGACCGCGGTTTTTGAAAGGTTTTGGCAAACTAATGTGTTGTCAAATCTCATGTCGAGCGTGGATAACAGTGACGACATGGAATTTGACAGCGTGTTAGTAGATGTTTTTGATGGTAATTGTTATACCTTTCAGAGATTAGGTTTAATTTTAATAACTTGCATCCAAAATATTACACAAGCTCTTATTTTATAAAACTTATGCATAGCTTCACAATCTCGTTGTAAAACACTTAAAACTGTGGAATATACTACGTCCATAGCAAAACAATAAAATTGTAAAATATTCTTCAAAATTTCTCTTTGAAGGCAGATTTTACTATCAAATTTTGCCTTCGTAATCCACTTGTAGTTTTAAGCACTATAAATGTTTGAATTCACGAAGTAGTAACAAAATTTTTATGGACTTAAGAACTAATTGGCGTTTTCACAAAAATAGATAAACTTAACACATTCACTTGTGATGAACATGAAAGATATACACCAAACAATTGGTAATAAACATACTAACTTGACTAATGGAGCATAATCGTGCGTTTGATTTAGATGTGGCTAGAAGAATATTATCAATGACTTGCAACATAATATTTGAAATATAATAGATCTGAAAACTTTAAATTAACTCGAATTTCAAATCATAAAACATTTGCATCAACATGAAATTCTCTCAGAATTAATTTTCGACAACAAGCCCTCAATCTACAAATTACTCAACAAAGCAAACTTTGTAAATAAATGAAGAGGCTTTCTCAGACGTCACAAAGTCATTGATAATGTTCTTCGTAATATAAATACTAATAAACTAGTCACGTGACTAACAGTAGCTTATGCAATGTAATCCTCCACAGATGGTGATCGTAGCGAGCTAGAGGCTATGATCCAAACGACACCAAACAACTGCAAAAGAAAAAATTTAAACATGCTTTAGAAAGCATCACACAACGCCGTTGGAACCGAATGGGCTTTCTATATCGCCTGCACACTCGGATTTAGCTTACAGGAATGCTAATATATCTTTAGTCACTAATCAAATCATTACCATTGTCATAATCATGTTTGCACAAGGCAGTATCTTCAAGCAGCACTGGATCCACCGTCTAGGTCCCTTTGCTTCGGGGGGACGAAGGTTCGGGACTTTGTATATCTGTGTTTGTACCCCGAACTTTTTGCTTTGCTTCCAAACTTGATGTTGTTGTAGATTGTTTATTATTTTGTAATAATTTTACAAAATTTAGTTTTATTTTTGTTTTTGCATTATTTGTGAATGCTTCTTTGGTCGATTATTATGAATTGAACAACGTGATCGTGCTCTTATGTTTTAGATAGTGATGATTCAGTGTTTTTCCAGGCAACAACCACACACCTCCACCACCACTTAATAGCCAAAACAATACAACAACAGAAGTTTCAAACTCACAGCCCGTCATATCGGTACACTTTTAGTGATATCTTGTCACTAATATTACACTAACACAGTGTCGTGATTGTGCTTTTTAAATTGTTCGTCTAATGTTCGTCTTAGCACTAGTTTATTGTCTTGTGAGAGTCTGTCAATGTAAAATTGTGTTCCTATATTATTTTCTTTCAATGTCTCGTTGTTAACATAGCATTTTTTAAATCTGTAATACAAAAAAATCGCATAATTTTCCCAAATAAAGTGAGCATGCATCTGCATGATTGTTCGGATAACCTTCTTAACCATTTGTGTATCTATCGCCACAGTTAAAAAATATTGATTTACAATTCTATTTCCTACAGTTGCAACTTTGATGCCGGGAATGGACCTATCGGTCACGACTCGTCTGTCGCCTAGCCCTCAAGGTATGAGTCCTGCGCTCGCGATCGCAATACCAATGATGAAGTCCGTAAATATAGTACCGGCGCAGTGTTTCGACAACATGGCGTACCATAGCGAGAAATCTGAAGAAAAAGAGGTTGATAACAACAAAGAAAGCAGTAAATCATGCAGCCGACAAGAATCTGTGGATAGCGACAATACTGTCAGAGTGATGAATTTCAAAAATGACATATTCATGGATAAGGTGAATGAAGAGAAAACAGATGCTCGTACTCCACTGTTGAGGGATCACAAGATCGAGTCATTGGATGAAACGAAGTTAAGGGACAATAAGACGGAGAAAAGGAAATCGTCTGCTTCAACATAGCATTAATAAAAATATATTGACCAATAGCACTAAGAGAGTTTTTAAAATTTTGCTTGCTGTGAGGAAAAGAAGTGAAAAGAAGATCATTCTTTTGGCAAAGAGTGAAGAAAGAGGCATGGTAATAAAACTTAAGGAGGAAAGATTTTGTCAGTTTCATCAGTAGTGCCAGGAGTGAAAGAGAGAAGCTAGAAATATCATGGATAGAAATAGCAAGCATCGGTGAAAAGAATAAGATATTACCAAAGTATTCGAATTGGAATATACGATTTATAGCAAGAAATATCTGTCGATGTCAGTTATAATAGTTGCATAAAAGCCATTTTGAGAGCAGTTACGATTCTATATAAAATTGATATGAATAATCATCATTGATATAGTCTTTTACTACTCGTAAGTGCATTCAGGGGCGTGATAGACGTAAGATAGCTAAGTGTTTACAGCACTTATTAACATTTTATAACACATACGTATATTAGAATAGCTGCCTGTCACAATCTAGTAAAAAATAAATGTAAGCCAATGACCAGTATAGATAGGCCGATTTTATCTCTCTCCTGCATAACCATAGTCCTGACCTCAAATGTCTAGATATACTGGTCGCGTAGTCATCGTTAATGACCAGGAAATTCGTAATCATAGTGAAGTATGTTTACTGTCCATTAGTGAGGGAGATGGAGCTGGTTTAGGGCTATAAATGCAAATATTAAACTTGATTTTCTCAACAAGCAAAGTTTCTGACTAGTTTGGGTAAACAGGAGCATGCAACAACAGCGGTTTAGAATACCTTACACTGTTTACTCTAAATTCGCTCCCATCCTTGTAATATTACGCAACGAACTATCTTTGGCCCCATTGTAATCAATATTTTGTTTTAGACCTATTTGGGCTTCATCTCTTTCAAATAAGCTAACGATAATTTTACTGTAAATACTGGTAGCGTTAATAATTTTGTATCTTTAACAGTTAAAATAATCACTAGACAACACATATCATTGGCACTTTCTTTCATTCTTGGTGTTATATACCTGTTTTACATGTATATAGATAAATATAAATAGCATAAAGTATACATAATAAGCGTAGATAGTGTTAAATAAATTATTTAATTAAACAAAATACAGTAAATTGGCTGAAAATTTCGTTGGCGTTTTGAAAATACAAATGAAAACTAAGTCTTATTCTCAAGAATCAATTTGAGAGCTTGAGAGTGTTATCATAGATTACAGCGTTTTCACAAAGTTAACCCTTTCATTGCGACTTGATAAAGATTAATGGTTATTAACTCATAGCCACACCGAAATGAATGAAGACAAGACGTGATATGCGACCTCATTTCTTGGCCTGAAAGTACGTTAGCCAAAAGAATTCTGTGAAGACATCCCACAGGCCTTGCCAGTTTTTTGTTATTGAGTCTTAAGATAATATGTGAATTCCTATGAGTACTTGTGGAATGCGAAGAACTGTATGAAAAAAGCTATGAAAGGGTGGGTACCGACGCTCCAAAACGAGTAGAAAAATGTTAAGTGGGCTTTTTTTTTATAATTATGTTGCTTAGCAACGTACGAATGTTTCTTTTGATTAAATAAAATGAAAATCATGTCTAAATTGGGGGACCCATAATGTTTTTTATAATATTATATAAATATGAATATTCTGTGGGTTTTATATGTCTTGAATGCCAGGAAACGTTGCGTAAGATACAAGCAGTTTGTGTTGAGCCTAATTAATTATCAAAATTTATAGTTTAAAACTAGGGTGTCGAGTGAAATTATGATCGTGGTGTCGGAAACTTTGCAAGATTACGATAATTAATTACTTAAGGAACCTTACAAGTTGTATTATGTATAACTGGAAGATTACTAAGGTATTCAACTTTGGAACTAACAAGTTAAACTAAGTATATCATCAAGGGCACAGGTCGACTTATTTCAAATATGACACTTATCCTCCAACTTAAGTCCGACTTAAACAACAAATTAATGTTCCATTTAAATATATTTCATAAAGCAGGGTTTTAAATCTTTATAACATTTTGTTATAACGCAATTCTGAATATTAGACTGGTATTTAGTGATAACCTAAGACTATATCAATAGAAACTGCTTGTATAAATGATGTGCATTCCTGGTGTTAAATTGGTACCATATCGAAATTATCAATTAATTAATTTCTTAATTTATTACTAAACAAACTTGTAACGCATAAAAATCTATTTTACGCATCAAATGCAATAAATTTTAATGTTACGTAGATAGCACGAGTTTTGTTACAAAATGTATTTTGTATATAATTTAAGATGTAAAATTTAGCTACTAAATTGTACTTTTATTTATTATCTAGCTACGTTTTGTTACTAACCAAGTAACCAACTGCTTTATTCAGAATTACGGCTGAATTATTACTAAGGTCTGGGTTTATGTTACGAAAATCTTTTTGAAACGGCCCTAAAACACGTCTGAGAAAATTTCGTCTCGATAAAAGAAAATATATGGTATCAGTTTAAAAAGGATAGAGGTGGAGTATAACACCAATCATATGAATTTGTTTTCTAGAATCTAGGCCATGGCCTTAGTAACATTTGGATGTAGAAGTCTGAAGGTAAGCCTATAAGAATGTAAAAATAGTTTTGAAAGCGGATTGAGATCGTGAAAAATATGTAGGCCTAATTACAATAATGTGGAATATAACAGCATTGTAACTACGAAAACAATAAAATGACAGAGTCAAAGTAAAATAATTAAGAAGAAATAAATTTTTGATCTCAAGTAACAACATTTATTCGAGCATAACAATGTAACTTAATCCCCAAACAAACCCAACTTTAACAAATCTAAACAAAACTAGCCAACAATGGGTTAAAACAAAAGACGGCCGGCCATATTATTATCATAGTGTGCGAAACAAGGCTTTAAACGTATCCACAGTGTGGATACTGCACACGTACAATAGCAAAGGCTGTGTCAGCGACCGACACCGACAACCCTATTTGGAAATAATTTATTACCTCACCCCGACCTAACAAGCCTACACCCCAAAACAAATAGTATACAGAAGGCTTGCTACCATACAATGAGCAAAAACAGAAAAAAAACGCAAAGACACAAATGTATAGTGAACTCGATCGAATGCCAGTCACGAGTACGCTTGCACTGGCTGCAGGAGAAGCGTGTCTATGTGTGCGTGAGTTTTCATGCGATGTACTGAACTATACTACTGCAACTTATTTTATCTTTTGCCTCCTTTGGGGTATTCATCATCTGTGTTATTAAAATTCATATAAATTGGCTAGCGGGCCTTTAGCGGTGAGGGTCTGCCTGACACGACGTGACAAGGTTTTATGAAATCATGTTACTGGAAATTAATGTTACTAACGAGTATGTTAATTAACGTTCTTGGTTTTGGTCAAAATTTGATATCTATTAGAGGTCAACACTTCGCCTGGTCTAATTCATCTTTCGAGTCACCTGTATTGTCCCGCTACTGGGAAAGGCACCCGTCTCCCTTCACACTTTTATCTGATATTTTCTCTGTGAATAAACCAAATTAGTATACGAAGGGTAATCGACCCCAGCGGTAGCGAACATAAGATTGAATGAAAGCAATTCTTTATGTAGAATGTGTAATGTGTTTTATCAGACTAACTGACTTTTATTTATTACTGCAACGTCTAATCTAACCTACTTAGCCTTCATTACCAGTGTGGCGATATATTTATTTCTTCTACTTTAAATTCTGCTTCCTTTAAGAAAGGTCCAACAGGCGTGATAAACAATACTGTTTCAGCTTTCAAGACTCATAAATCTTGTGACTTGTCTTTCCGTTTCAGAAATAGTTTCCATTTCCAAGCTGTCTTGAAAACTATAATTTGTCTCATGACACGCAAGCCTGACATCACGTGGCCTAATAAAATAAACTGTCCTGAAAAAGTTGAATTAAAGCAAAAAAGTTTGGCAATCATGTTGATAGGTTCACAATGATGATGATGATGATGACGATGACGTTGATGTTTACTGGATTTAATTTTGTTTGTAATTGTATTTCGGCGACAAATAAATATTTTTTCTTTCTTTCTTTTCTTTCAATACCTGGTGTTAGCAAGTTGCGGTATATAAGTCGTATTGTAATTAAAACTAATATAATTAAGTTTGTAAAGTTCGCTAATTGGTTCGCTGCAAGTTTTAATTAAAATAGGTTAACTTGTTTCTCATTTACAGCTAAAGTTAAAATAAAGCGTCAACTCTTTACGGTACACGATTCTGAAATTGGTTAGGGTTCTGTGTAGTTGTTATCTAGTACTTTCGGCACTGCTACTTGTAACCACTCTATTTTATCACCTCATAACATGAATGGAGCATTAGGCAATAATTCTCCATTTGAAAGTCAAACTGTATTTACAAGCGTTGCGCCACGATCGATAACTCCATAAGAGAGAAAAATGAGCCATTACGCATTGTTTATTGCAGACCCCCAAGCTTTCACGATCTCCGTCCAATCTCGAAACATTCACCATCATTGCGAACACCTACGTGTACAGTGCTGCTTCGGTCTTTTGGCGTTTAAAGGAGGGCGCTGTTGGTTAACATTCCTGAATTTGTATTAAAGAAAGCGGGGTTAGTTCCGATTTTGGCGACGCGCCAAAAGATCTATGCATCACTCTAGCCTTATTATTCCTTTCTACTTTATGCTAAATATATATGTAAATAAATTTTTAAAGCGGATTTAGAGGACCACGGACAAAAAAAAAGTTTTGTACTTAATTCTTTAAGCCTACTCGACGTTGCGATCGCGTGTTTTTTTTTATTTTGAGACTTGTTAAAAATAAGTTTGAGTTTTGCACTTAAAAACTAAGTAAATTGTGAGATGGAAATTAGAATTTTAATACATTATTATTTGCTGTCATGATTTAAATGAAAATTATATCGATAAAAATAGCCCGCAAAATGTTATATGAATGTGTTATTTTTTGTGATATTTGTAAAAAAATAATCGATTTTGAAAATTGTATAAAAATACTGATTGTTATTTTTGTTATCTCTGAAAGGAGAAAAGTATTCAGTCCAAAAAATTGTTTTGCCACAATATTGTACTAATTAAAATATTCCAACGTCTCTGTTCTCGGTACTGAATGTAATATCCGCAATACAGAGCATGAAAGCTTATTTGAAGGTGTTACAAATAACCTAACCAAAGTAAATCAATAACCAAATATAAGCACATAATCCTTCAGCTGTTTTATTGTTTCCATTTTGTAAAATACTGATGGTATACCAATAACGTTTTCCAAATGAAACACAGTGTTCTCCTCCGTGTCATCAAGTATGAAATTTTGAATGTAACTCGAAGTCTCCTCGACACAGTGAAACACTGTGCCTTATTTGGAATACTCACGAGCAATGACGTAGGTATAAGGCTTTCACAGTGAGTAAACAGGGCTTTGATGTTATTATATAGCGTTCTATATATACATATACAATTTTGAACAATACAAAAACAAATTGTTCATTAAACATGTGAAATTAATTACTTGTTTTATTTTTCTATCATCCTTACATAACTCTTCATTGGGTAGCTGAATGAAGGACCACAGTGACCTTTAATAAGGCTACAATTTAAATGCTCACCAAAAAAGATTTTTAGACCCTAGACTAAAGTACAGTAAAGTACCAAATAAAATATTTTAAGTTCAAATAAAATAAACCCACCCTATACCGAGGTGCCTAGAACAACGTTTTAAGTTCCAAAATAATTAGACACTCATCAGAATAATTGTACGTGTTGTATTTATATTCTTTTTGCCTACCAAAATGGATAAATGCTCACCAAATCAATTAACCAAAATTATAATACGATCGTCTCGCGACAGTATCCTTTATGGGCGGCATGGGCACCGGGCCGTAGGCCGACGAAGAAGGCCGGCGGAGGCCCGGCACTTCGGGGACAGAAGATATTAGTGTTATTTAATATGCGAGCGAAGCGAGCTCGCGTCATGGAGATAAATTGAAAGTAGTGAAATACAATTTTAGTGACATCTATTTAGTGATAGTATAAAATATTTGGTCTGCAGTTAACTTTAAAGGCGTTTATCTTTAATTGAAATCCATGCTGTGGATAAATCTTTATGGTATAGAATAAAAAGGAAAATAGGTTCATTCCTACAATACTTTAGGAAACACAATTTGGTAAGCATTAATCCATTTTGGCCGGCATTTCGATATTTTTTGGTAGTAAAATAGGTTCTTTTCTGGTAGGCGTTTAAACACAAGCCCTTTAATAATAGACCTCTGCAGATAATCTCACGAGACGACGGAAAAAAACTGATTTTAAACATAACACCAACCCTGTAATCCTCGAAGGGTTATGCAGAGGTGTATCAAATAGTTCACCCATATTTCGCCAGCTATGTCCCATGTAATAGGGGGCGAATCTATTGCCATTAACTGGGCACAATAGGGGATCGGACAGTCTCGAAAAAATATGATTCTGTTTAGTCCGTCAGTTAGATTATCGAAAAATATTGGATACGTGTTTTTTGTTTTATCAAATCAATAAAAATTGACGAAGCTATAGCGCGTCAAAGATCATGGAGTGGGGCTTGAAACGTCACTCGAAGGTACAAAATGTACTATCATTACGACGTCACACGAGTTTTCAAAGCACTGTATCGTCTTCATTTTTTGTTTACGTGAAAAAATAAAAAATATGTGGTCAATATTTTTTAAATCGACTACCGGTACATCGAGGTGTTGAAGTGTTTGTACAAAAACGCCACCATGTCAGTCCAACTTCAGGACCAGACCTCGGAACCTATCCTTCTGCAGCGCGGTGTGAGACAGGGAGACGTCATATCTCCGAAACTGTTTACCGCTGCATTGGAGGATATCTTCAAGGTTCTGGATTGGAGAGGACTTGGCATCAACGTCAACGGCGAGTACATCACTCACCTTCGGTTTGCCGACGATATAGTGGTCATGGCTGAGACCATGGAAGACCTCAGTGCAATGCTCGATGACCTCAGTAGAGCTTCCGAAAGAGTGGGTCTTAAAATGAACATGGACAAAACCAAGGTTATGTTGAATGTTCATGTAACACCCACTCCTATCAAGATCGGAGACTCTACGCTCGAAGTTGTGGACGATTATGTCTACCTGGGACAAACGGTCCAGTTGGGTAGATCTAACTTCGAGAAAGAGGTCAATCGTCGAATCCGACTCGGCTGGACAGCGTTCGGGAAGTTGCGCGCTATCTTCTCGTCCAACTTACCCCAGTGTCTCAAGACGAAAGTCTATGACCAGTGTGTGTTGCCAGTGATTACATACGGGACCGAAACGTGGTCGCTCACAATGGGCCTCATCAGAAAGCTCAAAGTCACCCAAAGGGCAATGGAGAGGGCTATGCTCGGAGTTTCCTTGCGTGATCGAATCAGAAATGAGGACATCCGCATGAGAACCAAGGTTACCGACGTAGCCCGAAGAATCGCCAGACTTAAGTGGCAATGGGCAGGGCACATTGCTCGCAGAACGGATGGCCGATGGGGCCGAAAAGTTCTGGAATGGCGACCGCGAACCGGAAGACGTTGCGTTGGAAGGCCTCCCACTAGGTGCACCGATGACCTGGTCAAGGTTGCAGGAACCCGCTGGATGAGAGACGCACGGGACCGGTCAATGTGGCGACGCCTGGGGGAGGCCTATGTCCAGCAGTGGACGTCTTTTGGCTGAAATGATGAATGATGATGAATATTTTTTGGAAATCTATCTGTCGGACTAATTAGTTTTTTTTTTGTACGATCCCCTATTCTAGACTCCGTGGCTGTTACTGAGAAATTCCTATAATTCCTGATGGAGGAACCCAATAACACACTTTTCCCGTTCTGGGAGTCGAACCCAGGATCTAATGTTCAGCAGTTGCGCTTGTGACCACTAGACTAACGAGGTAGGTATAATAAATGTTGGAAATCAAGGTAATGTAAAATCCTGATATTGCTTATGGTTATCCTGAAAGGTAAACTTGGTATAATTAAGGAAAAAGGTCAAACAAATGAGGAAATAACTGCACGCCTGGTCTTTATCAAAAGCTGTTCCAAACCCACAGCCCACTTCGCATATCCTTAAAAATTATTAAGAATTAATTCAATTGTACCTGTATGGGCCAGGGCCGCTATAAACAAAGTTAATTCTGCCATAAAGCGCCCATTAAACCGAATGTTCGGCTAGATAGGAGTGACCCTAATAGTTTATATTGTTAGGAGGCGATACAATTTGAATATTTCATAAGGACCCGATATGGAGTGTAATGAAATGGCCCAGTTCTGGACTGGAGTAAACATCGAGGGAAGGTTTTCTGCGGTAAGTCATTATCAGCTTAGCCTATTCTCCCGTCGGGGCTGCGTGTTGTTCGCAAGAGATACCGCGGCCTCGACATAAAGGGATAAGAAGGAACATGGGTGGTTTTTAGTCAGTAGAAGTCTGACACTCCCTACCACTCTGCCCAGAGCGGGAGGAGTAATTTGATGATTTCGCACCCACCATAATAAAAAAAAGGTTAGCCTTTTCCCAACTTTGATGGGTCGGTCTCCAGTCTAACCGTATGCAGCAGAATACAAGTATTTTAAATAGAACAACCAAGTTACTGGGTACTGGGACTGATTGTCACACTTTCAGGCCACTGACTACCTGTAACGACTGTTAAAGATTTACAAACGACAGCCGGGACCAATGGTGTAACGTTCTTTCCGAAACACAAAGAAAACACATACACACATACAATCTATTCTTATGGATCAGAAGGGTATTTAATTTTTTTTAAAGAAACGACAAAGTAACCTCGAACTATTCATTTTTAAGTAGCACACCACAAAACTAACACAGTTATGAAAACATTAAGGAACCGTCATAACTATAACCACAGGTCGACGTCTGTAGCAGTCGAGCGCCCGAGCAAAAGTGAGTGCGCTCTGAGCGTGCGCCGGTTGATATATGCTCTGTCGCCCGTTCCATTCACTGCGTCGTCACGAACATGCGATAATTCTACCCTTCGTTGAACGAAGCCTTCGGCTGAGGAATTCTCTAACAATATATTATAACCTCACGTCCTTTTCCCATGGGGGTAAGCAGAAACCACAGAACGCCTGCTACGATCCTTACATACTCCTTTTGCCTCGTCCACATTCATACATCTGGTCATACACGCACGCCAGTTGCGAGTACGCCGCACCTGTCCTTTTTAGGGTTCCGTAGTCAACTAGGAACCCTTATAGTTTCGCCATGTCTGTCTGTCCGTCCGGCCGTCCGTCCTCGCTTAATCTCTGTGACCGTTAGCACTAGAAAGCTGAAATTTGATACCAATATGTGTATCAATCACGCCAACAAAGTGGTAAAATAAAAATTGGAAAAAAATGTTTTATTAGGGTAGCCCCCCTATATGTAAAGTGGGAAGTGATTTTTTTAATCACACCTTACGTACCTAATGGGTAAGAGCGCGTCATAATAATGTATTGTACCTAGTGTTTGGTTGGTTATAGCCCATCCCTCTCCTAGAGAGGAGGCCCGAGTCCCTGCAGTGGGAACATTATAGGCTGATGATGATGAGTGTTGGTATGATTATTAATCATCATCATCATTTCAGCCGGAAGACGTCCACTGCTGGACATCAGCTTCCCCTAAGTCTCGCCACATTGACCGGTCCCGTGTGTCTAGCATTCAGCGGATCCCTGCTACTTTCACCAGATCATAGGTCCGCGGGTGATTAATAATAATGATGGAGCAGAAATGGAGCAGAAATAAGATCATAATATCACGCCAGCAATCCCCGAAGGGTTTTTCAAATGTGTAACTAATAGTACACACACATTCTGCCAATTATTTTTTAAGTTCCATAATATAGGGGCCAAGCCCATCGCCATAAACCCAAAATAAATCCAGAATACTTGACTGGTACTGAGAAATTTCTAATTATCATAGGTAGGTACCTAATAAATTATATTGGCAGAATGTGTTCTGAACGAGATAATCTCTAAAACAATTTAAAGTTATAATATAAGAATAGAATAGAACAGAATACGTATTTATTCGCTAATGGACAGCAGCAACACAAAAGAGCGACACAAGAGAGAGACATAAGTGTGATTATGATATGATATGATATACCAATACCATGTTATATATTTGGCAACTAACAGAAAAGTTTGGAAGAAGAAAGTGAATTGATCTTAGTGATAGAGTGATTTTTATTACGATAGTGATTATTTACATTGCGAAATATAAATAGACTGTAGACCGTGAGCTTAGATAACATAAATCATAGATTAATATCCTCTTAACTAATCGAGAAGCCATAACATTAATTCTCAATATGATAGCCATCGAACTTAGAATCCTAATCCATAAGATAGAACAGATGACTTAGAAAATCTTCAATCTAGATTCAGCTCAGAATATAGGTAGTTATCGAGGTGTGAACCGTCTTGCGAACTGTCGGTTATCGTCCCGTGCCCGGGTGACGGTGGCGACATCTGCCGGTAATAACCTCGGTTATACGAGCTACCCCTTGCTCTAGGGTTGAGAGCAACTTTTCTCTTAATTTTAAATTGAAATCAAGGACCACTCAATTTACGGACTCTAAACATGTTTTCTAAAGAAACCACATGCATACGAAGCCTTCAGTCAACCCAAAAGTTACCTTTAAGTAACGAAAATGACGGTGGTTAGGCAGACTAGTCAGAGATCACTGTAATTTGGATGACACGATTTAAATTTGATTAATTGAGCGACAGAATACCTACATACCACAGTAAATAAGTGCACAGTGACAGTCGTAAACGGTAGTCAGTGGCCTGAAAGTTTGACAACTAGTCTCACCAAGGGGCATCGCATTATCCAATACTAATTGGTTTGTGGAGTTCAGATAGGCAGTCGCTCCATGTAAAATACTGGCATTCAGCTGCATTTGGTTTGACTGGGAGCCGACCCCAACATATATAGTTGGGAAAAGGCTAGGCAGATGCTGGTTTTATTATTATATCACGCACAATCACAGTAATAAGATATGAAACATCTTCCATCTCTTCCCAAAATATTACCTTCTGAAAGTTTATTTTCCTTCAAAGAAATCCGGACCACAGTCAGCCCTATTTGGGGCAACAGTCGCTAGTTAAACTGTCTTCAAATGAACTGCTCAAGTGGCTGTAAAATATAAGTAATATGTACGCCATTTTGTGCATAACTAATGATTAGTTACCAAATAATAACCCTAAGACAACGGCAGGGTGTTATAATGTTATAGAATGTTTTTTTACTAACTCTAAGCGTCATCATAACGTTCTGATATTGTTAGCCTACGTTATTTGACTGCTGAGCAAACGTGTCTTCCCTCATGACTTCTAGTTCTTCCGATCATCAAGCGTATCTTCGTTTTAATCTACTCTTATAGCCATGAGCATGATGATCAGATCAGAAATCATCAAATGACTCCTCCCACTCTGTGTAGAGTGGCAGGGAGTGTCAGACTTCTGCCGACTAAAAACCACCCATTTTCCTTCTTAGCCCTTTGTGTCGAGGCCCCGGTATCTCAATCAAACAACCCGTAGCCTCGACGGGATCCACATTCATACTCAAAATTACCTACGTTGCCCATAAGAGAATACCCATAGAAGAATAAAGACCCAGTTTTAATACCAAGAACGTACCAGGTGCAAATGCAATTAATAGGCTGTAAAATGATAATAAACGACTAGCAATGGGGTCAGTTTTCTGGAAATATAAATGGGATAGGATCAGCTGATGCCCCGTTTATACCGCCAATAAACGTTTAATGACTTACTATTAGATAAAAGTAAGAATTTTTACCATTGAAAGACTACCGTTTAACCGCATGGTTAAGTTAGGTTAAGCAACGCTTGGCGAGGGTGGTTTCTTATGAGTGACCATTCATTACATACCGAGGCTGCTCTGTGTCTTGGATCAGTGCCACGGTGATCAGTTGGTTCCTGGCTGTTATTCGTTAATATTAGTAGAAAATATTTGTATTCAGCTTCATCCGCTAAGACTGGAAGTCGACCGCAACGTCCTTGTGATCCGGTTGATTTGGTTTTATTTTTACTAGCCTACATGATGTCCACTTACGGCAGGACAGCACCGTCCAGGTTGACCGCGGAGAAGGTGGCATGACGATCTGATCATGTTTAATGGCCAGATATCGCACAAGATAGAAAGGTATTGTTCTTATTATTATTATTTTTTACTGTACCACAGTACTGTCCTATTTGACCCTAAGGTTGACTGACTGGTAGAGAATGCCTTGTGGCATTAAGTCCGCCTATGTACCACTTTTGTACATGAAGTTTAAATAAATAAGATAGAAAGCTATGGATGATGAAAGGAGAGGTTTTGCCCAGCAGTGAGACACCATGTAGGCGAGTCAAAATCAAACCGAATCAATCGTATAATAAAAAAGCCGCTAGAACTTTTTAAAACCTTTATTGCACAATAAACCCTTGAATCTTCTCAGCAAGGTGTTCAAGTAGAAACTGAATTATCTGTAAATCCTCGGGAGCCGCGTCTGAGATTATCCGCTAAGGCTTACAACACGTTGCCGCTTCCGTTCGCCGCGATCTGTAATATAATAACCTTGCAGAATATCCCCTTACGAGATGAGAAGATGGTGCGAACAAATAGGGTTCGTAGGTGAAGAATGGGCGCACTTACTTTGCATATTTTGATAAAGAAATTTTCTGAAATTGACTTGGTAAGCAATGCAAACTGAATCTGTAAAATTGAAGCTCTGTCTTTTTGCCTGAAGGGATCGTGGCAAATTAAAACAGCCACTTGGTGCGATCTTTAGGTTAAGCCACGCTTGCCTAGGTTGGTTAAATGATGGGTGAGCATACATTTTATGCCGAGTTTCCTCCGTGCCTCGAAAAGCACGTTATGCCGTGGGTCCTTGCTGTCTTTGTCTTCGTCGTTTGTAGATCTTTGACCTAGTCGCTTCAGGTAGTCAGGTGGACCGAAAGTTAGACCGGCAGTCGCTCTGTAACTGTTTATGTTTCCAAAGATCCATAATTATAATAGGTGTCATATAATAATATAATATTGGTATTCACCTACTGGCTAAAAAGCTAGTCACAAAATATTAACGCGTATATCTGTGACTAGTGCAATAGTAAATAATAATTAAGATTGATTATTTCTGATTCTCCGGTTACAAAGTGGTTGGAATCGGAACCCAGAGCTGCAGGGTATTCTTATTTCCTTGGCTTACCCATACATTCACTACGCAGACTAAACAGGAAAAGTAACAACAAAAATCATAAAAAGACACTCACCGATATTACTAAAAGCATTTTTCCGTAATGTAACAGCGTATCTTGGCCTCCAACCATGTGGTACTTTATTTTTACGTAACTACGAATCATATCGTAAACGATCCGTTTTTGCCACTACAGCTGCGGGCCCCTAAAAAACATTCGTTACACATCCCGGCATCAAAGAGAAAAGCAATATAAATGGCAGCTAGTGTTGTTATTTAATATTGTGTATCCCGGGAATATGCAGCATAAAATGCGGGACTGTGAAATTATTAATGAATCAAAGGGTATTTTTTATTCAGTATTGAAATAGGTATTTTATTGAAACAACATTTTTTGTGAGCTATTTTTTTTATAAAAAGTTCCATTTGCAATCGAGCTAAATTGAAATATTTTATTGATTTTACGATCAAATGATTGCATGTACGGTAGCTGTTGTTGTATATGTAATTAACACTTTGCGTTGCGCTGTTACAGAAAATAAAATAGAGCATGTAATGCCTAAAGGGTACAATACACCCTTATTTTGTCATAGTTATGTATAAGTCCCATAAATATCTCTTTATTACCTAATAAAGAGCCTATTGCCATAAACTAGACTCCAGGCTGCTGATGGAAAAACCCAATAACCCTTTGTTTGACTTGGAATTGGAACCCAGTCATCAGAAGTAGAGTAAGAAAACAAAAAATAGTCGATAGTTTTCAATTCGCTTAGTCCAAATGATACAATTTTCCATAGAATTACCAATACAATAATAAACCGCATGAGCGACAAAGTTGTAAAATAAATAAAGCCAGTCGGTGTCAAGTACAAACCGCTTTTCCCAGTTATTTCTGTCAATCATTTCAATGGTAAATGCATACAGCCGGGCCAATTACTCCAATCATACGTTTGTGGAGATCGATATATCGTGTGAAGCCGCCAGCCGTCTGTTACAAATGACATTAAGTTATCTATTTTTGAAATGATTGAATTGTACAATTCAACCTTCATTCCATTCTTTATGTTTAGTTTATTGAGACTTAAAGAACTTTATAAAAGAAGGGTGAGGTGCTCTTGCTAGGTTGATCTATGGGTGAGTAACCACCCATTACATGTACCGATTTTTCTCCGTATACATGGAGAAAACTCGGTATATACATAGGTAGCGGAGTCCCCTGTCTACCTATAGAAACGGGCCCCTGCCCGAAAGTCTAAAAACCAATCTTACCAAGGCGTATCGTTCTATCCAGTACTAACTGGGTTGTGGAGGTCGGAAAGACATACGCTCCATGTAAAATACTGGCATTCAACTGCATCCAGTTGGACTGGAAGCCGACCCCAACATAGTTGGGAAAAGGGTGATGATTAAATATTCGCATAGCCCGAATTGTGTGAGTACCTACTATGTACTACACTCGAGAGCAATGAATCCGGGTCACTTAAAGAATGTTAAAAATCTCGGAAACTAAAAATGATAGGTTAACGCAATAAATTGTATTTAATAGACAATGTAATACTCCTTAAATAAAAGTTTAAAAAATATGAGTCACCATACATTTTAATAACAAAAATAGGAAACATGAAATTTTTGAACTTTTCTTGAATTTTAATACTTCGTATTGCCTCCTCGTGCTTCCATTACTGCGTTTACGCGGTTTGGCATGCTGTACACCAAGTTCCTTATACGATTTTGGGGAATATTCTCCCATTCCTCTGTGAGAGCAATTTTGAGCTCACGAAGCGTGATTGGGGGAGGGTTTCGTTGTTTTACGCATCTGCCTAGCTCGTCCCAAGCATGCTCGATCGGGTTGATATCCGGGCTGCGCGCTGGCCACTCCATACGAGTAATGTTCATCTCTTGAAGGTAGTCATTCACAATCCTACCTGTATGAGGTCGGGCATTGTCATGCATAAATATAGCATCCTCACCTAAATTGACCATAAATGGACCAACGTGATCATTGAGGATTTCTTCCACATATCTTTCGCTAGTTAAAGAGCCGTTTTCTATGATCACCAGCTCTGTGCGACTTTCAGAAGAAATTCCGGCCCACACAAGTACAGACCCACCACCGTAGGCTACTTTTTCTTCGATGCATGCTTGCTTGAATCTTTCCCCTGGTCTTCGATACACTCTGTGTCTTCCATCGTGCTTGTAGAGCATAAATTTTGATTCGTCGGAGAACATAACTTTTTAACTTTTTTAACCAATCTTCAACACTCCAATTTACGTGGCTCTGGGCATATCTTAGTCTTGAAATACGATGCCCACGCTCCAGTTTAGGGCCGTTTGCAGGTCTAAGGGGTTTTAAGTTAGATTCAGCAAGCCGACGTCTTACTGTCCATGCACTTGGGTTACTTCCTCCGAGGCGTCGAAACTGATTTGTGAGTTCAGTTCCTGTGAGAAAGCGATTTCGAAGCATGGTGTTCACCAAGTATCGGTCTTCTCGTGCTGTGGTACACCTGGTTCTGCCCGTTCCTGGTCTGCGTAGGTTAGAACCAGTTTCTTCGTAACGTCGGAGAACTCTTTGTACTGTTGACAGCGACACACCGACAGTCCTGGCTGTATCGCGCTGACTCCGGCCGGTTTCCAGCATTGTAAGTATTCTGGTGCATTCTTCAGGCGTAAGCGACATAATTTCAGCTTGAATAATGAATATAGAGCACTATCAACATGGTTTATGTACCCACGTAAATGACAGGTTACAAACAAAAGCAAAACCAAATGCTGTAATTACGTAGTTCCATCTTCGAAAGTGGCCCTTTTTCAAATTTGATTTTTTTATGATATAACTTTACAATAACTAAGAAGTTTTAATACCTACATTTAAGGAGTATTACATTGTCTATTAAATACAATTTATTGCATTAACCTATCATTTTTAGTTTCCGAGATTTTTAACATTCTTTAAGTGACCCGGATTCATTGCTCTCGAGTGTAGAAAGCTATCGTACACTGGAAACCTACGTGTTTGCTTGACTTGGATGTACCCTGGCGATAGATAGTGTGTCACTTTCAGAATAATCACAAGTATAAGTTTAAAAATCTAAAACCCGACTACTGTTTGACCGCAATCCAAATGTATATATAGACTAAAAGGCCTTTCATTTGATACCAAACATGTTATGATTATCTCAATTTAATATTTTTTGAGGTAAGTTTTTGACATTTAAATTCCGTCAAAAAAGAATTTATAAAATTTATAGCCTATGTCACCCGGGCTATTCTTACGAATCTATTGACACCTCATTTATTATAATCCATTCAGTGGTGTAGGCGCTATGGTGGAACATACAAACATACAAACATAGACTGCCAAAATCATTACCCTTCCTTTTGGCTTCTCCGTGGTCGGGTAAGAATACAGGTATTCTTATAAGGTTAGGCAGATGATCAGCCCGATAGTGACCCGAAGATGGTGGGAGAATCAACTAAATGTGTAGCTCTTGCGCTCACTCTTGAATATACATACAATCTATAGAAGACCGAAAAGCAATTTAACCTTTAAATAATTTGAGAATAACTGGATTTTTGTCCGGGACGTCCCGCATAAATCTCGACGATGCACATCACTTAACATTGCCAAAAACGATATCTTCGAGCGTTACGACTGTTACTGCAATTAACTTAATAGCTTTCGACCGAATGCGGGCACGTGAAGTAATATCGGAGGACATTGTCTCGTTAGACCTTTTAATATGAATTACGTAATGTGATGTGAATGATCTTCTTATAATTATAACTTTTATTTGTTTATCCCAACTTTCAGTCAGGAGCACGCTTCCACTTTATAAAGTGTAATTCTCGTACTATATTGATTGATAATAACTTATGTGGTTACGGATATCGCATTTTCGAACTCGTACTACAGTAAAATCAAGATTTTCCGTATCAATTAAAACCGCTATATCAGTTTCTATATTCAAATCGCAACTGCCAGAGTTGCTATTTTATGTATTAGTCGCTTTACAAAATTACTAACTCTCCCAATTTAGGCACCTACCTGTCTATTCTATTATATAGTTATGTTCAACTTATACTAAGGAAAGCTACAGAAAAAAATATAACCTACCAGTACAAATTAATTAAAAGTTATTCACTTCTTTCTTTTTCTTTCATTTTACACTAGAACTCCTAGAATCTTTTGCAATCTAGCCAATCCGACAGAACAATCCATCTCAGACCTCATAACTTCAACTTATGACCCAACATACCCTAACTTTGTTCCTCTAAAAGTTAATAAAACTGTAAGATTTAACCCCTCACAGACTGGGGTCTCACGGACCTCAACACATCCATCACTCGTTAGCAAGAAGGTTTATAACTTTCTTGGGGTACATTTCTACCACAATGTGTTGTTAATTACTTTTTAACCAATGGAGTTAGACCAATGTAACTTTAACGTGAGGTTTAATTTGAGGAAGTAGGTAGTTAAGTTATCGTTAAGTTAAACTGCTAGGTATCACGAGAAGTAGTTTCAGGAAGTCATCATGTATTTATGAAGTTTGTAGTTGACGTTTAAATAAAAAATAACCCTCCTTTTGGGCTTCGCCGCAGTCGGGTAAATAGCATCACGCCTGTAACCCGCGAAGGGTTAGGCAGAGGTGTAGCTTCGGGGCCGCGGATTTTTGTACTAGATGACGTGGCCTCGGCGCAAGGGCAAAGAAGAAACATGGGTTCGGTTTTTAGTCAGTAGAAGTCTGACACTCCCCTTCGCTCTGCCCAAGAGCGGGGGGGTCATTTTATGATTTTCCACCCACCAAAAAAAAAAAGGTGTAGCTTATAATAATAGTAGACCGTATACCCAGAATTTAACAGTTATAGGTATTTAAGCCCCATGTAATAGGGGCCGAGCTTATTGCCATCAACCGGACACAAATACAGACTCCGTGACTGCAATTGAGTTCTAATGATAAACCTAACAACAATTTGCCCGACCCGGGAATCGAACTCAAGACCTCGTGCTCAGCAGTCGCTATTGTAACCACTTGACCAACGGGAACTATTTCATGCT
This sequence comes from Diarsia dahlii, assembly GCA_949775195.1. Lineage (NCBI taxonomy): Eukaryota > Metazoa > Arthropoda > Insecta > Lepidoptera > Noctuidae > Diarsia > Diarsia dahlii. Next base: position 18,977,669 of record OX459211.1, read on the forward strand.
GTAGCTAGTAAAACTAACATTGAATTTCTAACAAAAATAATAACGTAGTGAATGGAGTTACCATCATACCACGTTTATTAAAAGGTTCTTGATTGAACATCAATCATTGACGTGAAGCTGAGTTTTTAAGATAAACATTTCCGAAATAAATGTTATGATCGATCGAGTCGCATTTTGTTTCGGCGAGAGAAATGTCAAAATTAAATGAATGTTGCATTGAATAAGCTATCGTAATTTAAATGGAAATGAAACATACGTTAATGTATAGTACGTAGTGATATAGTAAAGTCTGAATCGCACTTTCAAAGTTACCCGCGACTTAAGACGATATAGAAATTCCCGACACAGCAGCCGTCGCGGTTGTCTCCACCGATCCCGGGATCCAATTTGATGTAACACGGATCCCGGCGATTTGTCTCCACGGATCCCGGGATCCGTTTCTACGAAAAAAAAAATTGTTTTGATCGGAGGATCCTCCCTTTTCAATGGAAGACGAAAAACTTTAAAAGAGTGTCCATGTAGTTTCTAACCCATACTTCTCCATAGATAGATATCTACGCTTTGGAATGAGCGACTACAGTACTTTCACAACTTATTATGTCTTGTGACTGGTGAGTGTAGATTCCCTTTTTATTTGTTTTCTAAAATACTGAAATAAATGGTTTAAGTTTGAGTTTTGCATTTGGTTGGCCAGCCAAGGATTTTCGTAACGTCTGGTCTTAAGCTTACTCCATAATTGTACCAGAAAGATGGACACATTTTTCCAAAGCTTTAAAGAAAGAAGAAGAAAGAAAATTGTGTTTATTTGGCAAAAATACCATAAAAAGAACAAAACAAATTCAAGACAATTAAAGCTACTAATGCCAAAAGGGCCTCAGCTCAGCATAATGCCAGATGGCAACACAAAGTGCACCACCTGACGCTGATTTTCAGCTGCTGCCCACGAGTGCCATACGTTCGAAAAAATAAACAAACACATTAGTTACTGAAGCGCTCACACTTTTGATTAGTGAACACAAGGGAAGTAACAAAAGACCCAGCACAAAACATCCGTATCCAACACCTCCACCAAGTACACACATAACTAACAATCTCTCCAGATACAAGTGAGGAGCCAGCACACGCTCGATCGTGTCGAACGCTCTCCACTTGTGGCTGAGTGGAGCACAATTAATGTTGTCTTGAGAGTCCTTGAACAGCTGTAATTATAGTACCTTTGTGCAGTGTGTGAGGTTAAGTGGTTGCTTCTGACATTACTTATTAGCTGCAGATTTTGTGGAGTATTGGGCTGGTAAAGATTTTCTGTTAAGCTTGGTGATAATGGGCCAAATGGTCTACTATAGAGGTAGCTTAGTGATCAATGCTCGTTTCATTCCGCTCGTTTGGTGTAATTCTTTGGGTCAGAGATGTTAAACTGCCGCAATTGCAATCACTGCTGTAATTGTAATCAGCCTAGTGTTTTCCCAACTATGTTTAGGCATAGCTATTCACAAACAATAGAATCGAAACCGAATCGAACATAAATCGTAAGTCTATCTCGCTCACTTTCATAATGTCAAAAAAAGATAGACATACGACTTGTCGAAATCGAAACCGAATCGAAGCGTTGTGAATAAGGGGCAAGGTCGGCTTCTAGTCTATTTGAATGCAGCTGAATACCAGTATTTTAAATGGGGACTGGATATCTGACCTCTACAGCCCAGTTTGTACTGGGTAATACGATACACCATCATGATGGTCAAACTTTTTCTTAGACTTTCCGGCCACTGAGTACCTGCAAAGACTGTCAAAAATCGACAAATGACAGCCATCAACAGGTTCAAAATCAAAAGTCATTTATTCAAACTAGGCTGAATGGCTGATAATCAGCACTTTTCGAACGTCAAAAATTTACTTTACTCTACTTTACTTTACATTTTTATAAGACAGTCCCCCAAAACGCCCACCCATCGACACTTCCTAATGTTTAGCTGGAAAGAAGAAGTGACGGAACAAACTACCCAGCACACGTCTGTCTGTTATGTTGGTTGACATGCTTTTCGAGACATGAAAGAATCTCGGTATGTAACACATGGTCACCCATACACGGAGCCAGTCTTACAACTTGGTAAGAGATGTAACATTTCGTATATAAAAATGCAACCAAAATGTAACCTAAATTTTACTTTCAACCTTCCCAATCTACTTGTTCATTTAACTAACAATATTTCTCCACAGAGTAACTTGACTCTGTATAGCTTTTCATAAGCCTACAAAAGCGCTGACGAGCTCTCGATGACGAGCGCACTTCAAGCCTTCGGAACTCGGGCGCTCTACGACACGGTTTAAGTTGCAATTGATCGAGTTTTCAGGCTGGTTGGGCTGGGTTTTCTAGCTTATGGCTTATTATTTTATTATAAGCCTTTATGGTGCCACTGCAGGACAAAGGCTTCCCTTACCTATTTTCACTTGAAAAAGGAGATAGTAGGATGAGCTGGACTCTTTCATAATGGATTGTCCTAAAATAGGGGATCGGACTGACTCAAAAAAATATGATTCTGTTTAGACCGTCAGTTAGATTATCGAAAAATATTGGATACGTGTTTTTTGTTTTATCAAATCAATAAAAATTGACGAAGATAAAGCGCGTCAAAGATCATGGAGTGGGGCTTGAAACGTCACTTGAAGGTACAAAATGTACTAACATTTGACGTCACACGAGTTTTCGAAGCACTGTATCGTTTTAGTTTTTTGTTTACGTGAAAAAAGAAAAAATATGTGGTCAATAGTTTTTGGAAATCTATCTGACGGACTAATTAGTTTTTTTTTTGTCCGATCCCCTATTGCATTAGCTTATGAATGACGATTTTCTTTGTTTCTGAAAAATATAAGTCATTCTCATCATCTGCCTAACTTTTTCCCACCAATGTTAGGGTCGTCCTCCGGTAAATAGAATGTTCTAGATACCTTCTATTTTGGTAAAGTGTCAAGGTAAGTTTTAGCACTTGGCTAGTTTTTGGCTATTTAAATTACATTTAATGCAATAAAAAATATCAATGATTAAAATCCACACCAGTTTGAACATTGCAAAAATTTAGAAAACTATTTCAATGAAACTTTAAAGAATACCAAAGCTTTACAAACCGTGACTCAAAAATAACCTCACGAAACCCGAACCTGTGATACAAAAGCGATAATTAGAAAGCATTACAGGTATGTCTCGCTAGCATAAATTGAATAGCTTTAATTAATTCTCAACTGGCTTCGCTAGGCGGATTAAGTGCCTAATTCTTGTTTGATGGTTCGCATAAAGAGGCCATTGTCTTGATTGCCGAGAAGCCGTGAAGGGCGTTTTAACTAATAAATTGTGCTTTAGTGGTAATCACTTTCTTTACACACGTCTTGAGAGCCGTTTTAATTTTAAGTATTTTTATAAAGGTATGTACTTTTTCGACAATCTTAATAACTAATTTGAAGGGGAGGTTTGGTTGTTTGTGCTATGTGGAATCTAACGTCATCATCTGCTTAGCCTTTTCCCAACTATATTGGGGTCGGCTTCCAGTCTAACCGGATGCAGCTGAGTACCAGTATTACTATTACCAGTTTTTTAACTGCCTCGTTGGTCTAGTGGTCGCAAGCGCGACTGCTGAGCGTGAGGTCCTGGGTTCGATTCCCGGGTCGGACAAAAAGTGCTATTAGGTTTTTTATTAGAAATTTCCCAGTAGTAGCCCGGAGTTTGGAAGTTGGCGGTATAATACCCCCGTGCCTCGGAAAGCACGTTAAGCCGTTGGTCCTGCGCCTGATCTCTCTCCGGTCGTGTCGGATTGCCGTCCCATCGGACTATGAGAGAAAGGGAACAGAGAGTGCACCTGTGCCTGCGCACACACTTGTGCACTAAAATATCTCCCGCGCAGATGGCTTATCTCCGCTGAGATTGGCCGCCGTGGCCGAAAAAAAACGGTCAGAAGGACTATATTTTACATAGAGCGACTGCCTATCTGACCTCCACAACCCAGTTAATACTGGGTAATACGGTACCCTTTGGTAAGACTGGTTGTTAGACTTTCAGGTCACTGACTGCTTGTAACGACTGCCAAAGATCTAAATATGGCAACCGCAACCAACAGCTTAACGTTCTTTCCAAGGCACGGAGGAAACTCGGTATGTAATGAGCGATCACCCATCCACAGACCAACCTAGGCAAGCGCGGATTAACCTAAAGATCGACCCGAGTGGCAGTTATATTAAACCACGAGCTCCTCTATATGTGGAATCTAACGTAAATAATGAAAAACTTTCAAATAAACTAGACTAATCTAACAATAAACTATGAAAGGACATTAGAAAAGCTACTCCACGCTACCAGATGTAGTGTGCCCATTAGACTGGCGGCGTTGCCACGTAACGCAAGGTGAAATCCAGAGTTCTATGTAGATTGCAATAGCCGTTCTGTAACCAAACAAGTCCTAACCGAAGTCTCTCTTTTTACCCACGACGGAACGGAGACGGTATATGCGTTTGGGGTGAGAGGTTGTTTGTTTGTTTGTTTGTGTGTTTGTTTGTTTGTTTGTGTGTTTGTGCAAATACATGTTGCCATTTTTCTCCAAAACTACTAGTCCGATTTTGATGCAGTTTTCAGTTATGGGTTTGGGTTTGATTGGTGCATGTTCTTAGATAGGTGTTACGGTGACAACTCACCAGGGGGCGCTGCAGCAAACATTTTTTGTGCAAATCAAAGTTGGCATTTTTCTCCAAAACTACAAGTCCGATTTTGATTCAGTTTTCAGTTATGGGTTAAGGTTTGATTGGTGCATGCTCTTAGATAAAAAAAATAAAAGTAAAAAGTTTAAAATAAAAAGCAAAATTAAAAATTTTGAAAAAACCCACGACTGTTAAAAATTAATTGAAAAAAGGATAAAATAACATAAAACACTTAAACACCCACCTTAAAAAAACCCAAGAATGTCCGTCGGGAGCTGAACATTGCAAAACTAGTTCATTTAATGGCAGCCCCCGACGGACATTCTTGGGTTTTTTTTTAATTTTTTTTTAAGGTGGGTGTTTAAGTGTTTTATGTTATTTTATCCTTTTTTCAATTAATTTTTAACAGTCGTGGGTTTTTTCAAAATTTTTAATTTTGCTTTTTTTTAGCTTACCAACTGGGGCAATTTTTAAATTACTTCTTCATCTTATTTTAAGTTTACTTCTATCTAATCTTCGGTAGCAAAAGGATGCCATTACTCAGTGTTATATCTGTGAATATAAAGTTTATCAATTCCAAACTGAAACCAAATAAAACTGATTTTTGAATCCTTGAGAATCGAAGGAAGTATCCAGGAAAAAAAGAACCTTTATTATTACCTTCACAAAAATGCAATCAAAAGGTATGTAGGTCACAAACCCAAATTGTAAACATTAAATTACTCCAAAATGGACACTTCTTATAGAGTTCCTAAAGAGTTTTTTGAAATTTTAAATGAATAATTTTGTTTTTATGCCAGTAGATAAACCTTCTAAAAAGCTTTTTAAGTCGTATTATTTTAAATGATATAATATTCGTTCATTATGGTACAGAAATTGAAATACCTTGTTAAAATGACAAAGCGGATTCAAGATTTGTTTAAAATATCAGCCTATGTTTTAACTTAAGAAATGGAATATGCGATGGTGATGTCTGTAATATTCATTCTGATTGCCAACGCTGAGAATCAGTAAATAACCCTCCTTTTGGGCTTCGCCGCAGTCGGGTAAAAACAAACCATCACACATGTTCTTGCCCAAAAGGGGAGGCAAAAATATACAGTCAGCATCAGAAGTAGATTAACTCTATGTAATCACATAGCGGGTTTTTTTAAATAAAAACTGAAGTGTAAGGAATATTTTGAAGAATAATCTTCTGAAACATTAAAAATAATAGCTGGGGCCTTTTACATCAAATAAATAAATTCCGAAGTCTTAAACTCTTGCTGTTGCCGACCGTACATACAAGTATAATGCCTTTTTTCTTTTATTTTTAGTTACAAGTGAACTTGAAGTTCTGGGTTCCATCAGGATTTTTTCAGTGGCAGCTACTGCGTCTGGACTTGTACCCAGTTGATACCAATAGTCTCACCCCCTGCTTGACCGGACTTAAGAATAACTGTCGTTTGGGTGTACTACTATGTACACCTATGCTTAACCTTACAGGGATTACTGGCTTTTTGTTATGTACGTTTATTTCAATTAAACAGGAACAAATTCCGGCACTACTATTGTGGAATGAAGCGGCTTTGCCATAGTAAAATAAACTCTAATAAGGAGGACAGAATGGAAGACTTAATCCAAACAAAGTGTACTTACTACCTGGAATACTTTCACAAAGTGGATAAACAAAGCCAGGTGATCTCATTTTCCTTCTACCTTTGACCAAATAACCATGCATTGTATTTCAAAGCATACTACGATAAAAATAGATCTTGCTTTAGCTTTTCATTTTAATAGCTTGGCTACAGTACATGCTTCACAACGAACGCCCATTTTGTTAAGAGTTCAAAGATAAGCCTCTCGAATGGTTTGTACTGTACTTTAGAAGGCACAATCCACAACTAACTCTACAACTTAGATTTAAGGTTTAAAATTCTTTGATCAAAATTATGAGAAACATTTTCATGAATAAAGGTAGTTTGCTACGGGAATTTGGACTTTATCTCGTTGTCACAGAGGTAGCAGAGTAGTTACTTATGAATGATGTGTGAGAGGCTGGAAGGCGGAAGGATTTGGAGCTTTTTCAACGCAACGTGGAGGACGCCAATGCTCCTGTTATCTGACGTGTGTAGTGCTATCAATAAATCAAATAGTGTGTTTTCTTTGGAAAATGTTCAAGCTTTCTATAATGGATGAATTCTGAAGTAGCAATATTCGGGTAACACAAGACGTGGGAGTGAACTAACTATACTGGGCAAATAATTAAACTATTATTGTTGTTTTATTGACTACCTTGTTGGTCTTGTTGTCGCAAGCACGACTGCTGACTTGAGGTCCTGGGTTCGTTTCCCGGGTCAGGCGAAGTTTTATTGGGTTTTTCCATTAACAATTTCTAAATAACAGCCACGGAGTTTGAATTTATGCCTGCTTCCTGCTTGATGGCAGTAGGCTCGCCTTCTATTACATAGGACTTAAGGCGAGGTTACCCCGATAAACGTCGTCAACAATAGCGTTTTACTCGTACATGGAACGGATTTAAATTTTGAAAAAAAAAAATTACATAGTTGACTCTTCGATCAGGATATGTCGGGCATGCGATACACGATTACTTACACTTCACTGCATCCAATTAAATCGCAAAGACATGTCCAAATGATGGCTAAATAATCGTTTTCCTTGAGTTATATTAGGCTTTGAAAAATAAAACTGATAATATATCATAATAAAGGTCGTAAAAAATGTGTATTATCTCGGGTCACATAATGTATAATTCCTTTATCATTTTTCTCCCAGAGAGAAAAAACAGTCAAAATTTAGGCATTATATCGCTCGCGCGGCAGGGCGGGGGGTGAAGTCGTGCGTACATAAAAACAAAGTAGTGCAACTCGCCTTAACATAACTGACGAAATGTGCGGTTATGTGCGTGTACAGCTATAAGGTACACAATACATCTGCCTAACCCTCTGGGGTTTACAAGGCTTAATGTTATGTTGTTATTTTGTCTTCATTGTACCTACTTAGTCACGTGAAAAAAAAAACAACCGACTTCAAAAACACCAAAAAGTAAAAAATAAACTTCAGAAGAAAAATCAGCTTCTGAAGTCGGTGACATTTGTTTATTTCATTTCGTTTTTTGCCACTGACTTCAGAAGCAGATTTTTCTTCTGAAGTTTATTTTTTACTTTTTGGTGTTTTTGAAGTCGGTTGTTTTTTTTTTTGCAAAAAAGTTTTTTATTTTTTCATGTTTAGTTTTAATATCCTATAGAAATATTTACTATACATTTAATATTCGACTTAGAAACCTAACATTCGACAATAAAACACGAAACACGTAATACGTGCCTATGAAATTTGAGGGTTGCACTCGAGTTCTCTGGGATTCCATCACCAGGTCCTGGTTTCCATATCATAGTACCACTTTTAAAATATCTCCTTCACAATAAAAAAAGAATCATCAAAATTGGTTCATAAACGACGAAGTGCACGAACACACATTAAAGAAAAATGTTCATAAATTAAGAAAAATCTTCATAAAATTAAAAGTACTGGGCCAAAGTATACTAAATGTTTATGGGACCAAATGGCAACTATTCCGCATCAAACAAAAAAAGAATCACGTAAATCGGATCATAAATCGCAGCGTAATCGGTGTACATACATAGAAAAAAAAACAATAAAAAAAAAACATACCAATCGAATTGAGAACCTCCTCCTTTTGGGAAGTCGGTTAAAAAGGCGTTCATCATACTGAGTCATCATAATAACGATTCTATAGATTTCATTATTTGAGACGGGAGTATTTAAATAGTCCCCATAGAGTTGTCCTACATTAAGCTTGAAAATTGTTTGTGCAGACAGAAAGACACATAATAACAAAAAATAACTGCTTCCAAAACTCCCAAAACTGAAATTAGTTCCTCAAAAAGATTAGACAACCATTACAACTCCATTATCTTCTTCCTAATGGTCAGATAACAATCAGAAGACCGTAAAAAGAACGACAGACATTTTAAAATCTAATAAAAGTAGCAATTTACCATCTAAACAGTCGTTGTACTCTCAAAAAGACACTGAAACCGGTTAATTTTGATCGTTTGTTTAAGATGGCCGCCGCCCGTTGAAATAACCTGACGTTTAGGATTTGAACCCGTTTAATGAGAGGGGAATAAGTTGTAAAAGGGTTAAATTCTAAGGTATATTAATGACATTACTATGGGGTAGGTGGGAGATGCAATAAATTATCTGAAAACTCTGCATTTGCTAAGACTCCACGTTTTTCCCATAGAATAAGAATGGTCAAGAATAAGTCAACGAAAGATCCTGGATTCGTTTTTCAGGTCGGGCAATGTGTTTAGGGTTTTTCATGTGGGATTTCACAGTGGCATAGCAACTGTTCTACGGAGTCTGATTATAGCTTGCCATAGGACTTAGTAATAACTATGTTTATGTTATTAATATAAATGTGGATGGATGGAGAGGGAGAGGAAGACCAAAGAAAAGATGGATGGGGTGTGTGAGGAGTGATATGAAGGAAAAAGGAATAAATGATAACGTGACGACTAACAGGGCAAAGTGGAAGGAAAAAACGAGTTGCGCCGACCCCAAAAGACATGGGATAAGGACAGAAAGATAATGAGGACGGCAGAATATAGGTGTGTACTATTACGTACACCTCTACCGAACCCTTCGGGGATTACAGGAGTGCTGTTATATTATTTTAAGCTAGCTATCCAGAATAAGTAGGTCTATCCATGATCACAGAATAATAGTCAGAATAGCCCAGCATGTTGTAGACTGTATTTCGTTACTCCGAAGTTCGAAATACCGAAGTACGGTATACAGAAAGTTTGTGAGTCCGAATTATGTTAGTCAGAATGTACGCTATGACGAAGTACGGTATTCAGAATGTTCGTTACTCCGATGTACGTTACTCCGAAAGTTTGCTACTTCGAAGTACTGTACTCAGAATGTTCGTCACTCCGATGTACGTTACTTTGAAAGTTTGCTACTACGAAGTACTGTATTCAGAATGTACACTATCGCGAAGTACGGAACTCCGAAAGTTTGCTGTGACCAATTACTCAATAATAATTGAGAATTACTGACTTGTAAAACCTATTTGCACAATAATCATCATTTATACTTGACTAATTCGAAATACTCTCTAATGAGGAATATTCTCAATTATTATTGAGTAATTGGTCATAGCAAACTTTCGGAGTTCCGTACTTCGCGATAGTATACATTCTGAATACAGTACTTCGTAGTAGCAAACTTTCGAAGTAACGTACATCGGAGTGACGAACATTCTGAGTACAGTACTTCGAAGTAGCAAACTTTCGGAGTAACGTACATCGGAGTAACGAACATTCTGAATACCGTACTTCGTCATAGCGTACATTCTGACTAACGTAATTCGGACTCACGAACTTTCTGTATACCGTACTTCGGTATTTCGAACTTCGGAGTAACGAAATACAGTCCATGTTGTAACATCAAAATAAGGATTCCCCAAATAGTCCGGTCAATTTAGACATCCTAATTCCCACTCGGCTGTGGTAGGATTGTTCAAAACACCATTATAAATTATATGTAAAAAGTCCCCATCGATCCGACACTTGGAAAAAAAATTATTCGAGGTCAAAGGTCACAAAAATGGGTTTTTTGCGATTTTCAGCAAAACGGTAAGTTTTATCATAAAATTTGCAAAGACAAAAATTATAGATCAGATAAAATTCTATTTAAATACACTTATATTTCTACGATTCACGGTTTTAAAGTTGTAAGAGTTGTAACCTAAACACGTAGTTTATTTATCGTGGTGTAGTTATACATATTATGACGGTAACAACTCTTTCAACTTTTATCTTTTAATTTTGTCTTTGAAAATTTTATGATAAAACTTACCGTTTTGCTGAAAATCCCGAAAAACCCATTTTTGTGACCTTTGACCTCGAATAACCTTACCCCTATTTTATGGTCTAATTTGACCGGACTAATAGGTAGTAGAAACAGAAAACATTTGAAATTGAGAATTTAAACACACTAGAGGCAGTTCCTAAAGGCTGCGGGTTGTTCGAAAGAGATACCGCGGCCTCGGCACAAAGGTTAAGAAGGAACATGGGTGGTTTTTAGTCAGTCGAAGTCTCATACTCCCTATGAGGATCCCCCCCCCCCCAAAAGTCAGTTCCTAAAAGTCCGTGATATGGTGTTAACTTAAATGAGATGAAGATTAACAACGCAAAACAAGACACCGTACACTACCCTATCAAAAACAAGACAAATTCATTATATTAAAACCAACCCTAGAAGTAAAACAAAAATGACAAAACAACTGGCTGTAAGCCAACAATTGTCCAAACTCACTTATTGGAAAGCAATACGACAGAATAAAACTTTAAGTCACACAATACAAGATGAAACTAAGAAGAACATTGTAAAGAAAACCCAGTTATAGAAACATGGGGATGAAGTTACTGAACTTCTTTCTCTTTTTAAATCAAAGAGATGAAGCAGGAGCGGTATATAAAAAGGTGTGTGAATTTTAGTAAGGTATTGTGCTAGAAATTTTTTTTGAAAAAACCCACGACCGACGGTTAAAAATTTATTCATCATCATCAACAGCCTATTAATGTTCCCACTGCTGGGATACAGGCCTCCTCTCTTTTGAGAGGGAATGGGCTATAATCTACCACACGGGCCCAATGCGGATTGGTAGATGTCACATGTCTTCGAATTTTTTGGTTCCTCACGATGTTTTCAAAAAAAAAATTATAATAATAAAAAAATATTGAAAAAAGGATAAAAAAACATAAAACGGGGCCTTAAAAAAACCCAAGAATGTCCGTCGGGGGCTGCCATTAAATGAACTAGTTTTGCAATGTTCAGCTCCCGACGGACATTCTTGGGTTTTTTTAAGGCGGGTGTTTTATGTTATTTTATCCTTTTTTCAATAAATTTTTAACCGTCGTGGGTTTTTTCAAAATTTTTAATTTTGCTTTTTATTTTAAACTTTTTACTTTTATTTTTTTTATCTAAGAACATGCACCAATCAAACCTAAACCCATAACTGAAAACTGCATCAAAATCGGACTTGTAGTTTTGGAAAAAAATGGCAACTTTGATTTGCACAAAAAATGTTTGCTGCAGCGCCCCCTGGTGAGTTGTCACCGTAACACCTATCTAAGAATATGCACCAATTAAACGCAAACCCGTAACTGAAAACTGCATCAAAATTGGACTAGTAGTTTTGGAGAAAAATGGCAACATGTATTTGCACAAACACACAAACAAACAAACAAGCTCTTACCCCAAACGCATATACCGTCTCCGTTCCGTCGTGGGTAGTAAAAAAGAAGTGAATGATGTTATAATCCAAAGTTTGTAAGTAAGAATGTTTGTTACTCTTTCACGCAAAAACTACTGAACGGATTTGGATATTTGGTACATAATATGTAGTTTATTAAATTATTTAATAAACTACCCGTAGCTCTATAGACAATTTATAACATAAATCAGTTTAAAGACCAGCTAAAGTCATTTCTGAAATAAAAATGCTATTATACACTTGATGAGTTTCTCAGTGATGTCAATTTATAAATTATTTTCCACTTTTTTTGACATGATCTGTAATTAATTGTTTATTGACTTGATTCTTGATTTTTTATTATGAAATAAGGTTTAATTTTATATCGACATGACTTTTGATCTTTTTACTTTTGTGTTAATACATAGATTGACTTGATTTTTCATTTTATTTGTATGATTTACCTTGTAGTGACATGATTTAATATATATATTTTTTTTTATGTGCAAATTATTTAATATAACGTGTTTTTTTATGTAACGACATGTGTTTCGATTTTTATTAATGTGATATAACTTGTAACTTTTATTGACATGATTCTTTATTTTTTTCACGACTGTTATTTATTATTAACTAGCTGAACCCGCGCATGCATTGCAATGCTAACAATATTTTTTTTCCTACCTACCTACCTACTACCCTACCTACCTACTACCCTACCAACTACTCTACCTACTTAGTACCCTACCTACCTACTACCCTACCTACCTACTACCCTACCTACCTACTACCCTACCTACCTACTACCCTATCTACCTACTACCCTACCTACCTACTTTCCTACTACACTACTTACTACCCTATCTACCTACCTACCTACAAACCACTTTCTCGCCGTATAAACCTTCTCTGTACTTCCACAAATAATTCAAGACCAAAATTAGCCAAATCGATCCAGGCGTTGTTGAGTTATGCGCTTACCAACACATTTAGCGATTCATTTTTATATTAGAGAAGATAATGGTTTAACTTCTTTTGACATTTCTTTTTTTTTTACTTTTATTGACTTGATTTTAGTTTTTTTTTTGTATGATTTACCATCTAATGATATGATTTATTTTTATATTAGCACGTGTTTACGTTTTTGTTGTTTTATGTTTTTCATTTCTTTATTAGTAACGAATTTTAATTGTCTGATTGAATTTTATTTTATTTTAAATTGTAAAACTTAAGAGCTGTGTTGTTTTAGTTAAAATAATTTTCGATACAATGTAAAAATTGTTTATGAAATAAATGATAATATGTTAAGATATGATATAACCTAGATAAACACATAGGACATTTTTTATTCCGATTTTGCCTTCCCGTGGGATAATTTTCGAGTTGTAGCGGGCGAAGAACATAATAACTGACAGAAGAAAATGAAAATGAGAATTCTTTATGTAGCGATCCATACCATAGTAGCAGCGTAAAGACAAGCACAGGTGGAAGAAAAAGACTATAATTTAGAAGTTATAATCATTATCTCACAAATATAACTGAACGCATGCCAGAAATGAAGGGCTGACAAGGATAAACTTGTTAAGGCGACATTAACTGCCCGCGCCCTTGAGCGCGCGTTTAACTCATCGCCTAAACAAATAAGGTTGAAAATGGGGATGCGTTTGATTCTCGTGACTGCCATTACGAACGATAGTTCGCTGATTTTATTTATTAAAAAAAAAATACGCTGTAATGTTAAAATATTTTTACATATTATGTCTTTAGTTGGTTAAATTTCCTTTCTGATAGTAAAAAAAAAAATAACAGTTATCGCTCAAAATTTTGAGCATTTCGAGACGAAAAAGTTTTTTCGTGTGATTTTTTTGTGATTCTGTGATTTTTTTTTTGAGGTTCTTGATTAATTTTAGAAAATATTTTTGCATAAGTCTTTTACTTAAACACTGTATTTTTTTTGGAATTGTAATAAGTAGCAATACGCTCTGCAACGAAAAACAGGTCGTTTTTACGGTGTCCCTCTTATCTGCGCCTTAAATAAACCAAACTTTTCAATAGTCTGGATTTGTGTCCGGTGGATGGCAATAGACTTCCCTATTACATGGGACTTATTACAAACTAGCTGACCCACGCAACTTCGTCTGCGTCACATAAATATAGCTATAACCTTTCTCGATATATCGACTATCCGACATAAATTAAGCTAAATCGTAACAAACAAAAAATCTTATCTTTCCTCTTTATTAAAATAGTTTAGATGGTTTAGATTAGCTTAGATTATATTAAAGTGTGAATTACTATAGGTATCTCTTACTGTCTCTTACTCTTGCAGTAAATATTTTGAATTTGAATTTCCCGGAGGCCAGCCCCGTTCCTACAATGCGACGCGCGAATTATTTTGCCGCGCGGATATTTTTACATTGCGATATCTTCTAAGATATTTATTTTAACTGTATAGAGTAAAGGGCACAAATATTCTATATTAAATTTCCGTTCTGACAAACACATAATATTTAGATATAGATTAATACCATATGGGTTAATAAGCTTCGCAAAAAATAATTCTTTTTAACCTAAAAGTTTAACAGTAAAAAAAGGTTACAGTGAGTCAATCTTAAAAGATAGATATATGCTACTAAGAACTTTTAAAGAGGAACAATTCTTTCATACATGATATTTGCGTAACTTAAACCGTTTTCGCAGCGCACGCAGCGAAAGCTCTCAAAAAGGAAATACCTTTCCCGTTTTTGTAACATTTTTCATTTATGCTCCGCTCCTATTAGCCGTAGAGTGATGTTATATAGCCTATAGCCTTCCTCAATAAATGGACTATCCAACACAAAAAGAATTTTTCAATTCCAACCAGCAGTTCCAGAGTTTACCGCGTTCAAACAAACAAACAAACAAACATACAAACAAACAAACAAACTCTTCAGCTTTATAATATTAGTATAGATGCGAAATGAGGTACACCTTTGCCTAACCCTTCGGGAATTACAGGCGTGATGTTATGTTGAAGTTACTGAAAAGTCTACCTGAAGGTACTTCTGAACCTATCCTCCATGAAAAACCAAATTCTGAAATTCAAACCAAAACATTAACAAAACCTAGCGACATTAGTAAAAAGAAAGGAACAGTTTCTGTTCTCCAAACAAAAGGGTTGGGTCTTGAATAAATAGGGCTGTTCGCTATACCAACTGATTTGAGAGGGAATGTAATTAACTGACGCTAATTTGTCTCGGCTCTGAAAAACTGAGGGTAGACGTATAAATGTGGCTGTGAATGGGAATGAAAGGGTGTTTTTCTTTTATTCCTAGACTGTTTTCGTTGGAGGTGGAAATCTGCGAGTAATTAGGTGCTAAGGATTTTTGCAGATGTTCTGGTCAGAATGTTTTGTGATGGTGTTTTAGATTTCAATGAATCCAATATTATATATCAGGTTCTTACTTACTGTTTTAACAAATAAAATGGATAATTTGCTTCAATTGAAAAATTATCAACTAAAAATAGGGGATCGGACAAAAAAAAACTAATTAGTCCGTCAGATAGATTTCCAAAAATGATTGGACACGTATTTTTTCTTTTTGCACGTAAACTTAAAATGAAGACGATACAGTGCTTCGAAAACTCGTGTGACGTCATATGATAGTACATTTTGACGACACAAGTGACGTTTCAAGCCCCACTCCAAGATCTTTGACACGTTTTATCTTCGTCATTTTTTATTAATTTGATAAAACAATAAACACGTATTCAATATTTTTCGATAATCTAACCTATGGACTAAACAGAATCATATTATTTTGACCCTGTCCGATCCCCTATTGCTAGTTAGTCTTCTGGTTTAATATTGCCCTTGAATCAAAAAAATCTCGTTTTTTTTATTAAGTACAATTTATCTCGTAGGAAATGGCGGGACGAGCTGGACATAACCTACTACCAGTGGTCCTTATTAGGCCTAGATCTAAGATTTGGAAGACAGTTAGCTGGTCAGTGCAGGTATTTGGAAACATGGGGGAAACATATCCGTCAAATGCACAAAAATTACAATCGAATTGAAAACCTATTCCTTTTTGAGGTCGGTTAAAAATAAAGACTCTCGCCGAACAAAAAAACTAGGTAACTTCGTTCCGCATTAAGTAAAATATTATTCACACGATCGTGAATAAAAAATGGTATCATTCTAATAAAATATCCTACGCCTCAAACTTTGCAGATAATCATAAGTTCACTCCCAATGGCTCGAAGGGGAAGATATTCGGGAGTTAGAATATTGTTCTGCGGAATAACTGAGCATTACCTGACAAACCTATCCAACTTCGTTTCTGTTTTATTATTCTTTCACGTTATATGTTACAGTTATGAATAATTTTAGAAGTTTTGTTTTAGAGTTTTTGAGACCCAGTTGCTTCGGCTAACTATGTTTTCCAAACTCAGTGTTATATCTTACATTGTTCCTTTTGTATTAGTATGCCACCATCAAAAGAAGTAGAAGCAAAACAAAGCAACTATACAGGTTAATTTTAAAGTCCACTAAGAATAGGAAATATTATAATAATTAGAGATGGAACCTTAACCGAATTTTAAGAGGTATATATGTTACTGGCCAAACCCGATTTTAGGACAAACTAGTTTCGCCTAGGCTGAACTAGTTCTTACCATACGCAATAGTGTCGGCCTGCTGACGGAATCGCTAACCCTAGACGGTCGACGTCAGGGGCACCCCGAGATTTGGTTAGTTAGGTCCCTTTAAACCCTGCAGACAGAAATAGGAGCTCCATCGACCTGATGACGGAAACGAAGAACTAGTTTAGCCTAGGCAGAACTAGTTTGTCCTGAAATCGGGTTTGGCCGGTAACATATACACACTAAAAGCTCCCGTATAGAGCGTTCAGCGGAATTGGCAATGCCGCTCATTCTGTCAATCAAACAGTATTTAATCCACTAGATACCTACTACTTATGTATTCAAGCAGGTGAACAAATCAAAAATGAAGCAATTATAAATCAAAATCAAAAAAATCAAAAATCAAAGCATTTATTTCAAATAGGCCAATTACAGGCACTTTTGAATAGTCGAATTAAACTAACTGCGGCACTCAGAGATAGACGGCCCAAGCAACCACTGAAGTTCTCCGAGTCCGGCAGTAAACTACTAAACTAATGAAGCTAAATAAACTAAGCTACAGTCCCAGTCACAAGGCATAATAACTCGTGATTGTACTGTAGTTGCCCATTCCAAAGCGTTGGTCTCATGAGAAGAATGGCAAGAAACTTCATGGACACTCTTATAAAATCGTTTGGGTTTACAAATGTTCAAGGTACAGACATAATCTTGGTATAATCCCACACATGAAGACTATGCAGATTAGTGTCCGAGGTGGTCTTTTGAAGAAAGCACCACACAGATTTGAGTGGACCCGTCCAGTCAGTGCAAGCATTTGTCAGTTATCGTGGAGCTCGACTTATAACTCAAGGAGCTCAACGTCACGACGAAAAATACCAAAGAAAGGACATTTGGCTGGGTCGCTTATAGTACTCAAACTGCCAGACAATCGTTAAAATTAAATAAAAGCCCACACGGTCCTCACATTCACAATATAAAAATAATAAAATACATGAAGACTATGCAGATTAGTGTCCGAGATGGTCTTTTGAAGAAAACACCAGACAGATTTGAGTGGACCCGTCCAGTCAGTGCAAGCATTTGTCAGTTATCGTGGAGCTCAACTTATAAATGTCTTACATGCTTCTTTGCAACTGTGTTAGGAAATCAGGGTACGAAAAACCCCCAAGCCACATCTACACTAACTAATAAAAGCAAATCCTTAGTATAAAACTGTATCCGAACGAAAAATATGTCCAAAAATCGGTGATCATTTATATCTGAGCAATAGGGAGCGAAGAACATTGACAAATTGAATCCGGAAGACGGGCCGGACACGGCTGTCTGGAAAAAAATATTGTGCTTAACTCTTTTGACGGGTGGTTCTCGACAAGGTAACGATGTTCGTATTGAAATGGTGTGATTTGTAGTGAGTTCTTAGAATTGTGTAGGTGCTTGTTTTCTTCGTATATTTATAATTAGATTGAGGATTTAGGGGTGTTAGTTCAATATAGAATTGTTCTAGAATTATATATTAGCATATACTATGTATAGTAACAGAAATATCATGGTGGTTTTGCCGGAAAGGATACTCCGCAGCGCAACCACTTTAAATAAAAGTATACGTTGAAACTAGAGATATAGACTTTTAATCTATTGCATAGATTCTATCGCGGGCCTTGAGTTGAGCGTGGAGAGCGAGTCCAGAGATTTCCTAACGAAAATATTCAGGATTCAGTATTCAACCAGGTTGCTATGGTTACGGAAAATAACAAGGTTGTCAACTGAGGTTGTCAAATTAATTTGTCTCTCTGCTTTCTCCTTCTAAAATATTCTTACTCGTATAATTTGTGTACAAAGTGTTTTAAATAGAGAAATAATTAATCGAGCCACAGTTTTTTTAATTGGCCACAGGATCAAACTTCTAATTTTATAACTAAGCCACGGGAAAATTATATAGCCTCTAATATACTAATTCGTCTTCTTTACAACGCCCACTAAATATTCTATAGAAAGCATCAAGTGACGATCAACATTTATATTAACTTGTCCTTGTTATTTATACATAGGCACCTAATTTACTAACTCAGCCACGGAATTTATATCTCACCACCATTTTACATTTAACAGCTTCAACACAAGGCCCTTAAAAAAATATAAATGAAGCGACCGTAGTCAACATCATTTATTATAACTTCGCATGTAAAATAATACATCACATTCTTTTATCGTGAAAATAGCAACAGAAAGATTTGGCGCGAGCGCGCGAGACGACAGCGACCGGCCATTTGCACCAATCAGAGAGCGCCAACGTATATTATATATGAAATGTCAACTTTTGATACACTTTAGATTATTATATTTACGTTAAAAATACCTATTAGTTACAGAAATGTTTTTACCATTGTCTAATTGACTAGTCACAGGCAGATTGTATGATTCGTTATTGTAAACTGAGGGAAATAGGTTAGGTTAGGTTAAAACAGTGACCAAACGCGCGTGAGCCGAGCGAGCGAAGCGAGCGGTGCCGCTGCAGCGGCCGGCGAGCGCTACTTCCGAGTTGCTTGCAGAAATGTTTTCACAATTTATTGTCTAGTTTTCCGATAAAAATGAAGTTCTGAAGCGATTCTGTCGATAACTTTTGTAGCACAACATGTAAATAAAATCGATCTTTAGGACATTCGATACTCTGAACTTCAATATTTAGGTCATTAAGTACTCTGAACTTCTATATTTAAGCCTTTCGATGACACGACAGGAGTTTATCCGCATGGCGGCTCAGTACCATTATAATGGTAGTGAATTTTTATACATACTATTAGTGGCTATAATATATTATTTGATGACAATTTTAATTAAATTTTGATGCTCAGTTAATGTGGCATGAGTCATAATTTAAACGTACTGAGTTAATAAATTAGAAGCTAATTGAATATTTTTTTGATGCCATATATTAATATTTTAGAAGTTTACTGTTTGAATTCATGTTACAAATTTAGATGCTAAAAAATAATCACGATGCTGAGTTGTATTTAGAGTGGCTTTAAAAAAGATAACTTGCGGCTAAGATAGTATTATTTAGATGCTCGTTAGTTGTGGCTCACTTAGTAATTTAGAAGGCAAGTTAGATTTTTAGATGCAAATAATGCTATTAAAAAGAAGCCGGTTTAATTAGCACCCTTTTAAATATGAATAAACAAAGTGCATTTATTAATGAAGAAAGTCACGAAAAAATAGTGAAAGAAAATGAGTGAGGAGTGAGTACTCTATAAACATTCATTTTATTATTAGTACGCATCTATCATAAGTTTTACTGGTTTTTGCATTACTATTCTGCGAATCGGTCTAAAACTATTCGTTTTCTTATAAAATATCTAAAATAAAATAAATAATTTTCATATTTTTCAATGTTATGACACTTACGTCAGGCTGTCAATACTTTTTCTTTTAAATTTTCTGTCATAGAGTTTCTTACTAGCTTAGTTAGTCTATGAAGGTTAGTTTTGATTTATATAATGTACATCGCGCGAAATTCGAAGATCAAACTCTTAATATCGTTATTTTTGTTCAATTTTTTTTAATGAATAATTATTTTGGTGTGCAGTTACACTATTAATACCTAATTATTTATACCTATTATTGCATAAGTTGATAAAAAATGCTGTGCAATAGATTTACCGCGGCAGTCTCCGAGTGCCACAGGTTTTTTTTTTTAATAGGACTATAATTTTATAGACATTCCATAGATTGTTTTATGTAACATACTTGTTAAGGAAAAGGTGGTTCCGCCAGGAAGCATGACGTTTTGTTATCCTTTTGGGAATAGAAAAGAAGTATGTGAGAATTTTTTCTTAGAAAATAAATCAAATGGCAGCTAATTTGTAGTAAGGACCAGTTGTTGTTGCCACAGGCGATCCACTGTGTGGGATTGGGTCAACTGTTTTTCAGGTGAGATAATAATATCAGCCACAAAATTGTCTGTGCCGTCTGTGCTACCATCTTGCATAGACGCTACCACGGCAGATCAAGAGAAAGATAACTTCTACGGTTCTACCGAAAGCTTTCCCAATTGACAGGATTGTGAGGAAACGGAAAAGGAGATATTTGTCCTGCAGTGAGATAAATGCATCCATACATTTTAATCTTAGCTAGGTTACCTATTTTCTGAATGCCTTCCATGTTCTTCCAGATTACATCGAAAGTAAACTGCGCACTTATACTTAATTACTTACTCACTTATTAGATATCACTACTACTTTAAACAAAACAACACTTCATTAAAATATTAAACAATCTAAATAAATACATAGTTCATTAACAATCTCCGTGGAGCTGTAAACTGTGCTGGCTTCATTTTTGCAATCAACTCGGAATTAGATTTACCTTTGCAGCTGAACTTGCTTGTCTCGCACTTAATCTCATTGCCGACGATCTACTAGTGTCTCCTTGCCAATTATGAGTTAATTTCTTTTGGTATTTATTTCTGTTTTTTTTTAATTCGACAAAAAAACATAATTTAGCTATTGGTTCGAGAAACATATTTTTAGCTTAAAACTACATAATAGCTCAGTTCTGCACAATAGGGTAGTTGACAAAAAAATCTAATTAGACCGTCAGATAGATTTCCAAAATATATTGGACACATATTTTTTCTTTTTTCACTTAAACAAAAATTGAAGACGATACAGTGCTTCAACTCATGTGACGTCACATCGCACTACATTATTTACCACGTAGTGACGTCAAAAGTTCGTAATTTTTTATTATTTTGATAAAACAAAAAACACGTATCCAAAACTTTTCGATAATCTAACTGACGGACTAAACAGAATCATATTTTTTATTCAAGAAACATCCCTATTACAAGAATTATATTTTTATCAAATATCACATTACGCATTACTATGCCATCCAGTCTCTAACAGTTCAAAGTTTAAACAATAACTTTGCTTTAAGAAATAAGCCTTTCCGATTATATGCTATTTAACACCTACAGAGGAAAATAATACATATACGCAAGACGCTACAGTGTAATTTTCGCATTATTTTAGCAGCGTTTGGCGAAGTATTATCATTAGACAAAACAAATTCAAACAAATAGTGAATCATGTACTTGGCTTCATTATAAACTACATTATACGCACATCCAAAAAAATTGTTTAGGTTATACTTTTTCGTATTCAGCATTCAATTTCTCTTTTGTAACTATAACGTCGGTCGCAACGATCCTCCTACACAAAAACGAAAGAAAAAAATCTGTTCCCCATTTCCCTTTATGGCATCATACCCAAGTGATGTTAACACGCATATTATCGTCATATGTTTCCCCTTGATCTCCCAATTCCCATGTCCCTTGTCCCCCAATGGGAGAATGTCGATTATATTATGCTGATACTACACAAATATGCGTGTGTTTGTTCTCGTGTCATATCTCCCGGCTGATTGACGAACGAAAATATCACGTCATAACTGCTGGCGCCAAATGTTACGGAAAATTTCAGACTGTTTGACGTTTATTTAGTTAATTGTTAATGTACACAATATATAAATAGACATGAGGAATATAGAAAAAACATACAAATGTAAAGATGAAAAATACCAGTAATTCTTGAGATATCTTCCCTCCAAGCGGCCGTAACGCTTTTTTGTGACGTAAAAATAATACAATTCAAAAGATTTTCAACACTAATGAAAAGTCACTTTAATAATAACAATACCTGTTAATTTTCATTCTCAAAAGCTTAAACACAACCAATCCGTCTGTCCTAACAAATGCAGGCTATTTACAAATCCTAGTGATAAAACTGTTGAATTAGCGGAGGCAACGTAAGACGTCCCGGAAAAAGCATATCGTTGTTCGCGTTAATCATATTTAGAGCTGTCAAATGCACAGCTTTGTGAAAAGAGCCTTTTGGATCTTTTAATAGCTTGATTTTTTATCGCCTGGTGACTTTAAATGCGGACTAGGTTATCGGGACATCTTATCGGAACAATTTGTTGAGAATTTTGATTAATTGTTGATAATTTGGTTTTTGATATTTTAATACGTTTTTTTCTTACTTTATTTTTCTCTCTCTTAGAGAGGAGGTATGTGTCCCAGCAGTGGGAACCCGGAACATCATAGACTAATTATTATGCTACATTTTTTTTTGTAAAGGATGGAGATCTAACTATTCAAAATTGGTTAACGTAGATCACCAAGGCCGATGCAACGTCTAAAGTATCCAGAAATGTTTTCTTCTCCATTTCAAATTGCTTCAAAAAAGTGAGTTTGCGCGACTAAAACACGTTACAGAAAAACTGTCCATTCCGCGATAACACTTTTTGGCACGTTTCTTTTCGTCGGGCCGGAAATAAACACAACTTTTTTGTCCTTATGCCACTATCTGCGTAGCCCTTTCCCCACTATGTGGGGGTTGGCATCAAGTCTAACTGGCTGCAGCTGAAGACCAGTATTTTAATGGAATGTCTAACTATCTGACCTCTATATCCAGGCCCATGATTGTCCATATCTCCGTTACGTAGGTACTGTGTAATACATTCTACCTCGTAGGCATTAGTTTACAGGTTGTAGTGACTATCGGGTTTTTGACTACTTGTTAAATGTATCATCTTCTTATTATTATCGTGTGGGCAGTTAGGTCTAACGACCCCACACATCCTAGTGTCAGAGTTTCTAAGCCGCCTCAAGGGATTCTGACATCCCGTCGGGGCCGCGGATTTTTGTACTAGATGACGTGGCCTCGGCGCAAGGGCAAAGAAGGAACATGGGTTCGGTTTTTAGTCAGTAGAAGTCTGACACTCACCTTCGCTCTGCCCAAGAGCGGGGGGGGTCATTTGATGATTTTCCACCCACCAAAAAAAAAAATTCTGACATGGTTTGACTACCGTCATTTGGCGGCTTGGA
The DNA here is from genome assembly GCA_949775195.1 of Diarsia dahlii. NCBI lineage: Eukaryota > Metazoa > Arthropoda > Insecta > Lepidoptera > Noctuidae > Diarsia > Diarsia dahlii. Next base: position 19,001,146 of record OX459211.1, read on the forward strand.
CCACCGGCTTATACGTGCTTTCCGAAGCATGGAAATATCTTTTTTCAGAGAGTCAGATGATTCATGCCTGCAATGTCCAAGCTAAACTGGAAACATGTTTACAAAGAATGTTTCCCGTGGGAATCGAACCCACGACCATAGGGTCTCAAGGCAAACGCCTAAACCACTCGACCACGGAGGCAGTTTTAATGTATCATTATCAGCCAATAATGTTCCTACACCAGAGACTCCTCAGGCCTCCTCTCTAGGAGAGGGATAGGCTTTAATTCACCACGCGGAACCAGTGCGGGTTGGTAGATGTCACAATGTCTTCGAATTTGTCCGTGTCCTCACGATGTTTTCCTTCACCGTTTTGAGAGTGTTTGTGTACGAGTATATACGATGTAAGAAATAAAGGCTTTAATAATTATACAATTATTACACAAAAATTGTGCACTATCAGTAATCACAGTAACAAATAAACCGATAAGTCGTGTGTGACTGTTGATGTGTGCTCCCGTGGTTTCGTACTCACTGGTCCGGTTGATGCAACTGATGCGACCACAAAGCGGTGACTGCACTCCTGTTATTATCAATATCACGCTGGATTTCAGCCTGAAAATAGAGTGATGGTTTTTTAAATGTTTTGAAGGATTAATTATTGATGAAAATGGTGGCGTAAATACTACAGTGGCTGAGCTATTGGCTACTGCGCTGCGTATACCGAGTTCGATCCCCACATGACATGGAACAAATATTTGTAAGATCTACGGGTAGCTGATCTGGGTCTGGCTCTATGTGTAATATGAGTTTAAATGCTTGTTTGTGCAACCTCGACATATGAGAATCTAAAAAGTGTGAGTAACTTTTGTAAAATGAGATCGTAAAGTTCGTATGGTCTGGTCCTGGCCAACTAATATAAATCTTCATAAAACAAGAAAACATAATTATAAACCCGGACAAAGTAACATACAGGGCCCAGTCGTAAATAATCTTAACAGCGCCATCCCTCATCTTTATCTAATTTGAGCCTAAATTGAATCCCGGGACATAATACAATTCGCTAAATATTCCTCCGCGGACCAAAACAAAGTGTTATTAAAATAATTATACATGTATCTAAGTAGCTTATGACCAGTTTCTTGAAAGTCTAATTTTGATCACCAAATATGCAGCGAAATCTCATCTTAATTAACCTGAAATAAATATCATATCAGAGATATACCTAATGTCCATCTTTATTTCGACAGTTACGTTATCATCATCATCATCAGCCTATAATTTTCCCACTGTAGGGACTCAGGCCTCCGCTTTAGGAGAGATAAGCTATAATCCACCATGCGGGCCCAGTGCGAGTTGGTGATGTCACATATCTTTGAATTTTTTGTTTATAGGACTTGCCGGTTTTCTCATCACGGTGTTTACCTACACCGTTGTTGATACGTTTTAAGTCCCATATTATAAGGGGCGAGCCTTTTCCTAACAACCAGACAAAAATCTAACTTCCTGGCTGCTACTGAGACATTCCTGATGTAAATAGCTTAATTTACCTTGGAATTGAACCCAGGATTTCATGTTCAGTCACGCTTGCGACCACGCAATCATTGAGACAGACAAAAGAAAACAGTCTTTGGAGGTATGAGGAACAGGGTGTAAAGTTCCTCATCCCCCATTGAAAAGGGAGGATCCTCCAACCGGACGGGTGTTGTGTCCGGCGGGCTAACTGCCCGACAGTTGTAAGTCGGGAACTCCTATATAGGCTTATGTCGCGGATAATGTTCATAGCGCGATGTAGGATTTTCTGTCTATCGTTGTTAGTACGCAGGTGTTGCGATAGATGTCGCTAGTCGCCACAAGTCAATAGAATTAAAGTGAGTTGATACAAAATTTTGCAACCGATCAAGTTTGAAAACGGGGGTCATATCTGCCATTGGAATAGAATCTATTAGTTATCTATTCGTTAATTTAATTCTATCTGTCTAAGTATATACTAGTATGCACCTATTTACGTATTATGTTTACAAAGTGGTATTATCCTTTTTTTTGTACACTACCACAATCCTATAAATAGACAAGACCATTTTCTACATTATGATGTTGCCAAAGAATTATGCAAACGTAAATATAATCAGTGGGAAGAAACCATCTAATCCTGATTACTGAAGTGATTAGTACAATAATCTTCAGTTTGTTATTTTTTTTTTTTTTTTTTCATACTTGGTATTTACATAATCTTTAATGATACATACTGAAAACAGACTATAGTCTACGAGAACGAAACCGAGCGATGGCGGCCGCGGGGCGATGCGACGCGACGCGACGCGACGGCGATGTAAACAAAAGCATTCCATTGCGCGGGTTCTACAGTCTTTTATTTTACGGTTTGGTTCGAGCCCGCGTGAGATAACGCCGCATCGCCTCGCTGCCGCCATCGCTCGGCCGCCGCAAGTTTCGTGTCTGCAGACTTACTGTTATCTCTTGCATTTTGCATTTTTTTTGGGTAATTTAATAAGAAACTAGAACTCGTGTGTTAGACCACGCCCAGTTCAAAAATTCTGTAGTCGATCATCTGCCTAACCTTTTCCTACCTATGGGGTCGGCTTCTAGTCAAACCACATGCAGCTGAATACCCGCATTTTGCATGGAGTGACTGCCTATCTGACCTCAAAGATGGAATAGTCGACATCGGCTTTGCTTGCCATTAACTAAAAATAGAATAGACCTCAAAGATGACCTGTCAAAGATGATTATATTGCATAAAAAAAATGTGAATTTGTAACAAAAATATCCCTTCTATATTGGAAAATACAGGTCGAATAAAGAATAGGTACCGTGTTGGACGGCTGTGACACATTCGGACGCACTGACAGATGAACAGATGGACAAGATGAAATTACGCAGGTTTCGTTCTTTCCATTTGGTATATTATGGTGATTTGAGATTAATAAAAACAAACCTATTATGATCAACAATTTTTTTTTGGGTAAAAGGAGTAAGGATCAAAGCAGGTGGCGTTCTGTAGTTTCTGCCTATCCCCATGGAAAAAAAAACTAGAATTTATGTTTGTATTAATATATTTGAACATTAATATATTTGCACGTCGCTTATGTGGCAAACATGTCGAACATAATTTATAATAATATCTTGCATGCATGACATCACCGTTCTGTATGTATAGGGGAGATCCTTGTACCTTGGGACACTTTTCTTTAAACCTCCATAATTTAAGTTCAAATTGATCTATGGCCTTGAATGTTGAAATTTCTATTAGGTAGCCAATAACATCACAATAATATGATGTAAAACACGACCTCCTATGTTTTATCAATGTGAAAATGACAATTAATTACTTTATGATATTTGTCCCAAGGTACAATCATGGCTTGTACCTCGGGACACCAATGTTTGTACCTTGGGACACATTTTTGTAAACCTAAACAGCCGCCAGATGAATATTATCTGTATCAGTTGACATAAATATTTCATATACCTACTGGAAATTTAGATATGAATTGTTAAAGGTATTTTGCATGCATTGAAAAACAAAAGATAATCTTAATTTTATATATTAATAAAACAACAATCATTAGAAAGCTTACTTACAATCACTTTTTAGATACTCAGGAAAATAAAAATAAAAACAAAACTTGTTCACAAACATTACTATTAGTTTTCTTTAGACTTGATACCGCATTTCTGACAGTAATTTTCAAAAAAGGTGCAATCTTCGTGCACCCAGAATCGGCAGGTGACACACTGAATCCAGTCTTCTGTGCTGGAAGTAGTGAAATAATTTTCACCGCACCCCACACAATTATTTTCCTCTTGATCGTCATCACATGAATCGTCATTCTCTAAGATAACATCAGTTTCGTCCTCAGAACTACTACTTTCTCTTTCTCTCTCAACTTTTTTCTTAAAAACACGCTTCTTGACAGATTTGGCTTTTTTATTTACTTCTTTATTCCTTTTTTTAGCAGCTAAAAGCTCCAATTCCTCTTTTTCAGGAGTATCGGTTAAGACTCTTGTTTTACCTTTTCTACTTCTAGTAGTATTATTCTTACGTGCTGGAGCCTTTGGGAAAGGACGAATAGCTTCAGGTGACATAAGGATATTTTTGTCTGTGTCTATAGTACCAATGGATGTAGATGGTGCTGCAGATTCTATTCCTACTTGGTTATTGTCATATTGTAGTTCAATATTTGCAGGTTGTGATGGTCCAGGTATATCAGCCACATCCAATCTGGTGTGCGTAACGGCGTTAGCATCTGCATAAGGCCTATCAGTAACATATGAGCTCAAAAACTCATCTTCGCCAAAAATATTATCATTAAATGGCCATATTCCTGCAACTTTAAATCCATTTTGAATGTTCGATGGCGTAAAAGCTAATGTAAAAGCAGTGCCAAAGCATTCGGCGACATTATATATAGTGAGGGGAGTTCCAGGATGTTGCAAAAGCCAATCATTGCAAGCTTTGTTATAATATTTCTTGAGTGGACCAAATACGGTCCTGTCTAAAGGCTGTAATTTATGGCTGGTGTGAGGAGGGAATGTGAACATTACAATACCATTATTCTTGGCCAACTCTATGATTTTAATCGACATGTGACTCTCGTGATTGTCCAATATCAGGAGCACTTTATTATCATTATTAGGTCTAACATGTTTAATGAAATGGTTCAAAAAATCCTCAAATTTATCACTATTGGACCACCCACTGGGAGTTGCAAGCCCCAAAGTCTCAGGAGGAGCACCAATAATCATGTGGCTCTTAAAGTGCACTCTAGGAAAAATCATGCAAGGAGGAACAGAATTCCCAAGTGCATTCACGCATGCAATAACAGTGACATTATTACCTCTCTCTGCTGATGTAATATTCCCAACTTGTTTTACTCCTTTTGTCGCTAAAACTTTCATTGGAATGTGTACTGTAGACATGCCAGATTCGTCTACATTATAGATCCTTTCGCTTGTAAAATTGTATTTCAACAGCAGTTCCTTGTATTTATTAAAAAACAAATTTACATTTTGATGCCGTTTAATAAAATATTCATAAAATGTCTTACCAGCTTTTCTATTTGTGTCCCAAGCACTTGGATAAGTTTTTTTCAAAGTTACTGCATATTCGAATGCTAATTTTAAAAAGTCATCTTTGCATATTCCGTAGTGTAACTTGGATGCTTTTATGCAATATTCAACCAATTGCTCTTCTTCTTCGTCACTAAATACTCTCTTGACAGCATTCAGAGGGTGATAGACGACCTCAACATTTTCTTTTTCTTTGTTCAACTTCACGTAACGGCCTATTAAAGATTTTGAGACATTAAATTTTTCGGCAGCTTTCCGAATAGATAAACGTTTTTGAATGACCATTTTAATTGCACTTTTTACATTTTCCTCGCTTGGTTTCGGCCGGATGACTTTATCTTTACTTCGCGGCATCTAAAAACATGAAAACAAAAATTAAAAATATTATATTAAAATAAATAGTTGAAAAAAGCATTGGCTTGTACCTTGGGACAGTCCCAAGGTACAAAAAATTCACTGTCCCAAGGTACAAATTTCAATTGTATAATATAAAGTGTGGTTATAATTTTTGAATTACGGAGATCTAGGAAATTATATTAAAATAAGTGGTTAAGAATGTAGATAACAACTAATTGTATCATAATTAAATTACTCACCTCAAAATATTTCGTCTAAAACAAAGATTCAAGTGGATTGCAAAAAAAAATCTGACGAAAAAATCACACTGCATACCACATCTAAGGAACGAAGCAAAATGGCCGACTTTACTGCATGCTTTCTGAATGTTGTAGTGAAATAGCTACTAGATGTCGCTACTTACCACTTCTCAATGCAAAATTTCTGACGGAATGAGCTTGTCCCGAGGTACAAGGTGTCCCAAGGTACAAGGACTACACATTGTTTGAGCAAATAAATATACTTACTTAGTTAAGTACTTACTTACTATTTCTGTGCTTTCCAAAACATATTGTATTAATAGATTGAACCATTGACTCTACAGCAGCTGTTCTCAGAACAAATACGTTATTACCTTCATCGCCCAACTTCGAGGGTCTTGTGCATTCACCGAATGAAACTAACGTCTTCATTGCAATAGTTATGCAAAATTAAATTGTTTCGCTAACATATTGGATTTTGTGCACAGTGTTGATTGAAATAGGTACCTCGCTAGTCTAGTGATCACAACTGTGACTGCTGAGCACCCTTATGATCAGCGGTTGCGACCACTCGAACCAAGAATCGAACCTATGACCTTTTCCTAGGTTTGGTTCTTGGTTCGGGAGAAGTGATATTGGATTTTTAGCTAGTGGTGCTCTTGGGTACACTTACCGAAGTACAGTCTGTAAAAGGCCAACGAACAGGCAACTTAGCGGCTGTGGGCCAGGCTATGAAGCTTGGCCATCAGCTCACCGTCAGAAATGAGCTCTGCGCTCAACAGAATCGAGTGTAGCTATAGATGGTATTTGTCTTAAACATCTTATTTTTTGGAGGGTGGAAAATCATTAAAAATTTCTCCTCTCGCTCTACGCAAAACTGTAGGGAGTGTCAGACTTCTACTGACTAATAACCACCCATGTTTCTTCTTTGCCCTTTGTGTCGAGGCCGCGGTGTCTCTTTCGAACAACTCGCAACCCCGACGGGCGTCAGCCCTTGCGGGCTCCTTCAATGTTGCTTACATCTCTTTGAGGCGCGCGTGAAACATGAACGCGCCGTCGACACGGCCTGTCGTCGTCCTAAGACGGTCAGACGGTGAGCTAGCCCATTACTCACCGTCCACAGACCCGCGGCTTAACCTTCTCAAAGGTCATTTCCTAACAGTACCTGATGATATTAAACAAATATTATTTTGAAACACTCTTGTTTAGACCTTTCACTATTATTTACATATCTCTCAAACTAACACCCCAAGCCATTCAACACGTAGCAAATAGAAACAAAAACACAACTTAGTCCCCATATCCTTTCAAATAGTAAGTGTAAACTAAGGGGGATGGATCACCGCGGTTCTAGAGCTCACAATCACTCACCCTGTTTACCCGGTTATCCGTGAACATATCGCCTTACGGAGCAACTGGTGTTTGGGTACCCGGGATTATTGGATTGTTAACCGGTTTTGTATTTCGGTAAGATTGTGTGTGATTATGTTCAGAGAGTGCTAGGATACATGTCATGATAATATGTGCAAAAGAGAACAACGAACTAAATTGACAATTTATAATTCTTTGTCTAGGTGTAACTTCATGTAAACAATAATAGCTTGAGGGACGGGAATGCAGCAGATATCGGTTGACTTGAAAGAAAATGATTTGTTCATTCGCAATTCATCATCACGTAAAAACACTTCGAAAGTGCTTGTGCTACACATTTTTCAGTTGGAATTGTTTCATAATAATTTCTTGTATCTGAAAAAAACACCATGACGGAAAACTGAAGAAACACATCGTGACTTAGTGAAGAAATCACCATGTACTTCGTTTCTTTTTTTTTAAAGTTGTGTGCACCGACCTGCCAGGACAAGAAGGTGATGAGGATACGCATAGTAAACAGCCTACCCCCATAGCACTACGTTTCGTGTTCACGAAGTGAAAGCTGTCCACTTTTTTGTTTTGTTTTTTCTAAATATTTTTATGCGTTGTATGTTTACCGTTTTTTTTGGCATTTAATAAACGGTATATCCTGGCAAGAAATAATTATCTTTTGCCTTTATTCAAGCATCTTTCGTTCGAGTATAAGTTTTACATTTAAACTAAGTAACAACAACTGCTGCACCCTCAAACACAGACCGCTTTAACAAGCGTCTGATACCGTAATCTCAAAGCGCAAGCCAAAGCCGGGACACGCTGCGTCGGCCATGACAGTAATAATTAAAGGCAGCTCGTGTCTCATACATCGTCTGGGGAGCGACTCACTGTTCCATTCTGCAGGGAATTAGCGGGAAATTGGTAGTAGTTAGCTAAGTAAATTGGTGGTGCAAACTGTGGGGTTGTAGCGATTGTAAGGAATTGGAGATTCATGAGTCCGTACGTCCTAGTGTTAGATAATTCAGATGATTCAGATTATTACTGCATCGGAACTATGTTTTTAAAGTTTGCAATAAATAATATGTTTCCGGTTCCCACAAACGATGGTGCACTTACATAATATCGTGTCCTGCGTGTCCTGTTGTTTGGCAATGTTCACTACAGTAACTGATGTACGCTACCCACAGTCCTAAACTAGAACTTAGCTCCGTTCAGGGCCAACATAATTTAAGAAGAAGATGGCTATGAAACAATACAATACAACATGGAACTTGTAACTTGAGTGATCTGCTGAACGTTTCAATACTTTAAAACATTGCATCCAAAATAAATAAATTAATTTTATATTTATATTAATTTTATTATTTAACCTTTCCTTTCCAACGGCTCTCGCTTATACCCGAAACCAAACAACAAACACCATAGTGTGAGATCATTATCTTTGAGAATAGAAAAAGTAAGTGGTTTACCAGTAGCTAATAGAACGGCGGGATTTGCGGCAAATACGGGTAATAATTACGTCCCGGTTGTGTGCGGATGAAGTTATTATCCTTGTTATAACCTAGTTCCCCGGCTGTCTGATGTGAGGGTAATTGAATGTAGTGTGTGAATGAACCTGTCTCTTGGAATGATGGGAGAAAAATTGGGCTGTTTTTGAAAAGGTCAACTTGTATTCAGGCTTGTCATTTCAGGTTCTTATCTCTCTTTTTTCATCTTTCAGCTCATTTTATTTGTAAAAATAAGTTCTTGTAAGACTGTCCATAGAAATGAATGGAGTTCTAACTAAAAATATTCATACTAGTAGAGGGGACCAGTTTTTAAATGACAGATCCCACAAAATGCCCATTTGCAGGAGCAATAAGTTTTCGCATGTACTTTAAAGTACCTACATGCAAAGAAAGAAGGAGGATCTATAGTATTCAATATTGTTAAGTTGATGGTAAATTTCTCAAAACGGTGAAGGAAAACATCGTGAGGAAACCGACATGTCTTAGAACCAAAAAATTCGAAGACATGTGACATCTGCCAATCCGCATTGGGCCCGCGTGGTGGATTATAGCCCATCCCTCTCCTAGAGAGGAGGCCTGAGTCCCTGCAGTGGGAACATTATAGGCTGATGATGATGATGGTAAATTAAAAATATACACACTACTTGAAATTAATACGAAAAAATTTCAAGCAGACTTTGAATATTCCTACCAGACACAATCGTATAAAAACTTCAAAAGCATAAAGTAAACAAAAGAGAGTCGCAAGAAAAACTCGGATTACTTTTCCAGCTCAGGCGTTTCCAATCCACTCGATGTCTTACAGTCCCAGCGGTCAGATCGCTTCTCTGTTAGGTAAAAAGTAACTTTATTTTCATGGAGTTATAAAAGTTTTATTGCGTTGCCGTAAACTGAGGTAAATGGGGATTTCTGTGGTGTTCGTCAATAATAGAGCAGTTAACGATTTAAGGTCAATCGTGACTTTTTACGGTGTTTTAGTTTTGATGTTGGTGGTGAAATAATAATTATTGTGAATGGATTATGGAAAAATAAATTAGAAACGAAAGGCAGGGGAGACTTGTGGTTTGTGTAAAGGCCGCCGGCTCACTACCGGCACGGCACGGCAAGGCAAAGGATTTTATTACTAATCAAGTTATTTTGAATCTTATTTCAATGACTTTAGAATTCATGTTACTTTATTTCGATACCACGATGCCGCAAAAAGACGCGACGTGCCGCTGGATACTGCGGCACGACGCAACGCGCCGCGAGTTGCTGTTGACACTTCACAAATTATGCACCCCGAAATGTATTTTCGTAAAATCAGCATTTCTTCTATGTCTCTCGTAATTTTCAGCTAGAAGTGCTATTAATACTAAATCCCAGTCAACCATTAAGATACAATGAACTTGGAATCCGCCCGGAGCAAAACTGATTGATGCCAGAGTGGCTGAGCTTTCGAAATGATACCACGGGACGCCACGGGATGCCACGGCATGCCATGGAACGCGCGGGATGCCGCAGCACAACCTACCGTGCCATGCCGTCAGTGAGCCTTTAGCATAATCACTGAAATCAGACAAAAGAATACCTATTGCTGGGTTGCAGCCCCCATTCCGAATGGGTGCGGTCTGAAACTCACCACGTTTGAATTGGTAGATGGTAGATGCCAATAGTGTCTACTTTGGCTCGGACCCACGACTTGTGACTCGAAAGTTGGTACCGTTACCACTTGGCCTTCTTGCTCATATTTGTGATGGATTATGGCAGCTAAGTTGAACAACATGTTTATTATAGACACTAAATTAGGACTGCCTCGTTGCTTTAGTGATGAGCATGAGGTCCTGGCTTACATTGCCGGGTCGGGCAAAATTGTTATCGCGTTTTTCCATCAGGAAAATCTCAATAGCAGCCACGATATCTGGATTAGTGGCCGGTTAATGGAAATAGGTTCCCCACCTTTTACATGGGATTTACACATCTGGCTAAATGTGGAGTTACTGTTAGATACACCTCTCTGTCTAACCCTATGGAAATGACAGGTGAGACATTGTGTGTGATATAGGACCACTTATTGTACCTATACCTACACAATATCTTTGTAACCTCTCGATTTATTTCCGATAAATACTCCAAAGAGGATCAGTCAGATCTTTATATTGACTTGCACAGTACAGCCAAACTCATAAATATGTTTCATCACACAAGTGTTCAATACATATACCGGATCGAAAGACAATGTGCAATCGGCTAAAAGGATTGCTATCTGGCAACAAAATGTAGGATATACACACATTGAGTTCTAGCTTCACTGTTGCTAGGTCAAATGTATTGTAGATAGCACTATAAAAAGGATGGTTTAAGGATCATAGTTGAGAGATAAAATATTCAAAAAATTGGTAACAAAGTGACTCGTCTTGAGATCTGACAATGATATAATACATGATCAGAGAATAAGTATAATTTGACAATTTCATTCAAAGCTCATCTTCAACGTCCCAAGTAGCCAATAGCAGTCCACTTTTGGACCAACCGAAACTGGGCACAGGTCTCTACGATTGGATGCTACTGAGCTTTTAGCCATCCGTTACTTACCCGTGACCCAGAGAAGTTGCTTGTCCCATAATTTTTCATCATTTTCTATGGTACCAAAAGTATCTTGCAATATCGGCTTTAAGAGAGAGCTGAAACCATAAACCACGTATTCAACAAATTATTTGCCATAGTGCAGTTACATGACATGGTCAAAATATTATTATATGCAACAACTGTGTTCTTTTTGGGGTTTTACAGTGGCGTACCGACTACATTAACGGTTTGTACGACGATGTTCCTTCCACCTTGTATAATAAATAAAGATCTGAAGCCAACCGAACCACTTTTTGAAGTCTACGAAAACGAATAAAGTCTCTTTGTGAAACGTTCAGTAGATGGACACTTGAACTTAGCGTAAAAAGTTACGGTGAATTTCAAAGTCGTTTCAAGTTTTATTTTATAATCTTTCTCCATCCCTTGCCAGTGTTATTTGAAATGAATTTTCTACAGAATCAAAAAGGTATTTAAAAATTATGACAGGTCATGTTAAGATTAATTTTGTGAAAAAAAACTTCATAATTTTTAGAGCTTCGAGAAACTGAGTATGAAATACAATATAAGGTCCCATTAAAATAGGTGGACAAATTTTAACACAGCGTTCAGTAGGTCTAATCAAACATATCTAAACAAAAAAAAACATTAAATAAAATGATTTTTTTTGACTTAAAATAATTAATTGCCGGCACTCTAGAACAAACTCATCCTTATGAGTAGGTACTTAAATGCGATTTTCTAATTATTTTTTTTACCATCGTCCCTAATTTGGTGGTCTGAATGATTTCTGAAATATTGTCCACCTATTTTAATGGGACCTTATATATGTTCTCGAAGTGATAAAATATTCCACCTCATAACATCACACTGTTATTTCACAAAGGTTTGGCAGAGTGAACTCTTCACTAACTCAGCTGTCACCGATCGACGATCAACCCCATATGAGGAGAAGGCGACCTTACTTCTATCAGCTGAACATAAATCCCTCGACTGTTACTCAAAAATTAGCCACTGTTATAACATCCATAGATAAAGTTGATGGGTACTAATTTATTATTCTGTAGACTATCACACCTCATAAACCAGTATATAGTTTATGAGGTGTGATATATTTCTCGGGTCATAAACGCTTAGATATTAGAATCCTCAATTTATGTAATTGCAACGGTAACAGTATAAATTGGTTGTCCAGCCAGTACCGTATATCAGTGTCATACTGTATAATGCATATTATCCGTGGTTCGTTACTGATAATAGTCAGATAAATAGATATAGTTTTGTGTGGACAAGTAGGCTGCCACGAATACTAATTAAAATCATTACCCTTCCATTTGGCTTCCCCGTAGTCGGGTAAAAATAGGGTTGAAACTTCCTTTCAATAATAATTATGTGTGAATACTTCCACCCAGACCATGGTCTATTTGCTAGAGCGCCTCCTTTATTTTAGAGAAAATATACACGTAAAATCGATGCAAAAGAAGAAGACGTTTACATTTTACCCCATTTTTACATATTATACCAACGATCACCAAACACGTACGGTGGAAACAAAGAACATCCTAGCATCTGTAAGCCAACCCATACGGTAAAACGAAGCCCGTAAAATGTCAGTACCAATAAGATCTGATAGCGACAACCCATATCTCCATACAAAACCCATAAGACTACAATGAAGCTTTGAAAATCACACTTAAAGCGTGGAATGACCACTAACTTTACAGTGGGATCATAGAATAGGAATATTCAGAAGGTGCACTCCTATGAAATACAACGTGTGAGATAAAACACAAAAAAATGGTAGAACCACAGTGTGACATTGACCACCATCAACCCACACTAGGCCCGTGTGGAGACTGTCTCCCAGCAGTGGGAACAATAAAGGCTGATTACGATAAACAGCAATTTTATGAAAAAAACAACCATACCATACTTAATAGTAAACCCACATTCATCCACCATATTATTATAATTGTCATCAACCGGGCGCATATCTAGACTCCGAGGCTGCTACAGTAAAAGTCCAGAACAAAACTTATAATAACACAGTGTACACACACTGTGTTATTGTGTTATATCTCCCAAACTATAAAACTTTAGCTAGGGAAAGGTTCAATTAAAACTCCTCTATAAGCGAATTTGATATGGTGGGTCCAGATCCAGTCACCCTGTTTATCTTGACCAACTATGGATCGAAGTCTTTAAGTAGTCAGCGGGGGTTTCTTAAATTCCAATGTTTTATTTTTTTATCTTGCTAAATAAATATAAAATATAATACTAAAACTTTTTTACAAAAAAAAACCGACTTAAAAAAAAAAACACAAAAAAGTGAAAAATAAACTTTAGAAGAAAAATCAGTTTCTGAAGTCGGTGACTTTTGTTTCTTTGATTTCATTTTTTTGCCACTGACTTCTAAAGTTTATTTTTCACTTTTTTGTGTTTTTTTTTTGAAGTCGGTTTTATTTTTTGTAAAAAAGATTTTATTTTTCACTTTTTGTGGTTCACATGTAAGTTCACATGTTCATGGGTTTATAATGTGGACAATGTAGCTTTTCTTTTTGAATTTTGTTGATTTTTCAAAAACAGCTTCGATTTCGATAAAAAAAATATGGGACCATTTGGAAAGTATACCCTTTCCAACAAAAAAAGAATTTTTCAAATCGGTTAGCAAGCGACGGAGTTATGCCCGAACAAACATAAAAAAAACAAACATCCGAATTGAGAACCTCCTTCTGTTTTTAGAAGTCGGTTAAAAATGAAGATTATATTGATTGTACTTTCATCTGAAAGACGCGAACCTTCTCTCGTCTACCTATTTATTTTAATAACAACCTAAACAATATGACGGCAGCGTCGGCGTTCAGTGATCAGTTGTAGGGACGGCCTTAATGCTATACGCTATCGATATTCGATAAATCGTATCAACATCGATAAGGACTCGTTGTTGTCGAGTTGTTTGCGGAACGATGCGTGTGGAAATAGGGCAGGGACATAAGTATTGATAATATGTAATTCGACAGGTAGAACTATGTTGAATAAACATGGCTTTTAGGCTTACCGAATCTATTTCAATTGCTATCTAGATACAGATCTATTCATCCTACTAATGTAATGAAATCAAAAGTTAGTAAGGATGTATAGATGTCTGAATGTTTGTTTCTCTTTCACGCAAAAACTACTGACCGGATTTGGATGGAATTTGACACATAGATAGTTTATAATCTGGACTAACACATAGGATACTTTTTATTCCGGTAAAACGAACCAGTACGACAATTATCATACTCGACACGGGCGAAGCCACAGGTATAAACTAGTCATTGACTTTTGGTCTAGACGTCTAATCAACTTTTTGGGCCCAGGGCTTTTTGGGCAGATTTTAAGCATGTAATTGTAGTTCGGGAGCAGAGAACATACAGATGTTACTAGAAAGAAAACAAATGGAATTGTACAAAAACCGTATTATTCATATTTTTCCTATGCCATTTTCCAGCTACGTTATTATCGACTAGCTGACCTCAACAACTTGGTTAATGGGTAACACGATAAGTCTTTCTATCCATTATTTTCATAACCAATTCACAATACTCTAAAACCAAACAATATCGATATATCCACGCCAACCCTAGCACACGATCGCTTTGATAACGACTCGCCGCGGGCCCAGATGTTCGCACTCAACTCGGCTATTTTGTACCGACTAGCTGAGCAAACATCGATATTACGCACAACACTAATTTATTTTACATGCTCCTCTTAATTGTTTCGTAACTTTACTTTTCGTATTAAGTTTTATTTTGACGAACGCATGTTTTGGGAAAATCTTCAATTTGAATTTTCTCGCTTCACTTTGCAGTATATTATTCGTATGATGTTTTTGTTTTTAATTACATCAAACTAAAACAGAGACATACATTTTAGCAGAGTACATTGTACAATCATGTTAAAAGTCTTTTATTTTTTTTTAATATTGTTTATTGTCTGCCTCGTTGGTCTAGTGGTCGCAAGCGCAACTGCTGAGCATGACGACCTGGGTTCGATTCTCGGATGGGGAAAATTGTTATTAAGTTTTCCTTTCAGGAATTTCTCAGTAGCATCCTCGATGCTACTGTCACGTACCATCTCATCACGCTGATGACACAAAGCGTGATTGCGTTGCACGCAATTGTATCGATCTCAGGTGCTTCTGTCTATACTGCATCTACTACCTATGCTTGTTAGTTTAGACTGGCGTCACACAAATCTTGATTGCGTTGCAACACGACGCTGCTTTGCAGTATTGTCACGCTGCCGTCTACAGTGTAGATATCAAAAATTCTCTAAGAACAAGTGTATCACAATACTTGCTCACATAGTTTAGACTCTCATCACACAAAGCCTGATTGCATTGCAATACAGTTAGTCACGAGTTACAAGCTATTTGTCGTATTTCTAATTACCATCTCATCACGCTGGTGACACATAGCGTGATTGAAGGTATGAGGCTTCCGTCTGTACCACAGGTCTGTACCATATCCAGTAACAATACTTGTTAGTTTAGTTAGACTGACCTCATACAAATCTTGATTGCGTTGCAACATGACACCGCTCTATAGTATTATCAGTTTATCACGCTGCCATATATTTTTATTTTCCTACAATAAAAATTCACAGAGACCAAGTTAGTACCAACAATACTTCTACTTAGTCTTAGACTCTCATCACAAAAAGCCTGATTGTATTGCGAAACAGTTATCCATGAGTTTTAGGCTCCTATCTGTATATACTCACAATACTTGGTCACATCGCATCTTGTCATGCTGATGACACAAAGCGTGATTGCATTGCGACACGCTGCTTGTCATCTACGTCACGCTGTTGGTTCGAGAGCTGGCACTTTCAATAAATAAGCTTTAGTTTGGGAACCTAGACACAGAATAATGAAACAGATTGGATGTGGTATAATGAGGGTTTGATGTTATTCAGTTAGTGGGTCAGATGTCTTAGAGAATCTAGAAGTGACTATAAATCCGTAACTTATGACCCAGGCTTCCTCTCCTTGAGTGGGAGTAAGCCATACTGTATAATATCACGCCAGTAATATCCAAAGTGGGTTATGCAGAAATGTGCCTTATAAATAGTACACCTACATTTCGCTAGTTATGTGTAATTCCCATGTAATAACGGGCAGGTTTATTGCCATCAATTAGGCACAAATCCTGATTCCGTGGCTGCTCCTATGAAATTCCTGATGGAAAAACCCAAAAACACTTAGTCCGACCCGGGAATCGACCCCAAGACCTCAAGCTCAAGCAGTCGCACTTGACCACTAGACTATCTATTTCTATTTATCTTCGGGGACGCCGGCAGACACCAGACGGGCGATCAGTCCTATCGTTGTGGATTATTTCGCCCAGTTCCCCATTTTGGTGGATCCCCTTCATGGGTTACTGGTGGTCGGCATCGCGAATCTTCCTGTTGCCTTGCAGAAGCTCACCAGTTGTTCGGTAGAGATTTCCGCGAGCTTCTCTTCATTAATCTCATCTGTTCCTAGGATTTCCCATCTGAGTGGCTCATACATTGTGCATTCCGCCACAAGGTGGAAACTTGTTTCTTCTGCTTCTCCACATGCTGGGCATATGGGATCTTCCTTTACTTTCATAATCGTCAGGTGTCTATTGAGTCCACAGTGTCCTGTTGCGATCCCTACTACTAGTCTTATGTTTCCCCTGCTCATTTTGAGTAGCTTGTGGGATTTCGACCACTAGACAAACGACGCAGTACTTTGTACAATACTAATTAAAACTATCCACAAGCTTATGAATATGAATACAGTACGCAGTGTACTGTGTGGGTTTCACATTTTATCTCCTAAAAGTTAACACAAACAACATGTCGGTTTCCTCAAGAGTCTCATATTTAAACTGATAAGACCAGTTCTAGTTTAGAAAATTGTTTATCTCATAACTTGAAGCCAGTAATTCAACCTGGCGTTTACTTGGAATATTGCCAACGTCCAATGTTCATGGTGTTTACACTTGTAACTTGGAACATTGGCAGAACTTGCCGTTGTTCTACTTGTAGTTTATATTGGAACGTGTGAAGAAGTCGATTTAAACTTAATCAGTAATAGTTACGGGTCTATTTTGTACAGGAAAATCGTATGAGCGTCATGTTACCACTGCTGGGACACAGGCCTCCTCTCTATGATACGAAATGAGCACTAATCCAACCTCTGGCCCAGTGCGAGTTTGTAGATCTCAAATGTCTTCGTATTTTGGTTTCCTCGGCGTTTTCAGAGTAGTGGTGAAGAAACAAATTACCCAAAGAAGTGCCCTTGCCTGGGTTCGAACTACATATTGCTTGTAAGTTGGGACCGCCACTGCTAAGCCACCGTTGCTCTCTGCTGAAGACGTGGGTTATGAATGATTGCATATTCAAATACTAAACAAGGCCTTGCAAAACAAAATGACCCTCTGACCAAAACGTCTCTAAAAGACACTAGATAGAAAGAATAATATTATAGAAGTTCCGATCTTAATTTGTTCAGTCACTTAAAATAAATAAGTAAGTATACAATAAATAAAACCCGTGAGTTCTGACCTCTGACCTCCGACTGCTCAGCGAGTTAATGAATAATCCTCTAATTTGGTACACTTGATGTAGAAACAATACTTTTCCTCGCGTGGGTTGCCCTCCCTCCACCCACACTATGCGTGTAGGACGTAGGACTCGCAGGTGATCGCGTGCGAACTGTGACGAAAATATATGTTAACCTCTGTTACAAAGTTTTTGATGAAAGTTTGCCCTAGTTGGGATGTGTTGTTGTGTCTTTTTGCTACAGGAATTAGTCGGGATGTGTCCGGAGTATGAATTCGTGCCCGGTTATTGGCGATAGGGCAACATAAGGTGAGAAATCTATGGACCGGCTTATGCATATTAGTGCTCGTGACTGTATTATAGGTACTCCTCTGTTGAACCCTTTGGAGATTACAGGCGTGAGTATATGTATGTTAACTAATACAGGGTGTAAATTAACCCATCAAACAGCCGTCAACCAAGCATTCTGTACATGGAACTAAGTACCCTTACGCAAAAATTTTTGCTGGGAATCGACCATTTTTTTGGGGTCAAAAATCTCATTTTACGGTAAAACTCAATGCAGCACCCATAAAACATTGTGCTTGTGGATGCTTTGTATAGTCAATGGGTCATGGAGGTAATTTAAGTAAAGTTATAACCTGAAAAACTAGTATTTACAAAAACAGCTGTGAAAAATTTGGAACTTTGACCCCCAATATCTACGTAACTAGGGGGTTCCCAGGTATGGTCTAGAACAAAAAAATGATCGCAGTAGTAGGGAGAACAAGTGTCCTTCGTTTGCGTTAAGGCGGGGTTGCAGTACTTTTTAAGATTTTTGAACCTATAAAAATCGAACTAAATACGAGTTTTTTAATAAATAAAAATCATTACATAAAAATTGAACATACTCTCTAGTAAATCGTAAAGATAGAAACGCAATTTAGAATGATCGGCTCGATACTTTTTTTTATCAAACATAACTCCAAATCACAATTTCAAACGTGTGCTGCTAAGACATTTCATCATGAATTTATATAAAAGTTATATCAATAGATAGAACTTTTTATTCTGAAGTAAATGTTGAAAACATATTGTATAATTTCTTTATAGTTTTTCTCCAAGAAAAAAAAAACAGTCAAAATTTAGGAATTATAATCGCTCGCGCGGCAGGGCGGGGGGTGAGGTCGTGCGTACATAAAAACAAAGTACTGCAACCTCGCCATAAGTATACATTTACACCCTTTAGATCAGAGAATGTAGCAGTAGATGCTACTTCGTAGTAGCATATTAAGTTATGTAGTACAGTGGCCCGAAAGTTTGACGACCACTCTAGCAGGGGGTAGGTAATGTATTACTCAGTACTCACTGGGTTCTGGATATCAGGTAAGCAGTCGCTCCATGTAAAATACTGGTCACCGAAAAAACTTATGTCACCGCTTTATCATTTGTGTCCATCATTTCCAATTTAAATAAGTAAATGTGAATCACTGTTTCTACCCGACTACGGCAAAGCCAAAGGAGGGTTATGATTTTGACTGGCTATGTATGTATGTATGTATGTATGTGTGTATCTTCATCTGTTCCCTCATAGCTTCTAATCTACTTATCGGAACTCGACATATGAGGTATCGTTAGAACAGTCTTCATTTTCCGCTGAAATAGGCATAGGCTACGTGACGTGTCACAAAAAGTGATTTGGCGCCCTCTAGCGGTCAAAAAGTAAGGCTTAAAAAATAAAAATAGAGATAAACACGCCGTGTTTGGTATCATTTAAAAGGGCCTCACTTGTACATTTCCAAAATCATGCTCAAATTTAAAATCACGCCCTCTAGCAGACAAAAAGTCAAGAGTAAAAAAAAATATTTAACACCAAAATTGTTTAAATAAAAAAAAGTAAAAAACTAAAACCCGACTACGACAAAAAAACGACGCTGAAAAAGTATGAAACAAGATTTTCAGGATAGAACAAAAAGAAAAACTGTAGTCACACGTTATAGGTACCAACCTAAACACTTTAATACCGTGTGACTACGGCTTTTCTTTTTGTTCTATCCTGAAAATCTTGTTTCATACTTTTTCAGCTTCGTATTTTTGTCGTAGTCGGGTTTTAGTTTTTTACTTTTAAGCTTTCACAGTTCACAACTATATTTAAAATGTCACTTACGGGATATCTTCCGTGATTGTTATTTGTTTTGAATTCCCGATATTGTGTCAACCCGCGATCATGGCGCTTGCAACAGCGTCGAAATATCGGGAACTCAAAACAAATAACAATCACGGAAGATATCCCGTAAGTGACATTTTAAATATAAAATGTGAATGTCAAAGATCTACAAATGGGAGTCTTTGGTCAACTGGACCCACTTGTAACTGGTCCCACAATAAATCTATGTGAAAAACATTTTAAAATGTGATTTGTTTGACTTAACTCGTGGGTCCAGTTCGAGTGGGTCCAGCTGACCAAAGACTCGTGGCAGCCAGGACCATCAGCCTAACGTGCATTCCGAGCCATGGAAAAAACTCGGTATGTAATGTCACCCATCCAGTCATACCAACCCATTACCAACCTTATTATTTAACCACGAGCTCCACACTCTTCTTACAATGCTCATAGAAAACAGCTATGAACCATATCATTGTCCTCCAACGTAAAAATCTCTGAATACCGCCTCCACAATACTCATGTGATCCTGGTCAATATAGAATGGACGTTGAACTAGCGGTACACGCCGACACACAGGGAATTGCCTGTGTTCAGTCTTTGTCCACCTAGCTCGTTTGGACAGTAACCACGGCCACTATGTACTGGCACAATCTGCCAAGGGAATTTGATGTTTTGATGTAACCAACGTCACAGACAAATTGAAACGAAGTCGTTTAACTTGGTATGGTCATGTAATGAAGAGAGACGAAACACATGTGGCTAAAAAAGTGATAAATAGAAAAATATTGATGGACGGAGAGGGAGAGGAAGGCCAAAGAAAAGGTGTATGAATCGTGTGAGGAATGATATGAATGAAAAAGCAGCAAATGCCACCGTGACGTCTAACAGGGAAGAATGGAAGAAGGAAGCGTGTTGCGCCGACCCCAAATGGAATGGGATAAGGCAGAAAATGATGATGTAACCAATGTTTTGAGCAGACCTGAACATAACTATTAATATCATAAACGGGATATTTAATGTTAAATATTTTTAAATATTGGTACAATAACCAGACAAACTGTGTCAAATGGTCAGGCGCTCTTTCCGATTCGTACAGGCTTGAGTGCGGCGTGAGGCAGGGGGGGTTAACTTCTCCAAAGCTTTTCAGCCTGTATGTAAATGACCTCATAGTGGAGCTCAGCAGCATGCGTGTTGGATGCCGGGTGGGTGGTATTAGTGTCAATAATATCAGCTACGCGGATGACATGGTGCTGCTGAGTCCCACTGCTGGGGCGCTCGGAGAGATGCTGAAAGTTTGTGAAGCCTATGCCGAGTCACATGGACTTATTTACAATGTAAAGAAAAGTCAGTACATGGTCTTTAAGGCCGCCGGTAAGTGTCCTGAAACCGTTCCACCCATTACTTTGAATGGTAACAGTTTAGATAGGGTGGCACAGTTCAAGTACCTTGGACATTACCTTACCGACGACCTTAAAGATGATGTCGACATAGAAAGGGAGCGCAGGGCCCTGTCAGTCCGTGGCAACATGTTAGCCCGTAGATTCGCCCGCTGTACGGAACAAGTCAAGATCACGCTATTTAAAGCATATTGTCAGGGCATGTACACGGGTGGTCTATGGGTTAGTTATACAAAAAAATCCCTGGACACTCTGCGCGTCCAGTATAATAACATTTTTAGGATGATGTTGGGACTTCCTCGTTTCTGCAGTGCCTCCGGGATGTTCGCGCAGACTCAGACTGATGGTTTTCATGCCGTCATTCGGAAAAAGGTCGTCTCACTTATGAGGAGGGTGCGGGGGAGTCACAACAGCATCTTGAATACTATAGCTGAGGATGTACGTGCACCTGTGTTGAGGCATTTCGTTCGTCTGGTGGATGGGGGTTCGTCTGGGTTCCCTCTAGGGAGGTATCTCCCTATTGGTTGTCTTGACGGGGCGGGATGTCTCAGCGCAGGGGTATTTGTGTATTTTGTGTACTTATAGGATTATGTGATTGTTGATTGTCTCTTGTAATTGTATGAACTAACAATAGTTTTAAGTTTTGGATACTAACCTGTGGATTTCAGTTGTCCTAAAATAAATAAATTTGAATTTGAATTTGAATAAACGGGATATTTACCATGTTTGCTTGTTGTTTCGAGTTCCCGATATTTCGGCGCTGTTACAAGCACCATGATCACGGATAAACTGAAGTCATTGCGGGTGGATGTTTATGAGCAGACAAAACGGTCTACCCTCTTTCTCGTATTTTTGCGTTCGGCACCACTACCATTGTCACTCACTAACGATTCTGTTCCCGCACAAAACTCACTGTGTCCACTCGCGAACTTTTTTCGGCACTTTTTCGGTTTTTACACAGTTGAACCACTGGATTCCAGGCTCTCGACAGTAGTGTCAGTGACCATGTCAGTTTAAAAACTTTTAGACCTGAACATGTAAAAAATAAATAATTAAAGCAGGGTGGAATAGCCTGTCTTATTAGTCTAGCTAGTGGTTACAAGTGCGACTGTCGAGCTCAATTCCTGGGTTCGATTCCCGGGTCGTGCAAAGTGTTATTGAACTTTTCCACCAGAATTTCTCAGTAACAGCAACGAAGTCTGGATTTGTGCCCTTGATGGCAATACGCCCTATTACATGGTACTTAAACATAGCTGGCGAAATTTAGTTGTACTTGTTAGGTACACCTCCGAATAACCCAGGGATTACAGCTGTGCTGTTATGTAGCACTACAGAAAAAGATGTACGTATTCTTAATTGGCTGAAAAAAAAAATGGTATTTTGTTAAAGTTGTAATATAAAAGTCTAGCATAAAAAGGGGTTAAAAATAATTGGCATGATTTATGTCCGTAAATCTACGTACTTCTAAGGGTTTCTGGGTACTTCATACGTTTGTTGTAAAGTTGAATAAAAACTCTTAATTAACACGCGACGGGAAGCGGCTTATGGTCCCTTCGCATTCGTTTTATAATATTCTCTGTACATAAAAAAATATAATTAAAAATGTTCTAATTTGGAGCTGACATGAAACACACACGCAAAAATTTCTACACGTGCCACATTTCATACGCTCAGCAGTCGTTTGAGATCGCTAACCAACACGGCACTTAGTGGTGCAGCTGCTGTATCATCATCATCATCAGCCTTAAGACGTCCACTGCTGGACAAAGGCCTACACCATATATAGAACGCCATAACGAACAGCAACCTGCCGTTTGCATCCACCGGTTGCCCGCGACTCGGGTGCGCCAAAGTTCACCTAAAATTTCAACTCCGATAATTGGAAATCCGAAAATGTTCTTCCTAACATTTTTCATCCTAACAATCGCAATTCCTAACTTCTCTGTCTCTAATGTTTTAATTCCGAAGCATTCGACTTCATAATGTCTGTAGCAATAAACATCTATTACACTATTATTTGTTTTCCTATATTTTCTCAACATAACCATCTTTTACACTATTATTCAAAGTCATATCTTTTTTTTTGTTTATATTACTTTTTATTCATAATAATCAGTATTATAAAAGGTCCCATTAAAATAGGTGGACAAAATTTTAGAAATCATTCAGACCGCGAAAATAAGGACAATAGCAAAAAAAAATAAGAATAAGAAATAAAATACCTACTTTTATAGGATGAGTTTGTTCTAGAGTGCCGGCAATTTATTATTTTAAGTCAAAATAAAATCACTTTATAAATAGTGTTTTTTTTTTGTTTAGATGTCTTTAGTTAGGCTTAATAAACGCTGTGTTAAAATTTGTCCACCTATTTTAATGGGACCTTATATGCAAAGATATCCATAGGTTAGGTTAGGTTAGAACTGTGACCAACTACGCGCGAGCCGAGCGAGCGAAGCGAGCGGTGCCGCGGCAGCGGCCGGCGAGCGCTACCTCGAAATTGGTCGCGAAATTTTTCTAAGTATTTTTTTCATATTGCCCCCAAGACGACACTCTGACCTGAATTTCATTCATTTATTTTATTTCAATACAAAAATCAGTGAAACGACCTTTAATCATTCTAAACAGTTGTATGAGTGAAAATATTATGGTAATTATGTTTAGGAATAAAAGCGTTAGGATAAAAAACAGTAGGAGTTCCAATTTTCGGAAACATGAGTGTTATGAACATCGTCGGTAGGACTACAAATAGTATGAATGAAAACTTTAGGATGAAAAATTTTAGGAAGAGTGATCATTCGGATTACAAATCGTTAGGAAGAACAATTTCGGATAAAGAACTTTAGGTGAGCCAATATGGACCCCCGCGACTCTCACGATGTCGTCGGCCCACCGGGTGCGCCAAAGTTCACCTAAAATTTCAACTCCTTTTTCTTATATTTTTTTTTACTATTGTCCTTATTTTAGCGGTCTGAATGATTTCTAAAATTTTGTCCACCTATTTTAATGGGACCTTATATAATACTGATTATTATAATATAAACAAAAAAGATATGACTTTGAATAATAGTGTAAAAGATGGTTATGTTGAGAAAATATAGGAAAACAATTAATAGTGTAATAGATGTTTATTGCTACTGACATTATGAAGTTGAATGCTTCGGAATTAAAACATTAGAGACAGAGTAGTTAGGAATTGCGATTGTTAGGAAGAACAATTTCGGATAAAGAACTTTAGGTGAGCCAATATGGACCCCGACCCACCTGGTGGGAGGCCTACCAACGCTGCGCCTTTCGGTTCGTGGTTGCCACTCGAAAACCTTTCTTCCCCATCGGTTGTCGGTTCTTCGACTGTTGCCTGTATACAATAAAACAATGCAATATTTTGTAACAAAGTTTTCTCAAGATCAACTAAGTTTCAATCCTTCTTTTGTTTTGAAAGTCCATACAGTACCTACTTCGTTTTTAATTAAGACTTCTTTTTATTACTAGAATCGATACTTGGCACACTAGACTACTAAGAATTATGCTGAATATTATTATTTATTGTCGTATATCCATGCTCATCCATGAACATGATGCTTGTAACAGCGCCTAAATTGGAAACTAAAAACAAAAATAGTAAACACGGTAAATATTCCGTATTCAGTGTTAATCCAGACTCCCAGCTGTTACTTAAAAAACTTTATTAAAAAAACTCAGCAACACTTTGAAGCTTTTTTTTGTAACTAAGCTGCACAAAAAATGCTTCAAAAATAAATATCTCATAACTATTTTCCGTATGGTGTCGGACGCAAAGAATAGCACCATCCCATAATATCTTCCCGTGGGTGTCGTAAGAGGCGACTAAGGGATGTACCAGAGAATGGGCAGCAGCGTTCTCTGTGCTTTTTGTATAGACCGTACTGCGATCGCCAACCCGCCTGCCAAGCGTGGCGATTATGGCAAACCCCCCCTAAGCAAAAATTACACTTAGGGGAGGCCTATGTCCAGCAGTGGACGTCTTTCGGCTGAAATGATGATGATGATGATTAACTATTTATTATTTATTTAGGTCAAGAATATGATCCACATTCTAATAATAGCTTGGAAGCTATCTGAATCCGTATAATACATACTTATCTTGATTAAAACTTCTTTTATCGTCGTCGTCAAAGAAATAATACACCCACCTAGACTAGGTAGATGTATAATATTTAACGGAGCCCACAATCTCTTCATCCCATCTAATAAAAGGAGCTGAACAAACAGACAAACACTATTAACTTATATTTGGACCATTTCATCTTTATAAGGGACAGAGCTGACGCGTGGACTTTATTAGCTTTCATCATTTTTAGGGTTCAGCTGCTAGTACCAAGAAATCATATTATTGTTATTTTGGTTGATAAGGATAAACATCGTTTAAACGACTATTTTCAGTATAGTTTTTAAACTATTTTTCCATTTCATAAAATCACGTCTTATTGTTGCTAGGCAGAGATTACACAAGTATTTTGTCATTTATTTATTTGAGAAAACGCATATAAATAACTGAAAAATACAAGCCATTGTACAGACAAAACACAAATTAAAAGAAAAATATGTCATGTTATAAGTCCAATATAAAGGTGATTTGAAAATCACAAAAACGCATTGCCTGACCTGAAAATCTCATGCCCCAAAGTCATCCTTGAAACCAGAAGGCCAGCGAGGCAATACGATAAAATCACCAACACCCTCTGTAAAAGCTGTTTTCCAAGTTAAATTATTATATTTCAACCGACATTAGATAACATCTAATACTTACCTACTGTAACCGCACTCACCAAGAAAAACAAAACAAAACATCACGATATAACTTGCAAGTTACAAGTTATTGCACTTTGCATGGTAGCTAGAGCTAGTCCAAGAGTTGCCAACTCATTATGACTGCGAGTACCGAGAAAGAAGAACTTTTTAACAACTTATCCTTCTAAATTAGTTTAGTAGTTCTTGCTTCGCGGTAGTTAAAAAGTTCCTTTCGAAAATTGTCCTGGTAATACAACGAAATTATGCTTGGAAGAAAATAAGTGAAGAAACTGAGTAGTTTGTTAGAGGTTTCTTGATTATCAAGTTATGGTGGGGACAAAACCATTTGCTATGTAGTTTCTAATTGTCTCTCACTACTATGATGATCTTTGGCCTACAAGTTGGCACAACATATTATATACACAAAAACTAGTTATTACTCCGGTTTCGTAAGCTAAGATAAGCGAAAATTTCAGATAGTCTACTATCCGAAATTTTCCTAGGTTAAAAAGTTATCAACATCCGTCTAGCTGTTTAGACGTAAAAAGGTGACAGACAAACACTATAGGTACTCTAGCATTTAAACAGTTGTAAAACAGCACAACAGCAACAACAGACTCACTCTTACAGACTATTAATATGACATGTCATTGTAAAGAAAAATAAATAAATTACTCATCATTGGATGAAACATGAATATTGCTTTTAAAATAATTTATTCCTCCCTAACAATTTTTTGCCACTCAACAATCAACTTTCCCAAAATTCACGAAGATACATTATCCTAATAAAGGCTCCATATTTTGAATGTCAAAGCAATTTGTTGGCGGCCATATTTCATTGCCTGGCTTTATAGATGGAACTGTGACATTCATAAACAATAATGATTGTGAGTCTATGGGACAGGTGTTTATTGCTACATTTTTATGAAACATTTTTACTTTATTGGCTGGGATATAATGTTAATGGTACACAATAAAGGCACGGGAAATATTATATTAAATTGTATATTGTTCGTGAAGTAAACGTGAAAATTAAAAGGCATTGTTTCAAAGACTTTGTATTGAAGTGACAAACAGACCAAATTACGAATTCACATGACGTGCCCGGAATTTTTCTTCAAACTGAAAACTGGTGGAAATAATAAGCACGTCTACCTACTTATCAAGGATTTCCATATTGAATTTCGCATTAGCATTTTGCAATATAAGCTCGCCCAGTATTCATCATCACATACACTTTCTTGTGTATTTGCCACGATCCTGTTCATCCAGGTTTTCTTCCGGCCGATGGTAACTATGTCGTCTGCCCATCTCGCCGCTGCTCGCCCCATATTACGAAGCTGCTATAGGTCCAGCCTTATTATTCGGGGATCTCAGGCGTGATGTTGTTTTTCCACGAAGTATCCTACCTAACCTTTTACAAATAGCTAAATTAAACTACTGGTCAAGGCTTCCCTATAGACCAGTTGACCGGTCGCCGGACACGACAGCTGAGTGAAATATTTCCAAAATAACCGCGCTTGACACACTGATTGATAGATTGGTTTAGGTTAGCTTGAGGTCAAGACTTAACCTTTTATATGAAACGATAGATTGATAGGTTCCAGTCTCGCTTGTTTCATCAGTGTCTCATTTTGATGTAAAACACTGAAGGAATTTTGAGTTTCGCTAGCAACTATGAAGAACCATCGCTAGAGTAGATTTTGACCATTTCTCACGCAAACCATGTGTAAAATTTTATCATTTTGCTACACAGGTCAGTTACACAATATGTTTGAAAAGCATATTTAAAAAGCTCACTAACGTAGAGAATAGTTGGTTACTAAAAGATGACTGCGTGTCAAAAGAGTGAGCGATGAAGCTGACACAATACATAAGATTTTAACACCATTGTGATTATATTACCTGTAGGTAGATCCCTTGACCGTTGGTGTAGACGTGTTCTTGAGTGGTAGGAACTGGATAAGAGTTGCTTTTGAGATGAGTGGCGTTCGATTGAAAATTAAGTCGACTGCTGAAAGCTGGTGATGATTATGATGAATTAAACCACTCATAAGCGCTTATAGAACGTCATTTATTGGTCAGTTAGTCGAAAAGTTGAAGGTACTAGCATGTTCTAAAACGTATAACTATAGAGATAAATGATTCAGAAAAAAAAGAAAAAGCTATATGAATACATAAAGCACCGACACTGAGGCTGTGGGTTGTTCGAAAGAGATACCTCGGTTCCGGACACATAGTGCTAAGAAGGAACATGGGCGGTTTTTAGACAGCAGAAGTCTGACTATCATTTCCTTACGTCATTTGTTGATTACCCACCCTCCATATATTTTTACTCAAATTCCTTAAAAAGTTTAATTAATAAAAAATAGTAACAAGAAGCTCGTTATTGGCTGTAAACACAATAGCCTCAATATCGTGTTCGCTCAAAATCCGAGCGATGCATAAATTAAATAGCCGTTCCGTACTCCTCACGCACGTGTAATAATAATTAACCTATTTACTTGCTCCTGTTTTATTTAACGGGAAAACGAGCATTCGTTAGATACAAAGTAAGCATATTATATTCATGCCAACATTTTTGTTATATAATTTAATAATTGAGTCTTATGAGGAACTTTGTGGTTAATAATAACAGCCGCTCGGGTCAATCTTTAGGTTAAGCCGCCAGGTAGTCATAGGCTTGATAGTCTGACCACCAGTTTATACCTAGTAACCAGTACTAACTGGATTGTGGAGGCCAGACAGGCATTTGCTCCATGTCAAATTCTGGTATTCAGCTGCATCCGGTTAGACTGGAAGCTGACCACAACATAGTTGGGAAAAGGCTAGGCAGATGACAATAGTCATAATTTAATTGAAAAATATTGATATTTCTCAGTTGAATATTGACGGGATCCCAAATAACTTAAAAGCTCTTCTCTGAAAAAAGTTCTGAACTACTTACTTTACTTCATATTTAAGTACTATTTGAAAGCTTTTTCATGTTTTTATTTTAATTCTGTTCGCCTTTACGAACGACGTTCGACCGTTTGGTCGTCAATAATTTCTTGCTTGGGTATTAATTTAATAAGTGACTTAAACAAAACGTGTTGTATTTCAGCACTGAAAGTTTAATTACTGAATCACCAGTTTTCTTGGAGTCCGTGACTTCAGTGATCGTCAAAAGAAGTTTCCGAAAAAAATTCAAGCCCCAAACAGCAAATTATTTAGTCCAATTCAGACACCCTTTTCCTCCACATCCAAAAGAAACTAACCAATAAAATATTCCTCAAATATCTGATTTATTCAAGTGCAGATACGAAGGCCATTCGATTTTATGTTACCTCAATGATTAATGCAGACTTTTTACCGGCGTGGGATTTGCACCAAGGCGGTGGAGCAATAAAATTAATGTTATGTGTGGCCAACCCTTGTGCCGGCTATGGTTTGTGGGTCAGTAAGGTAGTACCACAGAATAAAGATAGCCAGTAAAGCAACTATTTCCTTTTTGACCTGGTTGGAGGCCTAACACTCAAGGCACCCACAGGATAGTCGGTCTACGCAAACTACCTCCTCCTTTTTTTTGGTGGGTGGGTATATAATCATCAAATGATTCCTCCCGCTCTTTGTGAAGCGGAAGGAAGTGCCAGACTTCTTTGGACTAAAAACCACTCATGTTCCAAAACCGCGGTATCTCTTTCGAACCTACAGCCCAAACTACATCCTCCTAGGCTGAAATGCGAGAGGTATTTCACAATTTTAAACAACTAGGTCCGTTCAGGTTGACAGCTGAACTTTTTGTCTTGATGCGACAGCCTCAACTTTCCGTGGATGATTCAGACTTGGATGCCGTAAAACACCAACCCAAAATATGCACATCAGGAAATGCGAGTAAATTCCGAACATTTTTATTTATTTAACGCTTCAAGCACAAACCACAGAGGACTTCAGATCTTTGTGTGATGCAGAGTCAAACAGTGTTGTTCCTAGTTGAAATACTGTATGTTTGTACTATTATGTCTGCCGTGGTAGTACTTATACTTACAGGCAGCTACCGCTCGGGAGACGGCAAAAGTACCCTTAGTTGCGTGTGTTTGGGTACCTTCCAAATGGTTCTTGAATAACTGTTGTGGTTATGGTTGCCGCCTTTTAAGAGGGTGCCTGTCTATGTTATCAAGTTATTTTTACAGTAACCGAGCATTGATTGACACCAGTAAAATGGTCATCTACCATTATCACTATTACTACATAGTAATAGTATAAAACAAAGTCACTTCCCGCTGTCTGTCCCTATGTATGCTTAAATCTCTAAAATTCCGCTACGGGTTTTTATGTGGGTTTTTTTAATAGATAGAGTGATTTAAGTGAAAGGTTTAAATATCTTTTTTGCACCCGTGCGAAGCCGGGGCGGGTCACTATTGTATTATAATGTACATTTTTCAATTCATGAGTGACTGAAAAACTTAAGAAAAATTAAAATATCCTACTGTTTTCCGTACATGCGGTCCCGTAGGTACGTACCTACGGGACCGCATGTACGGAACGCTTTCGATTGACCAATTTGTTTTATTGCGACATAAAGCCAAAGGAAGTACGGGAGAAGTGTGCAAATATTAATCAATGTAGAAGTTAATTAACAGCCATATTTGATTAGGAGAACGGCTCCTGTCATGTAGATTGTAGTTATGTAATGACCGCAGCATAGTCTTTGAGTCCTACATTTGTTCCCGTTTGGGACTGCGGGTTGTTCGAAAGAGATACCACGGCCTCGGCACAAAGGGCTGCGAAGGAGCATGGGTGGTTTTTAAACAGTAGAAGTCGGACACTTCCTACCATTCTGCCCAGAGCTCAGTCATTTGATTATTTCCAACCAACCAAAAAAAAAATCCTATACATGTGACATCTACAACGATCCTATGAGCGTACGCCTGTAGCCCAGCTATCAGGACCTTCTAGGTTGATTATGCTATGCTTATGCTGGCTGCAACTGAGAAGTTGCTGATGAAAAACCAAATAACACTTTGCTCGACCTGAATTAACCCTTATGCACAGTAGACTAGACCAACGAGGTAATCGACAAGTCAAGATCAACTCTAGTAACAGAATTTAAAGTTTATAAAACTAGCTTCTACTGTTCTACAAAGCTACTGAAATGAATGGTTTGGGTGATAACAAGACTTACTGATTACTTATCAAAAACCTGTAAGGATTTAATTTTACGAAAAACGCGGTGTACGTTAACGGGAACCAATAGTCATCGACACCATCATCAGCCTATAATGTTCCCACTGCAGGGACTCAGGCCTCCTCTTTAGGAGAGGGATGTGCTGTAATCTACCACGCGGGCCCAATGCGGGTTGGTAGATGACACGTCTTCGATTTTTTGGTGACATGCCGTTTTCCTCACGATGTTTCCCTTCACCGTTTTGAGAGCAGCGGTGATGAAATAGATTGCACAAAATAATACGCCATGCCGTGGCCACGACTTACTGTTCGTAAGTCGGGGCCACTGGGTCACCGCTGCTCTAGTAACCAATAGTACCATTAGATGTTACGAGAAAAAGACAACTATACGAGATCAACCTCATTTATTCATAACAACAAAAACATGTAACAATAATGGCAGTGACATCCTTTTATCCACCAGCTCGATCTTGCTAGCAATAGGTCAACAATTCATCAATAGAGCAGGGTTTCAGACAGCACTCATCAACAGGTCCCCTCTTTCCACGAACACCTCCCAAAGCCCTCGCACTTTGAGGAGGCATCCACCAGCCCGCATCCCGCTTGGACTCAGCACCCCAGCAAAGCATGGCTAAGGTCCTAGAGAGATGTCTTCCGCAGTAGAAATTGGTGCCGTCTTGAGAAGCAACGCAGGCTGCAGAAACCAGGATTAGGGCGAAGACGATGTAGAACTTCATGGTGATTTTGAAGGAGATGGAGTTTCCGAAGAGTTCAGGTACTGGTGAAGTACTATTCAGGCACTACTGTTTCAAACGATGATGGTAGAATGTGCTATGTTCCTGTCATCCTAAACTTTTATACTGGGATGTTTCATTAATATTCAAAGCCTAATGAGAAGATTTTCGTCTCTAATGTATGTAGGTTGTTGAATATTTACCTTGAGTGTCACCTTGATTATTCGTCTGGTTGCGCCCTATTGGAAGTGGGTGACCGGAGACGGGTTACTCGTAGCTTGTAACTAAGTCAAATATAAATAAAATAATAGAACTAAGATATTCTACAGCACAAAGTCTTGTGGTTCTGTATGTCTTGAGATTGACTTAGTAACATCGACGTTCGTAGAAAATGTGATCATTTTATACAGATGATGGAAGCTTTAAGGAAGGCCTGAGGTCCTAGAAAGTCTACAAAGTTAATCATTATTGACTACCCAAAACATGATAATTGTTCAAGAGCAAATTAATTAATTATATCTATACAGAGCAGTGGTGAGCAGTGGTGGCCCAGTGGTGGCGGCCCCGACTTACGAACAGTGAGTCGTGGGTTCGAACCCCGTCAGGCACATTACTTTGTGTAATTTATTTCATTACCACTGTTCTCAAAACGGTGAAGGAAAACATCGTGAGGAAACCGGCATGTCTTAGAACCAAAAAATTCGAAGATTTATGTGACATCTACCAATCCGCACTGGGCCCGCGTGGTAGATTATAAGCCCAACCCTCTCCTAGAGAGGAGGTCTGAGTCCCTGCAGTGGGAACATTATAGGCTGATGATGATGATGATGATGATGATGATACCGAGCAGTCGAGAATACAAAAAAAAAACAATGACTCAAGTTGACCAAACCCTTCCAAAATGCTAGATGTGTAAAAAGAACAGGATCCGTTTTTTCCAGAACGTAGGAGTATCCTCCTGACCGTTTTCGGCAACAGCAACCAATCTCAGTTTAGTGGGTGATATGTGCACAAGTGTGTTCGCAGAAACAGGTGTTATTTCTGTAGAAATCTAACACGACCAAACCGACGAAAGAGGACAGATGCAGGACCATTGATTTAACTACCTTTCTGAATCTAGTGCGAGGGCATATCTTATCGCCAACTTCCAAACTTCGGGCTACTACTAACAAATTTAGCTTAGGTTGGGTTGAGGCACCTTTGGCCTGACCCTGGATTCGAACCCAGGACCTCACGCTCAGCATTCGCGTTTACGACTACGAGACTAACGGTTCCTTGCATCAGTTTCTTCTCCTTTTACTCAAAATAGCATAGTCTAATCAGTATCCACCTCGACTTTTCGTAGACACCTCGTGGGTTTTGTCAAAGCCACATCACTTCCACTTTTCTTCTTTAATATTAATGTCTGACTATTTAGATCGCATTTTCACAAAATGTTCCACATCCTACACAATTAGGTCTTTACCGAAGACACCTCAGTGTCTGAATAGTAATTAGTTCCTTAGTATAAAAAGCTCCATCACAAATGAAAACATCACATTCATTCACCATATTGTTAGGTACATTCACAACTAGTCGAAGCAACCTCAAAATTACCATGAAGTGGTACATGGTCTTAGCTCTGATCTTCGCTTGTTTCTCCTGCTATTATGCTCAAGAGGTCACTAATTTCTACTGTGGCAGGACCTTATCCAGGGCTTTGGCGATGCTGTGCTATGATGTTGAGGCCAAGCGGGATGCTGGCTGGAGCATGCCACAGCATAGGACCCGCCCGCTTGCTGGTGTGCGCGGCAAACGCGGTCCGGTTGATGAGTGCTGTGAAAAGGCAGCAGTAAGTCATCAGTTCTTGAATGGAGCAATCCATTCAAGAACTGATGACTAACTGCTAGATGATTATTTTTGATTGAATGTTTTGACCAAAGTGAATAAAAAATTGTTTATGAATTGAATTATGATTGTTTTCATGTTAATTTTTGTATTTTTATTTAAGTAACTACTTTTACTTGAATACTCGCTATCGTAAAAAATAAAAAGTGCCTCTGTTCCAGCACACTTCGTACTCTACGATTGTGCATAAAATTCAACTTCGGTGATAAACCGATATCGACTAATATGATAAGTATGAAAGTTAGAAAAACTTTGTCTATTTGTTGGTGCTACTATTTTTTACTTTTCACAAGCAAACCTACGCTCGGACATAAGATGCCTTTAATAAGATACCATGAACCAGTAGAATAATTTTCGATATCCACGAATGCAAAACTGCGGGCATAATCTACTAGTTTATAAAACCAACTGGAACTACCATATCCAAGTCACAAAAAAACCAGACGAGAACCAAAAACATCCTTTTATATTTCCTTATACACTATTTTTAGAACCCGAAGAACGTCCCACACTACACTATCACTACCCACAAAGGTGTAGCCCACGCATCAATGGTACAAACGTGAAGGGTTCCGCAGAGCCGTCCACCGGGCCACTGAACCACACGACGCATTTACACTCCAGCGGATAATTGTGACGTCCCTGGGGGAGACTCCAATTTAGGTAACATGGCGAATTTTGTGAAATGCCCACATTTTGCGGTGTGGTTAGAATTATGTGCGGACTTATGATGGTGCTAGAGTGAATTTATTGTGATAGCTGATTAGGAAATATGCTACGTTTTTGGTAAATGAAGGTTAGTAATTGAAATTGGATGTATTATAACAGAATAATGAGTTTTGAATTAATACCACTAAGACCATGGCACCATGTTAAGATGATTAGTTATTGGTAATGTAAACGATGACGTGAGAAAAACAGCAAAAATATCTGGTGGGCCTTAGTCGGGGCACACGGCCGTTGGCTGTTACGTGAAACGTCTATGTCAGAGAGATGAAAACAACATGGACAGTGTTTAAAAAAAAACTAATAACTAAATTGCTAATTACCTACAGAGATAAGACCAGAAAGAGACAGATTAGTCTACACGTATAAAATATTCGGCAGTATTTATGCTGCTGTGAAAAAATTACAGTAAAACATCTTGACAAAATGTGCTTTGTAAGCGACAGCCACATGTAGCCACATTTTTACACTTCTGTTAAACCTAGATATTTCAATTTAACTGCAAATAAATTTCAATATTCAGCGTAAGAAGAAACGCATCTCAATACTCTAAAAAACTTTGTCAAAGGAACTGCAAACTTCAACAACAAAAAGAAACTATCCTAAAATCTATAACCCAAGTCACGTGTTCCACCCGCCATCTTCTTTCACTGCCTTCAGGTCGTCGGTCTATCCGTAAATATATCCGTTAAATATTCACTAGCTTGTTCAAAACCTGATTGAAAGTCCCCAACTTTGCCTGAACTTATAAAAAATGCAAGCAACGTCGCGGGACTCAAACTAGTTAACATCCAGTTTTCTCCACAATATTATATGAATATAGGTGTGTGGGTTTGGGAATTGAATCTTATTATTTAGATAATGCAGACAGACGTACTACAAAAAACTGGTAAAGAGCAAGCGGACTTGCACAAGAAGGGTTTCGTACCATTGTAGTTTAGCACCATACAGTTCTTAGGGCTCGTTTACGGAGACGCGGGGCGTCGCGCGGCGCGTGCATTAGGCTCGTCTCGTGTTTTTTTATTAATTTACTGAGAGACGATTCCACCGCAACAAACGCTGCATTTTAAACTAACGTGCGAAAATAGCTTCTCGTAAAATCTACGATTGAAATCGTTAACTTTTTCGTCAACATCGCCAAGTGTTTGAATTAAAAACGCAGCACGCGCCGCGCGCTCCCCGCCTGTACGTAAACATGCACTTATAGATTTTCCTGTAATCTATAAGTGTTGAACTAATTTCTGTATTTTTTTCAGAATTTTAGGCTCAGTAGAATGGTCGGACAGACGGACACACGATACTATAAGGGTTCCGTTTTTTTCCTTTTGAGCCTAATATGACATTCTAAACACTCTGCCTAACCTTTTCTCAACCATGTTGAGGTCGGCTTTCAGCCTCTCCCTATGCAGCTTAATACTAGTATTTCAAATAGAGCGACTGCCTATCTGACCTCCACAACTCAGTTAATCCTAGATAATACGATACCCCTTCGTAAGACTGGTTTTTAGACTTTCCTGGATACGAATAAAAAAAACTAAATAAAAAGGTGACAGCCGGGAACATCGTCGTGGTTTCCAAGACACAGATTCTCAATACAAATTAAAGTTGAATATTATATTCAGTGAGGATTGTAGTAGGTAGCGTCCAAGTCCTTTCTGCAGCCGCCATTGTAACAAGACGTGAGTTTATGTGTACCTAAAGGTTACCTAAGTTCATCAGTATAGTTACAGAATGCAATTTCTGTCATGATAATGAAGAATTAATTATTTTTATGAAACGCATATAATTTTGATAACAGTATTCGAAACAGTTTGAAATCACCATGTACTTAAGCACCAAAAAGTATTACCAATTAATTAAACCGTAGTCTATAGTGTACACAATAACATAATAACGCACGCCAAATATTGCTTTCCATAATATTAATTAATTAATCAAGCAATAACTCCACAAACATTAATTAAATCCTCGAACAAACTAAAAGCCTACAGCGCCATTTTAAATCTCTAAGACGTAATGAAGATGGCGAAGCGACAATCTTTCACAATGGAAGGAATTTCCAATAAAGCGCGCTAATGAAATAACCCACAGCATAGACTAACAACCCTGTGTAGAAGGGAAACTTGGTTACTGTCTTTGCGTGATGACCTATATGAAAACGTTTAACCTATACTTCTTCGTCAACGTGTTACATTTACCAGCGAATTATTACCACTTGCCTGTTAATTTGAAGTCTTCTTCTTCTTCTTAGGTCCGTATTACAGAACGAAACTCAAGTCCAGTTTGATCTTAAATCGCCCAATCATAGTTTAAACATAGAATCTGTACTTGAGGATCAGTCTTATTCCAGAACAGCAATCAAACTTATTAAATAATCGAAATAAATATTCCAATTCGACAATTTGACACTGACAAGGAAATCTCTGCTCAAGCAGGGTGTCGACCACACTTGCGTGATCATAGATCAATCTCTACTGAAACCATAATCTACAACTGAGTAATGATCTAGAATAAAGCTATACTCGGCTGAACTACAATCAATGAATCTATGCTTGAGGAACGTTCTAAAATCAAAACTCGACATAAAACTAGTTTTAAACAGAGATCAGTGCTTGAGTTTCGTTCTGTAATACGGACCTTAGCGTGTCGATGACAATTTAAATTGAGTCGGCCCAAAATTTCAGTACTTTCCATCAACTCCTGTGATGTGCAAGTAGCAGGACAGGCTGGACACGATCAAGTGCTCTATAGTCTGTGGGCCAATACCTTAATATAGATTTTCGATTTTTCAAAATGGCCGAGCATAGTGCTCGTTTAATAAAGAAACGCACATCAGACGTTACATTTACAGCTCCATTATTAGCCTTAAACATTCCACAGAAACCTATTATTAAAGGCATCTCCAATCACTAGTCATTTAACTCGCTCCAACAAATATTAAATCGAAGTACCGCTGTCCCCGTAGGACGGGGACACGGCGCGGCGTGCGGGGACAACGGGAATAAACGCTAAATGCTACCCGCGACCCCGCGAAGATCGTTACCCTACCATGTCTTTTGAGGGCGTCCTACCTAACATTTCATACGATCACCAGTTCACCACTCATCAGCACGTCTAACCCAACAGTTTTACAGCTACATTATCGCTGCTGGCACGACTAACATGCTGGAAGAAACTATAGGCAATGAAGGAACATGGTAGTCGCATTGTTTCTTTTTTGTTAGCCCGAATTTTCCCACTCCTGGGCAAAGGCCTCCCTCGTTCCTTCCACTTTTCACGGTGTTGTGCCTCGTGACGCCAATTACCGACAAAGCGATCCATTGCATCCCGCCATCTTCTCTTCAGTCTGCCGCACCGCCGCCGCGGCATCTAGCTCGGGGCTTAAATTTTGTCGCGTCTGTAAACTTTAATTAAACTATGATCACCGCTACACGGCTCACTCTGGGTGAATCTGGGGAATACTTTCATAACTATATGCAGACAATCAATGCGGCTTGTTTTACTTCATTAGTTTCCCGTTCGAAGAATGTTCACCTCGGATTTTAGTTTGAACTTGTTGTGACTTTGCCTCTTGATCAATATGATTAAGACGATGTAGGTAGTGCATTTTTCAGGTGGTGTATATCAACTTAACCACCCAAGTATTATT
The DNA here is from genome assembly GCA_949775195.1 of Diarsia dahlii. Taxonomy (NCBI): domain Eukaryota; kingdom Metazoa; phylum Arthropoda; class Insecta; order Lepidoptera; family Noctuidae; genus Diarsia; species Diarsia dahlii. The sequence continues at coordinate 19,039,303 of OX459211.1, forward strand.
TTTTGTTTATAGTATGGTTATTGCCTACCTGTCAGAGTTTATACGAGTATGTCGCCCAAGGGCCTCATGTAAGGATTCTTACATTTTCGAAGAAACTGCTATCACAATGGCAGGTTTCTGAATTGGGAATCTGTAGTCGAGAGCCTGCCAAACATAACTTTTAATTATTAAAACACATTATTTTAAATCTTCGAATTTTGATGTTAAGAAAAGCCACCAAAGTACTGCGTGTTTGACAAGTTTTGCTTATTTACACACAAAAAGTCAATAATTAAACAAGTTTAGTATTTAGTTTTTGCGTGTAAATAAGCATGAAAAATAGTATAACTGACATTTACATTTATTTTCACAGATCCATCCTTCTCTATAACATTGTCTTATTGGTTTACTAGCAATATCATTATAATAACCTAGATAAGTATGACACGAGTGTCCGTCTCACGGCCGAGTACACTGACAGAAACAACAGGAGATATGCCCTTTAGCCGAAAATGTATGGGGACCTGTGTCGTCAGTTCACACACGCAGAGCAGTAAAAACAATAGATATACGCATTCGCAAACACATCCGCATTTCTTAAAACATTACGTACTACACAATCAATTATAAACCTTATCCCTTCAGTCACAGCGTGTATTTACCATGCACCGCACAATTTACTTAATACATTTTGTTTCACTTCGACGCTAGTGATTGACTAAATCGAAAAGTTATCGATTCTTCTATTTATTATTATATTGTAATAAAGTTCTTTTGGGGTCCTGAAAATAATATATTATAAATAAAAAACAATATGTCCATAAATCATTCAAAATAAAAAAAGTCATTTATTCAAAACAGGTTGATTAAAAAAAAAAAAATTGATTTGTGTCTGTAGTAAATCGTACCTAATATTAACTTACACCACAGATGTGTTGCAACAGATTTTGACGTTCGAAAAGTGCTGATTATAAGCAGCACTTTTTTCTGTCTGTTAGTTTAAGTCCCTTAGGGGTTGAATTTCAAAAAATAAATCCTTCTTTATTCCTTGTCTACATTATAAAGGGAACCTCTGTGCAAAATTTCAGCTTTCTAGGTCCAAGGGTTTGGGCTGGGCGTTGATGAGTCAGTCAGTCAGGACTTCTCTTTTTATTTAAGTATATAGATAGATAGATAGATAACTCGAGCAACCAATGAATACTATTTATTCAGTCAATATTAAGCAATAAAAAGCACTTTCTATTTTCAGTATTGCTTGCAAAAATAAGAAAGCGTGATAATATAAACGTTGTTATTAGTACCTACCTATATTTATAATTTGTTGTTTAAACTAAAAATAAATTTATATTTTATTAGTAAATACATAGTACAGAATATTGGTTTTTCTTATCTCCATTTACGGCAACGCTCAGTAACGCCATAAAATACGCCTTATACTGCAGTAACAATTGTGTAGAGTAATTAATTGTATAATGCATAATATGTATAATCATTCGTACGTACGTATACGCAGAATCATCGTATAAAATATCGACAACTACAAACATCACAATTAGACATCTCTAGCTCACAAAGACTGACAGCAGCAGCTTTTCGAAAATATTGTGTGAGTGAGAGCATCAGTAAAACAGCTATCCATTGCGCTATTAGATCAGCCGATTCACTGGTCGATTTGTACTAAACAAGCAATGGTTTTTGTTCCTAATGAAAACAATTGATTTGGTTTTTCATCATGTTTCTCGTACCACGAAGTAATGTTTTAATGAATTTAATATGAAAAACATTATTTTTGTAGTACTTACGTGTGAAATGAGATACCATCTTTCGTGTAATTCACAATACAGCTATTATTTTTACAAACATTCACTGAACAACGCGGCATTTTGTAAAAAATCACGAGCAGTGAAGACGTCGCAAGTTGACATTCGACTTATTATTGAAAGTGGCATAAGGCCCCGTCGTGGCCACATGAGTTCGCATGTACCACGCCTCCTTGCCATATCTCCTGTTGTTTCTGTATCTGTGGTCGCCCCCAACTTAGATTGAGCGCGATGACTACACAACTTTGTACACAATGAACTTATTGTATCAGAAAGTTGCTGCCATCGATGTTTTTTGTTTAGGGACGGTTATAATAAGTATTGGTAAACTGGGGACCGGCTGGACGACGACTTTCAACAAATGTGTTGCGGAATCCTAAATGCATTTTTAACCGACTTCCAAAAAGGAGGAGGTTCTCTAATCGTGTGTATGCAAGTTTTTTAAGTATGTTCACTTTGACAAAAAAAAATGAATTCTACAAACAAAATGTTAATGTCACCGACTTCAGAAGCAGATTTTTCTTCTGAAGTTTATTGTTCACTTTTTTGTGTTTTTACAGTCAGTTTTTTTTGCATTTAAAAGTTTTTTCCGTACGCATAAAATAGTGAATTTATGTGTCAAGTTCTAGTTGGCTAGCAGAATTAGCGAACTGAAGTTAAGTCCAACGACCACTGAGATAGATTGGATACCTAAGGTGGATATCCAGGTTTTGGTGTAAATTGGGGAATGTTTCATGACCAGGTAGGCTTCTATAGGCTGTGTTGTTGAATTGATCTAATTATGAACCCCACAAAAACTAAATTAATTAAATCAAAACCTTACAAAGAAAAACTACCCAAAGATTCTCACCAGAATAGTGAATCTCAACCATCTCCGTACCGACTAGATAAAATACGTATAATTTTACTCACGGAATAATTCGGGATCAGCGGAACGTTTGCAGATGAAAATAGCTGTTTAATTATGTATACGGAATCCATTGGTTCCGCTCCCATTGAAACACGTTTACTGAGGTTTCTGAGGCGTCGTGTAAGAGGTATCATTAACATTTTCAGTCAACGAAGAGTAGTTAGGTCGATATCAAATGGAATAGGCCCAAGGCACAAATCATGCAGATAGGTGTAAAGTGAACCAAACCATTTATCTACGAACATAAAAGTTACTTTAAAAAACTTTAAAATAAGTAGGTATAAGTCCGCAGGCACGAAACTTGCGACGGCCGAGTGATAGCGGCAGCGGGGCAGCGCGACGCCGGGCGACGAGGCAGCGATATCTCGTGCGGGCACGAAACAAAACACGTAAAATAAAAGACTGTACACACGGCTACACATCAAGCTATACAAAACCAGTATAATCTGATCGTTCATTGTGCGAAAAGATCTAGTAAAGTGAGGCCAAGATTAACTGGTTTTGTATAGCTTGATGTGTAGCCGTGTGTACCTAGTACCCGCGCAAGCGACAAAACCAAACTATTTTGTTCTCATCGCTTCCGCGTCGCCGTCGCTCCACCGCCGCCCGTGCATCGCTCGATCGCCCCGCTCCGCCGTCACCCGTTTCGTGCCCGTCGCTATTATGTGCAATGCTTTTGTATACATCGCCGTCGCGTCGCGTCACCATCGCTCGGCCGTCGCAAATTTTGTGCCCGTAGACTAAGGTGGTATCTGATTGATGGAAGTCAAACCACTATCAAAGTGCAACGATCGACGAACGGTCACGAACAGCAATATTATATACACGAAGCAACTATTAAAAGTGATTTTCTACTTTTATATAAGTCTTTATTCAGCTTACAGTAATAGTTTGTTAGCATGTTTGGCAAATCTTGTAGGTAACTGAATTTTAAACTAGTTCTTCCCAACCGATAGAATTGAAATTTTGCGTATAATACACCTTTTTCTTATCAAGCAAATCTCTTTTCAATTTTGCTAAGTGAACACATATAATACATTGTATTGCTCTTGACTTTATAATTGCCTGTGTAGGTTGTCGCCAGTCAGGATTTAAGGCGGGGTTGCAGTACTTTTTAAGATTTTTGAACCTATAAAAATCGAACTAAATACGAGTTTTTTAATAAATAATAATCATTACATAAAAATTGAACATACTCTCTAGTAAATCGTAAAGATAGAAACGCGATTTAGAATGATCGGCTCGATACTTTTTTTTATCAAACATGACTCTGAATCACAATTTCAAACGTGTACTGCTAAGACATTTCATCATGAATTTATATAAAAGTTATATCAATAGATAGAACATTTTATTCTGAAGTAAATGTTGAAAACATATTGTATAATTTCTTTATATTCTCCAAGAAGCAAAAAACAGTCAAAATTTAGGCATTATATCGCTAGCGCGGCAGGGCGGGGGGTGAGGTCGTGCGTACATAAAAACAAAGTACTGCAACCTCGCCTTAAGTATCTCTTTTGTGTACTGGGCGTGTTTGATCTAGCCACCATCATTAACTGCCTAAGCTTTTCCCATCTATGTTGGGGTTGGCCTACAGTCTAACATGAGAAAGTAAATGATATATAGCGCGGTCACATTAACTTGACGCATCTCAGCGTCTAGTGTCAAGCGTCTCAAGCGTCAAGTTAATGTGACCGAGTTAGTAATCGATAAGTAATCGAAAATATGATGAATCGAAATGATGTAATCGAAAAGAGCAGTTTAAACCGATCTTTTAAACTTTATTTGGTTAAAGTTTACACCATAGAAAACGATTAAAAACTATGCAATTTCCCGCCGCCACCGCCGTGCGCCGCCGCCGTCATCGCCATTATACTGTGAAATAAAAGTAAATACCATGCCTGCATGTCAATGTATGCTTCGTAAAAGTACATACACGGGACGTCATAATAACAACGTCAGATTCATAAAAGAATATTTCCGCGGTGAGGCTAGGGAAGGATTGAGACTGGTTACATTGAGAGCGGGTAGCGGGGCTGCGACACCTCAGCCTGATAATGTAATAAGATGTTATGGTTTATTTGTAGGTAGACAGCAGATTGCATGAGACTAAAAGAGTGATGAATGTAAATGTTGATGGATGGAGAGGAAGAGGAAGACCTAGGAAACTATGAATGGATTGTGTGAGGAATTATATGAAAGAAAAATGAATAAATGAAAGTGTGACGTTTGACAGCGGACAATCGTAGAAAATAACGGGTTGCGCCAGCCCCAAGTAAGATGATGATGTATAGGTAGACACTAGTCTTGTTCTGTGCCAAAAAAACTAAAAATTATTTATTTATTAACGACTAGCGATTTCGTGGCTTCATGTATTTTTGAGCACAGTTTCAAAACAGTGCGTATTTGGTACTACATTGATTGGGCGAGAGGTCGGTCAGTGGTACTTATAAACAGCTTTTCAGAAGCGTCTTAATCACTGTCCGATGATTCAACATTATTTAAATGCGAATATCACCAATTAAACTGAACGCAATCAATAACTCTCAGGAACAATATTCAGCAGCTATTGAACGTGGTTTAATAAATTGTGGTAATCACGTTCATTTTCAATGCTGAAATTGATCGAATTTATTGTAACACTTTACACAAAAGACAGAGGCGGACTTAAAAACAAAAAAAAACATATCCAAGAAATATATTTTATACTAGCTGATGCCCGCGGCTTCACCCGCGTGGATGTCGTTCAAATTATATACTAAAACCTTCCTCTTGAATCACTCTATCTATTAAAAAAAACCGCATCAAAATCCGTTGCGTAGTTTTAAAGATTTAAGCATACAGACAAACAAACAGACAAAAATAGCGACTTTGTTTTATACTATGTAAGGATAAGGATTAAGGTGGATGTTCACGTAGCAAACAAGAAAATTTTAATTTCGCGGGCTACCCTGGAACATCAGCCTTAATACGAAATAGGCTTGCGGTTGACCCCAACTCACCAGATGTAAAGCGATATTACTCGCCTCCGCTCCCGCTCACACTCAAACCTATCTCTATAACACGACCTACCATACCACGCTACTCGCTAGTACAGTCGCGCAAAAAACATCCGATGAGATTAGTTACGTTTGCGACGTACGGCGAGTACACGTGTACTTACGCGACGTACTGTCACGTACAGATGTGTTTACACTGAAATGTTCTGTTCTACTATTCTTTTAAATGTTACCTCTTCTTGGAAAATGTTTTAGTATTAGGTTTATTGTTTTTCTCGTGTACAATAGGTAGGTAGTCAGGGAAATTGTTAAACGAAAAGATTCACTTCGTCAATTTCCGGTTATAAAACCATTTCATCCAACTGTCAGATAAAGAAGGGAAAGTATGATTTGGGATCCCTTCGGGGCTGCGGGTTGTTCGCAAGAGATACCGCGGCCTCGACATAAAGGGCTAAGAAGGAAAATGGATGGTTTTTAGTCAGTAGAAGTCTGATACTCCCCCTTTCACTCTGCCCAAGAGCGGGAGGGGTTATTCGATGATTACCCACCAGCCAAAAAATAAAAATGGATGATTTGGGATTTGAATATGCGAACAATTTTCAAAGTACATAGCACATGGTTAGGTAATAAGTCACTCGTATCAATGTTCAGGTTAAGCAACGCTTGCCTAGGTTGGTATGTGGATAGGTGACCACCCAAAGCTTACCGAGTTTCCTCCGTGGCCAAGAAAGCTCGTTAAACCATTGGTCCCAGCTGTCATTTTAAGATCTTCGACAGTCAGTGGCACAAAAGTCTGACAACCAGTACGAACTGGGTTGTGGAGGTCAGGTAGACAGTCGCTCCATGTTGACGGCACGGTTGGCGCAGTGGCTGAGCAATTGGACTCCTGCGCTGCGTGTCGCGGGTTCGATCCCCGCACGGAACAAATATTTGTATGACCTACAGATAGTTGTTTCGGGTCTGGGTATTTGTGTATGTGAGTTTAAATGTTTGTAAACGCACCCACGATACCCAGGAGAAATTCCTAGAGTGGGGCAACGTTATTTTTAGAAAAAAAAAGAATCTAGAATATTTTTATTCAGCTGCACCTGGTTAGACAGGAAGATCTTCTTCTTCTTTTCGTATCGATTCTACTTCATACGGTTTGGGCCCAGTAGATAGCCACGCTTATTGCAGCGGCAGAGGCGCTGTTCAGGTCGTCAAGGGTGCATGTATGAAGACATCTAGGACACTCCAGCAGGTCGGGCATTGTTTGGTCCGGAGCGCCGCACTCGCACTCGGTGTTGGAGGAACCAATAATACCCCACTTTGCTAGATTATGTTTGCAGCGGCCCACTTGGGTTCGCAATCGATTTAGGGCTTTCCAAATAGGCCACTGAAGTTCACTACCGGGAGCCAGGTGTTCTTGGGGCTTCTAGAAGTCGTGAGGTGGTGGGCATATCTCTTGCCATAGCTTGGCTTTACGTGGCTTGTCCTGAATTGCCTGAGTGGACCGTAGGAAGCTGGAAGATGATGCCAACATAGTTATAGTAAATGAAAGCGGGGACCAACGGCTTAACCGACAAAACTCGGTTATAATGGGTATTAGTCACCCACCACGAACCAACCTAGGCAAGCGTTACTTAACTTGAAGATCGATCCTAATGGCTGCTACTACTTAACCATCACTCATAATCATCATCTTTCTGCCCTTTTTCCATATCATTTGTGGTCGTCGCAACACATTTTCTTGTTCCATTTTGCCCTGTCACTCGTCACGCTATCATTTTTTCCTTCCAATCACTCCTCAAACAAACAAACGGTGAAGTGAACAAGAAACCGGCATGTCTTAGAACCAAAAAATTCGAAGACATTGTGACATCTGCCAATCCGCACTGGGCCCGCGTGTTAGATTATAGCCCATCCCTCTCCTAGAGAGGAGGCCTGGGTCCCTGCAGTGGGAACATATAGGCTGATGATGATGATGATGACTCCTCAAACACTCCATCCATCTATTGCTAGTATTCAACCACGAGCTCCTAAAAAAATCTCATTCAAAGTCTCTTCAAGACAAAATGTCGAACTCATAAAACAGAAGACTTACTCAAAAGTTCACACAAAGAACATTAAACTAAGTTTCTCCAATAAAAGAATAAAACACATTCTAAACGATATATTTCACACGTATTATAGAGACACGTGCCAACTTTAGGATTACTGACACACGTCTGACTTATGAAACGAAAGAAGAAGAAATGCGATGAAAAATTGTTCAAAGCGATATTGCTCGGGTATTTCTATATGTACATAGTATATAGATATGTCTGTATACAAGTTGTGTTATGTATGTTTGAAACTGTATGTCTTGTTGGTTTAGTGTTCGCAAGTACGACTGCTGAGCATGTAGTCTTCTGTATATTCCCAAGTTGGGTAATATGTTGTTTGGATTTTTCTATCAGGAATTTCCGAGTAACAGCCAGGGACTCCGAATTTGTGGCCTGTTTATGGCATTTAGGCCGCTTGACTGTACAGTTAGGAATATCCTAACCCTACGGGAATTAAAGGGGTGATGTTATGAAAATGTGGTGGAACTGTTTGTGCTATTTGGAGTAGATTTACATTGTCAGAATACTCCTGAAAATAAATTTAGTATCAAAAAATGCTTTTCTCTGGTGGCATTGAGGATCATTCGACTTGCTCGTGGTGGTAAATAAAAGATTAGTGGACTGTATATAAAGGCTTGGTGTATTGCCGATTAAATCTACAATTATAACTGCCCGGACAAACATATGATCAATTAAATAAATGTTTGAGAATGTCGTCCGTCTTGGTAGGGTCCGAAGAAGCGAGTGTCCGGCAGTCGCGCAGCGCCCCGCACTTCAGCTCGGTTGCTACGCGCGCGCGCATGTTGATCACGCCGCCTTCTGCGTGTGCCTTATGCGTGTGACTGTTGGGTTCGATTCCCAACAGCTCCCTTTCTGCTTTCTCTCTCGAAACAAAAATAAAAGCCTGGCGTATGCTTATAGAGTTCATCAAAATGCCAAAAGTATCAAACGGAACGAAACGGTCTATCGTGCACCTCACTATTAATGACAAGCTTTTTCTATACTCTACCCTAGCATAAAGGTTTTATCGTACTAAATAAAATACAATAGGGGATCGGACAAAAAAAAACTAATTAGTCCGTCAGATAGATTTCCAAAAAATATTGGACACGTATTTTTTATTTTTTCACGTAAACTTAAAATGAAGACGATACAGTGCTTCGAAAACTCGTGTGACGTCATATGATAGTACATTTTGACGACACAAGTGACGTTTCAAGCCCCACTCCAAGATCTTTGACACGTTTTATCTTCGTCACTTTTTATTGATTTGATAAAACAAAAAACACGTATTCAATATTTTTCGATAATCTAACTTACGGACTAAACAGAATCATATTATGTTGACCCTGTCCGATCCCCTATTGAAACAATAGTATTCTGCTAACTATTCAAAAACCGCTTGAACATCACCACGCAACTATATTATTAAAACCTGGATAACATTTTAATGAGCAAACAAGAAGCTGTACTGCCGATTCCAACGTATCTCCCTTTTTACTTTTATTTCAAAACCCATTATTTTCTCTCTCCTATTTTCCGGTAGAACAAATACTCATTTATTTTTATTTTAAAGCTTGCTACGATTGCATAGCGGTCAGAAAAGTAGCTTAATTGAAATCTAACGACCCGTATAAGGTACAATTTTTCAACCACTTATAATTACAATATTATTATAATATGGTAATTTCAAGCTTTCGAATACAATATACGCAATGTTTGTATTAATTATCTGCCAAGCCTGCTCCCAATCATATTAGGGTCGGCTTCTAGCCTTGAGCTAAAGCAGTTGAATACCAGTATTTTACATGGAGCGACTGCCTATCTGACCTGTACAACCCAGTTAGTACTGGCTAATACCTTGGTAAGATTGGTTATCAGACTTTTTGACTGACTACCTGTAACGACTGTCATATACCAACGACAAGGACCAATTATAGACAAAACTCGTACATGATTAGGACGAGCCGTGTGTACAACGCGGCTTGCCAGGAGGTTGAGATCGACATTTTTAATACAAGCGTGTCGAAGTTGAAAAAGACGCTTTGTGATAAGTTCTTCGACTAACCCTTATCGTTTGTATTATTTTGCCATTTTGTGTTCTTTTCCATTCTTTTTCATTTATATTCTGTTTACTAATCCATAGCACTGTCTTTTTATTTTTTTGCGTTATTTAAATATTGTATAACTACATACTTGTGGAAACTTGTAATTGGCTATAATGTTGTTATAAACCTATCTACTATGTCTACCTAGCTGTAAGTTTTCCAAAAATAATATAATAAAATAAAAAATATACCAACGAATGACAGCTGGGACCGACGGCTTCACATGCTTTCCGAAACACGAAGAATACTTGGTATGCGATGTAATGTGCCGACAACAATGGGTAAGAAAGGTTCCCGAGTGGCGACCATGAACTGAAAGATGCAGCGTTGGTAGGCCTCCCACCAGGTGGACCGACGACATCGTGAGAGTCGCGGGTAACCGATGGATGCAAACGGCAGGTTGCCGTTCCTTATGGCGTTCTATGTGGGAGGCCTTTGTCCAGCAGTAGACGTCCTATGGCTGATGATGATGATGATAATTATTATTATAATGTGCAATGGGTGATCACCCATCCACAGACAAACCTAGGCAAGGACGGCTTAACCTAAAGATCGACACGAGTGGCAGTTATTATTGAACCTTAATTCCTCAACTACTTATAGTACAATGTAATATGGTAATTTCAAGCTTCCGACTTCCGAATTTAATCACAATATAACCTGTTTGAGTTAAGATATGTATAGACAAGTATACATAGGTAGACCTGTTTGTTTCGACAATATGCCTTGGAGAACGAGGCGTTATAAATCATACCGGGTTTCGATATTGCCGAATACCGCATTGAACCAATACAGTGTTCTATCGATATAGGTACTCGTATTATTACACTCTATAATAATAACATCGACTACCTTGTTGTTCTAGAGGTCGCTTCTGCTGAGCTTGATGTCCATATTTTTTTTTTTTGGTGGGTGGAAAATCATCGAATAACCATAACCCCCCCCCCCCCCCCGCTCTTGGGCAGAGCAAAGGGGAGTGTCAGACTTCTACTGACTAAAAACCAAACCCATGTTCCTTCTTCGCCCTTGTGTCGGAGCCGCGTTAACCTTTCGACAATCCACAGCCCCGACGGGCGACGGCCATTGCGGGCCCATTCCATATTGCTGACATCTCTTTGAGGCGCGCGTGGAACACGTACGCGCCGCCGACACGGTCTGTTGCCGTCATGACGACGGCCGGACGGCGAGCTAGCCCGTTACTCACCGTCCACAGGCCCGCGTCTACGGTGGCTGGAAGTCATCGCGTGACCCCCGACGCCCGGAGCGCCTTCCGCGGCGGCTGGGACGTTGAGAGGTTCTCTCCCTCTCTCGTTCCGCTACCTCCTTCGGTAGCATCACTGCTTCGCAGAAGGAGGCGACAGCGTCCCATTCCTCTTCGCCCCGGACCATGGCTTGCACCAGGGCCGGACGCGAGAGGTCGCCGCCGCCGATCGCCGCTACGAGAACACGGCGGGGCTCTGCCCAAGCAGCACGCCTCCACAGTGTGCTCCTCCGTGTCCTCCGGTCGATCCTCGCAGTGGAAGCATCCAGCTTGATGTCCTGGGTTTAATTCCCGAGTCAGATAAAGTGTTTTCTCCATCAGGAATTTGTTATTGGGTTTTGTGCCCATTTGATGGTAATAGGTTCGACCCCTATTGCATAGAACTTAAACATAACTGACGAAAAGTGGGTTTATTAGTTAGAGGCACCTCCGCCTAACCTTTCGGGCGTGATGTTATATTACGTCATGTGTAATAACATCGATGGATGGTGTCCTAGTGGTTACGGCCCCAGTTTGATACTCTGTCAGCTGCGCCAATTTTAATTTAATTTATTACCACAGCTCTTAAGCCTATGAAAGAAAATAGCGTGTAATACCTAGAACAAAAAAAAAAAAAAAAACATGATATATATGTGACATACCAACACGCGAGGTGGATTATATCCCCCTGGAACCTTAGAACGGAGGTCTGTATCTGAAGAGTGAGAACGTTTACTGAATAAGACAAAAAATGTTTGGCCTATAATTCTATTTTTTTTGCGGGGCGGGACATCATCAAATGACTCCTCCCGCTCTGGGCAGAGTGGTAGGGAGTGTCAGACTTCTACTGACTAAAAACCACCCATGTTACTTCTTAGCCCTTTATGCCGAGGCCGCGGTATCTCTTTCGAACAACCCGCAGCCACGACGGGAAAACGATAAACCATCATACAAAGATAAGATCAATAAATATAACCGGATTCATCGCATAAATAAATCAAGCGAAATGTCAGTTTGACCGGATATCAGTGTGGGTGTCAAATCGGCCATCTTACCCGGATTGTAAGTTCCGTAATCGGATAACGGCTATGTAATCTTATTGGATCGGCTTTGGCCGGTAGACTTTCGATAGCCGATTCGGGATCGGCGGAAGTTTGATTTGTAAGAACTTATCTATACTTCTATACTTACATTACTTATAATAATTATAATAATAATATAATAATAATATTATAAAGAAGTAAAGTTTGTGTGTTTGTATATTTGTTAAATTGTAAGGGGTAATCTCGGGATCTACTGAACCGATTTTAAAAATTCTTTCACCAATAGAAAGCCACATTATTGCTGAGTGTCATAGGCTTTTTATCCCTGTATTCCCACGGGAACGGGATCTACGCGGGTGAAACCGCGGGACGTCCGCTAGTAAAAGATATTTTAATATTATGACATTTGTAATGCTTACAAGTTTATTTTATTGAGATTTGCATTGAGTGTTGGGATATTAATTTTGCAGTCTAAGGTACAGGCAACACATAAATGACGTCGGACGGGGACATCGCGCTGGCGGCATTCAAATTATAATAATAATATAATAATAATCTTTATTTATCAAAAAACATACAGAGTTTGAAATACAGTTTGCTATTTCGATTAGAAATACATTAAATTAAATTACATTTAAATTAAATACATTAAACATTAAATTGTATACCAAGTGCATAGAAATAAAGCGCAATTTAGGATACACAGAATGTCGTGGCTCGGGCGTATATAACGCGCCATTTCGGTGCCCGACGTCATTTATTTATGGCCTGCACCTAACTTAAAATTACGATTTTTATAGCAATCTTTTAAAGAAAGCAGTCGCAGTCTAATGGTATGACCGTCAGACTGCCAAGTCATAGATCTCGAGTTGGAGAATACCACTTTCTCTGGTTCTCTGAACTGATTTTACGGATTCATGTGCGTATTTTATAATTATCAGTTGCTTCTGTGAAAGATAACATTGTGCGGAAATATAATGCTGAAACCAGCACGCTTATCATATGAGATATTGCTCAACGGCATGTAAAACTAAGTCAGAGGCCCATGGACGGCATATAACCTCTGACACCAGGTTAGATAATAACCACATGATAAGGAAAAAAATATAATTAGTATCGTCACCTTTGTATGAAACCTGCTTCAACAGCAGCAACTTTTATTTCGTTTCCTTCTTAATAAAGCAGATATTTTAGTAACTTCAAATTTTTCCTACGGCACGTAGTATGAGAGGAATTGCAAAAGTGATATCATGTGAATATAATATTTCGTGAATATTCATTTTGATCAAAATGTTGGTTCGACTGGAAGTATGGACAGGAAAATAGTGCTAGTATTTTGTCATGTCAGTTTAAAAACTAGTATCAACAGTATTATTATTTTCCTTACAGGTAACAAGTCTTTCCTCTGCAATGTTTGTGTCGGTTCCCAGTTTAACTGAATATAGCCCAGTTACTGGTTGTGGAAGTACATGGAAAAACCTCGGACATCTGATGGAGATAGTGGGTAAGGCTAAGGTTTACTTCCAACTCCAAAATAATTCAAAATGTGTGCATCAGCGTTCCTCCACAATGAGAAATGACGAACACCAAACGGTTTATCTGTAGCATCTACCTGCCTCATGAAACGTTATGAAAACTAAAAATAGCGCCATTTTAGAACTGCAAGATTATTTGCAGCTACTTATCCGCTTGCTTGCTTTCGATTTCAAGAAAACCGTCGAGCTTTGCTCGTGACATTTGACCTAAACACTCGGCGGAGCCGCCCCTCATTAAAACTTGATTTACAATCGATACGAGAGACCTAGCGTAATTTTGTTTATTGTTTTGTGTAGACAAAAAGATAAGGAAAAGAGTAACGTTTGTTATTTTGACAAAAGTTGAGTGTAAAATATTTTATAAGAGGCTAAAGTTAAGGTCGAGCATATTTTGCCGGTTTGTCGAATAACGTGAAATTGTGAAAAAGTTTGCGCGATAGGTATATAGTTTTTCGTCATTTTTATAAACTAGACTAGTTATTTGTACTATTGAACAAGAAACAATAACGATTGTGGTTAAAAATCGTCATTAAAAATAAAAGGACACAAAGCACAAAGAAACACAAAATGTCGGCCTCAAACTTCAATAATTAATTGTAAAAAAAAATTCGTCGGGTGATGTTGCAAACTTGCGTCTAAATGATAAACAATCTAATAATCTATGGTTTAAAGGCGTTTTGAAAGGACTTTACACTCTTTAAAATAGAGTTTAAAGTTGTTTAACAAAAAATATATTTTGGCAACGATCGTTGCCGAGAGCAAGCGAGAGAGTTTTGGTTTTGGAAACAATCGTTGCCAGAAGCAAGCGAGTGGTTATGATATATAATCAAGCAAATAAATCCTTGAGCAGACGATAAAGATCTTAGAATAAGTGCCGCAAACTAGGCGAAGTTATTACTTCACGTGAATTATGAAAAGAAATGACCAGCTATTTGCGAACACATTTTTCGTTCCTTTTTTTTCAATTCTCCAAGTAAGATTTTTCTATGAAACGAAAAGAAACCTTCATAATTCATAATATGACTGGAAATAGTATTTTCTCGGGTAATTTATTGAGAGCAGTTGCGATTCAATGGTTACGGCCCAGACTGTGGTCGAGGATTAAAATCGAGGCAGACACATGATAACTTTGTGTAATGTAATTTCATCACCACTATCATCAAAGTGAAAAAGGAACAGGTTTCATAGTTTTGAGTATGATTGTGAGTCAGTGGATGGCTAAGATAGTCAATGAAATTACCTGAAAATTATAAATGGTTAACCGTACCGAACACATTGTCTCTTAACGTATTTTCAAATAAATTATATGTTCATTACAATTTCTTTATTTTCTTGCCGAAGGCTCTAAAAATACATACATACATAAACTCACGCCCTTTTCTCATGGAGGGTAGGCAGAAACCACAGAACGCTACCTGCTACGATCCTTACATACCCCTTTTGCCTCGTCCACATCATTGCTCTAAAAATGTTTACACTTAATTAAAACTTGGTCCGCAAACACCGCGACAGGCTATGCAAAGAACACCCCGTGCCGATGACACGCGCCGCCACGAGCTGTGGAGGTACTCTGTGGAACTGGTCTTTTTCTTAGCGTGTCGATGACAATTTAAATTGAGATTGCAAAAAATTTGACGAAGAGTTTTTGACGCGACTTTCAGTCGCCTCCATCAGCTTCTGATGTGGAACTGGTATTAAGAAATTTATATCTGCCTGTGCGTCATTGCTACTATACGCGTATTCTAAGATGTGAGAGAAGGAAACGTCATCATCATCATCTCTGTCTAACCTATCCAACTATGTTGGGGTCGACTTCCAGTCTAACCGGGAGCAACTGAATATCAGTAGATATTTTACATGGAACGACTGCCTATCTGACCTCCACAATCTAGTTCGTTCTTGGTAAGACAGGTTGTCAGACTTCTCAGTAAATTAAACGTTACAAAACAACATAGGTACATTTGTATTCTTTTTTGCAGCATTAGTAAAGCATACCTAAATGTATAACGGAATATTGTAATAAACCTTTTCAATATTTCAAGAACAGATATAACTTATAGGTACTACAATGGATGTAACAGCCCAAGCATCAGTGCAGTACTAATAATTTAAAACAAAGGACAGTGTCTTTTCATGTTAATAAAGAAAATTTGCCTAAAAATTAGCCTAGAAAATTAGCCTTGGCCTAGAATTTTCAACTTCTAGCCAAAGAACAAAGGTCAAAGAGAAAAAGTCATTCTCCCTAATTTTAACCGCCTTTTTTTCAAACGGTACTGTAATAACCCGTTACCGTGGACGCAATGCCAAGAATGCGGTTCTTCTCGACACGTGCAAGAGTACACGAGTACCTACTGTATTATAGCGAGGAGTAAGAAGTACCGGCTTGTCTTCATTTTGTTCGAAATTGAGTTAAAATTGTCATTCTTGTTTTGTTTGTAGGTAGTGCCCTATTACATGGCATAAGCTAATAGACTGACTCTACGTCAGGTACTAGTTCTACATATAGGTACAGTTCTGCCTTACCTTCAGGTGAAAATAAGTGTGATGTAGTGTTGTACAGTGCACATCCATGGCGACAAGATGAACAATACTAGGTATTCTTATTTCATGGGTATTTTAAACCCATAGTGTTAGTTTGTTACCGTCAAAAAAGTCACCAATTGTAAAGAAAAAGACATGACAAATACATCAACGCAGTCGGTTGAACTTGAAACTCATAAAATTTTCAAAGTACTCAATGAACAAAGAAAACGTCTCGTAAAACTCTTGAAGCAAGTTTTTCTTCTCAAAAATTACTTTTCGAATATAATTTTTACTGGAACGAGAAGTCAAACGCGTTTTAAAAAGCATCGCAATTGTATTCAATGGAGTTTAAACTTTATGTTCTGGCTAGAGAAATCTGTGGAGTCGGCTTTGTATACTTTTATATTATTATTATAACTTAATAGTATACACTTACCTACCTATTTACCAAACAACCTTACCTTACTCTACCATTACTTACCTTGGTTTACCTAAGGTCCAAAAACAATACTATTTTAGTAAAGTCATTATTTTGTTAAGACGTTTTTCTATAACTGATGTCGACACGAGCAAAATAGAAAAAAAAACATAAAAGCAGTAAATTTAAAATTACATTTAAAAAAACGGAAAAGGCAATAAACAACACTTAGTTTATCTATAGCTTTAAGTTAACGAAAAACCTAGTTTCCTCCATAAAAAGCGTCATCAATATTTCATCCGAGTCTAACATTTTATCAGCCTCTCCGCCCCTCTTTTCTTCGATACCTACTTCAAGTTAGTAAAAAAAAGTAAACTCGGCTGTGGGTGATTTTTTGTTCTTTTTGCGGAGAGCCGGCGGCACGAGAGATGTACTTAGATATCGCTGAATATCGGCAAGCTCGTGATCTTTCACGATGTCATTTATATTCTTCAGATCGTGAGATATAAGATAAGGTGGCTCTTTTTTAACCGACTTCTAAAAAAAGAAGGAGGTTCTCAATTCGGATGTTTTTTTTTTAATGTTTGTTCGGGCATAACTCCGTCGCTTGCTAACCGATCTGAAAAAATATTTTTTTGTTGGAAAGGGTATACTTTCCAAATGATCCCATATTTTTTTTATCGAAATCTAACAAGCGGTTTTTGAAAAATCAACAAAACTCAAAAATACAGCTACATTGTCCACATTATGACCCATGAACATGTGAACTTACATTTGAACCACTAAAAAGTGAAAAATTAAAACTTTTTTTTTTTTTTTTTGTTAATAAAACCGACTTCAAAAAAAAAACAAAAAAGTTTTTTCTGGTGTTTAAATTGTTGTAGCAGGCTGAAATATGGATTACTACTTAGTTGATAGCGTTAGGGTCGTCACCTTTTCATCATCATCATCAACAGCCTATTAATGTTCCCACTGTTGGGAAACAGACCTCCACTCTTTGAGAGGGAATGGGCTATAATCTACCACGCAGGCCCAGAGCGGAACGGTAGATGTCACAAGTCTTCGAATTTTAGGTTCTAGCACATGCCGTAAGTTGGGGCCGCCACCACTGGGCCACCACAGCTCTCACATACTAAAGGAACTTCAACATATGTGACGAAACGAGGGTGTATTGTAGGGGACACTTCTGCCTGACCGTTACGGCCTAACCACTGAGCTGTCCAAAGTTTGACAGCTGACGTACCCCCATCTGTCCGGGGGACACAATGGCGACCCGTAGCGGGACACAATTGTGTCCCGGACGTTTAAGATGATTTTGTACAAAACATCTATCAAACGTCCGGGTATCAAAAAAAAACTGTTTATAGCGAGAAATGCAGGGTACGATACACATAATTTAATATATACCGACTCATAACGAAAACGCACACAAAAAATGTTTAAGTTGACACTAAGAGTAAAATTTGGGTAAAATTGTTGTATTTAACAGATTTTTACGTAGCTTTTTGTAACATATCGCAATGTTACTTATATATTATTAAAATAGATTATATAAGCTATTTTTTGATACCAATACATCATTACTTGGAACGTACAGTATTAGCACAATAAATCAAAACAAATACCCATTCCCGTGTCCCGCCGTACTTAAAAATTTGGAACGCAAATTTTAAACACGTGAAATAATAGCTATTTTCATCATATTTGTTTGGTTTAAGTCTACTTTTACATTAATAATGAGCTGTTTTTTCCTATTATATCAAGTATTTTACTGATAAAATACTATAACATACAGAAACTTATCGAAATAACCGGCACGAACCACGCCAATACGGGTTAAATTTGAGTAAAGTATTTTGTTTATAAAAGTTTTTACGAAACATTTTGTAACATATCTCAACGGAACTTATGTATTATCAAAATAGATTATATAAGCTATATTTTGATACCAATACATCATTACTTGGAACGTACAGTATTAGCACAATAAATCAAAACAAATACCCCTTCCCGTATTACGCCATAATTAAAAATTTGGAACACAAATTTTAAACACGTGAAATAATAACTATTTTCATCATATTTCTTTGGTTTAAGTTTACTTTTATATTGATAATGAACTGTTTTTCCTATTATAAGAAGCATTTCACAACTTTAGCACTGAAATATACATTAAATCATGCAATACTTACCAAAACAGCCGTTAGAAATTACGCACTTTGTTTACTGTTTTTCATCACTGGTTTAGATAACCTTCAAAACTCCGATTTCAATTGTGTTGGCACATAAACGATAAGAATTAACACTTCAAACTATTTAAATAAACCTAACACTCAACACAATGGGGTATTATATCACAATCCTTATCAGTCCGACCGTCGACACTTCAAACGTAAACAAAAAATACTGGCGACCCGACACTTGTATATACAATCCTACTAATGATGGCGGCCGCTCGGGCATAGAGTATTTGGTATGAAAAGAATCGTCGTTTCATAGAGTAAAATTATAACAGAACAGTTAGTCGATTTTTGAACTTTTTCATAGATGATTAGTAAGTTTTAATGGTACAGTGTTGCGCGGATCTCTTGGGTCGCTCTAGTTACCTGGACAGACAACCGGAAAAAGTTTTAGGTCGCTCTAGTTACCCGGACATTGTTCAATCAACATAAAAAAACTAATAGAACTAACAAGCTGATCTAAATATCCAGGACGAAAAGTTATCCCAATTAATTTGAAATTGATGCAACATATTATCTTCTTCATCCACACACTTGTCTTGTCCACTCCACCTTCAATGTCTTTTGGCTCTCAGCAATTTCGATGTAAGTAGGTACCTAGTGACCAAACCTAACTTTAACGTTCGAAAAAGAAAACAAGCAAAATTAAAGGATGATGAATGATGATCTTATCCGACGTGCTCTGGCCACCACCGGTGTGCCAGCTATTTTGGAACCCAATGGGTTGGCACGCGTCGATGGGAAGAGACCAGATGGTATGACTCATGCCATGGAAGTTGGGTAGGCCTTTGGTGTGCAACTTGTGTCGACACCCTTGCGCCATCCCATCTTCCTAGCACGGTGAGCTGTGCTGGGGCGGCTGCTGCAGGTGCTGAAAACCTCAAACGGCGCAAATACAATAACTTAATTGGAAATTATGTGTTTGAGCCGTTTGGGGTTGAAACACTGGGGCCATGGGGTCCGAGTGCCCACTTAATTTATCAGGAAATTGCCAAGCGGTTGGTAACCTCAAACGGCGCAAATACAATAACTTAATTGGAAATTATGTGTTTGAGCCGTTTGGGGTTGAAACACTGGGGCCATGGGGTCCGAGTGCCCACTTAATTTATCAGGAAATTGCCAAGCGGTTGGTCGACTCTTCAAGTGACCAGAGGGCTGGAATATTTTTTGGGCAAAGAATCAGCATTGCCATCCAACGTGGCAATGCTGCCAGCCTTCTGGGCACTTTTCCTGTTGACAGCGGTGTGGACGAATTTTTCGACGCCCTGTAATTACTCCCCTTTTTGATACTTGTATATATTTTATTATTATCTTAGTTCTGTAACCTGTTCTGTTATCTGGGCCCTGTTTAATAAAACTTACAAATTGTAAATTGTAAATGTAGGCTACAAGTTACAATTCTACAAGTTTCTGTTTAATAAAAACTACAAGTTACAATTTTACCATGGTGGAAAACTGACAAATTTGTAGACTTGTAGCTACAATTCTACATATTTCTGTTTAATAAACATTTTCTCTCTACAGGTGACAATTTACAAATTTGTAGGGAAAACTGTTTTATTGAACGCATAATTGTAGCTACAAGTTTACATATTTGTAAATTGTAGAAAAATTTCGACAGGTGGACTCACCGTGTGTCAAAAACTTACAATTTTGTACCTCAATTAAATAAGTGAAGAAATTTTATTGTTTAAAAAATGGTTGAAATAGTGATGATGAATATTATGAGTGAACGGTAAAGGTGATTTTTTTTTATAAAGGGTTAACTTTACTTTTGAATCGTTTAATTTTAGGTTTAATGAAAAAAAAAAAAATACCGGCGAATATTTTTTAACGAAGATAGGACATGATCTTAAATTCGATTTTAAGAGAAATGCAGCTCTTACATCCACTCGGCAAATTTCTTATAAATCAAACAAATATTAAAGAAGTTAAACCAAATTCTAAATGTATAAGATTTATGAAATTACTCTCGATTTAAGAATCTTCAACAAAACTTACATTTTTATGTAAAATTGTAACTTACAATTACATATTTGTAGCTACGAACTTGTCATAAAAATCTACAGGCGTTTTTTACAATTGTAAACGTTTATTAAACAGCATTTACAAGTGTACAATTTGTAAAATTTTTACTTGTAGAATTTTTACAAATTGTAAGGTTTATTAAACAGCACTTGTAAGAATTTTTTACAAATATGTCAGTTATCTACAAAATTGTAGACTTGTAATTTTTATTAAATAGGGCCCTGTTCTGTCTGTTATCTGTTCTGTTCTGTTGTGTTTTAAATGTTATAAATAAAGCAAAATGAAAGCACTATAGACATAAAGCTTCAATTCATTAACTCAAACTAAATTAACCAACATTCAAAACTAAGATCCTCAAAATGAACTCAAATTCGTACCCCTATTAGCTCCGATTAGTACCACTAGCAAAAACCAGAAGTGCAAAGTGCACCTGTAGTGATAAATCTAGTCGGTACCGAGCTGGCACTAATTTGTCCAGGCGGTACCAACGAGCAAGTACCACGGAGAGATTTATCTGCTAATTGCTGTAGAAGTTAAGGTTGGTTAGTACTAAATTGTTGGATTCAATATTGACACTGCAAGGTTTAATTTACTCAGACAAAAAGGTGCATGTCTAGGGCGTTTCAGCCGCATTTTCAGAGTAACTGATTTGTAGTGATTGGCAATGCTACTGCTAAGCTTGAAGGAGAAGTCAGGAATTGCATCACACCGTTAACTCCAAAGAGTTAAATAGAGGTCTACATAATGATACACCCACATTTCGCCAGCTATGAACGCAATTGCCAATTGCCATCAACCGGGTACAAATCCAGACTCCTCAGCTGCTACTGGAAGTTCCTGATGATGCACGATGTTTTCTTCTTTGTATTTTACCAAATTCACGAAATAAGAAATATGACTGGACGCTAAATGTCATTGATTTCATAATTGTATTGTGTAATTTTCACCAACTAAGTAATACGTCTTCAGGGTGTAAAATACGTCTAAACCAAATAGAACTAAACTGACTCATGCAATCTTCTCTCCTTAATACTTTCAACAGTAAACTGAACAAACCACAGATAGGGATACGTCTAGATATAGCAAGTATCACGATTCGTATGAAAACAAAGTGTGTAATTTTTTTACTATATACTATGACGTCTTAAGCACTATTTAGTTACTATACAAACAGTGTCATACAGACTACACTGTGTTCTTATTTCTTAAATGTCCAGAACTAAGTTTATAAGTTGTTCCGACAAATTAGCTTGCTGCCACGTCAGCCCGCG
This sequence comes from Diarsia dahlii, assembly GCA_949775195.1. Classification (NCBI taxonomy): domain Eukaryota; kingdom Metazoa; phylum Arthropoda; class Insecta; order Lepidoptera; family Noctuidae; genus Diarsia; species Diarsia dahlii. The sequence goes on from OX459211.1 coordinate 19,061,501, forward strand.
AAATTTGTATTTTTTTACGTTTTTTGCAATTTGCAAATCAGTTGGCAGGTTGTATCTTAAATAAAATAGTAATAACAAATGTTGCTTTACTGATAAATAATTATTTAAATCACCAATACAATACTCTCAGTTCATTTAACTTCCTTGAGTGACTATTTGATCCTTCCTTGAGAGGCAAATTGCAAAAAACGTAGGAAAATTTGAATTTCGCGGGCTACCGTGGATGTTCAGCTTTATGTTTAAAATATTTAATCAGGGTACGCCACGAGTAGGTGCTCTTACGTTATCTAGAAATATCTATATCTGTGGGACAGCTTTAGGTCAGCTTGCATCTTCAGCGCCATCTGCTGGCTCTTACGTCGTAAATTGCACTATAGGTACTGACACAGATGTTGAAGGATATTAAACTTTGATGTGAAGGACGAAAGTGAACATTTGTTTGGCGTGTGACGTGATAATTTTCGCCGGTAGTGCATGCTGTTACAGGATTGAATTAGAAGTGACGTTTTTGAATTAACATTTTAGAGAAACTGTACAGTTTTAGTTACTTTCATTTATATATCGCTTAAACAACCCCATCCTTTGATTTGTCAATACGTGTTTACTAAATTGCAAACACGTTTATTGACAAATCCTTTCCTGTCTTCTTATCTCTCATTTTTAATATCCGGAGTCTTTTTTTCCATAATTCCGTACTTGTTGAAAATGGACACAAGCGAAGAGAGACCTGTATGTAGCGGGCTGTTGAAGAAGGAATATAGACATTTCATCAATCCAGTACTTTTAAATCACAGAAGTGGGTGTCCCTATCCTGCTCAAATGTACGTATTACATACTAGTTAAAACAGTAGTAAAAAACTATGTCCCCGGATTAACGTGGTAGTAAACTAACCATAACGTGTTAATTCGTGTTATGACCACGCTGCACTCCCAACGTTATGCTGAGACAATAATATACAATGTAATAATATACGTAAAATGATTACACAACGAACGGAGAGACAATTAATAACATTAAAAATAAATATATGAATAAACTGTAAAACTATCAATCACGAAAATCATATTGCAATGCACATTCATGTGTCTTAAATTATTTTGATTACGATTCCTAAACAGCCACGGAGTCTGGATTTTATATTTATTGAACTCATCGTCATTTGCATTCTGCTCATCCTAACCTACAGTGTTCTGGTCCCTGGTCGAATTGCAATAATTCAAAATCAAGGTTGGCCAAAGCACGGTAATATTATCATACAGTAGTTCGACTTCATACAAACGGACGAAGCGCGAGCTATGCCTACGCGCCTCGATTATGGCATACGCCTGGTATGCAGACAGTCGCGACTATGCCGCAGTGACGAACAGACGGTGTGTTGTTTTTTAACAATAAATGCGCGATGTTTTCTCTAAAAATAAGACAAGTACATATTTAATATGACGAGTGGGATATATTGTGTTGTTTTTGGTTTTATGAATTCGTTAATAACGTATCCAGAGATAACTTTTTTTTAATTACCTGGAAACTTTGAGAGATAAGACTATAAAATAATTTCACTTACTAGTAGCATATAATGTGTGTATTTTTAATGGATAAGTATTTCTTTATATGTCCCGAAAAAAAACATGGTTTTTTAAATTAAATATATCAATCAAAAAACAACATGTTTATTGAACACTTTCTATTCAATTCACAAAGTATTTTATTTGTTTTAAAAAGTATATTTTACGATCACAAAACCAAATGGAAACACAAAGTAGGCACATGTAATTAAAATACTGGAGGCGGGCAGCCCTTTTGCATGTTTACGTACCGCGCGGCTGTAGGCATTTATTTCAAGGACACGGCCGAGTCACACTACTGTAGATATTTATACTATGGCCAAAGGGTGGTGGGATGGACCGTAGGGAAAAAACATACAAAACTCAGCTAGAAGTAGTGCAGCGTTAGTATATTTGTTGTCTATTGCGATGGACAGAACCTTAACTATATTACGTTCACTGAAAGCCTTAGTTGTTAGTGTATTATTAATTCCTAGTCCGACTACAATTATTATTATTTTTATTTATTTATTAAACTTTATGCACAACAAAACGTACAAAGGCAGACTTAATTCCTGGGGCAGTTTCTACCAGTCTAACTTAGGGTGATGCAGAGACAATACACAGTAGGTGCAAAACAGAAAAACATGTTAGAAAATAATTATATGCCTATACCTAAAAAAAAAAAAAAATACATACATAAATAAATACCAAAAATATATAAAGTTCTGAAAGATAAGCAAGAAAGACTAAAACAACTTCATTTTGAGACGAATCTGCCAACTTCTTGTGAATGTGTTCACGAGCTTTTAATTTGAAAGTGAACTGACTGTTTACCGTCCTAATATCCTGAGGGAGGTCATTCCAAAGGAATACCGCCTGGACAAAGAAGGAAGACTTAATGAAGCCAGAGCGATGAGAAGGACAACGTAAAAGGCGATTATTGGCGGAACGAAGAGTCTTTCTGTGCGCAGTGCTGTACAATTCAATTACTAAATAATAGTTGTTATTAACACTCCCTCCACTTGAACCCAGTAGATTTCAGTTCGGTTCGTGACTGGGATTGAACGTACGAAGCTCTTTGTGTGTTTGCCAGTCATTAGTGACATTTGTAATTGATTAATTAAGGATAATAATTATGCTTTCGTACAATTTTAACTAATAACAGGTCTGGTCGATGTGGCTTAAGTAGTAGATGTATTGCTAGTTTGTGTAAACTCTACAAAACGGTTATTTTACGATTAAAGAAAATCTCGGTTCTTTTACAAAAAGTGCAAATTATTATTTGGTACAGCATCGTATCGCAAGGAACACTTTGTAACAAAATTAAAGACAAAAATTAAAAAAAAAACTATAGGATACACACTAGAATGGATGTAGAATACACTTAGCAAATTTCAAATGCGAATTTCTTGTGAAATAACGATTGCATCTTTGCAATTTTTCCTACTTTAAATATGATAATGGGTTCCAAAATATTACTTTTGTTACGTAACATGAAAATCGACGTCTAGTATATAATTCTAGACATTACGTTTATAGGATTATTGCTGCTGACTGTACATTTCAGTTACTTAGTATAACTTTATGGTTACTCTTTCTACAAAAGTCTCTATTAACCCAACCAAGATTTGTACAAATCTTCGTAACATTTAGAGAACTAAAAGTTGTATCCCTGGGCTACAAACTGTGTTTCACCTATAAAAGTTACATTGTACTGGGGTTAACTCCCTAAGTCCAACAAATAACTTGCTTACTTGCCAGATAACCATTTCTTTGTATCGTCTTTATATCTGTTCTCTGGCAAATAAAATAAGTAACAATTTATAGAAACTAGTGATACATTCGTCTTGAGTCTGGACCCAAAACTTTCTCCCCTTCATCCCTAGACCTAACTTAGCTTGAAAGTCGAGCGCATCAAACAAAGAAACGTCAAAGTTCCCGAGAACAGCATTAACAATAAATACTAACATCGAACTAAAGCGTCTAGATTAGTCTTCTAACTTCTAACAACTTGTATTGTTGCCGAAACGTCCGAACTTTCCCGAAGTTAGCCGACTTTGCCCGACTTCGGTCAGGGTATCGCAAAAACTTGGCCCGATGAGTGTACTTACAACCGATGTTTATATTTGCCTGACTGTTTAGGGACTAGATATATTTAGGGTTAGTGGTTGTTGTTTTAAGGAACCTAAATATACTGTTACGTATATTAAGTGTGCAAGGCAAAAAATAGGGGTTCGATCCCCGCGCGTGTGGGGTATTGCGTCACGCGAATTATAGCAAACTGTGGTCGTAAAGTCCGTTGAGGCAATTTCTCCTTTGACCTTTCGAAGTAAGGGTCGTTTAAAGGACTAGTGGATGTTAACAGACTGATATGATGATTGGTCTAGAATGATTGAACTCAGGCCCTCCCGAGACCGGGCAAACTGTTGTTGCGTTTTGCGTGTATGAGTGTATAATTTGCATGGGGAATTCAAACATTTGTGTAGATGCTACGGAAATCTACTAAACGCTAGCATACCATTCTGAGAATGCAAAACAGGCATGATTATGATTCACGAATAATCTGTAAATTGTGTTGTGTATGTGTGTTTATTATCCCCGAATAATTCACATTTTCTCAATGGTACGTGCAATCTGTTTGCGTTCACGCATCTGGTCAACATCGGATGTTATTTGTATGTAGACGAAGAAAATAGAGTATGTAATGAACGTAGCTGGTGACGTTCTATAGTTGTTATCTACTCCTATGAAAATAAGTTGTGAACTTTTGCATGTCTATCAATGGACTCATACATAAAAAACTAGTCGATTTGGAAAGTACTCGGGATGTTCCTAAACCTGCTTTTATATTCATTTCATTCGGCTTACCGTGTTCGTTGGACCAGCATATATCGCCTGAAAGTAGACAAATGGTTCCATGGGATAAAGTCCGCCACTGAAATTCGCAAAAGTCGATAAATTGGAAGTTTGTACCTCTTTTTTTAAATGCTAAGGAAAAATCATCACCCAATTTGCGTACGACAGACTTTTGGAAGTTTTGCATGTTCAGTAATTCTGTGGAAACTGTTATTAAAACTAACGAGGGTACAATGTGCGGAACAGTTCCGAATACAATTGAGTTTATTTCTTTTGTTTTAACGATTCAATCAACTCAGTTTGACGCAGTTCCGGTTAGACTAATGTTTATCCGAACTTGCGCTCCACACTCGCTTTTATCATGCTGGCTTTTCTCTTTGTTTTTATGGATGGGAAATCATCAAAATAACTCCTGAGTCCCGCTATAATGGCCTTTGAGTTCCAGGGCTACGGTGACTCTTTGTTCGAAAGAGTACTGCTACCTTCATCATGCTGACTGCCTTAACATATTTCACCAAAGCCATTATTGTAATAGTTTTGGTGATACTAGACATGAAGAAACTTATATTGACAATTTATCATAATTTTAAACAATCCATCAAAAACTAAACATCACACCTGTAATGCCCCAAGGATTGGGCAGAGGTGTACCTTATAGCACACCCACATTTTGCCGGTTCTGTTTAAGTCCCATGTAATAGGGGTCGAGCCTATTGACATCGAACCAAGCACAATTCCAGACTCCGTGGTACTAATGAAAAATTCCTGATGGAAAAACAATCTATCAAGTTATTAATGGTCAATAATGATGAAGTTTGGCGTTTAGGGTACACTCCCCCGGGACGAAGCCCGTAGGTCAAGCGGGCAAGTCCGGGCCAGCGGAAGTCACAATAGAACCCGCTACCCCCGACGCAAGTGTGCGAAGGAAAAACCGATGTGGTTATGGTCAGTACGAGTTTGATAGACTCCTCCACTCTCCCCAGGGCGGAGATCTCCTAAGGTATCAGTTTTTGGGGATCCGAACGGAATAACTCAGAGAATCTCTGTTGAAGATTTCCACATCGAGAAAAACAAATGTTGGTTAAGGTGAAATATCAGAGGTAACCGCAGTAAATTCACACCACAAAATGTTTGTTGCAGACAGCAGGGACACCAGTGGTTTCTTTGATCAAAACGCTTTTGTAGATGGATACATTGCCGCCTGCGGCCGGAATGATACCTGTAGTAAGCACGGTGTTTATTCAAACTATACAAATCCGGTGTATACGTATCTCTCATTTTACGGGAAATCAATACCAATTGACCCCATGACTACTGAATGGCCATCCATGTAGTAGTCATGAGCTCGGGGTACATACGGCGAAACATCATTGTATCATTATCTTACTAATCTCTCCAAACTACGCTCTACGTCTACGTCCAGTTCCTCCAAATGCAGCAGCTTATCATCAATAACAGTAGTATTGAAGTAGTTTGTACTACATGATAATAAAATCTCTAGGTTTCAACGCTAACACAATATCCAGTTTATTTAACTTACGAGTAAGCTACCATATACGGGGAGAATAGTGAACGAATTTAACTTAGCTTGTTCACTGACTTACGCTGCTTGCATGTCAAAATGTTTAGATAACAAACATTGGCTGACTTTCAAGCTACTGCAAATGGGAGGTCCATTTGCAGTAGCTTCAAACTCAATGTTAGCTTTGAGTAAAAAGTTAAAGTAAAGGAAGGTATAAAAGCGCTAAAAGAAAAGCATGGTTTGCTTTTTACATTTTAAAAGGATTCTAATCGCACAATAGGGGAAAAATTACGGAATAGAGCATCTTTCCTTGTCGATTTTTTAAAAGCATTTTGTACTTTTTTCTTTATAGGGCAATCCAAAAGGCAATGACCCAGTTAATAATGGTGAGCTTTCTTCATTTTGGGTTAAAATATGATAAATCATCTGCCCAACTCTTCATATTTCTCTTACTTTTGACTCAAAATAGGAGTTTTAGATTGAGTAAAATTTCCATTTTCAAATATAATTATTAAGGATCAGGTGGTCTTCTGTGGATTATGCCGTGGAAATTTGGTTTATGGTTATTATGTATTATTATCAGAAGTTTAATACTCGTTTTTGTTGATTGCATTCAAATAACATCTTTTTTTAAAACATTGTCCCAGTGTTGGAATTTCTCCTGTATCGTGGGTGCGTTCACAGACATTTAAACTTACATACGCAAATAGCCAGACCCGAAACAACTCATATAATTATGAAAATACAGACATTAACTTCCCATCTAACAACTTACAACGGTAATAACAAAAGCCATGGGATTACGCGTATTACTTAACGGCCGATTCTATTATTTATTAACCAAGGTATTTATTAACCAAGGTATTTATTAACCAAGTCACTTTAGTACCCAAATATTATGCCAATCAACTTAAAAGGTTTCACATCGCTTCTTAAATAATCTTGAACGATACAGTAATTACCGCTTTGCTAAGTTAAAGTGAAATAACAACAATTAATCAATCAAAGCTTGAGATATTTCATAGAAGAAGGGAGCTGTTGAAAAGATGAATTATTTTCAGAAGGCGTTGCGTTTTCATTAATTTTGGAGAACGACATGGAGTAGAGGGGTTCAGAAGGTTTACTGAAATATAAACATGCTTTTGGGGTATGAGGAACAGGGTGTAAAGCTCCTCATCCCCGTTGAAAAGGGAGGATCCTCCGACCAGACGGGTGTTGTGTCCGGAGGATCCTCCCTTTTCAACGGGGGATGAGGAGCTTTACACCCTGTTCCTCGTACCCCCAAACTGGTGACCCCGACGTGATGCCCCAGTGAGTCGGGGTGATGCTTCATACGTCGTCACCACTTCCCCTTCGCCTTCGAGCAGCGAGTCATACCGTCAGCCAGCAGCCACGGCTTCATCCTGACCACCAGCATGCAGCGGAAGCGCATTCCTGGTCATCACCCCCAGCCTCATCACGTCGGGGTCACCAGTTTGGGGGTATGAGGAACGGGGTGTAAAGTTCCTCATCCCCCATTGAAAAGGGAGGATCCTCCGACCGGACGGGCAGTTAACCCGCCGGACACAACACCCATCCGGTCGGAGGATCCTCCCTTTTCAATGGGGGATGAGGAACTTTACACCCCGTTCCTCATACCCCCAAATGCTCATTTGATAAGCACGGTACTCCAAGCTAACCAGACATGGACTTAATATGATGTGAAGAGTGCCTCTATTTCCAGAAGTGGGTTGCTGGTTTAAAGTGGATGTTAACCAGGGCCATCTTTACGACTCACACTGAGCTGTTTCAATTTAAATTAAAGTTCTCCGCCGCTAAAAAATACCCATTATTATTTTAACCTAACCTATCCGAGGCGGGGTGCAATAGAGTTCGAGCTCCCTTCGCTCGCTCTTCATTCTACGAGGGGGGCCATTATTGTCAAGTGCCCATGCAGGGCCTCCAATTGGTTATAGACGGCCCTGAGGTTAACAGAATATAATTTAACTTTTAGGACCAAACACAAAATAAATCCTGATGTAGATCTTCTGTTCTTCATCATTGAATGCCACCACGCTCTACATCTTTATCTGCGGGGGTTTGCGGCCATATTAATGTTCCTTCCTAAGCACCTTTGTTTAGAATCTTTTGCCAACGGATTTTAGCTGACTTTCTGACGTGTATGGGATTTAAAGTGAGGGTTATTTAGTTAGGGTTAACGACATGTGAGTAGTTGTGCGGTTTTCAAAGCTTTTGTTTTAAGTTATATGGAACTGCCAAAAATGAAATCATGATATTGATAACGCAAAAATTAACCCAAAACCACACTCATAAATCATACACATACAGTAACTACTGTAAAAACTTTTTATAAAAATCGACTTCAAAAACACATAAATCAGTTTTTAAAGTCGGACCTTTGTTTGTTTGATTGCGTTTTCTTTGCCACCGATTTCAGACGCTGATTTTTCTTCAGAAGTACATTTTTCACTTTTTTGTGTTTTTGGAGTCGGTTTGAATTTCTAACTAATTTTTTATTTTTTTTTACATGAACCTTCTTTGGGAAAAAGGCGGAAAGTATAGACCACCACCAGCTAACATCCTTACAATCATATCCTTTAATTGCGCACAAATAATCTTAAAAACATCGCAACCCAATTTCACGGTCGAACGTAATCCTGTAACCTTGCGACTAACAACAGGGCCTGTAGGACCCCAGTCACATTATTTAATTTAAAATAGGATGTAATTGAGGCACAAAGGAGCCGCCCCGGCGCCATTTTGTATTAAAATGTTCTAATTTGAGGAGAGTGTGGGTAATTTATGAGTTTTATTAAGTTGCGTGGAGCTTGTGGCTAAATTATAACAGCCACGGGTCGGTCGGTTAAGCCGCACTTGCCAAGGTCGGTTTGTGGATGGGTGACCGTTGATTGCATGCCGAGACTCCTTCGTGACTCAGACAGCAAGTTAAACTGTTGACTGTTATTTGTAGATATTTGACAGTGGTTACAGTGGTTTGAAAGTCTGACAAACAGTCTTACCAAAGGGTTAGTGCGTGTTTACGTACAGGCGGGGCGTCGCGCGGCGCGTTGTGCGTTTTTAATTCAAACACATGGCGATGCATGAAAACGTTAAAGATTTCAAAGGTCGATTTCACGAGAAGCGATTATTCACTCGTTAGTTTAAAATGCAGTGTTCGTTGCGGTGGATTCACCTCTCGGTAAATGATTAAACAAGCACTCGACGAGCATTTTGCACGCCCCGCGCGACGCCCCGCGTGTCCGTAAACGAGCCCTTACGTATTATCCAGCACTAACTGGGTTATGTAGGTCACATTTCACCAGTTATGTTTTTAAGTCCAATGTAATGCCCATAAACCAGTAATTGCCATTAGCCGGGCACAAATTCAGCGTCGGTGGCAATCATTAAAAAAATCCTAATGAAACAACCAATAAATATTTGCCCGACTAGGGAATCGAACCAGGGCGGTCAGCAGTCGCGAACGAGGAAGCTAGCTAGCTCTAGAAATAAAAATAACTATGAGAGCAACTTGAACAACGCTCGTAATTCATTCGGAAAACAACCTGAAAACTTCAACTAGCGAATCAGAAATAATAAAAACACTTGTCCGACAACAATTCACAACCGTTCGAGAAACTTTCTTGTTTTTACAAAACTACTTTTCATAATGAAAATTCTTACTGACTTTTACAGTGCTTACCGTTGAAATCAGTACAACGTGAAACGGACTTTATTTCCTCAGAAATTAGGTAAAATTTTGAATGTAGTTGTGTTATTTGTGGAGTCCATAATGTTTAAAAGTGGATACCTTGTAAAATCAACAGTGTGAACTACGCTATACAAATACACGCGGATTAATGACGTCAGAATGCAGATACTGAAAACTTTATTAACTGTACTTTGTATACGAGTCGGTACAGTGGCGGACATATTTATATGGCACATTATAAAGATTTCTGCCTGTATAATTATTAGCTTGTTCGACTGTACTTAATATTTTTATTTAATCGCTTATGACTCATCGCTTATCAATAGCAGTTATGGCTTATAAATAACAAAGCATTTTTCACATAGTGTACTCCGAATCTTCAATTAAGTACCTATTTGCCATATTTTGTATTTTGTCGCAAACAATAAGCACCCATTTACTTCTTTCTCCCATTTGTACAACAAAAGGCACACAATTTCCGTTAACGCAACCACAAAATTGGCGACGAAAATCTACATCTTTTCAGAAAATGCAACGAATTTACAACAAACCATTTGGAGGATAGCCACGACTGAGTCGTTGACGTCGCTTTCACGACCTCAGGTGATGCAAAGCTTTTGACGAGTCATGTCATGTCGTGTTTATCAAATTGTGTTATTTTGTGTGAGACTAATAAATACCTACATTTTCTTTCTTTCTTTCTGTTTTCTTTCCATAAGTATCGTTGCGTTGCAAGCCGTTTCGTTGACTATGGGATTCTATAAAGCCAGCCATAATTAATAGGTGATGAGTTACTTATGCATGAGCAATGGTGGCCTAAGTGTGACCACAGAATACATAATAGTACTACGTACAGAAAGGACACTCCCTTCCCCGCGCTCATTAAATACCGCACCTCACCCCGCACTTCGAGGTAGTCGTCGTTCGGTTTTCGCGACGCAGACCGTTGCACTTTCCGCGCCATTTTTTAGGCTACGACAACTCTACTAGAGTTTACGCACACATTTGCACGTGCACGTCGTGCACAAACGTTATTTGTTTATGTAGTAGTAATAGGTAATTATTTTGCGGGCGTTGTATGGAGTGTCCGAGGTGTGGTGTGACCGTGGAACTGCCATGTCATAGGTCCCGCGTTTAACCTAAGACACGCACCTCTGACTTTCGGATTCATATGCGTTAAGTACGACGGCATGTAAATCCAAGTCGGAGGCCTAATGGGTAGCATAAAAACTCTGACACTAGGTTAACCTTTTGACCGCCACAGTCAAGTGGTACTTTTTTGCTTGTTCGGCTTGTCGTCTATACGTGACTGTGGCGCTCAAAAGGTTAAGCACGCGATAAAGAAGAATGAAATAAGTATTGCCTGTACAGTGATACTATACAGATTTACACGAACGTGAGTAGGAGAACTTTACAGTTACTCTCTAAAACTGAACTCCGTTTTGCATGTAGATTATAAACTGTCATGCATATCCTATCGTCTATTGGCGGATTGGTGGCTTTTTGTTTTCTCCAGTCACTGTGACAAGTCGCGTCTTTCTTGAGTGTGAAGCTCGTGGCCACGCCTTTATCGTCTGGGAGCCCACAAAACTTTTCACTCGACTCTCGAAAATCACCATTTACAACTCTATACGTGAGCTGAGTTTAAAATTTAAGCTTTTGCATACTTCAAAGGCAGAATTTTATGGAAATCTGAAGATATATCTATATCGATATGGATGTAGACTTTTTTGTTGTAATATTCCAAAACTCAAAATATAAAAATATGACAAAAGAAATATTTAAACGTTATTCGAAATATCTAATACTTACCTTATTTCTCCAAGTTTTCTCAGTAAACGTTTAATCGTTTTGAAGCCATTTCTGAGTTGAAAAACAGCTTTGATATTTTAAAACATCTTAGGATATAATTATTCAAACAATGTTTCTGCCATATGATTGCCATTATGAACGGTCAGCTCATTAGCAGGCAAAATAGCATAAGAGATTTAGGGGTAATCATAGACAGCAAGCTTCTGTTCGATCAACATGTGAATAGTATAGTTGCAAAGGCATCAAAGGCTCTGGGATTTATACTACGCACCACGGCTTGTTTCCGGTCTCTTAAACCAGTTAAGATCTTGTATTGTTCGTTCGTGCGCAGCCATTTAGAATACGCGTCTCAGGTTTGGAACCCGCAGCATGAGACTTATAAGTCCCGTATTGAAGGCGTCCAAAGAAAATTTTTACGTTATCTAGATTATAGGGCTCAGCAATACTCAGATGACTACGAGCACCGCTGCAGACGGTACCACTTCCTGCCTCTGGAGATGAGACGTTATATTGGGGACATGAGTCTACTTTTGGGTATCGCAAATGGCCACATCGACTGTCCTGAACTCGTTGCTAATCTGTCATTACGCACGAATCTGATGGGATTACGTCAACGGCCAATATTAAATGTACCTTTCGCAATGACTAATTATAGGCGGAATGTATTCTCAATAAGAAGTGCACTCAGTTTCAATAGGCTTCCTAGGGACCTTAATGTCGACTTGTTCTGCACTAGTGTGGCGACCTTAAGACGGCTATTGGCACAGTCATTTTTCAAGGACAGTTAACTTTTCATTAACTTATATGTATTTTTTTTTTCTTCTTTTTATCGACTTTTTTTGTTAACCATATGTGGAGGCTTGTTATTAGCAATTTTTTAATTTTATATTCTTTATTTTATTGGTTTGTTAGTCTGTAAGCCTTCTTTAAAATAAAATAAATAAATAAAATAAATTCGCACATCCTCTAAAAAACTGTCATAACACAAACAAAATGATGAACACAGATAAAAACACAGTCTTATTACGTTTTTCATTTTCTACCAATCATAAAAACCGCCATAATTGTAGTGTGAAAACAAGCTACTAGATGGAGCTAGTGTCAGTTTTTTACGGAGCGAGAACGCGCGCTCCCTCCTCCATAAAAGTGACGTATCAGAGCTTGTGTCGTGTGAACGTGTGCCAGTGCTCTAAAAAATCGCCATAAACTGTCTTGTGACAATATTTTAGGTAAGTTTCTTCGCATTACTTGCTAATTTAGTAGTGAAAATTATAGTATTACAATATGATACTGTTTTTTCGATCCTAATTTGAAAAGATAATATTTTTAAACTGTAAAAAAGTGTCATATCATAGGTTATAACACTATTTCAATCATTGTAATCTGTGTTGTGGCACTTTTCCACATTATTTTTGCAAAAAAATTCTGACGAATGTTTACAAAAACAGGCTTGCAGAAATCTCTACCGAACAACTGGTGAGCTTCTGCAAGACAACAGGAAGATTCGCGATGCCAACCATCAGTAACCCATGAAGGGGATCCACCAAAATGGGGAACTGGGCGAAATAATCCACAACGAAAGGACTGATCGCCCGCCTGGTGTCTGCAAATCTGCAATCCTGAATCACTTTTAAAACTTCTGAAAAATAAAAGTTTTAAAAGTGATTCAGGGTGAATTTAAGAAAATATTCTTAAAAAGATATTGATTTTAAAGAAGCGGAAATCACAAGAAAACAGTTAATCCCAAAAAAAATATTAATAAACTATATTATTTGAGTTACAATGTGTTTCATTTCATAAAATATTTTACAATATAATGTAAAAAAGTGTCACATTTTGGGTATTTTTTCAGTTTTTTTTTAATTTTAAAAATTCCATTCATTTCAAAAATATATTTTCATATTCTGCAAAGAGCTTGTTAAATCCTCTGTTGATTAAAACAGTAAAAAGCTATAAATCTGTAACCTGAAAGTCACATTAACATTAGTTTATTGGAAAATAATTAAAATCGCCTTTTTCTCAAAACTTGGTTTTGGCGTGTTACGACAGTTTTTTAGAGGATGTGCGAAATAATTATTTATTTATTTATTTTATTTATCCTTCATGAAATTGTAATCGGACTTCACTTAAGGTAAGTTCGTCTGATTAATCAATTTCATTTCATGATGAACTGAAATATAATTGATTACAGTGTAGCTGTTAAGAGTCTAAGTCGACATGGGCCACTCTTTTGGAAATATACAAGACTTACCAAATCAATCTTATTGTTACATGAATCAAATTTATTTGAGACCAATATAGTCAAACTACCCTATGCTTGTATATACATAAGTAGGTATGATTCATAATCATCAATCTTAAGGTATTATATAATAAGTACGTATGTGTAAAAAGACAAAATAGCCATTGTGTGGCTTACATAACTAGGGCGTCATTAAAGACAAACCAATGATAATTGGCTACTAGTATTTTCATGATAATAAAATACTATCAGTCCCGTCTCATAATCAGATACAATATGAAACAATAAATGCTATAAGTATGTATAGCTAATAATGCCATATTACTAAATTAAAACACTATTAATGACAGTGTACAAATAAAATAAATAATCATTAATAATAAGGAATGTTTGAATAAAACTTAAAACTGAATGTTTAAATGAAACTTATTAAGTTTGTGTAAAGATAAATAAAGGAATGTAAAAAATATTTACATCTTCAAGTTGGTATATAAGACGGTATTAATAAAGCTGTCATGTAGGACATAAACCATTAACATTCACTGATACATCATAAACCTTGTCAATGTAATAGAACTATCTGGCTAGCCAATAGTTTTCCTAATGACATCTAATGGCACCCCTGCCTGTATAGCAAAATATGTCTGCATAAAGTGTGTTATGTGTGGTACATAATATATCAGTCAATCCCACTTCCCTTCATTAATAATTTAATTCTTCTATTAATTGTTTGTTTGGATGCTTGTTTTATAAGGAAAGCAGGTTTCAGTTTTTGATGACAGTGATATTTTTATAAGAATAGTAATGTACACAATGTAAGTCTTGTGACATGGACATATTGTCTTTTAATAACTGATAGAGTCTGCACTCTTTGAGAGCAAGAGCTAACAAGGTGACAAGCTTTTTACTTAATTTTTTAAATTAAAATTCAGATTATCCCCAATTAGACAGTGAATACTACTACTGTAGTACTCTACTCTAGTAGTAGTAGTAGTACTCTACTACTACTATTGTAGGATCACATGTATTCCCATACTTGTATAAAGCGGGTTGAATTCTTTAAAGACCCATGAGAAAACGCTTGATGTGATCATCCCTGTCAATTCATTCATTTAACAGAGAAGCGAAAGTATTGATCTAGCCTAATGTAACAAACTGTAGCCAACATTATTTTGGTTTATGTTGTATTTCAGTGAGGTATTGTATTAGATCTGGTATTGAATCACACTGTGATTTTGGCAGAATAACTACCAACTCTTTAAGTAGTACTAAATTGTTTTAGCCTACCTGGTGGAGTGGATGATAACATAATATTTAGTGAGCACCCTGGCAAACCTTTACATGTGAATGCATTTTGCAAAATATGGTCGCTGTCGGAGTAAGCTGGTTGCTTTATGGGTGTTTGGTAAATTGGTACTGAAAGGAGATTGTAATAAATTATTATTAGAATAGAATATGATTGGTTTTATAACCATCGTCATTTTTACCAAAGGATATCTGACAAGTCCACAGTGGGCCTACACACCCACCTACACCTACTCATATTTCCTTGCCCCCCCCCCCCCCCCTTTTTAATTTTTGAAGACAATTCGTAATTAATGTCAATGGTATGAATGTGTATAAAAAAATAGGAGTTCTATTTAAATGAGAAGGCATCTATCTCAAATGCATATGGGTCTCTATATCAAGTTCATGACACATATGCTTTACAATTTGAATTAACTCCGGTAGCTAGTAAATCATAATTGATAATTCCCACTCTGTGGCAATGTTAGTATGCCTTGGTTCCTCATCTGACAAGTTATATTTAGATTTTATGTAAGATGCTTGGAGATTAATACACCTAGCTTCACACCAAACCCATATCCTTCTACTACCATCATTTAGGTTTGGACATTGAACACTACCTATCTTGTTAATGCAAGCAATGGCAGTAGTGTTGTCAATCCGAAGAAGAATATCACAATTATTTTTTAAATTTACAAAGCATTTTAAACCAGAAAATATTGCCCTTAACCTGGTTTATGTGATATATTTGCTCTGATTGTGACCACAGGCCTCCAACATTTTCACCATAGCAATGAGTATCCCAACCTGTCAGGTCTGTATAAACTTGTAAATCAAATTTTCTTCACTGCTATGCTTCTAAGTTTTGCTGATAAGCATGGTGTCATTGGTGGAGGAATAACATAATTATATTCCTTCTCCAATGAAAGTCAACGGTCAATTGGTCATGGTCAATGTGGCGAGGGGGGCTTAGGGGAGGCCTATGTCCAGCAGTGGACGTGTTTCGGCTGAAATGATGATGATGATGACCATTGAAAAAGTAAACCATAGGTAATGTCATGGATGCATCATAATTAATAAAATAATTAATTGATTGTCTGATAAAAAGATGGTTTGATTTCAGTAATGCTATTCCATTTCCATTTGTTTTGTATGTACTATGCCATATATTATGATAAAGCTGGACATGCTGCTACTAATGTGCCAAAAACAAGAGAAAATTCTCTTTATTTTAAATTTTAGAATTTTTCATACTCTTCATTGTATTTCTTTTTTCAAAAGGTACCTATGGTTGGTAGGCACAATGATTTGGAGTTAATCATGAATCCCAGTTTACAACATTAACAAGGTACTAGGGTAGTTTTGTCATAATTAATAAAGGTTCCTAGTTGACTACGGAACCCTAATAATAGCTTATGAACTTTAACACACTAATTGTTGTTTTCATGTTTTGTAAACACTCCTTGTAATATGCTTGGTCAATATATAAAATATCATTAATGTAGATTATGAGTAAGTGGCCTAAATTTCTTGCATAAACAACCACAGGTAAGTATTAACAATTTGATGAACAAACTAGGTCCAGTACATAGTTATGGCAATGCTGTAAATTCATATAAGGTTCCATTGAATTCAAAACAAAGGAACTTTAAATCATAAATATGACTTCCTTAGGTCTATGCAACACACTTAATAATGATCAGCAATTAACCTTACTGCAGTGCTGACTTTTACATACTTGTTCAAAGGTTTTAGATATAAAATTAACCTGTTTGCCAACAGGTTTTGAAACAAGGAAGATCTTTTGAGATGTATATAGTTCTCTTCACCGTATACGGAGACAGCAACCCAGACTACTTGTCTTCTCTTTTGAGATGTATTCTCCCTTTGGATGACAACATGGTGTTATAGCTCTTAATTGTAAAAGGTGAACAAACAACAACAACAGCAACATGGACAATTATTAGCTTCCTGCATATGTGTAATTTCACAATCAGGTACTGAGACATGAAAGGAATATGAAATCCTTAATCCACTGCAATATAATGGGGTCATTTGTTGATGACAACCAACAAGCAAAATATGTACCTTGTTTATTTCCTGCTGTTGTAGCAGGCATCCCGGGTTCTCTCGGAACGCTGTGGGTTCAAGGATGTTCTGCGGTGTGATGGCTGTGGTCGAGTCTGTGGTCCATCTCATGCCATCTCCTTGGTTGGTTGATGCTTTCAACTGTTGTGGTTGACTCTTTGTGTTTCCCATATATTTGTTACTTATGTTTTAAGCAGAAATTGCTGGCTTTGGTGCAGTTTTCTTAATAGAATTTGAACTCTGTTGTATTAGGCATCTTATTTACCGCAATTCTTTGATAAATTGCCACCATTTAAAAATAGTATTATGAGTAACTTCTATGAAATGCTTGTCCAGAGCCACTACAGACCTTCTTGTTTTTAGTTTCTTAATGATAGAGTTCACACACCAACTTGTTGCTTCACCAAGTGATTTTAACATAGTTATTTTATCTAGTAGGTTTTTTATTTAAGAGACAT
Organism: Diarsia dahlii; assembly: GCA_949775195.1. Taxonomy (NCBI): domain Eukaryota; kingdom Metazoa; phylum Arthropoda; class Insecta; order Lepidoptera; family Noctuidae; genus Diarsia; species Diarsia dahlii. Next base: position 19,079,020 of record OX459211.1, read on the forward strand.
GATTTTGTCTAATATTAAGTGCTGTGCCCACCTGTCTTGCAAGCGCTTGTGCTTGTTTGCTGGTAAGCGATACACTTATTTCTAGTTATTCCCATTTTAGAGATCACTAGCTTTACTTTGGTGATGATAAGGATTCAATCTCTGAGATTTCAACAAAATGAGTGTCACATTATTCATCAGGGCCTGATGTTTGACAAATTTCACACCTTTTAATGATTTTTTTCTGAAAAAATTAGGAAAAAATACCTTACTTGGTCCCTTAAGGTTTCTCAACAGCATTTGACTTGCACTAAAGAGTATCTCGTACTGTCGTACATGCTGGTTTTGATCAAATCGGCATCACGTGGCGATATAATAGAAATCTGACATCCAAGTTGTTATCTTGTAGTGTTTGTAAACACTGTATATTGTAAGGTTTCCCAACAGCATTAGAATAGCACTGAACAGTATCTCGTACTGTAAGCACATGCTGGTTTAGATCAAATTGGCAGCTCGTGCCGTTTGTCATCAAAGTCGATATCTCGTATCAAAGTTGATCTTCGTGTTTGGGTATCTCGTACTAACACGGTAAACAGTATCTCGTACTGTAAGCACCTGTATGCTGGTCGGCATCGGCATTTCGTGCCGGTAACAGAAATCTGTTTTACATCAAAGCTGATATCTCGTATCAAAGTTGATCTTCGTGTTAAGTATCTCGTACCAACACGGTGTATTATCTTCGACCATGCATTGCTGTAGCCAGCCACATTTTTTGACTTAGTTGCACCTAAAACAAAAAGCTTATCCGAAGTAATGACGAGCAAAGGGCTCCGGTCCCGGTCGACACTTTGCCGTCGATTTAAACTGAGGTTGCGTTTGCGCACACCATCGCTGCATCGGGACTCCGTATTTTGTTTCGACGTCGACAATCCAACTTAGACAAGAGTATTTCCACATTTTTCCAATAAGTTTTTCTTCAGAAACCATTTTTACTTGCGATGCCGTTCAACGCGCGAAAAAGAAGTGTCAAATGTGGGTTGCCAATCCATAGAGAAAAAGTTTTATTTTATTTTCTCTAAAACTGCGATGCCAAATACTAGCGAATTGGGAACTACACTGTAATCAATTATATTTCAGTTCATCATGAAATGAAATCTACTTATCGGAACTCGACTTATAAGGTATCGTTAGAACGTCTTAATTTTCCGCTGAACATAGGCTACGTGACGTGTCACAAAAAGCGATTTGGCAAACAAAAAGTAAGGCTTAAAAAATTAAAATGGAGATAAACACGCTGTGTTTGGCATCATTTAAAAGGGCCTCAATTGTACATTTCCAAAATATTGCTCAAATTTAAAATCACGCAAAAAAAAAATATTTAAGACCAAAATTGTTTAAATAAAAAAAAGTAAAAAACTAAACGTTATAGGTACCAACCTAAACACTTTAATACCGTGTGACTACGGCTTTTCTTTTTGTTCTATCCTGAAAATCTTATTTCATACTTTTTCAGCGTTGTTTTTTTTGTCGTAGTCGGGTTTTTTAATTAACGACCGTGTACCAAAGCTACGGCAACTCAAGTATTTTAAAATTTATCATATTTTAATTAAGTCCTCTAAAGTAATCTCAAAGTGAAATGCATAATATTTTCACATGCATGAGAGTAGCAGGAATACATTAGTTTCAATTTTAGTTACTACTCATCAGACTAAAAGCATGGTATTCCTTTGACGTAAGAAGGACCAACTTTCAGCATTCAGCAGTCCTGTTTGCAAAACTTACTAGGTAGTTTTCTTATGAGTTTATGACATGCGACCCACGGGTGCCCCTCAAAGGGGAAAATAATATAAAAGTCCTTGATAAGACCTGTCGTACTGAATAGATCAGATTTCTGGATTATGTAAAAGATGAATGAAAAGCTATCGATGACGAACGAGAAAGGAGTGGATGATGCCGTGGGCGAAAGATGAAAGATGAATAAAGAAAGGTCATGATATTCATTAATTTATGACATAGTAACTCGAAGCCTCACATGGGTACATACTTTTTCATGCCTTTCACTTAATAAAACTCTCGAACATTTTATACGTTTAAAAACATATTTCCTGTACTATATTATATTACCCTTCTGACAGGCTGCCTTTCGAACCACGAAGCAACTATAAAATATCGAAATGAAATCAGCATACAAAATCTTTTGCATTCTAGGTATTTGTTTTCTTCTTCCCAGCTAAATTATGGAGTATCAAAGGGCGGGCGATTTCGGGACTGACTCTTGTAAACTTTGTGGTTCTCAAAGTGCTAATTTGAACATGATTTTTGATTTAAGAAATACTTTATTGCAGTTGATCTATGAATGATATTAGTAGTACTTAATAAGCTATGAACAACATTAATAAAAGATTTTAATTAATTTAGCTGCTACACTCACCTGACGCACTTGGTACATAAACTTTTCATGTTCCCGATGCGCTATAACGGTGTAACACCGGTTTTGACTAGGATTAGTTGTACTATCAGAATACAACCTATCCTAGTTTACGGCTACGTCAAACAATCCAATCTAACTTGTTCGGTGGAAATGCAATGCCGTCTGTCACACCGAAACGTAACATAATCTTATCTCGATACAATCTGTTTGACAGGTGAAGTTTAGCTAGTGAATGTTGAGTTCTTTACGATTCGGTCAAACCAGTTAAATTGGAACAGGATACAGGATATTTAAGATGTACATCGTCTACCGAAGTCGTGTTTACAGAGTAATTTTTAACATGGTGAAACTCAACTCCATAAGATGTACCCCAAAAATTTGGTAAAATAAATTGCCTCTTTTTATAAGAAAACAATTCAAAAGAGAAAGAAACTCATCTAGGTCTGTACGGTTAACTAATGATAAGCACAAGGAAGAAAACCAGCATCCCGGTTTCCTGACCTTCTAAAAATTACAGTGCTGTGTAACAAGTAGACCGTTTCCTATTTTATTCTGTCAGTGAAACATTTGCCTACATTTCGTATTATGAAATTGACTTCAGAATAATACTCTAATACATAGGGATTTCATATTAGCAGCCATTACATTATATTAGGAGTCACGATTTATGTTGATGGCAATAGGCTCGCCCCCTTTTAATTACACGGGACTTAAACATAACTGACATGCGGGTGTCGACTTGCGGTTGAAAACTGGCCTTTATTACTGTTTTACAATGTTTACAACACACATATTATTTATTTATCTTAACGATCGGTTTTAACTAACCGCTTGTCCTTCGACAAAAGCCTTCTCTAGAGCTTGCCATTTCTGTCTGACTCTCACAGCCGCTGTTCTCGTCCACTCTGGACCAACTACTTTTTTGAGGTCATTTTCCCATAGTTCTGTTTGACGCCCTTTACTTCTTTTGCCATACTTGGGATACCCTGTTATTATTTTAGTCTTAAGATAATCAAGCTTACTGACCGAATAAGAAACTCGATACTGCGCTCCAAAACCCAAATTGCCGACGTAGGTCACACGGCTGCCAAGCTTAAATGGAACTGGGCTGGCCACATCTGCCGCATGCCGGAGGAGCTATGGGCTAAACTACCCACACAGTGGGTCCCAAACAGCAGCAAACGGCAACGCGGCAGGCTCAGAAGAAGATGGCGAGACGAACTCGACTCTTTTCGCAAGGATTGGCAATTAACATCATTGGACAGGGATAAGTGGAAAGAGGGAAGGAAGGCCCTTGTCCCTGCAGTGGGACACAAATGGCTAATGATAATATGATAATAACCAGCTTGAAATGCTTTTCTTAGGGTTCAAAATAGCAGTTGTTTCATTCACTTTACCTAGAAATACTAAAACATTATCTTACATCAGTTAAGAACTTTTATGGCACCAATTTGACATGGCTGCCGGATCGTTCTCGTTTCGTATTTACGTGGTTTGGCTCATATTTGGAAAGATTCAAATTTTATAAGCATTCTAAAAAAAAAATCTATTTTAAATACTTTTTTCTAAAGTAGATGTGTTTGTTTGATTTTAAGGCCTTGTTTTTTTTTGCGGAAGTGAGTGTCAGACTTCTACTGACTAAAAACCACCCATGCTCCTTCTTCGCCCTTGGGCCGAGGCCGCGTTATCTGTTTCGATAATCCAGCTACAATAATTTTGTTACCAGCTCATTCAATTTGTATAGCCATTTGAAAACCAAAACGCGTTTCCGTTCACCACAACTCGTTAACAAGTAACAGCTTCAAACCAAGAGATTTCCTCTTAACAATTGTAGCTCCACCACATACTCGTACATAAATTCAGAATGTTCACGTGTAAAATACAAACCGGTTCAATCTTGTAATGGTGGTATTTCCCATCGATTCACTTTCAGCGGTGATAATTAAATTTGCAATTTAATTTGGACGTGAGTTGTGTATCGTTTGGGGTGAAGGTAATAAGAGTTTCCTCCAAAATCAGTTAAAATTTCTTTAGATCGGTGCAATTCTACTGATTTATTACAAAATTGTCATTGCGAGCGTCACATAGTTAATTGTTGTTCTATGAAGTAATTATTTTAAAGTTTGATCATGATACGATATGGACGAAAATGAAAGGGATGGCTTAATTAGGTATAAAAACTATTGAAGAAAATGTGAAAGGTGATTTGTATTTGTAAGATTGGGGTCTTTTACTCTGCCACTGTACAGCTTTAAGCCAATCTAGATTAAATTTAAGATGTGCAGTCAATAAACTTTACATTTGTCACAGAAAACTTACTATTTTATTTCTTTTTCCTTCAAAATTTATCACCAGATAGTAAGGACCCGTCCCAAAATCCTGAGCCTATTAAATTTCACGATCCTGTTTTTACGGCGCGACTTTTGACAGCACCCCTTACATAGTTTATTGTTTATGTTGATTTTTATCGCTTAGATTACGTGTTACGTCTTTTTTATTTGAAATATTTATAAATAAGGCATCAGTTGAGCCGTGACGTGGTTTTATAGCGGACAGGTTAAAAGTAATCATTAGGTTTTCATCTACCATAATATTGAGCTAAAATATCTTTAGATTTGTGGATTTTCTGCTCTAATTCTCTTAGCACAAATACCGCCTTATTAATAAAAATAGTTAAACCTGGTTTAACTTACGGTTGGTTTATCTCGCACGCCGTCTCACTTCAAAATTATTCAAAAGAAAGTGACGGCATGAGAGATAAACCAAGCGTAAGTTAAACCAGGTTTAACAATTTTTATTAATAAGGCGAACAGGCTCTGAAGTTCGTGTGTGGTATCCACAAGGAGGTCGATTGCCTTAGCTGGAGCAACCTATTATGGAATATTCTTGAAGGCTGGCTCAAATATACCATCACGCCAGTATTCCCCGAAGGGTTAAGCAGAGGTGTATCTAATAGTACACCCACACTTCGCCAGTTATGTTATAGTTCCATATAAAAGGGGGCGAGCCTATTGCCATCAACCGGTCACAAATCCAGACTCCGTGGCTACTACTGAGAAATTTCTGATAGAAAAACCCAATAACAATTTGACCATCCCAGGAATCGAACACAGGACTTCAAGATCAGCAGTCGCGATTGCGACCATCAGACCATCCAGGCAGCCAACTATAGACTTAAAAGAATAATGTGCCAACACAATGCCGTCTTAGGGGATCGGACAAAAAAAAACTAATTAGTCCGTCAGATAGATTTCCAAAAATTATTGGACACGTATTTTTTCTTTTTTCACGTAAACTTAAAATGAAGACGATACAGTGCTTCGAAAACTCGTGTGACGTCATATGATAGTACATTTTGACGACACAAGTGACGTTTCAAGCCCCACTCCAAGATCTTTGACACGTTTTATCTTCGTCATTTTTTTATTGATTTGATAAAACAAAAAACACGTATTCAATATTTTTCGATAATCTAACTTACGGACTAAACAGAATCATATTATTTTGACCCTGTCCGATCCCCTATTGTGTAAGTATAAAACATAATCACAAGTATTTCCGATGAATGTCTTCCGCGATTTCATTCACAAAAACTTGTTGAGAGAATTCCACACATCGCTACATGAAACCAATATCATCTCAATCCAAACAATTAATATTACATAAACAATATCTTTTTACTTATCAATATTTACACATACTTTCATTGTTTGTTTGAAGTACCCTTTGCATTTTTACAAACACTCGGAGACGCATTGATGGATTTTTGCTTAAACTGAGAGGAGGTGTTGTGTTTATGTGTATAAAATCTCCAAAAATAATAGTGATAATTTTATGAAACAGTGGCACATTGAAAATTGACAAATAAGGACATTGTTTAATACAGCGTAGACTTTAGAATCGGTTAAAAAATTCTAAATATCAGCTTTTCATTTACAAGCCTACCTCATTTATCTAAATTATTTTTACGAAAACTAAAGCAGAAGATGAGACTATACTTTTTCATCTCCATTATAATATGTATCGAAGCAAGAGAAAAAACCAGCAAATACTGTGACATCGTCTCTACGGACCCCACAAGACACTGCTACGTGAAGGAAATTCTGACGACCATCCCTCACAGCCCCAACCAGCTAGCAGTAGACAAAACTACCAACAGCCTGTTCTTCAGCTTCGATTTCGGCCAGGGGGAGTACGTACCCGCCATACTCGACATAAACACCAGAAATTTAATGGTACTGAAAGGAGTCAAAGATGCTTTTGCCATCTCCAATGAGCCAATAACGGGAGAGATGTATTTCGGCGGCAGCCACGGGATCTACAGATACAGCCCGACTAACAAAACCTTGCAGAGACTAAACGTCCCGAATTTGGACATCTGGTGGCTTTACATCAAGAAGTACATTTACTTCATCAAGTTTCCAAGCCTTAGCGCGTACTATTATACGAACAAGACCGTGAAAGCTGTACCTGAACTAAAGGGTGCTATAGTTCACCAATTTGTGTTGGACTCGGAGAATAACATTTTCTTCATCAATGGTTCTGGTCTATTTGGTATTAAAAGTGGTGATAACAAGCCGATACTCTTGCGAGATCATCCAAGGTTCCTGGGGATTGCGACTGATAACAACGGCTATGTCCACGTATGCAGTGAAGACGGAATATTTGTGGTCACCAAAATGGTACTAAAAGTGAAGAAAGTCATCAACGTGCAGGGAGTGTTAGGCATTACATTCGATAAATCAAATCATATTATTTATTCGGATTCTCATGAGATTACTAGACTAGTTCCGTTGGCTTCAGAAAATTATTATGATAAAATTCGTGGTCTATAGAACTATTATCGTACATTATACAATAAATCTTACTTAAAACAATACATATTCAAACCGTCTGGTTGCGACGATCAACCAAGCGGTTATAAACAATAAAGAGTTTTATTTTTAGATACCCATATTTTTACACAGGACTGCAACACCTGGCTCTTTACCTTCTGCTCCAGGTAGTCTAAAGTCAGTCTATCTAGTTGAGATGCCTATCTCCAGCTATGGACTGTCGTAGATGGACTGAGATCATCTTTACTCCCATAATAACACAAGGGTTCATTGAACCATTATTTTCTTCATGCGTAAATTTTTGGGAATTTAGTTAAGTTTCGTCGTACTAAAAGAGTTGATTCACAACAATTTATGGAATTATTTCAATTAATGACGATGCGTTATATTCTTTATAAACGCAGTTCCGGTTTAGGCACTAATTGAATCTGTATAATTCATTGATTATCTGAACCGGTCTATTTGCGTATTTCCCAGCGAATCCGGATATTAACCATGCCCTAGTAAACATAAACAGACAGTGATACAAGAGATCAGCAGTGCAATGTGTTATAGCTGAATGTTTACACACAAGTGTCGACGCGGCTATTTAATTTCACAGACGCAGCCAAATAAACATACTGCTATTCAATGCACTGGGTCAGCTTCATGTTGTGGATTTGTCTGTGTGTATTTGTTTGGTGAAAGATTAGACAGAATTGGTAGTTAATTGATTTAGTGGTGAGTGTTTTCTTTATAAATAGAGTGTGGCGTATTTAACTTTCCGCTATCTCTGACGAGGTCTACCGCGTCGTCGCCTTCGTTCTGTGTCAGGGCTCCACAATGCGGTTATTTTGGCCAATTAATTTGATTTTTGTGTGATTGTTAAGCAGAGTTTTAGTTAGAAGACAGTAGTTGTCAAACCAAGAGTAAAAACACAAGGTTTTCCAATCCGTTGCGTAAATACGCAACAATTATCTACAGTTTTAGTGATAGTTTGTAAGATTTTGATTTGATGTTTGAAGAAAAACTTGTCCAATATTTTTTGGAAATCTATCTGACGAACTAATTAGTTTTTTTGTCCGATCCCCTATTACTGCCTCATTGGTCTAGTGGTTGAACACTGCTGAGCATGAGGTCTTGGTTTTGTTTCCCAGGTCAAGCAAAATATGGGCTGCGGATTATCGAAAGAGATGACGTGGCCTCGGCACAAGGGCGAAGAAGGAACATGGGTTGGTTTTTAGTCGGTAGAAGTCTGACACTCCCCTTCAGTCTGCCCAAGAGCGGGGGCGGGGTTATTTGATGATTAACAAACCAAAAAAAAAAAAAAAAAAAGGTCAAGCAAAGTATTATTGAGTTTTTACATCAGGAATTTGTCATAGCAGCCACGAAGTCTATATTTGTGTCGTTTTAATGGCAATGGGCGATGCAACGCCCCCTATTACGCACTCAAACACAACTGGCAAAATGTGGGTGTATCAGAGACACATCTCCTTAACCTTTTAGGGATTACATTCATGACATTAATGTAAGTTATTTGCTTCACCTTTCACCACCATTCCATCATCCTTTACCCCAATCTTCCCAATCCTTGCCTTCATTACTGCAATATTTCAATCAGTCGACCCCTTTCAACCAGTCCAGCGGTATTTTGTTGGGCAACGTACCTTTACATTCAAAGCACGGAGTTTGACATGGAACTTTATTAATTAAATACCTGGGCATCGGTACGATTGGATATTCAATGTACCCACGCTACTTACATGGGGTCAGTTGTACAGAAATGGGGTCGCACAATGGAAGGGCTGCGTGATACTCATCTTGGGTTTATCAGATGTTATATTGAAAATGTATGGAGGTAAATGGGTATTATGGTAGTGACTAGCAGTAATTTAAAATGTATATCATAAAAGTAATTTCCTCATGTTTTTTTTAAAACTGAAAAGCAAAAAAAACAAGCACATTTTAAATTAAACAAAACTTGCAAGCAGGCGGGGTTCATTTGAATATTAAATTATGAAAAGAAAAAATGATGAAAATAAAATGGACCCCGCCTGCTTGCAAGTTTTGTTTAATTTAAAATGTGCTTGTTTTTTTTGCTTTTCAGTTTTTTCAGTCGGGTTTTTTAGTTTTTTAACTACTATTTTTTTAATCTAAACTAATATAATAAAGAGGAAAGATTTGTTTGTTTGTTTGTACCGATTTAACTCAAAAACGACTTCACCGATTTTGAAAATGCTTTCACTGTTAGAAAGCTACATCTTCGGCGAGTTAGAGAGGCTATAATTACTTCCAGACATAATTAAGGATCCCTTACCTTCACGGCCGTAGCCGTGGGCATCAGCTATTTTAATTATAGCTTCTGTACTAGTCTTACACACCTGTAGGATATGGTTAGCTCTATTGTTTGTTTTAATGCCGCCATGCAAATAAATGATTTGATTTGAAAAGTCATCTGACAACTGAAATGTATGAGATAGGTAACCTAACTTTGAAGTTAGTTACAAATGTTTAGGAACCCGTTTGAATCAATATTTGTTATTTCTTAGAATAAGCGATACCTATTAAGAACAATGTTTAATGTCTATATAAATACAGTCTTTCAACTCGCATGTTACGAGTTTAAAAACAACGCTTTTTCATAGAATTCATTTACGGCAGTGCCTATAAAGTATTAGTGAAAGCAAGCTTTAAACATAACACAACATTAGGCAATAATTCCTGAAGGGTTAAACAGAGTAGGTACCTTTTTTTTTTTGTGTGTGTGGAAAATCATCAAATGACCTCCCCCGAGGAGCAGCGGTGGCCCAGTGGTGTTGGCCCCGACTTACGAACAGTAGGTCGTGGGTTCGAACCCAGGCAGGCGCATTACTTTGTGTAATTTATTTCATCACCGCTGCTCTCAAAACGGTGAAGGAAAACATCGTGAGGAAACCGGCATGTCTTAGAAACAAAAAATTCGAAGCCATGTGACATCTGCCAATCCGCACTGGGCCCGCGTGGTGGATTATAGCCCATCCCTCTCCTAGAGAGGAGGCCTGAGACCCTGCAGTGGGAACATTATAGGCTGATGACGACCTCCCCCGCTCTTGGGCAGAGCGAAGGGGAGTGTCAGACTTCTACTGACTAAAAACCGAACCCATGTTCCTTCTTTGCCCTTGTGCCGAGGCCACGTCATCTCGTTCTATAATCCGCGGCCCCGACGGGAACAGAGTAGGTACCTAAGTACAAATTATACATTTAGTACGCCAGTAGTGTTCAAGTCCTATATAATAGGCGGCGAGCCTCTTGCCATCAACCGGGCACACATTTACACTCCGTGGCTGCTACTTTTCTGATGGATAACCCCAATCACAAAACTAAAACAAGAAAATAAACTCGACAGCAAATAAACGTCTATTTCATTCCGCTATCAGTTAAAATATTAACTGTTTCGGCGTTTCGAAAACAATTATCTGGTTGAATCGTGCTTAATCTGATTTCAGAAGTGTTATACCGGCTTCATTTCAGTATGCTTTTAATAAATAAATATCTGTTTGTTCGCTGCAAATATTTGATAACGCACGTACTTAATCGTAATCAACGGTACATAATGGGTTTATCGGATTTATTGGAGCCGATATCAGAAGTGGTGCATTATGATGCGTTAGTGCATTTTAGGTAGTTCTGCTTATGTATGTTTTTTTGTTGTTTTTTTTTTTCTAGCCTATATTGTGACACTACTGGGCAAAAGCCTCCCCCATAGCCTTCCACTTATCCCTCTGTGCGGTTTTCTCCGTCCAATTAGGCAAAAACGCTTCTAGGTCGTCACACCAGCGTTTTCTAGGCCTCCCTCGGCGCCGACGCCCGTCTTCTGACATCCACTGCGTGACGACTCTGGCCCATCGGTCTTGATCCATCCTACAGACATGGCCCGCCCAATCCACATACTTATGATACTCGTACATAAGGATTTTTTTAATGCAGAGAAACATTACTTATCTGCATTATTTTCTTCGCAAATTCCAATTTCAAAATTATTTAAGTTTGTAGTCACGACAAAGACGTCTATATCTCTATGATGACTAATATCTGAAAAACACTTAATGCTTCTTCTTATTAAGCTTTAGGCTTTTAAATAAATTTTGTTCACGTAGATTTTTCAATGTCTGAAATGTTTGTCGTTGTTCCCGCACAGTAAGTGCCATAATATTTTATTAAAATGATCAAAAGCGTGGGACTGGGCAGAATAATATGTCTACCGCATGCCAGACAAACTGTGAACCAAAATACCAGGAAAGTGGTGCTTTGACTCCGGGTCGCGGCAGGCCACAAAAGAGTCAGCGTGACGAACTAAAAAATCAGCAAAACTGGAAGGACGGTGCGCTGGTTCGCGAGAAATGGAAGACGTGAAGGGAGGCATTTGTCCAGGAGTGGGACAGGGCATGTTAGATAAAACCATCTCTCTCCACCTTCGATCAATAATGTACATTTTTGATCGAAGCTCTCCACATAACATTTTTAGCGTTTCCCATAGCGTAACAAACGGGTCCCATAACTCCTAAATGTCAAGTATTAAGCCGTGCTTATCTGTGTGAGTTGACTGGACAACCTTCACAATATGGCGGCTGGAATAAATTTTTATAACGAGTGACGTATAATTAAAATACTGTGAGCAAGAGTTGTTTGGACCTTTTGTGGAGTCGTGATCCTTTGCAAATTGCGGGCGTACTTAGATGATACGGAAACCGTCAATTTCGTTTATTTTTATGTGTCTGTTTATTTACTGATACATATACCTGCTCCGTTCCGTCGTGGGTAAAAAGAAGTTGTTACAAAAAAATCACTAAATAGTTTGCCTGGAAAGTTTCCTGAAAAGCAACCAAACGTAAATAATATGATGTGGCGACTAGCGACATCTATCGCAACACCTGCGTACTAACAACGATCGACAGAAAATCCTACATCGCGCTATGAACATTATCCGCGACATAAGCCTATATAGGAGTTCCCGACTTACAACTGTCGGGCAGTTAGCCCGCCGGACACAACACCCGTCCGGTCGGAGGATCCTCCCTTTTCTATGGGGGATGAGGAGCTTTACACCCTGTTCATTACCCCCCCCCCCCCCCCCAATGTAAACAAGCAATATGTGAAGAATACTTATCTCAGGATTGTTGGGATTATAACACAACATCATGCCTGTAATGTCCGAAGAGAAAGGGAGAGTGGTACCCATTAGTACACCCACATTTCGCCAGTTATATTTAAGTCCCATGTAATAGGGGGTGAGCCTATTGCCTTATTTTTTGGACCCACAAATTGAAATTTCATTCTCATCTCTTGAAAAAACACCAGATACCAAAACCTATGCCCTTCAGTCAGACAAATTAATATTCTGCAACGCTAGGTCACGTTTCCACATCTACCGGCCCTCTAACTTCGCGTATTTCCGCGCAACTTCGCGCGACTCCGCGTAATACGCGTAATTTCACCAGCACGACGTAAATGGGCCCAAGAAATGGAACGACCGCTACGGCGATGTTCGCAAAAAACTCGCACGAATTCGGAGAGAGTTGTGCGTGAACAGACGATTGCTATGGAAGGTATGGATGTTGGAAGACGAGAGTGGATAATAGGGCTGGCTGGAAGCGTAAATTTTGGTTTTGAGAATGTGTTTTCGTCGAATAAGATTGGCCATCTTTTCAGAATATCACCCTGTTATTCTTTTTTACCCGACTGTGGCGAAGCCCAAAAGGAGGGTTATGTGTTTGACGTGTATGTATGTATGTATGTAAGTATGTATGTATGTCCGTTTCTTTGTTCCCTCATAACTCCTAAACGGATGAAGGGATTTGAATAAAATATACGTCGTTAGATTCGTCTTGATGGCGCGAGTGTAATGATGGCTGCATTAAATTAAAAATCGAAGAAAAATTGCGGATTTTGGGGGCCAAATGGCGGAGTTAAAAAAAAAAAAATTTCCTATACCATCGAGTAGGGTATCAAAATAAAGGGTTTTAAAAGGAGATTACGAAAATATATAACACTTATATGTTTAAAAGAAATTCAAAGTGACAAATCCTATAACCAAGCACAAAAGTTAAATCATTTGCGAAGAATTTTACGCGACCAACGAAAGAACAAACACGAAAGAACTAAAAAGTTGGAAAAAAAAAAATAGTTAAAAAACTAAAAAACCCGACTGAAAAAACTGAAAAGCAAAAAACAAGCACATTTTAAATTAAACAAAACTTGGAAGCAGGCGGGGTTCATTTGAATAATAAATCATGAAATGAAAAAAATATAACTAAAATAGAACCCCGCCTGCTTCCAAGTTTTGTTTAATTTAAAATGTGCTTGTTTTTTGCTTTTCAGTTTTTTCAGTCGGGTTTTTTAGTTTTTTAACTATTTTTTTTTTATTTAGATACTTGTTTTTATTTTTTTATGTTCTTGTATATTACGCACTACCGCATGGTACAAAGCTGTTCTTGATGACAATCTAAATTGAGTTGCCCAGAACTTACTACAAATTCAGCGCCTTGAGTAGAGTCCATCAGATTTTATATTTTTTTTTTTTTTTTTTTTTTTTTATTATTGATAGGTTCGCGTTTGACCACTATCTCACCTGATGGAAAGTGATGATGCGGTCGACGATGGAGCACGCTTACCTAGAAGTAACCTATTCACTCTTGACTTAAAGACCCCTAGGTTATAGCTATCAGGAAATACAGACTCTGGCAGGGAATTCCACTCCTTAGCTGTACGCACAATGAAAGTATTCCCAAACCGTTTAGTGCGTATGGGTGGGATGTCCACCATATAACGGTGGCGCATCGCCGTACGTCTTGTAGTCCGATGATGGAACGGGCTTGGCGGAATTAGATCGTGCAATTCCCCCGCACACTCTCCGAAATGTAACCGATAGAAAACCGAAAGGCTAGCTACTCGTCGCCGATGTTCAAGGCTCTGGAGCTTTGACTTGACAAGCGCGTCATTGCCGATGAGCCTCTTGGCTCGTTTCTCAATTGACTCTAGCGCATCAAGCTGGTATTTAGCGGATCCATCCCAGAGATGAGAGCAGTACTCCACACACGATCGGACTTGCGCTTGATATAAGTTGAGCAGCTGTTTCGGTGTGAAATACTGTCTCACCTTTGCTAGGATTCCCAGCTTTCTGGCAGCCAGTTTAGCCTTAGCCTCGATGAACGGACCGAAATTGAGGGTTGACGTAAACGTAACGCCAAGAAGCTCAATGTGATCGGTTAACGGCACGGTCACACCACGGAAAGTAGGAGACTGTTGGAAATCGCTCCTTTTTGCAGAAAAGAGACACGCCTGGGTTTTAGCAGCATTGAACTTGACCAGGTTGGCGTCGCCCCATTCGGAGACAGCCTTCAAGGACAAGTTCAACCGCTGCACCATGGCCTCGCGTAGAGACCGGATCTGAGACCCACTAGCCCGCGCGTTGGACGTGTACCTCTCAGCAACAGTGCGGTCGTCTGCATACCCAAAGGTGCCGGGCACTAGCAGACTATTAATATGCAGCAAGAATAAAGTTGCTGAGAGAACCGACCCCTGAGGCACCCCGGCATTGATAGCCAATTGGTCAGACGAGCAGCCATCAATGACCACTCGAATAGACCGATCCCTCAGGAAGTCTGCAATCCAAGCACAAAGTCCAGCAGGTAGACCGAAAGAAGGAAGCTTTGCAATAAGGCTTTCATGCCACACCCTGTCGAAAGCCTTTGAGATATCGAGGGAAACAGCAAGCGCTTCTCCGTGTTTCTCAATGGCCTCACTCCAGATGTGAATGGCATACGCTAGAAGATCCCCAGTAGACCTGTTTTGGCGAAAGCCATACTGTCGGTCACTGAGGATATCATTGGCTTCTAGGTATGCCAGGAGCTTTCTATTCAGTACACGCTCCATAGTCTTACAGAGTACGGACGTGACTGAAATAGGCCTGTAGTTGGCCGGATAATTAGCAAACAACATTACAGCACACGCAGAACATAGTTTTCGTATTTTTTTTTGGTGGGTGGGAACTCATCAAATAACTCCTCCCGCTCTGGACAGAGTGGTAGGGAGTGTCAGACTTCTACTGACTAAAAACCACCCATGTGCCTTCTTAGCCCTTTGTGCCGAGGACGCGGTATCTCTTTCGAACAACACGCAGCCCCAACAAGAAATTCCTCACAATTAATTTACTCACTAAACTTACTCTTTACGACAATTCGCAAATACTAGGTACTATTAATACTAGTAGACCGATTTGTCTGCTCATAAACATCCACCCGCAATGACTTCAGTCTCCGTGATCATGGTGCTTGTAACAGCGCCGAAATATCGGGAACTCGAAACAATAAGTGAACATGGTAGTGTCAGTGACCATGTCAGTTTAAAAACTTATAATTCGCAAATAGATAGAACTATACAAGAAAGCACTAAAAATATATTATTTCCTTAAAGACCAAGCCAACCCTATAAATCCAACGAAATAGGACGCATGCACCAATAGGCTTTCAAAGCACACGATTGAAAACGGACGAGATGTGGACGACTGTATCAAACAATACAGAAAATAGAATATGTGCGATGGCGGGGAAAATGGCGATAGACAACAATGTTTTATGTCCGGCCATGTCCTATGTCCATGTCCAATTGTCCGATTTTGTAACGCTTTGTGTGTGACCATATTTTATTTCACGCACAATCGGTTTTGGTGTTTGTTCTATAAATAAAAACAAACATTGTAGTATTTTGATATTCTGTCTTTAGACTTTTTCAATATTCATACTTTTGTTTCAATACTTTTTGGGAAATTATGTAAAATATTACATCTAAAACAGCTGTGTTTCAGTTTGATGTTATGTCTCTGGTATCTGTTTGATGGCCACGATTAGCACCTCTCATAATTTTCTGGCTAGCATTCTTTTCACAGCTATGTTGTGGTCAGCTTCCAGTCCAAACGGATGCAGCTTAATATCAGAACTTTGCATGGACCAACCGCGATAGCCAATTTGACCTCCACAACCCAATTAGCACTAAGAAATCTGGATCTGGGATTGGCACCTAAACTATTTTAGTTTTATCATACGCAAGCGTTTAACGTATTTTATCAGATGCCCCACCAAACGTAACCCTAAAATCATTGTAACAGCCATTTCCTCAGTCAAACTAAAAACCTAAAGAGGTGATATAGTAGTTCTAGCTAGATTAACAGCCCAAAATCACAAAAGCACACCGACTACGCACTGCGTCAGAGATATTTAATTACTTTTGTATGAAAACTGTCAAAACCTTTACTTAGTTATGGCCTAAGTAATCATTAAAGCTCTCTGAATGTGGCAGCTAAAAATAGGTCTTATTGTAGTTCTAGTCACATTAACCACCTAAAGTAACAAAAGCAACATACACAGACCATATATCAATGAAGATTCGCAATAGCAAAGTGCAAAACGTCTGCAAAAAGAGCGCAACGCATTACCAGCTAATGGCAGCACACGAAGTGATGCACTACGTGCGAAAAGTCGCCGGCTTTTAAACGACTTCCATATAACTACTGGCTTCCATCCACATAGACGTGGCTAGGTATAGGCTTCGAAGCCTAATGTGATGGCTCTTATTTCTTTAGGTAAAAAACTAAATACCTACTATGTTCTATTTTGGAATCTGTGTTTGATGAAAAACAGTTTGGTATAAAAGTAATATAACATCAGGCCTGTAAAACCCTAACTACCTTATTACAAAACGTAGTTAAACCTGGTTTAACTTAGACCTGGTTTATCTCGCATGCTGTCACTTTCTTTTGAATATTATTGAAGTGCGACGTCATGCGAGATAAACCAAGTCTAAGTTAAACCAGGTTTAACTACGTTTTGTAATAAGGCGGAAAGAGGATATAGTAGAGGAGTTCTTACACCCACATTTCGCCAGTTATGATTCTGAACGAAGAGTCTATCATTTTGCTATCAACCGGGCACAATTTCTGACTCCAGCAATCGTGACTCAGATATTCCTGATAAAAAACTCTCAGAAAAAGTGACCGAATTAAAGTAGTGCAAAAATTGTAACGGTGAGTTCTGCTTTATATCAGTATACCTATTCCCCTCTTTTCGATAAAACTATAAATACTTTAACAATTTCTATGAATAAAATGAACTATACAAGTGAAAATGAACTCCAAACTGAAATTGAACGGACAACAGGTTAAATTTCAATTCGGCAGCAGTGCAAGATAACTTAATACGTAGACTAGCGAGCGGTTACGCAGGAAATGTTACTTAGAGATTAGCTGCCCCCTTTTTTTTCTCTCCTATCGCTCTGGGCGGAGTGGTAGGGAGTGACAGAATTCTACTGGCTAAAAGCCACCTATGTTCTTTCTTAGCCCTTTGTGTCGAGGCCGCGGTATCTCATTCTCTCTTTCGAAAAACCCGCAATCTTAGCACTCACTATTACCACAAAACACGGATCTGATCTAAAGACTATTCTTCTAAGACATGCAGGTTTCCTCACTATGTTTTCCTTCACCGTTGTTGTAAGAGCTGTGGTGATGATATAAATTACAAAGTAATGCGCCTGCTTGAGTCCAAACCCACGACTCATTGTTAATAAGACGGGGCCGCCTCCACTGGGCCTGATTGAGATCAATTTTAAAATCCAATTTCTCTAAACCTATTGAAAAACGTACCTCCACGTATCTCATAATGTGAGCGACTTACGTCCGGCTTGGGTGGCAACTAATCGGCTTATCTTGTCGAGTGGCGAGTCGATCACCAAGAGAGGTATTAGCCCCCTCTACTTACATAAAGCGCAACTCTTCAATAGGGATTATTAGCAGTCGATTGAATTTTCTTCAAAGCTATGAAGTCAAAGACGAACTTCATTTAACTTAGTCTTAGAAGGTATCTTTGTAAGAGTGAGCTGCGAGCAGCCAATAGTAATCAGGGTCCAATATTGAAGACCAATAACCTCAGTTTGATTGGCCTGTGAAACTCATAAATGCTCAAAAATTAATTTTTTTTTAAATTTTATCGTTTACTAGCTTATGCCCGCGACTTCATCAGCGAGTATCTACTTCGATAATTGTCCTACGAATCATACTACCGCGATAAAAAGTATCGTATGTGATAATCCAGGTTATAAACTATATGTGTTCTAAATTTCATTCACATCCGTTAAGTAGTTTTTGCGTGAAAGAGTAACAAACATCCTCACAAACTTTCGCATTTATAATATTAGTAGGGTGTTGTCTAGACTCAAGTTATAATATTATATTATTTTATGACTCTTACTTCATAAGCAACAAACTTTCCATTATCATACACGAGCCCGTTTTAAGAATCATGTAAAACAACACTACTATTAATACTATTAACGGGATATTTACCATGTTTTAGAACAAAATCACAGTTAACAATAGCCGATTCAAGTAATATATTTTATAATAAACATAATTTCACGCGGTCGCAGCCAACAGTTACTAAGAAATTAGAACCACTAGAATCATAACAATAACTGTATTTTCCAGACCAACTACCACTAAAATTGTCTCGCTAAGTTATTGCAACTCCTAGATTTAGAAGCCTGGCATGAAAGTGAGAATCGGTGTAAAAATGAAAAACGACGGTGCACATAGCGAGTGGTATGTCGACGGGGAATAAATTGGGAACTTTATCCTCTACGGATAGGCTTTCCGGATAGAAGGAAGAAATATGAGCTCTTTGTCACACTATCGCTTCTGGGTTGATCGATACTTTGTTGAAAATGTAAAGCCGATACTCGATAGAAGATTGAAGGTGTAGAGTCACGAGCAATAATATGTTTAAACTTACGCGAATTTCTCGTAAAATAAAGATAAAGAAGATAAAGATAAAGATAAAGATGCATTTATTTGTTTAAACATGTGTGGCATGATACATAAATATGCACATATGGATGGAGAACGAGTTCAGAGATTTTTGGTTCAACATGTTTTGCCATATTCGGCGTACAAAATAGTTTATAATACTTTATTAGAAATTAAGAAATAATTATCTATAATATATTTATCTATAATATGTATGTATTTAGAAATATATAAGTATGTTTATCAGTTGTCTAGTACCCATAACACAAGCTCTGCTTAGCTTGGGACTAGATGGCGTTGTGTGATAGTTGTGGAATATTATTATTATTATTATTTATTAATTAAATTACATAATAGTCAAAATTCAATCAATTCAAGTACACAATTACATTCAATACAAAAATTATAGTCAAAAAATAATAATTAAAAACAATAACATTATTAAAATTACATATTAAATTACTACTTAAATAAAATCAAAATTTGTCATTCAAAAACTCCGTAACACTATAGTATCCCTTATTGATAAGCAATTTTTTTAACTCTCTCTTGAATGAATTAATTGTTAATATCTTAAGGGAATTTGGTATTTTATTGTAAATTAATGGTGCCATGCATATTACACTTTTTTTTAGAAATGCTGTTTTGGCGGGGACTGATTGCACCCAAAGTCTATACTTCTCACGTCTATTTCTACCTGTATTATTGACCAAAATTTAACTTTCAGATGTCACCTACTATAAGATAACATTTTAGGGTTATCATAAAGTAGGTGACATCTGTAAGTTACATTGTTAGGGTTTTAAATTAATAGTTTCGCTACGTACCTAGAAATTAAAATTAATTCAGTAGGCGAAAATTGCTTATGAAGGTTGCTAAGTGTATACACATTGGTGCTGCTGACTGTACGAGCGTGATGCCTATGGGCAGGATTGGTTTTTACACTACCTCAAGATTAGAAGGATTAAAAAGGAAGGAGAGGTGGTCTACAGTGAAAGAAATATTTTCATCTACCTAGCCTTTTCCTAACAATGTTGGGATCGGCTTTGAGTCTTACTGGATGTAGCTGAATACCAGTGTTACCCATAGACACAGGTTGAACATATGTATTCAACAAACTTTTGATCTTAAATACCTACTGTTGGGCATCATGCTTTTGTAAATCAGAATCAGAGTGAAGAATAACGAGGGTCGACGGACCTGCAAAGATGTGATCCACTAAACTGTCCCGGTTTCACACTATTTTTATTTTGTGATTGTCTACGACATTAAATGAAAAAGCAATATAAAACACTTTCCAATTAATATTACATTTTATTACTACTGATGTTAATTCAGTGCCACCGCCAGCTCGCGCTAGATTACGGCCCACTTTCTTTCGTAGAGACTAGGCCTATGTCCTATCAGTTGACCTTTATCGATTAATAACATGATTCACTCCATATAATCAAGTAGCCAATCGCGATACTTCCCCACATCTGTGAAGATTGTGTACTCATAGGGATCGCAGATAGCTGCATCAGATAGACTGGGAGCAATGGACACTATGCCACGCACATACCACGCGCCTGACGCCGTGTCATTACTCGTATTAGATACCGAGTCTGGCACAAAGATCATGAGACCACCACCGCTGTCACCGTTGCAGACTGAGGTTCCTGAAAGAAGATTGGTTCTGCTGAGAATCATTTACACCTTAAACACAGGTTGGTCTAAGCAAAAAGGTGCTTTTAAATCGAACTGTGAACGCCCGATGCAAATGACTGAAGACAAAGTTACCACCACAAAACTGATATGCCAAGCAATTTAAATCCTTTTTTGCGGGGTGGGAAATCATTAAATAACCATTCCCGCTGTGGTCAGAGCGGAAGGGAGTGTCAGACTTATATTGACTAAAAACCACCCATGTTCCTTCTTAGCCCTTGTGCCGAGGCCGCGGTATCTTTTTCAAACAACCCGCAACCCTGACGGGGGCAATTTAAACCCTCGCAAACGTTGCGATGCATAAGAATTAGCCCGGTTTCCACCAAAGCGAAGAGGAGCGGAGAAGAGACGCATGTGCGGACATCGGCCAATCACATCTGATCTTTTCCTGTGATTTGTCGAATTCGACACAATCTCCTCTCTGCTCTGCTTGTCTCCGCTTTTTTTGGAAACCGGGCCTTACGGTAGTATAGCGAAACTATCCAACCTGACTCAAACTCAAACTCAAACTCAAATCGTTTATTTCAATTAAGCCATTACAGGCACTTTTGAATGTCAGAAGGACGGAAGAAGAACGAAACTACGAGTGCAATGCGCCATTCCGAAAGCCACCACGCCGAACCACACGCCACCGAATGCCCGCAACAACGAACACTGCGAGCACGAAAGCACCCAGCGACGCAAACCGCAACAACGAATGCTCGAGACCCCGAATCACGGAACAACGAATGCACGCCGCAACGTGCAACCGCCGCCCCGCGACCCGGAGCCCCGCACACCCACCACTCGCTGATTTCTTTAAGTATGCTTACCGTTAGCAAATCCAGCACAGAATTTGTTCTCGTTCAGTTTTTGATGAAAGAATGCTGGGTTACTCTTATAACAAATCAACTCTGGTAGGATAGGAATGGTTGCTTTTTGCAGAGTAGGAGACAGCGTGTTTTTTTGATTGAATCCCCAGCCTACGACCTGTAAAATGAGTTCTTTAATACATCACGCCTGATATTCCCAAAGAGTTAGGTAGAGGTCATCACTCCAGTTGAGTTTAACTCCCACATAATGGAAGGCGAGCCTGTAGCCTTCATCCAGGCACTTGTATCCATACTCCATGCTACTGGTAAAACTGTTTTTCAGACTTTTTGGGTTTTCTGTTACCCGAAACGCCTTTCAAAGATATGGAAATATCTACAAGGCTGACTGAGACCTGGTTCCTAAATCAAGAATTTGAAGTTGAGAACTTGTCAAACTCTTTTGGGTTTCGAAGTCTTAGTATTTGAACTGCTTAAGTATGTTTTAACAAGTTTTCAAGTTAAAATACTTAATTCAAACCGACAGTGAGAAAAAACAGCTGTGAAAAACTTGGAACTTTGACCCCCCCTATTTCCGTAACTATGGGGTTCAGAACAAAAAAAAAAGATCACAGTGACGGGGAGAAAGTGCCTTTGGGATACGTTAAGGGTACTTATACACTCTTTATAACATACCGTTCCAAAAAGATGCTCGCGACCAGGAAGCAAGTTAACAGCCCACAAGCAGGCTGGCTGGACATATTCAGTAATAACGGCTTCAGACTTCAGTTTCAGTAAAGCTATGTCATTATCCTGCGTCCGTCCATCGAATTTAGGATGTATAATTACTCGAAATACCTAGAAAAAGATCACCAGTTTTTATAACGTGTTTAGAGGTCCTTAGTTTTTACCCGACTGCGGCGAAGCCCGAAAGGAGGGTTAAATATAAATAAATATGAAATAATATTTTATTCCCGACAAAACATTATTTTAATTTGGTCTGAATTGATCTATATTGTATTGCCTTATAATAGTCATAGTAACTAATCAAAGGTTTCTCGTATTTTAGACTATTTGTATGTATATTTAGTTTACTAAGTATAAACGTGTTCAGGTATTTCAATTGATACTTAAGTATTTACAATTATTATAAACTTGCCTCTCTTTCCTGTGCTCCTATGTCTCCACCAACAAGATTGTGCTTGCCCAGATGAATACTTAAAATCTCTGGTACAACGACATTACCCCTTATAACAGCGCAATGGGCAGCTGAAAAGAGTAAAAGAAAATATTAGAAGAAAAGTACAGGTTTGTAATAAAATAATACTTCAGTTTTAATGAAAAGATCCGCCAAAATACATAAAAAAAAACTGACCAAGTGCGAGTCGGACTCGCACATGAACGGTTCCGTACCATAACGAAAAATTACGTTTGTTGTATGGGAGCCCCCTTCTATATTTATTTTATTTTGTTTTAGTATTTGTTGTTATAATAATACTTCACTTTTAATGAAACAATCCGCCAAAATACATTAAAAAAAACTAACCAAGTGCGAGTCGGACTCGCACATGAACGGTTCCGTACCATAACAAAAAATTACGTTTGTTTTAAGGGAGATATTCTATATTAATTTATTTTGTTTTTAGTATTTGTTGTTTTAGCGGCAACAGAAATACATAATTTGTGAAAATTTCAACTGTCCAAATATCGCGGTTCTTGAGATACAGCATGGTGACAGGCGGACGGACAGCGAAGTCTTAGTAATAGGGTCCTGTTTTTACTATTTGGGTACGGAACCCTAAAAAACCATAGCTTACCTGTCAGGACTAAAGTCGACGTCAGCAAGGTTCCTCCACAAATATACCGTTGAGCAGCGTTTTCCTGCCTCAGTATAGCCACATGCCAGGGCCAGTCTCCAGGCTTAGTTGGTTGTCCTTGGACTATTAATTGCGTATGTATAACTTTACGTCTACCGCAAGATTCGTCTACAATACTGCCGTACACTCCAAGGTCCTTCTTCCCGAGTCCTTCTTTGATGACTTTGTCCAAATAGCCCTGAAATGCATACATTTTCTGCATAGTATTAATTCAAGTTTTTTTTCATAGAGTTTTTGTATCTGTAACATTCATACAAACACTATGAAAAACGAACTTTTCACAAAATGCGTATTTATGATTCCGCTATATCAACAAATAATATAAAATAAAGGGGCTTCCCTACTACAATAGTACGGAACCCTTCATATGCAAGTCCGACTTACACTTGGCTGGTTTTTTCTTTATTGCAAACTGACATTTAAATTGTTATTCCATACTTAGACAGTTTCCGCCTTATTACAAAACGTAGTTAAACCTGGTTTAACTTAGACTTGGTTTATCTCGCATGACGTCTCACTTCAAAAATATTCAAAAGAAAGTGACAGCATGCGAGATAAACCAAATCTAAGTTAAACCAGGTTTAACTACGTTTTGTAATAAGGCGGTTTAAGTCCAAAACATTTTCGTCGTCGACTGGAACCTTTTTTTTTGGTGTGTGGGAAATCCTCAATTGACTCCTCACGCTCTGGGCAGAGCGGTAGGGAGTGTCAGACTTCTACTGACTAAAAACCACCCATGTTCCTTCTTAAGACTTTGTGTTGAGGCCGCGGTATCTCTTTCGAAAAACCTGCAGCCCCGCCGGGGTCGACTGTAGTCTATAACCTTAAAGTGTACTTACAGTTATCGGATTTAGACAAAGCTCTTCATAATCCCGGAGTATGCTTTCAACATAAGGTATGGTGCCATTATCAGGTACAGAAACTTGAATCAACAGTTTAATTTTTTCGAAATTTCCAGAAAATATTAAACCGTAACTGTTTTTTGGTTTAACGAGTTTCCGTAAAGAAACCTTTGTTTCATTATAATGATTCTGAAATAGAAATGATTTAACATTGAATCAGTTAAAAAAGGTATTTCAACAGTGAAGTTAATAGGGTATTTCACCAAAAAAATCAAATTAGTCCGTCTGTTAGATTGTCAAAAAATATTGGATACGGATACGTGTTTTTTGTTTTACCAAAATTAATAATAATTGACGAAAATAAAACGTGTCAAAGATCATGCTTGTGACGTCACTAAGCCTGAAATACACAAGCTACTAGATAAGCATGCTTGTTTGCTACTAGGTAGTATTGTCATTTGTAGCATGCTTTCCGAGTGTGCACATTTGCTCTAAATCACAGACCTCAAAAGCATACTTTTACGATCATACTTCTTTTTAGCACGTCTGAGTGACATTATCTTAAGCCGCGACACCACAAGAGCCACGCGGCCGTGCCTCATGATTGTGGACGTGAGCGAGGCCTAAGCCGGGCGGCCAAATAGGAACAATTAGCGGCGTCCCCACTTAGGCCGCATGACTACATGAGGCCGAGACGAGCGTCTAAAAGGAACGTTTCGGGTGACTTTAGTGAGGACGCGGCTGTACAGTCTTTTAATGGAGACACTGACATAAAACAACAAGAAGGTGACAGCACGATAAAAAAACAAATAAAATAGTAAAATCAAAGAATATCAAAAAAGAGGTTTTATACGTCGTGTTAGCACGAAAAATAGACCGGCTTGCTTCGATCAATAATAGTGGCTGTTCAGCTTGACATTATAAACTTACAAACATTACCTGGTTATAATATTAGTCGTAAGGATACTGGGTCAGGGAAAACCGAAGAAAAACATAAGAGTCGAACAGGGTTTTTAATGGTTTTTAACATAGTATACAAGGTGTAAACGAATGATGATGAAAGATGTAAACGTAATTTTGGATGTGGTCATTGTAGTCATATTATGTTGATCTTTACCTTCAAATATCTCGATAACATGACACTTTGGGGTACCATGTTTCATGACATTTTTTGTTCGTCTAAATGTCCTCTATCCATACATACCACTTTCATCGCGGGCTGCGATTTCGAAAAAAAATCGAAATGGCGGTGGGTCGATATGCCAGCTCCCATAAAAAAAAGTTAAAACCCCTTTTATCCTTGCTCTCTTCATGTAGGTAATTATTTTGAATGATATTTTTATTACTATTTTATTGTTATTTGTAGTTCGTAGGTATTTATTTTACATACCTTATAATATATTAGTTAAAGCACTGTTTTTCTAAGATTTTTTATTTATTGATTACATCTAGTACAGCAAAAGCCATTAACACTAAATTAACTAATCCTTTTATTCGGTCTTCTCGCAAAACCACAAGCATTCTAACATTATCGTCTTCCACTCATCAGCAAACAAATCCAATTCAGGGTTGGTCTCCACGAGCGCGTTGAGCATCGTTAGCATACGCGGTATAGGGGAGGTGGACCGAGCTACAGTGCGACTAAATGGGACATTCAACAATTTATGCTTTCTAGAGCGATTATAATTATTTGGAACAAATAATTGACACAGCTCCGCATGTAAGTCTGAGGCGTCGGTATGACCATGTATGACTTTATACGCTGTTGTTATTAAAATTTGGTCAACAGCCCGCCTAACTTTAAGGGAATTAATATTTAAACATCCTAAAAGGAATTTAGTAGGATACATATAGGATAGTATCCAAAGACTCGTTTGAGAGGTACCTGAGAAAAGCTTTTTGCACCTTTTCTAGCATGAGCATATAGGTAACCTCGTGAGGATTCCACACACAAGCGCTGGTTTCAAGTTTGCACCGAACAATGCGTTGAACAAAAGCCTAATAACTGCCTGGTTATTAAAACCTTGACAGTTACGTAAAACAAAACCTAAGCGTTGGAAAGATTCCTTAGCCAAACCTTTAATGTGTGTATGGAACGTCAGTTTGCTGTCAAACGTTACACCGAGGTCTTTGGCTGAGGATACTCTGGCTAATAGACTTGAAGGAGCCCGTGGCCTCTCAATATATGGAAGGTGCTGAGTAACCGGGATGATAGTTGGAGAGCAAGAATAAAATTCGGAGTTAGGTGTAAACTATGTGCATGAAAATTTATGTACAATTTACAAACTTTACAATGATGTTGGAAAATATTTCTATCACACCAAATCATGAATATTTTATATAATTATTATTACATGATAGATGTTTTGACAGCCCGTGTCTGAAACCATCATTCTTTTTATTTAGAGAATAGAGCGCCGCTTCACCGGCCAGTGACATACGCACGTCGCCTCCTTGGTCACGGCCTCGCGGCGTTCTGACTAGTAGTGGGTTAGGCACCACAGACTCATTGTTCACTCCGTAGTCGTACCGTATAGGACTCCGCATGCGGCCAAAGCTCATAATTTGACATTTACACAAGCGCTGGTTTCAAGCTTGCACCGAACAATGCGTTGAACAAAAGCCTAATAACTGCCTGGTTATTAAAACCTTGACAGTTACGTAAAACAAAACCTAAGCGTTGGAAAGATTCCTTAGCCAAACCTTTAATGTGTGTATGGAACGTCAGTTTGCTGTCAAACGTTACACCGAGGTCTTTGGCTGAGGATACTCTGGCTAATAGAATAATTTATAAAGCATAGTAAATTCTAATAAATCAAAGGTTGATAAATTATACGTACCGGTACCGCAACTGTAACTTCCGAAAAGAATTTGACAAGCAAAGTAGTAGTATTAGCTGGTATTGGTATAGTCAAATAATATTCATCGCTTCGTTGTCCGATAGTTTCGTTATTTCGCGGTTCTCGTGGATAGTAAACTCTAACATTGTCATCACAAATAAACCAGGTGCTGAGAGTCTTTTTGCCGTGATGATAAGTTTGATTTAAACACTCAGGTATAAAAAATATAAAAAGCACCCATATCATTTTCTTTGTTGTTATCAAACTCTGAAAAAAAGACGAATATTAGCAAATTTCCCTACTTATGCATGATATTTATACTTGTCGCATCCGGTCAATAGTACGGACAAGAAACGAATCGCAAGCGCGCCATTTTAAAATCACGTGATCTGCGCGCGCTTCTACAGAGTCGTGATGTTTCATAAGGACGGCGAGGAGGTCATTCTATGCCTGATCGCCGCAGTGTGGAGACATTCCGGAACTGTACTCGATTCGTTGTACCCAGTATAAGTGTTGTGATTGTGAGGTGTTGAAACTAATTTGTAATTTAAAATAAAAACCAGTGAATAAAAACCAGTGAACCGCAACCCAGTGTATTTTCGTTTGCACGAGACCCAAACTCTGCCCACATGATGTCTGAATCTGACGGAATAATACCGGTGGATCCTACATCAGAAGTGGTATGTAACTCTTACGCCTACATAGTGTGAGTGACAGTGCTAGGCCGGAAAAGTGTAAAGACAATGCGCGTGCGTCTAAAAGTGACATAGAAACGGAAATGTGGTGTTTTATGTACGAGCAGCTAAACAAAAACTTTATGACTATTGTGCAAGCAATGAAAACACCTTTCGCGAGTACGGATATTCGCCTACCGCATTTTTGAACCTGAAAAACGGAATATTGTCCCGCGTGCTTGGTTGGCAACAGCCGACATGTGTGTTATCGATCCGAATAGTCAAGGAGCGTCGTTGATGATTGCCTTGAGCCGAGCACTCATGGGAGAAACGGGACGGACGGGAGCCACACATCCACTGTAGGTGCGTCGTAAGTCGGCACCTCCGTCGCTGGTCGTCCTCCGCTGGGCCTCCTCCGGGTAACCGTTGGTCTCACCTGGTGGGGATGGACCGCCGGGGTGCTGTGAAGACAGCAGCGCCATGCAACCGGCACTGTGGCGCGCTTACAGGGGACGCAGCGAATTCCACGAGACTCATATCGTCTACTGTCGTCCATATCTTGTCCTGGGACGAAATGGAGCGATTTTAAAGAGCTGTTTATAGTCTGGAGCGCCCCTTAGGGTGATGACGATCGTGAAGACCTTGATGCGAAGAGGAACCGCCTTAATGTGCCTTACACTGGACCCAAATGTTACGCAGCCAACTGCACTGGGAAGAATATCAAGGAGGCAAGCAACAGCGCGGCGCGGTGGCGCGGCAGGCGGACCGAGCAGCTGCGGGGTAGTGCCTGCAGCAGTGGCACATAGCGAGCGACGTGTTGAAGTTTGCTATGTGAGCAATCCCAGCAGTGTGCCGATGAACCTGGTGAGTCGTACCCATTTTATTACGATTCTGGTGCCGAATGCTCTCTGATCAGAAATGTCTCGTCACAGTTCAGTGGCAAGCGTGTAAATAACGTTGTAAATTGACCCGGGATAGGTCATGGTAGTCTGTACTTCACAATTATTTTCTGAGGTTATGATTAGCGATTTTATTTCATGTTGTACCGGATAGTTGTTTAAAAAAAAAAATGATATTTTAATTGGCCTTGAGATTTTACAAAAAGGATTTAACGTTAGTATGACGTGTGATAGTGTTGTTTTTGTGTCGTGAAAAGGTTGTTATGTTACGTGATGTTTCAAATAAGCTCAAGAATGCTTCTAACTTTCAAATTGATTTCAATACAGTTGATACAGATGTTCCGTTAGAATTTTGTTCCCAATTTAATCTATTGACAGAATATTCATCTTCGTTTTCTAGTGGTTTTTAGACACCATATTACAACAGGACAGTTGCAAAATAGGCTTGTAGATCCTAGTGGAACGGTTAATCGTTGCCCTTACAGGGTTAGTGCTGTTCAAAGCGAAGTTGATACTGTAAGCAGGTATTTTTAGGCCAAGTTGTTCACCTTTTTCTAGTCTAGTGTTGCTTGTGAAAAAGAAGGGTGGTTCAGATCGGATGTGTCGACTACAGGGAACTGAATGACTATACAGTGTCGGATAGATTCCCATTGCCTTTGATAAAGGATCTTGTATCTAGGTTAGATGGTACCACATGGTTCACGTGTCTTGATTTATGCTATCAGGCTATCATCATATTTTAGTGTGATGTGTTCGGATTAGAGTTAAAAGAACGAAAGAAGTTCCGGAAAGTCAAGTACCTTTAACGTAAAACTTAGTCGAATGTGTTGATAATGTTTCAATTAAATCTAGTAATGGTGAGGTCGCTAAGTGTGTATGGTCACTGGGATACTACTGTGTAGCCACAGGGATGGTTACGAGGCCTGGTCACTGGGATGACTATGGTCGGTTGTGGTCACTGGGATGACTACTGTGTAGCCACAGGGATGGTTACGGGACCTGGTCACTCGAATGACAATGGTCGTGATGGTTACAGGGATAACTATCGGAAGCCACAAAGATGGCTGTAAGAGCAACCACCATTCCTTGAATTAGATTTTTGACTTTTGAGAAATTGAGAGATTTTGAGTTTTATTGGTTCTAGTTAAAGGGTACTTGCACTTTGTTGAGCTGACTATTCTAAGTCGTAATGTTTGTAACTAAAAAAAAAGACTATGTAAACAAATTATGTGATTTTGAGGTGTACGTCTCGTAATAGTGAGACAATCTAGCAAGACTGATAACTTTGTTACAAGAGAAGTTTGAGAGTTCCTCTTGGTTAGGTCAGAGGATGAGCACTGCAATATTTTAATGAGTTTCCTATTATTTGAATGAGTATGGGTGTTGTTCGACATGTCAGCTTTGAGAAAAAGAGTTTGTTATGATTTTCATTAGAACCTGTAATGATTTTGTTCAGAATGCCTTTTATTCCCCACCCACTTGGGCCAGGAATGGCCGAACGACTGGTATTGGGCAGACTTTTGTAAGGTCAACTGTACAAATTTTGACTTCTGTTGAGACCGATGGAATTGTTTTAGAAATTCTATTTCACGTTTTACCCGACAATTATTTGCGATTAGTTTCGGTTCATAATGTCATCAAGGAGTACGTGTTTGTCATCATAGATGCGTTTACCAAATTTGTGCTGCTTCGTCACTCTCTAAGCATAGACACCAATAGTAGTATTCGTGCTATTGAGTTTTGTATAGCGTTGTTTGGTGCATCGAAACGCATAATAGCAGATCAAGGTCGTTGTTTCGCTATCAAAGATTTTTCTAGTTTCTGCACTCTAACAACATAGAGTTGCACTTGATAGCTACTGGAGGCAGACGCGCAAACGGTCAGGTCGAAAGGGTAATTCGAGTACCCTAGTTTTGTTTAACTGGGCATATGCATCTAGCCTCTTGATTGGGCCATTCATGAGTACCGTCAAAAGTATGTTGACAGCTGTAGAGACTAGTCGTGACCGCTCTTGGCAGGACGCATTAGGAGAGGTTCAGCTAGCTATGAACTCTACGATTAATAGGGTGACTAAATCTAGCCCTCTCGAGTTGATGATTGGAAGGGTAGCGAGATCGAGAGTTTAGTGACCGCTGATGATGATTAATTTGACTGTTGTTCATTTAGATGAGATAAGAGAGCACGCGACACAGAATATTGAAAAGAATGCTTGTTATGATAAAAATTGATTTGACCAAAATAAGGCTCAGGTTTCTGAGTAAGCTGTTAATGATTGTTTTAATTGAAAATGAGGAAAGGAATGAGACAAAATTAGATCCTAAATTCAAAGGTCCATTTAAGATAACGGTTCTTGACTCTAAGCGTACAGTTTACAAATACGCTCACGATCGTGTTCGTAAGATGCCCGAGGGCCAAGTACCAATAGAAATTGTAGAAGGAATAGATGAGGAGTTGGCACCTCTTTAGTTTGTGGTAACAGGTTCCCGGTTCAGTGGGTCGGAGACTATACCAGAGTATCGTAGCCGTAGCCCGTAGAAATCGGTGTCTTAAGCTGTCCGTGGGTACGCGGAGGGCGGTAGCTCTGGGTGGTATAGTCGGGTTTTGCCTAGAAGCGAAAACCATAGAGTCAAGGATTGACTCGGTATTCCCGTGGGGAATAGTGTGTGATTGTTGTTGACCATGAACGAGATACCTGGGGTTTTGTTGTTTGATCAATTCAAAGTGGAATTTTGTACTTGGTTTCGGTAATCTCGAATGATTATTGATTAATGCTTCCTAATTTTAGATTAAAATTAGACTAGTTCTTAGTGAAATGAATCAAATTATAAAGATAAGTCCTTTTATTATTTTATGAGTCAGGAATGGACGAACAAAAACTGTGTGGGATTTTTGTGTTTTCCAGATTGACATCACACGAGGACGTGTGAATCGCAGGATGGCCGTGTCGCATCCGGTCAATAGTACGGACAAGAAACGAATCGCAAGCGTGAATCGCAGGATGGCCGTGTCGCATCCGGTCAATAGTACGGACAAGAAACGAATCGCAAACGCGCCATTTTAAAATCACGTGATCTGCGTGCGCTTCTACAGAGTCGTGATGTTTCATAAGGACGGCGAGGAGGTCATTCTATGCCTGATCGCCGCAGTGTGGAGACATTCCGGAACTGTACTCGATTCGTTGTACCCAGTATAAGTGTTGTGATTGTGAGGTGCTGAAACTAATTTGTAATTTAAAATAAAAACCAGTGAACCGCAACCCAGTGTATTTTCGTTTGCACGAGACCCAAACTCTGCCCACATGATGTCTGAATCTGACGGAATAATACCGGTGGATCCTACATACTTAATTGTATTCGTCTGTAAGCTTTCTTTTTAATATTTAATAAAAAAAATAAAATAAAGAAAATATTCAATCTGGCGACGACATTCAAGCTAGGGGCACATGACAGTAGTATCCCCGCTAAGATGGGCCATTGACCTTTATTAATATACAAATGGTCGTAAGAGGAAAACATTGAACAAAAATAAAATGGACAAACAATAATGTAACGTTGAGCGCAGTGGAGGGATATGGTTACGCACGTTATACAGTGGTTTCTTAAAGTACTGGTAGTCTAATCAAAAAGTTCTTTCGATTCGGAATAACATGTAGGTATTTAAAGAAAAAAACAATCTTAGAATCTACCATAACACAGGTTTTATGAGGAAAATCCTTCATACGTTAAGACGGAACTGGTTTCGGATTTTTGTCAAATAAATAAGAAATAATAATATAACAAAAATCGCTGCCTCAATCCCCACCGCAAGCGCAATTGCAGAGCGTGAGGCCCTGGGTTTCTATTCCCGGGTCGGGCAAAGTGATATTAGGTTAAAGGGGTATTAGGAAATTCTCTGTAGCAGCCATGGAGTCTGTATTTGTGCCCGGTTGATGCCAATAGGCTAGCCCCCTACTACATGGGTCTTAAACATAACTGTGAGAAATGTGGATGTACTATTAGGTACACCTCTGCCTTACTCTACAGGGATTACAGGCGTTATGTTATTTTATGTTATAACCAAAATCATCACTGGTCCGAAGTTCCGCAAGAAAGAGGGCATCTAACTAAACTGTGTCTGTGACCATTAAGGAAAATAGTTCATAATAGGAAAATACATACGTATATGAACGCTAAAAACATAACACTTTTTTTTTTGGGGCAGTCGTGTAATAATATAAATTGCGTTAACATTCGTAAAATAGTCGCAGACGCAGTTACTATTATGAAAGGTCCATTTCACGCTTTTTAACGCAATTCGTATTATGATCGGCTAAATTACCCCCAGTGCGTCAAAGGACATGAAAGAGGCCTTTTCCGAGCAGTGGGACACAAAGATTATTGAAACAAACACATCACTGAGACACTGACTCACCGTCATCGTTGCAAAGTACGAACTAATTAGAAATTTCCTTCACTTATATAAAACACTCCTACACACTAGGAACACTATTTTATTGACAACAAAAGTTAATAAATACTGTAATTAATTTATAATATTAATAAACCCGAATGATTCATACAACATTACACTCTCAAGTCAATACACGACTGGTCTTTGGTCAAGTGTCATCAGCTAGATGGCAGCGGGGAGGGGGAATGGTGGGCGGGGGAGGGACCGGTCTACGGTCGTGCCAAAGTAATGACCAAGATCCTAGGGTCTAGGGGCCCATACTTATTTTCTTAGAAATATAATGCATGGGATAAAGTAGTGTTAGTATGTACTTTGAGTGTATGCATACCTGCTAGTTTGGTGCGGTGGCCTTTTACTAGGTGCTGAAGCAAGTATAGTGCTCAATTTTCTTAAATTGTCAGTGCTGTTTTTTATGTAGGAATGTTATCCTAACTATCCTAATCCTAACTAATATTATAAATGCGAAAGTAACTCTGTATGTCTGTCTGTCTGTCTTTGCTTCACGCCTAAACTACTGAACCGATTTGTGTGAAATTTGGTACAGACATAGTTTGGAACTTGAGAAAGGACATAGGATAGTTTTTTTTTTTTTTTTCGCGAGATAAACCAAAAATCTGCCGGAAGTCACTATTCCACGCGAACGAACTCGCGGGCAAAAGCTAGTAGAATATATTGTTAAAAATTAATGATTAATATTACCAGACACTTGGAAGCTCTCAAAAATAATTGGTTAAATTGTACTTATATTCTTAGTCCTAATTTTTATATAAAGATATTCAGGGAACTATTTCAAGATTTTGTGTAAACAGCCGGATCAATTAGAGAGGCCAATCACCCTCCCAGACAGACAAAGTGTTGTTAGGTAAGTATGAGCGAAATACTAATAGCAACAATATGGTAAGCTTTTAGGGTTCCGTAGCTGAATGGCAAAAAACGGAACCCTTGTACATTCGTAGTAATAAGTCATTTATTCCCCTTCTTCCTCGTTGTGGCACCCGCTTGTTGCACCAGAGTGGCACGACAAGGAATTGTCATTGTCATTCCTCGTCGTACCATTGAATACAACTAAGATAGCTCTACTTATTTTTCATTTATTTTTACAGAACATGGAATTATGACTAGTTCATTATCAACCACAAACATAATTCCTCTAGTTTATCAATCTTCAATTAAGATGATAATGAAGATAAAAATATCAAAGCTTACTTATTAATGGTTATTGATATTAATGATTAATGAATATTTAAACGACACATTTTGAAATTTTCTGTTTAGTTTTTATAAATTATTTTAAGTATTTATAAGGCGTAAATAAACTACTATTTTCCTCTTCCTTCTGATTGCATGCGTCCGTCTAGCTCGGACGCTTCGTGGGAATTATTCACCACCGCGACATAATTCACATATATGCATGGTCTGTGCTGCGATAACATTGATCCAGTGCATTTAAATGTAAATATTGTGATGGCTACTTAGTCTAAATAAACTAGGAGCTGTTAGTCTAGCAAACTGTTTATTAGCATCTTGATAATTCGCTACTACTAGAAAAG
The DNA here is from genome assembly GCA_949775195.1 of Diarsia dahlii. Taxonomy (NCBI): domain Eukaryota; kingdom Metazoa; phylum Arthropoda; class Insecta; order Lepidoptera; family Noctuidae; genus Diarsia; species Diarsia dahlii. The sequence goes on from OX459211.1 coordinate 19,113,697, forward strand.
CGGAGATGTGAATGTTGAGATGGATGTACGGAGTGACAAGAATAGATAAAGTAAGGAATGAGTTATATTAAAACTTTAAAAGTGGCGGAATTTTGGTATGGACATTAATGAGTACGAATAAAATGCATGTGACTAAAACAGTGATTAATATTAATGTGTATGGATGGAGAGGGAGAGGAATGCCAAAGAAAAGATTGACGGATTGTTGTCTGTAATTGGCAGTTTTGTCATATAAAAGTATGTCAGGCCTTTGCTGGGTGGCGGCTTGAGTAATCGTTGGATATCTCTGAGTGCCGCAGTTAGTTTAATTCGACTATTCAAAAATGACTGTAACTGGTCTACTTGAAATAAAATGCTTTGATTTTGATAAAACTACAACATTGTTCATTTTCTAGCTAAAATAGATTCATTTTAGATTCCGAGTGGGCAGTGTAATATATTAGATTACTTACTAGTGTCTGTCTACTTCTTCTTTGTGTTTTAACAGTAATAGCTTTCTATTCGTAAAAGAAGATTTTCTGTGATAGAATTTTCTTTATCAGATCAGCAATTCTAGGGACCATCTCTTACAAATTTTTGTCTAGTTCAGTTAAGACGTAAAAGTGATGGTTTATATATTATTGTAAATCATCTATTTTTATCGACAAAACAGTTTCCAAGTGCTGTAGCTCGCTGCGGTACTCGGAGTCTGCGGAAGGCGAACACACACAAGCGACGAAAGGCGAAGGCGCAGCGCAGGCGTGGGACAGATACGGCGCAGACGCGATTTGAATTATATCAGAAGAGGCGTGGAACAGGCAAGAAACGTTCAGATGCGATTACAGATTGGTAAATACTGAGCATACCGTATCACAAGCGACGTGCCCGACTGCAAGCGACGCGGCGCAGGCAACGAAACGGCGTGTCTGCGCCGCGTCGCTTCAGTATAATTCAAAAACGTCGCCTGCATACATTTTGTATGAAATCGTTTTGAAGCGGCGCATGCCTGCGCCACGCCTGCCCCGTGCCTTCGCCTTACGTCGCTTGTGTGTGTTTTAGGCCTTAGGCCTTAGATTTCTTGCAATCCGAAGAGGCTGACTTTTGAATAAAATAAATTAATCCAATCTATCAATACCGTTCCAATACGGAAAGTGAAAAAGGAATAGCGGCATTGCCTCCAAAACCAGATTCTGATATCGACGTGGCGCTAAAATAATTTTAAAAGGCCACAGTAAAATAAGTGCAACTGTAAATCAAATTGGCTCCTGCATTTATCGGCCATTGACGTCTATGAAATCGCCGTGAGAACTTGATTTGTGAGACTGCACTCTGCTTTTAAGGTTTTTTGTTCGTCCTTTTAGACTGACAATATTGGCACTATTCTAGAAGGTACTATATTAAACCTGTCGTTTGCAGCACCTGATGCTTTTTATCTTCTTTCCTGCATTTTAACCTATTGATATGCTCATCCTGGCACCTTCCAAGATGAGCATATCAATAGGTTATAATTATAAGAGGTGTAATAAAAGAGTTTGTGAGGTGTAAAGAGAAGCTGCTTTTTCAATAAATACTAAATTCCTTTTTCCTAATTTATTTATTTTCAAGTATTCGGTAATAAAGATATTGGCAATAGTTTTTTTTTCCGTGATACAATGGAAAAAAAACTATTGGCAATATCTTGTGAAATATTATAAATATCTTGTTCTTGATTGACTCATTAAATTATAGACAAGGCTGTTATTTTTCCCGTCGGGGCTGCGGGTTGTTCGAAAGAGATACCGCGGCCTCGACATAAAGGGCTAAGAATAAACATGGGTGGTTTTTAAATTAGTCAGTTGAAGTCTTAAACTCCCTACCGCTCTGCCCAGAGCGGGAGGAGTAATTTGATGATTTCCCACTTCCCAAAAAACAAAAAGGTCTAAAAAGTAAAAACTTACGTACCATGTAGTAGAAAGTAAATTAAGGGGACGGTGAACGAACATTTCTCCATACAAACGTAATACCAAAATCATTCGCGATACGAACATATTACCAACTTAAAATTATGTTATTCGGATACAGACGATATTTATCTAGGTTCCTATTAAACTTTTTTTTAAACATTTACTATTTACGAAATGCAAGCGAATTGCATTTCGTCAATAGTAAATAGCAATTCGCTTGCATTTCGTAAATAGTAAATGTTTAAAAAAAAGTTTAGTTGTTTGTTTAAAAAGAAATACCAAAGTACAGCTAGTTCATCATCATCTGCCTAGCCTTTTCCCAACTATATTGGGGTCGGCTTCCAGTCTAACCGGATGCAGTTCAATACCAGTATTTTACATGGAGCGACTGCCTATCTGACCTCCACAACCCAGTTAATACTAGGTAATACAATACCCTTTGGTAAGGTATGTCGGGCGGTCACCCATCCACAGATCGACTTGGCAAGCACAGCTTTACCTAAAGATCGACCTGAGTGGCAGTTCTTATTAAGTACAGCTAGTTATTCCTATTTTAATTAGTAAACACACCTATCTGGCGCTCCTCATCGAGTCAATATAGTTTGAAGGAAATTCGCATTACTAGACACTAGACAGTACACAACCGCACTGAGTAGACGTGGGCATGAAATTCAATATCCGTTGCAGGCATCCTCGGCGAATGTTCCGCTCATTGTGCGCGAATACGAGAAATAGAGAGAAATAGACCATTTTCTTTGTTTGAACGAAAAAATTTCGGTGAAAGAGGAAAATAATAAATATGTGTAACGAAAGTAAAGTAAAGTAACGAAATGTTTGTTATATAAATCAGTTTATCAATGCTGCCAGTATCTTCGGAACCTTGCCTAAAGGGACTCCTTTTAATAATATATTTTAGTTACTATGGTTTTTAGTTTTAGGTTCTTTGTTCTAGTATATATTTTTTTGTAAGTTCTACTTAAAATATATATATTCTACATTTCCAACAACAGGATTTAAAAAGCGAATTCTTTGAGCATATAATGTCGAGTCTTCATCACGTTTGGGTGGTTGACTGTCTCCATGCGTCAAGCTGAGATCCGCAAATAAAATTTCGTGTTTGGTGGCTTGTAAAAAAACAATAAATAAAAAAAAACAGTTTTTGCCTTCAACTTTAAAAAGTGATGCTGTGTTTAAGCATCAGTCCCGAAGTTCCTTCAGTTTATTACGTAATGGATAACCGACTGGTTCTGAAGAAGATCGTCAAATGATTAGTACGTACAATTTAGTGTTTATGGATGGACAGGGAGTGAAAGACCAAAGAGAAGATTAATGCATTGTGTGAGGAATGATATGAAGGAAAAAGGAGTAAATGATAGAGTGACGTATGACAGGGGAGAATAAAAAAATATGCGTTGCGGCAACCCCAATAGGGGATCGAACAAAAAAAAACTAATTAGTCCGTCAGATAGATTTCCAAAAATTATTGGACACGTATTTTTTCTTTTTTCACGTAAACTTAAAATGAAGACGATACAGTGCTTCGAAAACTCGTGTGACGTCATATGATAGTACATTTTGACGACACAAGTGTTAGCTATTTAAATACATTTATAAATAGTTTTAAGATATTTACAGTATTTTTTATAAATTAGAGAATTGTTTTGTATAAATAAGTTATTTTATTGAGTTGAAATGCTAAAATGGCGCCAACGGTTATTGGAATGACAGTTAACTATTGCAGTCTGTAGTACTACAGACGGTTATAAAAGGTCCAAGGCGCCATTTTAGCGGGTCATTCTTTTCTGAACTTGGAAAGTGAGAGGAGCTCTAAATACCTGTGTAAGTACTGTGCATTTTATAAAAAACTTGTAATGTTATGCTGTAGCTATTTATTCTGTACCTACTTATTTTGATGTGTTTGATGTGCTGTAGCCATTTATTCTGTACTTATTTTGATGTGTGCTCAGTCTGACCCCTTTGAATTAAAACATGATTGACTGTTCAAATATAATCTTATTATTTATTTCCCTTCCGCTCTGGCTAGTCCAACATTTCAGAAGTGGGATAGATAAATTAATGCCCTAACTACTTCTGTCGTTTGGTTCTGAACTTTCTTTTTTTTTCTCTTTCTTTTCTTTCTTATTTTTTTATTATTCCATTGTTTGTAATCTTTGATTAACCTACTTAACGGTTTAAAGCCATCTAAGTAAAGGGTTATTTGATATTGTGTTTGATTTAACTTATTTGTAGTTTGTTCTCCAAGACATACCTAGTCATAGTTTTACCGTGTTGTGGGTGCCCCTTTTTGTCCGTTGATTTCTTATTTCAGATAATCATGGAAAACTTGCACCAGTTTTCACCACGTGGGTGGTCTCACGGCGCGGCGGCGTAGCGTGTGACAGGATTGAGCGGCGATCGCGAGGCCGGGTGTTACCTTCAGCAAGCATACTGTGAGGACACCACGACCAAGATCAGAGAGGTGTAACCGGTGCTGTGCAAGGCGCAGCCGGTGCCGTCGTGTGGGGTGCAGCCGTTGCCGTACCAGGGGCGGCCACTGCTGTGCGAGGCGCAGCCGGTGCCGTCGTGTGAGGTGCAGCCGTTGCCTTACAACGGGCGGCCACTGCTGTGCGAGGCGCAGCCGGTGCCGTACAAGGGGGCGGCCGCTGCTGTGTAAGGCACAGCCCCAGTGGTGCGAGGCGCAGCCGGTGCCGTACAAGGGGGCGGCTGCTGCTGTGCAAGGCGCAGCCGCAGTGGTGCGAGGCGCAGCCGTAGTGGTGCGTACGCAGCTGCAATGGCACGAGGCGCAGCTGCAGCGGCACGAGGAGCATCCACATCAACGAAAGGCCCTCAGGGTAACAATAACGTTACCGAACAGGTCAGTAATACAATTTTATTGGCACAAATGTGAAAGGAAGTTGTTCAGTCCATGAGAACAGATGGAAACAATGAACGTTTTCCTGTTTTTTTTAATATGATTCCCGAATTTGACCTCATTTAATGTCTAAAAAAAAAAACAAACAAAAAAAATCACATTTAAATGATCATACATTACTTTTTAAACAAAGTTGCCCTTCTGCAGCGTTACTTTGTTGTGGCACGGTGTTCGCATTTCATCTCCGTTATAAGTATTTGCGACCACAGTAAATTGTACCTTTTGCGGGTGGATGGAAAAAAATAGCAAGATTTGTTTCTTGAATGTTTTAGCAGAATATAATTTTGTGTAAGTACCTACCTATGTGTTATGTCAATGTGAATCAATGATCTGTTTTGAAAGAAAATATTACTTACCTAGGTACCTGCTTAGTTTGTATGTCAAAGTTTTATGTTATGCCATATGTAGTGTATATCTATTTAATAGATATGTTAACACTGTCTCACAGCCACAAGTGGTTAGGTACGCTGTCACTAATGACGTCTGTCAGTTACATGATGGCGCGAAGTTATGACGGTGGAGCGGCCCGGACCGGGGACTTGGTGGTGTTGTGTGAGCCTGTGATATAGTAGAAAACAGTGACAACAACATATTAGGTCTACCACAAGAGGATACCACAAGTGGCGACGAGGATAAATTTACATATTAATACTTAGGAAAAGTTTGCAAGAAACTGTCCACAATGTTGAAAAAAAAAAATATTATGTTGTTATTTGAGTGTAATTAATACTAATAATTAATGATTATTGTATGCCACACGTACTGGCATTAAGTATTTCAAGGTAAGGGAAGAGTTCTGTTATTGTTTTATCACAATGGGCTGTTTTACACTATTTTGAAGAGATAGATCACACAGTAATAAATGAATTCTGTGAAGTGAAGTGATACATGGCGTCTAGATATTCAACTTGTTGGTAAGTTATTATGAACTTAATTAAGTATTTAGTAAGTCGGAACTGGCTCAGTTGCCATACAAGGAGAAGAAAAAAAAAAAAAGTATTTAGTACTTACTGAACGTCAAACTAGATACTAGGATTCTAGGATATCAATAGAATAAATACAAGTTGATGACAAATGATTTAATTCATAACACATCGGTTTTAAACTTCACTTATCTGTTATAAGCAGACTGCTAACAATAGGTTAAATTCTTAATATTCCTATAGCTGTGAACATGTTGACTTACTTCCTAGTAAGTAAGACTTTGTATTAGAGTGATGATTTATCACAAACCATTTCCTATAGTGACTAATAATAACCTTGATTGTATGAAGTATATGTAAGTAACCTAGGTACTTATTATTTTGAAAAGGTCCATTATTTGACGTCACCTCAAACAGTCCTTTTAAGGGAGAACTGACATTTGTTGAAGACTAAGCATCAAGTTATTTTGATGATTTTGAGTAGTCTGATTTTGTTGATACCTTCTCCTAAACAATATGAGTACAAACTTAATAGGTACTTATAATTAAAAATATACCTAGGTAATTGATATGTGTTTTTATTAGACAAAATAAACATTGTATGGAGTATAACTTCAAGCCCTACAATTTAAATATTATGTACTAAGAAAAATATAGGTATGTAGATATGTAGACCTAAAGAGCAATGGAAAGAAACATGTCGAACATCAGGCTTAGTGACGGAATCTGAAATTTGGAAATAAGAAAGAAGACAAAAGTAACGGATATAATAGCAAATAGAACATCTAAAATGGAGTCGGACAGTGCATATGCTATGTTGCAAAATAAATAATGGAGTTTCTGGAGTTTATTCATAACCTTATAGTATCCAGAAGCGGACATTAGGAAACAGGGGTGTCCGAAAACAAGATGGACCGTCGATATCAGTCTAACCCTAGGGCCATACTAGACCATAGTTGCAGATGACCGAGTTCAATGGAGAGAGCTGGAGAGGTCAATGCCAAGAGGCACGCGGAACTGAGAGAGATATTATAAGAATAAAGAAAAAACAAATTGTGTGTATTTGGTATAGCTATGTCGAGGAGATATCCAGTTTTGTTTGTTTTGTTTATTAATGTGATGTCCGGCCTATGAAAATGGATTGTTCAGTCTGTAAAGATACCTCTGTCAAAATACAATTTCGAAGTTTATTATTATTATGTAGATACCTGGTGTGTCGAATGAAATGCAAGTATAGAGAAGTATGTAAGGAGGACATGCTGTGGCGATCCCGAATGAATTGGAGTAGGGGCAGGAGAATGTTGACACTATGACTCACTGGTTTCAGGCATGGTAGCTTGTTGTGCGGTCCAGGTTTTGATCACAGGTTGAGGAGAGCTTGTTGGGTTTAACTCCTAGAAGCCAATGGGTCGGGATTACTGTATGATTGATGGTATAAGATTGCCCCATAATGCAAGCTTGATGTTATGTAAAGTTATGTTAATAATATGCAAGAATATTAATAATAGAATAATAATATGTGCAATTTAAAGTGAACATTCAAATAATAACAGCCTATGACTGAGGGGCAAGTCTCTTCTTGTACAGAAAAAGAAGAAGAAATTAAGTGTTTAAAAAAAAATATATACTTAAGCATGGTTGACAAAGGATTAGCTTGTGGCTTGATAGAGTTAATGCTCGATTCGATCTTTGGATTGAACTGTGTTGCCTGGATTGGTTCGAGGTCCACCCATTGCATGCCGACTTTCCTCAATGCCTCGGAGGATACGTGGCAGTGTAGGTGGTTAGTGTCCTGAAAATCTGACAACCGGTTTTGCCAAGGGGTGTCGTGCTACCGGGTACTGACTGAGTTGTGGGAGTTGGATGGGCGGTCGCTCCGTGTGGAGTGATGGTGTTCGGCTGCATCTGGTTGGACGGGAGGCCGGGCGGCATGACTGAGAAAAGGTTAGGCAGATAATGATAAGTACTGTTGTACCACTCTTGTGCATGAAGTTTAAATAATTAAAATACTGTTTGACAAAATTATAGTTTGAAATAATTCATAAATAAATATAGTTACACAGGTCACTTAGTTCAGAGTAGGGAACCGTAATAATTGATTAATCAGACGAACTTACCTTAAGTGAAGTCCGATTACAATTTCATGAAGGATGAACTGAAATATAATTGATTACAGTGTAGTTCCCAATTCGCTAGTATTTGGCATCGCAGTTTTAGAGAAAATAAAACAAAACTTTTTCTCTATGATTTGGCAACACAGATTTGACACTCTTTAGAGATAGCGTTGCTCTATTAGCCCATTCGACAAGGGACTAATCCTAAAAAGGATGGGTTGGGTGGGTAATTATATTTCAGTTCATCCTTCATGAAATTGTAATCGGACTTCACTTAAGGTAAGTTCGTCTGATTAATCAATTTCATTTCATGATGAACTGAAATATAATTGATTACAGTGTAGCTGTTTAGAGTCTAAGTCGACATGGGCCACTCTTTTGGAAATATACAAGACTTACCAAATCAATCTTATTGTTACATGAATCAAATTTATTTGAGACCAATATAGTCAACCTATGCTTGTATATCTTAGGTAGGTATGATTCATAATCATCAATCTTAAGGTATTATATAATAAGTATGTATGTGTAAAAAGACAAAATAGCCATTATGTGGCTTACATAACTAGGGCGTCATTAAAGACAAACCAATGATAATTGGCTACTAGTATTTTCATGATAATAAAATACTATCAGTCCTGTCTCATAATCAGATACAATATGAAACAATAAATGCTATAAGTATGTATAGCTAATAATGCCATATTACTAAATTAAAACACTATTAATGACAGTGTACAAATAAAATAAATAATCATTAATAATAAGGAATGTTTGAATAAAACTTAAAACTGAATGTTTAAATTAAACTTATTAAGTTTGTGTAAAGATAAATAAAGGAATGTAAATATGATTTACATCTTCAAGTTGGTATTTAAGACGGTATTTGCCCCACACTAGGGATTTTCCCTGTATCGTGGGTGCGTGCACAAACATATAAAGTCACATACACAAATACCCAGACCCGAAACAACTATCTGCAGGTCATACAAATATTTGTTCCGTGCGGGAATCGAACCCGCGACACGCAGCTCAGCAGTCCAACCGCTTAGCCACTGCGCCAACCGTGCCGTCAAACAGACATAAACCATTAACATTCACTGATACATCATAAACCTTGTCAATGTAATAGAACTATCTGGCTAGCCAATAGTTTTCCTAATGACATCTAATGACACCCCTGCCTGTTTAGCAAAATATGTGTCTGCATAAAGTGTGTTATGTGTGGTACATAATATATCAGTCAATCCCACTTCCCTTCATTAATAATTTAATTCTTCTACTAATTGTTTGTTTGGATGCCTGTTATAAAAGGAAAGCAGGTTTCAGTTTTTGATGACAGTGATATTTTTATAAGAATAGTAATGTACATAATGTATTATGTCTTGTGACATGGACATATTGTCTTTTAATAACTGATAGAGTCTGCACTCTTTGAGCAGTAGCAAGAGCTAATAAGGTGACAAGCTTTTTACTTAATTTTTTAAATTAAAATTCAGATTATCCCCAATTAGACAGTGATTACTACTACACTACTATTGTAGGATCACAAGTATACCATACTTGTATAAAGCGGGTTGAATTCTTTAAAGACCCATGAGAAAACGCTTGATGTGATCATCCCTGTCAATTCATTCATTTAACAGAGAAGCGAAAGTATTGATCTAGCCTAATGTAACAAGCTGTAGCCAACATTATTTTGGTTTATGTATAATGTATTTCAGTGAGGTATTGTATTAGATCTGGTATTGAATCACACTGTGATTTTGGCAGAATAAGTACCAACTCTTTAAGTGAATGCATTTTGCAAAAGATGGTCGCTGCCGGAGTAAGCTGGTTGCTTTATGGGTGTTTGGTACTGAAAGGAGATTGTAATAAATTATTATTAGAATAGAATATGATTGGTTTTATAACCATCGTCATTTTTACCAAAGGATATCTGACAAGTCCACGGTGGGTACCTACACCTACTCATATTTCCTTGCCCCCCCCCCCCCCTTTTTTTAATTTTTGAAGACAATTCGTAATTAATGTCAATGGTATGAATGTGTATAAAAAAAATAGGAGCTCTATTTAAATGAGAAGGCATCTATCTGAAATGCATATGGGTCTCTATATCAAGTTCATGACACATATGCTTTACAATTTGAATTAACTCCGGTAGCTAGTAAATCATAATTGATAATTCCCACTCTGTGGCAATGTTAGTATGCCTTGATTCCTCATATGACAAGTTATATTTAGATTTTATGTAAGGCTAATAAATCATAAATGATAATTCCAACTCTGTGGCAATGTTAGTATGCCTTGGTTCCTCATCTGACAAGTTATATTTAGATTTTATGTAAGATGCTTGGAGATTAATACACCTAGCTTCACACCAAACCCATATCCTTCTACTACCATCATTTAGGTTAGACATTGAACACTACCCATCTTGTTAATGCAAGCAATGGCAGTAGCGTTGTCAATCCGAAGAAGAATATCACAATTATTTTTTGAATTTACAAAGCATTTTAAACCAGATAATATTGCCCTTAACCTGGTTTATGTGATATATTTGCTCTGATTGTGACCACAGGCCTCCAACATTTTCACCATAGCAATGAGTATCCCAACCTGTCAGGTCTGTATAAACTTGTAAATCAAATTTTCTTCACTGCTATGCTTCTAAGTTTTGCTGATAAGCATGGTGTCATTGGTGGAGGAATAACATAATTATATTCCTTCTCCATTGAAAGTCAACGGTCAATTATTGGTCATGGTCAATGTGGCGAGGGGGGCTTAGGGGAGGCCTATGTCCAGCAGTGGACGTCTTTCGTCTGAAATGATGATGATGATGACCATTGAAAAAGTAAACCATAGGTAATGTCATGGATGCATCATAATTAATAAAATAATTGATTGATTGTCTGATAAAAAGATGGTTTGATTTCAGTAATGGTATTCCATTTCCATTTGTTTTGTATGTACTATGCCATATTATGATAAAGCTGGCCATGCTGCTACTAATGTGCCTAAAAACAAGGCAAAATTCTCTTATTTTAAATTTTAGAATTTAACATACCTACTCTTCATTGTATTTCTTTTTTTCAAAAGGTATGGTTGGTAGGTAGGCACAATTATTTGGAGTTAATCATGAATCCCAGTTTACAACATTAACAAGGTACTAGGGTACTTTTGTCATAATTAATAAGGGTTCCTAGTTGACTACGGAACCCTAATAATAGCATATGAACTTTAACACACTAATTGTTGTTTTCATGTTTTGTAAACACTCCTTGTAATATGCTTGGTCAATATATAAAATATCATTAATGTAGATTATGAATAAGTGGCCTAAATTTCTTGCATAAACAACCACAGGTATTAACAATTTGATGAACAAACTAGGTGCAGTACAAATAGTCCATAAGGCAATGCTGTAAATTCATATAAGGTTCCATTGAATTCAAAACAAAGGAACTTTAAATCATAAATATGACTTCCTTAAGTCTATGCAACACACTTATTAATGATCAGCAATTAACCTTACTGCAGTGCTGACTTTTACATACTTGTTCAAAGGTTTTAGATTTAAAATGAACCTGTTTGCCATCAGGTTTTGAAACAAGGAAAATCTTTTGAGATGTATTCTCCCTTTGAATGACAACATGGTGTTATAGCTCTTAATTGTAAAAGGTGAACAATTATGAACAAAAGCTTCCTGCATATGTGTAATTTCACAATCAGGTAAATTATTTTTAGGACTGAGACATGAAAGGGACATGAAATCCTTAATCCACTGCAATATAATGGGGTCATTTGTTGATTACAACCAACAAACAAAATATGTACCTTGTTTATTTCCTGCTGTTGTGGTAGACATCCCGGGTTCTCTCGGAACGCTGTGGGTTCAAGGATGTTCTGCGGTGTGATGGCTGTGGTCGAGTCTGTGGTCCATCTCATACCATCTCCTTGGTTGGTTGATGCTTTCAACTGTTGTGGTTGACTCTTTCTGTTTCCCATATATTTGTTACTTATGTTTTAAGCAGAAATTGCTGGCTTGGTGCAGTTTTCTTAATAGAATTTGAACTCTGTTGTATTAGGCATCTTATTTACCGCAATTCTTTGATAAATTGCCACCATTTAAAAATAGTTTTATGAGTAATTTCTATGAAATGCTTGTGCAGAGCCACTACAGACCTTGTTTTTAGTTTCTTAATGATAGAGTTCACACACCAACTTGTTGCTTCACCAAGTGATTTTAACATAGTTATTTTATCTAGTAGGATTTTTATTATAAGAGACCTGATTTTGTCTATTATTGTAAGTGCTGTGCCCACCTGTCTTTGCTGGTAAGCGATACACTTATTTCTAGTTATTCCCATTTTAGAGATCACTAGCTTTACTTTGGTGATGATAAGGATTCAATATCTGGGATTTCAACAAAATGAGTGTCACGTTATTCATCAGGGCCTGATGTTTGACAAATTTCACACCTTTTAATGATTTTTTTCTCAAAAAATGATGAAAAAATACCTTACTTGGTCCCTTAAGGTTTCTCAATAGCATTTGACTTGCACTACACAGTATCTCGTACTGTCGCATATGCTGGTTTTGATCAAGTGGCATCACGTGCCGATATAATAGAAATCTGACATTCAAGTTGATATCTTGTAGTGTTTGTAAACACTGTATATTGTAAGGTTTCTCAACAGCATTAGAATAGCACTGAACAGTATCTCGTACTATAAGCACATGCTGGTTTAGATCAAATTGGCAGCTCGTGCCGTTTGTCATCAAAGTCGATAACTCGTATCAAAGTTGATCTTCGTGTTTGGTAACTCGTACTAACACGGTAAACAGTATTTCGTACTGTAAGCACATGTGGGGCTGGTCGGCATCGGCAACTCGTGCCGGTAACAGAAATCTGTTATAAACATCAAAGCTGATATCTCGTATCAAAGTTGATCTTCGTGTTTAAGTATCTCGTACCAACACGGTATATTATCCTCGACCATTGCTGTAGCCAGCCACGTTTTTTTTTGACTTAGTTGCACCTAAAACAAAAAGCTTACCTTCGTTAACCGAAGTAATGACGAGCAAAGGGCTCCGGTCAAGTCCGGTCCCGGTCGACACTTTGCCGTTGATTTAAACTGAGGTTGCGTTTGGCACACCATCGGGACTCCGTATTTTGTTTCGACGTCCTCAATCCAACTTATACAAGAGTATTTCCACATTTTTCCAATAAGTTTTTCTTCAGAAACCATTTTTACTTGCGATGCCGTTCAACGCGCGAAAAAGAAGTGTCAAATCTGTGTTGCCAAATCATAGAGAAAAAGTTTTGTTTTATTTTCTCTAAAACTGCGATGCCAAATACTAGCGAATTGGGAACTACACTGTAATCAATTATATTTCAGTTCATCATGAAATGAAATGGTGGTTGTGTAATGGTTTAACTGAAATATGAGGCTAATGTATAAATGTCGGCATCGAATCGTATTCGGTATTATATTAATATTGTACCTACAGGGTTATTCGTGCCTACCCATGTACTGTGTTTCTAATTCGTCTTATTGTTTGAGTGTATCGTTGTACGAGACTGTTTTCTTCATCCAACTCTACCCACCGGGGCCCACAGCTAACCAATGATTAGTGCTAAAAAATTATCCCTTCCCGATATAGTATAATGTGTTTTAGTAATAACTATCATACAAATCAAAGATATTAAATAGTAAACGCACGGTTGGCGCAGTGGCTGAGCGATTGGACTGCTGCGCTGCGTGTCGCGGGTTCGATCCCCGCACGGAACAAATATGTGTATGGGCTACAGATAGTTGTTACGGCTTTGGGTGTATTTGTGCATGTGAGTTTGATGTTTGTGGACGCACCCGCGATACGGGAGAAATTCCTAATATGGGGCAACGTAAAAAAAAAAAAAAAAAAAAAGATATGCAGCAATAACACATATGTATAAGTATCTCATGTATTATATTAAATTTTGTAAGAGCGGTGATGGCCTTGCTCGACTTAGGTCGTGGGTTCGAAACCAGGCAGGTTTTTTGTGTTCATTCACTCATCACCAGGGAACGCTCTTAGTATTGTATTAAATTTATTAAGAGCGGTGATGGCCTTGCTCGACTTAGGTCGTGGGTTCGAAACCAGGCAGGTTTTTTGTGTTCATTCACTCATCACCAGGGAACGCTCTTAGTACGGTGAAGGAAAACACTGTGAGGAAGACCGGCATGTCCTAGAACCAATACTTCTAAGGCATGTGACATTTAACCATCGCACTGTTTACGCGTGGTAAGATATTTAAGGCAACCATTAAATTGGGATGCGAATATCCATAACATTTGTTTTTAACAAGCAATAAAATTGGATGGAGCAACCGCTGAGTTGGCTCAAAATAATCCATTACATTGGCTGGACAAAGGCAATTAAATTGGATGGAGCAACCATTAGGTTGGCTCATGAAATCCATTAAATTGGATGGAGCAACCATTGGGTTGGCTCATGATAATCCATTAAATTGGATGGAGCAACTGTTACGTTGGCTCGTGATAATCCATTAAATTGGATGGAGCAACCATTAGGTTGGCTCATGAAATCCATTAAATTGGATGGAGCAACCATTGGGTTGGCTCATGATAATCCATTAAATTGGATGGAGCAACTGTTACGTTGGCTCGTGATAATCCATTAAATTGGATGGAGCAACCATTAGGTTGGCTCATGAAATCCATTAAATTGTATGGAGCAACCATTGGGTTGGCTCATGATAATCCATTAAATTGGATGGAGCAACTGTTACGTTGGCTCGTGATAATCCATTAAATTGGATGGAGCAACCATTAGGTTGGCTCATGAAATCCATTAAATTGGATGGAGCAACCATTGGGTGGGGTGGCTCATGATAATCCATTAAATTGGATGGTAAATATCCATTAAATTGACTGATGAGAAGAAGTAACTAAATTTGACGTGTTCACTGGAGGGTAGCGGTCATTAATCCTCACGGTGACCAGCCGGCTTGGAGAAATATGGTGAACATAATAGAAGAGAAATTAAATCCAATACTTGAAGAAAATCCCAAACTTAACAACGAGGTGATGATAATGGAAAACAAAGTTGAGAACCTAGAAAAAGAAATGCGGAGAAACAATATTCAGCTACATGGGTCAAAGAAACAGAGACAAATAACACTGAGCTCATGAATTTAGTTGTGGAATTCCTAAATGACATAGGAAAAAAGTGTGGAATATGAGAATTTGAGATGTGGGAACTCAACCAGATAATAAGAGTCAACATAATGATGTTACAAAGGATTTCCCTAAAGAGGTATTACAATTTAGAAAAGAACTCAAAATTACAACAACAGGAAGAAAAGAAAGGATATTCGATATGATAAAATTATAATGAATAAATAAAATGTAAAAATCTTTCTCTACATCAGAAAATGTACGAAGATATATTATTATCCAGGTATAGAAAGAGAGAAGTCTTGGTCTTCTCTGGGTCATCAATAATTTAAACTGAAAAAAGAAAAAACAATCAAACCACAAAGTTTTTGGAAAGTTCGCTTTATTTAATGTATTTAAATTCAACCCCATGATCGGTTACGGGGCAGGGACCATTGGAACTTTTCTTTAGAAGATGTCATTGAAAAAAAAAATATGACCGTTAAAAAAAATAAAACAATGAAAAAGAAAGGAATATGGAAATAGGAAGAGGAATATGGAAATAGGAAGAGGAATATGGAAATAGGAAGACGAAATCATACAGACCCGCAGAGGTTAGAATAGACGATGGAGTTCATGAAAATAGTCTAATAAACTATTAACCTTAATCCTACTCCACACTTAGTGGAGGCTACTGGAGGTAATGTGCAAATGGGGTAACTGGGTAAAACCTGAGAGGGTACATTGTACATGCATTTAGAATTGGTTGGTATATAATTGGCCAGTGGCAGTCAGTCTTAGATGATAAAGTACATCTGATAACAAAAACATGCTAGTATAGTGGAACATTTTATATTCCTTAGTTATTGAATTAGCTTGATTACTGAATGTAATTGTGAGCGTATTTGGGTAAAGCATTTTGATTAAAACAAATATAATAAGGAAGGGATGTAGTGTATATCTATTTAATAGATATGTTAACACTGTCTCACAGCCACAAGTGGTTAGGTACGCTGTCACTAATGACGTCTGTCAGTTACATGATGGCGCGAAGTTATGACGGTGGAGCGGCCCGGACCGGGGACTTGGTGGTGTTGTGTGAGCCTGTGATATAGTAGAAAACAGTGACAACAACATATTAGGTCTACCACAAGAGGATACCACACCATATACTTAAATAAGTTCCAAATGTTCTCAAGTAAAAGTGATTTAAAAACAAATCACATCGTGTTTGTTTAAATTTAAAATAATCGTCTTTTGAATAAAAACACCCGTCACAAAGTCAAAACATTTAAAGTGTACAACGTGGTGTTATATTTTGGTTAGTGCTGATAACTTGGTAACCTGTTGCAATCTTTGCAATGTAACAATTCAATTTTTCAATTAATTTAGTCAATTACAACTTTTACATTGTGTCTGAATTTCTATTACGAATAAACACTAAATATCATACGTGCGACTGCCTCGTTGGTCTAGTGGTCGCAAGCGCGACTGCTGAGCATGAGGTCCTGGGTTCGATTCCCGGGTCGGGCAAAGGGTTATTGGCTTTTTCCATAAGGAATATCAGTAACAGCCACGGTCTGGATTTGTGCCCGGTTGATGGCAATAGGCTCGCCCCTATTACATGGGACTTAAAACCACAACTGGCGAAATGTGGGTGTAATAATAGGTACACCTCTGCCTAACCCTTCGGGGATTAAGGCGTGATGTTATGTTATGTTATCATACGTGCAATCCATATTTAAATTATCACAATTAACCAAATTACATGCCGATCCAAAATTATTTAAACCATCACAATTCATGTCACATGTCAATCAGTCGCCTGTCCTTATTATCATCCTATTTTAGCATGCACTAAACATTATTCTGAGTTAATTATTTTATATTAAGTAAAACAATATAATAAGGAAATTATACTTATGACAATTGTGTCAAAATTAAATGTGTGTGTGTTTGCAGGTAATAAAAACTCTGTATAAAATAAAAATTGGATAGGGTAAATGCCACTTTTGTCGTTAAAAGGACTCTAAAGATTCTTTTACTGAGTAGAAGCATTTTGGAACAATTAGAGTTTTAGCCTTTTGGAATATACCTACATAAGGTATACTTTATTGCCACAAAATAATATCACCTTGAGGGTGGAGCGCATAATTTCTTATAAGGCAAGTGGTTGACGTTGTGTATATCTTAAACTTTAGTGAACTTGTCGATATTTAAAAAAAAAAAACAAATACTTAAATGCCAAGTAGGCTAAATGTATTAACTTCTATTTGCTTATTTCTGAAGGTTGTTTAGATTGAGAGGTGGTTTTTTTTATATGATCTAAATTGCACAATTTTAGCTTTGTCACTATTAATTTGCCATTCATTTCTGGAGCCAAGTATCTACAGTTTGGAGTAAATCTTGTATTTGGATAATTTTTACGTTTGTTTACGTTTCCACAATTAATTAAATTAATATTGAAATATTGTCTGTACCTAAATAGTACTGGTAAAGCCGAGTCAATGAGCGTGCACAAATTTCTAAGTGGTCAGACAGGCTGCAACCAAACGCACTGCCAAAACTTGCAAGTTTCGCACAGACATGGTACCAAGGACTTCCTAGTGTCATGTTTTCCTGGTCTGAATGGCAAAACAAACTACGTTCGTCTTTCCCAAGTGACGAGAGTTACGCCTATTTGTTGTCAGATATGCTTGCTTGTACTTTTACGACAAAGCAGTACTAAATAGTGTAATATTGCCGGCAAAAGTGCCATAGACTGCATAGTCCGCATACTATTTGGTATTGAAGATCGTTCTATACCTAAGAACAAGCTTAGAAGCCGCCTAGTACATCTCTATAAATTATTATTAGTATATTTGAATTGAGTTAAAATTAATTAAAGAGTTGACAAAACTGTACAGCAGGCAAGCGTAATTTGACAAAAAACATAATAGAACCAAAACCAATACGACTCCTTCCACAGCCAAATGTTAGAAGTATAACCGTGGTGAAAGTCACTCGTATTATAAACCAGGGACCGAAAGCGGTTACGGTTAAAGGTTAAGATACCTCAAAAATATACCGGTACCGGTTTAAAATAAAGGTTGAGCTATACCGGTACCTTTATAAATAAAGGTTGCGCTGAACCGTTATTTAACCCTTACACGATTTCGGCACCGAAATGCATGCGAGACGGGGCGCGGCGCGCGTGCCCGCGGTGGAAAACGTTAGTACTTGTGTATTTTGTAGTATAAAATACAATCGGCAAGTGAAGACAGACCGAGTGGCGAGGCGGTGCGTCAAAGAAAACCCCTATTTATTAAGGTTTAGGTACCGCTACCGGTACATTAATAACGGTTATGGTACTTCTACCTAAATATACCGGTATGCATTACCAACCTCAAAATTTCGCTACCGAAAAAATAACGATATCGAAATATTTCGGTAACCCTTATTTAACGGTATGACGTCATACCGAAATTTAAAGGTACCGTTATTTTTACGTAATTCAGTCCCTGTAAAAACGTAAAGAAACAGTCAAACGGTGTACTGCTTGTAACAAAGTAGCACACTTAGTAAACGACTGTCCCGATAGAAAGGATACAACTCCTTAGGTGATTTTTAGTATTTTCGCAAAACACGAAAATAACTGCGAAAATATTTTAGAAACAGCGTTAGTTAACGAAAAATTAGATTGTTTTATTGACTTTGGAAATAATTGTTCCATGCTGAGAGAGTTGGTTGCCCGTAACTAAAAGGTTTTGGCGAATCTATAGTTAGTTGTTTAGGAAAATGTGACATAAACCTCGAAATAGATTCCGTGAAGGCAATCCTTTAGTCTCTGGTAACTTATTATAAGTTATTTTATTGATGGGTCAAACTTTTATTGAGCAGGAGCACGTAATCATTATTAAAACTAACGAATTGCTGCAAATTAAAAATAAGTCAAAGACTGAGAATTGTATTACGTGTTTCAGCCGATATTAATATGAGTGGTTATACCGATATCGATGTTTCTTTGACACTAAATAAAGTGATGATGTACCTACTAATAGAACCCAGTTGAAATAATAATAATAAAAACAAAAAAATTAACCTAATAGTGAATACGAAGCTATTCAGAGTTTCAATAAGTTTAATGTATGGTCAAAGCCGAAAGTACTACTCCAATACTATCGCATAGTTACTTCGATCAATAATAGTACTAGATTAAGCATCAGGAACAAAACTAAGTCGCTCAAGTGGCCACGTTTGCACACACGTAAACATGATGATTATAAACCTTAACACTTAAACATAACGTTTAATTATCATTGTAAATTATATTTATTTAAGCCCTTTCATCGGAGAAAGATTAGAAGCAAAACATTTTAAATGTCGCTCCAAAGTAAAAAGTCATCAGTACAAAAATATTCATTCTAAAATGAAACTTAAACTCTAAGCAATACGGTTAAAAGCATTTTGTGTACAATGTCGTGCTTATTCTATTGCGGAACTAGCGTTCCCTGTTCAAGAACATGATACAATAGTTGGTGCGTTGTAACAAACATTGGCCAAACAATTATAATATTCGCTGATTTAATTATATTTACAGTTTAATTATGTTTAAATATTATGAAAAAGCACTTAATGATATTAAATTACCGAAAAAAAGATATTTCTTCCAAAACCTTGGTGTTACGGTGGTTTACGCAGTTTTCGAACGCATACTGCGGTATTTTGACGTCTTAATGTTGGCTATGATTGGACCATACTGATTTGAAATAAGACCACAAATACGTTTGTGGTCTTATATTTCGGGCCGTTTTTGAAGCGCTTATCGGGAATCTAGTACATTATTGATCGAAGCATAGTTACGATATTAGATACCTATAATGCGAAGATTTTATTAACAAAATTAGTTTTACGATGAGCTAAAATATATTATTTTGTTGTTAAATATGGCTATATTGATGAAACGATGGTAAATGAAGCGTTTTATAATAAGATTTGTTTGATTAGGCTTTGGGCTTTTACAGATGATTTATAATATGTTGTTGGATATGGCTGTGTAATAAAGAATGATGAGGGGCCTGTTGCCACTGGTATTCGGGACATATGGGGCCCGTTACCAGGGGTAATCGGGACATATTGAGGATTATTACCACTGGTATTCAGGATGTATGAGGCCTGTGGCCAGGGGTTTACAGGATGAATTAAGGCCTGATACCACTGGTATTCGGGACGTATGGAGCCCGTTGCCAGGGGTACTCAGGACATATTGAGGATTATTACCACTGGTATTCAGGATGTAAGAGGCCTGTTGCCAGGGGTTTACAGGATGAATTGGGGCCTGTTGCCACTGGGGTTCGGGACGCATGGAGCCCGTTGCCAGGGGTACTCAGGACATATTGCGGATTATTACCACTGGTATTCAGGATGTAAGAGGCCTGTTGCCAGGGGTTTACAGGATGAATTGGGGCCTGTTGCCAGGGGTATCGTCGTCAGTCGGCGCCATGAGCGCGATGCAGTCGGCGCCATGAGCGCGATGCAGTCGGCGCCATGAGCGCGATGCAGTCGGCGCCATGAGCGCGATGCAGTCGGCGCCATGAGCGCGATGCAGTCGGCGCCATGAGCGCGATGCAGTCGGCGCCATGAGCGCGATGCAGTCGGCGCCATGAGCGCGATGCAGTCGGCGCCATGAGCGCGATGCAGTCGGCGCCATGAGCGCGATGCAGTCGGCGCCATGAGCGCGATGCAGACCGCGCCATGAGCGCGATGCAGACCGCGCCATGAGCGCGATGCAGACCGCGCCATGAGCGCGATGCAGTCGGCGCCATGAGCGCGATGCAGTCGGCGCCATGAGCGCGATGCAGACGGCGCCATGAGCGCGATGCAGACGGCGCCATGAGCGCGATGCAGACGGCGCCATGAGCGCGATGCAGACAGCGCCATGAGCGCGATGCAGACCGCGCCATGAGCGCGATGCAGACCAAGCGAGTGCTAGTATAGTGAAAGTGAAGTGCTATTATCATGGTTTTAAGTTACGCATACTACTCGTAACACAAATGTTATAAGTTATAATATTGTGATGTTTACCTCTAACATAACTTGTGTAAAATGTAATGTTTAAAGATGAACTAAAACTTAGTCTTTTATAACGAATATTCTAATGTTGGTATTTAATTATATATTGGTAATCTAATCATACTTGTGTACCGTACGAGGACGCACGAGGTTCAGGACGGCCGAATGTTAGCTATTTAAATACATTTATAAATAGTTTTAAGATATTTACAGTATTTTTTATAAATTAGAGAATTGTTTTGTATAAATAAGTTATTTTATTGAGTTGAAATGCTAAAATGGCGCCAACGGTTATTGGAATGACAGTTAACTATTGCAGTCTGTACTACAGACGGTTATAAAAGGTCCAAGGCGCCATTTTAGCGGGTCATTCTTTTCTGAACTTGGAAAGTGAGAGGAGCTCTAAATACCTGTGTAAGTACTGTGCATTTTATAAAAAAACTTGTAATGTTATGCTGTAGCTATTTATTCTGTACCTACTTATTTTGATGTGTTTGATGTGCTGTAGCCATTTATTCTGTACTTATTTTGATGTGTGCTCAGTCTGACCCCTTTGAATTAAAACATGATTGACTGTTCAAATAGAATCTTATTATTTATTTCCCTTCCGCTCTGGCTAGTCCAACACAAGTGACGTTTCAAGCCCCACTCCAAGATCTTTGACGCGTTTTATCTTCGTCATTTTTTATTGATTTGATAAAACAAAAAACTCGTATTCAATATTTTTCGATAATCTAACTTACGGACTAAACAGAATCATATTATTTTGACCCAGTCCGATCCCCTATTACCATGGACTGTTCCATTTCATCACACTGTCATCCAGCAAGTAGGTACAAGATAAACTCTGGAACATGAAACCAAAGGACAACCTAAGTAATAAATTAAACTCACCATTAGTCTTAGTACGTAAGTGCATCCCAACTGTGAGAGCCCACTCCGTTTCTAAAAGGTGTGAGGGTTTTTAAAGTTTTTTTTGTTTTTAAATCAGATTTAGATATCTATCTACTTTACCCGACCACACAGTCCTTTCTAAAACTACATTAGACAAAACCCATTTTATGTCACACCACCGTCACAGCAATGTGAGCCAATTTGACGTCACGTTGTCACGCGCCCCATTTTTATTCGGCACGCACGAGCGTGACCAGCGGCCGCCATCAAAAATAAATATTGCCTACACGTTAGTGGGACATTTTTTACCAAAAAAAGAGCATATTGCATTTGGTTTTGAAACTACGGTTTGTTTTTATAAGGTTTTATTTGACTTGCGTGGTTTGTTAGGTAGTTAGTTGGTTAGTTAGTGTTTATTGGTGAAATTTTGGAACTGAATTTAAAACCAGTTCCTTTTTTTCTATTTTGGGGGTTGGGAAATCATCAAATAACCCCTCCCGCTCTGGGCAGAGTGGAAGGGAGTGTCAGACTTCTACTGACTAAAAACCACCCATGTTCCTTCTTAGCCCATGCGCCAAGGCCGTAGGATCTCTTTCGAACAACCCTCCCAGCCGATTGGGCTGAAATTTTGTACACACCTTTGGTTTGGGTGATAATCAATTTTTATCATAGCTTGATTCTGCAGACAGGATTGCCTCAGTTAGTATCACACACACGAAACTTATTAGACGTATTTAAATGATGGTAGATAAACCTAATTTTATTTTTTATTGAAAGTTTAATTTTTTATTAACATAAATAATAATTGTGAGTGTTGCTAGTAAAACACACAATTATTTGCTGATTTTTAAATGGTGGTCACGTGTTTTAGTGTATCGAAAAATTAAGCAGTGAAATCCTATTGACCCAATTTGTATACTTACCTGCAAATGAACTTTTTAGTGAGTCCTACACTGATCCTACAACAATAGGTACCTAATACGTCGAAGCTTGCTGGGCCACTTCAGGTCCAATTTGTTCCGGTGGGGGGAATCCGATAAGACTGAGTGCGACAGCGGAGTCCCAAACCTCTTTGTGCAACTCCACCTGCACTTTAAGGGACCTATCTGAAGCCACTACCAACGTCGTCGATGTGACCCAGTTGATACAACTTTACTTTAATTTTAAAAAATAACTAAGGGCATCATCGTAACGAAGAAGAGGAACCTAAAACTTTAGTTTATAAATTGAAACAATCATTTGTTTTTTTCTCAGGAACGGAAACATCTGGAAAGAGAAAGTCTGACTACCGCACTCAGAGAGCTTTGAGTATTACTTAGGCCATCACTAAGTAAATGTTTTGACAGTTTTGTCATACAAAAACTGTCAAACGCGACGCTTAAGTTAATATTGAAAAGAAAAATCTCGAAAATACTAATTGTATACCAAAGTCTTCATGTCATTCATGACCCGTAGCTACTGCCATCCAACCAAAATCTATATTAACGTTTCTCAAAGAACATTATTCAGTAATACAACACACTTTCTTACAAAAATGTTATTGTTTATTATATTTGACGTGGATACGCCTGTGTTGCTTCATAAATATTAAATATTGCCTAACTGAGTGACAAGAAAATCCCAAGAATTCTGCTTTGGGTTCATTTTATGCTTTTTACCCGACTACGGCAAAGCCAAAGGAGGGTTATGATTTTGACTGGCTATGTATGTTTGTATGTATGTTTGTATGTATGTAAGTATGTATGTATGTGTGTATCTTCATCTGTTCCCTCATAGCTTCTAATCTACTAAACGGAACTCGACATATGAGGTATCGTTAGAACCGTCTTAATTTTCCGCTGACATAGGCTACGTGACGTGTCACAAAAAGCGATTTGGCGCCCTCTAGGGGACAAAAATAAAAAAAATAAAAAAATAAAAATGGAGATAAATACGCCGTGTTTGGTATCATTTGAAAGGGCCTCACATGTTTTGTACATTTCCAAAATGTTGTTCAAATTTAAAATCACGCCCTCTAGCGGACAAAAAGTCAAAAGTAAAAAAAAAAATTAACACTAAAATTGTTTAAATAAAAAAAGTAAAAAACTAAAACCCAACTACGACAAAAAAAAACGACGCTGAAAAAGTATGAAACAAGATTTTCAGGATAGAACAAAAAGAAAAGCCGTAGTCACACGTTATAGGTACCAACCTAAACACTTTAATACCGTGTGACTACGGCTTTTCTTTTTGTTCTATCCTGAAAATCTTGTTTTATACTTTTTCAGCGTCGTTTTTTTTTTGTCGTAGTTGTTTCGTTTACGCTTGATTTTTGGCAGTAGGTACATACATAGTAGTATTTTAGGAACTTATATAAATGAGCCAAATAATAAAATAAATGTATGGGACCGCAGGTCTTAAAACTGCAAAATTAATGTAAGTATGTTTCATATTTACAATAGAAATCATCATTCGGAGGCACGTAGGCAGGGTGGTTAATCAGTTTAGTAAGTTCACATATTTTGATGGGCAACTACGGAACCCTACACTGTGTGTGGTCCGACATGCACTTGTTTCTTTATCATGTGGTTAGTGTCTAACATGTATTCAGAGTTTTATGCCCTCCATGGACCTCTGACATGCCGTCAAGAATTATATCTTTGACATGCTGGTGTCCTCACGATGGTTTTCTTCACGGAAGCAAGTGATATTATACAAAATGCCCATGAATCCGAGGTCCGAACACCAAAATCAGAGAGGTCTTAAATTCGACCTGGATTTCAAAAAATTGGCAGTACTACGGTCACAAAAGTAGCCTATAGCCCATTTTGGTTAAGCTCGTCCTAAACAGTACACAACACCATGATCATTGCAATCTGTCCTGTTTCCATTTTGCACAGATCAATGATACATATTAGGTAATTAGAGCTATGCAACCACGCCATAGATCGCCAATTAGCATACAAATGTATTTGAACACATTAAGTTATTAGAGGCTAGTGCAAGTAAATCTAGCCGGCGCCAAGAATCCAGGTAATTTATCGAAGCCCATGGTATCTACACATGTATTACTGGTGCAGTATGGTGACCAGTAATAGTTGTATTTTATCCTTTTTATGATTCAAAGGGTGCTATCGGGCTTTTGTTCAGTAGTAGACGTCTTTCGACTGAAATTATGCTGATAAAGGGCGCGTCGTAGGAAGATAGTGTACACACACCAATTAATATGTTGTCGAATTTGCACCAATTACGACTATCACACACTAAAACACCACTACATATTGCAGTAACAACCTAACTAAATACTCTCCGCTAGTTTCAAATGCAAACAAAACGTAATTCGCAGTTAATGACAAAATAACAGCGTGTGTGGTCGTTAATTATCTCGTTATCAACTAATGAAATGGTGATCGGCGGTGTGTGTGCATTTAGTTTAACACAAAGCTTTGAAACGGTAATGTCATGAACACGGCTTCAAACTAATTATTTTGTGTAGGTAAGGGCAACGTACAGACAACCCGTTACATACCGAGTTTCTTCCGTGCCTGGGAGACGTTAAACCGTTAAGTAGTTAGTGACCTCGAAAGTCAAGCAACCATGGCAGTCTTACCAATGCCAAGGCATTACCCAGTACTAACTGGGTTGTGGAGGTCAGATCCCTATCTGACCTCCACAACGCAAGTCGCTCCATGTAAAATATTGGTTAAGTGGACTGGGAGCCGACCCTAACATATGTAGTTGGGAAAAGGCTATGCAGATAATGAAGCTCAAGGTACAGTTATCGGCACAAGTATATCTATGGAAAATACTGATTTTGCTTGTTGCAAAAAAAAATAACTATAAAACGCTGTGAGAATAGTATTGTAGTTTGCCACGGTCTCTGCTAGTAAAATAGGTTCCGTGCATCGAGATATAAGTACTAACGTACTAGAGAAGCTACGTCAAATAACTGAATTGTCCTATTTCGTAATTTGAATCTTTAGTTCGCTGCACCGCTAAAATAATAACAATTCGTCTAAACATGTAAATGATGATGTAAATACAAATAATAATAAATAAATAATATAATATAATAAACCATGTCTTACCATGTAAATCACAACACTTACACGTTTTCTTCGGCGACGATCGACGGTGCGGCGCGATCGCCGCAGTTGAACGAGACAAAGTAGGAATTTACGGTGTCTTCTCTAGTACGTTAGTACTTATATTATTATCTCGATGGTTCCGTGACAGTGTTGATCCCGTGAGTTCAAAAGTGTGCGTTTACCTTTAGTTTTCAATTAAGTGCTACATTTATTTTAATATGGTCGAGCTTATAAATGTTTAATGGTTTCACTTTAAGTATTGTTCGTTAATTTATCATTGATTCGGTACGCTTACTGTTCTACCAATTTAAACAAATTAAAGGTCGATATCATTTTAAAAACAGTAACTTCTGAGGCACATGTACCATAATTTTAACTTTTTTGTTTAGATTTTAAGTTTTACGTTTTTTTTTTATTTTTTAACTTATTTTTGTGAGCACTTGTGTTAAAATTATGTCAAATAAATATATTTTCTTTCTTTAAGTCTTGTTGACAGGAAATAAAAACATGTTTAAGCAGGGATATCATGTCAGGAACACCACGTAGAACTACCATCACTAGTAAAGCTCATTTTACAAGAATAAAACAGAAAAAAAAAACTTGTCAATATTCCAAATTCAAACTAAACGCAAGACATTTCCATCCCCATTTCACCTACGGCCTGGCCACCCTACATCTAAAGTAATGTCTCGGTGTACGCGAGACGCATACAGCCGCTGCACGCCTCAAGCCCTGCTTACCTACATTATGCGACTGGATGCGAATACGTAACGAAACGAACGCGTCCGTCTGATTGTATACGAGGGTAGTTGTGTTACGTATGTTGTAGGAGTGATACAATGTATTGATGGTTCAGTCTTGCCTTGTTATGGTAAAGGTTTATAACATAAAATTTCGTTATTTTCAGGCAATTTTGCCTCATAGATTATCAGACTAACAATATAAATGGGAATGGATGGAGGGGTAGAGGAAAACCAAGGAAACGATGGATGAATTGTGTGAGAAATCTTATTATCTATATCTATAAAAGCGAAAGGTCACTCACTCACTCACTCACTGATTCATCACGAAATCTCGAAAACCGCTGGACGTACAAAGATGATTTTTGGCAGGGAGGTAGTTTATGGTTAGTAGACATCCGCTAAGAACGGATTTTGCGACAGGGCCGGATTAGGGTGGTCTAAGGGCCCTCGCAAGTTTGTATGAAACTCCTTCATTTTTTGTGCTACAATCTAGATTTTTGGCAGATACGTAGTTTATAGTCAGTGGGCGTCTGCTATGAATTAATTTTGCGACAGGGCCGGATTAGGGTGGTCTAAGGGCCCTCACAAGTTTGTATGAAAGTCTTTAATTTTTCGTGCTATAATCTTGATTTTTGGCAGAGACGTAGTTTATAGTCAGTAGGCATCCGCTATAAATTAGTTTTCCGACAGGGCCGGATTAGGGTGGTCTAAGGGCCCTCGCAAGTTTGTTTGAAAGTCCTTCATTTTTTGTGCTACAATGTTGATTTTTGGCAGAGACGTAGTTAATAGGCAGTAGACGTCTGCTTAGAACCGATTTTGTGACAGGGCCGGATTAGGGAGGTCTAAGGGCTCTCGCCAGTTTGTATGAAAGTCTTTCATTTTTTGTGCCACAATCTTCTTTTTTGGCAGGGACGTAGTTTAAAGTTAGTAAACGTCTGCTTAGAACAGATTTTGAGACAGGGCCGGATTAGGGAGGTCTAAGGGTTCTTGCAAGTTCGTAAGAAAATCCTTAATTTTTTGTGCTACAAACTTGATTTTTGGCAGGCACGTAGTTTATAGTTAGAAGAACTCTGCTAAGTACAGGTTTTGTGGCAGGGCCGGATTAGAGAGGTTTAAGGGCGCTCGCAAGTTTGTTTAAAAGTCCATCATTTTGTGTGAGCTACTAACTTGAATTTTGGCAGGGACGTAGTAGGTGAGTAGAAGTTTGCTAAGAACCGATTTTGCGACAGGGCCGGACTAGGGAGGTCTAAGGGCTCACGCGAGTTTGTATGACAGTCCTTCCTTTTTGTGCTACAATTTTGGCAGGAAGGTACTTTATAGTTAGTAGACGTTGACTAAGAACGGATTTAGCGAGTTTAGCAACATGGCCAGAATAAGGAGGTCTGAGGGCTTTCACATGTTTGTAAAAATGTACTGTTTTTTTTTTGTACTAACGACCTGAAATTTAACAAGTCTAGAGTTTAGGAGTAGGAGATCTAAGCTAAGTTTGTAAGGAAGACCTGGACTAAGGGCTCCCGTAAGTCCATATGAAATCCTTGGCTTTTTGTACCTGAAAATTGGCAGAGAGATAGAATATAGTTAAGACATTTCAGGTAGGAATAGATTTTACGACAGGGCTGGTTTTTAAGGGAATATAATCGCTTCGATTGGCATTTGGCATTCGATTTGACATAGTACCATCCACAGGCAGTCCAGACAAGAGAGTCAAAATTTCTACGCGAACGAAGTCGCGGGCAACTGCTAGTATATAAATAAAGAGAGAAGTCCTGGCTGACTGACTGACTGATTGACTGACTGACTCATCAACGCCCAGCCCAAACCCTTTGACCTAGAAAGCTGAAATTTTGCACAGAGGTTCCCTTTATAACGTAGACAAGGAATAAGGAAGGATTTTTCGAAATTCAACCCCTAAGGGATTTAAAAAGGGGATGAAAGTTTGTATGAAAAATCGTCATTTTCACGCGGGCGAAGCCGCTGGCAAAAGCTAGTATGAAATAAAAAGGAGTAGGTAAGTGATAGCGAAAGGAAAATGGAAGAAAAAACGTATTGCACCAACCCCAATTATCATGGGGCAAACGCAGGACGATGAAAATGACTGCCGGTGAAATTTGGTATGTCTAGTAAAGGACTCCTAAAAGAATGACTTTACGAAGTACTCAGCTATAAACAAAATTAATAAACTGGCAGCCCCCGTAGCATGGCGATTCTATCTCTAGTCTACCAAGAATAGACAAAGATTTTTCCATACAGTTTGACATGAACCTTGCTACAATCTGTCATTTTGTCGATTCTACCGTCGAAAAAACCCGTTTCTTCGGTGGTCATGCTAAGCCGGCAGGTGTAGCAATCAGCGTTCTGGAGGCAATATT
This sequence comes from Diarsia dahlii, assembly GCA_949775195.1. Taxonomy (NCBI): domain Eukaryota; kingdom Metazoa; phylum Arthropoda; class Insecta; order Lepidoptera; family Noctuidae; genus Diarsia; species Diarsia dahlii. The sequence continues at coordinate 19,142,875 of OX459211.1, forward strand.
GAGGCTGTGGTTCTACAACGATTTATTAAAATTTATTTACACGCACATAAACAAAGTCACTGCTTTATTCCCATAAGGGAATAAAGCAGCCTCAATATTGCCTGCTCTTAGCTACATTTATAGGGTGTGGAATACCAAAGTCACATTGCTTAAAGCACCTAAATAGTAATATTTAGAAATAATTATGTTGTTGATACATGAAATTGCTAACACAAAATGCACAGGCGCTAAACTGATTCTGTATGCTGAAACAATAGACTGTCGTTGAATAAAATATATCACGATCTTTCTACGTCGCCAAATATTTAGGAATACTGTGAAACCTAACTCGTAGTTTGAGATATAAATCAAAAGAATTTACGAACGGAATATCTTATTTCAGTCGGAAAGCTTTTGTTGCGTAACTTTAGATGTGCAGCAAATAGACGTAATATTTTATCAGGATTTAATACTGTTGTTGTTTCAAATGTAACATTAAACTCAAGACACAATGTTTTACAATGTGTGTATCGATCCTTCACAAAATCACTATTCTCGACTACCTTTGTAAATAAGTACCTGATACTTTTTTTATGCAACGTTGGAAATCAACAAATGAATCCTCCCGCTATGGACGGAGCGGAAGGGAGTGTCAGACTTTTGACTAACAACCACCTATGTTCCTTCTTAGCCCTTTGTGTCCGGGGCCGCGGTATCTCTTTCGAACAACCCGCAGCCTTCTTTTGTAACCTTATTCTTTAATTTAGAGTTACCTATACCAATAATATTATAATAGTTGGGGCGACAAAGTATAAGACTATGTCAACAAGTTCCGAACAGCAGATTGCCCCAACGGACCCCAAGTAATCTTGTAAAGTACAGGCACTTATACTCAGAACATTTACGACTGCACCGGTGTAATTACAGGAATTGCTGCAAACGTATCTACTGACTACCAGTTCACTACGGTACTCTAGTTAAAAGCGTTCGAGTCTCTGCTCTACAAGCTAAACTCATCTGATTAAAATATCGCTTTAGAAGTCCTGTTTGACCATGTTTTAATTGCGGTACGATTTTGCACTGCACGAGGTTTTAAATACAAATTAAAATGCATAGACTGTTTGGATTGGTTTCCGTCTATTTTCTAAGGATGTTTCTTTATCAGATTACGTAATCGCCATTTTTAGGGTTCCGTACCTCAAAAGGAAAAAACGGGACCCTTATAGGATCACTCGCGTGTCTGTCTGTCTGTCTGTCCGTCCGACCATCCCCCCCCCCTTATCTCCGAAACTACTGAGCCTAAAATTCTGAAAAGAATACAGAAAATAGTTCAAGACTTATAGATTACAGGAAAACCTATAAGAAGTCATGGTACGGAACCCTTCATGTGCAAGTCCGACTTGCACTTGGCCAGTTTTTTATTTTGATATTGCGTCTTGACCTGCAGGTCAATCTATGAGGCTGACTTCTACTTAACCGGGCTATCCTGTGGGTGCCTGAAGCGTAAGGCCTCCAGACAGGGCATACAAACTAAGTGACAGCGCGCTAAGGGCACACCGGTGGGGTACGAGCCCCGGCTTAGAATGCCACTGGGAACGGCAGCAAACGGAGCTGACTGAATCTGAATGAGGTCATTATTTAGGGGCCGATTTAAAACTGCTCAGCATCGCTAGCTGGCTCGAGCAAGGGTCGGGGGTAATATAAACATCATAACTCTATGCTGCAATAAAAACTAAAATGTGGTGAACGTTATCCTGCATCTAAAACAGCCAATCAAAACAGATATGAACGCGATAAGTATCGCATTCCAATATTTATACATCACAAAAGGACCACTTATCTGTCCTATTTGTTGATGATACCAACTAGCTAGAAGAACACAAGCCAACAAGCTAATTCATTCCCTTTTACGACCGAGCGTGAAGATACGGCAAATAGCTCGACTTTATTCACGTGCTCGAGAGTTTCTGAGCTCAAGTGCTCATTGGGAACTTCTCCAATAGTCGTACCGAGACACTCGTAACAGGTCGTGGCATTTTAAAGCGTGGGTTTCGTCTGATTCTATTGATTGGAATAAATTCATGCATGTTTGAAGTGAACAGTTGAAAGGTTAACCGGGTGGTTGCTATGCACTGTTACGCTCCATTCACGCCCTTAGGAACCTCGCCTACTTTTTGCAGCGTTGCAAGAGTAATAGTGTCGATGCTGTGATTTACCTTCGCCACTTCACTAACTGCCCGTTGGTCTCGTCGTCGCAAGTGCGACAGCTGAGTGTGGGGTCCTAGTTTCGATTCGATTAATGTACTATTGGGCTTTTCCATTACAAATTCCTCAGTGCGGTATGATACTTCAGCGCCTCGGAAAGCATATTAAGCCGTTGGTCCTGCACCTGACCTATTTTCAGTGTTGGATTGCCTTCCCATCGGATTATAAAAGTAAAGGAACAGGGAGCACACTTGTGTATTATAGGTAATATTTCCCGCACCGATGATTAATTTCAGGACCGTGACCAATAACAGTCAGCAGAACTACTATTGCTGTTGTGCATGCATCGGTCGTAATGCTGTTGTGATACCAAAGCGCGGCACCTTCTCTTCATTCCCCTGGCGTTGTTAGAAACAAGGCTCGTTTGCGTGAATTCAGTCGTGCGTTGTAAATGCGACTAGGGTACGATATCAGTTCAGAGGCAATATGGTCCAAGGACCACTACAACCACTAGTATCCTATCCCACTAATATTATAAACGCGAAAGTTTGTAAGTATGGATGGATGGATCTTTGTTACTCTTTCACGCAAAACTTCTGAACGGATTTAGATAAAATTTGGTACACAGATAGTTTATAACCTGGATAGTTTTTATCTCGAATTTATCTTCCCGTGGGATAATTTTCGAGTTGTAGCGGGCGAAGCCGCTGGGCCTGGCAACATCTAGTTTATAATATTCTCGTAGAAACTAAGAGCAACATGCATCTTCCTCAAGCTTGCCGTGACAATCTTGATTAATATGGTCAGTGTTGAACTGCCGAACCGTTTTGCTTGCATGCTCCATCTCGAACGGCAGCGAATTTATTAGGTCCACTACAAGATTTATACGGAACGGTATCGACGAAGTAAAGGGGGGTGGTTGAGGATAAAAGGATGGTTTACTGTTGGTATTATACAATGAACTTTTAGGTCGGTGGTATAAATTCAGTTGAACAAACAAAAGTCACTGACTTCTGAAACTAAGATTATTTTACACTGAATATCTGTAAATACTGTCAATGATCTAAATGGCTTAGCGTGCGCATTTATGTATACCCACCCAACCGTGATTTTCTAAAATGCCAAACCGTATTCGAAACTTTGGCTAAGTACATCTTCTCTCAAGTAGAGCAGTGTGAATATCCCATCAAACGATTTCCCGTTCCAAGTGAAAACATCTGAAGGCCGCTTAATTTAAGCTGAACTCGTAATGGAATATGATCAAATACCCGCATTAGTTTGATACGAGAAAACATGGGCTGCGATTCTCCAAACAAATGTATTCTCCGTTTTCTTTCTAAATAATGCTTATAGAGTCATTTTTGCTTCATATTGTATCTGCAAAATGTAATTTCTAAAGTCCAACTTCTAGTTCTGCAATGGGACAATTAGTTTAAAAACTTATATAAAATTCTTTTAGCATGTGCGAAATCATCAAATCACTCCTTTCGCACCCGTATTCCTTCTTATCCCTTTGTGTCTATCTATTTATCCGGCAATTTAATATAGGACCGAAAAATCTGCACACAGCACTAAACCACAGTTTTGATTTCCCGAGGGCACACGAAAATTTCCCGAAACATTAGCTGTAGCACTTGAAATAATAATGACCATACATTTTAGCTGGATTACTTCGGAACTTGGAAACGCAATGAATTTTGGAAACGTATACTTTCTGAATACGATAATATTATGGTAATTTGTTAGAAGTGATTTGGAACCTTGTGTCGTTATTCTGGAAAAATGTACGTACCTAGCTTAATTAGAGAAACAATTCAATGGAAGTAAGAAATGGCAAGTCTCAAGTTGACGAGCATCATCATTTCAGCCAAAAGACGTCCACTGCTGGACATAGGCCTAGCTCCCCCAGGTGTCGCCACATGACCGGTCCCGTGCGTCTCTCATCCAGCTGGTTCTTGCAACCTTGACCAGGTCATCGGTCCACCTAGTGGGAGGCCTTCCAATGCAACGTCTTCCGGTTCGACGAGCTCGTAGCTATATAACAGCCAGTCGGGTCAATCTTCTGGTTAAGCCGCACTTGCCGAGGTTGGTCCGTAGATGGGTGACCATCCATTACATACTGAGTTTCCTCTGTACTTCAGCATGCACGTTAAGCCGTTGGTCCCGGCTGTCTGTTGTAGATCTTTGCCAGTCGTTACAGGTTAATTAACGAGAAGGCGTCAATCTTCTCCTCGGTCTGCCGCCACCCCGTCTAGCTCTCTAGGGGCTCAGTTTAACGATATGAGAGCAGAGCCAGCTTTCTCAGCATCCGGCAGGCATGGCCTGTCTAGTCCTATTTTAGTTTTGCAGCTTTATGAGCTACGTCAGCAAATTGAGTTTTGAGAGAGGGTTACTTCGGCTCAATTCGGCTCCCAGTCGAAGGTCGCGGTCGTGTCATATTCGTAAAGGAATTTTTGGATTGTGTTGCATTAGAAAAATAATCTGAGTCTTATTATGTAACTTTTGTTCGGGTCGGGTTCCAGTTGAACTCATCATCATCAACAGCCTATCAATGTTCCGACTTCTTTTTTTTCAATTAGTGGCCTGCAAATCTGACAACCAGTCAGCCAGCCAACCAGATAACCAGCACTAACTGGGTTGTGTAGGTTACAAGGCAGTCACCCCATGCAAAATATTAGTATTCAGCTGCATCCTGTTAGACTGGATTATGTAGTTGGGAAAGGGCTGGGCAGATGATGATTTAATAAATCAAGGAATCTCTTGCATCGGTATACGATACGGTAAATTAGCTAGCGATACCTACTCCAAAACGTGATGGTGTCTAAACCTGATAAAACTATTGTTTTTTAAATATTCACTCTTTTGGGGGCATCGACTTTAGCCAGTATAAATCAATGAATTTTGAAAATATGTTTGTGTATGTATAAAGATCACAAGCGTATTAGATATTGATAATTATCATAAGGAAGAATAAAACTGCTATTATCAACCTATACTTTACAATCAACTACAAGTACACAATTTAACCGGAGTGAGTGAACTCACACAACATTAGGATAACTCACCGCTCACCGCTAACTCACTCGACAGTACAACTCGTGAGCGGTGCAAAGCTGTGAAGCCATTATAACTTCTGTTCACGCTCTACAGCTCCGATCGGTGTGGGATTTACAGTTTGAAATTAATAACCCCATGGCAAGTGTAGTTCAGAACAGTGCATTGAGTATCGACGCGAGGAGAGGTCAGAATGTCCGATGCTGAACTGAAAACATTACAGGAAAGTATTAGACACTAGCCGCCTAAATTACAAAACATAGTTAAACCTGGTTTAACTTAGACTTGGTTTATCTCGCATGACGTCTCACTTCAATAATATTCAAAAGAAAGTGACAGCATGCGAGATAAACCAAGTCTAAGTTAAACCAGGTTTAACTACCTTTTGTAATAAGGCGGCTAGTGTTGTTACCAGCGGCTTCGCCCGCTACAACTCGAAAATTATCCCACGGGAAGATAAAATCGGGATAAAAAATCTTATGTGTTAATCCAGGTTATAATCTAAGACGGCACGGTTAGCGCAGTGGTTCAAGCAATGGACTGCCGCGCTGCGTGTCGCGGGTTCGATCCCCGCACGGAACAAATATTTGTAAGACCTACAGATAGTTGTTCCGGGTCTGGGTATTTGTGTAAGTGAGTTTAAATGTTTGTGAACGCACCCACGATACAGGAGAAATTCCTAGTGTGGGGCAACGTTTTATAAAAAGAAAAAAAAAAAAAAAAAACTATCTGTGTACCTAATTTTTACCCGACTACGGCAAAGCCAAAGGAGGGTTATGATTTTGACTGGCTATGTATGTATGTATGTATGCATGTATGTATGTATGTTTGTATGTATGTATGTATGTATGTGGGTATCTTCATCTGTTCCCTCATAGCTTCTAATCTACTTATCGGAACTCGACATATGAGGTATCGTTAGAACCGTCTTATTTTTCCGCTGAACATAGGCTACGTGACGTGTCACAAAAAGCGATTTGGCGCCCTCTAGCGGACAAAAAGTAACGCTTAAAAAATAAAAATGGAGATAAATACGCCGTGTTTGGTATCATTTGAAAGGGCCTCACTTGTACATTTCCAAAATATTGCTCAAATTTAAAATCACGCCCTCTAGCGGACAAAAAGTCAAGACTAAAAAAAAATATTTAACTCCAAAATTGTTTAAATAAAAAAAGTAAAAAACTAAAACCCGACTACGACAAAAAATACGATGCTGAAAAAGTATGAAACAAGATTTTCAGGATAGAACAAAAAGAAAAGCCGTAGTCACACGTTATAGGTACCAACCTAAACACTTTAATACCGTGTGACTACGGCTTTTCTTTTTGTTCTATCCTGAAAATCTTGTTTCATACTTTTTCAGCATCGTATTTTTTGTCGTAGTCGGGTTTTAGTTTTTTACTTTTATCCAAATCCGTTCAGCAGTTTTTGCGTGAAAGAGTAACAAACATCCATCCATCAATACATTCTTACAAACTTTCGCGTTTATAATAATATTAGTGGGATGAAAACCAAAATATCTAAGCCGTCCGACCCCAACATAGTTGTGAAAAGGTTAGGTTAGATGATTAAGAGTCTTATATACATGTACCTTAAATACGTAATTGGTACGGTTAGCTGATTTATAGCACAATATTAGATATGCCAGACTAGCACAAACACATCCATGTTTAATCAATACTTCAGAAGTTCCATTAAATTAATGAAAGCTACGACTCTATCAATGACATCTCGCATTTATTTTTATATTATTATTATAAGATGTAAATACAGAATCTCTGAGTGTAGTGTACATTAGTAAACAGGCAACGGTACGATTTCAATGCGTCCTATATTTACTTAGATAGATAGTTATCAATGTTTGAAGTAGGCAAGTGAACTGAACATCGAAACCGTATCAAATTGAGATTTAATTTCAAATGTGTCGAGCTATAGTGTATTATTAAACCACGTGAGACATAAAACACTTTATAAAGTTCAACCTTTATTAACAGTCACAAAAGTTTAAAATACTTATTACATTTTCTCTCCAACTTTACGTATCAATCACCAAAATAATTAGAAATTCTCGACTCTGTTAATCATAACACCAATTTTCTCAATCTCACTGACAATCACATCACCAGGGTGTAAGAACTCTGGGGGATCCCTGTAGACCCCCACTCCTCCAGGAGTACCAGTCAGGATGATATCACCTGGCAACAAAGTGAACACGTTCGATAACCTCTCAATAACGTCGGGAATCTTGTGAATGAACTGATTTGTGTTACTCTTCTGTTTTTTAACTCCGTTGACAATACACCTTATAAGTAAATTGTGTGGATTTCCAATCTCTTCATGAGTTGTAATGTAGGGACCAATAGGACAGAATGTATCCATTGCTTTACCAAGCACTAGTTGCCCAAGGTTTGTGTTGACGCCCCAATCTGTAGCTCCTATGTCTTGAGCGATAGTGTACCCCAAAACGTAGTCATAAGCATCTTCTGCCTTCACTCTAGATGCTTTTTTTCCAATGACTATGGTCAGTTCCACTTCACAAACCACTTTTTCTGATACATCTGGCTTTAGTCTGATTGAATCATTTGGTCCAATGATCGTGCTTGGGAATTTGTTGAAAATGAACGGGAATTCTGGCGGTGGGAAATTCTGTTCTTCGCAATGATCTTTGTAGTTCAATCCCACGCATAGTACTTTGTCTCCTCCGTGTATCGGTGCTTTAATAATCACTTTTGATATAGAAACTGTTTCATGTTTGGTGGCTTGCAGCTTCTTCACTTTTTCGAAGACTCCTTTCTTCAAGATTTCTATAAGCGTGTTGGGTATTGTTGGATCAATCTTGTTGATATCAATAACGTCTTCATCAGACAGATATCCAACTCGGATTTCATCTGGATTATCTTTGTAAACAAATTGTAACAGCTGCATTATTATACTTCTTTGTTATTACGATACACTGCACTAAAAACGCCCCAGAATTCTTTTAGTCCGAATAAAATGTCACTGGGATTAAATAAAATGTTTAGAACACAGATAAATGGTGGCTTACTCCTCAAGATCTCTTGTTTAGCAACAAGTGGCAAAAGTGGCGATAGTACTGTCACCTAGTTAAGATAAACGTCTTGTTTTATACACAGTATCGCGAGTGTTATCTACAATCTTACTCTCAAGTGGAAATATCAGGCTGATAGTGTCAGGTTGTTATGAATATGATGAATTGACGTAAACAATACGAAAGGGTTAGGTACTATAATGGTACTACGATGTTCCCCAAATGCGGCACGTGGCAATTAAAACTTGTTAACTGTTTTACACTACGATAAATGAATTGTTGAGCAAACTTACACCCGATGTCGAAATTCCGTATTATTTCCATACATACAACCAACTAAAGTTGGTAGTCAATTTACTGAATTCCCTGAATTTACAAACAAAACCTCAACGCAACTACAACAGACTATTTTATTTTTTATTAGACTGTAAATAAATAATACTACATCAAATAACCCTGCGATATTACATTTACTAAGAAATTCTCATAGTGCCTGTGGCGCTAGCATTCTACATTACAATATTAATAAGTTATGAACTGAATTAACAATAGACGATGAAAATAGTGAACCTTATTTATTTCTTAGAATAGCAAAATATCACGAAGAGAAAGCGAAACACTTTTAATGTAATAATCCTGTGAATAATTGAATACTTATCCTCGCCTTAAGTATTCTAAGCCTGATGTAAAGCGTTTTAAATGAAGCTGTTCTCGAGTTTTGTAAACTTTGTGATATTATCCTCGAAATATATCTGTTAAGTTGGAGGAATTATTAATAAGGTAGCGTAGATCTTCGCGGAAATACCAATTTAAAAAATACGTTTCGAAATGCGTACTTGCTGTTTATAAAATTACATCTTCGAAGCAGTCATATTTTGAGAAATTATCTTGTTTTTGTGGAAGTCTGAAAATGTAACGTATAATTGGTTTTTAACCAAACAGACTGGATGATGATGCAAAAGCAAGATGCAGCTAACAATTAGGGACTACAGCAAGAGGAAATGATGAACTTTGTCAGACAGAAAAAGAAAGTTACACTACATATGCGTCTGCAGGCAAGCAAAAATGTTGTAAACCTGTGGTAAATTCCCTCATAGCAATTCGGGAAACCGACAACAGTGCTCCATAACAATAACAGTTAATGCGAAGTCTAGGTAGCAGTACTCGTACCAATTACCTAAATGAACCCTCTACCTAATTATTATTACGAACTGAAGCCTAAATAAGTCGGCTGAAACCGACTGCGGCTATACAAACTAGTAATTAATATTGACGATACTAATTTAATTACATTCAGCCCGTAGTATCCAATCAGTTATGCAACAATCCATCATGGTATTAATTATTGTGTAGGCGACTGTTGGGTACTAAAATGTGTTATTTGGGCTAAAATAATACCTTTGGTATAATGTTTCAAAATTCTGCTTTAGCTATGATAGTTGTAGTGTATTTTGTATTTACACGGAGTACATTACTTGCTTATTTATTTAAATTTAAAAAACTACAACAATTAACATTTAAAAAGTGACGCAAAAAGAGAAAAAAAACACCGGTAATTCCGAGAACTAATAATCTGAAGACATTGTGACATCTATCAACTCGCGCGGTGTCCGTGTGGCCGATTACAGTTTTCCCACTGACGATGACGCCCAGCTCTGGGATCACTGTTAAAATCTTAAAAATACATCTAAATTAATTTCATCACTATTCGATTCATTTCCCTGTCTATTCTCCATCTATCAGACTGCACATAATATGTAATCAACAATGTTATCGCTTCCACACTCTCGGTAGCACATAGGGACGATCCAATATCCATTAGATTAGTGCAGCTGATTGGATACGCAAGGATCCGCTCAGGTGATGCGTCGTGGATTATATATTTGGGTCATGTCTTGGCTGTTGAACACATTCTGGAGTAATTGAATGCACTCGGTGGAATATCAGTAGAAGCAAAGCATGAAATATTAGTGTTTCCATATAATACTACGTGCCATGACATGATATCCCTTGGTATGACAATTATAGGTATTTCCATCTGAGAAACTCCTGCAAAAAGAACTGAAAAGGAAGCAAATGCCGTTGAGTATACACACGTCATATGGGAAGAATATATAAAAAGACCAAGTGGAAAAATATCGGTATGCAGAGTTTCATATTGTTCAGAAAAATGCCATCTTCAGAAATGAGAGCGTGTTACAAACTTGAATTTGAGGAACAGAAAAGTTTCTAAAGATTTTCGATAATATCCGATACTACCTCAAATATTAATCACCAATTAGACCATTGGTGGCACATAAATCTTCGCATCTACCGTACAAGCTCGTCTCCCTTGGCACTATTAAAACCATTGTAACACCGACTAGCATTTAATAAGCTTTTATTGGGATGAATAATATCAATGCAAAAGCCTGGTAGATCTCTGTTAAGAATAATCTACAAATAAAAATAGATTGAGAAATCTTCTCAAACCAACAAAACCAGACACAAAGAAATAAAGACAGCAGTTGCTTATGGTTGATGAAACTAGACTCAATGTTTAAAAAATTTAATTTTAATAGTTACGAATAGGCACATTTTGCACGGTTTTTTATTCTTTTGGCTTATCGATAAAGTAATAAAGTTACCAAACGGGATGTAGCCAGAAAGACATCCACCTACATTCTAGTCATTCTAGATTCATAGAAACTCCTTGATCCAATTAAACTGCTCCGTCCTACATAGATAGCTCACATACTATCGGCTTGTCCTACATCTAAACAATACGCTGATCAGTTGTTACATCTCGATACGGCCGCCATTGTTGCTGTAGCAATGGAATTAGATTATTGCCCTGATTATGATGAGAATGCGACACTGTATATTGAGTTAACAGGGGATCTTGATTGTGTATTGTTTACAGTTCATATATCAGTGCAGTGACTGACTGACTTGACTGACTAAAACCTCCCTTAACTTAGCATCAAGACAGTAAGTCCACTGTCTATGAGGATTCATATAAGAATGAATGGGTGAGTAACCCAAATATATACCTACCTACGATTACATACTATGATGATGATGTGTTTAAAGCTTTGTTTTACAGCTATGGACATGGTAATTATAGAAACTGACCACTACTCGAGATCTATGGCAGTTAGGAGGAGAAGGTTTCTTAGGAATTAGAATATTAAAGCTGTTTTAATCATCAAGGGTTTTTTTTTTTGGTGGTTGAGAAATCATCAAATAACTCCATACTCTTAACTCATACTCATAACTCATATCAGACCATACAGCCCAGCTGCTTCAATGTCCAGTACCCACTGTATGTAAAATAAAATACTGGCATATAACTAGAAGGGATTACTGCGACGAAAATATGGCGAAATTTAAAAACTGTTTAAACAGTGTCAAATTTTCGGAGATATATCTAACTGAAGATCCTAATGTGGCTTATAATGAGTTTATTAACACGTTTAAACTGTTCTACGATTTATGCTTCCCGTTCAAGGAAATCAAAATCAACACATTTAATAAGCCCAAATGGCTATCAAATGGTATTAAATTGTGCAGTAAGAGAAAAGCAAAACTCTTATGGCAATTTAGATTACATCCTAACCACGAAAATAAAAACAAATTTGCTACTTACTCTAAATTGTATAGTAAAATTATTAATCTAACACAAAAAGCACAGAATAATTACAAAATACAACATTCAAAAAATAAATCAAAGACTACATGGCAAATAATTAATCGGACAAATAACAATATCCCTAAACAGCAAATTGAAAAACTAAGAATTGGTAATCGAACTATTGACAAACCTTTGGATATCGCTAATGCTTTTAATGACTATTTTGTTGACAAAATTCATCCAAAATTAGATGCTGAATATAAACCAAAAGCATCCATTACATCAAGAAGTGCTAAATCAATGTTTATGGCACCCAGCACACCGCACGACATACATAAAATAATAATGTCATTAAAAAACACTGGTAGTGCAGGTTTTGATGGGATCGCCACTAAAATATTAAAGTCAGTATCAGTCGAGATATGCAGTCATCTGAGTCACTTAATCAACCTCAGTATATGTGCGGGTGTATATCCAGAAGCATTAAAAATATCCATAATAAAACCTCTATTTAAGAAAGTAGATAAAGAATTGATGGAACATTATAGACCCATCTCACTCATACCAGTCATCTCAAAGGTATTCGAAAAGTACATTTACAAACAGTTAGCTAATTTCATTGAAAAGAATAACATATTATGTGAAGAACAAAAAGGATTTAGGCAGCATAGAACCATCGATATGGCAATTTATGACTTTTTGTTTCCGGTTATTAGAAATATGGATAAACGATTACCCATATGTGCCATATTTTGTGATATGACGCAGGCGTTCGATTATGTCCATTATAATACATTGTTAAATAAGTTAGAAGCCTACGGCATAAGAGGCAACATACTCGAAGTAATGAAATCGTACCTAGAAAACAGAACACAGATAACCGAAATTAGTCGCATCAATGTAATTAATAAACATGAAGAGATATCGCGGTCACGAGAACGCAAAATTACATTCGGTGTTCCACAGGGAAGCGTTGTGGGCCCGTTTGGATTTATATTATATGTTAATGATATGCCCACGTCCATTGAACATCTCTTAACTATGTTTGCTGATGATAGTACCATTACGATCCCGTGTAAGAACGTAAATACATATGAAACGGACATAAATAATTCTCTTGACAATTTGATTAAATGGCTAGATAAAAATAATTTGAATATAAATTTAAGTAAGACTTAAACTTAACTTAAACTTAGACAACGTATGCCTCGTGTACCGAACCTTCACATACACTACAAAAAGTACGACATTGATGAAGTAACTGATACTAAGTTTTTAGGATTACAAATTGACTGCAGTTTAAACTGGAAAGCACATATCGACGTGTTGTGTAAAAAATTGAGTTCGTCTGCATTTGCTTTACATAGATTATCCTCCATAGTAGATACAAAAACACTTCTTGCGGCTTACTACGGTATAGCTGAATCTCACTTACGCTACGGTGTCATTTTCTGGGCGAACTCCACCGACAAAGAGACAGCATTTAAGGCTCAAAAAAGATGTCTCCGGTCAATGTTTAAGCTAAAAACCACCGACAGTTGCAAGCCTTATTTCAAACAGTACAACATATTGACACTTCCTTGTATTTATATTCTTGAAGTAGCGATGTTTGTGAAGAACAATCCAAATCATTTTGAACGTTTGGCCGACGTATACCCAAGAAACAGACGTGACAATTCAAAATTAAATAATGTACCGTGTCAAACCACTATGATGCGCAATAGTACATTACTGCAGAATCCAGTAAGTAAGCCTTCCTTCCTGGCCAAGTATGAGTTAACCGGACCGAACCGCAGGTGAGGTCTGGTTATATACGAGGCCAGGATGGCTTTCTTACTGGTTGAGGTTTGTATAATGCTTTTCTCAAAAATTAAAGAAAGTTTAACAACAAATTCGTTTAATTAATATTGAAGGTTACATTCATATGTGAAAAACACAATAGCACTTTTTGGCCGACCCGGGAATCGAACCCAGGACCTCACGCTCTGCAGTCGAGCTTGCGACCACTAGACCAACGAGGCAGTTTAGGAAACAACTTTAGAAAAAACTTTTTAATAAACTGAAATTACTAAATACAATCATAAAATCCCACACTATACTTCTACAACATTACTAAGTACAAAACGCAACGTATAAAATGGCTGTTTAAGGTTCCAAAAATATATGTATCTCATAAAATGTCATACCAAAAAGAGAGATAGATATATATTTGGAACCTCCCTTCTATAACCATGTTATAATGGCTAAACTCTAATCTGTGTCTGGTACTATGTTTTTTTTTCTAAACAGATCTAAAGAGGATGACCTAGTGTCCAGTAAGTAAATTACATACTTACTTACTGGACAGTAGGAGATTCCAAGTTTAAAATCTCGCTTCTTACTGGACAGTTGTGAATAAGTCTCCGGTAAAGTTCACTTTCTGGATACTTTTTAGAGATGTTATGACAACATTACATACCATTTTTGAGAAAAATAAATTGCCAAGTGCTTGGAAAGACTTGAAAATGGTGCAATTCAAAAGTACACTCCGTAAATTATTAATAGATAAAGCATATTACAGTGTAACTGAGTTTTTAACGGACAAGTTTTGTCAAACTACCTCGTAATTTTTAATTAATTAAATTTTTTGTTTATTTGTAGGTATTATGTGTATTGTCTATGACCTGAAATTTTAATGTACGTTTGTTTATTTATCTTTGGACTGCGATTTTGTATTTCTTGTTACTGACAATTTAATTTTTTTCTTTTAAGGAATGTAATAATTCAGTTGACATTTTTAATGAATATTTGAATTTGTAATAATTTTATTGACATAACTAATTTAGTCCCAATGAATTTTAAATTTTAACAATGTTATTTAATGAAAATGTTTGCATGCCGAATGGTGAAATATGGTTAACAACCTACTACCTACTTATGTATAACCCATATTTGCAAATAAATGATATTCTATTCTATTCTATTCTCCTCCCACTCTGGGCAGAGCGGTATCCCTGTCAGACTTCTACTGACTAAAAACCACCCATGTTCCTTCTTAGCCCTTTATGTCAAGGCCGCGGTATCCTGAACAACCCGTAGCCCCGACGGGGTTGACTAAGACTAAGCAATTTCGCAGTCTATGAGGATTTGTATAAGAACGGACGGGCAACAGAAACAAATGACACATGATAGTAATTATTTGCCAAGCCTTTTCCCAACTATGTTGGGGTCAGCTTCCAGTCTAACCGGATGCAGGTGAATACCAGTATTTTTCATGTAGCCACTGCTTAAATTCTGACCTCCGCAACCCAGTTAGCACTGGGTATTATGTTCCGTGTGGTGTCGGACGTAAAGAATAGCACCATCCCATATCTTCCCGTGGGTGTCGTAAGAGGCGACTAAGGGACTTACCAGAGAATGGGCAGCAGCGTTCTCTGTGTCTTTGTAACAACCATACTGCGATCGCCAACCCGCCTGCCAAGCGTGGCGATTATGGCAAACCCCCCCAAAAATGCCTGGGGGAGGCCTATGTCCAGCAGTGGACGTCTTTTGGCTGAAATGATGATGATGATGATTATGAACTCCTTGTAAGACTTGGGTCACTGACTACCTGTAACGACTATCAAAGATGTACAAATGACAGTTGGGACGGAAACGGGTGGTCTACCCACGGGTCAACCCAGGCAAGTACGGCAAGATCGAGCCGAGTGGCTGCTATTATTTAACCACGAGCTCCCCATGTATTTAAATTGCAAGGCTTTGTCTTATAGCTAATCAGTGGTCATGCTCATTATAGAAACAATGGCCACTACTCGAGATCTAGGGGCGTTCCAAAGGTTATCAGTACGCCAGTTGAGAAGGAACTTTTAAAAGGGCTTAAAATATCGGCGCAGTTGTAAGTCATTCATCATTGAATCAGTGGTCATGCTCATTATAGAAACAATGGCCAATACTCGAGATCTAGGGACGTTCCAAAGGTTATCAGTACGCCAGTTGAGAAGGAACTTTTAAAAGGGCTTAAAATATCGGCGCAGTTGTAAGTCATTAGACCTTACATTACTTACATTTAAATCGACTGCATCAATGAAGTCCTAATGTAAGTTTGTTTCAAACATTGGGTTTGTTAAATTGGATATTCTTTCCTAAATGTGTCTTAGAATCTGATAGCCCTAACTATAAAATGCAGAAACTACCTTAGGGTAACCGAAAACCCGTCGGGGCCACGGATCCCGTCGGGGCCACGGATCCCGTCGGGGCCGCGGATTTTTGTACTAGATGACGTGGCCTCGGCGCAAGGGCAAAGAAGGAACATGGGTTCGGTTTTTAGTCAGTAGAAGTCTGACACTCCCCTTCGCTCTGCCCAAGAGCGGGGGGGTCATTTGATGATTTTCCACCCACCAAAAAAAAAAAACAAAGGGTAACCGAAAACTGACCATTCTGATCCCAAAAGTTCTACTATTCCCGTAACTACAGATTACCTTCCCGTTTCAGTCGCCGTAACAACTAAGAAACATCTACCTACCGTATGTACATATTCAAGTACCCCATTAGTACTTCCATTACCTCCATAATGCTTTGACATAAGGTACATTATCGTATGTGTTAACATGACGATAACGCGCTACTGGTCGTAACAGCAATCAAAGCCGTTAGCAATGTTAGCAGGTATTGACGGCAAATGGCCTTCGTACTGGGTGTCGAGTGATATGTAACGACACGGTTGGGGCAGTGGTTCAAGCAATTGACTGTTGCGCTGCGTGTCGCGGGATCGATCCCCGTGCGGGACAAATATTTGTCTGGGTATTTGTGTAGGTATGTGAGTTTATATTATGTTTGTGAACGCACCCACGATACAGAAGAAATCCCTCGTGTCGCAACGCTCTTTGAAAGAAAAAAAATGAAACTAGACGTGTGTATGCACAAATCCAGACTCCGACGTATAATGTGAAACTGCTGATGGAATAACCCATTAACGCACTTTGTCTGACTTATTTCCTTGATGATCCGTACGGATACTTTCCATCTGGGGCAAGCGGAGAATTATGTCGCACTCTAACTGACCAAAAACCCACTGTTGTTACTACTACCATGTGTCGGGGTCCCAGACGTTACAAGTTCATTCGCACCGTTGTGTCTCCTACAGTTATGGACGGAACTGCAAGGAGGAAGTTATGTTTTTTCTTACTCCTCCACTTCTCTTTTCTGATTAAGTTTCGTTGCGGGATAAAAGTCAGTTAAATTGTTTCTCTGGGACTTTGTCGAGCTTCATTGTCTCGGTGCATTTCTGGTGGTCGCCACAGTTGATTTTGGCGCACAGGAGTTACAGTGGGTTTATCTCAAAAATGGCACCAACACCAAAGGCGTCAAGACACTTTGTCTGACCTGGCAAATAGACATAATAATTATAGTCCGGACAAATTAGACCAGAAAATAGTGGTAAGGTTACACTAATTCCCACCCGGCTGAAAATTGGTAGGATTGTACAATCCTACCAATTTTCAGCCGGGTGGGAATCGGTGTAACCTTGGATGTCTAAATTGACCGGATTAATAGAGGTAACTTACAACAGGTAACCTACCTACCTATTTTAATTTATACGGTTATATCAATAAATATGTGTGATTAAATAAATAAATAAAAAACATTGATGTTATAATTATCAAAAAATAAATAATTTAATTAATAAATCACTTTTTCTTACATGCAAATCTTAAAATAACGAATCTATGAAACAAAGAGAAATCAAATAACTTTAGTATTTACATAAAATAACTAAAAAAATAAGATTAGCATTCAAACAAGTTTTTACAAAAAGGGGGTTATTTTTGGTTATTAAATACCTTTCTACAATGGCACAGCTACGTAATACAATACAATAAATAGAAAAACTAATATCAATAAAAATAACACTAAATTTTGTTACAAATTACGTATATCAAAACAGACTTCTACAATGTAGGATAGTTAACTGATTAAAAAAATATGATTCTGTTTGGTCCGTCTGTTAGATTATCGAAAAATATTGAGTACCTACGTGTTTTTTTTGTTTTATCAAACTAATAAAAATTGGCAAAAACTGTGTCAAAGATCGTGAGTGGGGGCTGGTGACGTCACTTTCTGGTAAAAAATGTACCAAACTGTGACGTCGCGTGACTTTTCGAAATAGTTTATCGTCTTTATTTATTGTTTACGTGAAAAAAGAAAAAATACGTGTCCAATATTTTTTAGAAATCTATCTGACGGACTAATTATATCTTTTTGTCAACTACCCAATTTCATACTTCCAAAATAAATAACAAACTTTGTAGGAACTAAAACAGCTAATAAGTAGAAATACTCAGCGAGTATCAGAAAAGTGTGATCTTAATGGGTACAAACAAAAGTACCCTTAACGAAACCCAAAGGCACTTGTTCTCACCGTCGTCATTGCGATATTTTTTTGTTCCTACCTTCTAGTTAGAGATTCTGAGGGTCAAAGTTCCAACTTTTTAATGTTATGACTTCCTCCTCGGAAAAATACGAATACCCGTAAAAAATTGGTATCGGCTAAATGTTTTGAAAAGCTGTTTATTTAAAAAAAATATTTTCAGCTTGATGATTGATGGTCTGTTTGAAAGTCACACACTTGAAAATGATCACACATTTCTGATTCTGGGTGTATTAGAAAATTCCTAAAAATACTTCTAAATCATTGAGCAAATAAAACAGCATGACAATTTTGATGAAACATTTACCTTATCAACAAAATTTTCATACTTATTAATAATTTTGAGCAACATTCAGTACCTTCCAATATTCCAATTATCCTTGCAATGAATATAATGAAAACCAAGTAATAATAAATCTTAAATGTACAGACGCCTTGAGTAGATTATACAATAAATCCCTTAAATAATTATATTTACAAAACAATTAGTTTAAAAGTCCTTTTCGACAGTAAATATCAATTAGTTAGAACGAGCTCAAACAAATTCGTTGAATCCTCAACTAGTTAGCAATAGAGTCGATATCGATTCATTTGTATTCAGCAGCCGTGGGGCATAACGTGTAGTAGAAACAGAAGGACTGCTCCGTACAACAAGCATCAACTCGCACACATAGTGTCAATACTGCCAATGTCACGTATACAGGTTGGAAGAAATACTTATTTTTTGTTTTTTCTCTTTCCCGCTTTGTGGCAATTTGTTGGACACAACATTAAGCCACTGCTCTGTTCGATACTAGTGCATCTGTTAAGGCGTTTTCGCTTGGTAAGACACTTCTCTGGTGGGAGTCTCACCCAACTAAAAAGGCATACTGAAGCGAAAATGGTTACCACGTATCGTTAAGATCATTCTCAGCCATACATTTATTTTGTCGGTTGATTAAAAAGATAAAAGCTCGTTTCCTACAACAGTGAAATGCCTTCATTCATGGTTGAAATATAAATGGAACAGCTGTTTTTTTAACAACCGATGATAAATTTAAATGTGGAGGAGGGGGTCTGGATGGTGTACTGAATACGTACGTTACGTAGTAACAGTTTCAGCGTCGGTGTCCTTCCAACCTGTATAATAATTATATACGTGACATAATGAACCAGGAACTTTGTTGTTTATTTTATTACCTTATTAGATACTAGCGGACGTCCGTTCCCGTGGGAATACAGGGATAAAAAGTGGCTTTCTATTGGTGAAAGAATTTTTAAAATCGGTTCAGTAGATCCCGAGATTACCCCTTACAATTTAACAAATATACAAACACACAAACTTTACTTCTTTATAATATTATTAGTATAGAAGTATAGATAAAAACTCTAGTTTATTAGGCAATTCCAAAAAAACATGGATGCTGTAAATCTTAGAAATATTCTTTTAGTGGGTCGTTTCCAAATAGCGCAATGATCGAGCTTATTCAGAAATTTACGAAGTTAACTAAAACACATACCTTTTGTGGTTTAACATTAAATAATCTCAAATAAATGCAAATCGTGTAACGTGTCTATGTGCTTGAACCTTCTGTACTCATCTACTTCGTATTGCCTTTAGACAGGTTTACAAATAATGTAATTCATCAAGTGAGATTAAGTTCAGGGAAAAAGGCGATTCTCCGAATTGGATTTATTGGATTAAGACACAGATATTGAGGGTTTTATACTGGGAATAGGTTCAACCTAAACAGAGCGAAATAATTAACTAGTTAATACGTAACTACAACGTTTCACAAAAAGATATTAAATAGTCTGTTTTAATTTCAGAAAACAATACGTAACAAAGAAACTCAGACTCAAAGTATGTTTTTTTCTTATTATATCATAACATCACGTCTGTAATGCCAGAAGGGTATCAAAAAGTACACACACATTTCGCCACTTAGGTTTAAGAAAGGATTACCTATGTAAGGCTATTGAAAGTAGCAAATGGGTGGTTTCTGCCTACCCCCATGGGAAAAGCGTGTGAGTTTACGTATGTATGTTTAGGAACATAGCTGACGAAATGTTATGTTAATTTATGTTCGTTCTTATTAGTATAAACCAGACAATATTCACCAATTACTGTCTCGACAAAAATACAAAATAATACATGTTTGAATAAATTTCACATTTCTTTGAAAAAATTCACTTAAACCTTTTTGTCTAACACATTCTTGTCATGCCGTTCCACACTTATGACACCCTCGGGAGGACATCCCCTCCCTCCCTACCCTCCAGTTCACGTCCTTATGTCATTTAATATCAAAACATTTTGATCGTTCTGTCGTCGTATCGTTTATCTAATTCGATTCCATCGTTTTCGTGTAACCTTGTTACTAGAGATACAACATAGAGTGTTACTTTCTTCGTTTTTTTTTTAAACAGCTCTTTTGTTACATAGAGAGACATTTTGGAGATCGTTTTTTTTTTGTTGATTAGTTTTAAACATCATGTCTATAGGTGATCCTAAGGGTCATATTTCGCAAGTTACGTTTAAGTCCCATTTAACAGGAGGTGAGCCTATTGCCATCAACTGGGCAAGAATGTAGCCTCCATGGCGGCTTCTGAGAAATTCCAAACGGAAAACCCAATAACAATTTGTCCAACCCGAGAATCGTACCCATTAGCAGGACCAGGTTATTTAGTTTTAAGTCTCAGAAAATGTCAAAAGCACAATTATTTATCAACAAGCAACGACTTATTGTTAAGTGAAAGATGTTTCATCAAAAGAGACTCTTCTACGAATCTTCATCATTCATATAACATGCTTATTCACATTCTTTTAATCTTAAAAAATAAAATCAATTCCTCAAGAATCACAAGGCAACTGAGTATATCTCAAACACATTCCTATATTATCCTCTGGGCTTCGTTTAATGATTGGTGGTCCGAAGTGCACGGACACCGCGAAGGGAGTGATGGAAGTCTCCACGTGGCAGTCTCGTTTCTGCCGTCCAGGGCAGAAGGTGTTGCCGCAGTGGTGAGGGTCGCACACTCCTGCGCCGAAGTAGGAGCTCTGGAAAATGGAAAACGAGATATTTACCATGTTTACTACTTGTTTTAAATTACCGATATTTCAGTGCTGTTGTCTGGTGGGTGGGTGTTTATGAGCAGACAACAAACATACACCATGGTGTTTTGGATACATTTTGAGGATTAACAAACATCATGTATTTGTTATAATTATAATAATAATAAGACATTTATTTCAGACGTAGTCCATATACTGTTAGTAACACAAAACACCATATATAAAACTATTTTTAGTAAATATAACAAGAAAAGATCACAAAGTGGCAACGCACAGGAATGTCAAGCCCTACTGGACGCCATATCGGCGAACCCCAGCAGCAGCCCACGAACACGCTCAGAAGGCTGTTCGAGCTGGTATTATAACACAGCCAAAGAATATTTATATACATCTGAGCCTAAAGGGTTTTAAATACCAAAGTTTTGAGAATAACTTAACAGACTGCTGATGAATATATTCCGCCTTTTTTCTCCCAAAAAAAAAACGTTAGGAAGAGGTGAAGGTCGAGAGTTTAGAGGAGCAGCTTAACGCTATAATTAGATGGTTCTAAGTCTAATTTGAATAAATATATCCTTTATATTGAACTTGAGAGAGCTGAGAGACTTTAGATTACAGTTTCAACGTTGAACAGTAATTAGGTCTGTAATCTAAAATGTCTTTCAAGCTAATCTATTCCTAAATCTAGGTCACGTTTGAGAAACAATATAAACCTAATTCAAATTTCGAGTGTATTATTAGACTTCAAATCAAGCAATTACAGGTATATTTCGTTTATTTTTATTTGAATACATATTAAATTAATTAAAAGCAGTTACATGGAAAATGATTTCATTTTCGTTTAGAATTGCGAATCACTGAAAGGGCCACGTAAATTGATACGATAAATATTCCGATATTAAATATAAACATGGTACTTTTCAAATACCGTGTTTGTAAGCAATTTAAAGGCACGCTAATTAGTACAGTCGAACAAGGTATTTGGTACACAGTCATTAACATTTACTTTTTTTTTAAAACGTTGCATCACACTTGGAATTTCTCCTGTATCGTGGGTGCGTTGCGCAGCAGTCGATTGCTTGTTATTTGATTGTTTTTGGCCGTGCCGTTAAGACTACACAGATACAAAAAACATAACACTCTTTTTTTTTGGGGCAGTCGCGTAAAAAAGGCACGTCCACACTAGGAACCGCGAGTCTTTTTGAGCCGTGCGGCTCGTTGTGAAATGTAACTGTCAGGCCGCGCGGCTCAGGCCTCGCTCACGTCCACACTCACGGGGCCGCGAGGCTCGGCCACGCGGCTTGGCACAACACAGCGTTTGTCATCAGTCTCTTAATGTCAAACTCTTCATAAAACAAAATTGGTATCAATATTGTCAGTGTATATACTAGAATTATAAACATTTCTGCGTTTATATCAAATACATAGCTTGTACGAGTGTACAGACGGCTACACATAAAGCTGAACATTTCCAGTATAAGCTGGTCTCGCATTGTATAGGATTTCCGTACAGTGCGAGATCAGCGTAAACTGGAAATGTATAGCTTGATGTGTAGCCGTCTGTACTAGATCGTGTTTACTTCCCTCCCTAAAAGTAGCAAACATGATGGATGTTTGTTTTAAATCGTGCCATTAAAGTGAGGCGTAAAGTTTATGTAACGTTATTAGTTCAATCTACGCAACTTTGAACTTTTGAAAGTTTGCCTTGGTGTTACTTTTCAATCAATTATTTTTGGCTGAAATGTTACATGAGGTAGTGTGAAGTTTGTCGGGGCTGCCGGTTGTTCGAAAGAGATACCGAGGCCTCGGGCACAAAGGGCTAAGAAGGAACATGGGTGGTTTTTAGTCAGTAGAAGTCTAACACTCCCTACCGCTCTGCCCAGAGTGGGAGGAATCATTTGATGTTTTCCCAAAAAATCCAAAAAAAAATAGGAATTGTGAAGTCCTGTGAAGTTCTGAAGGAACGGGAATTGGGTGTACCCTATTATCAACAGTGCACAAAACCAAACTCCGATAAACTCAATCACCGAAATTCCTCCTCAATCCCGAAAGTCGAACCCAGGACCTGCTTAGCAATCGTTCTAGTGGTAACTAGACCAATGATGAGCTTTTATTTTTGCAAGAGTTATATTCTAAGGACCTTTATCGCGGACCATCTTCAACAATAATTCTATAATAAGGGCTTTAATTAATCTGTATAAACCCTAACCATTTTCCTATTCAAGAAGTTGGCAAAGAATATTTCTGCGTACTTTCCACTCAGCGTTATCCAACTGTAGACCAACAGTATAAACCGGGTCATTCTTACGAGAACTTTAATAATATTACTTCGGTTCCTGATTATTAACTTCACAAGTATTCTGAAGTTTCTCTTTTATATTCCAGCCTTTAATGGAAATCCTAAGCTTTAATAGTATTATAATTAGACTCTTCAACCCGAAGTTTTTAACTCTGGAGAAATTGATGTTGAAATATTTGATCACGATTTTATCTTGAACTGAAGCGTCTGAGATTCGGAGTTGCTCATTAAACAGTTAAGAAAAATTCTATCATTTGCGAAAACATTCCACATTGAATAATCATGACATCATCATGTACCTAGCGTACTTCCTCTTCTTCTTCATGAGGTCGGCTTTCAGTCTTACTGGATTCTTCTGAATACAATCTTGACGTCTCCACTAAGGAAGGATCTTTCAAAATTCAACCCCCATGCAAGGAGGTGATTTAGAAAATTAGACTTTGTATGGAAAATTGTCATTATTGATATTTCTGACATACAAAGCCGCGGGCAAAAGCTAGTAGAAAAATATAGCCACGATTCCTAAAAAAATCATAAAAGTAATAACTTACCGATATAAAGTACTCGTTCTCACAGGGTATCGTAACCCTATCAGCACAGCGCTGTCTCCCAAACCCCAGGAGTCCTATCCCGTAGTTCCCGTAGCCGAAGTACCGGAACCGGTCGTCTCCATCCGGGTAGTGCTGCGAGTACGGCGACCAGCGGCTCCAGCCCGAGGACCTGGCCTGACCCCACATCCAAGACGAGATATACGTCCAGATCTAGATGTGGTTAGTGAGGGGTTAAACTAGCTACGGGGTTGTATATAAATGTATATATTATATAATGGAGAAGGTCGATTTTAATTTAGGAATTAGTGTTTTTTTATATGAAAATATTTTTGCAACCAAAACAATAAAGGTGTTCTTGTGACGAACTAAACAGACATTATGTGTACTTATCTCACGATTATTGACAGGTTGCTTCAATTTTTCATGCAAACGAAAAGATAAATGTAGTTTGTATTGTTAACTAAATATGTTTTCTCTCCTTTTTTTCTTGTTAAAAACTGTATCTTTGCACATAACAATGACAATTTCAAAAGAAAGTAACTATACATTTCGTTCCTATCATAAAAATAATTGAAAATGGTTTTGAATTGAAATAAAATAGAACCTAAAGAAAATGTCCTAGTTACACGCATAAAATTCATACGACCGTCAATTCGGTGAAGAGGATAGAGCTATGACGTAATGCACTCGTTCGCTTCACTGAGTACATAAACCGAATGACGTCTCAAACTGGCTATATAGGACTTCGACTGAAAGGTATTACCAACTAGCCTAATGCAAGTGCGGTTTGTCTAATAGAAAATATTTTACTAAAAGTCCTTTCCTTAAAATGTCAAAGGAAATATTTCCGTGAAATATTTTTAGCCAAAATATCAGATCAATAATGCAATGATATCGAACTTCTCCATTAGGGCAATGATATTAAAATAGGGTTTTTTGTAAATAATAAATATGTTTTATTATAGGTAAGTTTCCATATTGTCCTATCAATTATAAATAATATATTATTGATTAAAAAATAACCTTGTCAATATTTTGTTTAGTATAAAATATGTTTAATTATAGGTAAGTTTCTATATTGTCCTATCAATTATAAATATTATATTATTGATTAAAAAAATAACCTAGTCATTTGTTTAGTATATGTTTTTCTGGATTATAAATAAAATATAGGGATCGTTTGTTATAAAATATAATTGTTAATTTTAATCCCCATGTTATGATTTAGTGAAATATAAGGGACTGTCATAATATTTTAGTCATTAATAATGTGTCTCCAAAGCTTTGGGCTCCCTCGGTTTAATATTAGTTGCACATAATATGAATAGGTAGAGGAGAGCCTATTGATATGGTCTTCTCCTCAATTCATTCTCAATACAAAAACAAACTATAAAATCCTTTTTAGTTCAAACCGATATAGGTCTCAGTAAAATTATAAAAATGCAAGTATCTAAGCAGCTTATACATAACATAGTATAACACGCCTGCAATCCCCGAAGGGTTCGGCAGAGGTTTCTAATAGCACACTCACATTTCGCCCGTTATATTATTAAATTTCCATGTGTATCTAATAGGGGGTGAGCGTAGTGCCATCAAACGGGCACAAATTCAGTCTCCGTGGCTCCTACTGAGAAATCCTGACGGAAAATCCCAATAACACTTTGCTTGATCCGGGAATTGAACCCAGGACTATGCACAACAGTCGCGGTTGTGACTACTAGACCAACGGAGCAGTCATAGATCTCAGTAAAATTATAAAGGATGCAAGTATCCAAGCAGCATATACTTTTTAAAATACTTCACTTACTCCCCAATTCCAAAATCTAATCAAAAGCCCAAACGGCTCTTTAAAAAACGCATCACGAAACTTAAAAAGAACTCCATTTTCCATCTTATCCTTTGACGGAACCAAAAATAAATTCCCATTTCAGCAAAACGAGCGTTCATTTAAAGTTAAAAACTTTCTTTCTGAAGATATTTCCTGTATGCACAGTTTTTAAGAGGTCAGCAAATCATAGAGTAAGTAAGTCAGATGCAGATTTGCATGTTGCAGAGTTTGCCAACAATTTATGGCACTGCTGAGACCGTCCATAGAAGCGTGAAGTTAGTTTACAGTTGCAAAACTTGTAAGAAGTTTCTTGGGATTTGAAACAGTAGAATTGTGTGAGGTAAGTGTTTTAAACGGTTTGGTCTGGACAAACGCTTTTGTAACAATTTTGATAACGTTGAAATCTAGAAATAAACTACGGTTATTAGAAGAGCAGTTGCTGCTTAGAATCTTTGCACGAGCTTTTGATTTTATATTTTCGTCTAATTTATTTCTCAAATAAAAAAATAGGCCGTTATGGCGCAATTACACTTGGTCGTTCGGCCGGCCGCATTCGATTACCTCTGGACTTCGGACAAAATACCTCGTGTAAAAGGACAGGATGAGTCACACCCATCTTCTTTAAGTCTGGTTCGATTAAATGATTAATTTTGAAGAATCTTCATTCTTCGTTTATTCAAGAAAGATTCAAAGAAGAATTAATCTAAATTCTTCAGGGACCCAAATTCGAGTAAGGTCTTTGAACCGAGCACCCGAATACCCGATTATGGGCAAACGACCTAGTGTAATTTGCGCCATAACTATGGCACAACGAATTTAAAAAAAAGTTTGACTTTGTATAGCATCATCTATGCCATACATTCTGTATCCTAAACTCGATGTACCAAAGTATCGTCTAGTTACTGCACACTTTTTTCACTAACAAGTCTTATTAATGCTTACCCTGGAGATAATGCCAGGTTGTGACTGCTGCGCGGTATCCATCGCAGGATCGTTGCCAGAACCTTCCATTTCATCTTCTTGTGTTTGTGTGTCATCTGCTGGCATCATTTCTTCTTGCTGCATATCTATGGACATACCATTTTTAAGTGAAATGATTTTCCTAGTGAAACTGGATAGATCGCTATAAATCTACTATTTCCGTTTGTAAGAAAAAAACTTAGGTCAGTTGGAAAATATACATGCTAAATTGTCGATCTAAAAGTGCTTACAATTGCTTTTTTTTTTTTTTTTTTGTTGGGTGGAAAATCATCAAATGACACCCCCCCCCCCCCCGCTCTTGGGCAGAGCGAAGGGGAGTGTCTGACTTCTACTGACTAAAAACCGAACCCATGTTCCTTCTTTGCCCTTGCGCCGAGGCCACGTCATCTAGTACAAAAATCCGCGGCTCCTGGCTCCTGGGAAAAGCTTAAGGAAATGATGAAGCTCAGTCTACCACAAAAGATTTTTAAACCAATAATCTGTCAATAAATCAGTACTAGCGTGTATGTGGACTATACCTCCGTCCTTAATGGTTAATATAGGAGGGTACAACGACCCCTGCGTGAAAACAACTAAGTTTTCACACCACGCGTTAAAATCAAGGAAAGGCGGCGTAGTAATAGGCAATAACTCTGCCACAGCTCACGAAGGTCGCAAGTTCAAATCCGACCAGTATAAAGTTAGTAACAAATGGGTTTTGTCTGAAAAGTTAACTGGAATATGAATGGTAAAATAATAAACATGAATAATAATGTTGAACAGAATACCTTCTGTTTTTACGATTTGCATGCCAAAGGGTTTGTCTGTGCGCCTAAAGGGTGGGGAGGTCAAATGGGCGGTCATACAGATAAAATGAAATTAAAAACTCAATTTTGTTTCTTTTTTATTCTTTGGTGGTTTCGTTTACTTTGTATACAGGGTGCATTTTAAAGCTTGATAATGCGTTATAGTAATGCCGCCATTGATCGAGAATAGTGACGGTATGGAATGGTATATTTTATTTACAAAATCAGAAGGTTCGATACTTAGATGGGACCAATGATGTTTTAGTTCTTATCGAAATTGGCTCCAAGACTTGTTTGAGTAGTTTCGGATAACTAGAGGGGCTGTTTTATCCATGAATCGCAAGACAAGAATAATTCCTTGTTGGTAACACAGGCCTCTTCTCTTCTTCTTCTTTTCCTTCTTCTCATGAGCGAATAGGCTATAATCCATCACGCGAGCCCAGTGCGGCTTGGTAGTTGGTAATGTTTTGGTAATTTTTTTTTATTTTTTTTTATTATAAATGGGCTTGCTCTTGACTTCAATCTTGCCCTAAGGGCAGAGATGATGTCGACGATGGAACGAGCTTACCCAGTTTAGAAAAATTATTTATAACCTTGTATTATTTTCGTTCACTTACCAGCTGGGTCCATAACTATCGGTATCCCACTGCCGGGTCCTATCCTGAAGGAGCGGCTATCACAGGGACTGTATCTAACGGAACAGAAGCCGGTGTTCCTTCTGATGCATGTTTTGTAGTCTTGACTGGCCAGGTGACGCCCATTTAATGAATAGTTTTCGTTCACTTACCAGCTGGGTCCATAACTATCGGTGTCCCACTGCCGGGTCCTATCCTGAAGGAGCGGCTATCGCAGGGACTGTATCTAACGGAACAGAAGCCGGTATTCCTTCTGATGCATGTTTTGTAGTCTTGACTGGCCAGGTGACGCCCATTTAATGAATAGTTTTCGTTCACTTACCAGCTGGGTCCATAACTATCGGTGTCCCACTGCCGGGTCCTATCCTGAAGGAGCGGCTATCACAGGGACTGTATCTAACTGAACAGAAGCCAGTGTTCCTTCTGATGCAAGCCTTGTAGACTTGACTGGCCAGGTGACGCCCATTTAATGAATAGTTTTCGTTCACTTACCAGCTGGGTCCATAACTATCGGTGTCCCACTGCCGGGTCCTATCCTGAAAGAGCGGCTATCACAGGGGCTGTATCTAACGGAACAGAAGCCGGTGTTCCTTCTGATGCATGCTTTGTAGTCTTGACTGGCCAAGTGACGTCCGTTAGATGCGTAGTTGAACGTTCTTATTGTTCCTGTTGAGTGAAAACACATGATAAAGACTATTGATAACAAACATAACACGCTAAATGCAACGTACATTTTTTAATTTTATTGATTAAAAAAGTGATAATACTTCTACTGCAGCTGGTATTTATGTACTTAGTTTTAGAAGTGTAGGATATTTTTGGAGATGGAAAAAATTACACCACAACGCCATAATTGGTAGTTAGGATCCACCAAGGCCCTAGGAAGAACATCAGCTGATAGTTTTTGCACGCGAGTGGTGGCAGGTGACTGACCTCGTGCTTCTCGTTGCCCGTTGACACGTGACGGGGCGAGATTAAAACACAAGAAGAATGATATTGCTATTTAAACAATAACATATACCAGGATGCTGCAATTCGAATGCTCTGAACATCGCTGCACTGTAGTATCACTTCTATCTTTCCCATTGGAACTGAGTTTCAACAAGATGATGGTCTATTTGTCTGATAGGTCACCGGCCTCACGCTTCTCACAGCCCATTGACGTGCAAGTTAACGACATAAAAGCAAAAAAAAATGCCATGACCGCTGATACAGCAGCTATGACACGTCACGATAAACAGTGAAATCTACTGGGATACTTCACTTCTCCTGCCGCAGTAGTCTTGCTTCTGTCATCGTTCACAGAATTCTGATTATACCTGGACTTACCATTATCAGTCTCATAGTACTGCAGACAGTGATGCGGCGCGGTGTACGCAAGCGGCATCTGCGCGAGACGCATGAGCCAGATGCGCGGCATGTCGCCGGCGCGCATGCGCATCGATAGGTTGATGGTCTTAGTGCCGGGCAGGTCACCGTCCTCGCGCTTCTCACTGCCCGTTGATAGCGTGTAATATACTAGAAATTATAAAAACGGTTAATAAGTAAAAACTTCTAAAAAAACGTGTTTGTTAGTTAAAATCGTAGAAGCTCTAGAAGTCTAGATGAATAATTTAGACTTTTACCATAACATAACAATACGTCTTGTAATCCCCGAAGGGTTAGTCAGTGGTGTACCTAAGAACTTCACCCACATTTCACATGTAATAGGGGGCGAGCCTATTGCCATCAGTCAGGCACAAATGTAGACTCCGTGGCTGCTACCACTAACACTCGACCGTCGGTCAGCAACTTAGACTTTGATTTCTAAGTCAAACTCAGTTACTTATGTTAAATTTTCGTAGAATCACTGAAAATTCGTCGAAAAGGTCGCGCATTAAACATACCTACCGCGTGTTCATGCTACTTAGTATTTAAGTGCCAGCCACAACAAGATCTGAAACAACTTTATATGTCATACCGTGTTGTCCATGGTTCTGTCCACACAGAGTGAACTTGCTGTCTCCGTCTCCCAAGATCATGGCATCCTCAGTGCAGTCTCCCGTGGTTCTGTTTGGTTGACCCTGAAGTAGAACAAACGTGTTATTAGTAATAGGAGTACGAACAAAATACTTTCTTTTTTTATTTAATAGGTAAACCTATTCATATGATTGTCACCTATTGGATAGTGGATATTGATGCCCAACAAGTTTGTAAGGTTTCGCAAAACACAAATTAACCTGTAGGTATAGCATTCTTCAAATATCTATCTGTTCTTTTATCGGCATCTGTTAGGCACATAAAATATGTACTCACAAATAAATTCACAATAATGGCTTGGTTGTAATGGTTGTAACAGTCGCACATATTGATTGTAAGTTAAATATTTTCCTTTAAGTTAAGGGTAGTCAGAAGACACAAGTCTGACAACTAGCCTTACGCCAGGTGATTTTTCTCAATAACTTAATTGTAGAGATGAGATAGCCTGTCTCTCCATGTAAAAGACTCCCAACTGCTTTCGGACACATTAAACTGACTCCACAAAAATAACAAAGATGACTCACAATAGTAAAGTGCAGGAAGTCAATCCTGAGCTGCATAATGCCGGCGTGGGTCTTCTCAATGGTAATGTTACAGTCCTGCTCGCCCCCCCACAGCTCGGGGAAGCCGGGCGACATGAAGTATGTCAGGTTATTCTGCACAGACCCGCCGCAGGACACCTCAACTGCAACAAATTTGTATATGGAGGTAACTGAAGAAGCTGTGGGTTGTTCGAAAGAGATACCGCGGCCTCGACACAAAGGGCTATGAAGGAACATGGGTGGTTTTAGTCAGTAGAAGTCAGACACTCCCTATCGCTCCGCCCAGAGCGGGAGGTGTCTTTTCAAGATTTCCCACGCGTCAAAAAAGAAAAAAAAAAGGTAACTGAAGAACAAGAGATTAAAGCACACGCTTCAGTAAAGTTTAGCAGACTATCTTGTCGAATAAATGTCGTATCCAGTATTCATCATTATCATAACAGCCCGGAATCACCCACTGCAGGGTATAGTCCTCCTCTCTTTTCTGGCACATTTACCCGTCCTGTGCGTCCCTTAGCCAGCTGTTCCCGCGGTTTTGTCGACGTGCAATATTCCCCAACACAAACGATGTTCTGGTCTGTGATGTTACACTTCCATAGACTACTAAAAGAATAACAAGATTATTACATCAGACTGGACAAAATCAACATCATGACTAATTTTAAATCTGAGATTTATGTAGATTGTCTTAATCTAAACTCACAAAGAAACTTCTCATAAAATATTTGATGTAAGAAACCAGCAATCATAAACCTACTAAAGAAAATGTGATTCAATGCTTCAAACATTTCTCCTCTTTTATAGACAAAAACTAACAAACAAAATGAGGCTACATAGGAAAATCACTTCGGAATTCCATTCACGGTAACCAAAATCCGCGCTCGTAATCGAATCCGACTGCTTTTCATAATAATATGGGTCTCATCATGTCATTATGCCGTGGCCGTGGTTATGTCAGCTTTGAAGCTCGCATTTATTTTCATTCAATTAAAATGGGTTCACAGTACTCTCACTTTTGAAGGGAAAACATACATGTTTTCCCTTCAAAAGTGAGAGTACTGTGTAATGTACCTTCAATCTACAGATTGAAGGTACATTATGAGTTACGTAAATTAGATTGTAGGAAAATGTAAGTAATTCAGTTTTTCATAGTTCGACTTTTTCGCTATTACAACTCGGTTTTCTGAAAACAACGAAACATCATCGTTATCATTCTCGTGCCTTTATCCCAATTTATTTGGGGCCGGCGCAGTATGTATTCTTCCACAATTCTCTGTTCCTCGTCATCTCAGCAGTCACCTACTCTGTACCGATATCATCCTCCACACGGTCCATCCATGATTTTATTGGTCGTCCTCTAATTTTATATCCATCTACGTCAAAACAACAATCATCATTTCAGCCCGTAATCACCCACTGCTCGGCATAGGCCTCCCCCTTCTTCTGCCAGTCTTCTCTGTTTTGTGCGTCTCTCATCCATCCATTTCCCGAGCTCCTGACGATACCGTCCACCCAACGCGCTTTATTCGACCCTGATTTCTCACGCCCAACCTAGGCCACCATTCGGTCAGAATTTTAGGGGTCCATATTGGCTCACCTAAAGTTCTTTATCCGAAATTGTTCTTCCTAACGATTTGTAATCCGAATGATCACTCTTCCTAAAATTTTTCATCCTAAAGTTTTCATTCATACTATTTGTAGTCCTACCGACGATGTTCATAACACTCATGTTTCCGAAAATTGGAATTCATAATATCATTAGTGTAAATATATTTAAACTCCTACTGTTTTTTATCCTAACGCTTTTATTCCTAAACATAATTACCATAATATTTTCACTCATACAACTGTTTAGAATGATTAAAGGTCGTTTCACTGATTTTTGTCTTGAAATAAAATAAATGAATGAAATTCAGGTCAGAGTGTCGTCTTGGGGGCACTATGAAAAAAATACTTAGAAAAATTTCGCGACCAATTTTGAGGTAGCGCTCGCCGGCCGCTGCCGCGGCACCGCTCGCTTCGCTCGCTCGGCTCGCGCGTAGTTGGTCACAGTTCTAACCTAACCTAACCTATGGATATCTTTGCATAGTATATAAGGTCCCATTAAAATAGGTGGACAAATTTTAACACAGCGTTTAGTAAGCCTCTAAAGACATCTAAACAAAAAAAAAACACTAAAGTGATTTAATTTTGACTTAAAATAATAAATTGCCGGCACTCTAAAACAAACTCATCCTATAAAAGTAGGTATTTTAATGTCTTTTTCTTATATTTTTTTTACTATTGTCCTTATTTTAGCGGTCTGAATGATTTCTAAAATTTTGTCCACCTATTTTAATGGGACCTTTTATAATACTGATTATTATGAATAAAAAGTAATTTAAACAAAAAAAAGATATGACTTTGAATAATAGTGTAAAAGATGGTTATGTTTAGAAAATATAGGAAAACAAATAATAGTATAATAGATGTTTATTGCTACTGACATTATGAAGTTGAATGCTTCGGAATTAAAACATTAGAGACAGAGAAGTTAGGAATTGCGATTGTTAGGATGAAAAATGTTAGGAAGAACATTTTCGGATTTCCAATTATCGGAGTTGAAATTTTAGGTGAACTTTGGCGCACCCGAATTTCAGTCCATCGGCCATCTCCGCGTCTAGCCAGATGTCCTGGCCTAACCCCACTTTAGGCGTATCGCCCTGTCCCCGACGTCACAGATATTATAATACTTCGTACTTACGTCGAACACTTTCGTCCGACTCCGGATCTCGGTGTTGCGCACTCGGTCTAGTATACCTACATACAGCCTAAATTAACTAACGAATGAAACTAGGTCCAATGCCATTCCTACCTGTTTCGAGTTTCCCATAAATAATGATATTTAAGGTAAACTTTCGATACGCCGGAAACTTTTACATCAACCAGGTAATTAGCGAGGAACTCATTATTAATTAAGGTTAATTAAGGAGAGGATATTAACAGTTATAGGGGAGATGTTCGCGAGATGTAGCTCGATAAAATAATATTAATTTGCCTAAGCTTAGGAAGATTTTAACAATATTGAAACAGGGTTCTTGGCTTAGTACTAAATCGGGTCGATTTACACAGGCGAGATAGATCCGTGGATGGGTGAGCAATCATTACATGCCGAAAGCTCCACTTGCCAAGCACATTAAACTACATTTTGTAGATCTTTGGTAATCGTTTTCGGTGCAGTCAGAAGCCCGAAATATTCAGTCTTACCGAGAGGTATCGTCCTACCTATACAGTTATGGATTGTAGAAGTCAGTTATGCAACTATTTCGTGTAGAATAGGTACTGATACTCAGCCTTACCCGGTTTACTGAAGTCAAATTATGGAAGAATTTTAGCAATGATGTTGGTTCTCTTTGTGCCAAAATTATATTCAAACTGTAGTACTTGTAGAATACTCGACTAATGAGATGTGCATTTTTTTACTGGCTTACAGTGATTTTATTTTTATATTCTATGAGCCTAAAAACAGTAATTTTACTCCAAAGCAATGATTAATGATGATCCTATTTGTACAAGAGAACCTGGCAAATACAAGTTTAATATTGTGTTGACATGGCATTAATTTGTTCAATAATAAATCAACGAATTAACGTCTTTGTAACTCGACATGCCTTTAAAGTATGTTAACACATAATAATACACTATTTGTAAAACATCCTATTGTATAGATCCTTAATAAAGTTGTCATTTATCACAGACTAACAATACCTAACTATACACCGAATCTAAAAATAAATTATAAATAATTTGATCGTAACACTAACCTATTTCGCAGTAGGCCAACGCGTATGACGACGATTTTTTTACTCTGTGGTCATTAGCATAATTTATGAGTAGACACGCTTGTTACTGAAACGGATTTATTATAATTGCTTGTATTTGTCATGAGATTATTTTTTTTTTGGTCATTACGGGATTATTATATGTCTTCACATCCTTATAGTTGTCGTCAGGCTTTTCTTTTATTTATGACGTTATTATGTATATTTTTTATAAGCACTTGCTTTTTCATAAACTGAAGAAGTGTGTTGTCAAAAATTCAGAATTAACAAAACGCAACGAAGAATTTACTAACGAGCCTCTTCAAGTTAGGATAACATTATGATGAACACACGCACATACCCAAAGCAAAAGATGTAAGTATGAACTAACAAGAAAAACGGACGAAGTGACAATCAGTGTTATCGAAAACAAAAAAATTAAAACCTTACGGATTGGCACAAGATAGGCATTAAGCTACCGAAATTTCTACTAAAAAGGCTACTTAGTCTACCATGGTCCAGTGTACTCGCAACGTCTCCAACCTGCAAAAATGGAAGCACATCGCTGAAAGAGCAGTCCTCGGGGAAGTCAACGACCCAACAAACATCTCGCCGTGTACCTCGTCTGCGCAACCACGACCACTCTGACAAGAGTGTATCGACTAAGAAGAGAGAGGGACCGAAATGTCAATCCAGTCGTACAACCAACCAAAAGCAATAAATCTGCGCAGGCAGAAAGACACAGAACTCAAATAAATGTAACAAGTTCAACGGTTCTGCGGTGTGGATGCACCTTTGCGATTGCACCTTGGCCTTCAGGGCGTCAAATAAACCTTTCATAAATAGTAGGTAACTGCGTCTGTGAAATTTTAACGCAATTCATATGTATTTTCCTATTATGATCTATTCTCCTAAGCAGTAGCACCATGTAAAATATTGGTATTCAGCTGCATCCGGTTAGACTGGAAGCAGACCCCCCAACATAGTTGGGAAATGGTTAGTCAGATGATGATCTATTCTCCTAAATGGTCACAGACGCAGTTATGAAAGGTCCATTTTACGCTTTTTAATGCAATTCATATTTAAGATCCCCCTAAAGCGCGTTGGGTGGACGATATCGTCAGGAGCTCGGGAAATGGATGGATGAGAGACGCACAAAGCAGAGAGGACTGGCAGAGGAAAGGGGAGGCCTATACCCAACAGTGGGTGATTACGGGCTGAAATGATGAATGATGATGATATTTAAGATCTGCTCAAATAGCCATTTTAGACCCCCTGGGCAGCTCAAAAGATATAAATAAACAATGGTCAATCGTTTACTAAAAAATCGTGCTACAAAACCATCAATGATAAAATGTCACCTGTTTTAAAAACGTCTGCAGTACATTGAACCAGTTGTAATTTGTTGCAGTGAAAGTAGATTACTTAGAACAAGTGAACTGGTACAAAATTGCAACTAGTTTTGACAATGTCTGTCTGTACGTCCATACAAGTACGTGTTATACATAAATTAATCCGTTACTTGACCGAGCCTTGCCTCCGACATTGTAATGGCTTAAAAAATACTTCTTTATAAATTTTAGACAGTACAGTCACCTGCAAAATTGCATAGATACTTTAGTGTGTATTTTCCTGTGAACGTTTTATAGATATAGTCGACTAGCGACCCGCCCCCGCTTCGCACGGGTAGAATGTGCTACGTATAAACCTTCCTCTTGAATCACTTTATCTATTAAAAAAACCCGCATCAAAATTCGTTGCGTAGTTTTAAAGATCTAAGCATACAAAGGGACAGACAGCGGTAAGCGCCTTGTTTTATACTATGTAGTGATAACTAGTTTACGTTAGGTGGCGTCATTAATTCTCGCTTCACACGATTTTACTTCTGTATTGTCCATGCATTTTTGTAGGTGACTGTACATGTGTGGCACGACTATGGAAACTTTTGGCTTTTTTTCACTAAAATACTACATTGTGTTGAATATCAGAAACGGAAATCACACGCTTAAAGATTTAATGATATGCGTTTGCCTTCCTGTAGAAGTGTAAATAATTAGATTAGGAATAAACATTTATTAGATACCTACCGTAGCTGATTCACTCATCATCATCTTTTCCAAGCATCCCTCTCAAGCTACACCGACCGGTCCTGTGTGTGTGATTGCTTATCCAAAACCCATAGCCAGCAGTGTAAGCTTTGTCTCCAACCTCTCGGATCCAAAACCCATAGCCAGC
This sequence comes from Diarsia dahlii, assembly GCA_949775195.1. Lineage (NCBI taxonomy): Eukaryota > Metazoa > Arthropoda > Insecta > Lepidoptera > Noctuidae > Diarsia > Diarsia dahlii. The sequence goes on from OX459211.1 coordinate 19,179,905, forward strand.
AGTGTAAGCTATGTCTCCAACCTCTCGGATCCAAAACCCATAGCCAGCAGTGTAAGCTATGTCTCCAACCTCTCGGATCCAAAACCCATAGCCAGCAGTGTAAGCTATGTCTCCAAACTCTCGGACATAGGGTGTTTCTTGCAATATTGAGGTAACTTAGCCTATATTGCAAGTAAGCAACCTCCTACCCCAAGTAAACACTGTTAAGGTCTCTAGTGGTTACAAGACTGTTGAGCAAGAGGTTCTGGGTTCGATTCTCAGTTCAGCAATGTATTAAATTTGTGTTTTTCAATCAAGAATTTCTCAAAAGCATCCACGGAATCTGGATTTGTGCTCGTTTGATGGCAATGGGGAACTGGAACTGGGAATATGTGGGTGTACTATTAGATACACCACCATCACCACCTTCGGGGATTACATACAGGTATGTTTTTACATGATTGTAGTGTTAAGGCAAGGGTATTCTTAGACATTGTATCATCTAAAAGGCACACACAATAATTTGGGTCATCGAACAAATAATTTATTTAATGATCAAATAATGTCGTTAGTTTACATGTTGTATAAACTAGTTTTGCAATGTTTTATCAATATCTAATGTTTGGAATGCCTAAGCTGTTACTAACCAGTTTCAACTACCTCTATCAACCAGATTAATTGATTGAGGGATTTAATCAAAGCCTAGAATAGATCCTTCATTCATTTTTAATTAAGCAGTATTTGTTATTTATGAGAGGCGACCAAAAGAAAATACTATACATGTTTTTATTTATTTGGCTCATACCGATCGGCAAACTTCGTTCGGTAGGTATGGTGCTGGCGCTAATTCATAGCGCAAGAGCGGCTCACTGCAATGAGAGCTAAACTGAATGGCTTTTAATCCCGCCGTGTCACCAATCACCCAACAACAACCAACCCAACATGCGTACCAACCTTCGATCAATAATATTGATCGAAGGTACCAACAGTACTACAGTAGTCACAGTCAACTTGATCAAAACTTTTTACAAAAAATAAAACCACCTTCGACAAAAATAAAACACAAAAAAGTGAAAAATAAACTTAAGAAGAAATATCTGCTTCTGAAGTCGGTGACTTTTGTTTGTTTATTTTTCACTTTTTTGTGTTTTATTTTTGTCGAAGGCGGTTTTTATTTTTTGTAAAAAGTTTTTATTTTTCATTCAATCAAAACGTACCGGCGTGATGTTATGTTAAGAACTGGTGTAAACAATAGACAGACATGAGATTTCAGCAATCCCAGTCCATTTGCTATCATTTATTGAGGAGTTCCGTTGCCTATCTCTGAAGTTCTTCATCAGATCTTCACCAAATAGTTTTTATAACCTTTGTAGTGAGTACAGGCGTGATATTATGTTGTGTGATGGCGTAAACAATGCTTAGATATGCTATAGCAACAATCGCGGTTAATCTGCTGATATTTATTGAAGAGTTCCCCCGATTTCTACAAGATCCCATCATCAGATATTGAAATGGTGACAATGGGACTACACGGAAAGCACTAGCTTTCAAATAAAAAAAGAATCATGAAAATCGGTTCACCCTGTCGCAAGTTATGAGGTAACAAACATAAAAAAAAATACAGTCGAATTGATAACCTCCTCCTTTTTTGAAGTCGGTTAAAAAAGAATTTAGTTAAACTTCAGAGATAAACAGGTCGGTTTCAGACTAGAACGCATGGCCAGCAGATCACAGATACGGAAATAACTCCATACTTAATTGTCTCTATTGCCACCAGAAGGAGAACTACAGAAGGTAAGCATATTAAGTTGTTATGAATTGTAAACATAGGCTAACATAACAGACCAGTAACCTTGTACATATTAATCGTGCCTTTTTGTAATGTAATTTAAACAACTGTAAATAGATTGGTTTCGTTATCAATTAATCATCAACTTCCTCATGCTGGGGCTTCCCATGACAGCGCAATGAAAGGTAAATAAAAGAGTGCTAGCTATAATCACGATGCTTAGCAAATGAATTGGTGAAAGTAAACGCTGCCAGTGGGTGATTGAGACACTGCCCATCCTCCAAATGGATGAGAAGAAAGATGCTTTGAAGCACTACTTTTTAAAGTGATAAGTTACATAGAATGATAGTCCCCCAAACTGCCCACCCTTTATCACTTTGTGCGTTTTAACTGGGAACATTAAGCAGTGGCAGAAAAGGTCGCAGTCAACAAATCTGTCTGCAAGAAACATTCGCTACTATACTAACTCCGACCCCAACTTACCTACAAAATCTGATAGAACCAAATCGGCATTTGACAAACACCATTTCGCACTGGGCCCGCATGGTGGATTACATTTACAGTTACATCCCACTCCCTCTTTAAACGCGGAATACAGGCAAGCGCGCTGGTTTTTTTTGTTGTTGTTAAAACTAGCAAATATTCACTGTCTATCTATATCTATACAAATAAATAAAATTGAAGTGTTTTTGTAATTTCGGAATAACAGCTTTTAACTGAATGCATATTTTTACTGAAAGTTTATGCGGAAATTATAGAAAAAAAAAACAATTATTTTTTTAACTTGTCTTTCGGTTTGTTCCGGCTAATCTCAGAAATAGCTGGACCAGTTTTGACGCGAATTTGTAGTAACTTAGTCAAACTACTTTTATTAGAAAAGATTATACGCGCTTTAGGCGTGGAGTTGCGGTTCCCAGCTTGATAAACAATACAATTTTAGGGATAGGGTTTCATGCAAAAACATTAACAATCCTTGAACAAAATACGACTCAATTTAATGGAGAAGTTTTTTAAAGTTCCGTACATCAAAAATTAATAAAAGAACCCTTTTTATGATCAATTGATCACATTTTTTTTTTTGACGAAGTTCGCCAGTTATAAATAAATAATTAACAAATCATTAACACACACAAAATAATGTGAAAATTATACACAAATTCTAGAACCTTCGAAGGAAGGAAGCTTTTAACAAACTAGTCGTGTTTCATATAGATCAAAACTTCTGAATCCTTTTAGCTCCCGCTATTACGGTCTGGAATAACTGGTATAAATTGTGGCTGACATAAGCTATTACTGTCCGAAGTCTGACGCTAACTTCCCCAAAACTATTTTAGAGCAGTTTATTTGAGAGGTATTTCTGTGCAAAAGAGTTACAAAAAAAATAAAGGAAGGTACTTTAAAGTCAAGAAGGATCGTTTTGCATCTGTATGATATTTGCAGTGAAAATGTTTCCAATGTGCAATTCGTTTTGATTACTTAACTTGTAGGAGGTATAGATAGATCGACAATAAGATTCTCTCCAATGAAGGTTTATGTGTATGCGAAAGGCCACTTAAGTGCCTTTTGCTGTCCTACAGATGGGCAAAGGCCACCCTCAACTGTCACGGTAGTTATTAATATCAGTCATATAACTGCGAAGGACCTATTAAAACATAAGCATTCCCTGACACTTAGGCAGGTTAGATATCATGTCAAACAATGACATAGGCTTATCGCTGAAGTTTCTTTTAATTTTCCACGTACCTATGAGCCTACTTACAGAAACATAAATTGTATCTCGAGCATTCGTTGTTGCGGTTTCCGTCACTGTGTGCTTTCGTGCTCGCAGTGTTCGTTGTTGCGGGCATTCGGTGGCGTGTGGCTCGGCGTGGTGACTTTCGGAATGACGTATTGCACTCGTAGTTTCGTTCTTCTTCCGTCCTTCTGACATTCAAAAGTGCATGTAATGGCTTAGTTGAAATAAAATATTTGAGTTTGAGTATATTTCAATGAGAAATAAATCTTCGCTGGAAGTTGTCTTGATGTTCATGACAATTTAGTCTGGGTGTAAAAAGAAACTCTCTCCAGTGAAAACCCGTCCATTTTCAAAGTGACTCCACTAAATATTTTCAGCTATTCACACAAGATTTCAATACTAGCTCCAAGTGCCGTGTAACCGTAAATCTGTCCAAACTCCGGACAACTATCACCGTGCACCGACAATACCGGACAGCACTTAGTGCCAGCCACACGTAACGATCACGGCACATTCGGCACTAGACGCCAATGTCCGGACGAACATTACTGAAATCGTTTCTAACCACAACAGACGTACTGGTTGTGTCGATAACGGGGAGGAACATTGAGGTACACATACGTACTTAACAGTTAACCAGACAAGTAATGGTTCGGTAATCTTCGTGTTTCCCAATTTTCTAGATTTTTAAAACTTTACAAATAGAAATAAATTGGTATGGACATGTGATGGGGAGGAGCTAAGAAAAAATTGTGAGAATAGTTTTAATTATATGTATAACTAGCTTTTGCCCGCGACTTCGTCCGCGTTTCCGTCGTTTTTCGTAAAAAAGTACCATATGTCCTTCCTCACGGTTCAGTGGCGTTTTTTAGGTGGCATTGTGTATTTTATTTTTAATTGACGGTAACGGAAAGGCTGTTAGTTACCTAGGTAACAAAATAACCTACGATAGAGGTCCTAACTATAGCTACCTTACACTTAAAATCTAAGTGCCTATTTAAACTAAAATATTCTAATAGAATTACGTATACCCAGAAATATGTACAACTACAACAAAAAAAGAAATGAAAATAAAGCTGAAACACCTGTGCAATACATCTACCTATACCTACTTCACTTACAAATAAATACCTATAACTACTATAATTAATAAAAGTATCTACGCTTTTACCTACATAATACAAAAATAAAATTGAACATAAATTAGCCAAAACTTACCTATCGGTATCTAAAAAACTATGCGTACTACTTCTTCTAAATTAAAAGGAAATAAAATGCAAACTATTAATAATTTGTAATTTGAACGAATATTTAAACACTACCAAAACACTAATACCTATTTTATAAAATAACAACAAAAGAAATTCAAATAAACTATTTAAAAACGAAAAGTCGCGCTGATAAGCATTGTTTGTTAAAATCAATTATTGTCTGTCAATAAGGTCGAACGCTCTGAACGCATCAACAGCCACGACCCGCGTCGAGCGCGGCAACCGTTACACAAAAATAATCCTTATGCATGGCATGATTCAGTACTCACGCGCGACGCGGTGGCTTATTAGCGTATTTCATGTATGAGTTTTGTGTTTCTATACCGATTACTATGATTATTTTTTTATTGAATAGGTAATAATATTAACTTCTTTTAATTAGGGATGAGTGAGAGTATTATAAACGTAAGAGTAAACAAATATAATCAGAAAGCTCCGAACTGCTAAGCTATCGGGAGTTACACGTGTTATTCTGAGTCAACCATAAAAGATAGACATAATTATGCTGTAGTGGGATATTTTTTAGATAATTTTATGTAGAACATTTCCGTCATAAATGATTTCTATGTAGCTTTAACGATTAAGGCTGCACACGCGACGGAAGCTTAAAAAATCGAGCAACTTCTCCCGTTTTCCCAACATTTCCCTTCACTGCTCTGCTCCTACTGATTGTAGCGTGATGAAAAGTATACTATAACCTCCCCAGGAGTATGAAGAATAATCGTACCAAGTTTCGTTAAAATCCGTCGAGTAGTTTTTGTTTCTATAAGGAACATACAGACAGACAGACAGACAGACAGACAGACAGACAGACAGACAGACAAAAATTTTACTGATTGCATTTTTGGCATCAGTATCGATCACTAATTACCCCCTGATAGTTATTTTGAAAATATATATCATGTACAGAATTGACCTCTCTACAGATTTATTATAAGTATAGATTAGATGGCTTTAAAAGTGGCTTTTTTTTAAGTGCTTTGGCATTTTTTTTTAAGTGCTATGGATATACGAAACCCTTTAAATTGTTCATACATCTTGATTTTCCCAGTACGACTTCGCCCCTAAGGTTAGTGTATTTCCTTGTAGATCCTCTCAATTTTCACTAACATCTGTCTCATTCTTCATCTTTTATATCTCCTTTTACTGATCCGCTTTTCCCCGATCAGACAACTCTCATGTAAATTACTTTGTGTTTCTGTAGAAATGTTTGATAGGTCGTCGTTAAATATTAATGGTTATCGTGAAACGGTTTCTGAGGTAAATGGTGAAAGAAAATTATTGTATCTATTGGTTGGTCAGATAAGTGTGAGTTTGTCGTGAAAGTCTACTGAATCGAGGTTTAAGACTGTTCGGAGTATTAGTAAAAGTTCTCGTTTTAGGTAATTTTAGTTGTAAAGATTTTTAGTGTTTCTTGGTATTTCTATTTAGTTGTTTTAAAATACAACGAGCTTATTGTCCTTTCTTCTCTATTGAGATCTAAGTTTTGGAACGACAACCGTTTGGCTCAATTGTTCTACTTACTATTCTTCAAGTTTGACAAATTATTTATGTTTGAGTGCTGCAGTATCGAGTAACCTTATATTTCGATACTTTTTCGGTGTGTAAGTTACCCTGGAATAATTTATTTCGCACATCACTGCTCTCGCTAGTAAACATACTTAATTTACCAACCTGTAAGGCGGAGCTACTTAAAACCGCATTGATTCTGAATCTGGGTAAAGTGGCGGTTTAAGAGAGTTATCGTATAGAAATTCTAAGAAACATTTTATAACAATGTGTCGTAAAGTTAGGAACGTCAATAAGTCTGAACGATGTGAAAGCGGGACTTGGTGATAAAAGCTGACAACTTAGCCATAACGTCTCAGTGTATGTCAGGTAAAAAGAAAAATAAATTCATTAATTAACAAGCTAGCAAAAAAGCTAGCTCCAAATGCAGTAAAAAGTAGGTCTTAAGTACCTAAAAGAAAACTTAAGAAATATAGGTACGGAACCTACAGACTTGCTGTATGTAAGTGGGTACCGTACCTACATAAATACAACCTGATTTGACCACCGCAATCATGGTATATCTGAATTATTGGTTATTGTTGTATTATCGACTGGCCTGTTGGTCTAGTGGTTAGTGACCCTAACTGCTATGCCGGAGGTCGTGGGTTCGATTCCCACCCAGGACAAATGTTTGTGTGATGAGCACGATCATTTGTTCTGTGTCTGGGTGTAATTTATCTATAATATGTATGTATTTAGAAATATGTAAGTATGTTTATCAGTTGTCTAGTACCCATAACACAAGCTCTGCTTAGCTTGGGACTAGATGGCGTTGTGTGATAGTTGTGGAATATTATTATTATTATTATATATTATTATTATTATGGTTTACAAACCTCCTCTTAAATCTTGCACCTCATGACTTTAAGGTGCTTCTAAACGGGCTATACTTCCTGACTATGTGTGGCTGTACTATTTGCAAGTATTACTCGGTCTTCTCAAATATATTTGATTGCAGCTGATGGCTGAGCAATCTATGGCATAGCCATGTATTGCAATATATCTGCAACTGTATGGCCCATGATTCAAACTCGAAACGGGCTACACAATCCGGCAATAATGGCTGATGAAATGATACTCGTCGCAGCGGCTTATATTACCTTTTATATTACCTTACCGGATGAATGATTCATAAATGAAACAACAATACGAGTATAACTGGCCCAGTAATATTTCAGTATTTTCGAATGTCAAGCGATCGTTCAGCAATATTGCCGGCTACACTTGAAAATGCTTGGCCATACCAAATTATTATGTATGGCTATTACCTACTGCAATATTTTATAGTCATCATCTTCCTGACCTTAATCCCATGTCGTTTTTTTCTTTTATTCGGCCCTGTCAGTCACGACGCTATCATTTATTCCTTTTTCCTATATATCACTCCTTTCACACCCCATCCATCTCTTTTTTAATTTTCCTTCCTCTCCATCCATCCACATTCATATTCATAGTTTGGCTAGAATTGCTAATAATGTTACCGGGCAATATTGTATTGCAGCCACATATTGCAGTAAAATATTGTTTAGAAGCACCTTTGGATAATTAAATCTTTGTAGGCAACAGATACAACGAAAAATTCTGTAAAACCAGGAAATATCAATCATCTCTACAGAATGACGCACTCCATATTGCACTACGCTACCAAACCGATGCTCATAACTATTTCAGGCTATACCCGTAACTACAGCAACAGACACAGTCGTCCCCGTTCAATAAAACCTTATCCTACATTGTGGCAGGAAACTCAATCGTTGACTGCCATTCCACGTCTCTTATGGTAAGTGGCAGTTAACTCGAAGACATGAAGTTACTGGGAATATACGTAACCCTGATTTCTTTGTGTGGGTTTAGTATTAGTCGCATGCTAATATATAGGTAGGTATATCTAAATAATCAAACATTTGTTCATTTGTGAACAGGAAGACAAAATAAACATTTTTGTCAGAAATAGTTATAAAATACCTGTGCTACGGTCACCAGGTATGTGATGTTTGATGAGTGATGTTGCAGGAACAATATTTCTCGAAAGGTTGGGCAGTGGACGGTAGAAAGAAATAATGTAAGTATGTTTATTTGAGCAAACCTAAATTAACATATTTCTATTCATTACTACCTATTTGACGAAAAAACGATGCTTTGAGTAACTATTTAATAACTAAACCAAACTTTTCTCTGTTCTAAGAGGCATTATTATAGTAATAAGTTCATCAAAATGGGGACAGGTGACCCGTGGTCATTGTCGTTAAACAAGGTACCATGTACCAATTAAAACATAAAATCGACATACCTATTTGGTTGAAAGGACTCGGCATAACATAATTTCCACCGTTCCAAATCCAATTCCCACAAGGTAATTGCCAAAAAAACACCTCTGTCCACAATCTATTTCACATTTTCCTATCTTTTACTTTTCCAGTGTCAGTCTGTCGGCTTATTCTCATTAGTAAGCACAACGCAAGTTTTAGCTCCAACAAGATTACTAAGGACCTAGTAATCTTTTCAGTGTAATCTCGTTTTTGCGGAAAATGGATTTTGCCATTCTATTTGAGGGTATCATTTTGTCCCATGTATAGGAATTATGCTAAAGCAGTACCTAGTTTTGTTCTTTGCTAACAGTACGTATTACCACGGTTTTCGTACCACGCAAATTTACATTCGCGTAACTTTTCCGATTGTGAATCAGTTTTCAACTTAATAAGTAGGCAGGTATTGCAACTATGTATTAAACTTACAAGTTTGAAGTAGCTTATTTTTCAATTCTTCCAGGCAGACCATCTTTCTTGGTCTGTATTCCAAACATGCAAAATAATCATCTTCTTGCACTACATGCCTTTGCGCACTTCTTTTACTCGCGTAGTAGAATTTTGGCCCAAAGTTATTGAAAAGAAAACCATCTACATACTAAGAAGAAGTGTCACAACTTGAGTTGATTCAGTTGATTTTTGTGTATCTTTCTCAGGCTTGTTGGAGCTACGATCTTCGCATGGTGGCTCGGAAACGAATGGCCTGCGATCGGTGAGGCCAGCTAGGGTGGGTGATGATGATGATGATTATGACCGAATAAACAATGGCGGATTTATAAATATATAGCTTGATGTGTAGCCGTGTGTACTTCACGTACATTATTTTCCTTTCTGAAAACATATTACCCATACTTACACACACAGCAGACCCCAAGTCCATCAGCACAGTCTCCCGCAGCCTTGCCGTCCCTCTGCCGACAGTCGTACTGGTTGATGCAGATACCAGCCTTCGCGATATTGTAACCCTCAGGCTGGCACTCCCGCTCCCCGCCCACAGGGAAGAAATTGAGGACTTTGCCGAGGGCGAACAGGCCTCCTAGAAAGAAGAAAATATGGTTAACATGACGTGTATTTTCATGTAAGTATGTCTACTATGTTTACCTAAAACAGTGACATTGACCCTAGATATCATAATTCGATAATAAATTCATAGCAGCTGTGCAGATTGCTACATACTGCTCTAATAGGGTTTGAGCTTATCGACAGGTAAAGAAGAAGAATAGATTCATGCAAGACACGCACCTCTGATTTTCCGAGGAAACCTTGAGGGATATTCCGCCGTTCCGCGGCGCCAAAGCCAAGTCAGAGGCTCATGGGCAGCATAAGAAAGAACTTTGACACCAGGTTAGGTAATAACCACATGATCAAGCAGAACAGACGAATGGATTCATTAGGCTCTAGGAATGATTGGTTACCTACTGATTTAACTGTGTGAGGCTACGAGGTTGTGATCGATACGGAAGATCAAAGATGACTGCAGTATCTCACAACAAACAAACTTACAACTTCATTACAGTTATCTTTGATGCCATAAACAATAAACCAAACGGCTAAAGTTTTCACTGGATTATTTACAGCTAAATATAGAAACTCTGTATCTTTAACACTTTCAAAGGAAAACTTGACTAGATAAAAGGGAGGATCTTGATAGAAGTATTTAATTCACGCCTCTGAGGTATTTGCATAAGAAAAACATCTCGTTTGGAGGCAAAGTAAGACCTTGTTTTAAACAAAAAAAAGGCCTTTGGGAGACACTGGAGCGCGTGCTAAGCTACGGAATATTCACGAAAAATATGGGTGTTAACAGGGCCGGATTAAGGGGAGGCAGAGACGGTGTTACGCGTCAACGCAAAATAAACACGCAGCCGACTAGGCGTGTTATAAAATATTTTTATTCTTAACACCTGTAGCTTGGTTAGCAAAGAAATATAAAATCTTTGTGCTTTTCTTTTTATATCTGTTTGCAAATGTGAATATTTGGTTTAAAAAAATAAATTCAAACGAAAATTCTTATTATCGTTGTGAATATGTGGCTAAAACAGATTTTTCTAGGTTATTAAATGTTGCTAAGGATATATAGATACTACAAAGATGCCAAGTAATATAACACTGATTAGGTAGGTATGTATCACATACATTTCACAAGCAATTAAATAATTAGAACAGATTTTTTTGCGAGAATTTTTCTTCTTACAATACGCAGACAATACAATTAATAAAAAGAGTTCGTGATACGAATACAAACTCAATACCTAATGGCATTAGGATTTCTTTTGCACTGATAGGTACTAAATAAGTAATTACAGTCGGCTCTACTTTGCAATTTATATAAATTGAGTTTAGTTTTTATCTGAATAGGCTAAAGCAACAATACAGTTAATTAAAAAAAACCGGCCAAGAGCGTGTCGGGCTACACTCAGTGTAGGGTTCCGTAGTGATAATTCTTTTTTTGTTTGAAAAAAGATACGTTCAGGATAATAAAATATGTAAACGAAGTTAAAAAAAATGCTTGCCTATACGATTATACTACAAACTTAGTCCAGAAATTATTTTGTACAACTTTTTGTTTTTTATGATCCAAGTTCAAAATGATTTTCCTAGAAAGTCCTTATAAAGTTCTACTTTTCAGATTTTTTCATATTTTCTAAACTTATAGTTCAAAAGTTAGAGGACACATTTTGTTTTACTTTTGGAGCGATTATTTCCGAAATTATTGACATTATCAAAAAATGATTTTAGTAAACCCCTATTCATTTTTAAATACCTGTCCAACAAAGTATCACACGTTAGGATTAAAATTAAAAAAAAAATCACTTCCCACTTTACATATAGGGGGGCTACCCTAATAAAACATTATTTTCCAATTTTTATTTTACCACTTTGTCGGCGTGATTGATACACATATTGGTACCAAATTTCAGCTTTCTAGTGCTAACGGTCACAGAGATTAAGCGAGGACGGATAGACTGACAGACAGACATGGCGAAACTATAAGGGTTCCTAGTTGACTACGGAACCCTGTTCTTATTCTCAATCCAAATACCGATTCAAGTAAGATATTGTATTGTGGTAACCACCTGTTACTTGATTAAACGGAGGTCAATTCTTTTATATTTAAAAGTTTATGACAAAGCTAACGCCAACGCAATAATAACCACAACTGCACTCAACACAATAGATGGCCATGAATTACTGTAAAAATGACAAATATCGTCTTCTTGATCATGTCTTTCAAAGGAGTTCTGTCAGCGACAACAGTCTTATCGCATTTTTAACCGACTTCCAAAAAGAAGGAGGTTCTCTATTCGTCGAAGTCGGTTTTTTTTGCAAAAAAGTTTTTTTACCCAAAGATAAAGTTAATGTGTAACACGCACGTTAATGATAAAGTTAATGCGTAACACGCTCCGTTTCTCTATCTATCTATTCTGCTTTCTACCCCTAATAAATAAGTACACATTACTTCAATCAAATACGTAAGAACTTATTTTCACGTCAAACCTTAGTCCATCCCTGTCAACATGCAAGTAATGCCTCGAGATACTCCTTGCCAATGCATGTCGAGCTAGTCGCCGGAAAATGTTCACTCTGAATACAGTTAAGTATACTAGCTTTTAGCCGTGGCTTCGCCCGCGTGGAGGTCGGGAATTGAACCAACAGAAAGTGAACGAGTCGAGCTGTACCATCACTGACAAATGCCTGTACTGACTGAATACGTCCATTCAAAGTGTAGTTCTGTCTTCAAATTACCATCTCAGACATTAATTTGCATTGTCTTCATGCGACTTGATCAATACCTTTTTTCTTTTTGGGGGGGGAGGGAAATCATTAAATAACCCCTCCCGCTCTTGGGCAGAGCGAAAGGGAGTGTCAGACTTCAACTGACTAAAAACCAATCATGTTCCTTCTTAGCCCTTTATGTCGAGGCCGCGGTATCTCTTGCGAACAACACGCAGCCCCGACGGGAGAGACAGTGACCTCTGACTTTGTTTCGGCTGTTCTCAGAGACCGAACCAAACGACCGATACACCGCCCGGCCCAAACGGCGTTTTAAAACACAACATGATGTGACAAGTAAAAGTGTTGTGTAAAACCAATTTACAAAAATAAATATTAAATGCTATGAAATGTATGTAGTTTTAATACCGCGAGACATATATCCAGGTCTGAAAGCAGGACACAAAACCCACCGTCATGCATATGCACATGCACACATGGGCCCACCCTCCCGCCCTCATGCATATGCACACATACAAAACAAGTGTGAAATAATTAGCATGTCATGCAATCAAACCTATACTCGACACGTGTTTCGCCCCTCCACGTAGCATCGTCAGGAGTTGTTGACTCGTCGAGCGTTCGAGCTCGAATGAGCTAGTCGCACCGCTGTCGGCCCTTTATAAAATAAATATGATTTTACACCGGTATAAAAAGCATCTTCTGTCCTTCCCTAGATCAGTCTACTTGTATACCTTTCATTTAAAACAGAACTTTTAAAATTGGAAGGAGTTCAAAGGTAAGAGACAAGCAGACTTTTCATGTATATTTTTGTATGGATATTGATTTTACTTCTTAGCTTCTTACGTTGGCAGCGTGTCGCCTTTTTGCTGGAAACTAGCGCGAATTTTTGCTTAGAAATAAGTATTGTAAAGTAATAATGTAACAAGATTTTGCGGTGTGCATGCAGTGAGTTAAATATTGTACAGCAAAATTCACATGAGTTTAGAATTAGTATAGAAAAATAGGAGAACTGCTTTTAACTTAGGTAGATAAGAGCTTAATTAAGCTTAATTAGGGATTCTAAATAAGCTTAAAGTCCACTGTTTGTTCAAATTTAGAAGCCAGAGAAGTAGTAGTATATAGGTAATAAGAGTTGGTACGAAATGTCTTGCGATAATTTTTACTCATTGCTGGAGACCTCTCGCGTCCGGCCCTGGTGCAAGCCATGGTCCGGGGCGAGGAGGAATGGGACGCCGTCGCCTCCTTCTGCGAAGCAGTGATGCTAGCGAAGGAGGTGGCGGAACGAGAGAGGGAGAGAACCTCTCAACGTCCCAGCCGCCGCGGAAGGCGCGGAAGGCGCTCCGGGCGTCGGGGGCCACGTGATGGCTTCCGGCCACCGTAGACGCGGGCCTGTGGACGGCATCTTATCTACCTAAGTTAATGGGCTAGCTCGCCGTCCGGCCGTCGTCATGACGGCAACAGACCGTGTCGGCGGCGCGTTCGTGTTCCACGCGCGCCTCAAAGAGATGTCAGCAAGGAGGGGCTGCAAGGGCCGACGCCCGTCGGGGCCGCGGATTTTTGTACTAGATGACGTGGCCTCGGCGCAAGAGCAAAGAAGGAACATGGGTTCGGTTTTTAGTCAGTAGAAGTCTGACACTCCCCTTCGCTCTGCCCAAGAGCGGGGGGGTCATTTGATAATTATCCACCCACCAAAAAAAAAAAAAAAGGGGTGCCTTCTAACAAACGCTGAATTTCATGAGCTTGGTGACCTGCCCCAGCAATACTGCATATTCGCATATTATTATATTCTACTTTCCCTATATTGGAAAGAAATTCGTTACAAATTTTCTTCATGTAGTTTGAAAAATTCGTCTGCTCCAGAGCGGTAAAAACATAATAATAATTATTTTGCAGTTGTATGTGAGTTGCTCAATAACGTCAGAGGGCTACTTGACATCAATTTTCATTTTCTATATCACCGGTATAATAAGTATGATCAAGATCGTGTTAAAATTTAATTATAACACGATAAAATCAAGGACGTTACATTACGCACCGCGAAGCGTTAATTTTTAAGAAGTAATCGTAATAGAGTTAATTAATGTATCCGTGTTACATACATAATTATAAATGTACGCTTACTAAATGCTCAGAATAATCATGTCTACTTTATATCTTCACTAGCTATTGCCAGCGGTTGCGCCAGCGTGAAAATGACGATTTTCCATACAAACTTTCATCCCCTATTTTAATCCCCTATGGGTTGAATTTCAAAAAATCCTTCCTTATTCCTTGTCTACATTATAAAGGGAACCACTGCGCAAAATTTCAGCTTTCTAGGTCCAAGGGTTTGGGCTGGGCGTTAATGAGTCAGTCAGTCAGGACTTCTCTTTTTATTTATATAGATAGATAGATAGATTTTTTGCAATGACAGGCAGTATTTTATTAAATACCTACAACTTAACATCACGCCTATCATCGCCGAATAATAAGCAGAGGTACGTGAAATTGTGCACCCACATTGCCAGTTATATTTAAGTCCCGTGTATTAGGGGGTGAGCCCATTACCATCATCCGTGCACAAATCGGTACTCCGTAGCTGTTACTGAGTAATTCCATATGGAAAAACCCAAAAACACTGTGCCCGACCTGGGAATGAAACAAACTCATGCATAGCAGCCGCGCTTTCGACCAGTAGACCAACAAGGTACATAAGTTATAATTTATCCCAAAGATTGTGATTACCTATGATAAATATTCATTCGACAGCGCGTCTGTGGTAACACAACGACTTTATATCGCGGAGGGTGGAAGCAGTAATAACAGGTGACTTTCGTAGTGCATTTCTGACCCTAAAACGGGTCAGAGCCCATTCGTCCCCTAAAATTCGTCCCCCAGCATAAAAGTTGTAGATTCGGCTCCTATATAGGTGCCCATTGGTCTCCTGGTAGGGGACCAATTAATATTTTAATAAAAAATATTATTTTTAAGGTACCCATTCGTCCCCTCTAATATATATACAATATAAGTTAAAGATTCGGCACCTATTCAGGTGCCTATTGGTCCCCTGAGATAAAATTAGCTATATTTTACATAAGAAACGGTTAACATAGTACACTTGTGAACAGTTTATTACCGGAATTAATTTAATCATAACAGATCATTGAAAAAAGAGCTATGATGAATGATAATCCGTCATGATAATAATATAACCTGTCGATAGGCTTACGATGTAAAATTGTCTCACTACTAAATAAATACGGTCAATCACTAATAAGTAAATATACAAAAAAACAACAGACTTCAAAAACACCAAAAAGTGAAAAATAAACTTCAAAAGAAAAATCAGCTTCTGAAGTCGGTGACATTTGTTTGTTTAATTTGGCTTTTTTTGCCACCGACTTCAGAAGCTGATTTTTCTTTTGAAGTTTATTTTTCACTTTTTGGTGTTTTTGAAGTCGGTTGTTTTTTTTGCAAAAAAGTTTTTTATTTTTTCATTTTTAGTTGTGTATCTTTTATAAATATTTACTATGAAACCTATGCTTGTATAGCGTCAGAAAAAGCACGAAACACGTAATCCCGTAATCCGTGCCTATGTTTGAGGGTTGCCCTCGATTTCACTGGGATCCCATCACCAGGATCTGGTTTCCATATCATGGTACCACTCTTGAAATATCTCCGTTCCAATGAAAAAAGAATCATCAAAATTGGTTCATAAACGACGAAGTTATTCGCGAACACACGTTTAAAATCGAACGAAAAATGTTCATAAATTATAAAAAAATGGTCATAAAATTAAAAGTACTGGGCCAAACCATGCTAAATTGTTATGGGACCAAATGGCAACTATTCCGCATCAAACTAAAAAATAATCACGTAAATCGGATCATAAA
This sequence comes from Diarsia dahlii, assembly GCA_949775195.1. Classification (NCBI taxonomy): domain Eukaryota; kingdom Metazoa; phylum Arthropoda; class Insecta; order Lepidoptera; family Noctuidae; genus Diarsia; species Diarsia dahlii. The sequence continues at coordinate 19,196,146 of OX459211.1, forward strand.
TCGCAGCGTAATCGGTGTACATACCTACACAGAAAAAAAAAAAAACATACCAATCGAATTGAGAACCTCCTCCTTTTTGGGAAGTCGGTTAAAAAATACGGTGATTTTAGCCAATTTTTATGTAGGTACTTCTAGTTACAATTTATTAGATTTAAGTTATTACGATTTTGCATGTAGTTGGTTAAATACAAAAAAAATATAATGTTGATTTATCTAGTCTTCAATAATTACTGTGATTTTAGTATTTTTTTTGTACTGTTATAATTTTTTAGATTTAAGTTATTATGATTTTGCATGTATGTAGTTGGCAAAAAAACAAAAAAATAAGAAGTGATTATTTACTGTTGATATGTGTTCTATTTTTTTTGCATATTTTATATTTAAATGTTGATTTATATGATGGTCAATCAAGGCTGACTTTTGTAAAAGAGTTGTATTTTGTTAGTTTCTAGGACATTGTGATTTTGTATGTGTTAATCTCATTTGAAATAAACATGATTTCTACAGAATTACAAAAAAAAATATTTTAGCCTTTTCTGCGCGACTGTACCAGGACTACCAAGCTGCAGTATACACATATACATGTACTTATATTAGAAGAATGAATAAAAATAAATGTTCTTCAGGGGACGAATGGGCCCCTCAAAAGTTCCAGGGGACGAGTGGGCACAGGGTGCGAATCTTAGGGGACGAATGGGCTCTGACCCCTTAAAACTGATGTGCGGGACACTGTAACAGTCAGTACAATATAATTTATTTTATTCATTATTTGTTAATTCATATTTTGACGTCGATTTAAAAATCAGTGATGAACTGATGATTGATGACTACTTTAATTCGATTTTTGCATTAGGCAATATACATTATCAGAGTCATTGTAGCACTTTTTTACATGAACTTTCTTTTTGACACGCTTATACACACGGTATATGATTTTAAAAAGAATCTATCATTCTCCTATACCTACGATTACAGCATATTGATAGTTCAAAAGAATACAATTTTTAGTTATTTTGAAGTTGCTGACAGTATTTTAAACCCATGGTTTAACACAAAACCACGGCTTGCGGTAAAGTTTAATGCCCCGTGAAAGCATATCCATTTAGGCACAGTAGGTTAGAATTATTAGTATAAAATAAACCATCACTTGTTACTTTAATAGTTGCGGTTTTCGGCCTAAATGTTGTTGACAGATTAATTATGTGCTAAGTACTTTCTAAATTATATTGAAAAGTGATTATAAATCAATTAATTGATCAAAAATGTTGATATAATTTAATGTCGCTAAGATATCTTCATTTACAGGTACGGTTTCAAAGCTTTTTTTAATTTGCCACCACGAAAACGGATACAAAACTTAGAATCTTTTTCTTGAAGGGTTCATGTACACCTTATATAAGTTATATTTATTTTATTACTCTTAAATTAAGAACGGTTTTCACAAGCAGTGGTTAAAGTTAAGAAAGGAGAATAGAATAATTAATAAACCATGTGCTGTAATCAACCTCAACTGATAATATTTTGATATAAAAGTGTTGATTTAATTGATATTGAAAGTTTCTAATGTCTCCATCGGTCTGCCTACTGCAGTTAGTCTTTTTTACACGACATCATCATTTGTATTACCAAGGTAATACAAACCTTAACTTTTTTCTAGAATATCGTTCTTTGTTAGCACTACAAACCGCCATGAGCCTGTGTCATGATCAATGCTGGTGGCTTCTATGATTAAGAAGATACTTCTACGTAGCACACTACTAATTGGAGCTAGCTATTAGATACATAATGACTTAGGTACCTACATTCCAACATAGATAAGTTCTATGGATCCAGACAAAAATAAAAAAACAACGGCTCGACGCCAAACAACAAAGCAAAAAAAAAACAATTCAAATTCGACCAAATCTCTGAATAAACTGCCAAACTCAGTGAAACAATTTATTTATAAAAATATGTTTGCTCTAAAGTGAAATTCCCGATCAAAATGGACAGTTAGATAGAACAGTTAGTTGTTTTTCTGTTTTGTTCACTTCTGGCCAATTGCGCGCCATTGGACGTCAATATCACATCTATGGCCATAGGGCTGTCACTTCAACTGTCTTTTTGTCAAAGTTATCGGAAACTGTTTATTTTATTTACGGTTCGGGGACTTGTTTTACGACGTGTTTTTTTTGTAAATAAAGAATAGCGATGTGTTTCAACCTGTTGTAAGCAATAAGTAATTATAATAGTAACTAATAATACTTATCATCAGTAAATCATTTCTAATCACAATTTTTGTGTGATTGAAAATCGTGTTAGCAAACAAAAAGACAAGTATTCTACTTTGGTGTTTTTTTAAACAGATAGGCAATTTGACGGCACGGTTGTCGCAGTGGCTCAAGCAATGGACTGCTGCGCTGCGTGTCGCGGGTTCGATCCACGCACGGAACAAATATTGGTATGACCTACAGATAGTTGTTCCGGGTCTGGGTATTTGTGTATGTGAGTTTAAATGTTTGTGAACGCACCCACAATACAGGAAAAATTCCTAGTGTGGGGCAACGATTTAAAAAAAAAAAAAAAAAATACCTTCAGAAATTAAAAGATTTCCCTAACACAATTAGCTAATTGCTCTAGTTAAAAGAATAAAAGGAAGTCCAGCAAAATCTCATTGTTTTAACTCAGGCTTTATTTACATTCCAAGGAAACTAGTTAATCTTAGAAGAGAGTGCCTAGTTCTACAGAGTAATTTAAAAGAAGGTTTAATCCTATTAGCGAAGGCAGCCAGAGGCCTTATAACACGAACGCGCGACGTAAACTAAAACGTAGTAAATTTGAAAGATTTTTGAATAGAAACTATGACTATCGTGTATCATTTTGGCTTCAATTACTACGACAAGCACAATAAGTATCATCCATTGTATATTCTATTTATATTTCTAATTGCAATTAAAAAAGAGTACTTATGTCTTGTTATTTTCTCACGGCTGTAAAAATGTAGCTATTTTGTGTCACACCAATTATTATTTATATGTAAAACAAAAATATTGCTCTGGAGCAATTATTCCGTAAGACAATGGGAATTTATATTATATAGAATTGCAAGCCCTGTTCCCTCTTAATATTAGGAGCGACACAAAATTTTAATTTTAAAATCATTCCTATTTACGTTACGTTTACTCCGTGCGTTCGTACTAGGCCCACAGTTACTGTAGTTAAATAGTAAAATATTGAATTTTCTTGTTTGTAACTATCATTAATAGATATGTAGAGCGCGTTACGCATGCCCTGAAGGTACTTTCAAACGGAAAAGTTAATTATGGAGCTATCAAGAACATGTTCTGCAAATGTAAGCAGATTGTGATTTAATTTGACTTATCTATTTTTAACATCGTAATAAGCAGCTCGTAAAATGTAACTACAAGTAGTTTATTCATGGTTCATGTTTATGACGTAAACATTTTCTAGTTACATAAATCTTACCTTTAGGAAAAGGTAATTAAGTTTATTTCTGCGTCAGTTAATGTTTTGATTATAAAACTTTTTAAGGAAAAGTAAGCATGATGAATCCTAACATTGTATTTTTTAGAAATAATTTAGTATCAGTCTTTTCCTCTTTTCCAACTTTAAGAACAGTAAAATTTTACCCCTTTTTTCAGGTTAATTTAATTATTCTTTGCGTTTTCCCTGTCCCGTGAACCACCTTACTGTTCATTAATACGATTGTTTAAACTATTGTTTCTACTTCTCGAATTGTGAACGTGATAAAAGAAAACACCGGCTGCAATAGCTTGATGAAAAATATGATATTTATCTTCTTTACAATTACATTAACCAAAAAACAAAATATATTCAGCGCAACCCTATCATCATAATCAAAATGAGATCACACAAAAAAGCAACTGGCATTGGACTTTCGGCTCGCCAGACGCCTTTTAGAGTTCCGTGTCTAACAATTAAATTCTACTTCATCATCATCATCATCATTTCAGTCGAAAGACGTCCACTGCTGGACATAGGCCTCCCCTAAGTGTCGCCACATTGACCGGTCCCGTGCGTCTCGCATCCAGCGGATCCCCGCAACCTTCACCAGGGCCCCGAGTCTGCTATTCAATAGTGTCAGAATGGTCTATCATTGATCTCATAATTGTTGATTGATGACAAGCCAAAAAGTAAGGAAGTACCTTAAGTCTGTCGACTTAAGGTACTTCTTGGCTTGTCGTCTACTTGTCAAAATCAACAATTATGAGATCAATGATAGACCATTCTGACACTATTGAATAGCAGACTCGGGGCCCTGGTCATCGGTCCACCTAGTGGAGGCCTTCCAACGCAACGTTTTCCGTCTTCTTCTTCAAATTCTACTTATTTACTCGTAAATTAAGTAGATGCTATTTTTTTTTAAATCGTGAAAGTGAGTTCAATTTTTGCCTACAGGTATTCGATGACATTTTGACATAAGGGTAGACCATGATCTGGTATCGATGTCCACGCAAGTAAAGCCGCGCTTAAAAGCTAGTTGAAACAATAAAATGCCTTGATGACAAGATTTCCCGCTATATTTTTAGAACGAGTGAGAGCCTTTATGAACTTAGCTTATGAACTTGGCCTTAATTACTTCTGGAAAACCTCTCAGAATGAACGCTAAGTTCTCACATCTGATGCGTGAAGGTGACGCTCTGCTGAGCGCGGGCTTGAGTTCACTTTGAGACTTATTATTAACCTTATTATTCTGATAAGCCTTATCGCGTTAATAGTACGGTAAGATGGAATGCGTATCACGCACTGAAAGTGTTTGGCATTGTTACACGCATTTATTTGTATGCATGGTTTAATACTTAAACAATATGTTAGGTCACCAGCACCATCGAGCTCTGTAACTAACTATAGTGTACTATTTTACTACCACAATATTATATTTTGATACGACATCCAATGTATTTATGTATTTTTTCACCTATGTCTGTACCTACTTTATCAGATGTGGAATCACGAGCCTCCATGAATACTTTATTCTTACCCAATGCACCAAAACGATTTCCTCCATAAGAATTAACAATTATCTTCATGTTTGGAAACAAACATGGTTTCGATAATACTATGTGCGTAACATTAAAGATTTTGAATCTTGTGTAATTGGAAGATTGACTTTTTTCGCAACGTGCCACTAAGAATCGAAGTCGTTTCCTCGAAATTTCTCTATTTAGACTCGAGAATGTAGACGTGGCAATCTTTCCAAGTCTTGATCATACTCACTTGCCCTTGTATCCAATGATGTATAAAACTATAGATACGTTGTCCGCACTCTAAAATGGCAACATGAAATGAAGGCAATTGACCACATTGCGCTCAGTCACGCACCAACCTGTCGCGCGACGCTACGTTTGTTTTTAATTTATATCGTATGTGAAAACCTGTGCAAAACACAAAGAAAACATGCCGTCGTGTGTTTTCAGAGGATGGACAAATTATACCTTAAAAATTAAAGACAAAAATGTGTCATTTCACGCGTAAGTTTACAAAATTACATTATTTTATTTTATTTTGTACGACGCTGCGTCTAATGGCGGCCGGCGCATGAAGTTAGTAGTCAGTTGACGTTAGGGGAGGTTGGGACACTATATTTATCTCCCTCTAGCAACAGGCATCCCGCCGTACAGTGTCATATTTTCTTTCCCTTTCTTTACGCGTCTAGGTAGTTATCTAGTATTTTCGCCATTTTTAAGCGCCGAGATGTTGGTTGATAACGTGTCTATATATAATACGTCATTGCTTGTATCATCATCTCTTTAATGTGATAAAAACTCTACATATATAACATATTGTGAATCTATCAACTGTCTCTGGTAAGCAAGCACGACTGTTAATCATGAGATCCTGGGTTTGGTTTCAATTCTCAATTCAATTCTCAATTCTTTATTGCGTACCATAATGTATACAGGATATTAGGGAAACAGTAACATCAGTCTCAATTATGGACCCTGTCGGGCACAGCACAGATAAAAGTAGTAGAGAGGAGGAAGAACGCTCGGCGTTTAATAATATACATGTATTTATTTAGTAACATTGTAACCAATTACTTTAAAAATAAATATTAATTATAGTTTCATATATTTATTATTATTTTTATTTAATATGTACGTTATTTATTTATTATTAATTATATAAGTCATTAAGTTATTATGAGTCATTTAATTATTATTATTTATTATACAAGTAACTTTAATTAATTATTATCCTACAGGGGTAAGTTATTTATTTTATATTTCTAATTTATCATTAAAGTATTCGCCTACACTAAAGTAGCATTTGCTTTCAAGGAATATTTTTAATTTATTAACAAATATGTTATATTTATCTATATTCTTAATTATTGCAGGTAACTTATTATAAATTTTTATGGACATGACAAAGGTACTATCGGAGTGCATTTTTAGTCGCGATATTGCGATATTGTTTCACACTAGCATGCAGCCACGGAGTCCGGATTTGTGCCCATCGTCATCATTTCAGCCGAAACATACCTACACATCATACATAATATACACACACATAGGACATAGGCCTCCTCAAACTGTGTTTCGTATTTGTTTGATGGCAATGAGTCCCATAACTGACGAATTCTGGGTAGGTATACTATTAGTTACACTTGCCTAACCCTTAGGGGAAAACAGGTGTGATGCTAAGTATCTAAACTACCCACATATCATATAACAATATGTCACGATGTTAGCTCAGCGTAACAAACAAAGCTCAGCAAACTGTACATCAAGTGATTGTCATCTCAACTAATCTAAGAGCATGTACAAAGTCATGTCCGTCGGTTGGACATTGTGCATTCACTGTGATGTGTGCTTACACGATGCTTGTGCTCGTGCTGAGTAAACAGAGGATAAACCCTTGAATGGTGGCGGAATAATCTGTAATGATGTCGCTGTTTGCCAGTCAAAGTAGTGTAGTTTAGTTTTGTTAGTGATTCTTATTTTATAGTTATTTATTTAAATATGTCTCAACAATCGATTTTATTGGGTAAACCAACTAAATCGCAGTGCCTTTCCATTTGGAGAGAATTAATTACGTTTAATATCAGGAATTCCCTTTAAAATTCTTCTGATAATATGATTGTAACTGTGTAACGCAACTGGAGAGCTGAATTCGTTATCTATCTTTATGATGTAAACATCCTGTTTTAAACTTCATATCCCTTAACACTGTACTAAACCCACACAGGTCAACACCTAGAAGTCCTAGAACAACCCATTACTCTCCTCTCAACACTAAAACCTTCCTGAAAAGGTCACAAAAGTTATAAATCCCGCAACGTATTTAATTGGCCCCCTGACCTCTAAGCATACAGCGTTACATATTACGTTCCGCCATTTTTTTCCAAAGCTTGATCCCAGAAGTTTTTTAATTAACTGCTCTTACAGTTTCATGTTTGGGTTATAACGTTATCATAGAACGGCGGGTAATTAAGAACGACTTAGTTTGACGTCTTATCTCTGTCAAACTCACTGTGGATTACGTAATTAGACTGTCAATCTGGTTGTGATATCTTGGAGGCTTACGTTGCTTTGAGTGTGTGTAAGTTTTGTGTTTACAAGTTTAAAGTTTTCTAGTTTATACCGGAAACTTTTACGATAAGTCGGTGACATTTTACGGCTGGTATTTTCTGGTTACTTATTCGTATGGTGTTTCAAGTTTTGTAGATCTTCTAGTTTATACCTCTATATCTATATTTTAAGATTGACTCACTGTAACCTTTTTTTACAGTTAAACTGTTAGGTTAAAAATAATTATTTTTTGCGAAGCTTATTTAACCCATATGGTATTAATCTATATCTAAATAAATGTGTTTTTTAGAACGGAAATTTAATATAGAATATTTGTGCCCTTTACTCTATACAGTTTAAACAAATATCTTAGAAGATATCGCAATGTAAAAATATCCGCGCGGCAAAATATTTCGCGCGTCGCAATGTAGGTACGGGGGATTCTGGCTGGCCTCCGGGAAATTCAAATTCAAAATATTTACTGCATCATAATGTTTACAAGTATAGAGTGTTATAGTATATTTAACAGTAAGAGATACCTATAGTAATTCACACTAATATAATCTAAGCTAATTTATAACATCTGAACTATTATAATAAAGAGGAGAGATAAGATTTTTTGTTTGTTACGATTTAGCTTAATTTATGTCGGATAGTCGATATCGAGAAAGGTTATAAGCTATACATATTTATGTGACGCAGACGAAGTTGCGTGGGTCAGCTAGTAGTTATATATTTGTTCTTTTATTTTTGTTTCCCTGGTCTTGTCTTGTCGCAAATTCGCAAGCACCACTGCTGAACTTGAGATTCTGAGATCACTTCCAAGGCCTAGTTAAGTATTATCGGGTTTTTCAGACGGTTGTTGCAAAGCTTCTTTGTTTAAATAAAGTTTTAACATTCAGAACTTGCCGTGATGAATACAAAATAATTCACACTAAACTACGGAACCATTCACCATATTCTAACATTAGTCTTTTTCTTATTTTCCGACCTCTCTGGGCCATCATCAGTTTTGATTCACTTTCACTGAAACATGCTTGCTTGGATTAGGCTCGTCACTTTTACCTTCATTTACACCTTCGTCTATTAAAATGTTTTCGAGCGGAAGATATAATTTGATCCAAGTAGGTACTTTATGTCCGATGGTTACTGACTAGTATGTTAATAAGAGCATTTGGTTGAATTCTCTTTTAATGTTTTGCTCTTTTTAATCACGTATTCTCGACCATTCGGTTGGTCGGAGAGATTGTGATCACTATTATGTTGATTTTATGTTTTATTGAGACTGTCTTACTATTTTTTGGTGTGCCAAGTGCTTTCAGTAAACTATCAGTTCTATATGCAAAGAGATGACACTTGGCTGCGCAAATATCTTTTGGCGCGTGGTTAAAATTGGAACTTGGCATCTTTGTTTTGTCTATACATTTTTCGCCACAAATGTATACCAACAGCTTTCATTCGTCTTAATTAATGAAATAAGTACTGTTACTTCATGTTTAATGTAAATGATAGGTACTGCTGAATAAACTAAGAGATCTTGATGCTTATATAAGTCAGACACCTAATCCATATTTCCCAGACGACAACAGTAATTCCCCAACTAGAACCTATCTCCATAATAAAATCAGATCAGCATCAAAGCCACAGGCCGTAGACGATAGGCCACGGTCTGATGACCACAGCATAACATAAAAATAAATTTGAATTTAAACAGAGACCTCTTCAAAGTGAGGGACTCCATTACGGAGCTCATCGTTAATGTATTGCATATTGAATGCTGTTGTCCTTAAAGTTACTGGGAATATTTGTCGGAATTTGAGTAATATTTTTGAAGTTTGGTCACAAAGGGCAGAGTTAATTTTCGATTTAAACTTTTTGAACAGGATAAATATTAGTCTTGCGAGCTCTTGAGAAAAGACACTGACCTGTTTAGAAGACTAAAGTTTACGTAAAAATAATAACTTCACATGATTGCTATTTAAAAATATTGCCAGAAAACCTAATGCTGCGACAAGCGTGAAAATTTAGTAAAAATCTGCATAAGACTGAAATGAATATAGTTTAATGCAGCCATGGTTATAACTATATACACACATCAAAAGTGTCTAGGGATCAACATATATTTTTGCAATAACTTTTCTCCTGATTGATATTAATTAAAATTTTCTTTAAGGATTCATCAAATAAAGTGTTTTCGTTTGTCACAGTAACGATAAACCAAGTCACCTTTGCATTAATAAAGAAATTTGCCATTTTCCTAATAAAGGGATTTTTGACATTTGAACCACTAACATTAAAGTTCGAAAAAAAGACTGAAATAACAGTTTTCTTTAAAATTTTATTGGGTAACTTAAACAATTAATAATCCGTGTTTCTACCGCGAACACTAACAACACAAGAACATCGGTTTGGCATACTCAAAATGAGTTCATCCAAATCACGCTGTGGAATGGCCGCCCATGTTCGTTGCAACAACAAAAAAAGGTCTTCTTGCGACTGGATACCCTCCATATTCGGCAGAGCTCTTCTCTGTAGCATATCCCATGCATGCTCAATCGGGTTCAAGTCTGGCGACTGAGCAGGCCAGGGCAGGACATTGATGTTAGCTGCGGCGAGAGTCTGTCTTACAACTCTTGCGCGTGTGCGGTCGTGCATTATCATGCATTAACTGAAATAAGGGACCGATTTGCACTTGTAGAGGAACGATGACGTCTGATACAATCGTCTCAGCATAAATTTGAGCGTTGAGGTTGCCTCTGATCCAAATCAACTCAGATCTTCCGACGATCCAAATACCCGCCCATACCATGATGGTTCCACCACTATAAGGATGGACTTCCTGGCAGGATTTTAATCGCTGTTGGCGTCCAGGGTTTCTCCAGTGTCGTATACGTCTTGTATCCGGTCTCATACCAAAACGAGACTCATCAGAAAAGCACACGAAACGCCATTGTTCTTCTGCCCAATTTCTGTGTTCAAGAGCCCATTGATATCGAATCCTACGATTGTGCATTGCTATAGGTGGTACCCGTAGCGGTCTTCGGGAATGAAGGTTCACTTCATGCAAGCGGTTTCTGACTGTTTGGTCGCTAATTAAGTTCCCTGAAGAGTGATGAAGCCTCACGGCTAACATCATGGCGGTTATTGTTGGAGCTCTTCGAGTTAAGATTTGAATGTATCGGTCTTGTCTCCGTGTGGTGCAGCGATACCGTCCTCCATGGCGCTCACCCACGGTACCAGTGCTTCGGTAACGTGTCCAAAGTCGACTGATAACACTCTGACTTGTATTCAGAGCTAAAGCCACAGTACGTTGCCGGGAACCAGCTTCTATCATTCCCACGGCTCTGAGCATTTCTTCCCTGCTTAAATGACGTCGCCGCTCCATAATAACGTTGGTTTTAATCAGAAAAATGTGTTATTTCAGTCTTTTTTTCGAACTTTAATGTTAGTGGTTCAAATGTCAAAAATCCCTTTATTAGGAAAATGGCAAATTTCTTTATTAATGCAAAGGTGACTTGGTTTATCGTTACTGTGACAAACGAAAACACTTTATTTGATGAATCCTTAAAGAAAATTTTAATTAATATCAATCAGGAGAAAAGTTATTGCAAAAATATATGTTGATCCCTAGACACTTTTGATGTGTGTAGTTATTTGGTTAAAATGAACGATATACCTTGCTAATTATATCATTATAATTATCTGTAAAGGCCAATCATAGTTGCAAGGTTGGCTTTTTTTTTGGTTGGTTTGGCTTCTCTATTTTAAACCAGCCCAACAAAAACTCTTCACCACCACTCAAAAGGAAGGACCCACATCAACCATTTGCGAAGAAACCTTTAACTCAAAATTGCCATACTTTTAAATGGAAAACAATCAAGCTAAAATCTTCCAGCGGTCGTATTCTGTTATTTTAAGTTGAGAGACATTAAGCTTTATGTAATCGCGTCAGTGCGTCGGTACATAATGTGGCCCAACAATTTACTGTTCCGGAGTCGGTGGTTAAGGAACACTTGTGGTTATTGAGGGGGGAAACAGGACTCGGTTTTATCAAGTGTTCTTTGTGGTGTGTGGTTTTATTTGGAATTTTAAGTAAAAGTTGGGATAATTTAGAAAGAACGGCAAATGTACCTAATTAAATATGATTAAGAAAGATTGAAGCGATTATCCGGAAGTTGTGTTAAGATTTTCCTTGTGTGATTAATTAGGTTACAATTAACATTTAAACAGCTGAAAACTACACAGCTTCCAAAACTTTCAGTATTATGGATGCTTATACATATAATTCTTCACCATCTACATTTAAGGCTTAAGATTTTAAGACTTGTTCCTCGCTTAATGAAACCAGGACACTAGAACATTGCATCAAATCCACATCTCCCAAGATATGCTACGTAGAATTAAGCTAAGCGGTCCAGGGTAGGTACAGCTTGCAATAATAACATAACATTGAATAAAATCTACTTCAGGACTAAAAGCACACGTTCCCAATAAACTGTGGCATGTGTAATGACCTGAAAACGTAGATAGGTGGCGCCGATGTCATGTTTGGTAAAATGCCATTGTAATTTCACTGGTAGAATTTCGATGGACGTTTTCTGAAACACCTTTTGAATGAAATATTCTTGCCCAGTGAGAAATTTCGATTTATGTCTTGTAGCTTTTTTCAGCTTTTGTTTACGGCAATAATAGTAAATAACGTAGTCCAGTGTAAAAATGAACAATAATTGCCGTGTATGCTGCATAGAGGGTGTTAGATGTCAAATATAATATTATTCAAAAGTTCAAAAGGTCATTAACCAAATATTCCGAACTTGTATCTACTTCAAACTAAGTAACTGTACGCAAAAAATATTGTTGGGAATGCAAGTCTTGGAAAAACTATAACATTAAAAACTTGTAGGTATTATTTTTATATTTCTAAAAAGATTGGAACTTTGACCTCCAAAACTAGAAGTTTCCAAGGTATGGTCCAGAAAAAAATTGCAAAGAAGGAAAAAACAAAATTCCTTACGGCTTTTGAGATCCATTAAACTTGTTGGCTTGACTTTTGAAAACTGTGATGAAATATTTTAGACCTCTGTCTATAATTTTACAAAATCCATCGCCACGTTCATTTTGTTCAGCGATTCCAAACGCGTAGTCGCTCACACAAGGCACCGTACAAACGAATGACACTGTTTCACGAGACGATCACGGATTCACACAACCAATCGCTCTGGTTAGGACGCGGGGTCAGGCAATTAAAATTACTAGCCAAATAATGTCTAAGTTATATTAACTCTACCCATGGATTTACCTTTAACCCAAAATGACTTAATATCTAAGTCAACATACCTAATTCCACGTGCAGTCAGTATACGTAGCTCAGCCGCTGCATAATTCCCCTCCTCAAACTATACAGCAGAGGTTGGTCCCAAGCGACATTAATACGAAAGTAATACCTGACGTACGACCACGAGTCGACAGCAATGTACATATTATTACTTGAAAACAACAGCTTATACTGACGACAGGGCGGGACATCGCCGTGGGTGAACATTAAACTTGATTCAATAATGAAATACAAAATGTAGTGGCTTTAAATCCTGTAGATTTTTATCTAAAGGTCAATTAGCAAAACTTGTTAGCAGATTATTTCAATAAAGACAAACTAATAGAGGGATTGAAAGGGTTCGGAAGGACTTGTATATTTACTTCGGGTTATTCATTGAAGTGAACACCAAAATAAGCATGCATCAGCTGCTGTCAATGAGACTGTTATGTAAAGTCAGTTATTTGGACATCGTTTATCATAGTCGCGTTCATGAATACCTTTTACATGGGTAATGTTATGAATAAACTCTGTCCTCCTGCAAAAAAAATCCTTAGTTTCAGACTGTTTTCATTAAAACTGATAGTAGGTAGTATTTGGAAAACAGCATGCCTGAAGGGTAGGTTACGTACCTACGAGGCTACGTTACGTTAGACTTATATTTCTATAGAAAGACTTCGAAATTGTACAATGTACCTACCTATCACTTATCCACCCAAAACCGTCGAGCCTGCCAAAAAATGCGCTCCCTAAGGTGATTACAGGATTATCTTCCAAGATCATTAGTTATGGCGGATTTCGGCCGGCTCTTTCTTTAGCCGCAGACAGCTGTCTGTATACCTACTTATCTGCCCACACATCCATCTGCCCGACATAAATCCATACTAATAATATAAACGGGAAAGTAATTCAGTCTTAAACACTGAAAGTTTTCGATCAAAGGCACACCAGATGTAGACCGTGGGTTAGGTCATAGGACATAGGGATACATTTTATCCCTAGACCTTTCCCGAAAGATAATTTCTAACCTCTTAAATCGTGGTCAAAACTAGTATAGTATGTACTACACATACAACACACAGTCCAACATCAGACCTACTTCTTAGACTCATTCATTACTCTCCACCGACTACTTAGCTCTTCGCTCTTTTTTAATTTTTTATACAATTACAAGATCCCCCAGGCAATTACCGGCTTAAGAGCTTGTGGTAATACCAAAATGAAACCACGAAGTTAGTTACAAAGATATCACTAATCTGATTATAAATACTTGGAGAGAATTAACGAGAACGTTAGTAAGAACGGATCACAGTAATTATGTCTTTGGGAAATTTCGATGCTCCAAATCACTTTTCATTTAATTAATAGTTGTTTTTATATTTTGCGGTACGATTGTGTTAATTTATTAGATTATTTTGGTTGTCTGCCCTTTAAATTCTTTTAGCAATTAGCATCCTCATGCCTATTTTCATTTGTTTGAAGTCAGTGCAATAGACTTTTGCTTTATGTTATTTCTATCGGTCGTTATTCCTCTTTCTTCACATATTTCACCGATGCAACGCTAAAAAAAATGTTAATGTTTTGCATATCTTAAACCTAACTCCTTATTTGCATAGAAAAAACATTTCACGCAAGTAACCATAAAACGAAAATGTACAATCGCTACCGACTTATCGTATCGCAAGATATAAAAGGCTCAATATTACAAAGTTATAGAATATCTGAGTAGAGCCGCAAGAATGTCTCGCAGGAATCGAATCGATGGAGCATCGTTAATAAATGATAGACTTTATATCGTAAACCTTTGATAGAACTACTGTCTATAGCAATCTGGAAATTGAATCAATTTATTTGATGCTATTGATTACTAGGTGGACCGATGACCTGGTCAAGGTTGCAGGAACCCGCTGGATGAGAGACGCACGGGACCGGTCAATGTGGCGACGCCTGGGGGAGGCCTATGTCCAGCAGTGGACGTCTTTTGGCTGAAATGATGATGATGATTGATTACGTATAAATTCGTTAGTTAATTCAAATAAGTAGATTAGAGAACCCTTGTCTCGATAAGCATCAACCACGACCAGGCCAGGACTATAATTTCTGCAAATTTCAGTCATGTTGCGGCGAAACGCGAAGTCAAGGCGCCCAAGCCGCGAAGCGAAGCCAAGTCAGAAGCCCGATTGTCTAAGTACCAGTCTGACCAAGGGCTATCTATAATCATGGGACTAGGTTGTGGAGGTCAAAGATGACAATTGACACGCCATTTATCTAACCTCCTCTAGGTGATCAATTGATCATCCACCACTACCAATCTTGCGAGCTGTATAACCTTTTCACCATAACTTGAATGCTATAATTCAATAGCTAGTACCGCAACAAGAAAAAATAGATATACTCGTAGTACTCGATCTGGTGTAAAAGAGTTCGCCCTAGGGAATACTATACCCAGCGACACTTCTACAATATTTCTATTTTCGTCTCCAAGAAGTATTGTTGTGTTCCAATTTAAAGGGTACAACATTATACAATATAATATTATAAGGAGTATTTTCTGCCTTATGTTAGGGTGCGGAGGTCAATGCTAAGATACGATACGTACGACACGTCCAAGTTCGACGTGACCTATGCGGTGACCCTAAATATAGTATGCCACCCACAATAATACAGGAAACACGAACGAAAGTATTATTACCGAATACCAAAACATATTCCCGAGATTTTCCTCATTGAGTGTCGAAATGGTCACGGCAGGGAGGAATTCAGGCGGTAAGTATTGTTCTTTCCGCTAAAACAAGGAGTTGGAAAGAAAGGGAAAATGTACGAAATATTCTCGTAACAAATTTTGGATTTGCGTTTTAATATTCGCGCTACTGTTGATTGAGCGTGAGGTTCTGGGTTCGATTTCCAAGTTAAGCAAAGTTTTACTGAGTTACCATCAGGAATTTCTCAATAACAGTCGAGAGTCAAGACTTGTGTCTGGTTCGCGACAATTGGCTCATCCCTTACTAAATGGAACTTAAACATATCTTGCGAAATGTGGGTGTTATATTTTTACCCATCGGTTTAGACTTTGCGTTATCTGCTTCGATTTTGATTTCATGAGTTCTACCGCTGTGAGTCCTGTCTAATGATAGGTAGTATCCCAAAAGATTACCAAATCTACCGCTTTTACGTAACTAGAAAGAAAGTCTCCTACCGACCGGTCACGTTACTTATCTCATAATTCCTCACTCGACGTTTATCAGGAAAAAGTTGAACCTACACAAGTGTACTCCGCCTTCCTGCTTCTATCTTGCGGTTAGAAAGTTGAAGTAGGGATGTCCCTGTCAATCATAGATTTAATTTGTTCTAGTTTTGGTTTTTTTCTTTTTGTCGATGACTGATGATGATGGATGATGAGGAAAGTATAGCTAAGCAGAAATCATTAGCAGAGCGTAATCATAGTAGTCTGCGAACTAAGAAGAACAGTAATGGAACACGTGTGTTGCTGAATAGTTTGTTTCGCCAGTTTTTCTTCCCAACTAAAACACCAGATGATGGGTCGCCGTTCTGGGGCACTGTCATGTTTTATTAACGTTCAAAAAGTTGTTTCGCCTAGCCTAATTCGTATAACATTTTTTTCACTTCTCTCGCTCTAAAATTCGTCTTTATGTCGTGCGTAGGCGACATAAAGTCGCGTTTTATGCTCTAGAGCATAAAGTAAAATCTTCGTCGAAGACCAAGGTAATCGGCCCAACAGCCACACGAACAACTTCAACTTCATAGAATAACCTCTTTAATTTAATTCGTTTCTTTAGTATTCTAAGAACAAGGGACGCTACGATACGATAATTATTATCATGTCGCTAATAGTTCGAGGGCTTTTCATCACTGTGCTTTTCATTACGAATACAAGGAAAGTTGATGGGAATAGGCTTGCCCTCAATTACCTAAATCGCTTGATGGCAATAGGCTTGGTCTTAACTAGATTGGTTGATGGCAATAGGCATGCTCCTAATTACACCCGTTGCTGGCAATAGGCTTGCCCCCAATTACATCATTTGATGAGAATAGGCTTACTCTTAATAACATTGATTGATGGCAATAGGCTTGTTCTCAATTACCTAAATCAGTGGATGGCAATAGGCTTGCTCCTAATTACATCGGTTGATGGCAATAGGCTTGCTCCTAATAAGATTGGTTGATGGCAATAGGCTTTTCCTAATTACATCGGTTGATGGCAATAGGCTTGCCCCTAATTACATCAGTTGATGGCAATAGGCTTGCTCTTAATGACATTGGTTGATGGCAATAGGCTTGGTCCCAATTACATCAGTTGATGGCAATAGGTTTGCTCCTAATTACATTTGTTGATGGCAATAGGCTTGCACCTAATCACATCGGTTGAAAAATAAAAAAAAGTTAATTGGCGGGAACCATAATTAAAATTATTTTGACAATACATATTTACAAGTTGTTTCATTTCCTCGCAATCGTAGTGAAAAGTAGAGTGTAAAACTCGTCCTTAAAACCCATTTTACTCTCTACTTTATATCCATCCTCGCTCGCAAGCTCGCATCGGATGGATAAACGTCTCGTGCAAAATGGTGCGTTTTTAACCGACTTCCAAAAAAAGGAGGAGGTTATCAATTCGACTGTATTTTTTTTTTTTTTTTTTATGTTTGTTAGCTCATAACTTGCGACTGGGTGATTTTCATGATTCTTTTTTTATTTGAAAGCTGGTGCTTCCCGTGTGGTCCCATTGTCACCATTTTAATATCTGATGATGGGATCTTGTAGAAATTCAAATTCAAATCATTTATTGTTTGTTACATGTCGATTAGAGATGTTATATTTATATTTTTAGTAACAATGTAACATACCTTATATTTATATTTTTAGTAACAATGTAACATACCTATAAGGTGTACAATATTTATGAAGTTTAGTTCACTTCAATAAAAACATTAATACATTCGATTTACTCATTCTTTACATTAATATAAAATTGTACCTTAATAAATTACTGAAAAAAATAATTTGAATTAGTCAAGTTATACGTTATACATCAATCGGGGGAACTCTTCAATTAATAACAGCAGATTAACCGCGATTGTTGCTATAGCATATCTAAGCATTGTTTACGCCATCACCCAACATAATATCACGCCTGTACTCACTACAACAAAGGTTATAAAAACTATTTAGTGAAGATCTGATGAAGAACTTCGGAGATAGGCAACGGAACTCCTCAATAAATGATAGCAAATGGACTGGGATTGCTGAAATCTCATGTCTGTCTATTGTTTTCACCAGTTCATAACATAACATCACGCCGGTACTTTGTGAAGGGGTAAGCACATGTGAACCACTAAAAAGTGAAAAATAAAAACTTTTTTACAAAAAATAAAACCGACTTCGACAAAAATACAACACAAAAAAGTGAAAAATAAAATAAGAAGAAAAAGCAGCTTCTGAAGTCGGTAGCAAAAACATGAAATCAAAAAACAAAAGTCACCGACTTCAGAAGCTGATTTTTCTTCTTAATTTATTTTTCACTTTTTTGTGTTTTATTTTTGTCGAAGTCGGTTTTTATGCACTTGGTATACAATCTACTATTTTATTTTGAGACAGATATAAAACAGAAGTTTGTTCCGGAAAACCCCAATAATAGTGCTCAGTTGGTTGGCACTGACATTCATGGACAAAATAAGTGATCTCGTTTTGGTAGATGTAACGAAACGTTTGGTGTTTTAAAGAAGTCTGTCTGTCTTCTAACACATTCTATTAAACTTAACCTGGTGAACGACTTAACCTACGCCACAGTGGTATAGCCCTACTAGCTAATACTAGGTACCTTTGGTAAGGAGTATAATCAGTAACATACCAAATTACCTAGGTAGGTATCTATCTAGAACTAAAATCATGCACTTGACTAGACATTCTATTGATGCGTGAAATCATGCATAATTTACTAGTAATAACATGTTAGATTTAATGGCATGTAATTGTTCAAGTAGCTGGAACTGTAGTACATTGCCTGAAGATATGGCGGTAATTATCACATATTGAGTTTCAAACTCAGTTACCTATGTATAGATTAGTTATAACCAGTGTCTAATAGGTATCATTATAATTGTGCTACTGATCTGAAATCTTAAAATCGTAGTCAATGTAGTGCCAGCTAGTATGCTGTGTCAAGGATATTAAATTACTGAGGACTAACAACAGAATATTTTGATCCCGGAGATCCAAAGAAGATCCGAGCTCTTTTAAAACTTAAATATTTTTTTTGTAATTGATGCTCGGGACTGGGTTATAGATTATCTTCTCAATATATGACCGATACGACCAACTTGGCGAAGTCATAAGTTAAACACATAAAACCAGTGATAAAATTCTGCATAAAATACGCCTTTACTATTCTATAATAAACATAAATAGCTCATTATAGTACTAAAGTTACTGCTTATGATGAGCCCAGTGACTCTTGATCCTATCAAAATAAATAAATGTCTATCTTCTGCAATGTATCTAAGATTTTCATCTTAATGTTATGCTTAAACCTAGCAGGAACTATTACGTACCTCATTAAGGATGGAAATGATGAACTATGAGACATCTTCGCCCTAAGGTAGACGGGATAGCGTCTATTACTGTTACTAAATAAAATATAAACTCTTTTGCAAAAAAAACGGGCACTTCATATTGTTTTCTCTACTTCAATGAAGAAGGACAAGTAAGAGGCTTTATTAATTTGACGATGTATTGGCATGTTATTTGAAGAATCCTGGCATGATTCTGTACGTTCCAAATTTAAATTTTGAAATTAACAAAAGGAAACTAATGATTATTGTAGATTATTGTAAAATTGCTTTACTAATGGCGCGAATTGCTGAAACGATTTTATTACTGATTACTAAAATTTTAAAACTTTTTGGATATTTTCTGCAAATTAAACAATTTTATCTTTCTTTTTACATTAAATACCACTTTTTGACATGAGTGATAAAGCGATAAGGGCCGGTAAAATTATAGCACTAATTGAAGAAGGTTGTTCGCAAACTTACGTGTCTCAGCGGCTAAATGTGAGTCGTTCAACTGTCCAGAGGACTTGCAATGGTATCAAGAGACCGGTTCGGTCAAAAGAAGACCCGGTTCGGGAAGAAAACGACGCACAGAACCAAGAGATGACCGCTTTTTGGTGAGTCAGGCCTTGCGGAATCGTAAGGCGTCAAGTGTGGACCTGAAGAAGAGCCTTGAAGAAGTAAGAGGAGTAGAAGTTAGCTTGTGGACCGTCAGGAGGAGGCTTTTGGCTGCCAATATCAGGAGTTACCGCCCGGCTCGGGGACCTAAATTACTCCGTGAGCACCGTGTTGCTCGACTTCAGTTTGCTCGAAACTATGCTTCATGGACTCTGGAGGACTGGAATAAAGTATTGTTTTCTGATGAAGCTAGAATCTCTTTGTGTGGAGAGGACCGACGCCGGCGAGTGCTACGAAGACCACGGGAACGCTATGCGGAAGTGTGTTTCGAAGAAATCACTCCTTATGGCGGAGGCTCCGTTATGTTTTGGGCAGCAATTAATTCGACGGGGCGTACGGAGTTAGTTCTCATAGAAAATGGAACATTAAATGCACACCGGTACATAATGGAAGTCCTAATTCCATATGCACAACCCGCATTGACTGCACTTGGGGAAGATTCCATTTTTATGAACGACAATGCTCGCCCGCACCGTTCTGGCGACGTGGAAGCGTACATGCAAGAAGTTGGGATCCGTCGTTTAGATTGGCCAGCTCGAAGTCCTGACCTCAATCCAATTGAGCATGTCTGGGATGTTCTAAAGAGACGGGTAAGATCAGTGCAACATGCTCCACAAAACATCAGGGAGCTAAAAAGAGTCATTGCAGAAGAGTGGGAACGTATTCCTCAAAACGTCATTAAAAACATCGTGGAAAGCATGCCCAGAAGGATTCAAGCTGTGATTTTGGCAAGAGGAGGTCACACTCGTTATTATGTTATTACATTTGTAACTTTATTTAATTAAACAAAGTAAAAAAATCTTCTTGTCTTTATTGCCGACCACTTCTTATTGTTTGGCCGTGTACATCGGTTTTAAAGAATTCATAGATTTTTTTTTAAATTGCCACAGTTCACTTCACGCGTATTAATTTACACGATTATAAGTATACAGATTACGTCAAACAATTAAATTTCATTGAATTAACTCAAATCGATCTTAGAACGTAAATTTCCTAAGGTGCCCGTTTTTTTGCAAAGGAGTGTATATATTTTTAACTTAAGGAACGGGTTCGTCCATTATCATCTGCTTCGTCTCTTCCCATCTACGTTCGAGTCAGCTTTAGCCTAACTAGATGGAGCTAAAAACCAGTTTTCAGACATCGAGTCATTATAATCTGACTTCCACAACCCAGTGTTATGTCGTTATCATAGGAGGTTTGAAAGCCTTCCGCATATAACCAATTCTAAGTCATATTATCATCTTACCTGATCTTTCTGTTTGAACTTTAACACATGAGATATCTATACGAATAGTAGGTTTAACTTGCTATGGTTGCCTAATCTTATCACCACAACATGAACTAATCTGGAAGATTGTAATCTCATTTATAGAGAGACCTCGGTCTATCTATACTACAGCATGCTCATTTCTCTCTCATCAATTTCGCCTGTCTCGCCATCGCCTCCTCTCACTGTGTCCACTCCGTGTGGTCTACCTTATCGGGACCCTGTCCTGTTTCAAGTTAAGGCCATGACAGCATTCCTACATTATCATACCACATACAGGTTCCTCCACCTAACCTGGTACACTTATGAGTTGAGTCCGTGTGCCGTTTACTACCGGTTTGTCTGTTGATCATTTTTTATGGGCACTTGAAGATTTTATTAATGTTTTCCCTTGAGTTTGAGTGCTTCACACCTGTTTTTGTTGGTGTAAGTGAAAAGCTTGTGTAATATCGAAGTAGCTGTATCCTTTGATAGCAGTTATAAGGAAAATTGAACCAGTTACCTAGTTGCTACCGCCTAAAGTTTAACACACGAACGTGATCATCATCGGTTGGGTTCACTAAGCTGATCAAGATATCTACGGTGGATCTAAGTATGCATTGCAATATGAACTTTCATAGAACGGAATCCGAAAGGCTCGACTTAAGGCGATGGTTTTCCTCCTATTATTACTGAAGTGCCCGTTAACCTTTAGGTCGTAGACAATTTACGGGAAGGTAATAGGCAATGTGTAAGGGGTACCCTGTGTACCTTGCTGCAATAAATCTTAGATCCTCGTTATTCAAACGCAAGTCGTGTTTCATAGTAATAACGTGTTTGATAGTAATTGGAAACGTTTATATGGCTTATTGCCAAGGTGTAGCTTATAGTGAACCTCATTGCTAAGTACACAGACCGAAGGCTCACGCATTGAAAGACGCTTGACCAGTAGTACCTTTATAATTTAATTCCTCTAGTAACTAGTGACGTAGTCACACGTGTCCAATTAAAATATTCACATTCTTCATAGATAGTTGATTTCTACACATAGTCAAGGCGATAAATATTGCAGAGCACTGATTTAGCACACTCTTTCCTGCCAATTCGAAGCAAGCATGTTCATTCGTTGGAGTGACTACCTATTAGTAGTTGTTATCAATTATGGGAAGATTGTAGGGTAAATCTAACATTATCACGAAATGATTTCCTTCGTAAACCAGCTCCACAATATTACTTATTCCGGTATCTTTATTTATGATGCAACAAATGCATAACAAATAAAGTAATTTCAGTACACAAACTAGAGCGTCCCTCGTGACCTCTCGCTCCTGGCACTTTCACTACGTGATATTGTACCGTGGAAACTGGGACAGGAACAAAAGCATAGAATAATGTGACAATGCAAAAAATATGCAACATTTTCTATTTAGAAATATTCAAAATACGTGAATGAGGAAAAATTTTTGCAGTAATTTTTTTAGGAGTAATAAGGGCTCCATTACTTTCTCTACGGGGACAAAAGAAGCTCAGCAGTATATTGCACTTTTAATCAGTGATCTCCAATTATAATGCATCGTTTATTATCCATTCACTACACGTTGTTGCCTCAAGGCATGAAATTGCGGCTTCTATAAAATATATCTATACTTCTAAAGAGAGTAGACAGACCGGACTACCTGAGTCATCATCTCACGAGCCAAAGGCATGTTGCAGATTTTTATCGGCCAATAGTTCAGTATTACCAGCGTCCCGTCTGTTCTTGGCGGACTTGAAACCGGTACACCGGCCTACAGCCCCCGACGGACATTCTTGGGTTTTTTTAAGGTGGGTGTTTAAGTGTTTTATGTTATTTTATCCTTTTTTGAATTAATTTTTAACAGTCGTGGGTTTTTTCAAAATTTTTAATTTTGCTTTTTATTTTAAACCAAAAGCGATTTTTCAAACGCCCAGACTAATTTTTCAATGTCTGTCATAGATACGAATTCTTTATTAGGCCTAGGTATTGGAATTAGCAATCTAAGTAAAAGAAATGGCTGTGACAAACCGTGTTTTCTATTGGCTTTACTAGAAAGAAAAGTTTCTTAGAGGTCTTAGCTATTCAAATTGCAACTAGGTAGGTCTCACAACCAACTTCTCTGTTTGGACTTCTTCCAGAAAGTTAATCAATACTTTTGTGTGATTTCTTTTAATTGCCATGATAAGAGGCCTTTTTAAATCTTCAGCTGTTGACCTTGATTATTTGATAATTAAATAATAATAGCATAATAGTCCACTATGCAACAATTTCTAACATAAATGTTCACTCTCAGCGCATTATTTAGGTTGTCCTTTCTCTAAGTGTGGGTCAGGGTCGGCTAAGATATTGTGTATCTGTGGGAAGTCTATTATACTTATGTAACCCAAGTTACATTCGATTATGTTAATTAATTACCAACTAGTTTATAAGTCTATGACTATAATCTTACAAGAGATTTTACAAAGATTTTTGCCATTCTATTGGCATATTTCAATAGAAAAATTGAGACTACATCATCATTGAAACGTACAGAGATGAAAATCAGGACTGTTTGTAATTTATTTCATCACCACTAATACTCAAAAAGGTGAAGAAAACAGTGAGAAAACCAGCAGATCCTAGACGCTAGAACTTATTCACAGACATGTGACATCCACCAACCCGCACTGGGCCTACGTCCACGCTCTCCCAAAAGTTCCTGTGTCCTTACTTAAAGCTAAAACGTTATAAACTGATTTTACTTGTGACAAAAATCTACTTACAGTTTCCTTATCTAGATTAACTATTTTTAAAACACGCTAGACAACACGTCAAACATAATTGGCTCAACTTTCGTCTTCTAACGTAGTACACAATTACTATGTTACACATTTTTACGACAGTGAAACCGCAGCCGCGATGCATAGCCAGAATAACAACCTCAAGATAAAGAGATTAGCTCATTGTGCAATTATTGTTTTACTTAAGGACGCTGTTACATTTTCGATTAACTCATGTTTAGGTAACTAAAGTCGCTCAAAGCAAGGTCTCACAATAGCGCTCGGTTTTATACCTCCTATAAATAATCTTGATCTTTGATATTATTTTTTAATTGTATTGAAATAGAATTTGGTAGATTACTTGGAACTTTGAAAACGCATTTGGTAATTGTTAATTATTAGTATCGTCATTATGATAAGTAGGTTAGTATTTTCAACCGAGTCGAAAAAAAGAAGGTGCTGTATTTGTATGTATCCGCGATTTTCCCAAAAGCTACTGATCCGATATCAATCGGATTTTCGTTGATAAATGCATATTGTGTTTTTAAGGAAGGTTTTACTGTAAAATATGATTATAATATAATAATAATAATAAGTTTATTTATTTCTCTCACAATGGTTTTGTAGCACGTTTTGAACACTATAATATTCACATTGGGAGAGCTGGTGCCTGAAGTAGGTTTAAAAAAAACCTGTATTACAGGTCACCAGGATTGGAGATCTTCCGAAGTAGAAGATGGAACTCTTCAATAATATAGACAGCAAATGACTCACGATAGCTGTGATCGTATGTTTATGTAGTGTTTTCGCCATTTCATAATATAATATCACGCTTGTTCGGGTTTAAGGGGCAAACAGATGTACACCCAATATGGGGTACCTACCAACCAAACTTAATGAAAAAGAACAACCGGTACCGACAGCGACTTCCGAAAAGAAAAATACGCTACCTACGTGAAATAACCATGTGAAATACTTAAAATGAAATAGGAATTTCAATTCCAAACCTCTCCGTCGAAAGCTTGACCTGAACCATCCATTTTCAAACCTCACCGCCGACAGCTTGACCTGAACCATCCATTTTCAAACCTCACCGCCGACAGCTTGACCTTACTCATCCATTTCCAAACCTCATCGCCGACAGCTTGACCTTACCCATCCATTTCCAAACCTCACCGCTGACAGCTTGACCTGACCCATCCATTTCCAAACCTCACCGCCGACAGCTTGACCTTACCCATCCATTTCCAAACCTCACCGCCGACAGCTTGACCTTTCCCATCCACTTCCGAACCTCACCGTCGACAGCTTGACCTGACCCATCCATTTCCAAACCTCACCGCCGACAGCTTGACCTTTCCCATCCACTTCCGAACCTCACCGTCGACAGCTTGACCTGACCCATCCATTTCCAAACCTCACCGCCGACAGCTTGACCTTACCCATCCATTTCCAAACCTCACCGCCGACAGCTTGACCTTTCCCATCCACTTCCAAACCTCACCGTCGACAGCTTGACCTGACCCATCCATTTCCAAACCTCACCGCCGACAGCTTGACCTTACCCATCCATTTCCAAACCTCACCCCCGACAGCTTGACCTTACCCATCCACTTCCAAACCTCACCGTCGACAGCTTGACCTTTCCCATCCACTTCCGAACCTCACCGTCGACAGCTTGACCTGACCCATCCATTTCCAAACCTCACCGCCGACAGCTTGACCTTACCCATCCATTTCCAAACCTCACCGCCGACAGCTTGACCTTTCCCATCCACTTCCGAACCTCACCGTCGACAGCTTGACCTGACCCATCCATTTCCAAACCTCACCGCCGACAGCTTGACCTTTCCCATCCACTTCCGAACCTCACCGTCGACAGCTTGACCTGACCCATCCATTTCCAAACCTCACCGCCGACAGCTTGACCTTACCCATCCATTTCCAAACCTCACCGCCGACAGCTTGACCTTTCCCATCCACTTCCAAACCTCACCGTCGACAGCTTGACCTGACCCATCCATTTCCAAACCTCACCGCCGACAGCTTGACCTTACCCATCCATTTCCAAACCTCACCCCCGACAGCTTGACCTTACCCATCCACTTCCAAACCTCACCGTCGACAGCTTGACCTGACCCATCCATTTCTGAACCTTGTCAACAAACTGCTTAACCCCACCCATCCAAATCCCGGTCGTACCCAACATAATTTCTAAATCACATTCTAATAATAAAAGTATGAAACTCGTACTTATATCTCAGTCCTAAAAAGTATCAACTCCTTCCGGTCGTCGTCGGTCGTCGGTTGCCGTGGTAACCGTACACTAAAATATTTTTCTATCACGTTTATCGTACGTATTTTTTGCGAGAGAGCGATACACCCGTCCTTCCATTAGCGCTGCTGAGCGCGGAATGATGAACCGGGAGCGAAAAATGTATGAAGAAATTGGCAAATGTTTTTATTATAGCTAATAATTGAATAAAAAAAATTATATAAACAAAAAAAATATAATCAACATCTAAAGGACTATATGTACCGAGATTTATAATAATTTTGGAGATATAATATGCTGTAAATTTACCTATAATGGTACCTATTCGGACCCTACTTTTTTACATTTTCTGCGATTATTGTGATGGGAAAAACGTATTTGTGTGATTTTTTTGTATGACGTCATACAATTTTTCTGATGCCAATCTGGAGACGAATAAATTATCTTTAAATTAAGACCATGATATCTTCACATTTGTGATTGCTTATACGTTAAAATGGTACCTGAAAACCACTGTTATTTGTAGAAAAATGTTTTAGCGTCCTTAAGTTGTTACACTTGTTGAGAAAAACGTAGAACAAAAATACCGTTATGGTACCGCTGGTCGAGGACAAGGCAACACAGGTATGGTGACTTCAAAGCGGTTATGACGAAGACAATACTGGTGGTTTCTCTCTTCGTCTCCTAAAGAGGATTTGGGGTAGATAGAAGATCTAGCAATAGGAAACTTATTACTTACTTCAGAAGTAAAAACCCTCTAAAATAAGTATCACAAAATAAAATTGTGATACTTAATGAGTTCAATGATAATGAATTAGGTTTTATGCATAGAACGTTATAAGTTGTATTACTGTTAGTTACCGTTTTGGTATAGAGTAAAATTAGTGTGTTACGTAATTAAGTAAGTTAGGTGTGTTGGTTTTGGTAGTTGTAAGTGGAATTATCAGAAGCCATCCTTCAGTACAACTAGGTAACGAATTATAGCCTGTGACTGGCTGTGAATTATTATAGGCTTCACTGGAAAAGTGACTCTTGGATGAATAGAACGAATTACTTCGGCATCGGAGGAGCAAGAAGATCCAGAACCGCTTGCTGTTATCAGTAATAATGCTTACAGACTGTATTATAGTTATGTACACTAGATAACTTTAAATAATCTATTCAAAAATAAATCCCACAAGCAGTTTTGTCGAAAATAATAAAAGATATTAACTCATAATTGGCAAGTGGACAGCTAGTAGATCGTCGGCAATGCGATTAAGTGCGAGACAAGCAAGTTCAGCAGCAAAGGTAAATCTAATTCGGAGTTGATTGCAAAAATGAAGCCAGCACAGTTTACAGCTCCACGGAGATTGTTAATGAACTATTGATCGCTGATGTGGAATGAGTTTACTTACTTCTTTTAATTGTAAAACAGTTAATAATGTTTCTATTGTTGTAAATTATTTTTGCTGGCAATGCGAAACACGACCTTAATTTTAGGTATGATATTGTGAGCAAAGGTACTCCTTAACATGTTAAACTACCAATGTGACCTTCTCCATACGCTTAGGTGGCTTTTTTGGGAGTGGTAATACCGTTGCCCTTGTCCATTTTAAAGCAATTCGCTTTTAAAAATAGACCCTGCAGTGGCTGCTGCCCTGCTGCAGTCACTGTGATAGAATCTGTTTCTGGATCGTTAGGTAGGAGAAATTGGCTTCTATTGGAACAAAATTACTTATTTAGTATTTCGTATAGTCAGTTACAAGCGATAAATTAACTTCCTATTTTTATATCTACTCCTATAAAACATCAGAAACATCAATTTCTATGACCTTATATCTTTCGGAGCGACCAGTAAAGTCGGCTTACAAACTTGGACTACCATATCAGTTCAATGGGTGCGCCAAAGTTCACCTAAATTTTCAACTCCGATAATTGGAAATCCGAAAATGTTCTTCCTAACATTTTTCATCCTAACAATCACAATTCATAACTACTCTGTCTCTAATGTTCATAATTCCGAAGCATTCAACTTCATAATGTCAGTAGCAATAAACATATTATATTTTACTTTTATTTGTTTTTTACTATATTTTCTCAACATAATCACCTTTTACACTATTATTAAAAGTCATATCTTTTTTGTTTAGGTTTATTTTTATTCATAATAATCTATATCTATAAAAGCGAAAGGTCACTCACTGATTCATCACGAAATCTCGAAAACCGCTGGACGTACAAAGATGATTTTTGGCAGGGAGGTAGTTTATGGTTAGTAGACGTCCGCTAAGAACGGATTTTGCGACAGGGCCGGATTAGGGTGGTCTAAGGGCCCTCGCAAGTTTGTATGAAACTCCTTCATTTTTTGTGCTATAATCTTGATTTTTGGCAGAGACGTAGTTTATAGTCAGTAGGCATCCGCTATAAATTAGTTTTGCGACAGGGCCGGATTAGGGTGGTCTAAGGGCCCTCGCAAGTTTGTTTGAAAGTCCTTCATTTTTTGTGCTACAATCTTGATTTTTGGCAGAGACGTAGTTAATAGGCAGTAGACGTCTGCTTAGAACCGATTTTGTGACAGGGCCGGATTAGGGAGGTCTAAGGGCTCTCGCCAGTTTGTATGAAAGTCTTTCATTTTTTTTGCCACAATCTTCATTTTTGGCAGGGACGTAGTTTAAAGTTAGTAGACGTCTGCTTAGAACAGATTTTGAGACAGGGCCGGATTAGGGAGGTCTAAGGGCTCTCGCCAGTTTGTATGAAAGTCCTTCATTTTTTGAGCTACAAAGTTGATTTTTGAGACGGACGTAGTTTATAGTTAGTAGACGTCTGGTAAGAACAGATTTTGTGACAGGGCCGGATTAGGGAGGTCTAAGGGTTCTTGCAAGTTCTTAAGAAAATCCTTAATTTTTTGTGCTACAAACTTGATTTTTGGCAGGCACGTAGTTTATAGTTAGAAGAACTCTGCTAAGTACAGGTTTTGTGGCAGGGCCGGATTAGAGAGGTTTAAGGGCGCTCGCAAGTTTGTTTAAAAGTCCATCATTTTGTGTGCTACTAACTTGAATTTTGGCAGGGACGTAGTAGGTGAGTAGAAGTTTGCTAAGAACCGATTTTGCGACAGGGCCGGACTAGGGAGGTCTAAGGGCTCACGCGAGTTTGTATGACAGTCCTTCCTTTTTTGTGCTACAATTTTGGCAGGAAGGTACTTTATAGTTAGTAGACGTTGACTAAGAACGGATTTAGCGAGTTTAGCAACATGGCCAGAATAAGGAGGTCTGAGGGCTTTCACATGTTTGTAAAAATGTACTGTTTTTTTTTTGTACTAACAACCTGAAATTTAACAAGTCTAGAGTTTAGGAGTAGGAGATCTAAGCTAAGTTTGTAAGGAAGACCTGGACTAAGGGCTCCCGTAAGTCCATATGAATTCCTTGGCTTTTTGTACCTGAAAATTGGCAGAGAGATAGAATATAGTTAAGACATTTCAGGTAGGAATAGATTTTACGACAGGGCTGGTTTAAGGGAATATAATCCCTTCGATTGGCATTTGGCATTCGATTTGACATAGTACCATCCACAGGCAGTCCAGACAAGAGAGTTAAAATTTCTACGCGAACGAAGTCGCGGGCAACTGCTAGTCAGTACTATATAGGCAAACTACTATGCAAAGATATCCATAGGTTAGGTTAGAACTGTGACCAACAGCTACCTCGAAATTGGTCGCGAAATTTCTCTATTTTTTTCATAGTGCCCCCAAGACACTCTGACCTGAATTTCATTCATTTAAGACAAAAATCAGTGAAACGACCTTTAATCATTCTAAACAGTTGTATCATCATCATCATCATTTCAGCCAAAAGACGTCCACTGCTGGACATAGGCCTCCCCCAGGCGTCGCCACATTGACCGGTCCCGTGCGTCTCTCATCCAGCGGGTTCCTGCAACCTTGACCAGGTCATCGGTCCACCTAGTGGGAGGCCTTCCAACGCAACGTCTTCCGGTTCGCGGTCGCCATTCCAGAACTTTTCGGCCCCATCGGCCATCCGTTCTGCAAGCAATGTGCCCTGCCCATTGCCACTTAAGTCTGGCGATTCTTCGGGCTACGTCGGTAACCTTGGTTCTCATGCGGATGTCCTCATTTCTGATTCGATCACGCAAGGAAACTCCGAGCATAGCCCTCTCCATTGCCCTTTGGGTGACTTTGAGCTTTCTGTTCTAAACAGTTGTATGAGTGAAAATATTATGGTAATTATGTTTAGGGATAAAAGCGTTATGATAAAAAACAGTAGCCGCCTTATTAATAAAAATAGTTAAACCTGGTTTAACTTACGCTTTGTTTATCTCGCATGCCGTCACTTTCTTTTGAATATGTTTGAAGTGAGACGGCATGCGAAGGAGTTTAAATATATTTACAATAATGATATTATTAATTGCAATTTTCGGAAACATGAGTGCTATGAACATCGCCGGTAGCACTACAAATAGTATGAATAATAATAAATAATAATAATAATAATATTCCACAACTATCACACAACGCCATCTAGTCCCAAGCTAAGCAGAGCTTGTGTTATGGGTACTAGACAACTGATAAACATACTTATATATTTCTAAATACATACATATTATAGATAAATTACACCCAGACACAGAACAAATGATCGTGCTCATCACACAAACATTTGTCCTGGGTGAATGAAAACTTTAGGATGAAAAATTTTAGGAAGAGTGATCATTCGGATTACAAATCGTTAGGAAGAACAATTTCGGGTAAAGAACTTTAGGTGAGCCAATATGGACCCCAGTTCAATCAGTTGATCCTGTAGTTCTGTACTGTCCTGTCTAGAGGCGATGTTACAAAGTTGCCGCAAGTTGTTGCTCCCCATGCAAATAGCTAGTGGTCGAGAGGCTCGGATCAAAGAAGGGATAGAGAGAGGAATATAAATTTTTTTGGAATATTTATTTCATTTCTGTGATCTTAGCATAATTTATCATACTCGCCACTTACGTTAGTTGAAACGTGTGAGTGCAGCTACGTAATTAAAGTCCCATCTTGGGTCAAAGATATAATTAATTTAACTGACGCGATCTTAGACAAATAAACTGAGCTTAAGAGCAGTTCTTGTTCAGTGGCATGGACGGAGTCATACAGTTTTAGTATTTTAGAAGTATTTAGGAGGTAATATTTAAGCATTTCAATGGAGTCTATGATGCCATGATTTAATTATTGATTTACGTCTCATTTTCATAAAATACAAATATAATCATAAACTGCCCACAGTCCTTTCATGAACATAAAATAATTACGTATAACGAAAGTTATGGGCCAAATTACCACCTTATGGCAGAAAGATAAGCTTCACCGACTCCATGATATATTAAAAATCGATGAAATATCATAAAATTCCAACTTCATGCAGTCCAAAATGATTTTCGAATGATATTAATGTATGAAAGTCCGTCTTGAATACTTAAAGGCACAGGTCACATTATTTCCGGGCAGTTTTAATTTTAAGAATAATAAATGTTCGCAACATTTTATATTTATATACCTACTGCAATTCCAACATGCAACGATTCATAAAATATCATTCTCATTTTTTGTATGCAACGTTTTTTTTTTGGAAGGAATTATTTACAGCAATAAATTACAGAAAATATAACTTCACTTTCGATATTATCATTTCAGCCAAAAGACGTCCACTGCTGGACATAGGCCTCCCCCAGGCATTTTTGGGGGGGTTTGCCATAATCGCCACTCTTGGCAGGCGTGTTGGCGATCGCAGTATGGTTGTTTGTTTGTTTTTCGATATTGCTTACCAAAAATCTCTGAAGTTTTGTGTCTGGTATCAATAAGAGTTTTCCTAAACACAATGGACAAAAACATTGAATAAGCAGAAATAACGTAAGTCAATCAGTAATTTTTATCAATTAAAAACTTCTATCTTGTAGCCACTCTGATCGATGAATTAAAAAGATCTATGGGGGCACTGCACAATCTACTTTTACTTTAATCACTTTAAAATTGACGCATGCAAGGATATAAAGAAAGGCAAGAAAGAAGGTGTCTGATGAGATGACGAACGTGTAATAGAGAAGGGTTTCCAAGAAGACATGCTGCACCGCCCCCAAACACTGATGATCATCATCTGCCTAGCCTTTTCCCAACTATATTGGGGTCGGCTTCCAGTCTAACCGGATTCAGCTGAATACCAGTATTTTACATGGAGCGACTGCATAACTGACCTCCACAACCCAGCCAAATACTAGGCAATACAAAACCCTTTGGTAAGACTGGATGTCAGAATTTCAGGTCACTGACTACCTGTAACGACTGCCAAAGGTCTATATACATGGCAGCCGGGACCAACAGCTTAACGTGCTTTCCGAGGCACGGAGGAAACTCGGTATGTCGGGCGGTCACCTATCCACAGACCGACGAGGCTAGCACAGCTTTACCTAAAGATCGACCTGAGTGGCAGTTCTTATTAAGCCACGAGCTGCTCAAAGCAGCCCAACCCAAAGACTGATGATGCATGAAGGAAATTAATGGCTCATCATACCGCGCTTCGCGATTCCAACAATGCGACCACCTTAACATTAACAACATTATTTATTTGACGTTTTCAATACGTTTTTTCGGTAAAATCCGTATTTATGACCAAGTATGTCCTTGTTGGACAACCCCGAAACCTCGATACGTGCTTCTTTCGGTTTTTTATATCTGTTTGTGTCACTTGGCAGACCAGTTGGGAATACTAATGTTGGATGGGAAACGGGTCGAGTCCGTATCAGTTGCGCCTGTGAGTTATGGCGATAGGATTTGTTGTTAACTTCGTGATTTATTGGCAACGCCGCCCTGACTCGCTGATAGTGATTAGGGGATAAATAACTTAAGGATTCTGCAAGCAAGGAAACCAAATAGAACATTTTTTTTAAACTTACTTAGAATAATGATGAATAAAGCGCGACTACTGAGCATGAGAGTCTTTGGTCAACTGGACCCAGGTCCTGGGTTCTATTCCCAGATAGGGCACAATGCTATTAGTTTTCTTTCAGAACTTTCTTAGTAGCAGCCACAATATCTGGCTTTGTGCCCGATTAAGGGTAAAAGGCTCGCCCCCTATTTCACAACTAGTGAAATGTGATTTTACTATTAGGAACACCCCCACCTCGAAGATTACAAGCGTAATTATATCATTGTTATGTTACTTAAATGAAGCTAACCAAATTCCATAATAATCTAGGAGAATATCGCCACTGCTTCCACAAATATTCAAAATTAATTTAATTTTAACATAATAACAGGGGTTCTGTTATTTATTCATTAACTCGTTGATTGCACGACTCTTGGTGCGGTGCAGTAGCACTTTACTTTATGACTCAGTAACGGTTAGTAAGAGAAAACTGGCGTGAAAATAAACAGAGATCTTTGTAATGTTTTTTACAACATTTAACATTACTTCATGAGAGTTTTTTCAGGTGTACAAGTTCACATTCCGACAGTTTCATTAAGTCCCTTGTAATATGTGGCGAGCCAATTGCTACTGATCAACCGGGCAAACGACAGGCTGTTACTAAAAACATGCTGCTTATCCACAAGGGAAAAGGCGTGAATTGACTTATGTACAGGACCGATGACCTAGATAAAATTCCACAAATGTTACCAGCTGCGACTATCTTGGCGTAAAACTGCTAGCTAAAATTATCTTTAGTGAAATAGAAATACATATCTTCAACGTAGTATTATAATAATATCTGTACCTTCGGGTTTACTAAGACACGAAAAGAAAATCATAAGGTAAAACATAGTGAAACTTTACTTAATGAATTGATGAGTAGACACAACTAATTAGTACCTAAATCAAAATTAATTACGTACCGCACGGCCATTATTTTCAAATCTAAAAGCAAGTTTGAAGCCTCTCATTAGTTTTCAGTTAGGGTGTGCACTTGAGTAGTTAATAATTAATTATTATTTAAAATCTAGCATTAAATACACTTTCTCGGCAAAATAATATAGTCGACGTCTGGAGTAAGTACCACAAACGCAACTCATTGAAATTGATTTGAACACTTGAAAGTGCCTTGCTTTGAAATTATCTGACGAAACTATCTCGATACAATTCTGTCTACTTTTATTGGAATTTAACTTTCATGCTGATCTAGGAATAAATAAAAGAAAACATGTTGAAATGTAATGAATCAGCTGTTTTTCGAACAGTGGTTTCATCTAATCTCTCCCATTTCTTTTTCCTGCTTAGTTTAACTGAATGTGTATTATGGGTACCTACACATCTGCTCTACCCTTAGGCTGTTTAGTGGATCCCAAATGGAATTTAATAAAGTATCTCCCTTTAAACTTTTTTATGACCAACATTAATTTAATCGCGTTGATAAAGTTCGCATTACAATTTTTCTCATTATTATTTTGAAACAGGAAAAGAGCAGACCTATCTAAAAGGACTGTTTTATGATCTGCATAATTCTTGAATAGATTACCTACACTACTATCGCACGCCCTAAAAGTATGAAATATATACCACTTGACCAAGTTACATTCAGACCAAGATTCCCACTTAATGTTGCACCTGTTCCAAGCCATTCTATAGATTCTGCATTAGCAATCAGCAAGTTTTACCGAAATTTGCATAACCTAGCATCATTGCATACATATTCAAGCGTCGTTTAAGTACATTGTTAACCTGTAAAGTCCGTAAAGGGATTCTGTAAACAAGTTTACGAGTTGCAAGCCGTCATAACAAATTATTGACTGACTGGCTATTTAAAACGGAACTTGTTTTCGAACCGTCTCGATGCTGATATTGAATTTCTGGATTTTTCCTCAGCGTGTTTTTTTAGTTGTTGTGAAAATTGAAGATTTTATCCGCTTTTGGTTGTGTAGGTGAAACGTTTTCTAAGTATACTTAAAGACTTTATTTTGAGGTGTAAGGGTTAAGTGGGTGCTATCTACTGTAGGATATGTGATAACGGTATTTTTTTAAAAAAAACCTTGTACATTTGAAAAAGACTGAAAACGTATAATTTATATATTCGCCTGTATGGAATCTTATGTACATATTTTTACTGAGAGAGATAGATTGTCATAATCATAATCTGTCTAGTCTTTTCCCAACATGTTATGGTCACCTTCAAGTTTAACTGGATGCATCATAATACCAGTATTTTACATGGAATACCCCGATGGTAAGATTTGCTGTCCGACTTTCAGGCCATTGGCAGTCTGTAACGAAGTTTCAAAGATCTATAAAGACAATAGGGGTCAACGGCTCCCTTCGGGGCTACGGGTTCTTCAAAAGAGATACCGCGGCCTCGGCACAAAGGGCTAAGAAGTAACATGGGTGGTTTTTAGTCACTCATTTTGATGATTAAGCACCATCCCAAAAAAAAAAACAAATGTGGTCAACAGCTTAACATGTTTTCCGAGGCACGGAGAAAAGTAAGTATGTAATGGATGATCCACGGACCGACTTAGGATAGACCCGCGCAGCTGTTATTAATTAGCCACGAGTTGCACATCATATTAAATCAAAATAATATAGGTAACAATTTATCACAGGAAAATCATACACACAAAACAAAATTCACCGAAATCTCACGCAACTTGAACAGTCCACTTTCTCCCCAAAGGAAGATGAGCACTTTATATTTTTCCATTAACCTTGTCCTACCGAGTGGGCGGCCATCGCACTGACCCTTTGGCACAGTAACAACGACATGGACACTTTGCCGGTAAATTATAGCCTTTTAAAGTTCCTCGCGAATTCGGGACAAAAGAAAAAACGTCTGGTGTCGTCTTTAGCGGGAAAGTTTCGTGGGTAGGTATATGGGTGGGTCGTTATGGTGCGAGTAGGTAATGAGGTGACTAATGTGTGGTGTGAAGGTACTGGGGATAGTTTTAGTACAGCATTTTTAGTTTTGAGAATTCTTTGTGTTACGGTTTTGTCTAGCCTTCGCATATCATCTCTACATAATTAAGTATGTACTTATAATAAAACAAAGTTCTCCGGTGTTGTGCTCGCGATAAATTCAAAAACTACTGCACCGATTTTCATACTGTTTTTACCAATTGATAAAGTGGTTCTCGAGGAAGGTTTTAGTATTAATTTATCCCTGGAATAGGTTCCCAGGGGTTGCGGGAACTTGATCAAAATTTAATGATTACTTTTGGTTGCGAAAACCGATATCCAAGCGGGCGAAGCTGCGGGCATCAGCTAGTTGAATATATTTAATAAGCGTTATGCAGACACGTGATTTAAATAATATTTATTTAATTCAACTTGGCTTGTAACCGAATATGACTGACTTTTCTATTAATTAAAATAAGTAAGTATTTTATTACTTAAAAAAAAAAAACGATCGTTCTTTATCCACTTAGGTCAATGGGCACTCTTGTCGTGTTGTTTGTTCACTACGGGAACTGATAAACGCTACTGAAAGTGCCAAAATAGTAGGTAGCTGGGCCGCCACAATTTAGACTGACATTGCCACGAATACAGCTATTTTAAAAATTCAGCATCTTAATGTCAGCCGAAAAACATCCACTGTTGGACGTAGGCCTCCCCTAACTGTCGCTATATTGACCGGCTCGCATCCAGCGGATCCCCGCAACCTTCAGCAGGTTATCAGTCCACCGGACTTCGAAAAAAATATTTTTTTAACAGACTTCTAAAAAAAGAAGGAGGTTCTCAATTCGGATGTTTTTTTTTATTTTTATGTTTGTTCAGGCAAAAAGTCCGTCGCTTGCTAACCGATTTGAAAAATTCTTTTGTTGTTGGAAAGGGTCTTCCCAAATGGTCCCATAATTTTTTTGTCGAAATCGGACAAGCAGTTTTTAAAAAATCAACAAAACTCAAAAAAAAAATCTACATTGTCCACGCTATGACCCATGAACATGTGAACCACTAAAAAGTGAAAAATAAAACCTTTTTAACAAAAAAAAAACGACTTAAAAAAAAACACAAAAAAGTCAAAAATAAATCAGTTTCTGAAGTCAGTGACTTTTATTTGTTTGATTTCATTTTTTTGCCACCGACTTCAGAAACTGATTTATTTTTGACTTTTTTGTGTTTTTTTTTGAAGTCGTTTTTTTTTTTTTGTTAAAAAGTTTTTATTATATAAGTAAAACCCTGCACGTACTTGAAGAATAGGAACAGATGGTAGCCTAAATAGATGGTAGCTTAGTAGAACCTAACCTATTCGGTGCGTGAAGTTTTTCAACGGAAAATGCGGGTCATGGCATGTTTTTGTTGTTTTAGTTTTGTAGCATTTTCTCTAGCGTTGTTATTTAATGTTTTCAATTCGATGATTTAGCCAAACATTATTGTAATTCTCTATTCTAAGTAACCTAGGTAAATAATAACAATTCAAGCTTACCGAAAAATCCTCTGCCCTGCTCCTTGATGGTCGCGTTTTTTTCCGCACTTTGTAAATGGTTCCACGCATTTTGCACTCCACTGTTCCTTCTAAACTTATTAGTCGTACTCCTACAATCAGCATTACGTACCAAAACTAATATCACTACAAATATCACTTTGTAACAATCCGATTGCGAGCACATTTTAATCGTTTCATAATTGTAAACGAACAAATCTTTGGTAGAAATAACAATAATAAATTAAATAATTATTTCCTAAAATCATTTTCACTTTTACTTTTTAAGAATATTTTTTCCGTTTCGCGGGTTAATTTCGCGCCGGCCATTTTCGCGGTACGCGCGGCGCATGCGCTGTGTCTACGGTCGCACTGCGATTGGATACGGGCACGTTCAAAATTACAGAAAACCATCTCGAAGAGATAGTCATCTTTTTGTTTTTTTTTACGGCCTTGGACCTTCCCTTGGACTTAGGAAAGGTTATGGTCGAATTATAAGTAGATAGAAATGTGCTCGAATTATGTTACGGATACATTATTTCTTATCATAAGGGGTTCGGTTTCCGTTACTTTTACCTTCTAACCAAACTACTTAATTAAAACTCCACAAATTACTTAATAATACTTTAACAAGTTTTTGAATTAGGCCCTCAATATTGTATTTAACGCATTTTAAACCCACTCATCGTCTCATACCGGCAACCATAACGATAAATATAAATTGAGGATGTCCCGCAACTTTACCAGCGCCAAACCTGCTTGTCCCGTTTCGTAAGTCCCACTGGGAAATAAATCTTATCAATTATGTACCTACCCAGATGCCTACATCTTACAGTGCGATCAAATTATCTTGGCAGCTCCGAACTTCGTGCAGGTCATTTTGTTACAACGAAAAGTGTTATATATTTATTTTATTTGTATTTCTCACTGTTTAAATTAGATATTTTCTGATCGTTTAAGTATTGGTTTATCTGGCAATAACAGTTTTATTCCCAAGTTTACATGCGTAAAATTTCGCAAAGCCTATGTTCAGAGCTGCCAAGATAATTTGATCGCACTGTAAAAGGCGTGAACACTGAAAATACTTCAAATTACACGTTTTTCATTTTGATCTGCAATTAGGGCGTTGCCTGTGTGTTGTTTTCGAGGCCATTACTTTTCTCGGTTTACAGAGTTGAGCTCAGTCAGTTGGTAAGTTAATGAAATTAGATACCTAGGTAGATGTAGGCACTTTCTAAGAATTGGTATTGTTATTAACTTACTAGTCTTTACTTGTGTTTTGAGAAAACATGATGAGGAAGCCCATCAAGAAAGCCATCTGTATCTTTCCTGCAGAATAGGAGGCATTAATCTTGCAGTAGAACATTGGAAACCTAAATTTTATCTGCTTTCAGGTTCACGTCAAATTCAAAGGCGTTTAGGGTACGTTCACACCGAACGGCTCGGGGAGGAGAGCAGATTTTTATGCTGCTCTCCTCTTCGAGCCGGTCGGTGTGGACGGACCCTTATGGTGCGAGTACCGAATTTTGGAGGACTTTAAGCCGCACGACGTTTGACTTGTCGTTCCACTAGTCAGCACAAGCGAAGTGTTACTAACTGAATTACAGAAGTAGGTATTGAATTTTGATACTTTACTTAGGTTTACACTAATCATGGACTAACCAATAATTTCCAAGACACATAATAAATTACGTTATTCATATTATTCATGGCTTTTTCCTTCCTATTCTCCACCATCACGTTAGCTATCTTCGTTATAGGATACAAACGTTCGACGTGATAAACCGATCGCACGAGGGGCACAAGTCGACAGCTTTACTTCCAGCGTGTTTGATAGTGAGTGAGCCAGGTTAATTGGCCTAATTAGCTGTCGAGTATCTTAACAGCCGACTACAATTAAGTAGGTGCAAACACTACAGGGTATAAATTAGCTAAAGGCAATAAAACTGAGGATTACAATCGTGTCATGATTAGCTAAGTTAACAGTTGCCTTATTTCTTATTGACACTAAGAACTGACTTCCTCTCTTTAGGTTAAAGTAAGTAGACTTCTCCAGTAGAAATCTGCCCAAAATCTGCTAATACCTACGGGTTCTATATTTCATCGATGTCCTTAGCATTATCTCAAGCAAGATCTTACAACGACTAAGCGCTAGATTTTTCCTAAGGGTCCACAACGACACGTAGGTAGGTACCGGTATCATTCCCATAAGCAGCAGCACCCATAGCAAAGACCACCAAGATTCCGAATACCAAAAGTAAAACAGCACACTTTCATTTCATGATTCACCTTTGCTTCCCAAAAACATAAAAAAAGTAAAAAGTCAGCCATTTTGTATCGGCGCGGAGGTCCGGAGAGCATATCAGCTGTTTTATTTTTCCTATTGCGTGCAGTACGGCCGCACGCTTTCTCTAATTACTTTGGCAACTCGCGTCCACAGGATGCGGACGTTTACATTTGTAGAGCGAAACTATTAGATACAAACGTCATTACGAAGATAGGTAGGTTACTTGAGCATTTGCATTAATATGGCACTTAGTAAGTAATGTAGACGACAGGGCCTTAACCTTACGTTTGATGATTGAGATAAATAGTAACAGGTACCTACCTACTGATAGTAATTAATCTAATTCTTCCAACAGTCATACAGTCAGTACCCAGCATTACCTGACCCCTCTTCTCCGACTACTTGCCCTCTTCTTAGTTCGAGGGGTCCGGTATTGCTGGGTACAGACTGTACTTGGCTAAGATTATAAGATATGTAGGTAGGTACCTACCTATATCTAAAGCTTTTTAGCTTATAAATCATAACTACATTACCTACATAGTAGGTCTAAGTTAGAAAAAATATAAAAATATTAAAAAAATAACGCGTGACTTCATGAAAATGATTGTGATTATAAGCCCCCTACACTCAGAGTGGGTGCCTTTAAAAAAACTCAGAGAAAACTCTTTACTCCTGGAATTTCATACCCGAATTACTCGATTTCTAGGCCAAAGAACACATTGTCACGGGATTCAATTTTAACTTCCCACGTCCCAATACGTAAGTATTCATCGATGGATTTCTTCCTATAATCACCTACAAATATAAGCCTGCGTCCCCCAAACTTGTCACAACACCGTGAGCTCTTGTTTGTTCGCTTCGTAAGCCGGATTATAGCTACATGCCCCTCTCGATAATTTATTCATTCGAACTTGTTAAGGCTTCGACGCGAGTAGTACACGACAGGCACAATCTTCGCGATCTCGCACACAACCCTGCTCACTCTGAAGTGTGAAGTGCCCTAAATTAGTTTTGGCCAAATTATTTCCATGCTAGTCTGTTTAAGGGTTCTTGGTCTAATAAATATTTTGCTTTAAAATTAATCACCAATTCTAAAAATAATTCACATTATTTTCTGCTTATAATCAAAACAGAAAAAAAAGCAATTGCAAAAGCAAGTGTGTTAGTCAAGAGGAAGACAATAGACAGCTAAAACAAATGCAGTTTCCAGCCGCAAGCAAAACGTGTTTTAAACAAATTGAGTAATTTAGATACCTTAAGTACAGTACATCATACTATGCAATCTGCTCAGTTCATCGTCATCATGATCTCAGCCAGAAGACGTCCATTTCTGGACATAGGCCTCCCAAAGTCCAAAGTGTCGTCACATTGGCCGGTCACGTATCAGTTCAGCATTTATGGAAGACTAGCTTTTGCCCGCGACTTCGTTCGCGTGGAATAGTGACTTCCGGCAGATTTTTGGTTTACCTCGCGAAAAAAAAAAAAAAACTATCCTATGTCCTTTCTCAAGTTCCAAACTATGTCTGTACCAAATTTCATCAAAATCTTTTCAGCCGTTTAGGCGTGAAAGAGTAACAGACAGACAGACAGAGTTACTTTCGCATTTATAATATTAAGTATGGATTGAAGTAATTCATAACTAATTTGTAGTTGCCCAAAAGTTATACAGCATTTTTAGTCTATATTTGTGTAAGCTATGCGAACATAGTTAGTCCCATAGGTAGGACATTTCACGACTGCTTGAGTTTGGAAATGGCCAGTCTAGCAATTGGTTATTCCGGGAAAGTAGCATTCTGGGAATTGACCATTCTGTTAATTGGTCGTCTCGGAACCTTTGGACGGTTTCGGAAATAGACATTGAAACAATCTAGATGTATTTTTAGATACACAACGTAATACGCTAGTAGGTACCTACCTAATCCCCAAATGGTTCGGCAGAGCTCTACTAAGTATTACATACCTACATAATAATATTCGCCATATAAGGTTAACTAGTCCCATGTATAACTTACCTAGAAACGGTTAAATAACGGACCTAGGTCACAGAATACATCTTCGATCAATAATAGTACTAGATTAAGTATCAGGAACAAAACTAAGTCGCTCAAGTGGCCACGTTTGCACACACGTAAACATCTACTTAACATCTTAGAAAAAAGTTCAATATTATTAACAACTTCAGATGATTATAAACCTTAACACTTAAACATAACGTTTAATTATCATTGTAAAGTATATTTATTTAAGCCCTTTCGTCGGAGAAAGATTAGAAGCAAAACATTTTAAACGTCGCTCCAAAGTAAAAAGTCATCAGTACAAAAATATTCATTCTAAAATGAAACTTAATAAGCATTTTGTGTACAATGTCGTGCTTATTCTATTGCGGAACTAGCGTTCCCTGTTCAAGAACATGATACAATAGTTGGTGCGTTGTAACAAACATTGGCCAAACAATTATAATATTCGCTGATTTAATTATATTTACAGTTTAATTATGTTTAAATATTATGAAAAAGCAAATAATGATATTAAATTACCGAAAAAAAGATATTCCTTCCAAAACCTTGGTGTTACGGTGGTTATTTACGCAGTTTTTGAACGCATACTGCGGTATTTTGACGTCTTATTGTTGGCTATGATTTGCTAATTTGAAATAAGACCACAAATACGTTTGTGGTCTTATAATTCGGGCCGTTTTTGAGGCGCTTATCGGGAATCTAGTACATTATTGATCGAAGGAATACATAATAGTACTACGTACAGAAGGGACACTCACCTCCCCGCGCTCATATTAAATACCGCTCCTCACCCCGCACTTCGAGGTATACGTCGTCGCCACTTGAGCAATGGCTCGCGCTCGCATCAGTCGCCGCTCGGCTTTCGCGACGCAGACCGTTGCACTTTCCGCGCCATTTTTTAGGCTACGATAACCCTACTAGAGTTTACGCACACATTTGCACGTGCACGTCGTGCACAAACGTTATTTGTTTATGTAGTAGTAATAGGTAATTATTTTGCGGGCGTTGTATGGAGTGTCCGAGGTGTGCCTAGGTACTAATTGCCATCATCATCATTACTTCAGTAGAAAGACGTCCACTGCTGGACATAGGCTTCCCAAAGTGCCACCACATTGACCGGTCCCGTGCGTCTCGCATGTAGCGATTCCCGTAATCTTCACCAGGTCATCGGTCCACCTAGTGGGGGGTAGTTCAACGCAACGTCTTCCGATCCGCGGTCGCCACTCTAGAACTTTTCGGCCCCATCGGCCAATCGTTCTGCGAGCAATGTGCTCAGTCCACTGCCACTTAAGTTTGGCTATTCCTCAGGTGAAGATGGTTACCTTGGTTCTCTTACATGTCTTAATTTCTGATCCAATCACGTAAAGAATCTCCGAGCATAGCCGGCATAGCCCTCTCCATGATTGCCGTTTGAGTTTATTTAAGCCTGATTGCCATCAATCGAAAACTAAAACAAAACAAAACTTCGGGCTCCTACTATTCAGAAAAGCCTGCAAGAAAAAATCGAGTGGATCTCAGGTCAGTGTTATTGCACTAGAAACCACTACACAAAGGGAACAGTATTTTTATATTATTCGGAAAATGTTTGATAAAGAAAGTGAAACTCCTTACCCATGCATCTGCACTTTAGATAATAATATCTGCGTGAGATCCGCGACCATCATTATACGTTCATTAGTTACGTTGCGTGCGGTCAAATAGAGGCTTTACTAACTTTCTGAGCCACGTGCGTTTACCCTGAGTTTAAACCGTGATAATGTTCAT
Organism: Diarsia dahlii; assembly: GCA_949775195.1. NCBI lineage: Eukaryota > Metazoa > Arthropoda > Insecta > Lepidoptera > Noctuidae > Diarsia > Diarsia dahlii. Next base: position 19,239,971 of record OX459211.1, read on the forward strand.
ATTGAAATATGGTAACCGAGGTTTATTCCAAATAAAAGTGGTTCATAGTAATCGCAGTTTTGATAGCTTAGAGCTTAGGTACATAACAGCCGCTCGGGTCGATCTGTAGGTTAAGCCGTGCTCATCAAGGTTGGTTCGGGAATGAAGTCAGATAGGAAGTCGCTCCATGTAAAATACTGGTATTGAGCTGCATCCGGTTAGATAGGAAACTGATCCCAACGTAGTTGGTGTCAAGTCTAGGCAGATGATGATGACACATTAAAATAGTGTGAAGTGAAATATTCATAAAGGTTAACTACATTCTGAATAAAACACCAGTATCTAGTTTCATTATTTATTGCTTCGTTTTATATTGTAAACAATTCGTTGAATTATCTCTTAATCACCTACTTGGCCGTAGAAATATACATGGGCTTAAAATTAAACAAAAAAAATAATACCAATGCAAATACAGAATAGTCAAACATCAACAGATAATATAAATATATCTCCAAAACAAGAAAATTGAATTACAATTAATGTGAGGTGTTCGCAAAACTTCCATATAACACGACATTACACTTCGAGTGATCATAAAATCTTTGCGAAAAACTCACATCACTAAAAATTTACATTCAAGTTCAATAATTTAAATACTGCTTTTATTTTATTGTCAAATTTTTAAAATACATCAATTAACATCACTACTAAGTATATAATTTATTTAAATTTACAAATAGTGTATATAATAATATGTATAGTTTTAAAAATAATAATGTTAGCAACATAGCAACCAACTAATGTTTAACTTAATCAGATCAAAATTATAGTAAACTATAAAACTTAATAAATTGAACTGTTACTTTTGTGCAATGGGTTTTTGTAAACAAATTATAATATGGTAACTATTTCTCCAAATCCAACTCAAATCCGTTCAAAAGTTAACAAAATCAAAAGAAAGGAGTTCACCTACAGTTACTTATTTATAGAATTAATATTGCCTAAAGAGAAAATAATTTATGAATGTTAAATAATGTAGTAAAAAATTCAATAGTCAGACACAAAAACCATCAAGAGATAAAGTTGGCAATACAAACAATATCATCTGTAATGATTTTAAATTAAACACTAAAATGCTTGTCATTCGGAATACTTTCAATCTATTTACTGATGCATTCACATCTGTTAACCCACTTGATGAGATGTTTTTTTTATCAAATAGAAACTACACTTTCTTCACCGAAAAGTTAATTAACTGTAAGGGAACACCTAACGCCTACATCTGCGTTAAATTTAACAACAGTTAAAATTAACCAACTAGTCCAAAAACCAGTAACTGCGACCTTATTTCGATCAATGTTATTGAAAACATATTTTCTAAAAAATGCCGTTGAAGGCTTAACTAAAAGCTGGAAGCTGGAATTTAAAAAAAACTGCGAAAAAGCTATTTATGAATATACTAAGGTTGACGATGGAGGCGACTACGAAAATCCCTTTATTTCTGCATATTTTCACAATCCATGATCTTCACTTGGTATGAACTCGACGAAGATAAGAGTACCCTTGAGAGCTATTGTGCGAATATTTATGTTGGTTTCGAAATAAAGAATCCACTTTCGTCAGTAGATACTTCCAATAAATAAAGGAGCATTGTCTTACTTAGCATTTTTGGCCTCGCCCACCACCCTTAGTACATTCGTAATCTTACAGCACTGAAACAACGTAATATCAAAAATGTCTGTACAAAAAACTTAAACTACAATAAATGTGCTGAAATTATTAAAAATCTGTGTCAATAAGCCTCATCACACGTTAATATCAATGAGATCGCTTTGCATCGCGTTACAAACACTGGAGTACTCAGCTCAGTTTCATAAAAAAATATCGCAAGACAGTGTGTAAGGGAGATCGAAGCCCAGTTCATTATTGTAGACCCGTTGAAATTTTACGTAGGCTATTTAAAATAGAATCAGCTGTTCTATATCTATTTAGACCTATACACGGTCTAAATAGATATAGAACCGCTGATTTTTATATTCTTGACGGAAATTTCTACGCTGCTGGTCTAAAATCGTGGTCTACAACAGTTTGCGCGACGATGTTCTTTACACCGTGTATGTCTTCGGAACTTTCGATCGAAAGCTACGTTTTCAATTGCAGTACTTCTACAGTACAATAGACCTTGTTGGAAAACCGCAATGGATTGTGATTGAACTTGATTCGTTTCAGATAGTTGCGGTAAACACCCGGACACACGAACCGACGAACAATCGAGTACAAAATAAAGTCGCTAAAACTTAGTCAGTTGACTAAAATGTTCAAAAATCATTTGGCACCTGAAATAGGTCTTTGATTTTAGAAAGTTTATTTAGATAATACTATAGTACGCTAACGCCAGATTTCACTGTTTCTTTAAATTTAAATCGCCCCTTCCGTCGCAATGATTTTGCGATTTTATATTTCCCCTGCTCATGACGTATCTGTGTATTTTCGAAAAAAACATACTCAAATACATTGTAACTTTGCTGGCACCGTATAAAAATTAAGTTGCAAACTTCATCGAATAAACTCATCCAATAATAACGGAACAAGAAAAATGCCATACATAAAGTAAGAAAAAACAGTATAGTAAAAAGTAAAACAGTAAAAAGACATAGAAAAAAGGTATATAATAAATACTGGAATTGGGTTTTAGCATACAGTGCAAGAGTTTTTTCATAAAACTTTTAAGTAAATATTCTCCACATATAGGAGAGTATGTACATAAATGGCAACTATAAAGAAATAACATGTGTTTCAGAAGACGGCGTCGTTACAATACAACTACTTTTCATGTAGCACTACAGTCTTAGGAAGTCGTATAATTATGTTTTTTACGGAAAATTAAATCAACTTTACGGATTATTTTAGCGCATTTCTTTATATTCAACTACTAACGCTTTCTCTACGGTCTTGAAATACGAAAGATGTCAAATCCCGAATATATGTTTAGATTGATGAATAAACTTTTTGTCACCACACCTAAGATACAATTTTCCTGTCTGATTTTCAAAGCCATGAAGTTACCATATGGCTTATAATGGCATCTATGACTGCAAGGAAGGCCTTGAGTTATTTAATAAATTTCTGTTGTCTCTGTAATGTTGATTTAACTTCTGCATATAATATTCAAGTAAATATAAGAACATAGACCTATGATTGGGGCGGAAAATGATATATATGCGTATCAACAACACAATTAATTGGCATTATTTTGTATAATATTATTATGAATGCAACGAAAACTCGTGTCATTCAAACTTTAGGCTTCGCTCACATCTCGTCATAAACTCATAGTCGAGACTCGAGACAATTGATTAACTAATATTACTTTGTAAAAAATATTTTTTTCTTACGACAACATTCTACCATTTTAAGATGGCAACCCCAGAAAACAAGAATATTCCTATAGAAATAATTAGGACTTTGAAATCACTCCACCGTTTAGGTACTAATTCATGCATATAGTGACTATATAAAAGTCTATATATTTAGCTAAAACACTAGTGTGTATAAACATTTATAAACAACAAAATGTAACTATTCCGTCACTAGGTGATCCCTACGGTACTACTTTACATTGTCCGTTTTCACTAACACCACGGCACATCCTAATGTATTTCCTAATGACAAGCACGCTGTTGGCTCGGCGAAACACCCATATAAGTGCCCTCAGTGTGTTTTTAATAGGAATAAGGTGTCACGTAGTGTTTGGGAAAACGACCATACATCAGTGATAATCAAGTCAGTTCGTGTCATATTGTAAAAGGTCGTAGTATCTTTTAAGTTAATTCAAGAATTATTTTAGACATTCGGTCGTAGCATTTTATTTTTAGACATTGTCTGTTGTTTTTTTTCCTGCAGATTCGATTCTGTAAAATGTTATGCTTAGCCAGCCTCATTTATCAGTAAAACTACAGAGATTTCAACACCAAGTCATTAGGTTTTAGGCCTGGTGTAGTTTTCTCGTAATTATTTCGTTTAAGTGGTAATTACTGGCATATTACAATATGACGTTCTGAACTGACATGTATAATGATATAAGGACACATGCACGTACTAGTGGCCCACTAAGTTATAATCACTATCAAGATCCGCTACGATATACCGAACAGTAGCTAAGTATGGAACAGTCCAATTTTCTCTAATTTCCACCATTCAATTAAAAGACTTACTAGTTTTTTTTTTTCAAAATTTTTTACCAAACTTTTTTTACCATCTTCCTTACTTCATCTTGATAGGCAAAGGCCCGTTTCTCAAAATTCCTAATTTTATTATTGTGACACTGGTGCGTTAGATTTATAGGCCAAGATTATTCATATTATGTGCATTAATTCCATAGTAGTTGTAAAAAGTGATGATATTTCAATATCTTATATATTTATTTAAAAAGTATAAGAAAAACTGTGTTAAAAAAGGATTGATTCATATCACATCGGGTTAAAGAATAAAGAAAATTACACTAACAGAACTTTGTAAACGGTTTTTACGCGACTTTTTCATCATCAATACCTGGAAAAATTTGTCTGCCTAAAACCATCATACAAAGATCAACCGACTTCTATGACTTTTTTCCTTATTCTTAAAATCCTGATGTAATACGAACCAACCCATCATATATAATTATTGCACACATACGTATATTTCTCTATGAATATATTTATCGGAGTATAATGTGAAGTATAATACATTTGTAAAGTTGTATATCGCTTTCTCCACTAGCACCGAAACCTTGGATTTCAGTTTCCTTTAGACCAATTATGAACACTTACGTTTTTATAAGAAATATATGAATCTAGAGCCTATTTTCAAACGAATGTTTTCTCAACTTATTCCGACTAAAATTTCGAATACTCGATTGACATTCGATATGTGCGTAGGATTCAAGACACATCACTAATTTGAAAATAGAATCTACAAAGTCATAATAAAAGCACCAAAAAGAAAAATAAATAAACTTAGCACAAAGATCGACAGTTTGAGTCAATACATACTAGAGTATCGATAAAACTCTACTATCGATAAATAATCACTCACTTTTTTTTTTGAAGATTTTTCTGTATGAGCGACTACTAATCGATATGAGCAAATTCGATATTAGAACCTCGTGAAACACAGTACCATTTATATAATCAGAAAAATCTAAGAAAAAGTTGGCACACGTATAAAAATGTAAATGACGTCGCATTGATTCCTTAGGTCGCGATGATTTCAGTAAGACTTCCAGAGACCTTTAATAGCTTTGAGTTTGGGCGACTTTTTCGTCGCCTCGAATTCCTGTTTGAAACTCGTGATGAATTTATCGCGTAAACTTTGTCGCGGCGCCGACGGCTTCAACAAAAACTTCTTCAGATCATTCGTGAAGCTCTTTGCCGTGTAGTTCGGTTCCTCTGGAATTGATTCTTCCGGTATCGAATCATCGCCGTCACATTCATTACTCGTCGATCCAAGGAATGAAACGGATTTGTTTGATTGTATCGAGTTTTTACGCTCGCGTGAGTTCCTGGGTGTCGACTTCGAGCGCGTCGTGGTCTTAGGTTTGCTGTAGCTTTTCGACACCATCGAGTATTGGTCGTCGTCGATGGAATCGAGCGTGTCCGTGGATCGGTTGCAGATTCTACAGCAAAGTTGGCAGTGTTCCTTATCGCTGTGGTACCTACCGTTACAGTACACGTAGTTTTCTTTGAGCCGAGAGCTTCTCGGTGCCTTGGACTTGTCTTTCGAGGACTTTTCTTTATAGTCTCCGCGGTCGTTCCTCCTCGATCGTTTCCTGCGGCACTTGGGGCAGTTGTTGCGTGCGATGCGGCGGAGCTCCTTGAGGAACTCGTAATCAATTTCGAAGTATTTAGCGTCGGGTTCGGAGTAGTACCTGATGTCCGAGTCGGTGGAGTCGCTGCGGGGCTGCTCCTTCTTGCGGGCGGCGGGCTTGTCCTCCCGCCCGGGGTCGGAGTAGTAGGAGGCGGCGCGCGGGGCGGGCGGCGCGCGGGGCGGGGGCGGGCGGTGCGCGCAGAAGGTGACGGCCTTGTGCCTGCGCGGGCGCGGCGCGGGCGGCAGGGGTCAGGCCTGCACGGAGGGCACCCACAGAGTCTTGTTCTGTTCCTCCTCCACGGCCGCTTTGATCTGCGTGCACGTGTACGCGATGTTCACGCCCGCTGGGATCTCCGCTGTAGAAGAGATAGATTATTAAAGCAAAAGTCATACAAAACTATAGTCCCTGGCACGTAACTTGGCAAGAGTCGTTAGTTGCGCAGAAGTCATATTTTAGGTCTCTTTGGCGGTGTGGGGTATGAGGTAGCGTCATCCGCGCGTGCGATTGGTGCATTCAAATGCATAAGTTTCGTTCGCTCCCGATTACACTAGCGGTGCACGAAAGCAGTGTTGTTTTTGTTATTTATTTTTTTTTTTGTTACGAATTTGAGTTGTCGTTGTGTTTTGAATTTAGTTTTTGTTGGTTGTTTTAAATTTTAGTTTTTGTTACGAGTGTTGTTGTTTTAAATTTAGTTTTTGTTACGATTGTTTTTGTTTTAAAGGAGAATGCCCGCGTACAGTACTCTTGATAAAAGACTTGTGTATCAAAACCTAAAACGGCATTAATTATCTAAAATAAAAATACATTTTTTAAATAAGTATTAACGATTATTTACAATGGCATAGTTTTTCAAACAATAAATGAGTACTTTTATATTTCCGACGTCATAGTACGCCATTTTTTACTATCACCTGACAATACTAGGGATTATGTTACTCGTAGTGCGGGTACATTAACATTTATTGTGCGTTTGTCATATTTTTACAATACATTACGACGGTATGTTATTTTTGCTGGTTTTGTTACATTGTGTGTGCTTCGAGTCGAAGCTTTTAGTTACTCCGTTAATGCTGCCAACCCATTGACAATAAACACACTTCTAACACCGCTGCACCGTGTGTGTTGTTTATAACTAAATACAGGACTTTTTGTGTTGTGATCATGGCGAATGCAACTGTGGTACGATGTCTCAACTGCTCTTTGAGATTAACGCAACTTATGCACAGACGTATGTTGTCGGAGATTCCGAATAACATCATGAACATTTTACGAGTCTGGATCTCACCAACACCGGTAAGAGTAAACATTGTCTTTTAATGTAGAATGGTGTTTTTTATTTAGGAACTGTACTTTTATGTTTATGTACCAAATAACAAGTAAAATCCATGTGTGTGTTAGTTTCTCACCTCACCAGTTGAGTTACCGGATTTTAATATAACTTATATAGGTAGGAACCTCATACTGATGTGTTGTTAATAACCAACTTAATAACTAAGATGGTTTATCTTAATCAGTGTGTATTCGAGGATATTAATTGTTTGTAGTAGGTACCTATCATTTAAGATTAGTTGTACAGAAATATAATTGTTTAAATATGTTTTTTTTTCAGCTGTCAACCGAATGCACATTGTGTCAGGAGTGTGTTACACTGTTGCAAAATACACTCACATCCCAGGGACAGTTGACACCTGCAGTAGGACAAACGGCCGTCTGCTACGGCTGTGGGGTTTCCGTACTGAGATCAAGAACTCACCGAGTGCCATTAGACTGCCCACAAATAATTAATTATTACTGCGAGGGGTACTATCTCATCAGGTAATATATAATATTTTTTTATACACATACGATTGAGGACGTTATTTTTTCACGTTATTCTGATTATATACGTTATTTTGATTACGTTATATTTTCTAGTCTATCAGCTACGAATTCCCTTGCGTACCACACTAGTCCACACTGTTTACTGTTATCTTACTAGTGATTGTATATATTATATAGGCTGGTCAAATTATAAACAAGTCATTGTATTGATCTACAGGTGTCACGTCTGGAAAGCGTTTGCCGAACATGCTGGATAACTGCAACCAGACAAACTCACGATGCTGACTGAGTGGAAGATTCTGCTACCCAAAACCGATCTCAGATACATATTGAACAAGATTTTAACATTCCAATGCCACCCCTCCTGCCAGAGCCCTGGTCGATCAGTATTATGGATTGTTAATAAGGTTATTCAAGAACATATTATAAACGTGTTGCTGCCACACCAAACGCAACAATAATGAGCGTCTATTGGTATCATCAATAGTTAAAGGATTATTGATACAGCGCGGCGCCACAAAATATAATTATGTTCCTTAGAGTGCCCGGATCTGCAATATCCATTTGAATAACAACTTTTGGGACGGAGAAGAACTGAAGGTTGCTGTGTGCATTTAATGTGCATAGTATGGTACCTATTTAAGCTGGGGACGTTATAATAACAATGTTAGTGTTCCAGCTCCATTTTTGGATACACTATTTTTTGATGAATAAAATAAATAAAGTCCAGAAATAATCATTCTTTCATTTATTGTATTTAGTATTGTGTGTTTTCCCTTTCCACCCTACTTACAAAGACAATTTCATGATTTCCACTACCTTAACCTTTTGAGCGCCAGTCACGTATAGACGACAAGCCGAACAAGCAAAAAGGTACCTTAAGTCTGTCGACTTAAGGTGCTTTTTGGCTTGCGTCTATACTTGACTGTGGCGTTCATAAGGTTAAGATTTGAATAGTACCTACAAATAACTCTGAGCGATTTTATCTTAGTAATGATTTCTTCCATGCTTTGCAATTTCATGAAACACGAGAATATGATTTTAAAATGCTCAAAATCTAAATCAGTTAGACTTGGTGAGTTAGTCACAGGTGGTCACCAGACACGGGCCACCTGAAATAGCTAAACCGTAACAGATTTTACAAAAATATGCTTTAAAGACACAAAGCTCACTCGTAATCCCATTCAGACCCTTTCAAATAGTTTTTTCAACTAATTTTTGGTTGAGCATAACCTAAAAATAGTCATTTCATTTTTGTAAATATCTCGAAAATGCCATTGTCTATTGTGTTCAATCTTCTGAGGTAGTATTTAGACATGCCAACCAGTATTTTAAAGATGATTTGATGAAGACACAACAATGTTGAATTGAGTACATTTGCCCATAGTGCCGCTGGCATTCTCCTTTGGTTTTACTTTTAAATGCATATTTTTTATTTATAACACCGAATAAATGTCACAAAGTCTTCACCTTTCTTTGACTTCATTATTAAAAATAAATTATGTCAATAACCAAATAATGACAAGCAATAAAAGTGACCACTTTTTGTGGCACGTGTACGATGCGCGAACTTTGAATTCGAATTTCGAAACCTTGCCAAGTTACGTGTCGGGAGCTATACGTGGCTTTTCAACTTGAAACACTAAAAAGCCATGCCGACCAGATGATTTTTTGGAAATTTTCTTTTATCTTTTCGACATGCAAAAAGAACATGTAACTAAATTGCGGTCGAATCTTATTGTCTACTTCAAATATATTTTTAACTAGATTCTTACCTGAAATATAACTTCTATACTCATTCTCAACCTTCAGTCCATGCTCATACATCTCCTTAGCGGCCTTAGCGGACACCTTGTCAGCATGCCTCGTGTCCTTCAACTCTTTGATCTGCTTGAAGGACTTGAACTTGATGAAGAGCACTATGGGGTAGATCTGCTGTTTGTGCAGCTTCTCTATCGTGGCTACGCTTATGTCTAGGATGCAGTGGATGCCCTGGGGAATGGAAAGAAGTTTAATTACTTTGATGTTTTTGAGAATTAACGCTCTTGTAGCCTAATTTGAGGTGAGTTTCTAGTCAAATCAGACGCAGCTGAATGTAGTTTACATGGAGCTTTTGTTTAGATCAACAGTAGCTGTGGCTACTGTTGATCTAGACACGAGTTAGTTAGCACGATATTATTACAATTTTATCTTAGCTATTGTGATTAAATATTAATCATTATCCAGTCTAACCGGATGCAGTTCAATACCAGTATTTGACATGACGTGACTGTGACCTTCATAACTTAGTTACTATTGGATAATACCCTTTTTTTTGTGGTTGGAAAATCATCGAATAACCCTCCCCGCTCTTGGGCAGAGCGAAGGGGAGTGTCAGACTTCTACTGACTAAAAACCAAACCCATGTTCCTTCTTCGCCCTTGTGTCGGAGCCGCGTTAACCTTTCGACAAACCACAGCCCCGACGGGGTTGGATACCTTTGGTAAGATTGGTTGTCAGAATTCCAGGCTCTTGACTACCTTTATCGACTGTCAAGGATTTAAAAATATCATCCGGGACCAATGCCGTTATTGCTTTATATATTTCAGTCTTTAGCTAGGTATGCTAGGCTTTAGCATTTTCAGCTTTAAATATGTACTCTAACGGTTGAACAAAGGTCGACTAGGAGAGGGTGGCTAAATTAAACACTGGACTTTGTACTAAGCGCGTATAATACTCAACTCACAGTGCTTGCTGCTCACACATAAAAATTACAATCATTCTGACCTAGTCAAATGCCGGAGAATCTTAATAGCGCGATTCAGAAACCGCCGCTCAACTAACAACGCCATCTATCGAGTCATCGACAGAACTCTAAAACTACTTTCGCACAAATTACACAATAGATGGCGCAGTGAACCAATATAAATCTAAACATTCCGCCCACCAAAGACATTATGGCGAATGTCTTTCAAGACTGACTACCGTGAATAATAATTGTTACAATGTTAAATTTCGTACAGCCTTGATGCAATAAACCTATTACTAACAAATTTAAAAACAATGAACTTAAAACAAACAATTTTTAAAGACAATGAACTTATAACTAACAACTTTAATTTCTAGTAATATTATTACTACAACATGTAAAACACATCACAAATTGTATAAACTTAAATAATAGCCCCAGTTTTCTAAAATAAACAAAACCTTATATTAATTTGTAACAGGCAATACACATAATTTAGACGTAGGTCTTTTCATAGTAGACGATGACGTTCGTAATGTCACCACCCGTGTAATACCATCAGATCCGGGATGTTTCTGTTCTACCTTACCTAACAACCACCTGCCAGGAGGCAAATTGTCCTCCTTGACTAATACTACGAATCGGGTGGCAAAACAAGTGGTTCCCCCACCAGAAAGTGACCTGGAGTCAAAATTGTTAATTTATCCTGATCCTCAACATATGACAATGGTCTCGAATTAAGGCACGCCTCAATTTGAGCCAACACCGTGGCAATTTCCTCAAAGGTCAAGGTTGAATTGCCAATAACCCTCTTTAGGTGATGCTTTGTGGATTTTATCCCTGCTTCCCAAAGACCTCCAAAATTGGGAGACTGAGGAGGAATAAAATGCCATTCCGTGCCATTGTTCCCTAACTCATCTGCTAATTTAGGATCAATTCCTGACTTTTCCTCATTGAATAAATGAAGTAACTCTCGCGCTGCCCCTACAAAATTAGTCCCATTGTCGCTGTGGAGTTCCGCACATCGACCACGTCTAGCTACAAAGCGCTTAAAAGCCGCCAAAAAACCCCTTGTGCTTAACTCGCTTACTGCTTCCAGATGCACCGCCCTTGTTGCCATACATATAAACAAGGCTATGTAGCCCTTGTAGGATTTATTACCACGACCCTTTGACGTTCTAATACTTATAGGGCCCGCGTAATCTACCCCGCTCCGTAGAAAAGGTTTGCCAGGGGTTACCCGAGAGGATGGTAGCTGACCCATAAGCTGTGTCCTCACTTTAGCTGTATACCGAATACACTTAACACAGCTCCTTGCATATCCCTTAGCCAAAGTCTTTATTCCCACGATCCAATACTTTGACCGTAAGTATGTTATCATTAATTGTGGACCCCCGTGCATAGTTTTATCATGTGCGTCGGCAATTAATAGCGTAGTTAAAAACGATTCCTTTGGTATTAGGATGGGATGCGCTCTTTCATAACCCAACTGCGACATCTCAAGCCTACCTCCTACTCTGATTATTCCCTTCGGATCTAAAAATATATTTAATGAATTTAAATTTGCGTTTTTCTGTGCACATTTTCCGGTTTTTAAATTTTTCAATTCGTTTTCGAATCCTTCTTCCTGACATTTTTTGACACATATTTCTGTTGCGCATTCTATTTCCAATGTAGATAACTGTAACGACCTTGTACCATTACCCGATGCTACCCTATTCCTCAAGTTTAAAAATCTACGACAATATGCAATTACTCGAATCAGTCTTGATAACGAAGAAAATCTGTTCCAAAGTGAAACATCTACCGTGCTCGTATGCGCCTTGATTTCTTCTAAATGCGTGGCAAGATGTTTGGGTCTTTTATATTCAACTACCGGTTCCTTTAAAAAGGTTGGACCTTCCCACCAGAGGGAAACACTGGCAAGTTCCGCCGGAGATATCCCGCGTGAAGCACAATCAGCAGGATTTTGTTTCGATGCTACATGGGCCCAATGATGGGTATCCAAATTGCTCAAAATTTCGGAAACTCTATTACCAACAAACGTCTTCCAACGACTCGGATGACTATTCAACCACGCTAATACCACTTCGCTATCTGTGAAAGCATGAATATTCTCCCTTTGTATATTCATAACTTCGGCTACTTCCAAAATAAGCTTGGTCAAAAGAACTGCCCCGCAAAGTTCAAGTCTTGGAATGGAGACTTGCTTTATAGGCGACACCTTCGTTTTGGCAGCCACTAAGGAAATGTGAATATTCCCCATCTCGTCTACTGCTCTATGGTACACAACTGCTGCATATGCGACCTTCGAGGCGTCCGAAAACCCGTATAACTCTTGTTTTGTTTTCTTACTCGTATTTAACCAACGCGGTATTTTTAGGTCAACTAAAGACGCTAAATTTTCACGGTAAGTTACCCATTCCTTTACTAAATGGTTTGGAACTTCTTCATCCCATTGCAACCCGGCTAACCACAGCTTTTGTATTAACACCTTTGCTATGATTATGCTTGGTGCTAGCCACCCTAATGGATCGAATAACCTTGCAATATCAGATATAATTTTTCTTTTCGTTACAGGACCAGTTACCGGCTTAAGTACCAGAGAGTATTGGAAGCAATCGTCGCGCGAATTCCAGGTAAGTCCTAATATTTTTGTTATTTCGTCGATTTTTATCTGTAATGCTTCATTATTTCCACCTCTAATACTATTTAATAATTCTTCGCTATTGCTTTTCCATTTTTGGAGTTGAAATCCGCCTTTAGCTAGCACTTTTGTTAACTCCGTATAAATTTTTAACGCATCTTCTTTAGTTTCAGCTCCTGACATCAAATCGTCCATATAAAAATCACTTACGATTATTTTAGCGATATCTGCATTTTCCCCGCATTCGTCAACTGCAAGCTGTTGAAGAGCCCTTACTGCTAAGTATGGTGCCGAGGCTGTCCCGAATGTAACGGTTATCAATTCGTACTCCTTTATCTCCTTTTCAGGACTATCCCGCCAAAGGATTCTTTGCATGGTAGTATCCTGCCTATTTACTAGAACTTGCCGGTACATTTTTATAATATCAGCCACTATACAAATCTTGTGCACCCTCCAGCGCATAATAATATGACGAAGTTCGTCTTGCAAAGACGGACCCACCATTAGGTCATCGTTAAGAGACCTCCCGTTGCTGCGCTTGCAGGACGCATCGAACACAACACGCACCTTGGTTGTGTCCTTATCCTCCCGGACGACAGCGTGATGCGGTAAGTAGACACCCCTTTTATTATCTTTATCCCTTTCTTCTACTTCTACCATGTGATTAAGAGTTAAATATTCCTGTATGACTTTAGCGTAGTCCGTTTTTAATTTATCATCCTTTGCTAACTTTGTTTCTAACCCTTTAAGTCTTTTTTCAGCTATCCTTTTGGATTCGCCGCCACTTTCAACCAGGTTTGTATCCCGTAACGGCAATCTTACAACATATCTGCCGTCTTTATTTCTTGCCGTTGTAGTTTTAAACAATTCTTCACATTTTGTTTCCTCCTCTGTAAGCATCCTTTTTGTTCCAGATGTTTCTTCCAGTTCCCAGAATTTTCTCAATAAATTATCATCTTGGACGCTGGTATGCATTACAGTTATTTTTGAGGGAGAACTTATACCTTGGTCAACTTCAAACGCACCCGACAATACCCATCCTAAAGTAGTTTCTTGCGCTAATAGAGTCCCGTTTGTATTCTTCTTAACCCCGTGCTGAATGACCTGACTGTATATTTCAGCGCCCAATAAAATATCGATTCTATTGGGTCTGAAGTAACCCGGATCAGCCAAATCATTTTCGTTCAATTCTACCCATTCTACTCTAGCGACTTTAGAGGACGGAAGAAGAGACGTTACCGATTTCAACACGTAAGCATTCACCTTTATTTTAATAGAAGAATTTACTCTTGACCGAAGATTTATTACTACTTTAGCCGTCGACGTTGTACCTTTGTCTCCCACACCGAGCACCGTATTTTTTGACGGTATTTTCTTTAAACCCAGATACTGAACCAGGGATTCCGTAACAAAGGACCCTTGTGATCCCTGATCCAGTAGTGCCCTAACCACGTGGTACGTCCCATTCTTCGACTCTGCCTTTACTAACGCCGTCGTTAGTAAGACCGTTTTGCTATTCCCTTTCGCAAGACATGAGACTACCGGTGGCGTATTGGACCCCTCCGCTTGATTAGCAGCTATATTATTTTCATTTGTTGAGGTTTCCGCTCGAGCAGCACTACTACCCTCACCAACTTCCGACCCTACACCACCCGGTGGGTGTAATAATGTATGGTGGCGTCGTTTGCACACCTGGCACTTGAGAGTGTTTTTGCAAATTTTAACATGGTGGTTGTCAAGCAAGCAAACGAAACATAATTTTTTCTTGAGAACAAAGTCTCTCCGGTTTTCAATACTTTCATTTATAAATTTTTTACAGACATTTATTTTATGCTCACCTGCACAAAATGCACAGGATCCCTTTTTATCTTTCATTACGTGTAGTGCCTGTGTAGTCCTTTGGACCCTATCTACCTTAGTATCTAAATTCTCTAACCCCCTAAATCGATTAATCAAAAATTCTTTTAATTGATCAAAGGTAGGAAGATCATCGCTTGGATCTGATGCTACCTTTAATTCCCAAGCCCTTCTAGTAGCCTTGTCCAATTTTTCAGTTACAATATGAACAATTAAAAATGATGCAAGATCTATATCTAAATTTTTTATAGACTCTAAACAATCGGTAGTTGTACTTAAAAGTTTTTTAATTTCAGGTGCGGATTCTCCTGTTAATGTTCTTTGATTAAATAAACATTTTACTATACCATTCGCTAAAAATCTTTTATTATTGTACATGGACTCTAATTTTTCCCAACTTGAACTATAATTTTCAGATGTCACTTTTACATTTTTTAATAACAGTTCCGCTTCCCCGGTTAAGTACCCTTTTAGATAGTACAATTTTTGTGCATCATCTAGTCTACTATTTTTGTGTATTAACCCCATGAACAAATCTCTAAAGGTAACCCATTCGTGATATTTACCAGAAAACATTGGTATTTTCACTTCTGGTAACCGAAAGTTATGGAATTCTTTGTTACCGCTAAGTCCCAGGCTACTGTTATTCTCGCTACTAGAGACACATTTATCTGCCCTAAGTAACTCTTTCAAAGCACTTTTTATTTGAATATATAATTCTTCAACCTCGTCATAAAAACAATCTTTATGATAATTCGAACTATGTAATTCGGATTTTTTAACTTCACTGATTATTTTAACATGCGTATTATAGAAAAGTTGCCATTGTTGTTCTAAACTTTCTAAACGCGTTTCAATATACGAAACTGTTAGCCTATCTTTTGGGTATTTTTTAAAGTTAATCCAAGACTTTTCAATTTTAATTTTTACATCTTCTTGGATACCGATCAATGAATCCATTTTGGAAACACGACTTATACACAAACACACAATTAAAAAATAACACAAACAATAAAATTTCTAACTACAGCACAATAAACAAACAATTACGAACACAATAAACAATTTCAAATACAGAGAATTATTATAATTACTTAAGCTTCACTTATTCAATCTTGCAGATGTTCTGAACTCTAAGTTTAATTTCCAGCGTTTTTTAATGTTTAATTTTTGTGTCACATCGGGCATAGGTTCCCCGTATGACACCACTTTTGATTTAATAACATGAAAGTACTCACGATTTACACCAGATACACTCACTGACACTTATAACGTCACGTCGCGATGTACTGCACCACACAAGTGGCGCCCTCTGCTTGCTTGACCACGAACTGTTGACCCTCTTCCTTCCTTGCGCCTTCCGCCCACCAGTGATGCTTCGCCGCTTGAAACACCAACTGCTCCCGGCTCCTTCCGGATCCACCTCCAGGTACAGGTCCAAGAACCTCTCACCTGGTACCCCAATCAAGGGGATGATCTGGACAGCGATCCACTGCCCAGTAATGACGCGAAGGATGGTATAAAACCACCACCGGAACCACCAAAACACTCCCGTACCACACCCGGCTCTCGAAGGACCATGAACAAAGGTCGACTAGGAGAGGGTGGCTAAATTAAACACTGGACTTTGTACTAAGCGCGTATAATACTCAACTCACAGTGCTTGCTGCTCACACATAAAAATTACAATCATTCTGACCTAGTCAAATGCCGGAGAATCTTAATAGCGCGATTCAGAAACCGCCGCTCAACTAACAACGCCATCTATCGAGTCATCGACAGAACTCTAAAACTACTTTCGCACAAATTACACAATAGATGGCGCAGTGAACCAATATAAATCTAAACACGGTTGTTATTATTGAATCACTCGCTATTACATAAAACAGATGGGTTAACGTACCTTCTCAGCGAGGTCCCGTATGCTATGCAGCGGTATGCAGTCGATGTGCGTGCAGTCGGGGCGCAGGCGCGGCTCGAGGTGCGTGCCGCGCGCCAGTGCGGGCGCGGCGCCGGACACGGGCAGTGCGTGCGCGCGCGCGCCCGCGAACGCGTGCGGCCAGTCCGACGTCAGGCGCAGCGCCACGGCCTGCGACAGCGGGCCTAGCACCACTACTGGACGTTGGCGCCCGTCTGTGGACGACCGGGCTTCTTATTAAATGTTCAATTCAGCTTATAATTACTTTTGTTTTATGACTTATTATAAGGTAACAACTTAACATCACTACATACTATAAAACAAAGTCCTCCGTCGCGTCTGTCTGTTCGCGATTAACTCAAAAACTACTGCACCGATTTTCAAGCTGTTTTCACCAATGGATAGAATG
Organism: Diarsia dahlii; assembly: GCA_949775195.1. Lineage (NCBI taxonomy): Eukaryota > Metazoa > Arthropoda > Insecta > Lepidoptera > Noctuidae > Diarsia > Diarsia dahlii. The sequence continues at coordinate 19,257,178 of OX459211.1, forward strand.
GTTCTAGAGGAAAGTTTTAGTATATAATTTCAGGTGAAGCCGCGGGCGTCAGCTAGTTTATTATATAATAAAATTGTTTTTTCATAATATAATCACGCCACCATAAAAACATACTTTAAAACGATACGTCATACAAAAGCGTACACTACAAAGACAATTAAATTTTAATTAATTATCATAAATTGCACACAAAATCACGTGACTTCAAATCGGATGAAAAGCACTAAGACTAAAATAAACAACTTAAAATAATTAAAAATAAATTGTTAGTAAATCCAAAACAATTTTTACCATACATGATTGCTTTCTAATCAAACCGTTATGATCATAGTCTCTCCAAAAGTCAGTTAATTCCATAAAAAAACAATTCAATAAATAAAATAAAAGAAAAAACGACATACTTAAATACAACTCACAGTGCAGTCTCTCGACTCTCTGATAAGATAGCACCGGTACATCATCAGCCAAGGTTCCGCTGTCACTCCAGCAGCCCAGCTCAGTGTTGGAGAACGAAGCCAGTTCCTTGCTATCGCGGTGCTTCTTGCGACGGAAGAACGAACGGCGAGCCGTCGTGGAGGCGCGCCGTTGGGCGTCGCCTTCGAGGGTACCCATTGAGCGGCGGAGGATTTCTTCGACTCTGGATGGTGGATGAAATGTCGTTATTAGTTAGGAGATATAGAGCTGGTTTTATTAGTTTTTAAATACAATACTGATTTGCCACTAATAAAGTTGCTATAGGATCTCGAATAATAATAAAAAAAAACAAGTAATAAAAAAGAAGCATGGTTTCAAAAAGATTGACTGTTGTTCAAGCAGTACGCACTTACGTGGGTTTTTTTAAAACAAACTTGATTAAAATTGTACGTGACTTATTAGACTTTTATATGTGACACCAAGTATTGGTGAAAACGGGCATACCGCCTAAATTTTTTTTTTTTTAACGTTTCCCCCACACTAGGAATTTCTCCTGTATCGTGGGTGCGTTCACAAACATTTAAACTCACATACACAAATACCCAGACCCGAAACAACTATCTGTAGATCGTACAAATATTTGTTCCGTGCGGGGATCGAACCCGCGACACGCAGCGCAGCAGTCCAATCGCTCAGCCACTGCGCCAACCGTGTCGTCAAATGTCAAATCGTAAATGATAATACTTTCCAACTAGCTAAGACGAACATTTAAAATCGAAAACAGAAGAAAACAGAGACATTACATGACATAAAATTACAAAAAACTAAAGTAACACTCACTTGAATTTACTAGGAATCGTTCCCCAATGTCGTTTCGATCCCTTACAATCCAGTTGCCAAGCCCTCCACAGCCCGGGAGACCCATTGAACAGCGTATTGTCCACAAACAAGACCTCATCCTTGCGGAACCAGAGAGAGTACTCGTCTATGGTGTCCATGCCGATAGAGGTTATTTTAGCGCAGCGGTCGAACCCGGCGCGGATGTAGAACGCGTCGCCCGGCTTGTCTTTTATTTCGTGGTATTGTTGTAGGTCGTGGCGGACTAGGACGCTTACCTGGGGACATGGATTTAATTGTTCTGTTAAATATGTAAAGAAACCGAGAAACACTTCTATTCCCGGGCGTACCGAAAACGGTAACTTAAACCTTATTCTTTACAAAATTAAGTTTAAGTTAGCTTGTACTCTTCTTGTGTAAAAATAGGCTGTACTGGGTTAATTTAATTTATTTATTCAATTAATGACTTAATTAATTAAGAGCAGGTGGGCAGGCGGGGGGAGATGGGGGGTGGGTGGTATTATTAGCAGGTGGCGTTCTGTGGTTTCTGCCTACCCCATGGGAAAAGGGCGTGAGTTTATATGTGTGCAAAAAAAAGATAAAATTAAGTAGATTTAACATAGAACTCATCATCATCATCAGCCTATAATGTTCCCACTGCAGGGACTCAGGCCTCCTCTCTAAGAGAGGGATGGGCTATAATCCACCACGCGGGCCCAGTGCGGATTGGTAGATATTGGTAGATAGAACTCGAAGTTGATATTTTTTTAAATAATTTAAATAAATAAACAAATATCTCACCTTATCCGCCGGCTTAGCCAACTCCAAAGCAGCTTGCTCAGCAGTAGCTCTCCTCAGATCCACATTATTGTACTCCAGGATCTGATCCCCTGTCCTCAGCCCCGCGTTATACGCCGGCGACTCTATCTGCACGCTATGCACAAATATACCCACGGCGTTACCGCCAACCAAGCTTATACCCAAGTCTGAACAATTCCTCATCTCTATGAGAAGGAATCTGGGCAAGTCTTTGTTTGTCTGCGACTGCCGTAACGTTGCTACCTCAGTCGTAGGCTGCTCTAACCGAATAGACTGCTGCGGTCCAGGAGAATTTCTAGGCGTCGGTGAACCTGACAAAGAAACTTCTTCGTCATGCGAACTTTCGCCGGACGACGAACTTCCAGGTACTTCGACCTCGTCCTTATACTTCTCAGGACTGTATTGCACAAGCATCGTTATCGAGTTCCCGATCTGTCGGAGAACCCGCGCGGCGAGCGTGTACGTCGCTGAACGCATGTTAATCCCACACACTTCTAACAATTGATCCCCAACTTGAAGGCCAACTTGACTGGCAAGAGAATTGTCGTTAACAGTAGATACGAACACACCACCACTGCTCGGTGGACAATATATTTGAATCCCAAGAGGCTGTTGACTCTTATCTATGTGCACTCGTCTTAGCTCCCCCGGCAACGGCTTATTCCATCCTAAACCACAGTATTCAGGCATGGAGTTCCTAGTTTTGTGCGTCAGTTGCTTCGCCCCTCGCCCTGGTGACAATACTTCAACGTGAAATGTCGGCATGGGAGAGTTCCGTTCAGAACTTCTCTCTATGGACCCTGTGCTTAGTTTTCCCGCTGAGTTTTTTGACGTGACGCTCGGGTTCGAGGGGATACGAAATCGCTGATTTTCTTTCTTACGAGGAAACGTTCCACCTTCGTAAGTGTGGTGGTAGTCGCCTGCTCTGTTGGTGCGTGGGACTGGTTGCAGGTCCGACATGTTGTGTGTGTGGGACGTGAACGAGTGCATGTCGTAGCTCGTGCCGATGCTCTCGCCGGACTGACTCTGTGGGATGTTCGTGGGACTCGCGAGGTGCGGGTACCTATTTGAAGTATGAGGGTTTGAATTCACAAAAGGGCCTCTGTAATACTGAGATGCTTGGAGCCGCGACTGTGACGGCAACGTGCCAGTCATGGGAAAATTCGCGTTGCTGTTCAAACTGTCCGGTCCAAAACTGTCGCTGTCTGAAGGGTACTTGTTCACCGTCTTCGGCGAAGATGATTTCTTATTCGAATAATATTGCTCTAGTAAGTCTTTTCCTGGGTGATTCTTGATCGAGTGGTCTAGCGAACTGGGTGATTTCCTCGTGACGAAATCCAGAGAGCTTGGGCCCTTATTGTTGACCATATAGTCTAAGGAGTGCGGGCTTTTGGTTCTGTTGCGAGTGACCGGCTGGTAGTCCAACGAGTCGTCGGATGGATTTAGAACTAAGCTCAGTCTGTTTGGAGTGACGTCATGTTCGGAGTAGTCGCTGATGGACATCTTGTCCTTCTCTAAAGTACGAATCTTCTCGAAGTTCATGCTGTTCGGGGAGGCGAAGGGGTTGTGTATGGCTAAAGGGGCGGGTTTGGGGAAGTGTTCGATGGCTGGGGAGGATTCTATTGACTTGTAGACGGAGTGACGAGCTGGAGTGGTGACTTGTGTGAGTGGGGCGTGCCCCAGAGGTATGGGGTTCGAGTTTCGGTTGGTGTTCGATCTCTGAGGTTCTGGGGGCAGTTTAGTAGGCGGACTGAGTAGTATGGAGAGAGGTGGCCTCTCTTTCCTTGAGCGTGGTTGCACGATGGTGCCGGTCGCGTTCTCGTCTAGTATGAAGTTGGCCCTAGCTTTGGGCCACGTTCCACCATTTTTGGAGTCATTCTGAGACTCTTTGTTCTTTCTCCGTGAACGTTTTAGTACACTGCTTGTTTCTTTGACTGAAAACAAAGCAGAATCTAGTTAGAAAAAATGTTAAACGTATTTATTTACTGATTGAATTAGTCTTTTATATCATATTCAAAGAGAAGGGACTAACTAGGGAAGAAATTTTGGCAATCCCGTTAAGGGGGTAAATAGAGGCTGGAAGTTTTTATGTGAGTTCATCATTTTTATCAATGAGAAGTCTACTCCATGGCCCATGTCGTATCTATCCATAACAACTTTCCCCAATTACAGCTTACAGATAAAGAATTATCTTAATCCTATTTCAATTTGAATATGACGACTTTCTAATAATATAACAAGGTAATTAGTACAAATTACTCACTTGTTTTTCCATGATAACTGTCGATAACGGAATCCAGCTCCGCGATCGCATCAGATTCTGGCACCTGTATAAATAATACGCATGCGTTTGTCATATTTTTATACGATAATTTACCTAATGTACTATGACGTCACAAATACGTGATATTGATATGCAACTTGCTTACGCAGAAAACTGATATTAGACAGTAGCCAGGACTTTGTAGTCTAGAATTCTCTAGAACTTGTTAAATATACACGTGTTTATAACCATTTGACACTTTAAAAAGCCACTTGATAGTTTTAGTCATCAAATAGTTATACCTATGGTTATGAGTGGAAACCGGGCTATTTGCAAATGTCATATTTTTGCGATCGGGATACTGAATTATATTTTATGGCCATAAATAAACATTTCTAAGTGGAACAATGCAAGTGCGCTGGAGGTAAACACCTTATTTATTAAAATAGTGTCTATCTATTCAACCTAAGTGGATGTAGAACAGTGGTTTTCAAGTCATAAAATATTTTATTAATGGAAGGCTCAATAGCTTATACTTTGGTACTCGGTTTTTAAGAAAAAAAAATACATTATCCCATCGAAAACGAAGTTACTAAAAACATCATTTCGTAGTACTTATTTCAATTTAATGATGCTTATTAATTTTTGACTTTTCTTACATATTTTAAACATGAATAATGTACATTTTTTTTTTTTTTTGACTGGCCTGTTGGTCTAGTGGTTAGTGACCCTAACTGCTATGCCGGAGGTCGTGGGTTCGATTCCCACCCAGGACAAATGTTTGTGTGATGAGCACGATCATTTGTTCTGTGTCTGGGTGTAATTTATCTATAATATGTATGTATTTAGAAATATATAAGTATGTTTATCAGTTGTCTAGTACCCATAACACAAGCTCTGCTTAGCTTGGGACTAGATGGCGTTGTGTGATAGTTGTGGAATATTATTTATTATTATTATTATTTCAACGTATTTTAAGTTGCACATAATCCGGTCTTTAATTAATAAAAATAAAATCTTGACCTATTAAGTTAATAATTGAACAGACAAATCGATCATCTTTTTTAATTGTCATTGAATGACGCACGCGCTAACTTTCACGTATCAGATTTCACAATAATTGTTTTAAGATACTGCAAAAGTTCTAAAATTAGTTCACTATTTTTAGAACATTTTATGTCAAGGAGACTGTATTTGTACCCAGTTGATGGCGATAGGCTCGCCGCCTATAAGGGCCTTATCACACTAGCGGTTTGGAAGCGGATGCGGGGCGGAGCGGACGCGCAGCGAATGCGTCGCGAACACGCCGCGGCTGCGCAGCGAAGACGTCGCGGACGCGTGGCGAATTCGTGACGTTTTCGTCGCATGTGTGTGGCAAATTATCGCCGTACGATACACTACACACTACAACACACATACACTGTCCGCGGCGATCCCGTTGCGCGTCCGCAACGAATTCGCTGCGCATTTTCATTTTTTTTTCATTTTCAATTCGACTACTTATTCAAAAGTGCCTGTAACTGACCTACTTGAAATAAATGTTTTGATTTTTTAGAATCACACAACCAAACAATTGCACCAAAAAAAAACTGTAATATTCATCATCTGCCTAGCCTTTTCCCAACTATGTTGGGGTCGGCTTCCAGTCTAACAAGATGCGGCTGAATACCAATATTTTACATGGAGCGACTGCCTATCTGGCCTCCACACAATCCCCGTAATATTATTGACGTTAACCTCTTCAGATGGAACCCCCATCTGAAGAGGTGGACCATGGACGGTTCAGGGCCCTACTATGACGTCTTAAAACAGTCCTAACTTATTCTTAATCCAGTGTGGAAAAGAGATGGCGCTAGACACCCTGTATAGTTCTGTCACGTTTTCACACTGGATTAAGAATAAGTTAGGACTGTTTTAAGACGTCATAGTAGGGCACCAGATCTCAAGTTCACCTTTCATCTTGCGCTGCATGCCCTGACACCTGCACACTTGACGATCTAATGACTGCATCAGCGAGCGGAGTTCGCATTGCTGAATATTGGGCCAAATTTTATTTATTTATTTACTGAAGATTTGCCATCGACACGCTAAGAAGAAGATTGACGTAAAATTCGCGCACAAAACAAAAAGTTAATAAATAAATAGTATCGTTACCTTATTCTGTTTATCTTTAGACTTGCTGCGTCCAGTGACTGCCTCTATTTTCCCGCGGATCATGTCCCACGTCCCTGCGAACATCAATGGATCGATATCTTATCACCGCTTATCAGTTATCTTATCATTTCGTTACACACGTCAAGTGGGGCTAGTTTGTTTTCATGTTACGGTACTATATCGTAGGATTATTTATTGTGTGTACTATTTGTTGGTGTTGGTAGTATTTATTTTCCTTGTAGGATTCGTGGGGTAGGTAGTGAAGTCAGGCTTTTTTAAGCCAAAAAACTGTCATAAAATAAGCAACAATGTTTTTAGAAGATGTTAAATGATAAATCCTCGTCTCCACATATCTATTTTTTTGCTGTCGGACAAGGCCCACGATTGTTTCTTTTCGAAAAATGTTTAGCACCTAAGCCTACATTGTGGAATGCAATAAAGAATTGAGTATTACCAACTCAAATAGCCTGTATATCCAAAACTCAACTGCTATTCTTTGACAGTTGTATTAAATGACGAAATGGTGGATAGCGTGTGCACATTGAGTGATAGTGGCTAATTCATCATTCATCATTTCAGCCAAAAGACGTCCACTGCTGGACATAGGCCCATAATTCATTTAGAATCAATTTATGTGGCGGTATTATAGGAACTGAAAGTACTCTGTGGATTATTAATGTAGATGCTATTAGAGTACTTAATATGGGTGCGAAATAAATGTCAGAATTTTTAAAAACATCGTTATACTAAAATGTCATGTACTTAAAAATCTTGAAATATTTACACAATTTTTTTTTGATATCCAAATCAGGTTCAAGCTCCGGTTTTTTTTTCACATTCTTTTTTGAAAAAGAATACGTTACCCCACAAAAAAAGCACACACAAAACCAAACACCCAGTCCCCACAACGTAACACATCTTCATCGAATCTTACCTCTCTCCTGTGGTATCTTCCCCTGACTGCCCGCGGCGACATGGTACACGTACCGTCCGTCGAAGTCTGGCATACCGTGGTCTATGTGGACCTACAATTATACATATTGTTACTACTCAACACATCGAACAAAAGGAATCTTTCTAGAAAAGGGTTATTGTTTTCTTTATTTTCCATTGGCGTCCAGTAAAGATGGTATTGTTGCTATTGTTGATATGTAACCACCTAGGAGATACTGCCGTAGGCGATTATCGCCTGTCTGACCACCGTTCAAAGCAGAGATTCCTATAAGTCTATGTTTGGTAGTGGACATTCTCTATAGCGATAATAAATAATTGAGTCGAGCAATCGACAACGCGCGATGTGTTCTGAGCTTGTATTATCAAGTCACCAGCTGAGTTGTAACATAACATAACGCCTATCTCCGAAAGGATAGACAGAGGTGTACCTAATAGTACACCCACATTTGGCATCAACGAGGCACAAATCCTCCGTGCCTGCTACTGAGGAACACCAATAACAATTTGCCCGACCCGGGAATCGTTCCCACGACCTCACGCTCAAAGTCGAGATAATCTAGTAATAACCCTTACCTTAGTATCGGAGGGAGGCTGCACGAACTGGCACCAGGACTCGTCAGTCTGAGAGCAGATGTTCACCATCTTGCTGTCAGAGTACGTGCGTGAGTGGTCGTACATTGACACCCTGTTGACAACACATACAGTGGTTTAGTATATATTTCGTACCACTTGCTCTAAAAAGTGACATTCTATGCCACAAAAAGTGAACATAACAATAGTCATTTTTAATCTGTTAAAAACAGGGAAAGAAAATTGTACTGAATTTCATTCATCCTCTAGGGGGAAAATGTGATTTCTATAAATAATTGGACCAATGTTTCGAATGTTAACTTTTACTTTTAATTTTCATTATTTTTATTAAATGCTTATCTCATATTATTACTGTGTTAATTTTTTCGCAAATGGTACGAAAAGTACAGTATTTTCCTCGGTGATATCATCGTCTTAGTCTTGGGTGAACTTAAATCGTCACCCGCGACAGAAGACACTGCTTTATCCCCTTGGTTGATAATCTACTATTAATATGCAATAGCGACAGTTGGGCGAGGCCTATGTCTAGCAGTGGTCGTCTTTCGGCTGAAATGATGATGATGAATGTGCACTGGGGGTCTAAAACGGCCACTTTAAGCAATATCACCAAACGCAATTCCATTTCCGCATTCCCAGCAGTTCCTTGGTGATGTTGCTTATTTTTGTAAAATGGTACCACATATTAGATGAGTCATACTGAATTCAATTCCTATCTGAATCCGTTTTCTTGGAAATGTTGCCACGTGAAAAAAATAAAGACCGTATTATTACCGGTAATTTATTCATTCAAGATTTAATTATTAAAATTATTGCTATATTTATGTATTTCTATATTTTAACCGTTATTTCATTATATTAAACTCATAACTGCTAAAAGACAATAAATAAACCCTGAAAAGGGTAAAGAAAGAATAATTTAATATCCTCATAAGATGGCAACTAGTTGTGAACTAGTTAAAAAAAGTTATGTCAACAAACTGACACTTGACAGCCTGACAGGCGCGAAATGCGCTATTTGGAAAATTTTACTCTTTGATTTGAATCAATTATTATTTTGTGCGAGTTGGATTATTTACAATACAAAGTAAGTGCAAACTTGTTTATCTGGATCAATATTACATTCTATCGCTGTGTAAAAGTATACGTAAACAGTGTGTATTTTTTTGTAGGAATGGAAAGACTTGCAGCTCGAGTGTCTAAGACACAGTTTGTGATTCCGCTAGACTTCTTGTAGCGAAACCCAGGTTGAAGTTACGCTAGAGCTCGGTGTTATAATAATTTTACCCGAGGTCAAGCAAATCTTTTCGCCAGTGGTCACAAAAGGCTAAACTAAAACGCCAAAAGATTGGTCTATGATGAATATTTTTCTCATCACAACTTCCTTACCTTATTAATTAGAATTCCTCCCGCTCGAGCCTCGTCAATGATAAGCGCCATGTAGAAATTACTTACTGTCGATTGCAGTCCCAGCTTAAGCCCAGACTCACGATGATGACTATTTAAAACTATCACTTATCTATAATTATTGTTTTTAGGTCGCCCTTTGGCCCACACATAGATGAGTCTGAAGAGTTTTATCCCAGGTGGAAATGCAACAGGCTGCAGTCGATATGGTTAATGCTCAAGCAAATAACTTTATAGCACAGAACCCGGGCAGGATAAGCAGGATTACTGATACTGTTGAAAGATATTTATCCCATATTGGTGTCCCATAGAGGTAAAGTACTTATGAATCTTTTGTCTAACTAAGCAATAAAACTATCAAGTTTATCATCAACAACATTCATGTAATATAATATTAAATAACAGCAAAGGGAACTATAATCTAACATAAAACAAAATCAATGTGTTTTAAATAAGATTGCGCTGATCAAAATCCACATCAAGGTGGCCTCTTCTTGACGCAGTTCCAATATACTGTTGCTGTGTACAAGACAATGTTTTTCTGTATAATATTGTTGCGAAGTATCCACTATTAGAGTCAGAAGTGTTGCTATTCGGGGACAAACGAGCGGAGACACCTGAAACATAATTTTTATTGTTATAGATTAAACAATTATGTAATTTTATTTAAAAGTTTTGTTAATTATTGTCTGATGATTTTACTTACCTAAAATTTTCAATTTTTTTTTCAGCCTGGAGTTGATCCAAACTAGTCTTCAGTGGATGGTGTTTCCATAATGAAGAAGAAGTCATGGTTTGCCCCTCTGTGGCTAGCATCAACACTTTTTATATTCAAATCAGTTGATGAATCATGAACCTGAATGAAAAGAAAAAAAAACTGATTTATTATATGTTTCTGTTACCGTGTTTGATTATTGAAAGATTTCTAAGTTATTCATGATGAGAATCATGAGACTGATTAATTATTTTATTATGTTTCTGTAAGTTTCATTATCTGATTATTGCAACATTTTTTGTTATGATAAGTATAAGATGAGTAAATAAATATACAATTTGGTAAAAATATGTTATCTATCACTATTGTTTTATTTTAGTACCTAATAAGTAGGTATTTATAAAGTCTCTTCTTCTTTTCACGATAAGAAGAAGAAGATTAATAAAGTTAAAGTAAAGTTGAGCTTGGCACAATCAAAGAGACCTATGCCCAGCAGTGGGTGGAGTCGGGCTGTGGATGATGATGATTATGTTGAAAAGAGTAAAGAAAAATAACAACATTCTACCTTTTTAATCCTGAAGGGTAAAGCAGAGGTTAGCTCTTAGTATCTGCCAGTAGTAGTACGGGTCACAGCTCACAGGTAGATACACTAACCTGCTGCATCTTATAGTGTAGTTCCTTTATATACCTATAATAAGACCCAGATGCATTAAAGCTGAGGGTGATCAGCACCTAAAATGTAAATAGATGATTGTAGTAAGTTATTAACTTATTACTTATGTATATCAATATCAGTGGGTATATTTATTGAAGGGGGTACCGGGTAAACCTCTACAATCACCATCATCATCATCACTACATAGTATAAAACAAAGTCGCTTTCTTTGTCCCTATGTCCCTTTGTATGCTTAAATCTTTAAAACTACGCAACGGATTTTGATGCGGTTTTTTTTAATAGATAGAGTGATTCAAGAGGAAGGTTTTAATACCTTTTTTGCGTGCCACCCGTGCGAAGCCGGGGCGGGTCACTGGTAGGTAGTATAAAACAAAGTCGCTTCCCGCTGTCTGTCCCTATGCATGCTTTGATCTTTAAAACTACGCAACGGATTTTGATGCGGGTTTTTTTATTAGATAGAGTGATTCAAGAGGAAGGTTTTTTGCACCCGTGCGAAGCCGGGGCGGGTCTCTAGTACTAAATAAAAGTGTGTATCTGCTTAATTAATATACATAACTTTAATTATTAATTATCACAATCCTTTTACTTGCCTTGGAGGTAGTATTTATGTTATCCTGACGGGCACTTAAGTAGGTACGGCTCCAGCTCCTGGATGAGACCCCGACCAACACTTTTAGTTGATCTTTATACACCCAACAAACTCTTGTCCAGCATTTCGGTATTTTCAGATTCCGAAGAGTTTTGTTTCGTCCGCGAGTTATTAAGGAATACAAAACACGCGCGTGCTCCAAAAAAAATGTCTAAAGCGCTAAATCGGCCATAATTTATTTATTTATTTACCAAATCTTTAATAGGACTCGTAAGATGTTGGTATTTAGTAACATATTAAGAATCTGCTATTTGACATTAGCGCAGCATTGGCGCCTTTCATCAAATGTGGCCATTTTACGAATTTCCATACAAAATTGTCAGTTAGAGGAATTGCGTGAATTGAATCCTCAGCTTCCTAATATTAGGAATTGCCTTATTGTGACCATTTTACGAATTCGAACATTATTCTTAATATTTTCCTTAGACGATTCTGCCAAAGTGGCCGTTTTAGACCCCCTGGTGTCAGGTACAGGACCGGTTGATGTGGTGACGCTTGGAGGAGACCCATGTCCAGCGGTGGACAACTTTTGACTGAAATAAGGATGATGGTAGCCCATGGGCGTAGGCAGAACGCCACCTGATATGATCCTGACATAACGCCTTTGGCCCACATATGAAATAATACAGCTTGTGTTAGTAAATAGAACCTTAAAACAACCAAAACACTTTTATTCAACGCACTATTAGTTTTATACTACTTCAGCGGGAGACAGACATTTAAATAGGATTTGTTCACGAGGGAAAGTTGTACAGAAACACTCCGTAAACATTTCACTAGCCAAATAAAACGGAATAAAAAAAGTAACTCACCTGACAGAAATAAACATGAACCAAACATATTGTAGTTTCAAAACTAATTAGAAAGGCGACGACCTAATAACAAATGCAGATATTGCAACACGTAAATACCACGTCTTCAATCAATTTATAACAGATAAGCCCTATCAAGGAAGTCAAGGTTACAAAATTAAGGACAAAACCCGGAAAAAGTCAAATAAAACTATTAAAGTAATACCGCAGTACTTCCCCTTCTCACGACTGTATATAAAATGATAGTACAGATGTATCTTGAAGTTTATCTCGACTGTCAACGTTTATCTCAAAGATATTTGTGTAACGGATATCGTCCGCCTTTGTACGCGTGCAAAAATGATCACAAAGTTCAGGTGTTGGTAAACAAGGGTAAAATGACACGGCTGAGTAAATGGAGTAATAAATAAACAGTAAAAGGAAATACTGGTAGTGGAACTGATTCGAATATGGCGGGCTACATATTAACATTTTAGCTTGATTCGGCACAAGCGGTCGGAAAATCAAGCATTTGATTTTGCCTCCTAGTTGTACCGAAAAGGGGCGAATAAGGTTCACCCAAATGCTTAGCATCCTTTATGATTTCACGATGCAGACTATAAATAATATAAATAAACACTAACTAAAAGCTTACGACCATTTAGTAGGGGCGCATCACACTGGGCCAAATAATCGACAACGAAAGGACAGATCGCCCGCCTGGTGTCTGCCGGCGTCCCCGAAGATAGATAGGGGCGCATCACAATACAAAAAATCAGTATTGAACATTTTGCATGAACCGTCGCACGAATGAAAGAAAAGGAGTAATTGATAGTGTGACTGTTAACAGAAGACAATAGAAGAAAAACCGTGTTGCGCCGACCCCAAGTAACATGTGACAAGGGCAGGGAGATGATAATGTACGTACACACACACTATGATGCTACATGCGCCAATAGAATGCGATGCGCAGCAATGCCGTTATGTAGCGATCGAAATACTGTTACTGAAAAAGCCGCTGTCATAAAAATCTGTCATTTGCATTGGCAAAGGCTTTTATGACATGGTGGTACCGCTATCTTAAGTAACCCAAGCTTTGCAAACTACTATCTAAGTTTACCTGTCTCTAGTATTATTGCAGCAGGTGTAGAGCGGTCTGAGCAACGTGAGAGCCACCGACTCGTACTGGCACTCGTTGAGTAACGCCATCGCTTAGATGATGATGAGGTATCTGTCTATCAGTGTGTGTAAGTTTACCTGTCTCTAGTATTATTGCAGCAGGTGTAGAGCGGTCTGAGCAACGTGAGAGCCACCGACTCGTACTGGCACTCGTTGAGTAACGCCATCGCTTAGATGATGATGAGGTATCTGTCTATCAGTGTGTGTAAGTTTACCTGTCTCTAGTATTATTGCAGCAGGTGTAGAGCGGTCTGAGCAACGTGAGAGCCACCGACTCGTACTGGCACTCGTTGAGTAACGCCATCGCTTCCGATACGTTCTTCACGCCTTCCAGTGATACGTTGTTTATCTGTAAGATGAAGTCGCATTGAGATGGATAGATAATAATCATGTGGCGAGGGAGAAACTTCTTTATGTATTTACAATAACTTTCGCCTCCTGATTCACGTCTTAATTTGTCAAAAAAAGTTGTCAAGACAAGTTATTGAAATTGATAACACAACATCAATCTTTACCTCGTAGAGTAAGACAGGTATACCTACGAGTATTTACCACCCACAATCAAGTTATGTTTAAAGTCCTATGAAATAAGGAGCGAGTAGTATTATCATCGGCACGATTCTTGAGCGCTGACGCAAAAGTGAGTTATTGGGTCCCTTTGGCGGTATGAAGTGAGACGCGGGGCGGGGAAAGTGCAGTGATTGGCCCGTAGCGCATCGCGTCATAGCCGTCACTCGGGATTTGTTCTTTACTCCTGCTGCACTTACCTCACGACCAATAAATAATAAACGGGTGTGTTTTATTTGTCTTATAGTGTACGATGCGCACAGCGATCCCCACTCTTCCGCCGAGCGCTCAAGAACCGTGCCGGGTATTATAGTTGTTTTAATAATGAGGCTTGAATTTGTGAAAATTGGCGGTTTAGGTACTTTGGAATGACATAGGTTTGAAATCGTGTGAACGTGAGATGTTATTGTACTTACACTGACAACGCGATCTCCGACGAAGAGGTTGCCTTCTTTGGCAGCAGCACTGCCGTTCGCTATTTTGCTTATGAAAATACCTGTGAACAATATTTTTTTTCATGTCAAAATGTGAAGGATTCTAACTGAAAGTGATGATTTTGAAAATATAATGAGATAATATGATGCTTTATATATGTCGCAGGGATATGATAAAAATAGGGATTTGATATGATACCGACCGATTTCGGCCACAGCGACTTAGATCTGCCCATTAAGAGCATCGCTGGTGTGCTCTCTGGTGACTGACATAGCCAATTTTTGTCGTGAAAGTCCGTCCGCATTCTCTGCAAGTCAGCATCCCTCTGACGTAATTGTATTATGATATAATATGATGTTTTATAATACTAGATTGTTACTAGACGACTGCTTCGGCCTTCAATGGCACGTGGAATTGTGTGTTGCACATTAAAAATACCCAAAAAAATCGAGACCATTCCTTTTAATCGGTTAGGAATTCAATGAGAGTAACGAAAGAGAGATTTCTCATTTCAGACTGTATCTATATTAGTTCCGTATGCCTGACATATTTTTTGTTTTTTATTGTTTATTGTTTATTAATTAAAGATTAAAACAAAATGGAAACACAAAAACATCACAAAAACCTCAATAGGTTTGTCCGGATGTT
This sequence comes from Diarsia dahlii, assembly GCA_949775195.1. Classification (NCBI taxonomy): domain Eukaryota; kingdom Metazoa; phylum Arthropoda; class Insecta; order Lepidoptera; family Noctuidae; genus Diarsia; species Diarsia dahlii. Next base: position 19,272,274 of record OX459211.1, read on the forward strand.
GAAACACTTATGAACTATCTTAAAACTAACATAACAAATAAACTTAATTAATTTATGGTTCACACATAATTATAACAAATTGTGAGGTAGGACCCAAAAAATATACTAAGAAAGATTACAAACATACCCACGGTTTAGGTCGGAATCGGAATTGCGTCGATGCTAATAACTAAGAGAATGATATTTCAACAGGATGATGCATTGTCAGAGAGAGTCAAAGAATTTTTTGTATTTAACTTTATAATTACTATTTGTTATTTCCGATTGAACTTTTGTTGGAATGTCATTAATTAGCGTAGGTATCAAATAAGCGACGGTTCGTTTCCCGTAATAGTTCTTGTATTTCGGTACTACCAGTTTTGATTGGGCTGCCAATCTTGTTGCTATGCTATGGTTGAATTTAATTTGCAGATCTTTGTTGGTGAACTGTTCTATTAGTAACCACTTCCGTATTTTAATGTGTACTGGTAAGATTTTACAATATTTAAAGAAACCCGTTACGTCATCACCATCATAGAGTGTTTTTCTTATTTTATTTGGTATTATTATTTTTAATAAACGAAGTTGTAGGTTGTATATTTTATCTATGTAGGTTTTAAAGGTTCTGCCATAGCTAGTAATTCCATATGAAATTATTGACTCCGCGAGTGCATTATAAAGGTTAAGTAATATTTTAAAAGGAACTTTGTATTTAAGTATTGCAAATTTGGCTAGCATTGCTCGCAGTTTATCACATATGGAGTCAATGTGATATCCCCAGTTAAATCTGTTATCAACGTGTAAACCTAAATATTTGTAGTTGGTGACTTGCTCCAATGGTTCACATTGACAAACTAGGTTAGAAAATTGCATGTTATGCAAACATTGGTGAGTGTGTGCAATTATTTTAACTGGCTTGTCAGAGTTGAGTAAGTGATTGGAACGAACATGAATAACCTTAGTTTTACCAGCATTAAGCACCAGTCCAGCGTCATGAGACCATTTACATAAACTATTAAAATCATTTTGAATTGCTTGCTCAGCCTTAGATAAGTCTTTATCAGCTGCTACGAGACAGGTGTCGTCGGCATATTGATAGACTGAACAGTTGTTTATAACATTCTCCATGTCATTGACGTAAGCCAAATAGTGCAGAGGTCCCATAACTGAGCCTTGTGCTGTTCCCGTAGCTACTACAGCTACGTCACTAAATTCATTGCTGACCTTTACACGGCTAGTTCTATTAGTTAGGTAATCTTTACACCAGTTTAATATTGGGCCCCGAACCCCTGTATTGTCAAGCTTGTTTATAAGCGTATCATGCCTAAGAGTATCGAATGCTTTACTAAAATCAACGAATAACAGGATAATATGTTTTTTATCATTTAGGTGATAGTTTATTTCGTCAGTGAATTTAGAAAGCAGAATTGATGTTGATTTATTAGGTTGAAAGCCATACTGAGAATCCGATAAGACATCGTTCTTAATGTAAAAATTCTGAATTTGCTGACACACGTATTTTTCGACTACCTTATCTATGACTGGTAATATTGTTATGGGCCTGTAACTGTCATAGTTACTATGAGATCCATTTTTATAAATTGGTCGCACAATACCTGATTTTAATTCTTCAGGATATTTTCCAACTTGTATACTAGTGCTTATCAGCTTAACTATGACCTTAGCTATCTTATCACTTACGACTTTCACGTCTATACATCGAATGCCATCCGCACCAGCTGACTTATTAACGTTGAGATTTTTTATAATAGTTAAAATATTACGAGCAGTAGGTTTTTTAAATAACATGGACTTGTTTATTGGAGATATATATTCCAATTCAGGAATTAGTTTTATGTTGCACTTAGGTAATATTTTATTAACGTTCTCGCTAAATCCCTTACTAAAATTATTAACTATCGTATTTACAGTTAAGTTATTTTTCTTAAAAGCTTTGATTATTGCTTCATCTACTGACTTACAAACTCGACCAGATAGGGTGTTTAATATGTCCCACATTTTCTTTTTATTCATTTTATTTTCATTGATTAGGTTAAAGTAATATGGGTTTCTAGATTTTTCTATAAGTTTTTTTGTTTTATTTCTTTGTTTATTAAATTGTAATCTAAGTATTTTATTATTTGTATCTTGTTTCCACTGACTGAAAAGTAAATCTCTTTTTTTACACATATTATTAATTTTACTGTTTATCCATAACTCCTTATTCCTTTTACTATTGGTTTTAATTATTTTTGAATACTTCGATTGGTCATAACAATAATCAAAGCTATTTTTAATATAGTTATATATCTCTAAAGGGCATTGCATACTATCAACTGAACTCCAATCTATGACGTCCAACTTTTGTTTCAACTTATTAAAATCAAATAATTCTTTTACTTTTACCACATCCTGTACAGCGTTTTTAGGGCCCCCTCCAACGCAAGACAACACGATCATACGATGGTCTGCCCATACCGCGCCGAGCGCCGCCGAGTAAAGATCTAACGAGCGCGATCTTACAAAAATATGATCAATACAACTACGCGTGATAACATCATTCCGTTTTTCGATTCTTGTGTAATCAGAAATTGCGCTCGTTAGGCCACACTCAGCTAGACAACTTATGTAGTAATCTCGAATGTTATCATTCAATTTCAAATCAATGTTGACATCCCCCAACAAGTATAGATCTGAGTGTTTGAAGGTGTCCTTACATAATAACTCTTTTAACTCTCTTATAAACAAGTGCTTACTTTCTTTCGGAGGTCTATAGACTGTGCAGATTGATGTCGTGTAGTGATATGATGTAGTCAAGTGTCCAATTATACATTCGCAGTGTTTTAGTGATATATTATCCATAATTTGAAAATTGTTGGTACATTTAACATACATCACAATGCCACCACCTCTGCGCTGCTCGCGCAACTTATGATACATTTCATATCCATTTATATTAAAGAATTCAATGAGATTACTGTTTTTAGAAATGCCTACTTCTGTTAAAATAATAACATCAACATTAATTTTAGAAGAAACAATGAATTGAAGGACTAATGAAAAATTTTTAACAATCGAGCGAATATTAATATGGACAATATTTAGTTTTTGTTTACAATTTGGCAGGTGATTACTAAACTCGTTGATGGTTGAACACTCGAGGAATTCTGATATTTCCGGTGAAGAAACCGTTGTGATCACTGAGTCTAACTACTATCGACAATTATTTCCCTGCACCGTCATTTTATCAATATCACTAGCGTTCTTAATGACAAACGGTTTGTCGTTTTCGATTTTACGAACTAATATTCTGCCATTCTGGAACCAGATGTACTTGTGCGTTTCCTTCAACGTTTGTTTAGCTTGCCATAGAAGTGACTTATTCGCTTTGGTAAGAGCATATCGAAACAAAACTTTTGACTTGGCTAAGTCAGGACTGACCTCGGTGACTACATCTTGAACAACAATCGGTTCATTCCGCGCTGTACGTATCCACTGATCCACCTGCTCCTGATATGCTGAGCTGGACTCCTATTTGGTGCAACTTTGAGACGCATACCATAGTTTGCATACTTGTTACTTTATTTGAGGTATGTCTTGGTGTTACTATACTTTCATAAGTTTATATATTTTTCTTTTTGCATATTCGTATACCTTGTTTTTTTATATAGTTTTTTTATGTAATTTGTTACCATAGTGTTTTTTGCGTGCACCGAATAAAAGGTTTATCTATCTAGTCTCCGTGTAAACAGGGCTAGTGTGCGTGTATTGAATCTATATAATATGTATATTTTTTAGTATTGTATGTCTTTATTGGGAGTAAAGTTTGTATAAACCGAACCGAAACTCACCGTGCTGCAGCGCCACGCCCCTGGCGTCCGACAGATGCAGCCTCACCCTCCGGGCGCGCGCCCGCGTGACCCGCAGCGCCGCCGGAGCCCGCGCCAGGGCTGCGCGCAGGGCGGCGGCGGCGGCCTGCGCGGAGCCCCACAGCACTACGCCGCACGCCTCCGTCACGCGGTCCATCACTCTGCGGGAGGACAACAGGTTAAGTCTTGAAACATGGATTATGAACGTTGATGCGGTTCCATTTACTCCGCTGCCTTTGTCCTCGAGATGGGACCGATGGCAAAATTTAGTTTCATCGTCCCCGATAATGTCACGGCACGGCACGGTTGGCGCAGTGGCTCAAGCAGTTGACTGCTGCACCCAGTGTCGCGAGCTCGATCCCCGCACGGAACAAATATTTGTATGGCCTACAGATAGTTGTTCGGGTCTGGGTATTTGTGTATGTGAGTTTAAATGTCTGTGAACGCGCCCACGATACAGGAAAAATTCCTAAATGTCGACGCATGGAAAATTCGGAAAATTATGATAATCTAATAGGGTATTTAACTACTGTTATAAATTCACGAAAATGGTAAAAACAAAAATAACACGATGTGTGAAAAAGGTAATAAAATCGTTCGAAAAATGGCTTAGTTATTAACTGATTTTAAATGACTTGCTAGACAGAGACAGCGCTACTAAAAAGTGACGTCATATTTTCATACCGCCATAGTTACGTAGTACAAATGGCCGATTCGCGCGACAAGGATAGAAAGTGCCCCCACCAAAAACTTCTAAAGCATGTAGCTACTCCATTTTTTTATCGATTTTAATACTTTTTTCAAACATCGTCATTTCTGTTACTTTGAAATAACATTTTCGTGAATTTTTAACAGTAGTCAAGTACACAATTAAAGTGTCATCTATAATGAGTGAAAACGGTAAACAAACACTGCTTGAAAAAATATCCAAGTTTCTACTTACTTGATCTTGCCATCAGCGATGGAGCCCTTCTTCACAGCGGTCACATAGATGCTGCAGTCGTTAGGATAGTAGGGCTCCTCGCGCCCGCCCGCCAGCTCGAAACCTAACTCCCCGTCTTTGTTCAGCCCTGACAGCTCCACGTCGATTATCTCCCATTCGAAGTCCTGTACAAAAATATTTATTTATTTATTTAAACTTCATGTACAATAGTGGTACATATGCGGACTTAATGCCACAAGGCATTCTCTACCAGTCAACCTTAGGGTCAAATAAGACAGCACTGTGGTAGAGTACAAAAAAATAATAATAATAATAATATTATGGAGAAAGCTATTTTGTTATATAAATTGATATACATAAATAGGTACATACTAATACATATTATTATAGATACAGACAGAATATAATAAACTAATATATATTATAATACATACAAAACAGTCTAAGAGATTTGATTATTAGCAATTTAGTCCGATTTTAAAAAGTACTTCCGAACTGCTCTTTTGAAAACCATTTTGCTTTCGGCCTTTTTAATCCCAAGCGGTAGCGCGTTCCAAAGCTTTATAGTTGAGACAGCGTATGAAGAGGACATAAAGCCAGTACGGTGTGAGGGAATTTCAAGCATTAGGTTCTTGGACGCTCGAAGGTTGCGACTGTGTGAACTGCCCAGCACATTGAAATATTTTTTTAGGTAATTGGGAGCACATGGATCCTTTAAAATGGTGAAGAGCGTGCAAAGAGATCTGAGGGATCTTCTGAGCCATTTAAGCTGAGAACGGTATGCAGAGATGTGGTCGTATTTACGAAGGCCAAAAATGAACCGAATGCAATTATTAAGGCTCCTTCCTCAAAATCATTTCATTTTGATCAATTTTGATCGCTTGGTGTGGGAAATCTATGAAGAATTTGAAGCTTCCTTTTGGCTATTATAAGAGACGAGTTCTTTTTCTGGTGGATAGGTTTCAAGAATTTTCAAAATAATGTTTATATTAATGACAATCACCCGAATTCAAAAGCCCTTTTCCGCACAAATACCGATCGAGTTACGTTTGGCTTAGCCGAACATAACACTACAAACGATTTTAAACATTAAAAAAAATATAAATAACATCACCGTATGGTCTACTGGCGGACCTATTTGTCACATTTTCGACTTCAATACAAAATATAGCAGAAAAAAAATGTAAAAACATCGCAATTTTTACAAAATGTCTCGACAAATAAGATTTTTTTTCTATACCTTAGAATCACGTTAAAGAAAATTTAAAAACTACGTATTAATTTTAAGGTAACCTTCTAATAGAATCGTATTTTTATTTTATCAATAAACTATAATTTCATTTCGTAAATTGAATCCAAAGTTAACTATATTATCGACCGCGCAAACTCAATCTCGCCAGTACGAATCGGCCACTGCCAAAGGACGGACGTATCGCTTTGTGTCACAAACGCTCCCGTGTTTTTCGTAAACATATTTTCGAGCTTGTAAGCCGATTACCACAATTTGATACACTTATTAATTTTGATCAAACATGTTTTTTTTGCTAGTTATTAAAGATTGCTAAAATTTTTTTCATCTTCAGATCGAAGTTGAATTTCACGATCGATTGTTGTTGTCGATTGTACTTCGATATATATTTTTAACCGACCTCCAAAAAAGAGGAGGTTCTCTATTCGTGTTTGTATTTCCGCGAATATCTCCGTCAATTGTGGACTTATTTTCAAAATTCTTTTTGTCTTGGAAAGGGTATACTCCCGAGGTGATCCCATTGTCACCAAGTCAGTTTCTGATGATGGGAACTCTGAGAAATTGAGGGCAACCCTCGAATATCATAGGCGCACACAACGTTTTCCATACATTTTCAGAAGCTGTTCAAGTATTTGCGTCTGATAATCATAATTTCATGTGGCTGCGCTGATGACGGAAGGTGCAACTCCTCAACGGTCAGGACTTGAAAGAAAATTCCTTCAAAATTATACGTACTTGGATCGATAGTTCTATTCTTTCAGGCTATTAGGTTGAACTGATGATAAACGGTAAATCTCACTAACCGACTTAAAAAAAAGGAGGTTCTCAATTCGAAGGCTAGAAAAATTTTAGGTTTTTCCGTCATGGGTGTCGTTTTGATGGTTTTTGGGGTCGCTGATTACGAAAATGAGGTCAAAATAAAAATCAAGATGGCGCCGACGAAAATTTTTGGTTTTTCCGTCATGGATGTCGTTTTCATGGCTATAGGGGTCGCTGATTACGAAAATGAGGTTAAAATGAAAATCCAAGATGGCGGTCAAGAAATTTTTTGGTTTTTCCGTCATGGGTGTCGTTTTCATAGTTTTTGGGGTCGCTGATTACGAAAATGAGGTCAAAATTAAAATTCAAGATGGCGGCCAAGAAAATTTTTGGTTTTTCCGTCATTGGTGTCGTTTTCATGGTTTTCGGGGTCGCTGATTACGAAAATGAAGCCAAAATGAAAATCCAAGATGGCGGCCAGGACAATTTTTGGTTTTTCCGTCATGGGTGTCGTTTTGATGGTTTTTGGGGTCGCTGATTACGAAAATGAGGTCAAAATGAAAATCAAGATGGCACCGACGAAAGTTTTTGGTTTTTCCGTCATGGGTGTCGTTTTCATGGCTATAGGGGTCGCTGAATACGAAAATGAGGCCAAAATGAAAATCCAAGATGGCGGTCAGGAAATTTTTTGGTTTTTCCGTCATGGGTGTCGTTTTCATGTTTTTTGGGGTCGCTGATTACGAAAATGAGGTCAAAATGAAAATCAGATGGCGCCGACGAAAATTTTTGGTTTTTCCGTCATGGGTGTCGTTTTCATGGCTATAGGGGTCGCTGATTACGAAAATGAGGTCAAAATGAAAATCCAAGATGGCAGCCAGGAAATTTTTTGGTTTTTCCGTCATGCGTGTCGTTTTCATGGTTTTTGGGGTCGCTGATTACGAAAATGAGGTCAAAATTAAAATTCAAGATGGCGGCCAGGAAAATTTTTGGTTTTTCCGTCATTGGTGTCGTTTTCATGGTTTTCGGGGTCGCTGATTACGAAAATAAGGTCAAAATGAAAATCCAAGATGGCGGCCGGGACAATTTTTGGTTTTTCCGTCATGGGTGTCGTTTTGATGGTTTTTGGGGTCGCTGATTACGAAAATGAGGTCAAAATGAAAATCAAGATGGCACCGACGAAAGTTTTTGGTTTTTCCGTCATGGGTGTCGTTTTGATGGCTATAGGGGTCGCTGAATACGAAAATGAGGTCAAAATGAAAATCCAAGATGGCGGTCAGGAAATTTTTTGGTTTTTCCGTCATGGGTGTCGTTTTCATGTTTTTTGGGGTCGCTGATTACGAAAATGAGGTCAAAATGAAAATCAAGATGGCGCCGACGAAAATTTTTGGTTTTTCCGTCATGGGTGTCGTTTTCATGGCTATAGGGGTCGCTAATTACGAAAATGAGGTCAAAATGAAAATCCAAGATGGCAGCCAGGAAATTTTTTGGTTTTTCCGTCATGCGTGTCGTTTTCATGGTTTTTGGGGTCGCTGATTACGAAAATGAGGTCAAAATTAAAATTCAAGATGGCGCCGACAAAATTTTTGGTTTTTCCGTCATAGGTGTCGTTTTCATGGCTATAGGGGTCACTGATTACGAAAATGAGGTTTAAATGAAAATCCAAGATGGCAGCCAGGAATTTTTTTGGTTTTCCGTCTTGGGTGTCGTTTTGATGGTTTTTGGGGTCGCTGATTACGAAAAAGAGGTCAAAATTATAATTCAAGATGGCGGCCAGGAAAATTTTTGGTTTTCCGTCATGGGTGTCGTTTTCATGGTTTTTGGGGTCGCCGACTACGAAAATAAGGTCAAAATGAAAATCCAAGATGGCGCCGACGAAATTTTTGGTTTTTCCGCCATGGGTGTCGTTTTCATGGTTTTTGGGGTCGCCGACTACGAAAATAAGGTCAAAATGAAAATCCGATAAATCGGGTTTGTTAAACATGAAATCGAAATAAATATTAATAAGTTATACTATAGACTACTGGCCCGTGTTGAAAAAATTATGGGTCATGTGAACCACCAGGTGACCTATCTAGAACGATATAAGAGCATAAAATAATAAGATTCAGCACTATGCCGTAACTTGTAAGCTGTCCAACCGAGTGCAGGTGAGAATTCAAAAGTACAGGTAGAGTGGGTACATTTTGGTCATATATTTTTGTACGGCATTCTTACCATCGATAGATTCATGAAAAATAATAAGAAAACGCGTAGTGCCGTAAAAAAATGGTGCGCCACAAAGTCGGAATTTATTTTTTATTTTCCGACAATTTCCAGGATAAATTTGGTCATTTGATTTTGTACGGCATCAGTTTCATACTATTTCAATACTGCTTCTAATCCATTATTCCGCAACGCCGTACAATAATCATGCGACAAGGGGAAATAATCGAGGGTTGCAACCCCCTCTCTTTCCGTGGTCCAGGGGGTGATTTGACACAACATAAAATTAATTTATTTTGAAAGTATTTTATGCATAGATAATATTTTTTCATATGCCGTACATTTTCGTTGGTCCAAAGAAAAACATTTTTTTTTTTCTAAAAAGTGATTGTTTTATTTATTCACATCATTAGAATGAAACAAATCAATTATATATATGTATCAATAATGTTTGAAGTATATATTAAACCAAAAAGTATACAAAACTGTTGATACTGGGATTGACAGTTTCAATTCTTGGATATAATATAAACACCGTTTCAGTTCAGTTAGACGTCATAGTGATTTTATCATATTATCAATAATTGTTCTCTTCAAAAATATGTTAATGCCGTACTGTATCAGATGGCCTATATCAGTATTCAGTACCCTAGGCCTGTATCAGTACCCTTAAAATGGTAGCGTCATTTTCATCAGTCTAAAAGATATGGTCTGCATTAAAATGTACGGCATCATTTTTTCCTAATTTATTTATGTTAATACTATTTAAAACAAGGGATAAAATTTAGAAAACAGCAATATTTCATTAATCTATGATATTTCAACTTTTGCAATAATTTGCAAAATTTCAGTTTTTGTATTTCTCTATAACTTTTTTTAGAACAGTTTCTTTTGAACGGCAATACTATATAGCAATTGTATTTTACAATATCATGTTAAAAAAAAAGTTCCCGTACAGGATCAAATGACTTTACAGCTTTAAAAATCAAGGATACGATGAAATTAAGACAATTATTGATATACATTTAAAATGAACAGTAATTTTTTGACGGCATTATTTTTAATAGTACTTTTGAGTGCTAGATAATGTTTTGGATCGGAAGGTTGGAAAGACGGGGCAGGCGAGCTCCTAGATTGCCTATTGATCTGCGGAATACTTTTGATGCAGTTCTTCAGGAAATTCCCCGAACGAACAGCTCCGTTGAAGGCTTTCACAGGGGATTCTCGTCACTTCTATCGGCTCATCACCCATCTATATGGAAGTTTTTGGATGAACTTCGTCGGCAGCAAAGCCTGACAGAGCTGAAATTGGAGCAAATTTTGTCTCGTGGATCACACACAACTAGTCGGCCAAGATATAGGCAAACATCGGCAAGATTGAAAGATTTAGTTGAATCATTTGGGGAGAGACCACTCCCAGATTACTTACAGGCCATTGCTCATAATTTAGAATTCCAACAAATATGATTAAATAAATACATTAAAAAAAACGAAACAAACAAAATGATTAAACGTAAAAAACTAAAAAGCATAAAAATTTAAAATAAATAATCATATCTATCTGGGGTCAAAATACTGCATACGGCGAATGAACGTTTTTTTTTACAAAATAAGCCAGCATTCCTTCAGGCGTGATCGAGATTCTTGACCTCGAAAGCACAAAACCTAACAAAAAATCAAATATTTTTTTTCCTTCATCACGTATAATATTTAAAATCTGATTTTGTGTATAAAAATCAATGAAAAATAAAAACAACCAAAAAAAACACAACCTATCAAAAAATCTAATATTTTTTCCCTTCATCACGTATCATACTTAAAATCTGATTTGAACATTGTGTAAGTATAAAAATCAATGAAAAAAAAACAACCAAAAAAAAACGCTGGGTGTCAGTCCACCTCCACGTGGTGCCCGGTGGAAACGTGATAACGGCTAACGGACTATTTGAATGACAATGCCTATAATTCCATTTTTTTCCTGTTCATGTTATTTTACATTTTGTCTAGTATAACTTATTAATATTTATTTCGATTTCATGTTTAACAAACCCGTTTTATATATTATTACTAAATTTTGAGCTCATTTTCGTAATCAGCGACCCAGAAAACCATGGAAACGACACCCATGACGGAAAAACCAAATATTTTCCTTGCCGCCATCTTGGATTTTCATTTTGGCTTCATTTTCGTAATCAGCGACCCCGAAAACCATGAAAATGACACCCATGACGGAAAAACCAAAAATTTGCCTGGCCGCCATCTTGAATTTTAATTTTGACCTCTTTTTCGCAATCAGCGACCCCAAAAACCATCAAAACGACACCCAAGACGGAAAACCAAAAAAAATCCTGGCTGCCATCTTGGATTTTCATTTAAACCTCATTTTCGTAATCAGCGAACCCTATAGCCATGAAAACGACACCCATGACGGAAAAACCAAAAATTTTCCTGGCCGCCATCTTGAATTTTAATTTTGACCTCATTTTCGTAATCAGCGACCCCAAAAACCATGAAAACGACACGCATGACGGAAAAACCAAAAAAAATCCTGGCTGCCATCTTGGATTTTCATTTTGACCTCATTTTCGTAATCAGCGACCCCTATAGCCATGAAAACGACATCCATGACGGAAAAACCAAAAATTTTCGTCGGCGCCATCTTGATTTTTATTTTGACCTCATTTTCGTAATCAGCGACCCCAAAAACCATCAAAACGACACCCATGACGGAAAAACCTAAAATTTTTCTAGCCTTCGAATTGAGAACCTCCTTTTTTTTAAGTCGGTTAGTGAGATTTACCGTTTATCATCAGTTCAACCTAATAGCCTGAAAGAATAGAACTATCGATCCAAGTACCTACGTATAATTTTGAAGGAATTTTCTTTCAAGTCCTGACCGTTGAGGAGTTGCACCTTCCGTCATCAGCGCAGCCACATGAAATTATGATTATCAGACGCAAATACTTGAACAGCTTCTGAAAATGTATGGAAAACGTTGTGTGCGCCTATGATATTCGAGGGTTGCCCTCAATTTCTCAGAGTTCCCATCATCAGAAACTGACTTGGTGACATTGGGACCACCTTGGGAGTATACCTTTTCAAACAAAAAAATAATTTTGAAAATCGGTCCAAAATTGTCGGAGATATGCGCGGACACACATAAAAAAAACATACGAATAGAGAACCTTCTTCCTTTTTAGAAGTCGGTTAAAAAGAGACGGAAACATTATTTATTTTTGACGTGTTAAAGTGCTTTCACAACCAATTTACCAAATTGAACCATTTTTATGTTGATTGATATACTGTACCTTTATACAACACACATTCCAGACTTTTTTCAAAGCCGTACGCGTGTACTTACTTACTATAAAATTATGTCACTTAAAATAATAATCGTCTAAATGATCAAATTTTTCAACCGTAGTTCAACGCTCGAAATGCCCGTGTGTGCGTTCGTCGGTGTTATCGCTGCACACAAACATAGCATCGCACCGAAATTGCCTAAAGTTCCGCAAGTCTTGTCTGTACAAGGCCCCTTAAGGAGACGATCCAATTTATTGAGAAGTTCTTGGGAAAGATCAGAGTAACAAACATCAGCATAGTCGATGATGGGGAGCACAAGGGACTGGACCTAAGTTATTTTAGTGCTGGATGGTAGAAAATGTTTGAATCTATAGAGAGACCGCACCGAGTATGTGACTTTTTGGCTAACTTGAGCTACCTGTTTATTCCAGCTAAGTGTGTCGTCAATGTACAGGCCCAAGTCTTTTACGTGAGGTGAGAGAGGAATCACATTATTGTCGAACATAAGCGGCATTAGTTGGCTAGTATCTAAATTTCTCAGATAGTAGGAACTACCTAAGAGGATGGCCTGACATTTCCCGACATTGACAGCAACCCCGAACTTGCCGGACCATTCACCGATAATCTGAAGATCAGCATTGAGTAATGTGATGCAGCTGTCAAGGTTGGCAATGTCAGACTGCCAACACGTTTATTACAGTTTTATCAATCTTAGTGGTGTGTTAGATATTCAATAAATCATCATCATTAAATGTTCAGCCTTTTCCCAACTATGTTGGGGTCGACTTCTAGTCTAACCGGATGCGGCTGAATACCAATTAGCGAGGAATGTTTTAAAATAATATGTTGGGCGGGAAATGTAACAAGTGGGCAGGATGACAACTGTGAAAAGGGCGGGGTTAAAACCATTTGGGAATAGTGTGGCGGGCTTGTCCCATAAAAAAAAAACAGATCTTGCAAAACAAATAGGCCATACCAAATGAAAGTCGATCGGACCAGTTTACTCAGTAAGTGTGCAGGTGTCAACGAAACGTGGACATGTTGATACTGGAAATATGAAATAACGTAAGCGACAAAGAGTGCTGTACAATTTTTGACTTTCGGCGCTGATGCGAGCGGTGCAAATCCAACAAAAAGCTCATATCCCTTGCTTCATTTTATATTTCCAGTATCGATATGTATCTCGGCAGTACAGTTTAAAGAAGTTAAGCTTACCTGCACATCAGCATCAACAGCGGAATCCCTGGAATGCGCGTGTCTCCGACATTCCTTCCGTTCGTCGTCTTCTGCCATCGTGTTGCGTTTCTCTTTGCCTTCCTTCTTGTTGCCGTGACGACGCGCGTCCGCTAGCTCGCCTACCATTTGGTCGCGCTCCTACAAAGAAGTAAGGATACTCACTATCAAGAAAAGGGGATGAATTTTATCGATGGGAATGGTTCGATACAAAACTGCAAGAAAACAATCTAAAGTCAATGAGTCTCTGCTCATTTCGTAGGATTTCTCAATCAATTGTGGAGTATGTACCTTTCTCAGTCGATTGCAGAGTGCCTTGACACTCTCTCGCTCTTGCAACAGTTTGTCTCTTTCTGAGAAGGCCCAGTCTCTTCGCCGTTTCGATACCTGAAATACAAAATTCGATCGTTATTTTTAGACCAACAATTTATGAGGGAGCATAGTTCTATCTGCTTGCGCAAACGCTCCAGCTCCTGGTTGGCTTGCTCCAAGTTATCTATACAGTACATACCTCGGCCTCTCTCTGCGCGTCGTTGAGCTCTGCCTGCAGCCGGTCGATCTGCTTGCGCAGACGCTCCAGCTCCTGGTTGGCTTGCTCCAAGTTATCTATACAGTACATACCTCGGCCTCTCTCTGCGCGTCGTTGAGCTCTGCCTGCAGCCGGTCGATCTGCTTGCGCAGACGCTCCAGCTCCTGGTTGGCTTGCTCCAAGTTATCTATACAGTACATACCTCGGCCTCTCTCTGCGCGTCGTTGAGCTCTGCCTGCAGCCGGTCGATCTGCTTGCGCAGACGCTCCAGCTCCTGGTTGGCTTGCTCCAAGTTATCTATACAGTACATACCTCGGCCTCTCTCTGCGCGTCGTTGAGCTCTGCCTGCAGCCGGTCGATCTGCTTGCGCAGACGCTCCAGCTCCTGGTTGGCTTGCTCCAGGTTGTCTACGCGCTCCTTGTCCACGGCGTCTACAACCATGCCCACTAGACCTGGTAACAGATAGAAGGTATTTTACGGGTCATATTGCAATGGAAAGTCTATGTAGGGTAGAACTTTTAACGGCTAACAGACGTCAAACGCAAGTTTTATTGCGTAAAAGTATATGATTCACTGCAGTAAACAAAATCAGAAAAATTTTATGATATTCTTCAGGATATATGCTAGTAACATAGTGTTGTGAAAACATTATACAACTAACTTTGCTCGATAGAAAAAAATCACGAAGATACATCTAAAAATTTATTTTAATGAGTAAAAACCATACTAAAATACATGTCATCGTTCTGATTTTTTTGCCAAATAATTCTACAAGCAACAAACTAAATCTAGTGTTTTACTTTTTTAGTCTTATCAATAGTTTTTTTTGTAAATCGCAAAATACCATTAATTTCGCACTATTCGGCCGCAGCGAAAGACGTAACAACCGCTTTATAGTGCAAGCTGATTAGAACTTTATTGTAACAGTATTACAAACGAAGTTTGAACCACCACAAATAGAGTTGCTAACATCTATATCTTACAGCGCCTTCTAACCAAAGTGATCGGTTTCATACGTCAATCCCAAGGTACTGTCTGTCGGCACGAACACGCATTCGGGTTGGCTGGATCAAATGAACGTGATCGCACGAGGATCGTAGTATTTGAGTATGATAAATCACTTCGTGACTGTTGCTAACACGTGAGTGCTTAAATTTTTCTAGGCTACTCTGAGCCACTTTTGGACAAAGGCCTCCCTCCACTTCTTCCATTTCTCTCGAACTCCCGCGTCCTCCTTCCAGTTTTGACGAAACCTTTCCAGTTCGTCCCGCCATCTCCTTCTTATACTTAGCAAAAGCCCAAGTGCGGTCTGTGATTCTCACCCTCGCATAAAATATTCTCGGTTCATGAAGACCCAGAAACTTTCTTTATAAACAAGGCTTTACGCCTAGAGATATCTATATTTGAAAGCTTGCTTTTATGCTGAGATAGTGGCCCTTTGGCTTCGCACGGGACTTTTTCAAATTATTATGTCCTAATTTTAAGTGTTTCTCGTAATTATGTTTACCTTGTTAGCTTTTAATTTTTTGTCAATTTGGTTTGTCCTGGTGTGAAACCAATAAATACTTTTTCTTTCTTTCTTTCTTTCTTTACCTTAGAGCGGAAAGGAGTATCACACTTCTACTGACTAAAAACCAACCCATGTTCCTTCTTCGCCCTTGTGCCGAGGCCGCGTTATCCCTTTCGATAATGCGCAGAAGCTTACCTTGCAACTTATCCAATGACGGGTCATTGGAGTGTTGTCCGTTGAGGAATCCATCATTGCCCACACCACTTGCTAGGCCCAAGTGGTGGTACGCCGACGTGTCTTGTCTGACAAACAAAATGAAACATTAATAACAAATATCTATAAAACCGGTACCTCATGTTTAAAAGAAGTTTGGGTTCATCTTCTGCTTCTCTTCTTTTAGAGAGAAGAAACACATATGGCTAGTTTAATTATATGTCATCATCATTTCAGCCGAAAGACGTCCACTGCTGGACATAGGCCTCCCCAAGTGCCACCACATTGGCCGGTCCCGTGCGTCTCGCAACCAACGAATCCCCGCAAGCTTCACCAGGTGCGCGCTCCACCTAGTGGGAGCTCACGCAACGCAACGTTCGCGAGCAGTGTGCCCTGCCCACTGCCACAGGCTGGCCTCACAGCTATCCGGGAGAGCCGTACGGGTCACGCCCGTAGTGCTCTGAAACGTGGGTGAAACGATGTTCTAGCGCCTAACATGTGCTCCCGCTCCGGGCGCCCGTACTGACAGCCCGTACGGGTCTCCCGGATAGCTGTGAAGCCAGCCTTAAGATTGGCAATTCTTCAGGATACGAGGGTAACTCTGATTCTCTTGTCTTCATTTCGGATTCAATCACATCATCATCTTATTATATTTGCAGTCATATTTGATAGTGATTAGAAGCCAAACTCGAATGAAAGGCCAACATAAGAAATATGAATGTTCAAGTTACCTGGACTTCCCTAGTGTGGAGGAGTTCTGTGGCGTTTTGAGATCGGTGCACTCTTTGATGGCGCGGTCGCGGTCCACCAGTGCCGACTCGATCTCACGACGTAGACTCTCCGCCTGTGATGATACATTCGATTAAATAAAGCAAGAGGTATTTTATGGCTTAGGGTTGTGTGATTGCAAAAACTGCTCCATATAAAAATATTTTTCCCAAAGCAACAACCACACGTCAACGGTAAAAGATCAACTTTAAAATCAACTGTTTTTTTGTTATATCTGGAGGCAGAGGGTTCAAAACATTAATTAAAGTTAATTTTAAAGTTTATAGCATGAAATAACATCTATAGGACAACTCGAGAACTGCCCGTCTACATTTGCCTAAATCACAATACATATGCAACTAGGCCTTTATATTTCAAAGTATCTAACCTGTAGGGCGGTGGCTCTCTGTTCCTCCCTGGAGGCTTGTAACGCAGACTCCAGCGCAGCGACACGTTTCAACGCTGCCTGGAGGTCGTCTGACAGCTTCTCCATCTCTTTGTGTACTGTGTCCCTGGAGATACACAATTTATAAATTAATACAGAATGTTCACACTTTTGTGACTTAAATTTTTTTTGCGAGACTTTAGAGTGCTACACGATGAGTAATGTGTCCGTTTTAAGTGTGGACAAAAATCTGATGAAATATAAACTTTTCTTAGGAAGGTTACTTAGTATTTTGGTCCAAAAATGTATGAAGTATGACATCACTATTCACAAATGAAACATTACCTCTCGCTCATAATGAGCGTGTACTCAGCCATGGCGGCGTTGCGTTCATCTGTCAGCCGTTTGACGTCAGCCCGCTCTCGCGCGCCGCCCTCCCACTGCCGCACCACGTGCGCCACTTGCTGCTTCAGTGCGTTGCGCTCGCGGATCTGTTAGGAAATACATCCGAAATATAGCTCTATTCTCAAAAGATTGAGTATTGCGTAAACAATAGTAGTTTATGTGACTGTGCATAATGAAGGGCATTACAACACAAGTGTGTTCGGCTCGTTTCTTAATAGCATCACACGGGTGTTGTAATGCCTAATTATGTATAGTTGCATACACTACTTTATCTACCCAAATATCATAAGGGCTCTATGATGGGTTCAGGAACCATAGGGAAATGACCAGCATTGTTACCAGTGTATTGCAATAAAAAATAAACAGGTTATTAGTTGCATTCGTCGCTGCATTTACGATATCTGGCGGAGTGTTCATGTTAATTTCTGAGTCACTATCACTCATTTTCGACAGAAATAAAGAACTTATCAGAAAACTTTTCTACTCGTAACTGGAAATAAAAAGCTAACGAACAAATGACAGCTCGAGATGGCGGCGCGCGGCGTTTCGGATATCTGTCATTTTTTTTAAATCTTAAGAAAACGAACAAAGTCACTATTCTTGTGTCACTCGAGATCAAAATGTCGTGCGATTTATAATTAAAATCATACTGAATTGGGGTTTCGTATCGATAGGTATCTGTTTTAATGTAGATACTAGAATAGCACACTCACTTGAATTTGACACCTGTTCCAAATTTAAACTCATAACCTACTGTTTTCAGTAGGTTATGAGCTCATTACAGTTCTGTTTATTTCTGCTGGTTGGTAATGCTGGTCATTGCCTATGGTTTTTGAACGCATTAGAGAGGGTTTATGATATTTGTGTGGATAAATATATTAACACCAAAATTCTAATGGTCGCCATAAAATCACAAACTGGGATATCCTTACATCATCCGGCTCGAATGACCGAAATGTAGGGGAGGTAATCTACTGTTTAAGCCCGCTTTCACATTAGGACGATAGCAGCGCGACAGTAGCACGGTAGAAGCACATTCCTTTACATTATCAGAACAGCCGTAACAACCCGTTAATACTTGTTCGTTGTCGCGCGACTGTCGCGGTGCTAAAGTCGCCTAAATGTGATAGCGGTCTTACTCTTTTGGACATGTAATATGGTTTGCTATGATAGTATACTCAAAATCTCAAATTATTGCGTACTGCATTGTTCGTTGAAACCGCATTAAACAGTTATAAAAAAATAGCGAATATACTTACAACAGCATTTCTCTCTTGCGTCAAGTCGTGGCATTGTGTTTTCAGTCTGCTGTTCTCTTCTTGAACGTTTCGTAGTTTTTCTAACGTTGTGTTGTGTGTTTCTATAAGGTCGTCGTATCTATAAGAAAACGGGCAAGATTTCTTTGATATGTCGTATTTCTACAAGAAACTGTTAATATGGTCATTCGATTTATATCCAAAAATGCTTTAAATTTACAAAATGCATCACGCGAAATCCGAATCAGAACTGTTCTTTTAGCAACTATTGTTCCTCCATGATTGTCAAAATGAAAGTAATCTTTTTGCGTTGCTATAAGATTACAAATAAAAATGACAGTATATTTTCGTTACAGTAAGGTTTATATATACGAACAAGCCGGATTCCGAAAAGGCTTCAGTACCGTAGACCACATACATACGCTGCGGCAAGTTATACAGAAGACCGAAGAGTATAACCTGCCTCTCTGTTTAGCGTTTGTGGACTACGAGAAAGCCTTCGATTCGATCGAGACTTGGGCTGTACTGAAGTCTCTCCAACGGTGCCAAATCGACTACCGGTACATCGAGGTGTTGAAGTGTTTGTACAAAAACGCCACCATGTCAGTCCGACTTCAGGACCAGACCACGGAACCTATCCTTCTGCAGCGCGGTGTGAGACAGGGAGACGTCATATCTCCGAAACTGTTCACCGCTGCATTGGAGGATGTCTTCAAGGTTCTGGATTGGAAAGGACTTGGCATCAATGTCAACGGCGAGTACATCACTCACCTTCGGTTTGCCGACGATATAGTGGTCATGGCTCAGACCATGGAAGACCTCAGTAAAATGCTCGATGACCTCAGTAGAGCTTCCGAAAGAGTGGGTCTTAGAATGGACATGGACAAAACCAAGGTTATGTCGAATGTTCATGTAACACCCACTCCTATCAAGATCGGAGACTCTACG
Organism: Diarsia dahlii; assembly: GCA_949775195.1. Taxonomy (NCBI): domain Eukaryota; kingdom Metazoa; phylum Arthropoda; class Insecta; order Lepidoptera; family Noctuidae; genus Diarsia; species Diarsia dahlii. The sequence goes on from OX459211.1 coordinate 19,291,825, forward strand.
CTCGAAGTTGTGGACGATTATGTCTACCTGGGACAAACGGTCCAGTTGGGTAGATCTAACTTCGAGAAAGAGGTCAATCGTCGAATCCGACTCGGCTGGGCAGCGTTCGGGAAGCTGCGCGGTATCTTCTCGTCCAACTTACCCCAGTGTCTCAAGACGAAAGTCTATGACCAGTGTGTGTTGCCAGTGATTACATACGGGACCGAAACGTGGTCGCTCACAAACTCACAATGGGCCTCATCAGAAAGCTCAAAGTCACCCAAAGGGCAATGGAGAGGGCTATGCTCGGAGTTTCCTTGCGTGATCGAATCAGAAATGAGGACATCCGCATGAGAACCAAGGTTACCGACGTAGCCCGAAGAATCGCCAGACTTAAGTGGCAATGGGCAGGGCACATTGCTCGCAGAACGGATGGCCGATGGGGCCGAAAAGTTCTGGAATGGCGACCGCGAACCGGAAGACGTTGCGTTGGAAGGCCTCCCACTAGGTGGACCGATGACCTGGTCAAGGTTGCAGGAACCCGCTGGATGAGAGACGCACGGGACCGGTCAATGTGGCGACGCCTGGGGGAGGCCTATGTCCAGCAGTGGACGTCTTTTGGCTGAAATGAATGAATGAATGAAGGTTTATATTAAGTTGATCAGTCTTTTACGTAGAAATTAACCACAAACCTCTTCTGAAAGCAGTCAAGTTCCTCCTTGAGCGCTTCATATTTCCTCAGCGTGTGTACCAGGGCGTCCGAACTTCCCTCAGGGTTGCTGGTCTGTTGCAAGTGCTGCACCTCGCGCTCCAAGCTGAGGGGTACAAGGAGAAATGTATTTTATGGCATCCGTGTTAGATTAACTTTTACCTTCTCACGTGGGGCGGTAGCTTGGCCAGAAGCGTCTTTCTAATTGTCGAGTTTATTCCATAGTAGGCAAGATTCATATTTGCTAGGCAACAAAACGCCCCCGCCATGTATGTGTAGCTCGTAGCCAACGGGTTACGGCATTTTTATCTCTTTTTTTTAACGATAGGAAATTTTATAACTGCTCCCGCTTTGGGCGGAGCAGGAGGGAGTGTCAGACTCTTACTGACTAACCCATCCGTATTCCTTCTAATGCCCTAGCGTTCCAGGGCTGCGGTAACTTTTTCGAACTAATTCCCCAACTCTGGCTGGCACTGACCTAGTGGGCCCCGTCTAGTCTGCTAGGTCTAGTGGTCTTACCGCTGGTTGTCGTTGAGCAGGTCGCCGTACTTGCCGCGCAGACTGCTGGCCTCCTGCGCCGACACCTCCAACTGGTTCATAGCTGCTCTGTGCTGACCGCGGAAGTACTCCAACTCCTGATACAACACATTATTGTGCCTATTAGTACGAGTTAAAGCTGTTAAGACAAGGTCTATTTATAAAATGTTTGTAATTCCTAGTCAAAGACAAGTTATAGTATACAAAATCTGATGGAAGTTCACCAGGTTACTTTCTAATGTGAGGCTGATCTAGTTCAGGTTCGGTTTTGAAAAACGTCGTATCTGTCGCTCAGTCATAAATCAGTCAGTCATAGATGTTGACAGTCTGATAGTCATTTTCTAAACCTCTATATATCATTTACGCGCGAATATTTCACTCATCTACCATTTTCGACTGAAAAATAAATTTAGAAGTAAGAAAGGTTGATGGGGCTGAAATAACTAACTTAATAACTAAATAGTACTATAACTCTTGTAACTAACTAGGAAAGAAGGGTTTCTACACTGATATTCTAAACGTTTCAACACCTGTAACCTCACAAAGCAGTGATGGAATCATATGAAACTATACCGGGCGTATCTCTCCATTTCATTCTCACATTGAACTAAAATAATTATTACTAACTGGAGGATCTACCTAGTACAAAAGTTAGGTAAACTCACTTTCATAACATGCTCACACCGGCGCGAGGTCTCCGTATGCTGTCGTCGCAGTTGATTGAGATCATGCAGCGCCTTCTCGCATTGCTGCTTCAAAGACTCGTTGCTCTGTTTACTGCTGGAAAAGGAACTTCATCATTTAAAGGATACAAATGTGGTCTTAAAGAGTACTGGAATACGAGTAAATAAAATGGGGTTAAAAAAACTGGTGCAGAAAAATGGCGTTTTTGGAGATACGAAATTACGAATAGGGGATCGGACAAAAAAAACTAATTAGTCCGTCAGATAGATTTCCAAAAATTATTGGACACGTATTTTTTCTTTTTTCACGTAAACTTAAAATGAAGACGATACAGTGCTTCGAAAACTCGTGTGACGTCATATGATAGTACATTTTGACGACACAAGTGACGTTTCAAGCCCCACTCCAAGATCTTTGACGCGTTTTATCTTCGTCATTTTTTATTGATTTGATAAAACAAAAAACACGTATTCAATATTTTTCGATAATCTAACTTACGGACCAAACAGAATCATATTATTTTGACCCTGTCCGATCCCCTATTCTGATAATTAGTTCGACGATATATTAATGTGAAAGAACACATAGGTGTGAAGCTGGGAAGCTAAGTTAGACAAATTCTTTTCCTCGGCTAAACAGTAGAAGTGGTGGCGTTTTGGGGGACTGTATTTGTATTTTTTACCATCAAAATTGCTGCTTTTTAGTCTAATTGAATCAAAACAGTGATTTATTTAATAAATCACTTTTAGTTTGGTTTGATTAGAACCTTTGGTAAAAAATGCTAACATGAAGACAAATAAACAAAGAAGGGTTTCTGACTATAGGCTAACCAGAAATGTACTTATTTAGTTTTAGAAAGGTAAGTACAGACGCCAAATTTTCAATCAACCTTGAACCTTATTCTTTAGCAATAAAGTTGAAAATCTCTTCAACGAAGAACAATGGGAAAATTTGTAATTAGAGTAAAAAAGTAAAAGTTAGAGGGGTTGTGCACACATTTTAGCACTTTGGAATTGTCTATCTTTCAAACAATTGACTTTGAGAAAAAATGGTTTCATAAACCTCAATGTCATTATAAAAGAATAGATATCAATGGACCCAAGTAGGTTTGATGTTTTTTTTTTTTTTATATATATTTGGTATTTATAGGTGAAGAACTTTTTTCCCCAATTATTCACACATTTACTGCCATACCATAAAATTATATATTTTTACGCTCTTCCATTTGATATAGTGCTAGTGGGTGGGGACGCTTTTTCCCATTGTTCTTTGAAATATTGTAGTAGCTTGATTGCGTCGTCCATCTTGTTAGTCCATGCTTACCTGATAACGTCATACTGCAGCGGCTCGTACGGACCGCTCATGACGTGCGCGCCGTGCGACTTGACCGTGTAGTTCTGTTTCTCGTAGCATTGGTTCGAGCTCAGCACGTCGTACTCGATGGGGATCGGGATGGTGGGCAGCTGAGCGGTCGTGTGACGCTCTGTGCTCACGTAATTGTGGGATATTGATTCTGGAACAACAAAGAAGGTTTAGCTGTTGCAATCAAAGAACAAGGTGGTTCTTCTTCTTGTTATCGTGTGTCAAAGTCAACGTCAAAGTCAATTTTATTTCTGTAACATAGGTAGTGAATACATTTAAATTGTGGCCAGTAAGGTCTAACGACCCCACACACCCTTGTGTCGGAGTTTCTACACCGCCTCTGACATGGTTTGACGACCACCATTTAGCGGCCGGGACCACCGGCTTATTCATGCCTTCCCAAGCACGGAATCATAATTTTATCAGACAATCAGGTGAATCAAGCCTGCAATGTCCTAACTAGAAACAACTTTTACAAAGTATGCTTCCCGTGGAAATCGAACCCACGACCACCGGGTCACAAGGCAAACGCCTAAACCACTCGACCGCGGAATGTGGTGTGAGTTGTGACCGTCGGACTGCCCAGTCCTCCTCGAGTTCGAACACTTCGACCCCAAGACCTAACTAACGTAACTCTGACATTCGGATTCATGTGATTATTGTATGTAATAGGGGATCGGACTGACTCAAAAAAATAGAATTCTGTTTAGTCCGTCAGTTAGATTATCGAAAAATATTGGATACGTGTTTTTGGTTTTTTCAAATCAATATAAATTGACGAAGATAAAGCGCGTCAAAGATCACAGAGTGGGGCTTGAAACGTCACTTGAAGGTACAAAATGGACTATCATATGACGTCACACGAGTTTTCGAAGCACTGTATCGTCAAATTTTTTGTTTACGTGAAAAAAGAAAAAATATGTGGTCGATATTTTTTGGAAATCTACCTGACGGACTAATTAGTTTTTTTTTGTCCGATCCCCTATTGCACTTGCTTAGGTGAAAGAAAAGATTGTGAGGAAACCAGCATATTTCTCGACACCGTGTAAAGCCAAGGGCGGCATTAAAACTCTAGGACCAGGCTAATCAGTGGCCACACGATAAATAAAGAAAGAATGCAATGAATATTAGAGTAGTTATTGGCAGAGTTACGATCGATTTTTTTTTTTGGAGCATGGGAAATCGTCAAATGACTCCTCCAGCTAATTGTGACATGCAAAAGGTGTTTTAAAGTCAATACACAGAAATGAATATCATTGAAAAATGTGTTCTTATTTTCATAACCTGAAGGCAATCAGGTAACTAAAACTTTCCAAACTTCCATGAACTGTTAAAGTTATAAATGATAGTTATTTAAAAAAAAAACAGAAATAAATATGTAGTAGAGGTACTAGATGTGTACTTTGTACTGCAGATAGAAATTCTAGAGGACATTCTGAACCCATGATTCAATAACCTTAAGGAAAGAACAACTAATCAATTGCAAATTCTTCATAGACTTACACCCAAGTGTGGAAAAACACATGTTACTGTGTAGTTTTGTTACTTAATATATTTGTTAGGGTTCCTTACCTCAAAAGGAAAAAACGGAACCCTTATAGGATCACTTGATGCCTGTCCCCCCCCCCCCCCTTTTTTCAGAAACTACTGAGCCCAAAATTTTGAAAAAAATACATAAATTAGTTCAACACTTTTAGATTACAGGAAAACCTATAAGAAGTATATGGTGCTAAAACCACATAGAAAATCTCTCAATATCTACTACAATGGTACGGAACCCTTCATGTGCAAGTCCAACTTGCACTTGGCCAGTTTTTTGTTAATCAAATATCAAAACTATAGTATACCACGCGGCATATAAGTTGAACATGCGCAGTAGTCGAATTTTAGACATCCCATACAAATCAAACAGGGAACCTGCGCAGAACGACGCCATTTTGTTTCAAGTTATTTGCCTAGGACTCTACATAGATGTAGATTAAACAACTGAATGTATGACAAGATTATCAGTCTGTTAGATATCATTGTGGTTTCTGAGGGCCTGCCCTAATCACAAACCTTAAGATTGTAGTGTATTTTCCAAACACCTTTATCTACTGCATCTACCTATGAGATAAATATTTAATAAATCTGTTCAAAACGCCATGAAACTCAGAGGCAGTTAAATTCAGGGTGGAAGGGACATCTAGGGTGGGGGGGGGCTGAGGAACAGGGTGTAAAGTTCCTCATCCCCTATTGAAAAGGGAGGATCCTCCGACCGGACGGGGCAGTTAGCCCTGTAGTATAGTCAGTATCAGAAGTAGATTAACACTAAGTTTCAAAGCAGGTTTATTAATAAAAACTTATTAGATATTTCTCGTCTCTAACAAGTTTATTTTAAAGAATAATCTTCTCAAACATTAGAAATAATAGCTGGAGTTCTGTACATCAAATAATTAAAATTCCGAAATATCAAGCTACTTCTGTTGCTGACTGTACATCACCCTCATTTTTTTTTTATCAGCTTATCCATACATGATTTATGTCCCCATAATTTATGTATCAATTATTCTAAGTATCAATTTCATAATTAAAATCTACTTCTTATTGTGTGGGCAGTAAGGTCTAACAACCCCACACACCCTAATGTGACTGCCAGAGTATATAATACTATCTATCATTCTTCTTCTACAGATTTTTTATTTGCATTGTGAAAGTGTTTATGGGTAATTTTTAATGAAAACCTAGGAATATACTTCATTACACATAACATTTTCAGCTCAAATGTTATGTAAGTATTAAGTTGCTGAAATTTAAAAACAAGAGGAATATTAATAAATAACAAGAAGTTAAAATAATACACACCATTACTGCCATTACTCTCTAAAGATGATGTCCCAGATGCCATAATATATCTGAAAATAAACATAAATAAATATTAGAACATAGCTTTTTTTTTAATTTTGCCCCACACTGGGAATTTCTCCTGTATCGTTGGTGCGTTCACAAACATTTAAACTCACATAGAGATATACCCAGACCAGAAACAACTATCTGTAGGCCATACAAATATTTGTTCTGTGCGGGGATTGAACCCGTGACATGTAGCGCAGCAGTGAACTGCTTGAACCACTATGCCAACCGTGCCATCATATGGATACCAAAAAAAATAACCTATTCTAACACTGAATTATTACTACTTATGAAGCCCCAATAAACATCTTGAATACAATTTAATAGGTAATTTCTACAGCTAAATGGTTTGACTTGACCATTCTTCAGTGAGGCAAAAGACAACATAATTTGGCCAAATTTGGTCAATTTATCCAAGTGTTTCTTGAGATTAGTCAAAATACATTTCAAACTGCTATTGTTTGAATATCAAAATAAAAGTTAGGAACAATAATTGCAACTGTGAGCATTACACAATCCTATTGAACTCTCTACCTGCAAGAGGTCACAAGAATTGCCCAACACTGTTTCATATAGATGAACTACTTAGCTACCAATGTTTTTGGTGATTCGTTCAGATACATCTATACTTTTATCAAATAAAAAAGGGATAACTGAGGAAATAGGGCAAAATGAACCTTATAAGATGTACATTTTTGGGATAAGGCCCTTATCCCTGAATAATGTACATCTTATAACAAGGGCAAGAGAATTAATTTCTACTGCACTTCACTTTTCCTTGATTATGGTAGCAGTATAGTAAACCTAGATATAGTTTTAACCAACAGGACATATACCTACGGGATATTTGTTATGGATGGTTTTGTTCAAAACCAGTCATACTCATTGCTTGACACAATTTCTCACACTAAAGAAAACTAAGTGTAAATGTGCACTAAACTATTACTTTGAATTTTCAGGACATTTATCAACTGCGAGAAGCTTCTGTTTGCAGTCGAAACCAGTGAAAGATGCTATTCTTCTATAGTGTAGCTAACTTTCACCAGTATGTTTTATCAATATGAGAACATTGTACATTCAATCTTCTTTATTTTTTTATTATGTGGTTAGTGCCTCATTGTATGAAATCAAGGTAACTGACTAATAGAACTATCCTTTATATAGTACTGATTGCTACAGGACATTATGAATGAAAATAATCCTAGGAGGAAATCAATTGCATAAACATATTTATTTACCATTGTAGAATCATTCATTACTATCATAGTTTAACTCTTTTATTTACTTCCTGAATTGTTGTGTACTTAAAGCTTATCAACTCAAACCTTGTAATCTCATTAAATTTGTGACAGACAATCACTTTTTGTACATATTCATTCAGTTATTGTTAGTGTCCCTGGCCACTCAATACATTAAGAAGTCAGTAAAAAGAAATAATTAATAATTACCTTATTGATTAGAATTTTACATCCATTGTTCCACTTCACAGCTACACTGTGGGCCCTGTGTAACATATAACAAGATATGAGGTTTATCACAATAGCATGATTATAAACAGATAAGCAGCATTGCCTAGTAATCGAGATTACTGTAAAATTAGAATATTTACTGGGGTCAATCCACTTGACATATTTTCTACGCTCTAATGACTATTACAAAACTGCACCGCAAAGCGGGGACTGTTGCGTTTGCACACGATAAACGAACAACGAAACATGGAACACCTTCACACCACACAATTATCGACTAACAGTACACAGACACGGTCTATCAACGTTGCCGCACACCCAAATCACTTATCAAACACAGCAAGCGCAACAAAAAACTCTCATTTCGCTAAGAATATGGTTTTCACGGCAACAGAACTGTCTACGAACTTATTTCACAATGTAAACATATTGAGTATTACCAAAGCGGCTCATAATCAACAATGCGCGTCCCGATTCACGAGTATTTGTGTAAAACAAAAGCAATAATAACTTGAACAAGAAAGGTAACACGTATTATCGTCAATAATTTGCCAACATTTCTCGTTTCTGTATCTTTTTTAGCAAGGCAAATGAATGAATGAATGACGGACGTCGACGGACATATTGAACCAGTGTCACCAGCAATAATCGGATAGCTAGCTTAAGGTTTACAGGAAAATCCATTAGCAAGTGAAATTAAGGCAAAATAAACATAGTCTACCAAAATAAATATAGTGGGAAACCAAACTTTAAGTTGCAGTGCTATTACTATTTTAATATTTCCAGAAAATAATTTATAACATTGTTACATCAATGATTGCATATATTAAAAAATACATTAAAACTGGTCCGTGTAATATCTGCGTGTATCCAAACAGCTAAAGAAATGTCATCGGAACTGTCAACTGAGCCGTTCCAGGTTGATAATATTTTGTAAATTGCGATTAACAACATCAAAAAAATTCAAAATTTACTTTATATTAAACCAAAAAGATCTTTGAAAAACCTTGTGTTTACGAACCAAAAGTGGAGAAATTGGAAAAATTAACTCCTTTTCAAAATTTTAAATTGCATAAATAAATGTTATTACTGTAAAATTTTTACTGTCCTAAAATATCTAATATTCATAATAATTCTTAATTATTGATTGCTTGTTTCTTTGTATGATTATTCGTAAATAATTCTTAATTTTTGCTCTGGAATCATTTTTTGTACCTATTTTATTAGTTGTAAGTTATAGCTTGCGTGTTTTTTAAAAAACGCGGGAGACCTATTGCTAGGAAGTGTTCAATGTAGTATAATCGTGTATACTTTTGCAGTGTATGGTCTCATCACAATCGAAATCGATGCTACAGCTCGGGAATCGTTGACTATGATTGGCTAATAATAAAATAGCACAGACAATCTATTTGACGATTTAGTACATGTTGTATTCCGTAGTGGAATACTGCGCTATGATTGGTTAGTGGTTACGCGACAAACATATAAAGATAACACGCCGTATACATAGTTAGATGGAGTACTATTTCGTCGTACAAATAAATGACACGCAATAGTGAAGAACCAATAAAAAACGAGGCGCAAATACGTGTTTTTTTATAAATTAAGTGGTCAAACACAAAAACATTTCCTCTTTTATCATTTGTAACGGTTTGCAAAACAGTGGTGTGTTTTAGCAGTGAGTGATAACGTGAAAATCGAATGTTTTGATGTCGCGAGGCATGACCACGGCATGACTTCCATGCCCTGCGTACCTACGAAGGGCGTGCGGTGCGAATTACGTTTACTATGAATGATTTTATCTCTTTCTAAACTCGAGTGTCTGTGAATGACCGAGTGTAACAGCGAGCGTACCAAATTATGGATTGAAATAGTGTTTGTTGTTGATGTAATATGATTATTTCGCAAACATAAGATTTTTAACATTAGTGTTAACGTGTTAGTGAGGAATCGCCGCGGCTCTGCCCACGGAATATAATTCGTATTGTACTACGTCGGATTCGTTACGCCGTTCGATTTATCTTAACGAGGTACGATTTACGCACTCTATGGTGATTATTTTAAGTATTTTTAGTCGTGGCGCGTGTCCGTCGACGGTGTTTTACTATTCGTCGTTTATTAGGGTGACTTTCATCATTGGTGTAAACAACTTCAAGGTTATCGGTTGGCATGTGCCAGAGTCGTTAGGTGCGGGACTGGGATGCAGGAGTGATGTCGGCGGCGGGAGGCGGGGGCGCGGGCGCCGTGGTGCGCCAAGGGCAACTGCGGAAGCTGAAGACGATGAAGAAGAAGTACTTCGTGCTGCGCGCGGAGACGCCGGAGTGCTCGGCGCGCCTGGAGTACTATGAGTCGGAGAAGAAGTTCCGCGCGGGAGTGGCTGCGCGCCGCGTGCTGCCGCTCAAGAGCTGCTACAACATCATGCGGCGCCTGGACCTCAAGCAGAAGCACGTCATCGCGCTGTTCACGCGCGAGGAGCAGTTCTGCGTGGTGGCGGACAACGAGCTGGAGCTGCACGCCTGGCTGACGGCCATCCTGAAGCAGCACCGCACTGAGGACGCCAGCGACGAGCTGCTACACCCCATACGTAAGTGACAACACTTCTCTATTGAACTTTCCCACAATGTTTACTAAAACATGAGTACATGCTGTAATGTTTAAGGTTATGTAGGTAACAATGTCATGTTCAAGTGTAAACCTTACACATTCACTATTTATCATGGAGGTGCTTGGGCTAATTTTTACCATGCCAATATTTTATGTTTTCAAATACTTGAGTTATTCAAATTAGTTTCCAATTACCTACTTTGTGTTCCAATAAAATTGTGTTGTTTTTCTGTTCTTGCAAATACAAGAAACTAAGTATTCGCCTTATCTACTACATTAATTTATTTATTTATGCACACACAAAATACAAAAAAAGGATAAAAACATAACAAATAGAAGAGCACAAAGGCTCACAATTTGTTAAAAGTTTAAAAAATCTCACAGTTATGTTGATTTATTTCAACACACAAACGCAGATATCTTGATTTCATAGTTAAATATAAAAAAAACATTAAATTATTGTGAAAATATTGGCTCAAAGTCATTCCCATCATTAGAGTATAGTAGGTACCTACCTACTATAAATTATGTTTGAATGAGAATCTACAAATATTTCCTTTTTTGTTAGCATGTGTATTAAAATTTAACTAAAGACTTAAATAAATACCCTCAAAGTGAATAACATCACCCTGTTTTCTCATGATGGGAATCGGTGTGTTAATTATTAAAGTCTACCACATTAATTTGTTCTAGAAATTACTGAATAACATAACATCACATCATGCCTGTAAACCCGAACGATTAGTTGGATATGTACCTGATAATACACCCACATTTTGCCAAAATACTGAATAAAAAATTCATACTTAAGCTTTTTATTCAAATTAGGCTGGCAATACTTCCTGAACCACAACTTTAATAAAACTTACCACCACTTCGTAGTGTTTTAGCTGGGGAGAATAAGTGGTGGAACAAATTCCCTGGGGAATAAAAGTTAATTCAGTTTTTCATTCACAAGTTACTTACTAGAATCAGCATGTGACAAAACGGAAAATTTTGTTCTGCACAATAGTATTTTGTAGGTAAGTAATAGTACATTACTGCAGAATCCAGTAAGTAAGCCTTCCTGGCCAAGTATGAGTTAACCGGACCGAACCGCAGGTGAGGTCTGGTTATATACGAGGCCAGGATGGCTTTCTTACTGGTTGAGGTTTGTATAATGCTTTTCTCAAAAATTAAAGAAAGTTTAACAACAAATTCGTTTAATTAATATTGAAGGTTACATTCATATGTGCAAAACACAATAGCACTTTTTGGCCGACCCGGGAATCGAACCCAGGACCTCACGCTCTGCAGTCGAGCTTGCGACCACTAGACCAACGAGGCAGTTTAGGAAACAACTTTAGAAAAAACTTTTTAATAAACTGAAATTACTAAATACAATCATAAAATCCCACACTATACTTCTACAACATTACTAAGTACAAAACGCAACGTATAAAATGTTTAAGGTTCCAAAAATATATGTATCTCATAAAATGTCATACCAAAAAGAGAGATAGATATATATTTGGAACCTCCCTTCTATAACCATGTTATAATGGCTAAACTCTAATCTGTGTCTGGTACTATGTTTTTTTTTCTAAACAGATCAAAAGAGGATGACCTAGTGTCCAGTAAGTAAATTACATACTTACTTACTGGACAGTAGGAGATTCCAAGTTTAAAATCTCGCTTCTTACTGGACAGTTGTGAATAAGTCTCCGGTAAAGTTCACTTTCTGGATACCTTTTAGAGATGTTATGGCAACATTACATACCATTTTTGAGAAAATGAACGTTCCATGCTTATGAATGAAATTCCAAGCTCATTGAATGATCAAATTATGTGTGGCATTATTTAAATTTTCCCGATATTATTTAAGATCTTTTAATTACAAAATAGACCAGTTACAGGTACTTTTGAATAGTCGAAACCAATACAAATTTAAAAGAAGCTACAGTCCCAGTCACAAGGCGTAATAACTGTGACTGTACACTAGTTGCCAATTCCCTAGCGTAGATTTGAAGAATAACCACCAACACCAACCTCATCTAGTTTATAGTGTCCTATATTTACAAAATAAATACTAAATTCTAATTAATCATTCATAAGAGTGTCAGAAGATTTCAGGAAAAATATAATTTGTAGTTTCTTATTATAGCTTCCAAACCTAGCAGGACTCCTGTTACATGTTTTATGTAATTATTATCATGAAATGGACTTTGTGAGTTCAGTAACACTGATCATTTTTCCAATTCCTTCATAACGATTTTAGAAACCTTGACTTTTCTTTTTGGACTGTTCATTAATTTTCTTTTTTTATTTATGTATTTCTATTACTCAGCCAAATATTGGAGTGCGTACTAAACGGTAAAGTAATATTCATAAAACATTGATTAGAGCGCTCTAAAAGTAAACACAATCTAAAACACGAATGCGAACGACAGAACTGCGTAGGAAACGTAATTCTCCGTCTATTGCGCCGTAGCCGGAAAGCACGGAACGGGCGGAGCCGCGGGCGCCTCTAGCTAGACAATAAACAAACATTAGAACAAAATCCCAATAACTTACTTCGCATATACAGACAATAATAAGCAACTGCGAACACGCCATAAAAAGTCCAAAGCACGATCATGTACTATGGAAATTTAGGCGCGTACGTAAGAGCCGGAGTCGTTGACCCCGGTAATATTGTGATGCTGTGGGTAAACAACATACGAATACAATCATTAATCTTAATACGAGCTCGGCGGAAGCGAGTGACGGCCCTTTTCACACGTTACGATTGTAGGACTGTTAGGGTCACCGGTTGTTTTGATTTTTAGATAGACTCATGAGTGGTACGTTTCATTTGGCGCTCTTCGAGGTTACTGAAAAATGCTGATATCATTGTCATGATTAGTCATTAGTTTGCTCTACGTTTACGTTACGGGGATTTTTTTATCAGTAGTTTAGCAGACTACATTGACGCTGTTCGTCCGATGTGTTGTGGTATTTTTACGGTTTTTGCACTTGTGACGTAGCATGCGGTCTAGCCTCGGGGCCTCACGGTTACTCGATCGTATGAAGCGATCAATCAACTCAGCCCACCGCAGTCCACAGGTTTCTCGAATCTCGCCCTAAATTCTCGATTTTTAACTTTGGTAGGGGCGCCGAACTCGATTCTTTCTCTGACGTAAAGATTTTAATGCTGGGGATGCTGCCTTTGCTCAATTGAGTCATGATTTCGGCTTTAATAAATAGTGGGGCCTCCCGACAGTATCTTGACCTTAGTCTACTTGAACCGTTAAGTTATACTTATCACCGGTCTGTATACCCCTGGCCTCTGCTGTATCTCTCTCTCTTTCATCATAAGAAAAACCCAGGTCTGCGAGACGCAAATGCGTAGCTGCTGCAACGGTTCCGGCTAGTAAACACTGAGATCATCATAGTCTGGCTCTGTTAATATTTTAAAACATGACATTCATACCGATAGAAGTACCTACAACGTTTTTATAGTCTTTGCTGGTAGCCTATGAAATTGATTGCAATAGGCAACTAGTTTCATAATAAGGTTGATAGATGATTAGATTTTGATTCGAGCATCACATCTCCTAACACGTTATACTCCTACCAGTTCCAAGTCTTACTGCCGTACTTAGTAAAGGTTTTGACAGTTTTGTCATACAAAAACTGTCAAAACCTTTACTTTGTGATGGCATAAGTAATCATTAAATTTCTCTGATTGCGGCAGTTAGTGTGCAATAACGTTATGCTACGTCTTTTATGGCTATCCCCATTCCGTTGTTCGTTCTTTACCCAACTACAGGACATAAGCTGCAGTAAGCGCCCTCCTCTTTAACGCCATACCTAATTATATTTCTGTTCTGCGCCGATCTAGCTGGTCTTTGAGGCAGTCCTGTAGAGGACTCCCCTATAAATTACCTATTAGGAATTAGTTTATAGGAAACCTACATACAAAATTTTCCTTTTGCCATTTCAAGGCCCATTTTTTAAAATATAAAACAACACGCACACAAACTGTGGACCACTCATAGGTCAACGCGTGATTTCATATTTGTTTGCTAACTAATTTGTGTGTTTACTAGTGCAATGATTAATTGTATTGTTTATTGTGATGTCCGTAAACGATTGTGTTTACTGTTCGTGGCACGTGAACTGCAAACATAGCAACGTATAGTAGTCGCAATTGAACACGTAGACGTCTTATTTTTCTTTGAAATTGATGATAGGAATAGGATTGACCTTTCGCCGTATTGTGATGCTTCCCAATTATAGATTGTTTTAGGAGAATGAGCTGACTCAAACTAAGGTTTACGTATATATTATGTTGCGCACAATGTCGCAATACCCCTCTCCCCCCCTTGCTCCCCCTAATCTTGGAAGGCCGCAGACCTAATGAAAGTCGTAAGAATCGACTGATTATAGACTAAGCAGTTCTTATCCAGGCATTACTTGACCGATGAACAGCACTGAACGTCTTCCGACTCCATATTTTTTCTTACACGTTCCCAATGAAGGCCAATGCAGTAATGTTCATTTCTATATCAGCAGAGCATCGCCTTGGACTTGCCTTGTTCATTCAACGATGTAAACAAACTGTTGCTTTGTATTTCTGCACGGAGTTCCGTTGCCTACGCACCGCGCACTACGCATCGGGTGACCTTTGTTGCGAGTTGATGCGCAGAAGCGCTATATTTCACTTTGTTTCTTATTTCCTGGATTATTTAAAGAGCTGGTAGTGGATAGTTACCTACTCTCAGGATATGTCTTCAGCAATATAGCTTGGAATAAACAGCTGATGGATTAATGCCTCTGTGCGTCCAAAATTCCTAGTTTATTGGCAGTCCCAGAAGTCAGAGAACCTTGTGAATCGTGACGTTGCAATTAATAACAGCCACATGGGTCGAACGAAAGCTTTACTAGCCAAGGTTCATCCAGGCTAGATTGGTGACCTTCTTTTATAGGTATTCAGACCTCCCTCCCGTGCTTCGAATTTGATTATTTTTTATTCACTCCAACTAAATTACTAGTATTCAGCTGCATCAGGTTGGACTACAAGCCGGCAGTTCCGGAAATATTGTCCCTCAAACAGGGAAGAATGCCTATAATAATTAATGTTAGTAACGTTCATGCGCTGATAGGATGATAATGAACTACATAAAATAACAAATAATTTCCTTCAACAGCCGGTGCACAAGGACAATCAGCTGATATACATTGTTATCTTATCACTCGTTACTCGCTGTTACGCTTTTGATTTTAGAGAGGGTGGGCTGATATCTATTGTTATGTTTTTCTAACGGTGCAGAAATCTTTGTAAGAGGAAAAATCCGACAGATATTATCATTTTTTACGGAAATTTCGCCACGCCTGTAAACAGAGACAGGTGATAGACTTAATCTATCCAGGGTCTTCCGACCGCCTGTCTACGTGGGTGCAGGATACATAGGTAAGTAGACATCTTTCCTGTAAATACCTAACTGAATATTCCTCATTTGGGTCTAAATCTTGGATAATTGATAGCCATACACGGCCCAACTCCGCAACGACATGTAGGACCAGAGATCAATCCTAAGCTCAAGTAGGTATATTTGTCGTGTTATTCACCTTTCTAAAAGAAACACCTCCCATTACATTCACACCGTTCTAGGCCGAGTAAACAGAAGCGCAATAACAACAACAATTACGTCATATTAAGAACTGTTTATCTTCGAATCACCTTATATAGTAGCTAATTAAGTTAATTAAAGTGTACCGTTCTTTCTAACATTGCGTTGAGACTACAAAGGTTCATCAACAGTATAAAAAAACCTTTCCATTAATTGCGCCTCACTGGCAGTTGTAGGTACATGGTTGTAGCGTAGATGGTAAAATTTATCGCGATAGATAAACAATAGTAGTATAGGTACTTTTCTACCAAGCTATGGCGCAGATAACTCAATCGTTTGTACATAGAACAGCTATGATTGTGTTATAGGGAAATTGCGCGCCTCCTTAGCGGGTCGATGACAATTCGAATTGAGTTGGCCCAACATTGTGCGACGAGTTTGGCCTGTAGCGTCCATCAGCGCACTGATATCTGCCGAATGAAGTCTGATTTTAGACCAGGACTTTTCAGCTAAAATTTCGTAACCTATGCATGAATTGCAAGTTTGGGCGATTTTAAAATTATAGACTGATGCTATGCTGATGAACTGACGTCGAGACGAAAGGAATAGTAGGTACCTACTGGATGGGCCATACCATACAGTACTACCTATGGTAGGTACTACGCCTTTCGTCTCGACGTCAGTTCCCTATAACCAAGACTGGTTTACCACCAACACCACCAGTGACTCCCTTGTATTGAATAAGCTTATGCAAGTTACGAAAACATTCCTTAGCATTATCTTTTCCTAAACATCGACCGTTTTATCGCAACTAAGTTATAAACGGACACCAGAACTATGAAAACACGATGATGAATAAGTCTAAATCAACTTGTAGGTCATTAGGTCACAGCTAAACGCTAATGACCTAGGCATTGTATAGTTATAGCTAGATTGGCGCGCTTGGGAATATTCTGCGAGGTATCAACGCTGTTTTTGTTCGAATACTTCAGATGTTTAGATCTTTGTTTTCGTAAGTTTCTTGCTAATAAGTAATTACTTCACTATGTTGTTATGATGATGTTAGCTGAGCTATGTGAACCGTTTTATGATACCTATTTTATTTAGTTCTAATTTTATAAGACAGTGTTGTGTCATTAATTCTAAGTGATTAACAAACGTAAGCCTTTCTTACCTTATATGGTGTTCAGGTGTTGTTTATTAAGCACGCTATTATAAATATTTATTACTCAACAAAACTATGTAATATTTTTAGATGCCTACAAATAAACAATTGGTAGGTAGGACTTTAACGAAGTAAATAAATGTTAGAGGAAAAAATATGCCTCGGTTTTAATTTCATCAATATAGAAACGCCGTGTTTTCCAAGTTGGTTATTTTTTCCCTAATATAGGTACACTTGTTTATAGGTAAATAAGGTTATAATAATATAATAATAATAATATAATAATAATAATATAATAATATTCCACAACTATCACACAACGCCATCTAGTCCCAAGCTAAGCAGAGCTTGTGTTATGGGTACTAGACAACTGATAAACATACTTATATATTTCTAAATACATACATATTATAGATAAATTACACCCAGACACAGAACAAATGATCGTGCTCATCACACAAACATTTTTCCTGGGTGGGAAAGGTAAAGGACACAAAGTATTTTTGAATAGGGTTGGATTAGACAAGCATTATGTCCATACTGGTCTTCTGAAACCTGATTGTTTCACAAAAACAATTCATAGTACGGATACTCCAAACAACGAAATCTAAACCCCAGAAGTAGAACGCACCTGAATATCTTGCAAATCGACTCATCATCATCATCATCATCAGCCTATAAATGTTCCCACTGCAGGGATTCAGGCCTTCTCTCTAGGAGAGGGATGGGCTATAATCCACCACGCGGGCCCAGTGCGGATTGGCAGATGTCACATGTCTTCGAATTTTTTGTTTCTAAGACATGCCGGTTTCCTCACGATGTTTTCCTTCACCGTTTTGAGAACAGCGGTGATGAAATAAATTAAACAAAGTAATGCGCCTGCCTGAGTTCGAACCCACGACCTCTGTTCATAAATCGGGGCCGACACCACTGGGCCACCGCTGCTCTCGACTAACGCAATCTTATTTACCTATGCAAAAATCGATTTGGTAGATGGAAACCTTTCACTAACGAGTCCATATTATAAGCAAGACTTTCATTACTTTCCAGAACACGTATGGCAAGTGAACGTCCAGAAGAAAGGCTTGGGTGCGACGAAGAACATCCAGGGCCTGTACAACCTGTGCCTCACGGACAAGACCCTCACTCTTGTCAAGATCAAGAGTCACAACAACGTCATCAGTGATTTAGGGCTGCTGGAGCGCGTCGAGTACTCCTTGAAGAACATTCGGAGGTTCGTATACTTTGCTCACTTTTGGCAGATTTCACCAGTTGCAGTTTTCATTCAACAGGAATAAATAATACCTATCGATGTTTGCATTTATTTATGTGTGTGATAGAAGGCAGTCTACCGTGTCTTCAAAACAATTAATCGATCTTTAGCAAATCGTCGCTTTGCAAAACTGAAACATCTCTAAAACTAAATGAGTTATAATAACTTTTATTTTCCCCGTAAAAATTCATTCAGTGGGATTAAATGAACCAAGAGACATATTGATGATTTAAATGATTATACCACTGGTAGGCCATATGTTACGGCCCCAAATAATATTTTAATCAACATACAGCCTTATTTTTTGGCAAAATACTTGTAAGAAAGTTTGAATTTCGTGGCCTATCTTAGCACTTCCACCTTATTAGCTTCAGTTAAAACATACATGTAGTAGTAGCAAAACCTGTGAGTAAAACTATGCACCATAAGTAATCTGTGACCACAAATTTATATTTTGTAAAGGAGCTTCTATGGGGAATTACCGCTACATCTATTTTTCCCGCCACTTTTCAAACAGCCACACTCGGCACGATTGTTTCAAAAGCGGGAAAGCCTGTGTAGTTGTAAACACGTGCAATATTTCAGCTTTGTTTCCGTGAAACTTGGAGCCAGTTGAAATAACCTCCGTTTCTCGGAAAAGAGACGCGCGTGGGTCCTAGTAGCATTGAACTTGACCAAGTTAGCATCACCGTTTCAAGGGCGGCTTCGAGCGTTCAACCAAGGCCGCATATTTAATGCAAGCGTCGATCCTTCTAGTAGATTCTGGAACATTCCGGATCCTGTTGCACGATTTTCCTTCTGTTTGCACCGACATCAAAAAAATTTATCGGCCTAATATTTGCTGGTTAAGATGGTTGCCTAATTTTGCATAGGTACAAGGATTAAAATATACCTAGTATGTACCTACTACTCATAATTGTACAATTTTAGTTGTCTTACTTTTCAGTGATTAACACTTGTTCTGAGAATTGTAGATATTTATGGATTTGAATTTATCCTTGATGGAGGTGTAAAATACCCAGGCAGCTATCAGAACGGGATAAAGCACGATATTAAAAAGGTCGAGAATTTATACACAGTTGGTTTATTTTTGGAGATTGTCCTTAAACATATTCTGCGAAAAGTAAAAGTGAAACGATAAATTCCAGTTACTCAGTCCTTCAATTATATCCCCAACAAGTGAAGGCACCTACTATGCAGTTGTATGCTGCACTGGTATGCTGACTGGCTAATCATCACGAACTGAGATAATATTCTAGTATAACAAGAGATAGAAACAATCTAATGACATAAATATGGCAATGAAAATGGTGTTACTGGCAGGGTGTGAACTCTCCATTGACTTGAAGACCTATTGTCCTATTTCCCAGCAATAACATTTTAATACCTCGACGTCTCAACGTCGACTGCGACTGCTGGGCCCGAGGTCCTGGGTTAGACTCCCGGGTCGAGCAAAGTCATATTGTGTCGTTTCATTAGGGATTTCGCAGTGACAACCACGAAGTCTGGATTTTTGTCCGGTGGATGGATAGGCTCGCCCCTATGACAATGGGACTTAAAAAAAATAACTGGCGAAATGTGGGTGTACAAAGTACACCTCATCCTACCTAACCCTTCGGGAATTACAGCCGTGAAGTACCACTTTAATAATAACTTCATGCTAAACTTTTCTAAAAATACAAAGTAGCCCCCGACCACAAAATCTCATTGAGGAAAAAAAAAATATTTTTCCAACTTTGTCCTTATTTGTTTATTAGCTAAGGTTTACCGCGTAAACCCCCAACGTTGAAGTGATAAACAAATGATTAATTAAATGATTATTGTTTACTCATAATGATTTACATAGTGACGATAGTTCAGTGGTTAGTCGCGGGTGATTGCAGAGGTGGCTGATTGATAAAAAAAATCAATGTAAGCCGTTATTTACCTAACTGCAGATTAAATGCAATTTAATGAGCAAGTTCATTTATTAAATTGATATTTACTCCCAAAGTGTGGACGTGGATTTCGGAAAAACCTCATGTCTATGTCTTTATCTCCTCAGCCTTTGCCTAGTATGCCAGCCTTCAGTCTTACTCGATGCAGCGGAATACCATCAGTACTTTTTAAATGGAGCGAATGCCTTTCCCTGTCAACACGCGGTATCATATTTTCCCAATACTAATTGGGTTGTGGAAGTCAGATAGACAGTCGCTTTATTCTAATCTAAATACTGGTATTCAGCGGCATCCTGTTATACTGCAATCCGACACCAACTATGCCAGCACATGGGGCTGGCTAGGGAGTCTCAACACTTCCGCCACTCCGGACACGAAGCCTTATACTAGACCAAACTCCAAGTTTACCTATTTATAAAACTCGTATTCATATAAACCACAAAGCTCAATAACATATATTTTTCTCGAAACGATGATGAATTGTTTTCAAATCCTTGTTTTATTTGTGTAACGGATGACGTTAGTTTTCTCAGAATTGCACCAGCGCGAGCGCAGCGTGCGTTTGTTGTGAATATGTTCATTTTCTCACAAGGTTCTACCTGCGTAAATAAATTGATAACTGTGTACTAAGTGTTTATTTTTAAATCGCAATTCATGGTGGCTAGTTTTACATAGAAATGTTGGAACTAGATTTTTCTGTATTATCATCGGCACGATTCTTGAGCGCTGACGCAAAAGTGAGTTTTTAATACAGTTGCTCAAAAAGTGGCGTATTGCAGGGACATATAGCGTTCGGGATGTGGGCTATTACGTACTCGTGCTTTTTCTTTACCATTTCCGAACTCGTGCGTTCTCTTTCCCAACTGTCAAAATAATGTCCATTAAAAAAAAACCAACCACGAAGTTTTTACAAAAAAAAATCATAGAAGTTTTTATGATTCATGCAAATATTTCTAAAGAAGCTACTAATTTGTTTCAATATCAGATTTAATTATTTGATTCAATGAGTTAAAGGTTTCATTCCATTTCATCTCATTAAATTTCATTTTCATTTCATATCAATAAAAAAAATCTACTGAAGACTTGCTTGGCTGTATGGGCCATAGTTCCCTTTGCCTACCCAGAATGGGTGAAGAAAACAAAAAAATCTCTGCTTATATTCTTTTACGGTTGGCGCCATTTTCCAAAAATGTTCTTTGCGAGTTTAATTACGGTTTTATTATTTTATTAAATTGCTTCATTTTTTCGCAACTGTATTAAAAATAGTTGTTCAGTACACGTGCGGAACCGTCATTGCAACTTGTTCCGACTGTCAACCCTCGCCGTCGGCTGTGCCTCGGCTCGGGTAGACATTTGTCGGAACTCTTTGCAATGACAGGCTTTCCGCACTTGTATTGAAATATACTATATTGGGTCCCTTTGGCGGTATGAAGTGAGACGCGGGGCGGGGAAAGTGCAGTGATTGGCCCGTATCGCATCGCGTCATAGCCGTCACTCGGGATTTGTTCTTTACTCCTGCTGCACTTACCTCACGACCAATAAATAATAAACGGTTGTGTGTTTTATTTGTCATAAAGTGTACGACGCGCACAGCGATTCCCACTCTTCCGCCGAGCGCTCAAGAACCGTGCCGGTAATTATACCTACTGTTTACTTTTGGCAGTCGCTCCATGTAAAATACTGGTATTCAGCTGCATCCGGTTAGACTGGAAGCTGACCCCAACATACTTGGGAAAAGGCTAGGCAGATGATGATGTCTGTTTACTTTTGGCTTCCAATTAGACCGTATGAGGTCTCAACGTGGTTGGAAATAGGCGGGCAGATAGAGAGACATGATGGTCGGATAACAGAATTCGATGTTTTGGTCAAAATTCGTACCCCATGTTGGAATTGTGACAATGGCTTGGGCTTATTATTCTCAAGTGACCACAGGGGCCCTACTATGACGTCTTAAAACAGTCCTAACTTATTCTTAATCCAGTGTGGAAAAGAGATGGCGCTAGACACTCTGTATAGTTCTGTCACGTTTCCACACTGAATTAAGATTAAGTTAGGACTGTTTTAAGACGTCATAGTAGGTCACCTGAACACTTATAATTACAGTTTCAAACTACCAGAATACTGCCTTCGTAAAGCCCTCGTAAATGAAAACACATTAACTTCAGTACATTCGTAACTGAAGTTACTGTGTTTTCATTTATCTATAAGGTCTAAATTGTATCTTAACTTGCAGATGTTATGGTTCAAAACTGCTCATTTTTCATGGTTAGAAAACGTTGTTAAACATTGTGTTATATTCCAGATGTGGCGATTCCGAGCGTTTCTTCTACATGGAGGTGGGGCGGCAGACCACGACGGGCGCGGGGGAGCTGTGGATGCACACCGATGACTCCAACATCGCGCAGAGCATGCACAGCACTATTTACCAGTATGTTACTACTGCATTATGTGATGAAAGCGAGGGGAAGGCCGAGGAAACGATGGATGATTTTTTTTTTTTTTTTTTTGGGACAAGCCTGCCACACTATTCCCAAACCACTGTAACTCCTGTTAGCCAGAATCAACAGTGGCGACCACAAGAAAAGCGCCGAGACAATGAAGCTCGACGAAGTCCCAGAGAAATGATTTAACTGGACGAACGATGGATGAATTGTGTGAGGAATGATATGAATGAAATATGAGTCAGTGATAGCGGTTGACAGAGGAGTATCGAAGAAAAAAAACGTTTTTTGCCGACCCCGAGTAACATAGGGCAAGGGCAAGAAGATAATGTTGGCTACATTATTATGTGTTCCGAGTCCCACCTGCAACTGTAGTTGTAAGAACATTACTGATCTCATTAAGTGTTGTGTTAAACAAATGCTCTTACTTGAAGGCTTTCACAGCCCAGCTAGTATCGTGGTCGCCAGTGTGAATTCTGAGCGTGAGTTCCTGGGTTCGATTACCGGGTCGGACTTATTTGGTTTCTACCCATAATTTCTCTTTGGCATCATGGAGCTTGTCTGTGTGACATACGTTTGTGGGAATCGAAAAAAGTAATCTTATGGAGTGGTATGCTTTTTCATTGCATGTATTCAGCTGCATCCGGTTAGGCTGAAACCAAAAACTCTAGGCAGATGATGAATCTGCACATAAAACGCGGGAACCGGTTGTTCTGAAGTAACTTGGTAGAGGACCAAAGGCTTGTGCACTGTGAGACTCTTTTCTAACTAAACTCCCCCTTCCAGTGCGATGCGCGACTGTGCGAAAGAGTCAGAGAACGAGCGCGACCACATCGTGCTCGCTCGCTCAGGCGACACCCCGCAGGCACGACGCTCGTCCTACTCCGACGGACGCGTCGGCCGCGCTGGACTCACCAATGGTAAGCCAGACGTACATGTAGGGGGAGGGGCTTGTGTACGGAGCGAGTTGTACCTGTATTTAGGGATGTTTGGCTGTAAAATCTTATCAGATTTTTTATGAAAAGATAATAGGGATGATTCCTGACAAAAAAATATGATTCTGTTTAGTCCGTCAGTCAGATTATTGGCAATATTTTTTTTTTTTTTTTTTAAAAACGTTGCCCCACACTAGGAATTTCTCCTGTATCGTGGGTGCGTTCACAAACATTTAAACTCACATACACAAATACCCAGACCCGGAACAACTATCTGTAGGTCATACAAATATTTGTTCCGTGCGGGAATCGAACCCGCGACACGCAAAGCAGCAGTCCATTGCTTGAGCCACTGCGCCAACCGTGCCGTATAAATATTATATACGTGTTTTTTGTTTTATCAAATTAATAAAAAAATACGAAGATAAAACACGTGAAAGATCATGAGTGAGGGCTTGTGACGTCACTTACGTACAAAATGGACTGCAATGTGACGTCACACGTCTTAATTTTTTTGATTACGTGAAAAAATAAAAAATGTGTCCCAATATTTTTTGGAAATCTATCTACGGACTAATTAGATTTTTTTGTCATCTACCCTATCTTGTTAAGGTTTCACAAAGGTCATGTCTAGCTTTAAGGGCTAAAACTAAAATCACGTTTCGATAGAAATAGCTGGAGAGCATGTTCCACCACTATTTCTTCCTTGCGTGTGTTTTAATAGTAGATAGTGGTGGAGGACGGGAATTTTGGGGTCTCTTGTAGTTTTGACGTTTAAAATGTACTGACTCTCGACCTAATTTTGACTACTCAATCGATTTGGCAGAAAATTGAGTCACAATTCTGATATGAATTTTAACCTTTTACATTTTTTACTTCCATTTCTGAAATGTGCATCTTATCTCACTTAAATACTTTCGTATTAAATCTCGCTCTGTACACGAATTAGTAATAGCCATGTGTTCGTAATTCATTTAGTTAGTCCACATTAGTTCGTATCATGATCGTGTTAAGGGCTACTTTCCTTTGACAAAACATTAGAACATGTAGTTTAGTATCTTTTTGCTTGCATTCATGTCACCTGTAGAATTTAGATGCTTGTTTTAGTTTAGAACTCTTGTAGTGAGCAGTGACTAACATTTTGTTCAACGTAAATAATTGTGTCAATAAAAAAATGTGTACTTAAATGTGAATATAATTTTCAAGCAGAAATGAGCCCTTACATCTTAGAAATAAAATTCAAATCAATAGAAACTCATGATTGTATTTGTAATAGGAGAATATAACATGTGTGTATAGTTAGACAAGATTAATAAAAATTGTCTTAAGTACCAAATCCAAGCCATAGGAAATTGAACTGTACTGTTAAGGATGTAAGGGCTAACCTGGCAGCGCTGGTCTCTTGCAGAGAAGGGCCTGTGCGTTGGCTCGTGCATTAGGCAGTGCGTGTGCGCCAGTGCCACATACTCCATCGACGAGCCGCTGCCGCCGCCGCTCAACGGTACACACCCTGTATATACTGTACCACAGCTCGTTATTGGGACACCCTGTATACAGATGCTATTGGTTTCACTGATGTTGCTTTTCTTGTTAGTTATATTGGTAAAGCCGAGGTGGAAGAATTACACAAGGTCCTTTCTAAAAACCACGAATAAAGAAAAGAGATCCGGTATAGCGTCACTGTTATACGGTTGAATTTCCACAGACCAGTCTGTGGAATTCACTGTCAGGTTCTCTATTTCCTGATGTTGAATGTTTCATTATAATCTGGATCTTTTCTAAGTTCGAGTGAATCGGTTACTCCGCCTTAGGCCGCATCATAGCTTTAAACCAGGCTAGTTTTGACCAACAAAATCCTAGTATCATAAACTGAAACACAATTTTGAATGAACCTGCCCATTTCCAAATGTAAAATTAAATTAGTTGAAAATGGGTCAAATTAGATTAGTTTACGAAACTTCACAGACGTTATGGAGATCGGTTGGATTTGAAAACTTTATACTTTTGATTATAGATTTACTAGAGGGAAATGAAAAATTTCGTCTTCCTCTGTCGTGATTACATTATAACTTAAAGAGCGCATGAAGAGAGGCTGAGAGGGCGGGCGTTTTGGGGGGGGGGGGGGGGGGGGCTTGTCTTAATATTTATTTTTGGGGTTCGAAAAATATTGACTTTCGGCCTAAGTTCGCCAAATAACTGGCCATATTTAAATTACGAAGAGCCGAAAAAGTGAAACCAGTAGCTTCTGGGTACGAGGTTCTCCGCTAACATGAATGAGAATGCTCCCTGACACAGTCAGTTTGGCGTTAGGTTCCGACGAGACTGGGCGTGTGTGCTTTTTGGTTTATTGATACTTGAATGATAGAAACATTTTAAGGCTGAATTTCACCGATGAAATACGCTTTCAGCACATCTAATGCCGAGTATACATTGGTGTAACGTAACGTGAAGTGTAACACGAAGCCCATCGAGGCTGCGGGTTGTTCGAAAGAGATACCGCGGCCTCGACACAAAGGGCTACGAAGGAACATGGGTGGTTTTTTGTCAGTAGAAATCTGATACTCCCTTCCGCTCTGCCCAGAGCGGGAAGAGTCATTTGATGATTTCCTACACCCGAAAAAAAAGAAAGTGTAACACGAATGAGCCGTGCGCTCTTATAAGCAATGTAACATGGCGTGTGCTACATTCCAAGTTACATTTCACCAATCTGTACTTAGCATTAACTGCATTTACGAACTGTCAGTATGTTTACTATGGAGTATTGAAACTGACGCACTTAAACTTGGTTTAGCTGTACTGACCGCAGTTTTATTGGTGCTATTCGTCCTTACTGCCTAGAAGGATAAAGTTTGTTTTCCATTGTGACTGTCACTCTCTGTCATCTCTTGCGAGATTCTTTTCACTATTATTGCACTTACTCTTTCAAAAAGATTTGTGTGTATTGAACTTCTTGTTTTTTGGTGAACATTACTGTTTCAGTTCTGTTTTGTATTTGTCCTTTCTTAGACAAGCTACCCCTATTACTCACTGAATGCGTTTAACAGTATTATTTATAACATCGTTTTGTTTGTTTCTATTGTTTGTACATGGTAGAAACAGAATATATTTTTTCTTATAGCTTGTCATGTTTTTCACGGCTGGCAAATGCCTCTCCTTTCTTTATCCAAAACTCTCTATCTTATGCGATATTTGGTTATGTTCGCCACGCAAAAAAGATCAAATCGGCACACATCGTCGAATAAAATAGTATATTATTATGTTCATAGCTTAACGCATTCGGTGAGTAGTTTGGCAAGAATTGTGGTGCAATAGAAATCCCTAAGAGCCTAAGACTCCTGTTTTTCTAAACGTACCACCACATTTTGTGAGTTGTGTTCTCATGTGATCTTCCTTTGTTTTGTGCGATTCTTCACACTTGCGAGTTCTCTTCTTTTACTGTAGAGTTGTCGTACGTCCATAATTATAGTGTTCAAAACGCAGTATAAATATTGAAAGTCATCTTCAGAATAAATCATGGTTCACTATTGAGTGACTCAAAACTTACCTGTTTTTGTCTCTAACATTCGACTATCATGTATCAAAACTGCACATAAACAGTCGCTTGCCCCGCTTTCGAATTTAGAGTATAACTAATACTGCTCTACTAATTCTGTAATTTAAGCTTTTGGGGTCAATAATTAATTTTGTTTATGCTTAGGTATACAAGGGCTAATTTAATTTAAAAAATTGTCGATTGGGAAATCTATAATCGAATATTTACCCAAGAACATACTAACTGAAACATGTTGATGATTAGTGTATTATATTTTATCATAGGAATTATTGACCCATTATATTCATTAACAATATGCCCGAAGTAATTAACAATTATTATGTATACGAAAAAAGCTTCAAATATGACGTGGGTCAGATATAAATAGCTTATTATATCGATCGCACGAAAGATGTGCTTACCAAGTGTTTAATAACATAGTTTTTAATAACGACGTACTAATATGAACCTAAAGGCATCTGTGTTGGGTTCAAAATGCTGTAGAATTCATAAGCTTTCGCTAATAAGGTACTGTCCACTTGAGCGAATTGAGACGATTCATTGAAATGGGTGTTTATTGATATCGATTAGACTGTTTGAAGACAGTCAACGCTTTAATGTTAAGAGTTCAGCCTTTAATTTATTCCAAGAACTTTTAAATTGATTTTTTGAGTTATTTTTATGTTTACATTGACCTAAATGGGCTACAAATTCTATAAAAAAACTATATGACGCTAAAGTGGACAAAAAGTCTCAATAAAACAATGAATTGGAACTTATAGTTGATTCAAATAAAGTTTAATTTTGCTTGCATGACGTTGTCGGAGCATCATGTTCGGTTGTTGTCGCATGACGTGGGGTATTGGGGCGATGTCGTGTTGTCTGCGTCTTGTACATTGTCATACACATGGGGACGGGGTCATACATACATCCATACATACACATTATCGTTAGTTTACATTAGGGTCTGGCAAAATTTTGAGATAAAATATTGGCTAGCAGGAAATAAGCTTGTTCTATTTTTTTTTCTATCTTGATGTTGTATTTTGTATGTGATTTTTGAAATAATTGTAACTATTTTTTTAATTGGTGAATGCCTTAATTTCTGTCCCTCGAGTATGTGTGTAGAATAACTAAAACATGACTGATGTAACTTGAATATTGTGTAAAGTTAGGTTTTGTAATTTCGCCAGACTCCAAATATTTCTCATTATGATATTTGTAAAGATGAGGCATATACTTGATATGGTGAACGTAATCATCTTTAAAACTGTGATAGCAAACATAATCATTAATAGGGTATTTCACCAAAAAAATCAAATTAGTCCGTCTGTTAGATTATCGAAAAATATTGCATACGTGTTTTTTATTTTCTCAAATTAATAAAAATTAACGAAAATAAAACGTGTCAAAGATCACGAGTGGGGGGGTTTTGACGTCACTTTGTGGGTAAAATCGTACTAACCTTGTGACGTCACACGACTTGAGACGAATTTTCGCGGCACTGTATCGTCTTTATCTTTTGTTTACGTGAAAAACGAAAAAATACGTGTCCATTACTTTTTGGAAATATATCTGACGGACTAATTTGATTTTTTTGGTGAAATACCCTATTGTGAGTTACTTGAAATTGAAATCGAAGTAATGAAAAATCTATGAACTTATTTAGACCAGGATCAAGGATATGCCGCATCTTTGTAAAAGCATTGTAACCAGATGTGGGCAATGGCGCAAAGTAGACTATATCGCTACTAGTTTACGCGAGTTGCCTATCAAGAGACTTTCAAGCTAGATATCATCCATAGCTAAAAAACAAATCGAAGATAGAAAGACCATTACAACCAAGCCTCAAGCCAAACCGCCATCGTTTACACACACCATCATAACCGCACCGGGTGAGCTGGGTGCCATATGTTTTACTTGTCGCTTATCATTGTCTTTCACAGCCGACAACCAGAATAACACACTAACAGATAAAACAGAGAACCCGCAACGGGTGATCAAACACCACCGCACAGAGTCCTTACCCACCGGGTACCCTCTGTTCCAAGAGCCCTTGAAGATCTGTCACGGGAGGACCAGGTCTGAGCCTTTGACCGGGGAGGAAGTAGACCGAGTACTCATTGAGAAAGGAGTGATTCACTCTTCGTGTAAAGCCATCAATGGAACGGATACAGCGGCGAAGAAGACGCAATGGTCCCGTCGAGCGAGTACTGGGACACGGTTACATAAACTGTCGCCGGCTCATACTAAGAGTATGTATTATTTGGGGGCGTTCATACGACTTTAGTTCTTATTTCTTATGTTATAAAGTCATAATGGGGAAGGGAACTGTGAAACTAATGGCGCTAGGTGGTTCCGAACATCATCTTTGGTTAAAAATCTGTTATTGCAATTTATATTTGAAAAGAGCGTGACCTCATTGCTCAGATTGAGACCTAGCTATGGACACGCCATCTATAGTGAACCTTCTCCATTGTGACTTTGATATCCTAAATCAAATAAAACCTAATATAATTCAATTATGCAGATAAAATTGAATGATATTTGATTTTGAAACTGTATCCTTGAAAACCGTTAGTGTAATATGGACGCTCCCTAGTCTCATGCACATCCATACTAACCGTACATTGCACCGCACATTACTAACCTCGTTTGTTTTGTCTCGGGTTGCCAGTTAACAAAAATATGTTGATATTTTGTGAGCTGGCAACTCTCTTGTGTTGGAATGTTTCCGTTGCGTTGTGTGAGCACGCCGACAGACAGACTGACGGATATATATAAATATATTTGTGTGTGTGCATGGCTTTCTGTCTGCTTTTTTGTGTCGTCCGTTATGGTAAAAATAAGTACTCTATTGTACATATTATTATAATGAAATCTGGTGAGTATAAAAATACTTTTACAAAATACCTACTTGATACCTTTCTTGATATTATTATATTTATTTCTTCGATTATTATTTTATTTATAAAGATTTATTTTAATAAACCTGCTACGATCAGGTTGCTTATTGGCGATAATTTAATTGGTTTTTTTTTTACTTTTACTATTTTTTCAGAATGAATAAATTTACATTTTCTTTTTGACTGCTGATTTCCCCTACGTTTTTTCTTTTATACCCTTTTACCAATTCTTGATGTCTCTTTATGTTTCCATATTCTAATGCTTTGCTCGTATGATGAATATTAACAAAATGTTCGGCATGTAGAATATTTTCCCCCGCGTAGTATACTTTTTGAACTAATACCCTGACACTGTACAAGATTAGGTGAACATTGTAGAGAAAAACTTGCTGATAATAATAAGACTTGAAAATTATATTACAAAATCATATTTTTAAAATTAATATAACAAGTTTCCTTATTCAACCCAGAAAAAATACTGATTGACAAAAATAATGTTAGTTTAATCTTAAATAAAATTATTTTTTTACATGAAAATACTTTCAAATAATATAATATTATGCTAGTAACGTTATTCTTTTTACATATAATAAAAATCAATTGTACATTTTCTTGCAATAAATGAAAAATACAAGATAGTAAAACTAGTTTGAATAAATGTAGTTAACAACCGCACGAATCAGATATAGTACCTATACACTCAGAATTTCTTTACTTAACGCCAATTCCTACTCTAAATTCTGTTGCTGAAAATATGGGCTTAATCACATGCCCACTAGGTTGCAATTTGCTTATCACTTTGCTACGTTACGCTTGGCGGAAGAAAAAAAGCACGCTTTAACAGCAAGGTAGGTTTACAAAGAAAATATAGCTTAATAATACATTCCAATAGAGTTAAAATTCAAAGATAATACAAGCTCTACCTTTTTCACTTTAAGTTGCATTTGCCTGTCACAAAATTCTAAATGAGTATAACAAGCACAAAACGCAAACCTTTCATAACTAAATAAACAACTACAAACAAAATTGAACTCTTTAACATCAAAACAAAATTCATTTTACATGACAACACAATCCTTTTTTACAATAAAACAAACCAAACTAAACCGTACACCGACAGCATAAAGTTCACTCTACTACTAATATCTAAGCATGAATGACGTTTGCCTACAGACGCGGAAACGCTACGTAACCGCTGCGTTAGTATGCCTTCCCGAGCCTGCTCGTCCTTTGAAGTGGATAGGGCGCCGCCGAGGTACCCTGAAATTGATGGTAAGGATCTTGATTTATTGTTTTATGTTATACTAGCTTTTGCCAACGGTTTCGCCCGCGTGAAAATTACGATTTTCCATACAAACTTTCATCCCCTATTTAACTCTCTTAGGGGTTGAATTTAGAAAAATCCTTCCTTATTCCTTGTCTACATTATAAAGGGAATCTCTGTGCAAAATTTCAGCTTTCTAGGTCCAAGGGTTTGGGCTGGGGGTTGATGAGTCAGTCAGTCAGTCAGAACTTTTCTTTTTATTTATATAGATAGAAGATTGACCGTGGTTGGTCTGTGGATGGGTAACCACTCATTACATACCGGGTTTCCTTCGTGCCTAGGAAAGCACGTTAAGCTGTTGGTCCCGGCTCTCATTTGTAGACCTTTGACAGTCTTTACAGGTAGTCAGTGGCCCATAAGTAAGAAAACAGGCTTTAGCAAACGGTACCGGTACCCAGTACTAACTGAATTGTGAAGGTCAGATACGCTGTCGCTCCATGAAAAATACTGGTATTCAGCATCCGGTTAGACTGGAAGCCGACCTCAATATGAAAGAAGAAAGACGATAGCGTGCTCTCTTGAGCTTACATAACAAAACATTGATTTTGGCGAATGTACTCGTAAATGTTAGCTAGGCTTCTCACTAGGTGAACCGATGACCTGGTGAAAATAGCAGGGTCCGCTGGATGCGAGACACACACGGGACTGGTCAATGTGGCGACACTTGGGGGAGGCCTATGTCCAGCTGTGGACGTCTTTTGACTGAAATGATGATGATTATGAAATGGAGTTGTGTTCAAGTCTCCAGTTCTATAATTAATGTAAATGTACAGGTTTGGAGGTAGGACGTGACGAGCCGGACGCAGTGAGCGACTGGTACCGAACGCCGCGCATTCCTGAGGAACCTGACTGCTGCGACATATCCAGAGATTTTATGAGGTTTGTATTATTTACATAGAATGGCTCAGGAATTAATATCCACTACAGTATAACATTGTTGGCAGCCCTCAAGCAAGGACCACTCTAAATGGAAAATTATGATGATATGATATTTATTTGTGCAAATTAGTTATGTAAAACACTTTTAATGCCAGAGTGTAAATCCTATTACGTCTTCTTGAATGATTGAGTTGGTCCATAACTTGTTCATGAGTTTAGAAATTTCAGTAGACCGTCCACCAGTGTCTGTCATGAGCAAACAACAGGACACGCATCATACAACATTAACACCGACTTCATTATATTCCCAGTTCATCACTAGTGGGAGCAGGGTCAGTAGCCCACTCACGGACGTCATCAGTGGGTGAGGCAGGCGCTGGGTACCTGCCCATGGCACCTGGACATGATCCCTTGGCGGGTCTCATCTCCGCATCCAGTGGGTCACTGTGCAGCGGGACACCTTCCACTGATCCTAGGTTTAGGTGAGTGGAAAATATTCAGCTTCTTGACTAAAATATTGTGTGTTAGATTAATATGAACAGTGCTAGTGACACTGGAAATACTTCAAAAGGCACGAATTTGTCTATTATTTTCTTTGTTTTTGTTTTTTTTTTTATGTTAAATGGGCTTACTCTTGACCTCAATCTTGCCCTAAGGGCAGAGATGAGGTCGACGATGGACGACGATTATTCATAAATACTTCGATACGATTTCGATATGAAGTCTCTGTCTTGAAGAAGTACCTATATGTCTATCTCGCTATAAAGAAATTTATGGCCCTTTTGCTTTAAGTTTTTACTATTTTAACTAATTTCCATAGAAGTCTTATTTTGTTTCGCAAGACTCTCAATCCAGATACACGTAAAAAAGGAACTTTTGTTTAATGACAGATGAGTAACAGACCTCATGTAAAACGATATAATTAATACTTCTCTATTTGTCAGTGTGGCCGTCTTTGATTTCTCGAATTATCAAAGCTTTAGAATTTTCATTTCTTAGCTAAGTCTGAAGAAAAATGTGTCATTCACACCTTGGATGTTCCAGTGAGTACCAGCTAGAGCCGGCCACGTCGCACATCGGTCTGGAGTGCCGCCCGCCGCGCGCCTACAGCGTGGGGTCGCGGCCGGGCGGGCCCGGGGCCGCGCCCGCGCCCGAGGGCCGCCACCGCGCCTACAGTGTGGGCGCGCGGGCCAGGCCGCCCAGACACCCGCACAACCCGCGGCCCACTGACGACCATATGGAAATCGACTTCTCTAATAACTCGCCGGCTAATAGGGTGACTAGTTCTTTGAGATTCAATTGTTATTCATTTTGTTATCAACATCATCTATTGTCCATTACGTAGTAGTTGCATCAAAGAATGGAGTAGTATTCAATGAATAGGGGATCGGACTGACTCAAAAAAATATGATTCTGTTTAGTCCGTCAGTTAGATTATCGAAAAATATTGGATACGTGTTTTTTGTTTTATCAAATCAATAAAAAATTACGAAGATATAGCGCGTCAAAGATCATGGAGTGGGGCTAGAAACGTCACTTGAAGGTACAAAATGTACTATCATATGACGTCACACGAGTTTTTGAAGCACTGT
Source organism: Diarsia dahlii (assembly GCA_949775195.1). NCBI lineage: Eukaryota > Metazoa > Arthropoda > Insecta > Lepidoptera > Noctuidae > Diarsia > Diarsia dahlii. The sequence goes on from OX459211.1 coordinate 19,325,639, forward strand.
ATCGTCTTCATTTTTTGTTTTGGTGAAAAAAGAAAAAATACGTGTCCAATATTTTTTGAAAATCTATCTGACGGACTAATTAGTTTTTTTTTGTCTAATTAGTTTTCGATCCCCTGTTATGCAGTTTTGTTATCTACAATCTCTTCACAGACTTTTTTCTTTCTTAGAACACTGTCTTCAGTCAGCAAGCTCTGCCATTGCTCTCAAGTCTATGTTAAAAGACTGCATGTATGTATTAACTATTTCTTGCTGCTTTATATCAAAATCACTATCTCTCCAGATGATCTCCCGCACCCCACCGACGGCGTGCTTCGTAGAACCGCGACCGAAGACCAACGTAGACGAGTACGTGGACATGTCGCCACGCAACGCGGGCTACGTGGAGATGCGGCCCGGCGAGCCACGCCCCCGCACGCCGCCCGCCACGCCACTACCACCACCACTCACGCCCGCCACGCCGGCCACGCCTGACGGCTACGTGGAGATGAACTACGGACGTGCGCCGACAAGACCGATCGCGATCGGAGCCACTCGGCCACCTCCGCCACTAGCCGCGTCCCCCGATGACCGACGTCGACCCCGTGACCCCCGCACCCCGCACGGCTCACAAACACTGTTCGACATGTCCCTAGACTCCCCCGCTTCACCACAAGACATCGACACCACCGATGTTTTGGAAGAAGACCCTCCCCACCACCCGTTGACCACAGTCAGGGAGATTTCCGAAGACGGTCGACGGAGCCCTGAGCAGACGACAGTAGCGGTCCCACGACGGAGCCCTGAGGTGTCGGTGTCGCCGCAGTACGTGACGCTGGCGCTAGCGGCCGCGCCACCCAAGACTCCGGAGCCTTGTGGTGATGAGCTGTCTTGTAACCCCACCGCTAATAAGACTATCGCAAGGGTACCTGACCCTATTGACACTAAAGGTTAGTTATACTGCAAAATTTTGTGTCTTCATAGATTTACTAATGTTTGACAAAAACAAATAACAATTAATGATCATTTTAAAAAAACAAAACCAAATAAAAACTTATCATGTGACCACCATCTTATTTTGCAAATATTTAGAAGTACATAGTAATCATTTGACAAAAAAAACATTTCTTGCGAATATTTCAAAATATGTGTAAATATCATTTAAAAAATATTCCTTTCACCAAGTGCTTTATTTGTCAAATTTGCTTTGATTAATACCAATCATGTTTAAACTAAATATCATGATGATTTACAAATTCATCTAAAGCCCAAGTTAATTCATTTCAATATTTTGTAATAAGGCGTAGTCGACGTAGCCCTTCCCTGGTCTGGTCTATTTCTGTTTGCAGGTATTCTTTGGTTTAAAGTCTAAGTTTGGTAGTTAGTGTTTTTACCCGACTACAGCGAAGCCAAAAGGAAGGGTAATGATTTTGGCAGTCTACGTATGTTCCACCGTAGCGCCTAAACTACTGAATGGATTTTAATTAATGAGGTGTCAGTAGATTCGTAAGAATAGCCCGGGTGACATAGGCTATATAAATTTTATAAATTTTTGTTATGACGGAATTTAAATGTCAGATTCTAGCTTCGAAAAAAATTCAATTGAGATAATCGTAACATGTTTGGTATGAAATGAAAGGTTTTGGCGAGCACATTACTAATATGTATATTATATTATTATAGTTTTAGTACATAAACGTATAGAATGCGGTCAACGCGGTTTGTAGTCGGGTTTTTTAGCGAGTGAAGTGAAACTTCACGTCTCACTTCACTCGCTCACTAAACGCCGCTATCCCGATTTTTTTTTTAAAGTAAGGTTATGTTTCCAGCTGAAGCGACAGGCTGTGCCACACTAGTGCTGGCGGGCGGCGGGCTGCCGGCGCGGTTCAGCGAGCCGGGCGCGCTGCACCCGGGCGCGCTGCACTCGGGCGCGCTGCACCCGGGCGCGCTGCACTACGCGGCGCTGGACCTGGAGCCGCGCCGCGCGCCGCCGCACGCCGCGCTGCGCGCCTACACGCAGATCGACTTCCTGCGCAGCGAGAAGCTGCACGCCGCCGACACCTAGGCCAACAATACACCACGTACGACCTGATCCTGCTCTTTGTTGACGGGTACATACTGTCATTTTAAATTGTGATCTTCCACAGCATTAACCTCCTACGTGTGTTACACTCCTGAACGATTACTGACAGCTTCTGTCAATAAAGTCAGCAATGACAGCGACGAATTCGAGTAATAAGTGTAATTAAACTTTATACGTGTGAACAAATGCGGTAGGAAGGTGACCAATTTAAAATTAGACAATTTATACCCAAGTTTTAATACTTCGGGAGAATTCATACGTACCATAACCACACCAAATAGCAGCAAAAAGTGGTTAGACAATGGATACTTGTAAACTAGATGCTATGCTAGTTACGATTTGGTCGAAATCGCCGAAGCAGTTGAGTTTTTCGGCAAAGTGTGGTCCGTATGAGCTAAACTATTCATTTTTACGTAGTTGTGGTACGCGTGAAACAAGCCTTAGACATTAAAGTGTTGAAACATTCTTCAAAATTTCAAGTGATCAGCAAAACAGTTGAATGAAATTCAACAGTTTGCAAGTGTCGAGTGTGCCGCGTTTAGCGAAAAGGACGCCCCTACTTTTGTAGCCGACTGCCATTTAAGTTAAGCCTAGTGACATTAGGCCCGGAATGGCCATAGCGATAGTGAAATTCGGTTGCCGTATTCTTAAGCTGTGAATGTGTCAAATTAATGCGTCAGACTGAATCTTTTGTCGCGGTTTTGATGTCCTATGTCGATAGGTCGAACTTAGCTCAACAATTTTAGTTCAATTTTGTTTTGAACGAATGTTTTACGGACAAGCTACAATATTTTAGCATTCATTGCCTGTTTTACCAGCGCTAGGCGAAACATTAAAGAATGACTGTTGGAATACAGCAGAACAATCATATTTAGGCATTTTTTAGGTGGCGCTTAGTGTAACGAAAAAATAAACTAAACTTGTGCAGTTCACATGAATTTTCTTCATCAGGCATTTAAACTATGATACCATAGATTGCCCTCACTCCAGATTGTGTTCATTGTTCATGATTACTGAATATGTTTGTCTATAGGCCAGTTGAATGTGGGGTTCGACCTATCGACATAGACGAGTAGGCACGCTGTGCGTTATAGATGCAGTGTTGATGGATAGCACCTACGACCGGCGTGCACGCCGCATTTACGAATATGCCCGTTGAGGTGGACCATACAAACACATATTATTATCTAAACAAGATTTTATAAGCTTAGCTACAGTTACTAACTTTGTAACTACAGCAACAGAAGGGAAAAACAATAAAAAAGTCATATTATAGACAATTATACTAAAATAAGGAAAAGAAGAAAAAAAAAAGTTGTATTTTTGTCAGTAAACAGAAAAATCTGCTAAATAAGTGTAAATAAACTATGATTAGTTTTGATTCGTGATTTATAATAAAACGTTTGCAATATATTTAGTTTCCTGTAGTTTCTTCAATGATGATGATTTCTTTCGTTTCATGTAATGATAACTTTCTTCCTATAAAATAAATGGTCCACCTCAAAAGGCTGCAAGTAATAAGATCATCTCTGCTTATCATTCATCGTCAGCCTGTATCTTAGAGGCAGTTTGATAGTATATTATACAGAGCGATATTCTTCACTTATTTTCTAGGCTAGTCTAGAAGATGTATATCTAAATGTACACTCTTATTAAGAATGTATAATAGTGAAATATTGTACAGTTTAGCGTACAATCTTCTAGGGTTGCCTCTAACTTGTATTAGACTCGATGTCGCTTGCTTCTGTTACTATATAATAGTACACACATTTTGTTATTAATTTTATTCTTATTACATTTTTATTATTATTGTTATGAGACTTCAGTGATACGTTTGTATAGCAAACTATAAATATATGATAATATGACACTATAAGAAATTATACAAAGTCTAACTCCAAAAGTTTTCACTAAATTAATGAATACGTTATCATGTTATTTTATTAATTTGTAATTAAATATTTATTTCTTTAGATCTTAGTATCTCTCTAGTACAATCGCGGAAGAAATCGTTAAGAAATAAAATAATAAAATATTCGTGCACGGGAATGTTTCAGTAAAGTGTCGTCGCGTTGGTTCCGTTGTGGACTTGTAAACGTAAATTTTATTAATAATTGTAATGCTACGGTTGTGAGAGAGGCCTAACAGTAGTAGGTACATACATACAATACACGTTTATGTTCCGGAGACATACTGCCTACTGTGTTCTTAGAATACTCTGTGCAATTATAAACACGATATAAAAATGTTATTTCTACACTGTTATTTGTTGGTTATCTGCAGTTTTGTGTTCCGTTCGTGGTTATACCGGTTCTAAAGTATATGTAACTAAAATATAGTCGATATTTAACTGGCTGAAATCAGCTGGTAACTGAATAACGCTCGTTTTGACCTACATGGACTGTTTATGAAGCGAGCTATCAAAACGGCCGTTTATAGTTTCCATCTGATGTACGCCTATATTTAAAATTAATATTCCAAATCATACTGAAGTGTTATTGATATAAAGTTATGTCCATATTTTGAATATATACCCATTTTCATATAATGTTGGAGAGTTAATTAAATAATCCCGAACGGAACACCGTTACGGCTTGGTGAGTGATCGTGTTCAATTTAAAACGATTTCTTGTCGAGCTGACAGTCAACTTAGACAATCATTAGACTCGGGTTATTTGAGCTTGCTAATTCGATAATATTAAACTTTTTATGTTCCTTTCATACCATTAAAACTGAAGCTATCTTCTCAAAAGTATTATTTTACTTTGTTTCTAACACAACATTTACACTGCTTTATAGTGCCCTGCAACTTTAATTCAGAAATAATGCATAATTATTAGAATTAGAAGGAGTTTTTAAATATGTAAATGAGAAATTTTGCAGCATAAACTTTTCCCTGAATTAAATGAATAGCAAGCTCAAATAACAAGATGTACGTAAACTATGTGTTCAATACAAATCTGTTTTTATCTTATGACTGCAATTTATATCCGATACATTATTATAGGAATATTTTTAAAGAAACAAAAACGTTGACATTTTAAACATAGCTCGATATTACCTACATATTACAATTTTTTACTATTAATTATTGTCTTGTTACGGGGCTTCGCTACGATGTTATATTTTCAATTGAAGTTTATACTGAGATCAGTCGAATGTTATATCTTGTTGACTAAAGAGTATTTACGTTCAAGTTTTTAATTTTATGTTTTACTTTATTTAATTGTGTTGTAGTATAGTTTGCACGGTTTTGTTTATCAGACTTATTTATGTTATTCACTGAATAGCGATTCTAGACTAAAATTGTGCGTTAATGCGATGGAGAACCACATTATTTTAGTTTAGAATACAAAGTCATTTATCAGGCAATACGGCTGATATTGCTTCTGAAAATGTCTCGTATTTGTGTACATTTTATAAACAGTTTTTCACGTTATTATTTTCAAATAACAAAAAACATAAATATATGTTAAAACTCGCGAAGCTTCGGTAACAAGAGCGACACCGCAGACGTGTCGAATAGATGAAATTGTATCGGTAACTGAATACGGTTACGGGTAGACCGATTTCCGTTAAATAAGTGCAATTATAAGAGCGGTGTGCTGAGAAAAGTTAGAAGTTAACAAAACGAGTACTTGTGTATCAAAAATAAACATTTTTCGTGTATAGACCGACCTATACACGTTTGCGGAGTTCTACTAGCTAATTAAATTTGAAATTAAACTCCCTGGTATTGCTAAACTTTTCTCAGCAGCCCGTCTAAACCAAAACAAACGCGCCTCACGAAAATTCAATTGACAAAGAAAACAGAATGTTTCACATTCCGACTTATAAACAATTGACTAGCCTCCTGTGTTCAAATACTTCCTAAAACCAATGTAACGTAGTAATAGAAAAACAAGCTTCCTTTGCCCGCGCTCGATTTATTGAAAAAAAAAGTAATGGGACCTGTATAAAATTGCGTGACTGAGTCAACACCAAATTTTTATATTAAATAATAAAAAAAATGTTATTTATTCCCGCGTAAGTAAGAGAGAAGTCTCGTGTGAAACGTGAAAGACTTTTCTCTCTGATTGTACTGTAACATTTAAGCTTTAAGTATGCCAGATGAAAATCAGCACAAGTTTTTTTTATAGAATAATTGTAGTATGTCGCTTAGGAATGTGTTACTTTTGTGAAATTTTGGAGTTTTCTTTCAAAAACAAAAATAACATTAGCGTTAGCTATAATCATTTACTACTGCCACTAGAACATATAGGCGATATTTGAATGTCTCTGGTGTACAATCGAGAACAAAATTACTTACATTTTGTTTTATAAAAGAAAACTCTAAGAAAAATACAGTATTCCTAAGAATCCGAACGATATTAGTCCCGATTCATCTCTGTTATCGACGTTGTATAAAACGGATCGTATAGTAGTATAGTACAATTTGGCAAGGCCACTGTTTTACATTTTGTATTCAATTTATTTTTAGGACGAAATACTCGCTCTTTGTTTGAGCGGATATCTGTAACAGGCTGGTTGAGGGTTAGGTATCGCTCGTTTAAGTTATCTGCAGAAATATATTTCTTGGGTTCAATCTAATCTATCTATCTTCAATACTTTCTAGTGGTTTCTGGGATATCAAAATTCAATTTCAAAAGAAAAGTCACTGACACGGTATGATTAATTGAAATATGGTGTTACTAGTGAATAAAATTAATGGGGTTTTTTTTCGGTGATTCAAATTGAGCTGTTTTCAATTTAATTGTAAGTGATATTTTTATTGTTACCTTTTTTCTTCAGACTTATTAATGAATCTAACTATGATTAATTTTATTCTTGCCTTTATTTAAAAATAACCCTTTAAATTCAAAGAGCCATCTCAACCAGCTAATCTAGATAAGCCAATCCGCGGATTGCTAGTGCCACCTCGCAGTTACGTAGTACCATGTTTAGAGACATATATTGTAACACTAATATATATTGTATATTATAGTATACATTTACTTTATTCCACGTAGCGTAAGAAGTGTTGAGTTTAACTTAGGTGTAAGGATAGACGGGTACAGATGATAGGGTTGTGTAGAACATTTCATAAAATCTCCTTTTAAAATATGCCAACGGAGTTCTGTAATTCATTGAGGTACGATTTTGTGCATGTTCGCTGACTGTTACTTTGGCAGAATTTAATCAAATGTGATCGAATCATATTTTGTCATCTTGATCTTGAGATTTAAAAGGCCAGCTAAGTGTGGGTCGGACTCGCACATGAAGGGTTCCGTACCATCGTATAAGATTTAATCGATTGTTACACTTCGAGCACGGAACCCTAAGAAATGGCTATAGTAAACTTAATAGAAAAGTTCTTTGATTTGTATTTTGTGGTTAGAAACACTTTGTAGCTGATTGTATTAAGAAATGGCTATAGTAAACTTAATAGAAAAGTTCTTTGATTTGTATTTTTTGGTTTGAAACACTTTGTAGCTGATTGTATGTGAATTAGATAAATTGTACGAGTTCGTGTTTTTTTTTTTTCATTTCGGATTTTGTGTTCTGCCAAAGTGACGTTTGTTAGAGTATATTCGTTCTTCGCAAGACATAGCAAGGTCACAAAGCAGATGGACAAGAGAACTTAACGACAAGCATATTCTAAAAGGAGCTTTTGGGCTACATTTACATTGGTGAGACTTGTATATGCGACATCGAAAGCTAGTGTGAATGCGGCCTTATTTTAATATATTTATAATTAAAAAAAATATACAAAATAATTTACCAAACTCCGCGTGTTTCGTCATGACAAGATGGAGTTGTTTTTAAGAAATCTATACTAGTCCCATTGCAAGTTAAACAGAATTTTTGCATAAAATGTTCCTGTAAACGGCGTAAAGGTTTTTTATAAGGTTTAAATATAAGTTTAACTATTGTAACGTCTAGAACAGTTTGTATGATAGAGGTTTAGTACCTGGGATGAGTCGCCACGCTACGCTGCGAGCGCTTGCTGAGGCACGGGCGTCACACGGCGCGATCACCACACGATGAGGCAAATTCTATTGTTTTGAAATGGAAAAATAATTATATTTTTTTACAAATGGTGCTACCGTTTTGTGTTTTAGTCGATGATAGCTTAGCCGCTCCTACTGCCATGTAGACGATGAGAAGTATCGTGGCGCGTGAGACGCGCGCGCATATCACAATCTGTTATAGATATAGTGAACATCACCACACTGAGCGTACGTTAAAATTAGCTGTAGTCATAGCTTTTGTAACTTGCAACGTTGTTCGCAACCCCTGCACTTGTAACTTGCCAACTGGGTAAACAAAAATTTTCCGAAACATTCAGATTATTGTTTCATTTGCTGAGTGCGTACGCCACGCGCACTTCGCGTTATACAGCTCGTTCAGAACCCAATTGGCAGTTACAAGTGAGTGCACTATAAAGTATCACAATGTCAATCGTGTTTATAGACTCGTTGATCGATGCGTGCCACTCGGTCGGCGTGTCCGCCGTTAAATTATATAAAAATATCTAAATCTAATTTCTTTGGTACATTAAAATTTTGTTTACTTTCATATTATTGTAAATAAAAAGAAAAATAAAAGCTTTGGATTTGCGCATTTGTTTTTTTATTATCCTGGTAGTGAGTAGAACCTTAACTCACCTATAATGGTAATAAATAACACATAGCACACAACAATCTGTTTAAACTGACACAACTGGTGGTGATGATCTGAAGACATGAATGGTAAAACGTCCAGTCAAACCTATAAGGGCACAATAGGGGATCGGACTGGGTCAAAATAATATGATTCTGTTTAGTCCGTAAGTTAGATTATCGAAAAATATTGAATACGTGTTCTTTGTTTTATCAAATCAATAAAAAATGACGAAGATAAAACGCGTCAAAGATCTTGGAGTGGGGCTTGAAACGTCACTTGTGTCGTCAAAATATACTATCATATGACGTCACACGAGTTTTCGAAGCACTGTATCGTCTTCATTTTAAGTTTACGTGAAAAAAGAAAAAATACGTGTCCAATAATTTTTGGAAATCTATCTGAAGGACTAATTAGTTTTTTTTTTGTCCGATCCCCTATTATACAGACAACGGAAACATTCTCCCACCACAGGCTCGAGCCTGCGAGCTCTGGTCGCAATAAATTGACACCACATGCTTCTGTGTTGACGTCCGCGTCTGTAGTAGTAGTAGAAAATGCTATGAAGACAGTTCATACGATTTTTCTACTTTAGGTAATGATAATATTATGGCCGTCTTTTCAATGTAACCAGAAAATTACGCAGGAATTTCCTAATTTACTGAAATTGGTCAACTATATTATATTGGGGAGAGTATTTCCCCAGCTTAAACCTAAAAAGCTGGGGCACCTAGCGCGAAGATCTGTTTTTCCCAAATTGTGTTGCTAAATAGTCGGAATCAGTTGCCCTAATACCAGAATATGTCGTTCACTGGTTCTAAAAGTTATAAGCGTTTGTAGGTTGCCGACTTATGGAGAAACTCTTCAGCTTGACCACATTTACGTACATATATCCCAAAAACTAGGGCTCATACCGAAGGTCCGTTTTCCCAGCCCTACATTTTGACGTTATATACATATACATCAGCCTATAATGTTCCCACTGCAGGGACTCAGGCCTCCTCTCTAGGAGAGAGGGATTTTGACGTTAATTAGTCGCAATGTTTGCCAAGTCCCAGATGATGAGCTCAAATTTGTAAGGTATAGTCCAAGAGCTAGATCAAAATGTTTGCGAAAAATCTTGAACCAGTAACATAATATTTTATTTACAGGCTTCCCCAAACAATAACTGATTGTAACACAAGTAAAATAAAAACACGATAATAAAGAAATACTTTTTATTTTCCATAATAATTACATATTGATCACACACAAATAAAACAAATGCATATCAACACATCCCGCTCACTAAAACAGTCCGCATATCATAAAACACGACTACACTATCTAAACGTACAGTGCGATCAAATTATCTTGGCAGCTCTGAACATAGGCTTTGCGAAATTTTACGCATGTAAACTTGGGAATAAAACTGTTATTGCCAGATAAACCAATACTTAAACGATCAGAAAATATCTAATTTAAACAGTGAGAAATACAAATAAATATCATAACACTTTTATACATTCGTTGTAACAAAATGACCTGCACGAAGTTCGGAGCTGCCAAGATAATTTGATCGCACTGTAACGATTGTAACTACAACAGTTGAGCATATTATGCGATCTAACATCATAAAATCACGCGTGTTATACCCTAAGCCCTAAGGGTTAGGCAGACACGATCAAATTTTTTTTGTGCGCCAGTACACTCTGGTCAGACGTTATTTTCTCGAAGAAACTCTTGATTTAAAACAAAGAGGAACTTCGACAAATCAATGTTCAAAAATTCACTTTTCATAATCAATCCGGTAATCAAATAATAAAATAACAATTTCTTTTAACAATCCTTTGACACTAACTGTTTTAGTGAGTTTTAAAAACTGTCAACAAATACAGTAAAATATTAATTGAATTCAATAATTGTATAATTATTATAAGAGTAAGTATCGATTAGGGTGGGAAATTCAATGGCACAGATATTTTACGCATTCTTGTAGCGCAGAATTCGGCGACATTGAATTTTGATTCTTAAAACTATTTCTGAAGGTACAAATTGTATTTTAAAGTTTAAAACCAATTCTAATACAAATAAATAATAAGGTATTACGGTGGAAATTATTAAGTTATAAAAATGTGCTATTTTAGAACCCTATTGTTCATCCATTTATTAAATCGTAACATAAAACGAAGAAATCTAATGGTTATTCTTTGCAAGCTATACTAAATTATTTTAGGTAGGTATACTATACAGTTCCTTTAGTTAGTTAAGTTAGTTTTATAGAAAGTTTATAAAAATGGAAACTACGATATTTATTTAAAGGTGACATTATTATACTAGCACATACATTTTAGTATATTCCTACATCATATTGTTTTAAATACGGGTTAGAGTACGAGAAGGTAATAATTAAAATAATCTCATCTCAGTATTTGTTTCAAACAAAGGGATACTTTTGAGCTGGTCAGATAAAAATATAGTAACATAATATTAAAGTACGGTAAATTATTCATTTTATTGATTGGTACTGGACATAAATTACGCAAAGAAAGATAATACAGGTTGGCAGGGACATCAAATTAAACGGTTAACACTTATTCAGTACATCATACCAAACCGTCCTAGGGAGCGTTCAAGTATAATTACGTAACGAATTTGGGCGGAGGGGGGTTTTGTAAAACGTTACGATGCGTTACAAAGGGGGGGGGGGGGGGGTTGAACTACGCGTTACCTAACATTGTTTCTTTTTAACCCTTCGGTCGCGTAGAGATTCTCTCACGCATGTTTTTAAGTTTTTATTTCAAAATTATATATTTTAGGTAAAAATGGTCACTTGGTGGTTACGTTACGTTTTACTAGGGGGGAGGGGGGGGGGGGTCGAAAATCTCCAAAATTACGTTACGTAATACTTGAACGCTCCACCCTACATAAAAGTTTTTTCTGACTTCCACCATTTATTGTGACAAGAAGTAATGTTATAGTGTTCTCGCCTGCGCGGGCGCCGGTGGAATGTTAACAGTCAGCGATCAACTATGAATAAAATTCATGTATCTCTTTTTGTATGTTTCTTGAGCTATAAAGTAGTCGATACCAAGACGACGCACGACGGTGAGAAGGGTGGAACTTAACTAAGTTTAACTAGGAATTACCATTCGTCTTTTACCAATCAATAAAAATCAAGGTATCTGGTAGATTATGGAAATATTTTATACCTAGTTAAGTGGGATTACATTTTCTAATGGCACTAGTTATCAGTTAATTGTTGTCAAATGTTTCAGTATTTGTTCTATTGGTTATGCAAGAGTATTTCCATGATAGATTTATGAAGTTGTGTGTCTTTACACAGTGAATGATATGTTATTTTTATATGAAAAGGAGTCCTTATTTCTTGTTACGCATTTGCTTTACTTCTCATTTATTGAGAAAACCATCATCTTCTTCAATTACAATCTTGCACAGCCAATGGCGGGTTTTAAAAGTAAGTATTATGTGACCATAATTATTAGTATAATTACCACCAATCTTATTTGGGCGGCGACCGTCCATTTACAACAGTAGGTGAATCTTTCCACGACCTAGCTGGCTTTTTGACAGCCGTCACTTTTTTCCTAACTACCCTCTTCACAACTACCTCTTCATTTGACAACAATTTCCTCCTTGGTTTCTTAACTTTTACCTCTTTGATGGTGAAAGAATCATCGAAGATGTCTCCGCTTGAGTTGATGGAGCGACTATCTTTATGATTCTCGCCGACAATCTCACTGATCGGGCTGTCAAACGATACATGCCTGGAGCTGTTTATTCTTGGACTGTACCTTGGTTTCTCAATGGAAGTCTGTGTGGCAATGTTGTTGTGATTGTCTTTAGCAGGTGGCGTGGCCACCGGGTTCAGCCTCGTCTTCTTAACTTTGACTAGCACGGCTGGTTCCGACGATTTCCTTTTCACGTTTTTTTTTATTGCTTTCTCCTTTTCTGGGACTTTATTTTCTGTGTCCGCTTCTGCAACTTTCTGTTTCCTTCCTCGTTTTTTTGGCGATTCTCCATTTCGTTTGGTAACCTTCACCAGTTCTTCAGCTTCTTCATCAGAAGCGTCACTGTCCGCAGCAATAATTCTGTTTGTTCTTGCTTTGACGGGCGATTTAGCTTTGGTGGGTGATTTGCTTCTCGTTGCAGAGAATTCTAGAGTACTATTTTTAGTTTTGCCTTCAGTCTTAAGGTAGTCCTCGAATAGCTTACGACACTTCTTGTAATCTGGTACTTCTTTTGGCTTCATTGAGTTTATGTATTCAAAGAATTTGATGAGTGCTTCTGTAAAATTATAAGAGAATACATATTATATTTTACACTAATAAAAGTGGCTGCTAGTAATTCAAAGTGTTACAACACTCAAATTCTGCTCACAAAGTAAGTAAAACTCACCAGGTACATTACTAGACTTGATGCTGCTCCTCACATTCTTCATAAACGTCTCCTTCATGGACTGCACAGTCTTTGGCTGCTTCAGAGATTTCTCCCAAGGCAGCTCACCAGTCAACCACTGCAGCATGTTATAACCCAAGATTTCCAGATCACCGCGCATTGTGGGATCTAAAATGGAATAAACTAATTGTAAGATAATGAAGATTTGAAAGGGATTGGGCGATGAGGATCATGGCTTAGTTCATTAGTTCCTTGCTCCCCTAAGAGTTGGCTATAAGATATTTTGGCACAGGCCATTCTTGTTGTAATGCCACCAGAATCCTATATTTTGATGCCTGCTTGAATGTTGATACCTGTTCAAACATTTCTATTTTCAAGCAAGATTTGTAGAAAAACTAACATGATTCAATAATAAAGATTACCTCCTAAATGTGCATCTCGGCTGGTATACTCAATGGTCCCGTTATGTGCACTCTTGGGATCAGGAGTGAAGGGTTGATCCTCCTTGAGTCGGGTGGCCAGGCCGAAATCCACTAGATACACTTGGTTCTTGGCCTTCTTCAGACCAAGCAGCATGTTGGCACCCTTGAGATCAGCGTGGACGTAGCCACGGCTGTGGATGTACTCTAATACGTCTAACTGAAAGAAAGAAGGAAAAACAATATAGGTATTTGATGCGGTTAAAGCATGTCACACATACCTTTTGCTAAGTAGATTTTTAAGGTGAAACAAAATATTGAATAAATTTATTCTGTTCAAATTGTTTAGGTTTTTTTTTTGTTGCTAACTGAGTTCAATGCCTATATTCAAGGACAAAGACTTCAATAAAACATACAAATAGCACATTTTAAGTGATATTAATTAGCAAATCTGAGTGAGTGCCTTATCTGTACAAATTGAAAAGTACTAGGTTTTGTAGAATATTTCAGTTTTGCAGTATAGAAGATTGTCATACTAGAATAAACCAATATGACATTGCTATTTAACAGTTAGACAAGTGTAAGAAGTGGGTAGTGATCACAGGTAGTGATCCATAATGCAGGCCCGATGTAAATTGCTTTGTCTCCCTAAAATGGTTTGTATTAAAATATGTTATGCTATGTGAGGTCAAGAGTAAGCTGATTACAAATAAAAAAAAAAATATTCAGTCTTTACCATTTGTAAACCTAATTGGAAGACAGTAGCAGGCTGAAAAGTCTTTCCGGCTTCCGTGAAAAGGCTCCACACATCTTTCCCAAAGCGCTCCATAACTAGGTATCTGTAGGTAACTCCTTTGGACTCATGAGACCCCTTGCCAAAGTATGTTGGCATGCCCAGACTAGATAACTTTTTGCTTTGCATGAACTTTGCAACTGAAATAATCAAAGAAAAAATTATTTACTGCCAAAAGGTACCCTAGATTTTGTTTAAATTGAACATTCATATCTAACTCTATTTCCCAATATTTTAAATTCTTCTTAGAAGGCAGACTCACTTTGAATCATGCTGGTTATTGTGTTGAAATTTAACCTTAAACCCAGTATAATGTTTATTGACTTCATAATATTGGACAAAAAAAAACTAATTAGTCCGTCAGATAGATTTTCAAAAAATATTGACCACATATTTTTTCTTTTTTCACATAAACAAAAAATGAAGACGATACAGTGCTTCGAAAACTCGTGTGACGTCATATGCTAGTGCATTTTGTACCTTCAAGTGACGTTTCAAGCCCCACTCCATGATCTTTGACGTGCTTTATCTTCGACAATTTTTATTGATTTGATAAAACAAAAAACACGTATCCAATATTTTTCGATAATCTAACTGATGGACTAAACAGAATCATATTTTTTTGAGTCAGGCCGATCCCCTATTGGTAGGTAGCTTAGATTTAAAGTATCGCTAATGTCAAATGTCTCAAATCTAAACTCCACAAGTACCTATAAAATACACAAAAATAAAAAGGAGCATTAAACAAGCTGTTAAAAGATATCCAATGTATCCCATAGTAAATCAAGTAAAGTAATTTATGGACTACAAACACTAAAGAAACCAAATTCATTTGTATAAAGAGAACCCCATTGTTGAAACAAGTGCTCTTGTAAAACTAATTAAATTAACAGAATATTGACTATATCAGTTTACAAATACACATAATGAGCACATCAGATTGTGTTCTACAAGTTGTAGTGTTTTTAAATATTACATAGCATATTTTAGCAAGAAGGATTTTACACATCAATATCCTGCTTATCTTGGAAGACTAACTTTTCAAATTTTACAGTTTGCATGCACAAGTGCCGAGCATTACTGTGATTTTGCATGTATTATACTTATATGATCCGAGTGTCATGCACTGTACATTTAATTAGTCTCAGTCTGATTCAGGGTTAAAAACCAGAGACTACCTTGGTCAGATCATGAGAGCCATGCAGATTATGTGTCTGGGTTAGTCATTAGAGGATGGAGCCACCCAGATTTGCATGGACTGATCCATGCAGTGCATGCACCATCATGCCTTGTCTTTTTTAACTATTTTGGGATCTGCTTGCACTCTAACCAGACACTGCCGATTACTAGTATTTTACATAGAGTTAGCAATAAGCATAGGATGGCATTCAAAGAGCTTAATATTGCCATAATTAATGAAAAATGTCTATGTCCCACAACAGACATTTTTCATTGTTCATCATATCAGAATGATGTATTGAATAAATGGTATCTGTTTGTGCGATTTTGTTCCACGCTGTATGTTTATTCTTCTGTTAGATATTGTTGCCAATAATTATGTTATTTGATCTTCACTATTAGCCACATAACACAAAAGCTATGAATTATTATGTCTACATTAAAGACATTATTATGTCTACATTAAATAATACTGATAAGCTGAAATACCCACACAACAAACTTGAAACAATGATTTACTTCAAGTTGGCATCATAGCACTTGTGATTCAAGGAAAATATATTCAGAAATAGAGTTTGGTGTGTATAGTAAATTAGTAATTTTGTGGAATACTTACTATCATCTTTGTTAGCATTCCTGAGATAGAAATTAATTTCCACAAAAAGCGGTCCATTCTCATGTGGCTCCTGTTGAACACATAAATATATTTGTATCACTATGAGGTCATTGCATTATTATAAGAGATTATTATATTTGGGTAAACTTACGATTTTGATTGCGTAGGGGTAATCAGACCCTTTGGTCTTTATGCTGTGGTCACAGGCTGAATATATTTCTCCAAAGCCTCCGACACCGATAGACGGTCCTATACGCCATTCCTTTTTGAAGATAGTGTCTTTTATAACTTCTCCAGTAGGAATAGGAGCTGGCATCTTATAACCAGCGGCTTTTCTTTTGGGCGCTGCCTTTTTTACTCGCCCAGCCATGTTTATTAAATTTTATTTAGCGCAATTATCGAAACAGCATCGAAGGCCACTAAAAACTAATTAAATTATTATCGAAATTCGTTAGAAATATCTAAACAAATAATAATCAACAATTGAAAGCGACGCTACCGTTGTGTGAATGTGACTTTGACAGCTGATGGTATCTTGGCCCGCCATTTTTTATAGACTTTAATTTATGGTTAAATGTTCATAACAAAGGAAATAAATGATCAAAAGCATTAAAAAGAGACCGCAGCGGCTGTTTTGTTCGCGAGTGAGAAAGAGACAGCTATGTTACCAACTTCCAACATAATTAACATAGACTTATGCCTTATGCCCAAAGAGTAGAATACTTTTGAGTCTGTGCTGTGCCTAGTGATGGGCACTACTTCCTAGTCGGTTTTTTATGTTTTCGGTTATTCCTACGGAGAAGGTCATTCACTTGAGGTACTACGGTTTACCTACAACATAGCACAAACAAACAAAATATATTACACACCATTCATACCTATATTTTTAGTACACAAATGTACAGTGCGATCAAATTATCTTGGCAGCTCCGAACTTCGTGCAGGTCATTTTGTTACAACGAATGTATAAAAGTGTTATGATATTTATTTTATTTGTATTTCTCACTGTTTAAATTAGATATTTTCTGATCGTTTAAGTATTGGTTTATCTGGCAATAACAGTTTTATTCCCAAGTTTACATGCGTAAAATTTCGCAAAGCCTATGTTCAGAGCTGCCAAGATAATTTGATCGCACTGTAAGGTACTGGCTGGCGAAGTGGAATGGGACGCCGTGGCCTCCTTCTGCGAAGCAGTGATGCTAGTGAAGGAGGTGGCGGAACGAGAGGGGGAGAAAACCTCTCATCCCAGCCGCCGCGGGAGACGCTCCGGGCGTCGGGGGCCACGTGATGGCTTCCGGCCACCGTAGACGCGGGCCTGTGGACGGTGAGTAATGGGCTAGCTCGCCGTCCGGCCGTTTCATGACGGCAACACACCGTGTCGACGGCGCGTTCGTGTTTCACACGCGCCTCAAAGAGGTCAGCAACATGGAAGGGGTCCGCAGTCTGACACTCCCTTCCACTCTGCCCAAGACACAGCTTTGAATAATGTTTTAAAGGGGAGATTGGGGAAATTCTTTAATTTTTTTGATAACGTTGCCCCACACTAGGAATAGTCCTGTATCGTGGGTGCGTTTACAAACACTTAAACTCACACAAGCCAAAAACCCAGACCCGGAACACTATACGATATAGCACGGTTAGTCTACTTTAGTTATTTTCACAGCGTTATGTCCTACGGTATTCTGCTGTGGGGCAAGGCTGCTGATATTCAAAATATATTTGTTCTGCAGAAGCGAGCGGTTCGTGCAATTTATCAGCTGGGTGCCCGAGTTTCCCTTAGAGATTTTTTTAAGGAGATTGGTATTCTCACGGTTGCTTCTCAGTACATCTTTGCCAACATTTTATATATTAGACAAAATATCCACCTGTAGACTAAAAACAGTGATATCCACAACTTTAACACTAGAAATAAGCATAAACTACGCGCTCCTTTCCACCGGCTTCACAAAGTTCACAATTCATTCGTAGGGCTCGGGATTACTTTTTATAATAAACTGCCATCTTCTTTTCTAGACTTGCCATTTAATGAGTTTAAAGCCAAAGTTAAATCTAATCTTTGTTTAAAAGCTTACTATTCTATTAACGACTACTTAGATGATAAGAATAGTTGGTCGCTGAGTTGAACGCAAGACGTTTGTTATTTGTGTTCTTTCTCCAAAATTAGTTTACTGTTATGTTATGTATTTATTTATTATTTTATTTTTACATTGTTTATTGTTATATACTTTTGTTTATTACTGATTGTGTCTGTTGTAAATCTTAAATTTAACTGACACCTTGCTATTGTATCGAGTCTGGTTCTTCTAACCAACCTAACAGACAGATGTGTGCTGGGGAGTTTGTTCCGCCACTTCTTCTCTCCAGCTAAACACTAGGAAGTGTCGATGGGTGGGCGTTTTTGGGGGACTGTCTTATAAAAATGTAAATACAGTGAAACCTGGTTAAATGTGTCTCAGATATCCAAATCTGTCTCATGGGACCCCAGTATGAGTTCCAGTTATAGAGGTTTCTCACTTATCCAAGTCCCAGTTAGCCAAGTTTCACTGTAGTAAAGTAAAGTAAATTTTGACCTTCGAAAAGTGCTGATTATCAGCCTAGTTTGAATAAATGAATTTTGATTGATTGATTTTGATTGACTATCAGTAGGCCATACAAATATTTGTTCCATGCGGGGATCGAACCCGCGACACGCAGCGTAGCAGTCAGATCGCTCAGCCACTGCGCCAACCGTGTTGACAATGTGTAATATTTTGATCTCCGCCGTTACACAGTACAGGGACCAAGTTACAATTTCCTTCATTTCTGTGTGTTGTTTGAATGTGTTGATAGATTTCCAAAAAAATAATGAAAACATATTTTTTCCATTTTTTCACGTAAACAAAAGATGAACACGATACAGTGCTTCGAAAAGTCGTGTGACGTCTCGTCGTTCTTTTTAACCAGAAAGTGACGTCACAAGCCCCCACTCATGAACTTTGACACGTCTTATTTTCGTATTTTTTTATTAAATTTGATAAAACAAAAAACACTTATCCAATATTTTTCGATAATCTAACAGACGGACTCATTGAATGGACGGACTAATTAGATTTTTTTGGTGAAATACCCTATTAAATTAGTACCTACCAACTATATTCCAGTCTAGGCTGATTCTGAGAAATATCCTCAATATGGAATACCTACCTATGTTTAATGCGCAGCAATAGAGAGGCGACGCGACGTTGCGTGAGCGAGTGTGACCCACTGCTGCCCGTTCAATGGCCACCACGCCCAGGAGGAAGGATGTAAAATAGCAGAATATAATTATAATTGATGTAATTGCTAATCGAGCGAGCAGCGTGGCCAAGTGGTGTCGGCCCCGACTTACGAACAGTAGGTGGTGGGTTCGAACCCAGGCAGGCGCATTACTTTGTGTAATTTATTTAATCACCGCTGCTCTCAAAACGGTGAAGGAAAACATCGTGAGGAAACCGGCATGTCTTAGAACCAAAAAATTCGAAGACATGTGACATCTGCCAATCCGCACTGGGCCTGCGTGGTGGATTATAGCCCATCCCTCTCCTAGAGAGGAGGCGTGAGTCCCTGCAGTGGGAACATTATAGGCTGATGATGATGATGAATTGCTAATATTGCTATGATAGTGTGGCAACTGGCATTCCAGTGAAAGGATAAACGAATGTAATTATAAATAAAAGTCAAAACCATAGATTCACGATTCAAACAGGGAAAAGTATAAAACGATTTTTTTTTAATAAAAATATAACTTTATTGATAAAATATCTTTATTATAAAATCAACTCGTATTACTATGTTAACATTTTTTTTACAACATTTTCACTAGCCTTACAAAATAAGTGTTATATTTTATAAAACTATTATTAAATAATACATTATTTTTATTTACACTTATAAAACTATCAAGAGAAATAACAATAATTTAACTCGGCTCTAATTAATCACCAATAAATAATAAATTAATTATAGTGATAAACGTAATAATATGGGCACAACAAAATAAAAAAAAAAACTACTAGAAATGGTTACAAAATAAATCCTGGTGGGTTGTATATAAATAATTTGCTGTTTTTCGTAGTTATCAGTCTGATTGAAGTAAAACCTGAAAGCAGAGAGAAAAAATGTTTAAGACCGTCTTTTTTCAAGTTTTTCTCAGATAGTTTTTTTTTCAGCAGCTTGGGAACCGATAATTATTTTTACGACAGCGTATTTTGTGAAAAATCAAGTGGCTCTGCCGGCTAACGGGCTGCCAGGCAAAACTACGGTTCCAAACATAGCACTATCCCTGTAGCAAATAGACAGACTTTAATAATGGGGCCTCTTTTAAAACTCACATTCAACTTTTTCGTCCTATCGATGATTAAAACAAATCATCATCTGCATCATCGCCGTAAGCCGACATGGAATACCAGTCTCTCGCCACATCTTCGTAAATAACCCTCTTGACGTCTTCATCATATTGAGGATGCAGTATCCTGGGGGAGCGGGCCCTGAACTCCAGGGGTACGTCGTAGCACTTGCAGACGCAGCAGGAGGGGAACTTGAACCACTCGGCGAAGATGCCGCGGCATTCGTTGCGAGGGTCATAGGCTAGCAGGCGGTGGAGACGGAACTGCTGTTCACATCTGGAAGTAAGGAAAAAGTAGGTAGATTGTAGAGTGGTTTAATATTTTACAATCTGACAAACTACGATCAGATAATCATCAGCAAGCAGATTAAATCTCTAGGATAGCAGTCGTTACAGGTTTTTCATAGTCCTAGCCCACGTGGATCTCCTGATGCACTTACTTACTCGAAGGTAATTTTATAAGACGTTTGAACCAAAATAAAACCATCGACGAAGTTAAAATGTAACAACAAAATTAGTACCTGCATCCCTCTCGGCAGTACATCTGTTTGCGCTCATGCACGCAGGTCTCGAGGTGTATGTACTGCTCGTACGGATACATGTTGAGGAGAGCCAGCTGTTCACCCCGTGTGCTGTTTGCCCAGAATGGCGCTGCTATCTGCTCCTTGGACTCGCAGGCATTACTGGAATGAGAATGAAATCGGTAAAGCATCAAGATCTGTTATGGCAATAGAAATAATTTCTGATAAGATAGCAAATCAATGCCTATTTTCATTATAAAGTGCACTTTAAAAAGTTCATGAATAAATAATAGAATAAAACTTACGCTCCTCGTAACTTTATGACCGAAGGCCTCATCGTCTCCTGATGCTGCACTGGCTTAGGATGGAACTCCTCTTTCTTATCCGATACCTTCGTATCTATCCGATCCGTTATTTTGACCTTCTCATGCTCCGAAAACAGGAGTGTCGGCGGTAGCGTCGAGGTGTCAGCGTTCATCGGCCGCCACGCGTCCTTCCCAGCTTCAGTCGTCGAATCATATCCGTCAGTTGTAGTCTCTGTATCAGGAATACTTTCTGTAGTAGTCGCATTTTGTTCCGTACTATTCTTTGACTCACTAACCGCCTCAACCTCAGTATTACCGGAAAACTTTGGGTATATACTATTAGTTTCAATACTTTGTTTTATAACAGCCTCTAAAGTAATAACATCTGGGTCTAAGTTATTTATTTCTATATTCGCTATACTTTCAAGTTTTGTTTTATATGATATACCTTTTTCATTTACCGTTTCGTTGCTCATCTCAGTTTTGGTGCCGTTGTCCGTGTTGCTCACTTTTGTTTGATTTGTTTGTAGTGGTTTCACTTTGAGCGTGTCATTGTCTAGTTTTTTATTTTTCTCGCTGTTGATTGGTCTGAAATGTGGTTTATCTCTCATGGCACGTCCTTGACTCATTTTGGTATACATCATCTTGGTTTTGATGATGTCCTCTGCAAAGTCTCCTGACTTTCCGTCAAAGTCTTCATCATCTTCATCTTCTATATAGTTGTCCAGTTCAGCTTTTATGATTGATATTTGTCGCTCTTCTCCGTACATTCTCCTCATCAGACCCTGAAATTATTTGTATTCTGATTAGTTATTTGCAGTTGTAGAAAGGTCGAACGATCTGGCATCAGACTTATAATTATGAAGAAAAGTTTACCTGATTCTCTCTAACGAATCTCCTGATGGCAGGCCAGGGGTAGTTTTTCCCCGGCGTGGTGCAGTAGTTGTGCTTGGAGAGGTCACAGGGTGCGTCAGGTAACGCCCGGCCCCGAGTGGACCTGTTGGGCCGAGCACACGCCGACGCGTAGTCGAACCCCGCACACTGCCCTACTGTCCATGTCACCTGGGATTGTGAGGAAGGAAAGAGTGAATAGACAGATTTTACCAAAGAGATTTAAGATACTGTAATGTCATAGACATAAGTGATATCTTAAAAAGTCTTATTCGCCAAGTTGTGCCACTTGTTGTTCTTGCAAGTCAATTATTACTTGGCTTAAGTTGACCCGTCTGTCGTAAGTCTAGTAAAATGTCTTTGAATTTAACTACGAATTTAATACAAACAGTAGAGACCCATTTATCATAATGGTAACTACACACCAAGTTCTCAATTTCTACCGTAAGAAGCTCGTATATTTGAAGAGTTTATATTTTATATAGAGGTGTGAGTTTCGTCGTATCATTCTTAAGTAGGTGACGCACCTGCTCCAAGCCGTGAATGAAAGTTACGCCCACAGCCGCCATTAGCATTGTAAATGGTATTGTTTCAATTTATTTCATTCCCTGGTTATGGTTATTATTGATTTGTGACCAAACTTCACTAGGCTTGAATTTATATTAATAAATGTCAGGTAAACGTAGAAAACGTATGCTGTTTGCTCCACGGCTAAAGGTTTAAAAACGAGTTTCTCACAAAGATTTTATACTTACCTAGGTTCACATCTGTATAAATAATAGGATCAATGAGAACACCACAATTTATCACATCAAAAAAGGCTTGTAAAAATGCTACAATGGAATGGCTCCTTAGATTGGATTTTGCGTCTACTGAGGAATTACTTTCCCATCCTAAATAATTCCCCCTGCAACCCTCCCCACTCTTCAAGAATTGTTAATAATTCCCACTTGTTTCCTCCTTTACTTCGAACTGTTTTATTTTGTTATTTCTTGTTTTACCATTGTTTTTAATTTTTATCGTTGTTTCATGTTTAATGCATTCCCTTCAATTTTTAAATACGTGATTTAAATGTGTTTTTAATATGACTATAATCATACTGTACTAATTACCGTGTGGTGTGACACCAGTCTCTCACAATCTTTTCTGTGTAATGTAATTTTAAGCTTTATGTATACATACAAAAAGTTAAGATAAGTTTATGAAGAGAAAATAAATTAATTTGAATTTAATTTGAATAACTTGGAGTTTAATAATCTAATTTCATGCTTTGCATTCCCTGAAAGAGCGTTTCATTGTGTATGAATTTGATGTTGCGGACTGTGATAAAACAGTTGGATAATGAACGTATTTGAATATTCACGAACAGAAGCCAATAACCTCCTTAAAGAGGCCTGTATAATTAGCGAGGATACTTGGTTGCGATTAGAAGATACCTATATATACCAAACATGCAACCTTGTGGTACTCTTTAGAGTTCTAGCGACAGGGACAGAAAAACGATTACTTATAAAACGATTCCTTATAATTAGGAAATTAGGTTTATTGGCATTCATAAAATAACGGCCTGAGCTATCACATCCTCAGGCAGCAAGTTAATTAAAGTTTTAATGATGATGACAATCTGTTGTCCAATAAGTATAATACATTATAAGAAAATAGGGAGAAACGTCTGGTTTATTGGTGCTACTAGGCGGCGGGTTAATAACTTCCCACTTGTCTACTATTACGATCCATACGATATACGCGGTTTCTTAGGTGAGCCTGTGACTATCAAACACTTTACAGCGTAGTATAAATTAATATCTAGGTAGACCCAAAATTTGATTGATGTCGGGGTGCTTAGTATCGGCTGAGAATTGGTACATAAGATCAAAAATCAGATATGCCATTAAAAGGTGCTATTACAGAAAAAATAAAACAAGAAGCACCTAAGACATCAACGCGCAATCACTTTGACACCCGACAGAGAATCGGAGAGAGCGACAAACAATCGTGACCTGCCGCACTTGAACGCAAATTGAGCCGTTCTTTTTTGTTTGCATACAGCAATACCATTTTATAAGTGCACTTTTTGTGATCCGTCAAGTACAACCACTACTTATACTGTCAAACGGATGTGGAGCGGAGCCGCGGGCGATCGCACGTCTTTAATGAGATCCTAGTCGTTTTCACTTTTGCACACCGAAACTTTCTACTCTCTTCGTCAAACACACGTACACACTGCTTTAGGGATGCTGTTGCGCAACAAGGATTATCATCAACAGTTTCGGATATGGATGGTGAGTAATACCAGAGGTGCTAAAAGAGAAAGTCCGTAAGGCCATTGATAGGGTTACCAAATGGTTGTGAAAGACTTGCAAATAAGGAAGGATTGCATTGCAAGAGTTTAGAGGTACGCATACGGCACACGCAATAGAAATAAGTGATGGTTCTTTTGGAATTTTGTTTTTGGCGACGAATTTTATTTTAGGTTAGACTAGCCCTCGACTTCGTTCACGTGGTAATGTGTATGTGTGAGACTGCCTCGTAGGTCGAGTGGTCGCGCGACAACTATGTACCTTATTTTTTTTTTTATTATATAAATGTCTGTGTTCATGCAGATCATACTTTTAGTTTTAATCTTGTTATTTATTTTTAGTAACTATTATTCTAGTAGCTCATAACAATAGTCTTACTTGTATTTCTGCTTATATTATTTTCTAATTTTAGCCAATATTAAAACTGTCTTGGCTATCGCACGTTTTTTTCCCACGGGTGACCACTGAAAACCAGCGCTGTGCTGAGGAGACCCATACGGTCTATGGACCGTACACACCACCATGCTGAGTGGGTAACCTCTTTGTCGCAATCATGACGTGTAATCTGTAAACATTTTTTTTCTTTTTTGTGTTCCATTTTTTATGTAAACATATACTGTTGTTTTTCTATTTGTACCTATTTTTTAATATTAGTTGTATGTTTACTGATTTGATTGTATTATAATTCTGCGACAAATAAATATTTTTTCTTTCTTTCTTTCTTTACTAAGCATGAGCTCCTTGGTTAGGCTTGGTTTGATTCCCGAGTCGAGCGTTATGCTTATTCCTTCATTTTAGGTTGAATAATTGTGTGTTATTGTAACAAACTCATACTGATTTATAAACTAAAATGATTAGATAACACGATTTTGAACCTACTTCTAAATCATAGTTCAGAAATTATCATTATGTTTAAATGTTTGTTCTTCATTTTGAATTGCATTTGTTAAATTAAGTACTGTTATCATTAAGCAAGTTATCATTACCATTCTCATTCAGACCAGACCTCACATATCTCATCAATCACAACATCCCTTATCAGCATGCATGAACCATTAAAATTCTGACACAGCCTAATGTAACTTGTTAACCTCGTTTGTGCCCGAAATGAAGATGTTTATGACAATGATCTCGCCCAAAAATCGCTACGTGTAGGCATGTCGGTACCGTTAGCAAAACAAAGTGCGGTAGGGTAAGCGCGGGTTTCATATCGAATTGACCTTGTATTGTTTTGGCCAGTTTTGGTAACATACATGTGTAATGTCGGGTTATTTATGTAAGCTTTTCTATAATTATTTATTTTCTTGTATTCTCGTTCTTTCGTTTAATGTCATATGAGAAATTGTTGTTCGAAGAACTTCACAACAACAATATGAAACTAACGCCCACATACTCAAACGTCACTCAATTTTAAGTTGCACTTAAATCTCGTGCTGTCTTTGTTAGTTTACCGCAGAGTGACAGAGATAGCAGTAGTTTTGAGTGTTACTTATAATTGAGTGACGTTTGAGTATTTGGGCGTTACACTTACAGAAGAAAGCACCAATAACGAAGAAGCATTGTTAAATGAACAAAGCAAAATACAAATAAGTTAAGGGCTAGCTAAATGGCAGAAGAAGACAGTAGAATAAGTAAGGTATAGACAGACACTATATAGACTATAAATGTCTTACTCTTACTATACATTCTAGTGACTAGAGTAAATAATTAGAGATGGTTCATAGAACTGAAGCCACATTACTGTAAAGTTATTCCGTCATTAGGCCATATTTTCCGCATGACCCAATTATTTCCTAAAGGTTATTAGATTATGACAAATGTTACAATATTAGGATCTAATACCGTAATAGAGAACACGTGTGACTGGTTGCCAGCCCATCATCTCTAATACGAACCAGTTTTGTTTATATCTTGTTTATTTTATGATCTGCCGCCTGCCGCGTGGTTTCGCGATCATAAATCTGTCTGGTGTGGTGATTGTGGTAGTCATCCATCAGTATTTCCCTTTGGAGGCGTTGTGTTATTGTCAATATTTTGTATTTTGGAAAATTCATGGTCTGGATCGTATTGTGATTGTTCTAATGCTGCAATTTAGATTTGTATTTACTCTTCTTTGATTGAGCTCCTGTTTTATACAGGGTGTAAATTAACCCTTCACACAGCCGTCACCCAAGCATTCTGTACATCAAACTAAGTACCTACGCAATTTTTTTACTGGGAAACGATTTTTTTTTACATACAAACATACCATAATCTGGGATTATTAAAAGGTATTAAAGCTTTTAGTCAGTCTTTTTCGGCATGAATATTATAAATGTTTGTCCTTTTCAACGCTTACTCAGCTATCAAATCTCCACCAAAATTCAAAGTTGAATTCAACAAAAGACTTTGTCAATAATTTTTGTAACCATCTAATTTATGTATGTTGACGAGATATTTCTGTGTCGAATAAGCCCTATTGCTAAGTAATATTCCCACTGAAACAGCGTACTCCGCTTTCCCAAGGCAATGAGTTCTAACAACCTGGCTGTTGTCGATTTATAAGCTATTGGCTTTCAGCCAGCACGTAAACCATACGTGACCCATCCTGAGAAGATACATCGCGTGAAACAGTTCCATTCACATTTACATAAACGTGACCATTTCCTCATCACAAGGGACAAAGGAAACTAGATCTGTGTAAATGTGAGGCTCACTGTGATTATGGACCTGCTTGTTTACTGTCCAGTCTTGTGTCTTGACTACGGATATTGCCTCATTTTCGAAAGGGTTATTATCAATAACAAGCACTTGGTTACAATTAGAATTACCCTCATCTTTTTGGTTGTAAACCACTTCTCCTAAATTAATAAGGTCTAATCTTACTTAAGCTTTAGCACAAAATAGTCACCTTCTGGTGCTCTGACACAGCCAGAAGGCGTCGCGACAAACTTCGTAGAAGATGGCGGGACGATCTGAACAAGATTAGTGACTAGTGGTTCTTGGAATGCAATAACTGGAAGTCCTTTGCCTTTGTCCAGCTGTGGGATGATGAAGGCCAACAGTATCAGTAACGTTACCAAGAGTTTCACAAATCGGTATTCATTTGTAGCTAGCCAACAGGATGAGTGAGAAACTTGTTATCAAAATGAATCTAATGTTCCCCTTATTCTTAAGCTACAAGTTACAAACATCTCGTCAGTACGGTCAGCAAAAGTCTTAACAAATGAATATAATTTCGAGAGCCTTAAGTAAGTATGCAAGGTGTTAGATATAATCAGTCCGTCGCATGGCGATGGCGATGGCGGGCAGACAGGCATGCTAGTGAAAGTGACTGATTGTATTTGGGAGCAGGTTATGTGACGCCATCAGTGCGTGGCCATTTGTTATCTGATCGAGTGAATTGTGACGTCAAGTGTTGAAATATATTCTTTGATTGATTTGATCAGTCGTAACATCGATATGAAAGAAGAAGATGAGTAGATTCGTTTGGCTTAACAGTGTTTAATAGAAGAACACGCATTAGTTGCATTTGTAGGCAAATGTTTTGTATTTAGTTTAATCTGATTCATTTTTAAAGCGTCTGATCAATCAAAATCAAAATGTTTTATTTCACATAGGCACTTACAAAACGTCGAGAAAAGGTGCACGGTTTGGGTTAGTCGTTGGTAATGTCTAGTTGTTAAATTAGCATCTACAAAGGTATGTAGACAACCTATGTGACAACCGTGCACCCATAATACCTAGGGGTTACATTACTAATCACTCACATTTCACTATTTGAATTGGCACCATACTTATTATTTAACATTGATCTTGACCTGAACCTACCAAAATGTACTGAACTGAACTGATTTGAACCCGAACTGTATTAAGCGGATTGTGCCAACAGACCACTGACAATTCTTTGAACCTGGGAGTTAGTGGGGGTCGGGTCTTTGGCTTGATGCTCTACCATCGTTGAGCATAGGCACTTTGTCTGCCGACACCACTTTCCGAAAATCACTTCGCTACGTCCAAGAGCACCATGTTCTCCTCGCTGTCACTGTGGTAAAGTTATCAAAAACCTTGGACACCACTACCTGTTATTCAGCCGAAGTGCCGGCCGTTTTGCACGGCACGCGAATTTTAACGGCATCATTCGACGAGTTCTTGTCACGTCGGCGTCGGCTTTCCAGCTGTATTAGAGCCCAATGGCTTAGCATATAATGATGATAAAATACCGGATGGCATGACTTAAGTTTCCATGGAAGATATGGGTAGGCCTTTAGTGTGGGACGCAAGAGTCGATACTCTTGCGAAATCCCAGACAGATTGTTAAGTTGGATACTTTACTATTTTTTTTTAAATTATAAATGTTTATTTTTCATATGTATTTATAAATGTAAGACTATACTAAATATATAAACTAAACTAACCTAAAAACAAACTAACTATAAAAGGGCATCGAAAAACTCCTCCTCAACGCTATTTATAAATGTGTATAATGTTGTAATAATAAATATTATTTAACTAGTTCTCTGCTTATACAGAAAACAAATCAGAGATCACACGGCCAGATCTCGACTGGCCACAAGACGAAAATCTTCAAAACAACAAACAACCTCACGCACAATATGCAAAACCATTCAACGCCAGAACGGGGTTATTACCCAACATATGTCGGTGAAATCAGCCTAGTCAAACTTTCCCCATACACATGTGACTTGTGGCCCAGCTGACGTAAATCACGATTTTCTCGGCACAGGCACAGGTTATGCCAGTTATGTCATAGTAAACAATGTTTAGAGCTGTGCTAATGTGAACTTGACATTGGACGGCATTTCGGCAATTTCCGGAATGTCCTCGCTATGCCGTTACGTGGTGATTAAGTGCATGCGGGTTAGATAGTGGCCGTCAGACTGTGTGTCTTTTAACTGAGTAGCGTTAAAAACGAATTACTCAGTATCCGTGTTAAGGTTTTTAGAATTGTCTTGTCTATAGCTTGTTGTCCAATAAAAAGATTCGTGTACGTGTGAGTTGACGTGGTTGACACAGAGAGGAGCAGACCGTTGATGATGATTATTTCAAGCTAATGAAAGGATGATAATGGATCTATTGTCCGTACAGATCACGATAAGTTCAGTGATGATAAGCAGTTGAAAATGGCTCGCCTGTTACCTCCAAACATGATGACAGTTAATTTTCTACAGTCAAATCACAATTTCCTCTGGCAATTGAAGCGAGATTTGAAGTTTTAGTTAAAAGCCTACATTTGTTCAGTGTTTCGACCTACCAATAACCTAATAAATTGTGTCCCACTTGAATGATATTACTGAGAAACAATCAAAGTTATTTGCATTGCAATGGCACCGCTGTTTTTATAGTCACAGTAGGCTACTTGAATTTTAAAAGTACGAAATCGTCAGGCCTCAATTTCGACTGCAAGATTTATTAATTTACGTGTTGAATTAATGTTTACTGTAGCGGTCAACGATAGCTGAAGGAAACGAGAGATAAGAATAAATAGAACAATAGCTGTAATAGTTGAATTACCTATGAACAAAGACACGATGGATGGCCTTATAAGATGACGAGTAACAAAGAAGTATGGAAGACGAAGACCCCAAATGAATTGGGATAAGGGCAAGACAATGATGAATCACAATGATTTTGACTACATATTTTGTCGTAATTGTTATTGATCTCCTCTGGCTAGTGATGTAAGATCGAAATTCTGGAGTTGAGGAAGTCGATAAATTAAAACTTGTTCCATCATGGTATGCATAAAGACACGTTAGCCGTCATACTTAAATATTTATTGAAGCTAAGCTCAATCGAGCATTGTAAAGAAGTACGAACCCCAAAGACTGTCAATCGATAAACTTTGTTCTTATATAAAACAACCTCTTTAATAATAATAATAATAATTTATTTACTTCAGACACAGTCCATACATGATATTAAAATTAGAATGCCTTATAACACAAATGTAGTATTTAATCTTTGCACACCCACAGAAGGCTATAACATGTAGGTAGAGAAGCTATCTACAATTATATTAAGTTAAACAAAGTCGGCATCGTGTAAACTAGGCAAGTGGAATAGATCCATCAAATGTACAAGCATGTCAGACATTCAAAGAAGATACATTTACACTTGTAGTTTATGATGATTACGGCGGCGTCGAAGAATTCATATTAGATTCTACAATTTATTACAAAAATTCTTCGCGAAATATAAACTCTATGCTCCACATAATAAGTAATTGGTGTTAACTTTAATATTTTCACACAAAAATGTAATCTGTTGCCAATTATCAGTTAACATGATCGTTTTAAAGATACCGGAGTCTGTTTCACGGCAACTCATTATAAGATTTTGCTGTTTGGAACAAGTTGAGTGTAGTGCTATGGTTGTCACAAAACACTTGAATATAATGTTTCATGGGAATTGTCGACCGTACGGGAATAAAAGAAAATGATGACAACGAAATGATTTTCTATCACGCGTCTAAGATTTTTCTGCCGACACTCCACAGGAAAAATCATATGAATCTCGCGATCACTCATCGATATTTATACAGCACGTGGTTCATAAAGTACGGTTAGCAGCCCTATACGGCACGGTTTGTGTGAAAAGTAATTAAAGTGGGTGAGGCACCCGGCCCGCTTCCCACGCGGCCCTGCTCTTGTTGACGGTACTGCTCGCATCGCTCATACCGCTCGTCCTGGTTCGCTTCACTTTACACTACTTTTTCCTTACTTTAGACTTGCTCTTTTAGACCACATTGGCGTTTTATTTAACGATTTATTGACATTGCCTTGCCTTTGTCAAATTGTCTGTGGAAATTGTATTGAAAATCAAAATGGCGCTGTTAGTTCCGAATTTGAATATGCATCAAGACAACCATAAACAACAGAACTATAGTCATAGTTAGGTTACGAAGCTTTAATTTTTTCAAAAGAACAAGCCTTCTTGTCTTTTTTCCCGGTAGAGCGAGAAATTTTGTATTTACTACGATTTTTATTGAAGAAGACTATAATTCATATTTTAATGACCCATAAATTATGGCTTCTCTAGAAGATTTGTATCCAAAACACCGCCGGTTTTGTTTAACATATTTTTGCATTATATTTTGAAGACTGTTTTTGTTTATTTTAACGTTTTCAGATAAAATAATTTATTAGATGATTAGCTATAGATTGAACACGGCCTGTTTTATAAAAGTAGTATGGTACTTAGTAATCCAATTAGGTACATTATAATGGGAAACAATACATTTTTGAGAAATAGTAAAGAAGAAAGAAGGAAGAAAGAAAAATGCCTAACTTAAAAGATATCCGTGGCTATCATAAAATATGGAAACAAGAAGAGAAGCGACTTGAAGCTATGCTACAAATATACATTTTGTGGGAAATAACAAACCTGTGTTAATTTTTTGGAAATAAAAGTGACGAAATGTTGGTCCTTTTCTAGCACGATATCGTTTGATTCACTAGACCCATGTTATTAGGAATAGTTTTTTCATAATTTTGAGTTCGATCACTTTCATTGACGTAAATATTGAATCAAAATAAACGTTTTGGTTTGAAAGCATATGAAAAATACTACTTGGCAACCATAAACATATGAATTTTGAGTATAATTATGGGCTACAACATTACATAAAAACATTATTAACATTTAAATACATATTATAAACTATTTTTTTTTTATTGGGACAAGCCCGCCACACTATTCCCAAACCACTGTAACTCCTGTTAGCCAGAATCAACAGTGGCGACCACAAGAAAAGCGCCGAGACAATGAAGCTTGACGAAGTCCCAGAGAAGTGATTTAACTGTCTTGGATCCCGCAACGAAATTAATCAGAAAAGAATAGCGGAGCAGTAGGAAAAAAAACATAATTTCCACATTATAAACTATTGAAGGATCTCGGTATGACAGACACTCCGTCTCCACAATGTTTAGTAAGACACCGGTCAAGCACATTCAGCTCATCTCACAATGTACCAACTACCAATAGTTAATTGTTTAACTCATTACCAACCTACTTACGTGTGGGTTACCGGTGGTTTGACTACAATTGTTCGCCTCTGCGGTATAGGTTCACTAACCTTAGGTCTTTGGAAACGCTTTAAATATTCCAACTGTCTGTATCTCTAATTATTGTTACGATTGTGTTTACCTTGTTTTATTTCTTACTGTTTAGCCTTGTTTTGCTATATGTACTGTTTTGTTTTGATTGAGATGTATTGTTTCTATACACATTTTCATCCCCAATCAGCTAAAGTTCACCTTTAATTTCTACAAGTATTACAGTCGCATCATGATTCTATTAAGTTTTTTACAGGTTTACAATAACAATACGTTTTATTAGATTCACTTAGATGAGATACTGTTTCATAATGAGTTTTCCATATCATCAAATGCGATGGTTTACTTTTATATTTTTATTTAGTAACAGTTGTGTCTAGTCTGTAGATGCCCCCGTTTGAAAGAGTCGTACAATTTTTGCGCGCTAAAACACGTTCTATCAATAGATACCGATTGGCATCATCACTTCCAAGATAGCTACAATAGCCAACTGTATTTTGTAATACTTCTGGACCATTCTTTAAAATTATCCGCAGATCTTTAATAAGACCTAAATGGATCAGTCCAGTTCCGAGCCGCCAAACATATACCACCTTAATGTTCTTGAAACTGTAACCCTACATTAATCACACGTACATCCATTTGCAAAGAGAGAGCACCCTCCATTAACACTTTTAACGTAATTAGCACTCACCACAAACAGAAAGGCGATAGCAAACCGCATTTCGCAGCCTAACGAACTTTCACTGCGTGCGCGCTCACAAACATCGTGGAGACGAGCGGCCGCCACCACGGTTGCTCACCGACTAACTTTCCCATCGCCAATCTCAAGGACTGCATCTGTTGCACTGCATCGATGTCAAGCGTGGTCCTTGAAAGGTTGCTGGTGCACTTTTATGGGTTTTATGAGCGATTTCCGAGGAAGCGCCGCCGCCGCCGGAGTAGCGCCCGCCGTGCTCTGAATTTTTGACTGTTTAAGAACAACCTGATAATGAGGGAGTGGGTCTCGGGCTTGCAGATTGAGTTCGGCTGATATAAGGGCTATGTGTACGGGTTTTTGTTCAAGTTAAGTTTGTATAGCGGTAGATAAGGTGGATTTATTATTAAAAAAATACTTTCATGCCGTTATTTCTTGCGTTCAGCTAATTTGGGTGATGTGTGATTTGCTCTTTCTAGCCCTAGCTCTATGACAGCCCTAGATGTGAGGCTATTGTATTCTGTTCTAGTACAGTGTTATAAGTAGGCGGTTTCTTTAATTCATCCATTTTAAGATTATGGTTATATGTTATTATGTTATCTCTAAAAAATCTTTAACATCACAAATTAAAGAAAACTGTAACATTTCGGCTCAAGATTTAGACACAAAATTACCGACACAGAGATATACCCCCTCAGGAGGTATATCCCACTTGGTAGAAACTAAGTTAGGGGAAGGTGACATTAGTGGTGCAGCCAGGATCCTCTTCAGCAGCGATGTGGTGGCACCGTGTTCTCCAGAAACACTTGCCGCTCTGGAGATCAAACACCCTGCCCCAGCAGATGGCCTTTCTTTTCCTGACCCACCTGATTCTGACATACACTCCCTCACCATTACAGGTCGACAGTTGGTCACAGCTGTTTGCTCCTTCCGGAACGGCTCCGCCGGTGGCCTCGACGGCCTAAGTCCTCAGCACCTAAAGGACCTCATTAGTTCAGGCGCCGGGGCGGCTGGTGAGCTACTCTTGAAGGAGCTTACAGCTCTGATTAACCTCATGCTCTCCGGCAAGGTGAGCGAGGCCGTCATCGACGTTCTATATGGGGCAAACTTGTGTGCTCTTCGCAAGAGAGATGGCGGCATTCGCCCCATTGCTGTGGGAACTGTTTATCGTCGTATGGCAGCCAAGATTTGCTGTAAATTCTTTGGTGAGGATGTTTCGAAAAAATTTCAGCCCCTGCAGCTAGGTTACGGCTCTAAAGGGGGCTGCGAGGCTGCCGTACACGCCATGTCGACCTACCTAAATTCTGGCAAAGGAGAGGTCATTCTGAAGGTTGACATAAAGAATGCCTTCAACTCTGTAAACAGGGACACCTTGTTGATGGAAACTAAAAAAGAATTACCTCAAATTTATAGTTTTCTTTGGCAATGTTACAGACACCCTTCCAAATTACTTTATCGGGACCATCTTTTAGAATCTGCTGTTGGCTGTCAACAAGGTGACCCCCTCGGGCCAGTGATTTTCAGTTTAGCTATTCACCCAATTGTTCGACAGCTAAATTCTAAATTTAACGTTTGGTACCTTGATGATGGAACTTTGGGAGGCGAAGTAGATACCGTTTTAAATGATCTAAATTTCTTAAAAAATGAACTTCATTCCATTGGCCTAGATTTAAATCTTTCGAAATGTGAACTATATTTAGCTGACGGTACCGACAGACAACTGACTCTTTCAAAATTTAACTCAATAGCTCCAGACATCAAAATTATTGAAAAAAACTCTCTTCGTCTCCTTGGGTCTCCTATCCATGAAAATTCTTTTCCCGATTTTATCGAGGAGAAAATTATAAATTTTAATGATGTTTCGGAAAGATTGCTCCAAATTAACATGCATTCGGCCATCACCATTATTCGCTACTGCTGTTTCGGCCCTAAATTAACATATTTCCTTCGTGCTTCCCCTTTATGGAAGCACAAACATCTTTTAGACAAAATGGACCAAATCATCAGACATACTTTGTCATCCATTTTAAATGTGGCTTTGGACGACCGAGCTTGGGAACAAGCAACTCTTCCCATTCGTATGGGAGGACTCGGCGTCCGCAAAATTTCTAGTATTAGTTTACCGGCTTTTATATCCTCGGTTCACGGCACGGAGAAATTAATCAGGAATATCCTGGCTTCCACACTGGTTGGTTTTGATGTGCCGTGTTTCTCCGAGGCTATAGTCGCTTGGAAAATCGCTTGCCCGAATACAGAAGAACCCGACCATCCTTTTTCCCAGAGACGGTGGGACGAGCCGCTCTGCAGGGTAGTTCAGAATAATCTACTGAACACGTCTGCTACTACTGCTGAGCGTGCGCGCCTGCTGGCTGTGGGTGAGTGGGAGTCGGGTCTTTGGCTTCACGCACTGCCGTCGTCAAGCATTGGCACTCTATTTGACGACACAACTTTTCGCCTCGCTGCTGCTTTACGTCTTGGTGCCGTATGCTGCTCTCCTCATCGCTGTCAATGTGGTGAAGCTGTCGGCAGCCTCGGACACCATGGCCTGTCCTGCAGTCGAAGTGCGGGTCGTTTTGCGCGACACGCAAACATAAACGACATCATCCGACGAGCTCTTGTTACCGTCGGCGTCCCTGCTGTCTTAGAGCCAAATGGCTTGGCACGCGACGATGGCAAGAGACCGGACGGCATGTCGTTGTTTCCTTGGAAGATGGGTAGGCCTTTAGTATGGGACGCAACTTGCGTCGATACTCTTGCGCCATCGCATCTTCCAAGCTCTTCGTGTTGTGCTGGCGCTGCCGCTGCGGCTGCGGAGAACCTCAAGCGGCGTAAATATAGTAACCTTTGTGGAAACTATATTTTCGAGCCGTTTGGGGTTGAAACTTTGGGGCCGTGGGGTCCTAGTGCACACAGCCTTTTTAAGGATATTTCAAAACGCCTTGTTGACGCTTCCTCTGACCCAAGGGCTGGCTTTTTCTTTGGCCAGAGGATAAGTGTTGCCATACAACGCGGCAACGCTGCCAGTCTCTTGGGTACTTTACCTGCTGACAGCGTTGAGGAGGAGTTTTTCGATGCCCTTTTATAGTTAGTTTGTTTTTAGGTTAGTTTAGTTTATATATTTAGTATAGTCTTACATTTATAAATACTTTTTAAGATTATTAGTTCAAGTATTACTTTTTTAACCTTTAACAGAGTTTTTATTGAGTTAGACATGGATGTAATTAACGATGACAAACGAACTCTACACTTCCAAGTTATCATTACGTCTCAAATGTAATCAATCAAAATCTGAACGAATATCTTACTCAACTATCAATCAATTTCTAAACTCATATAAAACTGCGTTGCATTAAAGAATTCGCAACGACCAATCATTAATCATTATAATTTCTGTTATTTCACGGTATTAGATACACAACAGCATCACGTTACATTGCAAATTCACACGATATAAAAATTAGGTTTCGTTTGCTGCCGAGAAAGAGTGTGTGCCATGAGTGGGTCAGTCGAGTAATCGTTTGCCAGCCACTGTCTGTTGCCTCTCTCTTTCTTGCAAGTAAAACGTCTATAAGAGTGACAGGGACATGTTACGAGCGCGTGCGCCGCACCGTTATCCCGCGACGATATCTTGAATGAAGATGGTGTTTTCTCCCGCGCCAAAACAAAGGCGCCCAAGTCTTGCCTTTAAAAACGAAAGGTGCACTAATTGAGTTAATTGAATGCATTTCATTTATGTCGAGCTCGCTCATTATGCTGCGGGTGGCCAATTTAATTGTGTACTTAATTATTGTTCGGACTTTTTTGCTGGCTGTACAGTTTGTTGTAATTCGGCGTTCGGTTTTTTAGTAAAACGTGTCTAAAACGGTATTCGTACGTAGTGCGGTGCCGCCTGAATATTGTGCGGCTAATGAATAAAACGATCGTACCACACATTTAGATGGTAATGAATTTAAACAATAGTTTTCTGAAGAGGAAAGGTTGGGGTTCAAAGTTTCCTCCAGTGTGAACTGTGAGCATAAAAGAACTGTCAAAATAAGTACACGATTGTAAAGAGGTCTTAACACTGTTGTGTAGATACGATCAATATTGATGAATACGACTCAATGAGGAATCAAGGAAGAGTTTCAGCATTGCTAAACATTGGCATTCCATCAATATGCCACTCTACGGTCGCAGTAAATTGTGTAGTTCTGGATGCACTGAATATTAATTTAGTGGTAATACCTGATAAATGCCACATATATAACAACTTGTAGATATATCAGTTAAATAACAGCAGGTTCCTAGTGTTTCCTGGTAATGTTTCTGCTTCTAGTAGTAAAGTTCTTAGTTCAATTATTGATTGCTCTTCCATTACTGAAACAGCACCGATCTCGTGTCTTGACCTTTCTAAGCACATACCTACTTCATAGACACTTAAGTTACTTACCGAAACACTATGAAGTCAGTGGGAGGCCATAATTCACACTATCTTTTGAAAAACTACTATTGATTCCGTCCTACATTTCGGCAATAATTAATTGATTAAACATCAAACACAAACGAGTGTCTAGCGAACGTCTGAATCCTAATGTAAACAGACCTACTTTCCTTCCGAGAGAATTCTATTACCTCAGCGCCACTTGCCTAGGGCAAGTGTGTTTCTGACTGCCATTGTACGCACTTTCATTACTTGAGTATTTTGTTTATACTACAGCTTTTAACACTATCGTCATCATCGTCAATCATTCAGGTGAAAGACGTTGTCTGCTGGACGTAGACTTGTCAACTTCCTGTGCTTCTCGCATTAAACCTGTTCCAGCGACCTTCACCAGTTCTTCAATCCACCTTGTGTCTTCAAAATTTTTCCTTATTGTACACGATCGACTCTCTACAACTTTTACCACAATTCATCTTTATGAGTTATTGAGGTAATGTGTTATCTCAGAAATCTGTTAGTTTTATGAATGAGGCTCCAATAGCTTTACATACATTGGCAGTCTCTGCTAATAATATCCGCACACTCTCAGTTTTGAGTCCAACAATTCTCAGTTTCTCACTAATCGATGTAGGCAGAAAATAATGACAAAAGAAAACATTCGCCTGAGTGAATGTCTAGCGAATGTCTAAACTCCATTGATACATGTACTTGTGTATTTAACCAACTGTACAGAGACGATCATTCTCATACATTTTAACCTATTTAAGATTGAGTGTGAGCTCAGCAAACGTTGAGAGTAAACGATAGAATTAAGACGTAGTTATGGAGAGGTTACTTAGTCTGCGTTTAGTGTTTAATTACTGTTTGCAAAAGTGATGCTGTGTATGAGGATGAGGCTTTAAATGGCGTTAATGCTGGTTTTAAAATTATTCGTGTAAATCTCTATTTTAAGTGGTTACACAATAATTCTACTAAACCTCATATCTTGCCTTGATATGCATACAAAAGAGTAGAATAATATGCCAAATGCACACTACAGAAATTGACAGATGCTAGTGTTGACGCCAAACTCACAGCAAATTCTGTACCGATTCATATAAGACTTATTGAAATTGACAAAATAAGAAAAAGGAGAAACTCATATACACTCTAGAGTGTCTTCTGAATTTCTGGTGTTATCAATGGATTTCTTAGTTGATCCTTGTCGTGTAAGTCTTACGAATCTCGCATCTTTTCAACTTTCCCAATTCAGTGTGGAACGCCTCTTGATTCTCTTAAATAAATCCATCTCATTTGCCTATCATCGATCATTTTAAGCCTTCATCTACAGTAGAAAGCTAAAGTGAAACTGTAGGTACTGCAATGGAATGGACATATAAGTCGTCGATAAATATTAACTTTTATGCACCGCCATTACTGATATTTGACTTTCTCAAGGATATTGCGATATACACAACTTTCGCGGCGTCTGATAAGAAAGCGTGCGAAATGAGGAAAACTCCAATGAATACTGATGGATGGTGAATGCTGGTTTTTACAACATAAACTACAAGTGGCAAGTCTAGTAGATTTTCTAAGAACTACTAAACTATTACTAAGTTACCTATATGTCATCATCATCATCATTTCAGCCAAAAGACGTCCACTGCTGGACATAGGCCTCCCCCAGGCGTCGCCACATTGACCGGTCCCGTGCGTCTCTCATCCAGCGGGTTCCTGCAACCTTGACCAGGTCATCGGTCCACCTAGTGGGAGGCCTTCCAACGCAACGTCTTCCGGTTCGCGGTCGCCATTCCAGAACTTTTCGGCCCCATCGGCCATCCGTTCTGCGAGCAATGTGCCCTGCCCATTGCCACTTAAGTCTGGCGATTCTTCGGGCTACGTCGGTAACGTTGGTTCTCATGCGGATGTCCTCATTTCTGATTCCCTATTGACCTATATGTATAATAAGATAATTTAAGAACTTAAGTCATGAATAACTATCGATAACGTATACGAGCCAAAATAAAATTAGTCTATTGGTATTTAAATCTGAACTTGATCATTTGCTAGACCTTTTATAAAAACGTGGATATCGTGTAATTCCTGCATGGTGCAGTGCAGGGTACTGTACTCAGCCCTCTGATACATTTGAATTTATGATACGAGTAGGCTTGCTTAGCTAGCAACTCGAGTCCTGCTAAGGATATTTTAATTTCATACATCCATCTTCCTCGATAGCTAAAAACTACAATACCTACCAGTTATTATGCAAAGTGAGATATCACATAAACGACTGTTAAAGATTTTTAACAGGCTTCGTCGTATCTACTTTTACTTTTTGTTTTGAATATCTTTCTCAGTATTTATATTAAGTCATTCATTTTTATAGAATTTAGCTTCAGATTACGTAACAGTGCAATTTTTAACCGACTTCCAAAAAAAGGAGGAGGTTATCAATTCGACTGTATTTTTTTTTTTTTTTTTTTGTTTTTTTTTTTTTTTTTTTTTTATGTTTGTTCGCTCATAACTTGCGACTGGGTGAACTGATTTTCATGATTCTTTTTTCATTTGAAAGCTGGTGCTTCCCGTGTGGTCCCATTGTCACCATTTCAATATCTGATGATGGGATCTTGTAGAAATCGGGGGAACTCTTCAATAAATAACAGCAGATTAACCGCGATTGTTGCTATAGCATATCTAAGCATTGTTTATGCCATCACACAACAATATAATATCACGCCTGTACTCACTACAAAGGTTATAAAAACTATTTTGTGAAAATCTGATGAAGAACTTCGGAGATATTCAACGGAACTCCTCAATAAATGATAGCAAATGGACTGGGATTGCTGAAATCTCATATTGTCTGTCTATTGTTTACACCAGTCCTAACATAACATCACGCCGGTACGTTGTGAAGGGGTAAGCACATGTGAAATACTAAAAAGTGAAAAATAAAAACTCGGTGACAAAAAAATGAAATCAAAGAAACAAAAGTCACCGACTTCAGAAACTGATTTTTCTTCTCAAGTTTATTTTTCACTTTTGAGTGTTTTTTTTGTCGAAGTCGGTTTTATTTTTTGTAAAAAAGTTTTATAAGAACTAGAAAGTTTTTAAATAACTTCTTGGAATTGTTTACTTTCCGCTAATTGTTTTTCTCCTTATTTACCATACATGTTAAGAAAGCATAGAATTTAGATTATTATACATACCATCAGTACTCGTCTAATTAATTAAATTAAAAAGAAAAGCGTAACGGATTGTGTTTCGTATTTAAATAAGTAGGTACACACTTTGTTTAATAGCGAAGGGAATAAGTTTGAAAATCACAATATCAGATTATTCATTAAGCATCATCATCATCATCAACAGCCTATTAATGTTCCCACTGCTGGGACACAGGCCTCCTCTCTTTGAGAGATATAATCTACCACGCGGACCCAGTGCGGATTGGTAGATGTCCATGTCTTCGATTTTTTTGGCTCTAAGACATGCCTGTTCAAAAAATCAATTTCAAAATCAAAGCATTTATTTCAAGTCGGCGCAGCAGCTGATTTTGCATTTTCTGAGAAAATTTACCATTGCAATGTATATTTTTTATACATCATCAGAAAGTAGAGATTATAAGGAACACAACGCCCACCGACTTTTTAAAAAAAGCTGATATTTTGACGTCAGAATTATCGATTGAAAATTAGGGTGCTTTTTTGATATTAAGTTAAAATAAGCCGAAAAAATAAATATTTTAAATCAAATAAATTACAGTGTATTTGGGACATAATAAGGTAAGTTTTCACCAAATTTCGTAGAAATTTTTTTTTTTTTGGAACAAGATCCTAAATAAAAAACCAAAAACTTGGTTTTTTGAATTTTTCACCTAAATTTTGAGGTTATGTGAAAAAAGTGTTAAAATCAAAGTTGTAGATCTTTTTACCCGACTGCGGCGAAGCCCAAAAGGAGGGTTATGTGTTTGACGTGTATGTATGTATGTATGTATGTATGTCCGTTTCTTTGTTCCCTCATAACTCATAAATGGATGAACCGATTTGAATGAAATATACGTCGTTAGATTTGTCTTGATGGCGCGAGTGTTAAAGGTTCCATTAAAATTAAAAAACAAAGAAAAATTGTGGATTTTGGGGGCCAAATCGCGGAGATCAAAAAAAAAAATTTTTCCAATACCATCGAGTAGGGTATCAAAGTAAAGGGTTTTAAAAGGAGATTACAAAAATATAAAACACTTATATGTTTAAAAGAAATTCAAAGTGAGAAGTCCTATAAACAAGCACTAAAGTTAAATAAATCATCTGCGAAGAATTTTACGCGACCAACGAAAGAACAAACAAAAGAACTAATAAAAAGTTGGAAGCAGGCGGGGTTCGTTTGAATATTAAATTATGAAAAGAAAAAATAATGAAAATAGAATGGATCCCGCCTGCTTCCAAGTTTTGTTTAATTTAAAATGTGCTTGTTTTTTTGCTTTTCAGTTTTTTCAGTCGGGTTTTTTAGTTTTTTAACTACTTTTTTTATTCTCTACAACTTTGCCATTACATTTTTTTCCATAGGACTTGTAGTTTTGCCGGAAATCGAGATAAACCGCTTTCCCCCCTTAAAAACCCCCCCACCCGACCTCAGATCGACCGTAATTTATTTTTCCTTTAAGTTTTGTTATATTCTCTACTTTTTCCGTTGGGTTTCATCCTACTGTAATTTTTTTTAATTTTTTACCATTTTTGAAGGCTTCGGCACTGGTCTATCAGAGATATCCAACGATTACTCAAGCCGCCACCTAGCAAAGGCCTGATATACTTTTGTATGACAAAACTGCCAAAAACCTTTACCAAGCGACGGCCCAAGCAACCACTGAAGCTCTCCGAGTGCGGCAGTAAACTACTACACCCAGTCACAAGGCATAATAACTCGTGAGTGTACTGTAGTTGCCCATTCCAAAGCGTTGGTCTCATGAGAAGAATGGCAAGAAACTTCATGGACACTCTTTTAAAATCGTTTGGGTTTACAATATGTTCAAGGTACAGACATAATCTTGGTGTAATACCACACATGAAGACTATGCAGATTTAATGTCCGAGGTGACCACCTCGGACATTAAATCTTTTGAAGAAAGCACCACACAGATTTGAGTGGACCCGTCTAGTCAGTGCAAGCATTTTGTCAGTTATCGTGGAGCTCGACTTATAACTCAAGGAGCTCAATGTCACGACGAACAATTGCAGAAATTGCAGAGTTATTTTCTAAATAAATAGTGTAGAGTGATTTCAACATCTCTCTATCTTGATTTTGTATATATATATATATGTATATATATATATATAAGAAAGGTATATATTTATGTATGTGTATTATATGTTGATAATCTATTTATGTAACTATTTGTATATTATATTTATAAATCATTAGGTATGATATATTTGAATATTTTTTTTTTTTAATCATTGTTCCTCTCAAAAAGAGCACCTGCCATCTAATCTCTACACCACCCTTGGTTGACTGGTAGAGAATGCCTAAGGCATTAAGTCCGCCTTTGTACCTTTTTTTGTGTGCGAGAAGTTTAAATAAATAATAAATAACAATACCGGTTTCCTCACGATG
Source organism: Diarsia dahlii (assembly GCA_949775195.1). NCBI lineage: Eukaryota > Metazoa > Arthropoda > Insecta > Lepidoptera > Noctuidae > Diarsia > Diarsia dahlii. Next base: position 19,368,891 of record OX459211.1, read on the forward strand.
TTTTCCATCACCGTTTTGAGAGCTGCGGTGATGAAATAAATTACACAAAGTAATGTACCTGCCTGGGTTCAAACCCACGACTTACTGTTCGTAAGTCGGGGCCGCCACCACTGGGCCACCGCTGCTCTGCATAACTAGTGCCCTTTTACGTATGTAATTTCTTCTAGTCTTTGAGAGCTGTACTTATTCAGGATAGATTTTACTTTATTGAAGTTTCTATTTAGTTTCTGAACTTTAGAAACAAATTAATAGATCTAAGATATAATCTTCTTGATTGATCAGCGTATGGTATTTCGTGCGAGGTGATGAAAGGAATAGGATTATACACCAAACATGGCATTCAGATTTTAAAAACAAATGTATTAAAGTTTTAATCACCTATAATATATAAATCACTTTTTAACTATAACGTCCCTCAGTTTCTTCCAGAACTCCTCTTCATTCCTCTGATCCCACGAGTGGTATATCTTCGTCTTTAGTAAGTACTTCAACGTAGTTGTCAGGTACTTGCTCTGTATCTCCCCTATCCTTATCAACACCAGAGGGTCGTACGACGTCCCATCTTCAAGGAATAACCGGTGGTACTCCGCCAGCTGTGTCTCCCAACGACACCACTGCGACTTCGCAAAATTATTGCTTATTATCAAAATAACATACTTGCTCTCGTTAATACTGCTTAACACTGCTTCTGATATAAACGAACCTATTTCAAAGTCTCTCTCGTAAACACATAGTTTCAGAAACGGTGGCTTCGACTCAAGCTGGGCTATCATTTGATGAACAAAGTCTCTATCTTCATTACAATAAGAAACAAAGGCATCGTATTTATACGTCTTTAGACCATCAGGTTTTGGGTGCTTCTTGTTTAAGTTCCTCCCTAATGCTACTTTTGCTATGAACATCCAATAGCGTATGTACATTCTAAACTTGTAAACAACCGCTATTATCAATACGACTAGAGATATGGTGACCAGCGACGGCGCGGTCCATACGAGTAGCATAATGTTTGATATCTTCTCATACATCAAACAATGTAAACTTTTGACGGAAGTTAAATATTCCGACACTCTCCTATCTTCCCACAAGTCGGGACTACTGCACTGGAACTTAGAGCTGAAGATATATTGTTTCAAAGCCTTCGTAGCGTTAGCTTGCAGCCAGCGGTACGTAGTAAACATAGAGTTGCAATCACACACGAAAATATTGTTCATAAGATCTATGACTATATCACCCTTGCTCTCTTCCAGTAAGTACCCGATATCCTGAATCATGCTTAGTGAAAAATGTGATATTTTATTGTTCGTTAAGTATAGTCTATTTGGCTTCACACCAGAAGCCAAGAATATCGGTTTCCACCAAGACATTAGCAAATTCTCACTTAAATCCAGAAACTGCAGCTTTTTTAAAGGTTTTAATATTTCAGCTGTTATGTAGTAAAGTTGATTATTTCTAAGTACCAAGTGAGTTAAATTAGGCATCATCTCATAAATGTTGTCGTCTTCAAAAAAATTATTGATTCCACAATTTTCTAGAATAAGAATTTTAAGTTCATTCAAACCGTCAAATTGTTCACTGGTCAAGTTTTGGTTAGCTGTTAGAGGGTTATTAGCTAAATTGAGTATTTCTAATTGTTTGGTAGGTTTAAAACTTCCTGCCCCTATGTGATAGATAGTGCCATTTTCCATACTTAATATTTTCAAACTTTCTAATCCCGTAAATGTGTAATTAAATATTGCTCTTATTCCATTGAAAGATAGATTCAATACTTGCAGGTTTTTACTTTCTGTGAAAGTATCTCTATCAATTTCATAGTAAACGGGATTGTTCGCATGGCCTCTATTATCCGATAAATCTAAGAGCATCAGTTGATTGGACACGTGTGTCCCGTGGATCCCAGCCAAGTTGTTTCCACTCAGTAGAAGATATCTTAGGTTCGGAAACATTTCAGGATTAAAAGCTAGTGGTCCCACTGAGATAGAAGAGACTTTTCTTAAATCCATCAATTGTATATTTACCATTCTCGGGAAAGCATCATCGGCAATAATTTCAAATTGATTCCTTGCTAGAATTAAAGTCTGTATCGTAGAATTTGCTATTATATTCATAAGTTTCCTAGGCGGTTGTTTCCTGAATCCCATTCCAGATAAATCTAAGTGCATTAAATTGATATCATTGTCCATCATAGTTGTTAGAAATCTTTCTATTAATGATGAATTTAAATCATTGTCTCCAATATGTAGGTTTTTCAAATGTTTCAAAGGTAGGAAACTATTTGGATGTATATGTTCTAATCTACACAAATTCAGATCGAGTTTTCTTAAAGTAGTTCCCTCCATAGGCTTGAAGGCGTCTTCTGGGATGACCTCTAAAGTATTTTCTGATAAATCTAGTCTTCGCAATAATGGCAGTATACTGGGTTTGAAAGACGGTGTTAACTGTAGAACTGATCCAAATCCATTGTTGACTAAAGTCAAGTTATGAAGGTTCTTGAGTCCAGAAAATATTGTCTCGTGGATTGATTGTAGTAGACTGTTGTACGATATTGATAACTGCTCCAAGTTCGTTAAGTTGGAGAAAACTCCCGGTTCTAAGTATCGCAATTGATGGTTTGCTTCTATTTCCAATACTTTCAAGTAGTATAGAAAATCGAGTTCTCCTTTGCGGATTTCAGTGATGACTGTAGTTCTTACTCTTAAAACTTCGCTTCGTACTTTGACCTGTAAAGAAGAATAAAAATATTATTCTTCATTATCAAATAAACCTTATTAAAATAACATGAAGGAGAATTTCATGATCACAACAACTTAACCATGACCAATAGCCTCAACGATACTATCTCTTTCACCAGACTTAGCCTTTATTTTGTGTATTTCAGACACTACGTCATCATCATATTATCAACAGTTGAATGAGTTGAACGTTTACTACAGCAAACGTTCAGATTCAGACCTTCTCTGTATCTTCTTAAAAACCGAACACAATTCTCATGTATTCTCATGCATTACATTCGTGTACCATAACATGATTCGTATGTATCTAAAAAGTAGACTATCTCCGAAACTGCTTATCATATCACATATCAGTCAAGAACCATCAGCTAAGCTAACAATTATAAAAATACAATCTCATCACACATTTCGACTCCTAATTTTAACTCATCTTCTAAAATGTTGAATTTATCCAACTACGCCTTAAAATCCTAACAATTTTCACTGTTTACCCACAGTTTCATATCAGTTATGTGTGAGTTTGTTTACATTGTTGTGACGATAGTTGCGTCTCAGTTGTGTTATGTTATGAAACACATATGTGTAGCGACAATGATTTTGTGTGTGTTCATATAGATAACCACGTGTTCATTGTTCTACGTCTCACAGGATATTGCCGTAAGTAAGGTAAACTGAAAGCCTGTTACGTAGCACTTGGAATTTAAGATGGAATGTTGCTAAGTAAGGATGATAATATATGATCTAAAAAAGTTTGAGAAACACTTTTTACACGCGTTTTATGGGTCTTCAACTCCGAAAAAAGCTATTGAAGTATTATAGTTCGCTAGAGATGAAGTACTGTTTTAGCTAGTAAGAGAGGCAATACAAAACCAAACACTGATTGGATTTGGAAATTTTATACCATTAGCTGTTAATGCTGTGATTGTCTTTGATTTACAAATTTTATAATCTTCAGAAAAGCATAAACTTTCAACAGGATTCTTTTGGTGGTCTGAATGATTTCTGAAATTTTGTCCACCTATTTTAATGGGACCTTGTATACGAAACGCTAGAAAAGCCTCCTACTAACCTTCGGAAACTTCATGCACTCGTAATTCCCAAAGCAGACGATGACTTTTTGATGATAGGTGGCCCTACAGGTGCAACCAGAAGTCCAGTCCTTCCCAAGCTGGATCGGAAGCTCCTCTGTCTTATCGTCCTTAGGAAATAGGAAGTTGTTGGTAAACTCCTTGTTCTCATCCATCAGGTTGGTCCTCGCATATTGAGCGTAGCATAAGAGTAGCCAGATGTATCGAGCTATTGACATGTCTTTCTTTCTGAAATGAGAGAAAGGTGCTGTTAGAATTAGGTTTGTTATATCGGTTATTATAACGGAGTGAACAAGTTTCTAAATTAAATTTATAATATTTATAGAAATTCTGCTTGATGAAAGGGAGCTGGACTAAAGGATTGTAGTTATACGGATATGCATGTCACTATTCAGAAAACATTGCGAGGAGACACATTGTATAGTGCTCTTGATAGTTTTCGATCATGGCGGCCAATCAGTAGTCAAAAGTGCACAAGTGTGTGTGCAGGCACAGGTGTTGTCTCTCATAATCCCATGGGATGACAATCCAACCACGTCAACGTAATATACCATCGGATCTCTACTAAGCATCATTTCGATGTCCAATACTGACATTATAAGCGACATATTCGTGATGCGCCGAATCGTGGACTTGATCGTTTACTGAATTTACTGCAGCAATTCAAAACAAAGTCCCTGATAATTGTCAACACACCTATATAAAGATAAAGAGATGATTAATTTTATTAAAAAAATTTTTTGCTGATATCATAATCGATTGTCCATTACTTAAATACTGGTGCTGCTGTAGCCAAAGAAGCAAAACAAATCTGATTACATAAGAGAAACGAAAGATGCCCGGAAACCGGGCTAGCAAACCAAACATCGAATAAGAGATTGGATACCCGACTGTATTCTAGATATTATTTCTGTTAGTTTCCATTGATGCAAATCTTCCACGCCAGATATTTTGATCTGTTAAGCACGGCGCGTGTAATCTTACACAAACTGATAACATTGTGACGCCGGGAGGCAAAGCAAACATCGGCTTCTAATTGATGGCAATCTGGGTTAATTGTGATTACTTTTAAATCTATTGTTTTTGTTAGGGATGAAGAGCGTCTAACTAGCGATAAAGTAGGTACTGTTGCTAACAATTGTATACTTATATTTACACGTTTACATGTTTTATGCCTCCAAATAAGCTTTTATTACCGTTGTTGTTGACCTAGGTAATGGTACCGAAGGTCGTTACTGAAGATGAACTTGTCAGTAAAGGGTAGGAGTCCTCCTGCCCTTTACTTTTTGAGTTAAAATACTAAGTTTTGGTGTGGAATCATCATTCTGTAATTCTTGGTTATTATTACATATATAAATTGGATGGCTACAACTGTTTCGAAGTGAAAGGAGGAGGAGAAGTCAGAGAGATTGTTGCGAAGCTTTAGGTAGGCCAGCAGCGGTCTACGGTAGGATAATTTTCCATGAAAGGGATATCTCTCTGACTTTTGAGCCAATTAGAATTTTGGAAGAATTGTTTGTTTCTTGTATAAAACTTATTTGTATAAACAAGATGTACATATGGTAAAAATGATAGCTTCAATGCTAACGTAAAACTGACGGTTTTACTTAACATTGTGGTTTGTTTATTTATTTAGCATCTTCGTGTTAATTTTCATATCTATCTGGGAATTGAAGGATAGTTGATTTTCGTACTACTTTGAAATTTTAACTAAACAGTTGCGTGTGTATCTGTATCATCATGATTGCTAAGTATGCTGTGTCTTCACAGACCACTACCTATATTACATGGTTGTTTTAATTAAGAGTATAAAATTGCAAAATTATCATCTACTTCTATCTTAGATTGGTAGTCAGATTTTTGGGCACCTATCTGTCCTGAGAAAGCCATTATGAAATATGAAAGTCATTATGGTATCAAAGCTTATCACCAAAGACTTTAATGGTCTTTTGTCATACATATTTGTTTTTGTTGAGTTTGCAGCAATCAAAAGATAATCTTCATAAATAAATAAGGAATTCGAAGACAAACAACTTCACTTCCTGTGTCTTTTACATTATGGTTTTAGTTTTTGCACTACAAATAATGTGAACTATTAAAATCAGTCAACTAGCACCCTCATAATACTATTTTATGAACCATCTCTCTCTAATAATATGACCACAGGGAGAATGCAGAAAGAGCATTTGCAGACCAACAGGCGGATGGGGCGTATGACTTACAGAAGCTCTTTAGGAGCCCTGGATGAAAGTCGACCAGGGAAGCATGGCATTAACGGGAGGAGTTCTATTATTCAACAGTAGCAATAAGACTGCCAAAGATGAAAATGAATAATCTCTAAGAGTAACGAGTACCTATCTAGCTGCTGTTTTGCCCTTATCTAAAATAAAGTTCGCATAACATGTTTTTCGTTTTGAAAAACTTGAAGGAAATCATATTTTTTTACAAACTGTAGTTTGGAAAGGCATGCAGTTAAGTCAAAACCAAGTCTGGCGTTGTTTAATGTCATTCCAATTGAATTTGAACATCAATATTTTTAGCACTGTAATATTGTTAGGGCTTGTTTGATAATTCAATATTTTTGTACGTGCATTACTTGGGATTTCCCAACTAACACCTCTCTCTTCATATTGGATTTGTGTTGTGTGGTCATTTATTTTATCGTAGGACGTTATTTCTCCAATACTAAAGCAACTATAGGGACTCGACTGAATATCATATGATAGGTAGGCCATATTGCTCTACAGTTTGTAATAATTGTTTTGAAAAGCAATAAAGAAGAAGATGACGTCGTTAATACTGATATTGTTTACGCATTAAAATATCCTAAAGGTACAGTCTGTGGGAGTGTGTTTAACTCTACAAGAATGTAGTCTTACTATCTAGAAATGGTCACTTAGATAAGGTGTGTGGTATATTTAGACAAGAATCAATATTTATTTTAACTGTTAAGAGGATTTGAACTCGTGATCAAAACGTGAGGAAGGTATATAGATCAATCATGTATCCACAGCGAGACCCATATTAATACCTACTATTTACTCAATTACTTATCCAAGTATAAGCTTAGCCCAAGCGACCAACAAGAAGCGGTAGTCCTCGAAGCCTCGAAGGCTGTCACACGCTACCTATCTATAAACATGATCTAAGTAAACGAAAACTTACAATCAGACAAATGCAAGCAAGTTCAATGAAACACAGTCACACAATCGATTTGAATGACGAAATCCTTATTTAAGCACTGAGGTCTCTAGGGACTCTAGTAATGACTCTATCACACCACACTAAAGTCAGAAATTCTATGCGATCGCTCTTAGTCATCTCCGTGCTTGCAGAAGTTTAGTATAAGAAATAATTTCTGACAACTTGATGAGTTGTTGCGAACTGTCTAAGAGCACTCTACTTACCAATGCTTTTTCGTCATTGTTAACTTTTAGATTTTTTGCCAATTGTTACGTAAGATAAACCACAGCATAGCACATTGACTAAGAGTTGCTTTTGATTGCTTAAAACATTAATTCACAAATTGAAGACTTCCTGGTTCCACGTTAGATATGTTCTTCAACTAATCTTTTAGAAATAATTTAAACACCAGTAAAATTCTCACAAACCTTTAACACGATGTAACGTGCACACAGTATATCTGTTAATGTGAACAGCAAACACGACGCTGACTGACGCCATTCGATTACATTTGCACAAACGCTTTACTCCCGACCGTAATACTACCACAGGGTTGCACACTCAGCCCTCACATATTTCAAGGGAAATCGTGAAAAAATACGGACACTCTTGAGGTTTTTTTAACACTTTTTGGCAGCGTACGTCCCGCTTGGTTGTTAGTTGAGAACTCGCTCTGTTTGCCCGAAGATTTTCGCGTGTCTCCGACATTGGCGATATTTACATGTGATAACTAGTTAAGATAACGAACCGCGAGATCCTAATAGAACGAAAGATGAGGTTTTAATATGTTCATGAGTTTTCATTTTATTATGTAGGCACAGATAACTGGACAGATGACGTTGTAGTTTCATCTCACGGGAAATACAGATAAAATTGTGTTAATTCAATAAACGTGATAATGAATTGTGAAAGAATTTCTGAAGAAGAATGTTTTATCTTTTCGAGTCTTTGAGTGATGATTGACTATTTTTTGGTAATTTGTAAATCTCCAAATAACATTGATTTTCTAAACTTGTGGAAGTCGCAGTTTAGCAGTTTGAAACCACAACTGACGCTGTTATCCCAAAGAAGCTTCAATTTCTATGCATCCTTATGGTGATCCTAAAGATATCTTAAAGAGATATTGAATCTTTTTCTCCGTTTTTCTATTTGTCCATTTTTGGTTTCCAATGATCATGAAACCTTTTATTAGAAGCATTTTAATCTTTGGGGAAGAAGTCTAGCAATCAGCTTGCTCTTATGTATGTCGATTTGTGCTTCAAAGTTCAATCTTCGTTTCATTTTGCATGAATACGTCGCGGTCGGTGGCGGCGCGTCGGCGCCCGTCGACCACATAGATTTTATGAATGTGTTGTCTGAGTGTATCTAAGACCGGGCACACATTAGCGATTTTACTTCTTGGATATTCCAACTAAAGAGATAATTTTTATGAGAAGCAAGTCATGTGCTCATAATGATGTGTGAGAAGACTAAGCACATGTCTCGGAGTTATCGGACACGCTATACACCATTAATAGCCGAGGACAAAGTTAAAACTCTTATCTCTAATCTTTCTATCTAATGTTTTTCATTCTGAAAAGTAAAGGTTTCTTTTAAAATTGTAAAGTAGGACGAGTGCCTTGGACCAAGGCACTCGTCCTACTTTACAATTTTTGTTAACATTTTAAAAACTATAAAATTACCTACTAAAAGTAAAAGATGAAAAAAAAACATGTTGCAAGTCGTGCAGTGTTCGCCTAAACTTATTTGCTCTAATCTGTTTCCTCTCGCAGCCTCAAACTTGACAGTGAGTTTACTCTTCTTGTTAGTTTTAGGATCAACAGAATTCGTAGGTGTGTATTATTTTACATATTATGTATTTAGAAAATTAGGAGAGACAGACGATCGAGTTCTTAATATTTGAATTAAAAAACTGTTATTGAATCAATATAAGAATGATGCTAGTGATAACAATTTAGAAAAATAATAATTATCAAATTCTGCTTGACTCGTATAGTAGACAGGTAATTAACTGCTTTTCGATAGGTTAGCCCGCAGTTTTGTAGAAAATGGACGTTGAAGTAGCAGTCGCTCACACGTCTTCGTCTGTGGTAAGTTTACCCTGACATTGTGTAGTATAGCTACGGAGGTCAACTTAGACTGGTATCAATACCATTGAAGCTGGCCCTTATACCCTCTATAGAAATCCAAAGGCATCTCCAAAAATTCTGCGGTCGTGTGGAGAACAAAATACTTCCTTTAATAAATCTAGATCACGCTATGTAGCTAACAAAATATATAAATAACTAATAATGATCTCACGGCAGCAAGGCAACAGGTTCGATTCCGCGAAGTGTCACCGTCGCTCCAATTAACGCGTCATTCGTGGAGCTCCCTTTATGTCAGTCAGCAGCCAAGACGTGCACACGCGCTGGCTAGCGGGACGTAGGCGCTTTCTTTTGCTAATTCGATTACTATCAAACATTTTTCAGCAAATTATTAGGTACCGAAATAAGTAGGTTTCTACAAAAGTACTTTTTTTTTAAACGGAACACCTCTCTATAATTTATTCTCACGCATGAAGTGTGACCAATTTGCTTGTTCTAAACTGATTCCAAATATTTATTCCCTTATGATCATCGTGTGGGATAACTACCATCATCGATAGTCAGGAGGGTACTTAATTCATTTTCTTCTTCATCTGCCTGCATCTTTCTATCTGGCATCTTTTTCTCTGATGTTTTTAGTTTTTCTTTCTTCAGATCAGTTTTCATATAAATAAGTGAAGGTATTTGTAATACTACAAACTATAACAAAACCCTTTTTTTCTTGGTCTGAGAACAAAACAAGCTAAGCCTTCGCGCTGCACTTGCACAAATACGGTTATTTTTTACCCCTGTGATGTGTGCTTCGAGCTTCGACCTGCTTTCTCCGCACTGGGATCGTTATATTTTATATTACGTATTCAATTGCGTTCAACGTGATGGTGATCGAAAGTGCAAACTTTATTCTAAATGCTGCCGAAGTACCTGTTTCAATCAGCTTTGTCAGACCCAAAGCAGCTTTCACAAAAATCATTGACAGCCAAAAAACAAACTTGCAATTGATTTTCAATGTAATGATAAGACGTGAAAAGTCCATATGTGTATCCTGACTAAATACAGGTTGACAATGTGGCTAACTTTGTAAAAATTACTGAAGCTAATTAAAACCATTCGCGTTTTGGTAATAGGTCACATTCAAGATTGTCGAAAACTTACTGACAAGGGCAAGGGAGACTAAATTGAAACTCCAATAAAACAATCAGTACAAAAAAATGTATTCCAGTTTAGAAAGGCGAGGGCAGAGCAGCCGATAGATTCCTGATGAGTTCGTCCATCTGAATGAGATTGATCCTCGCCTGTCGGTTCAGACGACCTTCCGGTAGCTCAGGAGGCTCATGGCGGAGGAGCTGAGCTGATTCTAACAGGATCTTCCGGGAGTCCTGGGAAAGAATAATGCAAGTGTTAAACAAAATACTAGGCCAAAACAGGAAGATGGAATTTGACAGACACAGCTATGCCCTATTAAATCGTCAGTAGGTACCCTCGAACACGAGTGCTTGGTTCTAGCTATTGTCCGTTTTCACAAGTAAGTACCTATTTGCTCAAATAAAATCAGCGCCGACACTTGAAACCTTCAATATCTCAGTAACTAGAAGTTTCCCAGGTACGATTCAGTACAAAGAAAAATGTCACAATGACTGGGAGAAAAGGTGTTCGTCTTCTTTAATTTTCATCTTGCACCCATTATATTAGTAAAAACGTACAGACCTACGTACGATCATCGGCCTATCTTTCTTTTGAATACTAAATATTTACTAAATAAAGATACCAGAGCAGGTCACGTGCGACTCACACAGCGTGCTACGTACAATACCTTATCAAGATTTTATACTCAGTAGGTAATAAAAAATAATTAATCCGGGTAAAGACACGTCGTCATTCATACTTTACGACCAGTGTTCACTTATTTTTATTTTCCTTTAGAGTTTGAGATAGTTCTCATGCCTTACATTACACATTGTTATAACTTTTACACTACACACTTGCACATTTCACAAAAAAGTTGGAAACAACCAGTATTAGTGTCAGTATTTCGGGCGAGTAAGTGGAGCGAGCGATGGGCCAGTTGCTGGCGCGAGCAGACACGTACAAGACTGTTTTTGTTGTGATGTGATGATGTCAATGGATTCACTGTTTTGGTTGATGATTTTAGATGTTTTTGAATGATCAAAATATAAAAATGATATGTCTGTATTTTACTCATTCTCTCTAGGACTCATTCGAGGAGGCACAGGAAAAAATTGGAATGCATTGGAGGAGGCATTTGCCCAGAAATGGGACAATAAAAGCAAAGGGACCTCATTGCATAGGGTACACACCACAGATGACTGCAACCGCTAAACGTAGCAGCATTCCCTATCTGTTTGCGTTATATAATACCCAGTTACATAATTATAAAACCAGTCGTCTAGGGCGTCGCCCCCTTTTGAGTCGGGAGGGTGCGATTTTTATGGGTTGCAGCCAAAATTCTCCTAAAATTGTAAAATGTAGAAGTCACCTAGAAGAATTTGTACAAAATGAAAATTGATCTCGCTTCCAGATATGTTAGCCTTTCTTTTGTCGTTTTACTCACAAATAGCCAACTAATTTAACTTGGTAACAACTAACTTGGCAACTAACTTGGTTGGTTGGTTGGTTTGGGTAACTTGGTTGTAATAACTTAGGAGCCTCTTGGCTCCTAAGTTATTACAACCTCTGTCGATACATATGCGATTGTACGATTTAAATGCGAAAATCCAGTAGGAGTGCCAATACAGAGGCAGGAAAAATTTAATTTTGGGTTTTTGCAGGGTTTAGACTTTTAGAGGAAATGTGTAGGTTCGCAGCGAATTCAGAGCTTTAACAATATTTTCGTTTGAGAGGAAATCTATATTGTTCGCCATAATTCATTACGTACTTGTTTGCTAATTGTATGGCATAATTCTATGGTTAAACAAAATTTATGGCAGCGTCTTTCTGTTTGCTAAATAACAATATTCCAGACTTACAATCAGCGTCACCATAATTAAGAAAAACAATAATTATGGCAGTAATTAAGTAAGATCTTTGGGGGAAAACACTGTGATGTTTGTTTTGATACATTTCAATTTTACCATCTGTTGTGGTTGTAAAAATAAATGGTTCAAAGCACCGTTTACGTCAGAGTTAAGTACTTATAAGACTGTGTTGTCGTTATGTCTACCAGTAAAGCTGTTATATTGTCTAAGTGGTTGGAATAATATTGAAATTTTGGAGAGAAGAAAAACAAGAAATGGAAACTGGAATAATCAGCGGCAGTTGTCTTTGACAGTTCATTTGGAGATCATTTACAGACAATTAACAAAAGATAAAGCTACAGTCCAGCCACAAGGCATATTAACTGAAAGGACTCATCATCATCATCATCAGCTTATAATGTTCCCACTGCAGGGAGTCAGACCTCCCCTCTAGGAGAGGGATGGGCTATAACCAACCACGCTTGCCCATTGCGGGTTGCGGGTAAGGACTATATTCGCCTATTCCAAAGGAGAGAATGGAGATTAATGGGCAGGAAACTCCAAGTAATGATGATAGTATGTTTTATTTTTGAAATCTTTCCGAACTTTCAACATCGTGCTAGTAGGCCAACTGGATACAACCGCTCTGTCGCCTCCGATAAGAAACAAGTTAACTTTTAAACCCTCCTACGTACCTATACAGCTCATAAACTTACGTGTTTTATGATTGTTTTATCATTTTGTGCTGAGTAATTACAACTGTCGTATTTTTGAGGATCTGTGGTCGCGTGCTCAATACTCAGTGTTTAGACAGTGGGGGTTTATTGAGGGAAATAACAAACTTTGTATATTTGCAGATAGGTAGAGTACGTACTTCACTTTACGTCAGAGGCTGTAGGTATCTTTGTTTTGATCCACTTTTATTAATTGATGGTTTATGAACGTTTATAGTAAAACACTGAAATCTTAGACTAAATAAAGCCTTCTAGAAGGAGGCATAAATTAATTCCACAGCCAAGGAATAATTTCGGGACTCATTTACCTCCGTATGTATCTACTTCCTCCTAAGCGGGTCAAGCAAGAGCGAGAGGAAAGTTTGATAAGAAGTACCTAGGTAATATTTGTGTTGAAAGGAGGTGAGGAGTAGGTAATGGAGAAATATGGAAGAAGAAGTCATACTGCAACGACCCCTAATAAATTGGGATAAAGGCAGGAGAATGGTGATAATGATTTATATTGTGAGTGTTCAATAGGTAGTCACTTCGCTTTTTAACCGACTTCAAAAAAAAAGGAGGAGGTTATCAATTCAACTGTATTTTTGTCATATTTATTACCTCATGACTTGCGACTGGGTGAACCGATTTTCATGATTCTTTTTTTATTTGAAAGCTGGTGCTTCCCGTGTGGTCCCATTGTCACCATTTCAATATCTGATGTTGGGATCTTGTAGAAATCGGGGGAACTCTTCAATAAATAACAGCAGATTAACCGCGATTGTTGCTATAGCATATCTAAGCATTGTTTACGCCATCACACAACATAATATCACACCTGTACTCACTACAAAGGTTATAAAAACTGTTTGGTGAAGATCTGATGAAGAACTTCGGAGATAGGCAACGGAACTCCTCGGTAAATGATAGCAAATGGACTGGGATTGCTGAAATCTCATGTCTGTCTATTTTTTACACCAGTTCATAACATAACATCACGCCGATACGTTGTGAAGGGGTAAGCACATGTGAACCACTAAAAAGTGAAAAATAAACTTAAGAAGAAAAATCAGAGTTCTGAAGTTGGTGGCAAAAACATGAAATCAAACAAACAAAAGTCACCAACTTCAGAAGCTGATTTTTCTTCATAAGTTTATTTTTCACTTTTTTGTGTTTTATTTTTGTCGAAGTCGATTTTATTTTTTGTAATAAAAGTTTTTATTTTTACTAATTGATAATAATTTTGGTGCTGATATTTGACACTGGGACGTTCGAGCTAGACCATCACAATGCCTTCGAAGTTCGACTTCGCTTTTGTGAGGGCGCGCGGCGTAGGCGTCGAAAGCACGCCACGCGCCTGTCGTCGAAAAGGTTACGCGCGACTTTCAACGCGGTCTATTACAACCAATATTACAACTTCGGCTGTCAACCAATTTTGTTGAATTTTGTCATGTAACAGTGTTTTTTTTTTATAAATTGAGTGGTCGACCTCTAGCACAAAGTGCAATAATTGAGGTAATACAAAGAGCACATAAAGAAACCGAATCAGAAACATCCGACTACATCGTTCCAGAGGAAACTCAATCCTTCGAGGAATCGGACAGCTCGGTTTCAGATGAGGAGAATTAAATAAATAAATAAAATAAATAAAAATGTTTATTTGACACTTAAAAATACAAATCACAGTCACAATAAGGGAGCACACAAGTATTATTGTCACAAATGAGATCCTAACCCCCAAACTAGGCCTGGACCTGTATTTTAGGGGTCAGCGTTCAGCCATGGGTTCTATTTACGACTAGTATTTACAGCTTTTGAGAGTGTCAAGTTGACAGCGAAGATATCACGGTAACATGGTTTGGTATTGGTAAACATTTAAAAAAATAGAATAAAGTAAAATAAAAATAAAAAACAAAGAACAAAATTACAATGCTAAAGGGTTATGTGTGTTTGTATTGCTGTGTGTGAGAGTGTGTGTGTGCGTGTGTGTGTGAGTTGATGAGTGCTCATGTGTACGTGAGGATGTGGTGTAAGTGTGTTTTGTGTGTGCATATATGGGAGTGGTGAGTGTCTGGTTTGGTTCGCACCTTTAAATGTGTAGAAGAACGAGAAAAGTAATAATTGAAGACAGTGTGTATGGATTAACGATAATATTGTACTACACTATGAATGTGAATAAGCTTTCGGTCTCCTGATAGTCCATCTGTTGAAGCCAGTCTGCTACTTTCTTTTTCATTTCTTGCCGACACATTTTACCAATATTTAGCTTTTTATTTGCAAGATTGTATAATTTGCTACTTAAGCTATTAAATTGATGTTTGGCAAATGAGGTTCGGCAGGGTATAGTAGGGCATATCGAAGATTTGCTACGCTTATTTGGGTCGGGTAAGGGAACACTTCCTTGCCTTCTTTGGGTGATTTTGAGCACATAGAGCTGGCGGACAGTAAGGACTTGGAGCTCAGAGAATAATTGTGAGGTGGGGAACCTGTACGGTTTCTTGGTCATAACCTTGAGCACAGCTCTCTGTGCTCGTTCCAACCCGAGCAGGTAGGTCTTGGCTGCACCTCCCCACACGGTTATGCAGTATTGAATAATGGACTGACATAGGGCTAGGTAGACTAATTTTAGATGCTTCAATGTTGCAGACTCTCTAAGGGTCCTGAATACATTTATGAGTCGCCTTACTCTGGCAATGATCGAGTCAATCTGTCCGTCCCATCTCAGTCCATCATCCATCAGCACACCTAGATATTTTGCCGATTCTACCCGAGAGATAACCTGGCAGGTACATTTGTGTCTGTTCTCACAAGTATGTGCTATTATGGAATAGTCAGGCAAGGGCTTAGTGTTGGGTCTCAAAGAAAAGGGTAGAAAATGGGTTTTGTTCAAGTTTAATGTGAGGAGATTTAATCTTAGCCACGTCATTATTTTGGCGAGGGAATGTTCGGCTCTTTCCTTGACCACTTTCCAATTCTGTCCCCAGACGAATACTGCAGTATCATCGGCATAAGTGAAAATTTTGGTGTGTTGAAGTGACATTGTGCAGAGGTCATTTATATATACCAGAAACAACAGGGGCCCCAAAATACTGCCCTGCGGGACACCAAAAAGGGTTGTGCGCTCCTCACTAAGACAATCACCTATTCTAACATATTGCTTACGCCGGGATAGATAGTCTTTAAACATATTTAGAACAGTGCCTCGCACTCCTATTCGTTCTAACTTTGATAGGAGGATAGGGACAGAAACTGTATCAAACGCCTTGGAGAGATCTAGGTATATACATAGGCATCTATTTCTTTTGTCTAGGTTTTCCACCACTTGCTCACTTAAATCCAAGACTGCATCCTCTGTAGAGACACCTGATCTGAATCCGTACTGGTTGTCAGCTAAGATTTTAAATCGATTCATAAAATTTTGAGGGATTTGTAGAGAATTTTTTCCAGAATCTTTGATAAGGCTGATAACACCGATATGGGCCTATAATTATTGATGCAGTCTCTGTCCCCACCCTTATATATTGGGTATACAATAGCTTTTTTCAAAGCATCAGGGAAAACTCCAGTACTAATAGAATTTGCCACTTTCAGAAATAATCAGGTGTTATACGGGGTTGTAATCAGGTGTTATATGGGTTTTACATAAGGTAAAAAAGTGGCAAAAATCAAATAACAACCGGGTGAGGGGTCCGGGAGGGGGAGGGGTCTTGATGAAGAAGCTGATCCTGTAGAAAAATTTATAGTTTTGATATATATTGTTTTTAGTAGTCTTAAGTACTTACACTAATTGATTTTGAGCTCCTAAAAGGCTGTTTAATTCAAAGAATGTCTGAGTTAGGTTATTTGATTTTAAAATTGATTTTCTCTATTGTTGAGTAATTATTTTTGTATAATTTGAGTTAAAACATAAGGATAATGCTTCCGAGTACAAAAAATAACGTAGTTATTAATTAATTATTGTTTTATTCCTCTAATATAATCTGTGCCATAGGTCTTTTCGATTACGCGCGGCCGCTCCCGTTACAAAAAACCACGCGCCTGCTTGAAGAGGTTCGGGACTCAATGAGAAGAATGAGTAAGTATTTAGTTTTTAGCTTCGTTGGTGTAGTGGTCGCAAGCACGATTTTTGGGTTGGTTAGGTTCAATTCCCTTTTTCGGTTTTTTCGTCAGAAATTTCTCAGTTACTGCCGCGGAGTCTTGAATCGTGCCCAGTTGATGGCAATAGGCTCCCTTACAAGGGACTTGAACTTAACTGGCGAAATGTGAGTGCACTATGAAGTACCTACAACTCTCTCTCTCTCTCTGTCTAGTCCTTCGTGTATTACAAGCCTGATGTTCTGTTTTACAAATACTACGTGAAGTAACTTACAGAGACATAACCAAGCAGAGTGATAGGTCCATCAATGAGAGCCTGCCTCCTTCCTGACTCGGCTACGGCAGCGTGTAGCTCGTACAGCAAGGTGCCTCGGAGACGAGTTTCAGCTGAAAAAAAAAGGTTTATTTCAGAAACTTGTACAACTTTTACAGCAAAACTTTCGTAGGGATGGTCTATTTTTAAGTAAAATAAAAAAAATTGTTATGAGAAGACTAATAAACTGAATTTGCAGGGAATGCACTAAAACGGGATTGTTGGGAAAAGTTGTCTGTGGTTCTATTTCAGACCTTGTCTGTAAAGTATGCAATTATGTAAGCGAGCAAAGCATTGATCGTAGCAGGTAGATGACGTTCTGTAGTTTTGGTCAAACGTCATTGAAAAAGGCTTGAGATTATGTATGTTGTACCTGGTGCTAAAATCTCAAGCAGCTCAGCAGTTTTCTTGCACAACTGCGTCTTGAGTAGAAGCCGGTCATCCGTGACCATGGCCAGGCCTTCCTCCACTTCCTGGCCTATCAGCTGCGCCAGAGCCAGGCTCACGTCTGTCATGTAGAAGTGGTTGGGGTGCAGGTAGCTGCTGCAGTGGGCTAGGAACCTGGAAGGTGGATGGAGAATCTCGCATGAACACTGGTACCTATCATAGAAGTAGTCTATAATAAAGAAGAACCGAAAAAAAACAGGTTTTTCTTTACTCCAAATATTGCGTAAGCCAACCCTTGCAGCTTACGCAACAATAACCAAGATGGCTATCGTAGTTGCATGCTACACAACCAACAACTGGGCGTTTGACGATACTCGCATGACGTCCCATAATTATAATTTCTACGTTATTTAATGAACTTTTGGAATTTTGGGTAATGGTACAGAGTCTAGATTTGTGTTGATTGCAATAGTCTGGAAAGTTATCATTATGAATGTGACTAAAAACTCAACTAGTGTTTGGGTCATAATACTATCTGTCAAACGCTACGGGAAAAGCAACAAGAAGAGTCAACATCATCACTATTTCACCCATAGTTCGGTGTAGACTTCCTCTTTCATCTGCCTCGCTTTCATATCGTCAACCCAACGCGCTTTTGCAAAAAGAGCAGCTCAAATAAATAAATCTTACGTCTCGCAAGCCTCCGGATCTCCTTTAGGCATGATGCTGAGCTCCCTGCCGATATCCTGCACGAGTTGCTGGATGATAGCGTCAGACACGGCATCCTTGCAGGAGTTGCACTTCCAGAACTTGTCGTCTAGATTGCGAGTCTCAGGGTTAGGGCTCTTTGTCTTGTGGAGAATGGGCAGGATGAAAGTGTCCGGGAGGAGGTAGCCTTTGCAGCCTCTGAAACGTAACACAAGGTAGATGTAGGACAGGAGAACGCGGTAAAATCTAATCTCACACAAAAGCAAAGTGCCTATTGCTTTCTTGTGTCATCGAAATGCAGGTCTAGAGCGTAAACGCTTGCTTGCATTATGCGTTTACGTAGCTACAGGCGCACAAGTACCTAAGTACTAACTTAAATTGATACCAACACAAAATAATTAATTGTATTTTGTGCGCCTTGTGTGTGTAGTAGTCAGCATAGCCAATGTAAAACGTGCTTACTGCTGGGACACAGGTCACTATTCCTTGAGAGGGAGTGGGCCGTAGTCCACCACACGGACCCAGCCCGGTCTAGATGTCAATGTATTTGGAGCGTTCCGATTCGTTACAAAATCTGACAAATTGATTACTCATCTTTGTAGTGGGCTTAAAGTCATATTTTTTTGTGGCAACCTCGTTTGAACGTACCGTGAAAACAACTGTTCTATTCACTTATCATATTTTTTCTTTAATGCCAGTTACTGCTGGATGTGCAACTTACTTCTTCTTGCACTTAACAGCACTATACATGGTCCCCAACTCGGTGGCATCAGTACATCTGTCGCAGGTGCACTCGAAGAACTTGGAGTCAGCCAGGTGGTGGCGCCGCGCCTCCGTGCCCCACATGGGGTCCGTGTAGCACACCGTGATGTGAGACTCGGCCGAGATGTTCACACCGGCGCACAGGATCTGGTAGGTTACCAAGTAATCATGCCCATACAATATTTTTACAACCTCCAGAAAATAAGCGAGCGATTGAGGGAGCTATTTTCCCGAACAGTCCCGAAAAGCGATTCAACTGAAAAGACTGACTTTACGACTACCATGAATTCAGCTGTTCGTGTGTTCATGTTCCTTTACAACCCGAATATGAGGTTTTGTGTTATTTTCATTTTACACTTCCATCATCATCATCATCATCTGCCTAGCCTTTTCCCAACCATATTGGGGTCGGCTCCCTGTCTAACTGGATGCAGCTGAATATCAGTATTTTACATGGAGTGACTGCCTATCTACCACAACCCAGTATTAGGATACCCATTGGTAAGACTGGTTGTCAGACTTTCAGATCACTGACTGCCTGTCATGACAAAAGTAACCCGTTGTTGACTAGTGTCAAATTGTAGTCCACCAGCCTCCCATACCCAATCTATCTTTGTTAATAATTGTTGTTGTTATTATTTATTTTTTTCTGTTAAACTCACAATTTCTCCCTGCGAGGTGAAGCTCTTGTTGCAGTTGGCGCGACAGTTGTGCTCCACCATGGAGATGCGGTCGAACAGCGCTACGTACTCCGGCTCCAGGAGAGGCACCTCATGGCCGTTGATCTGAAGGACAAAAAGTAGGTACCTCAAGCTTACGGCAAATATTTTTTGGCAAGTTGAGAGAAGATGCGATTTATAAAACTTTTCTATAATCAATTAAAGACACATGATGTATTTCCACACATTTTGAAACCAAGTTCAAGATTTTGTCAAGCATAGTATAAAACGTCATGCCGCCGATATATTGAAGGATCATGTACATAAGCTTATGATCTTAAGATTCCCGAAAATTTCATCAAAAACTAACTAAGGCGAAATACATTAATCTCGCTAACATCTCACCTGCAAAATCCCACAGCACTTCATAATCTCCTCCTCACTGAAAGTCTCCTCTAACTTGAAGAAGTTCCAGATGAAGTCCGCGATCATCTTCTTGTCATTGTTCCACTTGTCAGTATCTTTCCTATCCTCACAATGTGACTGCAGACCCTGGATCTTGCTCCAGAGCTTCTCGTTGTGGTCTCGCTGGTATAAGCAGCGGAGAACTGTGATGCACTGGTAGTTCGGGTGAGGGATGCCGAAGGTTGTGATGTTGACCTGATGAAAGGAATAAAGTAAGAGGAGATATTAAGAACGGAAGAATGATTCACGATTCTTAGTTTTTTTTTTAAACGTTGCCCCACACTAGGAATTTCTCCTGTATCGTGGGTGCGTTCACAAACATATAAACTCACATACACAAATACCCAGACCCGAAAAAACTATCTGCAGGTCATACAAATATTTGTTCCATGCGGGGATCGAACCCGCGACACGCAGCGCAGCAGTCCAATCGCTTAGCCACTGCGCCAACCGTGCCGTCAACATTACACAGCCTCATGAGTAACTCCAAAGGCAAACTCGAAAACCATTACTATTGAATAACATAACATGATTCGAGGCCTGTAATTCACAAAGGGTTTGGCAGTGGTCTTTTAAACACCGGTGTTAATTACTAGACCAACGAGACAGGTTAATTCCCATAATTAATTTGATAAGGCTCATAACGTTTACAACCATTTCTCAATAATTTATTCAACTTACCTTTTCTCCTTTCTGCTCTGTATAGTGGCACTCAGGATCGTGCTCCTCTTTGGCGGTACAATCAACGGAACAGAAGGGCCAGCCGCACTTCTCACATGTCACAGTCTTGCCTTCTTCTAGCAGCTTGTAGCAGCCGAGGCAGACCGGTGGAGTCACCTGAAGGTGGAGTTAATATTGTGGTTATGAATAAAACATACTACGTAGCTAGATGGATGGAAGACCTAAAGAAGATCGCGGGAATTTTTTTTTTTGGGTGGGTGGAAAATCATCAAATGTGTGTGGAGTGTCAGACTTCTACTGACTAAAAACCGAACCCATGTTCCTTTTTTGCCCTTGTGCCGAGGCCACGTCATCTAGTACTAAAATCCGCGGCCCCGACGGGAAAGTAACACTCCTTGGAAGCAAAGGCACAAACAGGAGTACACTAGAAAAGAGGCCTATTGCACTGATAGCGATGTATCTATGGCTGGAACTGAGAAATGATGAGAATGAGAGTTATTTTTTTTTGCAATTTAGTTCAATGTAGAATCTCCTTAACACGTTCAGACCGGCGTGTACCACCGGTGGAGCACGGAGTATTTGCTGCCACGGCGGGGTGTACCACCGGTGGCCACGTCACACTATACTTTCAAAAAAAAAAAAAAAATGTACTAATAAATGCGCGCCGCCTTGAGAGAAAGTGTTATATTTACCGTCCCCGCTTAATAAAACCGACTTCGACAAAAAAAACACTCAAAAGTGAAAAATAAACTTGAGAAGAAAAATCAGTTACTGAAGTCGGTGACTTTTTTTCTTTGATTTCATTTTTTTGTCACCGACTTCAGAAACTGATTTTTCTTCTCAAGTTTATTTTTCACTTTTGAGTGTTTTTTTTGTCGAAGTCGGTTTTATTTTTTGTAAAAAAGTTTTTATTTTTCACTTTTTAGTGTTTCACATGTGCTTACCCCTTCACAACGCACCGGCGTGATGTTATGTTAGGAACTGGTGTAAACAATAGACAGACAATATGAGATTTCAGCAATCCCAGTCCATTAGCTATCATTTATTGAGGAGTTCCGTTGCCTATCTCCGAAGTTCTTCATCAGATCTTCACAAAATAGTTTTTATAACCTTTCTAGTGAGTACAGGCGTAATATTATGTTGCGTGATGGCGTAAACAATGCTTAGATATGCTATAGCAACAATCGCGGTTAATCTGCTGTTATTTATTGAAGAGTTCCCCCGATTTCTACAAGATCCCATCATCAGATATTGAAATGGTGACAATGGGACCACACGGGAAGCACCAGCTTTCAAATGAAAAAAGAATCATGAAAATCAGTTCACCCAGTCGCAAGTTATGAGTGAACAAACATAAAAAAAAAAAAAAAAAAAAAAAAAAAAAAAAAAAAAAAAAAAAATACAGTCGAATTGATAACCTCCTCCTTTTTTTGGAAGTCGGTTAAAAATAGACAAATTTTCATAGTGCAGCTCAGGAGGTGGATGTAATGAGTCCCTATAATGCCCGTCACAGTAATGCACATACCAGCAATGCACGACACTGGAATGTACAACACAGGAGTGTACGACACAGTAATCGGCGACATCGCGCGATTGGTTGGCCGACTAGTCGGGCAACTCGAAATTTTGGGACTTGGATACTAGGTAATTGAGCTAGGTAGTGCTGCCGAATTAAATTGTACTCCATGACGTGCGCTCGCTACGCTCGCATATTTAATAACACTAATATCTTCTGTCCCCGAAGTGCCGGGCCTCCGCCGGCCTCCTTCGTCGGCCTACGGCCCGGTGCCCATGCCGCCCATAAAGGATACTGTCGCGAGACGGTCGTATTATAGGAACACGAAGAAAAAAAGAAGGAACCACGGAATTTTCCAGTATTTTATTGTATCACCCGTCCCTATTGTCACATGGCTTTTACTTTTTTAATGTGACGTCACTGTTTGTTTTGATTCCAATTCTCGTGCTGTACATTCTTGCCCGGACAATCGAGGTTCGGGCCGAGAATGCACGACGTGACAATGTACTACATTGGAATTCAAAAAACTTACATTCCTATGTCGCGCGTTCTCGTGTCGTGCATTCCTGTGTTGGGCATTGCTGGTTCCCGATGTAATTTGGCAAGACTTTTGGTTCATGGGGCGGTGATGTACCACCGGTGGCCATATGAACATTTGCGCCGTAGGATACCAAGTACCTATATATATAGGTGCCGGTCTGAATTGTTCCTTTTAATCATACAATTATAACAACAGTTCTACCTGACTTGTTGAGTCAAAACACTCAATGATAAGTACTCTACGTGGGTTCAAAGCCAGCAGTAATACTAATAGTTCATTACCTGAGCTGGTCCAGTGATAAGAGGCTTCTCTTTCAACAAAATTTCTCCAGCTTTAATCTCCCTCGAAGCCTCCAGGTACCTGCCATACTTTTCGTTCTCCTTGACCCTGGCGGGGGTGCACTGGAACTTGTGCTGCTTCCAGTCCTGCTTCTGATGGTCCTTGGAGCAGTAGTGCACGTTCTGACAGCCAGAGCACTTCTTGGTGGCCGGGGAGAGGCATACTATGCAGGCACCTTGTTCTACCATTCTGGAAAATGCAAGAGAATGCAATGATACAGTTTTTATTGTGAGAGTAGTAATAGTCCTCCAGATGGACCAGATCCTTGCCGTGGCATCCAACCTCAGCAAAAGCAGGCTATGAATGATTGTAATGCTATAGTGGATAAGTTTGTGCACAAACACAGGTATTAGTTTTAAGTTTTCAGGTTTAAGTTTTGATATTAATAGTAGAAACACAGGTATTTTCTCTCCCTCTCCCATTGATATGAGACTGAGTGAGTTTTTAGATACGGACGTATGGGATTACTTTCCGGTTGTGTTGGGATCTTGTAAACCAAAGAACTAAGAAGGTAGAAAAAGATTTAATCGAGCTCTAAATGAAGTTTCTTATGGATAATAAGTTTGTGTTTATACACGGGCACCTGGTTTTCAAGGGAAAATATAATAGTTGTACTTACTGACCCAGATACTATTATGTCGAATGGATGTCTGTAGAAGTATTGCTAAGCCGGTGCTTTCAGGCGCCAAACATCAGGGATTATCCAAATTGGTTTTAGATTATCACTTGTTTAATACAAATACTTTTTTAAAAAAAATCAGATTCCTTCTCTCAAATTACAATCTCGAAAATATAAATTACAGCTAAAATAATATGGTTCAATAAACAACATCTCTACGACTCTACACTAAAAATAACTTACGTAATTTACTTACTTGAAACGTTTTGTATTTCCATATAGATCACTTACTAATTAACACAAAATAAGTCTTAGAAATAAGGGAAAACACAGTGAAACTTCCGGATATATTCCATGTGCGCACAACCGGGCTGACTGACCGGCGCACGCGCATGGTGCGCATGCGCGGTGTAAAAATAAACCGCGCGTTTTGACACTTGAAACTATAAACGTATTCCAGCTTTATTGTGTTTTACGCAATGCATATTAATATTGTCACTTATTTTTGAAAAGAGTACCTATGCTTAGGTGGTTTGGTCAAGTAGAGAGGATGAGTGAAAGTCGACTAAAGGTATTTACAAGGCAGATGTAAGTCCAGCGCCGGGAGGGGACGCCCTTGAAAGACGTACACTGACCTGATTGGTAATGTTCTTCAGAAAAGACAGGTGCGTAGTACTCGCAACCGGCGTGCGTGTATGACCAGATGTATGAATGTGGACGAGGCAAAAGGATCGTAGGATCGTAGCAGGTGGCGTTCTGTGGTTTCTGCCTACCCCCATGGGAAAAGGGCATGAGTTTATGTATGTGTGTATGTGTTATTTTTTTTTAATGTTGTACTATCCGTCCTTTCTTCTTTCTTGTCAAAATTCGTTTTGACTCCGCCATAGTCGGGTAAATAATGTAGGTACACTAAATAAGTACGTGTGTAGCAATATCTCATTTTACAATTGCGTAATTTTAGTTGGTCTACTGCTCATCAGCGCCAGAACTGAATTTTAGAGGTCTTGGACTCGATTCCCGAGTCGGCTCGTCAAAATATTCCTGGATGTTTCGG
Organism: Diarsia dahlii; assembly: GCA_949775195.1. Lineage (NCBI taxonomy): Eukaryota > Metazoa > Arthropoda > Insecta > Lepidoptera > Noctuidae > Diarsia > Diarsia dahlii. Next base: position 19,393,802 of record OX459211.1, read on the forward strand.
TCAGTAATTTCTCAGTAGCAGCTGAGAGATGTGTGCTCGGCTGATGGTAATATTCTCACTCTCTATTTCATGGAACCTAAATATCCAAGTGAAATTTAACTGTAGGTACCTACTTACCCGCTATAGGCACAAAGCTGTCTACACTTTCGTGTAAAAACGTTAAAACAGGCGTATTTGATTTTGAAAGTGAGAGTCGAACTGACAACCTCGAGCGCGCCAGTGGAATAAGGGAATTGGGCTATCGCGTGCAGAGATTTTTGATTGATTCTGGCGAACTTAGGAAGTTCGCCAGAATCAATAACCCGGTAATGTGCTATTATGTCAAATTCGGCATCTATGTAGAGGCTAGAATACACCTTTGCAAGTTTTTTCAGATTTTTTTCTAATGATATTTACAAAGATATCATGACACAACCTTTTTTTTTTTGGCGGGTGGGAAATTATCAAATAACCCCTCCTACTCTGGGCAGAGTCTCATTTCATTTCATTTATTCAATAACAATTTACATTGTATCTGAATGTGTTACAAAAAACAAGAGTAAGTACAATAAAAAAAGAACATAAGAGACAGTATAGTAAATAAATTAATAAAAACAAATTCCATCGTTATTCAAGTTAAATTATTAACAAAGCTAAGGTCAACATAACAAGAAATTAATCATTAACAAATATACCAATATTACCAGTTATGTGGAAGAATAGTTAGACCAACAGTAACATAAAGCAATGTTCAATAATAATTAATTTAAAAGAGTTAATTATAACTACAATTCAATCATTAAACCTATCATTAAAATATTTAGACATGCCAAAACTTCATTAAGGTCTTTTTTTTTTATTTAAAATATAATAATAATTATATCATTTAAAATAATAGATAATAATCAATCCTTACAATAATCCATTTTGAAAACAATATCATAACTACCATTTTTAATTGATCAGTTGTCAAAATCATTTACTCATAGAAATATATATTCGTCATAACAGAAATTCATCAATGTCAAAAATTGAATTAAAATAATTAAAACATAACACATCAAATCCATGAAACATCACAAAATAATAAATAATTGAATATCGCATAAAGACATTATTTTCATAGGTATCAACTTAGTAACTCATCAATATTGTAATAGTTTATAGTCATTTTAATCAATAGTAACATTAATTTACACAACATAATTTATACACAAACACTTATTATGTAGTAATAGCATATCAAATAACATTACAAATTCAAAATTCATTAGGTAATCAAAAATAATAAATTTATTTTTCATCAATTTTATAATAGGTGTTTATTAAAATTATAATTCTTCTACTGCATATAGACACTTATCCAAAAGGTAATTTTTTAGTTTTGTTTTGAAGCAGCTATTGTAGACAGTACTTTTAATGTGTAAAGGCAATTTATTGAATAATGTTACTGACTGGTATCGTGGACTGTGACTCACAATTCTTAGATTGTTTAAGATGCAATTCTTATTCTTCAAGTCCATTCTACGGGTGCTTTCCCTTATCTGCCGTTCCTCTACTGTCTCATAGTCATGCATGTTTTTGGCCATATTGCTTAAAAGTACCAGTACATAAAGACTTGGTACTGTAAGTATACCTAAATTAGTAAAGTGTTGCCGGCAACTTTCCCTTTGAGAGATGCGGACCATGGTACGAATAGCACGTTTTTGTAGTATGAAAGCTCTTCTACTGTTATATTCATAGCTATTTCCCCAGAAAAGTATGCTATATCTAATTTTTGACTCCACCAGCGCAAAATATACAACTTTTAGCTGTTCTATGCTGATTTCATTTCTCAGGGTTCGCAGAGCGTAACATGCCGATGATACCGACGCATCAATAGCTTTTAATTCCGGTTTCCAGTTTAACAGTTGATCAATGCGTATACCCAAAAATTTTACTTCGACAGCGTTTTCAATTTCGACTTTATTTAATTCAACATTTAATTTATCTTTGTTACGGGCCGTAGTTTTAAATAACATTAATTGAGTCTTTTTACTATTAATCAACAATTTATTTGCTGTGAACCACCCATGAAAAGCTTGTAGCGTAGCCTTCACCCTTTCTGTCAACTCTGCCATATCATTAGCTGCCACTATAGCATTTGTGTCATCTGCGAAAATTACTAATTCAATGTCCGGTAAAATTGTTTTTAGATAATTAATCAAATCATTAATAAATAATAAAAATAAGATAGGTCCTAAAATAGATCCCTGTGGAACACCCGTTGATATGCGTACAATTTTGGATTTATAGCTTTTCTTATAATTATTCTCAATTTTGTCAATTTCAACGTACATCTGCCTGTTTTTTAAGTAGGATGAGAACAGTATTAAAGCATTTCCCCTGATTCCGTAATGACTCATTTTAGTCAGAAGCAATTCATGGTCAATTGTGTCAAAAGCGGAACTTAAATCAAGGAAAATCCCTGCAACTTTCATTTTATTATTAATTTTACTTATCACATCATCTAATAACGTATATATGGCGTCCGAAGTTCCAACACCCTTTTGATACCCAAATTGCCTTCTATTTAAAACACGATTTTCACGTAGGTGTGCTAAGAGTCGAATTTTGAGTATCTTTTCAAATAATTTTGATAGAACCGGTAATAGAGAGATAGGTCTATAGTTTTTAGGATCAGATTTACTTCCCTTCTTATACACAGGTATTACTTTCGCCATTTTTAGTTGTTCTGGAAATGCGGCATCTTTTATACATTTATTAAAAAAAATTGATAGAGGCTCGGCTAATATTTCAATGTGCTCCTTGAACACACAAATCGGAACTTCATCATACCCACAGGAATGTTTATTTTCCATTCTTTTAACTATGGTACAAATCTCGTCAGGAGTGGTAGCAGAAATATGCATGTCACTACTAACCTTGCTCGCGTATAAATGAAGTAATGCCGCAGCATGGTCTTTTTCATTCCTGTCAGTAGCAACTTTATAATCAAATTGATTCACTAGTAAGTTAGCTATTTCCTCTGGATCCAGTACAATTCGACCATCCACCTTAAACCTAAGTTCCCGTTGAATCCCTTTCTCTTTATTAGTGCATTTATTTACAACTCTCCAAATTTCCTTACCCACATTTTTTGATTTATTTATTTGTGTCATTATAGCAAGTTTTGTAGCTTTAGTAACAATCCTTCTGTATAACCTAATGTACATGTTTTTGTAGTTTAAAACACTCGGTTCAAGATTATTTCCATTACGTGCACATAAGAAACGTTTCATTTTGCTGGAGGTACGTATTCCTTTAGTAACCCACTTTAATTGTGATTTGTTCATAAGGTTAGTTTTACATTCTCTCTTTCTGTAACTATTTCGAAACACTCTATAAAAACTTTTAAGAAAAGTATTAATACCCATATCGGTCCAAGATTTTTTAAGAATGCCCTGTACGAATGCTGCACCATTTTTAATATTAAATATTCTTTTATCTGCTACAATAAACTGATTCTCATTCGTATTGGATCGATTTGGCAAATGAACCTCAGCAAAAATACCTGCATGCCCGTCGGCTAAACCATTGTGATCCACATCGTCACCCAATACACATGCATCAGGCAGATTGGTTATGATGTTGTCGATACATGAAGTACTATTGTTACGAATGAAAGTTGCTGAGGAGATCAAATACCTAAAATTAAAACATTTTAACAAACTAAGGAATTCCGTACTTTTTTTATTATCCACTAGTAGGTCAATATTAAAATCACCGCATATTATGCAGTTCTTATTTAATAAATAGTCCAACAACTTTTCCAATCTTTCTAAAAACTGTTCAAAATTCTTATCAACAGGGTTTCGATAGCAACAACAGATATAAAGACCAGTGATTGTATCTTTAGCACCACAAATCTCAAAACATTCCATTTTATACAACTTGTTTATTGGTTCACAAATTTCGGTCTGTCTATCCACATGCCCTAAAATTAAACTACCCCCTCTTAATTTCTTTTTTCTAGTGTTGTAGGTTACTAACATATACATATTGAGGTTAAAAACACTTGCAGCGCTCTCATTCAAGAAGTGTTCACTTATACACATATAATATGGCCTCTTATCAAGAGTTTCCACATAAACTTCTAGTTCATTTTTCTTGTTCATAACTCCACATAGGTTTTGATGATAAATATTAAGGGAGACATATTTATCGAGATCAGATGAATTTGTCAGGGTACGAGAATTAATAGTTAATCTATGATCGAAAAAAATACTTTTCATCCGTGTGTGACTGCGACTGTTGGGCCTGGTGTGAGACGTCATCAGTCTGCGACGCCGAATTTACAAAACTACTTTCTGTGAGAATACAGTCATCAGTTTGAGAAGAAGCATTTTTAAAATTTTTTACTCTATTTTGATTTTCTTCACATGCCATTTTGGTAATATAATTTTGGTAATTTATTTTGTAATTTATATGCAAAATTTCTCTATGAATTAGTCTACATGCTTGCAACTTATTTACATATTTCGGTTGTCTCTCATAATAATTAAAATCTAAAGAAATAAACATTGAATTTTCACAGTTATTACACACAAGTTTTACTGAATTATTTAATAAATTTGAGTTTAAGAATATATTATTATAAATTTTACCCACCAATACGTTTGTAGACTTTAGTTGGCATAGGGTGTAGTGTAAATATGTCTGAACCAACATCGGATTTCTATCATTAGAGCCTGCCAGTATCAGTACAAAATCAGATTTAGTGTAATCAGTGCACATATTTACACAAGACATAAGTACTTCATCCATTGTAGCATGCGGTTTTATATATGATGTAACGAAAAAGGAATCCCCTAAAAGCGAAAGAGTGGAAGGGAGTGTCAGACTTCTACTGACTAAAAACCACCTATGTTCCTTCTTAGCCCTTGTGCTGAGGCCGCGGTATCTCTTTCGAACTACCCGCAGCCCCGACGGGCATATGCTGTCCCCTTGAATATTTTTCAACCATCGACAGGTGTCCGACTGAACTGAGAAATTTTGCATATATATTTGGCTCTGGAGAAATGTTTATTTTTTTAATGACTTACATGAATTCAGTCATGATCGCTTCCTTACACGAGGACTCCTCTATAGCTAATAGCACGCGGATACAAAGGTATACATTGTACGTTCAATATAGATAGATAAACTGTTTCTTCTTATTTTTAATAATGATGAATGAAAGGAGGCCAGAAATAAAATCATACGCGTTAATTTTTCAAATTATTTATTTTAAATGCTAAATTAGTTTGGAGAAGGTTAAACAGTTCATTATAAAAATATTTCACACAATAATAATGTCTTTTAGTGGAAGGAATGAATAAATAAATCTTTTACAAAAATAAACAATTATTTTCCGATATGTTACAGAATAAACAAGAATGAACAATACATAAATTATATTATGAGTTAATTATAAATAAATTACAAAATTACCTATTAGTATTAAGAAATATTATTACGATGGAAAATTGTATTTATGAAATAATTAGCACCATAATAATAATAATTTAATCGAATCAAATAAATATGTTACAAATACATTTTTACATAATATTACTCTATTATATTCACAAAACAATTTATTAGCCAAATCGTATACAGTTTTCATGAGAACCCAGTTAATGATTTAAGAAACTTTGTTACAAGTGAATTCTCTACAGTTAAAAGGGAATGAATGAAACCGCTGTAAGATTTTGTAACAAAAAAAATATAAATAAGAAATTAAATCAATTAATTATAGGTATAACCCAAAAATGTTCATAAATAAATCGATCCCCATTTTACCACAAATATAGTTGCATTTGAAGAACGAACTCAGTTTTTAGTTCATTTTCTAAACATCCTATGAAACAGTTCAATCACAATGAACTTAATCAGCCAACAATCTCCATCATAACATTATGATCATCATCACTCATCATGATATCTTGCCGATGATCTGTTCCCAAGTCTTGATCTTCTTCAGTGCGTCTCTCGCTGCTGATGCCATCAGACCTTCGGAGGACTGGGATGGCTCGAAGCCCAGGATTAGTGCTGATTCTGTGAGGTACCTGACGATCTGGAGCAAAAATCATCATAAATGGACATTATCATCAATATGATAACAAAATGGACTGCTGATAAGAAAAGAGTAGAAGTAGTTTTTAACCGATATCCAACAAAGAGGAGGTTCTAATTTTTTCACTTCTCTCGCTCTAAAATTCGTCTTTATGTCGTGCGTAGGCGACATAAAGTCGCGTTTTATGCTCTAGAGCATAAAGTAAAATCTTCGTCGAAGGCCAAGGTAATCGGCACAGGTAATCGGCCCAACAGCCACAGGAACAACTTCAACTTCATAGAATAACCTCTTTAATTTAATTCGTTTCGTTAGTATTCTAAGAGGTAAACACTGTGCTTTTCATTACGAATACAAGGAAAGTTGATGGGAATAGGCTTGCCCCCAATTACCTAAATCGCTTGATGGCAATAGGCTTGGTCTTAATTAGATTGGTTGATGGCAATAGGCTTGCTCCTAATTACACCCGTTGCTGGCAATAGGCTTGCCCCCAATGACATCATTTGATGGGAATAGGCTTACTCTTAATTACATTGATTGATGGCAATAGGCTTGCTCCTAATTACATCGGTTGATGGCAATAGGCTTGCTCCTAATAAGATTGGTTGATGGCAATAGGCTTTTCCTAATTACATCGGTTGATGGCAATAGGCTTGCCCCTAATTACATCAGTTGATGGCAATAGGCTTGCTCCTAATTACATTGGTTGATGGCAATAGGCTTGGTCCCAATTACATCAGTTGATAGCAATAGGCTTGCTCCTAATTACATTTTGTTGATGGCAATAGGCTTGCACCTAATCACATCGGTTGAAAAATAAAAAAAAAGTTAATTGACGGGAACCATAATTATTTTTACAATATTTACAAGTAGCTGTTTCATTTCCTCGCAATCGAAGTGAAAAGTAAAGTGTAAAACTCGTCCATAAAACCCATTTTGCTCTCTACTTTATATCCATCCTCGCTCGCATGCTCGCATCGGATGGATAAACGTCTCGCGCAAAATGGTGCGTTTTATGCACTTGGTGTACAATCTACTATTTGAACACCATTTTTACAACTATACTACACTTCTTTACTTTGATAAACCAAAGAAAATAAAAATTTTGCACATGGTGAAAAAAATAGTAACCCAAAAAGAGCGAAAAAGACACATTAAGAGATAGATCTAATACTGTCCTCATAAAAACTGCTCTGTCAAGCAGTAGATGAACACGTGTGCCAGTCTGTTGTGAGAGACTTGTTATTATTACCTCTTTGAGTCGAGTCCTCAAGTTGTCTTTGGTGATCGCTTTCTTCTCGAAGTCCCTCGTCGTGAGGATCATGAGCGGTGCATGCAGTTCATACAACGTTACACCTGGAACCAAATGCAACACAAAATTATTTTCACACTACTTTCAGCTATCACTACCGTCATCATAATTTCAACGGGTGCATTTAACTATCAATTAATGGGTCACCATTAATTTACATAGTGATCCAAATTCAATTGTATTTCAAGAATAAAGTTCTAGAAATTGCACTTGGACAATTGAACTTTAGAGTTCTAGAGAATTTTTTTTTTTAGAAAGTTGCCCTCAGTGTCTGAAACATCTACAAAAACTGTGCCGGGCCCTAGAATCGAACTTTGAATCCCCATGCCACAATCAAACCAACGCGAAAGGGGCAATTTATTTTCTAATAGAACAACGTGATATCAAAAGACCCCTCACCTCTCAACCTAGAATACCCCGGTTCAATAACATCAAACGCCTTCATCAGATCCCTGCAGATGTCGATCTTCCTGTTGAGCTCAGCGTCCGGCATCTCGTGTATCATGTACTCCGCCACCTTGCCATACAACTGGCTCAGCGAGTGCTTGGCGGAGAGGCACAGGTAGTGCGAGTTGTGGATCACGTTCCTGTACTTGTGCAGGAAGCCTTCGTACCCTCGGACGTCGTTCACGTCTATTTGGTCGAATTCGTCTGTTAGTCTGGAAAGATTGAAGGGGTATTTATTTAGTGGTGTAATGTTTGTGTTAGGTTTTTACCGGGTAAATGCACATAAATGGAAGTCATTTTAGTGGTGTAGAAAATTGGATTCGCCTGTATCCTGTAGGTGTGGACTGAAGCAGTGACCATTTATTATTTACATAAACTAGTTTTAGTCTCTATTTAACGAAAATTTAATTTTTGAATACTTTATAAAAGCTGACCCTACATCGGGATTCTCCATCAATCATGAAAAAAGTGAAAACCCAAGTCTCACTTTAAAGCTGATCGATCGAACTTTGAGACCAAGTTATCAAAATATGATCTGACCCAACAACTTGCGGACCTAACTCAACTCAAAAGACAGTAATTAATATTCACCTCACCTCTTCAGCAGCAGCTGTACGGCCGCGGCCGTCATGGCATAGTCGCAGCCAGTATCGACGCAGCGCCACACGGCTGCGGGCTCCAGCGGCGCAGCAGGCAGCACGCGGCCGGCGCAGCGCGGACAGCGGAAGGCGGAGGCGTGCGTGCCGCGCTCGCTGGGGTCGCTGCAGCGCAAGCAGCTGCAGTCGAAGAACTTGCTGTGCTTTATGTGCTCGCGACGTTTAAGTGTGCCCTGGGAATGAGGGGGGAAGTTGTATTAGACCTCTTCGCAATATCGCGGTATGCGTGCCCCAGTGTGCAGCGTGGGATGCGCCGCGCCATGCCCGAGCTTACAGAGGTGGCTGTCGGCCATTGTTCGCTCACAAAGTTCACGGTACCATGGCGTGCCCCTCCTAGAAGCAATAGTTTTACATCTCACTCCCCCCCGGAACAAAACCCACAGGACAAGTGGACCAGGACAGTGGAAGTCACATTAGGTCCCGCTGTATTGGGGTACAAACATATTATTATTATGAAAAAAGATGCTGCTGGAATTCATAACCTTCTCCCTTTTTAATGGTCGTCGACAGATATGTTCATGACTTAAAATGTTGAACCTATCAAAACTGACCTGCAGCGTATATGCGTAACACAATGATATCACATCTCCAGCCTTATGCGCTACAGAAGCTCTGATGGTGAGGGGTCTACCAGGCACCCGCTCAGCATCAGTGTGAGTGGTGGTAGGTGTGCAGTCGTGAGCCAGGAGGTACGCTCTGTCGTACAGAGCTCGCGCGTTCGCACCACTTCCACCCACTTCGAAGGCATTCACCTGGAAATTTAACGGTATTATTATTATCCAACTGATATGTAACAGTTGCAATCCATGGCAGCCTTGGCAGCCTACCCAAGGGGTATCGTAGTACCCTGTAAAGATTGGGTTGTTGAGGACAGATAGGGACTCGCTCCATGTAGGTTCTCCAATACTGGCATTCAGCTGAATGCGATTAGACTGGAAGATGACCCCAACATTAATGGGAAAAGGCTAATCAGATATTGAATAGTTGACAACTATTCAGTCTTTCTTACCTCCAAAATTCCACACACAGTATGAATCTCCTCATCTTCGTACTGCAACCCCCACTTCTTAATCCTCTGCACGACGTTCTTGTCGTTGATTGGCCAGATGTCTCCACGGGCGCGACGCAGGTCGTTGTGGGCCTCCATCGCTGAAAGTGCTGCCCACTTCGCAGGGTCAGCTTTCTTTAGGAGTAAACATCTGGAATCATTAAAACTTGTTAAAATACGCACATTCAGACATCACAGCCAAAGGTGTATTTTTTCGGCAATTATGACTAAGTTCCATGTAATAGAGGCACGCCCATTGCTATGTTTTTTTCTTTTTTTTTCTTTCCATGCAGACTCTGGACTGCTACAGAAAATTTCAGATGGATAGACTTAATATAACTTTTTCTGACTAGGGAATCGAACCCAGCAGAACGTCGTGCTCATGATTAGCGCTTATGACCACATTTTGCACTAACGTACCTCAATGGCATAAGGGCTTGATAAGAGTCCTTCAGATCCTCAAGTTTGGAGTAGACTGGCGGTATCCCCTTCATGGTATCGCACTCGTACGTGGAGTGGCCCGTGTACTTCCCGGAGCCAGGACACGAGCTGCTGCACATCGGCCATTTGCAACCTTGGCATCTGAGGAGTAGGTAACATTTGGATACCGTTAATTGCACACGCTTATTTTTGTAAGAGCAAAAAGAAAATTGATACGTGGCTTACTATTCTAAAGGGACATTATATTTTTATCAAAAAATACGTAATGGGAATCTTCAGCCCGCCAACTGCAGGTCAACTTAATAAAATTGACCATTCTAGTCGTGATCGAGAATTTTCAAAACTTTTGGTATAGCGAGCGTTTTAAATGATCACCGCTATTTGACTATCATAAACGGTAATCAAAACTTATTAGCACACAAATAAGTAGGAACTTACTTGACCAGGCTTGTTTCATCCAGTTCCCGATAACATCCAAGACAGATGAGGCCACAACCAGTGCAGGGGCCAACAGCAATGGCCGGTTCTTCAATGATCACTTCACCAGGTCGAATGTCCCGGTTGGCCACCAGGTATCTGCAACACAGGATTTTAAACTATAGGTATCACAATTGGAGTAAGATATATTTTTATAGAGTACAAATTCCGAAGAGGCCATAAAATAGCTTCTATACTTCATGGCTAAGAGGATTTAGTTCAGAAATCTGAACAGTGCACAAATAGAGATGGGCTGATCGCCAAATTGTCTAGTAACACCATAATACATCCCTGGGCTTTAACAATTGCGCGGCAAAACATGAAGTACGTCAGCAGAGCTTTTGTAACGTATTTTGGGGTCGTTCGGCTTGTAGATATATTAGATGTGGCCTTTGCAATAAGCTTTTGCAAATTTGCACACTCGTTTACACGTAATTGGTTCAAGCGGATCAGAAAAAGCTTTATTTTCATGTAATAAAAGTGAAAAAGACATCATTCGTCTCATTTTTGTTCGGACGACGAGACTCGACCTCGCGCCGAACTATATCCACTAAATGGTGACACGTACGGCCTATAGGCTTCAGCCGAATGCATGTTGGCAAGTGCGGTCACTCTTTCAATGTTTATCTAACGCTATCGTAGTCATTTTCTAGACTTGGTAGATGGTAAAAACTTTAATTTACCTGCCCATAATATCCGACTCTCTGATCTCGTAGCAAACATTCTTCTTCTTCTCCACCACAGATTCCGGAGTATGCTCTTCATCTTTACCATCATGGACGTCTTCTATGATGTTCTCTTTATTCTTCCCATCGCCTTTCCCTCGCTTCTTCTGCTGCAAAACGAGAAAAACCAAATCACATTTCAGAAATAAATTCGGGCTTAAGGATAATATATTATGTAGTGAGGTAGATAATAAATGAGTTCTTACGCAGAGTATACAACGCAGCATCTGTCAGATAAACAAACAACTTCAGAGACTGTGTTGAGACAATTTTTTATGCACAAACGTTCTGGTATCAACAGGAGATATACAGATGACGTTGGAGTTATGAATGAATGTGGCTGGATGCTGGTAGGCGTTGTCTAGGTGTATTTCTGCTCGCCACTTGACTGCCCGTGCCAATGGCTCGATGTAAAAATCTTTTTCATAAGCCTGTCAATGATTTATACGACCGTGAAATTGAGGTTGGCGGCCGCTGGGCTGGGAACACCGACGTGTTTGTTTATTTCAATCAAGTTCGATCGTTTTCCGTTCCTGGAGAGCTAATGATAAATATTTCAATGCCCCATTTGTAAAGTACCCGATTGATTACAACTAATGCTCTCACGTTTTTACATCGAATTCAAGCGAAACGAAAATTTCAAAAAGCTGGTTAAAAATAAGAATTGACTCTAGAATGTAATTTAAGGCTAAATTAGGAATTGAAAAACTATTTTGAGTTACAACGTAGAGAGCAGATTATGTCTAATCGCACATTCACAGGTCTGAGTTACGAATATAAAGAATATTTCAAACTCAAAAGTCATATAAACTCTTTGAACGTCGCAATTTACAAGAGACAGTCCCCCAAGACGACCCTTCGACACTTCCTAGTGTTTTAACTGAGAAGAATTGGCGGAACAAACTCCCAAGGAACACATCTGTCTGGTAGCACGTTTATCCATTTATTTATTTATTCAGTATTACATTTTAAGCATCATCATCATCCATCACCTACAATTATATCATCATAATAACTGATTGAGGTTACCTCAACAGTTCCTTTACTATTTTATATCATTCAACAGTTATAATAAAATGGATCTAATAATGGCCACATTAATAATCATAATGGAAAATAAATTAAAACATAATGGGGACAGAAGTAAGAAAAACGACTTTAAATATGAACCTAAAAGAATTTAACGAAAATATAGGCTTACAAAATCACGCTAAGCGGTATCATTAGCAGAGTAAACTGTCTGTGGTTTGAGACAACTTTATTGGAAAAATGGTAGTGATTATATAAATGTCTTTATCTGTTATGAACCTACCCCTATCACAGCTCAATTGAATGTGGTATAAACTGCTGGCACTCTCCCCCTTCCACTAATACTCCAGTATAGATACTGCGCCGACTGCGCGGTATGGTACGAGTATATACCAACAATCACCACTTGTAATACCAGAGATTCATCAGAGTTTGTACGAGTGATGGACTGCCGCCTTGGCATTGACGGTAATAATAGGTATACATGTACTGTGTCTGAAGAGCTTGGATTGCCATGTGGTAAAGACCCCGACTTACGAGCGGTAGGTCATAACTCATAAGGTCAAACTCAGGCAGAAGCGTTTATTTGTGTAATTTATTTCATCATCACTGTTCTCAAAACGGTAAGAGAAACATCGTGAGGAACTGATGTGTCCCCAACCTGTACTGGACCTGCGTGGTGGGGACAACCCAGTCCCTGCCACGACGAGGAGGCCTGTGTCGAAGGCCCAAAAGAGGGCACATTCGAGGCTGAAGTATATTTTGGTTCATCTCGTTAATGCAGTGATTTTTTTTTCTTTTTAGCGTGATATAACATGACGTCTGACTTAGTGAAGGTTGCGGGGACCCGCTGGATGCGAGGTGCACGGGACAGGTCAATGTGGCGACACATAGGGGAGGCCTATGTCCAGCAGTGGACGTCTTTTGGCTGAAATGATAATGAACATGAGGTCATCATTTTCCAACTCTGTGTTGTCCATTGAACTAAATTCTTCTATTACATATGATGATCTTTTAAGATGACAAATACGATTGCTATCTTAATAAACACCGTCATGATCCAGCAGGCGACTGACAGCCGACAGCCCACTAAGAGTCATTACATACCGGAAACATTCCTCACAACATAATAGAAAACGTCTTGCGAAGGAAACCTAACGATTTACGTAGTAATTACGGCGTAAAATATGATTGCAATATACATGTTATAAGAGAAATAAAGCTGGTTGGATAGAGTTATGATTACTGCTACAGGACTGCTACAACGTTATTTAGAATTTCGTTGGGTATTAGTTTTCCTGTCCAACACAAATTGTATTGAATTTGAATAGCGGGAAATGGAATCGTACCTACTGAAGGATGAGCTTATTTCAGTGTTTTCTGTAGGTACCTACTATTCATTCCTAGTAAAATGAGTATTAGAGTTTGCTCAATTTCACGTTAGCCAGTGAATGCGGAATTAACTTAAAGACTTTTCAGTATGTACTTTCCTCTCGGCTATTTTGTTCTAGCTGTTTGTAAAGTGGACTATTTTAAGTGAGCCATATTTGCGGCCGTTATTCCAACCAGCCCACCTCCCTCCAGAAGCAGATCAAACTTCTTAGTCATCTTGGGATCTTGATGTTCCAAGAGTTTCCTCGCGGATCTGGGTGCCTCCGCTGCATTCAAGGACTACATTATTATTTATTTATTTATTTTATTTAATTATTTAAATAAAACCTTAAAACCTCAAACGGCGCAAATACAATAACTTAATTAGTAGTTATGTGTTTGAGCCGTTTGGGGTTGAAACACTGGGGCCATGGGGTCCGAGTGCCCACTTAATTTATCAGGAAATTGCCAAGCGGTTGGTCGACTCTTCACGTGACCAGAGGGCTGGAATATTTTTTGGGCAAAGAATCAGCATTGCCATCCAACGTGGCAATGCTGCCAGCCTTCTGGGCACTTTTCCTGTTGACAGCGGTGTGGACGAATTTTTTGACGCCCTGTAATTACTCCCCTTTTTGATACTTGTATATATTTTATTATTATCTTAGTTCTGTAAATAGTAGCTTTTAAATGTTGTAAATAAAACTATACACCCATTATTTAAAAAATACATTTTCTTATAATTAAACAAAGCACACAAATAGACCTCTGGGGTCTGTCTTAGCATGCCATGACCTGAGATTTACACACGCTACCGTTTCCTCCGCCTCCATGCACGCTCTGCTTATAGGACTGTCAGAGATACCTAGCGTGTAAAAGTATTCCGCTCGGTCTAAATACAATATAACTAGGTATATAATGACAAAGATTTTTTCACACTTGTCTTCATTTTATATCCCCGCCATCTTCACTAATGTTAACGTTTCTCAATGGAGTCTAATTCCGTCCTGGTGACAATATATTAATGTGTAGTTTTATCTCCCGAGGAATTTATAACACGTTGAATAGAGCAAACACGAAGCTTCTATAAGTATCAATAAATATAATAAAGTGTGAAGAAATTGTGCAAATGTGTTTTAAGATACATTTTACTGCTGTGATAATTGAAATGGGAGCAATTTTGGGGATTTGGTATTTAGTATTTAGATGTATTCCTGTACCATCACTCGTCATACGAGTTCTTAGGAATGTAGGAAAGTGGTACGAGTATGTGCGACTATGGGATGCTACACTTCGAATCTCTCAAGTTGCTTCGGACCGTGTGTGGAACGACCACTTCTGTAAGTCGTATTGATTTTCAGTGGTGATCGTTCAGCATTCCTACATAATGTCACGTCTTTTTTCGATGGGGGTAGGCTAAAATTCTTGGCTACTGTGGTTAACCACAATAGCTACGATCCTTATATTATTTATAGTCCTGATAGATAAAATGACGTCTAGCATACTTAATGAGTAAAATTAAAAAAAAAACATTTCAACGTTCACTTATTTTTTGAATTATGTAGCGGGAGATGTCACTAATCCATAATAATTTGCAAATAAATGATAGTTGTCAACTAAGATTGCTCAAGAGATTAAAAATATAAGAAACACGGAGTAGTTCATAAATCAAGTCATGTATGAAATATTAATGTTTTGGAGAAATATATACTTCATGTGAAAGTTTTATTATTTTATTTGACTTAGGACTAAGTGGAAACCAGTGTCACAAAGACGGTGTCGATCTTTTATTAGGTTACCGGGTTAAGTCTTCAAAACATTCTTTAACTCTGTTTTAATAACGCATTTTTCTGCCATTGAAACTCTTGCAAGAACACTGTACGGAAGTGACATTAACAGAGTCGGAGACCCAAGTCATTAGGCGATCGCTAATTACTTATCAGACTCACTGCCGTACTCAGACAGCGTCATTACTTAGTAAAGGTTTTGACAGTTTTGTCATACAAAAACTGTCAAAACCTTTACTTAGTGATGACCTAAGTAATCATTAAAGCGCTCTGAGTGCGGCAGTCAAACTCTGACTAACCAATTACAAAGACTTTTGAACCACTACCACAACTACAGTACTTTCACCAGTTAATATGCCTTGTGACTGTGACTGAGCTTCGTTTTTTTTTGTGAAAAGTGTCAGTTAGGGTCGATTTGAAATAAATGCTTTGAGTTTGAATTGCCAAGGAGGACAGTCCAAACTAAAACATGAATCTTTACATAGAGTGGCCCATTCCAAACCCAACATTTTTTCCATGCTTCTCTTTTGAGTTTGAATTAAGTTTTGCATAGTTACAATCGACTGTTTTATTGTTTTTACAGAGGCTGTTTACATATTATTTCTACCAGAAAAAAATAACATTATTTGTGTGATTGGTGCTATTATTCTTGGCAGAAGTTAACCCGTTTAGAAATAACTGAGCCTGGGCCACTATTGTTCCCAACGAGCGTTGGATACAGTTCAAATCGTAACTACATTGTATTTTATAGTAATAGTAGAGTACCATGCCGGTGGTTCCGTCCTTTAAAACCAACTATCAACAAAGAGAGAGAAATATTGTATTATGGTTAGATTTTCAGTAGCTAGATGAAACTGCGGTGATTTTCCTTTGAGAAATCCGCAATGTAAGAGGTATCGTCACATTTCATTCAAATCAAATCATTTATTTATTTGCAAACATGGGTGGTTCTTTTATAATAATTTCTCTTTATTTTTACTGTCACATGGACATGCAAATTATGGTAGGTTTACAATTATTTTACATTTAATATTAAGTGGCATGTCATTGAAAATACATACAATAAAACATACAATAAATGAATTGTCTGTTTAGCTCGTTTAGCTTGTCCAAATTGGAATGCCTTTCGTTTTTCAAGCATCTCTTTGTAAATAACTCGAAGTCACACGAGGAAAACGTTTTACTTTTACGAAGTTTTTCCTGAATTCCTGAAGAGTATAAATGCTTTATTAGCACAACCAGTATTTACGAGGGCGTCAAATCAAAACGTTGACAAAAGGCGAAAGAGAACCACGATAATCCCGTGCCAAAAAACGCCAAATATAATTTTAATTGGTTCACGATGGCTCTCTGCCAACGATACAATAATTCTCATTACTATAACTCGTGTATATTGTGAACATTCTTTTATCATTTTCCACGGTTGGCTTAGCACCGAAGAAAATAAACATTAGCAAACTAAACGTGAACATTTTGTTGTTTGTCATGTAACGCGAAATCGAGGAACGTGTCGACAAAATATATTATTGGCAGTTGCCGCAGTCACGACGATGATATTTCAATAGGCCATCATATTTCTCTACCATTTCTTAGATCAATATTTAACCAACTTGTCCTACTTACCCCAATATTAAAGCGATACATTTATCATATCATAAACTCGAAATCAAAAACCTCATGATATTCTAATTGCGGTGTGATTTATGATATCTTTCTAAAGATAGAAAGTGATCTTGAATTTGATATTTTTGTACGCCACGTTACCACTAAAAGGAATAAATCAAAAGCTCTACTTCATTATTACAATGAACTTTCGATCGTTTGAAACTATACCGGTGAATTTGACTTTGATTTTTCAATATTTCGTAACTCGAATAGCTCGTTGACGTAGTGGTCGCAAGCGCGACTTCCGCGATTCCCAGGTCGGGCAAAGTGTTATTGGGATTATTCATCAGGATTTCTCAGTAGCAGCCACCCCCAGGCCCGCTTCCTATTACATGAGGTTACATAACTGGTAAAATGTGGATGTAATAGGCATGATGTTATGTTATTATAATAATAGCCCTTGAACGATCTTGATCCATTTATGAGAGTGGATCTTCTCTCCTCCTTTTTCACTCCACTCCGTGATAAACCTGACAATCTAAGAGTTTTGATTTATATGCATATAACTGTATTCGGGTGTTTATGACTTTATATTATAGAAGTAGATCAAGAAAAGCTGCTCGTTGTAAATTATAAGATCAGGCATAATAGATTGGATCAAGTTTACATTATATTATGAGCCTACCTCACACGATATTCTCACATTTTTATAATTTGATGAATTGATGATACTTATGATTGGAGCTTATTCTTGTGTGGGATGAGTTTTAAACTTTCACATTCCTCTTTTATGAGCAGACAGCTGTACCTACTCGTACGTCCATCTTAGATCCGGAATCTATAAATAAATTACGGTTACAGTGCACTATTTCAATTTTCAAATTGTTTTAAAATCGCGTAGCAGCTGCAAATAGTTTAAATCTAAGTGAGTGTCAAGGAATTCTCAAATAATGTGTTCTTTCGGTTTTAGAGTTTCCCGTATCAAAAATATATAGTTAACAGGATAACGGAACGTCTCACAAATGACATCCTCATTTCCAAAAGAAATCATATACGTACTATGTGATATGTGACCACTTTATGGCACAACCCTCGAGATTTTGTCTTACCTATAACCGTGAGCTGCTGTAGACTAAGTTTATTGTTAGCTAAGTTAACTTGACAAAGCTAATTGGCAACATAACGCTGTGGGAACCATGTCATTTCCATACTTAACAGCTTGGTCTCGAAAATTATGTTGTGTTTATCGTGAAGCCGTGATTTTCCGCTCAGCTGATGGCCTGTCATCAGTCGCCGGCGCCCATTGACAGACGCGCCTCGGACAGATGAATGCGCTAATTATACTAGTCACACGATATTGATACTAACTACCCTCATTTATAAATACATTAGTCAAAGATCATCTTTCTAGATGCCTTGCGGAATATTGTAGAAGAAAATGTGACATTCAATTTTGCGTATTCGCAAGATCGTGTTTTATAACTAAACCACCAGAGCTTAAAATAACGGGAGTCCATCGTGCAATCATATTAATGGATAATCAAGAAAGATATCCCGTAAGTGACAGTAGGTACAAGTTTAATTTGTACGTCAACTCAGTGTTCGTCACTAGCTGGCATTGCAAATTTGCAAGTAAGAAATATGCTGTGTATATTAAAAATAACAAGAGTACACTTAGGTACATTCTTTAAACAAATTCCCACTTTTCATTCAGCCACTTTTGACATTCTCAAGTTCACTACAGTCCAGTCATTATAGGGGTTGACCTCGGAAAATTGAGATACCCAGTATATTACCACATAAAAACTTGTATTTTGGCATCCTAAAAGTTGTCTCAAAATTCACATATGGTAGGGTGACCGCGTCTATTAAAAATCTAAGGTCACAAAAATCGTTTTTTGCAAATATCTCGTTTTCTACGGGTTTCTCGCTGTTTGTATATTTATCATTTTTTATCATAAACTTTTAGTTTAAAACAAAATTAAGAACATCTTATTTAAAATCTGAAAAGAAATAAATTCGTTATTGATGTTTTTATTAAATGTGTGTCGATTTTATTAATTATTATTTAATTTAAATAATAATTAATTTATTTTATTTTATTTTAATTATTTAATTTACGATTTAAAATTAACTGACTATATATAGAAAGGTTCGCGTACCAAGAATTTACAGATTTAAGAACATCTTATTTAAAATCTGAAAAGAAATAAATTCGTTAATGATGTTTTTATTAAATGTGTCGATTTAATTAATTATTATTTAATTTAAATAACAATTAATTTATTTTATTTTTTTATTTTATTTGAATTATTTAATTTACGATTTAAAACTAACTGACTATATATAGAAAAGTTCGTACCATATAATATTTAAAGTTATGAAAGAATTTACAGATTTTAAATAAGATGTTCTTAACTTTTTTTTTTTAACTTAAAGTTGATGATAAAAAATGATAATTATATGTTTATCAATAAATTATAACCTTAATATTACGTGTTTTTGATCGAGACTATCAGTTGACCTCAGATTCTGATAATTCTCTGACCGCGCGCTCTACGCCTTCTATCTCGAAAACAGTTCAAGATATAAAAAAATGTTGAATTGAAAAGTTGTAGAGAATTTAAATTCTCTACAATATTAATCAGATTTACAAACAGCGAGAAACCCATAGAAAACGAGATATTTGCAAAAAATCGATTTTTGTGACCTTTGACCTTAGATTTTTAATAGACGCGGTCACCCTACCATAATTATGTGAATTTTGAGACAACTTTTAGGATGCCAAAATACAAGTTTATGTGGTAATATACTGGGTATCTCAATTTTCCGAGATTTGTACCTAATTTGGCCTAAAATGACTGGATAATAGAGAAAATAGTAGTAGTAAAAATAGTTTATTGTTAGTTTAGTTTATTTTATAGTTTTTAATTAATGTAATATGTATTCAATAGATAATAAATATTCTCATAGAGAAAATTCATTACTAACTGCTGTATATACTCAGAGATATTTAATGATTACTTTGGCCGTAGCTTAGTAAAGATTTGACATACAAAAGCTTTACTAAAGTATCAAAATCTTTACTAAGTAATGTCAAGTAAACATTAAACGTCTCTTGAGTGCGGTAGTAAGTCCTCACTCAGCAGTGGCACGCCATCAGTCTTGAGAGGATTCCTTCCTCTGAACCTCGTCATTTATAATTGTTCCTGCTGTACTTCCCTATACATGAACGATGTCTATTTATAATCAAGCACCCCACAGCAACCGGAAAGGGACTTAATTGCACGTCAGTCATAAAGATGGATATTTGACAGCCGATCAAACTAACTCTACAACGGAAATCTATATGATACTAGCTTTTGCCAGCGGCTTCGCCCGCGTCCTAATCTTTGTCTACATTATAAAGGGAACCTCTGTGCAAAATTTCATCTTTCTAGGTCCTATAGGGTTTGGGCTGGGCGTTGATGAGTCAGCTGACTCTTTTTATTTATATATAGGTATAGATAGATTGCGAATTATTACCTACGTCACGATTTCCCAAATAACAATTTCGCCATAATTTTCTCATTATTTCACTTTCAGATCGATCTAGATTGCTCGAGCGATTCAGTATTGTGATAATGGTATAATAATATGTTCTTCATCAAATGCTGGCAATTATATGGTGACGAGAATGGTTGTCTTCTTAATCGTCGACGTCGTTACGCATTTGCAAAACATGGCCGTGGCCTAATTAGTGACGCCACGAAACTATTTCTGATACTTAACATCTCAAATTCCCAAGAGACAAGACAAACAACTCTGAAAGTTTACCTTTCAGACACGATATCTGTATCTGTTTAACTATATTATTCCAGTTTCAGTGCTGTTTTTGTTTTTCATGTTTTTACCTACTCCTTTTTGGGGACTGTATATATTCATGGCAAGGTTTTTTTTATTATTATAAATGGGCTTGCTCTTGACTTCAATCTTGCCCTAGGGGCAGAGATGATGTCGACGATGGAACGAGCTTACCCAGTAGAAGCCTGTTTACTCGCGACTTAAACAGATTAGGGTTATATGAACTCGGAAAAACCGACGCAGGCAGTGAATTCCACTCCTTGGCTGTGCGCATAATAAAGGACTTAGCAAAGCGCTTCGTTCGAATGTGTGGAATGTCGACTAGGTATCGGTGATACCCTGCAGTACGTCTAGTAGGGTAGGTATTCGTCTAGGTATTCCAAAAAACGTTTTTCAATACTACTAATGAATAATTGAATTATATTCCTATCATATTATTTTAAAACTCTCTGTGCTGCGTGCAATAGTTTTTTACTTCTGCATCTTCTTCTGAGCGTGTTGATGGCAATTTTTAATGAGTCGGACCAGAACTCAGATACGAGTTTTTATCAATTCCTGTAGCGTGAAAGCATTAGGGCACGCCAGACACGATGTGTTCCATTGTTAGCGGGCAGCCCGACATTTGCACATCACACTAGAATTTTCTATAAATTCTGCGTCGGCAAGGCTATCATTTTAATCGAGTTCTATTTAGACTAGAACGATATCTATTGTTTCAGTACGACAGGCGTAGGCGGAGCGACGCGTGTCAAATAGGACTCACGGCCGGGAAGCAAGCCAACTGTCCGATGATCCGGTGACGGGAATTACGAGAGTGTACACACGGCTACACATCAAGCTATACAAAACCAGTTAATCTTGGCCTCACTTTACTAGATCTTTTCGCACAATGAACGATCAGATTATACTGGTTTTGTATAGCTTGATGTGTAGCCGTGTGTACACTATGCATTATGTTTTAATGGACGAAGAAATACTGCTTGTTTTCCTAAATGGATTATTTAGTATCTGTCTATTTGTTTGTTGGATATGTCTGAATACCTGCATTCCGTGTTCTAACTAGTGAACACGTCTTTCAATCATTTGTCTCACCACCTGTGTGGTTTTGGCAGATATCTCGTACAGTAGAACTGTCACTTTTTTGTCTGGGATTAGTAAAAAGAAACAAAAGCAACTTTGCAGAATATGTTTGCTTTTGGTTTAGGATATTTTATACTCGTACCTCTATAGACAGACACGAATGCTTGTCACGCTGTCTCAATATCAATTTAAAACCAACTTCTCCATATCTTCAGCAATCTAAAAATTAACTAGACGGAGTCGTACAAGGTGGTGCATGGATTAAAATGTAAGGTATCAGCCATCGTAAAAACTACTAATGATTACCCATGTGTCTGAGGCATAGTAAACTAAATAGGTAGTTACGTGTTAATGAGCTAAAATAAATCCAGCATATTCTTCGGATATGATGTCATGACAAGTCGTTGCCAAATTATGACATGACAGAACATTACAGCACACCACGTTAAACATTATAATAAAACCACAGTACGACCATAAAACGTCTAATTTAATCTCAAGGAATTTTAACGGCTACGGCAGTCATATTGTTATACAGTTTTGACGTAGAGGGCGCGTAGAAGGCTCGTAGAAGTCTCGTAGCACGAGTTTAATTTTTGCTACGAGGCTGCTACGCCAAAACTTTATATTTGGGTCTGCACGTCTGGCAGGGCACAAGTTACTAACACGAGCGAGTGTGTTCTAGGGATGTTACGGAGGTGATTTTATCGGAACGGAAGTCGGAATCAGAGGCAGAGCCCGAGATGGTGGCAGAAGAGAGAAGGGCGGGCCTAGTAAAATAAAATGCTTGCATTAATTAGTTCGTACACGTTGACCGCGTCCGCCACGCTCTGCCGCCGCTTTCTGATATGATTCGACCTCCGATTAAAACTTCCGATTTAAAAGTGTCGGAGCTGAAGTCGGAACCGGAGGTTTAATACCAATCGGAAGTTCCGACCTATCGGAATCCGAGTCGACGCTCCGTAACATCCCTAGTAGTAACGTTACGTTTAGGCCCTCATACCTCCTCGTCGTATGTTTACAAACATAACATCATGACAGACAGTCTACAATAGTCCTTATCTGAATATAAAGGCACACTTGTTCTCACCGTCATTACGATATTTTTAGAACCCGAGCTATTGGAGTTTAAAGTTACGAATTTTTCAACAGTTTTTAAAATAAGGTTATAACTTTTCTTTAATACCTGCATGACCTGTTTACTTTTCAAGTGCGTTACTATAAAACATTGTTTTTCACCCCAAAACAAAGTCGTTTCGAACAGAATGTTTGGTTGACAGCTCCGTAAAAGGTTCACACCTTGGTTTAAATCAAGGTTTACACCTTGTACTAATGTGTTAAGTTCAGTATGAATAAGTATTTTCATATCAACAGTGTGATGTTTAGCCCAAGATTCAAGCCCATAAGTTCCTATTTTTCTTTCATTGTTTTTTTAGGGTTCCGTAGTCAACTAGGAACCCTTATAGTTTCGCCATGTCTGTCTGTCCGTCTGTCCGTCCTCGCTTAATCTCTGTGACCGTTAGCACTAGAAAGCTGAAATTTGGTACCAATATGTGTATCAATCACGCCGACAAAGTGGTAAAATAAAAATTGGAAAAAAATGTTTTATTAGGGTAGCCCCTCTTTATGTAAAGTGGGAAGTGATTTTTTTTTTAATTTCAACCCTAACGTGTGATATATTGTTGGAAAGGTATTAAAAAATGAATAAAAAACAATGTGTCCCCCCTATAACTTTTGAACCATAAGTTTAGAAAATATGAAAAAAATCTGAAAAGTAAAACTTTATAAGGACTTTCTAGGAAAATCATTTTGAACTTGGATGGAAACAGTTTTTGTACAAAAAGACAAAAAGTTGTGCAAAATAATTTCTGGACTAAGTTTGTAGTATAATCGTATATGCAAGCATTTTTTTTAGCTTCGTTTACATATTTTATTAGCCTGAACATATCTTTTTTCAAACGAGCTCAAGCTATAAGTCGAGCTCCACGATAACTGACAAATGCTTGCACTGACTGGACGGGTCCACTCAAATCTGTGTGGTGCTTTATTCAAAAGACCATCTCAGACACTAATCTGCATGATCTTCATCAAAGTCAAAAGTCAAAGTTCATTTATTTGTCAGAAACATGAGTATACACACAAAGCATGCAAGATGTTAAGTACATTAGAAACGATCACAGTCATGTTTTACCTTTACGGCGTACAAATATGTATTATACATTTGATAAAATAATTCAATTCATTGTAGCCATTAAAATTATTAAACACATAAAAAAGAAACAATTAATTTAAATTAAATTCATTTGTCAACAATCACAATAAAATACATTTTCGTAATAGAATATAGGCACATCATAAGCAATTCAAACATCAATAAAATTAGATTAGCAGAATAACCTAATAATCATCGTCAAATTAATTCAAATGTCAAAGTAAGATTACAAAAAACTAACAGCAGTCAACAGAATCAAGTTATGTCCCACATTAGAATTTACATTAGAATTAGTTTGTTTTCTCCATTAAAAACTCAGCAATACTATAGAAACATTTAGTTACCAAATACTCTTTTAGTCTTTTTTTGAATAAATTAGTAATAGTCAAATCTCTGAGTATACCTGTGGAAGATGGTTAAATATACGTGGTGCCATACAGAAAACACTTTTTTGCATTAGTGCTGTATTGGATCGTCTCGCACACAACCTGTGTTTATATTTATCGCGCCGGTTACGGTTATCCATATCTGATTGTTTTTTAAATAGATGCGGGTTTGATTTTACGAACATTGCAATTTCAAAGATAAAGAGTGATGGGAGGGTAAGAATTTGATATTTTTCAAAGAATGGCTTGCATGAGTCAGCTGTTTTTAAGCCGAACATGGTTCTTATACATCTCTTCTGTGACCTGAATATAAACTCCTTGAGGGTTGAGTTTCCCCAGAAGATAACTCCAAATCTCAGAAGAGAACCAACTATACCATGATACGCCGTGAGTTTGGCATCCACACCCAGAACAGAACCGATTTTGGAGAGCATATAGGCTGACTTACTCAGTCGCTTGCTTAATTCCTCTAAATGTGGTTTCCAGTTTAATTTTTTATCTATTGTGAGACCTAAGAACTTACTCACATCCACTTTACTTATCTGTTTGTCATTGTTATGTATATTCAGGTTATTATTAGTGTTCAAACGCTGACTGAATAGCATTAATTTTGTTTTGTCAATGTTTATTTTAAGGTTATTATTACTTAGCCACGTAATAATGGACTCCACTGTTTTATTTATTTCATCTTCATATTTTTGATCATCTTTGCATTTAATAGTTACTGTGCTATCATCGACAAAAAGTGACATCGGGTTATTTGTAATTTTTGGTAGATCATGTATTTTAGTATTTCCATATTGTGAATGTGAGGACCGTGTGGGTTTTTATTTAATTTTAACGATTGTTTGGCAGTTTGAGTACTTTAAGCGACCCACCCAAATCTCCTTTCTTTGGTATTGATCGTCGTGACGTTGAGCTCCTTGAGTTATAAGTCGAGCTCCACGATAACTGACAAATGCTTGCACTGACTGGACGGGTCCACTCAAATCTGTGTGGTGCTTTCTTTAAAAGACCATCTCAAATCTGCATAGTCTTCATGTGTGTATTATACCAAGATTATGTTTGTACCTTGAACATATTGTAAACCCAAACGATTTTAAAAGAGTGTCTATGAAGTTTCTTGCCATTCTTCTCATGAGACCAACGCTTTGGAATTGGCAACTACAGTACACTCACGAGTTATTATGCCTTGTGACTGGGACTGTAGCTTAGTTTATTTAGCTTCAGTAGTTAAGTAGTTTTCTGCCGCACTCGGAGAGCTTCAGTGGTTGCTTGGGCCGTCGCTTGGTAAGGGCTTTTGGCAGTTTTGTCGTACAAAACTATGTCAGGCCTTTGCTGGGTGGCGGCTTGAGTAATCGTTGGATATCTCTGAGTGCCGCAGTTAGTTTAATTCGACTATTCAAAAGTGCCTGTTGCTGGCCTACTTGAAATAAATATTTTTGACTTTGACTTTGAAACAAAAAAAGAATTATTACTACGGAACCCTACACTGAGCGTGGCCCGACACGCTCTTGGCCGGTTTTTTTTTTGTCGACCGGCGAAGTGGTTGTCTTGGGATTTATCGACAGGTTTTCAGACTATCAAACATAAATATTTACTATCATTACAAACAACTATGAAAATTAGAATTTGGGTCATAAACATTTTCTTTTATCGACAGCTGTCATTTCGAAATCTCTGCACTTTTACAAAGTCGAGACAAAGGTGTATGTCGTAACTCCGACAATGTAGGTTAGTATGGGTACGATTATAATGCAAAGTTTAATAAGGGTTCCGTTTATGCTATTTGGCTACGGAACCTAGTGGTGATGGTTTTACCAGTAATTTAAATTTCCCTCGTTGGTCTAGTAGCCCCAAGCGCGGTTGCTGTGCATTAGGTTCGATTCCTAGGTCGGGCAAAGTGTTATTGGGATGTTCTATCAGAAATTTGTCAGTACCTTGCAGTCACGGAGTCTGAATTTGTGCCTGGTTGATAGCAATAGGTTCGCCCGATTGCTTACTCTGTGGGTGTACTGGGCACACCTCTGCCTAACCTTTTGGGGATTACAGGCGTGATGTTATATTTAAATTGCTTTATCATAATGTTCTGCCTCAACGCATGCATTTTTAATGCAAACATTCAGCTCGGATTGCATCGCAGCGTCTGGCAACTGAAATAGCCCCCACCTTATCCTTACATAGTATAAAACAAAGTCGCTATTTTTGTCTGTTTGTTTGTCTGTATGCTTAAATCTTTAAAACTACGCAACGGATTTTGATGCGGTTTTTTTTAATAGATAGAGTGATTCAAGAGGAAGGTTTTAATAAATAATTTGAACGACATCCACGCGGGTGAAGCCGCGGGCATCAGCTAGTTATCTTAAAACCTCAAGGGCTAAATGAACTTATGATGCCAAAATGCAGATATATTTAGATTATTTTACGTAGGTAATTACCGAGGTTAGCGAGTATATGAATGGTGACTGTATCTAATTAAAATCTTTGAGCCGTTTGTTTGTCACAGCTCACAGGGTGTTTGTTTTCTGCGGAGATAACGCATGTTTTACGCGCTTTAAACGAGATTCATACCTCACGTGCAGACATTTGGTAAATATAATCAAGACCTTTTTAGATATATCGCTTGCTTGGTGAATTTCCCGTAGAAAGACATTTGGATACAAGCTATGCTATATGATAAAAGCATATAAACAAAAATACGGCCATTCATTGTTGCAATTTTTGCCATTCGTTCATAACCATCACGATTCCCGCAGACAGACATTGATAAGCAAAAGAATTCACGTTTGTTGGCAGACATATTGATAGCTTGATAGCATGTATGTAACTCTCGGTAGACTAAGGCCATGAACATTCATACACATTTTACGATTATACTTATCCAAGTATCTACTAGTACATCTATTTATTTAAATTATTTTAAAAGAAAAAAAAAAGAAAAAAAAGGTTACTTAAAGAACGGCTGGACGGATTTAGCTGAAAATTGGTAGGGAGGTAGCTAAGAACCAGGAGAAGGACATAGGATACTTTTTTTTTTTAAGTATATTCAAATATATTAGGTAGGGTAGTAGGTAGGTAGGTAGGGTAGTAGGTAGGGTAGTAGGTAGGGTAGTAGGTAGGGTAGTAGGTCAACGGTAGCTTACTGGTTTAGATATGGCATATTCTATGACCTGGGATAGGACATCAGATATACTTTTTATCATGGTAATACGTATGCGTGTGGTAATTCCCGACCTCTACGTGAGTCACGCATAAAATATAGAAGTAGGCGGATATAATGGTTTCTGAAACATTGACAAACTAGTACTTAGTAAACCTTACTTTCACGTATACAGAAACTAAATCAGTTTGTGTACCATCGAATCGAAATTGATCTGCATCTCATCTCGACTCGATTAATTGACGGCTCGATTCCCAGCATTCTGGTCCAGATAGATGGACGGGCGCGCTCAATGACGGTGACAGCTGACAGATTACATGAGATGGATTGACGAGCACCACGTTTATTATTGGTGCAGCTTGTCTCGTGTGATGCAATCTATTCAAACACGTTGATTTTCAATCTATTTAGATAAATTCTCGTTAACTTAGTAGTGAAATCCGTTAATTTATGACATCAGATGCATGGATAATGAATTACTTATTGCAATAGAATTTTCGATTTATAAAGCTTGTAAGGCCTCGTTATTAAGATGCCCCAGATAGTTCTCTGGGACATCTTAATAACGAGGCCTTACGAGGAAGAGATTGTTCATCTAATCATTACATCGACAAACAATCGAAAATCAATATTTCTCTCCTACCCCGTCTTGCTCAACCAATTGCACCTTCCAGGATTTTTTGAATGAGGCAAAAACTAAAACTGGCTAGGTCGCTAACTGGTCGGGATAAAATTTGAGTCATCGATTCGAGAAAAAGAAGAATATTTCTGAAGCAGCAGTTTACGATAAGCACTCATCATCATCATCTGCTTAGCCTTTTCCCAACTACGTTGGGTTCGGCTTCCAGTCTAACCGGATGCAGCTACGATGAGCACTAATAAAGTTAAAAAGCTGTATGAGTTACTGAGCCGTAAGTAACACAACATGATATTGTATCCTGCGAGCCATGATAGCTTGCACACTACAGGAATTCATTTTCGCCAGTGATAACACCAAACCAAAAACTACGCAACTCTTTGTAGATTGTCTTCGACACACTAAGAAGAAGACCAAACAATAACCCTGTCCACTTGGGTCCAACTCCAAACTCTTAATATCAGCACGTTATCAATCAGTGGAGCTGGCGCGCTGGCTGCCAGCGCCGGTGGACGTGCCAAGTGCCGGCGTGCCGGCGTGCTCGGCATATGGCGGGCATACCGCCGATTGCCGCCGCGCGACCGGCAAATTGCGAGCTGCTCGTGTGTGGTACTGGCACAATCGGATGCTGATTGGAAATTGTACTTATTAGAAAATACTGTTAATTTTTTTTCAGTCATCTGTTTTTCTGAAACTAGTACCGTCTGTATAAGCCCGTGTATGTAAACGAAATGTTTAACAGTCGTCACAATCTTTTGTTTCTCTTTCAACTTATTTGGGTTTACCTGACTCGCTATTATTGGAGGGTGGGAAATCATCAAATGAGTCCTTCCGGTCTGGGTGGAGCGGAAGAGAGTGTCTGACTTCTACTGACTAAAAACCACCCATGTTCCTTCTTAGCCCTTTGTGTTCGGGACTCTGGGGCCGCGGTATCTCTTTCAAAACCCGCAGCCCATATTGTATCGTCACAAATTCAATCTCAAACAAAAATAAAGCAAAAAATACCAACCTTTTTCTTATGAGACTTCTTGTTCATGTTGACCTCTCTCGCTTTCCTGCAACAGAACGCAAGCTGTGAATGTTTTGATACACAAATCTCGGGTATTATAATGGGTCACAGCTGTTTACACTCGAGCCCCGAATCCACTCGGAAATATTCGATGTCGCAAACTTTAACAATAATATAGCTCGGCTGGTGGAAATGATTAATTTGGAAAATAAAGATGCAACCGCAAGTATACCTAAATGTGAGCAAATTCGATACGATATTTTTTAGAACATCGATTTAGAGAGATTTTGGGCGGAAGCAAGGGGGTCTCCTCAGGGTATATTACCCAATAACTGAGCTGTGGAAGTCGGATCAGTCCTCAGCTCCATGTAAAATATTGGTATTCAGCTACATTCTGACTGGGAGCCGACCCTGGGTTGACATGGTGGGTAAAGGCTATAGACGGTTGATGATGTCGGACAGGGGTTGGTCCGTGTATTTCAGTATCTACTTTACTGTGTACGTAATGTCTAAGAAAATGAAAGTGAGTTCTATTATAGGATTTCAAAACTCCTCAAAGTAAATGTCTACTAGTGACCTTTAAAACTCATTAACAATTTATAAACTGAGACAAATGACGTCTAAACATTGTCTATGTCTAAACTTAGACACAATGCAAACGCTGCAAGCCTAGGTACTATGTAGTATTAGGTACACTTGGCAGGCGGATTAACGATCGCTATTAAATTATATTAACAGTGCAGACAGATGGATGCAGCTGCTCAGCTGAATAATATAATTTCTTTATCACCTTCTAATACCTTGATAACACCATAAACTCTGAACAAGTCTTGACGGATTAACAACTCACTCGACATAATCAAGTTGAATTTAAAAAAATGTTACAACACTACCTACTCAGTCGTGTCAAATTCTGAAAATGATGAATTCATTAACATTTTTAACCGTCACGGTGGACCGGATATGTCACTGTACAACTTTTAATTAATGAAATATTCGCTAGAGTTTCTTCACAAAATAACTTAATTTAGAAGACTCAATTTATCAAATACATTTCATTCGAACACGCCCTACAAACAACTTGTTCACGAAAATATTTCTTCACGCGAAAATTCAAGTTCTCTACTCAAGCGCGACGCAATCAAACTCGTCACGCTATACATAAAATAGTTTTAATAGTTTCAAGCTTTTGTTAAAAGGCACGCTTCGACATTCCTGTAGACTCAATTTAATTTAATGTGGAAATGGACGGGAAGGATCGATGTTGTTTGCTTTTCTTTCTTTTAGTCTTAAGAGCTTTTCGCTATTCTAATGAGTGTTTACTAGAAATGTATGCAGCTGAGAAACTAGGTTGCGATAATAACCAGTGAGCAGAACATCAAACATTGTCATTGTTTAGAGATTCTAATAACATCAGCTATATTTAGAAGCACAGGGTTCTTCGGATAGCAACTTCATCCGGTTCATCTATGTTTTAAACTCTAGTGGTTAGTTACTCTTTACGCTGACAGCGATCAGCTATTGGGTTGGTATTAAATTGCTTACCCTAGAGAGTCATCTCTAACATTGTTAATCATCACCCTAGTGTCAAAACATAATAACCAAGAAAGTAATGCACCTATAAAATAAAATTCGTTTCAACCAACGCAGTGTCCAAAGTATTCCAAAGTGAAATATACTAAAACTAAAAGCTTCTCGTTATTTTGTATTTGAACATGTCACGAAGTTGTTTGTTTCTCGTTTTCAGTTTAACATCAATAGATTCAGTTTACGGCCGTAAAGTCAGCAACAAAGAGGCTGGATGACCGTACATCGTTGCTCTGTTTAAAATGTTGACTTTTGCTGCGTTGTAAATAATACTGTAACGCGTTTTCCGGTTTAAAATGTTACGACTTCGTTAAATCTTTTGGTGAGATGGGTAACAGATAAAATTTTTGAAAAGTGAATCTTTGATGCTAAATCTCTACTCCGGCAAAATCATTTTTGTAGGTAGGTAGTGATGCTCATTGAAGTGAAGAATTTAGTGCTTTTAGTGCCAAAAGCTTCCCTTGTTGTTAAAAGTTGATCTTCCATATTATTTACTGCTATAGCATCCCACCAAAACCTTGGATTAACATATTTTTTTTATGCTCAAAATCACACATAACTTCCAACTTTTATTACAAACAGTTTTAAACAACATTCATCACGATCTCAATACACAAATTGAAACAACAATCAAATAAAAACAAATGTACCATTTTATTGGCGTCCAACGTGCGTACATTGAAGAAATCCAATCTCCCATATTATCATAACCTCAGCTGTAATGTAAATCAAATTTTGGCGTTGAATGTTTGCCAATGCGTTTAAATAAACTGGCCATTCGGTATACTGTCCGGGGCCATTTGGCCGGTCTCACAACGCAAGCAAAGTTCCCATTTAATCGGTGTTTCCCTTTCGAAAGTGTAAACAAATGGTGGTTTTGGAAACGTTGTGATGTGTCAAACAAACAGAATTAATCACGGCATTAACGTATGAAGGGCTGTTGTGTTTCTAGCTGTGGTTTTATTTAATAGCGAACCACCTATACCTACTCGACGGAATACGTGAGTCAATGTAGCCAGATTGACTCTCAACTCTACTTTGTTCCGATACCTAGAAGCAATGGTCTTGTTTTTTTTTTTGGGGATGAGAAATCATCAAATGACTCCTCCTGCTCTGGGCAGTGCGGTTATAGCGAGTGTCAGACTTCTACCGACTAAAAACCACCCATGTTCCTTTTTAGCCCTTTATGTCGAAGCCGCGGTATCTCTTGCGAACAACACGCAGCCCCGACGGGGTAGCAATGCTGCAATGGTCCTTACATCGTAATTTGGAGAGCCCCTCCTATTTTTCGGCTTGTGTTTAAACGCCTACCAGAAAAGAACCTATTTTACTACCAAAAAAATTCGAAATGCCGGCCAAAATGGATTAATGCTTACCAAATTGTGTTTCCTAAAGTATTGTAGGAATGAACCTATTTTCCTTTTTATTCTATACCATAAAGATTTATAAAGTTAAAAGTTAAAGTTAACTGCAGACCAAATATTTTATATTATCACTAAATAGATGTCACCAATATTGTATTTCACGACTTTCAATTTATCTCCATGACGCGCGTTCGCTTCGCTCGCATATTAAATAACACTAATATCTTCTGTCCCCGAAGTGCCGGGCCCCCGCCGGCCTCCTTCGTCGGCCTACGGCCCGGTGCCCATGCCGCCCATAAAGGATACTGTCGCGAGACGATCGTATTATAATTTTGGTTAATTGATTTGGTGAGCATTTATCCATTTTGGTAGGCAAAAAGAATATAAATACAACACGTACAATTATTCTGATGAGTGTCTAATTATTTTGAAACATAAAACGTTATTCTTTAGGCACCTCAGTATAGAGTGGGTTTATTTTATTTGAAGTTAAAATATTTTATTTAGTACTTTACTGTACTTTAATCTAGGGTCTAAAAATCTTTTTTGGTGAGCATTTAAATTGAGCCCTATTTTTCTACGGTTAAATCTGATTGTAATATGCACCAGAATTTTGAGGAAAAGGTCGTAGTAGTAAACATACCGTAGAAAATCTTGTATTTGTATTATTTACGTTTATTATAATTTATGCTGATAGCTGTGTGTGAAGAGAAATGATTAATTTAAGTCTTCCTCTGTCAAATTATGAGCAGAATTTTTTTACGTTACAGCTGTTGGGATTATTCATACACAACACAAACAAGTCAAAAGAAGTCAACATTTGTGTAAAAGTGAGATGAGTCTCGGACTTTAAGACAGAACCATTCCTAACAAGCCTTTTTTTATTTTTTTTTATTATAAATGGGCTTGCTCTTGACTTCAATCTTGCCCTAAGGGCAGAGATGATGTCGACGATGGAACGAGCTTACCCAGTAGAAGCCTGTTTACTCGCGACTTAAACAGATTAGGGCCTTTTCCAAATATCTTAGGTTGGGGTTTCAGTCTAGCCGGATGCAGCTGAATACTATTACTACTACTTTACATGGAGCGAGTGGGTAATACCCTGGTAAGACGCTTGTCAGACTTTCGGGGTCTTAGGTTTAGATACCTGTGATCGAACTCTGCAATCGACGTATACAAAATTATTTGCCGAAAATCTTCACGCGTAATGAAGTTCTACGGTTGCACATCACTTATTTTAACAGAGTGATTTTGTTCTTTTGTAAACCTTGTTTCTGGACCCTATAAGAGAATATACCTAACAATTGCAGTCAAAATCAAAACTTATTTATTCAAACTAGGCTGATAACTTTTCGAAGATCAAAATTTACTTTACATAAACAAAGTATCTCCTATTTCCGAACCTAAACAGAATCGGCAGCAAAAGATATAATAAAATCTTCTCCCGCTTAACCAAACTAATGACAGAATACCCTGAAAGCCAACGGCAAATTATGATGAAGAGCAGTTAGTTCAAACGCGGCGTGCAATCTGTCATCTGCGACCGCTGCCGTCCCGCAGATGTCATGAAGCCAGATATGATATAAACATGTTATGAGCAGTGTATTTACGATGGTAGTTGCTTTTATCTTGTATCTAGGTTCAAAGGAGATAGTATCAGTTCTTCTGGGGCGTAAGAGAGATTTTGGTGGAGATATACTTTAAAAATATAAATCTGAGAAATAGATCTTATATATTGATGTTTGGACCGGATATGGTAGTAACTTACACCCAGGGCTGGGCAGTATTTGAATTACTTGTAATTAAAATACGTAATTGAAATACAAATACGTATTTGGTATTTGTATTTCAATTACTTCCTTATGTAATTTGTAATTGGTATTTCAAATACCTGATGACCAAGTATTTTGTAATTAGTATTTCAAATAGGTACTTGAGCCTTCAAAATACATTTTAACATTTAAATACATTTAACCTTCATTTAGAAATTTTTGAACTAAAAAGGTTAAAATAAAAACTTTAAGTGGGTATTTTGTTTTTAATTCATTTTTGCCACCGACTTCCGAAAGAAAGTTTGTTTACACTTTTTTCTGATGTTTTTTGGAGGCGGTTATTTTTTTTATTGAAGAAGTTTTTGTAATTATGTATTTTGTATTTTTTATTTCAAATACCTTACTTATAAGTATTTTGTATTTTAATTACTTGCGATAGTGTATTTTGTAATTTGTATTTCAATTAAAGCAAAGCATGTATTTTGCCCAGCCCTGCTTACACCTATAGTTTGTGGAAAAGTAAAAAAAAACATGGACTGTGAACGACAATCAATAGGTTAAATGATCTCTATAAGTTAGCTTCGATCTTTTTTTCTGGGCCCACTTATGGATTACTTTATTTTCGGACGAAGCATATACTTATGGGTTGTTAGCAAGTGTAGTTTACTTTATCCTCGTAGGTATGTTTACTTTACTACACCTCTTGAAGATGACTTTGAATCAGGTAAACCCAGAGCTTGGCTGATTCAAAGTCACAGTAAGTTGTACTATTGGAATATTAAAGATGGGTCTACCAATTTTAAGCACCGATACCTATATTATACCCTGCCTCCAAATCAACCTCACCACACTGCTACTGAAGGTCGGTTTTTCTTCCTACTACATCTTTCTTTTCTTTTTTTTTTTAAAAAAACGTACATACCAAAGTACCGTCATAATAAATCATAGTGCATCGCACTTGGCTCCAGCATAAAGACAGGCGCACGCGCGTTTTGGCGGCCGTTCGGGATATCGACTGATCGCACATAAGATCATTAATATTCACGGAGATGTTATCTAACGTTTATGGAAATATACACTTGCAATCCAAGTGCGACCATGAGTGCCTAAAATGACTTGAAATATAGGTAACTATTTGTCTATCATAACGCACGTGAGTGCCCACAGGACCTAGCTAGACAATCTAGAATTTCTGCCACGTCACCCCTAATGAAGCGATAATAATCTGTCTTGAGTATTTGGAGTTGATACATACTAATTACCGAAAAGCATCAATCTTGGCTCTTCGTTGAAAAATTAAGAAAGTCTCAAAAAAACATTAATAATAGAGGTCCTCAGGGCATTTTAAAATTAATGTTTTAAACCGCATAGAAGTCATTAGGTACAAGAAATCCATCAAAATAGACAAGCAATTAAACACAAAACAGTATGCTCCTATTGAGCCCAAAAAATTCAGCAAAAACAAAGTTAATTATATTAAAAGTTGTATTTAAATCTTTTGAGGTATGAGTTGACAAGAACTGCTGCATTAAAAAATAATGGACTTCCAAGAAAAATCACAATAAGAGTGGAAAATAACTTTACTTTCACAAGTCGTTTGATTGTTTCATTGATTTTTTTGCCAGTCGTTTTTGAAGTCGGTTAAAAATAAAGTAACAAGAGCACGCAAGAGTGGACGTAGCACTTGCGATTTGAAAAATAAGTGCTACGCGCTACACAGTTGTCCTGCGCGTAGCTCGTAGCACCTGTTGGTCCTCAAAGTTCGTAGCACGGCGGCGCTACGTGCTACGAACCAGAAAACCAAGAATGTTGATTCTCTGAATAAATTATGTGTTTGATGACAAACTACAGTCTAAATTGTATAGTGGGCTGTTACAAAACCATATTGTGAGGCATCTGAAACACTAAGAAAAAAAATTGTACTCAAAATGTAAAGATCTATAATAGGGGATCGGACTGGGTCAAAATAATATGATTCTGTTTAGTCCGTAAGTTAGATTATCGAAAAATATTGAATACGTATTTTTTGTTTTATCAAATCAATAAAAAATGACGAAGATAAAACGCCTCAAAGATCTTGGAGTGGGGCTTGAAACGTCACTTGTGTCGTCAAAATGTACTATCATATGACGTCACACGAGTTTTCGAAGCACTGTATCGTCTTAATTTTAAGTTTACGTGAAAAAAGAAAAAATACGTGTCCAATAATTTTTAGAAATCTATCTGACGGACTAATTCGTTTTTTTTTGTCCGATCCCCTATTCTACAATTTTATTTAAACTAGGTAATACCTTCTTGGGGTCAGTGGGTCGTCTTAGGGGTGGATATATTTTGCAAGAAAAAGTGCGCATTTTATTACTAAATCCAGCTTACCTACGTACTAATTAAAAACAAAAACGTACGAATACTTTTCTATAAAAATCACGATCTAAGAATTAAAACAATATTTCAAGCAGTATATCGAGTGAAAATAAACAAAACGTCCCGTTTAACGTACGGTTCCGCATTGTTAGTGTAATTAATTTTATTCAATACTTACTCCTACCACGTCAATATAAAAATAATAATATCTGCGTTTGATCCAATTTTCTTTTAATATTCTTGTTGTTTATTTAATTTTCATACCGTACGTAACGTTGCATCGTTTGGGTATGTTGCTGCTGACGTTACTCGCAAATCTCATAAGTATTGACTTTGCGTTTCCTTTTATATATGAGTTATAGTAATATTTGGACAATAAATTCGGTTTAATTTTAGGCATCGGAATGTTTAGTAAGGTAGGATTATCGGTTATTTGTCTATTTGGTTTGCTGCGGTTGAATTTCGTAAATAGATTCTGTTTTATCGGGATTTATTTTCAAAATAGTTGATCGTTAATATTGTAAAGTTTTTCTGAGCTTATGGTCTTTTGTTTGGCAATCCTTCATCAAGATTTTAACTCTTTGTACGGATTTAAACGGCACCTAATATTTTGTTTAATACGCATCACTGTATTAAAGAAAATATTAGGTCCCGTTGTTGTGAAAACCCATGTTTAGCAGTAAATATAATAGACGATACGAATTCATACAAAAGAATTAAAAATAAAAGTTATAAACAAACCTTGTTTATCCAATCCCACAAAAAAACACTGGCCACTTAAACCAATAATTAAAACTAATATTCTGTCTTAATAATCTGTCACTCACATCACAAAAAAATGGGCGCCAAAAATATGGCGGGAAAAAATTTAGGGTTAGAGCGCACGACCGTTTACCCTAACACAACGAACTGTTGTGCCGGACTGAGAACTGACACAATTAAATTAAGCATTTACACTGTGAACCGGCTCACGACACGTTTTCGTAATAACCATAGCAGTTTGCAATGTGCGGCCATTTATTGAGAGTTCATTTGGCAACAAGTGGCATGCCAAATGATTTTATCGCGCGCCATTTGCAGACTCAGCCTAATGACATATAGCTAATGATGACAAAGGCGTATTTACTCAGTCAACCCTGGAGAACGAACCGGCCTACAAAAATATGCTTTTCTTTGATGTTGAAATTGATAGTTAAGGTCGTAACCTATTAAAATTATGATCGTTTTACGTCGCTTGAATTATTTTGCGAGTGTCTTCTGTGTAATTCACAATGTGTCAGTTTTACGGTCTGATTTACAGATAGATCTCTCTCTCTCTCTCTTAACATTTCGAGCACGTTACAAAATAATGCTAAGGGCTCCCACACATAAACACGATACGACGTCGCGTCGTACAACGATGCGGCGTCGTTTCACGATACGACGTCGTGACGTTAGAAACTCACGATGCAATCCTGCGCAGTTGTCTTGTTACTTTAATGAACAAATTAACATTTATTTGGGTTCTAATTTCAAAAACATTTAAATATTATTTTCAGAATGCGTCTAGAGCGGTCCATTTTTCGAAATGAACTAAAACACCACCCCTCTGTATCGACGGCATCGTGCCGTGTATCGTGCGTGGCACATTACGTTACGATGTCGTGTTTTTTTACGATGCTCATCGTAGATTTCCACGACGCGACGTCGTATCGTGTTTATGTGTGGGAGCCCTAAGGTTTATCAAAGATTCAGACGTTAGACTTAAAAGCAAAGGAACGTGTTCTTTTTAACATGGGATCGACACCAAGCAATTCCTAAAAAACAGTCGACAAAGTATTTAATTTCATTATAAACTTTAAGTAAGTACCTAACTATGATTTGTGTTGAGGCAAAAGGTTTCGCGGCGGACCTTTGCATCTACTTCAACCTGGTGAAAAGGAAGGGCCGAAAATAACACGTTAGCATTTGTTACTGCAGTTCACGGCTCCATAAATAACACCCTTGCCAACAGCTCGCGTGTGCATTTCGTCTCGGCTGCCATGAGAAAGTTTCCCCACTCCTACAAAATGTACAAATATCTCATCAAAAATAAGTCCTCATCACTTATCAGACAACATGTTTTTATTTTTTATCTGATTGTTTTCATCAGTGGGAACCCACAGTTAGGTGAACTAGGGACTGCTCGTATTCAATTTAGTCGTTCATCATCATCATCATTATCCACAGCCCGACAATCAATTCCATCATGCATGCTGGGGTATGGGCCTCAACTCCGCGTTCCGTGCCAGCCCCATACATACAATCTACTCTTCCCTC
Source organism: Diarsia dahlii (assembly GCA_949775195.1). Taxonomy (NCBI): domain Eukaryota; kingdom Metazoa; phylum Arthropoda; class Insecta; order Lepidoptera; family Noctuidae; genus Diarsia; species Diarsia dahlii. Next base: position 19,432,479 of record OX459211.1, read on the forward strand.
GTTATTTTTGAATGTGCTAAAGACTACCCGCTGGATAGACCAAATCAAAGCTGCATTGAACGGTTCTCTAGTCGAATGTATGTACCAGGAAAGCGGTCGTGCGAGAGGAATGACGATGGAATGTGACGCGTGCCACTGACAGTGATATGTGTCGTTCACGATCACTTTTTAAGAATATAGCGACTGAGAAGAAACGACTACGACCATAAATTATTATTTTATTTAATCCGTAAGCTTGAGACTGTCATAACAACACACGTGTGTATATTTAGCAAATAGCAGCATCAAAGAGTAGGCAGTTTTCCCGGAAAGTTTCGTCCATCTGCCTTCAACAACTGCTAAAGTATTTAATTTTAGTAATGGAAACTCATTGTTTGACCGCTTAGTTTTTGTTTAAACCTTCAAATGTTCTTGGATTTGTTTGTGAATCATTAAAGTAGATGGTGATGGAATTTCCGGAACAAATGGGAATGCTTTTAAAAATATGACTAACCTAAGAAATGAAAATGTTTCAATGTTTGGAATAAAATACCCACAATATTCTACGTAGTCACTCTCTTCATCGAAGTATGCGCAACGGGCAAGGAATCTGGTAAAGCTGGTTGGACAAGGAATAATCGGATGAAGTAGGTAGGCATCCGTATACCTATCTACTTAATTAATTAACGGCCGGTTTCCACTTAAGACGAGCGCATTGAATACCTACCTGTAGGTATAATTCAAACAACCACAGAAGAGCCAATGTTGACGGTTGATTCACGCAAGTTGTGTTTCACACCCCTCGTCTTCGCAAAGGTCTAAATAAGTACCTACCTATGTGCTTTTGTCCAAGTCATGCGGGTGATGTAGAGTTGCTGTTTCAAAGGTCTCTCCAAGGCATTCAGTCACCTTAGTCATAACGACTGAAATAGCACGGGGTAAACCCAGGGCCATCTTTTCCATAGGACACTCTGGGCAAGTGCCCAGGGCCCCACGGTCCTAAAGGGTCCTGAGTTCCTGTGAGTTTCATAGCTAGCGGCAGTCAAAAGAAACTTAAGTCATACCAGGCGGGATACTAAGATTTCCTTTCGCTCGTTTTTGCATCCTAAATTCTTATAATCACTAATATTCCGATGTTTTATTATGCATGCCGTGGCGGTGGCAGCCTATAATTAAGGCTTCAGTATAAAATGTAAAAAATAATATACTTAAGTTAATAATATTATGTAAATTCATACACCATTAGAACATGATTGTAGTTTTGGTGTTACGTCTGTGGTTACGTACCTAGGTACTTTGTTGGTTGTTTAGCTTTTCATCCAATATGTCAATAGTTACAGTGCGATCAAATTATCTTGGCAGCTCTGAACATAGGCTTTGCGAAATTTTACGCATGTAAACTTGGGAATAAAACTGTTATTGCCAGATAAACCAATACTTAAACGATCAGAAAATATCTAATTTAAACAGTGAGAAATACAAATAAAATAAATATCATAACACTTTTATACATTCGTTGTAACAAAATGACCTGCACGAAGTTCGGAGCTGCCAAGATAATTTGATCGCACTGTAGCTCGGTAAATATAAAGGTGGTTGGAAGGTGAGAACCGAGTCTATGACCGAGTGATACATCCTTCTCAGTTTGCGACAACCTGAACTGTTGCAATATAACTAGGTAAGTACATGTAATAGGTTCGGTACATTACACTCCGTCGTAATGTGCAATTGCTAAGCCTGATGTCCTGGTTCCCATTGTCTGGCCTACCCTTTCGGAGAATTAGGCGTGACGCTATACGTATTCTACTGATTCAATCCCTATGTGGAACTAGATGAGTGAAAACGATTCATGTTTGTTTCATATTTCTTTCCAGAAAAAATAAAGCTTCATAAGTAGTAGGTATACCTGTAATCTAAATATTATCATCATAGGATACCGTAAACACCCTTTCAATTTATAGCTTCAATGTTTTCAGAGTAGGCAGGGTGCGCTTCGTCGGCTTCGTAGAATTTATAAGTAGGTATAGGTAGGTAGGTATCGACGAGCGCTACCTCGAAAATTGGTCCCGAAATTTTTCTTTTTTTTCCTTAGTGCCTCCAAGACGACACTCTGACCTGAGTTTCATTCATTTAAGACAAAAATCAGTGAAACGACCTTTTATCATTCTAAACAGTTGTATGAGTGAAAATATTATGGTAATTATGTTTAGGAATAAAAGCGTTATGATAAAAAACAGTAGGAGTAGGAGTTTAAATATATTTACAATAATGATATTATGAATTACAATTTTCGGAAGTTACATGAGTGTTATGAACATCGCCGGTAGCACTACAAATAGTATGAATGAAAACTTTAGGATGAAAAATTTTAGGAAGAGTGATCATTCGGATTACAAATCGTTAGGAAGAACAATTTCGGGTAAAGAACTTTAGGTGAGCCAATATGGACCCCATTAAAAATATAGGTCAATCAACACTTTTTGTCTCCATGGTGTCTCCAGCATGGTAGGTACTTATTGGATACATTTAATTTTTTTATTTTAGCTCATTAATTCATCAACGCAAGCCTGCAATATCCAAAGTTTTATGGTATTAGGGCCAGGCCAGGTTGCCAGTTTTGTTTTACTCCCCTTTAACGGAATTGCTATCATCAGGTTAAAAATCTAGGAGTCCAGCTCCACCGCTCATTTTATAAAATCGTCAAATTAGGTCATTTGCCTTCGGGTGAGATGATCGCCGTCGCGCATTCCGAGATCATATTTATGATAGTCTAATCTGGCCGCTCTCTTAATAGACCTGTCTCTACGAGGGTACAGGAAGAATAATAAACAAAGGAGGGTCATTAAAACGGCTATTTCGGAGCGTCTACGCGCGTGTCTGTGCGCGACCAACTAGGCAGAGGCAACCGGTGCTACAGCGGGCTTGGCATAATGTTAGGGGGAAGAGCGATTTATTGTTATAATACCTATATGATTCTGAACTTCTGACAACTTAACGAATTTGATAGCCTAATGTTTGTATTATATTGTTTTGTAACAAATAAGTAATTTTCTCTTGCAATAAAGCGACACACGCATTCATCACAATCAATGAGTACCTACCATCACCCCCTTTGCTCTACTCGCAGCGGTTATAGCTGTTAACCAACAGAACAAATCCTCAGCTTTGAGTCATCATCTTCAAACCCAGTTTTCAAAGTCCTCTGCTACATTCGACTTTTCCGCTTCAGCATCCAATCCCAGCCTCTTTATCAGGTCGTCATTCCATCAAGATGTCATGTTCATCGGAACTCCAATCGATTCAGAGAGCGGATAAAGTGGAGGTAAATATAATCGCTTTTCCAGTAACTTGCACCAAACAATGTCTGGCACGACAATGAGATCAATGCATGCGATGTATTTATATTTGAGAATACTTAAGCGTTATGTAAGTGCAGCACAACCACGCTGGGCACTGGGTCGACAACCTAATAATTGCTGGCAACACGTTGTATGATCATGTTCAGCTCAGCAATTTTGTTTGTTTGGTAAAAGTAAAAAAAACTTTCATGCAGGTATTCTTTTCTTTTAGACGACAGAAAAATCTAAGTCCATCAGATAGATTTCCAAAAAATATTTGACACAATATTTTTTCTTTTTTCACGTAAACAAAAAATGAAGACGCTACTGGGCTTCGAAAACTCGTGTGACGTCACAGTTCAGTACCTACATTTTTTTACTTAAAGTGACATCACATTATCACAAGCCCACTCAACTTTGACGCGTTTTATCTTCGTCAATTTTTATTAATTTGATAAAACAAAAAACACGTAGGCAATATTTTTCGATAATCTGACTGAGAGAACAGAACAGAACTGAACAGAATCATATTTTTTTAGTCAGTCGTCATCCCTATTGTAAGACTTATCACTTGGCCTAAACCAATGAGTGCAGAAATCTACTCAGTATACCGCAGTCCACTAATGAAGCTGCGCCATCATCATTTCAGCCAAAAGACGTCCACTGCTGGACATAGGCCTCCCCCAGGCGTCGCCACATTGACCGGTCGGAATGAAGCTGCGCCATGACATCCTGATAATACTCCGTCTTCTGTATGCAGTCTCATCTTTTTAATGACGTCCCTACATCTAGCCGAGGGGCCTCCTTGAGTCGACAAGCATCGGCAATCGGTTCTGCGAAACACATGGCCAACCTCACTTTGCCGTGCTCATTCTGCATACTTTAAGAATAAGAATAATTATATTTAAGAATAAGTAATAGGCCTAGGCGCAATACAGGATCTTTGTGCTGCAACTGACGAAGCGACGTGGCCATGGAAGTGGCACATTTTGGGCCAACAATATTAAAATACGTGTCGCGCCACACTAAGAAGACGAAGACTGCTACGGAAATTAAAAGGTGTTCAAATAAAGCAAAGATTAGGAAACTATAAAACTGTTTTAATTTCAATTTACAATAATGTTACATGTTACTTAGAAACAGTATTCATTGTATTGTAGGTATACTATTTAGCATTTATAAGAACAAGCTGCAAAGTAGTAGCAATGGGATTATTTAAAGTATTTTTCATTAATATATTATATCTTAGTTAGGTATATAAAAAAGTTTATATTAGGTAATAAACTTAATCTATTTTGTGCATCATTAGCAAACATAATACACACTGTATTATTACTGTTGTAACAAAACTTTCCGGAGACTGGATTACTACTTACAATAATCTCAAAAAGTTTAAATACATTGAGTGACTTATGCACTGTCCTAGTAGATATCAACACACAATGGCAACACTGATTGCTACAGCACAATAAAATATGTAGTTTGAATTTAAAATGCTGCTTTATGCTGATGTTTGCAATAATAGGTACAATAAATGGGGCAAGATCATTTTTAAATTGAGCCTCATACCATCTATTTAAGCGACGGATATAAAAGGCATTATGGAGTTTAACTCCTGCAATTTCTAAGTAGGTATGAAACTTACAGCTTAAAAGCTCCTTTACATTAAGGTTGCAGGATTCTGTATTTTTTAAAATATAAATAAGTATGCTCTACAGTTTCTGGTGCCTATTTGATAATGCCAGTTGAGCCTCCAGCAAGGTACTTCGAAGCCTATTTACATATTTACACCATTTTTAAATTTCAACATTAAAATTAAAGATGATACCACTAAATTCGTTCTCACGTGTTCATATAACAAGTGTTTATTACTATTTATGAAATAAATTTCTGAAAATCATCAAAACTTAGATGAGCAACTGATCAATAAAATCTACTAATATAGTAGGAATTTCATAAACAGCAACATTTGAATTATCTATTTATATTCTTACCAACTCTTATTATAATAAGTAAGGCACGGTAGAGATGAGCTACAGCACTGCGTTTATTGTTTATGTTACTGTTTATACAGTATTTTTTCAATAATGGGTAACGATCCCTCCAGGCTATTCCTTCACTATCACATGAAGAATCTTTTTGTCACAAATCATAGTTAAAGTAGTTGTGCCTCCTCTCCAAGTCTCTGATTTCCACGATATCAGCCTTCAATCTTAATTTAAGTATCTCCCTCCATATAGCCTCACGATGCTCTTTGTTTGTTATACCCATGCGCAACAGTGTGTTGTCATTGATTCGGACTAAAGCTCTGCCCGTTATGTCATGCTGGAATAAAGGAAAATTTATAAATAAGATGGTTTAAAAAATTTACAAAGCTGAAATTTAGAGTAAATGAGACTTGTTTTCACTTAAATTAGGTCAAACTCATTAGTAAAAGTAGCTTAATGTTGCATCTTCTAATTCTTCAACCATGTTGCTGCTTCGATTTTAGTGTTAATTTATTTACTTTACTAGCTTCAGCGGTGGCCCAGTGGTGGCGGCCCCGACTTACGAACAGTAGGTCGGGGGTTCGAACCCGGGCAGGCACATTTTTTTTTTTTTTTTTTTTCCTTAGCCTACACTGTCCCACTGCTGGGCAAAGGCCTCCCCCATGGCTTTCCAAGTTTTTTTACAATTTGCCTTCTCCATCCAATCTGTTGCAAATGAGTCCAGATCCTCACGCCAGCGTTTTTTGGGCCTGCCTCGGTTACGTCGGCCGTCTTCAGGCACCCACTGTGTTACTATCTTCGCCCATCTGTCCGGTTTCATCCTTGAAACGTGACCCGCCCAGTCCCATTTTAACATGGCAGATTTAAGGCCAACATCGGCGATGCCTGTCTTAGACCGTATTAAGGTGTTGCGCATTCGATCGGAGAGTCTAATCTTAAGAATGCTACGTTCCATCGCTCTTTGGCAAACGTTGAGTTTGGACTTCTGAGCCTTAGTCAAAGACCAAGTCTGAGCGCCATAGGTTAGGATACGCAGGATACACATGTCGACCAGCTTGCGCTTCAGTGAAATAGGAAGGTCGCCCTTCATAAATGCCTTCATGGACCAGTAGCTCCTCCAGGCATTTTCAACTCGACGGTCGATTTCTTTGTCCTGTCGGTTATTGAAGGAAACTAGCTGGCCCAGGTAGACATATTCGTCGACATAGTGTATTTCCTGCCCATCAACCTCGACCCTATATTTAGCGGCATTGCTCATGACTTTAGTCTTCGACCAATTCATCGTCAGTCCAACCTCAAGGCTTGCAGTGCTCAGGTCTTAGAGCATTTTTTCTAGTTGATTTGCTTCGGAAGCAAAAAGAACAATGTCGTCTGCGAAGCGAAGGTTCGATAACATTTTATCCCCGATCGGAATACCTTGTGCTGTCCATCGGTCTGCAAGCTTTCTAAAGACCTCCTCGAGGGTACTAGTAAAAAGTTTCGGAGAGAGCGGATCTCCTTGTTTGACTCCTTTGTTGATTTTGAATGCTGAACCTATAGAATCCAATTTAACCTTGGCCGAGCTATTATTATAAATAATTTGCAAAAGTTCTATGTAAGTTTCCTCTATACCTTGGCTTCGTAAGGCTGAAAATATTGAGCTGTGTTTGACGCTGTCGAAAGCCTTTGTGTAGTCTACGAAAGCCAGATATAGAGGTTTTTGGAATTCTGAATGCTTTTCAATGAGCTGATTTAAAGTGTGAAGGTGGTCGGTGGTAGAGTAACTTGGACGAAATCCAGCTTGCTCCGGTGGTTGGTGCGAGTCTAATTTGGCACCAATACGATTATGAATGATTTTTATGAAGGCTTTATAAATATGTGACACTAAACTAATGGGCCTGTAGTTATTTATATTGGACTTATCACCTTTCTTGTGAAGAAGAACAATGTTTGAGTGGCACATCTGGTTTGGGAATTTGCCTGTTTGCAGTATTGTATTAAATAAATTAGTGAGGTGTGGGAGTAGTGTGGCGGATCCAAATTTCAGGGCTTCGGTGGTAATGCCATCTTCGCCAGGGCTTTTATCATAGTGCATTGTCTTAAGCACTCGGGCTACTTCGTAACCTGTAATCGGAGGGATGTCTTCTGGGCAGTTGTAAGTGCCATCTAATTCTATCTTGGAACCATCTGAATACAGAGAACTGTAGAACTCTGTACAAATGTCTATAATTTTTTGCCTGTTGTGGTGTTTGATTCCATTTGTGTCCAGTAAACTATTAATCCAAGGTTTGTTTCGAGAGATTCCCTGTTTAGCAACTCTTAATGATGTGTGTTTTTCTAAAGCTACTTTAACTAAATGGGTATTTAAGTTTCTTACATCTCTTTTAATAGCTCTCTTAACCTGTTTATCTATTGTTCTGTGTTCTACTGATCCTATACAATATAAATTTCTCTGTTCCAGCAAGTAACGTGTGCTTGTGGTTAGCTTTGTGTCATTACTTCCTTTAGTTGCACATTACTTTGCAACTAAAGGAAGTAAGTAGGCACATTACTTTGTGTAATTTATTTCATCACCGCTGCTTTCAAAACGGTGAAGGAAAACATCGTGAGGAAACCGGCATGTCTTAGAACCAAAAAATTCGAAGACATGTGACATCTACCAATTTGCACTGGGCCCGCGTGGTCGATTCCCTCTCAAAGAGAGGAGGCCTGTGTCCCAGCAGTGGGAACATTAATAGGCAGTTGATGAGCTTCTGTAAGCCTTCAAGAACTTTTAATGGCATTAGAGCAAGTAAAATGGGACATAATTGGCCTCAGTGAAGTCAGAAGAATGGGAGAAAGGATAGAAGAATATAATGACTTTATCCTACATTACAAAGGGGAAACAAAAGGCAGACATGGAGTTGGTTTCTTAATAAGGAAACACCTAAAAAATTGTATAGAAGAGATAATAGCAGTCTTTGAAAGGTTAACAGTTTTAAATGGGGTGCAAGAAAGGAGCCTCCCCGAGTGACGTATCCTACTACTTTCTGATACGTCCGGCGCACCCTGGGCAATCGACTTCTGTCGATTGGCTAATCCTTTCACCACGATGGCAAATTTTAGTAATCGGCCCTTCTCAGGGCCAAACAGTCCACTAACAAAACCAGCACTGTGTGTAATCTCGATCAACATCGAAGGGTTCTCTCGGGATAAAGCAGAAATACTTTCTGAATTATCTCGCAAAACGCATTGTGACATCTTATGCGTTCAAGAGACTCATCGGGATTCCACTCAAAGCAGGCCTCACATTCCTGGACTGTCACTTGTCGCCGAGATCTGTCACCCGAAGCACGGTAACGCAGTGTTTGTTGCTCCCGGCGTAAGTATCATCTCCACAAAGTGCAGTAATGATGGCAACATCGAAGTTATCACTCTAGACCTCGGTAATTGCACAGTAACATCCGTGTATAAACCCCCCGGCACTCCTTTCCTACTTGACACTCCTGAATTTAACACTCAGCGCCCAAACATAGTGGTTGGTGACTTCAACAGCCATAGCACCAGTTGGGGCTATCGCTCCACGAGCACAGACGGTCAATCTGTCGAAGAATGGGCAGAAGCTAACGACCTTACTTTAATCCATGATCCGAAACAACCAGCATCATTTAATAGCGGACGTTGGAAACGTGGGTATAATCCCGACCTGATATTTGTCAGCTCAAACATCTGTAATCAGAGCAAAAAGACGATCTGCCCTCCGATTCCCAGGACCCAACATAGACCGATCATGTGTAAAATCCTATCCGTTGTTCATCCAGTGACTATGCCACTAAAACGCCGCTTCAACTACCTAAAAGCCGACTGGGAACAGTTTTCAAAACTTGTGGACGCCGAATTATTTAACATTCCACCTGTTTCACAAAATTACGATAAATTCGTACGCATAATCTCAGTAACATCCCGAAAATGTATTCCCCGAGGATGTCGCACATCTTACATCCCCGGCATATCTCAGGAATCTGGTGAACTACTTAAGAAGTACGAACAACTCTATGATACAGACCCTTTCTCGGAGGAAACTGTTGAGTCTGGGGAAAAGCTAATGTCACTTATAAGCGAAAGACGCCAGGAAAAATGGATGGACACGGTGACAAATATTGACATGACTCACAACAGCAAAAAGGCATGGACCACAATTCGCAAACTCACCAGCGAACCTCCCCCACCTCAAACGCCTAGCCCAGTGACTGCTAATCAAGTTGCTCACCAACTCATCTTAAATGGTAAACCTCCAAAACGACTTGGCAGAATTCCTAAAATAAACAACGCCTCCTCTCCCAGTGAATCTGTTTGTGTCCCATTTCAACTAACGGACCTCGTCCTGGCTATTCAACGACTGAGTTCCGGTAAGGCTTCCGGAGTGGACGACATATCAGTCGAACAAATCAAACACCTCGGTCCCGTATCTGTGTCGTGGTTGCTGCAATTTTTCAACCACTGTTTGCAGTCAGCAAATATCCCTCGTCTTTGGAGGAAATCAAAAATAATTGCTATTCCAAAACCTGGAAAACCACATGACGACCCTAAAAACTTTCGTCCAATATCCCTTCTCTGCCACACCTATAAACTGTTCGAAAGACTATTGTTATCTCGTCTTACACACCTCGTTGATCCGAAACTAATCCCAGAACAAGCTGGATTCAGGCCTGGAAAATCCTGCTGCAGCCAGGTACTTAACCTCACTCAACACATCGAGGACGGGTTTGAAACCAAAAAAGTGACGGGAGCAGTATTTGTGGACTTGTCAGCAGCATACGACACTGTAAATATAAAACGGCTTATATGGAAAGTGACCAACCTGACAGAGGACTTCAAGTTTGTACGAATTCTCCGAGAACTACTCAGTAACCGACGATTTCGGGTGCACCTCCTTGATGATAAAAGTAGATGGCGCGATCAAAAAAATGGACTACCTCAGGGTAGTGTATTGGCCCCACTGTTATTTAACATTTACACTAATGACCAACCAATTAACTTAAACACAACCCGCTTTCTGTACGCTGACGATCTTGCACTAACCTGTCAAGACACCAACTTTGAGGATATTGAAGCCGTTCTCTCTAAAGCTCTAAGTGACCTAAGCCACTACTATGGTGAAAACGCGCTGAAACCAAACCCCTCAAAAACGGAGACTTGCGTCTTTCATCTCCGAAACAGACAAGCGGGTCGTAAACTCAACATCTCCTGGCAGGGAGTCCCAATCGCCCACAACAATCACCCGAAATACCTCGGTATAACCCTAGATCGGTCGCTAACCTACAAAAATAATTGCCAGGCCGTAAAAATGAAAGTACATGCCAGAAATAACTTACTGCGCCGCCTTACATCTACCAAATGGGGGGCGTCTCCTCAAGTTCTGCGAACCACTGGATTGGCGCTTTGCTTCTCCGCTGGCGAATACGCTTGCCCAGTATGGGATCGTTCTGCCCACGCCGATCTAGTGGATACAGCTCTAAATGAGACGTGCCGGATTATTACTGGTTGCCTTAAACCAACTCCGGTACGAATGTTGTATCCACTAACTGGGATTGCGCCTCCACAAATTCGTAGAACCATAGCGAGCTGCACCGAGAGGACGAAGCTACAAACTGACTCACGACACCCAATGCACAGTTATGCCCCAGTGCCTCAGAGGCTGAAAAGCCGCAAAAGTTTTTTTGGGTACGTTGAGCCAGCTAGTCCATCTAATAGAAATGCCTCCTCTGCAAGACGTGAGCTCTGGCAGGAGCTGCTTAAGCCCCCTGACGGCTTCATCGAGCCGTCCGAAAGCCTTCCACCTGGACATGCTTTGCCGTGGCCGACGTGGAAATCTCTAAATAGACTCCGAACCCAGGTCGGCCGCAGCAAAGACAATCTCTTCAGATGGGGGTTCATAGACGGCTCAGACCTCAAGTGTGTATGCGGCGTTTCTCCACAGATAATGTCCCACCTTCCATCTTGCGCTGCATGCCCTGACACCTGTACCCTTGACGACCTTATGACTGCATCAGCGAGTGGAGTTCGCATAGCTGAATTTTGGGCCAAAACGATTTAACAGAAATTTGCCATCGACACGCTAAGAAGAAGAGTTTTAAATCTAAGCCTGCCTGGCCTGGCCTCAAAGAAAAGTGGACCATTATTCAAGTGTACTCACCTACAGAAATCGCAGGAAATAAATACATTCTATTATGACTTGAACGTGACCGTTACTAAATACGCATATAAGAACTTAGTCATCATGGGAGATTTTAATGCCCAAATAGGAAGTAGACTTGAGAGTGAAATTGACTTTATTGGCCCTTATACTATAGGCAATCGCAATAGAAATGGTAGCAAATTAGTAAACCTTTGTCTTGAACACAACCTCACAGTAATGAATAGTATGTACAAGAGAAGCAAAATACAACTATGGACCTGGGCATCTCCCGGTGAACGATATAAAAATCAAATAAGATTATATTCTCTGCAATAAACCGAAATATTTTGAGGACTATGGAACAATCTGCAGCTTGAACTTCCATACCAATCATCGAATGGTAAGAGCAAAACTTAAATTGAATTCATCAAGAAAATCGAGATGTAACATAAAAACATGTGTGGACTATACAAAAGAGGAACCTCAACTACTTATACCGACTCTACAGAACCAAATGGAAACTTTTAAGGTGATCACAGACCAACTAGACCTTCAACAAAAATATGACTACTTCCAAAATCTAATTATCCAGAAAGTATCCAAAAGCAACAATACAAAAGTAAACGGTAATAAGAACAATATACTAACTGAAGAAACGCTAAAGTTACAAGAAGAAAGAGGTAAACTCATTAGTATTAAAAATAAAAATAAATAGAAACTAGAAAAGTCGAAGAAAGAGAAGAAAGTCGAGTAGAAGTAGTTAGTCGCAAAGTGCACTACACGTTCCACTCATTGAAATGCCTCCAGAGCTTCCTTCCCTTGAACACCAAAATCTCCCTTGCGCAAACTCTCATTCAACCCATCATAGACTACGCCGATGCCTGTTATTTGGATGCCACCGAGGAGCTTTTAAATAAACTTGAGCGCTTGCAAAATATTTGTATTCGTTTTGTCTTTAACCTTAAAAAGTATGATCATGTTTCTAACTTTCGCAAAATACTCAAGTGGCTCCCAATTCGACTTCGCAGGAACTCTCGGATATTGTTTGCTATTTAATATCCTTCACAACCCTAAAACGCCATCGTATTTGCGTGAAGGTTTTTCCTACTCCCGTCCTTCTGATGCGCCTTGCAGGTCGCATCTTAGGAACCTCCTTAAATCCCCTCCACACTCTACCGCCTTCTACTCTTATTCCTTCACTGTACACGCCGTGCGGCTGTGGAATTCACTTCCGCCTGACATTAGGGACTGCCAAACTGTTGCAATCTTCAAAGGAAGAGTAAAAGAACATTATCTTTCCATTTCGTCATAGTTGCATATCTATTTATTATTAGTTATTTTATTGTATTTATAGTATTGTTATATGTTTATCACTTCTCTCGCTCTAAAATTCGTCTTTATGTCGTGCGTAGGCGACATAAAGTCGCATTTTATGCTCTAGAGCATAAAGTAAAATCTTCGTCGAAGACCAAGGTAATCGGCACAGGTAACCGGCCCAACAGCCACACGAACAACTTCAATTTCATAGAATAACCTCTTTAATTCGTTTCGTTAGTATTCTAAGAACAAGGGATTACTGCTTTTCATTACGAATACAAGGAAAGTTGATGGGAATAGGCTTGCCCCAATTACCTAAATCGCTTGATGGCAATAGGCTTGCCCCAATTACCTAAATCGCTTGATGGCAATAGGCTTGCCCCCAATTACATCAGTTGATGGCAATAGGCTTGCCCCCAATTACATCAGTTGATGACAATAGGATTTTCCTAATTACATCGGTTGATGGCAATAGGCTTGCCCCCAATTACATCAGTTGATGGCAATAGGCTTGCTCCTAATTAGATCGGTTGATGGCAATAGGTTTGCTTCTAATTAGATTGGTTGATGGTAATAGGCTTGCTCCTAATTACATCGGTTGATGGTATTAGGTTTGCCTTCAATTACATCAGTTGATGGCAATAGGCTTGCTCAAAATGTTTTTTATAACTGAACAGTATGAGTAACGACCCAAGTCAGGTGTTATGTCACGTTTCCTACCGAAAAAAAGAAAAAAAGTTAATTGACGGGAACAATAATTATTTTTACAATATTTACAAGTTGCTGTTTCATTTTCTCGCAATCGAAGTGAAAAGTAGAGTGTAAAACTCGTCCATAAAACCCATTTTGCTCTCTACTTTATATCCATCCTCGCTCGCAAGCTCGCATCGGATGGATAAACGTCTCGCGCAAAATGGTGCGTTTTATGCACTTGGTGTACAATCTACTATTGTCTTTGTATTTAGAAGTACGTTAGTTTATTCTTATATGGTATATTATTTTTAATTAGTTCTGATGTTTTACGTATTCCATTTTCTCTTCTTCTTTTACACATTAAGTCTACATCTCTTTTTTAGATTCTCCTTTCGCAGGTATGCTGGAAGAGATTTCTTTAGAAATAAGCATTACCTTTGTACTATTTTCTGTTCCTTTCTTCTTTTCTGTATTTAGTGTGTACATAAATTGTTAAATAAATAAATAAAAGAAATACAAAATATTTCAAAGCAATTGAGGACTAAGATGCGAAAAGATAGACAGACATATAGACTTAAAACATTTGAAGAACATATTATCAAATCAGGAGGAGTAAAAAAGGCCATCAAATGTTTAACCACGAAGAGGGGCTGGATACCAAGCATTAAAAGTGTTAGGGGTAAAGTTAAAACAAAGAGACCGGATATAATAAGAGCAGCAACAGAGTTTTTCCAGGATTTGTACTCAAAGTCATAATCAAATCAACAGAAAATGTACCGCTCGATTACCGAACTGAAGTCCCACCAATATTAGAAAGAGAAGTTGAACTGGCCATAAAAACGCAAAAAAGGGACAAATCCCCTGGTGCTGACAACGCGGTAACAAACGAAGTCTTGTTAGCAGTACAGCATACCATAACACCAGCTTTAACTGCAATTTTTAATCATGTATTGGAAACGGAAATCATACCGCACCAATGGACCAAGTCTACTATAATTTTATTACACAAAAAGGGAAATAGAAATGATGTTGGAAACTACCGGCCAATAAGTTTAACGTCGAATATTTATAAGGTTTTTGCAAAAATTGTCCTAAGCCGCATAACTAAAGTGCTTGACGAGAATAAACCACGAGAGCAGGCGGGATTTCGAAGCAAGTACTCAGTCGTTGACCATGTCCATGTGGTAAAACAAATATTTGAAAAATATAAAGAATATGGCCTACCAGTCTACTGCTGCTTTGTAGACTATTGCAAGGCTTTTGATTCCTTGGACCACAATAAAATTTGGGATGCCTTGAAGAAACAAGGGGTAAAAGAAAAATATATTAGGGTAATAAAAAGCATCTACACTGGTGGTACAGCAACAGTTAAGCTAGAAAGAGAAGAAGGGATTATAAATCTTGAAAAGGGTGTACGACAAGGCGACCCACTTTCACCGAAATTGTTTTCAGACAATTTGATTGGGTGAGTTGTTAAGATTTGCTGATGACATTATTGTGTTCGCAAAGTCCTCTCATGAGCTTCAAAATATGCTGACAGATCTAGACACGCATAGCAAAGCAGTGGGCTTAAACATGAATACGTCAAAACTAAGGCAATGACTAACAGAGATAGGGAAACAATTATAGTGAACAATATTCCTATTGATTATGTGGATGAGTATACATATTTGGGTCAGATAATCAGGATAAACAATATTTCAAGCAAAGAGATTGAGACACGCATAGGTCATGCATGGAAGAGTTACTGGGCACACAGAGAGATAATGAAGAATAAAACAATACACATCGCAGTCAAAGGAAAGCTATTTAGCACTTGCATACCCCTATCCTAACATATGGGTGCCAGACTTGGGCACTTACTAAAGCTCAACAAACCAAACTTCGAACTTGCCAGCGAAGCATGGAACGAAGCATGATGGGGAAAAGAAAAATAGATAAAATCAACCACAGCAAAATTAGGAAAGCTACAAAGACCCAAGATGTAGTATTAAAAGTAAGAAAACTAAAGTGGAAATGGGCTGGCCATGTAATTAGGGGAGAAGAAAAATGGAATAAAACGATAACATTATGGTACCCAAGAGAGGGAAAGAGGAAAAAGGGGAAGATGGGAAGATGATGTTGTTAAAACAGCTGGAAAAACATGGACTAGACTGGCGCGGGAGAAAGAAGATTGGAGAGTGTTGGAGGAGGCCTTTGCCAAGGGGCACACAGATTAAATAAACAAAAAAAAAAAACTAAAGAAAAGAAAAAAAAAAGGAAAAAAAATGAATACTTATTATCTGAAAAAGGGCTATCAAAAAAAAAAAAAGATGAGCTTCTGTCCGTGATATGGCATTAGGTGTGGGAGTCTAGCTTTCTACCAGTAAAAGAATTATATATGTCGCAGTTTCAACACCGAGGCACAATATTTAGAGTTGACAATTTAGAATAACGCCATCTATCATCGTTTGTCAGAAAACTCGGAAACGTCAAGCAGTGAGCTTGGGTGAGGTCGATACAGAGCGTGGCAGGTCTGGTTTGACAGCTGTCAGTTGTCATGTCAAATGTCAGTTGTGATATGTCAGACGTCAGTGGTCGGTGGTCGGTTGACGTTGACATTAGACGCATTTGATTTGAGGGACGGGACTTTTTGGTGAGACACGAGCGCGAACGGATGTTCTGCCCGCCTGTATCGAACTTACCGCGTTTCCGTACTTTAATCCATTTCCATCAGCGTGATCGTTTGAGATTTTGTTAATTTGTTATCGGTAGTAAATAAATAGGCGGTTGTAATCAGTGTTGAGACTATTATTTCGTACCTCCGCCATGCCGAACCCTGGACTCTGACAACGATGAACCCGAAATAGTTGTGCTACCTTCGTCATCAGAAGTGGGATGTAACTCTAACGCCTACATAATGTAAGTGACAGTACTAGGCCGGAAAAGTGTAAAGACAATGCGCGTGCGTCTGAAAGTGACATAGAAACGGAAATGTGGTGTTTTCTGTTCGAGCAAATAAACAAAAACTTAATGACTATTGTGCAAGCAATTTTTTTTTTTTTTTTTTTTCTGCGGTCACGAATATTTTTTTTTTTTTTTTATTCTTTTATTAACTAAAAGGGGTTTTTATCCACATGGATATGCCAACCCCATCGTACCTTATGAACTAAATATAAGCATATATTGGAAAATAACTATGTAGTAGAAAGAGAATCACTGATTCGACATCTTCACCAAGCTACACAACCTCTTTGCAATTGCTGATATAGGGTTTGCTAAAATATTTTGTACTAGTCCAACGTCCAGAGTGTTTAATTTAAATTCTCTAATCAGTGCTTCCCTTTCATTCTTGCTCCTAACACACTCCATCAGCAAATGTTGCACATCTTCAATTTTGTTGCATATTTCACAGTTAGGTGATTCGACCTTTTTCATTAGGAAAGCAAACTTTGCCGATGGATAGTGTCCAGAACGTAACCTTAGTGCTAACTTAATATAGCTTCTACCCTAACTTGTATCCTCGAACCAAGACACGCGAGGAAGCTCGTTCTGAATGACTTTGTACCAAATGCCTTTCTCTTTAGATACTTCGTCAAAGTTGTTCTTCCATCTGTCAAAACAAGTCAGTTTAAATTTCGAGCAATATTCCCAGTAATCTGGCATGTATATATATTCGCTACCCATGTCTACTGCAAGCTTTGACAGACGGTCAGCCTCCTCGTTGCCACGCAAACCTATGTGTGCTGGGACCCATTGCAACATTACTCTAGAGTTAGACCCGTCCTTGTTAATATTATTAATTAAATTGAGGATATCGTAGGCTATCGATGCACCTCTGGTACCAGAGACGCATCGAGCCACATGTTGTATGGCACTTCTGCTATCAGTAAAAATAACTGCTTTGTTAAGCTTTTCACTAACTGCATAAGCCACTGCTTGATATATTGCAATGAGCTCCAGAGACATAATACAGACAGTTGCATCAATTTTAAAACTAGCCTTATAACCTGTATTTTGGCAGAAGAAGGCGGCTCCACACCCATTTACACTTTTAGAGCCATCTGTGAATATTTTACACCAATCACTGTAATTGTCACCTAGTTCTGATATCACTTCATGAACCAATACATTGGGATTATAAAAGTTTTTTGATTGCTTGATACATTCCAAATCCGCTTTAATGGCCATTCTAATTTGTATAGCAGATACCCAAGTTTCTAGAGAAAACATTTTAGGGATGTCCGCAGAAGTAATTTGTAGTTGCCCCACTTCAATAAAAGTAGTAGCTAATAATGGTTTCTTTTTATTTGACCAATAACTATAATGACTAAGAGAACTTAGTTCTGAAATTGTGCTTAAACATATACTATTAGACCATGAACGTAATTTTAATAAGTACTTAAATGCTAGATATTGACGTCTTACAAACAGTGGTGGTATGTGAAGTTCACTTTCCATCACATGGATTGGGGTACTCCTTATGAAACCTCCTATTACCCTAAGAGCTTGATTTTGCAGCTTATCCAATTTTGAAACATGTGTCTTTGCACTGGAATCATACAAGTAACATGCATAATCAATACGACTTCTTACTAACGATATATATAATCTACGAATGTGTTTAGTATGGACACCCCATGAAGACCCTGCAAGTACTTTTAATAAATACTTATTATCTCATTGATATGTTTACGCCAGTGTAAACTTCTGTCTAACCATATACCTAAATACTTGACACAATCTAATAGTAATAACGGTTGTTCATTTACTTTTAAGGAAGGCAATATTTTTCTTCGACCCCTACTAAAAACACAATAATTGGATTTTGTTGGTGATAACGTCAGTCCAATCTCACCCAGTAAAGTTACTAAAAAGTTTAACGCGTCTTGTATATTACGTTCAGAGGTTTGAATGTGTTTGTCACTTGCATAAATTACAAAATCGTCCGCATATTGTGATATCTCGACATTTTGAATCTTACGGCAGATTTGATACGTAACTAAATTAAATAGTAAAGGTGAGAGGGGGTCCCCTTGAGCCAATCCTCTATTAGTCCATCTAACGCCAAGTCCTTCACTATTAAGTGACTTAATTTGCAAGTGTCTTTCATTCATAAAAGACCAAAGGTAAATACAAATTCTAGAGCCGACCTGAACATCATCCAAGACTTTAGTTACTGACTCGATTGAAACGTTGTTATACGCGTTTTCAATATCCACAAAACATGCCACTGTAGAAACATTTTTAGTGAAACCAATTTGGATGTGAGAAACTAGTCGAGATAGTGCATCTGAACAGGACTGTAATTTTCTAAATCCTACTGTATTTTGGGACAGAAGTTTTTGTTTTTCAACGTACCACTCTAACCGTTTGCATATCATTAAATGGAACGTTTTACATACACATGAAAGAAGCGAAATAGGCCTTAATTTAGTGTCCTTATTCTGTGTGTTTACACCTTTGGGTATAGGGATAATTTGTATGTCTCGCCATTGGTGGGGTACGGTACCAGATTTAAAAATGTCATTGTATATTTTGAGTAACAACAGTTTACCACATTTCGGTAAATTGTGTAACATTGAGTAAGATATGCCATCTTGCCCCGGGGCCGAGTCCTTTTTTTTAATACAATTATCTAGTTCCTGACTAGTAAATTCAGCTTCTAAGCAATCATTTCTTGACTTAAAATTCGGGACTAGATTAGCAGCATACTCCGGTGTAAGTGAGCGTAACAACGCAGTTTGTTTTTCAATGGGGAAACATGATCCTTGCTGTTTAAAACCTTTCATCCATCTCATACGCCGCCACATCTCTGGTACCGTAGTCGCTTCGTCGATAGAATCACAAAATTTTTGAAAACTGCCGTACCTAGCCTTCTTAATTAAAGTTTGCGATTCTAAGGTTTTGGATTCCAATTTGTTTAAATTTTCAGGGGTGGGATTTTTACGGAAATTTGACAATGCTAACCTGCGTTGTGCGACTATTTCTGATAATTTTGAATTCCAATAATTTTTTGGTTTAAATTTCTCCTCTGTCTCTAGATTGAATTTATAATAAGGGATATATTTATTAGCTGCATATTCAATAATATTTACAAAATGGTCATACATTTGCTGAATATCTACATTATTAGGAAATTCTTTCGTAAAATTAATTTTATCTGAAACTGCTTGCTGAAATTTATTCCAGTCCGCCTTTTTCCAGTTTCTTTTTCGGCCAATATGTACTGAGGTAGACAAGTTTGCAGTAATTTTAATTATCAGGTGGTCGCTTCCGAGGTTTTCATTAAATACCTGCCAGTCAAATTTTATTGCCACGTCGGAGGAGACGAACGACACATCTGGGGAAGTTTGTTGTAGATTGCCACTTACTAACTTAATCCGTGTTGCCATGCCGTTATTAAGGGATATATAGTCGTTTTCTAGGGATGAGTCCAAGATTTGATTACCTCTCACATCGGATCTTATCGACCAGTTAGTATGATGGCCATTAAAGTCGCCTGCTATTAATGTTTTACGTGTAAATCGCGAAAAAAGTTCATTCCAATCTGATATCTGAGTTCGTACCGACGAAGGGCAATATACCGACACAATATATTCTAAGTCTTTGCAATTTAACAACTTAACACATATTACCTCAATACCCGCATTATTAATATTAAACGACACTAGGTGAGATTGTATCGACTTATGAATCAGTAAAGCGACACCGCCATAACTATCGCATCTATCGTTCCTATAGACATTATACCCGCGAATGTTTACATTTATGTCACAGCTGAGCCATGACTCACTTATTATTGCGATGTGAATGTTTTCTTGTACTAATAGTTCCGAAAAGGATACAAGTTTCGGCCGTATACTTTGTGCATTCCATTGGAATATGTTAACTTTTATGACTTTTTGTAAATTATCCATTATTAAAACAGTTTATAAAATACTTCAAGACTTCTTCTCCGCACAGAACATTAATCAAAAAATTCTTTAATTGCTCACCAATAATTTTTAACAATGATAATAATTTACCTTTCACATTGAGATTCGATTCAAAAATACCTTTTATCTTCAACCATATCTTCGCCCATTCAAATTTATAACGCAGTT
The DNA here is from genome assembly GCA_949775195.1 of Diarsia dahlii. Taxonomy (NCBI): domain Eukaryota; kingdom Metazoa; phylum Arthropoda; class Insecta; order Lepidoptera; family Noctuidae; genus Diarsia; species Diarsia dahlii. The sequence goes on from OX459211.1 coordinate 19,453,015, forward strand.
GTGCACTTTGCTTACTATTTCTTTCTTCTTGCTGTGAACTATTTATTCCTTCATATATTGGTTGTTCTAAGGGTTCCTCATTTCGCGGTTGATAACTTTTCTGTTTCTTTGATTTTTGTTTTGTTTTGTTAGTGTCTTGTACTGTGTTTACACTCATCTCATATTCGTCTTCTGGTATATTAGATAACAGTTCTTGGCGTATTACGGCATTGGCCAACACACTACTATAGGTTTCCTTCTCAGTGCGAGGTGTAGTTACAGATTGGTTGATATTATTATCCCCCGCATGCGCGACCTCATTTATTGTTCCTTGGTTTTGTTTCATCTCTTCAAAGATTTGTAAGGCTCTTCTGTACGTAACATGTTCTTCACTCATGATATTCCGGATAGTTCTTTCTTTCAGGTAAACGGGACACTTTTTATCTAGGACAAAGTGACTCCCCTTACAGTTTAAACATTTAAAGTCTGTTATAGAACAGTTTTCATGACCTCCTCCACACTTTGGGCATACGATTTTTTTTTTAGGGCAGAATTTAATGTGATGACCAAATTGCCAACAGCCCGAACATTGTGATACTGGGAATATATATGTTTCTACATTAAATCTGCAGTCGTAGGCATAAATATACTGAGGTAACACATTACTTTTGAAGCTCACTCTAACAGACTCACAGTCAATCCATTTCCCTTCTGGTATTAAACGTTTTAATCTCCTTACTGACAAAATATCGACGCTCGCTTTTAAAATGTTCTTAAGTTCTTCTTCACTTAGTTCAAGGTCGATTCCTTTCACTATTCCATAAGATATCGACATTTCCTGTATTAATTGGCAACGCCAACCTTTGTCTTTGATTTGTTTACACTCAATTAGTTTATTAGCATCCTCTTTTCTCTGAAATTGAATGAGTACTTTATTCGCGCTTTTATATTTAATTTTAAGAATATCTTTAATGTTTTCGCTACGAAGTAATTTAGCGAAAGCTATTGGTTTTGGTAGATTGTCCATCGAGGTTACACAAACTTCATGATTAGGTAATATTTCAGCTGTGCCACTGTGTTCGTTATTTCTCACTTGATTATTGTTTTCCTCCAATGAATTACTTCGGAATAACCGTTTAGCTTTACTTCTAATTACAGTAATAAAGTCGTCTTCACTATTGTCATCTTCTCGTTCCTTTCTCTTCTCAACACTTCTTAAAATTTCATCATCATTTCTTCTTATTACGCTTTCCTCATCCATCATATCCATGTTATTTAATTGTTGTTCGCATTTATCCAAAAGTTCTGAATCGCTCAGATCTTCACCACTTGAATCACCTTGCATTTCACAAACAACGGTTCGTGGGTGTACGTAAAAAGTTAAAGCTATTCGCAACGAAAGGCAACGACGCGTGCGCACGGCCCAACGTCACAGCGCAAACTCGTGCAAGCAATGAAATCACCTTTTGCGGGTACGGATATTCGCCTACCGCATTTTGACCCTGAAAAACGGAATATTGTCCCGCGGGCTTGGTTGGCAACAGCCTACATGTGTGTTATCGATCTGAATAGTCAAGGTGCATCGTTGATGATTGCTTTGAACCGCGCACTCGTGGGAGACACGGGACGGACGGGAGTCACATATCCACTGTAGGTCCGTCGTAAGTCGGCACCTCCGTCGCTGGTCGTCCTCCGCTGGGCCTCCTCCGCGTAACCGTTGGTCTCACCTGGTGGGGATGGACCGCCGGGGTGCTGTGAAGACAGCAGCGCCGTGAAACCGGCGCTGTGGCGTGCCTACAGGGGACGCAGCGAATTTCACGAGACTCATGGGAGAAGTTTCGTCATGGTGGTCGTCCATATCTTGTCCTGGGATGAAATGGAGCGATTTTAAGGAGCTGTTTATAGTCTGGAGTGCCCCGTATGGTGATGACGATCGCGAAGACCCTGATGCGACATCAGAACCGGGATTCACTCGAGCTGAAGAAAATACGAAGAATGGCGCGATGACGTCACGGTGCGCTGAGAATTTACTTCGTCAGCGGCGCCAGCGGCGCGGCGGCGGGACGCGGCTTGGCAGCGCGTGGTTGGCAGCGCGGCGGCGCGGCAGGCTGACCAAGCAGTGCCTGCAGCCTGCAGCAGAGGCAAATAGCGAGCGACGTGTTGAAGTTTGCTATGTGAGCAATCCCAGCAGTGTGCTGATGAATATCTGGTGAGTCGTACCCATTTTATTATGTTTCTGGAGCCGAATGCTCTCTGATCAAAAATAATGTTTCGTCACAGTTCAGTGGCAAGCGTGTAAACAACATTGTAAATTGACCCGGGATAGGTCATGATAGTCTGTACCTTACAATTATTTTCTGAGGTCGTGATTTACGATTAAAAATTTTGTTTTATGTTGTACCAGATAGTTGTTTTAAAAATGATATTTTAATTGGCCTTGAGATTTTACAACAAGGATTTAACGTTAGTATGAGGTGCGAGTGTTCTTTGTGTCTTGAAAAGGTCGTTAGGTTATGTTGTGATGTTTCAAATAAGCTCAAATATGCTTCTAATTTTCAAATTGATTTCAATAGTTGTTAAAGATGTTTCGTTAGAATTTCGTTCGTTCGTTCGTAAATACTAAGTGGTCAACTTGACATTTAAAAGTACCTAGCTTAGTATGAGTTTTCTTATAACCTGTAACGTTATAGGAAAAATAAAGTAACATGTTGAACAACCCCACTTTAAAAAATATTTTGATAAAGGCTCGAAATGATTATCTTGATGGTGTTGTGCATGTAACCGGATGGAGGTTACATGTGGAGGTGACCGGATAGAGGTTGCCTGTTGTGTATGTAACCGGATGGAGGTTACATGTGAAGGTGACCGGATAGAGGTTGCCTGTTGTGTATGTAACCGGATGGAGGTTACGTGTTGATGACCGGATGGAGGTCGATTGGTTTGATGCTTATAACCGGATGGAGGTTATAAGTGTGATGTTGAAGACCGGATGGAGGTCGATTGGTTTGATGCTTATAACCGGATGGAGGTTATAAGTGTGATGATGAAGACCGGATGGAGGTCGATTGTTTTGATGCTTATGGCCGGATGGAGGCTATAAGTGTGATGATGAAGACCGGATAGAGGTCAGAGTATGAGCACTGCAATATTTTAATGAGTTTCCTATTATTTAAATGAGAATGGGTGTTGTTCGATATGTCAGCTTTGAGAGAAAGAGTTTGTTTTGATTTCATTAGAACCGGTAATGATTTTTACCAGAATACCTTTTATTCCCTACCCACTTGGGCCAGGAATGGCCGAACGACTGGTATTGGGCAGACTTCTGTAAGGTCAACTGTACAAATTTTAACTTTAGTTAGATGGAATTGTTTTAGAAATTCTATTTCACGTTTTACCCGACAATTATTTGCGATTAGTTTTGGTTCATAATGTCATCAAATGAGATACGATTTCAGAAAATACGGTCATTTGCGACATGTGACGCAATTGCTGACTGTAAATTTGACTTTGACACGATAGACACTGACAAAACGAGATCGGGTGATGATTAAGGGGTCAGACCTTAAGTGAGAGGTATAAGATGCAAATGTAGTATGCAACTGACTCGGATTGCATGCATTGCAATGCTGTGCGTTACTGCACGTGTGTGTTTTACTTAAGGTCGGTGACCTACGTTCAGCATTGGAATGTAATGTAGCTAAAGGTGCTAAATAAAGGCAATGTGTTGAGTTGAGTTGATGTTGGGTACCGGATGGAGGTCCCATGGTTGCCGGATGGAGGCAATGAGATGTGTTGAGGTTGGGTACCGAATGGAGGTCCCATGGTTGCCTGTTGGAAGCTGTGTGTGTTGTATGTGACGAAGCTGGGTACCGAGCAGAGCATTGCATACTGGATTTGATCGGATACTAGATTCGGTCGAAAGTTGATGATTTCTTGATGAATGTTGATTTCAATGTTGAGATTTTCTTTATGAGATTTGATGAGAATATGGATCAGAACAAAACTTTGTTTTGAATTGTGTGTGTGAGTGATAATACTCCGACGTCTTGGCCAGGGAGGCCGAGTAAGGGACGATTTACTTTCCGTGACTTCTTGTTGCAGATACCTCACACGAGGACGTGTGAAATGTCAAGATGGCCGTGTCGCAGTTTCAACACCGAGGCACAATATTTAGAGTTGACAATTTAGAATAACGCCATCTATCATCGTTTGTCAGAAAACTCGGAAACGTCAAGCAGTGAGCTTGGGTGAGGTCGATACAGAGCGTGGCAGGTCTGGTTTGACAGCTGTCAGTTGTCATGTCAAATGTCAGTTGTGATATGTCAGACGTCAGTGGTCGGTGGTCGGTTGACGTTGACATTAGACGCATTTGATTTGAGGGACGGGACTTTTTGGTGAGACACGAGCGCGAACGGATGTTCTGCCCGCCTGTATCGAACTTACCGCGTTTCCGTACTTTAATCCATTTCCATCAGCGTGATCGTTTGAGATTTTGTTAATTTGTTATCGGTAGTAAATAAATAGGCGGTTGTAATCAGTGTTGAGACTATTATTTCGTACCTCCGCCATGCCGAACCCTGGACTCTGACAACGATGAACCCGAAATAGTTGTGCTACCTTCGTCATATATAATTATATTTTTTTTTTTGTATAATATTTTAATTCAAAGAAGGCATCAGCAACTTTGCAAGAAGGACTCGATCAAATAAATAAATGGCTGAAAAAGTGGAGAATCAAAGCAAGTGCAAGCAAGTCTGTTCAAGTGACATTTACTCTCAGACAAGGGAATTGCCCTCTAGTTCGCCTTTATGACTACACTCTACCACACAGTGACAATGTCCGATACCTGGGAATGCACCTTGATAGGCAACTCACTTGGAAACGACACATTAAAGACAAAAGAGTTTAAATTAAATTTCATGTAACATGGTACCCCAAAAGTGTCACATTATCGAGATATTTGAAGGCTTTACCTTCAATGTGAGTACAATTACCATTTAAGAAATGTACATTACAAACTACATAACATAGCGTTTCATTGCAAAGCGATTTCGAAAAAAAAAACCATATGGTGGACAGGTTGATATGCCATATCGGTTCTATCCTCTTACCTCCTACTAATGTTATAAAGAAGCTTAGTTAAGAGCTTCAGTTAGAGAGCAGCAATGGCCCAGTGGTGGCCGGCAATCAGGCGCATTACTTTGTGTAATTTATTTCATCACCACTGCTCTCAAAACGGTGAAGGAAAACATTGTGAGGAAACCGGCATGTCTTAGAACCAAAAAATTCGAAGACATGTGACATCTACCAATCCGCACGGGGCCCGTGTGGTAGATTATAACCCCTTCCCTCTCTTAGAGAGGAGGCCTGAGTCCCTGCAGTGGGAACATTATAGGCTAATGATGATGATAATTACACTGCAAATGTATTTGTCTGAACTTAAAAATGTGTCTAACTAAGGTATTCAATTATTCATACTCAATAGGGTATTTCACCAAAAAAATGTAATTAGTCCGTCAGATGGATTTTCAAAAAATAAAGGACACGTATTTTTTCTTTTTTCACGTAAACAAAAGATGAAGACGATACAGTGCTTCGAAAAGTCGTGTCAAGTCGTGTGACGTCACAAGGTTAGTACGTTTTTACTCACAAAGTGATGTCAAAAGCCCCCACTCATGATCTTTGACACGTTTTATTTCCGTCAATTTTTATTTATTTTAGAAACCAAAAAACACGTATCTAATATTTTTCGATAATCTAACAGACGGACTAATTAGATTTTTTGGGTGAAATACCCTATTGTCATTTTTCATTCAACCCACTGACCCATTGTGGGTGTACACACGGCTACACATCAAGCTATACAAAACCAGTATAATCTGATTGTTCATTGTGCAAAAAGATCTAGTAAAGTGAGGCCAAGATTAACTGGTTTTGTATAGCTTGATGTGTAGCCGTGTGTACACCATCCTGCCTGACCTACATTTGTTTTTTTTCTTTTTGTAATCAATAAAAAAGCTAATTACCTCATGGAACCTTTCCCAGTATAGATTATAATAGTCACTGCAGTGCCTACGCAGCCATTTCTGGACATCGGCTTCTGTCCACAAGTATACTGCCTTTGGGCGTGTTGTTTTTGTCTGGAAAAATGGATCAGTGCTAATGTAACAATGATATATTATCTGTAAGCTGCAACTGTTAGAAACTTAGTTAATGATGTCGTAGGCAATCAAACATTATCATCAAGTTCGAAACTCTAAAATATATTGTAACACTGTCGTATGTTTACCTTTGATTTGTTTGAGTTCAAGCTCGAATCTTCCACCATTTTCGTCACAATCAACAAGTTATCTTTTAAATTCACATCTATGACATACAAATGCGCGTATGATGAGTAAAGATTTTCTTTATTTAGATTATTATCATTTATCTTTAAACAGAATTAACAACAAAGTAGTCATCACTTTCCGGTTTTGACCCCTTTTGACAATGACATTAGTAGCCCGTAGCCGAATGATCTATGGAGTTGACATTACTTGCGTTTGGATACATTTTGTTGAAAAATTACTTTTATCTCTTAAAGTCAATTCAGTCAATTATACTTATTAATTTCAACTTAGTAAGCACTTATTTGAACATTGTTGAAAACGTCTTAAATTCCTACTACGTATGTGTACTACTGTAACAAAAATAGTGGTAGTTTTCATCCTTAGCATTGCAACATTAACGGCTGTCATCTGTCAGTTATGGTAGAATTTGTTCTCTTGTCAATGCAGAAAAAATAAAACGATTCAGTCTTAAAATTCCAAGCCAAGAATCATAAAATGTTAATGTAAAATTAACACAATGGCACAAAATTTACAGAAGAAGCCCTCCAAGGGCATTTTGAAGTCATCGCGGAGTGTTGACGGACACGATACAGGAACCTCAGGAACGCCATCCACAAGCAAGCGATCGAAGGAGCAAAGGTTCGATGAGATGAATATTATGGAAACGTTTCATCCTGCAAATAAAGATTATGGTCATATGAAGGTAGACGAGCCTAAGACCCCTTATTCAGAAGCCGTGGACGGTGATTTGGTGCCGACCGACGAATTGGACGCGAACATACTGGCAGCGAAGTTGGCAGCCAGTATGAACAAGCCACCGAGATGTGTGGAACCGCAAGATGCGAGTGGTAGTGATGAGGACATGGAGGAGCCCGAGGAGGAGCGCAAGAAGCGGCTCGAGTTCGAGAAGAAGCGGAAAATGCATTATAATGAGTTCCAGGTGAGTTGATACACGAGTGCATGTTGTGGGTGTGAACTGACGATTAGGTCACCGTTTGCGGTATTACAATAATTTCGAAATTCGCATGCAGCTACAGGTGAGTCAGAAATATCATCACTGACATATTTTATTATGGAAAATGGATATTTTATCTTATCTCATTTATTATTCTAAAGTAATTCTATAGGCTTGCATTGATACTTGATAAATTAGATTATTAGACATAGTATAATGATGCCTAAACTAAGAGCTAACTGTTTGCATACTGTATTGCCTAGTAATGAGTTATTATATGCTTCCATAAATAGGAGTGTGGCATTGTAAGTAAAGCTATTAATATGCTAGTCATGACCTACAGTGTGCATAGTAAAGTTGTTAATGGTCTCATTATTGCTTTCTTAGGTACTCTCGTCTACGGGTATTGTACAATTACTTGTTTGTTACCTCTCTAAAACATGTTCTACTTACTATTGTGTTTAAACTACAAAGATGGTCAAATTATTATTACATTATTGATGAAATGATTCAAGAACAAAACAAAACCTAACATCTTTCAAACAGCCTTTAAATACTCCTGTTTTTAAATTCCAAATGCTTTTCTATTACAATAGACATAATACCTTTACTTTGTCTAGAAAGTACAGGGTGCCATTTGCAAAGTTAATTTAAATACAGTAGTATAAAGTTGACATTGAACTGTTTGTGTAAATGAAGTAAATAAGCAGGGTTACTTTATTGCTGCCCTATCTAGTTGGACATGCGTAACCATTTATCTGTGACTCTGATAACTAACTTGCACTACCAAGTTTATCTGCACTCAGAATTGTATATCTAAAGATAGATAGAAATGTTAATGTCCGACAATAACATTTTTTATTTATGTATAAAACTAAAATATTATATTTCAGCTTTACCTACGTCTCACTAATTGAGTTGTGGTCAGAACAGGCAGTGGCCCCATTGAAAATACTAGTTTTCAGCGGCATCCAGTTAGACTGGAATCTGATCATAACATACTTGGGACAAGGCTACTCATTTTCACATTGTTTTATGTGAAAGTTCTCAGACTTGATTGTTGTGAGGATGAAATAGTTTCTTTGTGAAATGCATTTTAAAATTCGTGTGGAAAAAGCTACATTTACAACAAAATATTATGTACTTAGCTACTAGGTAGTAAACATGGGTTTATTATCTTTAAACGGAATAAGATTAGTGCATCATGATTCTTTTGTGTGCAGAGGTGATAAGAAAAGGCAAGCCATTATAAGTTATTATAATGAGATCAGGGTTTAAGTGGCTTGCTGATCTGTTAAGCGATATAACCAGTTAGATTCTAATTGGTTTTCTTCAAACAACTTAGTTGTTTACAGTTTATCCACTTTATCTAACTTCTGTTTAATTGTACTTAATTTATTTTAGATTTATTGTTTATCTGAAAGATACTGCTTAATCAATTAGTTTTCAATTGAAAGGGATTACCAAGGACAGTGCATAGCATGCACAATACACATTCAATGTTATAACTTGATTTAACAATGTGTTGGTCAAGGCTACCTAATCGTATGCCCACACAGTGTAATATCAACCTTACTAGGTTTAGTTAGAGAGTCCTAAGCAAGTATACCTTGTCGGAACAATAACATTTACAGTATGATAAATGTTTCCTATCCTATTAATACTAACATGTGTGGTCACTGTCTAAAAATAGAAATGCCCCCTTTACTGCTATGTTTTTGCTTGGCTAATAATAGATTTCTTTGATTACTAGTATCCTCTTTTGTAGCATCGTCCATTTATAGACATCTTCGTTCAACCACTTGTGGCTTACTTTAGCAAAGGGAAAATTAGGGTATTGTAACACTGTCAGAGCTATTTTTCAAGTGATGAGGTTTTTCAAACTCTAAGAACTCTAATTTCATTGACTAATATTATCGTTACGAGCTTGGGAAATGTATAGATGAGACGCACAGTGGGTGATTCCGGGCTAAATGATGATAATTAGCTTACATTAATTTATGTGTAACAATCTAAATGTCCCAGTGTTTCAAAAATCTTTATAATCGTGAAAAGATAACAAATTGTTTCTCATAGCGTAGATGACACAACTTGTAACTAAAATCTAAATTGAATAATAAGCTGTAGAACACATCTCATTAAGATCTTATTGCAACTACAAGTTGATCTTCTGACCCATGTTGATGATGCTTAGGCAAGATGTCATGTGATAATGTTAATTGCTGTAATCTGACACATATGACTATGGTAGGGACCATAATGGTCGTACTGCCCACATTTAAAAAAAAGTTAACCCTAAACCTTAGTAAACTACTCTTTTTTCTTTTTTAAACTTTGCCTAGCTCTAGGAATTTCTCCTATATCGTGATAGACATTTAAACTCACATACACAAATACCCAGACTCGAAACAATTATCTGTAGGCCATACAAATATTTGTTCCGTGCGGGGATCGAGCCCGCGACACGTAGCGCAGCAGTCCAACTGCTTAAGTCACTGCGCCAATTATGCCATTTTTGCCTTGTGCTGTTGTTGAATAGAGTCCCTATGACGCAATCAAACGTTATAGTTAATTGAGTTTGCGTCAACAAACCGTTAATGGCTTTTAAAAGAGAAAAATTGGGCCTGGCAATTAATTTTAGAATTGAGTCCGCAGCACAAGGAATCACTTTATTAATGTGTTTATTTTAAATGACTCCTTCCTCGTATTCAAGAGAATTTGCAATACTTGCGGTCTTCATTAGAAACTAAAGCCTAAGTCAGTTCCTAAAATTATAAATGCGCAAGTACTACCTCTTACTTTTTCACGCCTTACTGGCTGAATTGATTATTAACTGGATTATAGCCAAGGATAGTTTTTAATCCCGGTAGTACATAGACGTAGAAGTGGTGATAAATTATTCTCAAAATAGATAAATTCTTAATAGCTAAATTCTTCTTCCAGGGACTACAGCTAGCGAGGCAGCTGATGGCGCAAGAAGAAGAGGAGGAAGATGAACCACAACCGCAGAAAACCTGACTGCAGCAGACGCAAGCACTTGTACATAACATGCGCCCAGGCTTCGACCGAGCATCGACCATTGCGTAGACCAAGAAGTACCTACTGGAGTACCAGACACACATTAACGACACCCCACACATCATCATCACTCACTGATGCTCATCATCACTCACTGATGCTCATCATCACTCACTGATGCTCATCATCACAATGGGGAAGGTCTCTCAAAGCTCATTGTAGATGGTGCGATTATAACTAGTTCCCAATCTGACCATACATAAACTTACGCCTTTTTTTATGGGGGTAGGCAAAAGCTACCGAACGCTCCTACTACAATCCTTACGTAAGTATTTCTTTCGCCTCGTGCACGCTCATATATCTGGGCAAGGTATTTAGAAATATAAAATGACTAAAACATATATTCGGACATATAATGACGGTGTTTGAACCGAGCTACCACAGCTTCATTAGTTTCACAGTAACTTTCCCCTTAAAGAGAACAATGATCACGTGTGGGGTGACGTGGCGTCTTGTTAATGTGGCCCTGCCTTTATTTGCGTCGTTAACAAGTATTAGATATTCTTTATTCAGGGTTAATCAAGGTTTTGATGAAGTGTCTTACAATATTTTGCCTTTTGATTGTGAGAGTGATCCTTTAAGTGTATTGTTGAATGTTGTAACGTTTGCACAGAGAGTTTGTAAAAGTTTAGGTGGCTTAAGATAATTTTAAAGCAAAGTTCAAGTAGTCATATCTGTTGTTAAGTGTTTTGTGACACGTTTTGTGGCATTGCAAGGTATTAACAATTTAAGAAACTTCCACAATAACAATTGCGGTCATAATTTTAAGTTCTTTATATTATATTAGTTGCCAAGAAAAACTGCCAGAAAACAAAAGTAGCCACATTTGGACATCAGCCAGATTAAAACTGATAATATGGTTCCCAAGTTTGCTACCTACTTCGGTACCCGCTATCACAGTTTTTAAGTATCCATATCAGTCACAGATCTATATCTGATTTCATGACAGTAGATCAAGATAAGATTAATACTTGCAGGTAGGTAGTTAACCAGAACTGTTGCGATAACCTCAAACACTTCGTTCTTCCCACATAACGGTACTTCTTTGTCGGTAAGCTGTGGTAATAGTTTATAATATGTCGTCGAAAAGTATGTACTTGGATTACCACTAAAAGGCATTATAAACGCCATTTATACCTTATTGAGCAAAATACTATTTTGGTAAAGACACCCACTCAACAATCATGTCCATTGTGTTTCGTTTATTTGCCAAAATGGTAAGTTTGTTCACCTTTGTTTTTTGAGGTAGCCAAGTAATTAAGGTATAGAATTTATTAGCAAGAAAGTTTATCTAACCAAATTACCCCTGAATATCGCCAAGACGCCAACAGCTCCAAACCTAACCCTCACATGGCCCTTATATCCACTGAAATGGTAATAACATATTCTGTTCTGTGAAGTATAGAACAGTAGCCTTGAACCGGCTTATTTCCACCCTGTTTAGAAGGTCATGTAAGAGTTATGTTAGCAGTTGTCATATTATGTTAAAATAAAGATTTGGTTGCATATTTTCGTAAAAGAGTAAATATTAATACGTAATAAGTAAAATAATAATTATAGTTTACTAAAGTATAGCTCGATGTGTTCTAAATATACGCCTTGGGCATCGCATGTTCCTTTCAGTCGGATCAAATGAATTTTTGATGTGCTAACTCATTCAAGGTTGTTACCAAAGCGAATTATTAACGGTGTACTAAAATTGTTTCATGGGGCTCTGTCTGCCTATCCAATTGTTTTGTAGCACGATTTTACGGAGACATAGCTGCCCAATCGAAAAACATGTCACTTTTTCGTGACAATCCTAAAATTGCCATATTTTAAGGCTCATTGAATGTGGGTCAATGCTGTTACTAAGACGCAATAAACATGTATTGTGATTAGTTCTTGTTTCCTTGATACATTTTCTAACATATCCATTAAAATGTTAATATTTGTTAGGACCATTAAACTGTGAGACACATCTACAGTAAATAATGGCCAAACTTTCAAAAAGTCTTGTGAGCTTGAAATCAGACCTTAACTTATTTGTATTTATCAATGCTTGAGTTTTAATCATTTGTAATATATATTTTCTATAAATATGCTATAATATAAGTTAGGACAGAGTTTTTCATTTATGGTATAATAATAAGAAAGCCATCTAAGTCCTAGCATACTCCCACAGTTTGTTCAACATGACAACATTTTGCTTCCATTTATAAAATTGCGACAGCTTGACTTGAAAATAAAATAATTCATGAGCCAATTTTTTAATTTAATCATTTTTCTTTTATAAAATAGATGACCTACAAATTCTAAATCTGTATCGTATTTCCTATGTATGTATGTACTCATTCTTATTCTTATTCTTTATTGCACACATAAAATAACAAATATAAACATAAATTACAAAGCTTATGTACAAAGGCGAGCTTAACCCAGAATTGGGTTTTCTTACAGCAAACCTAATCTCGAAAGTGAGATTTGCAATTGAGGATACACTTAATGTATGTGCATTAACATTAAATTAAGTTACTTAAATTAAATAGATTTATAAACTAAACAACATACATACAATATAATATACGTAATACATATAGTATAAATACATACCTATAAAATCCTGTATACATACATACATATGACTCATGTCAGGAAATGTTCTTACGTATTTGTATGTATGTATGTTTTTCCTTTGTATGTATTTGTATTCGTATCTACGAATATTATTTCGTGTCATTTTATATGATGAAATCCACAAATTATTTTAGTTTTCAAGTCTGGCTGTATGACATGACCACTTAGTTTTAATAGAAACATTATCTTCGTTCACAGCATGAAGACTAATTATTAAGTATTTAAAGTCATTTACAGAGTATATGAGAAAGAAAAGTTATATATTTATATTGAAAATATATCTTTAGGCACCTACATCTTATTGTAGGAAGCAAAGTAATAATTGTATTAAGTTACTGTCGTTTTTTGTATAGATCTACAATTCGTCAGATTGGACACGCGGTTACATTTTGATGTATTTTTATATAATATCTAATGTACTTATATCATTATAAAGCTATGTGCCAAGACATTATATTTTGCGCATGTAATACGTGAATTTAAGAATCTGCTTCTGTCTCGAGAAATATCGGATTTAAAGTTATTTTCTGTTATTCTTCAGAAATCATTTAAATAGAGTTCAATGAATTTTCAGTTTTTAAACGGTTTTACGGCCATGTTATGTTGTACGTTTTAATCATATGAATATTTGCGTATAAGTATCTACTATCGAGATAAACGCTACAAACTGTAATCACACTGTCTTAGCAAGCAATAATGTATAAATATTATCTAATAAAGAAATACGACTAGTCTGTTAGACTGCTGTCTCTGACGTAATATTAGTTGTGAGTACCTAAGTCTGGACATAATTATTTTTAACACATAAATTATTGCTGTACCTATAATCTAGATAGATATGGAAACGAAATAATAAATTAATTGTATGGGTCAGGCCGCTCGCCCATGGCTTTTTGTAGCGATGCTGTCGCTGCATCGCTACAGCTAACGACCGCATCGCGACTATCGATGCGAACGCGCGTCGGCTTCACTACATAAAGTTGCCGTGGGCGAGGGGCCTTAAATGTAAAGAATGTTACGTGGCGTGGGTATAGAGTTGTACCGACTTGCAAGTGAGGGTAGTTTTATAGTCATAGTAGGAGTGTTGCCAGAAATCAAAGCATGTAATCCCCGAAGAGGAGGCAGAGGTGAACCAAATAATATTTAAAAAAATTTAAACTTTGGTTTGAAATTCTATACCAACGTGACTAAATTAGAGTATACAGAGTAAAATGTTATAAAATAGACTCTTTGTTAAATTATAAATTACAGGGCTTGTAGAAAATTAAATACAGTTTTTAGAATATATTTTTTAACTATAAATTCAGTATTTTCGATAATTAATTAGTAAGATAGAGTGTGATTAAAAGTAGAGTTGCCAGTTTCATGAATATTTAATTCACACTGAAAAATGCGTCACTTAGTTTCTATAATACGATTTCTTATTACTTAACGTGCAGTTATTGTGATGAGCTGTATGGATTATACGAAATTTCGTATTTAAACCTTCACGCTCCATGCGCGTGACAAGAGCTTGATTGTCTTGTCATCGAATGTAACACATAGTCCAAGATCCCAGGGCCGCCAGACGTCACGTATTTTCTGACGAAGGAAATGTGGGCGATTGAGTAGTGTTAGTATGAACTAAGAACACACTACTACCAGCTAGCTAGCTTGGACGGCCAATTTTCAGGTATCAGGTCATCAAGGTACACAAAAAAATTACTTCACGTATTTTCTACAAGCTGATTTTTACGTATATTTTAGGCAATATCCTTAAAAATAAGTCGCAAATACTCCCAGACACTTTCCGTCGGCCGTATTGCTTAACAGACGCTTTAAAGAATACTAAACGCCTTATTATTTAATACTTAAAACTAATTGATCGGGAAATTGCCATGCTATATTGGGACGCGCTCCAAAATGCATCCGAGCGTTGAAAGCAACGTTTTCAACAAAATTCTGAAGACACAGGCAATGGATAGATCCTGTTGAATGCCCACCGAATGAGTCCAGTGGAGGTCTGTATGTCAGCCACACGAGCGATGCCATGCGATCTCAGGTAAACAGCCACAATACGTTTAAGTCTAAACTTTTTGGGAACTTTAAAGCGTCTGTTAAGCAAAACGGCCGCTAGGAAGTGTCTGTGAGTATTGGCAACTTATTTTTAAGGATATTGCGTACAATATACGTAAAAATCAGCTAGTAGAAAATACGTGAAGTAAGTAATTTTTTTGTGTACCTACCTTGATGACCTGATACCTGAAAATTGGCCGTCCAAGCAAGCTAGCTGGTAGTAGTGTGTTGTTAGTTCATACTAACACTACTCAATCGCCCACATTTCCTTCGTCAGAAAATATGTGACGTCTCGCGGCCCTGGGATCTTGGACTAACACGTTTTACACCACGTTACACTTTCAGTGTGAATTAATTACAATCTGGTGTCAGTTAATGAATGCTCATAAATTCTAGAGCCTTAATAAAATCAGCAGCTGATTTCATTCAAATCGATATTTTATTCTTTTTCAAACGTCTAGACGTCGTTCGTTTCGTAATACTTTCAATTTTTATCGCTTCATGTTTTTTAAACGTGCATTTAATATTTTACCTTACTTTGTCTCGTGTTTAAAGTCTATTTAGCTTTTTTTTTCTCGTTGTCTACCACGCAATATCGTCTGCGGGCCAAAATGTATATTTCGCTTTGTAACTTGTGTTTCGTGTGTATGTCGAATAGTGTTGTATACTTAATTACTTGATAACAATAATGTACAAAGCAATATAAAATATTGTGTTATTCGTTCATGCATACCGTACATTGGCCTTATTCGAAATTAAGTTGTTGCATTTTATAGTTATAGAGATTGTACAGAAGCGGCTTTTCCTAAAATGTATGTGTAAATAGAAAATAAAAATATGATACTTTATTGCGTTTGTTTAATTTTTAAATCCCGTGTGTCATCTAAAAATGCTCCGTACCAGTAATCCTTTTTACAGCAATATTCAAAACGTCAGTTCTGCCACCTGCTGTCCAGACTCGCCATTATTAGAAAATGTGTTATAAAATTTTGCTAACAATGGGGCTGGTACAGTAAGTAAATGTCCTAATATCCCACATAACTTGATACATGTAGTAAAACAAATGGACGTAACCACAGAACAGAAAAAATACGCGTAACCCTTTACCCCAGGTACTCTTTACTACCCAGTACACACTGATTCAATGCGGATACAATGGTCTACTCAAATTTCTTTGACTCAATATATCAATTCTTAAACGTAGCTAACATCTGTGCTGATGAAGTTAATTTGCCTATCGCGGATCTATTGGTACTAATATTACTTATGGGTCACCAGGTAAACAATGGGTCACGTAAAGTGGATTGCGACCACATTGTCGAAACCAATGTAGGTAGTAGAGTAGGTACGACACGCAATCCCCTCTCGGTCTTAATTGTTCACTTCACTGTACGTGCACAAGTGCACATTTCTGCCTACCCCTAAACTTCTAAAATGTGAAGGTTTTGATTCAAAGCAAAGGTTCTACTTGCAGTTATACCTATTTATATAAAAAAAATGTTTTTGAAGAAAGTAGGTACCTACCTACCTATACATAAATGGAGAGAAAAGCAAAAAGCAGTGATATTTGCATCAGCGAGTGGAATTCGCATAGCTGAATTTTGGGCCAAAACGATTTAACTGAAATTTGCCATCGACACGCTATGAAGAAGAATGCGGATAAAATGGTATAAGTACCTATACTCATATTTCCTTGACTCATATCATTTCTTAAACGTAGCTATCATCTGTGCCTGATGCAGTTAATTGCCTATCGCAGATCTATTTGTATAAATATTAATAATAATCATTTTATTTCAGGCAACTAAGGCCCATATGTAAAATACACACAATAATATAAAAATAACAAACTAATACATAATTAACATTAAACTGTATTAAGGGTCACCAGGTAAAGTAGATTGCATAGGTACACATTGTCGAAGTCAATGTCTGTCTCGGTCATAACTGTTCACTGCACAAGTGCACATTTCTGCCTACCCCTAAACTTCTTTCGAACTTTGAAAATGTGAAGATTTTGTTAAGTCTAGCAATTCAAACCAAAAAGGTTCTACTTGCAGATAGTTAAATTTTGTTTATAAAATAAAAATATTTTGAAGAAAGTATAGGTACTTTACAAGGAGAGAACAGAACAGTGTGATATTTGCATTTTAGATGTTTAAAAAAAACATGAGCAAAAACCCGCAAAACCAAACCGTCAAACGTTTCTTTTCACGTATGTACCTATGTCAGAAAAAATATTTATACTGATATTATAATTAATAACATACAACATTTAACCAATGTATTCTGAACTATAACTACCGATAAATAATACAGGATAAAATAATTACTAGTAGGATTGTGGACATAACTACATAACATACATTTTTGTTGAACCTTTCTATTGCGTAGACTGACAGTTGACTAATAACGAAACGCAAATTTTTAAATGGCGTTTGTATTTTGTTTGAATGACTGAAACGTCGTCTTGACAACGAATTTGGTGGCTTTTTTATGAATTACGGGATTGATTTTAATATGAATTTATTAAATTATGGATGATCCCCAACAAACTGCTCCACATACATCTGAAATTAAGGTACGTAATTAACAAGAAATAGATTTAGTTAATGGAAATCAATCTCTCATCAAGATATTTATAATACGTTAAAAATAGTTTAGAGATGCATAGCTGCAGCACCTTACCTGTCTTCTTAAAATTACTAGCGATCTGCCGAAGTGTGAAAATCATTACTTCAAGGAAATTCATTCAAGAATTGTAAAAAATCTTCCTACCTCCGACCCATAGGACCAAAGTTTCCCATCGTTTATTTATATTTTTTATTTATTTTTAGAACATTCTTCCGGATGTCGTGCATTCTCAACAGATACCCACCCTAGGAAGTGTTGCAAACGAAACCGAGACAGGTATAGAAACCATTGAAAACACGGAAGAAAACCTCACTTCACACGATGTCGAGGATAGCAAATCTGAATCTATTTCGGAACACATTCCCTCCAAAATTGAATATTCGACAGATTCCGACCACGCCAGCAGAACACAGGGTCTCCTCAAAGTGGAGACTGAGCAGGAAAAAGCTTCCAAACACAGTTCCCTAAACATTCCATTACCACACTCTCCCGTAAGTGACAACCCAAGTACACAGGATCCTAGTAAAGTGAGCCTATCCTTGCCACTTGATGTTAATGCTGTTTCTGATATTCATCTTTTGAGTGAAGAGAGTCCTGTTAACTTGGTGTTGTTATCAGACCTATCCAAAGAAACTCAAGAAAAATCACACTTATCAGACGAAAAGGTGCTACCAAGTGAGCATGACACACCAAATCTATCTCCTAGAAGTGACAAGTATCTGGACTCACTGAATGATGAATCTATCCATAAATCAGAGATGTCACTACAAGATGCCGCTGATAATTCAGATAAAATAGATTCCCCAGAGAAATTGAGTTCTGGCTCAGAGGAAATGATCAAGCTTGACATAAGGGGTCAGGGTGCTCCGAAATTCTCCTTTCCATCTGCAAAAATAATATTTGGGCCACCACCCGAGGGTGGGACTGTCATTGATTCTAATGTTGAACCTATCCCGGTGTTTCCAAACTTGTTGTCACCGTTTCTTGTTGGGGCTGGAGAGAATATGAAAGTTGAAGAGTTGTTTGGCGATCGGGGGGAGTATAAAGAACCATCTCTAGATAAATCACTACAACTGTCACCAGAGAAAGAAAGTTTATCTAGCGACAAATCATTGGGATTGTCACCTGAAAGACAAAGTCTATCCACTGACAATTCATTGCAGATGTCACCAGATAAACAAAGTCTATCAAGTGATAAAATTGAGGCAGACTTGTTAGTAGAAGAAATTACTGTTGAAGATGAATTGAAGGAAAAGGTTTATGACAAACCAGAGGAGACCTCTATGCCAAAGTCCATGGCACCAGAAGAGACAATGTCGTTTAGTACATTGACGGATTATAAGACGATTTGTGAAGAGTATCATGTGAAGGTATTTGTCATAATACATGGGTTTTGTTTGTGTGTGTGCCTTTGTTCCACATTACTGTGCTTTCTTATCCTGCTTCTCACACCAATGGCATGCTATGTACTGGCACCTTATAACAAACACTTTTTGGTTTATGAAAACATATCTAAATATTATGTTCTTAAGTAGTTTATTTTGATTGCGAGCTTGAATTGAGGGTTTTTTATTTTGTTTGTTATTAAATGGTTAATTCGGATAACTGCTTTTAAATATGTAGAACTTTGAAAGTTATCTAGCATATATGTTACAGTTGTCGCAATATTGTAAAACTGCACTAAAGTTGTGACTTTTATGTGAATTGTCACTGCATTCTGCAGTGATTGTAGGAAAATATTATAGTTAAATCCCGTAAAAAGGATTTATGTGAGCTATGGATGCTTACATAAACTTTTTGAAAGGGTAGATAATGCAAGCAGTTTTTATGTAAATTGTTTTGTTGTCTGCATAAGGTCTGCATTATTGAAAACATCTGTCATTTCTGTCAGTTAGTTGATAGCTTTTGCTTTTATTTACAATTCCATTGTTGATATTCTGTTTTTAATAGCCATGTTTTCTGTAAGTATCACATAAAAATAAAAATTACTGGTTACTATTGACTGTCTTCAATTTAACTCACTTTTTTGTTGATTTCATTCAAAAATATAACGTGAAATCCTTGTTAAAACAGGCCACATGTTATGTCGTGTTTTTACAAAAGTCTATGCCTGCTTACAATGTGCTTACATGTGAATGTGTCTTGTATTGAACGCTTTCTGTCCTTTCAGCTTGTGCACTTGGAAGACGCTATAACGCAGCGTGACGAATTAATTGAAGAACTGACCATCTCATTACAGCGATCGGTCCGTGAACGAGATGACCTTAGACATGAGAATGACCACCTTACTGACGAAGTGCAGAACTTGCAGCACATTGTTGGAGAAAGATCTCAATCTGAGCATGACACTGTTAAAGCACAGCTTTCAGACTTCATGAAGTACCAAAGCCTGATAAAAGATGACAGCACAAAGTTCTACTCAGCCATAATGAGCGGAGGATCGTCTGTCCAAAGCTCTAATGGCGAAAAAGATATGGATAGAGAAGAAATTGTTGTCAACTACTCCAAATCAGACTTACGATCGTCAGACGTATCAGACGAATTCCAGACTGGTTTTGAAAATAAATTAACGACAATAATAAATAAGTTCGACAGTTATATTGAAGAGAATTTGAGGAATAAGCTTAGGGAGAGTCTGATACAAGTTTTATGTGACGAAATAGGTAAGATGAGGATTGACAATGATACTGAGATCAAGGAGTTGGAATCTCAGCTGCAGCAAGACAAGCAAGCATACACAGTTGAAACAAGGAGGTTGAGGGAACTCCTTGCCTCAGTGAAGGCTGGTAATGCAGATATTGAGGCACTAAGACAAGAGTTAGACATCAAACATGAAAAAGAGATGGAGAATCTGAGGACTTACTTTGAGAAGAAATGTTCAGATATGGAAAGGAGGTGAGTTTAACCTTTGCACTCTTCTATATTACCTAACAAAGCAACTTAAATGCCAAGTAGAAATAAATCTGTCCTTGGCATTCAAGGAGCTACTAATTGTTCAGACCTTAATCAAGTATTTATAGCCCAGATAACTTCTACCTTAGTACTGACATCAAGGTTACTATGAAATACTAATTTTATGCTATCTTTGTTGCAAACAAGGCCAAAGCCAAGGTGAGTACTTACCTTTAATTATTAATTAATTCTGTTTTTATCATTTGAAGTGCTTGTTGCTACATGCCCAGAAAAGCGTATTTACCAGGTTAAATGGCTAGAATGCAAATATGATGTTATTTTTGTAACACATGGACTTTAGACTGAAATAGCATGAAGATTTTATATTTGATAAATACAAAATAAACAGCCCTTACTAATAACGTAACATCACGTCTGTAGTTCGCGATGTGTTAAGCAGAGGTGTTACCCCTTAGTGCGCCCACATTAAGTATAAGTAAGTATAAGTACGACGGGCTGGTGTCCGCAACTCCACGTCCGATGCGCGTATTTTGCGTGCGGGTGGGAATATCACTCGATCCACCCTAGCTCCCCGAGAAAAGCCTGCTTTCTGACTGAGACAAAAAATACAGTATTTTCGCTTCCTCACCATCGTTTGAGTTTGTTTTAATATTGTTTTGTAACATTGCAGCTATTCGGAAGAAGTATGGCGCGATAAGGCGTGTGCGTCGCCCTGCGGCTCGGCGACGTCTCTGGACGCCCCCACCGACGCCGCCGGCGACTGCGGACGACGGCGTACGCGCAGTGTTCATCTACCCTCACTTAGTTTAGAGGTAATATCATTATTAGCTTATTAACAAAGTGATTATGCGAACATTCAAAATCAAAATCAAAATCAAAATTCATTTATTCAAACTAGGCTGATAATCAGCACTTTTCGAAGGTCAAAATTTACTTTACCTACTTTACTACAGTGAAACTTGGTTAACTGGGACTTGGATAAGTGAGAAACCTCTATAACTGGAACTCATACTGGGGTCCCATGAGACAGATTTGAATATCTGAGACACATTTAACCAGGTTTCACTGTATTTACATTTTTATAAGACAGTCCCCCAAAACGCCCACCCATCGACACTTCCTAGTGTTTAGCTGGAAAGAAGAAGTGGCGGAACAAACTCCCCAGCACACATCTGTCTGTAAGGTTGGTTAGAAGAACCAGACTCGATACAATAGCAAGGTGTCAGTTACATTTAAGATTTACTATAGACACAATCAGTAATAAACAAAAGTATATAACAATAAACAATGTAAAAATAAAATAATAAATACATAACATAACAGTAAACTAATTTTGGAGAAAGAACACAAATAACAAACATTGTCTTGTGTTCAACTCAGCGACCAACTATTCTTATCATTACGAAGTTTTAGTAGATCTTTGGCAGTAAAAATTACTGATTGCGGAGTTGACTCTAGGGATGGCAATCTGAAATCGATTAATCGAAGAATCGATTTTTGGAGCAAAAAATATCGATTTTTTTAATCGATATGTAGTATTGAATCGATTCAGTGAATCGATGTTTCACCCTTGAAAATCGACGTTCGATTTATTTATATATTTTTAACCATAAAACTATTTACAATTAATTGAATGTAAGTACTCGTATTTCAAAAGTGCTGCCGGTTAAAGAATTAATTATTCAAAAACTCGCGAGATGGCTGTATGTTTAGATTCCTTCGCGTCTCTTGAATAAAAAACCTTTTCTCAATTGCCGGAAACATCGCAACAGATGAGCGAAACCGCTTGGATCCCGGTAGACTTAACAGACTGTTGTTTTTAAAAAGTTTAGATATTAAGCATTGGGAATTATAAGCTACATTATCTATTAACGTTGTAAACCATATTTCTTAACCATTTTCTTAACTTTGTAAAATTTCTAAATATAGAAAATAAATGTCTTGTTTTATACTTGATCTGTTAGTTTGATATGGTAATAAAAATATTTTTTATTAACGAATTACCTGATTTTGCTGATAAGAGATCGTTAAATTATAATATGTATCTTGTTTTTAATAAAATAGATTTATATTACATCATAAACGAAAATTTGAAAAAAAGATCGATTTTTCGGAAATCGATCTTATAGACCTCGATTTTTTTGTGAATCGATTCATAAGGTCACGATTCGAATCGATTTAAAAATCGATTTTTTTTGGAAAGAATCGCCATCCCTAGTTGACTCAACGCCTGACCAAACTAGACGCAGAATCAGTTTTAGCCGATCAAAAAAAACTCACATGGTCTGATCCGCAACAAGGCTAAGGGCGAATAAAATCTTTTTCGCTTGCATTACATGGGTGTTGATGTTGATTAACTATTCTTGTCTCATCTCCTACCTAATGCTTGAAAATAACAAGTTTTGAACTTTATTGTCACTATTTGGACTACAAGTTAGGTCAATAATTACCCTGGGTCAGATCAAACATCATTTGCCTGTATAGTGTCTTCGTCATTATCGACCCTTATAATGTCAATTTATTGCCCCAGTTTATATAAAAACTTGTAAAAGAGGTATTTCTAATGAACCCATTGTTTTCCAGTCAAGTCAACTAGAACAATCCCTAAGGCACGTGTGCAAGAAGTATGAACAGCAGATAGACGAGTTGAAAGCGGAGCAAGTCGCCTATGTGAACGAGCTGCAAGCCACGCATAGGGAAGCCGTCGCCTCACTGGACGAACAGGTGAGCTAAACTATTCCATGTCATCCATCAGGGATGTTATATCAAGTTATATTATATTTCTTCTTGTCCTTTGCGTCGTCAGTAGTCGGTATATATTCAAAACGTAATAAATAATATTGTCAGTAACCAGTTATAGTAGGGATAGCCACTTGGTGTGATCGTCAGACTGCCAAGTCCATAGGTCTCGAGTTCGAACCTACGACACGCACCTCTGATTTTTCGTATTCATGTGCGTTTTGTAAAATTATCACTTGTACTCCCAAAGTGAAGGAAAACATCGTGAGGTAACCAGCATGCCTATTTTGTTGACGTTACGTAAAGCCAAGTCCGAGGCAGTCCGGCGGCATATATACTACACCAGGTTAGGTACTAACTAACCATACGATAAAGACGAAGTAGAGGCCCATAGGTGGCTTAAAAACCCTGACACTAGGTTAGGTACTATCCACATGATAAGGAAGAAGTAACCAGTTTGACATCCTGCATGATAATAATTTAATTAGCTGATAATATTCAATGCAGTTACGAATTTATGTGCCAGTATATCACTTATAATTATTATGAACTCTTTAGCTTGACGGCACTAAAATGTACGTCTGGTGCACCTCTGGCGTAGGTAGAATAACTCTGTTTATATGTAACCGGTTCTTTGACGACTGCGAAATATTTTGACGACACGGTTGGCGCACTGACTGCTGCGCTGCGTGTCGCGGGTTCGACGGAACAAATATTTGTATGACCTACAGATAATTGTTTCGGGTCTGGGTGTTTAGTTGTGTATGTGAGATTAAATGTTTGTGAACGCACCCACGATACAGGAGAAATTACTAGGGTGGGGCGTGCGAAGTTTAAAAAAATAAAACATATCGGGTTTAGGGCGCATAGGTAGACCTTGACCTAGGTAGCTTTCTTTTTCTCCTGAACTAGCTTTTGCCCACGGCTTCGCCCGCGTGGATGTCGGTTTAACCACAGAATACATAATAGTACTACGTACAGAAGGGACAGTCCCTTCCCCGCGCTCATATTAAATACCGCACCTCACCCCGCACTTCGAGGTAGTCGTCGCCGACTCTTGAGCAATGGCTCGCGCTCGTATTAGTCGTCGTTCGGTTTTCGCGACGCAGACCGTTGCACTTTCCGCGCCATTTTTTAGGCTACGACAACCCTACTAGAGTTTACGGACACATTTGCACGTGCACGTCGTGCACAAACGTTATTTGTTTATGTAGTAGTAATAGGTAATTATTTTGCGGGCGTTGTATGGAGTGTCCGAGGTGTGGTTTAACTACAAAAATGACGATTTTCCATACAAACTTTCATCTCCTATTTAACTCCCTTAAGGGTTGAATTTCGAAAAATCCTTCCTTATTCCTTGTCTACATTATAAAGGAAACTATGCAAAATTTCAGCTTTCTAGGTCCAAGGGTTTGGGCTGGGCGTTGATGAGTCAGTCAGTCAGTCAGGACTTCTCTTTTTAACCGACTTCAAAAAAAGGAGGAGGTTATCAATTCGGCTGTATTTTTTTTTTTATGTTTGTTCGCTCATAACTTGCGACTGGGTGAACTGATTTTCATGATTCTTTTTTCATTTGAAAGCTGGTGCTTCCCGTGTGGTCCCATTGTCACCATTTCAATATCTGATGATGGGATCTTGTAGAAATCGGGAGAACTCTTCAATAAATAACAGCAGATTAACCACGGTTGTTGCTATATGCATTGTTTACGCCATCACACAACATAATATCACGCCTGTACTCACTACAAAGGTTATAAAAACTATTTTGTGAAGATCTGATGAAGAACTTCGGAGATAGGCAACGGAACTCCTCAATAAATGATAGCAAATGGACTGGGATTGCTGAAATCTCATATTGTCTGTCTATCGTTTACACCAGTTCATAACATAACATCACGCCGGTACGTTGTGAAGGGGTAAGCACATGTGAACCACTAAAAAGTGAAAAATAAAAACTTTTTTACAAAAAATAAAACCGACTTCGACAAAAAAACACTCAAAAGTGAAAAATAAACTTGAGAAGAAAAATCAGTTTCTGAAGTCGGTGACAAAAAAATGAAATCAAAGAAACAAAAGTCACCGACTTCAGAAACTGATTTTTCTTCTCAAGTTTATTTTTCACTTTTGAGTGTTTTTTTGTCGAAGTCGGTTTTATTTTTTGTAAAAAAGTTTTTATTTAAATAGATTGTATTCCCGTTGTATTTGCAGGCAAAAACTTGTGATACCGATATTGATACAGAAACAGAAGATACTAATATCACTTTCTTTCCAGATAACGCATCTGAAAGCGCACATCCAAACCGCGGAGAACACTGAAACGAATGTCTCGCTCTACCAGCAAGACATTGATCTCGAACTGGAGAAGGTTAGACCTATCTGTTGTATTTAATATATTCTTATATTTGTTGCTGAATGTCGTGCCGTGTTCCCCTTTGTTGTTGTGAACTTAACTTGGTGTTGCTTTAATAACTCAGAAGCAAAAAATATGTGTTATAGGAAGCTTTTAGGATCCGGGCCAAAATTATTTGCTACAATGTAAGGTCATCAAGAGGCTTGAGGGCCTGAACAACGTATAGGTATGTGTTCTAGCCCAAAGGCCAAAATTTGCAAAGGATTATCCATAATCTCCAAGGACAAGCCCCTTCCCAAATTATCGTCATGGGAAGGCTTCGATCGCCAATGTTATTTACTAATAAATAAATAATCTTTGTGTACATAACCGCATGCAGGGGAAAGACATCCAAGCTTACGGTAGCCTGAGGTAATCTGCTCTCTGGCCTTTGGCTGTGATACCCTTCCTTCTGGCTATAAACAGACTGGGACTGTATTAAACATTCAAATATCGAGACTACTATAATATCTAATGTACAATACACCTAATAATTCACTCTTTGTTTATTTGGTTCTGGTCCTCATACCTTTCTTATCGAATATGACATAATTCAATCAGACAAGTCATCCTAGACAAAGTTACTTTCTATCAGCTAAGACAAAAATGTATATATTTTATGAAAACCTTATGGAAATCTTGGCGCGTTTCTAGGCCGTCTGGCTTAATAGATATAGTCCCAAGTCTACAATGTAATATTATTCACAGAAAGAATGAGAAAACACCCACGAATATGGCCTTCTGCACTATGAAATCTTGTAAATATCACAATTTAATATCACTTCTATATGTAAAGCTAAAAGGTCTAATTTTCTAAAGCACAACTTGTAAAGCCTGTGGTTGGGGTGGGGTCGAATGTAGGGTGAAAGAGTAAGATTCTTATTCGATAATTTTTAAACGGTTTAACTAACAGTTTTTGATAAAAGAATAAATTGGTAGTATTGTTTTACATCATTGAGTTATTCTATACCATATTACCATAATTATAACTCTCGAATCGATATTTTGTTTTTAATCAATGGAACAAATGATTACCACACAATTGTTAATCTTCATACATTGTAAAAGTCAGTTTATTACTCATAATTCTCACACTTGTAATCTTCCCCACAATTCAACCTAAAAACATACTCTTTCACCCGTCCACCACCCTACCCACCTCAGTTATTCAACCACTTATTAAAACTCATTCTGTCTCTCTCCTGCATGCTTGGAATGCCACTAACACGCTCGTGTGTGACTAAACGACGTGACGTCACGGCCGCTACGTCATCACGTAGAAGATGGAGGCGCAGTTGGAACAGAGGCTCGATGAAGTGAGGGATCAGGTCAGGCAGGAGGTCGTCAATCATCTGCAGGAGCAGTTGCAGGTATGTTGGAGAGATTTACTTGTATCTTCTAAGCTTTCTTTTTATGTAAAGTAGTTGTTCTTTAGATCCTCAGGTTTCGCAAATAGGGCCGTAAAACCGGGAGTTGTCTGGTGACAATGTGACATTGAATAATAATAGACTTTATTATTAGCCGTATTAAGTGTAAAGTCTTAAGCACATCGATACAAATATGAAACATCTTGGGTGTCCTACAAGGCACTCCATTGTGCCAGTTATGTTCGAGCCTCCTGTTACATGAGACTCAAACTCTAAAAATGTGGCTTTACTAAAGAAACACCTCTGCCTAACCTGTCGCGGGTTACAGGCGTCATCATCATCATCATCATCAGCCTATATTCTTCCCACTGCAGGGACTCAGGCCTCCTCTGTAGGAGAGGGATGGGCTATAATCCACCACGCGGGCCCAGTGCGAATTGGTAGATGTCGCATATCTTCGAATTTTTGGTTCTAAGATATGCCGTTTCCTCACGATGTTTTCCTTCACCGTTTTGAGAGCAGTGGTGATGAAATAAATTACACAAAGTAATGCGCCTGCCTGGGTTCGAACCCACGACCAACTGATCGTAAGTCGGGGCCGCCACCACTGGGCCACCACTGCTCTCTTTACAGGCGGTTACAGGCGTGATTTACTATTATTCAATGTTATCACAATAGTGTTCTTGTGAGTGTACACGGAACCATAAACCAGCTCTATGTTTCTTGTGTATGGACGTTGGGTTTGTCTCCACCGATCACGGTTTCAATTCAATTAAACACGGATCATGGCGAATTGTATCCACTGATACAGCGAACCGCTTTCTTAAAAAAAAAATTGGTTGTGATGCTTAGATAGAAACAGAGAAGTATGGAAGAGGAAGACATGTTGCGCCGACCCCAAATGAATTGGTATAAGGACAAGAGAATGATGATGAGATGATCTATATTATGTCGATGTTTATACTGTATAGAGTATATGTGTATGACATGTAACATATATAACATATAATATATAACATACACAGATAAACGTATACTGTTTATATGCACTGTTAGCAGACAGTTGGCCGCCAATATTTTAATTTAGGATTTTGACACCAACGCTAGAGTACTCTAACGTTATTTATATTCAAAGTTTGTCTGCTCAAAGTCTGTTGCTAATAATGACTACTTTGATCATGTAGACAACTAAATAATATCACTACTACTAGAGCCACTTCGGCGCTGAAGACCTCATTTTATAGCACAAAATATGACATACTACGTCTATCTTGGGATGAGTTGTAGACTTGTAGTAAATTGTGTGGCTATAAACTAAGAGAGTGTTAAAATAACTACGCCATCAGCACTACTTCAAAGGAGGAAAATATATCTTTTATTTGCTGTAAAATCTATAAATAAACACACTACTACTTATTTGTATAATATACTCTATATATATATATATTGTATTTAACGCTTTCTACTAACATATTATCCACAATATACCGACACAATTCCGCATAAAATGTACAAACTCTCGCTTAACTCCTAAATACCCATAAAATATTTAATGGAGTCTAAACCACGGTCTCTAAACTAACTAGAATAAGTAGTTCGCGTTGATTCACTTAACCTATATCCTACGTTTAATGGCTAAAAGATTTCTTGGAAGTAATTCGGGTGATTATTTTTATGTACTTCTCGGAGCTTTTTGCACTGATTTATTTGGGTTACTATTAAGACGCTTTCCTATTGGTGTTGGTGTTTATTACGGCTTATTATGAAGGATTATAGTATAAATAAACTATGTTCGTACAGGAATATAATTTGTGTTGAATTTCCTCTCTTTTGCTTTCGGTATTGTAAGATAGTTTCAATAAAACATTAAAATTAACTATCTGGTTTTACATAAAGTTTTAGGATTACCTTTTAAACATCAGGCAATTTTTTTATTCATCTTCCAGATATCGATAAAATGATATAATTCTTAAAATCTCCCGTAGTAATCCGTAGTACGTACAGAAGCTGCCCTCTGCCCGCTGGCCAACCATTGGCCTGGTGCCATCTCAGTACACCATTAATAAATACGCGGCCGACGCACCAGCGTGGTCTATGCTGGCTCAAATAGAGCAAGGCTCTTCCCACAGTTGGCGGGAATACGCTTCATTCAATACTAACCTGTATAAAAAAAAGAAAATTCATAAACAAGGAGTTTTCCCTCCTTTTTCCAAGTGAAAGTTTGGACCATACCTTTTCCGTGAATAAAATGTGTCAGTTTTTGTTTGTGTGTACTTTTGTGAAGGACACTTGTATTAGTGATTTAGGGACTGTGAGATAGTGATTTTGGAACATTGAAGTTATAAATATTTATAGAACTTTAGAATAGTTTGTTTTGTGTGAACTTGGACTAGTTAAAATGTGAAATGCCTGATCGTAATCATCTGCCATTTTATAAGAGACGCGTAAGTTATTATCTTTTTATTTTTTTTCAGAGATTGAAACTAACGTTAGTATCAAGGAAATAATATTTTTTAATAAATCATTGCCAAGAGCACACAGATGTGTATTTGCAACTTCCGATTTGAATGTGTTATTTGTGAAACAATATAGTACATTTTCAACATTGGATATGTAACAAACCACGTGTTTAACAGTATCGTTTACCTGTTGTACCCATATTGCCTTCCGGCTCAAGTACCCATGTATTATTCAATACTTACTAAATCTCCGATAGTCATTCGCTTCATGCTAAATACTAGTATTTACTTGCATCCAGTTAGACTGGAAGCAAACGACAAGCTGGACCGTAACACGACTGAAATAACACTCATAATGGGCTTTGCCGCAGTCGGATAAAAGGCTCAGTAGATGATGTATTATTCATAATTGTCTTGGCTATCTACCTACATGTACTGACTACTCAGAGTACAATTTCGTTTCAATAAAGATTTATATATCTTCCACAATAAGTTTTGAAACTACAAAGGCGTGCCTTATTCCGCTGATGGCTGTCCTATATTTTTCTTTGACAATTCACGGCTTCCATTCCAGATTTGTCTTGTTTGCCCGACGAGTATGGCGCCTAAGTGGTATTTCAGAGGTTATAGGTTCAAATCCGATACGTTGCTCTATTTCGTGAATTCAGTCATCGAGTTGTAGTATACTACAACTATACTATAGTATGTATACTATACTATAGTATGTATGTAAGAGAGAGACTTACCTCCCACAATACGATGTTTAATCGTTTCTCTGGGACTTCGTCGAGCTTCATTGTCGCAGTGCTTTTCTTTTGATCGAAACTGTTGATTCTGGCTAACAGGAGTTACAGTGGTTTGGGAATAGCGTGGCGGGTTTGTCCCAAAATATAATAACAAAAATACCATGCAAAAGGTTGTATATGATGAGACTGGCAAATACATTAAGATTCAGAATTTCCATCATCTTCACCAGCCTACAGCAGTCCAGTGCTGGACAGAGACCTCTCCAATCTCACAGCAATCAACTTGATTCTCCGCAAGTCTCGTCTGGCTAGTGGCTACTACCAGCCACCCAGCGAAAATCGTCCCACCATACACTTTTCAATCCATGGTGTTTACTCAAAACTACTTCTACTCCTACAATAATCGAATCCTCGTTCCAAAAAAATCTCATCCATATCAATATTATTTCTTACAAATCACGTATAACCGTTTTCGTAAAACATTATGAGCTTACATGAAACGGAAAGGTGTTTATAGGATGAGTGACGGCTTCTGAATACTTCACCGACATCTTGACCCAATTCTCACTGATTTATTTCGCTCATGGATAAATATAAAGTTTGTATATTTTTCTTTACGGAACGTAGAAAGCAGATTGTTGATTCTTTTTGTTTTTGTTGACATGCTTGTTTAGAATTTGTAGGGTCAGCGATTAGATGGGCCTCCATTTAGCAGGCTCATTTGTCTTGCCTCGCAGACATTTCCTAATTGTCCGGTGCTTATGAGTGCGTGATGTAGGGTTAAGATTATGTGCTGATTTTCTTAAAATAGATGTAGATGAATTTGATTTTCTCAAAGTTCTTAAACTGCTACCTCAAAACATCGAAGTTTCCCTAGTAATATTGTTTTCTAGGCATATCAAAAGAAACAAAATATTCAGATTTCCGTTGTATAATAATCACTTTTACCAAAACTGCATAGCAACACCAGTTTTAATCGTATCTAAAACAAAAATACAACAAAAAAAAGTTACTCACGCCATCTAAATATATTCGCGCAAGTACAGTCATCGTCTGCAGTTCATCGCCATTTACAAATATTGTCAATCCGTCTCTGGCATGTTTCCAGACTATAGGCGACATTTTTCGCGCTTCTGACCTCATTTTTAAGCTCCACGCTGTCTCGGAAACGAAGTTTTTTCTTTTTCTCCTATTTGGGTCAATGATCTGCTGGAAAAGTTTCGTTAATAGTTTTTAAAATTGTTGAATTTTGTTTTGATTAATTAGCAATAATAATAAATAGTAATATGCTCATTAGTCATTTCAGATAGCAAATTCAAGTACAAAATAAATGTGACGTAATTCGGGTAAACGATAACAAATAATGGGTTACCATTTTAGGTACAAAATGGTTTATGAGTCGTATTTGTTTGTAACCGAAACGTAAGGGTAATAACGTTAGGTACTGGTGAAATGTGGGAGTACACCTCTGCTAAGCCCTTTGTAGATTAGGCAGGCGTGATGTTATGTTATTTTATGTGTCGAAACGTACATTTTTATATTCGTGAAAAACACGAACATGCTATAAAAGCTTCATACTGTTTCCCTTCCGGAATAAATAAAACTGAACAAATTAAAGATAATCAAAATAAATGCGCTAAACAAGTAAACGTGACTAACGAAAAGTCTGGCAATACAAGTAAATGCACCTTTTGTATAATCCAATAAACACAACGTCTTAACACCCTAACAAACAATGTTATTAAGGAAAGACCGTCTTTAGCATTCCAAAGATCTTTTGTACATCATACTTTTGTAAAGGAAACATATTTAGAGCGGTATTATATAATTAACTAATCACTCACAAACATAATTTACTCCCTTTGTTTAGACGTACTGTTTGGGCTATCAATCTGAGTGATAAGAGGTCAAAAGTGGCACAACACCAGTCATATATTTTCCTTATGCGAGTGCAGTCACATCTCTAGTGATTGAATATTGGAATGTTTTCTATCTGAGTGATTTTTTTGTGATTGTGAACTATTATAAAAGTGATTTTGAAAAGAAACATGGGTGACTTGTTTGTAAGTTCACGTGTTTTGTTGGCAGAAGTTTTGTTTTATCATGTTGTGTCTGAGTTTTATGCGTTTGATGCAAGTGCAGTCTGTATAAGTGCTTAATTTAAAGCGTCAACTGTGGGAGATGCATTCGTTCTATAATTATAATTTTAGTTCGTCAGTTTGCAATTTGTACCAACTTCAACTAGGAAGTGGCCAAAGGCGGGCGCTTTGGTTGACTGTTTCATCTAACATTGGCGGTCAAAAAGTGTTGTTATAAGGCTAATTTGAATTGATTTGATTTTGAAACTACTAATACGGGAAACCAGTGCAGTTCAAAGAAGAAATACTTTTAAAGATCCTCAAAGATAACTAAGAGGCATTTGCAAAGCTGAAAGCTGAGAAATTGTCATTAACGGATCTTACACGCGGTTGAGAGTATGTTCGTGTTTAGCTGTATTGGTAAATTCAAAATTACTCGTAAACGAACTACGTGAACTTGGGGCAAACTAGTCCGCTATGAGGAGTCATTACCGGAACATGAGCAATTCCGTACAACTAAACGGATGCCGATGAACATATCATATTTAACTCTATCTGTTGGTTGGCAGGTGCTTTTGTCGGACCCCGACGCGGAGGTGTCGAGCTGGCCGCTGGAGCTGGTTGCCTTGAGAGACAAGATACATGGGGACTCCGTCAAGTCGCAGGGAGAGAAGGAGGTAAGCTCATTCTTTGTTTATGTGGTGGTGGTGGTTTCAGGTTTTCTATGTTTTAATTTTGCCTCGGCGTCATATTAATAACTCAAAGAGTGAAAATATTTGAAGGAATGTGTCTTAGTAAAATTAGTGTATAGTTTTAAGAACTGTAAGGTTGTCAACTTATCATTTATCGCAAAGAAAATTCTTTCATCGGTAACATCATCATTGAACATTCTTTCAAATAGCTACTGTTTCTCTTTATCTTGCAAAAATCAATGGAATTTTCGGAAACGGGCGGTTTTCTGCATCTTTCTTTCAATTATTAACGAAACGCGATATCTATTGCAACATCTCTT
The DNA here is from genome assembly GCA_949775195.1 of Diarsia dahlii. NCBI lineage: Eukaryota > Metazoa > Arthropoda > Insecta > Lepidoptera > Noctuidae > Diarsia > Diarsia dahlii. The sequence continues at coordinate 19,486,364 of OX459211.1, forward strand.
TTTCTTCAGATTCTATACTTTCGTTTCTAGTACAAATACACCTCCGTCTCGTCGCATAAGTATTCTCAGACACAGGTTTACAAGAACATTCTCGCAGTCAGAAAGTGCAAAGGGGATAGAACCGATGTGGCATGATGTGACCTGTCTGCCATTTTGTTTTTTTTTCGAAATCGCGGCCCACGATGAAAGTGGTATGTATGGATAGAGGACATATAGACGAACAAAAAATGTCAAGTAACACGGTACCTAAAGTGTCACGTTACCGAGATATTTGAAGTTAAAGATCGACAAATAAGTACAACGACAATCATTAAATATTTTTTTAAATAGCCTAATAGTTCCCAGGTTGATTATTATTATACGCACAATAAAATAGCTTCGCATCGCAATGAAACGCTATGTTATGTCAAAAATAGTTTTCTCGTGCTCCTAGTAGTATGTGATGTACCTACTCTCTTTCAGTAACCAGTAATAATAATAATAAACGCCTATAGACACGTAAAAGGTCTAATTTTTATGTGGTCATTGTACTCATATGACCATCTTTACCTTCAAATATCTCGGTATCGTGACACTTTGGGTACCGTGTTACTAAAAATTTTTTGTTCGTCTATATGTCCTCTATCCATATATACCACTTTCATTGTGGGCCGCGATTTCGAAAAAAAAATCAAAATGGCGGTGGGTCGATATGCCAGCTCCCATACAAAAAAGTTCAAACCCCTTTATAGAGTCGTAAGACGGACGGCATTTTGTATTGACAGCCCGCTGCACTTGTCCTGTCGCGTCTATAAACAGACTTTAACAGACGTAGGGCACTATCCTGTGACCCAGTTCGAGCCCTTTGTCGGAAGCAAGACTGCTATGAGCGTTATTGTTGCACCTCAGCATGTGGCACTTGCAGAGTTATACAAACAGATTGTTTGTATATTTTGCAAGGAGACGAAATACTACTTAAGTTTATGTGCTCTTCCGAACGCTACGAGCTCTAATACTGTTTATCTTAATAAAAACTTTTTTACCTGCTAACAACCAAACATACATTCTCCCTGTGAAAATTAGTACAATATTCAACTCATAAGTTAATATGTAAGTGGCTTTGGCATGAAAGCAGTCGGAGAATAGTCATAAATCATAATAGTACCCAGTTAAGGTCCATCGTATTTACCAAAGTCACGTGTGTCAATAAGGTTGAAGTTCGTCCATTACATATCAACAAAACAATAACTCTTATCTTTTATTTACATAACTTACATAAGTACATCATGCTCATACCGAACGCCATTTTTCAACCCATCAAAGAAACTATGACCATTACTTAATCATATCTTCAAAGGAGACGCATATGACTAAGTCCAATTATTTTAACTAATAACAAACAACTTATAAATATCAGTACTCTACAGGCTTCTCAGTTATCTTTTTTCTCCCAGTCGTCTTGTCTCTAAATCCCTTGCGCGACCAATAAATTCCCATGCACTTAGACAACTTGCTCTATAAATACAAGCCACCCTCGGATTCCCCTCCCATGACTGGTCACTCGTAAATCCGAGCCAACGTTTTGGTCTACAATACTCACTTTTTGGTCGTGTTCCTGGTAACGGTTAATTAAAGTAACGTAAACGTGCGCGTTTGCGTTTGTTTGATTGTGAGAACACGGTGTTAGGCTAAGAATAGGCTGATGTCTTTGTGTGGTCGTCGTAAATGCTAGTTGGGTGTTTTGTCAGGTGGATGGTATGGAGTATCTTGTGTCTAGTTATTTGGCCAGATGTGTCTGCAGCACAAAACAACAAAAGATTCGTTATTAGTTGTTGTAACACACATTTTGCATCACACATGTTCTAGTTTTGGTTCTGATTCGGTTCGAATCCCGGCAGGCGAAATACTTGTCTCCTCTCATAACGGTGAAGAAAACATCGTTAGGTAACTGGCATACCCTAGACCCAAAAATTCGCAGACATTTATGGACCAGCTCACACTAGGTCCGCGTAGTAGATTACAGCCCACTCGCTCTCGTAGGGAGCTCTGTTGGTCGCATGTATGTTCTTTAAAGGCAGAATTAGTCCAATAACTGATCGCGGGTGTATCTAAACTATGTTTGTATAAGCGTAGGCTAAAGATTGCGGTAGTGCATAGCACAGAAATAGTGAGAGATTACTAGCCCCGTGTGCAGCGGCACAATAACCCATATTACTGGACTGTTCAGTGTTCGCACTCATTAGCGTTCCTTGTATCTGTAATGTGTTCTAATATAATAATTTATTAAATCTCGCTAACGTAAAGCAAATTGCCTTTTTATCTAATTTGTGGCTAAAACCGCTAGCACCGGTATTTGGTCGAAGGATCTCCCTTTTTCAATGGAGGATTAGGAACTTTCCTCCACATCAAAATGACGGCACTGACTGGGTTAAAAATTTCAAAAACAAACGTGTTGAAAAATTACAAAAGATCATTGAGAAAAGACTACTTAACACATTCGACTCCACCCCCATTTCATAGAACTCATGTGCCATCCCGCCATACATATTGCAAGTGGGCCCTCCAGGGGGGTCACTGGCATTACGTTTGGGAAAATGTGAGCCCTCCAAAAAAATAAGTGGTGCTCAACCTTTTGTGGTTTTTTTTAAATCTTGTAGAATCTTTCGTTGGTCGTAGTGTTCACAACCGCGACTGGTGATCATGAGATCGTGGGTTCGATTCCCGGGTCGGGCAAAGTGTTATTGGGTTTTTCCATCAGGAATTTCTAGTAGCAGCCACGGAGTCTGGATTTGTGCTTGATTGATGGCAATAGGGTCGCCCCCTATTATGTGGGACTTAAACATAATTGGCGAAATGTGGGTGTACCTACTATTAGGTACACCTCTGCGCAACCCTTCGGGGATTACAGGCGTGATGTTATGTTATAATCAGTTAAATTAAATTATCTAGCGATACTCCACACATATGTGATGGGTAGGTATCGATATCTGCCTATCTGACCTCCACAACCCAGTTGGTACTGGGTAATGCGATCACCTGTCAAGTCCTGACCACCAGTCTTACCAAAAGTAAGACTGTAAAGTACTAGTTGCAGACCATAACCTACTAGTCTTGCCTTTGGTAAGACTGGTTGTAGTGCTTTCTTACTAGTCTTACCTTTGGTAAGACTGGTTGCAGAGACCAGTCTTACTAGTCTTACCTTTGATAAAACTGGTAGTAGAACAGTCTTACGTTTGGTAAGAATGGTTGCAGACCAGTCTTACTAGTCTTACCTTTGATAAAACTGGTAGCAGACCAGTACTACTAGTGTTACCTTCGGTAAAACTGATTGCAGACCAGTCTTCCTTGTCTTACCGTATGACTGTTTGCAGACCAGTCTTACTAGTCTTACCTTTGATAAAACTGGTAGCAGACCAGTACTACTAGTCTTACCTTCGGTAAAACTGATTGCACACCAGTCTTCCTTGTCTTACCGTATGACTGTTTGCAGACCAGTCTTACTAGTCGTATCTTTGGTAAGACTGGTTGCAGACCAGTCTTACTAGTCTTAGCTTTGATGAAACTGGTAGCAGACTAGTCTTACTTTTGGTAAGACTGGTTGCAGATCAGTCTTACTAGTCTTACCTTTGGTATAACTGGTAGCAGACTAGTCTTACTAGTCTTACCTTTGATAAAACTGGTAGCAGTCTAGTCTTACTAGTCTTACCTTCGGTAAGACTGGTTGCAAACCAGTCTTACTAGTCTTATGCTTGGTAAGACTTGTTGCTGCCCAGTTGTCAGACTTGACAGGTTGATCGTATCACCCACTTGTCGTCTGACTGGGTTGTGAAGGTCAGATAGGTAGTCGCTTCATGTAACGTACTACATCTGAACTGCATCGGGTAAGACTGGAAGCCGAGCCCAACATAGTTGGAAAAAGGCTAGGTGGATGATGATGGAAAGAGTAAAAGCATAGAATATCCTACGTTAAATTGACTAAGAATGTATTAAAAAACATGAAATTTTTTCCTTTTTTTCTTTTGGGTTTTACTGAAAAAAAAAACATGAAATATGTACTGGTCTTTTCTTGAAACATTGGAAAAATTCTATAAATAACTATTTTTAGAAAATATTGAAAATCGTACCAATGGTTTTCCACCTCTGAAATAGAACCTACCACGTAGGCTCTCGGCGTCTAGGAAGAGGTAGAAAATTAATTAAAAATAAAGGTGCTTGGAATTTAAAACCACGGCGTATTCTTATAAATCTTTTTAAATTATACAACTTTTTTTTATTTTTAAATTATTTCATGCTGTTTTCGCAAAGAAAAACCTACATTTAAAATGAGCCCTCCAGGAGGGCTCCCGGCATCGGTGATACGATTTGAGTGAGCCCTCCAGGAGGGCTCCCGGCACTGAAGGTGTTAATCATAATGTTTACAGCAACATTGTAATATTGGAAAGAGAAAGCGTATGTTCTAAATGGAGGAAAATATAAAAACTCCTTAAAACTCCTTTGGGATAGAAAAGAAATGTTATCTGTCTCGAATGAGAAAACACAGGCACAAACCGTACTTGCATTTCCATCATAAGAAGTTAAACTGCACACAAACTGACACCTGTCCCGTACCATGAATCCCTAATTGCTTGTCAAAACCGTAGTCGTAGTTGCATTGTGCTGATGAATTGGGAGCGATGCACCGAGTTGACTGAACCGCGTTCTAATTTTAAATTTAACATTTATTTACTAGCGGCCGCGCCGTCCAATCAAATGTCACGTGAGATTGCATTATATTGACGTCAGGTTTTATGATGGCTTGAAGAAGACGTCTGTCTTTTGTTTGTGCCAGTCAGCAACTGTTTTCAAGTCAAAGTTCGTGATGATTGTGATCATCATTCCGTCCTCCTTATCCTCCTACTCTTATTCCGATATATTTGGGGACGCCCGCGCCGCATCATATATCTTCTTGACAACTCAGTCAGACTCACCCCCTTTCTAGTTATATCATTGCATCTTCCACACAGTCCAACCATCGTTTCATTGATTGAGATCGCGATTATTGAATCATCACCCTGATGTGTAAGTTTGCTGTTTAAGTCTTAAGCTGTCTTAAGAATCGCGCCTCTTAAAATATTCAAAAACGTGGCTTATTTTAGTTCAAAAACAGTTCAATAACAACATCATTATCATCATCCACAGCCCGACTTAACCCACTGTGCAAATATATACATGTCCAAAATCAAAGTAGAACTTCATATTGTAATTTTTGAGAAATAAAATTCTTTAACCATAATTCCCTTTACTAACAACAGATGGCGTTAGCCATAAGACATATCGTTAAACGTTCTTTCAGGCGCTTTCAGATGAAAAATCTCGATTTCCTCTTATTTTAGTAGAACAAAACCGTCAAGAATGCGACATTACACGTCTCACATAAACACTGCACTAAACGGCCGTCATAACCTTTTACAATACGTAACTAGTGCATCTAGGAGACCACACTATCAAGGAAATATCGGTCTTATATGGGGAGTAACAGGGTGAAAATTAGGTTGAGAGTGAACGTCTTGTTTGTGGTAGTTAAAATTTGTTACGTTTCACGCAAGATTGTTTCCGTTTGGCGTATTTGTCTAATTTGTTGGCATTATTATGCAAAGGTGGTTTCTTTAGTAATTGTATCACTGAGCAAGTCTTTTCAACTTGCTATGTATTTGTCTCAAATCAACCCCTGTTAACCCTGAAGCGGTCACAGATTTATAGTAAACACACACTTTTTTCTTTAGTTCTGTTTAATTTCCAAGTCATAGCGTGCGAGCTAATTGCCATTTACCTGCCACAATTCTAAACTCCGACTGCGACAGAAATAATATGTTAGTACCTATACTAAAAACTTAACAGACTAACACGCCTGCTGATCCCCGAAGGGTTAGGCAAAACACCCATTCGCCGTGCATTCGCCAGTTGGTCTAAGTCCCATATAAAAGGGCGGCGCGCGGCGATTAAAAAGCATATTTCCCAAATAAACTATAACGTTTAAACCACATTGCCTATTAAGCCATAGTTGGTCTGAAATCGTCCGTCGACCTACATAAAATTAATGAGTTATCGGTGTTATATTACCGGACGCTATGGTCAGTGCAAGCATAACATGCGCGTCCGGGGTCGGCTTCCCTTTGCCATTAATTGGTGGTCCTCTCTGTATGGAGTAAGAGGAACTATGTTTTTTTTTTTTCTCCTTATATGGCAACTGAGCCGGTTCCGACTAGTCTGCCAGTGTCACGTCGTGACGGCAGCACAGAGAGGCAGGCCGTCGAACTTCGTGGTAGGTGTTAGTCTGGTTAACCTCAATGATTAGTAGTTATTGACGTTTTAAGTTTCGCAATTATTTTGTAATTTAGTTTTCCCGAGATGATTTCTTAATGTAATAGTAACATAAATTGTCTACAAGTTGGTCAAAAATTGTAACACATACAAAAAAACACAAATTCTGACTCCGGGCTACTGCAGAGATATTTGTGAACCCAATAACCAAGTGGCCAAGTGTCCCGGCCTGGGCATCAAACCCAGGATCTCATACTCAGCAGTAACGCTTGCAACCACAAAAACGTTTATTTATTTATCGTTTAGGCACATAGTATGACAACAAATCAGGAAAGCATAGTTTTTTTTTGCAAATATAGTCCAGTTCTTATCTTGTCATCGGTCGATGACTGCACGTTACTTGCCTACTCTTCTAGTTCAACCGGGGACCGATAGTAATGTTTTTATTTGCTTTTCACATGACACGGTTTTTTAAAGTTAAACTAAATCGTCTGTCAAACATAATCCGACATAAGGACGAAAACTGATACAATACTTTGGGATTACGCAATGATATCGTACCTACAACAGCATAATATTTTGACCAAACTTTCAATGTCAAAATTGCGTATTAGAATAATTTAACACATAGCATCACGCTTCTTAGTGTCATTTGACGCGCTTAGAATCTAAAATTGGTCATCTAGGAGGTTTTTTATGCTTGGCCGTGAACTGCTCGAGAATACTAATAAACACCAGCCTATCAATCAGGTCAAAGGCCTCTGCTAAAGGTCTCATATGGAGAAGGCACCAAGCAGTGAAGGACTATAATAAAAAGTGACAATACTTGCCGGTATAGAATCCCAAAACTTCGTAAAAGAGGGTCTTGAATACTAGGCCATCACGAATACTCATGAATTTAGCAGCATTCGAGTTGACGTTAACTTAAAGCACCTGCTCAGCGTGGCCTGAACCAGAGCCCGAGAGTGGATGCTGAGTGACTCAGCGAGACAGCGTTTACTGACGTTGACTTAGATACCGCTAACAAGTGTTCAATGAGCTGAAACTTACCACCTACATTAACAGATTTTAGTACGCCCGGTCCTTAATTATTACAGTGACTGATGCAGGCAACTAAAAGGCTCATTGCAGCTTGCAGATGTGTGTCTCAGGCCGAAGGCATGAAGCCGATTCCTGCCGGCTTCCCCTTGGGAACAAGCCAATCTAAGACTATGTGTCTTAAATATATATATATATATTTTTAGGGGTTTCGTAATCATCTCTTTCGACAACCCGCAGCCCTGACGGGAATTATTATATCCTCAAGTCCCAATTTCGTTAACGACTGCCAATCTCAACGGGGATTAGCAAAGTACGCAGGCGATAAGTATTACACAAGATTGTGCGCAACATTGGCTGCTCTCATAATCCGATGCAAGAGTCGTAATATCGGAATTAGATATTACAAATTCCACGTCAAGTACCGTCCGATTCCCTATCAAAAATATTCTAATGGATCTTCAGTAACTTACACAACTGTGGCTGATTTAAACCATTTCCCCATACCATTCCTCTGCAACACCCTTTTACAACAGGCAAGCCCTTCAGAAGTCCATAATGTGCGCGCCACGTTCGCTAATGTTCTATACACTTGAGATAAAGATGCAATTGATGCAAATATAAACGCTCCCGCAACATAGAGTGCTCTCGAACCGGCTAACTGACCTATTAATCTCTGTGAATCGCTTTCGCGTTATCACTACTGTCCTAGTAAAAGTAGGAATGTTTTAAATGTAACATGTGCTAATTTCCAAATGGATTTTATCAAGGAATCCATTACAGTATGTCTGGCGATGCGGTAATCGTATCTGTTCTTGTAAGTGGATGTATCACATGGATGTCTGTCGCTAATGTAGAAATTAAATCAAAGCTTAGGATAATTATATAATCTGCGTATCACGTTTATATCATGCTGGTTCATAAAACGTGCAAGAGCACTAAGAGAAATGTCAAAGGTGTACACGACAGATAAGCGTGTTATACTTCCATGTAATATACAAATCGATGTATACCAGGATCAGCGTTTGGACAAATAGTACTTGTATTCAAACAACTAAAATATAACTGGTCTATCAATAGATACAGAGTAAGGAGCGTACTATTGACGGCGACAGTCTGTCAAAGCTCTAAATAGCTAGGTATACATCAATTCATCATGGATTAATCTCTTAAATGAGTATCACCAGTTCATTGTACGATCACATCCAATATCTATCATTAAGTAATTCAGTCTTTTCCCATGGTGTACTTGGGCGGGAAGTCCAGAAGAATTTATGACCAGAAACAATTATCCATTTGAAAAAGTTCCGTCTTTCCAATACACAGTCGAGTTGATTAATCTATATTGTTTAAATGACAATGTCCATAAGTGTTAAAAATTGAGGGGTACTGTATTACAGTGGGTATGTATGACCACGTATAATGTATCTTCTACTGTAGGTGTGAACAATTGTGGTTTTCCACTTTTAATAAAAATGTCTTAGTAATAATGTGAATCAGTACAGCTAAGTAAAGTAAAGTAAAATGTAATAGGTACACTTTATGAGTCACCTTTGAGTCACCGCAGTAAATAGAGGTTTGACAGATGTTACCAAACCATAGCCAGTAGGTCTATTTGACCCAGATTGCTGTACCCCTGCTGGCCAGACTTCTAGTTTCCATAAAATGCTTGCTCGTCTTACAAACTTTCCTAACTAACGAATATACGCACATCATGTTTAAAAGGGTAAAAGAAACTTCTAATAAAAAACTTCACAGGTTTCCGAAAAACGTCAAACATCACAAGTTACATAACATAAACACTACGTTAACGTTCATACGGTATGGCTGTACCACCCGTACCCGGTATCACGGAAAATACTGTGCCCTGTGCCTTTGATAAAGTGCCACATTCCATATTTGTGTACCATAAAATTTTGTATCGTTCATGGAAACTGCTTGTTTACTTGATATGTCTCAATATAGTGTTACGGCAGAAATACCAGATTTACGTAACGTTATATAGATTTTGTAGGAGCTCAGCATCATTAAATATCTAGCTCTACTTCAAAGGCATCATTACTCTGTACCTCGTATAGCCAAAAAAATACCGTATTTTTCTCTTATTATTTTTTCTTGTTACTCGTATTCCACAATACAAAGAACCTAGAACGTGACAACAACATTCAACATGTCTAAAACTAAACGTCTCAAATATCTGAAGCAAATACCAACAGCCACTGACATCACCCCTTTCTTTCCAAGATTAGCAAAAAACAAAAGATCGAGACCACACCGCAAGCTTGTTTCACGGGCTCACGGCGAACTCCCGCCCTTATCCTGTCGCTATAAAACGGCTGATGATCTAAAAATAAATTGGTGACATCCGGCCTCTTCATACGGACTTTTTTCTTAATTTTAGACATAATTGGTACTAATAAAGTATGAAGCGTAGCTTGAGTTCTAAGAGTTAGTGACCGTCGAAGTTTGAATTGTAGACAGGTTGACCGTTGAGGCAGATGAATTTGAATTGGAGCGTAGGACATTGTCCTAGAAATGTTGTGTTAATCATATTAACAGTAATGGCAGGGACAGACGCTGTAATGTCTGTAGAAAAAGGGGTTAATATCCGCCGTATCTACTGGGATGCTGCCATTCTTCAGTTCCATTATGGGACTACTGGTTTTTTTTGTCCCAGTAGTTCCATGGAACTGGCATTCTGTTTATGCAAGATACTTGATCTACAAAAAGTTTAAAATATTCTTACTGCTTGAATTTGTATTCCCGTCTTCAAGTATTAAATGTTCTTTTAAATATTGTGTAAAGAACTTTTTATTCCTTTAACGCTAAACAGTCAACTTTGCCTAGCTTACATCATACAGTGCGATCAAATTATCTTGGCAGCTTCGAACTTCGTGCAGGTCATTTTGTTACAACGAATGTATAAAAGTGTTATGATATTTATTTTATTTGTATTTCTCACTGTTTAAATTAGATATTTTCTGATCGTTTAAGTATTGGTTTATCTGGCAATAACAGTTTTATTCCCAAGTTTACATGCGTAAAATTTCGCAAAGCCTATGTTCAGAGCTGCCAAGATAATTTGATCGCACTGTACATGGTTATGAAACTCGCCCTGATTTCATAGTTTTATGAACGATTTATCGTCAATATTCTCCTTCAGAGTTTATAGAATAGGCAATTCATATAGTTTTATGGTGTTGATTTACTTTTCATCCATATGATCAAAGTCTTGTTCTGTAACACGATGTAACGCTTGTTGATCCATATTTAATTAATCAAGATTGGCAGCTGAAGCCGTTTATGATTGTAAATCCAACATTTGATATGAATCGATCTCATGCGTATCAAGTTCGGGTACTTACCGAAGCCTTCATAACATGTCGTAGCTTAGATTCTAAGTAGGACTTCCAGTAGCCTTGGGATTTCCCAAGTTCTTGTCTCGATACTATAAAATGAAATATTCTACTTAAGTCGTGATTGAATTTCACTTATGGGTTCATCGGGGTGGCTTCTTTTTCAATGTTTTCGGGAAGGTGTCGTCAAACAATGCCACTGAGCCCCATGGCTCAGTGGCATTGTTTGACGACACCTTCCGTTTTACTAGGTAAGCATTTCTAATAGGTTGTCGTGTAGACATATTATTGATTCGAACCATCCTTACCATAATGACTTTAAGCTACTTTACAAAGACCAACTCCAGATAACAGTAATACCTCACACATAGCCCTAATAGATAAATATGGTCAGTTTTACAGCTCAATCAACCGCAAATTCTAAATCTCGTGGTCATTAAACAAACACAAGCATTTACAAACAAACAAACATCAACATGTGCTTTCAGTGCAGCGTCGAACGCTTCCCGCGACGGACGTGTCTGACTTGCGTACGCGCTGCATATGACGTCATTTACGCGCGAGAATCACGCACATGCTAATATAAACCTTACCGTGACTTAATATGGTTGATTTTACCCTGGATATAGTGCTGTTTTAGACATGTGAGATGTACTGTTAAGTTGGCCGTTAAACTGTGACCGTTTTTAATTTGTGCATTCAAATGATTAGAGCAAACGTGATTTATTTGGGATGCAGTCAGTTTTCTTATAATTCGTTAGAGGAAACGTATGCAAGTGCTGTAAATAGAATCTTTGTGTAACGGCTTTATCGTTCTGTGGTTTACGTATGGAATTGTTTCATTCTACGTACCTATGTAAATAAGGAAATGAGAATAAAAATTGTAATACCTAGGATTATGATCATTCCAGCGTCAACTCACGATGTCAAATAACATAGACGAAAAATTTTGATTGAATATTTTCAGTTTCAGGTGAAGTGATTAAATGTTTTAAAATGATCGACTATCAGAAACTAGCTCATATAAACAGATAGCCACAGACAGACCTAACAGAGATTACTGAAAAAACCTCTAATGAAAATTTAAAAAATAGGTCACTGAAAGAATGTTTACATTCTTGTGTTTACTTCCAGACTGTTCCAATGGTTAGACATCCTTATTCAAGTATGCTGAACATTTGTTTATCCTAGAATCTGTGTCCCATTTCAAGCTGTCTACACTTAGCTATTTTAAAATACATAAGTATTCCCCTTGTGTTTCGTCCTATTTTCGTTTTGGTCTGAACATTTTATTCGTACCGAATGTGAACTAAGCATCTGTTGTATTGGCACACTTTATGAAGTGTTTACAGCCATTTAGGTTTTGCAAAATACATATTGGTACAGTATAGTTAGGGTTACCAAGTCCTGAAAAATGTATATCTAATAGTGCACCCATATTTCGCACGGTTTTATTTTAAGTCCCATTGTAATAGCTGGCGTGCCTATTGCCATCAACCGGGCACAAATCCAGACTCTGTCGCTGCTATTCAGAAATTCCTCATGGAAAAACCCAATAACACTTTGCCCGACCCGGGAATCGAGCCGGACATGTCTAAACTTTTTACCGACCGTAATCCTCTGAACTTATAAGTTAGATGTAGGAGGAACATCATTCTGAGTGATAAATGTGATTATTCACACCTTTGTTGTAGAAGTATGCATTCACCGAGAGGAATGCCTTGCCAATTCTCTGTTAGTTCTGTTAGATCCGTAGAGGTGATTGCTCTGTTGTCTTAATCTTGGAAAGACGGTTCATGTCTGAGCAGCTTATCATCGCTCGAAAGTCGTAAATGTCAGCGCCGAGTATTCAATCTTAATCCAGAGCTCTATGAATGTGTCACTCACTCATATAAATAAAATTAGTATATCCACTCTGTGGCTTGTCTATTTTCTTCAGTTATGACTTATGATAATTGTTTGATGTGTGAGCTTACGAGTATATTGGGGTTTTAGAACTTAGCAGCTTAAAGTTGCCAAGTTGGAATAGCTTAAATAAGGCACAAGTTTAAATTACAAAGTCGCGGCGCGTCTACGAACCGCCATCGATATAGGTAGGTACTAGTGCTTTGAAATGCTGACTACTCGTTCTTAAAATGAGTATAAAACACATAACTTTTGAGGAGCTTTGTAGACGATAGGCCTAAGTCTGTGCGGTTCACATTTTATTCATCAAGCTAGTCATGTGAGCTTTTGATGCGGGCTTTGTTTACTCCCTAGTTTATTCAACAAAAACCAAGCAAACAAAAACTGCCACTGCATTTTAAATCAATCACACATCCTCCTGCCTCCAAAATTCAATCTCCCCTAAACTAAATACAATAGCATCTCTCTCCCGCCCCATTAAACGCATCGTAAACATACAATCAATCCCTCGTACTCTATGGGCCATTGACTGCCACCGACTACGAGTATTGACGGCCACTAGTGCCACTTGAAGCTCAATGTTTACATCGTAATGCTTCAGTAGAGAAAATTATAATTATTAATGAAGGAGCATTGAACTTGACATTTTAATGTACCCCTTGTGTCGCCAGATGGTTGCGATCTAATGTTCCGTACTTGAATTAGATGTGATAGGGTACCAGACGATAAAGTAATGTGTGCTATTACTCTTGTTGATAGTACGCACGTGGATGTTCAAATATGAATTTAGGAATCAGGGGACATCTTCATATTTATCGACGTGCTTTTGTGAGACTACCTCGTTGGTCGTGTGAATGCGACTGCTGAGCAGGGTTTCTTGGGTTGGATTCCCGGGTCCGGCAGTGTTATTAGTTTTTAAAATCAAACCATGTTATGGTTGAATAAGGAAACATTTGTGTCTCGTGATTTTAATTTAGCTTTTAACCGCGGATTATCTTGGCGAGCCACTAATATCTTGGTCAACATTAAATTAAAGTTGCCATGTAAAGGCAAACTGACAATCAGGCAATCCGTACAGTAATAAACAGGCGTCAAATGTTTAATTTACGAAGTTATATAGCTTTACGCTCGTGTCGATTGGAAATTGTAAAACACGTGTTTTAATTACTAATTAGCTTCTCAACCGACACACATTGTCTTAATGTTTGCAGCTGTTAGCACCTCACACGATTCAATTACCGTATATTTAAACATTTAATGATCACGATCTAACGTAAAGTTAAAACAAATTCCCTCCTTTCATTATCAATCGGTAACAATAAGCAAACACTGCAACTTAGCATCATCACTTGTTCTGCTTTATAACAATAACACACCGAAATAAACCTTATTGTCCTTACTATAAAGGTGTTGACGTGTTGGATTGCACACGTGCATCCGTTAGCCCACACATGGCTATCTTTTTTCTTAGCGTTATTTTTGTACGCAGCTGGATGTTGTGAGGGTAGTATTATATTTTTGTGTGACTGTTTAACCTACTCGCGTCGATCTATGTAAGTGTTATTTTTACTTAGTTTTAAATGTGTTGTATGACGTAAAGATGTAATAAATTTTATTTCTATTGAGGTCGACACCCAATTTCAGCCTTGGTTATCTAATTCTGTCGTTTTAAGTGATTTTAAACAAAGTCTGTACTGTACCAATATGTGGGAGAAATGTTGAGTTTATTTTGTTATTTACTTAACTCTGAGGTAGGTTTCGACATACATTCACAGTTTATGTTTCATATTGACGCATGAAATATTGATTATGTTTGAAGATCCATATTATCGTATAAATATTGAACACAATCGGCAGAAGTATCTTTCTGACTTTCAATGTTTTTCAGTGTTACATAATACATATTTACTTATCACGACAAATGATAAAAAAAATTGAAAACGCTCTTTACATATTTTTAGTACTTATAGTCTGGATAGAATAAGCCGTAGAAAATCTACCCGCACTTTTTCATACATTGACGAAAAACAAAGACGGTGTAATAAAAAAAGAATTTACATACGATGACATTAACCCTAAACGTTAATGAAAGGATGTTCAAAGAAACCTGTTTTTAATTAACTTTAGCTCGTATCAAGTATTTTCATACGAATGTAGTCGCTCCGGAAACTATTTCTTTAGAATTGCACCGGTAGACATCTTCTGCTTTTGATATTCTTCAAATTATAATTATTTACTGTGCTCCACAATTTTCAGACGTAAGTTGACCAATTTACAGTTAAATATAGATTGACAATAAACAATAATAAAGACGAACAAAGTGCATAATGTGTAAATTAACAAGTTATACGATAAAAGTGTTGCAAATAAAGTTATTATTCAATGAACTGAAGACATAGTGTTTGTGCAGTTAACAATGTGATGTGACTTCATCATGGTGATTTTGAGAAAGTTTATGGTATGTTTTATGTATAAAGTCTTAGTTACGGTTTATACAAATGCGAAAACTATGTACTAATGGCTTGTTAATAATAACCTAAGTAAGACAGTAAGCTGCAGACACCTGGTGTAAATGTTCACGTGAGGGTTGTCGGCGGGAATGTAAGAAATAAAAGTGTGGCACCGACCCCATGTCATCATCATCATCAGCCTACAATGTTCCCACTGCAGGGACTCAGGCCTCCTCTCTAGGAGAGGGATGGGCTATAATCCACCACACGGGCCCAGTGCGGGTTGATGGAAATCACATGTCTTTGAATGTTTTGTTTCTAAGACATGCCGGTTACCTTCACCGTTTTGAGAGTAGACCCCATTTAACATAGAATAATGATGAAGCTGACAACTAGACAAATTGTCTAATAGTTTGTTCCAGTGCAACAGCGTGCTTAGAATCATAAACAATGCGTGAAGACAACTAGAAAGCAAAAGTTGTTATTTTTTCAGTACCAATGCTGGAATAATCACGGATATTATAATAATAAATTCAGACCATCTAACTGCAATCAAACTTCTTCATACATGTCGTGATACTGATATGTCTACTAATAAATGGTTTTGTCAACAGTGTTCAAGTCTTCGCGACGAGTTATCCGTCGGCGAGGACAAGTGGAAGACGAGACGAAACCTCAGCTTCGACCAGAACAGGCAACTGGAGGAGGTGACCAGAGAAAGGTGAGCAAATAGCCTAGTCTTAACGTACACACGGCTACACATCAAGCTATACAAAACCAGTATAATCTGATCGTTCATTGTGCGAAAAGATCTAGTAAAGTGAGGCCAAGATTAACTGGTTTTGTATAGCTTGATGTGTAGCCGTGTGTACATGATACATCGACCTCAAGTTTCTGATGTTGTATTAAAATCACACGTTAGACTTTTTCACAGTTTATGATTGACTTGCTGATGCCCGCGGCTTCGTGCGCGTGGATGTCGTTTATCACAACCAAAAGTAACTTTTTCATCCCTCCCCTTTCAAACCCTTTTTTCGCATTAAAAAGTAGCCTATGTCCTTTCTCAGGCTCTAGACTATCTATGTACCAAATTTCATTTAAATCGGTTCAGTAGTTTTGGCGTGAAAGCACAACGACAGACACAGTTACTTTTGCATTTATAATATCTATCTATCTATCTATATTTATATAAAAACTAGTATTTGCGTGGCTGCGCGAGCTGCGCGCAGCTCGCGGGGCGTGAAGCGGGGGGGAGCTTTGAAAAATGATTTCGACTAACGCATTGCCCCTTTCAATGAATCTGATATACCTACCTAAATACACCTACCTACTACCAACCTACACCTACCTACTACCTACCTACACCTACCTACTACCTACCACCTACCTACACCTTCCTACTAACTACCTACACCTACCTACTACCTACCTACACCGACCTACTACCTACCTACACCTACCTACCTACACCTACCTACTACCTACCTACTACCTACCTACACCTACCTACACCTACCTACACCTACCTACACCTACCTACACCTACCTACACCTACCTACACCTACCTACTACCTACCTACCACCTACCTACACCTACCTACTACCTACCTACTACCTACCACCTACCTACTACCTACCTACACCTACCTACTACCTACCTATCACCTATCACCTACCTACCTACTACCTCCTGCTACCACTAAAAAAAACATTACCCTAAAATTTGCTTGTCGTCGCCCCTGAGTAACGCTTCACCCACTCAACCTTCGTTACGCTAAGGAGGTCGCCGGCTCGCTTCGCTCGCCACCTCCCCCCTTCGCTCCACTCGGTCTCGCAGGTTCGCTCCACTCAGGACCTACCTACCACCGGAAAGCTATCATGATATTATCCCTACGCTACGGGGGTCGCCGGCTCGCTTCGCTCGCCTGCTCCCCCCTTCGCTTTACCGCTGTACCCCCACCGGACAGGTTTCGACGCCTACTGTAATATTTGTTCAAACACCTAATGGCTATCTCTAACCGTTATGAAGTTACATCCCTTTTAAATTTAGGGGAGGTTGGGGAAGGGAGGGGAATGTATACAAATTTCAACGCCCCTCAATAGTTTTATGTAACAATTAATTTTTTTTTCAGTAGTAAAAAAAAGGTGAAGAGGGGGGGGTGAAGGGGGGACAGGAGGGAAGTTTCGAAAAATGATTTGCAATGCCCCTATAAATGAATCTGAAAAAAAAATCGTTCCAAGTCTTTTAACTTCCGAGATCCGCCTAAAGGGGGGGGTGAAGGGGGCAAGAGGGTCAAATATGAAAAATGGTTTATACTTCCCCAAGCCTCTTCTATACGAATTCCTAAAAAAAACACGTAAAATCTCTTTATTTCCTAAATCCGCCTAAAGGGGGGGTGAAGGGGGGCAAGGGGGTCAAATTTGAAAAATGGTTTTTACTTCCCCGAGCCTCCTCTATACGAATCCTTAAAAAAACACACGTAATGTTTCTTTATTTCCGAGATCCGCCTAAAGGGGGAGTGAAGGGGGGCAAGGGGGTTAAATTTGAAAAATGGTTTTTACTTCGCCGGGCCTCCTCTATACGAATCCCTAAAAAAACACACGTAATGTCTCTATATTTCCGAGATACGCCTAAAGGGGGGGTGAAGGGGGGCAAGGGGGTCAAATTTGAAAAATGGTTTTTAATTCCCCGAGCCTCTTCTATACGAATCTCTAAAAAAACACACGTAATGTCTCTTTATTTCCGAGATCCGCCTAAAAGGGGGAAGAAGGGGGGCAAGGGGGGCCACTTTGAAAAATGATTTTTACTTTACCGAGCCTCCTCTATACGAATCCCTAAAAAAAACACGTAAAGTCTCTTTGTTTCCGAGATACGATAGGGAGGGGGGAAAAGGGGGGGTTTAGGACTTTTCCCATACTCACGAGAGTTACTTGTTTACGAATCTGTCAAAATATACCCACCTCCCCATCCACCATCTGGGAGAACAATTATGTCAGTGAGTCAGTCAGTGAGTGGTAATTTAGCTTTATATAGTATAACTAGTATTTGCGTGGCTGCGCGAGCTGCGCGCAGCTCGCGGGGCGTGAAGAGGGGGAGAGGGAGAGCTTTGAAAAATTATTTCGACTAACGCATTGCCCCTTTTAATGAATCTGAAAAAAAAAATGTTCCAAGTCTCTTAACTTCCGAGATCCGCCTAAAGGGGGGGTGAAGGGGGGCAAGGGGGTCAAATTTGAAAAATGGTTTTAACTTTCCCGAGCCTACTTTATACGAATCCTTAAAAAAAAACACGTAAAATCTCTTTATTTCCGAGATCCGCCTAAAAAGGGGAAGAAGGGGGAAAAGGGGGGCCACTTTGAAAAATGATTTTTACTTTACCGAGCCCCCTCTATACGAATCCCTAAAAAAAACACGTAAAGTCTCTTTGTTTCCGAGATACGATAGGGAGGGGTGAGAAGGGGGGGGAAAAGGGGGGGTTTGGGACTTTTCCCATACTCACGAGAGTTAGTTGTTTACGAATCTGTCAAAATATACCCACCTCCCCATCCACCATCTGGGAGAACAATTCTGTCAATAGATCAGTCAGTGAGTCAGTGGTAATTTAGCTTTATATAGTGTATCTAGTATTTGCGTGGCTGCGCGAGCTGCGCGCAGCTCGCGGGGCGTGAAGGGGGGAGAGGGGGCGCTTTGAAAAATGATTTCGACTAACGCATTGCCCCTTTCAATGAATCTGATATACCTACCTATATACACCTACCTACTACCAACCTACTACCTACCTACACCTACCTACTACCTACCTACACCTACCTACTACCAACCTACTACCTACCTACTACCTACCTACACTACCTACCTACACCTACCTACTACCTACCTACACCTACCTACTACCTACCTACCAACTACCTCCTACTACCACTAAAAAAACATTAACATAAAGTTTGCTTGTCGTCGCCCCTGAGTTACGCTTCACCCACTCAACCTTCGTTACGCTAAGGAGATCGCCGGCTCGCTTCGCTCGCCACCTCCCCCCTTCGCTCCACTCGGTCTCGCAGGTTCGCTCCACTCAGTACCTACCTACCACCGGAAAGCTATCATGACATTATCCCTACGCTACGGGGGTCGCCGGCTCGCTTCGCTCGGCCGCTCCCCCCTTCGCTTTGCCGCTGTACCACCCACGGACAGGTTTCGACGCCTATTATAATATTTGTTCAAACACCTAATGGCTATCTCTAACCGTTATGAAGTTACAGCCCTTTTAATTTTAGGGGAGGTTGGGGAGGGGAGGGTATACAAATTTCAACGCTCCTCAAATAGATTTAGGTAAGAATCAAAAATTTTTTCAGGAGTAAAAAAGAGGTGAAGAGTGGGGGGGGTGAAGGGGGGGAGAGGGGGGAGTTTCTAAAAATGATTTCGACTAACGCAATGCCCCTCTATATGAATCTGAAAAAAAATAGTTCCAAGTCTCTTAACTTTCGAGATCCGCCTAAAAGGGGGGAGAAGGGGGGCAAGGGGGTCAAATTTGAAAAATGGTTTTTACTTCCCCGAGCCTCCTCTATACAAATCCCTAAAAAAACACACGTAATGTCTCTTTATTTCCGAGATCCGCCTAAAGGGGGGGTGAAGGGGGGCAAGGGGGTCAAATTTGAAAAATGGTGTTTACTTCCCCGAGCATCCTCTATACGAATCCCTAAAAAAACACACGTAATGTCTATTTATTTCCGAGATCCGCCTAAAGCGGGGGGTGAAGGGGGGCAAGGGGGTCAAATTTGAAAAATGGTTTTTACTTCCCCGAGCCTACTCTATACGAATCCCTAAAAAAAAACACGTAAAATCTCTTTATTTCCGAGATCCGCCTAAAGGGGGGGAGAAGGGGGAAAAGGGGGGCCACTTTGAAAAATGATTTTTACTTTACCGAGCCCCCTCTATACGAATCCCTAAAAAAAAACACGTAAAGTCTCTTTGTTTCCGAGATACGATAGGGAGGGGGGAAAAGGGGGGGTTTCGGACTTTTCCCATACTCACGAGAGTTAGTTGTTTACGAATCTGTCAAAATATACCCACCTCCCCATCCACCATCTGGGAGAACAATTCTGTCAATAGATCAGTCAGTGAGTCAGTGGTAATTTAGCTTTATATAGTATAACTAGTATTTGCGTGGCTGCGCGAGCTGCGCGCAGCTCGCGGGTCGTGAAGGGGGGTAGAGGGGGAGCTTTGAAAAATACCTACACCTACCTACACCTACCTACACCTACCTACACCTACCTACACCTACCTACACCTACCTACACCTACCTACACCTACCTACTACCTACCACCTACCTACTACCTACCTACCCCTACCTACCTACCCCTACCTACTACCCACCTACCCCTACCTACAACCTACCTACACCTACCTACTACCTACCTACACCTACCTACACCTACCTACTACCTACCTACACCTACCTACTACCTACCTACACCTACCTACCACCTACCTACTACCTACCTACACCTACACCTACCTACACATACCTACCACCTACCTACCACCTACCTACTACCTACCTCCTACTACCACTAAAAAAACATTACCCTAAAGTTTGCTTGTCGTCGCCCCTGAGTTACGCTTCACCCACTCAACCTTCGTTACGCTAAGGAGGTCGCCGGCTCGCTTCGCTCGCCACCTCCCCCCTTCGCTCCACTCGGTCTCGCAGGTTCGCTCCACTCAGGACCTACCTACCACCGGAAAGCTATCATGACATTATCCCTACGCTACGGGGGTCGCCGGCTCGCTTCGCTCGCCCGCTCCCCCCTTCGCTTTACCGCTGTACCACCACCGGACAGGTTTCGACGCCTACTATAATATTTGTTCAAACACCTAATGGCTATCTCTAACCGTTATGAAGTTACAGCCCTTTTTATTTTAGGGGAGGTTGGGGAGGGGAGGGTATACAAATTTCAACGCCCCTCAAATAGATTTAGGTAAGAATCAAAAATTTTTTCAGGAGTAAAAAAAGAGGGGAAGAGGGGGGGGGTGAAGGGGAGGAGAGGGGGGAGTTTCTAAAAATGATTTCGACTAACGCAATGCCCCTCTATATGAATCTGAAAAAAAAATCGTTCCAAGTCTCTTAACTTTCGAGATCCGCCTAAAGGGGGGAAGATGGGGGGCAAGGGGGGCCACTTTGAGAAATGATTTTTACTTCCCCGGGCCTCCTCTATACGAATCCTTAAAAAAAAACACGTAAAATCTCTTTATTTCCGAGATCCACCTAAAGGGGGGGTGAAGGGGGGCAAGGGGGTCAAATTTGAAAAATGGTTTTTACTTCCCCGAGCCCCCTCTATACGAATCCCTAAAAAAAAACACGTAAAATCTCTTCGTTTCCGAGATACGATAGGGAGGGGGGAGAAGGGGGGGGAAAAGGGGGGGTTTGGGACTTTTCCCATAGTCATGAGAGTTGATTGTTTACGAATCTGTCAAAATATACCCACCTCCCCATCCACCATCTGGGAGAACAATTCTGTCAGTCAGTCAGTGAGTGAGTCAGTGGTAATTTAGCTTTATATAGTATAACTAGTATTTGCGTGGCTGCGCGAGCTGCGCGCAGCTCGCGGGGCGTGAAGGAGGGAGAGGGGGCGCTTTGAAAAATGATTTCGACTAACGCATTGCCCCTTTCAATGAATCTGATATACCTACCTAAATACACCTACCTACTACCAACCTACTACCTACCTACACCTACCTACTACCTACCTACACCTACCTACTACCAACCTACTACCTACCTACTACCTACCTACACCTACCTACCTACACCTACCTACTACCTACCTACACCTACCTACTACCTATCTACACCTACCTACTACCTACCTACACCTACCTACTACCTACCTACCAACTACCTCCTACTACCACTAAAAAAACATTAACATAAAGTTTGCTTGTCGTCGCCCCTGAGTTACACTTCGCTCCACTCAGTACCTACCTACCACCGGAAAGCTATCATGACATTATCCCTACGCTACGGGGGTCGCCGGCTCGCTTCGCTCGCCCGCTCCCCCCTTCGCTTTGCCGCTGTACCACCACCGGACAGGTTTCGACGCCTATTATAATATTTGTTCAAACACCTAATGGCTATCTCTAACCGTTATGAAGTTACAGCCCTTTTAATTTTAGGGGAGGTTGGGGCGGGGAGGGTATACAAATTTCAACGCCCCTCAAATAGATTTAGGTAAGAATCAAAAAAATTTTCAGGAGTAAAAAAGAGGTGAAGAGTGGGGGGGGGGGTGAAGGGGGGGAGAGGGGGGAGTTTCTAAAAATGATTTCGACTAACGCAATGCCCCTCTATATGAATCTGAAAAAAAATTCGTTCCAAGTCTCTTAACTTTCGAGATCCGCCTAAAAGGGGGGAGAAGGGGGCAAGGGGGTCAAATTTGAAAAATGGTTTTTACTTCCCCGAGCCTCCTCTATACAAATCCCTAAAAAAACACACGTAATGTCTCTTTATTTCCGAGATCCGCCTAAACGGGGGGTGAAGGGGGGCAAGGGGGTCAAATTTGAAAAATGGTTTTTATTTCCCCGAGCCTCCTCTATACGAATCTCTAAAAAAAAACAAGTAAAGTCTCTTTGTTCCGAGATACGATACGGAGGGGGGTGAAGGGGGAGAGAGGGGGGAGTTTCTAAAAATGATTTCGACTAACGCAATGCCCCTCTATATGAATCTGAAAAAAAAGTCGTTCCAGGTCTCTTAACTTTCGAGATCCGCCTAAAGGGGGGGTGAAGGGGGGCAAGGGGGTCAAATTTGAAAAATGGTTTTTACTTCCCCGAGCCTCCTCTATACGATTCCCTAAAAAAAAACACGTAAAGTCTCTTTGTTTCCGAGATACGATAGGGAGGGGGGAGAAGGGGGGGGAAAAGGGGGGGTTTGGGACTTTTCCCATACTCACGAGAGTTAGTTGTTTACGAATCTGTCAAAATATACCCACCTCCCCATCCACCATCTGGGAGAACAATTCTGTCAATCAGTGAGTGAGTGAGTGGTAATTTAGCTTTATATAGTATAACTAGTATTTGCGTGGCTGCGCGAGCTGCGCGCAGCTCGCGGGGCGTGAAGAGGGGGAGAGGGGGAGCTTTGAAAAATGATTTCGACTTACGCATTGCACCTCTCAATGAATCTGAAAAAAAAAATGTTCCAATGCAGCTCGCGGTACTACCTACCTACACCTACCTACTACCTACCTACACCTACCTACACCTACCTACTACCTACCTACACCTACCTACACCTACCTACACCTACCTACACCTACCTACACCTACCTACACCTACCTACTACCTACCTACCTACACCTACCTACTACTTACCTACACCTACCTACTACCTACCTACACCTACCTACCTACTACCTACCTACCCCTACCTACTACCTACCTACACCTACCTACTACCTACCTTCCTACACCTACACCTACCTACACCTACCTACACATACCTACTACCTACCACCACGCTTCACCCACTCAACCTTCGTTACGCTAAGGAGGTCGCCGGCTCGCTTCTCTCGCCACCTCCCCCCTTCGCTCCACTCGGTCTCGCAGGTTCGCTCCACTCAGGACCTACCTACCACCGCAAAGCTATCATGACATTATCCCTACGCTACGGGGGTCGCCGGCTCGCTTCGCTCGCCCGCTCCCCCCTTCGCTTTACTGCTGTGCCACCACCGGACAGGTTTCGACGCCTACTATAATATTTGTTCAAACACCTAATGGCTATCTCCAACCGTTATGAAGTTACAGCCCTTTTAATTTTAGGGGAGGTTGGGGAGGGGAGGGTATACAAATTTCAACGCCCCTCAAATAGATTTAGGTAGGAATCAAAATTTTTTTCAGAAGTAAAACAAGAGGGGTAGAGGGGGGGGGGGGTAAAGGGGAGGAGAGGGGGGAGTTTCTAAAAATGATTTCGACTAACGCAATGCCCCTCTATATGAATCTGAAAAAAAAATCGTTCCAAGTCTCTTAACTTTCGAGATCCGCCTAAAGGGGGGGTGAAGGGGGGCAAGGGGGTCAAATTTACAAAATGGTTTTTACTTTCCCGAGCCTCCTCTATACGAATCCTTAAAAAAACACGTAATGTCTCTTTATTTCCGAGATCCGCCTAAAGGGGGGGTGAAGGGGGGCAAGGGGGTCAACATTGAAAAATGGTTTTTACTTTTCCAAGCCTCCTCTATATGAATCCCTAAAAAAACACACGTAATGTCTCTTTATTTCCGAGATCCGCCTAAAGGGGGGGAGAAGGGGGAAAAGGAAGGCCACTTTGAAAAATGATTTTTACTTTACCGAGCCCCCTCTATACGAATCTCAAAAAAAAAACACGTAAAGTCTCTTTGTTTCCGAGATACGATAGGGAGGGGGGAGAAGGGGGAGGAAAAGGGGGAGTTTTGGACTTTTCCCATACTCACGAGAGTCAGTTGTTTACGAATCTGTCAAAATATACCCACCTCCCCATCCACCATCTGGGAGAACAATTCTGTCAGTCAGTCAGTGGTAATCGAGCTTTATATAATATAACTAGTATTTGCGTGGCTGCGCGAGCTGCGCGCAGCTCGCGGGGCGTGAAGGAGGGAGAGGGGGAGCTTTGAAAAAAAAATTCGACTAACGCATTGCTCCTTTCAATAAATCTGAAAAAAAAAAATGTTCAAGTCTCTTAACTTCCGAGATCCGCCTTACTCCCTACCTACACCTACCTACTACCTACCTACCACCTACCTATACCTACCTACTACTTACCTATACCTACCTACCTACTACCTACCTACCTACCACCTACCTACTACCTACTACCTACCTACTACCTCCTACTACCACAAAAAAAACATTACCCTAAAGTTTGCTTGTAGTCCTACCTACTACCTACCTACCTACTACCTACCTACCTACACCTACCTACTACCTACCTATCACCTACCTACTAATCCTACTACCACTAAAAAAACATTACCCTAAAGTTTGCTTGTCGTCGCCCCTGAGTAACGCTTCACCCACTCAACCTTCGTTACGCTAAGGAGGTCGCCGGCTCGCTTCGCTCGCCACCTCCCCCCTTCGCTTCACTTGGTCTCGCAGGTTCGCTCCACTCAGGACCTACGTACCACCGGAAAGCTATCATGACATTATCCCTACGCTACGGGGGTCGCCGGCTCGCTTCGCTCGCCCGCTCCCCCCTTCGCTTTACCGGTACCACCACAGGATAGGCTCCTTTCAATGAATCTGAAAAAAAAAATGTTCCAAGTCTCTTAACTTCCGAGATCCGCTTAAAGGGGGGAGAAGAGTGGAAAAGGGGTCGATTTTGAAAAATGGTTTTTACTTCCCCGAGCCTCCTCTATACGAATCCCTAAAATAAAACACGTAAAATCTCTTTATTTTTGAGATCCGCCTAAAGGGGGGGTGAAGGGGGGCAAGGGGGTCAAATTCAAAAAATGGTTTTTACTTTCCCGAGCCTCCTCTATACGAATCCCTAAAAAAAACCACGTAAAATCTCTTTATTTTTGAGATCCGCCTAAAGGGGGGGTGAAGGGGGGCAAGGGGGTCAAATTTGAATAATGGTTTTTACTTCCCCAAGCCTCCTCTATACGAATCCCTAAAAAAAATCACGTAAATTCTCTTTATTTCCGAGATCCGCCTAAAAGGGGGGAGAAGGGGGGCAAGGGGGGCCACTTTGAAAAATGATTTTTACTTTACCTTGCCCCCTCTATACGAATCCCTAAAAAAAAACAAGTAAAGTCTCTTTGTTTCTGAGATACGATAGGGAGGGGGGAGAAGGGGGGGGGAAAGGGGGGGTTTGGGACTTTTCCCATACTCACGAGAGTTGCTTGTTTACGAATCTGTCAAAATATACCCACCTCCCCATCCACCATCTGGGAGAACAATTCTGTCAGTCAGTCAGTCAGTCAGTGAGTGGTAATTTAGCTTTATATAGTATAACTAGTATTTGCGTGGCTGCGCGAGCTGCGCGCAGCTCGCGGGGCGTGAAGTGGGCAGGGGGGAGCTTTGAAAAATGATTTCGACTAACGCATTGCCCCTTTAAATGAATCTGAAAAAAAAAATTTTCCAATTCTCTTAACTTCCGAGATCCGCCTTAAGGGGGGGGGGGGGGGGGTGAAGGGGGGCACGGGGTTCAAATTTGAAAAACGGATTTTACTTCCCCGAGCCTTCTCTGTTTGAATCTCAGGTATGCCACCACCTGCCTACACCTACCTACCACCTACCTATACCTACCTACTACCTACCTACCTACACCTACCTACACATACCTACTACCTACCACGGGTGCGCCAAAGTTCACCTAAAATTTCAACTCCGATAATTGGAAATCCGAAAATGTTCTTTCTAACATTTTTCATCCTAACAATCGCAATTCCTAACTTCTCTGTCTCTAATGTTTTAATTCCGAAGCATTCAACTTCATAATGTCTGTAGCAATAAACATCTATTACACTATTATTTGTTTTCCTATATTTTCTCAACATAACCATCTTTTACACTATTATTCAAAGTCATATCTTTTTTTTGTTAATATTACTTTTTATTCATAATAATCAGTATTATAAAAGGTCCCATTAAAATAGGTGGACAAATTTTAACACAGCGTTTAGTCAAATTCAAAAAATTGAAAAAATTCAAAAAATTGTTTTTACTTTCCCGAGCCTCCTCTATACGAATCCCTAAAAAAAACACGTAAAAGCTCTTTATTTCCGAGATCTGCCTAAAGGGGGGGGTGAAGGGGGGCAAGGGGGTCAAATTTAAAAAATGGTTTTTACTTCCCCGAGCCTCTTCTATACGAATCCTTAAAAAAACACACGTAAAATCTCTTTATTTTCGAGATCTGCCTAAAGGGGGGGGTGAAGGGGGGCAAGGGGGTCAAATTCAAAAAATGGTTTTTACTTCCCCGAGCCTCCTCTATACGAATCCGTAAAAAAAAACACGTAAAGTCTCTTACCTTACCTACACCTACCTACACCTACCTACTACCTACCTATCACCTACCTACCACCTACCTACTTACTACCTCCTACTATCACTAAAAAAACATTACCCTAAAGTTTGCTTGTTGTCGCCCCTGAGTTACGCTTCACCCACTCAACCTTCGTTACGCTAAGGAGGTCGCCGGCTCGCTTCGCTCGCCACCTCCCCCCTTCGCTCCACTCGGTCTCGCAGGTTCGCTCCACTCAGGACCTACCTACCACCGGAAAGCTATCATGACATTATCCCTACGCTACGGGGGTCGCCGGCTCGCTTCGCTCGCTCGCTCCCCCCTTCGCTTTACCGCTGTACCACCACCGGACAGGTTTCGACGCCCACTATAATATTTGTTCAAACACCTAATGGCTATCTCTAACCGTTATGAAGTTACAGTCCTTTTAATTTTAGGGGAGGTTGGGGAGGGGAGGGTATACAAATTTCAACGCCCCTCAAATAGATTTAGGTAAGAATCAAAAAATTTTTCAGGAGTAAAAAAAGAGATGAAGAGGGGGGGGGGGGGTTAAAGGGGGGGGTTAAGAGGGGGGAGTTTCTAAAAATGATTTCGACTAACGCAATGCCCCTCTATATGAATCTGAAAAAAAAATCGTTCCAAGTCTCTTAACTTCCGAGATCCGCCTAAAGGGGGGGTGAAGGGGGGCAAGGGGGTCAAATTTGAAATATGGATTTTACTTTCCCAAGCCTCCTCTATATGAATCTAAAAAAAAAATGTGCCAAGTCTCTTCACTTCCGAGATCCGCCTAAAGGGGGGGTGAAGGGGGGCAAGGGGGTCAAATTCGAAAAATATTTTTTACTTCCCCGAGCCTCCTCTATACGAATCCCTAAAAAAACACACGTAATGTCTCTTAATTTCCGAGATCCGCCTAAAGGGGGGAAGAAGGGGGAAAAGGGGGGCCACTTTGAAATATGATTTTTACTTTACAAAGCCCCCTCTATACGAATCCCTAAAAAAAAACACGTAAAGTCTCTTTGTTTCCGAGATACGATAGGGAGGGGGGAGAAAGGGGGGGGAAAGGGGGGGTTTGGGACTTTTCCCATAGTCATGAGAGTTGAATGTTTACGAATCTGTCAAAATATACCCACCTCCCCATCCACCATCTGGGAGAACAATTCTGTCAATCAGTCAGTGAGTCAGTGGTAATTTAGCTTTATATAGTATAACTAGTATTTGCGTGGCTGCGCGAGCTGCGCGCAGCTCGCGGGGCGTAAAGTGGGGGAGAGGGGGAGCTTTGAAAAATGATTTCGACTAACGCATTGCACCTCTCAATGAATCGGAAAAAAAAAATGTTCCAATGCAGCTCGCGGTACTACCTACCTACACCTACCTACACCTACCTACACCTACCTACACCTACCTACACCTACCTACACCTACCTACTACCTACCTACACCTACCTACACCTACCTACACCTACCTACACCTACCTACTACCTACCTACACCTACCTACACCTACCTACACCTACCTACACCTACCTACACCTACCTACACCTACCTACCTACACCTACCTACTACCTACCTACACCTACCTACACCTACCTACACCTACCTACACCTACCTACTACCTACCTACTACCTACCTACACCTACCTACACCTACACCTACACCTACCTGCACCTACTACCTACACCTACCTACACATACCTACTACCTACCACCTACCTACTACCTACTACCACTAAAAAAACATTACCCTAAAGTTTGCTTGTCGTCGCCCCTGAGTTACGCTTCACCCACTCAACCTTCGTTACGCTAAGGAGGTCGCCGGCTCGCTCCGCTCGCCACCTCCCCCCTTTGCTCCACTCGGTCTCGCAGGTTCGCTCCACTCAGGACCTACCGACATACCTACCACCAGAAAGCTATTATGACTTTATCCCTACGCTACGGGGGTCGCCGGCTCGCTTCGCTCGCCCGCTCCCCCCTTCGCTTTACCGCTGTAGCACCACCGGACAGGTTTCGACGCATACTATAATATTTGTTCAAACACCTAATGGCTATCTCTAACCGTTATGAAGTTACAGTCCTTTTAATTTTAGGGGAGGTTGGGGAGGGGAGGGTATACAAATTTCAACGCCCCTCAAATAGATTTAGGTAAGAATCAAAAATTTTTTCAGGAGTAAAAAAAGAGATGAAGAGGGGGGGGGGTGAAGGGGGGGATAAGGGGGAGTTTCTAAAAATGATTTCGACTAACGCAATGCCCCTCTATATGAATCTGAAAAAAAAATCGTTCCACGTCTCTTAACTTCCGAGATCCGCCTAAAGGGGGGGTGAAGGGGGGCAAGGGGGTCAAATTTGAAAAATGGTTTTTACTTCCCCGAGCCTACTCTATACGAATCCCTAAAAAAAAACACGTAAAATTTATTTATTTCCGAGATCCGCCTAAAGGGGGGGAGAAGGGGGAAAAGGGGGGCCACTTTGAAAAATGATTTTTACTTTACCGAGCCCCCTCTATACGAATCCCTAAAAAAAAACACGTAAAG
The DNA here is from genome assembly GCA_949775195.1 of Diarsia dahlii. Lineage (NCBI taxonomy): Eukaryota > Metazoa > Arthropoda > Insecta > Lepidoptera > Noctuidae > Diarsia > Diarsia dahlii. The sequence continues at coordinate 19,515,903 of OX459211.1, forward strand.
TCTCTTTGTTTCCGAGATACTATAGGGAGGGGGGAAAAGGGGAGGTTTGGGACTTTTCCCATACTCACGAGAGTTTGTTGTTTACGAATCTGTCAAAATATACCCACCTCCCCATCCACCATCTGGGAGAACAATTCTGTCAGTCAGTCAGTCAGTGAGTGGTAATTTAGCTTTATATAGTATAACTAGTATTTGCGTGGCTGCGCGAGCTGCGCGCAGCTCGCGGGGCGTGAAGGGGGGAAGAGGGGGAGCTTTGAAAAATGATTTCGACTAACGCATTGCCCCTTTCAATGAATCTGAAAATAAAATGTTCCAAGTCTCTTAACTTCCGAGATCCGCCTAAAGGGGGGGAGAAGGGGGCAAGGGGGTCAATTTTGAAAAATGGTTTTTCCTTTCCCGAGCCTCCTCTATACGAATCCGTAAACAAAACAGAACACGAGTTTAAAAAAAAGGGGTGAAGAGGGGGGGGGGGGGCAGTGAAGGGGGGAGAGGGGTAGCTTTGAAAAATGATTTCGACTAAAGCATTGCCCCTTTCAATGAATCCGAAAAAAAAAATGTTCCAAGTCTCTTAACTTCCGAGATCCACCTAAAGGGGGGAGTGAAGGGGGGCAAGGGGTTCAAATTTGAAAAACGGATTTTACTTCCCCGAGCCTCCTCTATATGAATCTCACGTATACCACCACCTACCTACACCTACCTACCACCAACCTACACCTACCTACTACCTACCTATCACCTACCTACTACCTACCTACTACCTCCTACTACCACTAAAAAAACATTACCCTAAAGTTTGCTTGGAGTTACGCTTCACCCACTCAACCTTCGTTACGCTAAGGAGGTCGCCGGCTCGCTTCGCTCGCCACCTCCCCCCTTCGCTCCACTCGGTCTCGCAGGTTCGCTCCACTCAGGACCTACCTACCACCGGAAAGCTATCATGACATTATCCCTACGCTACGGGGGTCGTCGGCTCGCTTCGCTCCACTCAACCTTCGTTACGCTAAGGAGGTCGCCGGCTCGCTTCGCTCGCCACCTCCCCCCTTCGCTTCACTCGGTCTCGCAGGTTCGCTCCACTCAGGACCTACCTACCACCGGAAAGCTATCATGACATTATCCCTACGCTGCGGGGGTCGCCGGCTCGCTTCGCTCGCCCGCTCCCCCCTTCGCTTTACCGGTAGCACCATTTTAGTCCCCCGAGCCTCCTCTATACGAATCCGTAAACAAAACAGAAAAAAGGGAGGGAGAGGGGGGAGCTTTGAAAAATGATTTCGACTAACGCATTGCCCCTTTTAATGAATCTGAAAAAAAAAATGTTCCACGTCTCTTAACTTCCGAGATCCGAAAGGGGGGGGGGTGAAGGGGGGCAAGGGGGTCAAATTTGAAAAATTGTTTACACTTCCCCAAGCCTCCTCTATACGAATCCCTAAAAAAAAACACGTAAATTCTCTTTATTTCCGAGATCCGCCTAAAGGGGGGGTGAAGGGGGGCAAGGGGGTCAAATTTAAAAATGGTTTTTACTTCCCTGAGCCTACTCTATACGAATCCCTAAAAAAAACATGTAAAATTTCTTTATTTCCGAGATCCGTCTAAAGGGGGGGAGAAGGGGGAAAAGGGGGGCCACTTTGAAAAATGATTTTTACTTTACCGAGCCCCCTCTATACGAATCCCTAAAAAAAAACACGTAAAGTCTCTTTGTTTCCGAGATACGATAGAGAGGGGGGAGAAGGGGGGGGAAAAGGGGGGGTTTGGGACTTTTCCCATACTCACGAGAGTGACTTGTTTACGAATATGTCAAAATATACCCACCTCCCCATCCACCATCTGGGAGAACAATTCTGTCAGTGAGTGAGTCAGTGGTAATTTAGCTTTATATAATATAACTAGTATTTGCGTGGCTGCGCGAGCTGCGCGCAGCTCGCGGGTCGTGAAGAGGGGCAAAGGGGGAGCTTTCAAAAATGATTTCGACTAACGCATTGCCCCTTTCAATGAAGCTTAAAAAAAAATGTTCCAAGTCTCTTAACTTCTGAGATCCGACTAAAGGGGGGGAAAAGGAGGGCAAGGGGGTCAATTTTGAAAAATGGTTTTTACTTTCCCGAGCCTCCTCTATACGAAACCGTAAACAAAACAGAACACGAATTTAAAAAAAGGGGTGAAGACGGAGGGGTGATGAAGGGGGGAGAGGGGGAGCTTTGAAAAATGATTTCGACTTACGCATTGCCCCTTTCAATGAATCTGAAAAAAAAATGTTACAAGTCTCTTAACTTTTGAGATCCGCCTATAGGGGGGAGAAAGGGGCAAATGGGGCAACTTTGAAAAAGGTAGGAGTGGAAAATGGGGCAAAAAGGGGAGGTTTTGCATTTTTTAGCTACTCATGAGAGTTACTTGTACGCTTCACCCACTCAACCTTCGTTACGCTACGGATGTCGCCGGCTCGCTTCGCTCGACACCTCCCCTCTTCGCTCCACTCAAGACCTGCCTAACACCGAGGAAAAGCTATCGTGACCTTATCCCTACGCTACGGGGGTCGCCGGCTCGCTTCGCTCACCACCTCCCCCCTTCGCTTTACCGGTAGCACCACAGGATAGGTTTCGACGCGTACTATAATACGCTACGGAGGTCGCCGGCTTGCTTTGCTCGCCACCTCCCCTATGTTGCCAGCCAGTCAAAGTCTTCATTCTAAAAGTCTTTATTTCTACTTTCATGTTTTTGGGCAAATCTGGGAAAATACCCTAAAAATGCGGATTTTTTTGTTTGCAGCAGGCAACATTACTTAACGAAATACACAACCGGGACAACACAATCCGGTCAGAAGGTGCCGGCTGTCCCATTTATCGTGACGAAAATTGGAATTTTTCATCATTTTTCCAAAATGGCCACCACACTGTCCGCCATCTTGTTTTTCTGAAAAGTCTTAATTTTTCTGAAATATCGAGGATACAAGCTACCGACTGGTGTACTTAATTATGTCAAGTTTTAAGTTTGGTAGAACAAAAGAATTCGCCAAAGTCAGTTCTGATCCGAAAATTCAAGCCCCAATGACTCTCGGGGTTGCCAGCTGAAAAGAATGAAAATGGTCAAATGTCATTTGAGGTACCCCATTATTGGTGTTTATGTAAAATAAATCCATTCAAAATGTTGTTATTTCCACTATTCATGTTTTTGGGAAAAATCTGGGAAAATACCCTAAAAATGGGGAAAAATTTTGCGTAAGGTAACACTCGACAACAAAGTACACAATCGCTTCATACAACACAATCCGGTCGGGGGATGCCGGCTGTCCCATTTATCGTGTCGAAAATTATGATTTTTCATTATTTTTACAAGATGGCCGCCACACTGTCCGCCATCTTTTTTTTCTGAAAAGTCATAATTTTCCTGAAATCTCAGGGATATAGGCCACCAAGTGGTGTACTTGGTGTTGCCAACTTTCGAGTTTGGTAGAACAAACTAATTCGCCAAAGTCGGGTCTGACCCAAAAATTCAAACGCCAATGGCTCTCGGGGTTGCCAGCTGAAAGTGATGAAAATGGTCAAATGTCATTCGGGGGACCCCATTCTTGGTGTTTATGTAAAATTTCTATACAAAATGTAGTTATTTCGACTATTCATGTTTTTGGGAAAAAATCTGGGAAAATGCCCTAAAAATGGGGCAAAATTTAACGTAAGGTAACACTCCACAACAAAGTACACAATCGCTTCATACAACACAATCCGGTCGGGGGATGCCAGCTGTCCCAATTATCGTGTCGAAAATTGGGATTTTTCGGCCTTTTTACAAGATGGCCGCCATGGAATCCGCCATCTTGTTTTTCTGAAAAGTCATAATTTTCCTGAAATGTCAAGAATATAGGCCACCGATTGGTGTACTTGGTGTTGCCAACTTTCGAGTTTGGTAGAACAAACTAATTCGCCAAAGTCGGGTCTGACCAAAAAATTCAAACGCCAATGGCTCTCGGGGTTGCCAGCTGAAAGTGATTAAAATGGTCAAATGTCATTTGGGGGACCCCATTCTTGGTGTTTATGTAAAATTTCCATTCAAAATGTCGTTATTTCTACTTTTTATGTTTTCGGGGAAAATCTGGAAAATTTCCTTAAAAATGGGGAAAATTTTTGCACCATGCTACACTCCTTGACGAACTACATAACCGGTCCATACAACACAATCCGGTCGGGGGATGCCAGCTGTCCCAATTATCGTGTCGAAAATTGGGATTTTTCGGCCTTTTTACAAGATGGCCGCCATGGAATCCGCCATCTTGTTTTTCTGAAAAGTCATAATTTTCCTGAAATGTCGAGAATATAGGCCACCGATTGGTGTACTTGGTGTTGCCAACTTTCGAGTTTGGTAGAACAAACTAATTCGCCAAAGTCAAAAAGTCCCAAAACTTAAAAAGTTCAATATTTTTTGGGGTTGCCAATTAAAATGAACGAAAATGGTCAAATGTCATTTGTGGGACCCCAATGTTGCCGGCTAGTCAAAGTCTCTATTTAAAATGTCATTATTTCTACTTTTCATGTTTTCGGGGAAAATCGGGGAAAATACCCTAAAAATGGGGAAATTTTTTGCACCAGGCAACACTCGCCAACAAAACACACAAACGCTCCCTACAACTCGAACACGTCCGATGTTGCCAACTACCCGAAAAATGAATTTGAAAAAAATCGAAATTTCCAACTTTTTACAAAATGGCCGCCGCAGCGTCCTCCATCTTGGATTTTCACAATGTCTTAATTTTTCCCAATTGCCATTGAAATTACCAACAAATTGGCAGACTTTTCGTTGGCGGTTTTAGAATTTGGTAGAAGAAAACAATTTGTCAAAGTCGAGTGAAAAAAGCCGACAATTTCAAAACGTCATAGCGCGGCCGCCATCTTGTTTTTTTTTTTTTTTTTACTTTTTTTTTAAATGGTTTTAGATTTGGTATAGGACCCCTGAGTCGAAATCCATCCAAGTCTTTCCCCCACCGAAACCGGAAATGGACTCGCCCTCCATCTTGGATTTGAACTTTCCCTATAATTTTCCTCTACTTACTTGGTCAGATTACACATTTTTGCAAAACATACCCCTATCCCATCTCTCACCCATTCCGAGAAACGACATGTCAATCAGTCAGTCAGTCAGTGGCTTTGTAGTTTTATATAACTATAACTAGTATTTGCGTGGCTGCGCGAGCTGCGCGCAGCTCGCGGTTCTGTCGTGCTTTTGAGGAGTTTTAGTTATCCTTGTAAAATTTTGAGAATCCCTAGGAATCCTTAAATGAATTGGAAAATCCATTAGAGTCCAAGATTTTGTAAATTGTATAAAATCTTTTAAATATTTTGAGAATCCTAAGTACATAAATGGTCTTTTAAGTAAATCAACTGAACGATTTTTTATTCCTTCAGTTGATGTACTTAAAACTCGGTACAAATAAACTATAATTATAATGTTATTCCATAAAAGTGATTAGGTAAATAATGAAATAAGTTCCAATTTTATGCTCTAATCGTATGCAATGTATAGTATAAATAAACCTTAAACGTGATGTCAAAAAGAACCCTAGTCTTCCACTTTTCAAACTCTAGTGAAATGCCTAATAGAGCCCAGAAGAGACCCGAAAGGTTTCTACTTCATCGAACTCTTAAACGTAGTCCGCCTTATTACAAAACGTAGTTAAACCTGGTTTAACTTAGACTTGGTTTATCTCGCATGACGTCTCACTTCAATAATATTCAAAAGAAAGTGACAGCATGCGAGATAAACCAGGTCTAAGTTAAACCAGGTTTAACTACCTTTTGTAATAAGGCGGTTTAAGTCCAGAGAAAGCCATAAGAAAACCTATTATTGTTTGAATGAACTCGTACATTTTTTTTATCGCCATCTATCGTGGTCTTGGGAACTATTATTTTATTTTGAAAAGAAAATTCGTCATTAGTAAGTAATAAATCATTATGATAGGCACTTACCTATTTCAAATGCTACCCACCGCCCACTTGGGTGAATCGTGGAAAGTTTTCTTACAACGGTTTACCAAGGTGGACCTCAGGGAGGGGGACTGTGGGTATTTTTTAGTAGTGATGACCAGCTACATGGACCGGACCAGCTATTTGTACCTCTCAAGAAAGCTTAGCAATATTAAATTTATGATGATTCAGTTATCTTATATTTTAACAGTTATGTCAATGGCTGTGTTGTTGATTGAGTAAAATGTATCATGTGAATGTAAGAATAGTTATTAAAACTTATGACTAATGCCCGGTTTCTGAGGCACTTTTATCTGTGGTTTATCTATTCATATGCGTACATTTGAATAGATAAACCACAGATAAACCATAGATAAAATGCCTCATAAACCGGGCATTAGTTATTCGAAAAACACATTTGATTCCTCATCGTTTTCACAGGCGATAGATAGTAAACAAAAAAAAAAAGACAAATGCAATGGTGTACGCCCATGTACATGGGCATTGCTTGATCACGATAATAAGAGTGATGAGTGTTAAACATACCTACCTATTATTAAACTGCTTTATTATTGATAAATTAAATAAAACTATGTTTTACTTGATACGATATAAATATAATTTGAAACAGTTCCATGATATTTTAACAAAAAGTATATTTAGAAAACATTATTATAAGGCATCTTCTCCGGTACCTACATTTGTACATTAATTTCTTAATTATTGATAAAAAGTCTTTTTTGCCCGTGGTCTCGGTCCCTGGAAGGGACCACAAGTATTTTTTTGTACGTGGTTTCTTCTAGAAATATATACCTACTGCCGAATTAAATTGTACTCCATGACGCGCGCTCGCTTCGCTCGCATATTAAATAACAATAATATCTTCTGTCCCCGAAGTGCCGGGCATCCGCCGGCCTCCTTCGTCGGCCTACGGCCCGGTGCCCATGCCGCCCATAAAGGATACTGTCGCGAGACGGTCGTATTATAGGAACACGAAGAAAAAAAAGGGACCACCGAATTTTCCAGTATTAAAGGGACCACGAAGAAAAAAAGCTCCGTGGTCCCTTCCAGGGATTAACTACTAAGGAGTTAGGCTCTGGATTCTGATCAGAGTTGGCTTACTGCCGAGAACATGCTTCGGTTAGTGATGAAGTCAATAGAACCGAGTGATTGCGAATTCGTCGTTGAAGTGAGTTGTCATACCGATGTTGGGGGGTCAGTAAAGTGTGGTCGGTGTGGGTGTAATTGCTGGGATGTCTTGCGTTGTCTGTGGCGCGAAAATCAGGATGGGAATCGATGTCAAGTTGTGGAATGTGGATTCTATCTGACTTCTGGTGGATCGGTCGGGACGGATGATATGCCCGTTAACATGGCTATTGTAAGTGGCATGAAAGTTGAGCGCTGACTTGAGACCCCGTGACTGCGCGGTAACGATAATCGCTATCGCGCAGTCCACATGGGTCTCAAGTCAGCGCTCACCATCCACGCTGATATGATTTGTTGTCTTATCGGTAATAAATCACACTGGCAAAGGTGTAGGTAGAGTCATCGGTTCATTCATTTAATAGGTTATTTTATTTTTTCTGACTTGTGGTGGATCTGTAGGGACGTTTGGTAAGTCCGTTAACATGTTGTGTTAAAGTTGTTGTCTTATCAGTAATGAGTCCTAGTGTGCAAAGGTGTGGGTGGAGTCATTGTATTGATTGATTATGATAAATGGCATGGAGCTATGATACGAGCCATGTGGCAGATACCAAATGTCTTAGTTACTTTGTACTAAAAAGTAAAAAATAAAAAAGCCGTGGACTGCTGTGTTGCACGAAGGTGTGGGTTTAAATATCAGATACCAAATGTCTCAGTTACTTTTAACTGTAGATATCTGTTATATTCCGAAGACCAAAATTTCAAATCATTTTAGTCTAACCACTTAGGAGATCTCTGATGCCATACTGTTAAAATAAACGTGTTATAATGACAGTATGTCAACAGAGTTCTTTGAGGACCTGTACATTTGCTAACATTTTCTAAGGATTTATGTTATATCTCGAAAACAAACATTTCAAATGATGTCAGTCTAACCACTTGGGAAATCTCTGATGCCATACTGTTAAAATAAACGTGATATAATGACAGTATATCAACATAGTTTTTTGAGGACCTGTACATTTGCTAAAGATTTGTTTTATCCCGAAAACAAAAATTTTATATGATTTCAGTCTAACTACTTGGGAGATCTCTGATGCCTTACTGTGAAAATAAACGTGTTATAATGACACTAAGTCAACAGAGTAATTTGAGGACGTGTAACTGTACATTTGCTGAAAATTGCTAAGGATTAATGTTATATTCTGAAAACAAAAATTTCAAATGATGCCAGTCTAACCACTTAGATCTCTGATGCCTTACTGTTAAAATAAACGTGTTATAATGACAGTAAGTCAACAGTAAAGCTGCAATGGCTCTCAGGGTTGCCAGCTGAAAGTGATGAAAACGATCAAATGTCATTCAACGAACCCAAATGTTGCCAGCTAGTCAAAGTCTTCATTTTAAGTCTTTACTTCTATTTTCATGTTTTCGGGCAAAATCTGGGAAAATACCCTAAAAATGGTTTTTTTTTGCTACAGGCAACATTACTTAACGAAATACACAACCGGGACAACACAATCCGGTCAGAAGGTGCCGGCTGTCCCATTTATCGTGTCGAAAATTGGGATTTTTCATTATTTTTCCAAGATGGCCACCACACTGTCCGCCATCCTTTTTTTCTGAAAAGTAATAATTTTCCTGAAATCTCAAGGTTATAGGCCACCAACTGGTGTACTTGGTGTTGCCAACTTTTGAGTTTAGTAGAACAAACTAATTCGCCAAAGTCGGTTCTGATCCGAAAATTCAAGCCCCAATGACTCTCGGGGTTGCCAGCTTAAAAGAATGAAAATGGTCAAATGTCATTTGAGGCTTCCCATTCTTGGTGTTTATGTAAAATTTCTATACAAAATGTCGTTATTTCCACTATTCATGTTTGTGGGAAAAAATCTGGGAAAATACCCTAAAAATGGGGAAAAATTTTGCGTAAGGTAACACTCCACAACAAAATACACAATCGCTTCATACAACACAATCCGGTCGGGGGATGCCGGCTGTCCCATTTGTCGAGTCGAAAATTATGATTTTTCATCATTCTTACAAGATGGCCGCCACACTGTCCGCCATCTTTTTTTTTTTGAATAGTCATAATTTTTCTGAAATTTCAAGGATATAGGCCACCAACTGGTGTACTTGGTGTTGCCAACTTTTGAGTTTAGTAAAACAAACTAATTCGCCAAAGTCGGGTCTAACCGAAAAATTCAAGCGCCAATGTCTCTCGGGGTTGCCAGCTGAAAGTGATGAAAATGGTCAAATGTCATTTGGGGGACCCCAATGTTGTCAGATAGTCAAAGTTTTCTTTCGAATTGTTGTTATTTCTACTTTTCATGTTTTCGGGGAAAATCTGGGAAATTTACCAAAAAATGGGGAAATTTTTTAAACCAGGCAACACTTCTCAACATAACACACAACCGCTCGGTACAACACAATCCGGTCGGGGGATGCCAGCTGTCCCAATTATCGTGTCGAAAATTGGGATTTTTCGGCCGTTTTACAAGATGGCCGCCATGGAATACGCCATCTTGTTTTTCTGAAAAGTCATAATTTTCCTGAAATGTCAAGAATATAGGCCACCGATTGGTGTACTTGGTGTTGCCAACTTTCGAGTTTGGTAGAACAAACTAATTCGCCAAAGTCAAAAAGTCCCAAAAATGAAAAAGTTTAATATTTTTTGGGGTTGCCAATTAAAACGAACGAAAATGGTCAAATGTCATTTGTGGGACCCCAATGTTGCCGGCTAGTGAAAGTCTCTATTTAAAATGTCATTATTTCTACTTTTCATGTTTTCGGGGAAAATCTGGGAAAATACCCTAAAAATGAGGAAAATTTTTGCACCAGGCAACACTCGTCAACAAAACACACAACCGCTCCCTACAACTCGAACCCGTCCGATGTTGCCAACTACCCGATAAATGGATTTGAAAAAAATCGACATTTCCAACTTTTTACAAAATGGCGGCCGCAGCGTCCTCCATCTTGGATTTTCACAATGTCATAATTTTTCCCAATTGCCATTGAAATTACCAACAAATTGGCAGACTTTTCGTTGGCGGTTTTAGAATTTGGTAGAAGAAAACAATTTGTCAAAGTCGAGTGAAAAAAGTCGACAATTTCAAAACGTCCTGGCGCGGCCGCCATCTTGTTTTTGTTTTTTTTTACTTTTTTTTTTAAATGCTTTTACATTTCGTATAGGACCCTTGAGTCGAAATCCATCCAAGGCTTTCCCCCACCGAAACCGGAAATGGACTCGCCCACCATCTTGGATTTGAATCTTCCCTATAATTTTCCTCTACTTACTTGGTCAGATGACACATTTTTGCAAAACATACCCCTAACCCATCTCTGACCCATTCCGAGAAACGACATGTCAATCAGTCAGTCAGTCAGTCAGTGGCTTTGTAGTTTTATATAACTATAACTAGTATTTGCGTGGCTGCGCGAGCTGCGCGCAGCTCGCGGGGCGTGAAGTGGGGGAGAGGGGGAGCTTTGAAAAATGATTTCAACTAACGCATTGCACCTTTCAATGAAACTGAAAAAAAAAATGTTCCAATGCAGCTCGCGGTACACCTACCTACTACCTACACATACCTACTACCTACCACCTACCTACTACCTACCTACTACCTCCTACTACCACTAAAAAAACATTACCCTAAAGTTTGCTTGTCGTCGCCCCTGAGTTACGCGTCACCCACTCAACCTTCGTTACGCTAAGGAGGTCGCCGGCTCGCTTCGCTCGCCACCTCCCCCCTTCGCTCCACTCGGTCTCGCAGGTTCGCTCCACTCAGGACCTACCTACCACCGGAAAGCTATCATGACATTATCCATACGCTACGGGGGTCGCCGGCTCGCTTCGCTCGCCCGCTCCCCCCTTCGCTTTACCGCTGTACCACCACCGGACAGGTTTCGACGCCTACTATAATATTTGTTCAAACACCTAATGGCTATCTCTAACCGTTATGAAGTTACAGCCCTTTTAATTTTAGGGGAGGTTGGGGAGGGGAGGGTATACAAATTTCAACGCCCCTCAAATAGATTTAGGTAAGAATCAAAAAAATTTTCAGGAGTAAAAAAAGAGGGGAAGAGGGGGGGGTGAAGGGGGGGAGAGGGGGGAGTCTCTAAAAATGATTTCGACTAACGCAATGCCCCTCTATATGAATCTGAAAAAAAATTCGTTCCAAGTCTCTTAACTTTCGAGATCCGCCTAAAGGGGGGGTGAAGGGGGGCAAGGGGGTCAAATTTAAAAAACGGTTTTTACTTCCCCAAGCCTCTTCTATTCGAATCCTTAAGAAAACACACGTAATGTCTCTTTATTTCCGAGATCCGCCTAAAGGGGGGGAGAAGGGGGAAAAGGGGGGCCACTTTGAAAAAATATTTTTACTTTACCGAGCCTCCTCTATACGAATCCGTAAAAAAAAAAATACGGGTCTCTTTGTTTCCGAGATACGATAGGGAGGGGGGAGAAGGGGGGGGAAAAAGGGGGGTTTGGGACTTTTCCAATACTCACGAGAGTTACTTGTTTACGAATCTGTCAAAATATACCCACCTCCCCATCCACCATCTGGGAGAACAATTCTGTCAGTGAGTCAGTCAGTGAGTGGTAATTTAGCTTTATATAGTATAACTAGTATTTGCGTGGCTGCGCGAGCTGCGCGCAGCTCGCGGGGCGTGAAGGGGGGGACAGGGGGAGCTTTGAAAAATGATTTCGACTAACGCATTGCACCTCTCAATGAATCTGAAAAAAAAAATGTTCCAATGCAGCTCGCGGTACTACCTACCTACACCTACCTACACCTACCTACTACCTACCTACACCTACCTACACCTACCTACATCTACCTACACCTACCTACTACCTACCTACACCTACCTACTACCTACCTACACCTACCTACACCTACCTACTACCTACCTACACCTACCTACTACCTACCTACCTACCTACCTACCTACACCTACCTACTACCTACCTATCACCTACCTACCACCTACCTACACCTACCTACTACCTACCTACCTACCTACCTACCTACACCTACCTACTACCTACCTATCACCTACCTACTACCTACCTCCTACTACCACTAAAATACATTACCCTAAAGTTTGCTTGTCGTCGCCCCTGAGTAACGCTTCACCCACTCAACCTTCGTTACGCTAAGGAGGTCGCCGGCTCGCTTCGCTCGCCACCTCCCCCCTTCGCTACACTCGGTCTCGCAGGTTCGCTCCACTCAGGACCTACCTACCACCGGAAAGCTATCATGACATTATCCCTACGCTACGGGGGTCGCCGGCTCGCTTCGCTCGCCCGCTCCCCCCTTCGCTTTACCGCTGTACCACCACCGGACAGGTTTCGACGCCTACTATAATATTTGTTCAAACACCTAATGACTATCTCTAACCGTTATGAAGTTACAGCCCTTTTAAATTTAGGGGAGGTTGGGGAAGGGTGGTTTTAGGGGTGGGGAGGGTATACAAATTTCAACGCCCCTCAATAGATTTAGGTAAGAAGCAAAAATTTTTTCAGTAGTAAAAAAAGAGGTGAAGAGGGGGGGGGGTTGAAGGGGGGGAGTGGGGGGAGTTTCTAAAAATGATTTCGACTAACGCAATGCCCCTCTATATGAATCTGAAAAAAAAACCGTTCCAAGTCTCTTAACTTTCGAGATCCGCCTAAAGGGGGGAAGATGGGGGGCAAGGGGGGCCACTTTGAGAAATGATTTTTACTTCCCCGGGCCTCCTCTATACGAATCCTTAAAAAAAACACGTAAAATCTCTTTATTTCCGAGATCCACCTAAAGGGGGGGTGAAGGGGGGCAAGGGGGTCAAATTTGAAAAATGGTTTTTACTTCCCTGAGCCCCCTCTATACGAATCCCTAAAAAAAAACACGTAAAGTCTCTTCGTTTCCGAGATACGATAGGGAGGGGGGAGAAGGGGGGAGAAAAGGGGGGGTTTGGGACTTTTCCCATAGTCATGAGAGTTGATTGTTTACGAATCTGTCAAAATATACCCACCTCCCCATCCACCATCTGGGAGAACAATTCTGTCAGTCAGTCAGTGAGTGAGTCAGTGGTAATTTAGCTTTATATAGTATAACTAGTATTTGCGTGGCTGCGCGAGCTGCGCGCAGCTCGCGGGGCGTGAAGTAGGGGAGAGGGGGAGCTTTGAAAAATGATTTCGACTAACGCATTGCAATTATCCAATGCAGCTCGCGGTACTACCTACCTACACCTACCTACACCTGCCTACACCTACCTACACCTACCTACACCTACCTACACCTACCTACACCTACCTACACCTACCTACTACCTACCTACTACCTACCTACTACCTACCTACTACCTACCTACTACCTACCTACTACCTACCTACTACCTACCTACTACCTACCTACTACCTACCTACTACCTACCTACTACCTACCTACTACCTACCTACTACCTACCTACTACCTACCTACTACCTACCTACACCTACCTACTACCTACCTACTACCTACCTACACCTACCTACTACCTACCTACACCTACCTACTACCTACCTACTACCTACCTACACCTACCTACTACCTACCTACTACCTACCTACACCTACCTACTACCTACCTACTACCTACCTACCACCTACCTACTACCTACCTACACCTACCTACACCTACCTACACCTACCTACTACCTACCTACACCTACCTACACATACCTACTACCTACCACCTACCTACTACCTACCTACTACCTCCTACTACCACTAAAAAAACATTACCCTAAAGTTTGCTTGTCGTCGCCCCTGAGGTACGCTTCACCCACTCAACCTTCGTTACGCTAAGGAGGTCGCCGGCTCGCTTCGCTCACCACCTCCCCCCTTCGCTCCACTCGGTCTCGCAGGTTCGCTCCACTCAGGACCTACCTACCACCGGAAAGCTATCATGACATTATCCCTACGCTACGGGGGTCGCCGGCTCGCTTCGCTCGCCCGCTCCCCCCTTCGCTTTACCGCTGTACCACCACCGGACAGGTTTCGACGCCTACTATAATATTTGTTCAAACACCTAATGGCTATCTCTAACCGTTATGAAGTTACAGCCCTTTTAATTTTGAGGGAGGTTGGGGAGGGGAGGGTATACAAATTTCAACGCCCCTCAAATAGATATAAGTAAGAATCAAAAAAATTTTCAGGAGTAAAAAAAGAGGGGAAGAGGGGGGGGGGGTGAAGGGGGGAGAGGGGGGAGTTTCTAAAAATGATTTCGACTAACGCAATGCCCTTCTATATGAATCTGAAAAAAAATTCGTTCCAAGTCTCTTAACTTCCGAGATCCGAAAGGGGGCGGTGAAGTGGGGCAAAAGGGTCAAATTTAAAAAAAGGTTTTTACTTCCTTAAGCCTCCTCTATACGAATCCTTAAAAAAAAACGCGTAAAATCTCTTTATTTTTGAAATCTGCCTAAAGGGGGGGAGAAGGGGGAAAAAGGGGGCCACTTTGAAAAATGATTTTTACTTTACCGAGCCCCCTCTATACGAATCCCAAAAAAAAATCACGTAATGTCTCTTGGTTTCCGAGATACGATAAGGAGGGGGGAGAAGGGGGGGGGAAATGGGGGGTTTGGGACTTTTCCCATACTCACGAGAGTTAGTTGTTTACGAATCTGTCAAAATATACCCACCTCCCCATCCACCATCTGGGAGAACAATTCTGTCAGTGAGTCAGTGGTAATTTAGCTTTATATAGTATAATGTTATATTGGTTTGTGTACGCTTCAAAAACTCAAAAAGTTCTGCACCGATCGAGCTGAAATATTAGAATGATATAAAATCCGCATCAAAGATTGTTTTTACAGTATCCACGCGGGCGAAGCCGCGGGCATCAGCTAGTTAGCTATAAAATTAAGGATTATATTTTAGTCAAACCATAGTCTATTGACTGACCTCATTCTGTAAGTCTGGTTGAATGGAGAGTGGCGTAACGTAGACTAGACAAGGCTAAGCGATTTATATAATTCGCTTAGGCCGTTTTATGGGCCCCAAACATGTTTATTATGTATGAGTAGTATGTGGGAACAAAATAGTCTTTCATTAATTTATGTGATTGAATAATTCGATTTAATAGGTCAGGGGCCAGGGTGCCTACTGGGTACTTCCTCTTTTAGGCAAGAATTTAATGAATCTCGCTGTTATATTGGCATATTCTATAAAAGTATTGAGATAAACATTAAGTTCACTTTTCTATTAGCAATTACAAAACATAACTTCTTCGCGCCTATAATCCCTAAAGGATTAGGCAGAGCTGTACGTAATAGAATACATATATTTTGCCAGTTATTTTAAGTCCCATGTAATAGAGGGCGCGCTTATTGCCATCAGCCATGCACAAATCCAGACTCCCTGGCTACTGCTAAGAGAACCGGGAATCGAACGCAGGACCCCATGCTCAGAAGTCGCGCTTACGACCACTAAACTAACGAGGCAGTCCAAGAGAGAAGCAACTACAACAGTCGACATCAAAATAACATAATCCATACTTCCATACTAATATTATAAATGCGAAAGTAACTCTGTCTGTCTGTCTGTTACTATTTCACGCCTAAACGGCTGAACGGATTTTGATGAAATTTGGTACAGATATAGTTTGGAACTTGAGAAAGGACATAGGATAGTTTTTTTTTTCGCGAGATAAACCAAAACTCTGCCGGAAGTCACTATTCCACGCGAACGAAGTCGCGGGCAAAAGCTAGTATATCTATCTATCTATATAAATAAAAAGAGAAGTCCTGACTGACTGACTGACTGACTCATCAACGCCCAGCCCAAACCCTTGGACCTAGAAAGCTGAAATTTTGCACAGAGGTTCCCTTTATAATGTAGACAAGGAATAAGGAAGGATTTTTCGAAATTCAACCCCTAAGGGAGTTACATAGGGGATGAAAGTTTGTATGGAAAATCGTCATTATCACGCGGGCGAAGCCGCTGGCAAAAGCTAGTTATTAATAAACGTCCCAAGACACACATCTTCACAACTCCTATTATGTTTATTTGAAGGTATTAAGAAGAAGTTAAATACGCCTGGGAACAGGATTCGATACTAGGTTAAAGTGTAACATGTGTTGTTCCGGGTTGCGTCACGTAGCCGCGCTCATCAAAACGTTGCAGCCGTTTGGTACAAACAAACAGACACACTGACGGAGATTTATTTATTACCCACAATGTTTGTGATAAATGCCGCTTAAGGGCTCTTAAAAACACCTTGTTAGGAAGACTTTATGGCTTGAATTTATTTTTGGCAGATTTCGTAGAAAAGTAAAACAGATTGCAATCAGCTGTCAGTATCCTAAGAAAGTTCGTCAATATTTCTAGATTATTTGCAATAGCCTCTCTGCCCTCCTTTTACCTCTCTGACTAGAGATGCCAACGACCAGTCCTTGATAAAGGAGTCTAGTTTGTCATCTCCGTCAAAAACTTTTTTAAATTATATATGGGTTGTGGCGATGCATGGAGGAGTTTTATTTCCGTACAATAGACTGAATAATGATATTTCTACCATGCTAAATAAAATGAAACATTTTCAGGGATGACCTAAAACGCGTGGCTGTGAGCCTACATCGCGTGGTGGGTCAACTAGTGGCGTACTGTGCCAGCGCTGAGGACGAGCTGAACCGCACTGTACTAGCGCAACTACTGGCCAGGCTCGTACCGGATCATGAGTGAGTATACTACTACATACTTAGTATAGCGTGGCAGTATCTAAGCAACTTGCTTACGACATAGATTTTCATATAGATTTATTGCAATGATATATTATGTACTAGACATCAACCGCATCCCGTTTGGTTTGTAGAGCTACTTATAAACCCTCTTCTTCTATCTGTATCTTACTTAGCTGTACTCGTCTTTTTGAGTATAGCAAAGTACGGAAAATAATCATGTCTTTGACCACCATTGCCACCCCCTAAGTTCATCATCATCATATCAGCCCCAAAATCACCCACTGCTGTGCATAGGCCTCCCTGTTTGTCTGCCACACTTCTCAGTCCTGAGCATACCCTATCCAGGTTTTGATAATAATATCGTCAACTTAACGAACTTTAGGAATAAGTTCACATTGTGAAATTGATGAAATATATTGAGTACGTTCACCGCAATAAATTCGATTTTAGTGAGGTATGTCAAACCAATTTGAGTGTAGTAAACAACACTTTCCACAAACAAGATTCAGCGGTGATCTATTTACGAATAAATAAGACGAGCGCAACTAAGTTGCCGTCCTTAAGCGAGGTGCGCCATTGACACAACAAAACTGCTGCTCGTACGCGCGTGCGCTTCGTTTTGTCGCTCGAACGCTTTGATCTATCAGCATTGTATGTGATGAATTTAGTTCAGCTGCTGGGTTACTAGGAATATTACTCATACTGAGAGGGAAAAATAAAAGATTTTGGATCCGTTCGATGTACGGATTTATGTCGAAATGTCGGAGGGATTGACGTCAGTTTTTCTGGAATCAATTCGAATGATGGTTGTTTTTTGGAAAAATATTTGGTAACAGCGCATCGTAAGCTCAAATTTTGTTATTTACGCCAGTAATCACGCGGATTTGTTGATTTCGGAGGAACTGACAGAGGTCTTTATAGATCTGTATCCGACTCCATGATAAAATAAGAATGTCTCTAAGGGTTTTGACATCATTCCCAGTTACAACAAAGTAAAGCAGTATTATGTTATGCGTATTCTAAAATACTTTGTACTTTTGTCAGACTTTTAAAGTAAATATGATTACTGCAGCCAATTTAGTAACCCTTTAGTACCTTTGACTGGCGCCAATAACAAGCGATCAGGTGGTTCTCTCACTCAACCCGGAAGGCAATTCTACAATCTTATTCCCTGAACTTAGAGTCCACAATAATATATAAGCGTTAAAACAGTACATCTAATCGCCAACAACAAAGAGTAATGCGGTGATTAAGAGAAATTCGCGTAAATCTGTAAGTGCGGAGGTGTTGAATGTACTGGCGGAAGCTGCGATTTAATGGTTGCCTCGGTGCTAAAGTGAGAACTTGTGTGACGCTCTCCCATGGTATTCGGATAGGGTTGGCGTTTACGTTTTAAGACTTCATTGTCGTTCTCTAACTGTGGTACTCAGAGTCGATTACTTAAGCCATCACTTAGTAAAGATTATGACAGTTTATTGTAAGTGTTGTAAGTGTCAAACCTTTACTAAGGGACGGCTGCTTAAGAAGTAATCAACAAATATCTCTGAGTACAGTAGTAAGTCTCAGTTTTCGAAGAATTTGATTTACGATTGGTGGCAGGACTCAACTTCTTCTTTTGGCGTTGACGGCACTTTGTTAGAGCCCAGTGGAGGGCCACTGACCACATTAGTTGTGATGATCATGATCGTGAATCAAAATATTTCATTGTAAACAGCGTTCACTTTCTTGATGTAAAACTATAATTGACAATTAGAGATCCAAATGTTAATTTTTTTTTTGGAGTGTGGGTAATCATCAAGTGACTCCTCCCGCTCTGGGCAGAGCGGTAGGGAGTGTCAGACTTCTACTGACTAAAAACCACCCATGTTCCTTCTTAGCCCTTTGTGTCCGAAGCCGCGGTATCTCTTTCGAACAATCCGCAGTCGAACAACCCGCAGCCAAATATTCATTTCGCGTCTTGCGTTTGATAGTTGCGATTGCAACATTCTATCATTTCGGGCATTTCTCACTCAAGTACAACCTCCACAAGGAAAGATAGATACATTCTACATCGTAAACGAAACAAACTTCTTCAACAATATTCTAGAACAACGTTCTAGTGAACCCTAACAAAACCGCTCGTGTTTATAATCACTAGGTGTTAAGATTCGCGCACAATTAATATCCCCTGGAGTGCAACTGGCAACGCGCCAAACTTTCTGCCACACTAATAATATTGATGGATTACTTCGATTTGTAAGCGGGTGGGATCTCGTCTAAATGGGTGACGCATTTCTTGTAGGTGCAATCGTTGTATTTATCATCGTTTGGCTGTCGATCGTTATTAAACATCCTCTGTTTTATGTAGGTGTTGTGATGACTGTACTAATTTGCATATTGCAACTTGAAAATCACGTGCAATAATATTTTATTTCGAACTAACTTGACTCAAATCAAATCAGAAGCCAGTTATGTATATATTTTGAACATCAACTACACAGCCCACCACTCCAAGCCCTTCTCTATTCACAAAACTACATAATATCAGTCATTGCCTTTTTTCATATTGTATCGGGACGCGGTCAATCGTAGGACATTGTAATAATTTAGGGGTAGTATTATCACCAGCTGTTTAGCGTAGCGATACACTGTTTTAATCCGGCTATGGAAACAATATCAGACGCTCTAATGTATTCACTATCTCCCCCATTTAGGTGATACTTTTATGTTATTAGTTGTCCACCTGTAGAATAAAACAGTTGCTTACACACCACAATATTACTTATAGCCAATAGATACGTTGGCCTCAAGCCAAGTATCCCTTATGCCCGTAATTACACTTGTCTCGATGCGAACAAGATTTGTACGACACAAATTACTTATGTCATAGATTACACAAACATACTAAATTCGTATCACATACTTATGTTTTGATACTGAATGCAACAGGGAAGTCTAGCCGTCATTAAAGTAAAGCCATCAAATATTATATTGGTACGTCACCAAAGATTTCCTGAGTAATAAATAGAATTGCAAGCTTTACGACTAAACTCAATGGGACACGCGTGATTCTGCAGCAGCACTGCGATTAGCGGAATGTCGATCGCAGAGCTATTTTTGTGGCCCTGCTATAAACTTTCCAAAGTTACAAACAAATAAAGCTGAACGGTGGCACCTTTTGATGTGAACTCGTGGCTCAAAATTCCCAATGTTCTTGTCTTTTACGAGACCTTATATTATATTTAATTAACATTTACTGAGGTAATTCTGAAAACCCGCTGGATGAGAGACGCACGGGACCGGTCAATGTGGCGACACCTGGGGGAGGCCTATGTCCAGCAGTGGACGTCTTTTGGCTGAAATGATGATGATGATGTAATTCTGGGCAGACGATGTAGTTGCTATCGAGGGAAAAACCTGGATGAGGCTGCCACAGGACCGTGGAGATTGGCACAAGAAAAGAAAGGCCTTTACCCAGCGGTGGGTGAATTTAGGCTGTGGATAATGTTGAAGGAAATTTCCATACTATGAGGAATTAACCCCGATCCTAATTTGTAAAACCTACTATATTTATGTCATTGTTATAAGCTTTATCGTCATTGACATACAGCTTTGTTAATAACCATATCGGGACTCCATAAAAAGCGTGTACCAATTTCTCCTCGCAATATGTACCTGGCTATGCGCCAGCTCAGATGCCCTTTCCATGTTCGTGTTGCACTTACGTGGGTGGCACGTAAAGGTGACGGGTTACACGCAAGAGATATAGCTTGTCATGTTCCGTCGCGTCGCGGTGAGAAAAGGATTAAACAAAAATGTGGTTGCGTTTATGTGGTGCCAGTTTTCCAGGAAAATGCTGGCGTTAAGACTAGGAAATTAAATTTAATTGGGGAGGAATTAACCTGACAAAACTAGCCAATATATTCTATAACTAGGCGTACTGCAGGTTATCACCCATACCTTGTCGATGTTCCACACATTCGTACGAAGCGTTTTGCTAAGTCTTTCATTATTCATACAGCCAAGGAGTGGAACACCCTGCCTGCGTCGGTTTTCCCGAGTTCATATAACCCCAATCTATTTAAGTCGCGAGTAAATAGGCTTCTTCTGGGTCAGCTCGTTCCATCGTCGACCTCATCTCTGCCCTTAGGGCAAGATTGAGGTCAAGAGTAAGCCCATATTAAATAAAAAAAAAACGGAAATAGCAACTGTTCCACGAGTTTTTGAAATTCGCAAAAAAGAAATGGACTTTCTATAGGAAATAACGCGATCAGCATATCAAAATGTATGGAAATTCCTAAAAAAAGTTATGAATTGCAAAAAGTAACAGACCAAAAGTGGTTTACAAGTAGTATCATGATTTGAGTCATCGCACAAGAGTGAATAGTTGACTAAACTATGGCTGATAAAAAAGTCTACCGTTTACAGGCGACATGCAGTACGATATGTTCCTTCAGCTTTCTCTTTACAATTCCAACCCTTTGGCTCTCATCTCACATATCACTAACTAAACATTTATCTGTTTTCCAGTACGATACTAGAAGAAGACTCCCGACCGTCGACTCCGAACCAGTCGGGTGAGCTGAACCAGAGCCTCGTGTCTCGGAGCGGGAAACATGTTCACTTTGCACCTGACCTTAATGTTATACTTACTGATTTGGATGAGGTGAGTTCAACATTTCAACGATAATGAGCCATTTAAACGGCACGGTTGGCGAAGTGGCTCAAGTAATTGACTGCTGCGTATCGCGGGTTCGATCTCCGAGAGGAACAAATATTTGTATGGCCTACATATGGTTGGTCCGGGTTTGGGTATTTGTGTATGTGAATTTTAATGTTTGTGAACGCATCCGCGATACAGGAGACACTCCTAGTGTGGGGTTACGTCTTTACGTCAATTACTATTAATTACACAATAAACAAAATCAGAAGTCTTGGGTGTTAAATGATGAACTGTACATTCCACCGTACTAAAGGATCACAAATATATTCTAATAAAATTTCCAAATTCCAAAAAAAAATGTCTGTCTATATTCTAGGTATTAACACGACCAATATGTTTGTTATACAGGAGGGTTTAGTGAGCTTCCTACAGCAACAACGGGACCTCAGCGCAGATATCAAAACGGAGCTAGAGCATTCTCTGCGACGACTAAGACATGAAGCTCATTCTCTGCTCGACTTGTCTGCTAAGCTTGCTCCCAGTAAGTATCTTTTAGAACACACACGTACACACGTGAGAACACTTGAACACGCAGGCGGGGTAAGCACAATTCATGTTGTGGTCATCTTCTACTAACTAAAATAGGGCCAAGTCACATCCAGTTGCCGCTGATCTATGTTAAACTGGTTTACTTGTATCGAACTACAAAACAATGATAGTCATCGAAGTCTAATTTTTGCAATACGCACTAAATTTTGTTCTTTTTATGATGAGTTTAGTTTTGAATAGTCTAAGAGAGCAACTTTGAGAGCATTTCTCAAACCAAAAACTATACTACTAGTAATGCTCTACAAGGTGCATTGCCATACGAGGACAACGCTTAAATATCATATGCGTGTAACTACGCCAGCTACATTAAAACTAATTAACTGGAATACTGTACCGCTGGTTGACGGTTTTACTTCATAGCCAAATCATACTTGGACTTCAAACTAACCTTTTTCTTGTGTTTTGTATCCAGGAATCCGTCCGGACACGAGTAATATGCTGGAATCCAGTATACAGATCACGGAGCTAGTCAACGACCTGGAATCCAAACAGAATTGCGACAACTGTGAATTGCATCGGAAGGTAATTAATATTTTGTAACAGTATAAAAAGTCGCAGGAAACACCTGGATGATAGACGCACAGGATCGGGATATGTGGCGGAAGAAAGGAGGGGGCCTATACCCTGCAGTGGGTGATTCCGGGCTGATATGATGATAAAATGACACGATTTCCTTCCAAAAACCATCGCCCAAGATACCTTTGACACGTCCCATTGATTTTAGTGTTCTACCTCTACCTCATTTGTGGTTACACAACACCTAAGCAATGAATTATTGTTTAATTAAGATGTTACTTTCTTTATTTCAGAACATGGAGGAAGCGATGGCGGAGTGTTTACAGCGGGAGAACTTACTTCGTTCAGATCTAGAGGCTGCCATGATTAAGATCGCGCAACTCATGACCAGCGGTGAAGTTATCGCTGAGGGGTAAGTGACGACCCGTCGGGCTGCGGATTATCGAAAGGCATAACGCGGCCTCGGCACAAGGGCGAAGAAGGAACATGGGTTTGGTTTTTAGTCAGTAGAAGTCTGACACTTCCCTTCGCTCTGCCCAAGAGCGGGGGGGGGGGGGGTTATTCGATGATTTTCCACCCAGCAAAACAAAACATTCTAGTTACCCCAAAGGTACAGTTGTCATAGGGAATTAGACTTTTGTCAGCACTAAGTTATGACTTGTCTTAGGGTTGCTATGTTGAAATTGCATTTCAGTCATCAACATTAATATCTTGTTTTTTAGTTTCGAATTATCTGAATGTAATTGAAATGTATAACACAGTGTACTGTTTGCCCACAGCTACGGCTGCGGCCCACAGCTGGGCTCGCTGCCGGCCCGCCCGCGCCCGTCTCCCAGCGCCACACACTCGCTGGACGGCAGCTGCTCACCCAGAGTGCAGCGGTTAGCGCACGACATCGATTCTTTGCAGAAGGAGAGAGATGATCTACATCAACAGGTGAGCCTCGTTTCCGTATTGGTAACAGATGTAAAGGGACTTTACCTGAAATACAAAAACCACCCTTAATAAAGACGTAGTTGCTCTCTGCTTTTCTACCAATCATTCGAACCGCAGATATTCCTAAAAACCTTATTTAGACACTAACATTCAGTAAGTATCATCACTATATTATAAAGTAAAGTTCTCCGCCGCGTCTGTTTGTCTGTTTGTTCGCGGTAAACTCAAAAACTACTGCATCGATTTTCATGCTGTTTTCACTAATGTATAGAGTGGTTCTCGAGAAAGGTTTTTAGTATATAGTTGTCACGCGGGCGAAGCCGCGGGCAACAGCTAGAATTGTATAAATTCTCAGATTAAACATGTCAAAGTAAAAACAACCTATTAATATCTATATGGGGATTCAAAATCTCTTTGAGTACTCATTACACTTGGCAAAAAACATCCAAAACACAAAATGCACTGTATATTCTAACATTTCAATCTAGGATAATGTTATGTATATTTATGTACCTGTAAATATAATATAGTATAAAATAACATGTAATTATGTTGCACCGCCGCACGCGCAGGTCAAAAGGATGACAGACTCACCCGTACATAAGATTTGTTGCGAGAAGGTAAACAAGCACGACACAACGCTTATGTATACGTCCATACTTATGTATTTATTGTAGCTTGTTAGCTTAGTTTTTTATGATTATTAGTTGATGAAGTCTAAATTAGACCATTGTAGCTTTAACTGTGATGCTGTTCTTACTTCTGAACTCTCGTGAAGGTAGTTCAGAATATTATCAAGTATTTCTTCCAAAACTTTATTTTATTATAATTTAAGCAAATATTTGTTTTTTGGTTTAAAACAAGCAACGACGTGCATGGCTTCATTAGCTGTTAAAATATTCATGTCAACGTTTATGCCATTTCTTTTATAACTAGACTAGACCTTGCTTTTAAAAGTGTTATCAAGTCTTATTCTATCCTGTGCTGTTTGTGCCATTGCCATACTTCCCTTTGTATGCTCTCAACCAGTCTCTTACCTGCATTCTCCAGATTATCTTCTACATATCAGAAAGGCACAGAAACTTGGAGTGGCACTAGCAAAGAGAGTCTTACATCCAGCAAGGAAGGCAGCTGTGGACGATCATGATGTTGATTTGAAAGCCTTGTCTCAGAAATCAAGGCAAATGTTGATATTCTGTTCAGTTTTTCTACAATAAATTTCCTCATACAGTTGGAGGCCGCGAACCGTCAGCTGCGTTCCACGCGGCAGTTCGTAGAGGAGCAGGCCACCGAGCGGGAAGCCGAGCGGGACGAGTTCGCGCGGAGGTTGGCAGACCTCAGGGATGAGAACTCGCGCCTGGCTACCAGGCTGCAGAACAACGCCAGGATATTGAATGAGGTATGTGGGGAACTAACGTGGGAGGGAAACGTGTGATGCTTTGTGTACGAGTAGAACTTAGGAACGCGTGCTACACACATGGTCGGGTCGACACCAACGGGCAAAAAATCTGTGAAATATAAATATTACGTAGAAATTGTTTCGAGAAGCACACGCTCGCCCCTAGCTCCAATTCGGGAGAGCCCACTCGAACTAGATTTTGCCGTGGTAGATGCCGAACGGTGGTTGCCGATCGGCTCTAACCAGATTAAAGTTGAATATATAAATAAGTTATTCAATCGGGTCGGCTGAGTTGAATCAACAAATACTGTCAAAACTGGTATCCGAGCATGTGTGTAGCGCTCTTTTTCGCGTTCTAAATCACACTATCTGGGCGTTTGATACGGCTAATTGCAGTAGACTGTATACGCACCAAATGTTTCGCTTCTACTCAAAGTATTACTTGTTTTCCTGTCTGAAGGTGATTGTGATGTAGCGATGTGATTGTTGGCTGAAGCTATGTACTCACTTGGTCTGCCTTCGTAACTGAAAACACAGTAACTTTCATAAGTTACAGTTCTAGTTGTTTTCACTTACCGAGGGCAGTAGTATTTCCTTGAAATAGCTTTTTTGATGTTTTATTTTAAAATGTTCACAAAGAAACTGAACATTTTATCACTTACTACTTGGTGGAAGTTATAAACAAGTGGGGATGGATCCTTAACGAATAACATTTCTTAGAGATTTTTTTCTACTAAATTGCAACTTATTGGTTTTATTTTTAAGTTTCTGCACTTTTCAACTAATTTTATTGACTTACCAATACGACAAACACAAAGAAGGGTATGAATACAACAGGGATTACATCGGGGAAACTAATGGGTGCTTGCCTTCGATCAATAATGTACTAGATTCCCGATAAGCACTTCAAAAACGGCCCGAAATATAAGACCACAAACGTATTTGTGGTCTTATTTCAAATTAGTATGGTCCAATCATAGCCAACATTAAGACGTCAAAATACCGCACTAAGCGTTCAAAAACTGCGTAAATAACCACCGTAACACCAAGGTTTTGGAAGGAATATCTTTTTTTGGGTAATTTAATATCATTATGTGCTATTTCATAATATTTAAACATAAATAAACTGTAAATATAATTAAATCATCGAATATTGTAAATGTTTGGCCAATGTTTGCTACAACGCACCAACTATTGTATCATGTTCTTGAACAGGGAACGCTAGTTCCGCAATAGAATAAGCACGACATTGTACACAAAATGCTTTTAACCGTATTGCTTAGAGTTTAAGTTTCATTTTAGAATGAATATTTTTGTACTGATGACTTTTTATTTTGGAGCGACATTTAAAATGTTTTGCTTCTAATCTTTCTCCGATGAAAGGGCTTAAATAAATATACTTTACAATGATAATTAAACGTTATGTTTAAGTGTTAAGGTTTATAATCATCTGAAGTTGTTAATAATATTGAACTTTTTTCTAAGATGTTAAGTAGATGTTTACGTGTGTGCAAACGTGGCCACTTGAGCGACTTAGTTTTGTTCCTGACGCTTAATCTAGTACTATTATTGATCGAAGGTGCTTGCATAGCTATTGTCAAGCATCATCGTTGGATGAAAACCCGTTTATATCTTTTAATATGTCAATATATCTTGGGGCTTGGTTATGGTCAGGCCAATAGGGTTGGTTATGGGAAGATGACAAAACAAATCTAATTAGTCCGTCAGATAGATTTCCAAAAAATATTGAACACATTTTTTTTATTTTTTCGTATAAAAAAAAATATGAAGACAACACAGTGCTTAAAAAGTCGTGGGACGTCACACTTTGGTACATTTTTACCAGAAAGTGACGTCACAAGCCCCTACTCATGATCTTTGAGACGTTTTATTTTCGTAAATTTTTATTAATTTGACAAAACAAAAATATTCCAATATTTTTCGATAATCTAACAGACGGACTAAACAGAATCATATTTTTCAACTACCCTATTACGAAGAGCTTTCACAGACCATCTCCATTAACGTATAATTTGCTATCCACTTTAAACATAAAAACCTTAGAAAAGGTCTGTGTTGTCGCATTGGTGAGTCTGAACTAACCCCGCCCGCACCCTATCTTCCTACAGATGCACTGCCTCCGTCTCGCATATTGCAACTGTCGTGAACACGACAAGCACGTAAGTTTGTGTCTGTTTTGTTTAGCTTACTGCTTGTGACAGAATAAGTGAAATAGGCAGGTCTTTATAGCACTCCAGTCATATAGAAAAATGTTTGACCACTAATTACTCTATCTATACTACATGATAAGCTTATATACAGATGTGAATCTGAGAAGTTTGTCCTGCAGCTTCTTGCCGCCAGAAAAACATAAATAAAGTAGTGCCAAATGGCTGTAGTGTCCTGGGACTAGTATCTTTGTCATTTTGCCGTTCAAAAAGTTTTGATTCTCCTCGAAATATAAGAAGTTCATATAGATTACTTTTAATTTGCAAAAAATTATGATAAATAATGATAAATATAAGAAATTACTTTGAATTGTCGAAGCCACCTAGCAATTTTTTTGTTTATTCTGGCACAAATGGTATTTTATGTTGTAAATAACGTTTAAGCCTTTTAATGTACTGTATTTATGTGGAGTTGTGTAGGTTTAGTACGCACATAACAGCATGTCGAGCACCTTAATTTATAAATAGAAGGTAGTTCATCCTTTCTCTAGGTTTGATAACTAACATTTTCTTTAACGTCGATCCTTACGACGCGACGACGTTAAGTTTCTCCTACCTTTAAAGCATTTGTATCATAGTAAAACTTGCTCATTACCTAACCCAACTTTCAGCAGTCCAGAACTACCACAACGTTTTCATCACCCTTTAAATTCACAAAACAGGTAGAACAATTAGAAGCCCAAACCCGCGAGATGAATCAAATCATAACCGAATTAGAAACACGACGGGCATCGACAGACGACGAACTAAAAGCTTCAGAAGAAAAGATCACCCTTCTACGAGACATCATAGCTAACTTAGAAATACAACTGGAACAAAAAACCACCCACGAATCTGAGATACTAGAACAGCTAGAACAAATGAAGAACACGATAGAAGAAAGAGACAACAAGATGAGAACGTTGCTCGGTGAATTGGAATCGTTGAGGAGTGAGCGAGTCGAACAGAGTGATGTGGTGTGCGTTAAGTGTGGACAGGAGGAAGTGAAGAGCACGGAGTTATTGGACAGGATTAAGGAGCAGGTTTGTTGATTAGAGTTCTGTTGTATGATAACTTATGTGTATGTAAATATTTGTATGTAATATGTGTATTATATGTATTTAATTTACTCTTTTTTTGTAAATAATGCAATTGTCCATTATGTAAATAATCTAACTTTAATCTATAGACAACTTATACTTTTTCTTTAACTGTCAGCTACTAAAGACAGTGGATGGAGCCCAATGTTAAGTAAATTAACATAAATGACAATTGAATTTGACTAATGGTTCTCAGGTGGTCTGCAAAGTTTCTTTTCGTAGGTATTCTCGTAGGTAGTTCGTACTACCTGAGAAATTTAGATACTAGCCAACTGATACCGCTTATGTTCGACAGCTTTGTGATCCCTCTCTCGCCACACGTTAAAGACTTAGGCCTGCACATTGACGACACACTTAGTTGGAACAAGCAGGTGGCTCAGGTTAGCCAGAAAGTCACATACTCACTGCGGTCTCTCTATAGATTCAAACATTTTCTACCACCTAGCACTAAAATAACTTTGGTCCAGTCACTGGTGATTCCCATTATAGACTATGCTGATGTTTGTTACTCTGATCTCTCCCAAGAACTTTTAAACAAATTGGATCGTCTTCTCAATAATTGCATTAGGTATATTTTTGGCCTTCGTAAATACGATCACATCTCTTCATACCGTTCTCAGCTTAAATGGCTGCCTATCCGACTCAGAAGATCCCTCAGATCTCTTTGCACGCTTTTCACTATTTTAAAGGATCCATGTACTCCCGATTATTTAAAAAAATACTTCAAAGTGTTGGGCAGTTCACACAGTCGTAACCTTCGCGCTTCTAACAACCTACTCCTTGAAATTCCTTCATACCGTACTGGTTTCATGTCATCTTCTTACGCTGTCTCAGCCATAAAACTCTGGAACGCGCTACCCCTTGGCATTAAAAAAGCGGAAAGCAAAATGGCTTTCAAAAGAGCTGTGCGGAAGCATTTCTTAAAATCGGACTGAATTACTCATAATGTGGTAGTCATGATAATTATTGTTTGGTTTCTCATTTTGTGAACTATTTGTATGTATTATAATATATATTAGTTTATTTATTTCCATCTTTATATATATGTATTAGTATGTACGATTTATGTAGGTATATAAATTTATGTTACAAAAAGTATTCTCCTAATTTATTTATTTTTGTACTCTACCACAATGATGTCCTGTTTGACCCTAAGGTTGACTGGTAGAGAATGCCTTGTGGCATTAAGTCCGCCTATGTACCACGTTTGTGCATGAAGTTTAAATAAATAAATAAAGTTCCACTAGTCAGTTATATTTGACTGTTTATTGTTGTCCAATAATATGTGATTGTCCCACAGTGCCACTACCTCGAGGAGATGATACACCGGCGCACGCGCAAGATGGAGCGCATCCACGAGGTGTGCTCCACCAGCTGCAGCGAGCCCAGCGAGGATGTGTCGCTCAGAGATCAACGGCATAGGCATCTAGAGGTAACTACATTATTTTGTTTAAAGGGACGTGCCGTCAACGGGCACAAAATCTCACCCACCTGCCCCACCTTTCCCATCTGCGAATCGAATCCAGTACCCTCAGTTTCCCGTCGGGGCTGCGCGTTGTTTGAAAGAGATACCGTGGCCTCGGCACAGGGGTTAAGAAGGAACATGGGTGGTTTTTAGTCAGTAGAAGTCTGACACTCCTTTTAAATAACCCCTCCCGGGTTATTTCATGATTTCCCCCGCCCCTCCAAAAAAAAGTACCCTCAGTTTAGTTGTCAAGTTTGCGACCGCTTTATAGGCCAAGAGCTTCAACATAATTATTCGTGTTCATATTGCTAACGTTGATTTTGTTTTTAATATTCCTTTTTTTAAATAGTTGTAATAGTATCAGGAATAGGATCCAAGCAACCTTTGGTCAGGGCTTCAGAAACAGAAACTTAACAAAGCACGTCCTGTCAAGAAGTACCTTTGTCAGAACATTTCATCTCACTACTAGGCAAAGGCATCCATGCCATCTAGTGGTATATATTACCTCTGAATCAAAACACCTGGATCTTTACTAACATTATTTACTCTTCCACAGGTGAAATCCCCCGACACAGGCGCCACACCTCGCACCGACCGCATGGCAGAACTAGTGGGAGTGTGGGACTGCTTCGAGACCCACGCGAGAGCTGAAGATGCCGTGCTCAAGAGAGTGGCAGACCTGGAGATGCAGAGGGCACAGCTCAAGGATATCGCACAGGTTAGTGACTGTTCTTGAGAAGGTATTTTGACGTCACGATTTGTTGCTAACTGACTGGACTGGTAACTTGTGGTCTGGGTCTATTCATGATATACAGATTGCGCGTCGAAGTCACTTACACTTTATAATATATTGTACTAGCTGATGCCCGCGACTTCGTTCACGTGGAAAAATGTGTGTCTGTCTTGTTGATCCAGTAGCCCTAAGCGCGACTACTGAGCATGAAGTCCGGAATTTGATTCCCGATACGGGCAAAGGGTTTTCTCATTAGAGGCCACAGAGTCTCGTTATGTGCCCGGTTGATGGCAATAGCCCATAGTACATCAAAACGTCAATCGTCCCCATTTACATGGCGCTTCAAGATCACTGCGAAATAACGGTGTACGATTAGGTACACCACTACCTAACCCTTTCGGAATTACAGGCGTGATCATGTCTATAGATGTGCATAAATACTTTTGAACTGCCAAATCTTGTCTAAGTTATTTTATTGTGATCATCATCCACACGTTCCTTGGTGGCAGCACCTGCCTCCCTAAAAACCACTATTCTTATTTTATTTACCTACATGAACCTCAAAAATAGGTAAAACGTGCATAATAAGTTCATTATCTGTTGGCTGAAAAAAATCTTTAGAAAATAGAATATTCCCATCTGCCTCCAGATTCCTGACGATTCTCTCCTATTTGAATCAGTTTATTTGCTAAGACGCCTGCTTCGTGGTCGTTGTACAGTTAACATAAGACGCAGATTTTTGCTCCTGGTCCACAGCGACGACGCTTTGACACATTATGTGTTTATTTCATCCACCGGTGTGTCCCCTGCAATGACTGGCAGGGTCTGACTACAATCGCCTGTGATCAACACAACAACGCTGTCCTGCAAGCTGCGGTTCAACGCCTCTAATGCATGCTTGTGCGATATTGTGCACTCGTCCCATATTAGTACTGTTGGCACTGGATGGAAAAAATATTCGGAAAATAGAATTGGCCCATCTGCGTCCGATTCCAGACTTATCTCTCCTTTTTTCTCGCAGTTTTTGGTGATGTTGCAATTTAGGGCAAGATTCAGCGGCAATTTGGAAACGGAATGTGCAATTATTGTGTAGTCGGGCTATTGTAAAACAAAGTTGCAGCAATGCCCGAGGAACCCACAGCCACACAGCTATATGACGGCACGGTTGGCGAAGTGGCATGGCTGGGCGATTGATTGTGGCGCTGCTTGCCTTATTTTACTTTCGTTTTATTTTCGTACTGTGTGTATTCGTAATTTTTTTATTCAGAAAATACAAAATTTGATTCGTCAAATGTACAACGCCATCTATCGAAGACGAAGTCAAAATTTAATGCACAGAAAACGAACACACTTTAAGGTTTATATTATAGGCCTTGTAGATTCTCAAAGCAGTGTCATTTAGACTATATAAGAGTACCTTATCTATCATAACTTTTTGAAAAAATAGATTTTAAAGTTATCTTGTGAACACATTTATTAATTAGTATCAATTTGGTGTAATAGATGTCGTTGCATGTATGTATCTTTCGTGATGACGATAGGTAAGTTCTTCTTTTTTAATCAATCAATGCTCGATGACCTCAGTGGAGCTTCCGAAATAGTTGGTCTTAAAATGAACATGGACAAAACCAAGGTTACGTTGAATGTCCTTGTATCACCTACTCTTATCAAGATCGGAGACACTACACTTGAAGTTGTGGACGATTATGTCTACCTGGGACAAACGGTCCAGTTCGAGAAAGAGGTCAATCGACGAATCCTACTCGGCTGGGCAGCGTTCGGGAAGTTGCGCGGTATCTTCTCGTCCAACTTACGACAGTGTCTCAAGACGAAAGTCTATGACCAATGTGTGCTGCCAGTGATTAGATATGGGACCGAAAAATGGTCGCTCACAATGGGCCTCATCAGAAATCTCAAAGTCACCCAAAGGGCAATGGAGAGGGCTATGCTCGGAGTTTACTTTCGTGATCGAATCAGAAATGAAGATATCCGCATGAGAATCAAGGTTACCGACGTAGCCCGACGATTCGCCAGACTTCAGTGACAATGGGCACATTATTCGCAGAACGGATGACCGATAGGCCGAAAAGTTGTGGAGTGGCGACCGCGAACCGGAAGATGTTGCGTTGGAAGGCCTCCCGACAGACTACAGACAAAAATTTCTAAAACACGCCAATTGAAAACATTTTTTTTTTAATAATATGTTCAATGTACAGAAAATCCACGTCTACACAATTATTATTATGTATTTAGATTTATTATCACTTTTTGTTGTTTTTATAATTATTTTAAAATCATAAAGCATCAAAATAAAAACAAATACCAAAAAAATACAAAAAGTGAAAACCGATTGGGGATCGAACTCGCGAACATTTATAAACAGTTTTGGAAATCTTACATCATTATAAAAAACACAAAAAGAAGGCACTGACTGAGATTTGAACTTGCATACCCTTGTTTACAGGTAGGTTGCCGAACCGTTAGGCTACTTTCATCTGTATCAAAAAGTTTGAAATAGCCGTTCGCTTTTAATTCATAGTATGACAGAAGATAGCTGTCAAACAGTTGAAAAATATGCACATAATGCAATATTGCTCACCCCCCTAAGCTATTATAGCGCTAATATATAGCCCATGTGTTATTCCAGATTATAATCTATCTCTGTGCCACATTTCATACAGATCCGTTCAGCCGTTCTGGCGTGAAAGTGGAACAAACATCCATCCATCCTCACAAACTTTCGCATTTATAATATTAGTAGGATTAAAAAATAATTTTCCGAAATAGAATTTCTTCTGTAGCGTGATGGTAATCATCTCCTTCGGTCCACCCCATCATAAGTTTAATTGCTGTCCAACAATGTCACAGTGAAAGAAAACACTTAACGACAAAAATTGCGGTTCTAATATTGTTTGCCATGCATGCCGAGAGTGTCTACGCCTTCCGAATTAGACTGCATATTTTGGTGACGGTTTTGTAGCAACCTTATACTTTTAGCCAGTGGCAAATATGATGGTACTGTAGCTACATTATGTGTAGGAGATCTTTAAAAACACTTATTGAAGCGCAGAATTGAGTGTGCTTTTACATTCCAAAAGGATTTTTAAAGTGTATTTTTTAAGACGTGATAAAGTTTTTATTATTTTTGCACATAAAGTGTACCAAAAGTATTCCATCCATACAGCGAAGTGAGTCAACGACAAATGTACTGTATAAATGTGTATATTATAAAGAAAAGAGAAAGAATTATAGTATACATCTTCACGTAGAAACTATGTGGGTGGGTGAATATTAGCAGTATATTACTGAGAAACGCCACAAAATGTCAATGAGAAATATGATGCTAATAGAATGTTCATGCTTCATAAAACTTTATTTATTGCTAGCGCTTCCACATTCCCTAGCAAACATACTAATTTTATGCGAATTATAAGAAATTACTGTTTGTCATAACATAATATAAAATATAAGAGGAATATGATAAAAAAATACAGGGGCGTAATTCAGAAAGAAATTCTTTACGCAACTTAAAAGCAGGTCGAAGCTGTTAATCCACATTAAAAGCCAATAACAATAAGATGTGTGTTACTGAAACCCTAAAACGAAATGGTCTGTATGTTTCGCAGCCATTAATTTGCATCATATAAGGTGCAAATAAACTTAAATCCTTTCTTTTACTTATTTTCTTTCTACACATGCATGTCTTAAAACCGATGACGAAGGGCAGTTGACAAAGGGCTAAGAAGGCACATGATTGGTTTTTAGTCAGTAGAAGTCTGACACTCCCTACCGCTCTGCCCAGAGCGTGAGGAGCCATTTGATGATTTCCCCCAACCAAAAAAAAAGTAGAAAGTAATTCTAAGCCAAACTTATATAAATTACTTTTGGTTTTCAAAATATTATTGACTACTTGTAAATTCGCATCCTGTAATACTACGTTACGCAACACTAGCATCATAGTGAACATTGTACACTAATATTTCCTGGACAACGCACCTCGTACAAAGAGACCTTGGTACCGCTCCATTGATGGCTGGCGGCGCGCCAACGATTTATTTTGATAACGCACTCTTTCACAACCACCCGCCAACCGAAGCGAAATGTCAACTTCGCGGTTCAAAGTCGGATCACTGATTTTTGTATGATCTTTATGTCGGGAGATTGAGTGGTGAATGGAGTTCTTGAATGTTGAAGTTGGAAGATAATGTTAGGTGAAAGGCGCTAGTTTGCTTCAAAAATTTACAGACAGTTTAATATGTGTTGTAAACCTAAGAGAACTAAAGGTCACTGTAAAAAGATAGTGAGTACTTTTAAGTAGCAATTGATCCAGTCATCGTGAAACTGCGCTCACCGATGCTTCTGCTTTCGTGTCGATAATAAGTTTTGTTAACCGGCCAAGTATGAGTCGGACTCGCGCATGAAGGGTTCCGTACCATTCTATTTCTATTTATCTTCGGGGACGCCGGCATACACCAGACGGGCGATCAGTCCTTTCGTTGTAGATTATTTCGCCCAGTTCCCCATTTTGGTGGATCCCCTTCATGGGTTACTGGTGGTCGTCCTGTTGCCTTGCAGAAGCTCACCAGTTGTTCGGTAGAGATTTCTGCGAGCTTCTCTTCATTAATCTCATCTGTTCCTAGGATTTCCCATCTGAGTGGCTCATACATTGTGCATTCCGCCACAAGGTGGAAACTTGTTTCTTCTGCTTCTCCACATGCTGGGCATATGGGATCTTCCCTTACTTTCATAATCGTCAGGTGTCTATTGAGTCCACAGTGTCCTGTTGCGATCCCTACTACTTGTCTTATGTTTCCCCTGCTCATTTTGAGTAGCTTGTGGGATTTCTTTTCATCATATGTCTTTAAGAAGATTTTCGATTGTCGACAACCTTCTGTTCCGTACCATAGTAATAAGGGGTTCATCATCTGTGAACTTTTCAACTGTCTAGCTATCACGGTTCATGAGACAGCCTGGTGATAGACAGACAGACCGACAGTGGAGTCTTAGTAATAAGGTCCCGTTTTTAACCTTTGGATCATGACCCCTAAAAATGACTTGGGCGTAGTAGCTGGTCTCGCTAATCGTCGATGCTTTAGCCAAGTTTACTTTTTATTGAGCTATTTGTGGGCTTTGGCCCAGGATAAATAATACCTGGAAGAATTTATTGTGTTCGAGTGGACGTTCACTGATTGACTAATAGATCAGTAATGACATTATCGGTTTCGCACCTGAGGGCTGTGACAGAGCCATTATTCAAAGAAGTGCTGGCGGGCTATTAAACCGATTAGAGAGCTTAACGTAGTTCCAAGTAGCCTTTGGCAGGTCTGATTAAACCTTCAGGTACAATCGATATTCTACGAAAGATGAAGACTTAATCATTATGTGTCTTGCCGTATCAAGTCTTCTTATATCAAGTAGCTGACTGACGCCCAAATACTCGAACGTCACTCAATTATAAGTAACCCTCAAAACTGCTGCTATCTCTGTCACTCTGCGTTAAAGTAACAAAGACAGCACGAGATTTAAGTGCAACTTAAAATTGAGTGACGTTCGAGTATTTCGGCGTGAGTGTGATTTCTGTTTTAATTAAATTAACATCTCAAACACACGATAACCACAAAAGACTTCATCATCTGCCTAGCCTTTTCCCAACTATGTTGTGGTCGGCTTCCAGTCTAACCGGATGCAGCTGAGTAACCAGTATTTTACATAGAGTGACTGCCTATCTGACCTCCACAACCCAGTTAATACCACATAAGACTTCTTAATCTTTTATCTAAAGGTCACGTCGACTAACTTTGAAGGTTGGCTGGTTGGTTAACCAAAAAAAAAATGCACTAAATCTGCACGGCAATCTACTGATGTAGCGACATGACTTCAAAGCATCGTAATAATGCTTTTGCCAGTGCACGCTGTTAGTTGGTGCATACTCAATTTATTAAGAGCTCCCGTCATGTAAGAAATAGATGAAGCCAGTGTAACTTATTGAATCCATAAATAGCCACGTCTGAGGGGCCGCCTGTTAGGTAATTTACTACAACGATAAAACATAATAGTAGATACGAGTCGGCAACAAAACAAAGAAAAAAGCCGGCCATGTGCGAGTTCGATTCGTGCACCGAGGGTTCCGTACAAACTTGGAAAGTATTTTGGTACGATATATTTCAGAAAACTATCCTATGTGTTAATCTAGGTTATAAACTATCTGTGTACAAAATTTTATCCAAATCCGTTCAGAAGTTTTTGCGTGAAAGAGTAACAAACATCCGCAAACAAACTTTCGCATTTATAATAGTAAGGATTTTATCCTTTACATGTACTGTAAGACATTGCTTCTTGCCAAATCCAATGATTGTTGGTCAACGGAAAGTACCTTATAGGTTTTGATTGCCCTGTGAATCGCAATAATATATTTTGTTAGCGTTGACTTACTAATTTGTTTCAACAAAGAACTCGTAAACCCGAGTATAATGCGTTTCGTGAGAGTAGTCTTTACAGACCGACAACAACAAAGTGATTCTAGGGTCTCTTTTTCCTTTTGATGTACGTGAAATGTACAAAGAAAACTACGTGATTCCAGGTAGCACGGTTTAATGGAGACAGACATGACAGCCACACATCTGTCACAGCGGCCGATATAACAGAGCATAAACAATGCAGTACTGGCCATACATTACAGTACGGAACCCTAAAAATACCCAAAACATTAATAATATTGATTGAGAAGACAAGATATCTTCTCATTTCGTAGAAATGCAAACGAAAATATTAGTCAAAAGTATCTTCAAACTAAAACGATCAACTCTCACACATAATCCAGAAACATTTCAATATCATGACATCATGTAGAAAATGCACAAAATCAAAACAATCATCATCTATTTTCGCTCGAAACTTTCGCTCCACGACAAGCCACAAGCCAACGGCCTCCACAAATAAACAATGAATAAGCCGGGAATTAGAGCCAATAGATGAATGATGTTCCGCAGAGATCCTACTAAAATACTAAAATAACGCTCAAGTTCAATGATAAGTGTTTTCTTTTAGTTTTCGTTTATAAACGTAGCTGATGTATGAGGTTAATAAGATGTGTCGGAGCCGATGTTTGAGTAAATAATTGTAGATTTCTTTTAAATTCGGATGTTTTGTGGCTGATCCAGGAAATATTTTACTTTTTTCTTCGTTTTCTAGGGTATTTGCTACTGATTCACTGTTTTTCAAGTGCTATTTAGTTACTAATTGAAATATGCAAAGATGTTTCTTGGATATACACAGGAAATTTTTCGCTGACGATCTCTACTATAAGGCATGGTTTCTACCAAAGCGGAGATAAGCAAAGCGAAGTACAGGAATCAATCAAGAACAATAGTTGAAATTGTCTTCGCGTCCTCGTCGCCCTCTGATAGGCGAATCTTCAATTCTCAGTTTTTTATTGCGTACTTTTTCTGCTCCGCTCATATCTGCTTGCGAGTAAACCGCACCCTACAAATCGGTTTTCAACTGTCTGTTTAGATTTTTCGAGTATCTTCTACTGATTCACTGTTGATTTGTTCTTCGAGTTAGTCATTTAAAATGGCATAGTTTTGTTGCTGTTTAAACACAGGAAGTGCTTCGTCTAACTTCCGATGTTCTTTAAGTATAAACTTATCTGTAATAAAGTAGGTTTAAAATCATTATTCTCCTGCTGTGATTCTTGCTGTAAATGCCAATATAATGCAAACATTTCATAATTCCTGACATTTCAACGAATCGAAACCCATCGTCTTATAATAACTAGCCTAACCTATCACGTTTCATTTATTTTCGCAAGCAACTGTTATCTAAACACCAACAGGCTTAGACAGTAACAGGAATTCGCATATTTTCCTTATAGACAAATATTAATCCTGACTTCGTCTACTGTTTACAAAAGCCGTTTGTTTTGACTCCAGCCCAGTTCTGCGGCCGATACATCAAAGTTTACTATTGAAACCGTTAGCCTAGTTCCTTCCAGTTTGCAGCACTATACGTTTAAATGGATTAACCGCGTATTTTCACAATAACTTCGTCTGCTAATGGCTTGACCTCGTTTTGGCGGAAATGCATCGGATGGTCGGAAACTCTTTTTTTCTTTGAGGTCTACTAAGAACTTAAGATATTTTAGTTAAGATCAATCGCTCAATCAAGCATCACGAATGATTTGTCTAAAAAGCTTTTATGAAAAAGGTTGAATTGAACCGTATCGGCTGTCTCAAAAGTATTTCTTTTGATATCTAGTGTTTTTTTTGGCTATTTAATGGCATTGCCAGACTACATTTTTCTCTTAAAAATTTATGGAATTGTCGAAGAAAATATTAACTGAAAAAAAAATCAGGTTACAGAGTTAGTCCCGATTAAGCCTAATACGCCAAAAGTATTATGCAGCTGACACATACATGTTGCTCTAAAAAGTTATCCTTAATATTTCTCCGTATAATTTCGCTATGTGGGAGTCAATTCTGCTCCCCATGTATTGACCTTACTCAACCCACGGTATTCCCGCACTGCCCATTACCACAGCTGTGTTAGTCATATTCCTACACTCATGGACATAGGCGCGCGAGTTCGCAGTAATTTGCCCGACCCTAATATGCGGGATGAACTCTCTCCGCTCTCTCAATTTGTATTATGAGGTTTTATTGACTATTAGTACAGGGTTGCCAGTCTGATAACCATTTTTTAAATGTAAATAATCTACATGTCGTCTAATTATTTTTAGTGAAATCTATTAGTGTTTAATTTATAAAATAACTCCAAGTAACTAAACTTTTCGATGCACCATTGCTGCCCATTAGCTTATTTTGACATTTAATACCTACATAATCAAAAGAAAGTAGTTGGCAACATGCCATAACTGCAGTTGCTTTTAAGCTGCATTTACTATCATAACTTAAAAGCTGCAGCCGTTTGTAATCCAAAACTAAACTGAACACAATCCAAAATAAACTCACTAGCGAAACCCAACCTTCCCGTTTCAACACTAATGATAAAATAAAACAAGCTGGTTTAACAATACATGCTTGTAAACGTTTGTAACCCATTTCTTAGTTCACGATTAACCCTCGGTTACACAAGCAGGAAGGTAAACAGTGCCGGGAATAGCTGGCAACCCTACGTGAGCGACGTACGCGCACACACGCGGGGCGCGAGTGTGGGTTAAATATAGAGGATGGAGGGAATGAGGAAAATTGTGTGGATGTGGTATCGGACGATAATGCTAAGGAACGATGTTGTATTAATGTTTTATGGTCAAGTAATAATTGAGCAACGGTGAACTTAATACCGTAGGTGTTTTCTATCTGGCCATCTTATGGCGAAGCATTAATAAAACATGGTAGGTGCAACTTAAGAAATACTTAAGAAGTAGTACAGAATAATATGGAGTAGTGAGTGCCGACGATAGGAAACCACGAATGAGGAGGAATTTGCGCTTCATGCTTTTTTATACCTAGAGACCAACTTTGCAACCCTTACCTTTGTTCGTTACCTTTGTTAATTCTTTATCTGCTCGTTTAACATGAACACAAATAAAGTTAATCATAAACCCGCGTTACCGTATCCAACACTTGCTCATCGATGTCTCCCTCCGCGCGAACCCAAACGTCTGACGCTCAGTCTCTCCCGATGCTTCAGAGCGTGTTCTGCTGCCGTAAGGTCTCTCTCACAGCCATCACCGCACGCCATTCATTGCACCCTCTCATCAACATGTGATGCGTAACCATGCAGTGTGAGCAGCAATGTATAGTGATAGTTTAGTGCCCCGTGAGTCGTGACCCGTCCATGTAGTGGTGTGTGATGTTTGTTTGGAGTTACTTTTCCAAGTACGTTAGGATGGGGTTGCCGGATCTTACGGTGAGTTATTGTGGATCATTCTTTTATTGGACTTTATTTTGGGAGTGAAAGCTTTGTTGTTGTGGTTGGAGCTAAATGTTTTGTTGTGCCTGAAACGTGAGCTGGTGACTTTCGGCTGAAAAATAGATATGACTTTTTCTTTTTTACCCGACCCGAGTTCGAAACAATATTAGGAGTTACATTATTTGCAAAATTATGCTTAGGTTTTCTAAATCAGAAACTGCCCTTTTGATAATACTCAGAAGATGGACGTTGCAGATACTTAAATCTATAAGAGAGAGAGATTTAAATCTATGTAGTAAGCAACAAGTTGTGAACTTCAAAACGTCCTACACATGACCCTCATTCAAGAAAAATGCAGATGATAACTAAATGTAGACAAAGACCTTTTCATTGTTAAATAACACAATGAAGCAATCGTTCTTTATCCCAATATCGTGTAAATAAAAGGATTGTACGTCAGACGCTGCCAAGTGCGCATCACGGACGTTTTTATGTTTTATTATTACCTATATACTAACGTCGCAATGTCGCGTGTCGTTGGGAAAGCGCCGGGAAACTGGCGGAAATATGAGAATGTTATGAGTGTGTTAGTAATCCATGGTCGGTCGTTTGCTTCACATACGAGATCATGATGGGAAAATCATTATGGTAGTCACTGTTTTAGTTGCTTTTCTTGATCATTGAGTATTTTTTAACCGACTTCCAAAAGGAGGAGGTTTTCAATTCGTTTTTTGTAATAGAAGAGTGGTATAGATACGGTGGTAAAGGGTGGTGGGCAACGTTGACCTCGAACCTCCCTAATTCACTTTAATTCGTTATTGTAATGCAGTTTAATTTAATAGGATTAACATTCGGGCGATATATACACGAGTGCTTACAAATGTGTGTTACAGTATAGGGCGGGCGTATTGGTAAACTGTCTCTCGTAAACTTTGTCAAAAAATGCTGCATAATTTCTCTCCGCCTTATTTCCAATAATCACATACAATGATGTATGCGCGAGAAAATATGTTATTGTTTTGATGTATACTTCTTCTATAGGATACAGAGGATTCAACATTACGGCTTAGGTATAAGCTCTGTTAGTTTTGGCAGGTGTGTTGGCGCCGGTGTTAACCCGCGAATTCGTAGTTTTGATCTAGTTGGCAATTCAGCATACTGGTACATTAACTATCACAACTTGCGCTTGGAAGGTCAAGAAGTCCAAAGGTTTTATGTTTGACACTTTGCCTATATTTATTTATATCACCAACGTGATTGTATTGAATACTCCCAATACGCTAAATTGTTCAATCTGCTCGTGTCGCAGAATCATTTATCACTTTTATTGCATCAATTGACATTGGCAAGGTATTGTCGTGCGTTCGTGTTCATGTAGGATGTATGCGTACAAAGAGTTTTATTGCTGTCCTTTATATGTTATTCGTAGTAACTAGAACATCTTCCATTTGCAGCAAAATCTATAAGAATTCTGTGTCTTTACCTTCGGTTGAAATACTAGTATCGAATTTACCATTCAGTGCCACTGAGTTTTATCTGACGTGACTGAGACATTGTCTCCATCATCATCATCATCATCATCAGCCTACAGCAATCCACTGCTGGATATAGGCCTCTTAAATCGCACGCCACTCAGCTTGACACAATGTCTTGATTGGCCCTATCTTCCAGCTAACTAAAAAATATGAAACGGCTTTATGTAAAATGATCTGCGAGAAGACTAATCTGGAACATATCTGAAGGTACTGAAACCAAAAATGCAAAAAATAAACCCCCATAGTAAACCCGATAAAAGTCACATATTTCAACATAAAATCTCGAAAGTGGGAAATGAAAACAGCTTATATGTTTTAAAACAAACCCGCAGGTCAACGAACTGAACCCGTGGGTTTAAAGAGTTTCAACTGAATAACAAAAGCGTTACCAACGCTTTGTATAAGCCGCCTGCCTGAAAGCTCTTATTAATTCCTTTACTGTTAATTGCGTATTCACATTAGTGTTGAACTCAATCGATAGGGACGTAACTTCCGGGATTAAGTCAACGATAATGGAAACGATTGTTTGTTGACAAAACAATATCTATTGTCTCTGGATGTGTATTGATTAGCACGATATAATTAGGTTAATGTTTATCAACATCTTTCCTGTCAATTCATGTGATTCTAGACACATCATCTGCCTAGCCTTATCACAGCTATGGTGGGATCGGCTTCCAGTCTGAACGGATACAGTTGAACTTGAATACAAGGAGCGACTTTTTGCGTGGACAAAGTCTACATTACTCACCTAAGCTTAGATGGTGTTATCCATATTGC
Organism: Diarsia dahlii; assembly: GCA_949775195.1. Classification (NCBI taxonomy): domain Eukaryota; kingdom Metazoa; phylum Arthropoda; class Insecta; order Lepidoptera; family Noctuidae; genus Diarsia; species Diarsia dahlii. The sequence continues at coordinate 19,558,479 of OX459211.1, forward strand.
TTTGAGCGCTGTTCTGGTAAAGCCATCATAAATATCCACAAATCAGTTCGGATTAATGACGTAATTTCAGACGACTACGTAAAATCTAACTTAGCAGACAAGCTTCTATGGAAAATGAGGTTGAAATGAACCTTACAGCTTCCATACATATAATTTTATCGAAACAGCTCATTTACAGCTTATTCTTACCTTTTTTTGTGGGGAAATACTCATGGATACCATTTGTGTGGGTAGAACGGAGAGTTATATCGCCCTCCTTAGAATAAAATCCCACGGTTCCTACAAATACCATGAGTTTGAGCGCATACTTGACTGGTGCTTATCCTTCCCTGTCTAGTGTCAATCGGGTCTCTACTTGTATATTTTTACTTCTTCACAGCTGATACTCAAACAAAAACCGTCGTAACAAAATCAGCCCATCAATAAAAGCGTATATTATCCAACACAATCTGGGCCACCCATTGATTAAACGGCAGAATCCGACCTAATGATCTTTGCAGCCTGTTTTCATAGTGTCGGAACTGTGTCGCGGAGTAAATATAGCTCTTGATGAGTAATGTTGCTGAACTTTGTGCTACGTTCGTGACAGATGGGTATTTTGATAGGCTTATTATAAGGTGCGGATGGAGTCTACCAGGTGGTGAAACCTGGTGTGTGGTGGCTTTTATTAGTGCAAATGTCAGGTATGACGCGTTGAGTTACTAGACTGTCGGGTGCCGATCATTGTCACCTTTTAGTTTTAACAGAATATAGTTTTATAATTTATGGAATACAGCATCTGGCGCTAGTTGAATGTATTTGTCCAAGCCCAAAGGTTACGATCTTGCTATCACAAGTGAAAGTACTATCGGTTCAGACACTGCGCTGTACTGTAACCATGACTACTTTGACACGTACTTTTTTTTTGTTCTTTGTGATTCAGCTTTTAATACCCATCAAGTTTTGGTTCAGGCCTGGTACGAAATCAATGTAGTTGAACAACCTGTTGTCTGAAACATTTCGAAGTATAATTTTAGCGTTATCTCATGAGGCCCTACCTACTCCGCTATCAAGTTTCCATACTGAATGTCCTAAAAACCCAATAATACTTTTCCCGACCAAACAGTCGAACAGAACCTCATCTTCAGCAGTAATGCTTACGATTGCAACACCGACAAAGCATTTCACCTTCTGGCTTGTGGCTTCTAGTGCTAAATGTCAATTATGATTCGTTGAGTTGCGAGACTAATGGGTGACAATGTGTTTGTAACTAGTCTATGATTCTTATACTTGGTGAGTAAGGGCGTTCGAGGCCGTCGTTACTTTAGCTGGTCACTTTAAGGGACGGATTGGGTCTACCAGGTGGTAAGACCAGCTGGCTTTCTAGTACGAAATGTCAATTGTAATATGACGCGACGACTGCGCTTTCAGTTGTTACGACTAATGGGTGGCGGTATATTTGTAACTAATGTCTGTCTCTGAATGTGTAGCACTTACGACATTGCATTCGCAGACGCATTGCTCGGTAATCGAATGTTTAGTTTTTTGTTGTTTCCAGAATATTTTCGTTAACTAATAAAAATAAATGTAGGTTATTCTTCTTCTTAGCATGCCAATGGCAAACTAAACTGTCTGCAAAATTAAGTTTATATTTATTCGGCCATTGAATACGTCGATCATGTTGGATAGTTATAGACCATTCGAATTTAGCTTAATTTATGTAAAATTCAAAACAGCTGCTCATAGTCATGCCTGCCAAATAATAAAAATACATCCCAACATTCATTATTAAAACTACATTTCTATCCCCAAACAACCACACTAACAAGCCACTAACATGTCCTCATTGGTTTGTCCCCAGGAGGTCCGCGCGGAACGCGATGTCCTCCAGGCGCGCATGTCGGAGCAGGCGCTCAAGATATCGTCGCTGTCGGCGCGGCTGCAACAACAAAGGAATGACGCGGAGGCTTTGTCACATCAAGCCACCAGCCAACTTAGTGTGCAGCTACACGATGCACTCGCTGAGGTACTTTGTTAATATTCTTAATATCACGCCTTACCAAATCTATATAAATAAAAAGAGAAGCCCTGACTGACTGACTCATCAACGCCCAGCCCAAACCCTTGGACCTAGAAAGCTGAAATTTTGCACAGAGATTCCCTTTATAATGTAGACAAGGAATAAGAAAGGATTTTTCGAAATTCAACCCCAAAGGGAGTTAAATAGGGGATGAAAGTTTGTATGGAAAATCGTCATTTTCACGCGGGCGAAGCCGCTGGCAAAAGCTAGTGATTAATAAGTAGAGTATGGTGAACTTAGGTGTACCTCTGCTTTTCACCGTACATTTTGCCAGTTATGAGAAAGCCCTCGAAATGAGAGTGAGCGTATAACATTCGAAAAATTCAAATATATACTCTCGACTACTACCTGGGAATCACCCCTAGACTTATAAATCTGATTTAATAGAGAACGAGCACTCCATTGTGTAGGTCATAAAGGCAGTAGCTACATGTTAAATATTGGCGTTCAGCTGCAGTCGGTTAGACTGCAAGCTGATCCAAAGGTAGTTAGAACAAGGCTAGAGAAATATCAAAAGTTTCGAAATGTGAATCTCAGTGATTATACGCACAGCGGGAGTGAGAAACTCCATGCCAACGTACAAATGCTATTCTAACACAAACGCATGTAATGACAACGCGAGCAATCCATCAATGTAGGCGTCCGTACTAATCTGTTGACATTTCCAGGTGCAACGGTTGAAAGAAGAGTTGGAATCAAAGGACAAGCAGTTAATTAGAGTCAAACAGAACCTCGAGGAGAGAGAAAAACAACACGATGAACATAATTCCCTGTATGGGACCTCATGTAAGTTATTATGTTGTTACCTTACCTTTAAAAGTCCTCTGTTAATAGAGGATAGTCATTTACACAGGGTGGAAGCGACATCGATTAGCAAACTATTTCCATGAGTTCGGTAGATGTACCTACCGAACCTATTCATCCATTCAAGCACCAGTGTTGAATTACGCCAGGTTATTTAAATTGGGTTCTATCGATGTCCCATGTGAGACACCTTGTATGTTTTTCGATTCCATTTTATCCATTTACATCCAAAACTACCAAAGATTAAAATAACATTAGACAAGGCTTAAGCTTTTACTTATTTTTGAGCTAATCCTATAATTGCGTTGATTATTATTACATGGTAGACAAAAGGTATAGGCATAGCCAATTGACGTATGATTCACATAGATAAATGTACACTTTTATTGATGATTCAACCGGTTTGCGCGTATCCACTTGTAGACTAGTTTAGTTTATTATTAGATAGGAAAACGAACAATGATCACACACAGAAAATGAAATAGGTCAGGCACCTGCAATTTTAAATGTCATTTTTTTTCCGTGATTAATTTGTTTTCATCTCAAACACTGAAAGGTTTAGTTACAAGGTACACTGATAACATTTCCATGTCTTTTGAGATACTTTACCTTATGTTTATTATGTTCCTTAATTGAGTAAAAGTTAAAATAAATAAAGCCTAGTAATCCAACAAAAAAAATCTGTATCCACCAGGTAATCCTAAAGACAAAGTGATAATACTAGAACGAGAGCTATCCACCGCTCAGTCACGTATCGCACAACTGGAGAACCTCGCGAGGAGCTTGGAGAAAGATAAGGAGGAACTCCAGACTACCATCAGAGACCACCAGAGGAGTCTGGCGGAGAAAGAGGACCAGCTTCAGGAGTTACTTGGTAAGTGGACATACTGATAGTCAGCATTGTTAGTTACTGTTCTATGTTTAAGGTAATAAGTACGCCTGTCCCGTTACAATTTAAATAAATCCGGAAGTATGTTGTTCCTTTTCATTGGATTTTCGGACATAACACATATTACCCCACTACGGCGAAGCGTAAAAGAAGGATTATTAAAATTACGGTTTACTCGGCGGAGGTAAAGTAAGATTTCTCTTTCCCGGATGAAATTACCAAACAAATTAACAGATCAGTAAATAATATTGAAAATTAACGACGTGGTTAACATGATGCCTTCAATAAATACGTAAAGTTTACACCAAAGAATGATGCCATAGATATCCTGATATAGATCTCAATCTGCGCATAGTAATCAAAGAGTTGTGCCAGTATCGTATTACTGCATGTGTCACTGTTGATGTAATGTTCTAATAGTTATTGCTTTCTCTCACTTTATATCCGCTTAATTTCGACCAAGACAACCACCTCTAAATAGTCATGAAGGTTGTTTGAATAGGGGATCGGACTGACTCAAAAAAATATGATTCTGTTTAGTCCGTCAGTTAGATTATCGAAAAATATTGGACACGTGTTTTTTGTTTTATCAAATCAATAAAAATTGACGAAGATAAAGCGCGTCAAAGATCATGGAGTGGGGCTTGAAACGTCACCTGTAAAAAATATACTAGCATGTGACGTCACACGAGTTTTCGAAGCACTGTATCGTCTTAATTTTTTGTTTACGTGAAAAAAGAAAAATACGTGTCCAATAATTTTTGGAAATCTATCTGACGGACTGATTAGTTTTTTTTTTGTCCGATCCCCTATTGAGGCTAATCCATTAGTGAAGGAAACAATGTATCAATGTATTATATCTGACTGTCTCAATAAAACAAGCCATAAATATTACCGTAGTTTTTTAACGATTGTATTTTGACGAATTGACAAAACACATATAAACAAGATCTCATATTTATTTATTTAATCTCCGAAGCTTGCCAAAAATATAAATTTATAATACAAGCGTGGGTACACAACATGTTTTTAACTCACAAAACAGTTCCATTTCGCTCCAGTGATTCACGTAGTCTGTTTTCCAGTTTTGTTTTAGGACTTTACATCAGTCTAGACTAATTATACGAAGATTTGGATTTATTCCAACTTCCTCACAATTATTTAGGTTGACGGTGAAAGATCCGTCTAGGTAACTTGCGCAGTTAATATGATTCATTGCTTTCACAGCGCTAAAACTGGACGAAGACAACCAAAAAGAGGAGAACGGCGACGTTTTAGAAGGCAAAGCTTCCGCGAGGACTCTCAGCGATATCGTATCTATATCTGAGTTCGACGAACAAGACCTGCAGATGCGTAGGGCTGAACTAAAAGGACAAAATGTCAGTTTAACTGGCGCGCCCTACCCCGACACGACGAAGGAAAAAACACTAAACAGAACCTTACCACCAGAACTCGATAAAGCAAACATGAGTTCCCTACACATCGAATATATTGACCATTTCGACTTACCTGGTTTTACCCCTAGAGCTGATTCGTTACCAGCTCATTTGACATCAACACAGAACAAAGAATTACTCAAACAATACAAGAGAAACGTCAACGAGACTACGATGTTCGGTGCTGAAATGAAACATGCTCAAATAATTCAAGACAATTGCTCAATGTACCCCAACAGAGACGTGAACGACAGTAAAGACTTATCCGTCGAACCAAAGAAGATTAACTTCTCTCTAGAAGCTACCGACAATAAAACTCACAACGACTACACCTCACTAGGAGAACTAGGAATAACCTTAGATGTAAAACAAGAAAACTTCCCGGATATACTCACCCAATTGAAACATGAGATTAAGAAATCTAGATCAGAATTGGAGAATTGCAAGTCTGAACTGAAACACGCAGAGGAACAGCTCTGTGAATTTCCCGCTTTAAAAGAAGAGGTAGAAGAACTCAAAGGTCTTCTAGAAAACACGATGGCAACTATGGAGCACGACAAAAAATTCTACGAGAATCAATTAGATAATTTCTCGTCAAACAAAAACTTGCTCGAGCAAAGACTGGGGGAATTGACACAAGAGGTCAACGATAAGTCCAAAGACTTACATGTGCTGAAAGAAGACATTCTGAGGCGAGAGAATATGATATTAGAACTCGCTAAAGAGAAACGTAACTTGACAAACAAAATGACTGAACTAGAAGTTAAGATTGACGAGCTACAAAGCAGGAACAACGCTTTGGAGAAATATGAAAATGAGAACCATCAGATGAGAGAGAAAGTTAACGAACTGCAGAAGTTACAGCAACTTGTGTCTGAGAAGAACCAACAAATTGACAGTCTGAACCAACATTTAGATAGACTGGATGATTTACAAAGATGTCTAAATGACAAAACGGAAGAACTAGACAATCTCAAAGAGGCATTCGAAGAGAAATCTAACGAAGTGTTCCATCTACAAGACACAGTCGACGCATTAAACCGTGACGTGACAAAACTGAACGAAGAAAACGACAAATTGAACACTCACAACAAAGACTTAAAGTTGAAATTGACAAAACTTGAAAAAGAACAAGAGAACGCATCCCTTAAACTACAGAGCAACGAAAGTGAGCTTGTCAGAGTGAACTCCCTCAACCGTGAATTGACAGCAAAAATCGACGAACTAAAACTATTAACAGATAAACTAAAAGATAAGGAAACAGAGATCGAAATCTTGCATGAAGACATTAACGCCTTCCATGAAGAAATAGCTTCTCTAAAGGAACAACTGAAGATGGTATCCCGAAGTCCTTCACCTCGTAGTAAGGGTGGAGATGAGAGGAAGTCATTAGACCGGCAGGCAAGCAGTGATAAGAAGCAATTAGTCAAGATAAGGAAACAAATCTCATTGCTGCAACATGAACTGGACTTTAACAAGAAGGAATTGAATGATAAGGTGAGATGTCATTTTTTGTTGCTAGATTTTTGTGGGTGTTTGCAAGTAGGGTAATCTGATTAATAATATGAGTGTGGTCTACCGTTTTGATGAATAAATTAAGGCCATTTGAGATCAACACTAATGGTCTAAAAATTAAGGTCTTTGCCATTATGTAATTAATCATGTAACTGTCTAACTTGTCTGGTTTTATATCAACATAATTCTAGGATACTAATTTCATGCATATTTTAATTGCCCTTAATTTTGTAGGCATTCGAACTAGCGAAAGCTAAGCTAGACGTGACAGAACTGCGCAATAACCTCAGTCAGGCTAACAAGCTGAGCGCGGACAAGGACGCGGACAACGCCGAGGTGAGGCAGCACGCAGACAGCTTGCAGCGAGAGATACAACAGCTCATGGAGGAGAAGGGACATCTGGCGAAGCAACTTGAAAATGTCGTGGCTAGGTAAGTAATTATACTAATCAAGTTATAGCCACACTTTTCTTTTGTGAGTAGGAAATAGGGCCTCTCCCGCTCTAGGCGGAGCGGAATCATAGTATCAGACTTGTACTCCCTAAAAACCTACCCATGTTCCTTTTTAGCCCTTTGTGTTTCGGGGCCGCGGTATCTCTTTCGAACAGTCCTGCAGGAGTTAGTTAGCCACACTGAAGCGAGTCCCGTTCAAAAGGGAACTGTGTTTGTTTCTAAGATTTGGAATTTACGCGACTATTCGCCAGTTTCAAGTAAAAGTTAGTGTGACACAATCGGTGCAAGCGAACTTCGTTCTATAACTTGCGGTGGATTCGGCTTAGTTTGTCCAGAGATTAATAGTTTCCTGTATATAATCCATTATATGTAATCCACTATATATAATATCCATATAATAATCCACTATATATAATCCATTCCTGATGGCAGTTCGATTTACTAAAGTAATGTCTTTGTAAAAACTTGAGGTGCAGAATAACTCCTTAACACACTGTACACTACTCAAAAACTGTATAGATGTAAGAAATTTATTGTTGGTTGTATTTGTAGATTGCGAGAAGAGTCGAACGTGGGTGAGTTAAAGAATAAACTGCGAGAGAAAGTAGAGAGGTGCCAAGAATTAGAAGTGGAACTGGAAAACTTAAGGGAACTTGTGGACAGGTAATTTTAACAATAACTTATGAAGCTGCTAATGGGTCCACCCATTAGCAGCTGAGCTAAGAGTTATCGACAAAACCCTTTTTAAAGTTGATTTGATGCAAGGTTGTTTTTATATAAGCTTGTTGTCATAAGCGTTCTAAACCTCTAACGGACTCGACTATTTCTATAATAATTTGACAGTGGATTACTTCTTTCATCATGCTATTTGTGTTGCCACTAGTGAGACTTTCTTGTGACAGTATGTACCTTTGAAGATGCTGTCTGAAGGCTTATTACTTTTCTCTATCTATCCTGCATAAAAGAGAAAGGGATAGAGTAGAGTAGGATTTAGTCCTACAGTGGGCCAATCACTATAAGACAACAGCCATCTCTGTCCCTTTCACACTTGTGCTATTCTCTGACTTCCACACTTGAGTAATGTAAAGCATTCCCGTTCGCAGAGTCCGCCTATCCCCCGGTCGGGAAACAGCTCAGACAGTACAAGAACAACGCGCGCTGGCTGTACGCTCTCCCACGGCTGAGCTGGAGCGAGCGCTCAGAGACCAGCTCGACTACTCGCATACACTGGATGAGGATATTATGGAACAGGTACGGAATAAAACGTTTTCATTGAAGTATGTCCAACTGGTTATTAAGCTCGTCATATTCCACAGGAAAGGGACGTTCATTCGGCTATTCGACAATAAGACTGACATCGCTGTTACAATACATCGGACTGGGTCAAAATAATATGATTCTGTTTAGTCCGTAAGTTAGATTATCGAAAAATATTGGATACGTGTTTTTTGTTTTATCAAATCAATAAAAAATGACGAAGATAAAACGCGTCAAAGATCTTGGAGTGGGGCTTGAAACGTCACTTGTGTCGTCAAAATGTACTATCATATGACGTCACACGAGTTTTCGAAGCACTGTATCGTCTTCATTTTAAGTTTACGTGAAAAAAGAAAAAATACGTGTCCAATAATTTTTGGAAATCTATCTGACGGACTAATTAGTTTTTTTTTGTCCGATCCCCTATTTACAACTATCAGTAATTTCTTGACATGTTTTGTAATACTCATAAGTAAGTTTATTTACAGATTTTGTCAGCTAGCAGTGACGAAAGAGAAGACATACCGCGTTTAGCTCTAAATACGTCAAAGTAAGTGTAGTTTGAATATTTATTATTTTAACGAAAATCATCATCTGCCTAGCATTTTCTAACCAGCTTGGCTTCCAGGCAAACCAATATTTTTTGCAAATATTTGTGTTAACCTCGTAGTAACCAAATAAGCAAAAATCAACATCTGCTACAAGGCAAAAATATTTATGAAATTGATTTGTTTTCATAGGTCATCAAGCTCAATCCACTCGTCATCATCAGACCGCATCAACAGGCTCCGTACTGAGAACGACAAGCTCGTGATGCAGGTCAACAACCTCGAAGCCAGGCTCAAGGATAAAGATGCACTTATCACTGAACTTAACAGGTGAGGATAGCAGCCAAATCCAACACTAATTGTTTTGCAGAACTGGATTGACCATTAAGAAATAAATAACAGTTAAATAAATAAACTAGTAACCTGCCCGTGCTTCGCAAGTCATCTATCGGGACCAAAACTATCCTATCCTTCAAGCTGAAATCGACAAATAGTGACACTAGTAAACTTAACATCGATCTTTGCCAAAAAATTGCTGTCTGACACGCGAAAAAATAACCGAGGTTTAGTTCTGCTTGTAATAGAAACTTTGTTAATTTTTGAGCCGAATATTACTCACTGTTTCCGCGTTCAATGTGTTTTGAACTGTTTTACGTTGAACCATGTTACCCAATCATAACAAACGTCGACCTGTTCTAATCTTCACTCATATATTCACCCAAAAGAATTCCAATAAAAGTGCAGTGATTCAACATGTTGTATATTACTTTAGGGTGCGCGACAAGTTGGTGCAGGAGTGGCAGAGCAGCAAGCTGCGCTACGAGGCCGAGCGCGACAACTGCGGCCGGCTGGCGCTGCTGCTCGACACGCACAAGCACACGGCGGACAGCTTGCAGGTAAACCACCCCAAATTATATTATCGAACATTATGAGCCTATTGCACTTCACATAGCATGCATAGGCATTTGCAAGCTATTTACTTGAAACAAAGCTTCTCTAGTCAAACTAAAACCATCCACCACACTGCGAAAATGGTCGCTGTAGCAACTGAAATCCAATTCACATCATTTTTAGCTTCCAAAATCCAGTTGCAGATCTATTTCTAGATGGCAACTGGATTTTGGAAGTTCATGACAGATTTCTAGAAGTTCAAAAATCCGAGTAGATGGAGACTGAATGCGAGCGTTCTTAGAAATGTTGAATACTGCCACGTTCGTAAAAACTTGATTGTATATACTATTTGACATGTATCAAGTATTTAATCACTTAACTACTGACTGATTTCAAAACATCTGACCAGCTTTAACTTTATAAATACTTAGACAAAGTTTCCCCCACCAGAACCAAGACTCGAACATGATCCAAATCCTGAAGAAGCGCCTGGAGGCGTGCATGCAGTCGGAACTGGAACTGCAGCAACGTGAGCAACAAGCGCGCGCTCGTGTCGCGCAGCTGGAGAGGCAACAACTGGACACCACGCAACATACTGATCCTGTCAAGTCGCAGCTGCATCATGAGGTACCTTATTTTCTTTGTATACGACCGTTAGACAGTTCACATACTGATTTACTGGAAGATTTAGCCACTGTTTCGAGGTTACATTAAACAGTTCAATTTTACTGATAGGCATCCACGGAACTTAACAAAAATCTTTGTGATATCATGATTCAAATCGACGCTCCGTTTTCAGTATTTATGTAACGTCAATGAAAAGTTTGAGTCAATGATGAACACACTAAGTGCATGTTTATGTACGCGCGAAGCGACGCGTGGTTTTCATGGTTTTTGGGGTCGCTGATTACGAAAATGAGCTCAAAATTAAAATCTAAGATGGCGGCTAGGAAAATTTTAGGTTTTTCCGTCATGGGTGTGGTTTTCATGGTTTTTGGGGTCGCTGATTACGAAAATGAACTCAAAATTAAAATCCAATATGGCGGTCAGGAAAATTTTCGCTTTTTCCGTCATGGGTGTCGTTTTCTTGGTTTTTGGGGTCGCTGATTACGAAAATGAGGTCAAAATGAAAATCCAAGATGGCGCCGACGAAAATTTTTGATTTTTTCGTCATGGGTGTCGTTTTCATGGTTTTTGGGGTCGCTGATTATGAAAATGAGTTCAAAATGAAAATCTAAGATGGCGGCCAGGAACCTTTTTTGGTTTTTCCGTCATGGGTGTCGTTTTCATGGTTTTTGGGGTCGCTGATTACGAAAATGAGCTCAAAATTAAAATCCAAGATGGCGGCTAGGAAAATTTTAGGTTTTTCCGTCATGGGTGTCATTTTCATGGTTTTTGGGGTCGCTGATTACGAAAATGAGGTCAATATGAAAATCAAAGATGGCGGCCAGGAATTTTTTTCATTTTTATCGAGGTGGCAGCTTTGCGATAAATAAAAGAAGCACAAAAGGGTTATCGGGGGTTTGTTTGCGCTACTTTTGCACAAACTTTTTTTGTGCCAAATCGTTTCCAAATCATTTCGTAAAAAATCATGCGTGATTTTTGTTGAAGTGTATAAGATTTAACCATAGGCAAGGTAAATAATTGAATCGATTTCCATATTGGTCATTCCAGTTGTATTTAAAAGACTGAAATGAAATAAATAATTTATGACTTCATTTTCGTAATCTGCGACCCCAAAAACTATGAAAACGACACCCATGACGGAAAACCCAAAAATTTTCGTCGGCGCCATCTTGGATTTTCATTTTGATTTTTGACCTCATTTTCGTAATCAGCGACCCCAAAAACCATGAAAACGACACCCATGACGGAAAAACCAAAAATTTTCGTCGGCACCATCTTGGATTTTCATTTTGACCTCATTTTCGTAATCAGCGACCCCAAAAACCATGAAAACCACACCCATGACGGAAAAACCTAAAATTTTCCTATCCGCCATCTTGGATTTTCATTTTGGTTTCATTTTCGTAATCAGCGACCCCGAAAACCATGAAAACGACACCCATGACGGAAAAACCAAAAATTTTCCTGACCGCCATATTTGATTTTCGTTTTGACCTCATTTTCGTAATCAGCGACCCCAAAAACCATGAAAACGACACCCATGACGGAAAAACCTAAAATTTTCCTAGCCGCCATCTTGGATTTTAATTTTGAGCTTATTTTCGTAATCAGCGACCCCAAAAACCATGAAAACCACACCCATGATGGAAAAACAAAAAATTTTCTTCGTCGCCATCTTGGATTTTCATTTTGAACTCATTTTCATAATCAGCAACCCCGAAAACCATGAATCAGAAAAAAAGTTCCGTCGCGGGTATCGCTTCATCGAGAATTGCCGCTGCGTGCGTCGCCGCGGGCATCGCCGCGATAATAGCCGCGGGCGCCGCCGCGCCGCGGGCACCGCCTCAAATTCAAACAATCGCGTATAAAATCGCTTCTCCGTGAACGCACTCATACACCGCCTTATGTTTGAATTTAGTACGGGCCGCGCCGCCGGTCGCGTCGCGCTTCGCGTCGCGCGTACGTAAACACGCACTAACTTAAACTAATTAGCTATCACCATCAGATGCCACACAAAGTAGCTGTTCCTTCAACAAACGTTTAATAATGAAAGCGGGTATAGCTAAGTAGTAATCAATGTTGATCTACTACACCATCCTACACTCCTCTAAAATATACCCAGAAGAATCTCCGTTTAAAGGCAATTTCCAAACCTATTCTCGACACGTAGTTTCCCTTTCTTGTGACATCATCAAGCGATATCAACTCATCAAATGCTAGAATCTCGATCACTTAATTATCTTATCTCCACCAGATGGAGAACAGCGAACGTCTAAAAGGCGAGGTATCCCTACTGAAGTCCAAGCTGGAGCTAGCACGCACGCGCCAGCAGGACGCGCTCGCCATGCTGCAGCACGCGCGGCTGCAGCACGAGCGGGAGGTCAGCTCTAGGAACGACCAGTGCACCGCCTTGAAGAACGAACTCGCTGAGATGAAGAGGTAAGTGTCTCTTCAAATCTAGATAATCCTTCATTTTTCAGTAAAAGTGAAGCCTTCGTGTTGTAACCTTTAACCCAGTAGTTACAGGTTGCACCGCGAAGCAATGGAAAATTATTTGCTTTCCTACTTAATAAAAAAAAAGACTGATTTTACTTATAAAGTCTGAACTGTCTCCTCAATTTATACGGACATATGCGTTTACTGCTAAAAATCTAACGATTGACGAAAGCAGAAAAATTTTGAAATTCGAAAGCCGTAAATTGTATTCGACTAGCGATTACTATTTAACGTAGTTTTCTGGTACCAAGGCAAGGTCAGATTCAACAAAATGTCATCAATAAAACGCCAATCATCAATACTTTATCTACTATTTCTTGCAGAATAAAACACGACGCAGGCGTTCAATTACTTCGTGCTAAAGAGTTGATCAGCACACAAAGCCACACCATATCTGAACTGGAGAAGAAACTAACGTCCAGCCTCAACCACAAGCCTGTTACCGACGCATTGGTATGTTTTCCTTTAATAAAAATCGGAAGATATTACTTCCGATTTCCGTTCGGTGAATATGATGAACAGTTTCGTTTAAATAAAGTGCAAAATTACAAGTACTTCTCATAAATCACATTTGCCAAACAGTAGACAAGTAGAGTAAAGTTATGGAAGTAGTAAAGTAAAGTTTTAAATAGATCACAAGAGACCTTTTTGAACTGAGAAGATTGTATTGGTGATTTTAATCATTATTACTCGTAAATAAACTTTAAATGTTATTGCCGCGAATCCTTTTTTATTAAACATATGACTTGACACTGACCAGGAAATTGCAAGAAACGAAAGAAAATTCGTATTTCGCAAGCTAAAAACTCATCCCGCTCTGGTCTTCTACTGACTAAAAACCACTTATGTTCCTTCTTAGCCCTTTGTGTCGTGGCCGCGGTATCTCTTTCGAACAACCCGCAGCCTCCTTGTTGCCGTCACCGTAAATTACACGAATTCAAGTGCTTGCGTTTGGTCCACTGACTACATGGTATAAGACACTTACTAACTCCCACCACCCTTCCTCCACAGACTGAAATCGAAAGCACAAAGACTGAACTAGCCCGAGAGCTGGCGACCCTCAAGAAGTGCCTCATCGACACATCCAGCCCAGAACTGCTGACTCTCCGCTCAGAGAAGTTGCAGCTGTCAGCCAAGCTGGAGCGCCTGCAGAAGGAGGTGCAAGCCAGCCGCGCGCCTGCTGGACAACACGACGAGCGGGACCAGGCTGTGAGTTACATAGCATTAAATGGTTCAGCTCTTTTATTTGTGTCTTATTGTTTTTATTGCTGTTTTTAATTTGTGGAGAGGTAGGGTTTTTATTATTTTTTCACTTCTCTCGCTCTAAAATTCGTCTTTATGTCGTGCGTAGGCGACATAAAGTCGCGTTTTATGCTCTAGAGCATAAAGTAAAATCTTCGTCGAAGACCAAGGTAATCGGCACAGGTAATCGGCCCAACAGCCACAGGAACAACTTCAACTTCATAGAATAACCTCTTTAATTTAATTCATTTCACTAGTATTCTAAGAACAAGGGATTACTGCTTTTCATTACGAATACAAGAAAAGTTGATGGGAATAGGCTTCCCCCAATTACCTAAATCGCTTGATGGCAATAGGCTTGCTCTTAATTAGGTTGGTTGATGGCAATAGGCTTGCTCCTAACTACATCATTTGATGGGAATAGGCTTGCTCTTAATTACATTGATTGATGGCAATAGGCTTGCTCTCAATTACCTAAATCAGTGGATGGCAATAGGCTTGCTCCGCATTACATCGGTTGATGGCAATAGGCTTGCACCTAATAAGATTGGTTGATGGCAATAGGCTTTTCCTAATTACATCGGTTGATGGCAATAGGCTTGTCCCTAATTACATCAGTTGATGGCAATAGGCTTGCTCCTAATTACATTGGTTGATGGCAATAGGCTTGGTCCCAATTACATCAGTTGATGGCAATAGGCTTGCTCCTAATTACATTGGTTGATGGCAATAGGCTTGCTCAAAATGTTTTTATAACTGAGCAGTATGAGTAACGACATAAGTTAGGTGTTATGTCAAGTTGCCTACTGAAAAAAAAAAGTTAATTGGCGGGAACCATAATTATTTTTACAATATTTACAAGTTGCTGTTGCATTTCCTCGCAATCGAAGTGAAAAGTAGAGTGTAAAACTCGTCCATAAAACCCATTTTGCTCTCTACTTTATATCCATCCTCGCTCGCAAGCTCGCATCGGATGGATAAACGTCTCGCACAAAATGGTGCGTTTTATGCACTTGGTGTACAATCTACTATTTCAGGATAGTAGGAACATTATCAGTCTTAACTTTATTTTTGAAATTAGATTTTTGTGACAACTGCTATTGTTATTATGTCAGAAAACAAATTAACGTACAACACCGTATCATAATAATTCACACATAACACAGAATAGTATACATCATTCCGTAATTAGCTTCTAACGTGTTTACCAAATAATAATATTCTTTGGTATATATAGGTAATCTTTGTTGGTGCTTCATTTCACAAAGATATGTAGTTAACGGGCTTCTGCAAACTGGCCATGGCCCTTTATAATATGCCTTCTAATAGGGGATCGGACAGGGTCAAAATAATATGATTCTGTTTAGTCCGTAAGTTAGATTATCGAAAAATATTGAATACGTGTTTTTTGTTTTATCAAACCAATAAAAAATGACGAAGATAAAACGTGTCAAAGATCTTGGAGTGGGGCTTGAAACGTCACTTGTGTCGTCAAAATGTACTATCATATGACGTCACACGAGTTTTCGAAGCACTGTATCGTCTTCATTTTTAGTTTACGTGAAAAAATAAAAAATACGTGTCCAATAATTTTTGGAAATCTATCTGACGGACTAATTAGTTTTTTTTTGTCCGATCCCCTATTCCAGGACTTCATAGTCCCCGAAAACTGTTAGGAATTAAAAATAATGATATTGGCTACAACAAAACAAGTTTTGATATTACATAACGTTTAATTTTACAGTTGTACAACATATAACCATGAACATCGATAATATTAATATGAAAACTTGACCAATCCCAACAATCACAAGACACTTTAACTCGAATCATTTTTGATTTCCTCATCATAGTTGGTGACTTTAGGCAGCATTTCATGTGTGGATCGTAGTTTCTCTTCGGTGTCAGAGCAGAGCGGCTCGATGGCCCACAGTACGACCGCGTAGGCTGCGTATAGCGCGTAGTATAACGCGTGTAGTAACGCTGTGACGAGCGCGAGGGCTACCGGGAAGGCGCGGTGCTTCATCTCTAGCTCACCGCGCCACGACGCCTCCGTCCACGAGCGGAAGAACTGACTGCACTTTCTGTAAACATAACATCGCATTTTATTTTTTTGGAGGGTGGAAAATCATCAATGACTCCTCCCGCTCCGGGCAAAACGGTAGGGAGTGTCAGTCTTCTAATGACTAAAAACCACCCAGGGGATAACATCACACCTGGATTGTCGGGTTTCATGGGGTGCTAATAACAAGTGGGATAGCGCGCCAATGTACGAGTGTCCCCCAGACCTGTGGTAGTAGTAGCAACAGTGGGGAGGTTTTAGTTGAGGAATGGGAAATCATGATGGATGATTCCCTGAGAATTTCCCAAAACACAGGCTAATGTGTATCAGTACATCAGCTTTTTTTTATTTTTTTTTATTTTATATGGGCTTACTCTTGACTTCAATCTTGCCCTAAGGGCAGAGATGAGGTCGACGATGGAACGAGTTTACCCAGAAGAAGCCTATTTACTCGCGACTTAAATAAATTGGGGTTATATGAACTCGGGAAAACCGACGCAGGCAGGGTGTTCCACTCCTTGGCTGTACGAATAATGAAAGACTTAGCAAAACGCTTCGTACGAATGCTATGTTTCTTTGTGTTTCTGTAATATCCAGTTAAGTGTTTGGAGAAAGAAATTATCAGCACTATCTACTTCTGATGTTAGCTAAACAAATCAGTCAGTCTGCATTAATATTGAATTAAGAATGTTGCACGCAACCATGTCTAGTTAAAACTCTGGTTGACTAGGTCAGGCCGGTAACCTACGCTCTCTTAGCAAATCGAGACTATACAGATATCGCGATACTCGTAGTACTGACTTGAGCGCGGGCAGTGCGCGGTCCAGCAAGCTGACGAGGCAGTGCAGCGCGTGCGTCAGTACCAGCACCAACACCCACACGCACAGCAGGTATGGCGGCCAGCGGAAACTGCCCAGCGCCGCTGGAAACAAACAAACAAATATTAATTTGTCGCAGAAACATGACGAGCATACAAACAGAAAAAAAGCAAACGAAACGATAAATGCGACACCTCATCACCCGACAGATGACGCTCTTAATTCAAGAATACGATCATTTCCATTCCCTTTTGATTCCCGGTTCGGGCTAACTGTGATTGGGTTTTTCCATCACTGACCATCAAGAATTTATTAGTAACAGCCACGGAGTTTTGATATGTTCCCGGTTGGTTACAATAGGCACACCCCCTATTGACTTGAACTGGCGATGTGGATGTTCTATTAGATACACCTCTGCCTAACCTTTCCGGAATTATATGTTATGTTCCAATAATTTCCATTCTCTTTTATGGTTGAAAAAAATATGTCCTCGGCGGCAAAACTAGCGTTATTAATATTGTGCATATTCAAAATGTGCAAATGAAATATCTGTATTGTTCACGATATTTTATTGGTGCCGCAAACTGATGATTTCAGAGTGTTCATCTATAGAAACTCACACCACACGCTCAGATATAAACTACGTAGGACGAATATCAAAACAAACAACATAATTATTATATCACTTATTTTGTGTTTTTTGGTAGACAATACTTTTTAACCGACTTCCCAAAAAGGAGGAGGTTCTCAATTCGATTGGTATGTTTTTTTTTTTCTTTTTTTCTATGTATGTACACCGATTACGCTGCGATTTATGATCCGATTTACGTGATTATTTTTTAGTTTGATGCGAAATAGTTGCCATTTGGTCCCATAAAAATTTATCATGGTTTGGCCCAGTACTTTTCATTTTATATCATTTTTTAGGGTTCCGTACCTCAAAAGGAAAAAACGGAACCCTTATAGGATCACTTTGTTGTCCGTCTGTCCGTCCGTCCGTCTGTCAAGACCCTTTTTCTCAGGAACGCGTGGAGGTATGAAGCTGAAATTTATATCAATTACTCAGGTCTACTGTCCCTTGAAGCTGTGAAAAAATCAAACTTCTAAGCCAACGCAATCAAAAGATACAGCCGTTTATGCCGCAAATTTTCGACACTTGCAAGGGAATCAAAACCTACAGGGTGCTTCCCGTGAACTCAGAATCTTGAAATTTGGTACGAAGCAACGTCTTATAGCATAGATAAAGGAAAAATTACGAAAACCATAAATTTTTAGTTACATCACATAATATATTTTTTTTTAATAATTTTAAACTTACTACCCATTTCCTCATAAACGCGTATAGGTATTAAATTGAAATTCATACTAAATACTCAGGTTTATAATACCTTTAAGCTGTAACAAAATCAAACTTCTATGTCAACGCAATTAAAAGAAACAGCAATTTAAGCTGCATATTTTGAAACTCGCAAGTACTCGCAAGGGAATCAAAACCTAAAGGGTACTTCCAGTCGACCTAGAATCTTGAAATTTGGCATGAAGCAACGTTTTATAGCACACATAAAGGAAAAATTCCGAAAACCTTAAATTTTTAGTTACATTACAAAATATATATTTTTTAATAAATATAAACTTATTACTTTCGAACTTTGTAAACCTTGCTGGTTTGTACGGAACCTTCGGTGCGCGAGTCCGACTCGCACTTGGCCGGTTTTTTTTATAATTTATGAACATTTTTCGTTCGTTTTTTTTTTAATAAACAGGATTTCATCCTTCCTCCAATTTAACAATGACTTTGAATACTTGAGGTAATCTACTCTGTTTTCCTCTTCCGAAACCTGAACCACCGTGTCATCGAGGCACGTACCACGATGCCACCGAAGCGACTAGGCTTGTACTTCCAAATTTGTTCAAAAGCTCATGAGGCTTTACCTTGTACAAGCGCGCGGTTACCGGTGGACTGTACGTCAACGTCTGGTCGCCGCACTACCTCGAGAGAGCGAACACGATGTCGCGCCTCGCTCAGACGCAGCACGTGGTCGGACCGGGCGCGCGTCTCGCATCGCTCCGCTCGGTCCATTCGCTTTATCAGCTCGTTGCGCTCCGTGCGGGAACTCTGACGATATGAAGGCATTAAGTGTTATGCAGACCTTATGAAAGTTCTTTAAATGAGTGCTATACACACGATGGACGAACATACTATACCCAAACAAATTCGGATGTATTAATGGGTACACTTTTGCCTATCGCTTCGGGGAATACAGACTTTTTAGTGTTTAAAATTGTCATCATTCAGGTGATGGTTCAGATCCCTCCGTAAATCCTCTTTCCTGAAGAAATTATACGTGGAAATACCTACACTCGATGTCGTTAGTCCACTACTGAGCAGTCACACATAACAAGAGTCCCTATAATGCCCGTCACAGTAATGCACATACCAGCAATGCACGACACTGGAATGTACAACACAGGAGTGTACGACACAGTAACGCGATGTCGCCAATTACTGGGGTGTACCTTGCTGGTCCGGCCCAAGAATGTACAACACAGGAGTGTACGACACAGTAATCGGCGACATCGCGCGATTGGTTGGCCGACTAGTTGGGCAACTCGAAATTTTGGGACTTGGATACTAGGTAATTGAGCTAGGTAGTGCTGCCGAATTAAATTGTACTCCATGACGTGCGCTCGCTACGCTCGCATAATCAATAACACTAATATCTTCTGTCCCCGAAGTGCCGGGCCTCCGCCGGCCTCCTTCGTCGGCCTACGGCCCGGTGCCCATGCCGCCCATAAAGGATACTGTCGCGAGACGGTCGTATTATAGGAACACGAAGAAAAAAAGAAGGAACCACGGAATTTTCCAGTATTTTATTGTATCACCTGTCCCTATTGTCACATGGCTTTTTACTTTTTTAATGTGACGTCACTGTTTGTTTTGATTCCAATTCTCGTGCTGTACATTTTTGCCCGGACAATCGAGGTTCGGGCCGAGAATGCACGACATGACAATGTACAACATTGGAATTCAAAACACTTACATTCCTATGTCGCGCGTTCTCGTGTTGTGCATTCCTGTGTTGGGCATTGCTGGTTCCCCATAACAACATCTACAGAACTTAGATCAGATTAACTAGGATACTAGGACAGTCCTATACTTGAATAATACTAATTTAAGAGTTTTGTCTACATACCGATGGCGTAATCTTGGCGTAGGACAACACTTTCTCTTTCAACTTGTCCTTCTCTTTTTCATCCATCTTCGGGTCTGTTTTCGCGTTTAATTCTGTCTTTGTGATAGAGGGGTGGTCGCCGCACATGCTAGAATGAGATTTACTTTAAAATGCCTTTAATACTGCTCTTGCAGCTAAGTTTTTAATCTAGATTTGATAATGTCTCTCGGTGTTCACAACTGTGCCGTGCCTCATCCCTTTAAGCAGGAGTGAACTTATTCGTTCTAAGAGTTGCCGGTTACACACGATGTTTTTAAGAATAGTAGTAATGTTTTGTTTATATATGTGCTGCTCTTTTGTGTTGCTGCTGTCCATTCGCGAATAAATACATATTCTATTCTATTCTAATGAAATTAAATAAACGAAGTGTTTGCCTTACTTCGAATCGTACTAAACTTACACCATATCGGGTAATTTCGGCGGGTCATTCTTTGGTGCGTCCATATTGACACGGGCTATTTTCCCTCACAGGTTTTTCATTTGAAAACAACGAATTTCCAGTACATGAAAATAAAAGAAAGAGACTATAACTAAATTAATATAAAATTACAAAATCGTATCTAACGTCACATCACAGCGACAATAAATATAGTAATGTCATGTCATTGTGATGTTCTATTTTTAATTTCATGGTATCCAGGGTATTCTTTTTTTGTCAGTAAAAAGTTTGGCTACGTATATTTTATTGGAATAAATACTTCACAGATTTTTCAAGTTCAAAGTTCAAAAGTGCTTCTTATTACGTTAGGTCGATTTCGCAAAACCTGTAGTTTAAGAAAATATATGTGGGTATAATAGGGGATCGGACTGACTCAACAAAATAGAATTCTGTTTAGTCGGTCAGTTAGATTATCGAAAAATATTGGATACGTGTTTTTTGTTTTATCAAATCAATAAAAAATGACGAAGATAAAGCGCGTCAAAGATCACAGAGTGGGGCTTGAAACGTCACTTGAAGGTACAAAATGTACTATCATGTTACGTCACACGGGTTTTCGAAGCACTGTATTGTCTTCAATTTTTGTTTACGTGAAAAAAGAAAAAATATGTGGTCGATATTTTTTGGAAATCTATCTGACGGACTAATTAGTTTTTTTTTGTCCGATCCACTATTGTTTTCGCGACTGCTGCGACAATGGGAATGATGATTACCTGTTGCAATACAACTTGGTTTTAATAAACAGACATCCTTTAGATTTAATTCCCCGTTCACGATAAAATAATATCTACCTTCTATCCCCAGATCCGTTACCTACACGGTCGCTGCCTTCGCCTCGAGAGCTGTCGCAAGGCGCTGGTGTGGCAGAAGAGGTACCTGCAGCGAGTGCTGGCGGGATACACCGAGCTGGAGAACAACCTGCGGCTGCCATCGTCCAGGGTACCGGAACTCAGCAGGGGGAAGAAGCGGTTCAAGTGAGTCAGAACTTGTGGCTTATGTTTGTCGCAATAGAATTTAATTTCTAACTTAAATATATATTTTGAGAACTTTTATACTATTGCCCAGTATGTATTTCTGTGACTGTTTCCTATGGATAATAAGATCATTCTGGCGTTTAGTATCCAGATGGTGATAAAAAATCCTTAGTCAATTTGTTTCCTAGTGACTAGATTAACTTACAATATAACTACGATGTACGGATTTTTCACCGTAGTGATGCGCATTTTTAGGCCACTGTTCCACCGAAAGGCACGGGAAAAACCTCCCATATTTTTTTTTTCTAAAATGGTCCGCTTCTTGACCGCGATCACGCCTGATGGCAAGCGATGGATGAGGTCTATGATAAAGGAGCGTCTCGAGTAGAAGATGCCTGTTCATTCTTGCTTTGAAGGCAGACGGGTTAATTGGCCTTTTTTACATTTTCTTCCAACTAAAACTTTGATATAATACGTATTGTTTCCGCTCAGGTGTATAGCGACAGTGGTGGTGATAGTACTGCGCATGGGGTTCCTGGTGCGACGGCGCCAACACGTGCGCGCTCTGTCTGCCAACTGCATCCTGCGCACCGCTCGCACTGACAACGTTGTTAGGACCACGCCGTACGTATACTTTACTTTGTACAGCTTGTGAGACGTAACCGTAATCAGAAAACGCAGCGATGATGGGCCTCCCACCGCCGCGGATTTTTGTACTAGATTACGTGGCCTCGACGCAAGGGCAAAGAAGGAACATGGGTTCGGTTTTTAGTCAGTAGAAGTCTGACACTCCCCTTCGCTCTGCCCAAGAGCGGGGGGGTCATTCGATGATTTTTTCCGACGACATCCTTCTTGGGACGCCTGTGGACATCTTCTGGCTGATGATGATGAACCATAACATATAAGGCCTCAGGCATCTGCCCCATTGGCAGACTGTGAGATCAAACTATATAAATACGTTTCTCATTTTGTGAAAGCACTAGGAACCTACAATGTTTTGTCGGGGTTTAGTCGCTTCCTTGTCAGGGGTTTGTTATGTTTGTATGTTATGTTAATAAACACGTAATGTTTGCAGCACCAACCAAGTATGCGGTACATCTCCTCCATCCCGCGACCGTCCCACGGCATCAGTGGGTCCGCGCTCGGCCGCAGTCAGCGACACACTCGCAAGGAGAGTTCTCAAACATGAGATGAGACTCAACCTGCCTGCCTCGCCTGGAGGTTAGTTAAAACGGCGATAATTTAGTTTCATAAGCCTTAAATTAATATTTTTAATAGTTGCAAAACATAATCACACCTGTGTTTCCTGGATTACATTATGTAGGATAAAGGATTGTACGTTCCATGTTATAGGGACGAATCTGTTAACTTAAACCGGATATAAGTATAGATTCCAGGCTCCCAAAGAAAATATCTGTATCCCAATTTCTTTTTGTCTCTTTATAGTGGGCGACTTCGTCAGAAGATCACCATACACAGCAAACTCACCGCACGATGACCCATTTATTCTAAGGTAAGTTAGTTTACTCTCAAACACACAGCTCATAAAGGCAAGTTTACAAAGTGTATAACCTCCCGACAGTTCACCCCGAGGCGAAGTAGCAGCCGCGTACCTAAACAAGTTGGAGCTCGTGAGTCGCTGCCTCAACCACGCCATGGACGCCTCGAGGGACGTGCCTTGACGTCACAAGGGACTGCCTTGACGTAACGCGTGACGTCACCGCGGCCATGCGCTGCAGACTGACATTATGTGTTAGGCCATGTCCGTACTGAGTACGTCTCATTGCGTCACTAAACAAATGCAAGCGTTAAATAAACTTAGGCGTTGTTGACTTTAGCACGCACATCTCACGCTACGCAAACGCAACGCAATGCAACGTGCCGCCCAACCGGACGATAGCTTTTATACTGACATGTTAAGTTTGAATAATGCAGGTTTTCGATGAATTTTTGAGCAGAAAGTTTTGTGTGTATGTCTCAAACTCAAAAACTCAACTCAAAACTCAACTGAATGAATTCGATTCTTCGATTTTCTGACAACTTGTACCGACTATGTTAATAAATAGATCTGTAATAGAAAGAAGTTCATTCTAATAATCTCATGTAAAACAAATTCTGAGTAAAGTAAAATGATGACGTATTAAATTTTGTAAAGCATTTCAATGTTTCAAAATGCATTTCATGGCCAGGTTAGCGTTAAGTATTAGATTAGTGCCAAATTCATTAGTTTATTTGTGTTACTTAATTTATTGTTTATATTTTAATGTATTTCGACTTCGTTTATTGAAATGTGGTTATAACCCTAACCAATTAATTTATAATAATGTATAAATTCTTAAAAGATTATCCAATGAAAAAGTTACTAACCTAAATATGTAGATATTTTATGATACTTGAACCACATCACAATGAACGGAGTTTTATTTTGGAGGACCTAATTCCATGTGTTTCGGTTGTTGCCACTCCGCCTGTCTCCCTCGTGTTAGGAATGTGTGAGCGAGAGGGAGGAGTGTATGCCTCGAGTCAAATCCTTGTCTTGCCTTACAAACAGTAACCATAGTACCCCTCAAACATTGTAAATAAACCTTTAGATGTATGTATTTTTGACACGATTAAATTATTAGGTAAATTGACGTATTACTAGGGTTATTTTTCTATAAATAGGTAGAATTAAAAGGATGATTATATTGTGCAATTACCAGCCTTTTGGTTACATTAACGGAAATGGCCCTTTAATATATAAATTAAGTATTTTTGAACTTCCATGAACAATTTGTATGATACTGTTGTGAATGTTGTTGATTCTGATACCTGTTATAGATTTACTAAAGCTGGACTCCACTTTATCACATGGCAAGTTACTTACATGATCTGAATTATGTTTAAAATTAGTATTTCGTGTATATGAGTTGTGTGATAAATGTGATGCTAGCTTAAAGCCTTTGCTATTTTCGAGACTGCCTTGATTTGAGCATCATTCTACATAATATCTAGTGCCTTACTCAATTCTTTTCACTTTGCTTCGAGGCACACGTATTGCGAGGCAGCCTCGAAAATAGCAAAAAATCCCCTACCACGGCTATGCCAGCCAGCACAAATTCATGCCATATAAATTAATAATGTTTAGCATAATATTTTAGTTTAACGTTTGACGTAAATCCTTAGTTTATAATTACGAACGCACAGTACAAGCTAGTTTAAGTTAGTATAACGCGACACGAAGTCACGACCGATACGAACGTTCCGTCTAATTGTTTCGATAGCTCACTTGTTGGCACGAGAATTTAATGCCTTGACGAAAGTAATTCGATGCCTCGATAAAAAAATATTCGATGCCTCAATTAAAACAATTTGTTGCGTCGACGAAAGTAATACGACTTTTTATTTGAAATTAAATAGTTCTTCTTTAGTTTTGGGAAAAAATCCCATTGATAACATATCAAGATATTTTAAACGTGAATCGGACAAACTATGTTTGTGTTATAAACATTCCCGTTATTTTCTAAAGTTGTTAAATTCTCGTGCAGGGAGTGTAGATGAGAGGAGATAATTAGAATATGTTTTGATTGTAAAACAAGTGCTATTGTTGAAGTGCTGCCATTACATAAGTCACGCAATTTTATATTTCAAAATAGCTTGAAGTCATTTGGCAGATTGAGTCCTAGCTAATGCTTTGAACGATCATCTTTATTAAATTTCTTTTTTTATACCATCACCATGATAACTATTTTATATTTTTTGTAAAAAAAAATCACAATAGCATTTGTTATAACGCTAGACAATATTGTGTAAGCCAAAGCCAACGAGTATTACGAAAGCTGTGTTTATATGCGATTCCAATGAATGAGAGCATTGAGAGCTAAGTTCATAATATTGTTAGTTCGAGTTGTTTATATGCACTGTTAGAGTATACCACTGTTACGTTTGGCCGCTAACAAGAAAATGCTGGAACATTTTAGTTACCTTTTTATAAATAGTGTTGTTTAACAGTGTAAACAGAATGTTATTATGTTGTTTATAACAAGCAAAGAATATGTTAATGGTTCAATTGAAAGAGATAAAGTAATACAAATAACTATGTCTCTCTCTACTTTATCTCAAAAGTTATGGTTTAGTTAGTTTAGGCGCTTTGCACATGGAGCAACTTAAGCAACTTTAAAAGCTCCTGTAACCAGTTGATAGTTGCTACAACGTTTACGGTTACCGCAATTTTATGGCAATCTGTGAGCAACTTTCATAACCGAGTTGCTGAATCTACGCAGCGAACAGCGTTCAGTGTGACGATGAATATCGAAGAAGCAGCAATTGCTCTCATAAACTCTCATTTTATTACGTCGTCGCCGTCGACGTTAACTTTAAAAATTGGTATAATATTTAACAGTTGCTAGTTGCGGCAATTAGGAACTAACTTAGTCATCGATTGCAGCAACTGAAAACTGTTGACGATCACCGGAACTCGAAACTCGAGTTGCTATGTGTGCGCAGTCCAATTGAATTATATGTAAACAGCTAGTTGCCAGTTGCTAGTTGCTGCAATAGTTGCTCCATGTGCAAAGCGCTTTAAGTTGCTACAAACAGCTGGCCGCCAAACGTAACAGTCTAATCACAAATACTGCACATTGGTTACCAAACTTCAACACCTTATATCGTAACAAAAATTAAATATTTTTGAAAATTATAAAAATACCCGTCTACACTCATTGCGACCAAAGATTTAAATTAAGCTCTAGAATTAGTTTCAAAATTGTTTATTTTTAAGTAAAACTACTGTTTAGGACCGAGATAAGCTTTACAACATTTCACTTACAATTTGAGACCACCAATCATCTAGTCACACTCGAATAAATAACAACACACACGTGCCATACAAGCTCTCTACACAGACCTCCCACATACTTGCTTCAAAGACGCACGACACGACAAAAAAGTCGTAGGATACCAAACTAACGCATAAGTAATTTATTCGGAATGTTTATTTTACCTGTATCCGAGCGTCTTAGTTGCAAATGTGTGGTTGGTCTAAAAATAGACAAAACACATTCTAAAGTAATTGATAATTATGTTAATAAAAGTAAATATTTTGTAAAATCATCGTTTCATTTGTCCGCCCGACTTCAGTTCACAGCGACAGGTCTCGTTTGCGCAAGGTACCACCGAGATCGGTGGCAGCGTGAACGTTTGCTGTAAACAAAAGGAACCCATTATAACATGGCTAAAGTACTAATATCTGCCATGTTTCCTTTGTGACAGAGAAACGATACCGCCTGCACTCCCACTGGGTCAAACCCGAATGATATGAGAAACAGAATCAAATCATGTAATCGAACCTAAACATTTCATGGTAGTTCAGGCAGATTGCGTTGTTAATGTTGTACTTGTGCCCGATACCCCTTACCAGAATTCCGCGTTGATCTTCATGAAATCTACAGAAAGAGTTACTTTTTCATTTATAATCTGAGTATGTATTCAAATCACCTCTAAGTTCCTCCTTTGCAAGCCATTAGCTTTTGCAGCTCTCTTGTAGTCTGTATTCTCGACCTTTTTCTCCACCTTAGGTTGTGACGGCCCAGGCTGCAAATAAAACATCAAAACTTGTGGTGATAATGATATCTCCGATCTTATCAATTTTTAAAGTCTGAAATCTGCTGTCAAGACCCAGATGACCGGCCGACCAAAATTCACAAAAGAAGTATTTTGAAGAGGGGTGGATATGACTGTAACTGAGGCTTCATTTTAATATACTAGGGCTAACTAGATCTTACAACCCAGCAAGTCAGCTACCCAAGTTGTGGACTTCGGATACGCAGTCGCTCTAGGTATGATACTGATATTCAGCGGTGTCCGGTTTGACAGGAAGTAGACCCAACTCAAATAACTAGAGGAAAAATAGTTTGAACAGGCAAAAGAAAAAAGCAGCATTGAATGAACGTGACGTAAAAAAAAATAAGTGTTACGCCATATAGTGTGTGGACGAAATGGTCGCAGAAAGCGCTGAAAAGTAAAAGGCTAAATATATCATCATCATTTCAGCCAAAAGACGTCCACTGCTGGACATAGGCCTAAATATATCTTGTCCCTCAAAATAAGTTAACAGACAATCACAGTGACCTTAACGACCGGTTGCAGTCCATCCGTCCTGGCCGTGTCCTGCTTGGCGAGCGGGGCGGGCGCGGGCGCGGGCGCGGCGCGGGCTGGCGGCGCGGCGGGCGCGCTGTAACCCGCGTCCGGCTTCGAGCCGTCCCACGGCTTGTAGCTCTTGAAGTGCTCCTTCACCGACTTTGGCAGGTCCGGCATGGGGTAGAGACGGTGTAACTTGCAGTACGCCTGTAAAATGTTTTGAAAAACGTTTCAAAACGACGTCTGTTTACCCCGAAGTGTTGCAAAAGCCACAGATTCTCCTGCATTTCGCATGAGAGAACCCAGAGACAGAGATCCGGACTACGGGCTGCTTCCGTTCTGGAATCACCACATAATCCAGGAACTCACCCTCAGCAGTGGCGACGTACTACAAATTGTTATCTGCAGTATTTACTCACATCGAGCAGCGGTGGCCCAGAGGTGGCGGCCCCGACTTGCGAACAGTAGGTCGTGGGTTCGAACCCAGGCAGGCACATTACTTTGTGTAATTTATATCATCACCGCTGCTCTCAAAACGGTGAAGGAAAACATCGTGAGGAAACCGGCATGTCTTAGAACCAAAAAATTCGAAGACATGTGACATCTACCAATCCGCACTGGGCCCACGCGCCCATTCCCTCTCAAAGAGAGGAGGCCTGTGTCCCAGCAGTGGGAACATTAATAGGCTGTTGATGACTCACATCGATAGCTCTGTGCAGGGCGTAGTCTGGGCGGCCATGCTCCTTGGCCTCCTGCAGTAGGCC
This sequence comes from Diarsia dahlii, assembly GCA_949775195.1. NCBI lineage: Eukaryota > Metazoa > Arthropoda > Insecta > Lepidoptera > Noctuidae > Diarsia > Diarsia dahlii. The sequence goes on from OX459211.1 coordinate 19,587,102, forward strand.
GGCTGCGTGCGTCAACAGCTTGTTGTCAGCGTCACGCAGCTTCTTCTCTGCCAGCTCTCCGTAGAAGTAGCGCGTGTCTGCACGCTCTTGGGCTTCACGGTCCTCGCGTTCTTTCTGGAATTGACACAAATAAATTTAGAGAACGCCAAAGCCGTGAAAGTTGCTTGGCACAATTATAGTAATTAGGTATGTCAGTTGTTTCCCCATTTTCATTTAGTCAAGTATTGATGAGTAGTTTAGAGGTAGGTACAGCTTGCTCCTAGGCCATATCCAAATTATACTTAACAAATTCACTTATAATCCAGAATAAGTAGGTACATAAAATTGTGAGGGTAGCTTAAAAAATTTCAAACCACTGACCTGTTTCGCAAGCTATTTTACCTTGCTTTGCCCCCGGAGACACTTCTCTATTTACTCGCTTTCTTCCTCTTACTGGATGTAATAACCTGTTCAACCTCTGAAGCCGACGCTGATGATACAGAGAAACTTGAGGAACTCGACGAATCCGATGACGAAACCGAATCTTTTACGACTACGCGTCTATACTCTATCCGGCGGATAGACCGCCATCTTAAAAACAACTTAATTTAACACTACATTTTTAAATTTTTAAACTGTGCATATACCTAACGCTTACTGCAGCGTTTAAAAAAAAAGTAAAATTAATATTATAAAATATTTTCTCAAAAATCGAACGTTAACAACGTTAACTTTTAAAAGATGTGTACCGTCCGAAAATCAGGACGCCAATGAAAGATTTGGCGCGCTGCGGCCACCTGGCAGTGTCTCCATATGTAAATCGAGAGTTACCGTGTTGCTAGGGTAAAAATACGGTGTTTCTCGACCAATTACGGTGTATTTACTAAAAGAATACCGTGTAAATTACCGTGTAATTTTTCAAACGAAAATATAACAACATTATTATGAAATGGATCAAAACACTATATTTTGCTCTTTATATTATTAACAAAAAATAAATTACATGTGTAACATGCAAAATTCAACGTTAATATTATATAGATAGATTAACTAAATAGATTGATTAATTATTATCAGACTCTCTCAGCACAACAGTATATTATTCGTAAATGGATTTATTCATTATTGACAACATATCGTTAGTTGGCTTGAAATCAACACAGTTTTTCCCTTTTCTTTTAAAAAACTGCTGGATGAAAATATTCCTTTTTATTGTTTTGGTTAGAAGATTGTTTCTTTCGACTCCCGGCAGTGTTACCTTTACAAAATATATTTGACTGACACTGAAATTCAGAAATTCGTTGTAGGACTTTTAGGCAGTACATGTAATAAACTAATTCATACTGGTAATACGGTGGTTTATGACACGGTAATACATTTTTACCTTGACGGTAGATTACAACTTGATTACCGTGCATCTACGGTAATTACCGTGTATATGGAGACACTGCCACCTGGTGAACGAAAGCGGAAATACGTCATCAACGTGTTGTCAAAAAGGCGATATTTGCTTATACCTGTATAGATGTGACACGGAAACGGAAGATGCTAGACTCAAATATTGTTTAATGATCCCGAATGAGGCCGAAGGACACAACAATGTATTTTTCAATTATTAGCTACAATAAAAACACTTGCCAATTTCTTCATACATTTTGCGCTCGGGGTTCATCATTCCCTGTTTCATTTCCTCGCAATCGAAGTGAAAAGTAGAGTGTAAAACTCGTCCATAAAACCTATCATAAAACCCATTTTACTCTCTACTTTAAATCCATCCTCGCTCGCATGCTCGCATCGGATGGATATAAACGTCTCGCGCAAAATGGTGCGTTTTATTCTTGTCCTTTTCTCTGGCGGAACTTACGTCAGTGGACTCAGTGGTACAAGTGCTAATGTGAAAACTAAAGAAATATTAATTTGTTGTCAACTTGTCACCGTTTAAAGTTTAGTGTTTGTATTTTGTTTGTGAGTATTAATAATTATATAAATTATGGAATAATAACAAATAATAAAGAAATATAAATTAATATTTAGTAATCAAATCAAATCAAATCAAATCAAATAATTTATTTGCATAATATGGGTAAAATAGATGGTACATAATGCATTACATAATACAAAAAAACGATCCTCGTATTAACCATTTCTGGTATGCAAAAACTTAAAACTTAAGATAAAAGTTTATGAAAAAAAATGAATTAAGCACCTACATAGGTATGTGGAATTACATACTAACTTAAATTAAACTAGTTATATTGCACTGATAGGAACATACATATTAAGGCGCTACAGTAATTTTCTATTCTTATAACTAAGGTATTCCTGGGTCGTGTAGAAACATTTATTTACTAACCAGGCGTATAATTTTTTTCGGAATAAAGGTATTGATCTTATGTCTTTTAGTTCAGTGGGTAATTTGTTAAAAAGTTTAATTGACATGGGGTAACAATTTCTTCGATACAGGTCAGTTTTTATATTCGGCAAGGGAAAACTATTAGGATATCGGGTATTAAAATTACAATAATCACCAAAGGATTTGTACAGATACTGATGTGTTTTGACGAAATTACAAGATTCAAATATGTACATGGACGGTGCTGTTAGTAAATTTAGCTTTTGGAACAATGGTTTGCATGAAGTTAAAGAATCAACATTACAAAGTGCGCGAATGCACTGTTTTTGAGCCAAGAATACTCTATTAAATTCCACGGAGCCACCCCATAATAGAATACCATATCGTAGGTTAGAGGCTACATATCCGTGATAGGCTTGTAAAGCTGTTTTTTGGCTGGATATACGTGTAAGGCGCCAAAGAGCGTAAACATACTTGTTTATTTTGTTGCAGATTTTATTTACGTGTATTTTCCATGAGATCTGACTATCTAATGACATTCCAAGGAAAACTATGCTATCAGATTGTGCTATATAATTGTTATCGTATGAAATTTTTAATTTGTAGTTACATTGTTTTCTATTGTAAAATTGAATTATTCTGGTTTTGTCTATATTAACTTTTAAGTTATTACGTTCTAGCCATTTGATAATGCTTCGAACAGCTTCGTTAACTTCTATATTGTAGTTATCAAATGAAGTATTAGATGTATGTGGAATTACTAAAGATATATCATCTGCAAAAAGGGTACAATGATGATTTGTTACGTTAGGCAAATCGTTGATGTAGAGTAGGAATAGAAGGGGACCTAATATACTTCCTTGTGGGACTCCGACTCTGTTAAATTCGAGTTTAGATTTATATGCAGATTCTACATTCTCATTATTAATGTTGTTGATTTCTACATATTGCTGTCTATTTGTGAGGTAACTTTGTAACCATTTTTGTATTTGTATCAATTTGAATAAATCAAGAAATGCTTAAATACCTACTCATCGATGTTTCTGTAAGTCAATACATACAACTAATATTCTATTCTATCAACTTTTAATACCTTTCCAGTAAAAAAATAGGAAAGGTTATTTTTAAAAAAGCAAAATTAAAAATTTTGAAAAAACCCACGACTGCTAAAAATTAATTGAAAAAAGGATAAAATAACATAAAACACCCACCTTAAAAAAACCAAGAATATCCGTCGGGAGCTGAACATTGCAAAACTAGTTCATTTAATCGCAGCCCCCGACGGATATTCTTGGTTTTTTTAAGGTGGGTGTTTTATGTTATTTTATCCTTTTTTCAATTAATTTTTAGCAGTCGTGGGTTTTTTCAAAATTTTTAATTTTGCTTTTTATTTTAAACTTTTTTAAAACTTTTTACTTTTATTTTTTTATCTAAGAACATGCACCAATCAAACCTAAACTCATAACTGAAAACTGAATCAAAATCAGACTTGTAGTTTTGGAGAAAAATGACAACTTTGATTTGCACAAAAAATGTTTGCTGCAGCGCCCCCTGGTGAGTTGTCACCGTAACACCTATCTAAGAACATGCACCAATCAAACCCGAACCCATAACTGAAAACTGAATCAAAATCGAACTTGTAGTTTTGGAGAAAAATGGCAACTTTGATTTGCACAAAAAATGTTTGCTGCAGCGCCCCCTGGTGAGTTGTCACCGTAACACCTATCTAAGAACATGCACCAATCAAACACGAACCCATAACTGAAAACTGCATCAAAATCGGACTAGTGGTTTTGGAGAAAAATGGCAACATGTATTTGCACAAACACACAAACAAACACACAAACAAACAACCTCTCACCCCAAACGCATATACCGTCTCCGTTCCGTCGTGGGTAAAAAGCACAGAACACGTCATATACTAAAAGGTTACAATTTTAAATATTTCAGGTTATTTCTGACAAGACCCAAGACCTACTGGCAACACTGATCACGCCCGGCCCGGCGAGTCGGCGACGCCATATTTTTTCGGGAACCAGCAACAGTGTTGCCATCTTAGTGGATTTTCCACTAAATCTGGTGGTTTTGACTTACCTTTTAGCGGACAAATATCGGTTTTAGTGGCTAGTGGATTTTCTAGTGGAATTAATTGGTACCAAAGAGTCGTATCAATCGGAGATTAACCATGATGATACAAACGGGAACGACTTATCTGAATATAACTTAATAATATAATTTGATTGACATCTTTTAAATACAGGTATTTTTAAGTATTTTGTTCTTCCACAAAAGCCATTAATTAATAGAGAGTTGAAGTTGATGTAATTTGTTACCTAATATGTATTTTTAATGTTATTGCTTTAATAAACTTTCCCAAAAAATATTGTTTTCTTCTTGCACAGGCCACAAATCTGCCAGAAATAAAGTTAGTGGAAAATTTTAGCGATTTTTTAAGACATGCGATTATTTTTAGTGGAATTCTGGTGGTTTTAGACGTCGATTCTGGTGGGGAGCTTGATACTTAGTTGGCAACACTGACCAGCAATGCCCAACACAGGAATGCACGACACGAGAACGCGCGACATAGGAATGTAAGTGTTTTGAATTCCAATGTTGTACATTGTCATGTCGTGCATTCTCGGCCCGAACCTCGATTGTCCGGGCAAGAATGTACAGCACGAGAATTGGAATCAAAACAAACAGTGACGTCACATTAAAAAAGTAAAAAGCCATGTGACAATAGGGACGGGTGATATAATAAAATACTGGAAAATTCTGTGGTTCCTTCTTTTTTTCTTCGTGTTCCTATAATACGACCGTCTCGCGACAGTATCCTTTCTGGGCGGCATGGGCACCGGGCCGTAGGCCGACGAAGGAGGCCGGCGGAGGCCCGGAACTTCGGGGACAGAAGATATTAGTGTTATTGAATATGCGAGCGTAGCGAGCGCACGTCATGGAGTACAATTTAATTCGGCAGCACTACCTAGCACAATTACCTAGTATCCAAGTCCCAAAATTTCGAGTTGCCCAACTAGTCGGCCAACCAATCGCGCGATGTCGCCGATTACTGTGTCGTACACTCCTGTGTTATACATTCTTGGGCCGGACCAGCAAGGTACACCCCAGTAATTGGCGACATCGCGTTACTGTGTCGTACACTACTGTGTTGTACATTCCAGTGTCGTGCATTGCTGGTATGTGCATTACTGTGACGGGCATTATAGGGACTCATTTTTTCACTTGATTTCACCAGTGTTGCCAACTTAGTGGATTCTCCACTAAATCTGGTGGTTTTGACTTACCTTTTAGCGGACAAATATCAGTTTTAGTGGCTAGTGGATTTATCTAGTGGAATTAATTGGTACCAAAGAGTCGTATCAACCGGAGATTAACGATGATACGGACGGGAACGACTCATCTGAAGATAACTTAATAATATAATTTGATTAACATCTTTAAAAAAATAGATGTTTTTAAGTATTTTGTTCTGCAACAAAAGCCATTAATTAGTAGAGAGTTGATATTTAAGTATTTTGTTCCATAATTTATGTAATTTTAATGTTACTGCTAAACTGCTTTAATAAACGTTTTTAAAAATTACTTTTTTCTTTAGCAAAGACCACAAATCTGCCAGAAATAAACAGTTAGTGGAAAATTTAGCGAATTTTAAGATGGTGCGATTTTTATTAGTGGATTTCTGGTGGTTTTAGAGGTCGATTCTGTGATTTCACGCAATGGGTGTTTCACCGTGTTTCGTGTTCACAGAATTTATTATTATTATTATATTGAATCTTCCCATATAATGTACACTACACTACTGGTGTATAATTATCATACTTTTTTATTCCACAAAGTTGATTTAGGCAAAAAAGTTGTCAAGTGAAGTGCCATTTGTGTATGTTTACGACAGGTTTCTGATTTGTTTTGTTTTCGGACTGTACAAATTCTTTGCAAGAGTATTGAGTAATGACACCCTTATTTCGTGAAATAAACTATCTGAAATATTTAGTTAAAAACAACAAATCAATTATGTGTATATTTTTAACAGATTCAACGAAATGAATACAGCGTTCAAGTGCTTGGCACTTGAGGACCGTTAAAGGTACGTTTGTAAGGTTTGTGCAGAGTGTGCAGACGAGCAGCGAGCTTGCTTTCGGTGTAGGTTTTTTGAGTTTACCTGGCGTGTTTGGCTTGTATTTTTGTGTTGGTTTATTATTTGCATTATTTTAGCGTTTTGTAAGGTTTGTGCAGACGATCTTTCGGTGTAGGTTTTTTGAGTTTACCTGGCGTGTTTGGCTTGTATTTTTGTGTTGGTTTATTATTTGCATTATTTTAGCGTTTTGTAAGGTTTGTGCAGACGATCTTTCGGTGTAGGTTTTTTGAGTTTACCTGGCGTGTTTGGCTTGTATTTTTGTGTTGGTTTATTATTTGCATTATTTTAGCGTTTTGTAAGGTTTGTGCAGACGAGCTTTCGGTGTAGGCTTTTTGAGTTTACCTGGCGTGTTTGGCTTGTATTTTTGTGTTGGTTTATTATTTGCATTATTTTAGCGTTTTGTAAGGTTTGTGCAGACGATCTTTCGGTGTAGGTTTTTTGAGTTTACCTGGCGTGTTTGGCTTGTATTTTTGTGTTGGTTTATTATTTGCATTATTTTAGCGTTTTGTAAGGTTTGTGCAGACGAGCTTTCGGTGTAGGTTTTTTGAGTTTACCTGGCGTGTTTGGCTTGTATTTTTGTGTTGGTTTATTATGTCACGGATATAGATATACCTAGAAATAGATGGAATAATACCTAGATAGATATACCTAGAAATAGATAGAACATTAAATAAACATAATATATGGCTATGTTTAAGATCAAATGAAGACAACACAGCAGCCAAGCAGCAAACAAGCAGCGGCCAAACTGGTGGCCCTGGGAGAGAAAGAAGGAGAGGGCAGTCTGGGGAGGAGTGAGTGTTTTTTTATTTATTTCCAAGTTTATCGGTTGAGTCACCAAAGCAAAACTAACATATTTATATAGAACGTTATAGAACTGTTATATTTTTGTAGCGCTGAGGAAGGAGAGAGGAAGCGGAAGGGTGACCTCCTTCCGGATGCGCCTTTCCAGAAGAGGCAGATGCTGTATGTATTACATTATTCATTTTCATTGTAACTTAATTACTGCCAAACAACATTTACTTTAAATACCTTTCACTTATTTTTATAGAATACCGCCTGAGCTCCAGCCATGCGAAAGTGGCGCGGCCATGGAAGCGGCCGCGCCACTACCCTCCACATCAGCTGCTGAGCACATGGCTCCTGCGCCGTCCACGTCTCAAGAGGAGCAGCCGACATCTTCGCCTTCGCTTGATGAGCCGGAAAGTGAATTCGGTAAAATGGTAAATATTATATTACTAGCTGTACCCGACATGCGATGCAATGCTCTTTTTCCTACTACCCTACCTACAACTCTACCTTCCTACTACCCTACCTACCTACGACCCTACCTACCTTCCTACGGCTACTACCCTACCTACCTACCCTGGACTTCCACGAATATTCCAAGACTAAAATTAGCCAAATCGGTTCAGCCGTTCTCGAGTTTTTTTTTTTTTGTGAAAAAAAAACGTCGCCCCACACTAGAAATTTCTCCTGTATCGTGGGTGCGTTTACAAACATTGAAACTCACATACACAAACACGCTCAGACCCGAAACAACCATCTGTAGGCCACACAAATACTTGCTCCGTGCGGGGATCGAACCCGCGACATGCAGCGCAGCAGTCCAATCGCTTAGCCACTGCGCCAACCGTGTCGTCAAAGTCAAAGTTTTAGCGGGACTAACAGAATTGCTACTAATTTTTATTTTTATAGATTACTAGCTTTTGCCCGCGACTTCGTTCGCGTGGAATAGTGACTTCCGGCAGATTTTTGGTTTATCACGCGAAAAAAAAAAAAAAAAAATACTATCCTATGTCCTTTCTCAAGTTCCAAACTATGTCTGTACCAAAGGAGATGGCTAAATTCAGTTAGGACGACTGAACCAAGCATCTATAAACATGGCACCTAGCAAAATGCAACGCTGAATAGCTGAATATTAGTATTTCATATAAAAAACACTTTCGGAAGTTGATCATATGTTGAAAATCCTGAAAATAAAATCGTTTAGCTCCTACGTCAATACGTATAAAACTGCAAACAAATGTCATTGCTATGAACTTTTACTTAGGCATTTGGATGTATCTGCATTGAAATTGATATATTTGTATTATAGACTAAACGAGCCACCCCGATTTCGCATCGTGGTACTTTAGTATATACACAAAGGGGTAATTGCACCTAAAAATGTAATACAACGGCCTTTCTGCAATCCGCGCAAAAATTACTCCCACCCGCGTGTTTACTCTTGTAAAACCTAACGGACTCATCCAAATGAGTAAAATAAAGACGGTTTTCACAGACAATGTTCATAGGTGGTGTTCTGTCTGTGTCGAGTAGCGAGAGGTCCGTAAGTAGGCGAGCGAGGGTCATTGAAAATCCAAAATAAAAAATCCAAACGAACATGCAAACGGCAAAGCGTTCAAACGACATCTGACATTATGACGTTTGACGTTTGATTTTTATAGAGATGGGATTGAAATTCAAGTGTAACAGAATCGATACAATAATAATCTAAAGTTTTTAACAAAAAATATTGAAAATAAAACAGCAAAAATGTGAATGACTTTATTCTTTTCTGTTATTCTTACCTAAAAATGAAGCCGGAGCGGATAGCGTGTTCTGGTCTCTCGCCCATCCCAGATACCAGATCACTGTCATTACATGACAGCAACAGCCCAGAGTTCTGTTCCCCACATTACAGCTGCAGTAATATGACAGTATGTCATCCAGAGGATTATTTGTAGTTTGGCTTTTATTTTATAAAAAATAAAATATACACGTAGTATATTATTTAATTTACTGCAAGTCAAGTCCGCGTTGAGAAGCAAAAGGGTCAAAACGAGGGTGGAAATTCAAAATATAAAAGCACAACGAACAAATAAACGACAAAGCGTTAAAACGACGTCTGACATTATGACGTGTGCTTTTTTTAGAGATGAAACAAAATAATCGAAACGATTAAAAGAAAAAAATAGAACTACTTTTTAATAATTTATTTATTTATTTAAACTTCATGCACAATAGTGATACATAAATCATCAGTACATATTTTTCGCAAAATATGTAGCACGATTAAATGAATAACCATAATTCGAAGCCCTTGTTTTATTTGATTAGGATTTAATTAAGATGAATTGGGTAGAATCGACAGTCACTTTCAAACAACCCCATTTTCAAAACACAAGGAACTAAACAAGACACTGAATTGTACGCCATAGATTCCCACCAAAAACTCTGATTACCACTTCTTAGTTTCAAGTAAATAAATCGTTTTGATAACTGTTATCAAGAATCGATATAAGTACTACTTCGATTTAACATTCTGAAAAGCGATATGGACCATCCTTAGCTTGCAGTTGCTATAGCAACTAGCAGCTGTATTACGAGTATTTCACCATTTTATGTCAATGAAAAAAGAGATTTAATTTTTGCTTTTTCTTTAGTTCATGCAACTTCTAGGAAATTATTACACACTAAATAATTAATGTTTGATTGTTTAAATACTACGAGTCAGTGTGGGAATCCTATACTTGCTGGAGGCAGTCATTTAGCCATCTCCTTTCATCAAAATCCGTTCAGCCGTTTAGGCGTGAAAGAGTAACAGACAGACAGAGTTACTTTCGCATTTATAATATTAGTATGGATACATTGTGTCTTGAAGTAAGAGGTACTAAAAATTACACGTAAGAAATAATTTATGTTATGTTGTTACAGATTTTGAAGACGTGGACGGAGACGACGACACCGCTTCGGCTGACACCATACCCAACTCGCCCAGTTCTCTGGACTCGTTAGTGTTCAGAGACTCCCGACCACAGAGAACTGGGCGGTTGTGTGTTTGATGCCAAAAAAAGTGGGGAGGAGATTAAAATCATACACAGAATAATCATCTGAGTCTGTGCATGATTATAAGTGTTTCTTGGTGTTTTTTATGTTTTGTTTTATTTTTTTATATAAATAATTATTATGATTGCAGCATTTTTATTTACCTACTTGAATTGCTTTATTTGATAAGCGCCAGTCAATCTACTCACCTCTATCGTCAATAATAAACATCTAACATCTATCAATCTATAACGTTGTGGTAATTTTAAATATTAATAACTTGTCCTTTTCTCAGGCGGATCTTTCAAACAACCTGAAAAGCCCGGTTTGCCCATCAGAAGACAAAAAAAAAATATACAAAAACAAAACAATAATTTATCAAATTCTGCATGCGCAAAACGAAAAGTGTAAGTAATAAAGTAAACTGTGTACGTTTGAGTGAGACTGAGAAAGTGTGTGTTCGCGGCGTAGACACTTTTCTCTGTCTACGGTTCGCGGCAAATAATATGCGCCAGACCTGCGCATACCACGAATTTTAAAGCGTGCGCAATGCATTTTAAAAACATTGTAAGCTAATAATTCGGCAAATATGGTGATTTGGTGAAACTTACCCATAGCCTTAGAATTTCTGCTCTGTACTCTGCAATTTTGCGAGCCTTCTCTTGGCGGAGCTTCTCTTGGAACTCTTCGGTCATTTCAATGTTCTTGAATCTGGTGACGCATACACATAATATTATGATAAGTGGACCAGAGAGCAAGAGTCGAGTATCTTCGACTGTAACGACTCTTGGTCGTACTTTCATAATATTACCGACAACACAATCCAAGATACTAGTACCTGTTCATGATATCCCACTGTCTCGTGGTGTTGAACTCATGCAGGCGCTGTGCCTCATCTCGCAGGAACTGCTCCTGAGTCTCCTGCTTCTGCTTTCGGAAATGCTCCTCTTTCTTCAGCTGTGCTTGGTGACGGGCTTCGTTTCTGTAAAATTATTGTAGGTGTAAAATCAGCCGCGTTTCAGCAAATTTAAGGAAAAAAACTATTATAGGAAGGAAGAGGTAAAGGGTACCTACCTACTTAAAACTATTTGCTTTATATCTGGATAAATACAAACATGTAACCCTCCTTTTGGGCGTCGGCGCAGTCGGGTAAAAAGACCAAACTGCCGACTAGTCTCTTCACTAAGTAGTTCTATAGTTAGAGTTGTTTTGACGTTAGACGTTGGTAAGAGAAAACTCACATGTCATTCTTCTCTTTGATGGCCTTGTCCAACATGGCCTGTTCCTTTTGATTGCGCGCTTCTTCTCCCGACTCTAGTCTTTGGCTGATCTTCTCCAGCATACGAAGCTTCTCATTCTTCAGCTAAAGAGAACATTAGAATAAAGCGTTAGCTTTGCAGGCTAAGTGTGATCAAACAATTCAAAAACGATATTCTCTAGAATTTGGGCCAAAAACCAATATATCGATTGGTTTTTACGCTGCGACTGATTACAAAGCTAGCAAACTGGACCGATGTGATGTAGGGAGGTTCTTACCTACAGGTTCCTCTGCGCTGAATACTTTAGAATACCTACGTTAAGAGTAGATAGGTACCTACCTACAGTTTAAATGAATTCAAAAAGTAGAAAGGTACAACACAACGGTTCCTACCGTACATATTATTGCCTACTTACATCAGCCTCAGTCTTCTTCCTCTTCTGCTCGACCCTGCAGCGAGACTTCTGCAGCACCTCTATGAGCTTGTCGTCCATCTTTTCGAGAGCCTCTTGTTCGCGTTTCCTATCCCTATACTGTTTGCGAGACATTTCTATGTTTGCGAAGATGCGAGCTCTCTCGTCTGCTTGCTAAACCAAATAATTAAAAAAATTAATGATGCGAAGACGTCGCGGTTAAAGTGGCCACCTTCCGGGCTATGTAACAAATCACAAGAAAATCATCAACATTTGACACGATAATAAGTGACTGCACTTTGTCAGACTTCATAATATGCTGTTTAGCGACTTGGCGCACAATGCGTATTATAATTTATAAGTGTGCCCAATACTGCCCAGCTCAATACGAATCGATGCTGACAAAATATGAAATCACCTTTAAGGCTTAGGTATAAAGTTAAGGCTTGTACCTACTACACAGAATGTGAAGGACATTCTATTTCATACAAAAGTGCAATAGGTTCCTGCTCGTTGTAAATGTTCACACGTGTCTACCTGTCAACAGTTTTCTTTGGATGGAAAGAAATTGAAGTCAAAGCACAGATTACAAAGGAACTTACGAACTGTTTATCAAACTCTTTGAGAGCCTCCATCTGCTGATCAGCCTGCATGTTGTCTTTCTTCTGTATATTGAGCTCAGTCTCGTATTCGATGCGATTACGCTCTGCCACCTCATGAGCCCTGACAAAAAACATGACTTCAGCAGTGGCACCAGCGACATATTAGGTAGGTTCAAGGTTGATCTGTGTTAAATTCGGTATTTAAAACACTAGAGAGGAGAAGACAAGGAGCTCGTAGCTATTAATAATAACTGCCACTTTGGTCGATATTAGGTCAAACCGCACTTGCCTAGGTTGGTCTGTGGATGGGTGACCAGTGACCACCCATTACATATCGAGTTTCCTCCGTGTCTCGGAAAGCACGTTAAGCTGTTGGTCCCGGCTGCCAAATATAGATCATTAGCACTTATAGCAGTCGTTACGTTACAGGTAGGCAGTCGACAGTGACCTGAAAGTCTGACAACCAGTCTTACCAAAGGGTATCGTATATCACCTATTATAAACTTGGTTGTGGAGGTCAGATAGGCAGTCGCTCCATGTAAAGTACTGGTATTCAGATGCATCCGGTTAGACTGGAAGCCGACTCCAAGATAGTTGGGAAAGGGCTAGGCAGATGATGAGAGCTGAGGAGAAGACAAGCAACTTACTTTTGATCTGATATTACTGTAGACAAAAGTCACTCACTGATCAAGAATTTCCATCTGATGTTGTTTGTTGGCATCCCACCTCCTCTTCTTTCTTAGTGCGATGAGCTCGTGCCACTCCTTGGCCTTCCTTATGATCTCGTCATCCTCTTGTCTCTTTAACTTTGCTTCTTCCTTACGCTGTTCCTTAAGAAACTTGACCTGCTCTTCTCGTTCTTTTTGAACCGCAGTTTCAATTACCGCACTAGGGAGCAAAAGGTGTTTGGTTATTTAACTCACAGTGGAAGCAACGTTTTCATTCTTGTCTTTGGTTTGCAGTGCGAGGGTCGTAAGACACCTGAAAGACGGCGCTGCTGAGGCGGACGGATCGATTTCGCTGCTAACGATGTTGAAACGGGTTGTAGAATCCTTTTCAAATTACATGGATCATGCACGACGAGTTATGACAAAACGCGCTACTGCGTCGTATCGCGCCTCGAACAAAGTTATCTAATGAGATCGTTTCTGAGTGTATCTAACTCTGTGAGGTCTATATTTGTTCGCTAATACCTAGATACCGTCTTAGATTAGGTGCCATTGGTTTTCCAAACTACTGCAATGTAAAGCCAGAATAAAAAGTGCAGCACCACCAGAAAAATGCGAGACTACGCAACACGGTGAGTCTCGGAGAAAGGCTTCACCCGTCTTGTACCCATCCCGCAACTAATCAGAACGGAACATCGGAGTAGTAACAAAATCGTGGTACCCTAGATACCCCCATACCGCAACCGACTGAATTTTTATATACCTATAAACCTAGGTACTTACCTATATTTTTTTTAATGAAGGATGGGAAATCATCAAATGACTCCTGCCGCTCTGGCCCGAGCGGTAGGGAGTGCTAGACTTCTATTGACTAAAAACCACCCATGTTCCTTCTTAGCCCTTTGTGTCGAGGCCGCGGTATCTCAATAACCCGCAGCCCCGTCGTGTGAGTTTTTTATCTTACCTGAGCAATAATTTCGGTGCATCCTTATTCTTAAAGATCACATCTCTGGCGGAGTACATGAGTCGTTCCTTTTGCTCCTTCTGCTTCCTCAGGTAGCGCGCGTAGAACCTGGAGTTTGTCTGCTCAGCCTGCAGGTTGCGCGCTAAGCGGAGCTCCTCGTTGCGCTTGTTTACGTTCTGTGGGGCATTTGGAAGTTCGGATTTTTATATTTTTTATTTATAACAACACAAACATTCATGGCGCCTGTAATCCTCAAAGGGGAAGGCAGAGGTGTACCCATTAGTACACCCACATTTCGCCAGTTATGTTAAAATCGCATGTAATAGGGGGCGAGCCTATGCCATCAAATGGGCACAAATTCAGCCTCCTTGGCTGCTACGAAATTCTTGATGAAAAAACCCAATAACACTTTGCCCGACCGGGGAATCTAACCCAGGACCATGCTCAGCAGTCGCGCTTGTGACCACTAGACGAATGTGGCAGTCGGTAAACGGTAGTTTTTATTATTTATTTATAACTAGCTGAACCCGCGCATGCGTTGCAATGCGTTTTTCCTACCTACCTATCTACTACCCTACGTACTACCACAATTACTACCCTACCTACCTACCTACCTACTACTCTACGTAAAAAAAAAAAAAAGTACCCTACCAATTTTCAGCTAAATCCGTCCAGCCGTTCTTGAGTTATAAATAATGTTTTTTTTTTTTTCATTGTTTTTAAGATGTATTCTGCTATTCTGGGCGGAGACAAATCCAACGAATCAAAAACCATGAAAATTTGTCCAGCAGATCTCGAGTTATAAGTGTTGTAACAAACTCGACTTTCTTTTATTTATATAGATAGGGTGGGAATGGGTGTTAAATACCCGTCATGAAGCCGAAAGGCACAAGACTTGTTCTCCCCGTCACGCGTCATTGTGATATTTAAAACATAAACATATTATCTGGGAACTTTCTAGTTGTAAAGGTCAAAGTTCCAGCTTCTACCGTCAACAGGGATTTTTCACCCCAAAAAAAAGTCGTAAATTAACAGCAAAAAATATTGCGTTGTTAGTTAGGTGAACAAAATGCTTGTTTGCTGTTACCTCTAAAGAGTTCGGCCAGTTCTTGGTCATCACTCGGCTGGTAGTGTCCAAGTACTTGACGTACTCCCGCCGTCGCACCACCTCTGGGTCCTCGGCATCGAATTTCGACCATTTATTTTGGATCCGGTCCCATTCATTCTTACTAATGACAATCGGCATACTTGCTAGATTCCGTGCGAGATAAAAATAAATTATTTAGATAGATTATGAATAATGGTTAGGGGACTACTTACCTACTCTACAATCTTTTTGGATGTAAAAAGCGTGATGTTTCGATTATATTTTTTAAATAAAAGCACAACATGCATGAACCTAGGACCAAATAGAGATTTTTATACTTACCTATTTTGCTTTCTATTTGTTGTAAATCATTTATAAATAAGTTTTCAAAAACAATTTAAGTTGAATGAAGTTTCATTAATAATTCTTCTTTTGACTATGCTAGAATTTGGTTTGGCCAGGATTTATCTGTAATTTAAAGAACAGAAGGAGGATATACCAACAGAAAAAGGGTTTATGGTGCAAAGTTTCAAATATTGATGTAAAAACATTTAATTTTGCCAAAAAGTAATGAAATATAAAATGAGAAACACCAAACTCGGATGTGTTACTATGGAAACATGTTGTTAAATCTTTAAAATTTCATCTGAAAGTAGAGTGGTGTTTTATTGCGAATTGTGATAAATGCGTAAAAAGTACAATAATTTAATTTTATGCATAGCGTAACCAAAAAACACTTGGATGTTGACAAATAGAACATAAATTATTAGTTTTTACTCTGTATTCATTCAAATGACGTGTCGCTTACTTTTGGTTTCCGAACGTACTGTCACTTGATCATTATTTATGTCAAATCAAATCGAGAGACGAGAATATTTACGTCAGCCACGTTGGAAGTGCCAAGTTGGTGTTTTTATGGTAAATATAGTATTTTTTAATTGAAACCCATTTAAATCGGCTAGAATAATACATTTTAATCCTTATTTGAGCGTTTGCTCCACTTGTAATACAGGTACTGCTTGTCAATCGGCAATGGGAAGCGTTCCAATTTTGTGACATAATTTAGTAAATAAAACAGTTTTACGGTGGTTTTTAGTGCTGGTTGGTATTTTTTGTAGTGAGTCAGTGTTGTGAAGATGAAAGTGAAGGAGCTGAAGAGGACGGTGAACGTGTGCTGGTCACCTGCGGATCACTACCCGGTGACGATCGCGGCCGGCTCGGCGGCTCAGCAGGTTGACTCTTCGTTTAGCTCTAGCTCCCACCTTGAGCTCTATGCCTTGAATTTGGAAGACCCTGGACTCGATTTAGAGCTTAAATCAAGTTTGCAGACAGAGCACAAGTGAGTATACACAAATTATGCTAGTAGGATTAAGGGATTAGTAATCCACACCACATCTACCCATCAGGTGTAATTAGGAAAACAGTAATAATAACATAATACATAATTCAGTTTGTGTAATCTAGAACAACAGCTGTGAACTCAGAATTTCAAGTGTTCATAGTAAATATTAATAATGTTCAAGATTGTTGAGGTCCATTACAAAGAAGCTTGGTCATAATAGGTAGCGGAAAGTTCATTTAAAATGAAATATAAAATTCAAAACAATTTCTTTAATAAATGCCTTCCACAACATTACAAAACAGTCCAGCTGAAAGTCACAATGTTATTGTATTACTTACATACAATGTTACCCAAGCAGCTGAGTTTTGTAATACATAGTAACACTGCTTCAAAAACGGTAACCTCATAGAAACAACTGTTCTTGAAAAAATGCATAATGCAGTTAACCATGTGCTGTTAAAATATTTATGTATGATGTAATTCTGAGGAATTATAAATTACACTTTTTCATGTCATACATTTGTATAGGTTTTTACTATGTACATAAGACAGTAATAAAACTGTAAACAGTTTAAATAATGAGTTACAAAAAAATTAAGAAACATGGAAAAAAAAATTATGTCTTAGAAGAGAAGCTATTGCCATCATAGGATACAATCCCAGGCTGTTACTAAGTAAATTCCTACTGGACAAAATAAATAACCCAACTTGGGGAAAAACCCATGTATGCATGCTTGTCTACCAAGGCTGCACAAATGTGGAAGAGATATATATAGAGATAGGCCCTGGAACACAAAGGGTTAAGAAGGAACATATCTGACACTCTTCCACTCCATGCTGAGCGGGAGGGGTCATTTAATGTTTTCACATCCGCAAAAATTAACGTTTATTTTTTAACGACACGGTTGGCGCAGTGGCTAAGCGATTGGACTGCTGCACTATGTGTCGCCTGTTCGATCCCCACACGGAACTAGTATTTGTATGGCCTACAGATAGTTGTTTCGGGTCTGGGCGTGTTTATGTATGTGAGTTTCAATGTTTGTAAACGCACCCACGATACAGGAGAAATTCCTAGTGTGGGGCAACGTTTAAAAAAAAAAAAAAAATGTATTTACAAATATACTGGCGGTGGTTCTTTTTCTTTTTTTTTTTTTCACTTAATAATATGCATATTATTATACTCTGTGTTATTTCATTCTAGATTTCAAAAGTTAGTGTGGTCTGGTGCTGGTATAATAGTTGGAGGCTGCGATGGAGGGCTCCTTCAGTTCTACAGTGCTGACAAATTGCTCAACGGTGCCAGCGATGCCCTGCTCGGAGGCAGCACTAAACATAATGGTAAGTGCATCAAAACTATCTATTTAGTAGTAAGACGGCACGGTCCCTGTGACTATTGCATTAGGTTTAAATTAAAATGCACCTTTTAATTCGATTTTTCAGTTCTATCCTGGCCGATCACCATTTGGTACTTTCTAACTAAATGTTGCCTCAGTACATTGCCTGTGTTATTGATATTATTGCAAAAAAAAAACAATACATTTGTCAGTATGACCCTTTTTTAAACACAAATAGTGTTTAATACTAATAATCACAAGTCTCTCATCCAAAAGATCATAAAATCATAATGCCTGTATGTGTATATCCCAAACGGTTACTGTTACTGAAGGTCAACCAATTTACAGCCTTATTTTTTAGGGCATAAGGGTGAAAGCGGCAGTCTGTCATTGAACTCAGTAGTAGTACAGTACACCCACACACATAAACATATAAGATAATAAAATTAAACAAACTTTATGTGACATCTTTGGGGCATGAGATGAGACATAATCATATTATTGAGTTTGGTCTCGAGCATTCGTTGTTGCGGTTTGCGTCGCTGCGTGCTTTCGTGCTCGCAGTGTTCGTTGTTGCGGGCATTCGGTGGCGTGTGGTTCGGCGTGGTGGCTTTCGGAATGACGTATTGCACTCGTAGTTTCGTTCTTCTTCCGTCCTTCTGACATTCAAAAGTGCCTGTAATGGCTTAATTGAAATAAAATATTTGAGTTTGAGTTTTGTTTCTGTTATCATTGAATTGGTAGCAAGGGAAATGGGTCTTCATGTAGAACATAAATGTTTTATTCTAGCTGTAACATTGTATACTACAAATTGCAGGAAATGTTTGTACATGTACAGAACTGTTCACTTTATCACGGTAGTTTTAATGTAGTTGGCAATAAGGCAATCAATCAAATTGATAGTAAAAATTTTAAACCATTAGTTTTGCCTTGTTTTCTGATAGTGTGTACCATAACTTTATTTACACGCTGTAAAGATATGTTTTACGTCTTTGGTTCATCCAGGTATATAATTACTGTCCAATATTTTTGGTTAAAGTCCAAATAATCACTAAAATATAAATATAACTGGCCCAATGTGAATGCACTAATGGGTACTCCTCTGCCTATCCCTTCGGAGATTACAGGCGTGATGTTATGTTATGTTGTCACAAAAATAAATAAGTAATTGGTAGGTGTAGCCTTTTTTTACTAGCAATTTGATGTAACCAACTTGGATGAAATGCTCGCATAATTTATGCGAGTGAAGTTGCGTTCGGAAGCCTGTTTGAAGATAGATGAGTCAAACAAACAATCCATTTGAGATATTTGAGTTATAAGCTAGGTAATTTTATTTTTTTCTTTGGGGGTGTGAGAAATCATCAAAATTAAATGACTCCCCCCGCTCTAGGGAGAGCGATAGGGAGTGTCAGACTTCTACTGATTAAAAACCACCCATGTTCCTTCTTAGCCCTTTGTGTCGAGGCCGCGGTATCTCTTTCGAACAACTCGCAGCCCCGACGGGAGGTTAGGTACTTAATGCATTCAAAACACAGTTCTTTACTGTTTTGTTATCTGTGAGCTTCTGACTGTAATGAATAACGTTAAAAACTTCGTGTTAACTGATAACGCACTATCTATGTCCTCTGTTTACCGGCTCGTTACAAAGTGACAACGTTACAATGATGACCTCATACTTATGTATGCTTTCTATTTTCGGGAGGTCATCTCTCTCGGGTATTTGGATTATTTTTCATGTTTATTTGATGTTGCGTATTTTACTGGAAGTAAAGTATGATTCTAAAAATCTAAAGGCTTCTACATACTATGCCTTACTGCTTGCCATGACACGGGAAGCAGCTTTTTAATAAATTGTGGTCAAATTAAAGGAAAATCTACTGATTGTACTTGTGGCATATGTAATTGTATGTAGTTCAGAAAATATGGTGAAAAAAAAAACAGATATGCTGGAGAATATACTTCTTGAAGAATTATTGCCATAATTACGTAAATAAAATTCAGTTAACGGTTCAATTCGTGTATTGATTGAGCAATTAATTTTATCTGCACTTTCAATTAATGAACTAAACAAATATTTAACGACATACATACCGGTGATTTTTAATAATCTCGAGTCCTACTATTAATAATCAATATATGAATGTAGGTACACCACTGCATTACCTTTTTCGGAAAACAGCCTTAATGGCATGCTACCTTTCACTACTACATCAACTTTTCTGCTCTACCAGGCCACGTATCAGCCCTCGACATCAACCCTTACCAGAAGAACTTGCTGGCGTCCGGTGCGTCAGACAGCGAGATCTTCATATGGGACCTCAACAACACCAGCCAGCCCATGGCCCCCGGCAACAGGAACCAGCCTTACGATCATGTGCAAGGGTTGGCTTGGAACCAGCAGGTGAGACAAAAAATATTTTTTGTTTGTGTTTTCAGAATTATATATACGTTGAGTCTGTATATTTTCTGACGACACGGTTGGCGCAGTGGCTCAGGCAATGGACTGCCGCGCTGTGTGTCGCGGGTTCGATCCCCGCACGGAACAAATATGTGTAAGTGCGTGTTCACGTACGCGCGACGCGACGCGCGGCGCGACCTGCGACGCGACGAGCGGCGCGTCGTGCGATTTTTGTGTTCACGGACACGCGATGCGTGCAGCGGCAGATATCATCGCACGCGCAAACACAAACGTATGGCAATGTACTACGCTGTTCATACAGACGCGGGGCGGTGCCCGCGGCGGCGCCCGCGGCGACGGCCGCCGCGATTATCGCGGCGACTTTTCAAGCGGGTAGCAAAGCACGTGGCGTTCTCAATCAAACCGACTAGTTTTAGGTATTGCTGATAAAGTAGTGTTTTTGGGGTCGCTGATTACAAAAATGAGAATGAAAATCCAAGATGGCGCCGACGAAAATTTTTGGTTTTTCCGTCATGGGTGTCGTTTTAATGGTTTTCGGGGTCGCTGATTATGAAAATGAATTCAAAATGAAAATCCAAGATGGCGCCGAAGAAAATTTTTAGTTTTATCATCATGGGTGTGGTTTTCATGGTTTTTGGGGTCGCTGATTACGAAAATGAGGTCAAAATGAACATCCAAGATGGCGGCCAGGAAATTTTTGGTATTTCCGTCATGGGTGTGGTTTTCATGGTTTTTGGGGTCGCTGATTACGAAAATGAGCTCAAAATTAAAATCCAAAATGGCGGCCAAGGAAATTTTTGGTTTTTCCGTCATGGGTGTCGTTTTCATGGTTTTTGGGGTCGCTGATTGCGAAAATGAGCTCAAAATTAAAATCCAAGATGGCGGCCAGGAAAATTTTAGGTTTTTCCGTCATGGGTGTCGTTTTAATGGTTTTAGGGGTCGCTGATTACGAAAATGAGGTCAAAATGAAAATCCAAGATGGCGGCCAGGGAAATTTTTGGTTTTTCCGTCATGGGTGTCATTTAATGGTTTTCGGAGTCGCTGATTACAAAAATGAGCTCAAAATGTAAATCCAAGATGGCGGCCAGGATTTTTTTTGGTTTTTCTGTCATGGGTGTGGTTTTCATGTTTTTGGGGTCGCTGATTACGAAAATGAGGTTAAAATGAAAATTCAAGATGGCGGCCAGGGAAATTTTTGGTTTTTCCGTCATGGGTGTCATTTTCATGGTTTTCGGAGTCGCTGATTACGAAAATGAGCTCAAAATTATAATCCAAGATGGCGGCTAGGAAAATTTTAGGTTTTTCCGTCATGGGTGTCGTTTAAATGGTTTTTGGGGTCGCTGATTACGAAAATGCAGTCAAAATGAAAATCCAAGATGGCGCCGAAAAAATTTTTTAGTTTTTCCATCATAGGTGTCGTTTATATGGTTTTCGGGGTCGCTGATTACGAAAATGCAGTCAAAATGAAAATCCAAGATGGCGGCCAAGGAATTTTTTGGTTATTCCGTCATGGGTGTGGTTTTCATGGTTTTTGGGGTCGCTGATTACGAAAACGAGGTCAAAATGAAAATCCAAGATGGCGGCCAGGAAAATTTTAGTTTTTCCGTCATGGGTGTCGTTTTCGTGGTTTTTGGGGTCGCTGATTACGAAAATGAGGTCAAAATGAAAATTCAAGATGGCGGCCAGGGAAAGAAGAATGGGTATTTTTGTATAGACCCCGTCCCTTTCCTTGTAACACTTTCTCCTATATATCAAATGAAAGAGCGTTAAAAATACATCATTTTATTGTATGACAGTAAATGTGTGAATAATGGGGGAAAAAAGTTATTCACCGATAAAGAAAGAAAAATTTTTTTTTTTTTTTCGTAGAACCTGCTTGAGTGTGGTGTCTATTGATAGGTCTTTTAAAATGACACTGAGGTTACTAAAACCATTTCTTCTCAAAGTCAATCGTTTGAAAGATAGACACTTCCAAAGTGCAAAAATGTGCCCCCACCCCCTCTAACTTTTAAACTAACTAGGTGAAAAATCTAATAAAAATATATGCTGTAGATCGCAATGAAAACTCACAACCGAAATTAGTTTGAACGAGATATAGTCAGCAGTTTTTGAGATATAGCTCATTTAAAAAACCGCAAATATAACTTTGTCATTCATACAAACACCATGAAAAACAAACTTATCACAAAATATGTATTTATGTTGCCGCTTTAACAACAAATAATACAAATTAAAGGGGACTTCCCTACTACGATGATGCAGAACCTTTCATGTGCGAGTCCGACTCACACTTAGCAAGTTCTTTTTACCCAATTCATTTTTTTTTCAATTATTCACACGGTTACTGAACCGTGTGAATAATTGAAGAATTGAATTGAGGAAATGGAATACTTCTATGGTGTATACACCATAGAAGTATGTCTAAATTAAATTCCAAGAATGACTGACTAAGAAATCAGAATCGACGGATCCGTGTTGCTGAGAGGCCGCATTTTATCGTGACACATATAAAAAAAAACTTATATTTTGTTCAATCCTAACACAGAGTGTAGTTAGCTTGGGGCAGTTTTCAGCAATAGACAGTGATTCAAGAGGAAGGTTTATATGTAGCACATTGCACCTGTGCGTAGCCGGAGCGGGTCGTTAACTAGTAAAAAAATAAAGAATAAATTCAATTCTTTATCGGTGAATAACTTTTTTCCCCATTTAACACCTTGTGAATAATTGGAAAAAAATGAATTGGATTAAAACTTTGCCTAGTCGGACTCGTACATGAAAGGTTCCGTACCATAGGGCACGCCACGATAGCGGCGGTAAGTCCGCTCATTGAGGAGTGGCTGAAGAGGCACCACGGGCGCCCTCTTCAGCGGACACGGTTGTTTCGGGAGGTACCTGCACCGAATCAGGCGGGTGGAAACACCTGAATGCTACTATTGCGAGGATTAGCCGGAGGATACGGTGGAGCACAACGTGGAGGTCTGCCCCGCTTGGGCGGAGCCCCGCCGTGATCGGCGATTGGCGGCGGTGACCTCTCGCGTCCAAGCTCTGGTGCAAGCCATGGTCCGGGGCGAGAGGGAATGGGAAGCCGTCGCCTACTTCTGCGAAGCAGTGATACTAGCGAAGGAGGTGGTAGCACGTGAGAGGAAGAGAACCTCTCGTCGCAGCCGTCGCGGGAGACACTCCGGGCGTCGGGGGCCACGTGATGGCTTCCCACAACCATAGACGCGGACCTGAGGACGGTGAGTAATGGGCTAGCTCGCCGCCGCGCCGTCTTAGGAGGACGACAGGCGTGTCGACGTCGAGTTCGTGTTCCACGCGCGCCTCAAAGAGATGTCAGCAATATGGAAGGGGCCCGCAAGGGTCGACGCCCGTCGGGGCTGCGGGTTGTTCGAAAGAGATAGAGCGGCCTCGACATAAAGGGCTAAGAAGGAACATGGGTGGTTTTTAGTCAGTACAAGTCTGACTAAAATCTGGGTTTTAAAAAAAAAA
This sequence comes from Diarsia dahlii, assembly GCA_949775195.1. Lineage (NCBI taxonomy): Eukaryota > Metazoa > Arthropoda > Insecta > Lepidoptera > Noctuidae > Diarsia > Diarsia dahlii. The sequence goes on from OX459211.1 coordinate 19,610,973, forward strand.
TTCCGTACCATCGTCGTAGGGTCTGCCCTTTAATTTGTATTATTTGTTGTTAAAGCGGCAACAGATATACACACTTTGTGATAAGTTTGTTTTTCATAGTGTTTGTATGAATTACAAAGTTATATTTTCGGTTCTTTGAATGTTCTCTATCTCAAAAACTGCTAACTATATCTCGTTCAAACTAATTTTAGTTGTAAGTTTTTATTGCGATCTAGAGCATATATTTTTAATAGATTTTTCACTCCCTTATTTTAAAAGTTAGAGGGGTTGGGGGACACCTTTTAGCACTTTGGAAGTGTCTATCTTTCAAACAATTGACTTTGAGAAAAAATGGTTTTAGAAACCTCAGTTTCATTTTAAAATACCTATCAATAGACACCCCACTCAAGTAAGTTCGATGAAAAAAAAAAAAAAAATTTCTCTATCTTTATCGGCGAATAACTTTTTTCTCCCATTATTTACACATTTACTGTCATACAATAAAATGATGTACTTTTAACGCTCTTTCATTTGATATATAGTAGAAAGTGTTACAAGGGTAGGGACGTTTTGCCCCTTCTTCTTTTTGGTTTTTCCGTCATGGGTGTCATTTTCATGGTTTTCGGAGTCGCTGATTACGAAAATGAGCTCAAAATTAAAATCCAAGATGGCGGCTAGGAAAATTTTAGGTTTTTCCATCATGGGTGTCGTTTATATGGTTTTCGGGGTCGCTGATTACGAAAATGAGGTCAAAATTAAAATCCAAAATGGCGCCGAAATTTTTTTTAGTTTTTCCATCATGGGTGTCGTTTATATGGTTTTCGGGGTCGCTGATTACGAAAATGAGGTCAAAATTAAAATCCAAGATGGCGGTCAGGAAAATTTTAGGTTTTTCCGTCATGGGTGTCGTTTTCATGGTTTTAGGGGTCGCTGATTACGAAAATGAGGTCAAAATGAAAATCCAAGATGGCGGCCAGGGAAATTTTTGGTTTTTCCGTCATGGGTGTCATTTTAATGGTTTTCGGAGTCGCTGATTACAAAAATGAGCTCAAAATGTAAATCCAAGATGGCGGCCAGAATTTTTTTTGGTTTTTCCGTCATGGGTGTGGTTTTCATGGTTTTTGGGGTCGCTGATTACGAAAATAAGCTCAAAATGAAAATCCAAGATAGCGGCCAGGGAAATTTTAGTTTTTCCGTCATGGGTGTCGTTTTCATGGTTTTAGGGGTCGCTTAATACGAAAATGAGGTCAAAATGAAAATTCAAGATGGCGGCCAGGGAAATTTTTGGTCTTTCCGTCATGGGTGTCATTTTCATGGTTTTCGGAGTCGCTGATTACGAAAATGAGCTCAAAATTAAAATCCAAGATGGCGGCTAGGAAAATTTTAAGTTTTTCCGTCATGGGTGTCGTTTAAATGGTTTTTAGGGTCGCTGATTACGAAAATGCAGTCAAAATGAAAATCCAAGATGGCGCCGATAAAAAATTTTTAGTTTTTCCATCATGGGTGTCGTTTATATGGTTTTCGGGGTCGCTGATTACGAAAATGAGGTCAAAATTAAAATCCAAAACGGCGCCGAAAATTTTTTTAGTTTTTCCATCATGGGTGTCGTTTATATGGTTTTCGGGGTCGCTGATTACGAAAATAAGGTCAAAATTAAAATCCAAGATGGCGGTCAGGAAAATTTTAGGTTTTTCCGTCATGGGTGTCGTTTTCATGGTTTTAGGGGTCGCTGATTACGAAAATGAGGTCAAAATGAAAATCCAAGATGGCGGCCAGGGAAATTTTTGGTTTTTCCATCATGGGTGTCATTTTAATGGTTTTCGGAGTCGCTGATTACAAAAATGAGCTCAAAATGTAAATCCAAGATGGCGGCCAGGATTTTTTTTGGTTTTTCCGTCATGGGTGTGGTTTTCATGGTTTTTGGGGTCGCTGATTACGAAAATAAGCTCAAAATGAAAATCCAAGATGGCGGCCAGGAAAATTTTAGTTTTTCCGTCATGGGTGTCGTTTTCATGGTTTTTGGGGTCGCTGATTACGAAAATGAGGTCAAAATGAAAATTCAAGATGGCGGCCAGGGAAATTTTTGGTCTTTCCGTCATGGGTGTCATTTTCATGGTTTTCGGAGTCGCTGATTACGAAAATGAGCTCAAAATTAAAATCCAAGATGGCGGCGAGGAAAATTTTTGGTTTTTCGTCATGATGGAAAAACTAAAAATTTTTTTCGGCGCCATCTTGGATTTTCATTTTGACTGCATTTTCGTAATCAGCGACCCTAAAAACCATTTAAACGACACCCATGACGGAAAAACCAAAAAAATTCCGGGCCGCCATCTTGGATTTTCATTTTGATCTCATTTTCGTAATCAGCGACCCCAAAAACCATGAAAATGACACCCATGACGGAAAAACCAAAAATTTCCTTGGCCGCCATCTTGGATTTTAATTTTGAGCTCATTTTCGTAATCAGCGACCCAAATAACCATGAAAACCACACCCATGACGGAAAAACCAAAAATTTCCATGGCCGCCATCTTGGATTTTCATTTTGACCTCATTTTCGTAATCAGCGACTCCAAAAACCATGAAAACCACACCCATGACGGAAAAACCAAAAATTTTCCTGGCTGCCGTCTTGGATTTTCTATTTGACCTCATTTTCGTAATCAGCGACCCCAAAAACCATTAAAACGACACCCATGACGGAACAACCTAAAATTTTCCTAGCCGCCATCTTGGATTTTAATTTTGAGCTCATTTTCGTAATCAGCGACCCCAAAAACCATGAAAACCACACCCATGACGGAAAAACCAAAAATTTCCTGGCCACCATCTTGGATGTTCATTTTCACCTCATTTTCGTATTCAGCGACCCCAAAAACCATGAAAACCACACCCATGACGGAAATTCCAAAAAAAATCCTGGCCGCCATCTTGGATTTTCATTTTGACCTCATTTTCGTAATCAGCGACCCCAAAAACCATGAAAACCACACCCATGACGGAAAAACAAAAAAAAATCCTGGCCGCCATCTTGGATTTTCCTTTTGACCTCATTTTCGTAATCAGCGACCCCAAAAACCATGAAAACCACACCCATGACGGAAAAACCAAAAATTTCCTGGCCGCCATCTTGGATGTTCATTTTGACCTCATTTTCGTATTCAGCGACCCCAAAAACCATGAAAACCACACCCATGACGGAAAAACCAAAAAAAATCCTGGCCGCCATCTTGGATTTTCCTTTTGACCACATTTTCGTAATCAGCGACCCCAAAAACCATGAAAACCACACCCATGACGGAAAAACCAAAAATTTCCATGGCCGCCATCTTGGATTTTCATTTTGGCCTCTTTTTCGTAATCAGCGACCCCAAAAACCATGAAAACGACACCCATGACGGAAAAACCAAAAATTTCCTTGGCCGCCATCTTGGATTTTAATTTTGTGCTCATTTTCGTAATCAGCGACCCCAAAAACCATGAAAACCACACCCATGACGGAAAAACCAAAAATTTCCTGGCCGCCATCTTGGATGTTCATTTTGACCTCATTTTCGTATTCAGCGACCCCAAAAACCATGAAAACCACACCCATGACGGAAAAACCAAAAAAAATCCTGGCCGCTATCTTGGATTTTCCTTTTGACCTCATTTTCGTAATCAGCGACCCCAAAAACCATGAAAACCACACCCATGACGGTAAAACCAAAAATTTTCCTGGCCGCCATCTTGGTCTTCATTTTGACCTCATTTTTGTAATCAGCGACCCCGAAAACCATTTAAACGACTTACGACACCCATGATGGAAAAACTAAATTTTTTTTCGGCGCCATCTTCGATTTTCATTTTGAACTCATTTTCGTAATCAGCGACCCCGAAAACCATCAATCAGAAAAAAAGTTCCGTCGCGGGTATCGCTTCATCGAGAATTGCCGCTGCGTGCGTCGCCGCGATAATCGCCGCGGGCGCCGCCGCGATAATCGCCGCGATAATCGCCGCGGGCACCGCCTCAAATTCAAATAATCGCGTATAAAATCGCTTCTCCGTGAACGCACTCATACACCGCCATAAGTTTGAATTTAATCGCCCATCGCGTCGCGCGTCGCGTCGCGCGTACGTGAACACGCACTAAGACCTACAAATAGTTGTTCCGGGTCTGGGTATTTGTGTATGTGAGTTTAAATGTCTGTGAACGCACCCACGATACAGGAGAAATTCCTAGTGTGGGGCAACGTTTTAAAAAAATAAAAAATAATAATAATAGTGTTAGTGACCATGTCAGTACAAAAACTCATACAAATAAAATATACATTTATTCAAGCCAAAGAAACGATGGTTTTAAACTGTGTAAAGGAGGGTAATGGCAAGAAAGGAGTTGTCTGATGAGATTAGAAGTAATAAAGAAGTATGGAAGAAGAGACATGCTGCGCCGACCCCAAATGAATTGGGATAAGGGCAAGAGAATGATGAAGATTCAAACTTCAGTGTAATCTGTACTCAGAATATTTTTAGATGTAGGTAAAAAAAATACATAAATTAATTAGCAAGTGGATCAGGTTTTTTTAATATAATTGATGCAAAGCTGCTTTGTTTAAGTCCTTGAAAAATTTGAATAACCTCTATGAAATGCATACTGGATTACAATAACGGTGTTTGGCGATAGAATTAGGTATTGAGTCGATCTTATGTATCTGAAATATCTAAAAATCTGTCTTCTCTATAATTATGACAAAAAATATAGTGCTAAGATTTCAATTGAAGTGGCTGTGACATACGATCTAACTAACGGACAGACAGGGGATACGAAACCTAAAAGTTTAACGCCAAATGCCAACGAAAGCACTTAAACTCTGAATAAGAAACGGTCAAATTTCGCTTTATAGATCGTGGTCAAGTGGAATGTCGTATGTTGTATAATGTTGGGTTCATTATTATGAACCCTAGCTTTTTGAACTCAATTGATTCTTAACTGACTCGAATTGCATCGTACGCTCTGTAAGAAATTGGTCACAAGTGATTGCAGCCAAGATTAGGTGCACACACACTGTTGTATGAAAGTACCATTATAGTACGTAGCTGACGAAATAGGGGATCGGACTGGGTCAAAATAATATGATTCTGTTTAGTCCGTAAGTTAGATTATCGAAAAATATTGAATACGTGTTTTTTGTTTTATCAAATCAATAAAAAATGACGAAGATAAAACGCGTCAAAGATCTTGGAGTGGGGCTTGAAACGTCACTTGTGTCGTCAAAATGTACTATCATATGACGTCACACGAGTTTTCGAAGCACTGTATCGTCTTCATTTTAAGTTTACGTGAAAAAAGAAAAAATACGTGTCCAATAATGTTTGGAAATCTATCTGACGGACTAATTATTTTTTTTTGTCCGATCCCCTATTGCACATCACGGTTTTGAAAAACTTCGCCATTCTCTTTTACTCATACGGATACCTTTTTGATAAAGCGGTTTACGAGGTTACAAGCGAGCAACATTTTGCGCTTCCAAAAAACGAACGCACGGAATAAGCGCTAATAAACCTGGCGAGTGTGTGGCAAAAGACTCGTCTATATGCGGCGAAAATACACTAATTTGAAACCACCAAAGACTTGAAGTTTGATGTGTAGCTCTTAACGACTGAGTAGGAAGGCATAATATAATATTCGTGAACGATCTGACTAGCTTTATGTTTATAACTGAATAGCTTAATGTTTATTTCATAGGTGCAACACATTCTCGGATCCACATTTGCGACAAGATGCGTCGTTTGGGACTTGAGGAAGAATGAGCCCATCATGAAACTAAGGTGAGTCTTCTGTCTTTTAACTAGACATTCTCCCTTTTTCTGGAGGATGGGATATCATCAAATGACTCCTCCCCCTCTAGGCAGAGCGGAAAGGGAGTGTCAGACTTTTTAAACCACCCATGTTCCTTTTTAGCCATTTGTGTCCGGGGCCGCAGTATCTCTTTCGAACAACCCGCAGCACGACAGGCGTCGCCTCTTAACCCTTCCTGGTTAAGGGCCGACGCGACGCCACAAATATGCGCTACTCTAATCCTACTCATAACAAATATAACCTCCTCCTTTTTTTGAAGTCGGTTAAAAATAAAAAGGAAGGAAAGATAGATCATCGACCAACTATGAAGATTAAGTTTTAATACCCATGTTGTTGTTTTGGTTTGTTATTTGCTTTTTAATGAAAACCGATTCCGTCTATTTGTGTGCCTTGTTGGTCTAGTGGCCGCAAGCACGACTGTAGAACATGAGGTTCGATTCCCAGGTCTGGCAAAGTTGCATTGGGTTATTCTATCAGGAATTTCTCAGTAGCCCACGGAGTCTCAATTGGTACCCAATTGGTGGCACATGGGACTTAACATAACTGGAAATGTAGGTGTATTATTAGGTACACTTTTTGGGAATTACAGGCGTGATATTATGTTAAGTTTATAGGAAAACTCGACTCTCTATTGAAAGTGATCTCTTTCGCAGTGACTCTCAGTCTCGCACGCGATGGCGCTCGCTGGCGTGGCACCCCAACGTCGCGACACAGGTGTGCATCGCGTCTGAAGACGACCAGGTGCCTGTCGTGCAGCTCTGGGATTTGAGGTAAGGAAACAAACAATTTTGAATTCTTTTGATGTATCTAATTTAAAGAACACGAAATGTAAAATTAAGTAAAGGCCATTTTCAAAAATGCTTAAGAAAGCGTCAAGTTTTTTGAGCTGTTCAAAATTATTGACCGTGCTCAAGGTATCACGTGGTACCTAGTGTTCTTTTGGCAGTATAATATGTCACTGTCAACACGAATTTGAAAGAAAATATGCTAGAACTATTTGGTATTTAATACTTAATACCACAATACACCAGCCTTCTATTGGTCAGCAAGCACGACTAACTCCTGTATGAGTACTGTGCGTTGTGTTGCTGAATTGTTTTCCATTAGGATTTTTGATTCTGAGTTTGTGTCCATTGGGGCGAATAGAAGGCCTCGAACATAACAAAAACCGAATTTTGCACCAGATCTTGACAGTCAAAACCAAAACTTCCATAGACTAAACACTTCCTTGTTGCAGACTGGCAGCTTCTCCCCTGGTAACCCTGGAAGCGCACAACAAAGGCGTGATGTCTGTCTCCTGGAGCCGACAGGACGCCGACCTGCTGCTGTCTGCCGGCAAGGACGGCAAGGTGCTGTGCTGGAATCCCAACAATACTCAGCCGGTGAGTCATCATCTGTTTATGGTCTTCTTGACTCCTGATATCCTGGTTACTGCCAGTGAAAAGTATTTTTTACCGACTTCCAAAGAGGAGGAGGTTCTCAATTCGACTGGTATTTTTTTTGTCATAAATTATTATCCCTCTCCTAGAGAGGAGGCCTGAGTCCCTGCAGTGGGAACATTATAGGCTGTTGATGATGATGATGAAATTATTAGGAAATTATGATTTAATTTGGGAAATTGTTACTGCAGTGTTTGGCTCAATAATAACCTCGGCTACGGCTCGGTTGTAAATTCCGCCTCGAATGCAATAACTTTGCCCACTGATACCAAAATTAACTATTCACCGAAAGTGAAAAAATCGAAAAATAGTAAAGAAATAAAAGTCTAGTTTTTGAGGTAACATTTTGGATTCAGTCCCGAAAACTTCACAGGATGTTTTTGGCTTTTAATACAGGCTGTTTTTTGTTAAGTTTTTACTTTATTATTATTCAGGAGACTTATGTCCAGCAGTGGACGTCTAGCGGCTGAAATGATGATATTTTTATTGACTTCAAAGTCATCATTATCGTCACTCATTTTGTCGTCAGGGAGGCGAGCTGTTGTCCGAGATAAGTCAGCAGCAGCAGTGGGTGTTCGACGTGTCGTGGTGTCCGCGCGACCCCGGGCTGCTGGTGTCCGCGTCCTTCGACCAGCAGGTGGCCGTGCACTCGCTGCTGGGCGGCTCCAGACCTGAGATTGTGAGTATATTGGATTTTACCCAAGGGTTAGACAGAAGACTAGCTTATGATGCACCGAAGTTTTGTTGGTTACGTTCAAGTAGCATATTATTAGGTTGCAATTTTTTTTCTCAATTGATGACAATAAGCATTTCCATTAATTGAGAAAAAAATCTGAATATTATCGATAATACTTTGCTCGAACCTGGACATCAGATTCAGGATCTACATCGTGTACCGTACTTAGCACGGGCAGTGCTTCAGGATCAGCATCGTGTAATAATTATACAAACACAGGGTAACGCGTCTTCTCAAGAACTGGGAATCTGGGGACTGCCACAAAGAAAGGTACAAATTACAATGTGCAGTCAATGTTTGATCGTTTGTAATACCTCTTGTGTTTATTGTGATGTGACTCTTATTCAGAGAGTAGGTTTAGGCTGTAATTGTTTGGGACAGGTCCCTTTAGTAGGTCACTTTGTTCTTGACTTCTGCAACTCCTGAAACTTACAAACTTTTTGGATCCTGTAGAAAAAAGAGAAATCTAGTCTGATCTGTATCCCAGCGGGAATTAAAGGCTGATTGTGCCTGTAACCTCTTGTTGACTAACAGACGTGCCACAACCAGAGCAACATAATGGAGTCGTTCGGCGGCGCGGACACGTTCAGCGCGCTGCCGGCCGTGGCCCGCGCCGCCCCGCCCCCCGCGCCGCGCCCGCTGCTGCCGCGCCCCCCCGCCTGGCTCAGGCGACCTGTGGGATCCAAGTTCTGTGTGAGTATACTGTGGCCCGCGCCGCCCCGCCCCCCGCGCCGCGCCCGCTGCTGCCGCGCCCCCCCGCCTGGCTCAGGCGACCTGTGGGATCCAAGTTCTGTGTGAGTATACTGTGGCCCGCGCCGCCCCGCCCCCCGCGCCGCGCCCGCTGCTGCCGCGCCCCCCCGCCTGGCTCAGGCGACCTGTGGGATCCAAGTTCTGTGTGAGTATACTGTGGCCCGCGCCGCCCCGCCCCCCGCGCCGCGCCCGCTGCTGCCGCGCCCCCCCGCCTGGCTCAGGCGACCTGTGGGATCCAAGTTCTGTGTGAGTATACTGTGGCCCGCGCCGCCCCGCCCCCCGCGCCGCGCCCGCTGCTGCCGCGCCCCCCCGCCTGGCTCAGGCGACCTGTGGGATCCAAGTTCTGTGTGAGTATACTGTGGCCCGCGCCGCCCCGCCCCCCGCGCCGCGCCCGCTGCTGCCGCGCCCCCCCGCCTGGCTCAGGCGACCTGTGGGATCCAAGTTCTGTGTGAGTATACTGTGGCCCGCGCCGCCCCGCCCCCCGCGCCGCGCCCGCTGCTGCCGCGCCCCCCCGCCTGGCTCAGGCGACCTGTGGGATCCAAGTTCTGTGTGAGTATACTGTGGCCCGCGCCGCCCCGCCCCCCGCGCCGCGCCCGCTGCTGCCGCGCCCCCCCGCCTGGCTCAGGCGACCTGTGGGATCCAAGTTCTGTGTGAGTATACTGTGGCCCGCGCCGCCCCGCCCCCCGCGCCGCGCCCGCTGCTGCCGCGCCCCCCCGCCTGGCTCAGGCGACCTGTGGGATCCAAGTTCTGTGTGAGTATACTGTGGCCCGCGCCGCCCCGCCCCCCGCGCCGCGCCCGCTGCTGCCGCGCCCCCCCGCCTGGCTCAGGCGACCTGTGGGATCCAAGTTCTGTGTGAGTATACTGTGGCCCGCGCCGCCCCGCCCCCCGCGCCGCGCCCGCTGCTGCCGCGCCCCCCCGCCTGGCTCAGGCGACCTGTGGGATCCAAGTTCTGTGTGAGTATACTGTGGCCCGCGCCGCCCCGCCCCCCGCGCCGCGCCCGCTGCTGCCGCGCCCCCCCGCCTGGCTCAGGCGACCTGTGGGATCCAAGTTCTGTGTGAGTATACTGTGGCCCGCGCCGCCCCGCCCCCCGCGCCGCGCCCGCTGCTGCCGCGCCCCCCCGCCTGGCTCAGGCGACCTGTGGGATCCAAGTTCTGTGTGAGTATACTGTGGCCCGCGCCGCCCCGCCCCCCGCGCCGCGCCCGCTGCTGCCGCGCCCCCCCGCCTGGCTCAGGCGACCTGTGGGATCCAAGTTCTGTGTGAGTATACTGTGGCCCGCGCCGCCCCGCCCCCCGCGCCGCGCCCGCTGCTGCCGCGCCCCCCCGCCTGGCTCAGGCGACCTGTGGGATCCAAGTTCTGTGTGAGTATACTGTGGCCCGCGCCGCCCCGCCCCCCGCGCCGCGCCCGCTGCTGCCGCGCCCCCCCGCCTGGCTCAGGCGACCTGTGGGATCCAAGTTCTGTGTGAGTATACTGTGGCCCGCGCCGCCCCGCCCCCCGCGCCGCGCCCGCTGCTGCCGCGCCCCCCCGCCTGGCTCAGGCGACCTGTGGGATCCAAGTTCTGTGTGAGTATACTGTGGCCCGCGCCGCCCCGCCCCCCGCGCCGCGCCCGCTGCTGCCGCGCCCCCCCGCCTGGCTCAGGCGACCTGTGGGATCCAAGTTCTGTGTGAGTATACTGTGGCCCGCGCCGCCCCGCCCCCCGCGCCGCGCCCGCTGCTGCCGCGCCCCCCCGCCTGGCTCAGGCGACCTGTGGGATCCAAGTTCTGTGTGAGTATACTGTGGCCCGCGCCGCCCCGCCCCCCGCGCCGCGCCCGCTGCTGCCGCGCCCCCCCGCCTGGCTCAGGCGACCTGTGGGATCCAAGTTCTGTGTGAGTATACTGTGGCCCGCGCCGCCCCGCCCCCCGCGCCGCGCCCGCTGCTGCCGCGCCCCCCCGCCTGGCTCAGGCGACCTGTGGGATCCAAGTTCTGTGTGAATATACTGTGGCCCGCGCCGCCCCGCCCCCCGCGCCGCGCCCGCTGCTGCCGCGCCCCCCCGCCTGGCTCAGGCGACCTGTGGGATCCAAGTTCTGTGTGAGTATACTGTGGCCCGCGCCGCCCCGCCCCCCGCGCCGCGCCCGCTGCTGCCGCGCCCCCCCGCCTGGCTCAGGCGACCTGTGGGATCCAAGTTCTGTGTGAGTATACTGTGGCCCGCGCCGCCCCGCCCCCCGCGCCGCGCCCGCTGCTGCCGCGCCCCCCCGCCTGGCTCAGGCGACCTGTGGGATCCAAGTTCTGTGTGAGTATACTGTGGCCCGCGCCGCCCCGCGCCCCGCCCCGCGCCCGCTGCTGCCGCGCCCCCCCGCCTGGCTCAGGCGACCTGTGGGATCCAAGTTCTGTGTGAGTATACTGTGGCCCGCGCCGCCCCGCCCCCCGCGCCGCGCCCGCTGCTGCCGCGCCCCCCCGCCTGGCTCAGGCGACCTGTGGGATCCAAGTTCTGTGTGAGTATACTGTGGCCCGCGCCGCCCCGCCCCCCGCGCCGCGCCCGCTGCTGCCGCGCCCCCCCGCCTGGCTCAGGCGACCTGTGGGATCCAAGTTCTGTGTGAGTATACTGTGGCCCGCGCCGCCCCGCCCCCCGCGCCGCGCCCGCTGCTGCCGCGCCCCCCCGCCTGGCTCAGGCGACCTGTGGGATCCAAGTTCTGTGTGAGTATACTGTGGCCCGCGCCGCCCCGCGCCCCGCCCCGCGCCCGCTGCTGCCGCGCCCCCCCGCCTGGCTCAGGCGACCTGTGGGATCCAAGTTCTGTGTGAGTATACTGTGGCCCGCGCCGCCCCCGCGCCCCGCCCCGCGCCCGCTGCTGCCGCGCCCCCCCGCCTGGCTCAGGCGACCTGTGGGATCCAAGTTCTGTGTGAGTATACTGTGGCCCGCGCCGCCCCGCGCCCCGCCCCGCGCCCGCTGCTGCCGCGCCCCCCCGCCTGGCTCAGGCGACCTGTGGGATCCAAGTTCTGTGTGAGTATACTGTGGCCCGCGCCGCCCCGCGCCCCGCCCCGCGCCCGCTGCTGCCGCGCCCCCCCGCCTGGCTCAGGCGACCTGTGGGATCCAAGTTCTGTGTGAGTATACTGTGGCCCGCGCCGCCCCGCCCCCCGCCCCGCGCCCGCTGCTGCCGCGCCCCCCCGCCTGGCTCAGGCGACCTGTGGGATCCAAGTTCTGTGTGAGTATACTGTGGCCCGCGCCGCCCCGCGCCCCGCCCCGCGCCCGCTGCTGCCGCGCCCCCCCGCCTGGCTCAGGCGACCTGTGGGATCCAAGTTCTGTGTGAGTATACTGTGGCCCGCGCCGCCCCGCGCCCCGCCCCGCGCCCGCTGCTGCCGCGCCCCCCCGCCTGGCTCAGGCGACCTGTGGGATCCAAGTTCTGTGTGAGTATACTGTGGCCCGCGCCGCCCCGCGCCCCGCCCCGCGCCCGCTGCTGCCGCGCCCCCCCCGCCTGGCTCAGGCGACCTGTGGGATCCAAGTTCTGTGTGAGTATACTGTGGCCCGCGCCGCCCCGCGCCCCGCCCCGCGCCCGCTGCTGCCGCGCCCCCCCGCCTGGCTCAGGCGACCTGTGGGATCCAAGTTCTGTGTGAGTATACTGTGGCCCGCGCCGCCCCGCGCCCCGCCCCGCGCCCGCTGCTGCCGCGCCCCCCCGCCTGGCTCAGGCGACCTGTGGGATCCAAGTTCTGTGTGAGTATACTGTGGCCCGCGCCGCCCCGCGCCCCGCCCCGCGCCCGCTGCTGCCGCGCCCCCCCGCCTGGCTCAGGCGACCTGTGGGATCCAAGTTCTGTGTGAGTATACTGTGGCCCGCGCCGCCCCGCCCCCCGCGCCGCGCCCGCTGCTGCCGCGCCCCCCCGCCTGGCTCAGGCGACCTGTGGGATCCAAGTTCTGTGTGAGTATACTGTGGCCCGCGCCGCCCCGCCCCCCGCGCCGCGCCCGCTGCTGCCGCGCCCCCCCGCCTGGCTCAGGCGACCTGTGGGATCCAAGTTCTGTGTGAGTATACTGTGGAAAATTTCTGTATTACCGCTCGTCACCATATACCGATATTGTGACGAGCGGTAATACAGAAATTTTCATCTTGATTAAATACTATTTTATCTACCCAAATATCATAAACCCTCTCTAATGCGTTCAAAAACCATAGGCAATGACCAGCATTACCAACCAGCAGAAATAAACAGAACTGTAATGAACTCATAACCTACTGAAAACAGTAGGTTATGGAGTTTAAATTTGGAACAGGTGTCAAATTCAAGTGAGTGTGCTATTCTAGTATCTACATTAAACAGATACCTATCGATACGAAACCCCAATTCAGTATGATTTTAATTATAAATCGCACGACATTTTGATCTCGAGTGACACAAGAATAGTGACTTTGTTCGTTTGCTTAAGATTTAAAAAAAATGACAGATATCCAAAACGCCGCCATTTCGAGCTGTTGTCATTTGTTCGTTAGCTTTTTATTTCCAGTTACGAGTAGAAAAATTTTCTGATAAGTTCTTTATTTCTGTCGAAAATGAGTGATAGTGACTCAGAAATTGACATGAACACTCCGCCGGATATCGTAAATGCAGCGACGAATGTAACTAATTTTTTGTTAACCTGTTTATTTTTTATTGCATTACACTGGTAACAATGCTGGTAATTTCCCTATGGTTCCTGAACCCATCATAGAGCCCTTATGATATTTGGGTAGATAAAGTAGTGTATGCAACTATACATAATTAGGCATTACAACACTCGTGTGATGCTATTAAGAAACTCGCCTTCGGCTCGTTTCTTAAACCCACACTTGTGTTGTAATGCCCTTCATTATGCACAGTCGCATAAACTACTATTGAATGCACTTCCTCGTAAACTGGCTCTTATCGCACAACGTTTAGGTTTAACATGAAATGTATTTCATCACATGCGATTTAAAAAAAGAAAATTTTCAATCACAGTTTCCTTATAATTTTTGACAAACATCGTTTATTAGCTTATATCTTCGAGAGTATATTGAAAAACGTCCTGTGATACATGCGGACATTTGTTAAGGCTCCTTCCACAAAATCATCTCATTTTGATCAATTTTGATCGCTTGGTGTGGGAAATCTATGAAGAATTTGAAGCTTCCTTTTGGCTATTATAAGAGACGAGTTCTTTTTCTGGTGGATAGGTTTCAAAAATTTTCAAAATAATGTTTATATTAATGACAATCACCCGTATTCAAAAGCCCTTTTCCGCACAAATACCGATCGAGTTACGTTTGGCTTAGCCGAACATAACACTACAAACGATTTTAAACATTAAAAAAAATATAAATAACATCACCGTATGGTTCACCAATTCACCAATTTGCCCCGACTTTCGGTATCTCGGTTCACTCGTGCAAAGCGATGGCGAAATAGATCGTAGTGTGAAGCACAGAATTAGCACTGGATGGATGAAATGGCGGCAGGTCACGGGAACAATATGCGACGTCCGCATTCCCCTTAAACTCAAGGGGAAGATTTATAAGACCATGGTTAGACCTGCTGTCGTGTATGGATCAGAATGTTGGGCCACAAAAGGGATAAATGAAAGGCAATTGCATGTGGCTGAAATGAGAATGCTAAGAGGGATGTGTGGTGTGACGCGAAAGGATAAAATAAGGAATGAGTACATAAGAGGAAGTCTGAAAGTGGCGCCAGTGAATGAAAAGTTGATTGGTAATCGATTGTCGTGGTATGGACATGTGATGCGAAGGAATGAAGGAAATGTTGTGAGGAAAATGTTGAGTATGAATGTAGATGGCTATAAAAGGAGAGGAAGGCCAAAGAAACGATGGATGGACTGTGTGAAGGATGATATGGCTAGAAAGGAGGTGACTGCTGAGATGACGAGAAATAGGGAAGTATGGAAGAAGAAGACATGTTGCGCCGACCCCAAATGAATTGGGATAAGGGCAGGAGAATGATGATCACCGTATGGTCTACTAGCGGACCTATTTGTCACATTTTCGACTTCAATACAAAATATAGCAGAAAAAAAATGTAAAAACATCGCAATTTTTACAAAATGTCTCGACAAATAAGATTTTTTTTCTATACCTTAGAATCACGTTAAAGAAAATTTAAAAACTACGTATTAATTTTAAGGTAACCTTCTAATAGAATCGTATTTTTATTTTATCAATAAACTATAATTTCATTTCGTAAATTGAATCCAAAGTTAACTATATTATCGACCGCGCAAACTCTATCTCGCCAGTACGAATCGGCCACTGCCAAAGGACGGACGTATCGCTTTGTGTCACAAACGCTCCCGTGTTTTTCGTAAACATATTTTCGAGATTGTAAGCCGATTACCACAATTTGATACACTTATTAATTTTGATCAAACATGTTTTTTTTGCTAGTTATTAGAGATTGCTAAAATTTTTTTCATCTTCAGATCGAAGTTGAATTTCACGATCGATTGTTGTTGTCGATTGTACTTCGATATATATTTTTAACCGACCTCCAAAAAAGAGGAGGTTCTCTATTCGTGTTTGTATGTCCGCGAATATCTCCGTCATTGTGGACTGATTTTCAAAATTCTTTTTGTCTTGGAAAGGGTATACTCCCGAGGTGATCCCATTGTCACCAAGTCAGTTTCTGATGATGGGAACTCTGAGAAATTGAGGGCAACCCTCGAATATCATAGGCGCACATAACGTTTTCCATACATTTTCAGAAGCTGTTCAAGTATTTGCGTCTGATAATCATAATTTCATGTGGCTGCGCTGATGACGGAAGGTGCAACTCCTCAACGGTCAGGACTTGAAAGAAAATTCCTTCAAAATTATACGTACTTGGATCGATAGTTCTATTCTTTCAGGCTATTAGGTTGAACTGATGATAGACGGTAAATCTCATTAACCGACTTAAAAAAAGGAGGTTCTCAATTCGTCGGCTAGAAAAATTTTAGATTTTTCCGTCATGGGTGTCGTTTTGATGGTTTTTGGGGTCGCTGATTACGAAAATGAGGTCAAAATGAAAATCAAGATGGCGCCGACGAAAATTTTTGGTTTTTCCGTCATGGGTGTCGTTTTCATGGTTTTTGGGGTCGCTGATTACGAAAATGAGGTCAAAATTAAAATTCAAGATGGCGGCCAGGAAAATTTTTGGTTTTTCCGTCATGGCTGTCGTTTTCATGGTTTTTGGGGTCGCCGACTACGAAAATAAGGTCAAAATGAAAATCCAAGATGGCGCCAACAAATTTTTTGGTTTTTCCGTCATGGGTGTCGTTTTGATGGTTTTTGGGGTCGCTGATTACGAAACTAAGGTCAAAATGAAGATCAAGATGGCGCCGACGAAAATTTCTGGTTTTTCCGTCATGGGTGTCGTTTTCATAGTATTTGGGGTAGCTGATTACGAAAATGAGGTCAAAATGAAAATCCAAGATGGCAGCCAAGAAATTTTTTGGTTTTTCCGTCATGGGTGTCGTTTTCATGGTTTTTGGGGTCGCTGATTACGAAAATGAGGTCAAAATTAAAATTCAAGATGGCGGCCAGGAAAATTTTTGGTTTTTCCGTCATGGGTGTCGTTTTCATGGTTCTAGGGGTCGCCGACTACGAAAATAAGGTCAAAATGAAAATCCAAGATGGCGCCGACAAAATTTTTGGTTTTTCCGGCATGCGTGTCGTTTTCATGGTTTTTGGGGTCGCTGATTACGAAAAAGAGGTCAAAATTAAAATTCAAGATGGCGCCGACAAAATTTTTGGTTTTTCCGGCATGCGTGTCGTTTTCATGGTTTTTGGGGTCGCTGATTACGAAAAAGAGGTCAAAATTAAAATTCAAGATGGCGCCGACAAAATTTTTGGTTTTTCCGCCATGGGTGTCGTTTTTCATGGTTTTTGGGGTCGCCGACTACGAAAATAAGGTCAAAATGAAAATCCGATAAATCGGGTTTGTTAAACAAGAAATCGAAATAAATATTAATAAGTTATACTATAGACTACTGGCCCGTGTTGAAAAAATTATGGGTCATGTGAACCACCAGGTGACCTATCTAGAACGATATAAGAGTATAAAATAATAAGATTCAGCACTATGCCGTCACTTGTAAGCTGTCCAACCGAGTGCAGGTGAGAATTCAAAAGTACAGGTAGAGTGGGTACATTTTGGTCATATATTTTTGTACGGCATTCTTACCATCGATAGATCCATGAAAAATAATAAGAAAACGCGTAGTGCCGTAAAAAAATGGTGCGCCACAAAGTCGGAATTTATTTTTTATTTTCCGACAATTTCCAGGGTTTTGGTCATTTGATTTTGTACGGCATCAGTTTCATACTATTTCAATACTGCTTCTAATCCATTATTCCGCAACGCCGTACAAAAATCATGCGACAAGGGGAAATAATCGAGGGTTGCAAGTTGCAACCCCCTCTCTTTCCGTGGTCCAGGGGGTGATTTGACACAACATAAAATTAATTTATTTTGAAAGTATTTCATGCATAGATAATATTTTTCATATGCCGTACATTTTCGTTGGTCCAAAGAAAAACATTTTTTTTTTTCTAAAAAGTGATTGTTTTATTTATTCACATCATTAGAATGAAACAAATCAATTATATATATGTATCAATAATGTTTAAAGTATATATTAAACCAAAAAGTATACAAAACTGTTGATACTGGGATTGACAGTTTCAATTCTTGGATATAATATAAACACCGTTTCTGTTCAGTCAGACGTCATAGTGATTTTATCATATTATCAATAATAATTGTTCTCTTCAAAAATATGTTAATGCCGTACTGTATCAGATGGCCTATATCAGTATTCAGTACCCTAGGCCTGTATCAGTACCCTTAAAATGGTAGCGTCATTTTCATCAGCCTAAAAGATATGGTCTGCATTAAAATGTACGGCATCATTTTTTCCTAATTTATTTATGTTAATACTATTTAAAACAAGGGATATTTAGAAAACTGCTATATTTCATTAATCTATGATATTTAAACTTTTGCAATAATTTGCAAAATTTCAGTTTTTGTATTTCTCTATAACTTTTTTTAGAACAGTTTCTTTTGAACGGCAATACTATGTATATAGCAATTGTATTTTACAATATCATGTTAAAAAAAAAGTTCCCGTACAGGATCAAATGACTTTACAGCTTTAAAAATCAAGGATACCATGAAATTAAGATAATTATTGATATACATTTAAAATGAACAATAATTTTTTGACGGCATTATTTTTAATAGTACTTTTACTTTTTTTACTTTTTCGGAAGGTTGGAAAGACGGGGCAGGCGAGCTCCTAGATTTCCTATTGATCTTCGGAATACTTTTGGTGCAGTTCTTCAGGAAATTCCCCGAACGAACAGCTCCGTTGAAGGCTTTCACAGGGGATTCTCGTCACTTCTATCTCTATCGGATCTTCTATCGGCTCATCACCCATCTATATGGAAGTTTTTGGATGAACTTCGTTGGCAGCAAAGCCTGACAGAGCTGAAATTGGAGCAAATTTTGTCTCGTGGATCACACACAACTAGTCGGCCAAGATATAGGCAAACATCGGCAAGATTGAAAGATTTAGTTGAATCATTTGGGGAGAGACCACTCCCAGATTACTTACAGGCACAGCTTACAGGCCATTGCTCATAATTTTGAATTCCAACAAATTTGATTAAAAAAATACATTAAAAAAAAACGAAACAAACAAAATGATTAAACGTAAAAAACTAAAAAGCATAAAAATTTAAAATAAATAATCATATCTATCTGGGGTCAAAGTCTACATACTGCATACGGCGGACGGCCAATGACCGTTTTTCTTTACAAAATAAGCCAGCATTCCTTCAGGCGTGATCGAGATTCTTGACCTCGAAAGCACAAAACCTAACAAAAAATCAAATGTTTTTTTTTCCTTCATCACGTATAACACTTAAAATCTGATTTTGTGTTTAAAAATCAATGAAAAATAAAAACAACCAAAAAAAACACAACCTATCAAAAAATCAAATATTTTTTCCCTTAATCACGTATCATACTTAAAATCTGATTTGAACATTGTGTAAGTATAAAAATCAATGAAAAAAAACAACCAAAAAAAAACGCTGGGTGTACCTACACCTCCACGTGGTGCCCGGTGGAAACGTGATAACGGCTAACGGACTATTTGAATGACAATGCCTATAATTCTATTTTTTTCCTGTTCATGTTATTTTACATTTTGTCTAGTATAACTTATTAATATTTATTTCGATTTCATGTTTAACAAACCCGTTTTATATATTATTACTAAATTTTGAGCTCATTTTCGTAATCAGCGACCCAGAAAACCATGAAAACGACACCCATGACGGAAAAACCAAAAATTTCGTCGACGCCATCTTGGATTTTCATTTTGACCTTATTTTCGTAGTCGGCGACCCCAAAAACCATGAAAACGGCACCCATGACGGAAAAACCAAAAATTTTCCTGGCCGCCATCTTGAATTTTAATTTTGACCTCTTTTTCGTAATCGGCGACCCCAAAAACCATGAAAACGACACCCATGACGGAAAAACCAAAAATTTTCGTCGGCGCCATCTTGGATTTTCATTTTGGCTTCATTTTCGTAATCAGCGACCCCGAAAACCATGAAAGCGACACCCATGACGGAAAAACCAAAAATTTTGTCGGCGCCATCTTGGATTTTCATTTCGGTCTCATTTTCGTAATCAGCGACCTCAAAAACAATGAAAACGACACCCATGACGGAAAAACCAAAAAATTTCCTGACCGCCATCTTGGATTTTCATTTTGACCTCATTTTCGTAATCAGCGACCCCCTAAAGCCATGAAAACGACACCCATGACGGAAAAACCAAAAAATTTCGTCGGCGCCATCTTGATTTTCATTTTGACTTGGAATTTTCTTTCAAGTCCTGACCGTTGAGGAGTTGCACCTTCCGTCATCAGCGCAGCCACATGAAATTATGATTATCAGACGCAAATACTTGAACAGCTTCTGCAAATGTATGGAAACGTTATGTGCGCCTATGATATTCGAGGGTTGCCCTCAATTTCTCAGAGTTCCCATCATCAGAAACTGACTTGGTGACATTGGGACCACCTTGGGAGTATACCTTTTCAAACAAAAAAATAATTTTGAAAATCGGTCCAAAATTGTCGGAGATATGCGCGGACACACATAAAAAAACATACGAATAGAGAACCTACTTCCTTTTTAGAAGTCGGTTAAAAAGAGACGGAAACATTATTTATTTTTGACGTGTTAAAGTGCTTTCACAACCAATTTACAACAAATATTAAAATCTGTGATTAAAATAGATATCATAATTTTTTATTTTAATTCATCTAACGCCAAATTGAACCATTTTTATGTTGATTGATATACTGTAACCTATACACAACACACATTCCAGACTTTTTTCAAAGCCGTACGCGTGTACTTACTTACTATAAAATTATGTCACTTAAAATAATAATCGTATAAATGATCAAATTTTTCAAGCGTAGTTCAACGCTCGAAATGCCCGTGTGTGCGTTCGTCGGTGTTATCGCTGCACACAAACATAGCATCGCACCGAAATTGCCTAAAGTTCCGCAAGTCTTGTCTGTACAAGGCCCCTTAACGGAAATTATGATTTAATTATGGGTATTTGTTACTACAGTTCTCGGCTCCATAACAACCTTGCCTAAGACTCGGTTGTAAATTCGTCCTCGAATGCAATGACAAACTTTCCCCGCTTATATCGAAATGTACTATTTCCGTAGACTGGACAAAAAGTTCATAATTACCTGTGGCAGCAGAATGAGCTCACATGGTAGATAACGAACTCGAGGGCCCCGCAGTAGAAACATTACAGGCCTATTTTACTTGATTTTATAGACCAACTGAAGTAATACAAAATCAAAAGTCATTTATTCAAACGAGGCTGATAATCAGGGGTCCATATTGGCTCACCTAAAGTTCTTTATCCGAAATTGTTCTTCCTAACGATTTGTAATCCGAATGATCACTCTTCCTAAAATTTTTCATCCTAAAGTTTTCATTCATACTATTTGTAGTCCTACCGACGATGTTCATAACACTCATGTTTCCGAAAATTGGAATTCATAATATCATTAGTGTAAATATATTTAAACTCCTACTGTTTTTTATCCTAACGCTTTTATTCCTAAACATAATTACTATAATATTTTCACTCATACAACTGTTTAGAATGATTAAAGGTCGTTTCACTGATTTTTGTCTAGAAATAAAATAAATGAATGAAATTCAAGTCAGAGTGTCGTCTTGGGAGCACTATGAAAAAAATACTTAGAAAAATTTCGCGACCAATTTCGAGGTAGCGCTCGCCGGCCGCTGCCGCGGCACCGCTCGCTTCGCTCGCTCGGCTCGCGCGTAGTTGGTCACAGTTCTAACCTAACCTAACCTATGGATATCTTTGCATAGTATATAAGGTCCCATTAAAATAGGTGGACAAATTTTAACACAGCGTTTAGTAAGCCTAACTAAAGACATCTAAACAAAAAAAAACACTATATATAAAGTGATTTTATTTTGACTTAAAATAATAAATTGCCGGCACTCTAGAACAAACTCATCCTATAAAAGTAGGTATTTTATTTCTTATTCTTATTTTTTTTTTGCTATTGTCCTTATTTTAGCGGTCTGAATGATTTCTAAAATTTTGTCCACCTATTTTAATGGGACCTTTTATAATACTGATTATTATGAATAAAAAGTAATATAAACAAAAAAAAAGATATGACTTTGAATAATAGTGTAAAAGATGGTTATGTTGAGAAAATATAGGAAAACAAATAATAGTGTAATAGATGTTTATTGCTACTGATATTATGAAGTTGAATGCTTCGGAATTAAAACATTAGAGACAGAGAAGTTAGGAATTGCGATTGTTAGGATGAAAAATGTTAGGAAGAACATTTTCGGATTTCCAATTATCGGAGTTGAAATTTTAGGTGAACTTTGGCGCACCCGATAATCAGCACTTTTCGAACGTCAAAATTTACTTTACTTTACTTATTAACATTTATAAAAGACAATTGTTAATTTTTCTGGATTTTAGTTTGGCGGCAAATTGGTAACGTTTGAGAAATGTCCACAAGAAGCAGGCCCGCAGAAACTTGTACACATCAGTCAGGTAAGATCGCGTTTAATATTGATAACTATAATTTTATAACCTGCCTTATACCTCTACCTCTGATTTAAAAAAAAATAAAGTACTTTCAAATTAGCAGGCGAAACTTTACATACATTTTTTAACAACAAACAAAAAAATAACTGTAAATCGATCGAATTTCCAGTAAATAACTGTTATAGCTAAATTAGTGACGTCTGGTTTAAAGCTTTTTTGTATTATCGTCATTTAACGTTTAGTTCATTAATGTGTTCTTGTTCTTCGTGTCGATGACTTATTGTAATATTATGTGAACAGGTTATAAGTGAACCAGAGATAGTAGAGCGCGCGACGGAGTTGGACGCTATACTAGAGACCAGTCTCAGCTTCGATCCGGCTGCCACTGAGAGACTTGCTGAGTGAGTGCATATTTTAATCTTTTTTTCTACTTTTTTCCTTCAGTTCCAATAGGCCTCCCCCGTTCTTTGCCTACGTTATCAGAGATTTGCGTCTCTGTTTTGCGTTCAGTCACGAACGAGTCCAAAGTGATGTTATTTACTTGGCCAAACATAAACTTCTACTAAGAATTAAGCTGATTTGAAAAAGTCTTCGCATTACGATAGATATCAATTGTTGTCGCGGTCCTTATCCATTTTAGATCTTGACATTTTTAGATGTTATACTTATTCACATTAATTTACTGTTTTCTCATGTCTACATTTTATTATACAATGAATTTGTGAAACTCCAATATCACAATCTGACACATGCGCTTGCACAGGTACTGCCGTCAAAAGGGCGACGCTACGACTGACCAGAATGAACGCTACACTTGGTTCTTCCTTCGCGCTAACTTCTTGCCGACGTTCCGGACTGAAGTGCTCAACTTATTGGGTGAGTTTACATCAATATCATTCGTAAAGATTGGTACTATTAATGGCAGATTTCGGGGAAGTGTTGGCAGCTTCGCCATGCAAAAGCTGTCAGATGTTGATTTTATTCCATCATTTCACCTCTTTTAGTAACTGTGATCCCAAGCTGAGGTGATGCCATTACGGTTGGTGATTATGAGTGTGTCTTGAAGTATGGAGTTCTATACAAATAATCCCGAACGACTCGAATCGAGGTGTTTGAACAAACAGCCCTAAGTGGAATGAACTGGTGCACGAACTAAATTTTGTAGAGATTGAGAGAACCGGAATGACATTCGTTAAAATTTCGTAAAAAATGTGTGGACAATAAAAAGTAGACAATCCTCTAAGGTGACTGGTGGTGGACTTCATATTGTTAAATCTACACTAATATTATAAAGAGGAAAGATTTGTACCTATTTTTGTATGTTTATATGTTTGTAATGAATAGGCTCAAAAAGTACTGGGCCGATTTCAAAAATTCTTTCAACCTTGGAAAGCTACATTCACCCTGAGTAACATAGGCTACTTTTTATCCCTGTATTCCCACGGGAACGGGATCTACGCGGGTGAAACCGCGGGACGTCCGCTAGTTATTCATATTTTTATACAATTTCTTCGCATCGTAGGTTTCAAACAAGAAGAAGTGACTTCAAAGTTCAAGAGCCCCAACGTACCGACCGGTGACGGGACGCATCCAGAAATCGCTGCATTGAGTAGAGTGAGTTACCTCCCTTATAATAAATATTATATGACTTGTTTCTATTAATATGGCTTTGACCTGCCAGCACTGTTTTCTGTGCTTATAACATTGTAGCTTTATTTTTCACATTGTGCTAAATTTTCATAGTAATAATTTAACTGATTTCTGACTTGAATTTTGTAGCACAACTTACATTATAGCTAACTGTTCTTTATTTAGTAACTTTGAATTTTTCACTGCCACGACTGTGATAGAGAGCTAAACACTATGTTTAGGCTGGCCGATTCGATCTATCGATAATTATCTAGCTGATCCAAACGATCTGATTATTTTAAATCTATACTAATATTATAAAGCTGAAGAGTTTGTTTGTTTGTTTGAACGCGGTAAACTCAGAAACTGCTGGTTGGAATTGAAAAATTCTTTTTGTGTTGGATAGTCCATTTATCGAGAAAGGCTATAGGCTATATAACATCACGCTACGGCTAATAGGAGCGGAGCATAAATGAAAAATGTTACAAAAACGGGAAAAGGTATTTCCTTTTTGAGAGCTTCCGCTGCGTGCGCTGCGAAAACGGTTTAAGTTACGCTAATATCATGTATGAAGGAATTGTTCCTCTGTATAAGTTCTAAAAAAAAGTCCGCGACAGCATATATCTATCTTTTAAGATTGACTCACTGTTACCTTTTTTTACAGTTAAACTGTTAGGTTATAAAGAATTATTTTTTGCGAAGCTTATTTAACTCATATGGTATTAATCTATATCTAAATAAATGTGTTTGTTAGAACGGAAATTTAATATAAAATATTTGTGCCCTTTACTCTATACAGTTTAAACAAATATCTTAGAAGATATCGCAATGTAAAAATATCCGCGCGGCAAAATATTTCGCGCGTCGCAATGTAGGTACGGGGGATTCTGGCTGACCTCCGGGAAATTCAAATTCAAAATATTTACTGCATCATAATATTTACAAGTATAGAGTGTTATAGTATATTTAACAGTAAGAGATACCTATAGTAATTCACACTTTAATATAATCTAAGCTAATCTAAACCATCTGAACTATTATAATAAAGAGGAAAGATAAGATTTTTTGTTTGTTACGATTTAGCTTAATTTATGTCGGATAGTCGATATCGAGAAAGGTTTTATGCTATATTTATGTGACGCAGACGAAGTTGCGTGGGTCAGCTAGTAATAAATAATGCCTAATTTTAATGGCAGGCTTTAGGGGAGGCCTATGCTGAGTAGCAAGACAATCTTCGTGAAGCCAGTGTCTATGTTAAATATTTTACTTTAGTATATAAGAACAACGTGTTTTATAAGATTGTTTAATAAAGGCTTTATTATTATTATTTTAATTTTAATGGTATTTGAGCTTTAACTGTAAACACATGACTCGCGTATCAGAAATTGCATATGAGCGTTCACAGAAATTAATTGTGTGTGACTTGAAGCCAGTTTATTGTATTTAGATCTTTATTCCGACTTATTAGTTTAAGGGGTATGAGGAACAGGGTGTAAAGCTCCTCATCCCCCATAGGAAAGGGAGGATCCTCCGACCGGACGGGCAGTTAGCCCACCGGACACAACACCCGTCCGGTCGGAGGATCCTCCCTTTCCTATGGGGGATGAGGAGCTTTACACCCTGTTCCTCGTACCCCCAAAAGTTTTTAAATTCAAAACTGACAAATGATACCCGGTTTAAAAGTCAATGGCAGTGAAGAGTTTAACAGTTCTTATAACATCTATATAACCTGTGCTCACATAACTCAGTGTATATAATATGCTACTGTCTGTCTGCCTGCCGCGGCTAGGGCGAGTCCACGGAGACGGAAGCTGAGTTGTCCACTGATACCAGCACAGATCTATCGGTAAGTCTTGTGCTACTGCTGATGGTAACACTGTAACACTGCAAGAAGGGAGAATATAAAACTGGTAAACCAGTTTCGCCTAGATGGCGCTCAGTGTTGGAGTGCCGCGCCATAATGTTAAGTTTTTTCCTTGTCGCTTATTGGTCTCTGTACATAAAAGGCACGTGAAGTACTAAATACCTCATCCATCGCTTTCTATCAGGCGTGATCGAGGTCAATAGCAGGCCGATTTCGCAATTAAAAAATACGGCGAGGGCCTATCTAACGATTATATCTTTTTGCAAAACCCTTAGCAACTACTAATATAATCGTTAATTCGTAACAAGATAGGTTTAAAAAAGGTTTGCATGTTTGGTTGGATTGAAAGCTGTACGGGTATGTTTTCTTTTGAAAGTACCAATATGCGTAATCCGAAGAACCTTTTGTTGTTCCCACTGTTGGACACAGGCTTCCTCTCTATGACAAGGAGTGAGCTTTCATCGAACACGTGGGCCCAGTGCGAGTTGGTAAATGTCCCATGTACTGGAGAGTCTTTGGTTCTAAGACATACCATGCATGATTTGATTGAATGGGTCCGTTTTATTTAAGCACCCAGTGTTAACTGTATACTTTGATTACAGGACGCTCACACACAGATTGAGAGGAAATTGGCCAACCTTGACTTGACACCTAATGTCTCCAACGTGGTCATCCCGAATGGAGAAGGTACATAACAACAATTATTTTAGACATAATACTTTAATATTGGAATTAATGCAACACGTGTAGATCTATAACTAGTCTAGAAAACGGCGACACAAAATATTTTTTCTAGGGTGTACTTATGTCTAGAGTAATAAGTGAATGACTTACGTAGTTTTCTGTAATTTTCCGTTTTTTTTTTCAGCGTAGTTTATATGACATAAAAAAAAACAGCTGAGCCTATAGCCCTGGATTCAATTCCTAAGTCAGGGAAATTGTTATTCAGTTTTCCAACAAAATCCACCAGTTAGCCAATTAGCCCAGAATATTGCGTAATAGATCTAGTGTACTCTGATCTACTACTCTCATCTATACTCTATACTAATATTATAAAGAGGTAAAGTTTGTGTATTTGTTAAATTGTAAGGGGTAATCTCGGGATCTACTGTACCGATTTTAAAAATTCTTTCACCAATAGAAAGCCACATTATTGCTGAGTGTCATAGGTTATATAAAAAACCGAAAAATGAAAAGGCTTTTACGTGGTAGTCCGTTTTGCAAAGTGAATCGGAGAAAAAACCAAAGCAGCGGTGGGCGCGGGATGGTTTCAGGTTTAATTTATTCGGTTCGCGTTCGTGCTCGCTTCGGGAGAAAGGGGCGTGGCCTTTTACATCTGATCTGAGAGGTAGGTACCCGCGCGGCTCAGTCGCGTGGTCGGCTCCTTACGCAGCGGACGTCCCCGAAATTGAATTTTTCGAAACGTAATTAGCACACTTTCGACTAATTATGCTCAACGAAGTGGGCACGGGTCAGCTAGTTTCTAATACAATTGTAATATATTGTACAAAGTTGATATTATAATGTTGTGTGTGTAGACTCCACAAGCCTGATCTGCCGCGCGCTGGTGTGCGGACACCTGGAGGAGGCCGTGGAGCTGTGTCTGGACGCCAAGCGAGTCGCCGACGCACTCATCATTGCTTCGCTTGGTAAGTCACTCAACTACTTTATTTCATCATCATTTCCTTGCCCTTTTTTTTTTGCTCTTGGGCAGAGCGAAAGGGAGTATCAGACTTCTACTGACTAAAAACCACCCGTGTTCCTTTTTAGCCCTTTATGTCGAGGCTGCGGTATCTCTTGTGAACAACCCACAGCCCCGACGGGATCATTTTGTTGTCCATGTCGCTTAGGGACAAAGTAGCAGGGTTTTTACTTTCATACTTCTTTGTCAGTACTTACGCTAAAATGTACTCCTTTTTCCTTCAAATCATTCCACACACAATCTATTCATTTTTTCTTGAGCGGAAGGCCCTTTCTCTCCATACGTTCACACATCAAAATTGTACAGTTTATTTGTTGAACACTTTAAACACGACACAAAACGATACTGACTGTCTTGCCTTCGCGGCGTCCACGCTGTTTTTTTATACCAATTACGAAGGTTACAGCTGGACGTCTTAAAAAAAAACCGAATTATATTTAATGAAGAGTTAATTTAATTTAAAATTACAATATTAAATCTCAGATCTGTACCCGGAGGACCAACACTACTGCGGTGTAGTATTATTTGCTAATCTATCCTTTATTCATAATATCTTTCAGAGGCTGATTTTTCTTGTGAAGTTTATTTTTCACTTTTTTGTGTTTTTGAAGTTGGTTTTTTTTGCAAAAAAGTTTTTTTATTTTTCCGTTTTTTATTGTAATATGCTATACAAATATTTGCTATGCATTTAACATTCAACCAAGAAACCTAACCCTTAACCTTCAAGATTCGCTTATTATTGCTTTCAGCTCCTATCGTTGAGGAGTAGTTTCTTCTATAATCTGCTCATCTAGATGACCTGAAAGAATACAACCATATTATATGTCCCAATAATATTTAATTAAAGAATTATCCTCCAACTCCTAACCGTTGAGGAGTTATAACTTCCATCATCAGCTCATCAACATAAAGTGATGACTGCTAGATGCGAATACTTAAAACGCTTTAGAAATGGCACGAAACACGTAATAAGTGCCTATAAAATTTGAGGGTTGCCTTCGATTTCTCTGGGATGCCATCATCAGATCCTGATTTCCTTATCATGATACCACCCTTGGGATATCTCCTTTTACCATCATCAGATCCTGACTTGGTGACAATGGGACCACCTCGAGATACCCTTTCAAACACAACAAGAATTTTGAAATTCGGTCCACTATTGACGGAGATATCCGCAAACAAAAATAAAATAAATAATTATATACGGTGGAATTGAAAAACCTCCTCCTTTTTTGAAGTCGGTTAATAAGGATAGAATAAGAATAAGAATAATTTTATTGTTTAAAAATTACAGTCATTTCGTTGATTCCTGAAACTCACACTAGGATTCCCTGTGTCGTGAGTTTCAGGCTCCTTCGTTCCGATTACATAATTGTGACACACTTAGTACATACCTACCTTACATTAAGCTAAGACTATCTTATCAATAAAATATAATCTAATGTAACAAAATATATTATCTAATAATCCAAAAGAAAGCCCTTATTTCACTAAAACGTATTTTAAGTCGAGAATCTATTCTCAGCCCCTTAACTAATCTCCTTATCTATTCTACATTACTCAGACCTTGCCCTGTATGGTCTAGTGTAGTCGAAACTGAATATAATAAGCTACAAAACATACAAAACAAAACAAAACCTTAAAATTATCGTACAACTGCAATACATCATTTCGCAGAAACCTTAAAAACACTACATAAATCAAAAAAATCAAAGGATCACAAACAACTTGAACAAAGGATAGGTAATTTACGCCCTCGGCGCACGGCCTAAATACTATTCCCTGGGTTTTTTAAGTACGCACACCCGTGACGATATATAGTAGGTACCTAACTTCAACACTAATAATAACAGATAGCACTCGAAATCAAGACACAAACAAACGGTAATGACGTCCTTTCTCGGATGTATATATTTTTATATATTTTTCTAAATACCGTTTTAAACACTCTTGTCGCGAACAGTAAGCACTTGTGCACTTGGCGAAAGTGGGTATTGGTTAATTTCGGATCTCATGCTGTAACCGATCATTTTTTACCCGACTGTGGCGAATCCCAAAAGGAGGGTTATGTGTTGACGTGTATGTATGTCCGTTTGTTTGTTATTATGTATGTCCGTTTGTTTATTATTACGTATGTCCGTTTGTTTGTTATAACTCAATTTTGTTTTTTTTTTAGTTTGAAAGGTGAATAGGGATGTTTCCGTACTAAAAAAATATGATTCTTTTTAGTCCGTCGAATTGAGATTATCGAAAAATATTGGAAACATGTTTTTTGTTTTATCAAATAATAAAATAATACGAAGATAAAACGCGTCAAACTTTACCGTCACTTTCTGGTAAAAAATGTC
Organism: Diarsia dahlii; assembly: GCA_949775195.1. Taxonomy (NCBI): domain Eukaryota; kingdom Metazoa; phylum Arthropoda; class Insecta; order Lepidoptera; family Noctuidae; genus Diarsia; species Diarsia dahlii. The sequence continues at coordinate 19,640,381 of OX459211.1, forward strand.
ATGCAATGTTACGTCACACGAGTTTTAAAAGCACTGTAACGGCTTAATTTTTTTGTTAACGTGAAAAAAGAAAAAAATATTTGTCCAATATTTTTGGAAATCTATCTGACGGACTAATTAGATATTTTTTCGTCCTACACTATTATAATATATTTGCAATCATACACAGGTAGCCCAGAGCTGCTATACAAGGTGCAGAAGTACCACATCAACACGACGGCCGGCGAGCCCGTGTCGCTGGTGTGCGGGTCCCTGCTGCTGGCGCGCTGGGACACGCTCGTGACGTCAGCGGCGCCCAGCTGCTGGCGCGACACGTTAGCAGCGCTGCTGACACACTGTGACGGGGACTCTGCTAGCCATTACTGTGGTAAGTCTGACATGAGCTTTGACTAGAAATCCGGCACATAGAGACAGTGGCGTGCAGTGGTCTGCCACGGTGGGTAGGCCACGAAATATTGACAGCAAAAAAAAATTGACACATTTATAACATTTGAAAATAAGCCTGTAAAAGTTATACCTAAATACAATTCAAAAACTCACCACATTATTCAAGGTTCAACTCATGATTTTTTATCGATGCAAACAGAAGAAAGATTCGGCCACCTCAAAAAACTCATCCAAGTGAGTGGGTGATAGTTACAAAAGTACAAAACACGTCACTTGCAAGATAATATCCGAAGCGGCCTTCACACATCTACCTTTAGATACAACTTGCACCTTATCATTACATATACGATAATTGAGAAAACTTATTACCTTTAACATCTAGCAAACACACATTATTAGCACAAACTTCACCTACCATTGTTATTATTTGTTAGGGGAATAAACAAATAATACACAACAAAGCTAATATTTACACTACTGTTAATAATGGTATCTAATAACTGACAATATCTGTACGTTTTCGGTTTCAAAACAAATCGCGCTATAAATTGCTTGTCACAACAATGAAACAATAATGGCTTCCATAGACGTAAAATGTAATTTCTAATTTGCCGATAGAAAAATACTACTACCAAATAAAATTGCATCATTTTCCTAACGAGTTTGTTCACAACAGCGGTCAACAAAATTTTGCAGGATTATAGGTACGAAATCAATCAATGAAATGTGTTGTCAGTGCTGCACTCTATCTGTGGACGGAAGAGCGAAGACCGCAAACGCGCGAAATTCAAATTTCTTAATTTCCTTACATTTTTGCAATTTGCAGGCCAGTGCTAGGTTGTATGTTGATTAATAAAATATGATTCGCGGCTGTAAGACGTATGTAGTCAGTATTCAAGCTAGCACTGGCCTGCAAATTGCAAAAAACGTTAAAAAAAAAACAAATTTGAACTTCGCGCCGGAGTTCGCGGGCTGAAGATGGCACGCATGACGCATCCAATCGTAGCCTTGTGTTGTTGCAGCCAATCACAGGCCAGCTACACTCGCAGGAGTTGACATGCATGTGTGCGGTTCATATACACGAAAATATGCACCGATCATTCACCGATGTGACGCTGTGTGCGTAAAATTATGAATGGGTTTTAGGCTACTCGAATGCTAGCCTAAGCAAGCCTGTAAATATAAGATTCGTACGCGAAAAATTGCTCTAAGTATTTTAACAGGAGTTTGAACTTTTTATTATTATTTTGTACATGGTGTTATTTTATTACATGGTTAATTAGTTATAAGAAATGCTCAGTTGGTAAGGTAGGCTAAGCCTAAGAGCCTTAATAGAGCGCACGCCACTGCATAGAGAGCCATTTTAGTGGCTTTGGACAGGTCCCCCAAAGTGTGGAGTTGTACAAAGTGCAGGACAGGAGCTGGGCTAGTGACTCAGATGATACACAATCACTAGTATTTTCGACACGCCTACATTGTTTTTAATTTGTCAAACGCCTACTTTTCAATATAGTATCACATCTTAAATATTGATTACAGTGATATATCTTTCGCATTAATAAAGCAGAACGCAAGTATTGGTTTGAGAAGGATGACTGGCGTAGGAGGCAACGTATATACAGAGGAAGTCCTTTTTTAAAGATCCGCCAATAGGGGATCGGATTAACTCAATAAAATATGATTCTGTTTAGTCCGTCATTTAGGTTATCGAAAAATATTGAATACGTCTTCGATCAATAATAGTACTAGATTAAGCATCAGGAACAAAACTAAGTCGCTCAAGTGGCCACGTTTGCACACACGTAAACATCTACATAACATCTTAGAAAAAAGTTCAATATTATTTACAACTTCAGATGATTATAAACCTTAACACTTAAACATAACGTTTAATTATCATTGTAAAGTATATTTATTTAAGCCCTTTCATTGGAGAAAGATTAGAAGCAAAACATTTTAAATATCGCTCCAAAGTAAAAAGTCATCAGTACAAAAATATTCATTCTAAAATGAAACTTAAAATCTAAGCAATACGGTTAAAAGCATTTTGTGTACAATGTCGTGCTTATTCTATTGCGGAACTAGCGTTCCCTGTTCAAGAACATGATACAATAGTTGGTGCGTTGTAGCAAACATTGGCCAAACAATTATAATATTCGCTGATTTAATTATATTTACAGTTTAATTATGTTTAAATATTATGAAAAAGCACATAATGATATTAAATTACCGAAAAATAGATATTCCTTCCAAAACCTTGGTGTTACGGTGGTTATTTACGCAGTTTTTGAACGCATACTGCGGTATTTTGACGTCTTAATGTTGGCTATGATTGGACCATACTAATTTGAAATAAGACCACAAATACGTTTGTGGTCTTATATTTCGGGCCGTTTTTGAAGCGCTTATCGGGAATCTAGTACATTATTGATCGAAGGAATACGTGCTTTTTGTTTTATCAAATTAATAAAAATTGACAAAGATAAAACGCGTCAAAGATGATTGGGGTTTGTGACGTTACTTGTAGGTAAAAAATGTAGTGGCATGTGACGTCACACGAGTTTTCGAAGCACTGTATCATCTTCATTTTTTGTTTACGTGATGAAAGAAAAAATACTGACGGACAAATTTTTTTTTTGTCCGATCCCCAATTGCGACTAAGAAATTCAAGGATCGATTTGGTCACCAAGTCGATCCTTGAATTGTCATCGCCTATCAAATTTTGGTGGGCGATGACAAAGACAATGCCACAATTTCATTGGGCATTTTATTATTTATTTTATTTATGTTGTAGATGTATTAGGAAAAGTAATTGTGACGCTGAGTGCGCTAGCTAGGTTTTTATTCTTTATATTTCCCATAGAAATGCTCGGCAACAAACTGGCAAAGGAGTCGGACCCCGCCTTAGCCGAGGCCGCCACCATATGCTACCTGTGCGCCATGAGTCCTGAGGAGTTGGTGGGGCGCTGGAGTCAGCGCAGGAGGGCAGGCGTGGCGGCGCTGGCTGCGCGCACTGAGCTGGCGCTGCTGGCCAGGAGAGCCGCGCTAACCAGAGGGAGACAAGTGCAGGTCAGTGGCTAAGTTTTGAACTGTAACTTCCAGAACAAGTATTGTTGCCAAATTGCGTAACAGCGGAGATTTCATGAAAAAACTGAAATACTGTGGAGTTTCAATCTGAAAAATGTTGCCCAAATATTTTTAATTTTGCTTTTTTTTATTAGCAATAAAAACGCAACATCGGCCATTTTTAACCCATTTAAAAAAGAGATATAGACACAGGACGTATAGACGAACAAAAAATATCCTGTAACACGGTGCCTCAAAGTGTCACATTATCGAGATATTTGAAGGTAAAGATCGACAAATGTGTACAACGTCCATACATACTACTTTCATCGTGGGCCGCGATTGAAAATCGATTCTATTATTTTGATAAAAAAAAAAACAAAATGGCGGTGGGTTGATATGCCAGCTTCCATACTAAAAAGTTCAAACCCCTTTAGCAATTTATTAGTCTTGAAGGTGATATTTCTGACTTCACTCAGTGTCACACCGCGAACCGGAAGACGTTGCGTTGGAAGGCCTCCCACTAGTTGGTCCGATGACCTGGTGAAGGTTGCGGGGATCCGCTGGATGAGAGATCTTTTCTTTACATTTGCCCTTTATTACAGGTCGGCGGCAAACTAGAAACAGTGCTGAACGAGTACGCGTCCCGCCTGGCGTCGCAGGGATGTCTGCAGAGCGCACTCAACACGCTGGAGGGCATACAGCACACCGAGCTGCGGGACCGACTTATGCACGCGCTCGGCTTGGTACAGCAGCAGAGGAAGGCTAGCCATGTAAGTAACAAACTAGAGACATACAGCACACCGAGCTGCGGGACCGACTTATGCACGCGCTCGGCTTGGTACAGCAGCAGAGGAAGGCTAGCCATGTAAGTAACAAACTAGAGACATACAGCACACCGAGCTGCGGGACCGACTTATGCACGCGCTCGGCTTGGTACAGCAGCAGAGGAAGGCTAGCCATGTAAGTAACAAACTAGAGACATACAGCACACCGAGCTGCGGGACCGACTTATGCACGCGCTCGGCTTGGTACAGCAGCAGAGGAAGGCTAGCCATGTAAGTAACAAACTAGAGACATACAGCACACCGAGCTGCGGGACCGACTTATGCACGCGCTCGGCTTGGTACAGCAGCAGAGGAAGGCTAGCCATGTAAGTAACAAACTAGAGACATACAGCACACCGAGCTGCGGGACCGACTTATGCACGCGCTCGGCTTGGTACAGCAGCAGAGGAAGGCTAGCCATGTAAGTAACAAACTAGAGACATACAGCACACCGAGCTGCGGGACCGACTTATGCACGCGCTCGGCTTGGTACAGCAGCAGAGGAAGGCTAGCCATGTAAGTAACAAACTAGAGACATACAGCACACCGAGCTGCGGGACCGACTTATGCACGCGCTCGGCTTGGTACAGCAGCAGAGGAAGGCTAGCCATGTAAGTAACAAACTAGAGACATACAGCACACCGAGCTGCGGGACCGACTTATGCACGCGCTCGGCTTGGTACAGCAGCAGAGGAAGGCTAGCCATGTAAGTAACAAACTAGAGACATACAGCACACCGAGCTGCGGGACCGACTTATGCACGCGCTCGGCTTGGTACAGCAGCAGAGGAAGGCTAGCCATGTAAGTAACAAACTAGAGACATACAGCACACCGAGCTGCGGGACCGACTTATGCACGCGCTCGGCTTGGTACAGCAGCAGAGGAAGGCTAGCCATGTAAGTAACAAACTAGAGACATACAGCACACCGAGCTGCGGGACCGACTTATGCACGCGCTCGGCTTGGTACAGCAGCAGAGGAAGGCTAGCCATGTAAGTAACAAACTAGAGACATACAGCACACCGAGCTGCGGGACCGACTTATGCACGCGCTCGGCTTGGTACAGCAGCAGAGGAAGGCTAGCCATGTAAGTAACAAACTAGAGACATACAGCACACCGAGCTGCGGGACCGACTTATGCACGCGCTCGGCTTGGTACAGCAGCAGAGGAAGGCTAGCCATGTAAGTAACAAACTAGAGACATACAGCACACCGAGCTGCGGGACCGACTTATGCACGCGCTCGGCTTGGTACAGCAGCAGAGGAAGGCTAGCCATGTAAGTAACAAACTAGAGACATACAGCACACCGAGCTGCGGGACCGACTTATGCACGCGCTCGGCTTGGTACAGCAGCAGAGGAAGGCTAGCCATGTAAGTAACAAACTAGAGACATACAGCACACCGAGCTGCGGGACCGACTTATGCACGCGCTCGGCTTGGTACAGCAGCAGAGGAAGGCTAGCCATGTAAGTAACAAACTAGAGACATACAGCACACCGAGCTGCGGGACCGACTTATGCACGCGCTCGGCTTGGTACAGCAGCAGAGGAAGGCTAGCCATGTAAGTAACAAACTAGAGACATACAGCACACCGAGCTGCGGGACCGACTTATGCACGCGCTCGGCTTGGTACAGCAGCAGAGGAAGGCTAGCCATGTAAGTAACAAACTAGAGACATACAGCACACCGAGCTGCGGGACCGACTTATGCACGCGCTCGGCTTGGTACAGCAGCAGAGGAAGGCTAGCCATGTAAGTAACAAACTAGAGACATACAGCACACCGAGCTGCGGGACCGACTTATGCACGCGCTCGGCTTGGTACAGCAGCAGAGGAAGGCTAGCCATGTAAGTAACAAACTAGAGACATACAGCACACCGAGCTGCGGGACCGACTTATGCACGCGCTCGGCTTGGTACAGCAGCAGAGGAAGGCTAGCCATGTAAGTAACAAACTAGAGACATACAGCACACCGAGCTGCGGGACCGACTTATGCACGCGCTCGGCTTGGTACAGCAGCAGAGGAAGGCTAGCCATGTAAGTAACAAACTAGAGACATACAGCACACCGAGCTGCGGGACCGACTTATGCACGCGCTCGGCTTGGTGCAGCAGCAGAGGAAGGCTAGCCATGTAAGTAACAAACTAGAGACATACAGCACACCGAGCTGCGGGACCGACTTATGCACGCGCTCGGCTTGGTACAGCAGCAGAGGAAGGCTAGCCATGTAAGTAACAAACTAGAGACATACAGCACACCGAGCTGCGGGACCGACTTATGCACGCGCTCGGCTTGGTACAGCAGCAGAGGAAGGCTAGCCATGTAAGTAACAAACTAGAGACATACAGCACACCGAGCTGCGGGACCGACTTATGCACGCGCTCGGCATGGTACAGCAGCAGAGGAAGGCTAGCCATGTAAGTAACAAACTAGAGACATACAGCACACCGAGCTGCGGGACCGACTTATGCACGCGCTCGGCATGGTACAGCAGCAGAGGAAGGCTAGCCATGTAAGTAACAAACTAGAGACATACAGCACACCGAGCTGCGGGACCGACTTATGCACGCGCTCGGCTTGGTACAGCAGCAGAGGAAGGCTAGCCATGTAAGTAACAAACTAGAGACATACAGCACACCGAGCTGCGGGACCGACTTATGCACGCGCTCGGCATGGTACAGCAGCAGAGGAAGGCTAGCCATGTAAGTAACAAACTAGAGACATACAGCACACCGAGCTGCGGGACCGACTTATGCACGCGCTCGGCTTGGTACAGCAGCAGAGGAAGGCTAGCCATGTAAGTAACAAACTAGAGACATACAGCACACCGAGCTGCGGGACCGACTTATGCACGCACTCGGCTTGGTACAGCAGCAGAGGAAGGCTAGCCATGTAAGTAACAAACTAGAGACATACAGCACACCGAGCTGCGGGACCGACTTATGCACGCGCTCGGCTTGGTACAGCAGCAGAGGAAGGCTAGCCATGTAAGTAACAAACTAGAGACATACAGCACACCGAGCTGCGGGACCGACTTATGCACGCGCTCGGCTTGGTACAGCAGCAGAGGAAGGCTAGCCATGTAAGTAACAAACTAGAGACATACAGCACACCGAGCTGCGGGACCGACTTATGCACGCGCTCGGCTTGGTACAGCAGCAGAGGAAGGCTAGCCATGTAAGTAACAAACTAGAGACATACAGCACACCGAGCTGCGGGACCGACTTATGCACGCGCTCGGCTTGGTACAGCAGCAGAGGAAGGCTAGCCATGTAAGTAACAAACTAGAGACATACAGCACACCGAGCTGCGGGACCGACTTATGCACGCGCTCGGCTTGGTACAGCAGCAGAGGAAGGCTAGCCATGTAAGTAACAAACTAGAGACATACAGCACACCGAGCTGCGGGACCGACTTATGCACGCGCTCGGCTTGGTACAGCAGCAGAGGAAGGCTAGCCATGTAAGTAACAAACTAGAGACATACAGCACACCGAGCTGCGGGACCGACTTATGCACGCGCTCGGCTTGGTACAGCAGCAGAGGAAGGCTAGCCATGTAAGTAACAAACTAGAGACATACAGCACACCGAGCTGCGGGACCGACTTATGCACGCGCTCGGCTTGGTACAGCAGCAGAGGAAGGCTAGCCATGTAAGTAACAAACTAGAGACATACAGCACACCGAGCTGCGGGACCGACTTATGCACGCGCTCGGCTTGGTACAGCAGCAGAGGAAGGCTAGCCATGTAAGTAACAAACTAGAGACATACAGCACACCGAGCTGCGGGACCGACTTATGCACGCGCTCGGCTTGGTACAGCAGCAGAGGAAGGCTAGCCATGTAAGTAACAAACTAGAGACATACAGCACACCGAGCTGCGGGACCGACTTATGCACGCGCTCGGCTTGGTACAGCAGCAGAGGAAGGCTAGCCATGTAAGTAACAAACTAGAGACATACAGCACACCGAGCTGCGGGACCGACTTATGCACGCGCTCGGCTTGGTACAGCAGCAGAGGAAGGCTAGCCATGTAAGTAACAAACTAGAGACATACAGCACACCGAGCTGCGGGACCGACTTATGCACGCGCTCGGCTTGGTACAGCAGCAGAGGAAGGCTAGCCATGTAAGTAACAAACTAGAGACATACAGCACACCGAGCTGCGGGACCGACTTATGCACGCGCTCGGCTTGGTACAGCAGCAGAGGAAGGCTAGCCATGTAAGTAACAAACTAGAGACATACAGCACACCGAGCTGCGGGACCGACTTATGCACGCGCTCGGCTTGGTACAGCAGCAGAGGAAGGCTAGCCATGTAAGTAACAAACTAGAGACATACAGCACACCGAGCTGCGGGACCGACTTATGCACGCGCTCGGCTTGGTACAGCAGCAGAGGAAGGCTAGCCATGTAAGTAACAAACTAGAGACATACAGCACACCGAGCTGCGGGACCGACTTATGCACGCGCTCGGCTTGGTACAGCAGCAGAGGAAGGCTAGCCATGTAAGTAACAAACTAGAGACATACAGCACACCGAGCTGCGGGACCGACTTATGCACGCGCTCGGCTTGGTACAGCAGCAGAGGAAGGCTAGCCATGTAAGTAACAAACTAGAGACATACAGCACACCGAGCTGCGGGACCGACTTATGCACGCGCTCGGCTTGGTACAGCAGCAGAGGAAGGCTAGCCATGTAAGTGTCATACTTGAAGCATTTTGTTTTGAATTAATCTGTCTGTCTTCTACAGACTGTAGTTCAGAGAGTGTGGGCAGAAACTCCACGACATGATCCACCATCACTCTTTTTCTATTGGTCTATACTATACTATACATTTTGGTCGATATTTCGACAAGTCGTACAGCACTCGTGACCCTCTGTTCTTTTTTTTCATGTAAAACTATATTCTTTGGACGCCGCATTTCGTTTAATATGACTAAAATCAAATAACTAACAAAGTATGTGGAACTACTCTAACGTACAACGCGTGAAATCAACTGTTCACTTCCTGCCTACCTACAGAGTTCATCGAACTTATCCTCGCGCTTGCCGTTCGCTAATAAAGATCAATGCAATGTGTTTGTCTACAGCAATCGCAGCAGCCCCGTCACTCAGTGGGCCACATACCACAGCGTCGCACACACCTGTCGCACACCGAGCCCAGCTACGCACCCACTGGTAAGTCTAGCATTTGATACACGTCTCTAACTGACAGGAACCTTATTTTAGTATTGAATCAGTCAAACTAGTACCTACCGATAAAATACGGATAAGTTGCGTATAGTCTACTGAAGTCCGCTCTGATATATTATGTCTCATGAAATGGTAATGGTTCTGTTATTTGTGTAGTGTATTATCTATACTAATATTTCTTTGTAAGTTTGTTTATAGGGGTAATCTCTGGATGTAATGATCAAATAAAAAAAAAAATACTGATAGACAGGTACATTATTCGTGGGTGCTATAAATGTTATTATGTATATCATTTACATCAGCCGAGCTATCACAATTTTTGCGGATGAAGTCATGGGTGAAGTGCTACGCTTGTGTATAATAAACGATAAGAATTTACTGCTGGTAACTTGATAATAATAATAACCTTCACTTTTCGACCTCAATTTCCTCACTTAGTGCCAGCGTACGAGCAGCCATGGCCACAATCATCAGTAGCAGCACCAGCTACGGGCGCGCGCCTCACGGGCGGATACACGCAGCCCGCGCCCACACAGCCGCCTAGACCCGGCAGTGTGGGACCTACTGGTGAGTCTTATTGCTACACGCAGCCCGCGCCCGCACCGCACATACTGCAACCTGCAGCACCGCCGCCACAGGCCACACAGCCGCCTAGACCCGGCAGTGTGGGACCTACTGGTGAGTCTTATTGCTACACGCAGCCCGCGCCCGCACCGCACATACTGCAACCTGCAGCACCGCCGCCACAGGCCACACAGCCGCCTAGACCCGGCAGTGTGGGACCTACTGGTGAGTCTTATTGCTACACGCAGCCCGCGCCCGCACCGCACATACTGCAACCTGCAGCACCGCCGCCACAGGCCACACAGCCGCCTAGACCCGGCAGTGTGGGACCTACTGGTGAGTCTTATTACCAACTAGCAGACACGCATAAATTCGTTTGTGTCACATACGACAGAGAGAGAGAGGGTTAATTTTGTGGAGATATTGTAAAACTGCTCTCAAAATGGTGAAGGAAAACATCGTGAGGAAACCGACATGTCTTAGAACCAAAAATTCGAAGACATGTGACATCTACCAACCCGCACTAGGCCCGCGTGGTGGATTATAGCCCACCCCTCTCCTAGAGAGGAGGCCTGAGTCCCTGCAGTGGGAACATTATAGGCTGATGATTGTAAAACTATGATATTGTCTTTTAAGATATTTATTGAAATCAATTGACGTAACTGATTTATTTCGATCAGGATTAATATCATCTTTATAAAAACACCTTCCCAAATAATGCATTATTTTAGAACAAAATTACCATAAAAAAGGTTTTTGTGAATGAACCTTAAAAGATAGACAATTGTGATTTCAATTTACGCATAATCTAAGTGTCTAGCTAAAGCTTTCATCTGTCAAAACTTAAACATACTATTTAGAAAACTGTAAACTGTTTATTTGATAAACCACTGAGTTCTATAACCGATTCAAATTATAGGCATGAGATTTAGGGTGAACAATCAACCATTAACTAAATCCCTTTCTTCCAGGCCCAGGATCTCGCTCCAAATACAAAGTGGACCCCTCAGTTCAGTCCGCTCCCCTATACAATCAGTACAGCTTCAACAACCCTGTGACTTCTCAACCTTACGGCGGATTCAACAGCCCCTTACCCGACCAATACGGAGGCAGCAGCGTACCGGCTTACAACCAGGCTCCCATCAACGCTGGTCCTATGAACTCAGGTCCTATGAACTCTGGACCTATGAACTCTGGACCTATGAACTCTGGGCCCATGAACTCAGGTCCAATGAGCCACATCCACGGCCCCCCGGGTCAGATGTCGGTGAATCCGGGTCAGGTGAACCAGCCCGGTTACAGTCCTGCAGTTAACGGGTCGTACTACAACCCGGCTCAGCAACCAGAGCCTGCCGTTGCCGCAGTGCCATCGAAACCCGTTCCTCCGGGGTGGAATGATCCGCCTATGATGTCTTCCAAGCCTAAGGTATGTGAAGAACGTATAATTTCTTTTTCTCATAATCCTGGTGTGATTTCAATGGAATATTGACAATTTTTATTAGTGTATAAATAATGTTTGACGGTCATTTATTGAGACTGTATAAGTTTATTAAATTTTTCTGACTGTTTAAAGAAGTTTGCCGAAGCTTTTTTAAATAAATAATTTATTTATGCCGTATGTGGAACACAGGCGGACTTAATGCCTACTAGTTTATCCAAAATGTCAGTATACATAGTATTTGATGGAGTAACATTATCAGCATTTAGACACGGGCGACATGTCGGCCTTGCACGCCGGAACTCGTCGCTGGAACAACATTATCGAACATAGGCGCCATTTAAACGAGGTACCTCAGTGTGAACCAAGACTTTACAAGCCTGACCAAAATTGTTGCCGTTTTCATGTGTTATACCAGATTTGATCATCCTGTCGTTCTAACGTGTGTTTTCGAGTTGTTTAATAAAATTCTGATAAGTTCCTGCATCCCTCCTTTTGTTGACTCATACTGACATATAAGTTTTTAAACTGACATGGTCACTGACACTACTATTAATATCATAAACGGGGTATTTACCATGTTTGATTTTTGTTTCGAGTTCCCGATATTTCGGCGCTGTTACAAGCACCATGATCACGGATAAACTGAAGTCATTGCGGGTGGATGTTTATGAGCAGACAAAACGGTCTACCCTCTTTCTTGTTCGTTTTTTGCGTTCGGTACCACTACCATTGTCACTCACTACACGATTCTGTTCCCGACACACAAAACTCACTGTGTCCACTCGCGAACTTTTTTCGGCACTTTTTCGGTTTTTACACAGTTTAACCACTGGATTCCAGGCTCTCGACAGTTGAAACCCATCCTCCCGGTTAAAGTTGTCATATTTGGTAATTTCAATGGCCTCTCTGACCAGACGAGGTATATAGTGGCGTTCTGTCGAGATGACTTGAGGGTTATGCAACTCAATCCAGTGGTTTGATCCCGATTCCAGCAGATGTTCAGCTATGGCCGATTTTTGGGTGTCGTTATTTTTCACCGCCCTAATATGTTCGGATATGCGACAAGCCACCGTACGCTTTGTCTGACCGATAAAGGACTTGCCGCAACTACAGTCTACTTTATAAACACCGGGTTTTTCCAGCGGAAAGTTGTCCTTCGGCGAACGCAGCATCTGGGACACTTTCCTGAAAGGAGTGAAAATGGTCTTTACGGCGTATTTCCGAAGAATATTCGCAACCTTATCTGTCACTCCCCTCACGTATGGCAAAAATGCTGGCTGCCTCTCAACTTCACACTTCCGTTGCTTATGAGTCGTTTTCCGTTTAGGTTGTGCGGACTTCCCTGTATATCCGTTTTTCCGTAGGACCTCCTGTACATGTGTTAACTCAACACGTAAATGTTCCTCGTCGCATAGATCGTATGCCCGGTTGATGAACTTTAACCGGGAGGATGGGTTTCAACTGTCGAGAGCCTGGAATCCAGTGGTTAAACTGTGTAAAAACCGAAAAAGTGCCGAAAAAAGTTCGCGAGTGGACACAGTGAGTTTTGTGTGTCGGGAACAGAATCGTGTAGTGAGTGACAATGGTAGTGGTACCGAACGCAAAAAACGAACAAGAAAGAGGGTAGACCGTTTTGTCTGCTCATAAACATCCACCCGCAATGACTTCAGTTTATCCGTGATCATGGTGCTTGCAACAGCGCCGAAATATCGGGAACTCGAAACAAAAATCAAACATGGTAAATATCCCGTTTAAGATATTCATACTGACATTTTCATAAATTCGGATGCTGTACCGTCATTCTATGTAGACCAAGCTCCACGCGCTTAAAATAAAAAAATAATATTGTAAGTCTAAAAAAGCATATCGATTTTAAAAGGTAGTTCTAGAAAGCTGGAGTGACTGATGTTTTTAAACCAAAGTTTTGTTGTATTTGTAAACTAATGTTTTATTTTGAGAGTTATCTCCTATAATATTTGATCATTTCTCACCGTTTTACATTATTATTCACAAAAACAGAACAAAACTAGATCATTCGAAGCTTACAAATAGCATATTTTAAGTTCGTCCTCCATTGTACGGTCGAACAAGGTATTAACTATATAGCCAGCTAACTTTACTTTTAAGATTCCACAAGTACATTTAGAGACTGCAGATGTCAAACGCTTTATAAAACAAAATTGCAATCAATATTGACAGTGTAGGTACTCAAATTATAAAGATTTCTGCGTCGGTAACAAGTAATTTGTCAATTAGCTCAGTACACACATGCCAACTCAGTCACACCAATAACACACTGTAAAAAAATACCCGTATCTTCTAGCCTAAACAAGAGGTAACAGCACAAGCGCCGATCACGCACCCTCTCTTCGGCGTGGAACCTCCGCAACACGTGCCCCTAGCGCCGCAGTACGGACAACCCAGCCAGCAGTACGGGCAACCCAGCCAGCAGTACGCCCAACCCGCGCCGCAGTACGGCCAGCAGTACCCCAACCAGTACCCTGACTATCAGGCCGCAGCGACTATGTCGCCTGCTTATCCGCAGAAGGTTTGTTGTTTTTATGATAGTTTATTAGTATATTATATTTGTTCCCATTTGTGTAACTTGCCGAAAATTTCCCACCTGGACACGAGTTACCATGACTGACCTGGAGTCTTTAAATAGACTCCGGACACTGGTCGGTCAAAGCAAGGAAAACTGGTTCAGGTAGAGATGGGAATGGGAGATAGATGACTTGCCCTTGATTGTAAATGTAGTGTTGCACCACAAACTATAGAACACTTGATATCGTGTTCTGCCGGTTCTGTTGTTTGCACATCACAGGAGCATCAGCCTTCATCAGAAGGCTACTGAAACCATGGCCTAACTCAATTTGAATTGTCATCAATCGCTAAGAGGAAGAGTATATTTGTTTGTTCACCTTTTTGTTATGTATTACATTAAAGGATATTCTAATAAACGATCAAAGCGCTTTGACATGTTTACCATTTAGATGCAGATTTTATACTACTACCCATAGCCATTCTCTGTTGCTTTTACTACGAGTATTGTTTTCCTTCACCGAGAACTACACTGATGATACTTAATTAATCGTCAAAAGTTGAGATGCCGCGTTAAAAAAAAATGGGCCTGCTCTTGACTTCATTCCTCGTGGTCTGGAGGACAGGGATCAGCCGACGATGAAACGAGCAACCCCAAAAATCCTATTAACTCCTGACTTAAATAGGGTCGTATGAACTTTGGAACACCAGAAATCCATTTCTTGGCTGCGCTTAGCAATAGCTGGGATGGATAAAGATTACCTTGGTTTATCATCATTAACTAGCCTGCAGTAGTTCCCTGCTGAATATGCGTCTCCAATGATTCCCCAGCCGGAGAGCCCCGCGCCGCCCGAGCCGGCCGCGCCGCAGGTGAAGGCGCCGCTACCGGAGCAGCACGTGCTGCTGCAGACTGTGTTCGACGCCGTACGGCAGGAGTGCACCAACAGGGCTACTAACCCGGTAAGCATTCATTGATGACCTCTATCGATGTACAAAAAAAGCAAATTAAATAAAACATAGTTTTCAAAATTAATAACTTAAATACTTAAAGTTTTATTCGATAATGAGAAAGGTCGTTTGATACACGTGATCATTTTGTTACTGCAGTTCTCGGCTCTATATCAACTTCGCTGCGGCTCGGTTGTAAATTCCGGCTCGAATGCAAAACAAAATTTCTCCAATTATATCAAAACTAGCTGATGCCCGCGGCTTCAGCCGCGTGGATGTCGTTCAAATTATATACTAAAACCTTCCTCTTAAATCACTCTATCTATTAAAAAAAAAACCGCATCAAAATCCGTTGCGTAGTTTTAAAGATTTAAGCATACAGACAAACAGACAAAAATAGCGACTTTGTTTTATACTATGTAAGGATGTACTATTCTGCTGAAAAGGAAACGACTACCAATCGACAATTTTCTGGCACAAGGATTTTAATGGTTGATCACTTACTGATTTTGACATTTCTCGCTAATAGGGGATCGGACTGGGTCAAAATAATATGATTCTGTTTAGTCCGTAAGTTAGATTATCGAAAAATATTGAATACGTGTTTTTTGTTTTACCAAATCAATAAAAAATGACGAAGATAAAACGCGTCAAAGATCTTGGAGTGGGGCTTGAAACGTCACTTGTGTCGTCAAAATGTACTATCATATGACGTCACATGAGTTTTCGAAGCACTGTATCGTCTTCATTTTAAGTTTACGTGAAAAAAGAAAAAATACGTGTCCAATAATTTTTGGAAATCTATCTGACGGACTAATTAGTTTTTTTTTGTCCGATCCCCTATCGCTGGGTATAAGACCGGTGCATAAGAATATCACGAAATAAACTTGTTTCAAAATATGTCACTAATATTTAGAATATATCGGGCTGATATATAATTACCGGCACGGTTCTTGAGCGCTCGGCGGAAGAGTGGGGATCTTGTGCGCATCGTACACTTTATGACAAATAAAACACACACCCGTTTATTATGTACTAGCTGACCCACGCAACTTCGTCTGCGTCACATAAATATAGCTTATAACCTTTCTCGATATCAACTATCCGACATAAATTAAGCTAAATCGTAACAAACAAAAAATCTTATCTTTCCTCTTTATTATAATAGTTCAGATGGTTTAGATTAGCTTAGATTATATTAAAGTGTGAACTATAGGTATCTCTTACTGTTAAATATACTTTATCACTCTATACTTGTAAACATTATGATGCAGTAAATATTTTGAATTTGAATTTCCCGGAGGCCAGCCAGAATCCCCCGTACCTACATTGCGACGCGCGAAATATTTTGCCGCGCGGATATTTTTACATTGCGATATCTTCTAAGATATTTGTTTAAACTGTATAGAGTAAAGGGCACAAATATTCTATATTAAATTTAAATTCTAACAAACACATTTATTTAGATATAGATTAATACCATATGGGTTAAATAAGCTTCGCAAAAAATAATTATTTTTAACCTATCAGTTTAACTGTAAAAAAAGGTTGCAGTGAGTCAATCTTAAAAGATAGATATATGCTGTCGCGGACTTTTTTTTAGAACTTTTAAAGAGGAATAATTCCTTCATACATAATATTAGCGTAACTTAAACCGTTTTCGCAGCGCACGCAGCGGAAGCTCTCAAAAAGGAAATACCTTTTCCCGTTTTTGTAACATTTTTCATTTATGCTCCGCTCCTATTAGCCGTAGCGTGATGTTATATAGCCTATAGCCTTCCTCGATAAATGGACTATCCAACACAAAAAGAATTTTTCAATTCCATCCAGCAGTTTCTGAGTTTACCGCGTTCAAACAAACAAACAAACAAACAAACTCTTCAGCTTTATAATATTAGTATAGATTGGTCGTGAGGTAAGTGCTGCAGGAGTAAAGAACAAATCCCGAGTGACGGCTATGACGCGATGCGATACGGGCCAATCACTGCACTTTCCCCGCCCCGCGTCTCACTTCATACCACCAAAGGGACCCAACAACTCACTTTTGCGTCAGCGCTCAAGAATCGTGCCGATGATAATACTAATGCGAATAATAAATTACATTTTGTTTCCAGCAAATGAAGAGAAAGTTAGAAGACGTCCAGAGAAGATTAGAGACTATGTACGATATGCTGCGTGAATACAAGGTTAGTTTTACACATTTTATGAGATTTTTGACATTGTTTTTTTCTACATACATTCGCCGGTTATGTAACAGTTGAGATTCGAGCATTACATCCGAGCGAGGAGAGCCAAGCGTTACAGCGTAACGTGTAATGATACAACTTGTAACAATCATTTGTTTAGCATCTTGCATTGTTACATTACAGACGACTGCTCCCACCAGAGAGTGTCTATAGATTAAGATAATAATGGGTGAAAGTTTATAACATAACATTATAACATCACGCCTGCAATCCCCGAAGGGTAAGGTATATCCATTAGTACATCCACATTTCGCCAGTTAGGTTTAAGTCCATGTAATAGGGGGCGAGCCTATTGACAACAACAGAGCACAAAACCAGAATCCGTAGTTACCACTGATAAATTTCTTGACGGAATAACCCAATAACACTGCGTGACCTGGGAATCGAACCAAGCAGTTAATGCTACACCAACGAAGCAGATTTTAACAATAACTTTTTTAATACAGTTGCTCAAAAAGTGGCGTATTGCAGGGACGTATAGCGTTCGGGATGTGGGCTATTACATACTCGTGCTTTTTCTTTACCTTTTCCGAACTCGTGCGTTCTCTTTCCCAACTGTCAAAATAATGTCCATTAAAAAAAAAACCAATCACGAAGTTTTTACTAAAAAAAATCATAGAAGTTTTTATGATTCATGCAAATATTTCTAAAGAAGCTACTAATTTGTTTCGATATCAGATTTAATTATTTGATTCAATGAGTTTGGTTAGGTTTCATTCCATTTCATCTTATTAAAATTCATTTTCATTTCATATCAATAAAAAAAATCTACCGAAGACTTGGCTGTATGGGCATAGTTCCCTTTGCCTACCCAGAATGGGTGAAGAAAACAAAAGAATAAAAAAATCTGCTTTAATTCTTTTACGGTTAGCGCCATTTTCTAAAAATGCGGAACTTGTTCCGACTGTCAACCCTCACCTTCGGCTGCGCCTCGGCTCGGGTAGACATTTGTCGGAACTCTTTGCAATGACAGGCTTTCCGCACTAATAATGAAATATACTATTCCCCCAGCTATCGGACACTGCGTGCGCCTCCCTCCACTCGTGCTGCCAGTACGCACAGAGCGGCAACCACGCGGGCGCGCTACAAGTGGCAACGTCGCTGGCCACGGGCGCAGACTTCGCCACGGCGGCGTCGTTCCTGCCCGGCCTGAAGCTGCTGTGCCAGCTCGCCGCGCAGCTGCAGGTCTACGTGCGGTGAAGGGTCTAGCTCTACATATTGTATACTTGGGTGTCCAGTGTGCTGTTCGAAGGCTTTGTATCACTTTACAGCACAGATATTGGTAAAAAATGATAAGCGACTACTATGGACTATTTCCAGGGTATGGTAAGCCGCGTCATAATTTATTAAATATTTTGACCTTGACCTGGCTTTTTCCTAAAGATAGATGGAAATTTAGGAAAAACCATGGTACATCTGAAATTGTTATCATCTTTCCTTCACTTTACCTTAATTTATTTTAAGGTGACAGCTTGTCTTCCTAAAACTTACTATTGTTCCAAAATCATACCATATTTAACTTGTTTTCAAAGAACGCTAAAAACTATGAATTTTTGTTTTCGGCACTAAGTTTAAATTAAACATAAAAAATACGAATGATGGTAAATGCTTCAAAGTGGTACAAAACATGTTGATCAGCGAATGTCCAGCTTCTTACGTTCAACGTCTTTTGTATGTGATTGTGTTATTTATTAACATGTTAATATACTGGTGCCTCCCTAATGCACATCATTAAAGACACTTCTAGTATAATAAAGAGATATCTCCATATAAACTTTGGTACAAGAATTATTTGGAGCTCGAATGATGTTAAAAGAGGAGCCTTGTTGGAAAAAAAAATGTGAAATTGTTTTATGAATTGTATGTAGTAGATAACCGTGGCAAAATGGTGCAAGCATAGCTAGTCACAAACACCAACATTGGTGGAACATCTGTTTATGTCATTTTATAGTTCGAAATAGCATTTTTTTTTGGAAAGTGAAAATCATCAAATGACTCTGAGTGGAGTGGAAATGAGTGTCACACTTCTACTGACTAAAAGCAACCCATGTTCTTTCTTAGGTTTTTGTGTCCGGAGCCGCTGTATCTCTTTCGAACAACCCGCAGTTCCGGAGTTCGAAATAGCTTGATGTCATTGGTCCGATTGGGACTTAGCTATGCTTGCGCCATCTACAATGAGCTTCGACCGACACGCCCCATTGCAAAAAAATACAAAATGGCCGCGTTACTACCCATCCTTGTACAGCAAATAACGCATAAAGAACGTATAGGCCTAAGAAGATCGACATTTATAATAACCATATCATAATATGACTGTCATCGATTCCAAGACTCCACTTACAGCGTGGCCTCATCGTTAACATTATTAATAATATAATTTTAATATATTCATTAGAGAAGTAATCAATAATATATTAAACAGATGATGGATTTTTTGTCAAAAGATTGCTCAGAACTGTGTTAAACTTTTCATATCAAAGCATAATTTATTTATTTTTACAATAACTGTATGAAATATTTGGTATTTTGTGTCTGATTGTCTTATGATAATTTATTTCGCAAGGTATTGTTTAATTTCCTTTCCTATTTAATCATGTGCTTGGGCTTGTTATATAACATCTCTAATAATAATTACGGGCAATGCAATATGACCTCGTCACCGTGCTTGGCAATAGAATAAAATAACTGCACTGTGTTGTTATTAGCACTAGTTCGATAACATACAATATTTAAAAACAAGTAATATAACATAATAAACTAGCTGATGCCCGCGGCTTCATCCGCGTGGATGTCGTTCAAATTATATACTAAAACCTGCCTCTTGAATCACTCTATCTATTAAAAAAAACCGCATCAAAATCCGTTGCGTAGTTTTAAAGATTTAAGCATACAGACAAACAAACAGATAAAAATAGCGACTTTGTTTTATACTATGTATGTAAGGAAGGATAAGAGATCGTAATGAGTTGTGACACATGTATACATACATATAAATGTAAGTAGTTGCAAGCTTTGTTAGAACAACTTTTGTACTTTTTAATACATTGTAAAGTGCATTTACTATAACTAGGGATAAAACTATAAAATCAAACAAAAAAATAGCCTGTCAACCTTTTGTTTAATCAAGGAAATTGAATAATGCTAAGCAACAAGAACCTACCAACCGGTTCTGGGCCCACGTGGTGGATGGGTGGGCTTTGTCCCAGCAGTGGGAACCTTATGAGCTAAATATAGAAGTCTCGACAACATAATAAGCTCGACGTGTAATAAAACCTCCTAATATTGTACTCTGTCCTACTCGTGCCCAAAGACACACAAACTGTATGATCTAACACCTAACTGTTTTGTTGTAATGTGTGAGTACTGTACGAGCTCTGTTACTAATATATAACTTAATATAAATAATAATGTATTATAGAATTATATTATTGATGAAAATTATATTTTTTAGAAAATTATTTCGTTGTTTCATTGATGAATTACCCAACATTGAAAGGAGCAAAACGTCGCCTGAAATGGATACTTAGGTAGAGTTAGGTACGCAGATTCTCCGTCGGGGTTGCGGATTATCGAAAGAGATGACGTGGCCTCGGCACAAGCGCGAAGGAACATGGGTTGGTTTTCAGTCAGTAGAAGTCTGACACTCCCTTTCGCTCTGCCCAAGAGCGGGGGGGGGGGGGGTTATTTGATGATTTGACCACCTTTGCCAAAAAATTAAGATTTTGCTCGTTTTGAGAGCACTTATGGCCCGGCGGAAAGTGCCGTGCGGCCCCGACTTACGAATGTTGGTTTAGGTCGCAGGTTCGACCCCAGACAGGCGCATCACTTTATGATATTTCAGCGCTACTGCTCGCGACACTGAAAGAAAACACCGTGAGGGAACTGGCATGTCCTGGAAACAATAGATTGAAAACACGATTGTGACATTTACCAACACGCACGGAGCCCACGTGTTGAATTACAGCCTGTTGACCTAATGATGACCTGTGACCAAGAGGGCTTGTGTGGACATTATAGAGTGATTCTGATTAAACGATATGCATGCTTATGCCAAAAAACTATTTTGCTCATCTACAAAAGTGACAAAGTGTTCGGGGCGGCCTGATACGGCATGCCGACCCAAACATACGAATAACATAGTAACATAATAACCCTCCTTTTGGGCTTCGCCGCAGTCGGGTAAAAATAACAAGTGGTTACACGAACGAAGACTGAGGGATAGATAATGACATCACGACGTGGTTGGAAATTGTGAATATTATTTTACAGATATGAGTATAACAATACATATATAGGGAGAGCGACTGATCTCTGCCTGCAATTGTGATAAAACCATTAAGATAAATAAATATTCCCGTCCCCCAAACCCTCGCTAGAGAAATAATTCGCGACTCAAGGACGATAATACTTTGAAGCACTTTCTGCACTTACTGCCTGCAGCGGCAGCGGGTGTACCCGGGAACGTTTCGAGTGCATTCTGCGACAGCGAGCGTTCGAGCGTTCAGAGCAATCACGGGCCTATTTCGATAATTACTATTGCTGCGTTTAAAATAAAGAGTTGCCTGGATTTTTAGTAAAGTTTTCCTGTTCTTGAATGTATATTACTATAAATACTCGACCAACGCTTACATAGCAAAAGACCGAGCACAAAAAACGAACAAAAAAGATGCTTCCGTGCTTTGGAAGGCACGTTTATTCCGGTGGTCCCGGCCACCAAGAAGCGGTCGTCAAACCATATCGCAGGACCTATTTTTTTTGGGGGGATGGGAAATCATCTAATGACTCCTCGATCCCGCTCTGGGCAGAGCGGTAGGGAGTGTCAGACTTCTACTGACTTAAAACCACCCATTTTCCTTCTTAGCCCTTTGTCAGAATGTCAGAGGCCTTTGAGGCGGTTTCAAAACGATGTGTGGGGTCGTTAGACCCACACGATAAGAAGATGGTGCTTATGACAGCGCCGAAATATTGGAAATTCGAAACAAACAGTAAACATGGTAAATATCTCGTTTTCCGTGTGCTATATACATACACATTCACGACCTGGGCTAAAGAGGCTTGTCAGGTCAGGCTTTCGGGCCACTATGAATGATAGATAAGTATGTCGCCCACAACGGGCCTCATCAGAAAACTCAAAGTCACCCAAAGGGCAATGGAGAGGACTATGCTCGGAGTGTGCAAGAGAAACAAGGTTACCGACATAGCCCGAAGAATTGCAGAACTTAAGTGGCAGTGGGCAGGGCACATTGCGAGCGGATGGCCGATGGGGCCGAAAAGTCCTGGAGTGACAACCGCGAACCGGAAGACGTTGCGTTGGAGGGCCTCCCACTAGGTGGACCGATGACCTGGTGCCCTACTATGACGACTTAAAACAGTCCTAACTTAATCATATTCCAGTGTGGAAACGTGAGAGAACTACAGGGTGTCTAGCGCCATCGCTTTTCCACACTAGATTAAGAATAAGTTAGGACTGTTTTAAGACGTACATAGTAGGGCCCCTGGTGAAGGTTGCGGGGACCCGCTGGATGTAAGACGCACGGGGCCAGTCAATGTGGCGACACTTAGGGGAGGCTTATGTCCAGCAGTGGACGTCTTTTGGCTAAAATAATGATGATGATGATAGAGATGTGTCAGTGACCATGTCAATTTAAAAGCTTATATTTTACGTCCACATCCATATTTTACGTGCAGGGAAGTTTGTGATAAATGTGTTTATCTATCAGGAATGACCATTAAATACAAGGAAAACATGATTTTGCTTTACAAGTGCATCGTATTAATTGAGTTATCAATCAATCTATTTGTGTTACGTAGGTACATGTTACAGTTAAGTGCATTTGTCGGTAATAATCTGAACATCATTTCAAGTACCTACCTACAGCTTGTTGTAAGAGGCTTACATAAAGATTAGAGAGGTTTTATGAAGTATGCATTATTTAATAATTCAGTTAATCGCATTCGTAAAGCCATAAAATAATAAGTTTGTTAAGTCGTAATCAGTCGTTCATGCAACATTGTAGGTGCCTCAACGTTCTTTCTAAACACGGAATTAATAAAAAGGAGGTTGCCGCATCATACCATCATACCATGACCGTGTAAGGAACGCATCGGGAAAAAAAATCATTTGAATTGAAAAGTATGACACATACATTACATACACGGAATGTCAACAGTTGTAATCGAGAAAGATTTGCCTTCAAGCATTTTTACCCGACTGCGGCGAAGCCCAAAAGGAGGGTTATTAAATGATCTACAAGTCGCAAAAGCCTGTAAGAGTAAAGCATTTAATACGACTTGTCACTTCGAAGCCCTTTTCTCTACTAGGCTTAGCCAATATTTGAAACCGCAACCCATTGCACGGTAACCAACCAGCCAATCAACCTACGCATCTTCTAGTCAAATAAGCGAGGGCAGACCATGTTGCTTTGACACTATTCTCTCCTGAATCCATTTCAATACTCAGTTCCTAACAGGAACGAATGCAACATTACATTGAAAGCATTTTTAACAACTGTAACTATTCCTCCATCCCATTCATCTAGGCAACAATGAGGGCACGCTTGCTCGCAGATATAGGCAGATGTGCGCAGTGCAGGCACAAGTAGGCAACGATAAGTTATGGCGGTGCAGTGAATAAGACGGGACGTTGTTATCTATACCATCGCATCGCTGAGGTGAGCGCCAATGCACGAGGGCGTGCGTGTCCAATGTGTCGGCCAAACTGTTAAGTTAATCTTCACTGTGCGGACATGTACAAGTCAGTTATGCCAAAATAGGTACACACGGCTACACATCAAGCTATACAAAACCAGTATAATCTGATCGTACATTGTGCGAAACGATCTAGTAAAGTGAGGCCAAGATTAACTGGTTTTGTATAGCTTGATGTGTAGCCGTGTGTACACGAATAGGTGTTTCGTCGTTTCGCACCACGAGTGGTTCGGACCGCGGTGTGAAACGCCGAAGAGCTCTTAGGAATAGGCTGTTCCGGACCGCGGTGTGAATCGACCATGGATGAATTTGAATGGGTTTATTCGAACCGCTTGGGTGTCATACTTACTCCGAAGTCCGAACCCAATTACAATAAAAGAGAAGCTTTATATATAGCACACCCGTACCAGTACGGTCTACCTAATTACCCAATTGGATTGTTTCGGATATTGCCAAGTGAAGATATTTCTGATCGAATGCATAAATCATAAGCACTGAGTACCGGTCGCTACACAGCCTCGTTGTTTCGTAGTTTCACACATGCATAGGAAGTAATGCACTAACCCCTAATAAATAACAAAGTTAGATGGTAAAGTCGGTCAGAGGTGTAAATCTATGCCTGTCGGGGCCGCGGATTTTTGTACTAGATGACGTGGCCTCGGCGCAAGGGCAAAGAAGGAACATGGGTTCGGTTTTTAGTCAGTAGAAGTCTGACACTCCCCTTCGCTCTGCCCAAGAGCGCCCCCCCCCCCCCGCTCTGATTTGATGATTTTCCACCCCGCTGTCATTTGATGATTTTCCACCCACCAAAAAAAAAAAAAGGTGTAAATGTATTCGAGTATTTCTCAAAATAAGTGTACATCTGTTGAAAAAAAAGTGTGCCTCGAAATAGTAACAAAGTTTCAATGTTTTTATTTAACCATACATACAAAAAATAACATATTTGTGAAGAAAAACTATTAAACTTTAAAGTTGTGAAGAATAAATGGTAAAACCATAGTATTCAATCAATTTTAGAAAGCTTTTTTAAAAAGATGTTTTTTGCGTTTCATACAAAAATCAAATTGCCACCCTACGACTTCATACATGTAACACTTCATAAAATTCGATATGTCGCGTTAATATTGTGCATTTTTTGTATTACAGACCTTGATTAAATGTAGTTTCTTAATTAAAGTGATTTTCTATGGGGTTTCATAGTAAAATATTAAAAAAAATGCGAAAAACAAAATGAGTCGTGCCCATTTACTTTTTAGTAACTTACTCTTTAGTTACGTTTTATTTCTACTTCCACGTAATTTCTGAACGCATCCGTTACCTTTTAACACGGACAACACTAGCATCATTCTGATTGGCTGTAGGTCTGACGTCTCCGCCATAACTTTTAATGTGAAAATCAGTTTTGAACGTGTTGTCCAAGGGAGATTACTTTTTCGTAATAAGAAATACTTTTTCACTTTTTCACATTAAGATAAGTCTTGATTTATATATGTTATTGTAATACGTGTCGTACGAACATTTAAGCGTATTATATTATTTGCAGTTTCAGGTTTTATCAAACCATCGACTTAATATGATCTTAATTTGTAAAATTTTCGTTGCTTTTTCGTAACGTTTTTTATGAATTTCGTTACGTTATGAAAAAGTATAGTGTAAATCTGAGTGTATACAGTTCTTAAAACTTTGCCAATATTAAAACCTTAGTGAACATTCACTGGCAAATAGTTCTTTACGAATTTTAAAGTCTCATATGCTTTATTTAATAGGTTGGTTTATAGCCTTATGTTTACTATTTAATAACATCTAGAACTATTTCATAACAATATTTCGTAACAACTTTTTCGTTACGTACACTTTTTTTGAGAAATACTCATTCAGAATATTTTTACAAAACTAGTACAATAGAATCAAATAGAAGCCACAAATCCTAACCTATCCCCATAATTCCGGAGCGCGCATCGTAAAACAATGGACACAGCTCGTGGTTCGGATTAGCCGTGTGCGGTGAGGTCGCGTCGCTGCATTGTGTGCCGGATTAAAAATAATACATGACACGGAGATACGACGAGATGAGACGACATACGACGTGCAAGCTCATGTGTCTTGAGATATGTGTCACTTAGGCACCGTGGGCTCTTGTAGTATGTGGGGCGAATTGGGAAGGTAGCTTCTCTCTTTAGTTGTAAAAGATTTTTGGAGACGTGGTAGAAGCGGAAAAAAACATAGAGCATAAAAAAAGCATTCGCATCGCAGGGCAGCCTTTTCACTCTAACGAACAACATAATTAGTATGCAGCTGCATAGCAACGTTAATTATTGTTTTTATCGTTTTATTTATTTTTCCTTTAAACACTTGCAAACAGATGAACAAATTCGCATTGATAAGACTGATAACGAGGATTAAAAAGCAGTAATTAATTTAAATAGATAGCGAGTAAGTGGGTCTGTATAGTTGAGGAAAATGGGACTTTAACTGTTCAATTTTTTTTTCTCTTCTTCTTTATGATGTGGCTTCTTCTTTATGATGTGGCTTCTTCTTTATGATGTGGCTTCTTCTTTATGATGTGTCTTCTTCTTTATGATGTGGCTTCTTCTTTATGGTGTGGCTTCTTCTTTATGATGTGGCTTCTTCTTTATGGTGTGGCTTCTTCTTTAGTTAGTGCATTTAACCTGGTATCAGAGTTTTTATGCCGCCCATAGGCCTCTGACTTGGCTTTACATGCCATGCCACTTTAGTCTACCGGTTACAAACGCAAGTGCATGGGATCCTGAATTCAATGTTAGAATCAGTCAGAGTTACAGCAGTATTCCATCAGGAAATCTCCGGGAGGGCCGTCTGACTCCCTTGTTGAGTTGTTAAAATTAACTGCATTTGTACCTTCAACGGCATGAGTTGATCTTACATTTATGTTAACCAGAAAAAGAGATGGCAGAAAAAAAAAATCTTCATGTCGAAAGCGCGTTGAGCCTACCACTTCTCACTGCTCGCACTCCACCATCCCGTCAGATTCTAAACTCTAAAACACTTCCGAGCTCTGTAAATGCCGTTATAAGAGAACAGAATTTACAATACGAGTATCATCATTATCATTGCACTTATTCAATTCGATTCTCGTCCAGCTGGGTTGATCAATACCAGTACTCGTATTGATGCTCCACCTAGCCCAAGGGCATCCTACATGACCTTTGCTGATTAGCTTTTTGCAATCAACAAAACGTCTACCTCAATTATCTGTATAGTCGGCTTATTACTGCTGCAGCTTGATTATTTTCTTAGTGCAGCAATTTTGTTATTAAGTAGGTACGTGTTCCCTCTGACGTCTAGAACGAATTGGTTGATAAGAAGGAAATCACCTCGTTTTAATACGATAGCAATCGAAAGTGAATGTTATTAGGGTAAGATTGATAACGTGTGCTAGTGATTATTATGTAACGGCTATATTTAGACACGGTAATGATGTGATTTCTTATCACTATCATAATATTAGACGGCAATTTCCTCATAACTTTCTATTTAATTAGCCGGTGTAAGTCCTTGTCTACTTGAATAAATATCGTCGCGATTTTTTACAGGCAAGTTCAAAAGTCTCCTATAAAAATGGTTTTGGTAGACCAAAAACTACTTCAGGGGACTAGAATATTGATAGGTACAATTATTTAATTTATTATACAAATCTCGGTGAGTTCCATTTTGGTGTGGTAGGTAACCCAATCATATCTTGTCACTAAGAAATTACAGTGGTATTCTTATATTAGGTCTGTAAACTTTTAACTGAAGTTTCTGTTATTAGAAGTAAAATAATGGTGTAAGGAAGGTGTCAGCATGAACTCTGACATCCAAGTTCGAAAACCAGATAATTTTTCAGCCACATCCAGTATAAAATATAACTTATCTGAAACACAAATATCAAATGAAAGACGGCGTGCATGCAGAAGGCCTTTTGTTGGGTATATCGCGAGGGGGTCGCGGTACGGTGCGCGGGAGGGGGGCAGATAGGTCGGCATTGTAGTGAACTACCCGCCGTTGTGGAGTTTTAGCTTATTTGTTGGTGGCCGCGATCTGGTTGAAATGTGGACGTTTAGTGAGCTCGATAGTGTAGTGCGCATGAGTGCGTTTTAATATTTGGTCTCGTTTTTGAAAGCCTCAATGTGGTCGTCATATGGGAATGTTATAATGAACACGTTAGTAGGGGAATTGCTATGATTGCCACGCTTGTGTACTGCACAATTCACATTGTATGTGAAAACATCCCTGATATGAAACAAGGGTTGAAAGTCACAACGATAGTATAATGGCGGCCACATACGAACTGAACTGAAGGCTTGTGCAAGTATACCTAACGTCCATAGTGACCACACACGATTCAAGTATGCCTGTGCAGTCTCAGTTCTGCGCCTGTGACAAACCGAAGAAGTCGTGTTGTGCAATGAGTATTTCGTGAAATGTGAATGAATGAATGAATAAAATAAATAATAAAATAAAATAAATTATAAATAATTATAAATTAATAATAATAAATATAATATAATTATAAAATTAAAAAATTAAAAAATTATAAATAATGTAATAAATGAATCGACAGAAATTTTGGCGCGAAAATAAACATAAACCGACCGAAGCACAGGCGCGCGTGCGACTGAAGCGTTCCGACACACACGCTCATGTATACTTGCACAAACTAGTTTGCGCAGGTATACAGATCGTAGTTTTGATCTGCCTACAGACTTGTGCAAGTCAGGAAACTTGTGCAAGTTTTGTCACACACACGCTCCGGTATACTTGCACAAGCCTTCAGTTCCGGTATACCGTTCAGGTATACCGCTACGTATGTGGCCGCCATAAGTCGTTGATAGTTGCGGAATACTTCGAGAATCTTTAAAGTACAGAATAACTGCAAATCTCCCTACTATCCCGATTCATTATAAGAAGGATATTATATTAATAAAACAGATGCACTGTTACAAAATCCTGAGTAGGACCTACCTTCTTAGGACAGCCTATAACGTTTCTCATATTTTAAGATACAGGCATTTTCTTTGCAACCGTGTTGTACAATTCAAATCATTCTCAAAAAGAAGAGGCGGCGTGTAGTTTTTGTAATCAAACACATAAACTTCCTTTTGTGCTTCGCTGCAGTTGGGTAAAAAGTACATAATTCAAACAACTATAGTTTTAGCAAACCCAATATTATCTCAGGTTACATCCTTTAGAACCTGTAACCAAAAATATTGCCTTCCCCAAAAACTTAAAACTACCCTCCGCAGAATATTCATGACGCCACAGACTGTTTACCCATGTGTCCCGGTAGTGACGTCAATCAAGTCGATACTGCCCGTATGCCGCACTTTTGATCCTGTACCGCCGCCGTACAAACAAGTCTATAATATAGCGATAGTTAGCGATAGCTATCGTCAGACTGCGTCGAGGACCTGGCGTTATTTTCGGAGGCTTGACTATCGTGTAACGGTATCGGTTCTTAACTAGACTGATACTGGATAGTTGATCGTTTTAGTCACTTCAGTACTAGCAGAAAATCCGAAATTCTATAAATTATTGATTAATTTGTGAATGACTTTTGAGGTGAATAGATGCGTTTATAGCAGGGATGTTGCGGATGCCGATTTTTTGACATCCGCGGATGCGGATGCGGATGCGGAGTTTTGATGGCTCACATCCGCGGATGCGGATGCGGATGCGGATGTATAAGATATTATAGAAATGAAGAAAAAAAAAAAAAAATAAAAATAAAAATTAAGTACCTAGTTATAATTATGAATGAAGAATTATTAAAACATTCTTTAGATTAGGTACTTTGAATCGGTGGTGACATTGTTAATTAACTAGACGCTGGAAAATAAAGAATTTTGTTATAATAATAATAAACTTTACCTACAATAATACGTATTACCGGTGTAACATGATGGAATTGACCTGACGATTGAAATAAGCTGAGCTAGGACTAAAGTAGTCTCAGATTAGTGTCACTAATATAAAGTTTTCCGATAAACAATTATTTACACACAATGATCACAATCACAACTCACGACAACACTCGAAATATCAATCTATATGATAAGTAATCAACAGCGCAAACAAACACGTAATGATTTATTTACAAGAAACAAAAGATGCACCACAACAAATTGAACGAACGCGTCGGATCTTGACACCAATTTCTTCGCTCCCATTGGTCATTGACATTTGTCACAAGGGAAACGGCATGCGCCATTTGCCGGCCGGCCTCGCCCAATTTCTTTCTTGCCGCAACTTGTATGACATTCGCATCCGCATGAATATCCGCATTGATTATTGCGGATGCGGTTGCGGATGCGGATGTTCAAATCTATGCGGAAGCTCCGCATTTGCGGATGCGGATTCGAATATTCGCAACATCCCTGGTTTATAGAAGTCTTCGTAAGGCCCAGGTGCTTCAACTCTGCCACCATCTTTGCGCAAACAACCTATTTCGATGCTACTTCTGGGAAACAGACCTTCCTTGTGTACGGTAGAGCGAGCTGTTGGCACCATATTGAGCCCAGTACGATTTTTTTTAAAGTACTAAGGTTAAGCTTATTTCTAAAAAAGTCTCTTCCAGTTCAGTAGATGTTACAAAAAATATGAGTAGTTGAAAATGCCGGTATCCTTCACCTTTGAGTAGTGCACGACCTCTTAAGTGTCTGCTTTTATTCTACGACCTAAATCTCATAGACCGGAGTCGGTACCACGGCACGGTTGGCGCAGTGGCTGAGCGATTGACGGCACGGTTGCGCTGCGTGTCGCGGGTTCGATCCCCGCACGGAGCAAATATTTGTGTGGCCTACAGATAGTTGTTTCGGGTCTGGGTATTTGTGTATGTGAGTTTAAATGTTTGTTAACGCACCCACGATACAGGAGAAATTCCTAGTGTGGGGCAATGTTTTTTTAAAAAAAGAAAGAAATAATCTGGGACATCACTTCTCAACATGAAATGACGGCACAGTTGGCACTTTGGGAGTGTTGTGCGATTGGCTGCATTACACTTATTTATTTATTTTATTTTAAATAGAACGGCCGAAGCCAATTACACTATTTAAACACATATAATTTATTTAACACAGTCATGCAATCTTCTCACAAAACTTCAAACATTCTGACAGTATCACCTTCCATTCATCCGCAAATATATCAAGACATATTAAGATATAGGTATATTCAAATTCCCATTTGAAAATGGTGGTCTAACCTTATTATAATAAGACATTAAGTAAGTCTTATATGCACAAGAATCAAATCCGCGATTACTTCCTTATCGGCCGACCGATAACGCAGTCAAGGCTATCACCAATATTCGCAATCAGATAACGTAAACGTAACTTAAATCACTTAACTTACGCGTTTACGTTTTAGCTGTAAATAATTTATAACTGCGTTAAGTACGTAAACGTTTCGAGCCATTAACTCGTATTAATGCGTTACGTTTGCGTTAACTTCGTAACGCGTTTCAAATGTAGTTGAAATAATCAAATGTATTGTTCAATGTTGATTTTTGGGGGTGGAAACATTGTTTGTGTTTGGACCTTAATGGGTGGCTATTAAGTCAAGGGGCAAGCAGTTATTTCGAGCAAAGTACCGGGTTTCACTTGCTGAAATTTTGATAAAAATGCAGATCGTTAGCTTAGGCGGTTATAGTTCATTGCAGGGGCACAAGGGCCAACCTGCCGGGACTGCGGGTTGTTGGAAAGAGATACCGCGGCCTCGACACAAAGGGCTAAGAAGAAACATGGGTGGTTTTTAATCAGTAGAAGTCTGACACTCCCTTCTGCTCCGCCCAGAGCTTGAGGAGTCATTTGATGATTTCCCACCCTTCAAAAATTTGGATTCGATCTTGAAGTTGGACGTTGTGGTAGTTTATGTTCATAGTTTTTCTAAATCTGAATTTGTTCCCTGTTACTGTTAGTCAATATGTCGGTATATTACCTACATCATACATGAGGATTTAGAGACCCAAATAAGTGTGTGTATTCTATGCACCGAAAATGTGGGATTCTACCTCGTACCGCGTGATGTTAAGTTATAGTATCAACATTAATCCATATTTTTACCCACATAACAGTGATCGCAAATCCACGATAGCATGATTACAGCAAACATGTACGATTTGCGTCGTAAATCACGCTAGCTATCTACGAGGCACCGGCAGCACACATTAGCCGATCTAATATTTATTGTTACAGGCAAATTACTGTTTGGAACACGTTTTTGTAGTCGGTTACGGGAACTTTCGTGGTTGGAAATGGGTAGGTGTTTAAATTTTTCGAGTGTACTTTTTATTATCAACTTGCAACAGACACGCGTCGTGGGTTATGAGCTACTCCTTGCCAAAAAGAGAGAGAGGGAGGTGCCCTTTGATGGAACACGGAGAGTGCCCCAACTGCTGATATTAGTCCTCCCTCAGTCAAGAAGACATCATTTTTACCGGATTGTGACCCGTGTTTAGCGTAGTTTTTTCCTTTTTTTAAAGTCTCACCAAGAAAAATCGTGTTGCCCAGTCACAAGGCTAGAGGTCCTACGGTTAGACTGTAAGCGATCCAATAGCATACCTAGTTTGATAATGGCTAAGCAGACGTATCATCCAATAGGAATTTGGGGGTATGAGGAACAGGGTGTAAAGTTCCTCATCCCCCATTGAAAAGGGAGGATCCTCCGACCGGACGGGTGTTGTGTCCGGCGGGCTAACTGCCCAACAGTTGTAAGTCGGGAACTCCGATAATGTTCATAGCGCGATGTTGGATTTTCTGTCGATCGTTGTTAGTACACAGGTGTTGCGATAGATGTCACTAGTCGCCACATCACTCTCCTCCGAGACCGGAGGTCGAGAGCAGGTTGAGTCTTGGCGCTTGTCAGTCAGTGGAAGGTTCCAGTGAGTCGGAACCAGATGCCGCATAGTTCACGGTGAGTCGGAACTGTCTGCGGTGGATGCCCCAGTGAGTCGGGGTGATGCTACATATTAGCTCCAGTGAGTCGGAGTGATGCAGTGTTTGCCGTGATGCCCCAGTGAGTCGGGGTGATGCTGCTGCGTATGCTCCAGTGGGTCGGAGTGTGCAGTGCTGCTTAGTGGCTGGCTGCTGCGTCGACCAGGAGAGAAGGGCGTCTCTGCTTGCTGACAGGCCGAAGTGCAGTGTGCTGTGCCAAAGTCGCTGATGAGGCTGGGGGTGATGTCCAGGAATGCGCTTCCGCTGCATGCTGGCTGCTGGCTGACGGTATGACTCGCTGCTCGAAGGCGAAGGGGAAGTGGAAGTGATAACGACGTATGAAGATGTTGCACGAAGGCTGCGCTGACGTTCATGCTCGGGGTCACCAGTTTGGGGGGTAATGAGGAACAGGGTGTAAAGTTCCTCATCCCCCATAGAAAAGGGAGGATCCTCCGACCGGATGGGTGTTGTGTCCGGCGGGCTAACTGCCCAACAGTTGTAAGTTGGGAACTCTTATATAGGCTTACTAGCAGTTGCCCGCGACTTCGTTCGCGTAGAAATTTTGACTCTCTTGTCTGGACTGCCTGTGGATGGTACCTACTATGTCAAATCGAATGCCAAATGCCAATCGAAGCGATTATATTCCCTTAAACCAGCCCTGTCGTAAAATCTATTCCTACCTGAAATGTCTTAACTATATTCTATCTCTCTGCCAATTTTCAGGTACAAAAAGCCAAGGATTTCATATGGACTTACGGGAGCCCTTAGTCCAGGTCTTCCTTACAAATTTCTTAGCTTAGATCTCCTACTCCTAAACTCTAGACTTGTTAAATTTCAGGTTGTTAGTACAAAACAAAAAACAGTACATTTTTACAAACGTGAAAGCCCTCAGACCTCCTTATTCTGGCCATGTTGCTAAACTCGCTAAATCTGTTCTTAGTCAACGTCTACTAACTATAAAGTACCTTCCTGCCAAAATTGTAGCACAAAAAAAGGAAGGACTGTCATACAAACTCGCGTGAGCCCTTAGACCTCCCTAGTCCAGCCCTGTCGCAAAATCGGTTCTTAGCAAACTTCTACTCACCTACTACGTCCCTGCCAAAATTCAAGTTAGTAGCACACAAAATGATGGACTTTTAAACAAACTTGCGAGCGCCCTTACACCTCTCTAATCCGGCCCTGCCACAAAACCTGTACTTAGCAGAGTTCTTCTAACTATAAACTACGTGCCTGCCAAAAATCAAGTTTGTAGCACAAAAAATTAAGGATTTTCTTACGAACTTGCAAGAACCCTTAGACCTTCCTAATCCGGCCCTGTCACAAAATCTGTTCTTACCAGACGTCTACTAACTATAAAGTACGTCCGTCTCAAAAATCAAGTTTGTAGCTCAAAAAATGAAGGACTTTCATACAAACTGGCGAGAGCCCTTACACCTCCCTAATCCGGCCCTGTCTCAAAATCGGTTCTAAGCAGACGTCTACTAACTTTAAACTACGTCCCTGCCAAAAATGAAGATTGTGGCACAAAAAATGAAAGACTTTCATACAAACTTGCGAGGGCCCTTATACCCTAATCCGGCCCTGTCGCAAAATCCGTTCTTAGCAGACGTCTACTAACTATAAACTACCTCTCTGCCAAACATCAAGATTGTAGCACGAAAAATTAAGGACTTTCATACAAACTTGTGAGGGCCCTTAGACCACCCTAATCCGGCCCTGTCGCAAAATTAATTCATAGCAGACGCCCACTGACTATAAACTACGTCTCTGCCAAAAATCAAGATTGTAGCACGAAAAATTAAGGACTTTCATACAAACTTGTGAGGGCCCTTAGACCACCCTAATCCGGCCCTGTCGCAAAATTAATTCATAGTAGACGCCCACTGACTATAAACTACGTCTCTGCCGAAAATCTAAATTGTAGCACAAAAAATGAAGGAGTTTCATACAAACTTGCGAGGGCCCTTAGACCACCCTAATCCGGCCC
Source organism: Diarsia dahlii (assembly GCA_949775195.1). Classification (NCBI taxonomy): domain Eukaryota; kingdom Metazoa; phylum Arthropoda; class Insecta; order Lepidoptera; family Noctuidae; genus Diarsia; species Diarsia dahlii. The sequence continues at coordinate 19,675,241 of OX459211.1, forward strand.
TTTCGCAAAACCCGTTCTTAGCGGACGTCTACTAACCATAAACTACCTCCCTGCCAAAAATCATCTTTGTACGTCCAGCGGTTTTCGAGATTTCGTGATGAATCAGTGAGTGACCTTTCGCTTCAATAGATATAGATGTCGCGGATAATGTTCATTGCTGGCCGCGCTCGCGGGACGACTTGATTGCGCCATCATCTCCCACTGTTGTAGGCGACATGTGGCAGGCTGATGCGACAGAATTTTAATATATAAATTGTTTTATCTATGTTTTGTGTTTTTTATTGTGATTAATAATTATTATAATTTAATTTAATTGACCTCTCTAGTCCCGAGCGTACCGGAAACGGGGCGGTGGGTGCAGGCTGACTTGAGCCTTATTATTACAACATAAGGTTTAAGCTAGCTTGTACTCGCCGTGCTAAATAAAATTGTTATTGAATTTAATGTTGTGTATGTAATGTGACTGTGTGAATGTAATATTATTTCTATTATGAGTCAGTGATACTTGAATTAAATGATTTTTATTTTTTTTCTGTCGATCGTTGTTAGTACGCAGGTGTTGCGATAGATGTTGCTAGTCGCCACAGGAACATTCGTTCAATATGAGAGCATTCAATAAAGGCGATGTGGAAAAAAAAACGCAAAACAATCACGATGTTACATTAGGCAAAAATATTGTCTAACCACCTACACACCCTTTACAAAAGTAAAAACAAACGCAGTAATCCCCACACAGTGAGTTTTCAGCACAAAACAATTTCTTGCCGGCCCGAGGCTCACTAGACAAAAGTCGTGTGTTTCTTTGTTTTACTGGCGCTGGTCTAAGCTGATGTATTGCGCGTGGAGGATCGCCGACGTTCGCGGCTTTATCTAGCGTAATCATAGGATAGGGGATGCGTAGGACGTTGTGTTAGGGAACAATTTTTGCTTCCTACTTTGACTATCTACCGAGGGATATTTTATTTCCTTTTGAGATTATATTTTGTCAGTACCATGAATCAATAATTGGGTTGAAATTTGACATTTTCGTAGTAATTGCTATTCAAGTCTGGTGCTGCGAAAAAAATTTTGATTTTCCGTCTTTGTTCTAATTTACAATATAGGTCTTCGTTTTCGCCCTGAATAGTCAAATAGCCTAGTCTATTTATAAAAAAAGAATGGCAGTTTTCTAAAGTAGGTATCTTTTTACATTATCCTCAATAATGTCGTTACCACAGTGTATGTACATAGTAACGAAAATCCAGCCCAATCTTAATTATATTGCTTAAGATAAGACGTTGACGTAACGATTCGCTATAAAAGATTAACGACAACGTGATGGATGTAACGAACTAATCGTTTATAACGAGATCATTCGGCCGATAACACTGAGATAAACTCCCGCCGTTTCTAATTCCTTGTCGATACCGTCTTGATAGCCTTTATAACATGTTATATACAGATTTACGTACCGATTAATGTTTGCATATCAGCCAGAATAATCTCTGGAACGAATATATAAAGCCTTTTTTTCTAAGCATTAGATTAGTCCGTCTCAAATTCTCAATAGTTGCCAAAATGGTGTCCGACTTTAGAAAGAAGAAGTTACTTCATGTGTTCAACGCATTCTTCGATACAAACAGAAGTGGCGGAATAGACAAGAAAGACTTCGAGTTAGCTGTACAGAAGATTTCCGAGTTCCGAGGGTACAAGCCTGGTGATGCTAAATACAAGAAAGTAGAAGACACACTTCTGAAGATCTGGGATGGTCTGCAAAGCCGTGCTGACTCCGACAATGATGGTGAGATATCGAAAGATGAGTGGATTCAGATGTGGGACCAGTTCGCGAAGAACCCTTCGGCTGCTGCTGATTGGCAGAACCTGTACTGCAAGTTTATCTTTGAGTTAGAAGACGCTAGTAACGATGGAGCTATTGACGTCGAGGAGTTCTCTTCAGTCTACGTATCCTTTGGGCTTGATAAGCAGGAGTCCGTAGAAGCTTTCCACAAGATGGCCAAGGGTAAGGAAACCGTTTCCTTCGAGGAGTTCCAGCAGCTGTGGAAGGAGTACTTCGTGTCTGAGGATCAGGAGGCTCCAGGGAACTTCATCTTCGGATGCTACATCTGCAGTCTATCACATGGTCATGGGCATTCTCACTCGCATTAAGTTAAGGACTAAGTTTAAGTGTATTTACATTTTGAGGATTCTGTTTGTTAATTTAAATATGATGTGATTAAAGTGTCTGCTCTCCTTTAATTAATTATTTATTTAAGGCACAATGTAGCTTATTCATGAACACTGATTATGGTTTAGTTAGAACAACATCTAAAAATAATTAATTATGTGTTTATCATAACTTAACTTTAAACAGCGTTTATGAATAAGGCCCTTCAAGTCAGTAAAGACTTATCTTGAGTATTACCATTAAAAATTATAAAATCGATTTGTTGATGTGTTTAATTTAGTCTTTAACAAGCTGAATATTTTGCTCACAAGTTAAGAAATTATTTGCTACTTAGAACTATGGTAAGTGTAACTGTCTTCTCTTGTAGATATAGGAAACTCAAGTTCTTAAAAAATAATGAAAATTGCGTCAGATAGGTACAAAAGACAAAACATTATGATTCACTCCTAAACCGATATAATCTATTACTCCTCAACTCAAAGCACTATAAACTCAAGAGCATAACAATCCCCATCTGGAAGTTTCCATAAAAAGTCCCATTAGAGATGCAACGAAGTAATGGTGGTCATTACTCTAGGCTTCTAGATACAAGTGGCTATAAAGAATTCTATGAGTTTGGACAATTTGCCAAATGAGTGGCGTACCCTCAGACCACAGCCATTACAACTCTCTTTTATCGCATTAGCTGGACAGATGTGCGAAGATAGGGTTGCGTATGGATAGGATAAAACCTTCAAAACACAATAATGTCGTACTAAACTCTAAAGCAAAATATTTGTGAAAGCTAGTTGATTAAATACATATAATTTTTCATTTTATTTTACAACTAGCTGATGCCCGCGACTTCGTTCACGTGGAAAAATGTGTGTCTGTCTTGTTGATCCATGTAGCCCTAAGCGCGACTACTGAGCATGAAGTCCGGAATTTGATTCCCGATACGGGCAAAGGGTTTTCTCAGTATATAGAGGCCACGGAGTCTCGTTATGTGCCCGGTTGATGGCAATAGCCCATAGTACATCAAAACGTCAAGCTTCCCCATTTACATGGCGCTTCAAGATCACTGCGAAATATCGGTGTACGATTAGGTACTACTATTAATATCATAAACGGGACCCACCACCCGCAATGACTTCAGTTTATCCGTGATCATGGTGCTTGTAACAGCGCCGAAATATCGGGAACTCGAAACAACAATCAAACATGGTAAATATCCCGTTTATGATATTAATAGTAGTGTCAGTGACCATGTCAGTTTAAAAACTTATATTACGATTAGGTACACCACTACCTAACCCTTTCGGAATTACAGGCGTGATCATGTCTATAGATGTGCATAAGTACTTTTGAACTGCCAAATCTTGTCTAAGTTATTTTATTGTGATCATCATCCACACGTTCCTTGGTGACAGCACCTGCCTCCCTAAAAACCACTATTCTTATTTTATTTACCTACATGAACCTCAAAAATAGGTAAAACGTGCATAATAAGTTCATCCTCTGTTGGCTGAACAAAATCTTTAGAAAATAGAATATTCCCATCTGCCTCCAGGATCCTGACGATTCTCTCCTATTTGAATCAGTTTATTTGCTAAGACGCCTGCTTCGTGGTCGTTGTACAGTTAACATAAGACGCAGATTTTTGATCCTGGACCACAGCGACGACGCTTTGAGACATGTGTTTATTTCATCCACCGGTGTGTGCAATGACTGGCAGGGTCTGACTACAGTCGCCTGTGATCAACACAACAACGCTGTCCTGCAAGCTGCGGTTCAACGCCTCTAATGCATGCTTGTGCGATATTGTGCACTCGTCCCATTTTAGTACTGTTGGCACTGGAGGGAAAAAATATTCGGAAAATAGAATTGGCCCATCTGCGTCCGCTTCCAGACTTATCTCTCCTGTTTTCAGTTTATTTGCAAAGACGCATTTTTTGGTGATGTTGCAATTTAGGGCAAGATTCAGCGGCAATTCGGAAACGGAATGTGCAATTATTGTGTAGTCGGGCTATTGTTAAACAAAGTTGCAGCAATGCCCGAGGAACCCACAGCCACACAGCTATATGACGGCACGGTTGGCGAAGTGGCATGGCTGGGCGTTTGATTGTGGTGCTGCTTGTCTTATTTTACTTTCGTTTTATTTTCGTACTGTGTGTATTCGTAATTTTTTTATTCAGAAAATACAAAATTTGATTCGTCAAATGTACAACGCCATCTATCAAAGACGAAGACAAAATTTAATGCATAGAAAGCGAACACACTTTAAGGTTTATATTATAGGCTATGTCGATTCTCAAAGCAGTGTCATTTAGACTATTTAAGAGTACCTTAGCTATCATAACTTTTTGAAAAAATAGATTTAAAAGTTATCTTGTGAACACATTTATTAATTAGTACCAATTTGGTGTAATAGATGTCGTTACATGTATGTATCTCTCGTTATGACGATAAGTTCTTCTTTTTTAATCAATCAATGCTCCATGACCTCAGTGGAGCTTCCGAAATAGTGGGTCATAAAATAAACATGGACAAAACCAACGTTACGTTGAATGTCCATGTATCACCTACTCTTATCAAGATCGGAGACACTACACTTGAAGTGGTGGACGATTATGTCTACCTGGGACAAACGGTCCAGTTCGAGAAAGAGGTCAATCGACGAATCCTACTCGGCTGGGCAGCGTTCGGGAAGTTGCGCGCTATCTTCTCGTCCAACTTACCACAGTGTCTCAAGACGAAAGTCTATGACCAGTGTGTGCTACCAGTGATTAGATATGGGTCCGAAAAGTGGTCGCTCACAATGGGCCTCATCAGAAATCTCAAAGTCACCCAAAGGGCAATGGAGAGGGCTATGCTCGGAGTTTACTTGCGTGATCGAATCAGAAATGAAGATATCCGCATGAGAATCAAGGTTACCGACGTAGCCCGACAATTCGCCAGACTTCAGTGGCAATGGGCACATTGCTCGCAGAACGGATGGCCGATAGGCCGAAAAGTTGTGGAGTGGCGACCGCGAACCGGAAGACGTTGCGTTGTGTCACGTAGACCTCTCTAAATGTTGCCCTGGAGGGCCACGTGGCAAAGAAAATAAATAAAACAAAATATCTCTGTTTTATATGTGTAATAAAAAACAAAGTTACACATACAAAAACAACTTTTGTAAATACAAAAAAAAGAAAACTAACTCAGCGACAGGGGTCGCTTAAACTAAAATTGGGTTCTTTGGTGTGTGTGGTAGATTCCTTAATTATAGGTTTCACAAGGGTTCCTACAGCTAATACCACTTAAAATTAATATAAAAAAAGATGCACCGACCTCGCCGCTTCCATGCGTTTAATGAACCAAATACTCGCAGACCTGACAGAGGGCTCCACCCAGGTCACGAGCCAACAATCCGGACAGCGCAGCCGATGCAGCAAGTGGCAGACTCACGAGCAGGTCCCTCGTCTCGAAATAATCTCCCTAAAGGGATTCCGTCTCTAATCCTTTCTTTCTTCAATTTATATCTCCTTTTTCGTATTACATAAACAAGTTCCTGTCTAAATTTAAATTTCCCGTTCTGAAAATGACACGAGTCTAATAAGTATCGATAAAATAACGAAAGACCAAACCGCTCTTGTGCGCAAGCACATGGCGTGAAAAAAACCAACAAAGAAACTCACCAGATCATCGATTGTTCCTTAATTTGGAGGACATTCAGATGTCTGACCCTCTCCAACCCTGTTACATCTTGTAACATTGAAAATCAGGCCTAGGATTCCTTCGGAAAAGTCCTAGGCCCGAGAACATTCCATTTTAACCTGGAAACAGAATCAACACTGAACTAACGAAACGAAAACTCCCCAATCCGGGATTTCCACGAATATCTTAGAAAGAAACTCACCTTACAATGAAACCAAAACTCATGGAATAAATGGAATTACGACTAGCGTCGTTAAATGAAAAATAAAATAACCTTCTCAAAACGAAGTCTTTGCAAATTCTCTGTCCACTTGTCAAGAGCTCAGGGTTACCCGCCTCAATTTCCAATTCCGACCTAACTCCCGGAATATAGGAATTCTTCCTAATCTAAATTTTGAAAGCGAACACATACCACAGCAATTAAATCTTACTCAGTCGAAACAATATTACTGAATAACTTACAATGAATCTAGTTGGAATATTTACCACTAAACGACGTTTGAAACCACAACAAGCATTCCTCAACTTTGGAACATTTGCAATGTTAGGAAAAACCAGCCTTCTCCTGACAACACAGTAACTCAATCAGATGCTGTGATTGGTCGGGCACGTCATTGGCGGACAGCCTTGGCGCGTTCCAGAAAATTATTGTTTCCCGTTTAATTGAAAGGATCTTTGACAGTCTTATTGTGGTTTTCAACTCAGATATAGTTTCAACACCCTTGTGTAAATTATTTCTTGGTTTGAACACTATATTTAAACATGTGGTTGTAAAATTTTAACCAATAGGGTGAAAGGGGCGGACCCACAGATCTGACATTGAACTGAGTTGTAATTGCGCTAAGGCGCGAAAATTCAAATTGTGGTCTATTGAAAATCACCACGTTACAATACCCCCTCTCCTGAAAAAAAGGCGCTGCCCTCAGCGTCCTCAAACTGCAACCTATGTCTGTCGACCGACACCTAAAAAACTCTACCTTCGGCACTGACGACACAAGCCAACGAAAAAAAACTATCAAGATTTACGCAAATCTCACCTGTCAAAAAATGAAAAGGTAGGATAAATATTGATTTGCAACTTGTACCAAAAAGTGAATTCCAACTCTCCCGAGATTAGAACCATTACGCCAACAAAAAAAACATCAAGATTTACGCAAATCTCACCTATCAAATTAAATTGATATAGTAGGACAAATATTGATTTGCAACTTGTACCCAAAAAGTGAATTCTAACTCTCCCGAGATTAGAACCAGAACGCCAACAAAAAAAACCATCAAGATTTACGCAAATCTCACCTATCAAATTAAATTGATATAGTAGGACAAATATTGATTTGCAACTTGTACCAAAATAGTGAATTCCAACTCTCCCGAGATTAGAACCACAACGCCAACAAAAAAAACAACAAGATTTACGCAAATCTCACCTATCAAATTAAATTGATATAGTAGGACAAATATTGATTTGCAACTTGTACCCAAAAAGTGAATTCTAACTCTCCCGAGATTAGAACCACAACGATCCTTAGATCAAAAAAACAAACCCAAAACAAAACGTCAGTCCAATAGCTTGGATCCAGGCAATTCCCTGCTTGTTCATACCCACATTCATCCACTTGCATTCTTCATGAAGTCATCCATCATCTTCTGTCCTAATATACTTCACTTCCAAACTTATAGTGTTACAGTAAATTGATCTGTAAGCACCCTTTCAGACATACACTTCGTGTGCCATATTTCCTATATATCACACACTACTGGGAAAGATGTACTTTGCCTTAAGCCTTCAAATCCTTTATGTGCCAAGAACCTATCGACTGACCGTCTGAAACTCTTTCTAAATCATAAACCATGGCGACAAGACCTTTTTGACCCTTTGTAACAAAATTCTTGTCCCTAAAAAAAAATAATTAGACTGATGGTTCGACGAAACTGTCCGGACTGACAAAAAAAAATTTCCGAAACTGTAAGTAAATAATCAATAAAAAAAATAACAACTCTGCCTTCTGTGTCAACCCAGCAGGACAGTCAACCAACAAATGATTCATTTGTTTCTTTAAATAAAAAAATAAATAAAAGGAACAGTAGCGGTCGGTGTTTCTGATCTAATCGTCACCTCATAAGTGAGTTCATCCTTTAGGAGGTCATAAACTAATATTTCCCTATCCATTGTTAACCGGTGGTATTAGCTTTACAAAACAAAAAAAATAATGTAAATGTACAGATGTACTAAATGTTTAAAACCGAACCCACACACCAAGGTAAAATATTGCTATTATGTACTATTTTATTACAATGTTATTTTAATTTGTTTAAACAATTAAAATTGTAAGTTAATTATCGTAAAGTCACTTAAAAAAATAATACTTCTTTGAAGTTTAACAACAACATGCAAATAAACTTGTTTTTCAAACTGAATGTTTGTTAACTTTGTCATAATATTTAAAGTTTATGTTTGTTTATGTTTTTAAATTTAATATGAAATATTCCTGCCAACAACATTCAAAAATCAAAACCAAAAAAATATTACTTCTTTGAAGTTTAATAACAACATGCAAATAAACTTGTTTTTCAAACTCAATGTTTGTCAAGTTTGTCAAAATATTTAAATATTTAAAGTGTTTAAATTTAATATGAAATATTCCTGCAAACAACATTCAAAAATCAAAACCAAACACAGATGATATCAACCAGTCAGCTTGTATTTGTAATAACCATGCATGCATATTCATCAGAAACAGCAAATAAGCCAGCAGTGACTGCCAACAACTGCATTAACTAAACTTCAATCCGTAGTCACTGCTTACCCCTGTTACAACTCCTTAATGATTATGCTTACATCAACATGAGACATTCAACAGTTCTTAAATCTGCTTACCTCCTGGCTATATTGTAGGTACACAACAAATAATTTTTAAATCATAAAATAGGATATAAAACAACCACACATGTTTTTTTTTTTCTCTTTAATATTTGCATAGTTTCAAACATAATAAAAAACCAGTGGTAATCACCTACTTTGCCTTTCATCATCAATTTGCCTTATTACAATTTTGTTTAAAAAGATGCAAAAAGACTATGATCTCAGCTGTGACGGGTTGCAAAATAGTTACTACTTAGACCAAGAATGTTTAACATGATACTTCTTAACGCTCATTATGTTGTCTGCAAGTTACTTGTTACTGCCGGTAGGTATCAAAATGTTGTTTGCAAGTAAATTTAAATAAGTGATGCTAAGTTATAAATATAGTAATGACTCTAAGCTGTAATTAAATACTATTTAATGCTACTTAAACTAAGCTGTAGGTACTTGTGAAAACCCACAAAAAACAAAAAAAAAAATCTCAACACTCCCTTTCTCCTCTCTCCTATCTACCTTCTTGCTTCTCATACAGTAAAAAACACTCCAAAATAAACCACCAGGCCAGGACAGATGTTACACTCGCAAAATTCCCTGCAGTCCGGGCCAAACAAAAGTGAAGAGACGGAATGTTGAAATTAGGTAATGTTGAAATTACCCACACACACCAAAAAAAAAATTAAAAAGTGGGCGCCATTTGTCACGTAGACCTCTCTAAATGTTGCCCTGGAGGGCCACGTGGCAAAGAAAATAAATAAAACAAAATATCTCTGTTTTATATGTGTAATAAAAAACAAAGTTACACATACAAAAACAACTTTTGTAAATACAAAAAAAAGAAAACTAACTCAGCGACAGGGGTCGCTTAAACTAAAATTGGGTTCTTTGGTGTGTGTGGTAGATTCCTTAATTATAGGTTTCACAAGGGTTCCTACAGCTAATACCACTTAAAATTAATATAAAAAAAGATGCACCGACCTCGCCGCTTCCATGCGTTTAATGAACCAAATACTCGCAGACCTGACAGAGGGCTCCACCCAGGTCACGAGCCAACAATCCGGACAGCGCAGCCGATGCAGCAAGTGGCAGACTCACGAGCAGGTCCCTCGTCTCGAAATAATCTCCCTAAAGGGATTCCGTCTCTAATCCTTTCTTTCTTCAATTTATATCTCCTTTTTCGTATTACATAAACAAGTTCCTGTCTAAATTTAAATTTCCCGTTCTGAAAATGACACGAGTCTAATAAGTATCGATAAAATAACGAAAGACCAAACCGCTCTTGTGCGCAAGCACATGGCGTGAAAAAAACCAACAAAGAAACTCACCAGATCATCGATTGTTCCTTAATTTGGAGGACATTCAGATGTCTGACCCTCTCCAACCCTGTTACATCTTGTAACATTGAAAATCAGGCCTAGGATTCCTTCGGAAAAGTCCTAGGCCCGAGAACATTCCATTTTAACCTGGAAACAGAATCAACACTGAACTAACGAAACGAAAACTCCCCAATCCGGGATTTCCACGAATATCTTAGAAAGAAACTCACCTTACAATGAAACCAAAACTCATGGAATAAATGGAATTACGACTAGCGTCGTTAAATGAAAAATAAAATAACCTTCTCAAAACGAAGTCTTTGCAAATTCTCTGTCCACTTGTCAAGAGCTCAGGGTTACCCGCCTCAATTTCCAATTCCGACCTAACTCCCGGAATATAGGAATTCTTCCTAATCTAAATTTTGAAAGCGAACACATACCACAGCAATTAAATCTTACTCAGTCGAAACAATATTACTGAATAACTTACAATGAATCTAGTTGGAATATTTACCACTAAACGACGTTTGAAACCACAACAAGCATTCCTCAACTTTGGAACATTTGCAATGTTAGGAAAAACCAGCCTTCTCCTGACAACACAGTAACTCAATCAGATGCTGTGATTGGTCGGGCACGTCATTGGCGGACAGCCTTGGCGCGTTCCAGAAAATTATTGTTTCCCGTTTAATTGAAAGGATCTTTGACAGTCTTATTGTGGTTTTCAACTCAGATATAGTTTCAACACCCTTGTGTAAATTATTTCTTGGTTTGAACACTATATTTAAACATGTGGTTGTAAAATTTTAACCAATAGGGTGAAAGGGGCGGACCCACAGATCTGACATTGAACTGAGTTGTAATTGCGCTAAGGCGCGAAAATTCAAATTGTGGTCTATTGAAAATCACCACGTTACAGTTGGAAGGCCTCCCGACAGACTACAGACAAAAATTTCTAAAACACGCCAATTGAAAACATTTTTTTTTAAATAATATGTTCAATGTACAGAAAATCCACGTCTACACATTTATTATTATGTATTTAGATTTTTTATAACTTTTGTTCTTTTTATAATTATTTTAAAATCATAAAGCATCAAAATAAAAACAAATACCAAAAAAATACAAAAAGTGAAAACCGATTGGGGATCGAACTCGCGAACATGTTTAAACAGTTTTGGAAATCTTACATCATTATAAAAAACACAAAAAGAAGGCGCTGACTGAGATTTGAACTTGCATACCCTTGTTTACAGGTAGGTCGCCGAACCGTTAGTCTACTTTCATCTGTGTCAAAAAGTTTGAAATAGCCGTTCGCTTTTAATTCATAGTATGACAGAAGATAGCTGTCAAACAGTTGAAAAATATGCACATAATGCAATATTGCTCACCCCCCTAAGCCATTATAGCGCTAATATATAGCTCATGTGTTATTCCAGATTATAATCTATCTCTGTGCCAAATTTCATACAGATCCGTTCAGCCGTTCTGGCGTGAAAGTGGAACAAACATCCATCCATCCATCCTCACAAACTTTCGCATTTATAATATTAGTAGGATTTGATACTTTGCTTATAAAATGGACAATCAGATTGATATTTTTGCATATTGGTTGGAGAGTTAGTCGTCTGAGGTCACATTTTGAACTTCAATTGGCCTAGCCTCTGACGAAGTTTCGATAGAATATGAGCCCACTTTATGCTGGTCTTGTTACAAAATTTGCTTAGCGTGGCTCTAAAAAATCTAGTAAATATCTTTGGTAACTCAAGTTTTGTCTCATTAATTTCGTCGAAATTACGCTCAAATGTGTCATTTGTCCCATACTGTCTGTTATCATTTAGATGCCGCATCCACTAATCCCCGCACCTACGTCCACGAAGATGTGTTGATGTCAGGGGGGCGTGTTTTGAGCGATGCATCCGATCTGTCACACGGCACATCAGCTACGGAGCTACCCTCGGCCACAGAACTGTACTCATATGTTATCTAATGTTACAAGACATGGACACTTTTCAACAGAAATCAGGTGTGATTGGGGATCTCCGTCTTGAATTAGGTACTCGCTTGGCTCTACGGGGATTACAGCCTTGATGTTATGTTATGTTTTCTGAAAGTATCAGTAATTACTTAAGTCTAATGTCTAATGAAACTGTTTGTTTTTGTCTCCTATACCTATGTATAATTTGATTCGTTGGTATTAGGCAATAAAACAAATTACTTGTCGTTTTGTTACCAGTTTTTTGATACCAAACATTTTATTATCCCATATAAGGGTTACAATTAATATAAATCACAATCGTTCGTAATCTATCCACGTAATATGTCCTCCTAATTGCAGCTACTTTCCTCAACTTGCTGGGCTGTTGGCACACACTTTATCTATATCTATAAATCTCATCACGAAATCTCGAAAACCGCTGGACGTATAAAGATGATTTTTGGCAGAGAGGTACTTTATAGTAAGTAGACGTCCGCTAAGAACGGATTTTGCGACAGGGCCGGACTAGGGTGGTCTAAGGTCCCTCGCAAGTTTGTATGAAACTCCTTCATTTTTTGTGCTACAATCTAGATTTTTGGCAAAAACGTAGTTTATAGTCAGTAGACATCCGCTATAAATTAGTTTTGCGACAGGGCCGGATTAGGGTGGTCTATGAGCCCTCACAAGTTTGTGTGAACGTCCTTCATTTTTTGGGCTACAATCTTGATTTTTGGTCAGGGTCTTAATTTATAGTTAGTAGACGTCTGGTAAGAACAGATTTTACGTCAGGGCCGGATTAGGGAGGACTAACGGCTGTTGCAAGTTTGTATGAAAATCCTTCATTTTTTGTCCTACTATCTTGATTTTGAAACAGGGCCGGATTAGGGAGGTCTAAAGGCTCTCACAAGTTTGTCTAAAAGTCCTTTATGTTTTGTGCAACAATCTTGAATTTTGGCGAGGACGCAGTTAAGAAAGAAAAAAGAAGTTTGTTTATTGTTTGTTTGTGAAAAAAAAAAACAAACAAACAATTTTAAGATCAGATTTTGCGACAGGGTCGGATTAGGGAGGTCCAAAGGTCGCGAGTTTGTATGTAAGTTTGATTTTTGTACTGCTGGCCTGAAATGCAAGTCTAGAGTTTATGAGTAGGAGACATTAGCTAACAATTTTTTTTTGTGACGACCTGGACTATGAGCAAGTATATATGAAATCCTTGGCTTTTTGGGGACAAAAATTGGTGGAGAGATAGAATATAGTTAAGACATAATGTATGTGTGGGAACAGATTTTAGGACAGGGCCAGTTTAAGAGAACTTAATCGCTTTGATTGGCATTTGGCATTCGATTTGGCATAGTACATCCAGAGGCAATCTCACACATACTACACGTCAAAATTTCCACGCGAACGAAGTCGCGGGCAACAGCTAGTCTTTAAATAAATTAATCATTGATCACTAACTAGATATCTTTCGTTATAATAATACATTACACTGCAAGTGATCAGATAATTTATTTAAAGCTGACATGTCGCAATGGCTATCGCATGACGTGTTTGAGATCTGTGATTCATCGTACCATATCCTTGTCACTACATTTTTCCTGTGTTTTGTCAGTTTTCAGTAACAACTAGAAGTAAGAGAAAATGCAAGCAGCAACGATACAGCAAGAGAATGTTGCAAGAGGCCTAAATATGCAGCATTGGAGAACACACCAGCGGACATTTCAGCCCTTCCAACTCTCAATTGACTGGCCTGTTGGTCTAGTGGTTAGTGACCCTAACTGCTATGCCGGAGGTCGTGGGTTCGATTCCCACCCAGGACAAATGTTTGTGTGATGAGCACGATCATTTGTTCTGTGTCTGGGTGTAATTTATCTATAATATGTATGTATTTAGAAATATATAAGTATGTTTATCAGTTGTCTAGTACCCATAACACAAGCTCTGCTTAGCTTGGGACTAGATGGCGTTGTGTGATAGTTGTGGAATATTATTATTATTATTTATTATTATTAATTGAACTAGATCATCATCATCATCATTTAAATCGAAAGACGGCCACATAGACCTTCCCCCACGTGTCGCCACATTCAACCGGTCCCGTGCGTCCTTTTTAACCGACTTTCAAAAAGGAGGAGGTTCTCAATTCGATTGGTATTTTTTTTAAAAGCCGACTATTGATAATAAGTCTTAACAAATCATCAACGTCAAACATTTTCCCCTTGTCAACCATGGAGCCACATGCAACCTTTGCTCATGCTCAGTACCTACTTATAAATGGCGTAATAATATGTCAGGGAGGGAGGGGGAGAGTTGAGTGATGCGTTATATCTGTCATAAGGAACATCAACTGCTCTGCTTACACTCGTTACAATTTGTTATGTGCGCGATGATATCGTGGTTGGGGGCTGATTATTGTGTACTCTTCGAGAGTCGGCACAATTGAAATGCTCTGCTAGATCTTCGGGATTGCAGTCTCGCTAGAGCACATGACTTTTTAAATAGTTGTCTTTCCAATATGTTGAAGCATCACCGCATCCAATAATTATGATCTTCATTGCTGGAAATAAAGTCTTACCTTATCTAATCTCATACCTCAGTATCGGCGGAGTCTGGACTTGTGCCCCGTGGATGGAAATAGAGTCGCCCTCTTTAACATAGGCCTTAAACATAACTAGCACATTGTGGGTGTATACCCAAATAACTACTAATAGTACTACTAATAGTAATAGTAGTTACTAATAGTTTTATTAGGTACAACTCTGCCTACCCAACCCTTCACGGATTATAGGCATGATGTTATGATGATCTATCACTCAGTTACGTACCTTCAGCAGTTCTTATACAAGTTACGAATACAGAGCCACAGAGGGACGCGGCGCCTGTTAAAAAATATCAGCAGGATCTTTTTTCAAGTGCACGTAATAAGATATACTTTATAATTAATTATTTTGGTGTTTATATAAGCGGTGATAAGAAACAAACAGTGTATGTACGGTCCCTGCATTGCAGTTGAAGAGATAGCGATGGACGTCAGTGTTATCTTAAGAATCAGTATTAATTACTTTAATTATCTCACTAGGAGTGATGTGCGAGTTTGTCTGTTATTTTAATTTTCTTGTTGTCATTTTTGGAATCAAATAAACAGTCACTCAATGTGCCCTGATAATGATGATTATCAACCAATTAGTTGTATTATACGTGTATTTACAGTTATAACTTACCATAACATCACGTCTGTAATTCCTGACGGGTTAGGTAGAGGTATAATAGTAGAATAATAGTAGGTAATAAGATTTCACCAGTTACGTTAAGTTACATGTAAGATCGGGCGAGTCTATTATCATCAATTAGACACAAATCCAGACTCCGTAACTGCTACTGAGAAAATCCTGATGGGAAAACCTGGAACCTGGAATCTAACCAAGGCTTCATGAGAAAACCAAAGAGATTGGTAGGAGTAAGTTAGTTTTCTTTCGTCAAAAAAAAATACTGTTTAATAGTTAACCTAATCTTAAAGCTGATGATCACAAGAAAATTAAGTGCTACTATTGGCCGGTATTGCTAATTGTCATTGTTCCTTCTTTATGTACGCTGACATTTGTTCTACATACTTTTCCTTTGTAAAACAGTATCATCTAACTGAAATAGAAAAATAATATAAACAGCAATTAAAACAACCAATAAATAATTTTGTTCCAAATAATAATTTTTCTAACATTTTTTTCCGTTTCAACCAAAAACCAGACGCGTTATAATTTGGTTACCCAGATATATTGCACCCGCGCAGCCCCATTAGAGGGTGCTCCGTGATCCATATGGCCGTTCGAGGCATGGGGTGCGGGGTATGGGGTGTAGGGTAATGTATAATAGATATTTCACCATTAATATGCCATCTATCTCCGTCTTGTGTCGGCTAGTTAGCTTGGATGGCATAGCGTGTTCAGACATAGCCAAACTATGACTCTTCTTAAAAATATCCAAATACTGGTAAGTTATGTGGCAAATATAACTGGTCGCAAAGTTAAAAAGCGGTGTTAAGTTTCGTGACATGGTCTACTAGGTTTTTAGTTATATACAAGGCTTGGTCAAAACCAAAACCATATCTCTCAAAACCATCTTTTTTTTTTGGGGGTGGGAAATCGTGAAATGACTCGTCCCGTTATAAGTATAAGTACGACGGGCTGGTGTCCGCAACTCCACGTTCGATGCGCGTATTTTGCGTGCAGCTGGGAATATCACTTGATCCACCCTAGCCTAGACCCTAGACTCCTCCCGTTTTGGGCACAGCAGTTTTTAAAAACTCTTACTTTTTATTATCCCTTTGTGTGGAGGCCGCGGTATCTCTTTTGAACAACCCGCACCCCCGACAGACTCACCACCATCTTCAGTGCAACTCCATGAAACACTTTCACAACATGTTTGCCAACAACACCATTCGTCACAGTCATTCAAACTTTAAAAATCCTTCTACCACTGTAATGTCTAGTGTACGAGACAGTGTCTTTAAAAGTAAACACGTGATGTCGACGTGAAAAGTTTGAATAATACAAGGTTAAAGCAAGATCAAAAACAGCGTCGCAAATGAGACCCAAAATTATCTACCTGGTTTTGAAGCTAAATATCCTAAAGAGAAACGGCAACAAAAAACCATTTTAGATAGCAAAATAAAATACCGGACAGATTCCGGCGCTGTACGGCACTTTAATGAGCCCAAACCATATTCAGATGGTACCGCTGGGAAACTCATTGCAATAACTGTTCCATTTAAACATTGTACGGTAACAACGTATGCGGGTGTGACAATTACCGTTACTAACCATTTTATAATTCCCTCGTGGCTATTGGAACAATTGTCGTACTTATTGAACGAAATATGTTTAAATTTTGTGTAATTGGGTGATCAATTTGGGTTTGGTAAGGTCGTGTTTATGTAGAACACGTAAACTGGGGCCAACAGTATTATACATTATTTATCCTTACATAGTATAAAACAAAGTCGCTATTTTTGTCTGTCTGTTTGTCTGTATGCTTAAATCTTTAAAACTACGCAACGGATTTTGATGCGGTTTTAATAGATAGAGTGATTCAAGAGGAAGGTTTTAGTATATAATTTGAACGACATCCACGCGGGTGAAGCCGCGGGCATCAGCTAGTTTATTATATTCTTATTAACTCATTATCATCAGTTTCCTTAATTAATCACAATTAATTAGAGGACAGTGCAGCAACTCTTCTTGTGGTCGGGTGTCCACTATAAGATCATGACACATTAAGCATGAAAGGGAAACGGAGTCTTTTCTAATGATATCATCTTTCAAACAGACTAACCATCGTGTCTCGCATTGATATTCAAGACTATTCTCACGATATTTTCTGAAGATTAGAGGATATTGTAGTTTTTTTTGTAATTAATTAATTAATACAACAAACAAACAGAAATATCATAAAGTTTTACACAATAACACTTTCACTTTAACTTCACTAATCACTATTATCTTATGATTCATACACAAACATGGACACGTATCGCCCGCACTGTGTACACTTTGCGACTATATAAGCTACACACGAGATACTGGCACTATTTACCACTGAACCAGACAACAGTCAGCAGCAACCATGGTTTCCGACTTCAGAAAGAAGAAGCTTCTCCACGTCTTCAACGCCTTCTTTGACACCGATGGCAGTGGTAACATCGAGAAGGATGACTTCACCGCAGCCATCGAGAGGATCACCAAGACCCGCGGCTGGAAAGCAGGTGACGACAAATACAAATACGTAGAAGAGACCCTATTGAAGATCTGGAGCGGGATTCAGGAAGTTGCTGACGCCAACAAGGACGGTCAAGTCAGCCAGGACGAGTGGATCGCCATGTGGGAAACTTTCACCACGAAACCCTTGGAATGGCAGACCCTGTACTGCAAGTTCGCCTTCACCATTGAGGATGCCAGCAACGATGGATCCATCGATGCTGAGGAGTTCTCTTCAGTCTACGCTTCCTTTGGTCTGAACAAGGAGGAGGCAGTCACCGCCTTCCAGAAGATGGCTAAGGGCAAGACTGAGGTCACGTGGCCCGAGTTCCAGGACCTGTGGAAGGAGTACTTTACATCCGAGGATACCAGTGCTGCTGGCAACTACATCTTCGGCAAGACTAGCTACTAAGTATTAATTATAGGTTTTTGATAAAAACTTGCTTGTTTTTGGACAGTTCTTTTGATAAGTGATCTTAATTATGATAAATTATGCATTTATTATGTAAGTAGCTAATAAACTAAATTATTTAATTTACTTTTAACGTTTTATTTGCTCATCACTTTAGTTGAACTAGTTGTTCTCATTTTATTGGTTGTTGGTAATAAAGTTGCCCCTAAAACATAGGACTTCATTATGAAGGACTAGCTTTTGCCAGCGGCTTCGCCCGCGTTAAAATGACGATTTTCCATACAAACTTTCATCCCCTATTTAACTCCCTTCGGGATTGAATTTCGAAAAATCCTTCCTTATTCCTTGTCTACATTATAAAGGGAACCTCTGTACATAATTTCAGCTTTCTAGGTCCAAGGGTTTGGGCTGGGCGTTGATGAGTCAGTCAGTCAATCAGTCAGTCAGTCAGTCAGGACTTCTCTCTTTATTTATATAGATAGATAGATAGATTGACTTCATTCAGGCGTGAAGCTATACACCCTGCATAGCTGTATCTCTCTATCACGCAATGAAGGGAAATTATCATATTGGTATGAGAGGTGGTGATTCAGTCCTTAAGCATACCCTCCCCCTTGTAGTAGCTGCGACGAGAGTATTTAAATTCTAAGTCAACATCACGTCTGTAATCCCCAAAGGGTTAGGTAGGATGTACTTAATAGTACAACCACATTTCGCCAGCTATGTTTCAAGTCCCAGGTCGCGAACCTTTTGCCATCAACCGGGCACAAATCCAGCAGCTACTCAGAAATTCCTGATGGATAAACCAAATAACACTGCCAGTCCTAGGAATCGAACTCTGGACCTCATATTACGCAGTTGTGCTTGCGACCACTGGACCAACGAGGCGATCTTCGTGACGCAATTTTTTTTTTTTTTTAAGTACGTTGCCCCACACTAGGAATTTCTCCTGTATCGTGGTTGCGTTCACAAACTTTTAAACTCACATACACAAATACCCAAATACCCAGACCCGGAACAACTATCCGTAGGTCATACAAAGATTTGTTCCGTGCGGATCGAACCCGCGACACGCAGCGCAGCAGTCCATTGCTTGAGCCACTGCGCCAACCGTGCCTATATTACAATACTACTACTCCGTTTTGGGTGACAGTTCAGAGGTCACTTTAACTGCATGTTTTGGGGCAAAAAAGATAGGACAGAAGGTGGAACATAGTAAATCGAACTCAATGCCCTAACATAATGGGACTAGATCTCAAGTACACTCTTATAATGTTTTACAATTTCCTTGTTCGCTCCATAGGTGATGATATCATTATATTTATTTTTATTTATAATCACCTATTTCTGCAAACTGATTGCAATCAACATGCAATGTGCGTCAACATCTTGTGTATAATCTAGGGTTATCAATTAATAATCACAGCACGATAAGGTGATTAACAAATCATGCCATAACGTCACGATTATATTTTCTGATAAACTGCCTCGTTGGTCTAGTGGTCGCAAGCGCGACTGCTGTGCATGAGGTCCTGGGTTCGATTCCCGGGTCGGACAAAAAGTGCTATTGGGTTTTTCATTAGAAATATTCCAGTAGTAGCCCGGAGTTTGGAAGTTGGCGGTATAATACCCCCGTGCCTCGGTGCGCACGTTAAGCCGTTGGTCCTGCGCCTGATCTCTCTCCGGTCGTGTCGGATTGCCGTCCCTGAGGACTATGAGAGAAAAGGGAACAGAGAGTGCACCTGTGCCTGCGCACACACGCCTGCACTATAATATCTCCTGCGCATCGGGCTAATCTCCACTAAGATTGGCCGCCGTGACCGAAAACGGTCAGGAGGGACTATATATATTTTCTGATGTGATAGGCAGAGGTGAAAAAGATGCCAATTTCTTTAGGTGTGGTGAGGCTCTTAGTTTTTGTCTGACTCACGGATCGAACACAGGACCCCATGCTCACCAAGTGCACCGAAACCTAATACCGAAATGTAATTACTTCACAACACCGCCATATTTTCAAACTATACATTTAACCATAACGTCACGCCTGAAATTCTCGAAGGGTTTGGCAGAGGTGTATCACTGTACCCGTAGTATCCATATTCCTCATGTACAGAATAGCGTTTGCTACCACTGATAGACCAACTGGGGACGAAACTTCTAGTGAGATTTAATTTAATTCACAGAGTATAACAGTCAGAAAAAAAAAAGATTTAAACTAATTAAAATAATTTCCAAGTGAGTTTTCCACAAGGACCGCGGCCAAGTTAGATCCTTGTTAAGATAAAAACGTGGGGCGAACATAAATATAAAATAATTTTACAAAACAGTTGGAATATAGCGGACATTTTTGTTGGAATACGACGAGTGCTAATTACCGGGTGAATTATCGCGTTGAACGGACGGTACCAAGCTCTGATAGTGTCCCGTGTGAGGTACAGGCGGTAGCGGGGAGGTGATGAGGAAAACTATTGATATTTAAAAAAAATCTAGTCAAACTTGAAAATGTGGTGAGAGAATTATCAATAAACGTCAAGACATTCACCTAGTTCTACTATTAATATCATAAACGGGATATTTACCATGTTGTCATGGTAAATATCCCGTTTATGATATTAATAGTAGTGTCAGTGACCATGTCAGTTTTAAAATTTATATTCACCTAGTTGTTTCAAAATGGACATGAAATAAAAGAAAGGTACTTTATCGTGGAGGTTCGTGACGTTGTGGAAACAAAGTCGAATTTTAATTGTTTAGTTGAATTTATAGCATCGCAGAATCTATAGTATCGCAAAATTTTGCAGGGACGATACTTATTAAGTCGTAGTAAAAAAACGCTACCACCATTTTGAGTGGCTTATACTTGAACTAGGTACGGAATTGACTACAATATGAGAAGACGATGGTGAATCACTTAAAAATGCACTTGTTATTTCATTTCGTCTTTACTCTGAAGACAGGACAAAGAATCTGAATCACAACAAACCACACATTTTCCGAGTCTGAAACATAACTCCGACAAACGTTTCTCCGCGGGATGAGCCGCGTCGCGTTATCGTCGGCGTCGAAACGAAAATGCAAAACGTAATCAAAAAAATCAACTATGAATAACAAAAACCATTCTTAAGTTCATTATGTAAATGAAAATAACTTTTATGGTGAAAACAACAACAACTTATTTGGTGAAAGATTCTGTCGTCGATTCGTTCTGTCGGCGAAACGTTCGTATTGGAACGGTTCTGTCGTTGAAAAACTTAAAAACGGAACATTCTGTCGGCGGCTCATCCTGCGGAGAAACGTTTGTCGGAGTTATGTTTCAGACTCCAATTTCCTGGAACATCTTTCAAACCGAAACAAACAAGAAAGAGGGTAAAGCGATTTGTCTGCTCATAAACATCTATTCGCAATAACTTAGTTTATCTGTGCTTGCAACGACATCGAAATGTCGGGAACTCGAAACAAATAGTAGAAATGGTACATATCCCGTAATCAGTAAAAGACTTCAGTCACTTTAAAAACTTATTTCTTTCACCTTTTCAGTAATTTCTTGTCAAGTGCTTCTACGCCCATGGCTTGCACCCCACGTCCACCGTCCCACTCGAGGGTTACCTGAAGTGGCTTCGCGATATTTATTGCGGTGTTATTACGTGTAATCGCCGCTGAATCTACCTGCTTTATAATATGATCTCTCGGTTATTAACCTACCAAATGAAATGTTGCGATGTTGACCTATATACACGAGACTCTAGTTTAATTTTCATTTTTGGTGGGTGCTCTTGAGGAAGGTTTAATTTTAAGATGTTTTTAAGGGTCCTTTTGTTTTTAATAGGCGAGCTTGTTGCTTGCGATTTTCCTGTCTCGTACCTACCTGCATTAGGAGTTCCTAATTTTATAATAATGATGTTGACGAAACAAGATGAAACGAGGATCGTAGCAGATGGAGTTTTGTAGTTGCCTAGCCCGCATGGGAAGAGACACGCTTTATAAATTATTAAAAAAGTATTCTTACTCATATACAAATTGAATTTGTCTCGGCGCTATTCATGTGGTCACCACTGTTCATTCTAGTTTTCAGGAGTTGCACTGGTTTGGGAATAGAGTGTCGGGCTTATCCCATTTTATTTAAAGTATTTTGATGTATGTGGACATGTATGGAGATGCATATTTCCGTGCTATCAATAATTAAGCTATCTCAGAGTTATAGTAAAGAAAAACAAGGTGAGAAAATAGCCCTGCAGTGGCACAATTACGAGCTAGCATTGTTATTTAATGCAATGCACCATAAGTTCAAACGATGCCGTCACAAATCCTTATTTATTGCGAACTAAAAGTTCTATACTGCGCTAGTTTCACGTGCGCTAGTAATACCCATCGTGTACTAACATATACAAAGCTATATGTTTATATATGTAGGCATAGAACGAATCTGTTGGCGTTCAAACCGTAGACGCGGCCAATCCATCACAGATTGATGCCCATAACGTCATGTGGTTTTGACAGTCGAAAGTTTTTTACTTTTCGGGGTTCCGTGTTTCGGGCGGCAATGAATATTATAGCTGTCTATCAGATTCAGTTTCGCATAATATAAGCAGTGATAGTCTAGTCGTGTGACCATCGGACTGAATAGTCATAGGTTCGAACCCTAAGGCCGCAAATTCGGGGAAGCGTTTCTTGCAGCGTGGAGCGGCGTTACATGGACAGTTTCATTAAACGCCCCGCTGCACGCTACAAGAAACGCCTTTCCGAATTTGCGGCCTAAGACACGCACCTCAGATTTTCTGACACCTGGTTAGGCATTAACCACAATGAAGAAAGAAGAATGGTTTCACATACAGCTTACCTTACTTAGTTTAGCTTTAGCAACAATATTATTCCTGTTCTATGTTCGCATCAACTATTTACAAAATTAATGACCTCATCATTAGCGATTAAAATAAAATTATATTTTCTAAACTAAATACTCTCTACAAAATGAAGACGAATGATACATTGGTTAAGTGAAGACTACAATGTATAAAGTACAAGACATTTGAGCGGCAACTCGTCGGAGATGTAGTTGGAACGTGCGGAACCGTCCGTGATGCGCCGCGGTCGCACGTCATACCTCACTGCAGTGTATGTGTGAGCGGGGAGGCGATGGATGCGGTATCTTTTGGTGCATGAGTGCATCCACACTGAAGTCACTTCATATAGGCAACATTTTGCATATATTTAGTCATCTACATCTACACTAATATTATAAAGAGGAAAGATTTGTACCTATTTTTGTATGTTTGTGTGTTTGTAATGAATAGGCTCAAAAAGTACTGGGCCGATTTCAAAAATTCTTTCACCCTTGGAAAGCTACATTCACCCTGAGTAACATAGGCTACTTTTTATCCCTGTATTCCCACGGGAACGGGATCGAAACCGCGGGACGTCCGCTAGTTATTTATAACTTTAGAGGCTTTTGGTGCCATCATCATCATTATCATCATAAGAATACAAATGGTTCCACTGCTGGAACACAGGCCTCCTCTCTATAGGAGGGAAAATGCAACTTCAGGGACGATGCATTGTTATAATTGAACTTATTTTTGGAGGAGAATAAGTTCTCGAGAAACGGTTTTTTATTTATAAGAGATTTTTGAAAGCGTCGGTTGACAAAATTGAAACAAAAATGATTGTTTTCTTGTCTATCTATCTAACGGCTTGCCATCATTTGATTGTGCCAAGCACTGGTTTTCAACTGGTGTTTTTCCTTGTGTTATGTTTCTGAATAGTATCCATATTGGGATACTGGTATAATAATCAAGTTTTGCAGATGAAAACAGACTTTCAACTCTATTGCCAAAAGATCAAGCAACCATACCTCCTAACCAAACTCTGTTCAACTACATTCTAAGCTCCGTGTCACTGCAGGCAATAGCTGTATCACACACGAGCGCCCGCGACGACGACGGCAACGGCACGGCACGGCACGGTCGTGTGCCGTCGCCTCTATTTGCTTTGCTTGACACCCTTCTATGCCTGACATAGTTCAGTTTCTGGAGAAGTCTGTGTTAGTCTAGTATTGTATGTGGTTTAGGAGGTGGTTATGTCATTTTACTACATATTTTATTGAGGTTCGTGTTACTGTTGAGTTATAGCCACGAAATAAATACAGAGAAGGAGAGAGTGATACACTACTGACAATTTTATACTTCTTTTAACTATTGACAATTTCAAACTAGTAGGACTTATGTTTAGTACTTATTGATCGTGCCTGGGAACCGCCGCGCGCCGTCTGGCTATTATTTTTTTACAACCAAAAAAAATGAAGTATTCGTGAAAATGAATATAGTAGAGATGACGTTACGGTTATTTTCTAAAACTGGCAAAATGTTTCCGATTCTTGTATAAAACACCAATGCTATACCAATATAATTGGCTGTGTTATACTATATTCATCCTATGTTTATGTATAATTTCATGTTTCAAATCTCTTTCCTATTAAAAAGCGGACTTACATGTGTAGCAAAAACAAATACTTTGATGTTATTAAGTAGCTCATTTGTAGAAAGTACAGTGGAAGCACTCTCGATACAAAGGGATTATTAAATATAACTCAATATTTTATTCTACTCCCCCGAGTTGCAAAGATGTGTGACAGTTGGGTGTGGCCACGAAAACTGATCTCTAGTTCGCCCTAACGAAAAATAAAAAAAATATATATTTTCAGCGGTCGTTTAAAGACGGTTGGGAGGTTCATGGATTAACGAGAGCACTCTTTTTGGAAGCGTTGTATATGGATAAGTAAACAAATCAGGCGCTATACTTTGCGGAAAATATTTATTTTCTTTCGCGCCCGAGCGGTCGACTAGACAAAATCTCTTGAGGATGCTGTAGCAGGGACAGACACGACGTGTCAAGTACGGGTTTGAGTTATAATATAATAATATTTTTTTATTCATAATTATAAGGTATAACGTTAAACACAATTTTCCTTAAATCTATATAAAGTTCACCCGGAATTTGTGCCTGAACTAGGTGATCCTGTGTTTCAGGCGACTGTAGGTAACATTAATCTTACAAATAATCACATCATATACCTATTAAACTTACAATTCGGTATGTAAACAAGTGTATAAAATTAAAGTTAAACTAATCTTAACTTAGTTAACTAATTTAACAAAACACTAATATTATTTTAAAACAAGTAATAACTTCTCTGTATCTTCATACGACATAGCTTGGAGAGCTTCCATAAGATTTTTTTTACAGTCACTATAATTTAAGGAGAAGATGTTACCTTTTTTATTTAGCCTGTTATAGAGTAGTGGTCCGTTGTACATATAAAATTTTGCTGTAAAAGCATGTTTTGTACTTTTTTGTGAGCAAACTAAATCTTTCCGTCTCCTTTTAGTAAAATCAGTGCTGTATGGAAGTGCTGCGTGTTGTTTTAGTACAGTGCTCATTATAAATAACTGTCGAACTGTTAGTACATCACAAGATTTATCCAGGAGGTTAGTGGGAAAAAGAAAAGGGCGGCAAGTAGCCACCTTGAGAATAGCTCTTTGGGCTCTTTCAATGGTCAATAACAAAGTTTTACCAGCCCCACCCCATGAAGTGATGCAGTAAGTCAAAATTGACTGACAAGTTGCCTGTTGCATGATAATAATAGCAGTTTTTGCGTATCAATTTGCAGACGACATGGAGACGCTACATTCCGCATCCAAGCTTAGATCTAGTTCAGTGGGATGAAAATACACTTTGTAATGTAATGGATTTACGCAAAGTATATACCCAAGTTCACACTGAAGTATCCGTTAGAATCCGGTGTCTGTAGTGTGTCTACAATCTGTCCGTACAGGTTTGACCGAACCTGGTTTGTTGATGTATTTAATACTTGAATGTTGTCGCTACGTCAGTCACTTGACATAACAGCAAGGCGTTCATGCATCCCTACAAAATAAAACTCGCGTACTTCATGGCTTCGCGTCATAAATTCAATGAATATTTGAGCATACGCGTCCCGGCCCACCTGACGTCAGGCCGCCAGTTTGACGTCGACTCGTTAACTTATAAACAACACGCGGGTCTGGGCTGCGAAGTTTTCTTTTTTTTGGTAAATAAATTGGTATCTATTGGAAATTAGATGGCCATTGCTACAGATACCCAATAATAAGAATTGTTATTATCTTAGCAATCTATGTTTTAGTAAAGAAAATAACAAGTCTCTTGTTAGAATTTCCTAAGAATGAGGACTTACAAGCCACTAACAGATCTTTTATCTACGAAAACATGCTTTCTCACTCCACTAAAAACAGAAGAAAGCCCACCAGATTCCAACGACACATCACACAATATATCTCTCCCGTACAGGACGCCCGACGCTAAAATCAAAGATATTTTTAATCAGCACATACCTACTACCCTACTGCTAGAGGCTGATTGGAGCTATTCCTTTGATGGCGGATCAAAGCGGGCTGATTACTCGCTAGTTAGATCGACGTACATTTTCACTTGCCTCTCTGTAGGTACCTACTGTAGTCTGTAGGTAGGGACTTGGATGTGGGTATGTCGGGATATTTTTAGAGCGGTTTGTGTTAATGTGGCTGGGTGATGTTGGTTTTGCCGAAATGGAGATAGAGAGGTTTAGGAGACGGTAGCTTGTCCATGTACGTATGTAAGTAGGTATTGGCATTGAAAAAAGAAAACGTGATTTGTATGAGGTATAACCTGTGCCTCCGATCACACTAAATGGAACTATCCTGCAGCAAGTGACTAAATTTAAGTACCTGGGTCACTGGGTCAATGACAGTCTAAATGATGATGAGGACATGGATAGGGAGCGCAGGGCATTGTCGGTAAGGGGTAATATGCTTTCTCGCAGGTTTGCACGATGCTCACGTGACGTAAAAATCACACTATTTAAAAGTTATTGCCAAACATTATACACGTGCAACCTGTGGAGCAATTACACTAAGAAAGCCTGCAATGCTCTGCGCGTCCAATATAACAACGCGTTCAGGGGATTGTTGGGGCTCCCATGGCGTTGCAGTGCTTCCGGCATGTTCGCAGACCATAGCACGGACGGCTTCAAGGCAGTGCTTCGTAAAAGAACGGCCTCCCTGTGGTCTCGGGTCAGAGGTAGTACCAACACGCTTCTGAGCGTGGTGTCAGCCAGAGTGGACAGTGAAATTTTGAGGCATTGGTCACACACTCATGTCCTAAGTAATGACTATTTTAAATTTTACTAACATAGCTATAAGTACTTACTAACATAATATGTATGTCATGTAAAATATTAACTGTTTAAAATGTAACTACCATAGCTATAAGTACCTACTAACATAATATGGACCTGTATCTTGTGTCTGAAATAAACAATTTCATTTTCATTTTTCATTTTCATAAGCTAGGGTAGTCAAACGACGACGGTATTTGACGAAAAATTAAATAAAATGTTTTCTTTATTTGACAAACTTACATAAAAATACAGCACAGTAAGCTTACTAATGGCTAAGCAGAAGATGTTGTTACAAGATTTCAGAGACTTCAATAGAGGTATGTAATTTAAAATTGATTCCGTCCCACCATTTTTGCTATAAATCCATAATGTTCCAAATGCTACCGCAATGCTGCTAAACGGCAAACATAATGCTCTCAAACAGACCCTTTTATATAAGACCTCAAGTACTGATACCTTAAACCTAACTGGTTTATTTCGAGAAATTAAACGCTTAAAAATTGAAGCACATTTTTATTCAAAACAATTATTTTAATTTAGGTACGGGTAAGCACGTAAAAAGTTAATAATGCTACTAACCTTGGTCCCATCCTGGTTATCCCGTTAATTGCTTTTTCAGGCGTAAACATAAGCAAAATAAACAGTTTCATTGTAAAAAAAATAAACATTAAAACAAGGTCAGGAAAATAAAAGGGTTTTATTTGCTAAAAACTCCTAACTTAGGCCTTAAATGGATTACGAATGAAAATTATAACATATTTGAGTTTATGTAACCCTTCTCTTAATTTTTATAACATTATAAGGCTAATTTATAAAGTATCTCATCATAATATTTTCGCAAAGATTCCTAGAATCCTTAACCCACATGATAAAATTATTAAGGGAACTTTATAATGTTGCTTTCAATTACTTTCGTTACTGAGAATTTAAATAAAAATATTTTAGTTTAGCAAATAATTTCTAAGTTATAAATTAGTTATTATATTATTAAGAAAGCTTATATGATAGAGCATTGCGTTACACACTTAAAAACCTTCCAATATCCTAGAGCCACTATTAGAAAAAATGATAAAGAAAAAAAAAAAACCGACTTCAAAAACACCTAAAAGTGAAAAATAAACTTCAGAAGAAAAATCAGCTTCTGAAGTCGGTGACATTTGTTTGTTTGATTTGGCTTTTTTTGCCACCGAATTCAGAAGCTGATTTTTCTTCTGAAGTTTATTTTTCACTTTTAGGTGTTTTTGAAATAGGTTATTTTTTTTTGCAAAAAAGTTTTTTAATTTTTTAATTTTTAGTTGTACCTATATCTTATAGAAATATTTACTATGAAACCTATACTTGTATAGCGTCAAAAGCACTAAACATGTAATGCGTGCCTATGAAATTTGAGGGTTGCCCTCGATTTCTCTGAGATTCCATCACCAGGATTTGGTTTCCATATTATGGTACCACCCTTGAAATATCATCGTTCCAATAAGAAAAGAATCATCAAAATTGGTTCATAAACGACGAAGTTATTCGCAAACACACATAAAAAAAATGAACGAAATATTTTCATAAATTATAAATAAAATGATCATAAAATAAAAAGTACTGGGCCAAACCATGCCAAATTTTTATGGGACCAAATGGCAACTATTCCACATCAAACTAAAGAAGAATCACGTAAATCGGATAATAAATCGCAGCGTAATCGGTGTACATACCTACATAGAAAAAAAAAAACAAAAAAAAACATACCAATCGAATTGAGAACCTCCTCCTTTTTGGAAAGTCGGTTAAAAACAGTGTGCTCATCCCTCAGTAAAGCAAAATTATATTACTGTCAAGTTGGTTATGTACCACCTTTAAAAAAATATAAGTAAGTAGACAACAACGGTTTGGTTTGTTCCGTACCTATACATACATAAACTCATGCCTTTTTTCCAGAAACCTTTATTCTTTATTCCTTTTATCTCATCATGTCCATGAACCAAAAATTCGTAGACGTGTGCCATCTACCAACCAAACCCCCTCTCATCAGAAGCAGGCCTGAGTCCCAGCGGTGGGACCTTTAGAGACTGATTATGGTGTTTTTCTAGGGCGTCCCCTCCTGACGCTGCCACTCACATCTGCCTTGTAAATAACTATTAGGTATGGTAAGTATTTTAAATACCTTAAGAATTCCTTTTTTTTCTACTCCCAGCAATACGTTTGCCACTCCATCTACATCAATCGTCAAATGCGACCTACTTCATTCATCTACCCGATGGATGGACGTCAGTGTGAAAACAGGCCGATTCTCCCGATTGACGCGCGTCGATAGATCACGGCACAGATTTCAGCAGAGATCGGCTTGATAGACGTCGCTCGACAACAGCGATGGGTTAAACTGACGGTTAAATAGATGGTGGAACTGGCGGTTCAACTACTAGATTGTCGCGTTAGATGCAGGATTCTGTTAGGAAGTAGAGCTATTAATAACTGGAGCGAAATTTGTTAAAATAGTATGTCCCAAAGGCAATATCTAAATGTTAATAATTTGTAGATCTATCTTTAATAAGTTACATTTGTGATAACATCTAGTCTAACTTTTGTACTGTGTACAGCATTGAGTTAATATATATTGAGGATCTCATCCATGTATTTATTTCGTACCACGGCAAGTAACGCTGGTGGCAACATAACAATAGGCTCGTTACATGGCTCTTAAATTAATGGAATGGGCGTACATCTCTGCCGAACCCTTCCAGCTTCACATGCGTGATGTTACGTTACGCCAAGCAAATTGAGAAAACTTTTTGTCAAATTAGGCCAACACACTGACT
Source organism: Diarsia dahlii (assembly GCA_949775195.1). Lineage (NCBI taxonomy): Eukaryota > Metazoa > Arthropoda > Insecta > Lepidoptera > Noctuidae > Diarsia > Diarsia dahlii. The sequence continues at coordinate 19,705,411 of OX459211.1, forward strand.
AATATTTTCTAAAAATAACTAAATTACGGTCTAACCCAGCTGCCTGCGGTTTATCCTTTTTAGGTTAAAAAGCCCATAGGTGAATATATTAGTAGGAGGCTGTGTTTTATGTCAAAGACCCAAATATATGAGGTTGCGGCAACCGGCAGGGTTGCCAGTGTTGCCATAGACTCAAGTGCACTGTTAAAATATGTAAAACATTATGGTAACATTATGCAGAAAACTTTCCGCTTGATAAAGGTGTGCTGCTTAGCAATTCCACTTTCATTAAATATTGCAAAGTTTTTATTAAGATATTTTAAGTCGCTATTTCTGGTGGAAGTTTCCTAGTCTGTGGTTAAGAACTAGAATTAACTGTGTTCTTAGTTTAAGCCTCGAGAGTCTTTTATTAATTATGTCGATGGTACTTTCAGATTATGCTTATTAATACCCAGTTTATGATAGTTCTGAAGAAGCAGGAACCAACACGAGTCATTGTGTCATAATTGCATGTCAACTTGCATACCTAGACGTTACCTACTTGACTGATGCTAATAATGTTCGAGTCCGCACATTTGAATCAGCAGTAATTTAGAACAGAAGGTACGCCCGACCCAAAGCAATGCTTATATTCGGGTAAAAAGCGGGAAGTGCCTATCGGCAGACTTCGTTCTTCATCCACCATCGCTGAATCAAGCTCGGCTCGGCATAACTCGAACTACGACAAGTGGATTTTTGCTCAACGTACATTCGATTCTGCCAACGACCGAATCAAGCATAGCCAAATATATGTTCAATACTCATAAACACAGTTTTGGAGTTAGTTGGTTTGAACACCAAAGCATCTTCAGCACACTGCAATTCCCAATTTTCAAAAATAAAATGAAATTGAGTCCACGGATTTCTCGATTTATTTCACGTCCTGCTTATACCACAAAACACAAGCGTGATAGCGTCCCTGCTCAAAGTCGGCGGGTAGTCGGGTACAAAATAATCGCGGCGTCACCCGCACTCGCTCCTAAACTCGGACAGACACGCGGATATTGCATGCAGGTCCGACATACACACGGATTTTTATATAAAAATGTGTTTGCAAGGCATGGGAGGTAGCGATTGGAACGTTGTGTCTGTATATCAAACAACAGGGCGAAGGCGGGGCTGCGGGTTGTTCGAAAGAGATACCTTAGGCTCGGCACAAAAGGCTAAGAAGGAACATAGGTGGTTTTTAGTCAGTAGAAGTCTGACACTGTCTACAGCTCTGGGCAGAGCGGGAGGAGTCATTTGATGATATCCCACGCTCCAAAAAAAAAAAATTAAAACGGAAAATGTTAAGTATAAAATAATGTAGGTGGCTTTAAGAGTAGTGAAACGATGGATGGACTGTGTGAAGGATGATATGGCTAGAAAGGAGGTGACTGCTGAGATGACGAGAAATACAGAAGTATGGAAGAGGTAGACATGCTGCGTCGACCCCAAATAAATTGGGATAAGGGCTGGAGAATGATGATCGTGTTCAGTACCTATTATTGTGGAATTCGTCCAAAAGTACCTATTAGTATTTAGCATGTTAAATCTATTACAATACCAGTTCTGTTATTGTACTTTTATCACCTTTTAGTATACATGAGTCATTTGTCGGTGAAAACCCCTTAATAAGCGTACAACTTACACCACACATCTCACACGGCCGATTATTTATTGAATTGTGCGAAATCTGCCGCCAACGAATATTCGCTTTGATGTGACGCAAAAGGATTGTCTTATTTCGATGCCAGCTTGCCGAGGGCTTTCCTATCGCACTTAACTAGAAACTGGCATACTTTTATTGGTATACCAGTATGGGCACTATGTAGTTTTAGCCAATTATTCTTCCACAGAGTTGAATTAACAAAGATATGCCCTGGTGAAACTTTTAGGCGCATCCGGCTTTCGGCTTTCAGTTTGAGAGGAAGGAAGTAATGATAGTTGTCGTTGAAGCGAATAGCATCGCGTTGAAATTGAGGGTTTTTAACGTAGGACTGTGACGGTGTTTTTCGGGTTAAAGTTTCATGTGAGAGAGGAAATAAAGGCTTCGCTATATTTTTCTTATTACGAGCGACAAGAGTAGAGGAAGGCCAAAGAAACGATGGAAGTACTGTGTAAAGGATGATATGGCTAGAATGGAGGTGACTGCTGAGATGACGAGAAATAGAGAAGTGTGGAAGATGAAGACATGTTGCGCCGACCACAAATAAATTGAGATAAGGACAGGAGAATGATGATGATGAACCTTCTATGTAGTTGAACCCCAAGGTGATGCGCTGGATGTACTTCAATAAAACTTCTGTTATTCTGTTACACATTATTTTTTTGAAATACGAAAGAAAAGGAAAAAAAAAATCTTCATAAAATATCCGCGTCGTCCGGTAGGGTTACAAGTAATTTAAGCTTGAAAAATGTATGAATCAGCCACCGTTTATGATAATTTGCGCCGTTGACTCATTTATTCGTAAAGCCGAAGTTAAGGCACCCCCTAAACTGACACTTAATAAGTCTTCGCAATTTTAACGAGGTGAAAAGGGTTACTTAACTTCAGGGGTCGAAATCATACCTAAATAATTAAGATACGCCAGAGAATAATGTTTTCATTTTTTAGATTTATTTCTTGACGGTTATTGAAAAGTGGTTGGATGGTTGGTAGTAGAGTGGGATGTCTTACGTTTGATTCTGAAGCTGATTACTCGTATCAGGATTTCACATCGAATTTTAGACTGTCGATGGAATATTACATTCTGTCTGCCTTTTTATATTTAGATTCACATTCCTATTTGGTAGCAATTGGCACTTGCTACCAAATAGGAATTAAAGCAAGTGAAGGGAGGTATGAGGAAGGTGGTCTATAGATACATACGTATATAGATACTGACTGGTTTGACTGGCCTGTTGGTCTAGTGGTTAGTGACCCTAACTGCTATGCCGGAGGTCGTGGGTTCGATTCCCACCCAGGACAAATGTTTGTGTGATGAGCACGATCATTTGTTCTGTGTCTGGGTGTAATTTATCTATAATATGTATGTATTTAGAAATATATAAGTATGTTTATCAGTTGTCTAGTACCCATAACACAAGCTCTGCTTAGCTTGGGACTAGATGGCGTTGTGTGATAGTTGTGGATTATTATTATTATTATTATAGATCTCAGTCGACATTACTATAGTATCAGTAGAAACGGTGTATACCAAAGCGTTCCGATAGATCAATAAAATTTTCATTTCCATTCCATGAGTATACAAGAAAAGAAAGAAAGAAATAATACAAGCTCGTCGTGAAAGTTAACGAGAGTGAGTTGTGAAGCACGAGTTTTTCATTATCAATCTTTCATGGAGTCATTCTTCGCTGAGTTTTATGAACTTCCCTAAAAAAGTTAAAGATGTGGACTTTTAAATGTAAAAATTGTTAAAGTCGCAACTGGGTCAGGCCCATTAAAGAGTGGGAAAAAAATTAAAAATTTTTGCTTAATATTTTTGAAGTTCATAATTAGGAAGGATTTTTGAGGAAATAAAACTTAAGTTTTTGTCATAATCATTATATTTTTTCAGCATGTTACCGGGGTACGGTTGGCTATGTTATTACATTTTACATTCTCTTGCAGTTATTGAAAATTCTTAAATTAATAAAGAGGGTCAGGGGTCGGTTTTAATAATTTACTAATTAAAAAATGCCATTCTAAGCTTTCGTAATAGATTACAAATAGCATTTTGGCGACAGAGTCAAGGATGGTTTTAAAAAGCAGACCGGAATAAGAAAGCTGTACTCCTGGTAACGTCTCGAATAGTGAGGAGGTTCCTCTCTGTGAAGCCCAGACTACCGGCAGCTTGGACCTTGTTCCTGATGGCGATGTGTTATCTATATAAATAAAGAGAGAAGTCCTGACTGACTGACTGACTGACTGATTCACTGACTGACTCATCAACGCCCAGCCCAAACCCTTGGACCTAGAAAGCTGAAATTTTGCACAGAGGTTCCCTTTATAATGTAGACAAGGAATAAGGAAGGATTTTTTGAAATTCAACCCCGAAGGGAGTTAAATAGGGGATGAAAGTTTGTATGGAAAATAGTCATTTTAACGCGGGCGAAGCCGCTGGCAAAAGCTAGTTTTTTATATTTTTAAATGTTTTGTATATTTTGGTTATAATATATTTATATTTACAAATGATTTTATATAAGGAGAAGATAATTATATAAAATAATAACAGGATTAAATCGGAACAAAACGTTTCTTATATGATTTTTATGTTGAAAGCGTATAATAATAGATGAGAGCGATAAATTTTTACACGGAGGAGGTGCGATGCGATTCAAACCACATGTCATGGACGACATACATACGGTTGCAGTGGAGCCACGAAACACACGGTTGCCGGTTGTTCACGAAGTAAGTTTCGACTATAAATAAGTTAATAATCTTCAAAGCTGTAAGGTTTGTAAGGCAAAATAATAAAACGAGAGTCCACATGTCAAAAAGACGCAGCTAACGTTGTGCCTACAGTTATGTATGTTTTTGATATGATGACGATAATTTTTTTTTTTACCCTATTATAATAGATTAACCCCGATATGCCTCAATAGCAGTCTGGAGTATGAAATTGAGCTCAGTTGATGGCAATAGGTTCGCCTCTTTACACGAGTCAAAAACAGAACTGGTGACTATGGGTGTATTAAAGATACCTCTGCCTAGTCTGGGACTATAAGTGTGATGTTATAATTATGCTACGGTTCAATAACCTGCTGGCAGAAAACCTAGTACCAATAATCCTTCCTTTCGTGACATCACCGTGTCAGCAGCTCACTCGGTGGCCACATACTAAATAGGGCACGCGGTGCGAGGAGGCGCCTGTGATAAATTGCAACAATTCCTCATCTGTCAGTGATCCGCGCTGATAGTAAATACTTAGCCCATATCGAGTACAAGCGCCTACTTGCTTACTGTATCGCCGGGGTGGCTAAAATATTGAACTTTTGATCATAGGTAGTTCTTTTTTTGGAGGTTTGGAAAACTGGCATTTTTGGTCTATGTGTTGGAAATTGGTTGGAACTGAAACCTCTTGCATTGACTTTGCCGGTATGTTTTCAACCTTGGAACTAATTTATGAAAATTCGCCACATAAGCCAATGTGCTCAATAAAGTTCAAATCTGTAATAGGTTTTATTTAAATGAGAACTTTTTCAAGAATCTTTTCAGATTTAACAGTAATATTAGAAACTATCGCCTTCTTTTAAAGCAGCAGAAATTAAGCCTGGCAACAGACCAGAAAAAGCTCAGCTTAAGAATAAAAATAACTAGCCTCTAAAGCTTCTTGAAAATATTTATTTCACAGCAATAAGAGAAAACCGTGGATTATTCTGCTTAACAGCTTAAACAATTCCAAGTAAGAAAATCAAAGAAACATTCCAAACTACAATGTTCTTTTGCAGACTTAAAATATCTTCATAAATAGGGCTAAAGAATATCGTTTTGTTAGATTTTCAATTAGCAAATGGTTCGGAGAGGCTCCAATGAATAAGACTCGACTTCGAAAGTACCTTTTTGTTTTACTACAGCAATTGATTCTTTATTTTGTTGTAGGCGTTTTTGTTAGTGTTTCCTAATTTAAAATAAGTGCTTAGTTTACTCTCAATGTGAGTAAATTAGGCTTTGGGCTAAATAATCACACGGCAGGACGGGTAAATTTTCAAGGTTAAGCAGCACTTGCCGAGGTCAGTCCATGGTAGGTCACCCGTCCATTATTTAATGAGTTTCTTCTGTCACTCGGATAAGTTAGGCTGTTGATCCCAGCTGCCATTTTAAGATCTATGATAGTCGTTACAGGTAGTGTAGTGGCACGATATTCTGACAACTAGTCTTAATCAATTAAAGTGTGGTGTTACTAGAACTTCACCACTACAGCTAAACAAGAGGTATCGCATCACCCAGTGCTGGGTTTGAAAGGTCAGAGTGGCAGTCGCTACATATGAAAACCCACCCCAACATATATGTTTAGAAAAAAGTTAGGAAGATGATGAATGAGTTACTCAGTTACAAATTATAATCCCAATGAAGTCCATTTCATCATAGTATAAACAAAATTATTTTAATATTTATGCAGAACCTCGATTGAAGCTTACTAAATCAACAGCCAACAACCTTAATCCTCCCGACTCAGATTTACAAAACAAACGTCTCAAATTCGATCCGGCGCATGTAACTGCACCCCAGTGAAATTAAACACAATCTGAGCGCAATATCTTTGACGTGTGTTCCGTGCGCGTGACGAATGATGAGTGACGTGTGACAGCGCGCGGGTTACGAGGTAACCTCGGTTCCCCCACCCCTCCCCGTCTGTCACACGTTCCGCTATATTAAATTCTTTGAAGTGCGGTATGGAAATGTTAGTGGATGTTTCAAATTAATTTAATTTTGGGATCGGATCGGGAGGGTTGAATTTATAGTGGCACTAATTGGTTTATTTTAAATGAGACTGACCATTGTTTGTTTGGTGTTTCTTCTCAGAGCAGACGAATAGGTAATCTTAACTCACCTCATCTAGTTCCTAGAACTTTTTCTTTTTAACCGAGTTCCCAAAAAGATGTTCGACTGGTATGTTTTTTTCTTTTTCTATGTATGTACACCGATTACGCTGCGATTTATGATCCGATGTACGTGATTTTTTCTGAGTCTGATGCGGGATAGTTGCCATTTGGTCCCATAAAAATTTAGCATGGTTTAGCTCAGTACTTTTCAGTTTATGTTTTTTTTTAAATGAACATTATTCGTTTATGTGTGTTCTTGAATAACTTCGTCGTTTATTAACCAATTTTGATGATTCTTTTTTTTTATTGTTGCCGAGATATTTCAAGGGTGGTACCATGATATGGAAACCAGGACCTGATGATGGAATCCCAGAGAAATCGAGGGCAACCCTCAAACATAGGCACGTATTACGTGTTTCGTTTGAAAAACTTTCAAGAAAGAGTATTTCATCAAAAAGTCTATCTTGTAAGCAGGGACCGGCCGGATACTCGTTGAAAGGGTTTTTGAAGGGGTTTTTTTAAGCGCTTCAAAAAGAAACCCATTATTACATGTTACACCTCCGAACGGGTATAGTAAACCCTGTTACGAACGGGTTACCCTTTCAACACCCTGTAACACTGTAACAGGGTAAGCCATTCCAACTCAAGACATTGTATTATGCACTGTTTACAATCGATATTAGTTTGAAAATTGCATACACGACCGCACGTGACATTCGTACTGCGTCCGGGTGGCGCATGGCGGTCCGCCAATCTTGCGTGTACCGACTTGCCGAGCGACTTGTAAACATGGAAAAATAGCTATTATCTATATGATCTTATAGTTCAATTTTGCTCGTCACACATGCTCATTGTAATAATATTTAATTTTTCGTGTTTAAACCTACTTGTTTATTTTCATCATTCATCATTTGATTGGGAACTCGGACGGAACTACGAAAGTAAAAGCAATTTAGCAGTGTTTATGTTTAAGTGTGTGTTGTAGCTTCCCTAATAAACGTATAACAACAAGAATTGTCTTTCTGTGAAAATGCCACAGCCGAGGCGAGGTACTGTGCATCGTTATTATGTATTTGATGCATCAAATAACGCAAGCAAATGTTATTTAAGTACCTATGTGGAAATGCCAGAAATGCAAGGTTTTTATTTTTAGAAATATTAAAAAAAAATACTTACATAAAATGCGTTCTTACGTATTTATTGCGGGTAGAAAAAATAATAATAAAAATGTATTTATATTATTTTATGATTTATTAAATGTATCACATAAGATACATTGCCTAATCTACCTTATAAAATCTATGTATCATACCTATTTGCTACACTGCCAGGCTTCCAACGTTATTTTAACCATACAAAAATAAAACACGCTAACGTAAAAAAAACATATAATACAATTAAAAAACAGAACCCCCTTTATTATGTTTGGTTCTTTTAGTTGTGTTAAAAATCATGATAGTAACACCCTTTGGACCTTATAAAATTTTGTTTGACCTTATAAAGTTATTTGATGATTTACCAGCAAAAAAAAAGGGTTTCATTGCAATGAGTACCAAAGATATTGAAGCAACTACTTGATTTATCCTCATCTGATGAAATATTAAGGTTTTCTAAGAACATATTATAGCAATGCTAGACGAGGTGAACTGGTGTCGGAGTCCGTTAGGAGAAAGCAATACTGCAGTTCAACCTCAGTACTTCAAACAATTTCATTTTGCTCTTGGTTCCAGAACAAAAACTCGGCAATTTGCGAGTTACCGAGCGTTTCTTTGTTTTTGTACCATCATCATCTGCCTAGCCTTTTCCCAACTATGGGGTTCGGCTTCCAGTCTGCAGTATGCAGCTGAGTACCATATTTTACATGGCGCGACTAGAGATGTGCCGTTGCCGGCAATATTGGCAAAATTCCCGGGAATATTGCCAGGAGTGGGAATATTCGGAGAGTATTTGTTAATTATAAGTCAAATTAAGTACGGAAACTATGTAATACACTTATAATTAGCATTGATAGGCCCTAATCTACATTGACCGGCAACTTTGGCAATATTTCCAATGTTGCTGGCAATTTTGATATTTTACCGGCAGTGGCAATATTCCCACCAGGCACATCACGTGCCTATCTGACCTCCACCACCCAGTTAATACGGGGTAATACGATACCGATAAGTGCTGTTTTTTACAAAATTTTCATCCGTCAATGTATTTTTTTAATTGGATGTTGTTGCTTAATAATACCTGCCGCTAGGGTCGAAGGCAGGTTTCAGGTCTTAGGTTAAGCCGCGCTTGCCTAGGTTGGTCTGTGGATGAGTGACCATTCATTACATACCGGGTTTTCTCCGTGCCTCTGTAACGACTGCCAAAGATCTATATATGGCAGCCGGGACCAACAGCTTAATGTGCTTTCCGAGGCACGAAGGAAACTCGGTATGTAATACCGAGTTACAGACCAACCTAGGCTTAGTTTAGTTTAACGGGGCTTTTATCCGCACTTAGCCTCTTGATTGGGCCATTGTGCGTGATGTTTTAAGGATACCTACTCCAACCAACATAGATCGTCCCAAAATTGCAGCAGCCTTCCCAGACTGCTGCAGGCTTCCGGGAGAGTTAATGGGGATCGTAGAGTTTGTGCCCGGTGATCTGCTACGCTCCTGCACTCTAGGAGTACGTGCCGTGGCGTTTCTTCCGCCTCCATGCATCCTCTGCACAGTAGGCTGTCTGTTACACCTATGTTATGTAGATGTTTGTTTAGGGAACAGTGACCCGTTAAAATTCCTATGATTTTACGGAGTTTGTCCCTTTTAAGTTTGATGAGATTGCGAGTAAACTTCATTGATGCCTCCGGAACTGCATCTTTTGTTTGCCTGCATCCTTCGCTGTTTCTCCATTCGGTGCGGTGTTTTTCTGTGGTTCTTGAACGCAGCCATGTTTTTATTTGGGCCTGAGGTATGGGCAGTAGTGGTCCCGGTCCAAATACTGTATCGTTTGACCCTCTCTTGGCCAGCTCATCTGCTGCGTCGTTACCCAGCGAGTTGCTGTGTCCTTTTATCCATTGCAGGGTTACACTATTCGTGGTTGCAATGGATTGGAGTGCATTGTGGCATTCCAGTATTAGGACAGAGGTAATTGTGTTGTTTTTTAGGGCTTGAAGCACCGATGCACTGTCTGAGATGATCTTTATTTTAAAATCACTGACGTCTCTGGCTGCAACTGCTTGTGCCGCTCTGGTGATACCGATACATTCGGCTTGGAAGATTGTGTTTAATTTATTTAGGGTATTTGATATTGAAATGTTTAGATCATTCGAGAAGACGCCGGCTCCTGTACCATGTGAGGTCTTGAAGCCGTCCGTATATGTCCTAACTTCATTGATGCCAGAGCTATCTACTGCTTCTGCAGTGAGTTGGATGTCGTAACTTCTATCGAACACATGGTGACATGAAGTTTTATCCATGGGCGCCTCAAGGAGTGGTATTTCCTTCAGAATCCCCTGCAAAACTTTTGAGTGTGTTGTTTCTGTATTTACTTTCCATAGTCCGTTTGATCTTAGTCTTAAGGCGGTTGCCTGAGCTTCCTCCTGTATGACCAGATACAGAGGTCTTAAATTCAGAAGATACTCTAAAGCTGCTGATGGAGTTGTTCTCATGCATCCAGTAGCTGCTACACTAGCTAGGCGTTGCAGACTCTGGAGTTTCGTTTTCACCGTGGTCAGCTGAGTTCTGGGCCACCATACAACTGATCCGTAGGTAATAGAAGGTCTGATGACTGACGTGTATAGCCAGAGTGTGATCTTTGGGTTAAGACTCCATCTCTTACCAACTAGTCTTCTACACTGTTTAAAAGCTATATAGGCCTTCTTTGTTTTAACCTCTAAGTGACTCGCCCAGTTCAATTAGTTATGAAGAATTATGCCCAGATATTTCACTTGCGTTGATAGGGAGAGTCTTGTGTTGAAAAGCTTTGGTAGTTGTAATTCTGGTAACTTCCTTTTGTTGGTAAAAAGGATAAGTTCTGTTTTCTTGGGGTTTACTGAAAGTTCGTGTTCTTCACACCAATCCTCTACTATCTGCAGTGCAGAGCGCATCACTTTGCACAGCATATCTTCAGCATTCCCGGTTATCAGTATAGCAAGGTCGTCTGCATAACCAATAGTAGTGTATCCTCTGTCATTTAGTTTTATGAGGCTGTCCACTACTATGTTCCAGAGTTTTTCCGGATGCCAAACCACATCCGACTCAGAGTGGCCTACTGACCACCACAGCGCACCAACAACCAGCGAATGGGATGTGGCCATCAAGCTCGTAACTGCGGATAGAATAGAATGGGCTCTAAGGAGCTTCAAGCCTTTCAAATTCGCAGGGCTGGACGGAATATTCCTGGCCCTACTACAATGGCAACTAAAACAGGTAACCAAGCACCTAATACCAATCTACCGGGCCTGTATAGCTTTCAACTATATCCCCACACTTTGGAGAGAGGCAAAAGTAGTCTTCCTACCTAAACCAGGAAAAGAGGACTACACACACGCCAAATCTTTCAGGCCCATCAGTCTAACATCTTTTCTTCTGAAAACACTGGAAAGACTGGTAGATCGACACTTAAGGGATGGAGCTCTAAAAAGCAAACCACTGCATCCTCAACAACATGCGTACAGGAAAGGCAGATCAATAGAGTCGGCATTACACATGGTAGTGCACAAAATAGAAACGGCTATAACAAATAAAAACTCAACAATTGCTGCCTTCATAGACATTGAAGGAGCTTTTGATAAAACCATACACAACAGCATTAACCACGCCCTGCAAAAATTTAGTGTAAAACCAGTCATAAGAAACTGGATCACAGAACTGGTTAGCAAAAGGGCGGTTCAGATAGTGGGGAATACTACCACCAGAGCCAAGGTAGTAAGAGGATGCCCCCAAGGAGGCGTTCTATCTCCACTTCTACAGACCAACCTAGGCAAGCGCAGCTTAACCTAAAGATCGATCCGAGTGGCAGTTATTATTAAACCACGTTTAAACTTTGTTTTTGCATAATAAGCCGATAAACCACACGTGACACAAATTAAAAATAAACAATAATAATGACAATATAAATAATATAAAATAGATATATTGTAATAACTATATAATAAATTGAAACCGTACAAATCAAGCAATGTCACATATTTTATACATGCGAAAAATGTCTAAAAGGATGTAATCTGGCAGTGTATCATATCTGATACACTAAGAAAAAACAGTAAATTACTTACGATTTCAGACCATTTTGATACTTGAAAGTAGCGTTTCTAAGTAGCCATTAAACGTATGATATTTTCAAAAGCTGTTGAATTAAACAGCTTTTGAAAATAATTTGACCTAAATACACTCGAGAGCAATGAATCCGGGTCACTTAAAGAATGTTAAAAATCTCGGAAACTAAAAATGATAGGTTAATGCAATAAATTGTATTTAATAGACAATGTAATACTCCTTAAATGAAGGTATTAAAACTTCTTAGTTATTGTAAAGTTATATCATAAAAAAATCAAATTTGAAAAAGGGCCACTTTCGAAGATGGAACTACGTAATTACAGCATTTGGTTTTGCTTTTGTTTGTAATCTGTCATTTATGTGGGTTCATAAACCATGTTGATAGTGCTCTAAATTCATTATTCAAGCTGAAATTATGTCGCTTACGCCTGAAGAATGCACCAGAATACTTCTGGAAACCGGCCGGAGTCAGCGCGATACAGCTAGGACTGTCGGTGTGTCGCTGTCAACAGTACAAAGAGTTCTCCGACGTTACGAAGAAACTGGTTCTAACCTACGCAGACCAGGAACGGGCAGAACCAGGTGTACCACAGCACGAGAAGACCGATACTTGGTGAACACCATGCTTCGAAATCGCTTTCTCACAGGAACTGAACTCACAAATCAGTTTCGACGCCTCGGAGGAAGTAACCCAAGTGCATGGACAGTAAGACGTCGGTTTGCTGAATCTAACTTAAAACCCCTTAGACCTGCAAACGGCCCTAAACTGGAGCGTGGGCATCGTATTTCAAGACTAAGATATGCCCAGAGCCACGTAAATTGGAGTATTGAAGATTGGTCAAAAGTTATGTTCTCCGACGAATCAAAATTAACTACAAGCACGATGGAAGACACAGAGTGTATCGAAGACCAGGGGAAAGATTCAAGCAAGCATGCATCGAGGAAAAAGTAGCCTACGGTGGTGGGTCTGTACTTGTGTGGGCCGGAATTTCTTCTGAAAGTCGCACAGAGCTGGTGATCATAGAAAACGACTCTTTAACTAGCGAAAGATATGTGGAAGAAATCCTCAATGATCACGTTGGTCCATTTATGGTCAATTTAGGTGAGGATGCTATATTTATGCATGACAACGCCCGACCTCATACAGGTAGGATTGTGAATGACTACCTTCAAGAGATGAACATTACTCGTATGGAGTGGCCAGCGCGCAGCCCGGATATCAACCCGATTGAGCATGCTTGGGACGAGCTAGGCAGATGCGTAAAACAACGAAACCCTCCCCCAATCACGCTTCGTGAGCTCAAAATTGCTCTCACAGAGGAATGGGAGAATAATCCCCAAAATCGTATAAGGAACTTGGTGTACAGCATGCCAAACCACGTAAACGCAGTAATGGAAGCACGAGGAGGCAATACGAAGTATTAAAATTCAAGAAAATCGTAATAAAGTTCAAAAATTTCATGTTTCCTATTTTTGTTTTAAGGAGAGATCAGCAGTTTTTTTCTTTATGTAATTTTGTGTTCATAAAATGTATGGTGACTCATATTTTTTTAACTTTCATTTAAGGAGTATTACATTGTCTATTAAATACAATTTATTGCATTAACCTATCATTTTTAGTTTCCGAGATTTTTAACATTCTTAAAGTGACCCGGATTCATTGCTCTCGAGTGTATAATAAAATTTGTGTGTTTTTATCTTGCAACGCCCAGACGACTTTGGTCGGTTTGCTATTTTGTTTTCTACTGCATAATTATTTGGATTAACAAATGATAAAATATTTTTTTTTTAGAATTTGGATTATATTTTGTCTTTTCTACCATATAAAATAATGTTTTGAAAATACCTATAAAAATACTTAATAAAAAAAATTAAAAAAATGTCTCAAATTGTACGCAGCGCCAAGAATAGGGTTAATGTAAGATTTTATATTTGTTACTTCGCCTGATCTTACATAAAAAATAGCATTACCTTGGTGTTAATCTAATAATTATCGTAGGTAGTTATTAATACCTACTTACTTACTAAAATAGGAACAAATTAGGTATACGTAACTATTAATTTAACTCAGTACTTTAAATAATAATCACTTACCTGTCTTACTCATCTTAATTGTTAGTTCGCTTAAATGTCACGCATCAATTGTTGTCAAATTCGTAATAACTAAATAAAAACAGTAAGGTGCGCACGGGTGCAAGTATCCCCCCACCTAGATGCAGCTAAAGTTTATTAGGTAATCCAGGGTAACACGAAAAAAAGCTTTTCGGGAAGGTAACCTCTTCAAAGGCTTAAGTCATTGAAGGGGTTAACCCCTTCACGTGGTTACCTTATTAAAAGTGTTAACCATTTCGCTGGGGTTCGAGGATGTAACTCGAACAAAGGGTAACACAGCGATATGAGTTACCCCATGTACGGGTTACCCTGTTCAAAGGCTTAACTCTCAAGCGGGGTTGTACGGTCCCTGCTTGTAAGTTACATGAACTCGGAGGGTTGTAATAATAATTTTGATGATTATAATTCTGTAACTGCATACGTCTTACACCCGCGAATCATATTTTCACTAACATACAACCTAGCACTGGCCTACAAATCGCTAAAACGTAAGAAAATTTGAATTTCGCGGGCTACCCTGGAACATCCACCTTAACGTAAGAAACGTTACAATTTGCAAAAATCATCGTCATATGCCTAGCCCTTTCCCTAACTATGTTGGGGTTGGCTTCCAGTCTAACTAGATGCAGTTTTTTTTTTCTCTTTATTTCTTTTGGGGTTTTTGTCTTAACAGATATGCCAACACCATCGTGCCTTTTACTATTATTACTTAAATCTACTACTTAGTTATACAAATATGAATCTTATGGTAAAGACAGTAGTCACGTATGAAGGACAGTTATTAAACGACATACCTTTTTGGCACTTTCTGATGTTGGTTGGGATAAAATTGATTGCATTAATCCTACGTTAAGCCTATTTAAATCTAATTCCCTCATTAATGACTCCCTCTCGCGCCTGTTGCGAACACAATCCATCAGCAAATGTTGCACGTCTTCAACCTGATTACATACTCTGCAATTCGGCGAATCAGTTTTTTTCATAAGGAAACCAAACTTCGCTGATGGATAGTGTCCACAGCGAAGTCTTAAAATTAATTTAACATAACCTCTACTAAGTTTATCGACATCGAACCAAGGCACTCGAGGAGGCTTGCCTTGTATGCTCCTATACCATATCCCTTTATGTAGACTTATAGAATCAAAATGTTGTTTATAACAAGATGCAGTTGAATATCAAAAGTTATTTATTTATTTATTTAAACTTCATGCACAAGAGTGGTACATAGGCGGACTTAATGCCACAAGGCATTCTCTACCAGTCAACCTTAGGGTCAAATAGGACAGCATTGTGGTAGAGTACAAAAAAAAAAATTAAAATAAAAAAGGAGAAAACCATTTTGTTATATAAGTTGATATACATAAATAGGTACATACTAATTAAACAAACACAATTAAAGATACAGATATAATATAATAAACTAATATATATTATAATACATACAAAACAGTTTAAAACACGAGAAACCTTATAATAATACTGTGACCAGAGTTTGATTGTGAGCAATTTAGTTCGATTTTGAAAAGTACTTCCGAACTGCTCTTTTGAAACTCATTTTGCTTTCGGCTTTTTTAATCCCAAGGGGTAGCACGTTCCAGAGCTTTATAGTTGAGACAGCGTAAGAAGAGGACATAAAGCCAGTACGGTGTGAGGGAATTTCAAGCAATAAGTCCTTGGATGCTCGAAGGTTACGACTGTGTGAACTGCCCAACACATTGAAATATTTTTTTAGGTAATTGGGAGCACATGGATCCTTTAAAATGGTGAAGAGCGTGCACAGAGATCTGAGGGATCTTCTGAGCCGGATAGGCAGCCATTTAAGCTGAGAACGGTATGCAGAGATGTGGTCGTATTTACGAAGGCCATAAATGAACCGAATACAATTATTAAGGAGACGATCCAATTTGTTTAAAAGTTCTTGGGAAAGATCAGAGTAACAAACATCAGCATAGTCGATGATGGGGAGCACAAGCGACTGGACCAAAGTTACTTTAGTGCTGGATGGTAAAAAATGTTTGAATCTATAGAATTATACATGGGTTGATGGCCCAACTGACCCCAACAACCCAATAACTGGGTAATAGGCTTCGTTCTCGAACACCTTCGGCCTTAAACACCACTTTTAATCAAAGCTTCGGATCGACGCACGGGATTCGGGAGTCACACATTTTCAGTTGCTTATTATTTTTACATGTGGCAAGGAATTTTGTTTTTATACACCGTAAACATAATCTTTTTACCGATTTATGGGTTCGGCTTCGGCTAGAAATCGGACACTGAACGAGCTCCTCTTTTGCCGAAAATAAATTACAGTTCTCATTCCTTAAAAATCGCCAAAGGCATTTAGAGCGCCAATAAAAAGCGAATACAGCTCCCTTCAAAAGAGTGCTTCAATAAAAACAGTTGATTGCGAATTGGAAATCATAAACTTGAACAAACGAATAAAAACTGCATTGTAACCCGCAATGGGTATATAATCCATTTATTTCATTAACTCGTATCTGATTCTACGAGATATCTCTGTGATGTTGGGCTAACTTGAACTTTATCTTATTTCAGTAGGGTTGCAAATGTATTGTGAGTTTGAAGAATTGCTCTCTATTGGTCGTCCGCGGTGTTGTAAGGATTTCAACGTTGGTTGAGTCCTAACTTGAGTTTAGTCTTAGATCTGGGAAGATTTGGATTAAGATCGCAGTCAAAAAGATCATTTGGACTGTACCCTTATCTTGTAGTTAAAAAACGCAAATTTTCTGATGTTTCTCATGAAGCCAATAGGTAGAAAGGATAATATTATTTACGCATAATATGCAATTTTATATTAAGTAAATAATACAGTTTCAATGTAATTAGATGATTGAAATAGCTCCGTATTATTACCGATTTTGTAAAATAATGACAAAGCTAAAATAATTTGAAATCGTTGAGAAGAAAATAAATAGCGAAGATTCAAGAAGCAACTCCACATTTCAAGAAAAATCTTCTTTAGAACTTGCTAATGAGCACACAATTACCTAACTCCAAGACCTGGCAAAAAGCCGAAAAATTCCAGAATGTAGTAATCAAGGATAAACCTCCACAATTCTCAGATAAAAAACGCCTTAATTCTTCGTCTAAGCCTATTATTACCGTATCCAGTATTAACATAATCCAAGCGTTGGCGTCCCGCCAGAAGTCTAAACGCGTTTGGCTGTATTGAGATTTACTGTCTGAATGGTTCTCAAGTCTATCGAAATTCATGTTTTCAATTGCTGTTTTTCCTTTTGAACGAATATCAACTTTTTGTCTGAGGAATTAAAGTTGAATTGAGAATGGCTAATATTATAAAAAAGACATTAAAATATTAGGAGTTTTAGTGTAAAGTTGGAAAAGCAACTTCAAGTGTTAACATTAAAGTGGTTTTTTCAAGAACACATATTATTTGTTTACATCTTCGGAAACCAAATCACAAAAGCAATATAGCTCTGTAGCGAAGAGTTCTCGAATAGAACCAAATTGCTCGCCATTTTTCCTTTTTTGTTGAGAGCTAATTAGTTCGGTCTCTTTTGAGTCTATTCTAGGTCTGCTGGATATAGTTTTTCGGGTCAATTGACTTACTAATGCTGAGGAGCGAAAACTGGTGCCAGGAAAATAAGTAGGTTCCTTTTCCTAAGGACTTTCTTTTTTGTAGTATTTTAAACATACGAGTTGATCCTCGAATATGATTTGTGGCAGTAGCAATTTGCTATTTTATTTTGGGGTCCATCGCCTGGAGGGAAGTCAGTACCTGAGAAACTTTACTGATCTACTTAAGAACCCGTAAGTGGGGTAAATTGGTTACGTGTACAAGTATATTGAGCAGTATTTGATGTTGCCCGCTAACAGCTTCCCTACTTAAGCTACCTAAAAAGTATAAATCCTACATAAACGACAAAAAAACTTGCAAAACCAAACGCACAATCTCGATCGGAATATCAGCAACCTTAAAAATTTGACATAACCAGACACCACTTGCAATCCGATCTTCATTTATCAAAAGTCCGATAAAAATTCTACAAAAAATCACTTCGTCCAATGTAGTCAATGAATGGGGAACACAAAGCCCTTTCAGATTTATTTCCACCGCGGTAACTAACGACTAACGCAAACCAATTACGAAGGTAATTAAAAATGACTTAGCTGATAGTTAGGCCAGATAACCACACTTTAACTTTATTTGTTTAAGTCCGCCGTAACTGGAAAAAATGTGTTTTCATCTGGATTACATTGTAGGCCGGGAGCCAGGGGACATTATAATGCGCTCACTGTATATATAATGCTGATATTCAGCTGTATCTGGTTGTGCGAAGCCTAAAGCAGATTGAAAATTATTGGCTAGGTAGCTGAATAGCAGGGGTTATGTTTCATCTAAACCTCAGATATAAGTAAACAAAAAGTTGAAAAAAAGTTGAATAAATGCGTCCATAAAGGACGAAAACAACTAACATCACAAGACTAAATTTTATTGAAACCAGGATAAATAAAGTCTAGTTATGAGTTTACTCAGGCTGACCTAAATATCAACAAACAATTTAATAACAGCCTAGGAAAGACGACGGCGTAAGTAAGTCATTATTTATAAGGTCTTTTATCTCAGCAATTCAGTAATTTTAATAATATCACAGTTAAATATCCCTTGAATTGATACTCTACTATAAATGCTGTCAGGATATAAAATTGTTATGAGCCATGACATGAATATGAAATTACACGCGTATTATTTTAAATAATTTACCCAACCAAGCACAAAACTACAGTATCTAATTACAAACTTCGACTGATTAATTAAATCAATCAATCAAAGCGAATCAAAATTAATGCTGTAAGCGCGCATATCATTCACAGGTCTATTATTCAGCAATCATCAATCGTTGGCACAATTAATGATTCCGTCAGATCCGCTCTTTGTTTCGCTATTTCGTAAATTAATAGTTGCCTGTCTCTTGGTCTATGCGGTACTGCGCTCGAAGTCAAGTGATGGGACACATCGAGGAGAGGTAATCGAATGGTTGGGTATGGATGGAGTTTGGCGATGCTCATTTGTCGCTGCCGTACGAGAAGTTACCTGGTGACTGTGTTTTAGAATATAGTTGTGTTCAGTACTGGTAAGAAGTAGGTTTAATGTAATGTCAAAAGCAAGAGTAATTTAAGTCGTTTCATGTCGAATCAACGTGTTGTGTATTAATTTCTCAGTAGTAGCCCAGTCTGGATTTGAAACCGGTTGGTTGGCTATTTATAGACTTGCCCCCTATTAGCTATATGAGACGCAAACAATACAGGTGGAATGTGTACACCCTACCTAACATTTTGGGTATAATAAATGCTTATGTAACCCAATAGCATAGCTATCTAGCTAGTTTATTTGCAAAACATCAAACCGTAAAAATACGTGTAGATATTGTTAAATTCATATCCAGACCCGAGTTTAAAACCGATTTTTGTCGATCACTCGTTTAGACTCGATTGCCATTCTTGGTCACGTCACTAGCTCTCATGACAAATGGCCGGCTACAGGGTGCTCTGTTATAATTCGTTTTTAACCGTCGCACGTCAGCGGCTCGCGTACCTGCCGCAATTTATATACAGGCTGCTTTTTATATGAGCAGAATAATTATTGTAGTCTTTGTAATTCAGTTTACATTTTAAAACTACGGGAGACCTGTGAAAATTGCTCCTGACTGATTGTGTGGGTGATGATTGTATTACCCAGGGAGTGAGTTCCGAAGGTTAAATAGACTCCACGTAGGTTTTTAGTATTCAGTTACATTCGGTGAAACTGGAAGACAACTAAGTTCGTGTTAATAATTGAAAATTTGTTACTAGCTCCCTTCCCATCTCAATAAACCTATCCACAATATTTCCATTCCAGTGCATTTAATCCGAAAATACACCTTAATTCCTCCCGGGACCGTAAGTCACGTAAACTTACTCACGTAGGCTTGCAAGATGCAACCCGGACCACTACCCTCGGCCCGGACATCCGCACGCACCCTGTATACAAAGGGCGAGTACAGGGTGTTTGAAGAATGATGGTGGGACACGCGATCGCTTCATTTGCCGGCCCGCATCCCGCGATAGAGCGAGACAAAAAATGTTAAAAGAGAAAGTGAACGCTTTTGCGTATTTTAATTATTAGTTTAGAAATTGCGTGTTATGATGTAAATTGGTAGAAAAACAATGTTGGAAAGCAAAGTATGATGGGAACGTTAGTTTGTTTAGTTTTGTATGTGACTATGACTTTTGTAATGAGTGTAGTTTCAACAATTATGTAGCTTTAAAATTGGGCAACGAAGACATCGTGAGCAAACTGAATGTTCAAAGATTGTGATTGTGATTGTTTGTGAAAGTTTACGTGTATATAGTAAATTACAGCCCAATCACTGTCATAAAGAGAATGCCTCTGTCCCAACAGTGGGCACATTATAGGGTACTTGCGGATTGTAGTTTTACATAAGGAATGCTAAGTGGTTGTCAGAATGACGTTTTTTACCTCCTTCAACGTTAAAACACGAAATCTTGACAAAGGTAATAATTATACTATATAAAGCTTAATTACCACTCACTCACTGACTGACAGAATTGATCTCCCAGATGGTGGATGGGGAGGTGGGTATATTTTGACAGATTCGTAAACAATCAACTCTCGTGAGTATGGGAAAATTGCCAAACCCCCCCTTTTCCCCCCCTTTCTCCCCCCTACCTATCGTATCTCGGAAACAAAGAAACTTTACTTGTTTTTTTTTAGAGATTCGTATAGAGGAGGCTCGGGAAAGTAAAAACCATTATTCGAATTTGACCCCCTTGCCCCCCTTCACCCCTCCTTTAGGCGGATCTTGGAAATAAAGAGATTTTACGTGTTTTTTTTTAGGGATTCGTATAGAGGAGGCTCAGGGAAGTAAAAACCGTTTTTCAATGTTGACCCCCTTGCCCCCCTTCACCCCCCCCTTTAGGCGGATCTCGGAAATAAAGAGACATTACGTGTGTTTTTTTTAAGGATTCGTATAGAGGAGGCTCAGGGAAGTAAAAACAGCTTTTTAAATTTGACCCCCTTGCCCCCCTTCACCCCCCCTTTAGGCGGATCTCAAAAATAAAGAGATTTTACGTGTTTTTTTTTAGGGATTCGTATAGAGGAGGCTTGGGGAAGTAAAAACCATTATTCAAATTTGACCCCCTTGCCCCCCTTCACCCCCCCTTTAGGCGGATATCGAAAATAAAGAGATTTTACGTGGTTTTTTTAGGGATTCGTATAGAGGAGGCTCGGGAAAGTAAAAACCATTTTTCAAATTTGACCCCCTTGCCCCCCTTCACCCCCCCTTTAGGCGGATCTCGAAAGTTAAGAGACTTGGAACGATTTTTTTTTCAGATTCATATAGAGAAGGCTTGGAGAAGTAAAAACCATTTTTTAAATTTGGCCCCCTTGCCCCCCTTCACCCCCCCTTTAGGCAGATCTCGGAAATAAAGAGACATTACGTGTGTTTTTTCAGGGATTTGTATAGAGGAGGCTCGGGGAAGTAAAAACAATTTTTCAAATTTGACCCCCTTGCCCCCCTTCACCCCCCATTTAGGCGGATCTCGGAAATAAAGAGATTTTTCGTGTTTTTTTTAAGGATTCGTATAGAAGAGGCTTGGGGAAGTATAAACCATTTTTCAAATTTGACCCCCTTGCCCCCCTTCTCCCCCCTTTCAGGCGGATCTCGAAAGTTAAGAGACTTGGAACGAATTTTTTTCAGATTCATATAGAGGGGCATTGCGTTAGTCGAAATCATTTTTTGAAACTCCCCCCTCCCCCCCCCCCTTCGACCCCCCCCCCCCTCTTCACCTCTTTTTTTAGTACTGAAAAAATTTTTGATTCTTACCTAAAACTATTGAGGGGCGTTGAAATTTGTATCCCCTCCCCTCCCCTCCCCAACCTCCCCTAAAATTAAAAGGGCTGTAGCTTCATAACGGTTAGAGATAGCCATTAGGTGTTTGAACAAATATTATAGTAGGCGTCGAAACCTGTCCGGTGGTGGTACGGCGGTAAAGCGAAGGGGGGAGCGGGCGAGCGAAGCGAGCCGGCGACCCCCGTAGCGTAGGAATAATGTCATGATAGCTTTCCGGTGGTAGGTAGGTCGAGCGAGCCGGCGACCTCCTTAGCGTAACGAAGGTTGAGTGGGTGAAGCGTAACTCAGGGGCGAGGACAAGCAAACTTTCGGGTAATGTTTTTTTAGTGGTAGTAGGAGGTAGTAGTTAGGTAGTAGGTAGGTGGTAGGTAGTAGGTATGTGTAGATAGGTGTAGGTAGGTGTAGGTGTAGGTAGGTAGTAGGTAGGTGTAGGTAGGTAGTAGGTAGGTGTAGGTAGTTAGTAGGTAGGTGTAGGTAGGTAGTTGGTAGGTGTAGGTAGGTAGGTGTAGGTAGGTAGGTGTAGGTAGGTAGGTGTAGGTAGGTAGTAGGTAGGTGTAGGTAGGTGTAGGTTGGTGTAGGTAGGTGTAGGTAGGTGTAGGTAGGTGTAGGTAGGTGTAGGTAGGTGTAGGTAGGTGTAGGTAGGTGTAGGTAGGTGTAGGTAGGTGTAGGTAGGTGTAGGTAGGTGTAGGTAGGTGTAGGTAGGTGTAGGTAGGTGTAGGTAGGTGTAGGTAGGTGTAGGTAGGTGTAGGTAGGTGTAGGTAGGTGTAGGTAGGTGTAGATAGGTGTAGGTAGGTGTAGGTAGGTAGTACCGCGAGCTGCATTGGAACATTTTTTTTTTCAGATTCATTGAGAGGTGCAATGCGTTAGTCGAAATCATTTTTCAAAGCTCCCCCTCTCCCCCTCTTCACGCCCCGCGAGCTGCGCGCAGCTCGCGCAGCCACGCAAATACTAGTTATACTATATAAAGCTCGATTACCACTGACTGACTCACTGATTGACAGAATTGTTCTCCCAGATGGTGGATGGGGAGGTGGGTATATTTTGACAGATTCGTAAACAAGCAACTCTCGTGAGAATGGGAAAATTGCCAAACCCCCCCTTTTCCCCCCCCTTCTCCCCCCTCCCTATCGTATCTCTGAAACAAAGAGACTTTACGTGTTTTTTTTATGGGATTCGTATAGAGGGGGCTCGGTAAAGTAAAAATCATTTTTCAAAGTGGCCCCCCTTTTCCCCCTTCTCCCCCCCTTTAGGCGGGTCTCGGAAATAAAGAGATTTTACGAGTTTTTTTTTAGGGATTCGTATAGAGTAGGCTCGGGGAAGTAAAAACCATTTTTCAAAGTGGCCCCCCTTTTCCCCCTTCTCCCCCCCTTTAGGCGGATCTCAAAAGTTAAGAGACTTGGAACGAATTTTTTTTCAGATTCATATAGAGGGGCATTGCGTTAGTCGAAATCATTTTTAGAAACTCCCCCCTCTCCTCCCCTTCACCCCCCCCCCTCTTCCCCTCTTTTTATACTCCTGAAAAATTTTTTGATTCTTACCTAAATCTATTTAAGGGGCGTTGAAATTTGTATACCCTCCCCTCCCCAACCTCCCCTAAATCTAAAAGGGCTGTAACTTCATAACGGTTGGAGATAGCCATTAGGTGTTTGAACAAATATTATAGTAGGCGTCGAAACCTGTCCGGTGGTGGTACAGCGGTAAAGCGAAGGGGGGAGCGGGCGAGCGAAGCGAGCCGGCGACCCCCGTAGCGTAGGGATAATGACATGATAGCTTTCCGGTGGTAGGTAGGTCCTGAGTGGAGCGAACCTGCGAGACCGAGTGGAGCGAAGGTGGGAGGTGGCGAGCGAAGCGAGCCGGCGACCTCCTTAGCGTAACGAAGGTTGAGTGGGTGAAGCGTTACTCAGGGGCGACGACAAGCAAACTTTAGGGTAATGTTTTTTTAGTGGTAGTAGGAGGTAGTAGGTAGGTAGTAGGTAGGTAGTAGGTATGTGTAGGTAGGTGTAGGTGTAGGTAGGTAGTAGGTAGGTGTAGGTAGGTAGTAGGTAGGTGTAGGTAGGTAGTAGGTAGGTGTAGGTAGGTAGTAGGTAGGTGTAGGTAGGTAGTAGGTAGGTAGTATCGCGAGCTGCATTGGAACATTTTTTTTTCAGATTCATTGAGAGGTGCAATTTGTTAGTCGAAATCATTTTTCAATGCTTCCCCTCTCCACCACTTCACGCCCCGCGAGCTGCGCGCAGCTCGCGCAGCCACGCAAATACTAGTTATTATATTATATAAAGCTTAATTACCACTCACTGACTGACTGACAGAATTGTTCTCCCAGATGGTGGATGGGGAGGTGGGTATATTTTGACAGATTCGTAAACAAGTAACTCTCGTGAGTATGGGAAAAGTCCCAAACCCCCCCTTTTCCCCCCCCTTCTCCCCCCTCCCTATCGTATCTCGGAAAAAAAGAGACTTTACGTGTTTTTTTTAGGGAATCGTATAGAGGAGGCTCGGTAAAGTAAAAATCTTTTTTCAAAGTGGCCCCTCTTGCCCCCCTTTTCCCCCCCTTTCGGCGGATCTCGGAAATAAAGAGACTTTACGTGTTTTTTTTAGGGATTCGTATAGAGGAGGCTCGGGAAAGTAAAAACCATTTTTCAAATTTGACCCCCTTGCCCCCCTTCACCCCCCCTTTAGGCGGATCTCGAAAGTTAAGAGACTTGGAACGATTTTTTTTTCAGATTCATATAGAGAAGGCTTGGAGAAGTAAAAACCATTTTTTAAATTTGGCCCCCTTGCCCCCCTTCACCCCCCCTTTAGGCAGATCTCGGAAATAAAGAGACATTACGTGTGTTTTTTCAGGGATTTGTATAGAGGAGGCTCGGGGAAGTAAAAACAATTTTTCAAATTTGACCCCCTTGCCCCCCTTCACCCCCCATTTAGGCGGATCTCGGAAATAAAGAGATTTTTCGTGTTTTTTTTAAGGATTCGTATAGAAGAGGCTTGGGGAAGTATAAACCATTTTTCAAATTTGACCCCCTTGCCCCCCTTCTCCCCCCTTTCAGGCGGATCTCGAAAGTTAAGAGACTTGGAACGAATTTTTTTCAGATTCATATAGAGGGGCATTGCGTTAGTCGAAATCATTTTTTGAAACTCCCCCCTCCCCCCCCCCTTCGACCCCCCCCCCCCTCTTCACCTCTTTTTTTAGTACTGAAAAAATTTTTGATTCTTACCTAAAACTATTGAGGGGCGTTGAAATTTGTATCCCCTCCCCTCCCCTCCCCAACCTCCCCTAAAATTAAAAGGGCTGTAGCTTCATAACGGTTAGAGATAGCCATTAGGTGTTTGAACAAATATTATAGTAGGCGTCGAAACCTGTCCGGTGGTGGTACGGCGGTAAAGCGAAGGGGGGAGCGGGCGAGCGAAGCGAGCCGGCGACCCCCGTAGCGTAGGAATAATGTCATGATAGCTTTCCGGTGGTAGGTAGGTCGAGCGAGCCGGCGACCTCCTTAGCGTAACGAAGGTTGAGTGGGTGAAGCGTAACTCAGGGGCGAGGACAAGCAAACTTTCGGGTAATGTTTTTTTAGTGGTAGTAGGAGGTAGTAGTTAGGTAGTAGGTAGGTGGTAGGTAGTAGGTATGTGTAGATAGGTGTAGGTAGGTGTAGGTGTAGGTAGGTAGTAGGTAGGTGTAGGTAGGTAGTAGGTAGGTGTAGGTAGTTAGTAGGTAGGTGTAGGTAGGTAGTTGGTAGGTGTAGGTAGGTAGGTGTAGGTAGGTAGGTGTAGGTAGGTAGGTGTAGGTAGGTAGTAGGTAGGTGTAGGTAGGTGTAGGTTGGTGTAGGTAGGTGTAGGTAGGTGTAGGTAGGTGTAGGTAGGTGTAGGTAGGTGTAGGTAGGTGTAGGTAGGTGTAGGTAGGTGTAGGTAGGTGTAGGTAGGTGTAGGTAGGTGTAGGTAGGTGTAGGTAGGTGTAGGTAGGTGTAGGTAGGTGTAGGTAGGTGTAGGTAGGTGTAGGTAGGTGTAGGTAGGTGTAGGTAGGTGTAGGTAGGTGTAGGTAGGTGTAGATAGGTGTAGGTAGGTGTAGGTAGGTAGTACCGCGAGCTGCATTGGAACATTTTTTTTTTCAGATTCATTGAGAGGTGCAATGCGTTAGTCGAAATCATTTTTCAAAGCTCCCCCTCTCCCCCTCTTCACGCCCCGCGAGCTGCGCGCAGCTCGCGCAGCCACGCAAATACTAGTTATTATACTATATAAAGCTAAATTACCACTGACTGACTGACTTATTGACAGAATTGTTCTCCCAGATGGTGGATGGGGAGGTGGGTATATTTTGACAGATTCGTAAACGATCAACTCTCGTGAGTATGGGAAAAGTCCCAAACCCCCCCTTTTCCCCCCCCTTCTCCCCCCTCCCTATCGTATCTCGGAAACAAAGAGACTTTACTTGTTTTTTTTTAGGGATTCGTATAGAGGGGGCAAGGTAAAGTAAAAATCATTTTTCAAAGTAGCCCCCCTTGCCCCCCTTCTCCCCCCTTTTAGGCGGATCTCGAAAATAAAGAGAATTTACGTGATTTTTTTTAGGGATTCGTATAGAGGAGGCTTGGAGAAGTAAAAATCATTTTTAAAATTTGACCCCCTTGCCCCCCTTCACCCCCCCCTTTCGGATCTCGGAAGTTAAGAGACTTGGAACATTTTTTTTTCAGATTCATTGATTGAAAGGGGCAATGAGTTAATCGAAATCATTTTTCAAAGCTCCCCTCCCCCCCCTTCACCCCCCCCCCCCCCTATTCACCCCTTTTTTCAGTTTGTAGGTGTAGGTAGGTGTAGGTAGGTAGTAGGTAGGTGTAGGTAGGTGTAGGTAGGTAGTAGGTAGGTGTAGGTAGGTAGTAGGTAGGTGTAGGTAGGTAGTACCGCGAGCTGCATTGGAACATTTTTTTTTCAGATTCATTGAGAGGTGCAATGCGTTAGTCGAAATCATTTTTCAAAGCTCCCCCTCTCCCCCCCTTCACGCCCCGCGAGCTGCGCGCAGCTCGCGCAGCCACGCAAATACTAGTTATACTATATAAAGCTCGATTACCACTGACTGACTCACTGATTGACAGAATTGTTCTCCCAGATGGTGGATGGGGAGGTGGGTATATTTTGACAGATTCGTAAACAAGCAACTCTCGTGAGAATGGGAAAATTGCCAAACCCCCCCTTTTCCCCCCCCTTCTCCCCCCTCCCTATCGTATCTCTGAAACAAAGAGACTTTACGTGTTTTTTTTATGGGATTCGTATAGAGGGGGCTCGGTAAAGTAAAAATCATTTTTCAAAGTGGCCCCCCTTTTCCCCCTTCTCCCCCCCTTTAGGCGGGTCTCGGAAATAAAGAGATTTTACGAGTTTTTTTTTAGGGATTCGTATAGAGTAGGCTCGGGGAAGTAAAAACCATTTTTCAAAGTGGCCCCCCTTTTCCCCCTTCTCCCCCCCTTTAGGCGGATCTCAAAAGTTAAGAGACTTGGAACGAATTTTTTTTCAGATTCATATAGAGGGGCATTGCGTTAGTCGAAATCATTTTTAGAAACTCCCCCCTCTCCTCCCCTTCACCCCCCCCCCTCTTCCCCTCTTTTTATACTCCTGAAAAATTTTTTGATTCTTACCTAAATCTATTTAAGGGGCGTTGAAATTTGTATACCCTCCCCTCCCCAACCTCCCCTAAATCTAAAAGGGCTGTAACTTCATAACGGTTGGAGATAGCCATTAGGTGTTTGAACAAATATTATAGTAGGCGTCGAAACCTGTCCGGTGGTGGTACAGCGGTAAAGCGAAGGGGGGAGCGGGCGAGCGAAGCGAGCCGGCGACCCCCGTAGCGTAGGGATAATGACATGATAGCTTTCCGGTGGTAGGTAGGTCCTGAGTGGAGCGAACCTGCGAGACCGAGTGGAGCGAAGGTGGGAGGTGGCGAGCGAAGCGAGCCGGCGACCTCCTTAGCGTAACGAAGGTTGAGTGGGTGAAGCGTTACTCAGGGGCGACGACAAGCAAACTTTAGGGTAATGTTTTTTTAGTGGTAGTAGGAGGTAGTAGGTAGGTAGTAGGTAGGTAGTAGGTATGTGTAGGTAGGTGTAGGTGTAGGTAGGTAGTAGGTAGGTGTAGGTAGGTAGTAGGTAGGTGTAGGTAGGTAGTAGGTAGGTGTAGGTAGGTAGTAGGTAGGTGTAGGTAGGTAGTAGGTAGGTAGTATCGCGAGCTGCATTGGAACATTTTTTTTTCAGATTCATTGAGAGGTGCAATTTGTTAGTCGAAATCATTTTTCAATGCTTCCCCTCTCCACCACTTCACGCCCCGCGAGCTGCGCGCAGCTCGCGCAGCCACGCAAATACTAGTTATTATATTATATAAAGCTTAATTACCACTCACTGACTGACTGACAGAATTGTTCTCCCAGATGGTGGATGGGGAGGTGGGTATATTTTGACAGATTCGTAAACAAGTAACTCTCGTGAGTATGGGAAAAGTCCCAAACCCCCCCTTTTCCCCCCCCTTCTCCCCCCTCCCTATCGTATCTCGGAAAAAAAGAGACTTTACGTGTTTTTTTTAGGGAATCGTATAGAGGAGGCTCGGTAAAGTAAAAATCTTTTTTCAAAGTGGCCCCTCTTGCCCCCCTTTTCCCCCCCTTTCGGCGGATCTCGGAAATAAAGAGACTTTACGTGTTTTTTTTAGGGATTCGTATAGAGGAGGCTCGGGGCAGTAAAAAACACTTTTCAAAATTGACCCCCTTGCCCCCCTTCACCCCCCCTTTAGGCGGATCTCGGAAGTTAAGAGACTTGGAACATTTTTTTTTTCAGATTCATTGAAAGGGGCATAGCGTTAGTCGAAATCATTTTTCATATCTCCCCCCTCTCCCCCCTTTCACCCCCCCCCCTCTTCACCCCTTTTTTCTGTTTTGTTGACGGATTCGTATAGAGGAGGCTCGGGGGAGTAAAATGGTGCTACCGGTAAAGCGAAGTAGCGTAGCGTAGGGATAATGTCATGATAGCTTTCCGGTGGTAGGTAGGTCCTGAGTGGAGCGAACCTGCGAGACCGAGTGGAGCGAAGGGGGGAGGTGGCGAGCGAAGCGAGCCGGCGACCTCCTTAGCGTAACGAAGGTTGAGTGGGTGAAGCGTAACTCAGGGGCGACGACAAGCAATCTTTAGGGTAATGTTTTTTTAGTGGTAGTAGGAGGTAGTTAGGTGATAGGTAGGTAGTGGGTAGGTGTAGGTAGGTAGGTGTAGGTAGGTAGGTGTAGGTAGGTAGGTGTAGGTAGGTAGGTGTAGGTAGGTAGGTGTAGGTAGGTAGGTGTAGGTAGGTAGGTGTAGGTAGGTAGGTGTAGGTAGGTAGGTGTAGGTAGGTAGGTGTAGGTAGGTAGGTGTAGGTAGGTAGGTGTAGGTAGGTAGGTGTAGGTAGGTAGGTGTAGGTAGGTAGGTGTAGGTAGGTAGGTGTAGGTAGGTAGGTGTAGGTAGGTAGGTGTAGGTAGGTAGGTGTATATAGGTAGGTATATCAGATTCATTGAAAGGGGCAATGCGTTAGTCGAAATTATTTTTCAAAGCGCCTCCTCCCCCCCTCTTCACGCCCCGCGAGCTGCGCGCAGCTCGCGCAGCCACGCAAATACTAGTCATATTATAATTTTCATTTTTTTTACACATAATTTATTTACCTTAGAAAATAACAGAAGCTGCATTTGTTTTTATAGACAATTAGATATAGAGGGGTTGAGCCCCAGTCGCAGACAAAATGGATGCATTCTACAATGCATGGATGGAGTTCAATTTGAAATTTAAAGCGGCATCGGCAGTGGCCTAAGGGTAACGGTCGGGGTACAGACGGATGCTAGTTCGATTCCGGATCTGTACATCGGTGTAGGTATATGGTAAGTGGATATCACAAAGCACTTATAGGAAATTCATTGGATTTAGTTTCGGGTTTTGATGGGCAACAAGTAAAATATTAGTTGTTAGTTGCGGCCCCGACTTACGAACAGTGAGTCGTGGGTTCGAACCCAGTCAGACGCATTACTTTGTGTAATTTATTTCATCACTACTGCTCTCAAACGGTGAAGGAAAACATCGTGAGGAAACCGGCATGTCTTAGAACCAAAAAAATCGAAGACATGTGACATCTAGCAATCCGTACTGGGCCCACGTAGAGAAGAGGCCTGAGTCCCTGCAGTGAGAACATTATAGGCTGATGATGATGATTCTTAAAATATTTCATTGGCAGATGAATGGTAGTCAATAAGGCCAGTGTTGTCGAATCTGCTGAATATCACATGACGTCATGGACAGTCCGTGTCCACTCAGTAAGACAGTGTTCAGGGGTGGGGCTGTTCTAAGCCCAGTCCTGGTTGAAGCAAATACGCTGTGATTTCTAGCTATTGCGGAATACGGACTCTCAAGACGTCACCTGTTGTCTGACGCCGCGATCCAAAAGCTTAATAACCAGAACCACAGCATGAGCTCATGCGTCCTAAGAACACGACGAGGCAAATTATAATTTATATAAATAAACCCATTAAATATTCCGTCGTTGTCCGCGCGTCTTTAACAAAAGTTGTGTAAAAATAAGATGGCAAGCAAGATTTATTGTTCATGTTCTTGCCAAGAACGCTGTGTGTCTTGCAACTTCACGTCACTTATGGTTAAAGAAACTGTAAGTTATGTGCGGAATATGATTTAATTTCGCTTACTTTTATGTAGGTGCGGAGAGGTGATATTATATTTTATCGTAAAAACAGCTGTTTCTTCAAGGTGTCGTTTTGTTCTTTTGGTACTTGGATTTGTATGTGCAGTGAGTTTTTAATTTTTTGTTTTACTGAATAAATTGTTTGATTTTTAATTTTAACATGCATGCCTAGATAATTAAGGTTATGTGGAACATTAGCACATTATCATTATTCAAATAAATTGGCCTTGGTACCCATTGCAATATTATAATAGAACTCAGTAACAATTTCGGTGAACAATAAAGTAGAACCTATGTTTCTGCCTTGCTAAGCCCCATTGGAACTGGTCAACTAAAACATTTATTTATAACTTCGTTATATAAACTCACTGTATACTAATTTCAAAATAAAATAGTCACAGCAGCTCTCATCTTTTACCTATCAATCATAACCCAGGAGCCTCTCAATACCCATCTCCTTAAAACTTGTCATACCATCACACTGGATAATCTAATGAAAGCCTTGTACAAGGCTCTGGTCCTTTGAGCCGCGTCCCAGTGTGACCGACGAGTGTTCCCGACGCTGGGATAATAGTGGACATGGCTCACTAATAGGGTCACGGCTTCGATCGCAGAGCCGAGTTGAAAGCGTTTTATGATGTACCTGAGTGCACTGCGTTTTCAAAGAAAGGTATTGATAGGTGCTAGTGTTTTTGTACTTAGATAGCATAGTTTATTTTAGTACCTACTATAGTTGTCTTTTTATAGACGTATAAAGGGATTAATTTTTTAAATAATGACTTTAAACAAGCAGGAAGACTCCCAAAAAAACTAAAATGACTTTACTTTCAGAAGTCGGTGGCAATAAGAAAAAAGAAAAAAAAAATCTCCTCAATTCGAAATTCCCCATACTCGGGAATGTGATATGGACGAATACGCTACTGAAACCACACAAGTGAGGAAGACGCTCATTCATTCGGATGGCTGGTAGATAAAATTAAAAACATATTATTTTTTAGGAATGACACTTTAAAAAACAAAATTATGTCTGTTGTTCAAATAATCGTGGATTGGGCAATATCTTATTTTCTAAAGAAGATAATACCTTATAGAGGTTTTTCTTTTAAAAATATGTTTCCATCATGAATACTCAAAGATCTCGAGATAAAGGAATCTGATACAAAACGATCCAGCCGCATCCCTTGAACTCACCGTGGATAGATAACCAGTTGTTGAATAGAAGTGACACTGTTATAATTGCCTTCAGACTTCGTTCCGGACACATACCGTGTAATAAGTTTTTATACCTTATGGCAAAATCAACAACAGATAAGTGTGATTTTTGTAATAATTCCGTTGATGATGTTCATCACATATTGACTGAGCGTGTTCGCAACGAAGAATTTAGGTTTAGATTAGGTTATAGGCTTAGGGAAATAGGTTATTGCAACAGTGTTCTGGCTGCGCCACTGTCTGATGCAAGCAGAGCACTTTACAGACTAGCTATGCTAAGATTTACTTAAATAATAGATTTTAATTAGTTTTAGCACTATTTGTTACCAACCAGGGCGGCATAATCGCATGTGCGACAAAGCCCTTTTTATTGAAATATAATAAAAAAAGTCGGTGGCAAAATGTCAATGAAACTATCAAAGTCACCCAAACCTTATAATATGGAAGTATAATACAATCGACACGAAAAGAAGAAGTAGACCCATTTCCGAAAGTAAACTTATTATAAACTTATTTTACACTATTTAGTGTTTTGTTAGAGATCGGTTTTTTTTAGATACTTAACTCTCTCTGGAAGCAACAAAATATATTGAGCAATTATGATGCAGATACCAAAAAATATCATGCTTTACGAGTACCATGCAAGAAATTACGAACTCTATAACACATTGTTACACGCGCACTTTTCATTTAATGAAATGTCTTACTTTACCAAAAATACGTTCCAAAACATGCTTATTAGGTCGTTTCACTTAAAATCCTTACCTATATAATAAACTTATAACACACTTTATAATTAAGATAACAATAATACCGTACTTAACAACAAACATACCATAAACATCAACATTATCACTGTACACATACTTGTATCAACATACAGTATATCAACTACGAACAAATAAACAGGTTGAAGGTTTTACGCAAAGTTTAAGTAACCGGTTACTCGATCGTGAGAGTAAAAAAGCCCAGCACTCACGTGTCAATACAAACATTATATAGAAATATATAGTTTGTATGTTTGGAAATCCCCTACATACAACAGTATTCTTCGGAACAACCAGATCCTATTCCGATAATTCTTTGACTAATGGGCTACATTAAATCATAGATATTTATAACGTTCCGATAATTTACGACCAAAACGCGAGCGAAACCGCAGGCAAACGCTAGTGGTTACTAAAAAGTGCCTAGTTGGTTTACTCGTTACCTCCACACAGTGTCATTACCTCAAAACATGACGTCACCCACATACACAGCCTCCCTTCTCAAAAACCGCCGATTCACTCTCTTCAGAAGGACCCATAGGACACGCGAGTTGAACGCTTCAGCGATCAAAAGAATCTTCTCATCGAGTTATTTGGTCCTTCGAGTTATCTGGTCCTTCGAGTTATCTGGTCCTTTTAAATCCTTCGGTCAACTTTATACGTTCAATGATTTGTGGTATTATTGTGGGGTCGATATTTTAAAAGAGGTCATGGAAGTGTATGGGGTGTAGTGGAAGAATATAATGATGGTGGTTCTGTTGAGGCATGTTTTATGTCTATTACAGTGTGTTTGAGTGTCTTAGATGTCTATGGTCCATAAGTGGTGGTATAGTTAAAAATCAAAATCAATCAAAATCAAAATTAATTTATTCAAACTAGGCTGATAATCAGCACTTTTCGAAGGTCAAAATTTGTTTACTTTACTTTACTACAGTGAAATTTGGCTAACTGGGACCTGGATAAGTGAGAAATCTCTATAACTGGAACTCATACTGGGGTCCCATGAGACAGATTTGGATATCTGAGACACATTTAACCAGGTTTCACTGTATTTACATTTTTATAAGACAGTCCCTCAAAAACGCCCACCCATCGACACTTCCTAGTGTTTAGCTGGAAAGAAGAAGTAGCGGAACAAACTCCCCAGCACATATCTGTCTGTTAGGTTGGTTAGAAGAACCAGACTCGATACAATAGCAAGGTGTCAGTTAAATTTAAGATTTACTTAAACGGTTAGTTAAACGGTTGCTTCCTGAGTTGAGCTTACGGATTTAAGCATGGGGGGACTGCGGGTTGTTCGAAAGAGATACCGCGGCCTCGTTACAAAGGGCTAAGACGGAACATGGGTGGTTTTCACACTTCCTACCGTCCTGCCCAGAGCGGGAGGAGTCATATTGTGATTTCCCAACCTCAAAAAAAAGGGATTAATGCATTCTTGAAAGTTTTTTTTTATTATTTTTGTAAATATCCAACTGTTGTCCATATCCATAACTGATATAAAATGCCTCTAGGTAAGTCCACATATAATAATATATTATGTACTCATCGGGAGAGATGGAAGGAAATGGGGGAGGCCTTTGCCCAGCAGTGGGACAAGATAGGATAGCGAAAAAAATAAATATGTACTACTAAATTTATTGATGAAGCATTCCAAATTGTTACTCTTTTATGGTTGTAATAACCTCCTATTTTACATTGTACATGAACCGCCTTATTACAAAACGTAGTTAAACCTGGTTTAACTTAGACTTGGTTTATCTCGCATGACGTCTCACTTCAATAATATTCAAAAGAAAGTGACAGCATGCGAGATAACCCTTAATAAGGCAGAACGATCTGGCAATCGGAAAATAAGGGCAAATTGGCATAGGTATAATTGGTAGAAAATAAATTTTAAGTTTTTTTTACTTTTTTTGTGTTTTTTGAATATTTAATGAGTGATTGATAAGTCTTTAAATAAGCTCTGTACAATCATAGAATGCCTAACAGGAACAAATTATTTAATTTTTGAGGTGAAAAATATGGTGGTAAATATATGCCCTTTGCCTTATTAAGGGATAAACCAGATCTAAGTTAAACCAGGTTTAACTACGTTTTGTAATAAGGCGGAATAAGTCTAGCGTAAAAGTTAGTTTAGTAAGATAAACCTACCTTTAATCAACAATATCACAACGTCACATGCCCCATGCAAAACATGATTGCACAAACTGTCCCCGGTAATTGAAACTGGTACCTTTCACAGATACGAAGCATGACTCCAGTGTTCCCCTCTGTCACATGATCCTTCATTGTACCAGCGAGTTAATACCTTAGGAACAATAGCCCACTCTAGCCCACTATTGCCCACAATAGCCTGCCACCTCACAATCATTGGACTAACAAGTGCACGTATACCCCTAAGTGAAATTAAAGCGGTTGGCGTAGCACCGTAGGCCGGCGTAGCACGGAGCTTGTAGCCAGCGGCTACGGTGCTACGAGGTTTCGTGTATGATGGTGTTTATTGCTTCAGTAGCTTGAATTTGAATAATTTGATGTGTGGATTGGTTCTTGTGGTCACATAATTGTCGTCTGTAATTTTGAGGGGACAATAAAATGAGAGGTTTTTGTCTGGAAATGAACAGAAAGATTGTTTAATATCTGAACTAAATGGAATATTCGAAGAGAATGTGTTAAGATTTTTAAGGTTCCATTCAGGGATTTGAGTGATTTTCACAGCCACTGTCGATAGACGCGGTTTTCGTTTATTTTATAGAAATAAAATCACTCATGTATTAAAAAGATAAATACTGGCATAATTATATTAATTACAAAACTATTAATAGATTACAGAAGTCCAATAGCCAACTAATTCACTATAGGCCTTAACATCACGTCACGTCTTTAGTCACCCAATCGAAACTTGCCCTTCCATCCAAAACCAACGTTATCCGGCTCGAAGGACCGAACAAAACCCATCGATACGTACCAACACGAAGTATCAACTAGTTTGTTTTACAAAACTTTTTACGATTTCACTTCAACTTTCTGGTCCATATGGTACCCCCATAAAAGTAACGGGTGTTTTACATAATTTACTGTAAACCCTTGCATACTGGCCGGCCCGTAGATTACTAGGTTACTGCTAGTTTGGTTTAATAAAACTATTATTTACTGTAGTTAATGGTGCTGTTTTCTATGTTAAGTTTGGTGGTTGAGTGTTATCGGCATGGTTAAAAATGTTACTTTATTGTGTTACAGCTTGGCCATGAGCTCAAGTAATACGCATATTGTAACATTCACTGTAATAAAATACTTGGTTTTTTTTTTCAGTATGTCATGATTCACTACGATGCAAATTGCGACGCGTCATAATTCATACGAAGAAGACAAGTGAAACTTGCACGTGTTGACGTCCAAGTCGCTTCGTCCCAGGTCGTGGACGTGGCGTTAATGGTATTGTTTGAGTCGTTAGTGGATTGGTTGTTGTGTTAAAGATTGAGCTTGCAATTTTGGTCAAGTTTTATGATTTAAAATTTCCAGAGACTTTGGCTAGTTTATGTGACTACAAAGTTTCCGATTTATAAGCTTAAATTGCTTTGGGATGTAAGATAGGATTGGTTGTTGTGTTAAAGATTGAGCTTGCAATTTTGGTCAAGTTTTATGATTTAAAATTTCCAGAGACTTTGGCTAGTTTATGTGACTACAAAGTTTCCGATTTACAAGCTTAACTTGCTTTGGGATGTAAGATGTATATTTAAGATAAGATATATATTTAAGATGTACAACATGTTTTGATGGAGTGTGTACGGAATGAGGCTATGAGATACAGTTTACTTGGAATTACCAAATTATATGATGTGGGAGTATGTAACGCAATCCTGGCTTGTCCTTTATCGGAACAAGCTCGGATTTTAAATAAGTTAGCAACTTTTGTTTTGAAATAATTTTTGTTAGTTTTAGTGTTATTGTTAATTTTATACAGGGTGACGTTATCGCTCAGTGATAAAGCCCTTTAAATAAAGAAAAAAAAATTGCTTTGGGTATATTAGTTTATTTTTGTTTGTGTATCTAAGTATTAAGATCTGTATAAACAGGCTTTTAGTGAATTTAACACTTATAAAATTGTAATAAATATTTCTTATTGTAGTACCAAGATCAGGCTGTCAGTCACACCTATTGCTTTTTATTCGAACTTTGGTGAGCCGCGAGTAAATAAAAGAAATATTTAAGTTGCTTTTTTCCTGGTATCCAATTCTGAGATGAGATACTTTTCTAATAAAAGATTATAAACTCGTAGTTCTCAGTTAGAAATAGATTGCCAAATTTATGTTTGTTACCACAAGACACAATAGCTAGATTGATGGATTCCAACATAATTAAAGAGTAGAAAAAGATTTTTTCTAAATGTCCATTAATAAAAACCTCTTGACCCGTATTTGAAATTTCCGTTTCAAAAGGCCGGTTAAAAAAACTTCGCGTTAAGGAAGATAACGAGAAGTTGTGTGTAATGAACTGAATAGAGCGAGAGTGTCATCTGTCACCTCGAGCACGAACTATTGACGCGTCATTAACACATCACTAATGACACTCGATTATCCGTCTTCATTTACCCCAAAAAAATCAAGCGGGAAGATATCTTCTTTTACCCTATCTCACAATGAATGGGTTCATTATGACCCATCCGGGAGTGCAGGAAAAAATAGAGTGCGTCAACCGGTTATCATCCCGCGCGAATTGTAAAAGTCAACACAGGAAAATGGGTGTTTTACCCCTGTTTTTCTTCCCTTAAGTAGATCACCCCAGTAATATAAGGATAATAAAAAACGTCGTAAATACAGGGTTACTGTTAAAAGATTAAAAATGATCACACTATGGCAATGACCGTAGCATTGCAATTGACCGCATCGCACCACGTGCGAAACGGAACTTCCTATCCCTATCTCTGTCCTACATACACAATTTCCCGCTTCCTAGTTATCTGCGTCCTTGTCTGCCGCGGAAAACTGTAAGGGCTGATTCCGATGCTTCAGTTTACGTCGCGTTGTTGCGACGAGCGGACGTGTAGGGGGAGGCGATCTCGTCCCTTCGTGTTGCTCTCGCGAAGTATTTGCATAGTAAAGTGCGTATGTTTGTAAACTGGGGAGATATTTGAAACTTGTCGTTTTTGTTTGATTGAATAATTCTTTTAGTTGCTAAGACTGTGTGGTGGTGTCGTTTATGGATGGAGAATGATTTATTATTATTGTGTTTTTGTATTAAGTGAAGTGAAGTGACTCAGTTTGAACATAAGGCTTTAGTTTTAGTAAGTATTCAAATGAAGTTTGTTGTTTTTTATTGGTAGAGCTTCACAAGAGATTTGAATATCTATTTTTAATGTTGTGTTTCTTTTTTATTTATTCGGAACATTTACGCACATTGACAAGTAGTTGTTG
This sequence comes from Diarsia dahlii, assembly GCA_949775195.1. Classification (NCBI taxonomy): domain Eukaryota; kingdom Metazoa; phylum Arthropoda; class Insecta; order Lepidoptera; family Noctuidae; genus Diarsia; species Diarsia dahlii. The sequence continues at coordinate 19,743,258 of OX459211.1, forward strand.
TGACTTTAAAGCTTTCACGTTAATGTAATTTTATTATAGTAACCGGTTACCAATAAAACGTTAGAATTATGATAAAACATGGACCAATTCTGAAATATTCAGAATATTTTTTTAATATCTATTCATGAAAGTTCCTTTTATTTATTCCATTCATTTCAAGAAATCGCTTTAAGAATTTCCAATGGAAATATTATACGATGTAGATAAATTTGAGATCACCTATTGTGTCTATGACCGTGAATTGGAACACGAGTGTTAGGTGCTCATAATATTCAAACATGTATTTGGTCTTTGTAGTCGTATTTCCTATATCATTAAATTATTTTGTCTTTGGGTATTTTCTTTGAACTCGAGTCTAGTTTCCGAGACGGGTTCAATATTCACAATCTTCATTATGCTTTTTTTACCCTGACAAAGAATACGCGTTATTAGCATTGTTTGTATAAAAGCTTTTTCTGACTTTTCTTATTTATATTCTTTCTGGATATAGAAACTTTGAGGGTAAAAAAAATAGTTAATATAAAAAAATATACTATATTAGTAACTGAAAATTCTGCATGAATTGTTAGTATTTACATTAAAAAAAAACTGAATTTTCTTGTTCATATATTTTTTCTAGGAATATAATAGAAACTTCGAGGGAACAAGTCCCTATTATTTATAAGAAAATAAACTACAGTATTAAAACTGGAAATTCCGATTGAATTGTTCAGTTTGTTGTTAGGAAATGAAAAAATATCTTCGTAAATAAATGCTTTCTACTAAAAGATCCCACAACGCAAAAATACGTTCTTGGAACTTTTTTATACGATTTAGAATTGTCTTTGTCCAACCTAAGACTGAAAAGTCGGGCTGGTGTCGGCTTAACTTAAAATACTGTGGTCAGACATGTGTGCTACTGGTTCAAAGAATTTCTCGCACAATTCTTCACGGCATTAGGCAATACGTGGTTGGCATAGTGATAGTGCCCTTGACATTGGATTACTTTGGTCTTTGTTGGGTCCAGACGACATGTGCTATGATTATGACTGTATTTATTGAAGAGATGGGTAGGGATGACTGTCTAGGTCACTGATAAAGTATTAAGAAATACTACGTGAACTTCTTCCTTTATGCCCTAAAATAAATTTTTCGACGGCATGTAAAGCCAAATCAGGGGCCTATGGTCGGCACTTAGACCATGGGCCCCTGATTTGGCTTTACATGCCGTCGAAAAATTTATTTTAGGGCATGCTGGTTTCCTCATGATTACTACCTACACTTTATTGGTGTGATCGACATAATCTTAAAATAAACTTACTATTAGTACAAACTTAGGTCAAGTGCATAGCACTCGCAACCAGCGTGCGTGTATGATCAGATGTATGAACGTGAACGAGGCTGAAGAAGTATGTAAGGATCGTAGCAAGTGGCGTTCTGTAGTTTCTACTTAATTTTTTGACGTATAGTATTATCAAAAAACATTTTTACAAAAAATAAAACCGACTTCAAAAAAAAACACTCAAAAGTGAAAAATAAACTTGAGAAGAAAAATCAGTTTCTGAAGTCGGTGACTTTTGTTTGTTTGATTTAATTTTTTTGCCACCGACTTCAGAAACTGATTTTTCTTCTCAAGTTTATTTTTCACTTTTGAGTGTTTTTTTTAAGTCGGTTTTATTTTTTGTAAAAAAGTTTTTATTTTTCACTTTTTAGTGGTTCACATGTGCTTACCCCTTCACAACGTACCGGCGTGACGTTATGTTATGAACTGGTGTAAACAATAGACAGACAATATGAGATTTCAGCAATCCCAGTCCATTTGCTATCATTTATTGAGGAGTTCCGTTGCCTATCTCCGAAGTTCTTCATCAGATCTTCACAAAATAGTTTTTGTAACCTTTGTAGTGAGTACAGGCGTGATATTATGTTGTGTGATGGCGTAAACAATGCTTAGATATGCTATAGCAACAATCGCGGTTAATCTGCTGTTATTTATTGAAGAGTTCCCCCGATTTCTACAAGATCCCATCATCAGATATTGAAATGGTGACAATGGGACCACACGGGAAGCACCAGCTTTCAAATGAAAAAAGAATCATGTAAATCAGTTCACCCAGTCGCAAATTATGAGCTAACAAACATAAAAAAAAAAATACAGTCGAATTGATAACCTCCTCCTTTTTTTGAAGTCGGTTAAAAAGAAGGATACCGCTTCTCATTATATGGGCTGCATTTTTATTGATCATCATCATCAGCCATTTTACAAATAAGTTGGAGTCGGCTGCCATTTTAACCGGATAAAATTGAATATCACAATTATACAAGAAGCATTAATCTAATTTCAACATGTTATGTGTCACGAATTCACGATATTCCTATACGAAACTCACACTCTTCAACAATTTAGTTTTTATGTCCAAAATTCTCAGTGGCCCTAAGATATACGCCAGAAACCTAGACAGTAACTATCTAATACATAAATAAACATTAGTTATCGTAGAAGCGTATACTTTTAACAATTTATTATTAATGCCTAAGTTCCGCAGACATTTTCCTTGGCGCGGCGATAGTGATAAATTTCGTTCAGAAATTTATGAATAGCGTACATAGTTCTAGATGAAACTAAGGTTTTAGTAACAAAATTGTTGTCTTAATTTCATTATTTTAGGAGATAAATTGTTTGTATTTCATTCATTGGAGTTTTGCCAGCTACGTAGAAAGTATTTTGAAAAGGAATTTTATCTTAGAACTGAATTCATTTCTTTAGTAGATGGGTTTTGAGTTGAAGAAAATCGAATTAATTATAATAATTATATAGTAATTATTGAAACAATGGGTGTCTTGATTATTGAAACAACCACCTAGCTACCTACTAATAACACATAGGTACAACAATTAGGTAGCAATCCGTTTACCAAATGCTTTAGTTACGTCAACAATCTTGAACAGTGATTTACTATTATTATAGCGGCTGTTTGGTATTGCAGAATGGAACACAAATAAAACGAATGAAGCCTAACATAATAGTAGCATATAATCAATGTTCCTACAGCATGCCTGAGATATATCTCTCGAAAGCATGTAAAGCTAAGTCAGAGGTGGCATAAAAACTTAAAAAAAAAAAAAAAAAAACGTTGCCCCACACTAGGAATTTCTCCTGTATCGTGGGTGCGTTTACAAACATTGAAACTCACATACACAAACACACCCAGACCCGAAACAACTATCTGTAGGCCATACAAATATTTTTTCCGTGCGGGGATCGAACCCGCAACACGCAGCGCAGCAGTCCAACCGCTCAGCCACTGCGCCAACCGTGCCGTCTAACACCAGGTTAGGCACAAAGAACACACACAACACACACACTCTCTAAGAAGTACCGGGTCGCAATTCACAACGCAGAACATGGCAGAACCAAAGTAGGTAATTGGATGTTTTACTTCACTGTTATAAGAGTAACTGTAATAATTATGCCTCTCTATCGAAACTAAGACTTACAGTCACGACCGATTTTACCACGCACTGAGATAAATATGTGTAGGTAGTCTAGGGTGTCTCTAATTAATCCTAAATGCTACCATACCACGTCAGACACCATCTATATACATAAAAAGAGAAGTCCTGACTGACTGACTCATCAACGCCCAGCCCAAACCCTTAGACCTAGAAAGCTGAAATTTTGCACAGAGGTTTCCTTTATAATGTAGACAAGGAATAAGGAAGGATTTTTCGAAATTCAACCCCTAAAGGAGTAAAATAGGGGATGAAAGTTTGTATTAAAATTGTCATTTTAATAAATTTCAGCCAGCACACCTACACCGAACACCATATAACGTAGGTACTATATTAAGTGTAGTTTCAAGTCATATCGTTTCACGCCATCTCGCGAGTGTCCCCGGGGGATCGCCACAGTTATAGTGTTGCCGGTTGAGCTCGTAACCGCAAGGACTTCCTTTTAACGATTGACATGTCATTGACATTGACATTGTCGCAAATCCCTATGGTCACATGTCTGCTTTATTTGTTGCTTTACTACTTTGACTTGGCTAGAGCCAAGCCTTTTAACATTCACTTGAAAAAAAAACCACGAATTATTCCTATAGGTGGGTGCATTTCCAAAAAAATTATCTCACATAAACTAACACATACATTGTTTATTTGCTTCTATACACCTCAGTTCAACTCTTCGGGGACAATAACACATAATAATCTTATTTTATATGTCAAAAAAAAATGTCCATCTAATTTATTTGCGAGGTTTTTTAGATAAACGGATATCAAAAATTATACCAAGCTTCATCTTACGTTGCTTGGTATAATTAGACACCCAGGTTACAGGAGTAGGTACTAATATCCTTTAAAGTGTAATCAAACACTTAGATCATTAGCAACTATGTCTAAAGTTTTGCCTAACATGAGGATCACTTTAGCCAATCGATGCAGTCTGCAAAAAATCATTTATTTCATAAATCATAAGGTGAACTATTCAAACCATCAAAAAGTCAGTCATGATGACTTGCCCCACATCAGTAAAAGCAATGATTTAATTCAAATTCCGCAACAACCCTCAGCGAAACAGCACGCAGCTAACATAAGCTCGATGAATACAAAACAGCTTGCCTTGGAGTCAGTACAACGGTACTTCAGTACTTCGGTAGTATCAGTTATTCGATACAGAAGCCGTACCGCTCAGACTGCATTAAATTTCCCAGTTCCCAGCGTTGCCAACTTTACCCCCCCCTCTAGTAATTATAATAATTTGTGTGCACTTATCTGCATGTCACCTTTTTAAACTATGTATTGGTATTTTTTGGCAAAGGGGTGTGTTTGTGGGGGTGAAGGGGTGTTGGCAATGTCGTATCGTGTTATGACGTCATTATTTTGGCGCCAATACGCGTGTTATTGGCAGCTTGTAATGATGTCTCACTTATGTTGTGTTCACACTGATACAAGACTTAATACAACATCAAACTGGTTATCCACGAAGGTTTAGAAAGAGAGGAACCTATGGTATTGCCGTATTGTGCCAATAGTGTTAAAATAAAAATTAAGATATCTCGAATTCTGACTCCTGGCTCATACTGAGAAATCCCTGAATTACTTTTCCCGATTCATCTACTGAAACCACGACTTCATTACTCAGTAACTTAGTGATGGCGGCTACTTAACCTATGACTGATAGTGTGCCACAGTTTTATATTCAAAGTTTTTAGTAAAAAAAATTATAAGACATTGCCTATATCAGTATTGATCTTGAAGGAATCAATTATCCCTGGTCCTTAAATTACTGAAAAAAGTTAAGTTAGATAATTACTAAGAATTTATCTTGTAATCGTATATTTTTTTATATTAACGAAATAAATAAACTCGGTCAAAAAACTCGTTAACGACATCCACACTAATACACCCGAGAAATAAAGTTCCCTATAAGTAACTTATAAAACTTCCTTATCTAACTGATCTGACAAGATTATTTAATACTTAACTTTCGTCCGCAACTTTTGGTCGACAATTTATGTCGATCTGTATTCATATTATCAAGGTACTAATTATGCTCCTGTATTTAAGGTCTCCTTTTCGCCTTCTACCTCGCAAAGCACGTTAAGCTGTGGGTCCCGTCATTTGTAGTGGTATATCACAGTGTTTACATGTAATAGGGGATCGGACTAGGTCAAAATAATATGATTCTGTTTAGTCTGTAAGTTAGATTATCGAAAAATATTGAATACGTGTTTTTTGTTTTATCAAATCAATAAAAAATTACGAAGATAAAACGTGTCAAAGATCTGGGAGTGGGGCTTGAAACGTCACTTGTGTCGTCAAAACGTACTATCATATGACGTCACACGAGTTTTCGAAGCACTGTATCGTCTTCATTTTAAGTTTACGTGAAAAAAGAAAAAATACGTGTCCAATAATTTTTGGAAATCTATCTGACGGACTAATTAGTTTTTTTTTGTCCGATCCCCTATTGATGGCCCAAAACTCTGACAACAAGTCAAACAAGGGGTATCATAAACTTTATGTAAAACACTCTATACGGTCTGGCTGTTTGTGATTTTAAATATTTGTAAATGGACAAAAAGAAGAAAGAAAAATATCATGCCAAATGATGTTTGTAGTTCTTTCCTTCTAATAATCCAAAAACAATGAACTCCATTACAAACAGTATCACAACGTTCAAAACCTCAAAAGATGCCCCACAAGTGATTGTAAAGTAATGTTTACACCGAACTTATTGACTTGTATTAATAAAACAATAAAGCTTATTAGCTCCAACTAGAGGGGTGCATCGCACGCACGTCTTCCACTCGATTACTTATATCGATTAACTGCACGCATTACAAGTATCGATTCTTTTTGGGATAGCGTGACGTGTGGCTTCAAGATACGTCCCTAGTAATTTTGTGGACGTCGTGTGTGGCGTGATTTACGGGATGTCCATTAGCACTTAAACATTTCATGGCAGTCATTTAGGTCAGGCATCACATCTAACAGTAATGTTGATTTTAGTGACGTTCTTCAAGCTTGGATAAGGACACTTCAAAATTAACGATATTCCATCACCATGCTGGGCAGATGAATAGTGATTTTGGTTTGTGGTTTATAGATTTTTTAGTCGGCACGGTTGGCCCAGTGCAGTGGCTCAAGATTGCTGCGCTACATGTCGCGAGTTCGATCCCCGCACGGAATAAATATTTGTATGGCCAACAGGATAGTTGTTTCGGGTCTAGGTTTTGTGTATGTGAGTTTAAATGTTTGTGAACGCACCCACGCTAAAGGAGAAATTCTACGTGTAGTGCAACGTTTTCTTAAAAAAAAATAGATTGCGTTAGCACACCGTTATCCATCGCTGGGCAGTGGTGTTTTCTTTAGCATTGCGCTATCGGCATAACAACTCATAGAAATAGTAGTTAAGACACATAAATAAATTGTAAAAAAAACAATTATCTACGAACTTCCCAATTGAAGATATGCAGGGTTTTTTTCTAAGTTGGTAGTCCCAACTGTCATTTTTAACAGTTGTATAAAATATCACTCCATTAATTTCCCTGGCTTTACAAACTATTCACATTGATACTCACAATCAGGCCAGTCCTGTTACCAAATCCAGTAATATAAATAAGATAAAGAAGACCACCCTTACCACTAACACAGGGGTGCAACCACACGTACGTCGCTGCCTCGTCTTCCACTCCAATGCTTCCAACGAGTAGGTATCGATTAGCACGCTTTCAACATATCGATTATATTTAGAACACGGTGAGGGATGGCGTGAAATGTGGTCACGGGAACATGTGTGGGGGTTCAGGTATTTTGGTTTTAGTTGGTAATATAATATGGAATTTGCTGAAGACAAACACGTTAGCATAATTAATTTAACGTGTTAACAGCTAATATGAATAAACGTCTCCAACTTGGCCAGGATCTGGAAATTAACTCGAAACCCAAACTCAGCGGCTGAGTTTTATTTTGGATCTTATATATTTAGAAAATAATTGTTAATGAAAGATGTCAATAAGTCCATACATTCACGCACAATGGTCCACCTCAAGGACTAAGTGCGGAAACCTAATCCCCATAAAGAAGAAAAAGTAAGTCCGTATACATACATACATAAACTCACGCTTTCTTTCCAATGGGGTAACCTTACATACACCCTTTCCCTCATTCACGTTCATACATCATACCATCCACGGTCATGTATGCACGCTGGTTGACGTGTCAAAAAGTTCACAAAAAACATATAACTTTCACACTTTCAAAAATGCACTAATATTAGGCAATACAAAATCCTTGTAATAACCACAATATCTTCACCAAAATAACTAGTCTGCACCCTATTCATAAACCTTAAGGTTAAACATCTATCAATAATGTTCATTGTACAGTGGTGGATAGTTTTCCGTTACATTGTCTTGTATTTAGGGTAAGTACTAATAATTTATTGCGTGTCAGTCATTGTGGGCAGCGCTTAATAATTGAGTGAACGATCTAGAGTTGTGGTTTCAGGGAGCGGTTTCAATGAGAACGAGGATTGGTTCTCACGAATTTTGTGTCTTAGATTAATTTGGTCCTTGTTATCTTTTAGCTAAAATCTGTAAGTGTTTAACTCAACATTAGCTGGTAGTACCCGAAAAATTGGGTAGAAATTTTGTGTCTTAGATTAATTTGATCTAAATTATTCTTTAAGCTAAAATCTGTAAGTTTTTAACACAACATCAGCCAAAATACCTGAAAGATTATGCAGAACTGTACCTAAATAGTTCACCCACATTTCGCCAGTTATATTTAAGCACCAGGAAATAGAGGGAGAATTTGTGTGTGGGGGAATCAATTCATACTCCATTGAAAAGAAGTACTAAGAAATTCCTAATGGAAAAACTTAATATCACTTTGCCTGACTTGAAAATTGAACCCAGGACCTCATCCTCCGCAGTCGCGCCTTCAATGGTTACTAGATTCATACAACGTCTATTCTAAAAACAATTTAAAAAAGTTATTTAATTATCGAATCAATTTTATATCTAAGCCATTATTGATTTTAGTAGTCGAAGAGCCAAACCACATTTCAGAAACCATAAACGTACACAGCCTGTATAATCCCATCACACACATACACACACGGGTCAGAGAGTACATCAATAAGATAGGGGTAGGAATGTGCACCCATCATTCCTTAGAAACCTCGCCGAATATTTCGCCCTGAGATATTAATATTATCGATTACGATAACTCCATACGGCAGGATTAGGTTTTTGTCTCTTTCCCGCACCCTGGAATACCTTATAAACTTATTTGTGAATGGATGAATTGACTTACTGAAGATGTGTGTTATTTGAGAATGACGGACTCCTGTACTATGTTTATAGTCAGAGTGTGTTTCGCTTAGGTACTTATAAGTTATAATTTTTAGTATACATTTGTCAATGGCCCTCTTCAGAAGGACCTTACACAGATGGCTAATTGACAATCTGTTCTACGATATAAAGGAGTTTCTTGAGTTTAAATTTAAATAATTTTACCTAATCTAAAAATCAGTTGTGTGAATTCAATTATAAACCAATTCAATTACATTAATTCAATAAATAAATACTGTGTTTATTTACAACATTTAAAAACTACTATTTACAGAACTAATATCTTAGTTAATAAAATATATACAAGTATCAAAAAGGGGAGTAATTACAGGGCGTCAAAAATTCGTCCACACCGCTGTCAACAGGAAAAGTGCCCAGAAGGCTGGCAGCATTGCCACGTTGGGTGGCAATGCTGATACTTTGCCCAAAAAATATTTCAGCCCTCTGGTCACGTGAAGAGTCAAACAACCGCTTGGCAATTTCCTGATATATTAAGTGGGCACTCGGACCCCACGATTTGCGCCGTTTCAGCACCTGCAGCAGCAGCCCCAGCACAGCTCACCGTGCTAGGAAGATGGGATGGCGCAAGGGTGTCGACACAAGTTGCATCCCACACCAAAGGCCTACCCAACTTCCATGGCATGAGTCATACCATCTGGTCTCTTCCCATCGACGCGTGCCAACCCATTGGGTTCCGAAATAGCTGGCACAAATTCAATAAATTCAATTACATCAATTTAATAAATTTAATTCAATAAATTCAATAATATCAATTTAAAATTTAAAATTTGCATGTCATTATATTATGATTGAGTATGTTGAGCTACTTATACAACTATTTTAAGAACCTTGTAACCATATTTATTTGCAAATAAATCTTTGACTTTGACTTTGACTTTGACACAGTAGATGAACTTAGTTACAATGTTTTCTGACCAAGCTTCAAAAAGTTAAATATTTAAAACATCCCTATGAAAAGTTAAATTGTCTCACAATAGCGATTTATTGCACTTGAAGTCACTGTCTCCTAAGTAAAATTAAGAGAAACAATTTACTATATGAAATTCAAAGCAAAACATATACATAATTTTACTTTCAGTTCTCATTTCACCCTCAAAAAATCCAACAAAAGAATAAAAATATCCAGACAAAAAGTGCGCTCCGACATCATATCATAACAATTGTTTGCAATGCATATAATTGTAAGCGACCTATAAATAAAACATTTGTGAAACACCTAATTAAGCGGCGCATAAATTGCCCGGTTCAACATGAAAAATGACGGTCTTCCAAAGGGTTGCCAGTACTTGCCAGCCCCGTCTGTAGTGTTGCCAAGATTTATTTCGAAGCTTTTTGGGACTGGCGTTTTAACTAATCTTTGGTAGTTTCGTTGGGCATGTTTCTTCGAAGGGATTTGGGTGAATTTGATGTGATGTGTAAAAACTGTTTTCAAACGACAATTTTTTTAATACCACTCCAATGTATTAAAAAAAAACTATTTACCTATATTGGGATATAGGCAAGAGAAAGATGATGATTGCCCCAGTCCAGAACTAAGCTTCCTCCCATTGCTTCCTCTTCTCAAGCATATCGTCGAGAGAATGCTATCAGAAAAAAAAACGGAGTATTTCTGACAAGAGAGTTATGTAATAATAGTGTAGAGCACTTTGACACTATATTAATGATATATAAATTTTAATTATCTTGATTGGAACATAAACACGTTTTAAACTTAGATTGTGCATCGAAATAGTTGTATAATTTAAAAAGTAATGCAATTTGCAAAATCCGAAGCGAATATGGTAACACTACACACAGGGTAGCCATCACAAAAAACACAAAACATCCTCGTCACACGCTCGTTGTGATTTGGTGAAATTAGCGTGTTAGCATTTGTCTCCGGTTCTGTTTGTTTTTCTACAAAACATGGCGCCTTGTTAGACTCATGCTCTTTTAAGGTTTAACTTTCATACCAACTGGCCAATTATTTCTGCAGCGACGTGAATTCTTTTCACTTCTGTTGTACTAACGCGGTATTTGTCTGGAGAGTTTGTTTTATAAATGGCGAAATTATACTACTAGGTACACTTCTGCCTAACCCTTTGAACATACTTAGGCATAATGTTATGTTAAGCTTATTTTCTATTGCATGAAATCAGTAGATGTAGACTGCTGAAGGCATTCCATTCCATTCCAGTGTGGCCAGTGTGTTTACATTTACTTTAAATGCTTTAGTTTGATGGGGTTATGGGTTGTTTGAAAGAGATACCGCGCCCCCGGACACAATGGGCTATTTAAGCAGGAACATGGGTGGTTTTTAGTCAGTTGAAGTCTGACACCACTGCCCAGAGCGGGAGGAGCAATTTCATGATATACTACAAAAAAAGGCTTTAGTTTCATAATTGCATCAGCTACAGCAACGTTTCTTAAAAATAACAGAAATTGACAAAAATATGGACACCCAAAGTTATCCAAAAATGTCAAGGTCAGAAATCTACATATTTATACAAAAACCCTTCTACACACCGCAAACTGTATTCAATAAAACCTGAATAAAATGAATAATAGAGTTGGAATGCCACGGTATCCTAAAATATCGCCCCGGTAAAATGATAGAGGTGGCATCCGGCACGCGCCCATCTCCGGTTTACCCGACGTGGCGGAGAGAGGGTTATGTGTGAATAGATTGTACAGCGATAGCAGTGGAGGGTTAAAGCTAGGTGACGGTTATTGTTGGCGAGTGGTCGCGTGGAATAAGAAAGTGATCGTATGTGAGTTGTTACACATTTTAAGGATTTTTCTGTTACGTATATAGGCCGATTGGAAAAAGTTCAGACAGTTTAGTGGAATTATACAAAGCGATTTTCTAATTACGCTAAAGATCATGTTAAAAATGTTTTAAGTTGACCTCGGATATCGAAATGCTAGCTTTTCGATATGGTTGACCAGTCTTATTTGAATCACTTTGAATGCGACTTGTCACTTGTCGTACTGTTTTGGATCCGTGTAAAAGTGTTTGAAGAAACTAAAAGTTTAACCTAGGTACTTACAGAAATAAAATATTTTCAGTTAGTCAGCAACTCAGCAGGCTTTTTTTTTTGGTGGGTGGAAAATCATCAAATGACCCCCCCCACGCTCTTGGGCAGAGCGAAGGGGAGTGTCAGACTTCTACTGACTAAAAACCGAACCCATGTTCCTTCTTTGCCCTTGTGCCGAGGCCACGTCATCTCGTACTAAAATCCGTGGCCAACTCAGCAGGCTCAAATCAAAAATCCTGCCTGCAATTGACGGCGACAGCAGTATCCGACATGACACAAATGATAAAAACCTTCAATTACGAAGCCGCTTACCGTGCGTATTCTCGCTGCCTATCAGTTATGTATAAAGTAGTTTATCAGGAACCAGATGGACTACAAGTGAGGTTTGCTTTCAAAGCAGTTTGTATTTTCAATGAGAGTTCAGTTGTTGTAGTGATAGCTTAGTGGTGTGGCCCTCGGACTGCAAAGTCAAAGGTCTTGAATTCGAACCCAAGATGTATCTCTGATTTTTCGGATTTGTGTGTGTATTGTAAACACTTGTTTCGATGAAGGAAAATATCGTGAGAAAACCAGTATACCAGAGAAATATTTCTTAATGGCATGTCAAACTACGTCAGGGGCCCAGAGTGTCCCATCGTGGTGGCTGCGGGTTGTTCGAGAGAGATACCGCGGCCTCAACACGGGGAGCTAAGAACATGGGTGGTTTTCAGTCAGTAGAAGTCTGACAGTCCCTACCGCTCGAGCGTGAGGAGTCATTTGATGATTTTCCCCCCTCCAAAACAAAGGGGGCCCAGAGTGTGGCATAAACACACTGACACTTACCACACGATAAAGACATGAGAACTAGGACGCCTAAGTGTCTTATTTGGTGTTTGTATATATGTAAGTATAAACTTTTAAGAGCAGTGGTGGCCCAGTAGAGCAGTGGTGGCCCAGTAGAGCAGTGGTGGCCCAGTGGTGGCGGCCCCGACTTACGAACAGTGAGTCGTGGGTTCGAACCCCGTCAGGCATATTACTTTGTGTAATTTATTTCATCACCACTGTTCTCAAAACGGTGAAGGAAAACATCGTGAGGAAACCGGCATATCTTAGAACCAAAAAATTCGAAGATATGTGACATCTACCAATCCGCACTGGGCCCGCGTGGTGGATTATAGCCCATCCCTCTCCTAGAGAGGAGACCTGAGTCTCTGCAGTGGGAACATTATAGGCTGATGATGATGATGAAGTATAAACTTTTAGTTTAAATTTTTGCATCTATTGTACATAATACATAAAGAAAGAAGATTGAGAGTTGAGTTTTTCATGACAATGTAACTGTATCAAGCAGCCTTCAACAACGAGCTTCTGTTTGCGAATCACAACAACAATCTGCAATTACCAATCAGTGCCGCGCAATGTAAGTCATTACAGCAATTCTCTCGCGACCCGTTTACTGCGAAACCAATGTTTTGCACTGACCGTTGAAACACAGACCTTTTTGCCGATTTCATGAAACATTGACTTATCTCTGTATCCTTTTTAAATCCGGAAACATACCATATGGGCCATAACCCTCACAAATCCCATCATATTGCTATATATAGCACATATTGTGCGAACAAAAACCCCATAGTCCACAGTACGAAGGGTCACTTGTAATAGTTTCCGGTCGGGCGCACGACCCTATTGCGTCACTTCCGGTCGGACAACGACCTCCCAGATGACGGTAATCCATTGCCTAAGAGTTAATTGAAAGTATTTCCCAATCAATTGGTTCATTAATTGAATCAAAGATCGGCGTGAGATCCATTAATTGATAACATATTTCTTTTGGTTTCTGGTTCGTTGACGTGAAATATGGTTATGAGTTCTGATTGTAGGAGTTATGGTAAAGTTAATGGTGCCCGCGGTGATTGTTTTCCTTGGGTTTTACTATCTACTTGCTACTAATGGCCAAAACATCATATGATCCGCTTCGCACCATTTACTGAAACGTAAGTGCAACAATATCCAGCCCTGGTCAACTTAGGTGTTGATAACTCGAACATTATCCCTCGAGAAGATAAAATCGGAATAAAAACTTTCATATTATTATAATGTATTCAGGTTATAAACTATCTGTGTACCATTTTATCCAAATCCGTTCAGTAGTTTTTGCCTGAAAGAGTAACAAACATCCATCCGTCCTTATATATCCAGCTGACTGACTGAAGATCAACGCACAGGCCAAACCCTTAGGGCTAGAAACTTAAAATTGCGCAAACGTATTCCTCTTATGACGTAGGCATCCACTAAGAAAGGATTTTTCATAATTCAACCTCCAAGGGGGTTAAACAGGGGATGGAAGTTTGTAAGGAAAATCTTTATTTTTGATATTTCCGACATCCACGCGGGCGAAGCCGCAGGCAAAAGCTAGTGTAACTATAAATACTATGGAAGAAGTACACATCTGCATAGATGAATAGATGTATACATAGGAAAGGCATCTATCCTTCGGAAAATACCGTTCTCGAGTAGATACTCGCAACACACTAAAAAAAACATCCAACAATGGAATATAGGTGAGAACGATATTTTTCAGTTTATTTAGTCCAGTTCCCGTATTTCAGGAGCGCTGAAACATTTCGGCGGTTAACTGAAAACTAACAGACGGCAATTAAACAAATAAAACGCTTCGTTAGAATATACAATAGTTTTGTGAACGTTCACTAAACTGTTTGATAGTGTGTATTTTGGATTTTGTATAGGCACATGTATATTGCACTGGTTTATGATGAAATGACAATTATAGATACCTGATATTGATTATGTTGAACTCCCATGTAACATGGGGTTAGCCTATTGCCATCAAAAGGACACAAATCTAGACTCCTAGACTGCTACTGAGAAATTGCTAATAGAAAAATCCAGTAACACTTTGCCTGATCCGGGAATTGAACCTGAAGCCCCATGCTCAGTAGTTACGTTAACGAGGCAGTCAAATCTGGCGAAATATGGACGTACAATTAGCTGCACCTCTGCTTACCCGTTGGGAATTATAGACATATTCCAAGATACCTCACTTTGGTCCTTGTTTGATTTCCAGAAAATAGCAATAACGAATTCTAATATCTACGTTACAGAATGTACCAATAAGTAATACAATCTTTCTTAGAACTCATTTAGTACAGTCTGCACAGCTATTAGATATACATCACGCACACTAGCTAATGAGTTTACACTTTACATGTGTGAAATAGTTATGCCACACAAACACTGAGTAAAGCAAGCGAGCTCTGTCTTTATTAGTGTGCGTGCGGCACATCAATAATACCATATACCAATATAATTATAGTAATCATTCATTTGTCACTGAATCAGATATAATATTTCGCTGATACAACTATAGCAATCTTGGCACAATAGTTAACACCATTGGTTAACGAACGAGGAGTCGTAAGATCAAACCACGGGTGCTGCTTTTCTTTTTGTAATCATTATTTTGTTAAAACATTATTTAAAGTAGAATCTTTAACGATTCAATCCCGTTCATGGATGAGTTATGAAGTTTGCAACGTTTGAGAACTACGACACTCTCAGTCCATTTTATTTCGGCTGCTTATAAACTAACTACCGACAATTTAAAAATAAAATTGTTTTCAAACACCTTCATTTATAAAAATTGCAGTCTTAGTGGTCAATCTACGATTATTTGCATTACTTAGTTTATTGATAACACAGAATTACTCTAGATATATTCGTTTGTAATTTATTTCTGTGGATCCAAACATGCATCATTAAACAACGTTAAAAAGGCAGAAATCGTTCTTTTGCATGAGCAAACCTTATTTAATAGTGAAATTGCAAGGCGCTTAATGATATCGGTAAGTAACAGATACTATAACTTTTATGTTTACGTAGGAATTAATAAAATTAACGTAGGTAACTTTAGTGCATTAACATTGTTATAACAGCCCATTTTTGTTTGCTAATGTATATTTAAACCATATCTAAAAGTATTTTAACTTGTAGTGTATCTGTGCATATGATTATTGAAAATAAATAATATTAATTTGGTGTATATAGAAGTGTGTATGTATTATAGTTTATATATGGTATATATAGTTACATATAAACCAAATTAATATTATTTCATCATTTAATAGATAGGTATACATTAAGTTAACTAAAGTGCATTAACCATTGTTATAATAGCCCATTTTGTTTGCTAATAGTTTAAGGTATAATTATAATAGGTATATTTTTAAAAGTGTTTTATATAATTATTGTATATAAATAACATTAATTATATATACCTATATGAAAGCATAATTTTATTTTTTAAGTATACATAAATATTACTATTTACTGTAAAATAACTATTATCATAAGTATTTTAGTAGAAGTAGGTATTTTAAATACTGTTTTGTTTTATATTCACAGAGAAGAACCGAGCAATTATGGGTCTACCGATATGCGGATTCTGGAGACGTGGAAAATTTTCGACGTGGGCCAAAATCAAAAGCGAATTCATCAGCTCGACACCATGACATCGTGGCAAAGCACAAAGCTAGTTCATTCAGATTGCCAACACGCGTCACAGCTACAGCACACAATGTGTGCTTACAAACGGTGAGAAATCACCTGCAGCAAGCCAGCTCGGAAGATTTTACTGTCCAGTCCACTGCGCATCGACGACGCCGACTACAGTTCGCTAGGTCATAATTATTTTAATTTTGATTGGAAGAACAATGTGGTGATTTGTAGCGACGAAAAAACTTTTAAGTTGAATAAGGATTGGCGTGAAATATTATGGAGAAAAGGTGGTGAAAGATAATTATAATGAATGTAATAACTAAATTAGTAGAATTTATTTTAAATATTAAACGATTGTGAACCTTATCGTTATATACATAATGTTCATGTTTGTGTGAACAAATGTAAAACTTAGCATTATTTTTATTTGTTACATAAACAACTTGCTGTATTCCTCTGTTTTAATAAACAACAATTCGTATTGTTAAAAGTCTGGTGAAGTGATGTTATTGTTATGCAGATAGAAGTTGCCATAATTTCTTACTACCTCTAACATGTTGATTCACTTCCCAGCTAATTTTACTTTCGATTCAATTTAGATACCACCCTACTTCAATAAATTATTTACGTCCATCCTTAAGCAACAAATAAATTGTCTAACTAATAAATAAAAATAAAACAAATTATTTTATTGTTTTTATTTAATTACCTTTCTACTTTTTTGTTTAAGTGATTTTATTGGTCACAAACTTAATTTTATAAAACAAAAAGTAAAAAACAGTAAAACTGAACTCCTCAGTGGGGATCGAACTCACGACACCGAGCGTAGACTAATAACTATGTCAAGCGCTTACACCACTCTGCCACGGATGTTCTACTAGACGTATCTAAAATATTGGGTCATATTCCTTCACTGTGAGCCCGTTTCTTGAATTTATACCCGTGTATGTTTAATACGTATACCCACACAATATTAATAAAAGTTACCGATGAGTGCGTGATGTAAAGTCGGCCTGCGGTAGGCCAGTTTTGACTTATACGCACATAACACACACTATTAGAAACATAGTTCACTCGTTTTACTTAGTGTGTGTGCGTATAACTATAACTTCACTCACACATTGCAAAATGTATACTTAATAGGTGTTTCGACTGTACACAAACACATTTTCATCATTTTATGACTATACGTTTCTTATTAGTATCAGAACAGGACATAACATAACATCACACTTGTTATACCCGAAGGGTTCGGCAGAGGCATACCTAATAGTACACCCACAATAATCTCCAGTTATGTTTGCGGTACTCAGAGATATTTTATGATTACTTACGCCGTCACTTAGTAAAGATTTGACATGCAAAACCTTTACTAAACCGTCAAAATCTTTACTAAGTAATGGCTTAAGTAAGTTCAACGTCTTTGAGTGCGGCAGGTCCCATTTAAAAGGGGGCGACACTATTGCCACCGGCAAAACAAAATTGCTCTTATCACCGCTCACCATTGCAGTCCCAGGTATCTAAACCTAGCACACAAGAGAATAGTTACTTAAACCACTTGCTTAAACCTCATCAAAGGCATCAGGCATCCAGCTCGTAAATAACCAACATATTTACCGATACTCGATTACTTAGTGATTGCGTATTCACGACGACGACGGTGCCCTTTGACATACGAGTTAACTACGTTATATTAACTGCACAGTTTTGCTTCTACGGTTATAGTGTGGAGTAAGGTGTAGGAGACAGAGGGTTAGTTAATTTAGACTGTGTGTTTGGTAACTGTATCAGCATAAGTAGCTCGTAGAAATGTTGAAGTAGCTTTCGAGCGAGCGTGACAGCTTGAATATATGTTTGAGCTATGAGTCTGTTGAGAAATCTTGAGTTTAGTTGCAAGTCGCGGTTTGTGTTTTGAGAATTTAAGGATGAGAACTTGTAAAAGATACTTTCTAATAAATTGTAAAAAAAATATATTTCGCAGGCAATATTGATTGGTGTGTTGTATGGTGGATGTTATCTTTCTCAATTCAGAAGTTTTAATTCATTTTTCAAAGCCTGTTTTCTCAGTCAAGTCAATAGCGAAGTCGTTAAGCTTTTCTCACAACCGCCGTTAGGAGTCTGAGAATTAAAGACATCGATTTAGATCGCTATTGAATGTTAACGACAAAGTTGGTTGTGGAAGTCAAAAACGCAGTCAATCCATGTAAAATAAGTATTTAGTGGAAATCGATTCTGACATAGTCTTGGGATAAAAGTTAGTAATTGAAAATAATTACAGTCATTTAGAAAAAAATCTTTCGTCGTGGAACGTGTGATTCCTGCGCAAGGAATGAAGAAAATGAAAAAATACGATGGATGATGATATTTTTAACCGACTACTAAAAAAAGTGTTTATTTTTTTTTATGTTTGTTCGGGCATAACTCCGTCACTTGCTAACCGATTTGAAAAATTCTTTTTTTGTTGGAAAGGGTCCCATATTTTTTTATTTATCGTTATCGGACAAGCGGTTTTTGAAAAATCAACAAAATTAAAAAAAAAAACTACATTGTCCACATTATGACCCATGAAAATGACAAGTCGGTGGCAGAAAAATGAAATCAAACATACAAAAGTCACCAACTTCAGAAACTCATTTTTCTTCTAAAGTTTATTTTTCCCTTTTTTGTGTTTTTTTTTTGAAGTCGGTTTTATTTTTTGTTAAAAAGTTTTTATTTCTCACTTTTTAGTGGTTTATATGTAAGTTCACATGTCATGTTCATGGGTCATAATGTGGACAATGTAGTTTTTTTTTTGACAAGTATTAGAGAACTATGGAAGAAGGACACAAGTTGCGCCGACTACAAATGAATTCAGATAGGGGCAAGATAATGATGACATTAGAATAGGACTTTCAAAGACAAAGACAAAGACATTTATTCGTAGGACATGGTAGGCATAAAGTTGTTACAGAAGAATGGTATTGATCATGATATATCCGCCGTTGTACGCGGTATACGAATATTTACATTGGTAGCACTTGATACTAAATACTAACACTTGAATTTAGAATCTTAATTAATTAATATCTAAATTAAGCTTGGTTTTTTTTGTACACACATATAAATAACCCTAAATTACACTCAATAAACATAAACTCTAATGAAATTTAAATTCTAATAAAGCAGAACAAAAAAAAGACAAGACTAAAACATGCTAATTCTAAAATATACCTAATAATTAAAAATAATAATAATAAACACAACACAACATTAAGCATAATAAAATTATAGAAAAGTGTATAATACTCGTAATAAATACTTATTTCTCTTCCAGAAATTCTTTTACTGAGTAAAATAATTTCAGTAAAAAAAAAATACCATGAATTTCAGGTATTACGTACAAATATTTGGATGTCCTGA
Source organism: Diarsia dahlii (assembly GCA_949775195.1). Classification (NCBI taxonomy): domain Eukaryota; kingdom Metazoa; phylum Arthropoda; class Insecta; order Lepidoptera; family Noctuidae; genus Diarsia; species Diarsia dahlii. Next base: position 19,763,032 of record OX459211.1, read on the forward strand.
ATATCTCTCAAATATCCCATAACTTAATACCACGCAGTTGATATCAGCGACAAGAGTACGAGTTATGAATACTAATCTTGTTAGAAATTGAGATGATAATGTGACAAGTATTTGATGTCGACTCTTGATTAAGACAGTTTGTTGGAGACGCTGTATCGTTCACCTGGTTTGACGGAATTAAGTGGAACCACGTCTGTCTTAATCATGCTTTAATTAAGTCGTTTTAATTATGACTATTAAAACGGTCTGTTCTCTTTGTCTGTCCATTTGAGTTCTTTGAATTAAATAACCAGTTATACGACTTTGGTTTCGATTCAGATTTAATATGTTCTACATCTAGTGTTTGCGTACGTAGAGATCCACTTTTGTGTGTCTATGAACAATGGCATTCGTTTCGAGAAGACTCTTCGGATAGCATCTCATAATGACTGACAGACTAAATTATCAAAATTATTCAGTAAAACTAACTTTTTCACCATGGAAAGAATCATGACATAACATAACATCACGCCTGTACATCCCGAAGGCAATTAGGCAGAGGTGTACGTACTTAATATACCCAAATTTCGTTACTTATGTTTGCCTCCCATGTAATAGTGGGCGAACCTATTGCCGTCAACCTGGCATACACCCGGGTTCTCTAGCTACTACTGAGAAATTCCTGATGGAAAAACCCATTAACATTTTGACCGACCAGGGAATCGAACCAAGGACCACATGCTCAGCAGTCGCGCTTGCGACCACTAAACCAACGAGGCAGTCGAATCATGAGTTCACAAATAACTCACAAGTTGGTATTCTTAAAAAAACTCACGAAAAGTATTTTACCTAATTTGTAAGTTTTACTAAAACAATTACTTTACTATTATACTCCATAAACAAATACCATTGATCTAATAAAACATTACTTACCTTAATTCAGTGTATCATCCAGCGATGCAGTATATTTACTGCACCCATGTCCGCAGGCTGCCTATAAATGTGTAACGTGCTGCATTCGGGATACGAACCTAAACTCGATCGATACTCGCTGATTGAAACATTGTGATTGCGGTCAACAGCCGTTTGTTTCGTAACATGAAGGAAGGCTTAGAACCCTTGATCGTCATTGGAATGTTATATAATGCTGCAACGGCTGGAATGGGTGTTTCCTGAATTAATAGACTTTGCTATTTATAACTTTGTGAAATACAATATACGTCTAACTAAGAGGTATCGTATTATTATTATTATTAAACGTTTATTTCAGATAAAAATTCATAGTACCATACATTTACAAATTTCATACAATAAAATCACAATAGTAAAAATAAAATAAATTAAAATCCTAACACATACGTAATCAAATTCATGAGATTAAATTAATTTTCAAAAATAAATAGAAATAAGACATTCATAGATGAAAATTTAATAGTCAAACGAACTTACCTGTAAGTGAAGTTCGATGGTAATTATACTTGTTGTTGTATTGTCCGAAGATGATTAGGAAGACTAGTGTAGTCTCGGCTTTTAAGTCACCGACGCCTACTTAGGTTTAAAGAAAAAAGTTTCTTTCCGAACGCAAATGCCTCCTGTCATCCGCTTCTGAAAATAGGTTCATTAAGTTCATAGCAATTTATTGGTTTTACAACATAGGGTTCATGCTCATATGACTATATAGCATGAAGATTCTGGGTCGGGTGGGACTAATCATCTTCGGACAATACAACAACAAGTATAATTACCATCGAACTTCACTTACAGGTAAGTTCGTTTGACTATTAAATTATACTTGTTGTTGTATTGTCCTCGATGATTAGGAAGACTAGTGTAGATGTTTAAAGACTAGTTGTAAAATCAACAAACATTTATATAAAATCAATAATCATTTATATAAAAGCATTAAGCATTCATATAAAATCAATAAACATTTATATAAAAACATTAAACATTCATATAAAATAGGTAAACATTTATATAAAACCTATAAACATTTATACAAAATCAATAAACATTTAATTAATAAACATCTGTCTAAAGTCAATAAACATTCAGATGAATATAAAATAACTAATAAGTAATTTTTTACAGTTCAGGTTTAATCATTACCAGTGTTATTAAAAATTGCTTCAGAGGATTTTCTATTGTTCACTATTGGTAAATTTTTAACTAATTCCTTCTATCATATCCACAGCTGTAGCTGGGCTTTCATACTCCATATTCCATTGCTAGAGAAAGGAACAGTTATAAAAGGTTGGCATTTGTTTGGCCCAGAAAAGTTAGCATATCAATCCTTAAAGTAATACGATTTTGTGTAATCACTACATAATAAATATATATTAGAGATATTGTTTGCACTTTTCCACTTGTGGTTATTTATTTATTTATTCAATAGTTGTACAATTACATTTATATAATAAGTTGGTGCAAACATAAACTCATTGGAGCAACAGTTATAACAGCAACAGTGGTAACAGTAGCAGTTAGTGGTTCTAACAGTAATATAGTTACCGCTTTCTTGATAACAATTTGTAAATCACTTTGTTGAATGTAATCTAGTAGAGAGAGAATAAAACACTGAAAACATCCCAATTCCCAAGAATTCTCTGGATCTTGGAGGACTTAACTTGAAAAAGTCTCTGAACAGTATTTTGATATTTCATCTGTACCTTTATGTGGTCTTATAGTTAGAGATAGAGCTGAACTAACAGAATATGAAAATAGAGGAAAAAACCTTTATTAATCCTCAAAACGAAAAGACTGAATAACTTCAGTGATGGTTTGCTAATGCATATAATATTTTAATTACTTACAGTATCTTGTCTTGTCTATACAATTGCAGGTAATGAGGCAAGCATTAATATTCTGTATTTTCAATGATTGAATTCCTAATAATATCAACAGCTTCATTACTAGTTCCAGAAAACCTAAAATATATTCCTGATAATACTCCTGCCATCAATCCCAGTTTTTTTTTTTTTTTTTGTGAAAAAAGGGATGTAACTATTTGAAATTATGTAAAGTGCAGGTTCCTGTATCACAAAAGTATTAAATTAAATAATGGAAAAGACCATGGTTGAGTAAGGTATCTATTTCCTATAATACCAGTTGTTTGTCTGTAATTATCTTTTCTATAGGTTCCAGAGCCATAGAGAATTTGAACAAAGTATAGAATAAATGATATTGGTCTCAATACCATTCCTTCCATTGCCACCTTGTATTGGCAAGGAGCATCCACCACTTATCACAGCGCAACCCCTGGAGATCCCAGGGTCATGATGCATAAGTGTGATACTTTGTGTTAGTCCATGATACAATTATTAATCAATTGGAGGTTCACCCAATACGGATATAATATTTTGATAATTTAAAAACACCTAAGATTCCCTTCCACATTCAAAATCTGCTATCATAATATTACCTTGGTACCTTGGTATTTATGTAAGTAATATCGAGTAAGTAACCATCTATTTAGATTCGCACCAATGCTTTTCAGAAATGTATGTAATAGCTCATCATAAAAAAGAGTATAATAATGTATCCATTATGTACCTACTATAACTATGTTTAATAAATAAAAATTTTGATTCTGTAGTTATATTTTCAATTCTTGAAAAATTTCAATAACTAGTAAATGACTGACTGAACACTTAAGCCCAGAAAAAAGGGGCAGCACTCAATTTCGATATGAAAAAACTGAGCTGAATCTACAGTTCATAGTATAATAGCAATCTATGGGCCACACCATGCGGGAGAAGCATCTGTGAATATTTTTATAAACTCAAAAGAACTGGCTATGTTTATAGACCAAGCCAAATGATATGATATATTCATTGCAGTGTTTATATCATAATTATCATAAAAACAAACTGGCAAAAAAGAGGGTGTACTATTAGGTACCTCTCTGCCCAATCCTTCGGGGATTACAGGTGTGATGTTATTTTACCATAACTATCTCTTAGAACAAGGTATTTGTTCCATTCGAGTTTCTTAGTGAATAGAATCCTATAGTAATGGCTGGACAATATTAAAGTTTTAAAACCTTAAAAACAATTTTAATTCGACTTTTTATCAATAAATTCTAAATTATTTCTTTTCTCTTCAGTGATGTTAAGGCTTGTCTTGACTTGTTAAGCTATGTGAATAGTATTAAGAAGTAAACCTAGAAGTTTACAGTGTCGGATAGGTATGAAATGACATTTCTCTTTGGTTCTGATGATTGCATGTTTTCTAAACATTATACATCTCTTAAAAAATTAAAAGGCCTCTCTAAGGGTCCTTTGAAACCTGTAATGGGTTTCAATGTTTTTGTTATTTATGTTTATGGGGCTGAACATAATATTGAAAACATAGCATTTGCCTTGTCTCATGCAATAAGCATCCAATCCAATGTGACAAGAAAAAACCATTATTCTGTAAAAATTGGTATACTGTTGTATACTAGGTCATCTCCAAGTAAACTAAACATATGTAACGCCTTTTACATAAAAAACGGAAAGCTATATTTTTGTGCCTTTGACAAGGAAAAAATGGTAAGCAAAATTGTTTTTGTAAACATGCCTTTGGGTAACAAAATTCCATTGCTATGAAAGCAATTCACTTCTCTATTTCAGATACTATCTGAATAAATTGAAGTATAGAGATTTTATCATCTAGAGGAGTATCACTCCATCACCACCATCCAATTAAGAATAACTGGGTCGCTTGAGTGACTAGTTTCCAATCATAAATTATATTATAGTCCACCAACCTGTGAATTTAGGGGGATGATTTCTCCTGGCCACCTGTCTGCTGCACTCGTACTCTTGATGATGCCCCCCCCTTTTTTTTTTTTTTGCATATCTGCCAGAGGAGGGCCCCGCCAGTTTTAAAAATTTATTGGTAATTTTAGGAGCATTTGCTCTGGGCACCCATGTGCTCTCTCTAGGAGTGAATTTTATGTTACACTCATCTTTAATCCTCAACCAGATTTATTTATAGATTTTTCTGAGATTAGTTTCTCAGCGTCTTCACCCAAAATATATGTTTCCGTCTATGAATGCAACAAACTCTTGAATGTCTTTGTTGTTTACCAACAATAAGAGTGATCTGTGTGCTTGTATCTTAATGTATACACAAATAACAGAAGCATCATTCAGCTTCTACATCATCATCATCATCGGTCTATAATGTTCCCACTGTAGGGACTCAGGCCTCCTCTCTAGGAGAGGGATGGGCTATATATAATCCACCACACCAGCCCAGTGCGGGTTGGTAGATTCAGCTTGTATGTAATGTATGTAAATCTTCTCTTCTTTCTCTGGGTGTATATCCACATAAAGTATTTCAAGAAACTTGATTATATAATAATTCTTTCTATGGTACTTACTTCATTTAATTCTTGATCTGCATTTTCAACTTCTAATGCGGTTATCCATATACCAATTCCGGGCAATCATTCTCAACCGATAACGGGAGGATATTTTCTAATCACTGTGGAGGGACAATTTTACTGTCTTCACCCACATAAGGTGACCTCCTATGGTATTTCACCTTCTCGAAGAAAAACATAATGCATGTTGAAGAACAACTACACATAAATAACCTGTAAGTTCCCAAAAAACTTCCCGTGAAGGTTATTATATAACAGTCAACCACGGTACACCCACAGAGCACCCTGTGAAGGTTGCTGAGTTCTCGACATAGCCTTTTAGACCGCGTACGCCCCCACAAGACGTCCCAGGCCAGGCAAGTCGTCCATAATGTATCCATTTTAGACTTCATAGTCCGTTGCAAGTCGTTCACTTTCCTTGCAGGTTATAATAGAACAGTCAACCGCGTGTGTTCCTACCGAACACCCCCCAGGTTGCTTACGGCATTGGCGGTGTAGGCCCTAAGGCCAGGCAAGTTGTTCATAATGTATCCATTTTGGGCTTCATAGTCGTTGCAAGTTCCAACGGAGCGGTCTCAGGTCATGTTAATAGCCAACAAGGGCAAACATTTTAAACTCTCTGTACTCCGATGTAGTGCCCACATGGCAATCATGCCGTTAGTTGCAAATAGGTACGTGCAAAGCGCAAGGCATAAAAAACATACAATATTTTAGATGTAGCGATTATTGCCACATAACAGAGCTTTAGGCTTTTGATTCCAATTCTTCAGCAGTAGGCAAAAAACAAATTAAGGTCACACAAGTGAAGCCATTTTGGTTTCTTACTTCTAGCACTCAAAACAGAGCTAATAGCATTTTATGCGCTTTCCGCAATATCTTTAATATCTTCAGTAGCTTCGACTTTGTTAACACCAACTTTATTTTCCCATTTAAACGTTAAAATAAGACTTATCAACCTAAAAAATAAATAAAAATAATTGGAAAGAATGGCGCCGGTATGACATAAAATCCGAATGAACCTATTTTCAGAAGCGGATGACAGGAGGCATTTGCGTTCGGAAAGAAACTTTTTTCTTTAAACTTATGTAGGCGTCGGTGACTTAAACGCCGAGACTACACTAGTCTTCCTAATCATCGAGGACAATACAACAACAAGTATAATATACACATAGCGTATTACACAGTAATAGGTATGAAATGAGTTGTGGAGGTCAGATAGGCAGTTGTTCCATGTAAAATACCGGTATTCAGTCGCATCCGAAGTGGATGTCGACCCCAACATAGTTGGGAAAAGACTAGGCAGATGATGATGAATACGTATATATTTTGGAAGATTTGCACGAACAATGATGATAATTATTATCATTTTTACCCACGACGGAACGGAGACGGTATATGCGTTTGGGGTGAGAGGTTGTTTGTTTGTGTGTTTGTTTTTGTTGGTTTGTTTGAGTGTTTGTGCAAATACATGTTGCCATTTTTCTCCAAAACTACTAGTCCGATTTTGATGCAGTTTTCAGTTATGGGTTTGGGTTTGATTGGTGCATGTTCTTAGATAGGTGTTACGGTGACAACTCACCAGGGGGCGCTGCAGCAAACATTTTTTGTGCAAATCAAAGTTGCCATTTTTCTCCAAAACTACAAGTCCGATTTTGATTCAGTTTTCAGTTATGGGTTTAGGTTTGATTGGTGCATGCTCTTAGATAAAAAAATAAAAATAAAAGTAAAAAGTTAAAAAAAAGTTTAAAATAAAAAGCAAAATTAAAAATTTTGAAAAAACCCACGACTGTTAAAAATTAATTGAAAAAAAAAGGATAAAATAACATAATACACCCACCTTAAAAAAACCCAAGAATGTCCGTCGGGAGCTGAACATTGCAAAACTAGTTCATTTAATGGCAGCCCCCGACGGACATTCTTGGGTTTTTTTAAGGTGGGTGTTTAAGTGTTTTATGTTACTTTATCCTTTTTTCAATTAATTATTAATTGCCAATTTCAATCTTAAAACTGTGATTTTCTTAATGTATTATATATTAAGTCATTAAGGCTACTAAAGTTGTTTAATCATCCAAATACTTATTACTAGGACAGTGTCGTAAAGTTTTTTTGTGATGTCAAGTTTAACTTTAAACTTCGATTAAAATCCCCATTTGATGAAAAGCTAAGATTGGCTCCAGATAGATGATAGAGGAAGAAAAAGGCCAAAGAAAAGATGGACGCATTGTGTGAGGAATGATATGAAATAGAAAGGAGTAGGTAACGCCGACCCCAAGTAGAATGGGACAAGATCAGGATGTTGATGATGATGAGGACTATGAGGAGACGAATTTTATTTTCACAGATTGATCTAAAATAAATATTAGGTAACCTACTCAATTCATACCAACTTCCTACAAAACTGGAAACATGTTTAAATACGTAATAAACTCAAACAAACTCCAGAACCGGAACAATCGAGTTAAAGCATTAAGAAAATCTCTTCAGGTGGTTACTTTAAATATACATGTCGTTTAAAATTTTTGACTTCAACTTCCTCATATAAAGTTGGTACATTAAGAGCGACCGGGGGGGTATAGCAGACGAGAAAGTTAATTTAAACTGTACCCTACCTATATAACTTAACTTGGCTTGAGCAGTTAACTTGGATCTCAACCGTATTGGATCAAAGCTATTGTATCCTTTCGTATCGTATATTGCTTTAATGCTGAATGTAGAAAGTTTTGTAGAAATGAAAAATAGGTAATTTAACTTGAATGCTATGTGCTGCATGCAGTGAATTACTGGTGTGTACGATAGCAGGAAACTTTATGGAGATGGTTGCTAGTTTAGATTGGTTTCCTTTGTTTTACGGTGCGCTATAATGAAAGCAATCATTTTAGATTTATAAACGTTCTGGACGTTAGATTTTGTAATGATAGGTATTGTGTTGTTATAGAGGTTTTTAAAGAATAAAACGATGGTTATTAATACATATAACATAACACACCTGTAATTCCTGAAGGGTTAGGCAGATGTGTACCTTATAGTACCAAATGTCACTAGTCATGTTTAAATCTAATGTAATGATTGAAATATGCTCCCCCTTAGCCTTTTGCCATCAAAACCCACGAAACAGTCGCGTTTGCGACCAACAGATCAACGGGGAAGTCGATGATAATTGCTATAAACCATAACATTAGGGCTGCGTTTCACAAAGGGCCAGGCTCTGGTTTGTGATACAGGTATCTGTGCTCTCATTTCGTCAGTTATATTCGACTCCTAAGTGTAAACACAACAGTTTCCGCCAAATCGAATCAAATAATCCTCCTTCTCTTTCAAATTCAATAAGAAACAATAACAGAACCAACAAAACATTAAACACAAATTCAATAAATTGCCTAAAACAACATTAGAAGAGCGGCGTATACATCACAATCAGACAATAACCCGGCTAAATGGCAAGTCGTCGGTGTGTACGCTCTGTTGAACAAGAAACTTATCTTCTACTCGGCCGGGTTGTGCCCGCACGTCGTCCTAAACCAATACGTGATTGCGTTCGCTTCATTTGACGACGCCAAACAGTGGAAGATTATCGCAGTTGTGTGTCGGTTGGAACTCGGTTTTGAGTGAACCAAATATGTTTGTAGGATCGTTTTATTAGGATTTTGTGTGGTTGAATGGGTCTTTTTATTGAATGGGATTATGATTGTTTTTTTTTTGTAGATGAGAGGTATGTAATAATAAATTATGTCTGAGACAAAAGAGGTGAAACTCATAAATATGTCGAGTTACTTAAAAAAAGGGTCATGAAAACAGTTTTATAAACACGTTAAGCGCCGCAACCGTGTAACATTTCACAAAATAATTTGAAAAATGTATATTTCAACATGTTAATGAGACCTTTACTCCATCTTAAAGGTGGAAATAAATTGTGCAAATAAAATATTTACTACCGTAGGCACACAGCATGTTTATGTAAATTTAACTCCCCTACATTTTAAATTCCACATTTTTACGAGGTCAACTTGCAAGAAAAATTGTAGGCAAAGAAAGATCTTTCATAACATTTTGCCCGCAAACGAAACACGATCTCTTTATTGCACTCAAAAGAACGTTTTATGGACTTACTGCCAGCGCCACGAATGAATATTTCAAATTAAAATTATTCCATTCGAGCTTTCCAATTAAAAGGGGTTCCAAGCATCAGGTTTGAAGAAAGACTTCTAAACGAATTGGTATAAAAATTGAATACAGACGAAGCGACCCGTAACGATTATTTTGATGACAGTTCAAAGGGTCTGTTAGGAAAAACGATGCGTCTCATTCTTTGGGTTCTGTATAGAGATTTGTTGATGGACCCAAGGTTCGCTTTGTCTGCAGAAATGCGAAAATAAAATATCATCAGTATTTTTTATGTGGGTCAGTACAATTATTTACGTTGAATATGCTGAACTAGGAATACTTGGGTCTTTGGATTTACCTCACTTTCTTTTGTAGATTACGGTATATGTTTGTACAGGAGGCCCTATTTTGACCTTGGGAGGGCCTGACATAGGACGGAGTTTCAATAAAAAGAGGCCGGCTTATAGGGGTTTAGTTACCACTCACATGAATCCTACTGTCTACTCGGTCAGGTATGTCTTAAGCCCACAAATAGAGACAACATTTTCTTCAGAATGTCGGTTTCTCAAAGAAAACCTCAGTGAAAACGAATTCCTAGATTTTCCGATAGAATTCTCGACGAAACTATTAGCTCCCACAAAACTGACCAATACGAAATAAATTCGCGCAATCAAACGGTAGGAGATAATTGAAAAGATAAGAGAAGAATTATCTCCTATTATCTTCCTCGCAAAGATCGCCGATATTACACTAGCGAGCAAATAAATGGGGTACTTAGTACCAGCTTAATAGTCACGTGATGTGTAGCTCTGTCCACATTATTTACCCAACCGCGAGCAAAGTTGGGTAATGTGTTTGGAAGTAGCGGTTTCTTTGTAAAAGGTATCTGTTGAACTATCGCAATTGTGTGAGGGAAAGAGTTTGTGCGACGATTCTTGGTCTCAAAAGATTTGTTCTTTTTATGTTAGGGATGTTTTAAGAAAGGTAGCTTTTTATACATATTGAGTATTCTTGGCTGGAAGGTTCGATTCCATCACGGTCATGGCCAAGATTTTGGGGCATAAACTTTTGTTATTTTGGGTCCTAGCAATACATTATTTATATTCAAGTCATGGTCACTTCAGGACGAATATTTGAATATGGTTTGATTTGACCTTGTGATGTTTTTCACAAAATAATAGCAGCCGCTCGGGTCTTTAAGTTAAGGCGAGGTTGCACTATTTTGTTTTTATGTACGCACGACCTCACCCCCCGCCCTGCCGCGCGAGCGATATACTTAATGCCTAAATTTTAACTGTTTTTTCTCTCTTTGAGAAAAATGATAAAGAAATTATACATTATGTGACCCGAGATAATGCACATTATACAAGTTTTATTTTTCAAAGCCTAATATAACTCAAGTAAAACGATTATTTAGCCATCATTTGGACATGTCTTTGCGATTTAATTGGATGCAGTGAAGTGTAAGTAATCGTGTATCGCATGCCCGACATATCATGATCGAAGAGTCAACTATGTAATTAATACATTTTTTTCAAAATTTAAATCCGTTCCATGTACGAGTAAAACGCTATTGTTGACGACGTTTATCGGGGTAACCTCGCCTTAAGCCGTACTTGCTAAGGTTGGTCTGTGGATTGGTGACCACCCATTGCATTACCAAGTTTCTTCAGTGTCTCGGTAAGCTCGTTAAGTCGTTGCTTCGGCTGTCATTAATAATAGATCTTTGTCAGTCGTTAAAGGTAGTCAGTGACCCGAAACTCTGACATCTAGTCTTACCAAGGGGTATCATATTACCTAGTACTAACTGGGCTGTGGAGGTCAGACAGGCAGTCTCTCCTTGTAAAATACTGGTAGTATTAAGCTGCATCCGTTTGGTCTGTAAACCGACTCCAATATAGTTGGAAAAAGGTTTGGCAGATGATGAGATTGATTTGATCAATTTACTAAACATTTGAAACCACATATTTTAGTGGTAATGTACAACTAAATCAAATTCCTCATTAACACAATAAAGCGTGTATCAAAACAAACGTTTAAATGTACAGTTGTACAGTGCAGTGCAAATATACTGCACAAGTGTGAATTAAAGCGAAATTCTCGCCAGTGCAAAGTGGATTGCTGTGTAATCCTATCGGAGCCGATTCACAATTTTGTATTTATTTATTTACGTTAATGAAATAATGTAAGAATGGTGGATGTTGTGGGTGTCGTGTATGTTGGATGTTGAATATCCACAGATGTTGTAGTACAGGGATGGTAAACCTATACGGTCCAATGCAATTTTTCCTATGAAATGTTTATTGAGGCTATATACGTGCCGTCAAATAAATTTGAAATAATGATATTTAATAAAATAGTTAAACTAAATACTTTCAACTCAAAACTCTTTAATTACTACCATAAATCATAGCCCTTCCTTTTGGCTTCGCCGTAGTCGGGTAAAAATACGTTTTTCCCTGTACGGTAATACTACATGTTTAAATTCTACTTGTGATTCAAATTAAAGTAACTTGAGTGTGACTTCTATTTTTGCCGATTAAATAACAAGTAACTTATACCTCCATATGAGAGCTGCAGACCAGTATTTAAAAAGCTAAAGGTTTTACCTTTAGCTTGTATTTATATTCTAGAAATAGGTATATTCGTTAAAAAAAAATTCACACTTTTTCTCCACAGTAACCGAAAAAAATAGATTTACAAAAAGGGACCCCACTAAGCTAAAAAACCAATTTTGCAATAGCGCTCTTCACTACAAAAATAGTTACCTAATGTCAATCAAAATTTATAACCATATCCCAAAATTAATAAGAGAGACACCACTGCATTTTTTAACCGACTTCAAAAAAAAGGAGGAGGTTATCAATTCGACTGTATTTTTTTTTTTTTTTTTTTTTTTTATGTTTGTTCGCTCATAACTTGCGACTGGGTGAACTGATTTTCATGATTCTTTTTTCATTTGAAAGCTGGTGCTTCCCGTGTGGTCCCATTGTCACCATTTCAATATCTGATGATGGGATCTTGTAGAAATCGGGGGAACTCTTCAATAAATAACAGCAGATTAACCGCGATTGTTGCTATAGCATATCTAAGCATTGTTTACGCCACATTTACGTCACACAACATAATATCACGCCTGTACTCACTACAAAGGTTATAAAAACTATTTTGTGAAGATCTGATGAAGAACTTCGGAGATAGGCAACGGAACTCCTCAATAAATGATAGCAAATGGACTGGGATTGCTGAAATCTCATATTGTCTGTCTATTGTTTACACCAGTTCATAACATAACATCACGCCGGTACGTTGTGAAGGGGTAAGCACATGTGAACCACTAAAAAGTGAAAAATAAAAACGTTTTTACAAAAAATAAAACCGACTTAAAAAAAAAAACACTAAAAAGTGAAAAATAAACTTGAGAAGAAAAATCAGTTTCTGAAGTCGGTGACAAAAAAATGAAATCAAAGAAACAAAAGTCACCGACTTCAGAAACTGATTTTTCTTCTCAAGTTTATTTTTCACTTTTTAGTGTTTTTTTTTTGAAGTCGGTTTTATTTTTTTTCAAAAACAAGTTGAAATCGTGGCTACTACAGAAATCTTTTTACTCAGTAAAAGAATTTCTGGAAGAGAAATAGGTACCTACTTATTATATTATATTACGAGTATTATAAATATTTACACTTTTTTTAATTTTATTGTGATTAATTTTGTGTTGTGTTTTTTATTTACTAGGTATATTTTAGAATTAGCGTGTTATAATCTTGTCTTTTTTTGTTCTGTTTTATTAGAATTTAAGTTTAATTAGAGTTTATGTTTATTTTTTTGTAATTATGGGTTAGATAAATGTGTACTCACAAAAATTTAATTTGGCTTAATTTTGATATTAATTAAGTAGATACGATCCTAAATCTAAATGTTAATATTTAGTATCAAGTGTTACTAATTGTAAATATTCGTATGCCGCGTCTAGCGGCGGATATGTCGTGATCAAAACCATTCTTCTATAACAACTTTGTGCCTACCATATTCAACGAATAAACATCTTTGTCTTTGTCTTTGTCTATCACTCTTCTCTGTTCTGTGCGTCTCTGAAAGTAAAAGTGTGGAAATTATTCGTACATAAGTATGGTTAAAATAAGTGACATGCCTCAAATATTGTGCCACATGATGTGACGCGTGCCATTGGTTCACCATCCCTGCTGCAGTACATGTAACATTCTTATTGGTTTCCGCGGATCCGGGAATTAAAGCAAAGCTGATTAACAGCTGTGTATTGTCTCGCGGAATTAAAGCAGTATTTAAAGTGTTTAACAGAGATTGTTAATTTAGGTAAAAGGTTGCTGCTTATTATTTACTGTAGTTTTAAGTAATGAATGGGCTTGTATTCGTTGTGGTTAATGAGTATTTGTTGGTTCTTTTGTATATGTTTGCAAAACTTTGTTGAATAAATCGGAGTTTATGAAAACCAAAAATAGAGAAAACTGATTTATATCGAAAGATATTTATGTAACAACATAATATACTCTGCTGTTCAATATTACCACTTCGTACGGAAATGAAATTGAAGTGGTTATCTACGGTTGTGAAAAGGCACCGCGACCTCGACACAAAGGGCTAAGAAGGAACATGGGTGTTTTTTTGTCAGTAGAAGTATGACTCTCCCCACCACTCGCGCGATCTGCCCAGAGCGGGACGAGTCATTTGATGATTTCCCACCATTAAAAAAAAAAGTAGTTTTCTACTAAAGTAAAGAACAAAAAGAAAATTGTGGATGCGTCGCTGGACACAAGACAACTTTATTGAAATATTTGACAGTTTCCAGTGTCCCATAGCTAACTATACAACAACAACTACACAACACTCAATTCTTTATTGCATTCCACAATGGCTTAGGTGGTAAACATTTTTGAAAAAAGTGACAATCATGGACCCTGTCGGGCACAGCAAAAGAAATATACGTGAAGAAATTTACTTATCTTATAATCAAAATTATTCCACAAAATAATTACACTCTAAATTATTACACTCCTTATCATTTTGAATTCTTGAAAGACTACATTTGAGCCACACTATTCTTACCACCTGCTTAACAAAAACATAATCTACCATAGTTATTTGTTACCAACATAACCTCGACTTCAAGACCCCTCACAACATTCTCTTCCACCTGTCAACTGAGCTAACGTCACTCAAATACAATGGCCGCACATTGTGCAGTAATGTAGTGACAAACAGACATACAGGCGCACTACGCTATCCCATACATAATTCATGGCTCTAAACGTTAGGGTGGGTAGAGTATTGTGGTCGGTAGTGTAATAGCTATGTGAAGGACTCATGGCTAAATAAGCACGCGGATCGATTGGTTTGTGAGGTTTGCTGCGGTCGTTTTGTAGATGGGTGACCATTTCTTTTTTTATTTTAAATAAGACAATTAGTGATTGATATTGTTTCAAATGATCCGTGTTTTGAGCTCCAAAAGCGTTGGTTTTGGTTACTCTAATTACGTAAGTAATAACAAACAAAATTATCTAACAAGGCAAGTCAAACAACGCTTATAAAAATGTTGAGGGTTATAACTGGCCGATGAAACTTATGTTCATCCTGTTGAAGCCCCATTGTCAAATCCGCAAGTGATTGCCATCATCAAATCTTTAACTTATAAGCGAGAGACAGCAATTTTTCTTTTATTAATACGTTATTAAGAGTTTAATCAACCAATTTAAAATCCCCCTATCTTCAGCCTGTACCAAAGCTCAAAAACACGTAAAACCGTCGCAATCTACAAAATGGCGGCTAACCTTCCATTATTCATTGACAGTAAGCATATCATTACCGTCCGGTAAGTAACGGTAATGATGGTAATGACCGCCGTTTACCGTCCGTAACCGGCTTTTAAACGGCTTTTCATACATTATTTATCGAACATACCTTCGGACTGTTTGTACTACTGAAGTTCTGAAGAATTTCTAAAAAAATGTTTGTTCTGTTCACAGTAGAAAGGTAAAAGGAACTCCTGGACTGGTGTTTGTTTAGACAGCAAAAATGTGCTTGAAACCAAGTTGTCTTTACGGGTTTACAGCACTTTAACTTCGTATATTCGTACGGGGTGGTCAGGTCATCCTTTTTTGAAGTGATGGAATTTTGTACATCTGTTGGTAGAGTAGTAGCTTTTTGTTACTGACTTTAGCCGAAGAAAACTTAAAAATAAATGTAAACATAACATACAGTGATCAAATATAATTGCAGTGTTAAGACTTAAGAAAGAGGTGATCTTGAAAACAAAACATTTGGCTAGTTCATACACATGCTTGAGCTCCAAGAGTTGTTATAAACATCACATTTTAATATTAATTATTATATCAATGTAATAAGCGACTAAAGAGCAAAAGTTAATGCGTTATTAAACCTATTTAATATGCAATCCACCCAAAAATAATGACCCATCACCAAACATATTAACGAGAGCTTCGCATTCTTTAATCCTATTAAAAACAAGTAATAAATGATCAGGACAACCAAATTCAACCCCTCGAGGAATTATGAAGACTCCTTAACTTCATTAAAGGGAGTTTTCACAGAACCCATTCAAATGTACCATAGATTAAAGTCCCCTACAAATGGGTCGAGATCTATGACCTCTCGAATTATTACAATAAAAGCCGTTTTGATAGCTAAGAACGGCAATTTGAAGACGGTTGCGTAGAAAGACAGGCCGTCTGAAATATTGTCTGGTTGTTAAGAAGTAATGAAGACACTGCTACATTTTATACGCTTGGAACTGTTTTTAGACCAAAACGGATTTTGCTAATGAGTTCGAGAATTTAAAATTCGGTTTCAACTATTTATTTAAACTTTATCAAAAAGTGGGTTTTATTTCATTTTATTTAGGTTCAGATATAATGTTATTTAATTTTCTAATGCAAGTTTGGTGGAAATCATCGTTTGAAAGGCGTGAGTATTCGTCATCTGCACATGCATCAAACTGGACTCTTACGTGCTTGTACCTTCCAACGAGTCTCTCTTAAAATTATTATTTTATTTATTAATGACTACTACTCATCTCTCAATAGATACCTGTTTTATGTATTTTATTTTATACTATTAGTTTATCTTAGTTTATCTCAGAAAGTGCCTACCTATATTTTACATATAATCAACAAATGCTTCATCTCTCCTAACTCACTTGTGTTTGCTGTGCCCGACAGGGTCCATGTGATCTAATTATAATTTTTACCACCTAAGTTTTTACATGTGGAATGCAATAAAGAATTGAGTATTGAGTAGGTATAACTGTCTACTCTCATACTGATAAAACAAAATCTCTATTATTTTGTAACATTATGTACCAGTCTAGAAAAGATGACTCGGTCATATTTAATGACAGTTTGAACTTTAGAACTTCCAAATAATTATCAAGAGTTTAATTGATAAGTAAGTAATGTTATAATTACAGTAATGACCTAAAATAATTATTGTATCAAAAGTTCAATGTTCCAAAATACCCCGATTTAATTACTTTCATTGAGTCTCCTAAGTGTTCTTAATTGTACAATTAAATTGTCAATTTTGTTTAATGAAATTATTCGTCTTGGCCCACTTAAGTTTCTAGTGGCCCAATTTGTTCCCAAAACTGAAGTTTTCATCATCGCTGTACTAAATATTACGGACAAAATTAATGTGAGAGAGTTTGGGAAACTTTATTAAAGTTAAAGAAGAATATATTAGGAGCAAAAGAATGCTTGAGGAATATTAATGAAACTACTGAAATACTATAGAGTCTTGAAGTCACATCACGAAATAATATTCAGTTTGACCTTCGCAATTTAATGGTTGTTGGCAGCCTACAGCCATTAAGTGACATGACGAGTTTTATTTTTGGAACATAAATAATAGCCATAACGCTCTAACAATTAGGTAGCCATTTCAAACGGGACTTATAAACTGTGGATACGGTACTGCACACTGGAATGTTGACAGATAAATGTAATGAAGTATCTGTCAATGTCTGTCAAATGACGACCCGTGTAGCGCAGTGGCTTAGAGCGCTGGTTGAGACGCAGGGTCGCGGGTTCCCGTCGGGGCTGCGGATTATCGGAAGAGATGACGTGGCCTCGGCACAAGGGCAAAAAAGGAACATGGGTTCGGTTTTTAGTTAGTAGAAGTCTGACACTCCCCTTCGCTCTGCCCAAGAGCGGGGGGGGGGATCATTTGATGATTTTCCACCCACCAAAAAAAAAAGGGTCGCGGGTTCGATTCCCGCACCATCACAAATGTTTGTTGATGAAACAGATATTTGTGTTGGGTCTGGGTGTTTGTGGTACCTTCGTTGTTCCTAGTTTCCATAGTACAAGGGAAAACCTTAGTTTTGGACCAGGACAATCTAAGTGATGTTGACTCAATTTATTTATTTTATTTTATTATTATTAAATAAATATTTTTTCTTTCTTTCTTCCATATCGGTTCCTACAATCCTTAATACAATAGTTTAACAATATTATATAACAACTGTCCAACAAAGACCAAAATAGCTAATTGTGACTGTGTTGTCAGGTAAGGATTTAATACAGGAACATAATTTCTAATGACTGCTAACAACTAGACACAAACACGACGGCAACCAGTCATTATATACGAGGCGGTGCAATTTAACTGACGTTTATGACCACATCCTGTATGTTTACGCATAAAATTAATCACGGTTATTGGCATAAATATAGTGGATTAAAACTTCCCCTAGGGCACATATTATTTTATTATAATTATATACAAAATGTTGTTATAGTTTCTGGCTACGGCTCAAAATGAGTAGTAACTTTGTTGTTCTAATAATATTTGTTTTATTATGTTTAATAGAAGGAAAACCGAATAAGTTCAACTAACTTAAAAACCTTATCACTACGTATTATAAAACAAAGTCTTCTGCCGCGTCTATCTGTCTGTCTGTCTGACTCTCTGTTCTCAATAAATTCAAAAACTACTACCAATATTTATGCTGTTTTAATCAACTGATAGAGTGGTTCTCGAGGATGGTTTTAGTATATAATTTAAATCAGGCGAAGCCGTGGGCATCATCTAGCTGGTATTATTAGCTATACAAATTCTATTTTAAAATATAATAGAAAATTAAGGTCTATTTTCAAACTACACAATATTAAAATTATTAACATAACCCTTCTCTCTTTCCAGATGGGACAAAACACTACCAAATGGATTTCTACCAACGGACACCTGTCCTAATGCTGTAATACCTTCTCAAAATGGAGAGACGTGAGGAGATCCACCACCATGGCTGCAGCATAGCCAAGCAGACGATCCTGACTACACACCCTAGCGGTCTTCAGACGCGGGTGTCAGTAGAACTGGCTAACTTTGATGCTTTATGTCTCCATGCAGAATGCAAGACCACAGCCAAAAGACCCTGGGAAGGCAGTCCTTTCACAGCCAGACGAGGTCTTCTAGGAGGTGTCTCAGCTCATGCTACACCAGTCCTCGGCAGGAGAAGTGATTTAGTTAATGAGGGCAGGTTGTCCCAACAATGTACTCCTGTGATGAGGAGGCGGGAGGTCCTGGACAGTCCTGGAGGCTCTCCTTTGCTGTCCAGGAGGTCCGATGTGGAGGAGGAAGACTGTTCCGATGTGGATAACAGTGTCATCAGTGGCTGGTTGAAGTTTCGAGACAACAAGAGGGTTAGTGGAATGGTTCCTTTTTTACTTTGATTGGAAAACGAGAATGTTTGTTTTTATACTAATGCAGTTAGGATTGTTTGAGATTTTATTGGTTCTTAATTAACGAATTTCCAGAGTTTTAGATATCTTTGGTTCATTAGTGATCTGTGTTTGTAACACCGTTTCATGAGAGAAGCGCCATGGACTATAATAAGCTTAAGCAAAATAAAAATGAAATTATTTATGCTTAAATTTCCGTTGTCCTCACCCACGTAAAACTCCGAATTACTTAAGTTATCATAGGCCAAGGTCAACTCCCCACAAACGAGTATCCTTTGACATAAAAATGCTTAATCCGGCTTTTCATATTTATTACGGGAACAAATTAAGTTTCTCATTACGGGGGTCGCGTTTTATGAAACATTTAAAAATTACGGTCTCCGTATCAGTATTTTTAGGAAGGCCGTTCTTGTGAGTGGTTTTACTTTTTTTTCGTCCTTTTTTTGTTATATGAGAGGACGAAATTAAGAAATAATATTTATACCTAGTAATTTCCGCGTGTAATGTTACCCTCATTAAAAGCTACGCCACAAAACACAGGTCGTATTAAAATTTTCGTGGCTACGCCGTAGCGCTACGAGCGTGCTACGAGCCCGTTGTTTGCTACGACGCGGCGCCGTAGCACAGAACGTAGCTCCGATACCGAAGTAGCTCGAACACTCATTTATTGTAGAACACATCGAGCAGTTAGTGTAACACTAGAGTGGATACAATTTTAGGTTTTGAAGGTATTTTGTTTTGCTCATACAATTAATTTTCTTACCGATTAGAGATTTTTAGGCTTTAGATAATAACGTGTTAGTTTTGAGTAGCATCACAGACGATTTACGTGACATGGACAAGTCACGTAATCGTAAATGTTTTTGTGTGTCTACGTGTTTTAACAAGCCTTGTTTTGGGAAACTACACCGACGAAAAAGACATAAAGTGTTTCTTATAGTTTTATTAACTCGTTGGTTTACTGCACATGAGATTTAGGGTTTGATCCACTGAAGTGTCTCAGTAGAAGTCTGGTGTCTCAATTTGTACTCAGTCAAAGGCAATAGGCTCACTCTCTACTACATGGGAATTAAATATAACTAGTGAAACGTGGGTATACTATTAGTAGATATAGTTGGAGTTGGAATGGAGTTTCTTGCCCGTTCTTCTTCATGAGATCTACGTTAGGGAACTGGCAACTACAGTACTTTCACAAGTTATTATGCCTTGTGACTGTGACTATAGCTTAGGAGTGCAATGCGTCGTTTCGGGAGTTGCTGCGTCAGGCTGCGCGGCGCCGGATGTTATCGGCGGCGAGTGCTGTGGGTGCGGGGGCGTGCGGCGGCGCGTGCCGTGGCGACGGGTGTGCGGGGCACCGGGTCGCGGGGCGGCGGTTGCACGTTGCGGCGTGCTTTCGTGCTCGCAGTGTTCGTTGTTGCGGGCATTCGGTGGCGTGTGGTTCAGCGTGGTGGCTTTCGGAATGAAGTATTGCACTCGTAGTTTCTTTTTTAGTTTTTATGAATTGTTCTTCTGACATTCAAAAGTGCCTATAATGCCTTTATTGAAATAAATGATTTGAGTTTGAGTTTTGAGTTAAACCTCTTTTTATTTTGGAGTTTGAATTTTCCTTTCGCTCTGGGAGAGGTAGGGAGTGTCAGACTTCTACTGACTAAAAACCACCCATGTTCCTTCTTAGCACTTTATGTCAAGGCCGCGGTGTCTCTTTCGAACAACCCTCAGCCCCGACGGAGTTATATACCCCTCTGCCTAACACTTCTTCCCAAATTGTAATTCCAGTATTTATAGGAGCAAGTATTCCAGTATTATTTGTTCGTGCCAGGTACAGTTAGCTAGCTATATTACGAGGTGAGAGGGTAATTTAGTGCGCGGTACTGGCGGAGTTGCTTCGAGCACAAAATGCTTGTACCTATTACTTTGATGTGTTCTAGTGCTGGGACCCGCCAGGTGGATGTCGATAAACTTTTGTTTTTATTTGGAGTTTTAAACAATGGCAAAATAATAATAGTGACTAAGATAAACCTGTTATTGGCCAAGTTAACTCTAAGATTTAATATCAATATAAAGGAACCGGTTCCGTGTGGTGTCGGACGTAAAGAATAGCACCATCCCATATCTTCCCGTGGGTGTCGTAAGAGGCGACTAAGGGACTTACCAGAGAATGGGCAGCAGCGTTCTCTGTGCCTTTGTAACAACCATACTGCGATCGCCAACCCGCCTGCCAAGCGTGGCGATTATGGCAAACCCCCCCAAAAATGCCTGGGGGAGGCCTATGTCCAGCAGTGGACGTCTTTTGGCTGAAATGATGATGATGATGATGATGATAAAGGAACAAATAAAACATGAGCAAATACTCCGAAAAAAATGAGTTTTACTTACTGGATTTGCAGATTTCGTTTTTGAAGTTCGAAGAGTAACTAAAGTGAAGTTCTTCCTCATATGATACGATAGGAGAAAACACTTTGAATATATTGTAAGAGTTTACACTAAGTGCCTGGCACTTAGACTCTGACGTTTCAATAGTGCTCATGTGAAATATAAATTATTATGAAAGACATTGGAATCTTCCAATAGCTTTGCAATTCAATGTTGGCAAAGATTTGTTTTAGTATCTGCTACTCATGTCTTATTGTACCTTGCACAATCTCTGCGTTTTCCAAGACCTCCCATCGACTACGCCCATCCCTACTGCCGTAAGGTGGAAAGCCCTTACCCCAGTTGCGAAGGGGCTCTCGTGGAGTCCTTGCGTTGATACCTATGCACCATAGCCCACTGTAGCCCACGCTAGCCCACTATAGCTTACCATAGCTCGTTTAGCACGAAGGAAGGTGTATTTTTATACTTATCGGCCGGCATTACGTGCAGTGCAACGCCTTTTTTTAAATGGTGAGGAGTAAAGGTGTTCGGTGAGAGGTAGGTGTACGTATGTCGGTACTTTTGCGGGTTTCTTGAATGGGGGAGATCTTTTTATGAAAGTAGAAGAGCGCATTCTGAAAGTTGGCAATATCGCAAATAAACTATAGAATATATATCTGGAAATATTCCTACTCATCCGCTATTCTTTTCTGATTAATTTCATTGTTAAATCGTTTTTCGGGGACTTCGTCATTGTCTCGGATACGCTCTTCTTGTGGTCGCCACTGTTGATTCTGGCTTTCAGGAGTTACAGTGGTTTGGGAATAGTATGGCGGGATTGTCCTAAAAAAACATAACGCAAGTAGTGTTCAAAGTATTTGCTGAAAAGCGCAATATTGGATAGCTATTTGCGACTTATTCAACTTTCACGTAAAATTGAATATAATATTATTAATATATTATTTTGTTTAAAAAAATATAATTATATTATTAAGCAAGTCAGTATTTTTTTCTTTCTGTGCGTGACCTTCCTCAATATGTATTAAGAGTGGCCCAACACGTACTGTTCAGGTTATTTCCTCTGACATTTGGGTGTTATGAAGAAATGTACTCCCAGCGTTTAACGAACATATCCAACCGACAAAATAATATCATCCTTATTTACCCACTACACGAATTTGTCCCGTTTTGTCCGGACTTTTCCCGACATTAACACACTGAGTGGTCCGTTTGAATTATCACCACACATTTACTAAGGCCGGGACAAATGCCGGGACAATTTGCGCCATCGTTGGCAAGGACATGTCCTGCGGAAGACTATAAATCATGGGCACCCCAATAAACAATGCTATTGGACCGATGATCATCGAGTTCGATGTTTTGTTGTTAACGTGATTGAATTTCTGTAATGAAAGGATGTCTGTTGTTTGGAGGAAAAAGAGGACAGAATAAATAAATGTCTTGGGATAGTGGAGTAGCTTGTTGTTCAAGTCGGATTAGGAAAATGTGTCTATTAGCTGTAGTAATGTCTTCACAGAGTGAGGCTGATTACACTGTTAATTGGCTGAACAAACTACAATAAACTTTTAATTATAGTAAAAATAGAAAATTCTAAAGAGATAAGCATAGGTTTACTCTGCAGGTTTGTTGTTGTCTGTACTGTTAGTACATAGGTACTAACAGTACAGACAACAACAAACCATATATTTACGTTCTATATACGTTTTATGACCATAATGATAGCATTATGGTCATAAAACGTATATATGGTATTGGAAATTAAACAGCTTTACTACTCATAAACCTGTTTTCACTAATGTCAACGGGTCTTCTTGGAGTGTTAGTTTTTAACACCCAGCGACAAGGTTTGGTAACTCAAGAACGTGCATTTATTTCGCCATTTAGTACATATGGTTCGACATTTAGCACTCATGGTTCCAGTTCAATCAGTGAACATATTTTCACCAATTACATCCTGATAAATCATAAAACCTTCAAAATACTGTTTCAAAAAATCATTCCCGTTTAACAAACCAGCTCAGTAGAGACAGATCAGCAGCCAATCACTCACAGAAGAGCTTAACAACCACGCGCAAAAGAATTGTTGGCTTCATTGCGGTGTACTAATAGTTTTTTTGTATGAAGTTTGAAGATCTTGGGGATGTTCTTTAGTGTAGTGTTTTTCTAGCTCTTTTCCACTCCTGGGCAATTATCAACAACAATAACATCAGCCTATACTGTTCCCAATGCAGGGACTCAGGCCTCCTCTCTACGATAGAGGTGGGCTATAATCCACCACGCGGGCCCAGTGCGAATTGGTAGATGTATGTACAGTATGTCTTCATATTTCTTGGTTCTAAGACATGCCGGTTTCCTCACGATGTTTTCCTTCACGGTTTTGACAGCAGTGGTGATGAAATTAATAAATACACAAAGTAATCCGCCTTCCCGAATTCGAACCCCCGACATATTGTTCATATTATACGTCGGGTCGCCACCACAGGGCCACCACTGCTCACTGCTGCACTGCTGGGCAATTATGCTGACTATAAAAATACACAGGCTAAACCATGCTTGCCTAGGTTAGTCCCAGGATGGGTTACCATCTATTAAAGATCGAGTTTCCTCCGTCCCTCGGAAATCACATTAAGCGGTTACGGCTCTCTAATGTATAAATAGCAGCCGGGACCTGCTATTTATACATTAGAGAGCCGTAAATTCGTAGTATTAGTGTTTCGTATTCGTTTGATAGGCAGTCGTTACAGGTAGTCACGGGCCTTAAAGTTCACCAGTCTTCGCCCGCGCGTATGTCAAAAACTTGACAAATCATATACTTAAACCTTCCTCGAGAACCACTCTATCTATTTATTGGTGGAAGCAGCATGAAAATCGATGTAGTAGAGTTTGAGTTTATCGTGAACAGACAGACGGACAGACGCGGCGGTGAACTTTGTTTTGTAATATGTAGTGATAATCAGCATTGTTCGCACAATCGATACATCAATCCTGTTACCTGTAACTAAAGTATTTCCCGAGAACAGCTCAGCGTGGAAAGACGTGAGCGATTCGATTTTAAAACTATGGCCGAAGCGGTTAACTGCGGACGAAGTTTTAATAGAATCTCTATCAAACCATTTCTTTACAAGTTTCCACACAAATCAATCTTAACGACTCGTCGTTTTCTTTAGAAATATCTGAAAAGGACGCTCCTTCATGATGGAAAAACATCATAAAACTTGTCACGGATTTTCTAAACTTTTCTTTTCTTAGGTCCTTTTTATTTTTAAATCAATATATTCAAAAAAATAAAATATATCAAAACTCATATAATATGTATAGTTAGAACTTGATTATATTTGTATAATAATATGCAAAATAAATATATATTTTTTTTAAATTATTGTATCACTTATTCAATTATTGTTCCGTATGGTGTCGGACGCAAAGAATAGCACCATCCCATATCTTCCCGTGGGTGTCGTAAGAGGCGACTAAGGGATGTACCAGAGAA
Organism: Diarsia dahlii; assembly: GCA_949775195.1. NCBI lineage: Eukaryota > Metazoa > Arthropoda > Insecta > Lepidoptera > Noctuidae > Diarsia > Diarsia dahlii. The sequence continues at coordinate 19,788,077 of OX459211.1, forward strand.
TGGGCAGCAGCGTTCTCTGTGCTTTTTGTATCGACCGTACTGCGATCGCCAACCCGCCTGCCAAGCGTGGCGATTATTGGCAAACCCCCTCTAAGCAAGCAAAAATTACACTTAGGGGAGGCCTATGTCCAGCAGTGGACGTCTTTCGGCTGAAATGATGATTGTATCACATTTTTTTTGCACTTATTGTTAAATATATTTTTTTTTAAAATTATTGTATCACATTTTTTTTTGCACTTAGCAGTAAAAGACGACACAAAGTCGTACAGTGATTTCTCAAAACTAAACTGAGATCACGTGTATTTTAAAGAAGCGTTTGCTTTCCAACAAGTTAAGTACAGTCCCGATTTTATAATATGACTATCCGTAGCAACTTTTAAAAGTGATTGTCGCCTACTATTCGCCTATTTTCACGGCATTCGTGATACAGGGTAATCCGTGTACTAGTACGAGTGCCAAAGCAATCCTTTGACACTTAAGTGCACATTAGTTTCAACCAAATTAGTTTAAAGGAGATTTACTGTATCCGTTTTACTTGCTTTAAAGATTTCTATACTTTTGAACTTTATTGATTGTAATTTTATGTCGTAATGTAAATAGTATTTAGTGACACACATTTAATTATGAAATAAGGCTCTAGGAGTTATAATTTGTTGAATTTAGCTGATATCCATGCTCGCGAGTATACATCTTGATATTAATATGGCAATTGGCTGACACGTAAAGCGATCCAATACATTGTGTGGCACGTCGCAATAGCACCGAAACAAAAGCGCATTAAATAAAATGAAATTGTTCGGTTAGCGGTACAAAATGTTCCTTATTAGCGATATTTATGAGCCGTCATTACGCGGCTTCATACAGACGGATTATTTCAATAATTCAACGGCGAAAACCAGATAATTTAACTAGTGGGGCGTGAGGCATAAGATCTAGCGAGAATAACGTAACGTATGACTTTTATGTCTGGTAAAAAAGGGAGAAAATGAAAATGGTTTTTTTAAATCCACGATAACTGACAAATGCTTGCACTGACTGGACGGGTCCACTCAAATTTGTGTGGTGCTTTCTTCAAAAGACCATCTCAGACACTAATCTGCATAGTCTTCATGTATTTTATTATTTTTATATTGTGAATGTGAGGACCGTGATGGTTTTTATGTAATTTTAACGATTGTCTGGCAGTTTGAGTACTATAAGCGACCCACCCAAGTGTCCTTTCTTTGGTATTGTTCGTCGTGACGTTGAGCTCCTTGAGTTATAAGTCGAGCTCCACGATAACTGACAAATGCTTGCACTGACTGGACGGGTCCACTCAAATCTGTGTGGTGCTTTCTTCAAAAGACCATCTCAGACACTAATTTGCATAGTCTTCATGTGTGTATTATACCAAGATTATGTCTGTACCTTGAACATATTGTAAACCCAAGCGATTTTAAAAGAGTGTCCATGAAGTTTCTTGCCATTCTTCTCATGAGACCAACGCTTTGGAATGGGCAACTACAGTACAATCACGAGTTATTATGCCTTGTGACTGGGACTGTAGCTTAGTTTATTTAGCTTCAGTAGTTTACTGCCGCACTCGGAGAGCTTCAGTGGTTGCTTGGGACGTCGCTTGGTAAAGGTTTTTGGCAGTTTTGTCATACAAAAGTATGTCAAGCCTTTGCTGGGTGGCGGCTTGAGTAATCGTTGGATATCTCTGAGTGCCGCAGTTAGTTTAATTCGACTATTCAAAAGTGTCTGTAACGGCCTACTTGAAATAAATGCTTTGATTTTGATTTTTAAATAATTTTACCATTACCATAATGAGTAACTTTAACTTAATAACTGGTGCATTTTGAGTGTTTTCGGTATTCAGAGCTGTCCAACCTTTCAGGGACTTTAGGCGTGAGGTTTTTATTCATATATTCTGACTGAGAACTGGCTCTATGTACCGACTAACAGTCATGGTTGTTACGGTCATAAGACTCCATCTCGAGCGTGCCCAAATGATGCCTTTACGCTTGCTTTGAATTGAACACTCACCATTTTTTTTAAATTACCTCTGTTCTCTATTTCCTCTCTTAGATAATAAATAATCCCAAATCATAATCATAAACAAAACTTTCCGCTTATTTCCTATCTCTTAAACCGTTAATCGTCGGGACGTATTTTTACCTCACCTCCGTAAAATGTCGAGCGCGAGGTATCGCAGGAATTTCTCATTGAACGGGACAAGGACGCGGACTAAACGCTGTTTGAGCTTGTCCCATATTACGGGTAGCTAATGCTTTAGCGGTTTTTTTATAGTGGATCATAGAAACGTGGCGTGGAAGCATTTTTTCCTTTAATTGAAATAAAATGTTCGACAAGTATCGAGTTGTCAGGATGGGCAACACATAAATACAACAGCTCGACTGAATTCCCCCAAAGACAGAGATGTTCTATTAATACACCCACATTTCGCCAGTTATATTTCATCATCAGCCTATAATGTTCCTACTGCAGGAACTCAGGCCTCCTAGAGAGGCGAGGGATGGGCTATAATTCACCACGCGCGCCCTAGGTGTTCACATGTCTTCGAATTTTTTGTTTCTAAGATATGCCGTTTTCTGATATGATTTATTTTCCTTCACCGTTTTGAGAGCAGTGGTGATGAAATAAATAACACAAAATAAAAGTCGGGGCGCAACCACGGGGCTAGCACTGCACCAGTTATATTTAAGGCCTATGTAATAGGGGGCAAGCCTATTACCATCAACCGGGCACAAATGAATGCCATCATTGATTTGTGTCCGGATTGATTTGTGGTCATAATGGTGGAAATGGTTAGGTCCAAATTGTAATATTATTTCGTAAAGCGTGCATGACTGTTACGAAGGGCACACATAAAACTTTTAATTTTACTGTCAAAACTTCTTAAGAATGTGTTACAATAGTGTCCGAGTTCAACTAGTGGTCGGTAAAACTTCCAAATCGGCACAATGAGTGGTCGACTATTGGTCCCCGCTAGTTTAATACTTGGCCAAGTTAAGCTATGCTTTGGTTTGATTTTCGGAATGATAGTGTGACATAATATTATGATTATAACCCAGTTATGGTAAGTAACAGAAGGCCGTGAAGATTAAATTTAAATAAATAATAAAATAAAACTGAGTAGACAGCTGATGACTGCCTCGTGTGTCAAGTAGTCGCAAGAGCGACGAGCTGAGCATGAGGTTCGATTTCCGGGTCGGGAAAAGTGTTATTGCAAATTTCCCAATAGCAGCCACAGAGATGGTAATAATAAATAATAATAATAATTGCATTTATTTCGGGCAGCGCCCATAATGTTAGTAACAATGATCTTAAAAACTAGTGTTAGTAGACATAATACACAAAACACAAAATTAAAATAAATAGTATGGAGTTTCATCCAATGACCGAATGAATGAATATTACTACTAGGTACACCACTACCTAACCCTTCGAGGATTACAGGCGTAATGTTATGTAACACTGAGCAGTTTTAATACAGGTCTGTAATTTTATAACCGCGAGCTGAATAGAATCTTAAAAGCTCAAAAGCCAACATTCTAACTTCCCTAAACATAAACGCCGCCAAAAATGGTGCGTTAACTTACCATCACTTTTTCACCAAAACCGTGGGACTCCATTCAACAAAGTGACATGAATAGATGCCTCCTTTGAAACGCAAAACCTCAACCCACATCAAAACATAGAATTAATATAACACAACAATAGCGCGAATCTTTCAGAATGCATCAAACGGTCCGAATCGCTTCATTTTCATTCGAGTTTTCTGAACGAGAAACCGTTCTCACTGAAAATTCATCTCTCCCCCATTGTCATAAAAGTCACAATGGCTGTAAATGTAAAGTTGTGGTTTGAACAATGAGTGAACGTTGTATGACAAAGGCGCTAGAGGTCCGAGCGACAAACGTAACAATAGAAACTAGTGCTGGGAAAGGTAAGCGATGGCAAGCGATGGCGAGCGAGAGTTTTGAGCGATGCGATGTGAATGCTCGATTCTTTTCGATCTATTTTGTGAAAGTCTTGATTTGCATTCGGCTGCAGGGAATGTATTGTGCTGGTTGCTTTACGGGATTGGATGGATGCTTTAAGTTTGATTCTGAAATACAAACAGTGTTGGACTTGGCAGTCAAAAGTCTTTGTGCAATAATAGAACCATCTTGCTTAGGTAAGTCAGGTTTTATGCCATTTACGTAGGCTGCATGGTTAAAGTTAGTGTAATTTCGGAAACATAGAAATTATTAAAAGTGACCTTTTTCAATAATGTTGAAATCAATTTTATAAGCAACTAGCAGTTGCCCGCGACTTCGTTCGCGAGGAAATTTTGACGTGTATGTATGTGTGGGACTGCCTCTGGATGTACTATGCCAAAGCGAATGACAATTAATGCCAATCGAAGCGATTATATTCCCTTAAACTGGCCCTGTTATAAAATCTGTTCCCACACATACAAATACATATGTCTTAACTATATTCTATCTCTATACCAATTTTCAGCTCCAAAACGCCAAGGATTTCATTTATATACTTGCGGTAGCCCTTAGTCCAGATCGTCACAAAAAACGTACAAAAATCAAACTTACATACAAACTCGCGAGAGCCTTTAGAGCTCCCTAATCCGACCCTAATGCAAAATCTGTTCTTAGCAAACCTCTACTCACCATGAACTCCGTCCCTGAAAAAAATCAGGAGAGTAAGGACTTTCATACAAACTTGCGAGGGCTCATAAACCACCCCAATCCGGCCCTGTCGCAAAATTAATTCACAACAGACGCTTACTGACAATAAACTACGTCTCTGCCAAAAATCAAGATTGTAGCACGAAAAATGAAGGACTTTCATACAAACTTGTGAGGGCCCTTAGACCACCCTAATCCGGCCCTGTCACAAAATTATTTCATAGCAGACGTCTACTGCCTATAAACTACGTCTCTGCCAAAAATCAAGAGTGTAGCACGAAAAATGAAGGACGGTCATACAAACTTGTGAGGGCTCATAGACCACCCTAATCCGGCCCTGTCGCAAAACTAATTTATAGCGGATGTCTACTGACTATAAACTACGTCTCTGCCAAAAATCAAGATTGTAGCACGAAAAATTAAGGACTTTCATACAAACTTGTGAGGGCCCTTAGACCACCCTAATCCGGCCCTGTCGCAAAATTTATTCATAGCAGACGCCCACTGACTATAAACTACGTATCTGCCAAAAATCTAGATTGTAGCACAAAAAATGAAGGAGTTTCATACAAACTTGCGAGGGCCCTTAGACCACCCTAATCCGGCCCTTTCGCAAAATCCGTTCTTAGCGGACGTCTAATAACCATAAACTACCTCCCTGCCAAAAATCATCTTTGTACGTCCAGCGGTTTTCGAGATTTCGTGATGAATCAGTGAGTGACCTTTCGCTTTTATAGATATAGATTATTCCTATACAGTTTTAAGCTTTCATGGTTTAATAATGAATAATTAGGAACTATATACGATTTACCTTTATTTACATTACTAATACCGTAAGTAACAGTAAGTATAGGCTTTGAAATGATTCTTGTCTTAATAAAAGAAACAAACCATATTGAAAATATTAACTATGCTGGCCTCAAGCCTACGTATAACAATTTCCCCCCACCAGGGGCCCAATTCTGTAATATAGCTAACTTATCAATAGTGCGTCGATAGTGTGTCGGTTGTGTCTCAATAGACTACTCATTGACATTTGGTATTCTACAAATATTTATGGTCATTGACTTGCCACTGTAGTGACATTGAAACGCCATAGTAGGACTTTATTGGTAGTCTGTAAATATATTTCAAGTGAAATCTGACAGTTGTGTCTATCGTGTTTGGCTATCGAACTGCCATTGTGAAGCCATCGAACAACGACACCTCTTTTCCCTATTGCATAATAATGTCTGTAGTGTGTCGATAGAGTGACAATGGCATGTTGCTTATCTCTAAGTTACAGAATTGGGCCCCAGATACGAAGTCCAAAAAAAATCGATTCTCCCATAATCCAATAACGATACCCGATCCCCTCACTAGTCGGGTGACCTGCGGTTCCAACTCACGGCCCGATGACATTTTTGTTTGCATAAATTATGAGTTCAGCATCTGCGTGTTATTATAATATCTGTTTTTGTTCAGCATCAGATTGGAGCAAGCCGGGCGTTAGGTGCCTCGTAATCAACTCTTTGTTTGGAAGCTGTGGGTTTGGGTACCGCGGGCACGTTTGTCAGGTGTGCTATTGGATAGGATGGTAAAGGTTTATTTTTGGTCAATGGGATTATGATGGTTAAAAAGGAACTAGAGGTGTAGAATTGACCTGATGACTTTAAAAAGGGTAGACAGCAATATCTTCGCTACTGTTCTAGTGCGGATCTTTTGAGAATGGAAGTTGCCCATTCTAAAGCTTCCCTTAACTTTCTGACTATCTGACTCCTTGACATTTCGGCACTTTTGAATTAAACAAGAATGTTTGAAAAAATCAAATTAATGAATGATGGTGATCAAAATCAACTCAATTGCTGGTGATTGAAATTTTCCTCCTGACTGATCATTGTGAGCTCCACACCACTCTACAGTAAGTATCTGAAAAGATTTAGGAACCGAACGTCAAACTGAGCAACTTCCTCGATGGGACCATTTTTTGATGATCTATCAAATATGACTATTCCTTTCTGAGACATGTTGGATATATTCCATACCCAGGCGTAATTGAAGTAATTTTATTATTTATCGAAAAACAAGTCCAATTAAATTCCGACAAATGAAGTAGGTAAACTGGACACCTACTTTCACACAAGCCCTCTACCAATACACAACCACTGTCTCCCCATCTAAAAACATCCAATAACATACATTCGCAAGCTAATTACTTGGTGACGTCACGAATCCGTAAATAATGACGTCGCCATCGCGGCAACATGGCGGCAATATTTCAGATATTACGCTAAGGGCGCTGTCTCTCATGCCTAAGAAACGTCACATTTATCACCGGGACTGAGAAACTGCTGCGAGGGCACGTAGCTACTCCAGAATCAGCAGATGTGTTAATGGGGAAATTTTCTGTTAAAAGGTATAGCATTATAGCATACTCAGCTTTAAATGTTCCCACTGTCGGGACGTACAGACCAGACCTGTTCTCTCTATGAGAGGAAGGAAAAATATACCTTGGAGGTCGTAAAATAAGCTAGCTGAAATGGTAGTGAGTCGGGCATGTTTAGCCGTAGAACCGAAGACCTTTGCGGTAGAAGTTTTCTTGAGTGGAGAGTACGAATGCCCAAACGTAAGATGGGAGGCTCTCAGGCTACGCAGGACAACAGTCACCAAGAATCAAGTTGAATGGTGGGCTATTGAAGATGCCTGTGCCCAGCTGTATTCTGATGCGGGCTAATGTAAATTTTGCTTTGGTTGAATACAGCACTATTACATTTCACATACACTTTTCAGACAGTTAAGCGGAGGTGTATAGTTTACAAAATTTATAATTTTTGATCAAGTTCCTAATCGATTTTCAGTCATTTGTAGGTAATATAGAGGCGAGTAATCGTACGGGGATAAATCTAGATTTAAGGCTGCTACTTCTCGATTGATAACTAAAATCTATACCCCATTTAGGCCGCCAGGGAAATATTCGATTAAGATCACACGGACAGCATGCGCTTTTGATCACTACTCTAATGTCGAGGCAGGCATAGAAATATCTTGCTCAGATATTAATAACTTAATAAGAAGCCAGGCAATTGCGCAGTAGGTATAACTGCGAGAAAAATGGTAAACAACCATAAACTTATCTTGCTCAAGTTAAGTTTATTCTAGAAAGAAAACACTAATCTAGTCCGCATTAAATAAACAGACAGAATAGTAAATATTGTAGCCAATCTTATGAGAAACGCTGTGGAAGCTCTCTGACAAGATACTACTGTTAGCTCGTAAATTAATTTATACCTTACCACTACTTCATTTCAGCCAGTGTAGCGACCACTGGTCTAATTGTGTAAAGGGGAATAACTTTTCGTATGTCTAAAATCAAATGTAACATGTAGCACCCAATAACTCTCTCTGGGCCCACAAAGTTAAACATGGTTCACTCAGGATCTCGCAGAGTGGTGGCAGTGTCTCAGGTGAGCCCAGACATCGCCAAGGGAGTTCGGAGTACTTCGGAGCCCGGAGATAGGCTGCGCTGGATGGGTCGCGAACGTCATACATAGCATTTCTCGTGGCCCATCCCCTAAGGTAACAACCGGCTCGAAGCTGTGTTTTTAGTGGGTGCAAGCACATATCCAAATCGTCTCCCCGGACGATGCGCTAGCTTTTTCAAGCCATAACAACATCGAAATTAACAAAAATAAATAAAGAATCTCTAAGAGCTCTGTGCGGGATCGTTATGGGCTGATTTTAAGTACTAAAACTTGGTTTTGAGTTTGATCAAGTGGTTATCGAGTTAGAACCTGCTGATCAACAAAGTTGCCAATGAGCGTACAATTTTGACCGGCCGGTAAACGAAAGCAAAACAAAATCAGTAGAAATCGTGTCGCCCATCATTAAAATCAAACTCCATACATTATGTAATAAAAAACGTATAATCCAACTAAATTATAATGTTGGTCCCTACTGCGGGTAATTTGAATAAATTAAATGAAAGACGGCTGCTTCGGAAATTCGCCGAAAATTGTACGTATTACATTATTTATGCAAAAGCGTTGGATTGGTTGCGTTATATTTTGTGACACGCGACGATTAGAACAATCTGGTGTTTGTTTCGATGTGATCTTTATGTGATTTATAGGAAATGTGAGTGTTACTGTCTAGTTATCAAGACGGTACTTTCTTTGACTTATAACCGCTGCCACGCTAGTAGTTTTTGATCTGTACGTAATGTTACAGAACTTCCCGTCAGGGCGTCGGGTTGTTCGAAAGAGATACCGCAGCCTCGACACAGAGGGCTAAGAAGGAACACAACACACAATAATCATCATACCTGTAATCCACGGGTTAGGCATCTACATACAGGCTAGTTAAGGAACTGTTGTTTCATCAGTCATGTGTAAAATCTATTTAATGGAGGCTCCCCAAACCTTGACTATTTCATTGTCTTCTATTTCGTAGTCCTTCTATTTTCAAGAACATAATGCACAAACTAACTCGTAAACCCAAATTCGCGTAATAAATCTCAAGCACTCCAAAAAACGCGCGAGAAAATTCTAAAAACAATTTGAAACTGCTTTCAAAGCGTCTTCATATAAATGTAAATGTATGGGGTGTAAAATTTCTCACCGTATCACAATGGGGTTTGATTCCCATGGCAGCGAAGCCGCGGCCATTGGCTTTTTATACGACTTTTTTTGGAACCCAAGTCAATTGGGTTTGCGTCATTTTGTTTTTTGTCTCACTCTATCTTCTTCTGAAATGTATTGTGGTCTCCCTCATGTGCCTACCGGTGTCTGGACTCAGGATAAGTGGCTTGGTATTAAGCGTATTTGCGCTTTCCTATATCATCACGGTCGTTGGCGTTGTAGGGTGTCTGAAACTCTATTATTGGTCTTGATTGTATTGGTCGGGATTTTGATTTTTCTTGCTATTCCATCTGTTTTACGTGTGCCGTATATTAGAGCATATTTAGAAGGAAAATTTTATTGCTGTAACAGAATTGAATAACAAAAACAGGGAAATTACATTAGTAATTCCTGTTTTATCACCTGAATGACATCTGGACAGCTCTTTCGTTAGCTTCGTTCAAGTCCTCCACAACGGGTACAGTGAGTTCAAAATGTGCTGATTTTCAGCTTGATTTGAACGAATGACTTTCAATTTGAATTGACCTGTATAGAACTAAAAAATTCATAACGTTAAGAAAAAATATTTGTTGTTATACATAAGCAATGACAGTTCAACCCTTCCCGTTATAAATCACAGTACGCACGTACCTCACAAACAATACGAACCACGAAGTACTAACATAAGTACATACTAATGTTATTCAAAGTATATACTTATAAAATCTTAAAACCTTCTCACGTTCAGATTTAACTTTTAATTTTCGATGCACGGCAGCGCACCGGCCAAGTTCTTGATACTTTGTCAATCTTCACCCTAATGCCATTCAAATAAGATTTTCAACAAAGGGTGAGGTTCCAATGATTGTGCCTTATCGTAAAGCAATAAGTGTTTGAATGAAGTAAGGGTGAATGTGTTAACTATGAAAAATGGTGGATTTAATGGTGGTGGGATAGTTTTAGATGGGGTTTGGGATTAAGCATTGGGACTGAAAATGGATGAGAATTCATCACTCTTGGAATGTGGATTTAAAACAGAGTGATTTTGCGTTACCCCTAAACTCTAGTTTAAGCTGTTTTTTTATGTACCTACCATCTTTTCTTATCTATTTTAGTAACTTTTAACCCATCATATTAATGACTATAAATAATCGGAGGCATAACCTATACCCATCCGTCTGTTTAAACGATTGAAAGATACGTCATGGTAATTTCAGCTTAATCACACATCCACAAAATAATATCAAAATTAAAGATAATTATACTATTTTTCTAGATAACGAATCCCAGCACTCGGAAATTCGATTTGGTTAGATTAAATCAAACAAACAACACTATCGAATTTCCACTACCAAAACAAATCAAATTCCCGTCACATTTCCCGAAGAAAATCAACACATACGCTGCAATGATTTATACAAAAAAAAAACTAATAATAAAGGACCCCACACTATTCCAAGTCATTATGGACCCCTAAGGGGGATGGGAATAATTTCCCGGCCCCTATCCCACCCCTAGTGACGGATAGTGGAAATAATCGGTCTCTTGATTGAAAATTACTACTTTTTAATACAAATCATTGATTTTGTTCATATATTTTCGGCCCAAATCCCTTTATAGATGGGGAGAGGAAAAATGTCTTTGTTGTAATTACTTTTGAAGACAGTCGATTAAACTTTTGTGAGGCGATCATGTAGAACTTGGCTCTTTCTTTCCGTGCACCTCGTTAGGGAGTAGTGTGTCATGTGTAATTGTATGGAAGTCTATTGAGGTAATTATTATGCGATGTCAATACGGTAATATTTATTAGTTTGTGAACGTAGGGAGCTGGGGTTTGTTTTTATTTTGAGCTGGGACAGGTCAATGGGTTTTAAGCTTGTTTGCCTGGAAAATGCCTGAAATTGGTATCTACGTCATGGTTATTTTTAAACGACTTCAAAAAAGGAGGAGGTTCTATGTTCGTCTGTATGTTTTTTAATTTTTTATGTATGTTACCTGATTTCTCCCCCATTTGTGGACCGATTCTCAAAATTCTTTTTTTATTTGATTTATTTTTTTTTTCTCCTGAGGTGGTTCCATTTTAATTTGGTGAAGATCTGGTGCTGATCTTCGGAAATATACAATGGAACTCCTCAAAAATAGACGGCAAATCTGTCGTAATTGCTGGAATCGCTTGGATGTTTATCCCTATCCTTCCTTACATCCTTACATAGTATAAAACAAAGTCGCTATTTTTGTCTGTTTGTCTGTATGCTTAAATCTTTAAAACTACGCAACGGATTTTGATGCGGTTTTTTTAATAGATAGAGTGATTCAAGAGGAAGGTTTTAGTATATAATTTGAACGACATCCACGCGGGTGAAGCCGCGGGCATCAGCTAGTTGAATATACATTATCATGACGTAACATCACGCCTGTATGCTCTGAGGGGGTATGCAGATGTGTACAATACACATTTTTTATGAAAGTTACCTGATTTTGTGTATCGCGAATAACTTCGTCGTTTATGAACCAATTTTGATGATTCTTTTTTTATTGGAACAGAGATACTTAAACCAGGACCTGGTGATGGAATCCCAGAGAAATCGAGGGCAACCCTCAAATTTCATAGGCACGTATTACGTGTTTCGTGCTTTTTCTGACGCTATACAAGTATTTGCATCTAGCAGTCATCACTTCAAGTTTTTTTTTTTTTTAAAAAAACGTTGCCCCACACTAGGAATTTCTCCTGTATCGTGGGTGCGTTCACAAACATTTAAACTCACATACACAAACACACCCAGACCCGAAACAACTATCTGTAGGTCATACAAATATTTGTTCCGTGCGGGGATCGAACCCGCGACACCCAGCGCAGCAGTCCAATCTCTCAGCCACTGCGCCAACCGTGCCGTCTTATGAATATTGATGAGCTTATGATGGAAGGTACTACTCCTCAATGGTTAGGAGTTGTAAGCAATAATCAGGGAATCTTGAAGGTTAAGGATTAGGTGTCATCATTGTCATAGTAAGTATTTCTATAAGATATTACAACTAAAAATTAAATGATAAAAATGAAATCAGCTTCTGTAGTCGGTGACATTTCTTTTTTTGCCACCGACTTCAGAAGCAGATTTTTCTTCTGAAGTTTATTTTTCACTTTTTGGTGTTTTTGAAGTCGGTTGATTTTTTTTGCAAAAAGTTTTTTTGTCAATTAAATAAAGGTATTAATTTTTGTTTTATTATTTTTTTTGCTTTAATTCCTGGAGCATATTGAATTATTTTCCTTGCGGAAAAGGTCTAAAATGATCGCCATTTTATAGATGAAAGTAAAATAAAAGTCGTTTGACAACACAAAAACCTCTTAACCTGAACCCATTCACAACCCTTATGTAAAGACATTTAAAACCTCAAGCCCATTTACTTGAACAAGCCTTCACACATAACACCGAAACTCTTCGCAAGTACCGTGCGCAAACAAAGCATTGAAACAAACCGGAAGATATAAATACTAAACGGTACGAGTGTACCGACAACAGCAAATTTCAATTTAGTAAAACCGCGCCTCAGCCGTGGGATTAGCGACGCCCATGTCTGGGCCAAGGAGTGCAAACGAGTGGATGTGGTGTATGGACTTGGGTTTGTTTGAGTTTATTATAATATCTTTTTACGCCGCCGCCGGACGCTCTTAACTTGCACGTCTTGCTACATAGTTCTCACATTATACCATCTCAACATGAATGACGTGATGTACCAAGATTTTGTAACAAATTCTGATTTAAAAGAGTGTCCATGGAGTTTGTTGCCCGTTCTTCTTCATGAGATCTACGTTAGGGAATGGGCAACTACAGTACTTTCACAAGTTATTATGCCTATGACTGTGACTGTTGTTTTGTTATAAGTATTGTTTTTCTGACATTCAAAAGTGCTTGTAATGATTTAATTGAAATACATGCTTTGAGTTTGAGTTCAATTTGGTATGTTTGAAAGAGTATTGAATGGTCTAGAAAAACTTAAATCGTAGATTTCTTGGTCTTAACGTATCACTGAGTGTTCGAGTATGAACTGATTTGGCTTGGTGTGGCTGTTGCCATCGGGGGAAAAAACTGGATGAGGCTGGCACAGGGCCGTGGTGATTGGCACAAGAAGAGCCTACATCTAGCTGTGGGTGAGTTCAGGCTGATGATGATGTAGCTTGGTGATGAATGACGCTGTTCTAGACGACTAAAACAGAAAAAAAATTGCATTTTAAAAGCTATATCGAAAATATACGCAACAGTTTCCCAAGTCAAGTTCAAAACACCAAAAGTAGAAAGAAAACTTTTTTATTTAGTGCATGCCACAAGTGCACACAACAAAAAATAAAAAAATAACAAAAAAAGGAGCTTTCTTTGCTACTAACAACAAACTGCAATCAGTTTACCGTCAAGAATGCTGAACTCCTTGCGCCATTTCACGCCAAAAGTTCAAGGACAGCTGACGATAGTACTCCACAAAATGACGTCACGTAAATTATGATGCTCTAGTGGCTTCTTCCATATTACTGCATCTCTTCACACGAGAAGGTCAGGTCCGTACTATGACGTAGTATCGTATACTTGACCTTTATAGACTTAGAGGTCAGCATTTATAAGGTCAATTAGGTCCTTTTAGAGTATCTATTTCTGGGAAATATACCTTATTGTTATAAATATCTTGTAGATTGGTCACGGAAATCTGAGATTTTGTGAAGAAATACAATCATTTGAATTGAATTTCATTTCTGTAAGGCTACATACACTCGCGTTTTTGGTGGGGAGTAGGCAGATGATACACATCCATGATCATCACATACTCCTTTAGCCTTATCCATGTTCATACATGTGGTCATACACGCACGTCGGTTGCGAGTACTAGCATCTGTTCTTTTACGAGTAGCCTTGGTGAGTTTACCAAGGCTACTCGTAAGATGATCGGTTTATAATGTTTCCAATAATACGAGTCAGAAGTCCTCTGTAAGAGAGGTGATGGGTCATGTGTGGCCTAAGGTGGACTGGTTGACAGGTCCTAGAATCAAAAAAACGTCCTTACCCGTTTTTTGCTCAGTACCACATTAATAAGATTAACGATTCCACAATAATAAACTATTGACGGCACGGTTGGCGTGGCTAATCGTGGTTCAATTCCCGCAAATATTTATACGAAATACAGGTAGTTGTTTCGGGTCTGGCTGTTTGTGAGTTAAAATGCTTGTAGTGTATATAGATAATGATAGTTTAGGACAAACTTTAAAGACAAAAATATGTGACCGGAGCTCTGATAAAAATAAAGGGTAATCATACAATTTTCTTAGCATTGTCTGTTCTGCAGGTACTTGAAGCATACTTCGTACATCAACGGTCCCTCGCATTCTCTTGATATGTTAATTTCTTCACTGAATAAATAATTCATTTGTTAAGGCGTATCACTCAGCATTGTTGCGAATTATGCCACGCGTTATAACGACATTAACTCTTATTGCACACAATTTAGGGCTCAATTTGCATCGTGCCACCAAATGAGTTTGTAACTAAGATTTATATTTTGTTTGCCGTTGATTTGACGCAAGGTATCAACGGGGATTTTGAATTTTCATATTTATGGTAGGGTAATGAATTAAGGTACAAATGGATGTTGTTCTAGGTATGAAAACATTTAGGTCCTATGATTTTTTTATTGTAATAAAGCTTGTCAGAACTTAATTTTGTATGCTTCCATAAAATTTCACTGATGTATAAAATTCTCCTAATGGCAGGAATAAGTTTTGAGTCATGTTTCAGTAATCACATTTTAATCACAGTATGTTATTATTTAGGTGCCAGGTAAAAAGAGTTAATTGGTCAATTACATCTTGAACAAAAGTTTGGTGACATTACTTTCTGTCTATCTTCTGTATCTATTACGTGTGGGTGCGTGCACTCATCATCCGCTTTGTAAGACAACCAAATACAAACAAAAACAAAGCCATCTACTGCGATCCTTACATACTCCTTTCGCTTTGTTCATGTTCATACATCTGGTCATACACGGACCTTTCTCTGGAATATTAACCATTTATACGGTCAGTGTAGGTACGTCATTCTAGATTTTCTACACGTGGAGTTTTCGCTGCCAAATACCTTTTATTAGTCGCCTTTCATTCCTCAACACTGTAAAATAAAACTGAAAAAACCACTCGCTATTCTATCCTTTAAGTCCATCATAAATGGGTCCATTCACTCCAGCAACTCCAAAAGGAAGATTTCAAAGATACAACCAAAAAGGTGACAATTAGACCGTAACAAACACAATTAATACACAACGATCTACCCTTTGCCGGTCAATGGGAGAGACGCAGTGAAAAGTGAAATACGCGCCAAATCGGCCGGAAGCCCCACCTAGCCAAGATGGCGACGGCAGACATATTGACGAACGTCCGGAAACGACAGTGACAGAACGCGATGGGACGCGACGAGCTTTCCGTTCGGATACGCGCTAAAGAGGCCGATCGCTCCTGCTAAAAAATGAGCCAAGTTATTTTTGTGGAAGTCAAGCTTTATTGGTGACGGATTTGTAGGCTGACGTCGGAATATCGGAAGAAACACAGGTTTTTGTCACACGTATTACTAGTTTTTTCGAACAAAATGAATTTTCTCTCAACGCTTTTTCATGTCCAGAGCACTGAGGGTTTATTTAATCTGGGGTATCCTTTTGGCTGACATTTTAAGTGCACCTTAACCAAATCATAGAACGCCAGTGAAAGCTTTTTCAAACCTTTTTCCTTACACCAGACTTGGACAGATAATGATGGAACTTAAATGCGGGTGTTTGAAACAGGTTTAGAATCTTTTCGTACCAGTTTGGTCACATCTGAAAGCATTATAATTATCGTCATCCGGCAATTTCAAGGTCTACATTTTCATACAGTAATGCGTACTACGGACAACGCAACTGACCTTTTTAAAGGACACCTAATACGTCCAAGCTCGTGGCAGTATTTATACCCTTCCATAGAAGCTATCCCCTATATAAAACATAAACAGTCAAAGGTACAAATAGGTGATTTGTACCTTTGACTGTCACGTCTGGTGAGCGTAAGCACGACTGCTGTGCATGAAGTCCTAGGTTCAATTTCCAGGTTGGGCAAAGTTTTATTGGGTTTTCCATCAGGAATTTCACAGTAGGAGCCACAGAGCACTAGATTGGTGCTCGGTTGATGGCAATTGGCTCGCCCCCTATTACATGGGACTTACCTAAACAGAACTGGTAAAATGTGCGTGTAGTCATGAATAACTTCCCATTGTAGTTATTCCCTAAATGGAACATATACCCATTAATTCTACAGACGTTAGTGGCTGAATGTCTTGGCCGCTGATTGATTCTGCAACGTGTCTCTCGGCGCCTACGTCATTGAGCTCCGTGAATGCTAATACGCCGTTGATCTATTGTGGTGCACACACACCTTGTACGTACGTAGATGCGTATTCATTTAGTTGAAAGGCTGGATGTGTAGGTCTATAATAATCAGACTGGAACAAGTAGACTGTGTTTACCTGAACTCCTAAGAAGAAAAAAACATGTTGATCATACCGCTCATTAAATTTTCCGGAGCGATTTTCGGTTCCGTAATAGAGCCCTGGCACCTAAGGGAGTGCTAAAACTTATGTCCATTGCGATCTCTGTTTAAAAGACTCATAATATGGCATCTATAATTTCACAAACGACGTTTATGTTAAGAAGAAAATTATTATGATATTATTCTAGAATTTGTCTCGTAGATCGGGATTTCAGGACACATTGAAACAGGTCCTTGGTGATCCAGGATTTATTATAACTTGGTAAATACGAGGACTTTTACTGCAACGTGAGACCGCTAATTCCCCCTTCAGGGTTGCGGGTTTGTTCGAAAAATATACCACGGCCTCGACACAAAGGGCTAAACAGCAACATAGGTGGTTTTCAGTCAGTAGAAGTCTGACACTCCCCACCGAGCGACAAAGTGAGCGAGAGCGGGACGAGTAATTTGATGATTTACAACCATATATGATAACTTTACAATGGACTACGGGCATATAATAACAGGAACTAATCATTTTTTTCTTAAAACTTAAAGGTGCAAAAAAAAAACAACTGAAAAAAGAAATACAGAATAGAGACTTGTGAATCAGATTGAATCATTAAAGTAGACACATCCAAATCCCAGCAACAGTAGCAACATTAATCACTATCTTCATAAAAAATAAGAAATATTCCATAAAGCAAGTCCGCACTTTGCATTTCCAAGAAATACTTCAGTCTGTCCATTCAGCTGGGAACTGGGTACTGGGGAGGTATTCACTACTTCTTTTCAAACTATTTTAACCGTAATACATTCTGACATAAAAAGTGCGCAATAAAAACCGTGTCAGACGAAGAATATTAAAGTTCAGGGCATTATTGTGAAGAAATCTGTTTTTTTATCGTAAGATTTTATTATAGAACGATGTGAAGGAGGATATTTAAAAGTTAAAACTGTTTTGGTACTTGTTTAGTGGGTCGACTTCTCTCACTTGATATCACTCTAGATAGTTGGATGCGTTGGTGAGTAGGTCATTTAGAATTTCGGGCGTTTTTGTCTTTTGAGTTTCGATCACGTATAAATGAGTTATATTATATTAACTTTATGATATCTTTTCTTTTTGATTTCTGTTTTTTTTTCGAGGGTGGCAATCTTCACATCACTCTTCCCGCTTTTTGTGTAGTGGAAGGGAGTGCCAGACTTCTACGGACTAAAACCACCCATGTCCCTTCTTTGCCCTTTGTGTCCGGGGCCGCAGTATCTCTTTCGAACAACCCTTAGCCCCGGCAGGCGTCGGCCCTTGCGGGCCCTTAAAATGTTGCTGACATCTCTTTGAGGCATTGTCTGATACCTTGACAAACTTTCTTTCATTAACGTGCGGTTAGTGTCTTACCTGGTGTTAAAGTTTCTATGCATGGGCCTCTAGCTTGGCTTTACATTCGTAGGGAAATAATATCTCACTTTGACACTCGGGTTAAAAGATCAGCGACCGTTTTCATCAAAATGTTCCCAGAAAGAAGCATTAGCACGTGACTAATGTGAAATTGCTCAAATTGGATGGCAGTAATTATTTTGTAAACAGGAAAATAATTTGACAGTCTAAGGCAGTATTCATAAAATTAATAACTAATATTTCATTCCCAAACACATCTGTTCTTATACAATTCATAATTTATAAAAATAAAAACAAACCTGCCGATCTCGAAATCCTTTGACACAGCATCGCCCATACCATAGCTTATCTCCAATAACTCCAAACAAAATTGAGCTTTGTCACTCTGATAATAAGATTGGATGAGGCGGCAAAAAGGTGGAGGTAGACAAAACGTCCCCAGGAGAGGAAGCTTGGCCGTGATGAAACATTTATGAGCCGGCAGTGACAAATAGTGGAATAGCTTGAAGTATTACCTTCGTTTCTTATATCGATGTAATTTTTGTTCTTTCGATAGCTTTTTGCTTTGTTTCTTTACCTTGTAGATATTTTGTTTTGTAGGTGTGTTATTTTTTAAATAATTTGTTAGTGGTAACTAGGGAATCAGTTTAAATTAGATTTATTTTTAATTGTTATTTGATATGTATAATCTACGTATAATAACGTTCCCACTAACAGGCTTCTTCTATATGCGAAGCAGTAATCGGTAATTTACTAGGCGGGCCCAACGCGGGTGATGTAACACGTGTTTTATTTTGTTATTTTTGTTTTCATTGTCCGTTTTCTCACGCTGTTTTTAAATGTTTCCGTAGATTTGTTGTTCACTGACTCAAAAAAATATGATTCTGTATAGTCCGTCAGTTAGATTATCGAAAAATATTAGATACGTGTTTTTTTGTTTCATCAAATCAATAAAAATTGACGGAGCTATAGCGCGTCAAAGATCATGGAGTGGGGCTTGCAACGTCACTTGAACGTACAAAATGTATGTATGTGTGTGTGTGTATATGACGTCACACGAGTTTTCGAAGCACTGTATCGTCTTCATTTTTTGTTTACGTAAAAAAAGAAAATATATGTGGTCAATATTTTTTGGAAATCTTTTTGACGTACTAATTAGTTTTTTTATGTCCGATCCCCTATTATGTTATCATACATTTTTTGTCATTCATTTATTTTTTGAATGAGGATATCCGCATGAGAACCAAGGTTACCGTCGTAGCCCGAAGAATTGCCAGACTTAAGTGGAAATGGGCAGGGCACATTGCTCGCAGAACGGATGGCCGATGGGGCTGAAAAGTTCTGGAATGGCGACCGCGAACCGGAAGACGTTGCGTTAGAAGGCCTCCCACTAGGTGGACCGACGACTTGGTCAAGGTTACGGGGACCCGCTGGATGAGAGACGCACGGGACCGGTCAATGTGGCGACACCTGGGGGAGGCCTATGTCCAGCAGTGGACGTCTTTTGGCTGAAATGATGATGATGATGATGACACTTTTTGTCAACTTATCTAACCTCCTCTGAAATGCTAACGGCTTGTCACGTTTAAATTTTTGCATTCAAGTAGATTTTAAATTACCGAGAGAACCGAGACCTTAGAAATAGCTTAGGTCAAAGTTATATAGAGCGTGTACGAAAGCTGGGTGACCTAACTAAAACACGACCTTTTGATAAATATTTAATTCAAAGATGTAGCGCACAACTAGGCTCAGTAAAACACTTAGTAATTAAAGAAGTCGAATACAGAAACACCACAACATTAAAATCTCATTAATCAGACCTTAATCGTCATCTGTCAAACTTTTTTCAAATATTTTTGGAGTCGGCTTCGTGCGTAACCAGATTGAACTGAAAAGATGAACCATGATATTATAACAAGTGACACTATTTGACCTCAACAACCTTGGCAAGACTGGTTGTTGACTTTCGGGCTCCTAACTAACCGTATAATAACAACTGTGGAACATCGTAAAAGGAATCTCAGTGTTTAAGTATGGTAACCAATTCACGTATCGGACCATGGCAAGCGTTCGTTACCCTAAAATACCGATCCGGTTGTTATTAGTTAACCACGAAAACACACCGTCCCTCTAAACCCCGTGAATCATAAAACGATACCTACGCTAAAACGTCTGCTAAGAAACACAACAAGGCATCTCGTATCCTGCGACGATGACACTCCGCAATACGGTTGACATAAAAGGATATTTTAAATTGTTAATGCAGCCTTCATATTTTACGTGATACTTCGAGCATTCGCTAATATATAACACATATATTTATGTAATATATACTTGTATAAAAGAGGCATGTATCATTTTATTTCGTTGCTAAGGAAGTACGGTACGTGACATAAGGACAGAGAAATCTGCTTTGTGGAGGTTTGAAAAAGGGTTGGCTTTTAAACGAGTGAGTATTGGTTGTTATTGGTGTGTACTGTGTTTTTAATTTGTGCTGTGAGCTTCATATTATATACTAAAATTGCTTTATTTATGTTGTTACAAATCTTATACAATTTTTGAATTTTTTTCTTAAAAATAAACAATAAAAACATTTAAAACACACCGGTATCGGGATCAGGGTCCAAACTATCGGCAATCATGGCTCCAGAGAAAGAAACTTATTAACAATACGAGCGGTGTCCAGGAAAGCCGCTTTCTGTATTAAGCCTTTGATCCAGCTGTCTAACGAGTCTCTTCATGTGTTAAAAAAATTGGTTGTCTGTAAAATCGGTTTACTGACGATAGTTGCACGTGACAACGTCTTAAGAAAATAAAACAAAACAATTGACACGCCGTTGCTATGGAACGCCTCAGAGCGAGGTAACGACGCATGACGTCATCTTTTTTCGTGCGTGCAGCCGGCCATCGAATTATAAGACGTTATCACGTCAAAAAATATTATTAGTAGTTTATTTATATTTATTGTTGTAAACACTGTACACTTCTTTGTAAAGAGTTTTCCATGCCTCCGAAAGAAGAATAGATAAAGTAGTAGACACAGATAATGACAGGTAATGATAATGAACTCTCAGATAACGATCAGATATTATTTATATGAGTGTTGGTTTTTTTAGGGAAAGCTTCAGTTGTTATTATTATTATATTATAAGCCTATTCCTTCCTTCTTCTCACTTTTCTCGATCTAGTGCGATTGTAGACCCATCCTTTGTGAAAGAGTCCAGCTCATCTCCATCTGGGCCTGCCGCGTTGTCGTTTCTTGCCTTTTGGTATCCACTGAGTGGTAATTTTTGCCCATTGCTCCTTACACATACGGCAGTTGTACGTACTTTAATTTATGGTCGTGTTATTTTCACCAACCAGTGTATAAAATCATGTTATTTTGTTACTGACATAATATAATGTAACGCGACAAACAGTGAACATTACCCGTCGCGAGGAAGACAGTCGAGCGAGGGGGATCGGTGGAGACAGACCCGATAATTCATTCAGGGAATTCAAGTTGTACAACATTGTTCTGCTAATATTCATTCTTATTTCAATTTCAGTCTAACCTTCAGTGATACTTAGCAAAGTAAAATGCCTCCCTGATCGAGTGGTTTAGACGTTTGCCTAACCCGGTGGTCGTTGGTTCGATTCCCACGGTAAGCATACTTTGTGAAGTTGTTTCCAGTTTGGCTAGGACATCGCAGGCTTGTATCAACCTGATTGTCTGATAAAAAGATGATTCCGTGCTTTAGAAGGCACGTATAAAAAGGTGGTCCCGGCTGCCAAATGGTAGTCGCCAAAGCATATAGGCCCTTGAGGTGCCCGTCGGGGCTGCGGGTTGTTCGAAAGATATACCGTGGCCTCGACACAAAGGGCTAGGAAGGGACATGGGTGGGTTTTTAGTCAGTAGAAGTCTGACACTTCCTTCTGCTCTGCCCAGAGCGGGTGGAGTCATTTGATGATTTCTCATACCCCAAAAAATAGCCCTCGAGGCGGTTTAGAAACTCTGATACAAGGGTTTGTAGGGTCGTTAGACCTTACTGCCCACACGAAAAAACAAGAAATAACGTAATACATAAATACATTATCTAACGTCTAGCGATACCACTAAGTAAGACCAAGCCACTTCAACTCCATGAACTATTGCACAACAAGAATGTTCTAAAGTTTTGTCTAAACGTAACAGATTAAAACCGCTGCGGTGTACGGGACCCGGGGAGATTTCCCGTGGGACGCTTAAGGGTTATTTGTCTGATGGTTCGCCTAGCTTTGCTGCGGAATCCTAATCCTAGTGCTAGAGTAGTGGTGTAGTCAGGAATGTATGCTTTGTGGTTCTGACCCCGGTATGCCTTTGGATGAGTGTAATGTTTAATGTTGGCAGTTAGAAGGCTTTAGATTTAATGATGTTGACACTAGTTGCATTTGAGTGAAGTTTGGGGTCATTCGAGCTTTTTTATTTAGACTGACTTGATATTTAAATATGTGGTAACTGCCTCAGTTTGGACGGGATTTGAGGGTTGAAAAAGCCTTCACAAAGCTTAGGTTCATTGAAGTTTGTCATTGTAAATGAATTATCTGCGAATCTCAAGGGTGGTATCTACTCATCTCATTATGAGTAACTTGTACAGTACGTCCAACCCTGTGAAACTAACCGAGGGCTGTCTCAGATGGTATGGTTATTTGCTATGAAAAGTAAAAGCAAGAAAGCGTTGCAACTACCTAAATAAAAAGGAGATAGAGAACTACCTTCGACTGCGTGGTAGACGTGCATGACGAAAAGCCTATTGAAAGAAGAAATCCCCGACCAGAAAGTTCAGTACAGATTATCTAGGGCCAGAAAATTAGGAGAGCCTAGCCTACCCCTACAGTGCGAAAGAGTCTGTAAGAAGAAGAAAATTTCTATAATGTCGAAAAAAAACTGTTCCTTTCATTTTGTCGGGTTATGTTAAGGTTTTCAGTTATTTCAATTACCTACAGCTTGTATTATGTTTGAGTACTACTCATATTCACACAGAAATATAGATATTTATCCACCATTACACGTACAAATGTTTATGTTTACAAGCAAACATGCCGTGGCTATGTTTACGTACTTAATCACACACACACACACGCACAAAATTCTGCCGCCTATTCATTAAAAACCGCATCCTACAATAACAACACAGAAGCACAGCCCAATAAAGTTCTTCTTTCCCCTTCAAACCTTCATACACCTAATGCGGAACGAAAAAGTACTTTTTGTGGTGAAAAAACCCTTTTTTTTGTGCGGAGTTTCCCGGGAGGCGACAATCCACGTCACTCAGTCGGTTTAATTGCGAGTAGTAAAACAAACGAGGGATGCCGCGAGTGTCGCTGAATCGCGCGTGTGGAGTGTTGGGGAAGGCAGACGTGCGGGGATACTGAACCGAACATATGGTTGTTTAATAGTAGAGGAAGATTAAATAAACCTGCGGGTTGTTCGCAAGAGATACCGCGGCTTCGACATAAAGGGCTAAGAAGGAACATGGGTGGTTTTTAGCCAGTAGAAGTCTGACACTCCTTTCCGCTCTGCCCAGAGCGGGAAGAGTCATTTGATGAGTTCCCACAACCCCAAAAAAAAGAGACTAAATAAACGATGGGTGGACTGTGTGAAGGATGATGTGACAAGAAAGGAGGTGGCTGCTGAGATGATTAGTAATAGAAAAAGCAAAATTAAAAATTTTGAAATAACACACGACGGTTAAAAATTAATTGAAAAAAGGATAAAATAACATAAAACACCCGCCTTAAAAAAACCCAAGAATGTCCGTCGGGGGCTGCCATTAAATGAACTAGTTTTATGTTATTTTATCCTTTTTTCAATTAATTTTTAACCGTCGTGGGTTTTTTCAAAATTTTTAATTTTGCTTTTTATTTTAAACTTTTTACTTTTATTTTTTTTTATCTAAAAACATGCACCAATCAAACCCGAACCCATAACTGAAAATTGCATCAAAATCGGACTAGTAGTTTTGGAGAAAAATGACAACTTTGATTTACGCAAAAAATGTTTGCTGCAGCGCCCCCTGGTAAGTTGTCACCGTAACACCTATCTAAGAACATGCACCAATCAAACCCGAACCCATAACTGAAAACTGCATCAAAATCGGACTAGTAGTTTTGGAGAAAAATGGCAACATGTATTTGCACAAATACACAAACAAACAAACAACCTCTCACCCCAAACGCATATACCGTCTCCGTTCCGTCGAGGGTAAAAAGTAAGGAAGAAGAAGACACGCTGGGCTGACCCCAAATAAATTGGGATAAGGACAGGAGAATAATAATGATAATGATAATGATGATGGTACAGTATTCAAGAATGCCAGCTATATAAGGTCCCATTAAAATAGGTGGACAAAATTTCAGGAATCATTCAGACCACCAAATTAAGGACGATGGTAAAAAAATAGTAAGAAAAACGCATTTAAGTACCTACTCATAAAGGATGAGTTTGTTCTAGAGTGCCGGCAAATTATTATTTTAAATAAAAAAAAAAACACTTGATTTAATGTTTTTTTTTGTTTAGATATCTTTGGTTAGATCTACTGAACGCTGTGTTAAAATTTGTCCACCTATTTTAATGTCTATCTATTTAAGTCGCGAGTAAACAGGCTTCTTCTGGGTAAGCTCGTTCCATCGTCGACATCATCTCTGCCCTTAGAGCAAGATTGAGGTCAAGAGCAAGCCCATTTATAATATAAAAAAAATTATTAGACCTTATATATCACTGAAATGCAGGTGTTGAATTTAGTATTAAGAACTTACATTTGCTAACTTACACTACAAATACGAGAGTCGCTGCACCACGCGAGATTGGGACCAAGAAGAAGTGCAAGCGAAGCTTACGAAGTAGGACTTGTCATATTTATCGTTAATAGTAACCATACAAATGAAAAAAAAACATAATTAGAAAGGATGCCACGTGTGTATCGGGGCTACAAACGAGTGTTACTATTTAGTAAGATTAAATAAATTAATTATTTATTATTTATTTATTTTAATTATTAATTCTTCTAATTATTCCCCAAACCAAAACATATTTACCATACTCACACACATATCTGCTTAAACACACGCACACAAACATAACTAAC
This sequence comes from Diarsia dahlii, assembly GCA_949775195.1. Taxonomy (NCBI): domain Eukaryota; kingdom Metazoa; phylum Arthropoda; class Insecta; order Lepidoptera; family Noctuidae; genus Diarsia; species Diarsia dahlii. Next base: position 19,813,396 of record OX459211.1, read on the forward strand.
ATCATACACAAACACAATACACATTACAGTGAGACACACATGCCAAACACACGCACTAACATGGATACATAACACATTACATGATATACAAACAGTTTTATACTTTGTTCCTTACTGCACTTGTCAGCGCTAGAGTATAAGTTTGAGGTATTGTCAACGAAAATGGGTGGGAACCTGGTGTCCTGAAACACAGGCTACGAGCCTAGCTTAGGCACCAGTCTCCCACAATATATGACTTAAACTATAATAATGTTCTGTCTCAAAACTGTTGTTCTGAATACTATATATTGTGGTGAGAAATAAACAATTTATTATTATTATTATTATTAAATACCGCATTGAAACAGCACTTTTCTTTAAATCACTTTCTTGACAGTCTAATCTCTAAAACATAAAGTAAACCCACGTAAACAAACAAACTCAAATCGTCGTGCGTTTTCCACAGAATCACGAAATCACGCATGTTGCTAATAAAATCCACGTTTTTGTGTATTATCATATAAATTGTTAAAGTTATCCGCGTTGTATGGCAATGAGTTACTGTCTGTTGCGCTAAGTTTCAGGAAGTTTCTCAAGAACATAAATTTAATTGCGAGTAGTAAAACAAGCAAAGGATGCCGGGACTGTAGCGGTTAATAGCGTGGGGTAAGCAGATGAGCGGCTTTCAACTGTATTTATATCGATCTAGATAGTTCAATTTTACTTGGCATAGAAATTCTTATTTTGTATAACTAGTTGTGTCTCTTTAAAATTAAGTTATTTGTTTATGTGTATAAATTTCCCTTTTGATTGTTATGGAATTTTTTCTAATAATGCTTTTCGTTTGTTTCAGGTAAGCAGTCTTCTTAATGTATTCATCACGATGAAGGTAAAATATATTAAAGGATCGCTGTTTTACTTCTTTAGAGTTCCGTCAGAAAAACTTTTTAACAAAAATAAAACCGACTTCAAAAAAAAAAACACAAAAAAGTGCAAAATAAACTTCAAAAGAAAAACCAGTTTCTGAAGTCGGTGGCAATAAAATGAAATCAAACAAATAAAAGTCACCGACTTCAGAAACTGATTTTTCTTCTGGGACCATTTCGGAAGTATACCCTTTCCAACAAAAAAAGAATTTTTCAAATCGGTTAGCAAGTGACGGAGTTATGCCCGAACAAACATTAAAAAAAAAAAAAAATACAAACATCCGAATTGAGAACCTCCATCTTTTTTACCCGACTGCGGCGAAGCCCAAAAGGAGGGTTATTTAGAAGTCGGTTAAAAATAAGAAAATGTTTGTGGTATCTTCCTACCTTCAGAAAAGCCGCTGCATAACCGCCCGTCTACACCACAAGCACTTCACATTGCAACAAGATACACACACATACAAGCACACTTAATCCCTTCTGCATGCGTGACGCAACGCGGTTTGCCCGCGAGTTGCCCGCGTTTTGCCCGCGCTTGCCCGCGATTCGGACAATAGGCAGACAATTAAAATTTAACGATTCTCGTCAACTGTAGGTCCTGAACTAATTGTTTACCAATTGCTTTATTGAGTTTCTCTTTGTGTACGTTATTTTGATTTCCGTTATAATTGTTGCCGTGATAAGCGGATTGTGTCGGTTTAATTTTTATTGTTTTATCGGTTTTAGTTTGTGGAGTCAGGGTTTTTTAATTGGAGAGTGTTGCTTTTCATGATTTTCTGTCTGATTTAAGAGTTGATGTATTGCAGGCTAACGTAAGACTCAATTATCCTTGAACTTGGCATACCAAAATGACCCTTTAAAGTTGCAAAGGGTCAAGGAGGCTGGAAACTGGACGTTTTTGAGGACCTTGTTAATAACTTTTAATAAGAACCTCAAATTCGTCCTAGAGAGACCTTGAGAGTCCAAATCTAGTATAGATAATAGACCTCCTAGTATTATATTCTTCTACTGGTTAAACGGATTCCAACACCTAAAGTTATAAAAAGCTACGTGATCCAAACTATCCTACAAGTGATACCTCCAAGTGAACAGTTTAACCTCCCAAGTGTATTGAACTAAGTTCAAAACCGAACTATTATGGCATATTCTCATACAGTTTGACACACGACGTAAGTTATGAGTTAACAGTGTAATTTGTGTGCCAAGTTAGATCACTGACCAAAGGTAACTTAGCGTTAACTTAACGGCACCCTATAACTAACTTAACGGAGCCGTGACTTAAGCTCAACTTCAAGTTAGCTTGGCTTCGGTAGTGTAATTTAATAGTTGCGGATTGGTCTAAGTTTGGCGAAAAAGCGGGAATTTACAATGTCTTGAAACTGCGATCGCACGTAGGTATATAGAGTCATCTATTTACGTGTAATAGTCAAACTAGCATACTGATATTTTTCCCTAAGCTCTGGACCAAAATACCACTGTAAAAAAAATAAGGTAAAGACAAGTTGTTATATACATTTTTAGCAATTATCTTGCTTGATATTTGAATCTACACCACTTTAATTTGAAGTTAGCTTTAGTTTACGTTAATATGAATGTACAAAGTTACAAACAATGCACATGAACCTATTTCCAAGCCGCTATAACCACAAATTGTTTCACCACTTACGAATTTTAACCCCAACTTTTTCCCACCCGCGACCTCTTGACACCCACACCCGCGTTCTCCTCCAACTTAGGCCAACCCCAACAATACCCACTAAATTTAGTAAGGCGAGAGCTATCGAAAACTGTCTGTTACAACAATACAAAGTACGTCCAGTCCATGCAGATTAAACAATTACGTAGTTAGCCTGGCTCGCTGCTGTTCCGCTATTGGATTAATTGAGTGGGATGATAGCTGGTAGGGTTAGGGTTACATTAGGCTGGTGAGAGGGTTATATTTGGTAATTGGGGTGGTCTTGAAGATAACTGGGGTGGTTGTAAGTAAGGTTGATGAAAAGGTAGAGTAGATATTGGAATATTCTTTTTTATTTTAAACTTGAGTAGCACAAAGTCTACATTTTGTAAAGTTCTCCCCGCGCAGGCTAGTAGTTCGTTGATCAATGCACATGTATAAACACTGCATAGAATCAGCAGCGCCTTAGCTCATCAAGTCGTCATCATCAACCAGGCGTCCACGCAACGGGATTGGCAGCGTTGCTAAGACAGGTGGATGCCCCGCTTGCTACCACAATGATACAAATGCCTGGCGAGGTACCAGATTCAATAATAATAATCTTGTAAAATTGTCATCGAAATAATACTATGTTAAGGCAAGAAAAAAGAAACCTACAAGTAGTTAGTGGTTTAAAAGACCCGACATTCGGGCCATACACAATAAGACGTACCGTATTACGTAACTGGGTTTTTGGAGGCCAGCTCACTCCATATAGTAGTTCTCAAAAAACTACGCAGATGACGAATAGTCGTCAGTTACAAAGTAGACAACTGTAAATAGTTTAAAAAGCGTTTCATATTTTCAGAACCACTTTCAACAAGATTTACAACGTGGATGGGTAGATAAATAAATAAAATTTTATTCACGAACCAAAGTTACAGATCATTATAGTAACCATAAACAAATGTTGCAAATCCTGTATAATATTTTATATAACCCTGCCTCTTAAACTAGGATAACCTGTATTTTAAGAGACAGATTCTGCGATCATACATTTTTGTATTTACCATTCATATTTTACCATTATTGCTGATAAATAGTGGCAATTTGTCTGAGAGACAAAATGGTTTCTCCCAATATTGTTCCACCATATTTAATCAGTCAATCCTTTCGTTTACAATTTCCTCTCGTATACCAAATTGTATTGTATAAACAAGGCACTTGACGGAAGCTCTTCGATGGCCTTCCATTATTTGTTCCAAGTTATAATTTACTGAATATTAATTGTTGATTCAGTGTTTTGGCCCATCCTAAACAAACAGCTTTTTGAAGAGAATCTGCGGGTAGGTACCTGTTTGGCCTTTTTAGCTTCGATGAGCATTGTTTATTGTGAATAGAAAAAAGGGAAATAAAACAAAGGACTAATTAATTTAAATAAGCGTTTTATTTTTGTTCATTTTAACTAGGAACACTTCTTTTTTAGCAAAAACCTAAATCGGAATAAACAACCCAAATCGGAATCTTCAATACATTACACAAAATAATTTTGGTAAAGGGCCTCTATGACAACGTAATTCGAGCACCAAAACATCCTTGCAATCAAAGATTAAAGAAAAGTTGTATGGTTTTCACTCTAAGTGTGATTGAAAATGGAGTAACTCCATAATATACATAATTATTATCAAACGACTTAATCCGATGGGCAATACAACCAAGACTCGGTGAGGTACAATACCATTAACCTAATCTGTTCGGCAACGATACCTCCCTCACCACCGTTGTAGTAGTTATCAGTCTTGGGCCATTCTTGTTTCTGCTTAATCATCTTCTTAAAGATCTGTACTTTAGAGTGTATTTTAGGTATCAACACAACATCTTCAACTCCGCTCCATATGCTCGTGGTAACTTGAGTACAACTTAGAGCATTAGTTGCACTAAGTTATTTGTCTTCCAACTAAGTTATGGCAACAGCCAATAATTTCAATTGGGTTGTCTTAGTATATACGCAACTAAACCATATTCATTTGTTATCAGACTTAGCAAAGTCTGGTAACTAATGAATTTCGTTGGCTGCGTTAGCTAGTCCAGGATTGAGAAGTTGAGATCGAGTACTGAACTTTTGTACAGAACAGTATAGTAATAATTTTTGCTTTTTTATTAACTGGTTATTGTTTTGTTTACGAGTCAATTAATTATACTGTTTGGAATTTTCCAATCTCACCTGGAGGGAAAGCATTCAAAATAAAAGATATAGCAAATCCTTCCTTTATGTTATGTGTTTTTAAAATCAAATCTGCATTGACACGGGAATAGAACCGGCTAAAATCCGAAAATATAACACTCACTCACTCACTCACTTTTAGGACATCAATTATTATTGAAGCCAAGAATAAGGATCAAATATCTCTAACAATCATGATGAAACTATTGTAAGAGTCTTGCAATAGTTTGAACTATCCGACAAGGTATAGAAGCTGGTCTGAACTTTTTCAGTCATCTAGTCAGGTGCCATTAACATCTGTAAAGATAAACCAGAGAACGAAAAAGGTGAGTTCCATCGTCTCGCAAGTTGCGTAAGTCAACAAGGAGAAGTGGGAAGTGGGTTAATATGTTCCCTCCGCCGTGTCCATCGCCCGCGGGTAATCAAGCCCCTTCGTTGACTTAATGGGAACATGTGTTCCTGTCATTTGCGGCTTATTTACATTTCTCTATGTGCTGTAGGCAAGTGGGTAAACACATTTTAAACGGTTCAAAAGTATACATGTAGCTATAGTGTTCCATACTATTTTGATAACGGTACCGTTTTCATGGAGTTATTTAAAAAAATAGTGGTGTAGCTGCAGTCTCTTGTGGGAGCTGAATAGCTTAACCGCCTCTGCTTTCTTCAATCCTATGGAATTCCTCCTCTTTGACAGGAAAATAGTCATTTTGTGCGACAGTTTACTACTAGCCCGGATGATCGAAGGATGCTTGACAGTAAGTTGGTTCTCTATTTGAATTTGCTTACTGGTATCGGAGATAGGTTGGAGAATTAATTTACTCATATCACCATTTTGTTTTGAGCCCATATTGGGTAGTATCTATGTTCGTTTCATACAAATATTTTTAGTGCAAACGTAACTCTGTCTGTTTTTCTTGTCCATCCTTAATAGTGACACTGTAGGTAGACCATAAACTGGATTACGAAGCTTTATATACCGGCAGAACATTTCACTGGGATAGTTTCCGATCTCCAAAGCTAGAAACGGCAATGTAATTTTATGTTTCCGGTACACTTCACCTAATAAATCGTTCAATATGTGATTGTTGCGTAATCAAGACCATATTGCCACATACATAATGACGCTACCCCTTCGCGGTGGTGATTGGTGTGATGACAATCAAGCGTCATTGTTGCCGAAATCGACAAATAATTGGCGATACGCGACGTAGTTTAGTTGCGGTTCGGCAGCAGGGACGGGAGGGGATAGAGATTATTTGCCAATATTTAGATCCCATGGGCCAATAAGCGTCAATTTGGATATTGCATATGCCTAAGTGTATATAATTATTATCCTTTCAGAAAATTCGGGTAAGATTTCGTGTTTTCGATAAAACGAAGGCATAATGTGTGTGTGGCATGGAAGCTTGAATCTGGCTCTACTGCATAAAATGGGATCCAAAATTGAGATCCAACGAAAACAAATCTACCTCTCTTTAATTAGAATCAATAAAAAATGGCATGAAACGTTATGAAACACGTACATCATCAGGTCCACTGACAAGAAGTCCCAAAAGACCAAAAAATCCGACTACTAGAATGTTACCAAGAGGTGTGATATTATCCAATACTAATTAGGCTGTGGAGGTCTGATATAAAAGAAAGATGATGCATTCTGAGACTCGGAGGAAAGTCGGTACTAATGAAAAAAGCTTCCACGGACCAACAAGGACGGCTTAAGACCTAAACCTAAAGATCGACCCGAGCAGCTGTTATTACTCAACCACGAATCGCCTCATTATGGTTAAGAAACACAAATCGCAACAAATCCCGGTATCGCTAGATTTATTTGTCCTTTCTCGCCTTCTCGCTAAACCAGAACATTCTCAAGTACGAACAAATAACAGATTGAGCAGACGAGAACACTTCAAATAATAACTGAGAACTACCATGACCAACATAGCAAGACCCTTACACCCTTTCACTTAAATAGTTACAACGGCTCAGGTAGAGTGGATGGCGGTAATAGGTGTCCAATATAATAAGACACGTATGAAATATATGTGTATTAAAGAGCAATATTCCAATATATATTGGCTATGATTTATACAGGGGTTTTCACACCATGTGTGGTATATTTGGTAAGTGCCGAACTTTCGTAAGTGGGCTTTTTGTTAATGAGATATTTTCCTTGAGATTGTGCTCGGCAATGGTTTTACTTGGCGTTTCGTAAGTTCTGTTGCTGATGTGGATTGTATATAAATATATAACTTTTATATAAATGGTTATTGTGGGTGTTTGTGAAACTGTTTTCCGGGAAATGAATAACCGTTTAGTTTTCGTATTCTCAAACGATTTGAATCGAATATAAATTATGAAAAACCACGGTTAATAATTACATAATTGCCAATATACAAGGTGCAGTTTTGCATCCGCGTCTTCCAGGGGTTCATTGTACTCATCATTATAAACAACTTTCACTATGGGACCAAACATGACCCTGAAAAGAAAACAGCTGTTCCTTTCACAATAGGGTAGTTGACAAAAAAAATCCGTCAGATAGATTTCTAAAAAATATTGGACACTTATTTTTCTTTTTGCACGTAATCAATAAATGAAGACGATACAGTGCTTCGAAAAGCGCGACGTCATAGTTTGGTACATTTATAACCAGAAATTGACGTCTCCAGCCCCCACTCACGATCATGGCATGGCATGTTTTATTTTCGTCAATTATTATTAACTAGCTGATGCCCGCGGCTTCACCCGCGTGGATGTCGTTCAAATTATATACTAAAACCTTCCTCTTGAATCACTCTATCTATTAAAAAAACCGCATCAAAATCCGTTGCGTAGTTTTAAAGATTTAAGCATACAGACAAACAAACAGACAAAAATAGCGACTTTGTTTTATACTATGTAAGGATTTGATAAATCTATAAACACATATCCAATATTTTTCGATAATCTAACAGACGGACTAAACAGAATCATATTTGTTATAGTCAGTCAACTACCCTATTATGTTTGCATAACTCGTAGCAGAATTTATGTATTTTGATCCCCAGCTATAATAACCCTCCTTTTGGGCTTCGCCGCAGTCGGGTAAAAAGTTTCACATGTCGTTTTACATGTATCACCAATGTAGAAACTTTACGTGCACAATAATAACCAAACACCATATTCGTCCTAAGCAGGTGTTGAATGTGTTCACAGTTCAACCCGAACTTATTGGGTACTGCTATACACAATAAGTGTATCGACCTGATTAGTAAGTTACGACACAGGTCGGGTGAAAAACCTTATGGATATTTTCCCGCCCGACTATCAATCAGGGTCACCTTTTTTTATTTTGGGGTCGGTAAGTCATCAAATAACCCCTCCCGCTATGGGCAGAGTGGAAGGGAGTATCAGACTACTACTGAATAAAAACCACCCTTGTTCCTTCTTAGCCCCTGTGCCGGGGCCGAAGTATCTCTTTCGAACAACCCGCAGCCCCGCCTTAACAAGTACGTAGCTCGCCTAAGATCACAGGAATTCGACTATTACGCATACCAACTACTCATTAATTTGTAACGTCATACCAAATCATAGCATACTAACTAATACAACCTAGCATTGCATATACCCGGCACTTGTTAGATAGCAAATAGGATCCAAACTAGACAAAAGCTAGTCCTATTTGTAGCCGGCCCCACAACATGCTGTTTGCGTAGCCTGAATAAATTAGGCCGGATAGTTTGACGGGATATCCGGTGTAAACTTGGGCCGGAAGTCCGGTGTAAACACTAGTGCTATGACATTCGTGTGTTGGAAGAATCTGTGAGTTGCGATGTTTGTACTTCATACCTGTATGAAGTTGATAAGGATTGTGTATAGAATGACGTGGGTTTTACATTTTGTTGTAAATAGTAAAGGTTCTTTTGTAACTTGATGTGAATACTTGTGACGTACGTTCCGTATTTTAAAATCTAGGTCAAATACAAAATGTATCTGAAAGATAATTCTTGGTATGTATTCTTAATGTATTTTAGAACTGTTTAAAGACAAACTGCAGTGTTGCTTCACAGACAGTCAATGGCAAAAATTAGAAGTTATTTTAAAAGATTCAAATACGAACGTTCTTCAAAATATTTTTAACTTAGTCTTAGCTAATCCTTCACCCGCTTCTAAGATGCAAAACATTGACCCACTGAAAGACGGAAAACATACAAACAACCTACTTTAGGGTTTTTCTGTGGAATTTCCTCAAAGGCTGACTTGATAAAATCAAGTAAACACCTGTATTTCCGCCTACAAGTATCCCACTAACCCACTCCACTCAATTGAGTTTCCGAACTCGATATACCTCATCTCAGCAAACGAGCTCGAAAGCAGGTAACCTCTCGGGCTCACGAGCGAAACATCACGAACTCTTAACAGCTGAAACTTCCAAAAACTAATTTGTTAAAAAAAAACTTCCCTCTTGCCCTGGCATTCTAATCAACCGTCAAATATTTTCGAACAAAAAAACTTTTTTTAATAACATCTCCGGTTTTTCGCAACAAGAATTCAAATTGAAATGTTATCGCGTCCCGTCAACGGTGGCAACGTGGCATATTGCAGGGGCTTGAGAACAACTAAATTATAAATTCATCTGGGCCAAAAGAATATAGGTCTTATGTAGGAGGAGTAAGGTTGTGGTCGATTGCAAAATGAAGAAATTACATACCCGTTCTATATTTCTCCATCATTCATAAATCATATTCTGAAATCATATTTTTGTTTTATGTCATTAGTGTTTTTAAGAATTCCATACCCACTGATACGTAGTGCAGGCAGTAATACTTCAAGTTTAATCAATTATTACTTATTGTAATTAAGAGATAATATTTATATCAAACAAAGCGGTGAAATATGTTAACTTAACACCTTCATAAATACATAAGTTTTACAATTAAAGATTCAATATTTGACTTTATCAAAAAATATTTGTTTAGTAATTTACTCCGAGATAATGTGACAAATAGCAATGGCTTCATTGGGGTAAATTGAAATGTACTAATTAGGAGTAAATTTAGGTAGACGCTGAACGGGAAAATGTAACCAGAATAACCAAGTTAGTTTCCAGTCAGACCCTGGTTCTATGTTAGGGATTTGGTTTCCGCATTTAGTCCTTAAAGTGGAGCATTCTACATGAATCAGGCCTCGGTTGGACAAAGCCAGATGAACACGAAACAAACGTGCGTGGTCCAGCGCGGTCAAGGCTCCGATCCGGAAAACCTAATGAGATTTTCCCTTGTCAATCCCAGTCTAGTCAGTAATCAGGTTTGCCTGGTAACATTTCTACCAGACCTATATTGCAAATTGGGGATTGCGAGAGATAGGACACTCGAGTGTAGATATTTCAGGATAGTAGCTATTCTGAAATCGGCTATTTATTAAAATTTGGTTTAGTACTCTCACTAGATTTTGCTTAATAATAACTGCCACTCGGTCTTATCTTTAGGTTAAGTTGCGCTTGCCTAGATTTTGCCTTTGTTTAGCCTACCCATTACAAGCCGGGTTTCCTCCGTAATAATGATAGAGTTGAAAGAAATATGTACATAAATATATTTAATGGAGGTTTTTTTTTATTAAGGGCTGTCGCAACCCAAAGCCCAACGACGCGACCAATCAGAGAGTCCCGCGGTCGCGTGCCCAAGCGATACACCGAATAAGGTGATCGCTCTCTCTCTTTCACGCGTGGCCGTTGCATGCGGCGCGCGTCGCGTCCCCAGTCCGCTGCTGCCTGCGCGCAAAACACTTTTAGGTACCGCGTGCGCATATATAATCTCATAATTTCCCGCGCAAGTGTATTCGCGACTCCACGCGCCTGTCGTCCACGAATAACTTTCCGAACTCTTAATTGTAAATAATAAGTGTGAACGTTTCAAGTTTCAACCTGTGTAATTGTGTCATATACTATCAATAAACTTTTACACCCAATCCAAGACCGTTATTTACGTTCCCTGAAACCTCTTCTCATAGGGCTATATTAAACAGAATTCTAATTGCGACAATCGTAGAAATTCTCCCACAATATAGTTGAGGGTTCTCCACTCCTATTAGTGCAGCGAGCCATGCAGCGAATAATCGGTTTTTAATGAAAAGATTAGTGGTCTGAACTGCTATTGTCGTAGCTGAATCAATGGGATCCCGGACACTTCGGGAATTTTCCAATTTGCTGCTCTCGCTGCGACACCGTTTTATTTCCTAATGTTTGGTGATTTATATTTCGATTGTCTGTTGTCGTTGTTTTGAGTAACTTTGTGATTAAACGTGGCTTTTGAGTGAGGGGGTGCGAATGGAAATGGTGGTGATTTATTGTATATTTTAGACGGAGTTTGCAGGTTGCTTTTCAGAGTGTTAACTTGAAATCACATAATGTTGAAAACTCTTAGTTTCAATTTTTGACAAATAACAGACATATTTATTTTTATATTCAATAATTTTGGAACCCTTGAGACAACAAGTGTTACACTTTACTTTTTAATGATAAGTGTTAAGTAAGTAACTTGTAGGTTAAGTTGTGATATTTTATGTTGAATTTTACAATCCTTTATTGATTAAATTAAAATATATTTTTATTCTATTCTATTCACTGAACCTAATAAAACATAGCTCTATGATCGTGTGGATTTCGGCATAATGAAGTATTCTCCCATAAGTAGGAACTCCCATTCGACTCGCTTATCAACAAATCTCTTACAGCCATTGAATTGAATTATGTCTTGTACAAAATATCATCATTCAAAATCACTTTATGTATATTCAAAAGACACCATTTTCTCCACAATCAACAAAAAACATAAACAAACAATACGCTTCAGCATTACAAAAACACCATTGATGACAAAAACGTCCGTTCAATCTTTGTCCGTTTGTGTTTGAGTCAGTCTCATCTCCTAATGCTCTCAAACAGAACTGGCATCAATGACGAAAGACTGAAACAATGGCGCTTCAAGCAAATCGGTGACGACAGCGAATAGCTGCCGATTTTCTTAATTAAAAACGTCTCACTATTGGACAATGGATGGGGGATGGGGGAAAGTGATGAGTGGGGGTCTTTAGGGGATACGATTGGGGTCTGTCGAATGACGATTTTTATGGAATCGTGATTTGTTTGATTGGAGTGCGAGTTTCGTAACGGTGTGTATGGTAAGGATTGTAGCAGATGGAGTTCTGAAATGTCTGCATCACTCCTAAGTACACACATACCCTACATTTACTCACTACACACTCACACACACACACACACACACTACATTAACATTTTGTCTGGCCTGTTGGTCTAGTGGTTAGTGACCCTAACTGCTATGCCGGAGGTCGTGGGTTCGATTCCCACCCAGGACAAATGTTTGTGTGATGAGCACGATCATTTGTTCTGTGTCTGGGTGTAATTTATCTATAATATGTATGTATTTAGAAATATATAAGTATGTTTATCAGTTGTCTAGTACCCATAACACAAGCTCTGCTTAGCTTGGGACTAGATGGCGTTGTGTGATAGTTGTGGAATATTATTATTATTATTATATTATTATTATTTTTATTTCTTTACTAAAATTAGATTTACTTTCTTTGAAAGTAAAATTTGGCAACGACACTTTCAGTAGCGTCCATCAGTTCCTATAATATACAAGCAACATATGAGGTAGAACGGGATGTTAAGAGTCCTAGCGTTAGTTGTTTAGGATACATATTCTGTACTGCCAGTTACTTTGAAGGTGCTTACAACATCCAATCGTATCGCAGTCGTATCGTGCTCACAAAGAGAACTTTTGTGTATTTTTTAATAAAAAAATGTCGGGATTTTATTGTTATCCAGTGTTGGGACTGTCTCAATCCTCGGGAGGTACATTAGTAACAATATACTAATTGATATAAACATAACTACCCTTTGTACCGAAGAGTTGGTTAATCCAAGTTTCGCATGTTTTTGGCAATTCTTTTAGTGAATGAGTTAGGTAGTTGTTTATTTTGTGGTATTTTTTTGTGTTGGTGAAATTACTATGAAGTTGCTTTTGTATATATATTATAATTATATATATAAATTGGTATGTTTTGCTGTTTGTTTTTTTTCCATCATTCAGTTGACTCACATACCCACGTTGTTGCACAATTGAGTGAAATTCATTGTATGCATACTCGGTAGTGCGTTAAGTTATTTATCTACACTTTTTAAGCCAGAAATCATTTGTTTGTCTGCCTCCTATTATTAATTCTGATTTGAATTTCAAAAAATATTTTTCAAAATTAATCCCGGTTACTTCGTAGTAAGATTCAAAGTAATTTGACAAGTCTCCAGACATTACTTCCGCCAATTACACGTACAATTTTAAAACAACAACAACGCAACAACTCTCAAGTTTTCGTCCAATACCCCATTAGCCCTTTTAATAAAACTTTTGTAAAAATGTGACAAAAACAAAACTCGGCGGGTACATCCTTTAATCACATTGAAGGACAAACAAACAAACTTTCATATTATGCTGTTACACAATAAATCCTTCGCGGACAAGTGGCGAAATTCTAAAGTCGAGATCAGCAGAGGCGTTGGGTTGTTCTGGTGTGAGTCAGGAGCGGCAGCGAGAATGGTTAAAGGGTAAAGGGGTAAGCGGCCGGGCTGAGGGTTATTCGAAAGAGGCACTCGAGATAACACAAAGGGATAAGAAGGAATAGGGGTAAATATTAGTCAGTAGAAATCTGACACTCCCTCCCGCTCCATCCAGAGCGGGAGGAGTCATTTGATGATTTCCCACCCTCCAATAAAAATAATACTAGAAATGTGACCGGCTAAAGGTATATCAAATAATATCTAGCTGTAAAGATTAAGTATTGAAAGGGCTGGTCAGAGTCGAAGTATCACATGTCCTGATGCTACACGAAACTGATAATTTCTAAAGTGTTCCTTTGTTTTTCAGAAAAAAAAAACTGCATTTGCATTAGCAAAACATAACATCACACATTCAACGAATAGTACCTACATACATATTTTGTCAGTTATATTCAAGTCCCGTGTAATAGGGGGCGAGACTTTTGCACGACACGATAACACTTGCTTGGCCCAGAAATCGAACCCATGACCTCATTCTCAGCAGTCCCACTTGTGACCAATAGACCTACAAATCAGTATAAGAATCACAATATAGTCGAAAATATTACTTTTTCTTGTAGGTATGCCCATAGAAAACGTGAATGCATAAATAGATAAGTGTTTCATTTCCTAAGTAGGTATACTGATAATCCACAAAACCGTAAAATCAAAAGTTAAACCTAAACACTCCACTGAAACTCGTCATCTTAAACCACTGCCCTCAAGATCAAAATCACCACTAACCGTCAAAGGACCAAAATCACAAACAACTCCTCTGGTCGACCTCTCCGCGGCCCTCTCATCACCTGTCCACCGGCGGTAAACTTTTAATCCGGCGTCGACAGGCCATTGTTCGGCGGGCGCGGCTGATTACCAACAGAGTACGGAGGGCCAGACAGGCCTCCGCCCATTTCGCACGTTGTTACCCATCTTTTTGGCTACAGATTTTAATGCTGGTTGTGGCTGAATACCTATGAGTTTGTAACAATGGATGTCAGAGTTAGGATGTGCAGAAGTAATCAGTTGTGATAGATTTTGTGTTGTGTTGTTGGATCCTTATAGATATGTGTTATAAAGAAAAACAATAGGTTTTTGGTGACCGGTTACAACGTGAGCCAACCGGCGCAGTTATGGTGTAATAGGGCTCCATCATCCCGAGCTGTCAATCGTAAAGTACCTATGGTTTTGTATAGAAATTAATGAATCTGAACTATTACATACAGGTCAATGCTCCCGGTGAGTTCATACACTGCGTTTTGACATATAAACATAGATAACGGTATTTGCGTTGTCAAGCTGACGAAGTAATTATACCTTGACGATCAATGAACAAGGGATTTTCTTCAAAATATATCGGATTGTGAAAGAAATTATGTTTCGTAATTGGGGTGTTAAACTTGAAAAGCCGATGGAATATGTGAAGGAACCAAGCGTGATGATCAATGCTTGTTTTATTACTCAAAGCCCACTTAATAAGGTTTTTTTCTATTTATAACTTGGGTCACATCACGTTCCTTAGTCTCTACAGACAGACGCCTGTTTTATTACTCAACTGAAACAATATTGCTGCTTTTCTTCTCACAATTAATAAATAAATATCCGCAACGTCTACTTATTGCTAGCACGATATTAATGAACAAGTTAAACACGGAGCTATCGTTCAGACTACACCGTTCGGCAAAGTTGCCGAGATACAAGTTGTCTGATAGAATCTAGTGTTTGTCTAACATTGTAGTTATAAGCGAGCGTATTGAGTTAACAGTTTTGTTATACATTGTTTTTCAATAGTTCTTCAGAGTATAGGTTAAGTATTTTCTTATAATACAGAAGGGAATTTATTAGGTGTGCTACAAACGTGTTTTGGTCGACCCGATTCTGAATCGGAAATGCATGCATTTTGCAGCATACATTTTGCGCCTATTAACAAAGAGAAATAGAGAGCCATATTTAAAACCCTGCATTTTCGAGGAAAAGCAAAAGTGACTTGTGTAAAAGTGCACTACGTAATCTCGGTGACAAGAGCACGGACCTTCAATTAAACGCAAATGGTTGATATCGATACGTGAATCAAAGTAAACAGACTGACACTATACTCATTCACAACGCACTCAGTTGTCATGGCAAGAATAAAATTAGACACAACCAAAACAGCAGTCTCGCTAATTTTTCTAACATATTATCATCACCATTCTCTAGCTCTTTACCCAATTAATTTGGGGTCGGCGCAGTATTAAACCATTTTTTACCAAGCATAAAATCCTCACACTGCCGTCACTTTATATTTTAGAGATCGCCTTATTTGTAAGAAAAAACCCCCTGTAGTGTATTTCTATTTAATACATATGTAAACACTGTCTCACAGCCACAAGTGGTAAGGTACGCTGTCACTAATGACGTCTGTCAGTTACATGATGGCGGGAGTGAAGCGCCTGAACCGGGATCTTGGTCTTTTTTCCATACTTCTCTATAACTCGTCAGCTCATCAGACACCTCCTTTCTTGCCATATCATTACACTGTCCATTCATCGTTCTTTCCAAATTTTCCAAACATAATTACATGAAAAGATACCACATAAATCTACGTTAGCAAAGATGGCGGTGCGGAACCGGAAGTATCGCCATATATACACGTCTCAGGTAAAAGATAGCATAAGTACATTTAATCACGGCGCAACTTTGCCTATAAGACGGGACTTGGCGAAGTTTGATGAAAAACTTCTGATACGCGATAGTGTGTCGCGTCTGTTTCGTGTGCGGTGTGCCACTAGCTTTATAATATTGATGGGGAGTGAAGTTGATGTGAATGAGAAAAGTGAATGGAATAAAACAGTTTTTAATTGGGTGGAATAGTTAGATAAAATGTAGTTTTATTAAAATTTCAGCAACTTTATATTTGTACAAGATTTTCTTGACTAAGTTTAATGAAAATAATTAATCAGTGAATCATCATTTCGGCCCAGCATCTTCCACTGTTGGGTATAGACATTCCCTTTCTTCTGCCTGTCTTCTCTGTTCTAAGTAGTGAATGTTTTAATGTAATTATGAACGTATTTTCGTCAGATTTATGCCCGTAAATCTCTACTCCAATGCACCCTTTCTTCTTCTTAGCGTGTCGATGCTAATCTAAATTGTGTCGGCCCGGAACTGATCCACTAGTTTGGCGCTTTCGAGACCATTCTCGTTTGGTTCAGTGTGCTTACGTCGGGAGCAGCAAACACCGTTAAGCATGCTTCGAGTGACAGATCTCGACAATGTACCTTTACGCCATGTTTTATTGCTATGTGTATTCATTCTGTAAGACAAAATAATTTATTATACAGATAGAAAACAAAAAATATCAAGATATATCTTCAAAACAAACAAGTAATAGACGTCAAGCGTTGCTCAATTACTTAGTATGAAGTTTTGAAGCCAAATGGCATGCTGTTTAAGCTTTTAAATTTCTTTAATTAAGCGCCGGGATTTATTCAAACCGTTAAATCTGTGAGACGGGAAACAAAACGTGATTGCTTGCCGACTTATAATTTAATGCAATTTCCTCTTTTATTGTTTGGTGTGTATTAGAGGCGGTAGCGGGCGGGGACGAGTGTGTGGCTTTGAACGGTGAATGGTCTGTGCCATCGATTTCTAGTAGGCAAAAATGTGATTCCTATCTAAGGACATCATAACTTTTCAGGCCTTTGGCATTGTGGTAAAACGCTACTCAAATGTCAGTTTGCTGGAAAAAGATACACCTCTACTTAACTTACCGGGTTAGCAGGCATGATGTTATGTTGCGGGAAAAATAACAATAATTATGCAAATATACATTAATGTATAACCCAGAAAAAACATACTAAACTCTTTTATCAAATACTTTCACTTTCTTGTCCCCGCTATCACCCCTACTTCACACCACACCTAAATAAGGGTGCAGAATCCTCTTATTGCAGCTCGCTGGGCCGGACCGGTCCCGCCGCGCTCCGGTTCGTTAACGGTAATGCCTAAAGCTGACGGATGCAGTTTCGGCCCTATACGCCGATCATTTCATACTGAATTATTGATTCTTTTCTTTTTCTTCGAATCTTTTGGGTGGCAAGTGGTTTGTGATTTTGGTCCTTTTATTGTTCTGTGAGACGGTAAAGCCGCTTTCTTTTTTTCCTTACTAACGGTTAACGAGAAGGTATCATCGGCCTAGCCTTTTTCCAACTACGTTGGGCTCGTTAACCAGAGTGACTTTCTATCTGACCACCACAGTCCTGATTCTGAGAAAAGAGGAAATAATGACGATTATTTTGCTGTCAGAAACGTTAACGTAAGTTTTGACAGCTGACTTCCTAATACAACGAAGAAAAGACGTAGCTCAAAGATTTGGTCATAATAATATAGTGTATCCGCCAAAACATAATAGTGACTTTCGAGTGTTTTTTTGAGCAAGGAAAATTGGTATAGCCTGGGAGTCTAATGAAATTGTATCCGATTAATGGCAATAGGGTCGCTCCCTATCACATGGGCGATACGCTCATCGGTGGAGCGAGGGTGTGTGAGAGTACACCTTTATTATCTACTGTCTCACTTTTGGGAAATAAGCTTTTTGTTTACGATACACCTCAATTTAACGCTTCACTTAGAAAAGAAATATAATGCAATGGATAAACCAAGTCTTATAATATGTAATTCTCATTTAAATTCAGTCATATTAATACTCCTATGGAATAAAATCGTCTACTGAAGGGTGTCCGCCCGTCTCGGCTGCGGGTTGTTCGAAAGAGATACCGCAGCTTCGACACAAAGGGCTAAGAAGGAACATGGGTGGTTTTTAGTCAGAAAAAGTACGACACTCTCTACTACTCTGCCTAGAGCGGGTGGAATCAGTTGATCATTTCCCAACCTCCATAAAAAAGGGCATCCTCTACAAAACAGGCACTTACAACCCTTTACTTCTGCACCTAATAAATAGAATTCAGAAGCTGTACTCATAAATAAACTGTAATCCCTCATACTCCCTAGCTATGAATATTAAACGTTGTAATGGCGTTGATTATTGTCTCAAACATTTAAAACCAAGGAAATTGGTCGACGTGACCTCACTGCTGATGCCCCGAGTCTTATTAGGGAAGTTGAATGGGATTTTTCACCCTGCGTCCGTGGTGAATGTTAATTGATGAGTTGCTTGTTGGTTGCGCGTTGTGATGCCTCGTTGTGGCCTGAATTAGACGCGGTTTATTGTATAAAACAATATTATTGCGATGTTTACATAATGTAGGAAACAAAGAGTAAGAAAGAGAAAAGCGGAAAGAGAAAGAGAAAAGCGCCTTAGGAAACTGTCTCATGTCAGTATTGCAGAGACAGTCCTCTTTCAAAAAGTGCAGATTACTATCAGCCTAATTATTTGTGGAAATAGCGTTATTATTTATTTTTGTCTTCTAAAACATTATTATTATATATCTAATGAATACATTTTTAATAAAAATCATGCTTAATTCACAAGGAACGAAGAAAGGAAAAATGAAGGAGATATTTTTCTTAAAAATTTTGTTCGCGATGAAAAATATGGTCTTTTGATCAACAAATGAAGTACACCTTGCTCTCAAGGAGTTTATTAACATTTTAAATTATTATATAATTTATACTTTAGTAATCCATCGACAGAGGAAATAAACCAAAGAAAGCATTTTTTTTAAGGTTCTAACTAAGTCAGTAAGTCAATATGGACTCAATTTCTGCATCTCATCCAAAAAAATACCAAAAAACCTTCATTCCTTCATTTTATTTTCCACTTTCCTGTAATAGTTAAACAAATCGTTAGTCCTGCAAACAGCGCGCGCAAACATTAAACATCTTTAGCAGGGTCTTAGTGAAATAATCTTAAGTTAAAGATGACTTGACTTGTCTCCTTGTCTGTCAGTTCGGAGCACAGATTGGTGTGCCCCTCGAAGGGGACATTGTTTTATGAAGGGGCCGCGACAATCTGCTCGTGTTATGACTAAAATCAAAATGGCAATGGCGTGGATCTGTTTGGGGTACGCAAATAAGTGTTTTGTTTTTAGGGAATGGGTGTTGCAAATTAGAAATAAAGATTTAAAGAAAGAAAGAAAATATATTTATTTAGCAGACGCAACAAGTTCAAAAATTAAAAGTAAAAGAAACTAAACAGAATAATAATAATATGCATAGTTATCGCCTCAGATAGACTAACATGTTTTGTGTTAAGATTAAACCACGTTTGAACGATATTCAAAAAATTTTCCTTTTATGTACATTGGAATCGTCATCCGTCCATCTTGACGTGAACTTTTACCTAAAAATCTGTTTTTAAAAAAAAAAACAGATTATATTAATTTTATTTTTCACAATAAATATTTGCTACATTCGATATTTTGTTTATTTGTACTATTGATTATTGAATTTTGTTAACATATATTATGTTGTCAAAATAACTGTGGAATAGAAGTAATTTAAAAAATTGCATCCTTATTTTTTGCCTAAATTCGATTAAAACTAACGAAACTACACACCTAAACAACTTCCAGCCCCGTTTTCCCCAAACATTTTCCTTTGTTTCGTACGACCAACTAAAAAAATCTATTCAAAGAACATCACTCAGTGTGTATCGGGGTTTACGCGCGGCTGCGTCTCATGTGTAAATGCTTTAATAATAGGCGCAGTCAGGTCGAAAGATAATGTGCCAGCCAAATACTTGGCTGGTCGCGCTTATAAGAGGTTCGCTAATGTATTTTGGGTGACGAAAAATGATAGGGAATTCAACATTAATTTGAATTATGTTGTATTTGGTGCCATTTTTTGAGATAATTTTTCGAACAACTTGATCGGAAATACGAAAATATGTTTGTGCTTGTTATTAAATATGTTCGTGTGTCGGAATTTGGCTATACTGCTCGTATTATTAGGTACATCTCTGCTTAGCGTATGGGGATTACAGACGTGAAAATGTTATGAAATATGTTCAATTTAATTTTATGTGTTAAATGTTTTGTTTTCAAGTGATGAGGCTTATATATATAGGTTCAGTAATTGCTACTTACGGAAAATAAGTACAAGATATGAACGTTTTTTAACCAAAACATAATTCCTGGCATTCTGCTGTTCCTGCTATGTATGTAAATATAAACAAAACGAACCAATATTCAGCTTTCATATCAGCATGCATGTGTTTCTACACCCATGTTCAAATTAACATAATCGGGCAAAAAAAACTGCTTGTCACTTCTTCGCCCGCATCGCAACATTGCCCATGCAAGCATAAGTGCCAGTGCTTACATAATGCTCGCGAGCACGCGATCCTGCTCACAATTTGCTCGTAATGCTCACTGAGTTAATATAAGATTATTATGGGGATTGTAGACGGAATATTAATCGTTTTATTGGTATAGTGGCAGGTTGTAGTTATTTTCCCTGCGTGGCTTTGATTTGCGTGGCAACTAGAAATTGGTGTTTCGGTTTTTTGTGAGGCTTGAGTGTTTGTCCGTGAAATTACAGGTACGGTGAACTCCACGGTGAAGGTAAGAATTTGATGTAGGCGGCATTTTTGTTTCGTATAGTTGATAGTATTAAGGTCGAGTTGGATGTTGGATCAAATTGCCAGTATTGACTCTGATGCTTTTATGATCAAATTACTTTGTGTCTGATTTTGGATTCATATTTAATTGGCAATATTTTGTTGATTTCTTTGTTCATCAGATAACATAGAATAGCCAAACCTTAGGTTGAGGTTGGTCTTGGTCAAGCCATAGGTTACTTTTGATAGCTCGATTGGTACATATAGCACGTTTTACTAGCAGACACTTAAAAATTATAAATAAACTAGTATTTGCGTGGCTGCGCGAGCTGCGCGCAGCTCGCGGGGCGTGGAGAGGGGGAGAGGGGGAGCTTCGAAAAATGATTTCGACTAACGCATTGCACCTCTCAATGAATCTAAAAAAAAATGTTCCAATGCAGCTCGCGGTACTACCTACCTACACCTACCTACACCTACCTACACCTACCTACTACCTACCTACACCTACCTACACCTACCTACTAACTACCTACACCTACCTACACCTACCTACACCTACCTACACCTACAAACACCTACCTACACCTACCTACACCTACCTACACCTACCTACACCTACCTACACCTACCTACTACCTACCTACACCTACCTACACCTACCTACTACCTACCTACTACCTACCTACTACCTACCTACTACCTACCTACACCTACCTACTACCTACCTACACCTACCTACTACCTACCTACACCTACCTACTACCTCCCTACACCTACCTACTACCTACCTACACCTACCTACCTACACCTACCTACCTACACCTACCTACCTACACCTACCTACCTACACCTACCTACCTACACCTACCTACCTACACCTTTCTACACCTACCTACACATACCTACTACCTACCACCTACCTACTACCTACCTACTACCACTAAAAAACATAACCCTAAATTTTACTTGTCGTCGCCCCTGAGTTACGCTTCACCCACTCAACCTTCGTTACGCTAAGGAGGTCGCCGGCTCGCTTCGCTCGCCACCTCACCCCTTCGCTCCACTCGGTCTCGCAGGTTCGCTCCACTCAGGACCTACCTACCACCGGAACGCTATCATGACATTATCCCTACGCTACGGGGGTCGCCGGCTCGCTTCGCTCGCCCGCTCCCCCCTTCGCTTTACCGCTATACCACCACCGGACAGGTTTCGACACCTACTATAATATTTGTTCAAACACCTAATGGCTATCTCTAACCGTTATGAAGTTTTAGGGGAGGTTGGGGAGGGGAGGGTATACAAATTTCAACGCCCCTCAAATAGATTTAGGTAAGAATCAAAAATTTTTTCAGTAATAAAAAAAGAGGTGAAGAGGGGGGGGGTGAAGGGGGGCAAAGGGGTCAAATTCAAAAAATGGTTTTTACTTTCCCGAGCCTCCTCTATACGAATCCCTAAAAAAAAACACGTAAAAGCTCTTTATTTCCGAGATCTGCCTAAAGGGGGGGTGAAGGGGGGCAAGGGGGTCAAATTTGAAAAATGGTTTTTACTTCCCCGAGCCTCCTCTATACGAATCCCTAAAAAAAAACACGTAAAAGCTCTTTATTTCCGAGATCTGCCTAAAGGGGGGGTGAAGGGGGGCAAGGGGGTCAAATTTGAAAAATGGTTTTTACTTCCCCGAGCCTCCTCTATACGAATCCCTAAAAAACACACGTAATGTCTCTTTATTTCCGAGATCCGCCTAAAGGGGGGGTGAAGGGGGGCAAGGGGGTCAAATTCGAAAAATGGTTTTTACTTCCCCGAGCCTCCTCTATACGAATCTCTAAAAAAAACAAGTAAAGTCTCTTTATTTCCGAGATACGATAGGGAGGGGGGGTGAAGGGGGGCAAGGGGGTCAAATTCGAAAAATGGGTTTTACTTCCCCGAGCCTCCTCTATACGAATCCCTAAAAAAAAACAAGTAAAGTCTCTTTATTTCCGAGATACGATAGGGAGGGGGGAGAAGGGGGAGGAAAAGGGGGGGTTTGGGACTTTTCCCATACTCACGAGAGTTACTTGTTTACGAATCTGTCAAAATATACCCACCTCCCCATCCACCATCTGGGAGAACAATTCTGTCAGTGAGTGAGTCAGTCAGTGAGTGGTAATCGAGCTTTATATAGTATAACTAGTATTTGCGTGGCTGCGCGAGCTGCGCGCAGCTCGCGGAGCGTGAAGAGGGGGGGAGGGGGCGCTTTGAAAAATAATTTCGACTAACGCATTGCCCCTTTCAATGAATCTGATATACCTACCTATATACACCTACCTACTACCTACCTACACCTACCTACTACCAACCTACTACCTACCTACACCTACCTACACCTACCTACACCTACCTACTACCACCTACCTACACCTACCTACACCTACCTACACCTACCTACTACCACCTACCTACACCTACCTACTACCTACCTACACCTACCTACCTACACCTACCTACCTACACCTACCTACTACCTACCTACACCTACCTACTACCTACCTACACCTACATACACATACCTACTACCTACCACCTACCTACTACCTAACTACTACCTCCTACTACCACTAAAAAAACATTACCCTAAAGTTTGCTTGTCGTCGCCCCTGAGTTACGCTTCACCCACTCAACCTTCGTTACGCTAAGAAGGTCGCCGGCTCGCTTCGCTCGCCACCTCCCCCCTTCGCTCCACTCGGTCTCGCAGGTTCGCTCCGCTCAGGACCTACCTACCACCGGAAAGCTATCATGACGTTATCCCTACGCTACGGGGGTCGCCAGCTCGCTTCGCTCGCCCGCTCCCCCCTTCGCTTTACCGCTGTACCACCACCGGACAGGTTTCGACGCCTACTATAATATTTGTTCAAACACCTAATGTCTATCTCTAACCGATAAGAAGTTACAGCCCTTTTAATTTTAGGGGAGGTTGGGGAGGGGAGGGTATACAAATTTCAACGCCCCTCAAATAGATTTAGGTAAGAATCAAAAATTTTTTCAGGAGAAAAAAAAGAGATTAAGAGGGGGGGTGAAGGGGGGGAGAGGGGGGAGTTTCTAAAAATGATTTCGACTAACGCAATGCCCCTCTATATGAATCTGAAAAAAAATTCGTTCCAAGTCTCTTAACTTCCGAGATCCGCAAATAAGGGGGGTGAAGGGGGGCAAGGGGGTCAAATTTAAAAAATGGCTTTTACTTCCCCGAGCCTCCTCTATATGAATCTGAAAAAAAAATCGTTCCAAGTCTCTTAACTTTTGAGATCCGCCTAAAAGGGGGGAGAAGGGGGGCAAGGGGGGTCACTTGAAAAATGATTTTTACTTTTCCGAGCCTCCTCTATACGAATCCTTAATAAAAAACACGTAAAGTCTCTTTGTTTCCGAGATACGATACGGAGGGGGGAGAAGGGGGGGGAAAAGGGGGGGTTCGGGACTTTTCCCATACTCACGAGAGTTACTTGTTTACGAATCTGTCAAAATATACCCACCTCCCCATCCACCATCTGGGAGAACAATTCTGTCAGTGAGTGAGTCAGTGGTAATTTAGCTTTATATAATATAACTAGTATTTGCGTGGCTGCGCGAGCTGCGCGCAGCTCGCGGGGCGTGAAGAGGGGGTGAGGGGTAGCTTTGAAAAATGATTTCGACTAACGCATTGCACCTCTCAATGAATCTGAAAAAAAAAAATTCCAATGCAGCTCGCGGTACTACCTACCTACTACCTACCTACACCTACCTACTACCTACCTACACCTACCTACTACCTACCTACACCTACCTACTACCTACCTACACCTACCTACTACCTACCTACACCTACCTACTACCTACCTACACCTACCTACTACCTACCTACACCTACCTACTACCTACCTACTACCTACCTACACCTACCTACTACCTACCTACACCTACCTACTACCTACCTACACCTACCTACTACCTACCTACAACTACCTACTACCTACCTACACCTACCTACACCTACCTACACCTACCTACTACCTACCTACACCTACACCTACCTACACCTACCTACACCTACCTACACCTACCTACACCTACCTACACCTACCTACACCTACCTACACCTACCTACACCTACCTACACCTACCTACACCTACCTACACATACCTACTACCTACCACCTACCTACTACCTACCTACTACCTCCTACTACCACTAAAAAAACATTACCCTAAAGTTTGCTTGTCGTCGCCCCTGAGTTACGCTTCACCCACTCAACCTTCGTTACGCTAAGGAGGTCGCCGGCTCGCTTCGCTCGCCACCTCCCCCCTTCGCTCCACTCGGTCTCGCAGGTTCGCTCCACTCAGTACTTACCTACCACCGGAAAGCTATCATGACATTATCCCTACGCTCCGGGGGTCGCCGGCTCGCTTCGCTCGCCCGCTCCCTCCTTCGCTTTGCCGCTGTACCACCACCGGACAGGTTTCGACGCCTATTACAATATTTGTTCAAACACCTAATGGCTATCTCTAACCGTTATGAAGTTACAGCCCTTTTAATTTTAGGGGAGGTTGGGGAGGGGAGGGTATACAAATTTCAACGCCCCTCAAATAGATTTAGGTAAGAATCAAAAATTTTTTCAGTAGTAAAAAAGAGGTGAAGAGTGGGGGGGGGGTGAAGGGGGGGAGAGGGGGAGTTTCTAAAAATGATTTCGACTAACGCAATGCCCTTCTATATGAATCTGAAAAAAAATTCGTTCCAAGTCTCTAAACTTTCGAGATCCGCCTAAAAGGGGGGAGAAGGGGGGCAAGGGGGTCAAATTTGAAAAATGGTTTATACTTCCCCAAGCCTCTTCTATAGGAATCCTTAAAAAAAAACACGTAAAATCTCTTTATTTCCGAGATCCGCCTAAAGGGGGGGAGAAGGGGGAAAAGGGGGGCCACTTTGAAAAATGATTTTTACTTTACCGAGCCCCCTCTATACGAATCCCTAAAAAAAAACACGTAAAGTCTCTTTGTTTCCGAGATACGATAGGGAGGGGGGAGAAGGGGGGGGAAAAGGGGGGGTTTGGGACTTTTCCCATACTCACGAGAGTTGCTTGTTTACGAATCTGTCAAAATATACCCACCTCCCCATCCACCATCTGGGAGAACAATTCTGTCAGTCAGTGAGTGAGTGGTAATTAAGCTTTATATAATATAACTAGTATTTGCGTGGCTGCGCGAGCTGCGCGCAGCTCGCGGGGCGTGAAGGTGGGGAGAGGGGGAGGTTTGAAAAATGATTTCAACTAACGCATTGCACCTCTCAATGAATCTGAAAAAAAAAATGTTCCAATGCAGCTCGCGGTACTACCTACCTACACCTACCTACTACCTACCCACACCTACCTACTACCTACCTACACCTACCTACTACCTACCTACTACCTACCTACTACCTACCTACTACCTACCTACTACCTACCTACTACCTACCTACTACCTACCTACTACCTACCTACTACCTACCTACTACCTACCTACTACCTACCTACTACCTACCTACTACCTACCTACTACCTACCTACTACCTACCTACTACCTACCTACTACCTACCTACTACCTACCTACTACCTACCTACTACCTACCTACTACCTACCTACTACCTACCTACTACCTACCTACTACCTACCTACTACCTACCTACTACCTACCTACTACCTACCTACTACCTACCTACTACCTACCTACTACCTACCTACTACCTACCTACTACCTACCTACTACCTACCTACTACCTACCTACTACCTACCTACTACCTACCTACTACCTACCTACTACCTACCTACTACCTACCTACTACCTACCTACTACCTACCTACTACCTACCTACTACCTACCTACTACCTACCTACTACCTACCTACTACCTACCTACTACCTACCTACTACCTACCTACTACCTACCTACTACCTACCTACTACCTACCTACTACCTACCTACTACCTACCTACTACCTACCTACTACCTACCTACTACCTACCTACTACCTACCTACTACCTACCTACTACCTACCTACTACCTACCTACTACCTACCTACTACCTACCTACTACCTACCTACTACCTACCTACTACCTACCTACTACCTACCTACTACCTACCTACTACCTACCTACTACCTACCTACTACCTACCTACTACCTACCTACTACCTACCTACTACCTACCTACTACCTACCTACTACCTACCTACTACCTACCTACTACCTACCTACTACCTACCTACTACCTACCTACTACCTACCTACTACCTACCTACTACCTACCTACTACCTACCTACTACCTACCTACTACCTACCTACTACCTACCTACTACCTACCTACTACCTACCTACTACCTACCTACTACCTACCTACTACCTACCTACTACCTACCTACTACCTACCTACTACCTACCTACTACCTACCTACTACCTACCTACTACCTACCTACACCTACCTACTACCTACCTACCTACACCTACCTACTACCTACCTACTACCTATCACCTACCTACTACCTACCTACACCTACCTGCTACCTACCTACACCTACCTACTACCTACCTA
The DNA here is from genome assembly GCA_949775195.1 of Diarsia dahlii. NCBI lineage: Eukaryota > Metazoa > Arthropoda > Insecta > Lepidoptera > Noctuidae > Diarsia > Diarsia dahlii. The sequence goes on from OX459211.1 coordinate 19,840,848, forward strand.
CACCTACCTACTACCTACCTACACCTACCTACACCTACCTACACCTACCTACACCTACCTACACCTACCTACACCTACCTACACCTACCTACACCTACCTACACCTACCTACACCTACCTACACCTACCTACACCTACCTACACCTACCTACACCTACCTACACCTACCTACACCTACCTACACCTACCTACACCTACCTACACCTACCTACACCTACCTACACCTACCTACACCTACCTACACCTACCTACACCTACCTACACCTACCTACACCTACCTACACCTACCTACACCTACCTACACCTACCTACACCTACCTACTACCTACCTACACCTACCTACACCTACCTACACCTACCTACACCTACCTACACCTACCTACACCTACCTACACCTACCTACACCTACCTACACCTACCTACACCTACCTACACCTACCTACACCTACCTACACCTACCTACACCTACCTACACCTACCTACACCTACCTACACCTACCTACACCTACCTACACCTACCTACACCTACCTACACCTACCTACACCTACCTACACCTACCTACACCTACCTACACCTACCTACACCTACCTACTACCTACCTACACCTACCTACACCTACCTACACCTACCTACACCTACCTACACCTACCTACTACCTACCTACACCTACCTACTACCTACCTACACCTACCTACTACCTACCTACACCTACACCTACCTACACATACCTACTACCTACCTACTACCTACCTACTACCTCCTACTACCACTAAAAAAACATTACCCTAAAGTTTGCTTGTCGTCGCCCCTGAGTTACGCTTCACCCACTCAACCTTCGTTACGCTAAGGAGGTCGCCGGCTCGCTTCGCTCGCCACCTCCCCCCTTCGCTCCACTCGGTCTCGCAGGTTCGCTCCACTCAGGACCTACCTACCACCGGAAAGCTATCATGACATTATCCCTACGCTACGGGGGTCGCCGGCTCGCTTCGCTCGCCCGCTCCCCCCTTCGCTTTACCGCTGTACCACCACCGGACAGGTTTCGACGCCTACTATAATATTTGTTCAAACACCTAATGTCTATCTCTAACCGTTATGAAGTTACAGCCTTTTTAATTTTAGGGGAGGTTGGGGAGGGGAGGGTATACAAATTTCAACGCCTCTCAAATAGATTTAGGTAAGAATCAAAAATTTTTTCAGGAGTAAAAAAGAGGTGAAGAGGGGGGGGGGGCGTGAAGGGGGGGAGAGGGGGGGAGTTTCTAATAATGATTTCGACTAACGCAATGCCCCTCTATATGAATCAGAAAAAAAATTCGTTCCAAGTCTCTTAACTTCCGAGATCCGAAAGGGGGGGGTGAAGGGGGGCAAGGGGGTCAAATTTGAAAGATGGTTTATACTTCCCTAAGCCTCCTCTATACGAATCCCTAAAAAAAAACACGTAAAATCTCTTTATTTCTGAGATCCGCCTCAAAGGGGGGAGAAGGGGGGCAAGGGGGGCCACTTTGAAAAATGATTTTTACTTTACCTAGCCTCCTCTATACGAATCCCTAAGAAAAAACACGTAAAGTCTCTTTGTTTCCGAGATCCGCCTAAAGGGGGGGTGAAGGGGGGCAAGGGGGTCAAATTTGAAAAATGGTTTTAACTTCCCCGAGCCTCCTCTATACGATTCATTAAAAAAAAACACGTAAAGTCTCTTTGTTTCCGAGATACGATAGGGAGGGGGGAGAAGGGGGGGGAAAAGGGGGGGTTTGGGACTTTTCCCATACTCACGAGAGTTGCTTGTTTACGAATCTGTCAAAATATACCCACCTCCCCATCCACCATCTGGGAGAACAATTCTGTCAGTCAGTGAGTGAGTGGTAATTAAGCTTTATATAATATAACTAGTATTTGCGTGGCTGCGCGAGCTGCGCGCAGCTCGCGGGGCGTGAAGGTGGGGAGAGGGGGAGGTTTGAAAAATGATTTCAACTAACGCATTGCACCTCTCAATGAATCTGAAAAAAAAAATGTTCCAATGCAGCTCGCGGTACTACCTACCTACACCTACCTACTACCTACCCACACCTACCTACTACCTACCTACACCTACCTACTACCTACCTACTACCTACCTACTACCTACCTACTACCTACCTACTACCTACCTACTACCTACCTACTACCTACCTACTACCTACCTACTACCTACCTACTACCTACCTACTACCTACCTACTACCTACCTACTACCTACCTACTACCTACCTACTACCTACCTACTACCTACCTACTACCTACCTACTACCTACCTACTACCTACCTACTACCTACCTACTACCTACCTACTACCTACCTACTACCTACCTACTACCTACCTACTACCTACCTACTACCTACCTACTACCTACCTACTACCTACCTACTACCTACCTACTACCTACCTACTACCTACCTACTACCTACCTACTACCTACCTACTACCTACCTACTACCTACCTACTACCTACCTACTACCTACCTACTACCTACCTACTACCTACCTACTACCTACCTACTACCTACCTACTACCTACCTACTACCTACCTACTACCTACCTACTACCTACCTACTACCTACCTACTACCTACCTACTACCTACCTACTACCTACCTACTACCTACCTACTACCTACCTACTACCTACCTACTACCTACCTACTACCTACCTACTACCTACCTACTACCTACCTACTACCTACCTACTACCTACCTACTACCTACCTACTACCTACCTACTACCTACCTACTACCTACCTACTACCTACCTACTACCTACCTACTACCTACCTACTACCTACCTACTACCTACCTACTACCTACCTACTACCTACCTACTACCTACCTACTACCTACCTACTACCTACCTACTACCTACCTACTACCTACCTACTACCTACCTACTACCTACCTACTACCTACCTACTACCTACCTACTACCTACCTACTACCTACCTACTACCTACCTACTACCTACCTACTACCTACCTACTACCTACCTACTACCTACCTACTACCTACCTACTACCTACCTACTACCTACCTACTACCTACCTACTACCTACCTACACCTACCTACTACCTACCTACCTACACCTACCTACTACCTACCTACTACCTATCACCTACCTACTACCTACCTACACCTACCTGCTACCTACCTACACCTACCTACTACCTACCTACACCTACCTACTACCTACCTACACATACCTACTACCTACCTACTACCTCCTACTACCACTAAAAAAACATAACTCTAAAGTTTGCTTGTCGTCGCCTCTGAGTTACGCTTCACCCACTCAACCTTCGTTACGCTAAGGAGGTCGCCGGCTCGCTTCGCTCGCCACCTCCCCCCTTCGCTCCACTCGGTCTCGCAGGTTCGCTCCACTCAGGACCTACCTACCACCGGAAAGCTATCATGACATTATCCCTACGCTACGGGGGTCGCCGGCTCGCTTCGCTCGCCCGCTCCCCCCTTCGCTTTACCGCTGTACCACCACCGGACAGGTTTCGACGCCTACTATAATATTTGTTTAAACACCTAATGGCTATCTCTAACCGTTATGAAGTTACAGCCCTTTTAATTTTAGGGGAGGTTGGGGAGGGGAGGGTATGCAAATTTCAACGCCCCTCAAATAGATTAGGGTAAGAATCAAAAAAAATTTCAGGAGTAAAAAAAGAGGTGAAGAGGGGGGGGGGGTGAAGGGGGGGAGAGGGTGGAGTTTCTAAAAATGATTTCGACTAACGCAATGCCCCTCTATATGAATCTGAAAAAAAATACGTTCCAAGTCTCTTAACTTTCGAGATCCGCCTAAAAGGGGGGAGAAAAGGGGCAAGGGGGTCAAATTTTAAAAATGGATTTTACTTCCCCGAGCCTCCTCTATACGAATCCGTAAACAAAACAGAACACAAGTTAAAAAAAGGGGTGAAGAGGGGGGGGGGGGCGTTAAAGGGGGGAGAGGGGGGAACTTTGAAAAACGATTTCGACTCACGCATTGCCCCTTTTAATGAATCTGAAAAAAAAAATCGTTCCAAGTCTCTTAACTTTCGAGATCCGCCTAAAAGGGGGGAGAAGGGGGGCAAGGGGGGCCACTTTGAATAATGATTTTTATTAAACCAAGCCTCCTCTATACGAATCTGTAAAAAAAAAAAAATACGGGTCTCTTAGTTTCTGAGATACGATGGGGAGGGGGGAGAAGGGGGGGGGAAAAAGGGGGGGTTTGGCACTTTTCCCATACTCACCAGAGTTACTTGTTTACGAATCTGTCAAAATATACCCACCTCCCCATCCACCATCTGGGAGAACAATTATGTCAGTGAGTCAGTGAGTCAGTCAGTGGTAATTTAGCTTTATATAGTATAACTAGTATTTGCGTGGCTGCGCGAGCTGCGCGCAGCTCGCGGGGCGTGAAGTGGGGGAGAGGGGGAGCTTTGAAAAATTATTTCGACTAACGCATTGCCCCTTTCAATGACTCTGAAAAAAAAAATGTTCCAAGTCTCTTAACTTCCGAGATCCGCCTAAAGGGGGGGGGGGGGGTGAAGGGGGGCAAGGGGGTCAAATTTGAAAAATGAATTTCACTTCCCCGAGCCTCCTCTATACGAATCCGTAAACAAAACAGAACACGAGTTTAAAAAAAAGGGGTGAAGAGGGAGGGGGGGGCAGTGAAGGGGGGGAGAGGGGTAGCTTTGAAAAATGATTTCGACTAACGCATTGCCCCTTTCAATGAATCTGAAAAAAAAAAATGTTCCAAGTCTCTTAACTTCCGAGATCTGCCTAAAGGGGGGGGTGAAGGGGGGCAAGGAGTTCAAATTTGAAAAATGGATTTTACTTCCCCGAGCCTCCTCTATATGAATCTCACGTATGACACCACCTACCTACACCTACCTACCACCTTCCTACCACCTACCTACACCTACCTACTACCTACCTACTACCTCCTACTACCACTAAAAAAACATTACCCTAAAGTTTGCTTGGAGTTACGTACGCTTCACCCACTCAACCTTCGTTACGCTAAGGAGGTCGCCGGCTCGCTTCGCTCGCCACCTCCCCCCTTCGCTCCACTCGGTCTCGCAGGTTCGCTCCACTCAGGACCTACCTACCACCGCAAAGCTATCGTGACATTATCCCTACGCTACGGGGGTCGCCGGCTCGCTTCGCTCGCCCGCTCCCCCCTTCGCATTACCGCTGTTCCACCACCAGACAGGTTTCGACGCCTACTATAATATTTGTTCAAACACCTAATGGCTATCTCTAACCGTTATGAAGTTACAGCCCTTTTAATTTTAGGGGAGGTTGGGGAGGGGAGGGTATACAAATTTCAACGCCCCTCAAATAGATTTAGGTAAGAATCAAAAAAATTTTCAGGAGTAAAAAAGAGGTGAAGAGGGGGGGGGGGGTGGAGGGGGGGTGAAGGGGGGGAGAGGGGGGAGTTTCTAAAAATGATTTCGACTAACGCAATGCCCCTCTATATGAATCTGAAAAAAAATTCGTTCCAAGTCTCTTAACTTTCGAGATCCGCCTAAAAGGGGGGAGAAGGGGGCAAGGGGGTCAAATTTGAAAAATGGTTTATACTTCCCCAAGCCTCTTCTATACGAATCCTTAAAAAAAAACACGTAAAATCTCTTTATTTCCGAGATCCGCCTAAAGGGGGGGTGAAGGGGGGCAAGGGGGTCAAATTTGAAAAATGGTTTTTACTTCCCCGAGCCTACTCTATACGAATCCCTAAAAAAAAACACGTGAAATTTCTTTATTTCCGAGATCCGCCTAAACGGGGGAGAAGGGGGAAAAGGGGGGCCACTTTGAAAAATGATTTTTACTTTACCGAGCCCCCTCTATACGAATCCCTAAAAAAAAACACGTAAAGTCTATTTATTTCCGAGATTCGCCTAAAAGGGGGGAAAAGGGGGGAAAGGGGGTCCACTTTGAAAAATGATTTTTACTTGACCAAACCTCCTCTATACGAATCTCTAAAAAAAAACACGTAAAGTCTCTTTGTTTCCGAGATACGATAGGGAGGGGGGAGAAGGGGGGGGGAAAGGGGGGGTTTGGGACTTTTCCCATACTCACGAGAGTTAGTTGTTTACGAATCTGTCAAAATATACCCACCTCCCCATCCACCATCTGGGAGAACAATTCTGTCAGTGAGTGAGTGAGTGGTAATTTAGCTTTATATAATATAACTAGTATTTGCGTGGCTGCGCGAGCTGCGCGCAGCTCGCGGGGCGTGAAGGGGGGAAAGGGGGAGCTTTGAAAAATGATTTCGACTAACGCATTGCCCCTTTCAATGACTCTGAAAAAAAAAATGTTCCAAGCCTCTTAACTTCCGAGATCCGCCTAAAGGGGGGGGGGTGAAGGGGTGCAAGGGGTTCAAATTTAAAAAACGGATTTTACTTCCCCGAGCCTCCTCTATATGAATCTCACGTATGCCACCACCTACCTACAACTACCTACACCTACCTACTACCTACCTACTACCTCCTACTACCACTACCACTAAAAAAACATTACCCTAAAGTTTGCTTGGAGTTACGCTTCACCCACTCAACCTTCGTTACGCTAAGGAGGTCGACGGCTCGCTTCGTTTGCCACCTCCCCCCTTCGCTCCACTCGGTCTCGCAGGTTCGCTCCACTCAGGACCTAACTACCACCGGAAAGCTATCATGACATTATCCCTACGCTACGGGGGTCGCCGGCTCGCTTCGCTAGCCCGCTCCCCCCTTCGCTTTACCGCTGTACCACCACCGGACAGGCTTCGACGCCTACTATAATATTTGTTCAAACACCTAATGGCTATCTCTAACCGTTACGAAGTTACAGCCCTTTTAATTTTAGGGGAGGTTGGGGAAAGGAGGGGAGGGTATACAAATTTCAACGCCCCTCAATAGTTTTAGGTAAGAATCAAAATTTTTTTCAGTAGTAAAAAAAAAAGGTTAAGAGGGGGGGGGGGTGGTTGAAGGGGGGAGAGGGGGGAGTTTCGAAAAATGATTTCGACTAACGCAATGCCCCTATAAATGAATCTGAAAAAAAAAACGTTCCAAGTCTCTTAACTTTCGAGATCCGCCTAAAAGGGGGGAGAAGGGGGGCAAGGGGGGCCACTTTGAAAAATGATTTTTACTTTACCGAGCCTCTTCTATACGAATCCCTTAAAATAAACACGTAAAGTCTCTTTATTTCCGAGATCTGCCTAAAGGGGGGGTGATGGGGGGCAAGGGGGTTAAATTTAAAAGATGGGTTTTACTTCCCCGAGCCTCCTCTATACGAATCCCTAAAAAAAAACACGTAAAATTTCTTCATTTTCGAGGTCCGCCTAAAAGGGGGGAGAAGGGGGGCAAGGGGGGCACTTTGAAAAATGATTTTTACTTAACCCAGCCTCCTCTATACGAATCTGTAAAAAAAAAAATACGAGTCCCTTAGTTTCCGAGATACGATAGGGAGGGGGAGGAGGGGGGGCAAAAAGGGGAGGTTTGGCACTTTTCCCATACTCACCAGAGTTACTTGTTTACGAATCTGTCAAAATATACCCACCTCCCCATCCACCATCTGGGAGAACAATTCTGTCAGTCAGTCAGTGAGTGAGTGAGTCAGTGGTAATTTAGCTTTATATAGTATAATAAAAGCGTGTGGCTGCTACTTTCAGTGCTTAGCCCAAAGTTGTAAATCCAACAAACTTCTTGTGAGTGAAAGCGGCTAATAGAAACATCTAACTAGCAGTTTAAGTTATAAATAAGTTTATTGAACCACAACAAACCAAATAAAATAAAAAAACTGTAAGAAACCTGATCCCTTCCAAAAACTCATGTAAATTCTTAATACAATACAAATTTTAGCTTTGACAGTAACACGTTTACGCTTTAAATAAGGTTTAAGAATTTTCGTGAAATATGAGTCATGAAACTCTTTTAATATGCACTTTGAAGCTTAGTTTCAGGCTTAGCATAACTTTCAGGACCTATATTACCCATATGGCAGTAAAAAATAAGCTTACGTGACTTATAACGTTACTGAAAATAAAACGTTGCTTATATCATACGCACATAACATCACACCACCCATGTTCGAGAGCAGCGGTGGCCGAGAGCAGCGGTGGCCCAGTGGTGTCGGCCCCGACTTACGAACAGTAGGTCGTGGGTTCGAACCCAGGCAGGCGCATTACTTTGTGTAATTTATTTCATCACCGCTGCTCTCAAAACGGTGAAGGAAAACATCGTGAGGAAACCGGCATGTCTTAGAACCAAAAAATTCGAAGACATGTGACATCTGCCAATCCGCACTGGGCCCGCGTGGTGGATTATAGCCCATCCCTCTCCTAGAGAGGAGGCCTGAGTCCCTGCAGTGGGAACATTATAGGCTGATGATGATGATGATGACATAACATCACACCTGCAATCCCCGAAGACTGAGGCAGACGTTACCTATAATAGTTCACCCACATTTCGGCAGTTATGTTTAAGTCCCATTGTAGAAGAGGGCGAGCCCTCTACCAGGCACAAACCTAGGCTCCTTGGCTGCTACTGAGGAATTGCTAATAAAAAAACTCAATAAAAATTTACCCGGCTCGGGAATAGAACCCAGGACCTCAAGATCAGCAGTCACTATTACGACCACTAGACTAACAAGGCAGTCGTTACTGATTATCGGAAATATATATTTTACCCTTAGAAATAAACAATAAAGTAGAAAAAAAAATACCTTCACAAGGTTCGAGGTAATCTAGTACTAGCTTACTTAGATTAATACTTGGCAGAGTAAAGCAGATCCAAGCCTCAATCCAATTACTGGTCCTTTGATGCGAAACAAAAAGTTTTCCTTCATTTACGACCTCCTTTACCTTCCAACTAATAACTACACAAGTTCTTCACCCTTTCCAAAACATAGGTACTACAGTTCTTTCCACAGCTATTTTACCTCTACAATAATGATTGTCAATATCACATTGATCTTTAAATTCTCCCCTATAAGGATGTTATTAGACTGCAATCAATCCTGTCGGGGCTGCGGGTTTTTCGAAAGAGATACCGCGTCCTTGACACAAGGGGTTAAGAACGAAAATGGGTGGTTTTTAGTCAGTAGAAGTCTGACACTTCCTATCGCTCTGCCCAGAGCGGGAGGAGTTATTTGATGTTTTCCCACCCGCCAAAAAACAAGGCTGCAATCATGTACGTCTGATAAAAATGATTGTCTACTTTATTCTTGTAAAAAGAAGGTTCCTTTTGGGTTTGCAGTTGTCACAGGTAAATTCTCTTTGAAAGAACTGTGCTGGCCGAAAATAATCAAACTATTCTTTGTTCAAACCTCCGTCAACTTGATGGGGGCTGATTACGTCAGGTGTTCCGTACATCGATGGAGTGACATCACTATTACAGGGGAGGATAAATCGTCCGAGGGTTGAAAAAGGGTTGTTTAGTTTTCTTGAGACCCCTAATAGTTGGGTATTTTGTAGTGAAAATAGCCCCAACTGTTACCGCAACGCGGTTTTGTAGTCTGTCCCTTGACTATAAAATTGCCTAATTTAGTTTGGAGATGGCTACAAGTAGGTACGGTTGTGTTGTTTTGCAGTAAATAGAAACTTTATAAATATAAACTTCATTCTTACTTGTACACTCAGAATACAGAAAGAACCAGAAGCCGTAAGCGCGCCTATTACTGAAGCGACAAAAACTACTCTAAAACAGAGTAGTTTGACACGCAGCCGCTCAGTTACTCTTTGAACGTCGTAGCGCGTAATGTGTTTTACCGGTGTCCAATTAAATTAAATTATGCCGTCTTGTGTCGTTCCCACCTGTAAAAATGCAGCGGGGCTAAAAAATAAACAGAATGGGTGATCCCATTCTGTTTATTTTTTCATTTCACATTTATGTAGCGCATTCACTAATCACCTTATTTTATTATTGAATAAATTGTTCAGTTTGTAATTGTCATAGATAATAATGCATCCATTTTGTTAGTGTTGCCAATATGCTAGTTTTGATTTTCCCTTCTTTTTATTATTACCTACTGAGGGCTTTTATTTGGTGTAGTATAATAATACCTTCTTTAAAAAAGTATTTTAACCGACTTTACAAAAGAAAGGTTATTGCCCGTATCTATGTATGTATATGGTATTGTTAGAATTGCATAACATTCATAATAGGTGCTATGTTAGTCTATTATGATTTCGTAACTTTACATTTGTGGTGTGTGTGAGAGAGGAAGCCCCCCCCCCCCCTTCCTCTCTCACACACATGTATTAAATTATGTTAAAATTAAATTATCTAAACCGTTTTTTATTTAGATCTTCTCTATTTCTTAAGATTTTCAAATACATATTATTACTTAGAAAAGGACAATTTTGATTTAATAATATCATATTTCCAATACACTCAACGGTTACCCCAAAAACGGGCAAATAATGTCTGAGCTTGCCACATTACGCGGGTGGGAAGTGAGGCGGGCGGGGGACGCTTGTTTTGTATTTGGATTCAGCGTGCGGCTTGCAATGACAGTTGAACGCGGCTTCTGGTTCTTTCTGTATTCTGAGCTTGTACATATAAAAGGAGTTTTCTTTGAGGAATAAACATTTTTAGCGTATGGAATTATTTGTCAAAATAATAATCTTTGTACGTGATGGCAAATATGACGAACTTCCTTAAATCGTTTCATTATTTTAAATAATTTTGATATACCAGTGTTATGCGGCCGCCACACACTCGACGAGTGGCATGGGAAGTAGCGAGGAAAGGAGGCAGGGACATAGTGTGGCAACGTTACTCGTCATGCCGCACGTCATGCTCCTCGTCCTGCCCACCGCTCCGCGATGATCGCGCGATGAATACATGTGATCCACCATCTCCGTTGGCGAGGACGATGACGACCATGTATATTTCTTTTTATGACATTGATATAATTAACTATACTAAAAATGCATAGCGCGCACGCTGCCACAGTTTCATCGTCCACCAAAGGCAAATAACAAGTGAGGAGCGTCGCGATTAATTGCGCGAGTAGAACATCGCAGCAAATAGCGGCAGCGCGAGGAGCATGGCGATGAGCAGCGCGAGGAGCATAGTGTGGCGCCCGCATTATGCAGGAGACTCTTGTGCAAGATATCATATTTCTAGACCCAATAACTTAGATGGCGCGTTGTTGGTCAGTGAATGAGCGATTTTAAGATTTATATTCATTCGCTGGATATGACACGCACGCGACCAGTCACTATGGCGACACTTGGAGGAGGCCTATGTCCAACAGTGGACGTGTTTCGGCTGAAATGATGATTATGATGACTCTGTCATTTGTGTATCATCGTATTTAATCAATGAGTAAGCATCTTTCAAATACTTATATCCATTTTCTCCACAAGAAACTATCTGTGGGGATGGTAATAAAAAGAGTATTTCAACAAAACTACGAAACTTTAACTAACTTCGTCCACACAGTGCAGTTTTATAACCGTCTCCTCCCATGCATCGTTAAAGACATCGACTTCCCGTATTTCACTTGGCAACACCAAATTGTTTATGTTGCAGCTCTCCGTTGTTCTCGATTCAGACAGTGTTGCCACTTGCAGCAGTTTTAGACTTTCAAACGGCATAAAAACTGGCCAGCAATTGGTAGTTTTAACGTAGAGACTGCAGATGAAGTTTGTAACAAGGGATGGGTATGAGCGGAGTAGGGCTTCTGTGACGGTTTCTTGTATTGTGATTTTATCGGATTTTTGTTGGAGTTGTAAATTGTAAGCGTAGTGAAGATTTTACAATATAGATTGTTAGGACTTGAGTTAGACTATATTAAAAAGGTTTTTGTACATGTGTTTTGCATAAGAATTACGTCTCATCTAGAGGAGGGAATGCCTGTTATCCATGCTCCAAACATTTTCTGAAAAATAAGAAAAAGAGCAGGAGTGCAAGCTGCTTGATGTAGCGCACCCCTAACACTCCGGTGCATGATAAGAAATATAAATACAGTTTAGTTGTACTTACGTCCATAAAATTTACGAAATCAATAATCATAACAGTAGACCGGTAACGTGGACTAACACAATTAGTGAGGAATTATTGCATAATATTTGTGCAGCATGGTTGTTTTGGCGCTTGAACGACGTTGACAGAAGGACGCAGTTGGTAAAGATTTTTCAAATCACATAAAAAAACAAGATAATAACATTTACACACCTGTAATGCCCGAAGGGTTAGGCATAGGTGTACAAGTACCTGTGACATACCTGTTATATTCAATTCCCATGTAATAGGGGGCGAGCATATTGCATCCAACCAGGATAAAATCCACTAAGAAATTCCTGGTGGAAAAATCCAATAACACTTTGCCCGACCCGAGAATCGAACCCGAACCTAATGCTCAGCAATCACGCTTACCACTAGACCAACAAGGCAGAAATATTGTAAGATCTTGATATTAGTAACCTTGAGACACAGCGTTAAAGCATTTAGTTCCCAATGACAATAGGTACTTTATAAACCGACTAGCTGTTGCCAGCGGCTTCACCCGCTACAACTCGAAAATTATCTTACGGGAAGATAAAATCGAGATAAAAAATTCTATGTGTTAATCTAGGTTAAAAACTATCTGTGTACCAATTTTTATCCAAATCCGTTCGGTAGTTTTTGCGTGGAGAAGTAACAAACATACACTCACAAACTTTCACCTTTATAATATTAGAGTGATTACGGTTCTAAACTACAAAAGCACATCGCTGTCTCAACCGCTAGGCTCTCAACCCTTTCACCACCCCCGAAAGAAGGGTGAACTCCAATATTGACAATGCTCTCTACGACAGTGCGCCAATTGGCAGAGCATCAGCCTCAGCGATATTTTCTCTATAAACACTAAGATATTTGGTAGGGAAATTGTAGTTTTAAGAGTGAATCGTGTTTTAACAGGTTCTTGTAGTGAAGTGGGTGGTAGTGGCACTTTGAAATAGTAGGGTGTTAGGTTGACAGTTGAAGGTTTGGTACTGAAAGGGGAAAAGTTGAATTGATAGTGTTATTGCTCATTTGACTACAAATAAGGAAGAAGAGGTTATTTTAGATAGGATAGGATAGTCTCATGCTAGTCGTCCGGTAGTGAGTTAATTCGACAGTTTTTATTGCCATCTGGGGTCAAAAACTTGGATGAAATTGGCACAAACAAAGAGACGACTTTCAGAGTGCAGCACTCAGGATGCTGCAAATTTTCCGATTCATGTGCGCATTGTATAAATTATCACTAGTTTCGGCAAAGAAAAATATCGTGAGGTAACCAAGCATGACGCATGTTAAACCAAATCAGAGGCCGATAGGCGGTTTATAACTTCTGACACAAGTTTATACACTAACCACATACTAAAGAAGATGCCAATCCCAAGTTAGGTACAGTCGAACAAGCTAATAAGTATAAAGGGTTTAAGATTCTATCACACTGAAAATATTGATTGTAATTTTATTTTATCAAGTGTTTCGCATTAAGCGACTAATGTCAAACGCTGTATCCTAAACCGCTGTATGCTAAATGTATCTCTATAATCTTAAAAGTAAATGCAAGTTAGCTGGCTTGCTTGTTCGACTGTACTAATGTGAAAATAATACAGCCCACCAACAAAATACAGTCGACCACACAAGAAAATCAATCGCACACTTCACCCATAATATTAATGAGCGAACTTGCGCTGCCCTGTGTACTCCAGTACACACAGTCATACTATTTGTCTTTGTTACCGACTGAATTAATTCGCGTAACGGTTAACTAATTGAGTTATAGGCATGTGTTAATGCCGGAGCGATCTATTGAGGTCGAAGTATTGATGTTTGCCCAAATGCCCACGATAATTATTGTGGGACCTGATGGAATGGTGTTTTGGTGTGATTTGACAGTTTGTGTGGCTGACAAATATGGTGGCTATGGTTCGTTGGAAAGTCAGTTCATTGGTCACGGTGTTTATCATGGTGTGATGTGGGAAATGAGTTGTTTTAAATAACTAGTAGGTGTGATTTGTTTTGTGATTGAACTCTGAATTCGCTTTGTGTTTCATGCTAAATGATAAACTCAATTTCTTGTTTCCATCTGCTAGATAACTATGTTAGGGTCGGCTTCCAGTCAGCTGAATAACAGTACTTTACATTTGACCATCATAACCCAGTTAGTACCAGGTTATACGATACCCCTGGGTAAAATTGTTTGTCAGACTTTCGGGTGACTGACTACCTGGTACGACTGTCAAACCAACGGCTTAGTGTGCTTTCCGAGGCACGGTTTCCATCTGCTTGTATATACCGCAGAGATTATTGTCATAGGCAACGGCTTGCTCGTGCTCTAGCCACGGCCGTTTTCACTAACACTAAGTGACACTTAAACGAACGTCTATTTTTTACTGCGCTGATGGGATATCGACTCTCCACCCTAAACTAAGCGAAGCGTCTTATTTTCTATCCAATAGACAGTAGTTTATGGAGCTTTATTTTACAACGTGTTGTCTGGTATAACTGAAAACGAACAGAATTATTTGAACAATTCAGATAACATGTCATTACGGGTTCAATCCAAATACTGTCTGGTCTTTTGAATTAAATACTTTATGTCTCCTGCAAACTATTTAAAACCTAGATAAGTCGAGCGAAACTGAACAGTAGTTTGCTCTAGATAGGTACTGCCAGCTTCACAGAATCATGTTTCGAGGCGACTCAATAGTAGCCTAAAATGAGTTAAGCTACTTTAATCAAAGTAAATCTTTTCTCAATTAATGAAAAGGGTCTTCTTTATTTCTTTAATCTGTTTCTCGAAGCTTAAGAAATTCTTCCTTCGAAAGATAATGAATTTCTTTAAAGGAAAAGGATTAAAAGGAATGGTATTTTAAGGAAATGTCGACAATTAGGCCGTGTGGTTTTTCTTAGAAGGTTAGTTTTGGAAGTCTGAATCTTATTCCCTTGGACTTACGATTGAAAGTTGAGAATAAATAATTATGACATGCCAAACGAAGTTGGGATGCCGTAACGCGTTAAACCAAATACTAATTGAAATCAGACTTATGAATATTAAGAAAATTATGAACCATAGAATCTTTATTTAAATTGTTTATCAAGTATTTGATATTTTATCACTCATATTGACATTATTATCTGCTTAGACAAGGAGTTGAATGTCTCGCAAAAAATACAGTTGACATGGTCAGTAGCATCGTCACACTTACAACAAAATATTTCACCATGTTTATTATATGTTTTGAGTTTCCGCTATTTCGGTAGTGTACTTGCAAACTGAAATTATTGCTCGTGGGTGTATTTACGAGCAGACAAAATCTTCATTAATTCTTTCACGTTAACTTAATTCTCCGTACATACAAAAATAAACAAACTAACTTATTCTCCTAATACGGGACACCGCATACATCTTATTGATTCAATAGATAACGGTATTTATTCACTGGGTGAGGTCATCTATCTTAATCTAAGGGTCGCTCGGAGTAGTGGGGCTTACTCACTTGTCAGGGCGAGGCGAATGGAAATGCCTTTTAGGTGTCTAGTCTACGTGGGATGGGACTTGCGCGAGGCGAGGCGTTTCAATGTTTGCCGCTGTGATTTTAAAAGCTAGATGGTCTGTGTTTTGAAATGTGGTAATGGCATTCTGTTTTGGGTGATCTAGGTGGACTTTTTTATAATAATACTTATCATAAAGTTAACTAGTTACTGAAAGCTACATAAGAGTTGGTTACAGTGGCTGTATCCTATACAGAAAGTTAATTCATCGGAAGAAGATTAATCAAAAAAGTTAGTGAAAAGAAATCTTACCTTATTCAAAACTATCCTATCTTTGCCTTTGTTCAGTGGCCCGAACGTCTGACGACCAGTCTTATTAAGGGGTTTTGTATAATCTAGTGCCAACTGGTTTGTAGAGGTGAGATAGGCAGTCGTACGAAGGGGTATCGTGAAACCTAGTACTAGCTGGGATGTGGAGGTCAGAGAGGCAGTGCGCTCCATCTGGTTAGACTTAAGCCCGATCACAATATAATTGGGAAAAGGCTAGGCAGATGACGATTTTCAAAAACTATTCCAAATAAACCAGCCTCATTTCAAGGCACGTAGTCAGTGTACAGTCTCCTCAACACAAAAATAAATAGGCGTGCATTAGTGACGGTAACTTGATCTTAAGACGTATTAATTTGGAGAGCAGTCGGGTGCACTCAGCTGAGTCGTGTGTGCTGTGTCTCAGTTTGTTGTGTTACGTGTTTTGGGATAACTCGTGTTTTTGTTTGTATTCTGGGGTATAGAGTAGCATTGTCTTGTTTGGGATATGTCTTTTGGAATGATGTGTCCGTAGCTGGGTATGTGATAATCACCCTATACCAACCACTTACCGTATCCACCTGGAATAGAAAACTCCTCTCGGTGAGGGTCTTAATCCACACGTCTACGTGCCGGGTACGGGTGTCATGTCTTCTTTTGATTCTAGGAATTGCAGGTTTCCTCACGATGTTTTCCTGTTGCTTTATATTGGACTGACACAACTTACTTTCATACGAATTTAAGTATTAACTGAACTTAATAATTGCCTTAAATACTTAACCAGACACTTACGTCACTAGTATGTACATTGTACACTCAAAAAAGTATTCAGTCAGTATTACAATTTTGAATAAATTAATATTAAAATGATATGTATGATAATTTCGAGCGCTCACTAAAAGGCACTCAGGCAGCGAATTAGCTAATTCAAAATTTCCCAAAAATTAAAAAGTCAACCCCGCATTAGCAGAACCATAAATCACAACCCGTCAGTGCTCACAAAGCCGAAATTTGGCACCGGCCCAACGCCCTGTATTATAAAATAAACTTACTTATAAGTAAATACCACAAAAGCGAGTTCGCAATATATTAATTTTAATTAGCCGTTCCCACCAAATAACTAAGTTGGGGATTAAGACTCGTGTATGTTTAACGTTACTCGGAAACTCGGAAACTTCGAGTCTGTAACTCGGAGTTTCGATTTTGTTGAGATTATTTTCTGTTTGTTGTTAAAGGTTAACCTATTCCGTTTATGTTCAGCTTGTTTACAGATTGAAATTCGAACTCAAAAACAACTTTGTGTACGTACTTATACTTTTATAGATCTTCGGGAGGAGGTAAATATTTTTTGATGTTTATTATGTTTATCGACACTCGTTTTCGGTTATTTTGAGTAGAACTTGTATCTTAAGGTGATTGGGTCTACGCTGTCTCTGTTCATTTGTCTCCATAGTTTGTACGCTCAGAATATGGCTGCTGTGCAAGTTATTGATAGCTGTAGCACACAGATTTCATAAATCAACTAGTTGAGATGTCTTTGGCATATTAAATTCTTATATCTTTTGCTTTCATCAGCATCTTCAAAATTAAAACTCAAAGTATCTTGTAAGTCTTTAAAGCAAAGTGAATAGGTGTCTTCTGGGCAAGCTCGTTCCATGGTAAACCTCATTCGATCGGGAGGACCAATAAGGGACTCTTCGAAAGCTTAAAAAAAAACACTACGTCATAATATACCTACAGTTTACACAACCACGCCTGTTATTCTCGAAGTGTTAGGCAGAGTTATATTTCACCAGTTATTTTTAAGTTCCATCGTATTGGGTCGGAACGAGCGACGCTTGGGGGCGAGCTTATTGCCATCAAGCGGGCACGAATTCCGACTGAGTCGTAGCTGCTACTGAAAAATTCCTGGTAGAAAATCACATTGGTCGGGACCTGGGTATCGCACCATCCACATCCATCGATGCAGTCCGTATAATATGCAGTTTAATGCCAAGGCAATTTGTCCTAAAGTTCGCACATCAACTGAAACTGATTATATACTCCACTTAAGCCTACCATTTCAGCCTAAAGCTGCAAACACATCTGAGCGCTCGCACATCTCCACAATAAGCTGCATGACAATTCGTCGATGTATCATGATAAGCCTCAACTAAGTGACGTCACTGCTCATGAATATGCAAGCCGCACAGATTGGCCGTCTGCAACCAATCAAGTGCGAGTAAATCCAGCGTTTACATAGTGTTATAGCGACTGTATGCAGTGGTAAGTAGGAAAATGGTTAATGTTTAATTTAGGAGTTATTGGGTGATGGTGATTTTCTGACCGACCGTAATACATGGGTCTACTTCAAAGTAGTCATTACATAACATCACGCTTATAATACCCGAAGGGTTAAACAGTGGTGTAGCTAACTTTAACCCTCCTAGACCTCTCACCTCCCATCTTTCACCACAATGATTTAATTTAATTTTTTTTTTTATTTTTTTTTATTTTTTTTATTGGTTCACCAACGATTATTTACACAGGTTTTATGGTAAATGTAACATGCAAAAATTTAAATGCAACAGTGCAATAATCACTTAAAGGTAAACTCCGCATGCTTATAGAAGTTGTACAATTTATAATATTAATCTAATGCTCTAGTTTTAAATAGTAGTTTAACAAAATTACATAACTAAGAGTCTTAAGTTCTAAATAATTTAAAATATCTAAATAATTTATATAACAACTTATGGTACTTATTATAATGTGTAAAACACATTTCCTCTCAAGCGTGATGATGAAAGTGAAAGTGTAAAGCATAGTGAAAAGTTATCTATTTTGCAAGAATCTTAAAAATATTGGCTTTTAATTTACCCAAACTTTCAAAGTGCAAATCTATTTGATCACTGCAGCTATTTACAACCTTGCATAGTCTTGCATAAGGGGAATTGGCGCCTAGAACCGTTCTGCTCTGCGGTGGGCAGAGTGGTGTAATTGCACTGCGAGGAATTCTTGAGGGGGCACGGAAATTAAAGGTCTGCAATATTTGAGGGCAGTCAATTTTGTGGTGCATCACTTTGCACACAAACATTGCGTCATTAATGCGTCGGCGATTGTCTAGCGAAACCATTTTAAAGTGTATTAGTCTGTTACTGTACGAACGTACTTTTCTAGTTATTCCGCTAGAAAACGCCAGGTGCCATAGAAAACGCTTTTGAACGCGTTCTAGACGCAACGAGTGTGTGGCATAGTGCGGACGCCAGATCACGCTACAATATTCTAACATACTTCTAATTAAGCTATTGTAAAGCATGATTTTAGTTTTACAGCACCTAAACTGTTTGGAATTCCGTATAACAAATCCCAGCATCTTGGAGGACCTTTTTATTATGTTGTCTATCTGCGGAATAAAAGTTAACTTTTGATCGAACAAAACACCAAGGTCTCTGATTGTGTCCTGTTCCGCAATCTTTACTCCTTCGATGTAATAGTCTTGATCTATTAAACAATGTTTTCGCGTGAATTTCACATGATAGCATTTATTTGGGTTTAATTGCATCCCATTGGCTTGACACCATTGCACAAGTCTATCTAGATCGCTCTGTAGAGCAGAAGCATCGTCTTTAGATTTGACAATTTTGACAAATTTTAAGTCATCTGCATACATGAAGATAACAGAGTTAAGAAAACAATTGGGAATATCGTTAATAAAAAAATTAAATAAAATGGGCCCCAGATGAGATCCTTGTGGTACGCCAGATGAGATATATCGCAGGGCAGACTGGAAACCATTGATAACAACATAGAAAGATCTACCCACCAGATATGAACTCAACCATGAAAGTAACGACCCGGTGATGCCATATGCCCGTAATTTGTTAATCAATATTCCATGTGACACCCTATCGAAAGCTTTACTGAAGTCCGTATAGATTACATTAGCTTGGAAACCCGAATCTATTGCCTTCGTTAATAATTCAGTAAACAGTATTAAGTTGGTAGTTGTGGATCTAGACTCCACAAAGCCATGTTGGTCTACGCTTAGGTACAACTTTAAGTGATTCTGAATATGGGGGCAGACTAGAGACTCAAAAATTTTTGCAAAGGCAGATAAAATTGATATGGGTCTATAATTAGAAACCATGTCGTCATTATTTGATTTGTGCACGGGAACCACCTTCGCTACCTTCCATTTTGAGGGAAAAAGTCCTGTAGCCAAAGATTTATTAAAAATCAATGACAATGGTACAACCAACTCGACTGCGCACTCATGAATGAAAGTAGGCGGTATTCCATCGGGCCCCGCACCCTTATTGCAATCCAGGTTTTTTAACTTTTTGTACAACGCCTCATCATCAATAAACATATTTGATAAGCATAAGCTATTATTATGGAGGTCACGTAAGTACATATCATCATGGAGAATGGAACCGTCCTGACTAGGGCTATAAACAGAGGAAAAGTAGGATGCAAAAATATCGCATATCTCCGTTGCGTCAGATGACGTAGTTGTACCATCTGTCATCGACATAGGGTATGCGCTAGACCCCCCCCGCTTAGCTTTAATGTAAGTCCAGAACAATTTAGGGTTTTTAGAGAGTTCGTCTTCCAAGTTCTTTAAATAGTTGCTGTAGCAAACTGTCGCAAGGTCTTCACAGCGTTTACTGATTATTTTTAATTCAATTTTATCTAACGGGTTTTTATAGATATTGTAGCGTTTTCTGATCTTGTTTTTTGTATTAAGCATTTTAATTAGACTTCGGTTAAACCATGGTGGGTATTTTCCATTCTTGGGTACTTTAGTAGGAATAAATCTTTCTATAACTGTATTAATAATCTCGTAAAATACTTGAACCATCCCATTGACATCATGCACACCCTCAAATAATTCCTCCCAGTTAAGTTCTTTTAGGTATTTTCGAATCAGTATGTAATTTGATTTACGAAAGTTAGGTTTTCCTTGTATAATGTTATATGGAAGTTTGGTTTCCTTATTTAACGAGATGATAATGTCCAGGGGTGGATGGTGCTGATCAATATTACACAATGAACAAATACTTTGACTTACGTTACACAATGGATTATTACACAATACGAGGTCAAGTATACGACCAGAGGCATTATTTATGCTGTTACATTGGTTTAGCTTGTTAACATGTGTAAAATCTAATAAAGCTTCGCAAGTATTAGTAAGCTTGAGGCTGTTATTTGAATTACTGATTTTTCTCCAGTCGATACAACCCAAATTGAAGTCACCAATCATGCATACGCATGAATCGTTAAGTTGTTCAAAAGCCGCATTACATTTATCCAAAAAGTTTTCCAAGTAGGACATGATGGAACACCGTCCAGATTCCTGCATCTATTTTAAAATAAACTGCAAACGGAACTGTCAAGCCAGAACCGCACTCGTGGGTCCCATCCGTCTTGCGAACGATCCATCATTGGCTCAGCGCCATCTAGCGGTAATGCTTGACTTGCAGACGGAAGCGAAGTGCAGGTAACTTGTGGATGTGGGTACTTAGGTATGTGTGGGGTTTAATGTGTAGTGTGAGGTATGCTTTAGACTTAGAGTGTGGAGTGGGCTGGCGATATTTTGGCATGGTTTTGGGTATTTGAAATACTAGAATTTGCGATGTTTTATGATTAAACTTGAGAGCACAGAACGTTAATTAGTCAATATTTTTTTATGTACAAATGGTAAAGTTGTGGTACGATATTTTGTCTTGAAGAACGGTTTTGAATCAGCATACTAGAAGGCCATCTCATTGCTTATTATTAAATAAGTGTTACGTATAAAAATTATTTCTTTACTGTCAGAAACTGTATGATGTTGTTTTAGTATAGGTTCTCGTGATGGCCCATCTAACCAGAGGCGTATTTCATTCAAACACCCTTGGGTTTTGTCAAACCGGACGTGACATTTCAGTTACATTCGAAACATTACACATTAGTTACAAACATTAGGTGCTTTTTCCAATTTCCTCAATAAAAACCTATAACGAATTTAGGGGTAGCAGCCACTCGTACACACCTCGTTAGTTCAATCTGGGGAACACTTGCGCCCCTTTCAAGGTTTTTACGAAAAACTCGTAGTGATTGTCTCTAAATTTAATAACAGATTTGAATGACCCCCACCCCTTGAGTTCCTCCCCCCTCCTGCACCCCTTGTTTCTCGCGACGATGCTGAATACCCTTCGTAAGAAGATTTCTATGGTAAGGCTGAGACACACCCGGATTTTCATGTAGATTGATTTAAGTGTGCATCTTACGAGTAAAATGCAAACGCAATTTGTCAGTACGAAATCGAAGGCACAGTTGCAATATTAAGAAATTGGGAGCATAATTACTAGTATTTACATTATGGAATAAATCTGATATTTAATGAACTTTTTAAAGATTTGCGAACGTTTTGTATAATCAAGTCATTAGTAGTTTCAATTTTATAATTCTAGGGGCCTACCAAGTTTTCCAAAAGTACCTCGCGTGGTAGAAACTCAAAATACTTATCACCAATGAGTAGTCATCATGTCGCACCAGTTGCATTTAAATGGTGGTTTCAAAAGCGTCGCTCAGTTTGGAATAAAGAATAATTTATACTCTATCAATAAGAACCATAAGACATCCCCCGCCAATGCCCGGTGTATCTCAAACTTACGAAGAATTGTTTCATCAAATTATTCGGCCATCGGTTTACGAATCGAGAGGCCTCAAATACAATGAATAAATTATTTTCCATAGAAAATCCTCCGGAACTTTTCAAATGCCATTCGTAAAATTGCTGAGCAATACTTATTGCTGGCCGGCCTCTTCAAATAACAAGCGCAATGGTAGGGCAACGCTGAAGAGAGTTTTTTTTTTTAATATTAATTTAATTATACGTAAAGGGCTTACGGTACGTTTTGAAAAAAATGAAGGAGAATTAACGGTTCGGGCGTGGGACAAGTGCGGAGAGGAAATTATGGTCCTTAGTGTGGAACCTTTTAATTTGAATACCTTTTTGGGGTCAAGTCGGGACCATTTAAGGATCTGGACGTCTCTATTAATTATCACTGAATACCAGCTTCTTGGAATCGTGAAATTATTTTGTGGTGAGCCTGCTGGGCAAGCGGGTAAACTATATTCTGTTTTAAATGGTAATAGTAGTAACATAAAGCTGATTTTGCGGTGTTTATCAGACGTCACACAACAGTGGCAGCGGTTACTGAAATATGTCAGTGATAAAAGGTGAAATAGCGTTTTTCCAGTTTTAAAACCATGTTTTTTATTAGGGTTCCGTAGTCAACTAGGAAACCTTATAGTTTCGCCATGTCTGTCTGTCCGTCTGTCCGTCTATCCGTCCTCGCTTAATCTCTGTGACCGTTAGCACTAGAAAGCTGAAATTTGGTACCAATATGTGTATCAATCACGCCGACAAAGTGGTAAGATAAAAATTGGAAAAAAATGTTTTATTAAGGTAGCTCCCCTATATGTAAAGTAGGAAGTGATTTTTTTTTTAATTTCAACCCTAACGTGTGATATATTGTTGGAAAGGTATTTTAAATTGAATAGGTGTTTACTATAATCATTTTTTGATAATGTCAATAATTTCGGAAATAATCGCTCCAAAAGTAAAAAACAATGTGTCCCCCTCTAACTTTTGAACCTTACGTTTAGAAAATATGAAAAAAATCTGAAAAGTAGAACTTTTAAGGACTTTCTAGGAAAATCGTTTTGAACTTGGATGGAAACAACAGTTTTTTTACAAAAAAGACCAAAAGTTGTACAAAATAATTTCTGGACTAAGTTTGTAGTATAATCGTATATGCAAGCATTTTTTTTATCTTCTTTTACATATTTTATTATCCTGAACGTATCTTTTTTCAAACAAAAAAAGAATTATTAAAATCGGTTCTCGCAATCCAAAATTACGGACGGGAAACTACGGAACCCTACACTGAGCGTGGCCCGACACGCTCTTGGCCGGTTTTTCTTAGTCAGAAAGTTGTTATCGAAATTGAAGCACTACAAAGTAAGTTAGTTTGCGAAAGGTTATCATAATCACAGATTCAGATTCTTGAGTTATGAATGTGTGACATTACTAATACACTCTAGCAGTCTTAGTTAGTAATTCATCAGGTATTCAGATTCCGTCTGCATTGCGTATGGGTAAAGAATTAGAACATGAATGAGAGATTAGGTCTGACAGGCATACATGAATTTAGCAGCATCACAAGCACTAACTGACTGAGAGGAATGTGGGTTTAAAGACTAGTAATTAATTAGTCATTTTGATTACTTCATCTTACTAAATTTTATAAAACGTCGAGAAAAGGTTTAGGTTGGTCGTTTCCTATGGAGAAGAACTGAACTTTATTTTTCAAATAAAGGTTGCCTTATTAGTTTTAATGACTTATGTATGGGTTAGGGGTTAGAAGACTACGAAAATAAACATACAATATGTACCTACTTTTAGCTAATGTTAACTAACCAACTCGATGTATTAAAGTTCCGTAACGCAGGTTGCAGATGTCGGAGAAAAAACAGCACAGCTAAAGAGGTAGTGGATAGCCATATAGCACAAGTGCAAGAGGTGGGCAAAGACGGTAACTCACTGGACGCCTGACGGAGGAAAATTGCCTTCGAGGTAGACCACGGCGAAGGTGGTATGATGATCTGATCTTATTTGCGGGGCAAACATGGCCAGATATCGCACAAGATAAGGCGTCATGGAAGGAGAAAGGAAAGAAAAATGAGAGGCCTTTAGACCCAGGCAAAGATTAAAAAAATGACTACCAAATTAAAATTGTTTCAAATGGTTTAGTGGTTCATGTTAGTGTCAAATATAGTAGAAGCCATCTTTCGTTTCCCCAATCATTGGAGCAAAGAGCAAAACTTTAACCACACATTTTTCCATCGCCACTCCCTTATAAATTGCGACACATAGCAAAGCAGCCCTTTACAGATTTTTTCAAAGAGCTAAAACTTGGGCCTGGCTCTCAGCTGGTCTGCTGTTTCAGCCTTTTCAGACTGAAAAAAGGCTCGCTGTTAATTGGACATGCTTGTTTGTGCGAAAAAAGTGCTGATTCTTGATATACGTTTATTGAAACGAAACGAATTTCTTTTTTTTCATTCCGGGAGGGCGTTTTATCCTGATATTCGCAATGATCTTTCTTTGCTTAGTATTTCGTTGGGTCGGCTTTATTTCTAAAAGGGCAGCTGTTCTAGTTAATTTTGGGACGATGATTATCTTGCGATTATTTTATACGCTACGTTTTTCGACGGATGTTTAGGATTATGGCGAGATTTAATTTACTTAATTGGAATAATTTGGCGAGATAGTTTTGTTTTGTGGCATTATCATTATTCAAGTATTCAACAGGGTCACGTATCTGTACATTTTATCAAATAATAGTACCATTACCTAAGAAAAAGTTTTTCGTAAATCAAGCTTTATTAACCGAAAATACGTTTATTTTTTAACATTTTCCTCTTCAAGTTTGTCCTATATAGTATTGTACGTAGTCTCACTAGTTTCAAAGTATTATGTTAACATCCACACTGTCGGCTAGGCTACATAATGCCCTGTCAGTACTTATTGTGCTGCTTAGCCCACATACACAGTATTAGCACACCTGCTTACCGTGTCTTAACTTGTAACACAATATTCTAGCTTCTAGTTATGCACGTGGAATAAAATGTATACAGCATGTTTTTACCTCCTATGAGATATGTAAGCTGATGATATTAAGTTCGATTCCCTGGTTGAACAAAGCATTGCTCGGTTTTTCTATCAGGAATTTCTCAGCAGCCACCCTAACTCTTGATATGGGCACGTTTGATGGCAATAAGGTCGTATAAACGTAAATGTTACGCAATAAACGTTACTGACGTTATGTGGGTGTACTAATCTAATAAATCTGTAGAGAGGTCAATTCTGTACATGATATATATTTTCAAAATAACTATCAGGGGGTAATAAGTGATCGATACTGATGCCAAAAATGCAATCAGTAAATTTTTTGTCTGTCTGTCTGTCTGTCTGTCTGTCTGTCTGTCTGTCTGTATGTTCCTTATAGAAACAAAAACTACTCGACGGATTTTAACGAAACTTGGTACGATTATTCTTCATACTCCTGGGGAGGTTATAGTATACTTTTCATCACGCTAAAATCTATAGGAGCAGAGCAGTGAAGGGAAATGTTGGGAAAACGGGAGAAGTTGCTCCATTTTTTAAGCTTCCGTCGCGTGTGCAGCCTTAATGGTTAAAGCTACATAGAAATCATTTATGACGGAAATGTTCTACATAAAATTATCTAAAAAATATCCCACAACAGCATATGTCTATCTTTTATGGTTGACTCACAATAACACGTGTCGCGCCGTTGCGCGTGAATACTGAATCTTGCCTTAAGGATTATTTTTGTGTAACGGTTGCCGCGCTCGACGCGGGTCGTGGCTATTGATGCGTTCAGAGCGTTCGACCTTATTGACAGACAATAATTGATTTTAACAAACAATGCTTATCAGCACGACTTTTAGTCTTTAAATAGTTTATTTGAATTTATTTTGTTGTTATTTTATAAAATAGGTATTAGTTGTTTTGGTATAGTGTTTAAATATTCGTTCAAATTACAAATTATTAATAGTTTGCATTTTATTTCCTTGGTGAAGTAGTAATAGAAGTAGAAGTAGTACGCATAGTTTTTTAGATACCGATAGGTAAGTTTTGGCTAATTTATGTTCAATTTTATTTTTGTAGTAGGTAAAAGCGTAGATACTTTTATTAGTTATATTATGTAGTAGTTAGGTATAGGTAGGGGTATAGGTATTTATTTGTAAGTGAAGTAGGTATAGGTAGATGGTATTGCACAGGCGTTTCAGCTTTATTTTCATTTCTTTTTTTGATGTAAGTTGTACATATTTCTGGGTATAATTCTATTAGAATATTTTAGTTTAAATAGGCACTTAGATTTTAAGTGTAAGGTAGCTATAGTTAGGACCTCTATCGTAGGTTATTTTGTTACCTAGGTAACTGACAGCCTTTCCGTTACCGTCGATTAAAAATAAAATACACAATGCCACCTAAAAAACGCCACTGAACCGTAAGGAAGGCCATATGGTACTTTTTTACGAAAAACGACGGAAACGCGGACGAAGTCGCGGGCAAAAGCTAGTCTATGAATAAAAAGAGAAGTCCTGACTGACTGACTGACTGACTCATCAACGTCCAGCCCAAACCCTTGGACCTAGAAAGCTGAAATTTTCCCTTTATAATGTAGACAAGAAATAAGGAAGGATTTTTAAAAATTAGACCCCTAAGGGAGTTAAATAGGGGATGAAAGTTTGTATGAAAAATCGTCATTTTTGTAGTTAAACTGACATGCACGCGGGCGAAGCCGTGGGCAAAAGCTAGTCTCTAATAATATCAAAGTTTTAATACTAAAGCGTCGCATCGAGTTAATATGCCTAATCGCATTGTTGTTGGAATCAAATCAGCGGACAATACAGGCGCTTCATTAATGGGAAGTTACTCCCATCGTATGACAGGAGGACAGACGGGAATAATCTCGTTTGACGCACAGTCGCACATGTCAGATGTGCATTGTTCGTTGTTTGACGACTGCATTTTATTTTGTGTAGGTACTGTATTGGATTGGGGCTTGTGAAATGTGGGTGTATGATTGGTACACCGCTGCCTATCCTTTTGATGATTATAGGCGTGATGTTATATGGTATGGGGTTTATTTATTATAATATTTCTGATAGGCACATGTTTGATTGATTTTGAAAGATGCACCTGGTGCACAATTTAACGTTTTATTTTTTATCTTTAATACAAAAAGTCAGCACAATGTATTCTGAATATAATTATATCTAATTCTTTTCTTAAGTTATTCAAACACTTTTTTAAACTAGATCGGATCGGTGTGTCTTGACTACTCTGTGAATAAAACAGCTGAAACTAACTCAGAGGTCCCAGTCTCTTTTAAAAGAACCTCTCTCTCTTTACTTTGAGGATGATGAAGGTTCATAAGAAAAAAACTAAATGTGGCACTCGGAGACTGCCGCGGTAAAGCTATTGCATAGCATTTTTTATCAACAGCAAATAATTAATTATTTAATTTGACAACCTCAGTTGACAACCTTGTTATTTTCCGTAACCATAGCAAAAAATACTGAATCCTGAATATTTTCGTTAGGGAATTTCTGGATGCGCTCTACACGCTCAAGGCCCGCGATAGAAGCTATGCAATAGCTTAAAAAAAACATCTCTGTATCTAAAGTCAGATGTCGTCTATATCCAAATACCAACTTTGTTATACTTTAGTACTATGGACACGTTTCCATATTTAAAAAACGTGTTCACACGTTTCACAATGCAAAAAACAAAAAGGAGTCATATAAAACTAACACTATTCATTCACAAACGAAACGGAGTTCGGAACATTCCTGTTCGACACGACAAGGAGGAACAATGATCCGATACACAACGGATCGCGCTTCAACCCACTTCTAACAGCGCTTAATAACTGTAGTTCAAAGCTTTCAGCAATTTATTACAACCTTTAGACTACATTCAATGCAAAAAATCCCTTGAAAAAATCCAATCTAGACGGAATAAAGTTAACCCTGCTATATGCGAGGGGTATTTTTTACCCAATTTTATTTTTAACACTTCACGTAAAATAAACTCTGGCGAAAACGCTGCATTCATAGACCCGCTCGAATATACGATGGAGCGGGTTGCAGGGTAGTTCGGGAAAAATGCACCACCAATTGAATAATCTATTTTGTGCCGTTACATACCGCTATGCTTCTAAAATCGTGTTTAGTTCCACTATTCCCGGTGTTGTTGAATTTTTTTGAATATAAAGCGATAAATTGCAGTTTTATCGGCGATATCAAAGGTTTGCCAATGTAGAGCAACACTGCCATACTGGTCTAGTTTGCATAGAATTGTTCGTTAATATTAGCAGCATCGTTTTGTTTTATGTTATAAACGAGGACTAATAACAGCCATATTGCAATAGATAAAAATATATAGAACAAAATTGGAAAACTGCGTAATAACATGAATAACATAGGTTAACCCTAAACAAATGGTTTGTTCACGTAGGTACCGATTCTTGCAAATAATATGCTGTTTTGGAAGAGCGCTAAGTAAAATATTTTATTAAAGTTAGTTAAAAGTTATATCCCGTCCATCATTCATCTCTCACAAAAAAAGATTCATTGAGCTATTTCTATGAATCCAATCATCTCAAAAAAAGACAGTAAACCAACTCGGAAATATTAAATAGGTCCTTTACCGTGACAACTCTAATTGGGTAACAAATTACTTCCTATCAGCGTCTGTCAAGTCTAAACAATGCAAGTTTCCGAGTCTTCCGAGTTCTTTCGGGATCTTTTGGCCTCATTTAGATGTTCTCAAAGAGCGTACGTCAAAGAAATAACGAGAGCCGGACGTTACAGCCGATCAGTCTCGAGGGATGTCTGAAAAGTTCCCTTTTTGCTGAAAATACGTATCTTTGAAGCGACGCCGGTCCTTTAGACCATACGGAGCAATTGAATGGTTCGTTTTGTTAACTTGTCTAATGGTGGTTGTGGAACATAAATAAGTATTGAACCTAATCAATTTTAGGATAATTTATTGAATCTGGCGTTGCTATGCGAAAATTCATGACAGTAAAAATAATGTTATGCAAGAATATTTCGACTAAACGAGAATAAGTGAACTTCGAAGCAAACGGTCGAGTCAACATTTTCTGAAGATGCCACGTGAAAACACGTTGTATTTTTGATAATAAATAACGTACCTTTTGGCTATGATTAAAACCACATTATTATCTTTTATAAAATTTAATTGATATTGTTCGGTTAGTTCTGTATGTACTTTTTTGTTAAGGGGACGGTGAACGAACATTCTCCATACAAACGTAATACCAAAATCATTCGCGATACGAACATATTACCAACTTAAAATTATGTTATTCGGATACAGACGATATTTATCTAGGTTCCTATTAAACTTTTTTTTTAAAACATTTACTATTTACGAAATGTAAGCGAATTGCTATTTACTATTGACGAAATGCATTTACAGTCCAAAACTAATACTTCAAAACGGGCGCTCATTGGCCGTAGCTCACTAAATCACATCGTACTATCTATTTTGCGGTATCATTTGTTCTCGAACTATCTATAATACACACTTCTATTGTTTTTCCGTTGAAAGGGTCTTGGCTCTTTTGTTTTTAGTGTTGATCTGTGGAATCGAAAATAAATACTGTTCCAAAGTGTATGAGAAAAGCTAGGAAATTGTGCGTGATGCTTTTCCACGTTTTCCGTAAAGTGGATGAAAGCGAATTTAGTGATGGGCGGAAGTTTTCTGTAACGAGTGACAGATGGCAGATTAGTATTGCTATCTCTTAGGTATTGCAACAAGTCTTACCAACATTTTATGCCGAGAAACTAAGTTCGCCAAGAAATTCACTGACTTTTGGCGAGTTATAACGTTACGTAGTACCTACGCCTAAAAATACACACATATAAATTCATTTACATATATGTTGTTGTGAGTAACAACGTTGAGAGGGAATGTCTTAGAAAGACATACACTGACCTTAATGGTGAGGTACTTCAGAAAGGACAGGTGCGTGGTACTCGCAAACGTGCGTGTATGATCAGACGTATGAATGTGGACGAGGCAAAAGGAGTAAGTAAGAATCTTAGCAGGTGCTATTCTGTGGTTTCAGCCTACCCTCATGGAAAAAAGGCGTGAGTTTATGTACGTTTAAATGTATGAATAATTTAAATGATTTAGGTATAAAACCCGTTAAACAACATACTCAACACTGGACACATACTTTAGTTGTTTGTATTTATTTAAACTTCATGCACAATAGTGGTACATAGGCGGACTTAATGCCACAAGGCATTCTCTGCCAGTCAACCTAAGGGTTAAATAAGACAACATTGTGGTAGGGTACAAAATATCTAAAAAACAACATCCACTCTAAAAAACTAATCTATATACTTATATAATTATACTAATACATAAATATAAAAATATAGAATAAACTAATAAATATTTTACAAATACCAAAATAAAAAACGAAAATCTTAACAATAGGCAATACCATGACTCGACTTATAATAATTGAGAGCTATTTGGTCTGACTTAAATAGTGGCTACGTACCAATCAGTTAGAAAAATCATTCATAACATTATTTATGCAGTTAATAATTGAGGCAGCCAGTTAATGTTTTATATTGAACGGCGATAATACGGATGGCCGTAATAATGGCACTCGGCACTGGAGGGTTAAATTTATTGCATTTACATTTTTATTAACTGGTTAAATGGATGACTGATATTCACTTGATGTATGCACGTGGATAACATCCAATTGACATTATTGATCTGACAATCATTTGATTGTGGTCCCAGGTCCTGTCACTTATATATGTATTTTTACCCGACTACGGCAAAGCCAAAAGGAAGGGTAATGATTTTGGCAGTCTATGTATGTTTGTATGTATGTATGTTCCACCGTAGCGCCTAAACCACTGAACGGATTTTAATAAATGAGGTGTCAATAGATTTGTAAGAATAGCCCGGGTGACATAGGCTATATAAATTTCATGAATTCTAATTATGACGGAATTTAAATGTCAAAAACTTACATAAAAAAAATATTAAATTGAGATAATCATAACATGTTTGATATCAAATGAAAGGTCTTGGCGAGCACATTACAAATATGTATATCATATTATAGTTTTAGTCAATATATACGTTTAGATTACGGTCAAACAGTTCTCGCGGTCTAGTCTGTGTAATTTACTCGTATTATGTAAATAACAAACCAATATTTTATTCGTAGTCGGGTTTTAGATTTTTAAACTTGTTATAAGTATGTAGAATTATGTTCAGCCGTTTGTCTCAGCTGTGATTTGTAGATATTTGAAAGTCGTAACAGGTAGTCAATAGTCCAAAAGTCTGACTACCAGTCTTACTAAGGGGACAATCATAATCTGACAAATATATTACCCACTAGCTAATGCCCGCGGTTTCAACCGCGCGGATGTCGGTTATCGCTACCGATGCCGGTTATCGCGACCAAAAGTAATATTTTCGTACCCCCCCTTTTTTTTCAACCCCTTTTTTATTAAAAAGTAGCCTACGTCCTTTCTCGGGTATCAAAATATCTCCATACCAAATTTCATGCAAATTGGTTCAGTAGTTTAGGCGTGATTGAGTAACAGACAGACAGAGTTACTTTCGCATTTATAATATTAGTTTGGATTAACTGGGTTGGGAGGTCAGATAGGCGGTCAATCCATGTGGTATTCAGCTGCATACGGTTAGACTGAAAGCCGACCCAAATATAGTTGGGAGAAGGCTAGGTGGGTGATGATGATGGATGCAGTAAGCTCACCCTCTTCCCGTCGGGGCCGCGGATTTTAGTACTTGATGATGTGGCCTCGGCACAAGGGCAAAGAAGGAACATGGGTTCGGTTTTTAGTCAGTAGAAGTCTGACACTCCCCTTTGCTCTGCCCAAGAGCGGAGGGGGGTGGGGTCATTTGATGATTTTCCACATACCAAAAAAAAAAAAACTCTCCCTCCATTGTCTCGTTCTGATAGACAACAGACTGGTGAACTGTAGGTGCAGTATTGGTAAACTCTTTCCTTTCCTTTTAATGAGGTACCAAGGAAGAGAACAACGGTCTGTGTTGGGCTTAAAGAGTATTCAAAGTGCTGTCAGAAACGGTATTTTTTGTACCTCATTGCTTGTCAGAAACATTTCCCTAGAAAGTATTTACCTACTTTAGTAATATTTCTGGACGGAACCTCTCAAATTACAATAGCTAATGTACTCGATCCGTGGCACCTTCCATCCACTTATTTCCAAACACGCATTATCTAGCTATATTTACCATAAAACACATTATCCTAATGTTTACAATACAAGTTAACAAGTCGTAACCTCAATAGCCGGTATTTTTACCACCAAAGGAATATTTTGTTCAGCGATGGGCACGCCCCTATAATAAATCTTTTCTCACCTGAAAACCGAAATTATCCACCCCCCCCCTCCCTACCCCCCGCTCACCTTCAGTTTACCTCACCCCCGATTGGATTCATGTCACGTAATTTATCTTTCTTGTAACATTTAGAATTGTAAGAGAGCATAATTATATTATTTTTAGCTTCTTTGTTAGTATTGGAAATACAGGTAATTGTGGCTTTGTCTATTGTTAATGTTTTAATTGGAAGAAGGAAGTTTTTTTTAGAATACGGTCAATTTATTGTGTCTCACGATATTCATGAAGAGATGCTGTAACAGTTGTTTTATGTGCAGTAAAGAATACGACTGTTATTGATGGGGATAGCATAACCTTGATATTGATGGGCCGGCACTATATTTACAAATATTATATTTATTTTAATTTATCTACAATAAGCATCGGAGCAGCGGTGGCCCAGTGGTAGCGACCCCGACTTACGAACAGTAGGTCGTGAGTTCAAGGTCAAACCCAGGCAGGCACATTACCCGTCGGGGCCGCGGATTTTTGTACTAGATGACGTGGCCTCGGCGCAAGGGCAAAGAAGGAACATGGGTTCGGTTTTTAGTCAGTAGAAGTCTGACACTCCCCTTCGCTCTGCCCAAGAGCGGGGGGGGTCATTTGATGATTTTCCACCCACCAAAAAAAAAAAAAAAAAGGCAGGCATATTACTTTGTGTAATTTATTTGATCACCGCTGCTCTCAAAACGGTGAAGGAAAACATCGTGAGGAAACCGGCATGTCTTAGAACCAAAAAATTTGAAGATATGTGACATCTACTAATCCGCACTGGGTCCGCGTGGTAGATTATAGCCCATCCTATCTCAAAGAGCGGAGGCCCGTGTCCCAGTAGTGGGAACATTATAGGCTGTTGATGATGATGTTGATGAACTACCTACAATAAAGATTGTCAGCTGTAACGGGAAAATGATACAATATGGCGTAAAAGTCTATCCTCATGCCAATATGATCAAAAGATCGTCAAAATAAAGCCAAACCTTAATGAAATGAGCTAGGAGTTCAAGGCGTCCCTTCCTAAATACCACTCCGACATTCCACTATCAAAAAACACATTTCTATTCGGATACAGAAATGTTACCCCATTTACTATAGAAGCAAGAGAATTAAATTATTTACCTTCATCGATACGTATCGAAGCCTCCCCGGGGGCCCGTAGAGAGTGGGTTTTTCTGTAATCTTAAAGGCTTAATAAAATATTCAGGGAACAGTAGAACGCTCTCGCAGTGCTACCAACATTCAAATGTTTTAGTTGTTCGTGTGTTATGTTGGCTATTCATTTCTCTTGTCTTTGCTTTGTTCGGAATGATGTGGGATATATCAACATGGTTCTTTTGGCGCTCGAATCAATTTGGTAGAAAGACGGGAAATTGTTTTGAAAGAACAAGAAGGTTTCGTGGGTTCTGACTAACTAGTGGGAACATAATATGTTAGATTAGTAAATTGTTAACAGGTCAGGTAAGTTTTGAAACTCTTGAATTATCAAGAAGTCGGCCACTATGTATCTTGTTGGTATTGTTTGATAAGAAGACAGTTTTCTCCACAGAAAACTGTCTTCTTATGAAGGCCTTAATAACGATTTATGGGCCAGAAAAAAAGACTGTTGATTTAAAGTAACCAACAGATTGACTACTAAAAACTTTTCTATTATTAATTCAGTTGACACACAAATCTTCATCACAAGCTTCAAAATAAACTTTTCTTTAAACCAACTTTTAAAAATAAAATCCATGTTTTTATACCACAGTCTTTGCAATAACTGACAGACTGACATTCATCTCATCTCGCATTTCTGACAAACTTCAAAAATATTTGAAAAAATTTGCTCAACTCTGAGCAAAGAACCCAATTTCTGTTCACTCTTTAATGAATCCATATAAAGTAGGAAACAACACCAACTTTCATCTGCATTTATGAAAACTTTTATTACGGAGTATCAAAGTTGAAAATTGCTTGTGTGAGCGAAAATGATATTTGCATGGATTTGCGCCTTTACGGATAGACATTTAAAAACGATTAAAACCCTCTTTTGGGGGGTTGAAATTCAAAAGAGATTTCGTTTGTCCGTTCGTTTGTTTCTTTTCTATATTGATGCTTTGGTTCCGTAGAATTTGGGAGTTTTTTGATTATGCACGTGTTGGTTTAAAAGCTAATTTATGAGTGAAAGGAATACGGAATTTTTGGGACGGTTATGATGGTAAATACGAAACATTTTTACCTCGGAAAGTCTTTTGGTGAAATAGAGAAATTGTCTTATGGTTTTCGAGGGAAAACATTTTTAGTGTGTGGTGCATCAAAACTTATGACAGTGATATTTTTGCAGTTTTATGTTCAATCATATGGGTCAACATGCAAAAAACTTTAAATACGCGCACAAATGACAACGTTTTCAAAGTGCTCATGTAGGTCTGTATGAAATTGAATGCTTTTCTTTAATTTAATAAGATCAATATCTGGAGAGTTATATGTTGATGATGATGATGTAGATATCACTAAAATCCGCTTGCAATCACACAAACTATTCCAACCAAATAATAGCACCATCCTCAAATCTGGAAGGACCCCCAAATAGGATAGGAGGTAATGCCTGAACGATTATACTAGAACTTAATCCGGCCCAGTTTATATCCGATTGATAGCGACCGGCCCGGCTGCAGGTTAAGCAGGGAAGATAGCCTTTACGTCTTAAGTACGCTTAGCAAACGTTTGACTTAATTTCGTTAAATGTTTGGACGGTGAGCGTTTGAGATGAGAGGTAGATGCTGTGTAGATTGGGGTAAAATACTTTATTATTGGAGATGGAAGTGTGGAGTGCAAGGATGTATACTGTAAAGAATTAGAGGACGTTTGCCTTTTTTTAATTTAAAAGAATTCGTTTGTCGTAATTGACATGTTAATAATTATTATTGTGGTTTTAAAATTTCGTTTTCTCTGGTTAATACCTGGTATTTTAAGAATCTCACCGTAAACCAAGGTGAGATTCTAGTTATTTGTTTGTGAAGGTAAATTATTCTGTAGGTACTGCAGCGAAATTATTGTCTAGATCTAGTATTATTATTATCAGCCATTTGTGTCCCACTGCTGGGCAAAGGCCTCGCTTCCCTCTTAGCACTCTAATATAGAATGAAAAAAAAAACGTTTCTTATGTGTTTTGAACCGTTTCTAATCAGGAGTTTAACTTATATAATTATGTTCTTTGTTTTTCAATAGAATGTGACTTTCTTAAGCCGATATAACCGTTTAATTTTGTCCATTACCAACTCTTATACCAAATACATTTTTTAACAGTTACTTTATAAATATACTAGCTGATGCCCGCGGCTTCACCCGCGTGGATGTCATTCAAATTATATACTAAAACCTTCCTCTTGAATCACTCTATCTATTAAAAAAAACCGCATCAAAATCCGTTGCGTAGTTTTAAAGATTTAAGCATACAGACAAACAGACAGACAAAAATAGCGACTTTGTTTTAGACTATGTAAGGATAATCTATCTGTATCTCCCAAAATAAATAAATAATCTATTTATGGAGATACAGTTATCTCCAAAAATAGACCATGATTACCTAACATATAATATTTACTCTTACGATAATATATTTTTATATCCTATCTACATATATTATCTATTATCACATTAAGCCTTCTAACTTATTTCTTCGCTACTAATAACGTAATAAAAGTCACCGTTGTAATAGATCTAGAAAGACATTAAAAATGGCGCTCTAATTTCAGACGGCGGTAATAAATTCTACTCAAGCAATAAAACTGTGATGAACACTGTAAACCAAGTATAGAATGAACAATAAAATACGTGGTTTGTTTTAGATATTAGCAACGAATAGTTTTTGTGTACTAATTGACAATAATGTGTAGAGAAACCATTTTAAAAATTCAGCTATCTTTTGGCAAATGATCAAAAACGAAACTTATGCCACGATTTAGTTTTTTCTTTAGATATATTTTCACAAAGAAGTCGCAAATGCTACAATCTTCGCGTTGCCGGTAACAACGCTCTCCTGTTAATAATCAATATATCATACAAGTGCCAAAAAAGTCCTGTTAAATACACATACACACACACTAGACACAAGACAGAGGTTATTGCCCGGTAGTATTTTCTGATCGCCACAAATCAACCCTCCTGAAATGAGAGATGCAAAAACAAACATGTCTCTAATTATATCAATTCAACAATGGTCATAGCCTAATTTAAGTTGAAGATCAATAGATTTTTTTTTGTTATGGATCCTGATTATCAGTTAATACGCAGGAGGTGTAGTTGTAGTCGCTGGTCTGGTGGTCGCAAGCGCGACTTTCGAACATGAGGTCCTGGGATGGCAGTAGGCTTACCTCAATGGGACATAAACATAACTGAACGAAATGTGGATGTACTAGGCATATGCGTAACCCTTCTGGGACTACAGGCGTGATATTATATTATCTTTTACTGAAAATGATCCTGCTTTTAAGACTCAAAATACTTTACCTTATAGGTATATCCCTTCGCCAACGTAACATATCTATACAAACACGAAAAAATACCAGTACAACAGCATTACCTCAATGGTACCATGATTAACACCTTCCATTGAAAGAACAAGACACAGTTAAGTCCCTCACAAAACCTCTCAAGTCGCCGACAGCAAGATAAACGCTAACATTTTAATTATCTCCGCAAACGATGAAGTTCCTTTTGTTTTATACTTTGGCTACAAGAAACTACAGTCGTTTGCGAACAGAATTATACTGTGGAGTAAATACTGACTGATGACTGGCTTACGTTCTCTGTATTTATGGGTTTTTGTCCAGCTGTGGGAGACTTTTTAGTAAAATTATTAATTCATCATAATGTAAGTAAATTCATGTTAGTATGGGGATGTGAATGTGACATAACGAAAGATCAGTTGAGTATGAATGTAGGTGGATAATGAGTAGTGTGACGCTAAAGGAACCACTCCACACCACAAGGGACATGCCTTGTCTTCTGCCTGCCTATCATGTACATCCACCAGCACCTTAAGGAATCTGAATGAGGTGAAACTAGCAGAACTGTCTAGGTAGCTACTTATTAGTCAGATGAAAAAAGAAGATGACTTGAAAAGGATACCTACTGAGAATATACAGTGTAAAGACAAGAAGACAATTAAGCTGTGCTGATCATAAAATTAACAATTCCACAGATGAAAATGTTTCATGCACCACTGCATGAAACATTTTCTACAGGTGCAGATGCAGCCAAGGAGTGGAAATCCCTGCCTGCGTCGGTTTTTCCGAGTTCATATAACCCTAATCTGTTTAAGTCGAGAGTAAACAGGCTTCTACTGGGTAAGCTCGTTCCGTCGTCGACATCATCTCTGCCCTTAGGGCAAGATTGAAGTCAAGAACAAGCCCATTTATAATAAAAAAAAAAAAACAAAAGATTGATTAAGAAAATCCTTCTTCCTGGTATTTTTCGTCAAGACATAATATTTCACTTTGAAATAATTATGAGAAAAGATGGAAAAAAAATATAATTCTGCAACAAGCCCGTGGCCGTGATCAAACCTTTTCAAATAACTCATTCATTAGATCTTTCTAATACTCTCAATAATTTCTAGTTACTCTTGAACTAACCTCAAAATTCTTAGGAAAATGCTTGCATAATAGAACAAGTATAGCTATAGTTTTAATCTAATATAATCACCACAGGAAGTTGGCGAGTGAAGTCGATAGCAATAAATAAATAAAGTTCAACTTCAAACTTCGTACAACGCTTTTGAAGTTTAATGTTAGATAGAGTAGATTCTTGTTAAGTTTTAAACCTCAAGTGCAACTCGTTACAATATTATCCTAACTTGCCTTTAGTTTGTGGGTAAACGTGAACAAGGGGTTGTTGATAGTTGCAAATATTTAAATTAAATAAATGAAGTTGGTCTTGGATAAATAATATTGATCAAGTAATTTTAAAAGTTATAATATACACAAAACACTAGTTAACTACCACGGTTCTTTGATATCTGTGTGAATGCTCTATCATCAGCCTATAATATTCTCACTGCAGGGACATAGGCCTCCTCTCTAGGAGAGGGATGGGCTATAATCCAATGCAGGTTAGTAGATGTCACATGTCTTCGATTTTTTTGGTTTTATAACATTCCTCAACGGTTTCCTCACGATGTTTTCCTTCACCGTTTTGAGACACCGGTGATGAAATAAATTAAACAAAGTAATGCGCCTGCCTGGGTTTGAACCCACGACTTACTGTTCGTAAGTCGGGGCCGCCACCACTAGGCCACCGATGCTCTATGTGTTAACATAAATCATGGTCTACATGGTATGGAAAAATACGGTTGTACGGGTTTTTGTATGACTTGAAAATATAGTAGGCAGATAGAATAGTAGATGTAGATTTATAAAAAAACTTTCGAACAACCTCACCTCCCTACCTATTTCAAAATTCCAGACCAAAAACACTCACGTAATTTCCCCTAATTCTCCGAAATTCTAAATACAAAACGAGTTACAGTTACACAGAAGTGAAACTCACCCACAATCAAAGTTTTTAACTTGATTGTAAAAATTAACACAAATACAGAGTAAAAGGGATAGCTCGCAATATTTATTACAGCAAGTTTTAATTCCTATCCTCCATCTGTCCACGGTATTAAGAGATCTGTCCCACCGTTGACTTGGAAGCGATAATAATCCAGAACCATACAAAAGATTGTAGGTTCCCGTGTCTTTA
This sequence comes from Diarsia dahlii, assembly GCA_949775195.1. Taxonomy (NCBI): domain Eukaryota; kingdom Metazoa; phylum Arthropoda; class Insecta; order Lepidoptera; family Noctuidae; genus Diarsia; species Diarsia dahlii. Next base: position 19,880,401 of record OX459211.1, read on the forward strand.
AATGAGATAAGTCAAAGTTAAGTTATAGTTGTAGTTATAAGTTAAGTAAGTTAGTTAGTTATAGTTAGAGATATAAACTGATTGACTGAGGATCAAGGCATTTCTTCTTATGCGTAGGCATCCACTAAGGATGGATTTTTAAAAATTCAACCCCAGGTGGTGAAATAAGGGATGTAACTATGTATGGAATATTGTCATCGGCGAAGTCGCGGGCAAAGGCTATACTAGTTATAGCTAGTACTCGTATAGTGTCAAAAGTTAAGCTATGGGAAGCTCAAAAGTCTAACAACCGTTCTTGTCAAGGAGTATTGTATTTCTCAGTACTTACAATATGGAAGTCAGGTAGTCAGGCTGCCCGTCGGGGCTGTGGTTTGTCGAAAGGTTAACGCGACTCCGACACAAGGGCGAAGAAGGAACATGGGTTTGGTTTTTAGTCAGTAGAAGTCTGACACTCCCCTTCGCTCTGCCCAAGAGCGGGGGGCCCACCCCCCGCTCTTGGGCAGAGCGAAGGGGAGTGTTTCTGTGGGTGGAAAATCATCGAATAACCCCAGTTATTCGATGATTTTCCACCCACAGAAAAAAAAAAAGGTAGTCAGGCTCCATGTAAAATTCTGTTAATTCAGATTAACAGAATCCTGATACCGCCAGAGCCTGACTACCTGACTTCATCCAGCTGACTGCATCCGGTTAAACTGGCAGCCTACCTCAGCATACTTGGGGGAAGGGCTAGGCAGATGCTTTATGCTTAGCTCTTCGCTGTTGGATTACACTACAGGCGAGAAATCTGTGAAACAAACAACTCCATTTAAATTCATATTATTATAATAATCTACTCGTTTCTCGCTTTTCGCTTACGGTTGAACCGGTGCCTAACAGATTGGGGGACAGGGATTTATTAATGAAATTGACGGGATGAGCAGAATGTTGAAATTATGAAGTATTAACAGCAGCGGATGGAAATGCCTTATTTATTCACCTGATTTATTAGAAGCTGCAGGTACAGTGGAGCATGGTTTTCTTGGCATGTGGCCATAGTTGGAAATAATACCGCTATCTTGTTTTTTTTTTTATATAATTTCCGCAAATGTTTAAAAGCAGCGACACCTCCTGACAACGCCAGAAAATTTGGTATAAAAATGGAGAGTTATCTCTTTTTCTGCAGTTAAATAACACAGGCTGAAAGTTAAATAAAATAATAATTTGTTACTCTGGTAATCTTTGAAGAAAAGCATGAAATGTTTCCCAACGAAAATCAAAGTTTGACGATTTTGTGTTCAATGACAGCAAGATAAAGTACACCACCAATATTAGCAACAATTCTACTTACCCACAAGGGGAAACACCCAGCAAATTATAATTATAATAACAGAACGCTACCTTGGTATATTTATTATAGAAAGTTTTGCTCAAATCCTTATAAACGTTGGCTGGAATTTATAGCCCAAATTGTAGAATTACCGAAATTGCTTCCACTTAAGTCATTGTCCATTGGATACAAAGTTTTAAAATGTAATGAGCTGAGGCAGTTGCTCGCACGCTTAGGGAGACCGTGTTCTTTAGGTGGAGAAAATTGTGTAGGAATGTTTTCTGTGAAAGATCTTTAAAATAAAGCAGCTCTGTTTTTTTACCCACGACGGAACGGAGACGGTATATGCGTTTGGGGTGAGAGGTTGTTTGTTTGTTTGTGTGTTTGTTTGTTTGTTTGTTTGTTTGTGTGTTTGTGTGTTTGTGCAAATACATGTTGCCATTTTTCTCCAAAACGACTAGTCCGATTTTGATGCAGTTTTCAGATATGGGTTCGGGTTTGATTGGTGCATGTTCTTAGATAGGTGTTACGGTGACAACTCACTAGGGGGCGCTGCAGCACACATTTTTTGTGCAAATCAAAGTTGCCATTTTTTCCCAAAACTACAAGTCCGATTTTGATTCAGTTTTCAGTTATGGGTTCGGGTTTGATTGGTGCATGTTCTTAGATAGGTGTTACGGTGACAACTCAACAGGGGGCGCTGCAGCAAACATTTTTTGTGCAAATCAAAGTTGCCATTTTTCACCAAAACTACAAGTCCGATTTTGATTCAGTTTTCAGTTATGGGTTAAGGTTTGATTGGTGCATGCTCTTAGATAAAAAAAATAAAAGTAAAGAGTTTAAAATAAAAAGCAAAATTAAAAATTTTGAAAAAACCCACGACAGTTAAAAATTAATTGAAAAAAGGATAAAAAACCATAAAACACTTAAACACCCACTTTAAAAAAACCCAAGAATGTCCGTCGGGAGCTGAACATTGCAAAACTAGTTCATTTAATGGCAGCCCCTGACGGACATTCTTGGATTTTTTTAAAGTGGGTGTTTAAGTGTTTTATGTTATTTTATCCTTTTTTCAATTAATTTTTTTTATAAATAAATTCGTCAGCTAGGCAGTCGCTTCATGTAAAAATATTCAAATAATGCTTTGTTAAACGTTACACAGTACAGTGGTCGATGTGTAACGTATCAAAACATAAATTTTTATACTACATTTGAAAACGTGTAAGTCATGTTCAACTTAAATTCGAACGGTAGCTTCACAGCCAACTTTAAAATCTCATTTAATGTTCCAGCACTTGAAACTTTTGAACTACAGAACACGACACACAGTGCGTCCGATAGAAAATTTTAACGCAATTACAGTAATTCTTCGCAACAATAAATTGAATCACGGGTGCACAGTGCGCACGCTACTGCGCTCCGTGGACATAATGTCGGAGCAACTTCTAACTCGATTCGCCACACAGGCCGGATAAAACTTTAATACGTTTGCAACGAGAGGCACGCCATCCACGAAATAATTTAACGTTACTACTTTAATCTATTTTATGGCTTGTTAAATGCAAATTTTTAACAGTGTGCAGCGCCATTACTGCGTGCTATTAGTCAAATGAACTCAGATTTGCATTTGGAGCTTAAAGTCTGTGAGCACGTGCTTCTATTTTTCGAGTTTTTGGTGAAAATAGTTTAACTTTGTGTAAAAGTGTCTATGGCTAACTGGAAAATGGCAGTTTAAAACTTAAATGAATAAGCGACATTTTTTCACTGAGCTCTATTAGAAATAACACACAAAGTTGCGTACTGACTAGAACCATGATACAGAAACAAATTAACCGCAAGTCTCAGATCGATGAGAACACTGTATCATAATTCAAATACTCTAGCTATGCTAAGCACCAACAAACACCTCACATTCCAAGATAGCATTAATATGACGTTATAATCAAATATCGTGCAATTAGCAACCAGATGCATAGCTTAATATATTATCTACGTTAAAACACATTATTAAGATATTTTAAAACATAATTGGCGAAATGTAGATTTAAACCTCTGTCAAACTTTTAGCTGAAATACTGTGATTTTGTCCTTTTTAATAAGGTTACGTACCTCAAAAGCAAAAAACGGAACCCTTATAGGATAACTCATGTGTCTGTCTGTGCGACCTTATCTCCGAAACTACTGAGCCTAAAATTTTGAAAGAAAAATGCAGAAGTTTGTTCAACACTTATAGACAACAGGATAACCTATAAGAAGTCTATGGTGCTAAAATAACATGGAAAATCTCTCAATATCTACTACAATGGTGCGGAACCGTTCATGTGTAAATCCGACTTGCACTTGGCCAGTTTTTAATTACTCAAAAACATATACCTTGTAACACTAACAATACAAAAAGTAATTAAAGCTAGTTCGTCCTGTACCATCTGTCTAAGTGAGGGCAACATTAGTCGGGCACAGATAGAGGTGCGGCAGAGACCTAGGTACGTGGTCCCTGACAAATACGCTAGCTGGCTGGTTGGCTGGCTGGCTTGGCCGCGTCTTGCTTGCACGAGAATATGTCAATGTAAGTATATGGAAGAGGAAGGAAAGTGAATTGTAGAATCAAAGAAGGAATATTTTTTTTAATGATGATTTGGTTCAATATAACTTACACAAGCACTTTTAAAAAGATTGTGAATTTGTGATATAAGATTTCTTATAAGTTGTTCTTACTTTTATAGTATTTTTGTTTATAAGTTATGATTATAGATAAAGATTCTATTTGTCTTACATTCCCACCTGCCTACGATAATTATAAGCATTTTTCTACTTCACTTGCTCAAAAAATTAGTCTCCAGCTATCCAGACACGAGTGTTTTATTTTCTGTCCCTGGGTTTTATCAGACTCGCACATAATTCAAACAAAATTATTTTCAGTTATCTCTATTAATAAACGCTGAAATCACGTCTCTAGTTTTATTCAAAACTAGTTCAACAAAACAATAAATCTACAGAATTTAAAAGGCAGAAATAAAACGAGTATAGTTTAGAGAGAGCAGCACGTGGTTGCGGTTAGGCGCTGCCTCTGTCGGTGACACTGCGCCAAATTAATGGCGCCGTCTGTTTAGCTGAAAAATTACCGCAATATTATCATTTAATATAATTGTGTTTTAATATTTTATTAAATTAATTAATTAAGCTGTGTTGGTTCGTGCTGCACAGTGTGCAACAATACGATGATCGTAGAAATAATAAACAATATTTGACCGGAATATGAAAAATATTCCTTACGTAACTCATTGTTGTCGATACAGAACATAGTGAATACAAACCGATCGTATTAGTTTGAAATAAAATATATAATACACAGTTCATTAAAACCGCACGTTTGGGAGAAAATCTAGATATCCCAGCCTAGGTTTCTAGATCGTTTCTAGATATTAAAGTTATTGCATGATTTTACTAGCAATATCAAAGGGTAGTTCAAAAGCAAAAGCCTTTCTCATCCTGTTTAACGTTAAGCCTTTCTAAAAGCGTTAACTAAGTCATCGATGCGAGTACTTCAAAGTGCTGCACAGACTGAGCCATTTTGATACTTTGTTCGAACTGCAATAAGCGGCACCCAAAAAACTGGTAACACAACACTCTGTAAAATCGTCTTGTCGTTGAATGAACTTTCTTTAAAGTAATAGTAATCTCAAAGTGACAAAGAAAACATCGTGAGTATTCGTGAGCACCAAAGCATCGAAGGCATTTGAACCATCACTTTGCAACGGGGGGATGTAGAGGAGGCTGCTTTATCCCAGCGGTGGACTGGGAACATAAAAGGCTCATCATGCTAGAAGCTATATAGTTTGGTATGCATGAACTTAATTAAGGTAGTTGACAAAAAAATCCAATTAGTCCGTCAGATAGATTTCCAAAAACAATAGGACATATTTTTTTTTTCACGTAAACAAAAAATTAAGACAACACAGAGCTTCGAAAAGTCGTGTGACGTTATATTTTGGTACATATTTTACCTGAAAGTGACGTCACAAGCCCCCACCTATGATCTTTGACACGTTTTATTTTCGTAAACATTTGTTAATTTGATAGAACGAAAAACACGTATCCAATATTTTTTGATAATCTAACAGACGGACTAAACAGAGTAATTTTTTTTTAATCAGTAAACATCCCTATTCATAACTTTGCTACGTCTCGTTATCCATTTCACGTAACCACGACATTACAAAACACACCTCGTTTACTAACTTACGTAAAGTATTTTTAAACAGTGTTTTAACATAATTTAATTGTGTAATTTAGAATTTACATAAGTAATTGTTTTAAGCTCGCGAACAACGAAAAGAAAACATTGGGCCATATTTCCTCATGCTTGTGTTGTGTCAATTATGAAAGTAATTAATGGTGGCATTCATTTAAAAGCTTTGTTGGATCATTTTAGAGTCTGCTTATTTAGAAATAGAGTTGGAAATATATTTTACTGATTTGGTCGCAAGTGCTACTACTGAGCACGAAGATTTTGGGTCCTAAACCAAGTGTTATTGGGTTTTTCATCAGAAATTGCACAGCCATAGCCCAAAGTCTGAATATACAGCGTCGGGGTGATAGCATTAGGGTTGCCCCTATTACTTTGTAGTAGAACATAAGTGGCAAACAGAACTGTGGGTATCCATAAAAACATTTCTGCTTGAACCTTCAGGGTTGGAAATAAAAGTTAATTTTATTGTTGAAACAATTACAGTTTACAATACAGTTTACGTTTTAATTACTGCGATATTAATAGGGTATTGTGTTAACACTGTGCTTTGCGTTTTATGATCGTGTTTAATGCGTGGATTACAATGTATGTTAATTGATTACTCGCATTAATTTGTAAAGTAATATGAGCACGTTCTTTTTATTTGAATATGAATATTAAACGCTATTTTTGTTATTTTTCAGGTAAGTTCCAGACAAGACGATAAAAACTAATAACATAAAAAAATAATAACTGGTAAGATTAATAAATCAGCAACAGAACACATTTATCTCCGCACATGTTTTTAAATACAATAAAACCAAAAAAATGGAATAACAACGTTATTTAAAGTAATCACCCATACGAAAACACATACATTTTAATTTTCAACACGAGTGCAGAATATTTTATGACAAAAATGAATTTTAATTGAAAAATTATTACGGATGCGGTCGGCAAGGTTGAAATATTGCACAGTGGGGACAAAAAAACTAATTACGGTGTGACCTTTTGTTACGTTTAACGGCCCGGTGTGATTTAGTGCGATATTTTGTCTACAAAAACTGTTGGACCACTGGGCTTTTGTATTAATGTGGACGGTAAAATCTGTTTAATGATATTATGATCTTTTTGGGGGAAAGGGTTGCTTTGTAAAGGGACTTGTTGAATTATTGTTTCGATATGAAATAGTCATATTTTGTCTACGCAATTATGATTTTAACCCACAGTGCTAATGTTTTATGACAATAAAATATTGCATGAACTAATTAGCTCTTCAGCCGTATAGGCAATATTGTGGGCGTTTGGGAAGGAACTTACCTACTTAAAGCAAACAATAACTAGACAAAGCTATGAAGTTGCCTTCAATTTCCTACAATTCTCAAAGCCTATTTGCAAAAACTCCCTATTTCTCGGCCATTTCACCCAACAATATAAAAACTTCAATTCGCAGTCGAATTCTTGAATTAAATTGTAATGTACCGGTCCCAATTATACTAGAAGAAAGGAGGAACGGACAGACAAAGCAACATTGTGAGTATTCAGTGCCAAGTTTTAACTCAGTTAGAGGCATTCAGTCTCGCTTACTTCGAGACGCTACAAACAGCCGCTTTGTATACAAGCCCAAGGTATTTTGAATTTTCGTCGCGAGTTTTTTTGTGAAGACCTTTTTGTGTAGACTGTCTTTTATTTTAACTGCCTCATGGTCTTATTACTGCTTTAGTTGGTCTATTGTTAGGAAGCGCCACTATTGAGCATGAGGCTTCGGGTTTAATTCCCAGGTTCGACAAAATTATTGGGTTATTAGAAATTTCTCAGTACGTAGTGTCCTAGATAAGAGTTTGGATTTCGTACACAAACAGTGCAGATTCAATGGACTTAGTTCATTGCAATTTAGGCATTCTAATTCCCGGTTTCTAAGGAAATGAATGAGATGTCATTTAGACGTATAAAATTGATAACAGTAAACACAACCAAGACCATTCCATCCATCCATCCGTCCATTTTTTTTATCAAGACCATTTCATTTAATATCCTTGTAGTCTAACAGATTTTAACTTCTTAACTCCTTCTCTGTGATTATTGCTTATCCTCGTGTTTGACAGACACGACACTATAAATATTATATCAGCTGAATAAAATTTCACCATACATAAACATCCCTTACCTGACACAATACAATTCTATTCTCCACCTGCTCTCCGTTCCAATTCAAGGCCCATCTCAGGCCGTTCCATACTCCCATATGAAAACAAACAAACATAGCAATTACATGCGGCCTCACCAGTCCGCTGAGCAATGCTGGCCACAAATTGGCCTGCGTGTCGTGATTGCTGTATTGTATCGGGGTAGCTTTCACCACTTGTCTCGTGTTTGTCTCGAGACGTGGCTTTTGGAGGGTGTCTCTAGTCGTTGAGATAGTGGGCTAGAATGGCTTGGGTTGGTAGTAGATGGGGCGAAAGGAGATCGAAGTTATCAGGCTATTCGGGACGTATCGAATGTGAAAGAATTGTTGTAATTTTAATGCGTATATTATAGGTTAATAACATTTAAGTAGCTATACGAGTTTAAAGGCGGATTTCACCACTGAAACTGAGCTCGATCTGTAGACCCTATAAATATAGTATATAAGGTCCCATTAAAATAGGTGGACAAATTTTAACACAGCGTTCTAACCAAAGATATCTAAACAAAAAAAAACATTAAATAAAGTGGTTTTTTTTTTACTTTATTAGGTAAATAAATTGCTTGCACTCTAGAACAAACTCAACCTTAAATGCGTTTTTCTGATTATTTTTTTTACCATCATCCTTATTTTGGTGGTGTGAATGATTTCTGAAATTTTGTCCAGCTATTTTAATGGGACCTTATATAGTTGCCATCGTCATAATTATAGCTACAGTGAAGTTATTGCTATAGTTAAGTGTTACGAACACAGTTTAAAATGTCTGTTTACCAACACAAATCGTATTTTTTCTATAATAGAGGTCAAAGTTGCCTAAAAATAAGTGAATGTTATTATGTTATAGGACACTGACAGATCTTGAACGTCGTCTATCTTATGTTTTCTAAAACATGGTAATCCTCTAAAAATTTTATTGATTAATATTTAAATTTGCTCAACGAGAAAATTCATACCTAATACAATGTTAATTTATCCCTATTGTGATTTTTAATCCCTTCACATTGTCATGTGACCCACGACTTCAAAAACCCTTCAAAAATAATTGTCACATCTAAAATAACAAAAAGAACACACACTAAGGGTGGCACCCCAACACCCCACTTAAACGCAAAGCACGACTACAAAGGAAATAATTCAATAAAAACCACAAAAAATATTATAATTCGATAATCGCGTGATTCGATTCCTGCCTTTGTGACGTCACTGAGACAATTAGTGTTTGATTCCTGCACTAGGGGGCGCTGTAACTCGATTATGTATGAGGTTTGTGAATTAATTCTCTGCGATGTTTTAAGCGAATGTGTGGCCGCAATTTGGTTGTTTTTGGGGGGTCCTGAATAGATAAAATAATTTAATAACAGCTGCACTGAAGTGCAATCAAAATCAGCCCTTTTGGTTTGTTCTTTAGTGAAAGTTTTATTAAAATTGTAAGTAGGTACGTAAAACAGCACAGATAAAAAAGATTTAAAATAAATTGAGATAATGACTAACCAAAACGAACCAAAAACATTTCACGTTCTTGCCACTGCTTTAACATCTCACAAAAAGTTTCAGTACGACCCTGCCAGGATTCGAACCTGGAATCTTCTGATCCGTAGTCAGACGCGTTATCCATTGCGCCACAGGGCCGGATGTTAGGAGAGTTAAAATTGCCAATCGTGCCTTTTTTACTTATTGCATACCGTCTAGCTTTTATTCAAATTTCGCCGTCCTATTTGTTTTTTTTAACAAATGATGAAATGAAGGTCTCAATAGTCTCGATAATCTTACTGTCGCTTACGGGATATCTTTCGTGATTATTCATTATTATGAGCTCCAGATTTATAGAATACTAGCTGATACCCGCGACTTCGTTCACGTGGAAATTTTGATGTGTGACTGTCTCGTTGATCGAGTGGTCTCAAGTGCAACTACTGAGGATGAGGTCCGAGGTTTGATTGCAAAGTGTTTTCGCAGTAGAGGCCACGGAGCGTGGTTTTCGTGGCCAGGTCGATGGCAATATTATATCTATAGACATCAAACGCCTCAAATTTTCGCATCTACATCTAATTCCAGGCGACTCTCTCCTGTTTAAAGCAGTTTATTTGCAAAGACATCTGTTCCATGGCCAATCGCAGATTTTTGGTGATGTTGCAAGTTGGGGTAAGATTCGACGGCAATTTGTAAACGGAAAGTGCTATCTGGCCATTGTTAAGCAAAGTTGCGGCAATGCCCAAGGCAGCCACAGCCGATAAGACGGCACGGTTGGCGCAGTGCCTCGGCGTTTGACTGTGTCGCTGCATGTCCTGTATTCGATTTTCACACTGAACAAATATATTTACGTCGCGGGTCTTATCTAATTTTAATTAGATTTTATTTTAAAGTTTTTACAGCTGTTTTTCTTACTGTGTACGTCAATTTGTATTTGTTGACTATTCACGACAAATATTAACACCGCAATTCTGAAAATGGTGTCAAATGAACAATGCCATCTGTCGAAGACGAAGTTAAACTGCCAAAATTTAATGCATGGGAAGCAAACACACACTATAGGGTTTAGGCTATGTAGTTTCCTGCATGAATGGTGCGCGGAGGCACTACACTGCGGGATAACTCCGCTGCCGCCGTATATTGCCGCATGGCGGACAGACCCCACTGGTGTGATTTCATGGCGACATGGAGAGAGCGACTGTCGCAACCCCGTGCAGGGCACAGTGGTGGTAAGTCTCCTCTTTGAGGAGTGGCTTGAGAGGCGCCACGGCGCCCTCACCTTTCGTCTGGCGCAGGTCCTCACTGGACACGGTTGTTTCGGGATTCGGGAGGCACCTGCACCGAATCAGGCGGAAGGAAACGCCCAAATGCTACTATTGCAAGGATTAGCCGTAGGACACGGTGGAGCACACCGTGGAGGTCTGCCTTGCCTGGGCGGAGCCCCACTTGGGTTGAGCCCCGTCGTGTTCTCTTAGCGACGATCGGCGGCGGCGACCTCTCGCGTCCGGCCCTGGTTCGAGCCATGTTGCGGGGCGAGAGGGAATGGGACGCCGTCGCCTCCTTCGGCGAAGCAGTCGTCCCAGCCGCAATAGGAGACGCTCTGGGTGTCGAGGGTCACGTGATGGCTTCCGGCCACCGTAGGTGCGGGCCTGTGGACGGTAAGTAGTGGGCTAGCTCGCCGTCCGCCCGTCGTAAGACGACGACAGGCCGTGTCGACGGCGCGTTCGGTTCCACGCGCGCCTCAAAGAGATGTCAGCAATATGGTTGAGGCCCGCAAGGGCCGCCGCTTGTCGGGGCTACGGGTTGTTCGAAAGAAATATCGCGGCCACAGCACAAAAGGCAAAAAAGGAACATGGGTGGTTTTTAGTCAGCAGAAGTCTAACATTCCCTACCGCTCTGCCCAGAGCGGGAGGAGTTAAATGATGATTTCCCACCCTCCAAAAAAAAAACCCAATGTAGATTTTCAAAGCAGCGTCATTTAAACTAATCAAGGGTACAGTTTGTTATCGTAACTGTTTGAAAAATACCATTTAAAAGTTATCTTGTGAACACACTTATTAATTAGTACCGTTTTGATGCAATAGATGTCGTTGCTTGTTTGTTTCTAAATGATGATAAGTTTTCTTAAATACCTTAAATTCGTATATCTTTTGATAGAGAGCACCAATTCCAATGAATCAAAAACTAAAACCCTAATCTTATTAGTTTTAAAATGTACACGTGATAATACTATAATAAACTATACACCCAAGACACACAGACACAACAAAAGAAAACATTATTTTTTCTAAATAATTATGTTCAATAAACAGAAACTCTACGTCTACAGATTTATAATATTGTATTTACAATTAAAAGTAGATTATATAAATTTACTCTGAATTGATTTGAAAATCATATAGCATCGAAATGAAAACAAATACGTGGAACTTACAAAAAGTGAAAACCGATTGGGGATCGAACTCGCAAACACGTTTCAACATTTTTGGAAATCTTATAAAAAATCACAAAAAGTGAATACTGACTGTGATTTGAACTTGCGTACCTTTGTTTACAGGTAAGTCTCTGTACCGTTAGGCTACGTACACCAGTGACAAACTGTTTGAAATAGACCTTCTGTTTTAATATAGTATGACAGTTGACAGTTCGATTGTGTACGATACCGGAAATTTGAAATGACGTAAGGGACTTCAGCTTTCTCTTGGATTTGCAACGCTCGCACCAGGTGCTTAAAGTGAAAAATTGCACAGCACGCTCGATGTCCCTTGCGTTATTTCGTATTTCCAGTATCAAGCTGTAAAACAGTTGAGGATTATGGATAATGCAATACTGCTCACCCCCTTTATTTATTATGGGGATAATTTATAGCCCATGTGTTATTCAAGACTATAATCTACCTCTGTGCCAAATTTCATCCAGATCCGATCCTACTTACTACCCTACCTACTTACTACCCTACCTACCTACTACCCTGCCTACCTATCAACCACTTTCTCACCGTATAAACCTTCTATGGACTTCCACAAATAATTTAAGACCAAAATTAGCCAAATCGATCCAGGCGTTGTTGAGTTATGCGCTTACCAACACATTTTGCGATTCATTTTTATATTATAGATAAGATTTTTCGAAAGTGACAGTATAGTTTAGTTATAAATTGTGCATGCTTAAAACGTAAGGTCATTTTGAACACTGGGTTCCTAACAGTTTGTAATTCAATGTTCTAGATATTTTTGTCCTCTTAAAGTTGATGACTTCTACATTGTCTAGTTTTATAACTCTTGAGTCTGAAATCATTTTGGTTCCACATTTTTATGATAGCCGGCAGTAAAGGTAGGTACTAACTTGTACAACACTGTGACAGTGTCTATTCAATTATTAGATCCTACCTCAATGTGGGATATACCCGGTAACATCCTTTTTACGAGGGTCACATCATATTCGGAGCAATAGGGGATCGGACAAAAAAAAACTAATTAGTCCGTCAGATAGATTTCCATAAATTATTGGACACGTATTTTTTCTTTTTTCACGTAAACTTAAAATGAAGACGATACAGTGCTTCGAAAACTCGTGTGACGTCATATGATAGTACATTTTGACGACACAAGTGACGTTTCAAGCCCCACTCCAAGATCTTTGACGCGTTATAACTTCGTCATTTTTTATTGATTTGATAAAACAAAAAACACGTATCCAATATTTTTCGATAATCTAACTTACGGACTAAACAGAATCATATTATTTTGACCCAGTCCGATCCCCTATTATACAGGGTTTTTATTGTTTATCATCTCTATCTACTCTGTTTCTTGTAAGGATTATCAGCATAGATACATCTTTCCCAAAACGGCCTCTACAGGCGTGATGAATTCGAAATTGTATGACTCGAAGCTCGTCTGTCAACAATATTTATTTTGTTATCCTTGACCGTGACTGGGTCAATGTTGTTGTTGTTACATGAGATATTGACTGCCTCATTGATCTGGTGGTCACAAGCGTGACTGCTGAGCATGGACTTCTGGGTTCGATTCCCGGGTCGGGCAAAGTGTTTTTGGGTTTTTCATCAGGAATTTCTCAGTAGCAGCCACGGAGTCTGGATTTGTGCCCGGTTGATCGCAATAGGCTCATCCCCTATTACACGTGCTGCAATTTAGTCTAAACCCTTCGGGGATTACAACCGTGATGTTATGTTATGACCGTCACTGAACTTAGCTGAAGCACAATAGCTAAATAATTTTTTCAATTAATTTTTAACAGTCGTGGGTTTTTCAAAATTTTCAATTTTGCTTTTTATTTTAAACTTTTTTTAAACTTTTTACTTTTATTTTTATTTTTTTATCTAAAAACATGCACAAATCAAATCTAAACCCATATCTGAAAACTGAATCAAAATCGGACTTGTAGCTTTGAAGAAAAATGGCAACTTTAATTTGCACAAAAAATGTTTGCTGCAGCGTGCCCTGGTGAGTTATCACCGTAACACCTATCTAAGAATATGCACCAATCAAACCCGAACCCATAACTGAAAACTGCATCAAAATCGGACTAGTAGTTTTGGAGAAAAATGGCAACATGTATTTGCACAAACACACAAACAAACAAACAACCTCTCACCCCAAACGCATATACCGTCTCCGTTCCGTCGTGGGTAAAAACAGGATTTAAAGATATAATTTCCAGTGCTTTCCACCTATTTGAATAATCATAGACTATTGTAAAGGTTACATAATAAGCTAATACAGGCAATTCGTGGTGGGCCAGTGCATTGTGACCACAACTCTATAGTTTGTGGTGAACATGTGCGTGTGTCAATAGGTTGCCGAGTTAGTGGCAACATGAAATTAGGTGACACACTTATAAACTGGCTTGTGTTAGTTACTTTTCATTAGCTGAAAATTGTTGTATTTATGAGAATGAATAGAAGCGTATTTTTGTGTCCGTTTTACAGAAAAATTATCTTTTTTTTTCGAGGTTAAATTTTCAATTTAAATACTTTTACGGCAAATGGTTGAGTCTTAACATTCAGACAAGCAGTTATGTATTTCGTTTAAAATAAAAAACTTTTGCCCTCACTAGGAATTTCTCCAGTAGGTATTGTGTGTGCGTTTTCAAAAATTTAAACCTACATAATCAGCTAGATTTGAAACTATTTGTATATCATAGAATTTGATACTTTAAGCTGATGATGAAATGGCCCACTTCCTCTCACAGTTTTCTTTATCAAAATAATAACACAATGGCGTCAACACACAAAAAGTCACACAACATACCATTAAAAACGTTTGAACTAATTAATCATAGCACTAAGTAAAGTTAAAAAACTCCTGACACATTGTCCTCACATTTACGTCACGGACCAAATAAAAAGGTTTCGTAACCGGACCGAAAGACCAAAGAAAAAAGTAGGCGGAACCCTCTACGGTGTCGCATTTTCCGTACGGATCCCTTTTTTGTTAAAATGATACTTTTATACTGCACGTATTGTATTTTTTGGGGCCAAAGGAGTGAATAACGAGATTTTTTTGTCTTTTGTATTTGTAATATTTTTTTGAGGAAAGGCTTGTGTTTTACTTTTGTCTCAGGCCGAGATCTGAAAACGTTATTTAGCACGAATTTTGGTTAGCTTTTTGTTCATGTCACTGTGTTATTCATCTGTCTCACTGAAAAGTGCCTGGAAGATACAGGAATGTGTCTAAGGGTCAAAGTAGCTCGTAATATTTGAATGTCTTCGGTTTATAACCTTAGATTCTGGATTAAAGACAAAAATCATGAACTTTAAACTATGCAGTAGAAATCACTCTAACAAAGTACACCGTACCAAAGCTCATTATTCGAACTAGCATCGACGAAAACTCAGTCCAAGCTGATTAAAAGGAGTACGATTTTCATTCTCAGTACGAAAGTCGATCCGATTATGACAGCAACAGGATTATCGATTGTCACGCCCGCTCATCTCGCTCTCATCGCTCCGCTTTGCTTTACAAAGCGCTTAAACAGCCGATAGTATAGCTCATAGCTCCCATACAATATTGTCGCTCATTGTGCATACGCCTCATTGTCTTACTGGTTCAATTATGAATCAACTCATCCACCAAACCATCCAAACCGAATCCTGCTCTAACAACAACAAATTAAAGCTTCATTTCGCGCGTTAAATAAAAAGCCGTTAAATGCAGACACAATAGAATTCGATTATGTAATTCAAACATATCGGGTTGGTGAATCGATTAACTTTCAGCTGTATTTTCTTGGTGGAGGGTTGATAATTGAGTGATGTTCTGTTGGAGTTGTGATGTTTTGATGTGGTGTGAAGTGAGCGTGGTAGACTTTGTGACGGGTATATTCACAATCGCGCCAAGCGTTCGAGCCACTCATAATGACGAGATTATGTTCCGCAGAATGTCTGCGCGTGATATGTCAGTTATGATTAAGCCAACATTAGAAATGGCATTGTTTCTGTGTTTTAGAATTATTTTTATTTATTTATTTATTTAAACTTCATGTACAATAGTGGTACATAGGTGGACTTAATGCCACAAGGCATTCTCTACCAGTCAACCTTAGGGTCAAATAAGACAGCACTGTGGTAGAGTACAAAAAAAAAATAATAATAATAAGGAGACAACTATTTTGTTATATAAATTGATATACATAAATAGGTACATACTAATACATATTATTATAGATACAAACAGAATATAATGGTCTCTCTCTGGGTCAATGTTTTGCTGTTTGGCGAAAAGTTCAATGAGATATTAATCACCTCGTTGGCCTAGTGGTCGCAAGGTCCTGAGTTCGATTCCCGGGACAAGCAAGTTGTTATTAGGTTTTGCTATCAGAAATTTCAAAGTAGTAGCCACGGAGTCTGAATTTCGGCCCTGTTGATGGCAATAGGCTCGCCCCTATTATATGGGACTTAAACATAACAGGCGACATGTGGGTGTAATAATACACCCACATTTCGCCAGTAAAAACGTGTTGTGCCGACCCCAAATAAAATGCGATAAGGGCAGGAAGATGATTTCGCCAGTACACCTCTGCGTAACCTTTCGGCATTATAGGCGTGATGTTATGTGTTAAAAAAATCGCCAGACTTAAGTGGCAATTGGCAGGGCACATTGCTCGCAGAACGGATGGCCGATGGGGCCGAAAAGTTCTGGAATGGCGACCGCGAACCGGAAGACGTTGCGTTGGAAGGCCTCCCACTAGGTGGACCGATGACCTGGTCAAGGTTGCAGGAACCCGCGGGATGAGAGACGCACGGGACCGGTCAATGTGGCGACACCTGGGGGAGGCCTATGTCCAGCAGTGGACGTCTTTTGGCTGAAATGATGATGATGATGATGATGGTTATGTGTTATGTTATATACTACCGGAAACAACTTGCATAACACTACATCATGTAAATCAACACAACACAAAAACCTTTATAATTACTGACATTACGACCCGAATGTCTCCATTCATAATATTATCTAAACACCAAATTAATAATACTCACAAACCAAACATTGCGACTCAAAGCCCCACTCAGTGAATAAACTTATCAGCGGGAAACACTTAATCGTCTTCTACTTAACGACTACTTTCACCAACTTAACAACTTAGTAGACGAACTTGGAATATTCGTCAAATATCACGCGTTTGTGTACGGTCAGTAGGTAACTGAAGGTGGTTGACACTGTTCATTTAATATAACATACATGCATAAACTCAAGCTCTTTTCCCATGGGGGTAGGCAGAAACCACCGAACGCCACCTGCTACAATCCCTACATACTCATTTTGCCTCGTACACATCCATTAATTTTGTACTATGATCTAAATAGATTTAGCAGGCGCATTTCTTGGTGTGATTTATTTAATCCTTTCATGTTTTTTCAACTTTATTCATTCAAGTTCATTTACCAACCCGCACCGCGAGAGAGAGGAGGCTTGTGTGCCAGCAATGGTAACATTATATACTACTACTGATTTTCACTACTTCATTGATAACATCGAGTTTTTACAGTCTAAAGTCTGAAATTAAAACCATTTTTTTCGAAAAAAATAAAATAAAGTGTAAATCAATTTTTATCGTAGAACGTAGCTACCTATTCGTCAGCTAATATCACTGGGTGATGTACTGAGTGAATTGACACGAGCACGCTCCTAATTACTGGAGGCTGTGTAACGGGTACTGTGTTGTGGCGGGACCCGGGGTTAGGAAGGGATGGATATGGTAGTTTTAATTTTGTGAAATAATTTCAGCGTAGACCAATGAAACGATGGATGGACAGGGTAATGAATGATATGGCAAGAAAAGAAGTGTCCGATGAGATGAAGAGTATTATAGAAGTGTGGACGAAGAAGACCACAAACGAATGGGGTGATATTTTGATTACCTATTTATTTTTCGGAGCGATATGTAGAAAGAAACTTTTTAAATTTCTTGATTCAGTATTCAAAATGAAAAGGATAATGTTGCCAAGTTTTGTCTTTGTTAACATTTTGATCATTTTGTTGCAACAAAATTATATTTTTCGATGGATTGTGATACATGACAGACAAATTGTTTTGGGCTCGCCCTTGCAAAAATATATTCTGTGGTTCATATTTGGGTCAGGACCAAATTTTTGACGTAATCGCACAACGGAAATCACACGGTAGGTAAGTGGAACCACTTACCTACCTAAAATCTTACGACTATTTACACACACCCTAATAATTCTATTGTGCTACATTTATTTTCCAGTGTGACACATTCCGTTGTGATTTCCGTTGTGCGATTACGTCAAAAATTTGGTCCTGACCCATTTATCTTCTATTTGAAATAATCGTGGTCTGTCTTCCATAATATAAAAAGCGCCTATAAATTGAATACAAATATTCATATCGATTGATTTTCTCATTGGTCCGTGATCTCAGATACAAATAACAAACATAAAGCACCAGCACTGAAATAGGACACGAACATTATCCAATGTCCTGTAGTTTTTTATCTTACATCGAGAAAAAAAACTAGTACCTAAGTAACAAAATAAGAAACTCAATTCTCCTCCGATCCAATAAAGCTCGGTGTACAAAAACGATTAATCTGGCTGTTCGTCTAGATTGCGATCTATTGGTCGCGCGACTGTGTCGCAAATTGCCTGCGATCGAGTGCGACTGTGTTGCGTCGCGTCGCAGATTGCCGTCGTGTTTGTTGGTATATTGTTGCGAACCTGTGTATAGGTTAGACTTTAGGGTTTGTTTACTTGATTTATTGAATATTTTGCGTGTGTGTAAGTATATGAGAGCAGCGGTGGCCCAGTACTGGCGGCCCCGACTTACGAACAGTAAGTCGTGGGTTCGAAATAAGGCAGGCGCAATAACTTTGTGCAATGTATTTCATCATCGTTGCTCTAAAAACGGTGATAGAAAACATCGTGAGGAAACCGGAATGTCTTAGAGCAAAAAAAATCGAAGACATGTGACATCTACCAACCCGCACTTGGTCCGCGTGGTGGATTATAGCCCATCCCTTTCCTAGAGAGGCGGCCTGAGTCCATGCAGTGTGAACATTATAGGCTGATGATGATGATGATTATGAAGTATATGGGGTATATCTCTACTTCTGTGGATAAGATAATTAAAGAAAGAGTCTCAACAATATGCAACTTTCTTCAGTTTCTCTGACAGAATCGGTCGTACCAAGTAACTTTTAGATAGCAAGCGACAGGAATTATTGCAATTTTTATCAGTGGACAAAAGTCAAAGAAAACTCGACCCATGTACGCACCACGCAGCTCCACGTAACTTAGTAGCTACAGCACAATCAAAACGCCAGAATATCAAAACGGGGGCACATTCAATACTGGCGGGCAACACATTGGAGTGCGGGCATCAGTTACCCGCAAATTGTGGCCAGCTTCCCTGATTGGATTACTGCAATCTGCCTGTGGCCTGACTCCGCTGGATATTGCTCGGTTTAGAATGTGTGATAGTCTTTCAATTTACGACGTAGACGGAAACTGCTTTGTTGTAAAACTGAGTTCTCAACTGTCTGACTAGAAACTATACGGCCGGTCGACAGCGTTTGAAACATACAGTAGCTTGTTCGTGTGTTTATAACTGAGGACTTATTTTTCAAAGTAATTTCCTCTAAGATAATTAGGAGTTTGTCTTATTCAATTGCAACTATCTCACTTCGCAATCAGTCTTAAACTAGTAAATAACGCATTTGGCAGCAGACTCTCACTGGCAACTTCTTGTAACTTCTGTCTGTAACATGTAACCTTTTGAACTTGTAACAAGTTACTACTGCTTCCATGGACCATAGATCTTTGAATAAAAAACCAGTGTAAAATCCCAGACAAAAACTTATTACCCATACAATATTCCAATACATTCAATCAACAACAACACAACATCTTCAAACCCAACATAAAATCATCAGCCATACCCCAGAATAACAAAGTAGGCAGTGTACCAATTCTCCAATACATACGCATTAGGTCCGTGAGGGGTACCGGCGCGGGGCACGCCAGCCTACCCCTGATTGCATTACTGCAAGTCTCACTCAGTGGCCGCAGGGACGGCGTTATTTGATACGCAGCCAGTCATTTGGACGGGTTTATGCAATAATCATGCTTTATTGAATTATGAAGTAGATTTACGTATAGCGTATAGAATTTGCGGACTGATTAAATTGTCTGCTGTTTTAGTGGTTTTCGGTTTGTAGTTTTTAATGGGTTCTGTAATAACGTTAGTATAAATAGCATTCTTTCAGTGTACGTATGGTGATGTCTTTATTGCTTGTTATACGAACTTAAATTAGGCTGCATTTGGTTAAAGTAGAAGCCGACTCCTGCACAGCTGTGAAAAGTCTAGGCGGTGTGATAGTTTTTCAATTAAGTTCAATTTACTAGAAGTTTAGAGGGTGAGGGTGATAAGTCCAATATTTAGCCTAGTATTAAGAACTCTTTCTTTTTGTTTGTAAATTCGTAAAAACAGGTTCAGTTAAACCAATCACAGTCCTCTATCGTCCTCCCCCACTTTCTCGTATAAAAAGTAAAACAGCTCGTTTCCTAGTCCACCAGCTAGTTTGCTCCATAACATAAAAACAAGCGCTTCTACGAGCTGGGATTGTGAGCTAACGAAGCGTGCGGTTATCATAACTTTGACGATGTAAAAGGCTGTTAACTTTTACTGAAAGAATTCCTCTGTATACAGGGCGATGGTTATACGGGTAAAGGGAAACTTTAGCGCGTCGTTGTAATTCTTAGAGTGATTGGAAATTCAATTAGCTAATTACATATTAAAACACAGAATAGAACAGAACTTTCATCCCTGCAAGTCGCCCTTGTTTGGACACTTTCGTTACTTGCAATTGCAATTGTTTTTTATTTATTTACACACACACACTGAAACAATGAATAAATTATGATCCACGTAAAAACTATTGCGTAGTTCTAATTTACAATGCAATCACGCATATCAAAATATTTTATTTCACATAAGCCTACACGATGTTTTATAAGTTCACAAACTTATAAAATGTCGAGAAAAGGTGCACGGCTCGGGTTGGTCGTTTCTTATAGAGAAGAACGGATAAGAAACTCCATGGAGACACAGAAACGAAATAACGCGACTTTAATTTATCATAAAAAAACTAAATTAGTGAGAATTATTGGTGTGTGAGTTAGAGCATAGAGCAGCTAGCATGGAAGCCTAAAAACTGACTAGGTTTGCGTAAACATAGGGCCATTTTTTTGGAGGGTGGGAAATCATAATATCACTCCCTTCCCACTCTGGGCCCATGTTCCTTCTTAGCCCTTTGTGTAGAGGCCGCGGTATCTCTTTTGAACAACCCGCAGCTCCCACGGGTAAAATTAGGGCCTCGAAATAATAGATCGCGCGATGACATACAAGAACTAGATGGACAATTTGCTCAATCACTGCACTTATCAATACTGAACTCCTCGAACATCGTGGTCTCTGAAACAAGCCATCAACACGATCAGTATATTCCTTTGCCCCATCTACCAGAAATAAAGCGTAGACACACTGGCAGGGCAACGCGCAAGGTAAGCGCACGCAAGTATTAGCGAATCGCTCGCAGTCTACGTAACGTGATTGTGGGGTAACGAAGCATGCGGTGTACTACAGCTTTATATCACTAGGGAGGTGCTTTGATGTTCCATGGAAATATCGATGTGGTGTGCCCACGATTGATATATTGTGAGGTTTTGCAATCTAAATGACAAATAATTGAATTAAACCTTGATAAATATTTTGTTTACATGTCTTTATAGCTTGTTATGCATTTTAAAGTAACATTAAGAATAAAGCAATTTAGATGTATTGGAGAAATGGCAATAAATGATGACAAACAAAGATAAGCGGAACGGTGTGTTCGTAAGTTATTGGTGGTTGACTAATGAACGAGGTGCGGGTGAACGGTACGAAGCAGTGTACTGTTTTAAGACCTGAATTATTCTACTTTTTACATCTATCGATATCGATGCAACAAACCAAAAAATACACAGTTGTTTTGGGATTATAATGGGCTACCTACCCAAAAAAGATCAAAAACCCAAATTAAATGAACCACGTAATTCTCGTAAAACTAAGTTTATTTCAATGGGCAAGTCCGTCAAAAACCGTATTACCGGACAACGGAGCAGGCTGCACCCTTTACCCACGCTTCACGGTTATTTAAACACCCCTAGTCAGATGGGGGAGAGTTTTCACCGGCATTTATATTCTGGAGTGAAGGAACAATATTGTATATTGGCTTCGACGCCAATCTGACAAATAAAAGACTATTCGCTGGCTGTAGTGTTTGCAAGCTAGGACAGGCGGCTGTCAAGTTTGATTGACAGTTTGGTATCGTTGCTACCAAATTGTTTTTTGGTGTGCGGTAACCTAAATAGTTTTTTGTGTCGCAGAATTTCAACATTCATTGTAACAGATGCGAAAGTTACTTTGGGTATACTATTGATTCACATCTTAGCAAAAAGTTTGTAAATGATAGATTAAGTATTCAAATACTTGAATTACAAAACTTTTTTTTGAGAAATTGGGAGCATTGCCTGTGACACAGGTCGATAAAATTATCGAGTAAAGTTCTCGATAAATTATTATAATTCATAAGCCCATCTCTACTACCTCCAGTTTATTTTACTAGTACTTCGCAGCACACAGAGGAATTAATTTCCTCACAGATAATGGAAGAAAAACATTGTCTGTTATTTGCTTGTCATCTCGCGAAGTGCCAAGAGGAAGCTGACGTAATAGGTGTTAGGATAACATTTCCTCAATGTCTTATTGAAAGGCAAAGTTTAATCTACATGACTTGACTTGACATGAAGACATTACTTTTTATAGTCTGTCGACAATTCAAAGGCAAAATCATTTATTACTAAGAGTTTTCATCTTTATTATTTGAGCCGAAAACATCCACTGCTAGATATAAGCCTCCCCCAAGTTATGGTACCATATCGACCGGTCCCCTCAACCTTTACCAGGTCATCTAGTCTAAGAGTAACTGATCAATTCGGTATTTCCCTCAAGTCACTGAGTCCATGGGGCGGATTACGGCTCACTCTATCTCACAGAGTGCCCGAAGCCTGTGTCCTCGCAGTGGGGACATTATAGAATGGCCTTTTTTTAATTTAGTATTTTTGCCCCATACATAGAGGTATAAATAACAACATAGATAGTAAAGAAAGGATATTCAGGAGACAAATAAGAAACTATGGATTAACAGATTACGATAAGTTTCTTTTACTGTTTTTAATAGTAATCCATACGTGTTTTGACAAATAGTTTAATTGGTAGAAACAGACAAAATAAACAAACAACGTCATGTTAATACCAAACACACTGAGCTCTTCCACGTGTCCATGATATAACACATTTCATTAATAAAGGTAATATTTCAATACGTAGTAATATAGCCAATGTGGGGTGGTTAATGATAGCAATAACACTAGCAATCGGGAATGAATAAAAGGTGTAATTTATGTGTTTCTACCCCCAAAATGTAGCCGCGCAATTACATGCTGTAGGGGTGAAAGTAAGGAGGCAAATCTATGTCGATAGATAGGCTTATTAAAATTTTAGAAGGGAAATTAATTGGTTTATGACTTGAATTGTAATTTTGTAATAAAGTAGCGTTTCGTTTTATTGATGTAGATGATAGGGTGGTATTGTGGTTAGGAGTCCCTTCACGTTTAAATTTAAGTCAAAAACGTGATTTCGAAGATAACGATTTTTAACATCAAGGTCGAACAAAGCCGTACCGGTCGTACAAAGGTGAACTTTAATAGCTTCATATTGACAACTAAAATAATGTACATTTTCTGGAATCCAAGCCACAAGACATAGCCTCAAAATAAATAAATAAAAACATTAACAACAATCTATCGAGCATGTCGCATCCTTAAAGACTTTAGGAGAGGCCCATCCTACAGTAGGGAAATGCTAATGATTTCCCTTCAGACACCATTTTAAAGGTACAGTCGTAATGAATATTCTATTTTAGTTCTATACGGTCCCGTTATAGATGGCGATATTGTTCCACGATTTACTTTCAGAGTTATTGTTCTAGAAGAATTGTTTCACTTTGCGTAAGGTTATTAGATCACTGTTAAGTGTTTAGGCAATTTTCAGTCTTTGTGAAAATTAAATAAAGGTCCGTTTCGTATAATATTTATGGTTGAGAGCATTAAAAGCTTCGCCTATTGACTCTATTGTCTTTATGTTATCGCTTTCAACGTAATATTTAAAGTGGGAAATAGGTCTGTAAGTCACTTTGTTTTGGTTGGGGTAATGATAATTTTACAATGGGGAAAAGTATCATATACAACAAATAAGCAAGGTGGGAAGAGCCGTGATGTTATGTTCCATTTACATAATATGTTGGGGTTATTATGGCAGTTTAACTAAACTGCGTTTTACTTTCATAGTCGAAATTACTATACCCCTCTTCATTTTCATGAAACAGGCCCAGCATTAGCCCTTATGCAGCAATCTGTTTTATCTTCTTCTTTTTCGGTTTCTGACTTGGCTTTATTTAAAACCGCATTCATCAGAGGTGTGTGTTTTAGGTCCGAACTTGAGTCCTATGGCTTGGCAGTTCAACGATCACACCAAAAGGCTGTCACGGCTTACAATTAATCAATTCAGTAAAGGATTAGCTAAATCTCTTGTTATCTTAGGATGTCAAAAATCAGAACAATGTAACCAATAAATGGCTTTGCCCACTATTTATTCAACTTTCATCAACAGACACAAACAATCAAGACCTTCCATCGGAACATACTAGGTATAGCTGTTATTGTGCAACTACTTACTTCCGCCTTTCAAGTACCTACATACTAACATCAAAGAGAAAAGGATAAAATCGCAGGTGAAGCCACATTTTAAGCACAAATTCTACCCGGGATGCCTGGCTAGTCCTCAATAGAGAGATGTAGTAACTGTGAGTGCTGCGATATGTGGCTACAGTCGTACAAGCGAGCATACTTTGACTAACTTTTTGAGGAACACCGAACAAAAACATTAAACTTAGGTTCGACTAAAAGGGTAATCCTTTTTCGTGACGAATTATGTAGGTTTAGTGACATATAAAGTCTTAGGTTCAGTATTATTTTTGACCCTTGCAGATAATGGTGTTTGATCGTAATATTTATTCAGTGTTAGGAGATTGAAAAAAAAAGCTTAAAATGAGAAGCCCAAAGAAATCATGAATATCATTATTCATGATTTCTTTGGGCTTTTCATTTTGAGCTTTTCAGATTAGCTCCTGGTTAATGTTTAGATCCAGCCGCTCAATGTTTAGATTAAGCCGTACTTGCCTAGTTAGTCTGTCGTTGTCCCTATTACTTACTTTGGTCTACTCCAAAGTAAATTAATTAGTAATTTATAAATCGTTGATAGTTGTTACAGGTCAGTGACCCAAAAGTCTGACAACCAGTCTTACCAAGCGAAATTGTATTATCTAGTCCTAACTGGGTTGTGAAAATGAGATAGGCAGTCGCTCAATGTAAAACAACGATATTGAGCTTTATCCGGATAGACCGTAAACCAACCCCAAGGTAGTTGGGAAAAGGCTACATGAATGACGATGATCTTGTATTCATCTGCACCATATTTTGTATATAAACATTATCGCTCGAAAATATAAAAGGGAAGTTAGGTATAATTTTTATTTACAAAACGCTCACCTAAAACCATAATACATACTTTACTCTACCATAAATAAAATAATTCCTCCACACATACAAATTACACACAACAGATGTTCTAAGCGTACACTGTACAGTTAGCAATCGAAATTACAACTTCACACTGCAAAACACACGCGATAACCAACTCTCCACCATATACATATAAAGGGGATGTTAGTTTAATTAATTCCCAAATTGGCTAACAACCATGGCTGACAAATGTACGCGGGTACGTCCTTTAGTATGTCGCGTCAGATTAAATGCAGTGATCGTTGACTGGATTGATCTAAGACTGGTTGGGGGGTAGGTAGTCGTGTGGGGGTATTGCAGTCATACGTAGAGGACATGGCAGACAGATGGCTTGTGTTTAAACGCCTACCAGAAAAGAACCTATTTTACTACTATTATTTATTATTTGGTCTGCAGTTAACTTTAAAGGCGTTTATAAATCTCTATGGTATTATAGAATAAAAAGAAAAATAGGTTCATTCCTACAATACTTTAGGAAACACAATTTGGTGAGCATTTATCCATTTTGGTAGGCAAAAAGAATAAAAATACAACACGTACAATTATTCTGGTGAGTGTCTAATTATTTTGGAACTTAAAACGTTGTTCTTTAGGCACCTCGGTATAGGGTGGGTTTATTTTATTTGAACTTAAAATATTTTTTTTGGTACTTTACTGTACTTTAGTCTAGGGTCTAAAAATCTTTTTTGGTGAGCATTTAAATTGTAGCCCAGAAGGATTGGTAATTAAAGAGCTTGTTGTTAAAGATTAGATATTTATAGCTTGGTTGTCAACTATTCAGTTTTAGGGGCGAGATTGCGATATTTACCATTAAATACATTTTTTTTAAATGTTGGAAGTCATCAAATCCGCTCTGGGCGGAGCGGAAGGGTGTCAGACTTCAACTGACTAAAAACCACCCATTGTTCCTTCTTAGTCCTTTGGGTCCGGGGCCGTGGTATATCTTTCGAACAACCCGCAGTTACCTTTTATACATATTCGAGGAGTTTGAAAGTGAATACCTATTTATATCAACGTGATGGCCATTTGGCGCAGTGGCTAAGTAATTGCCCGCTGCGCTGCTTGTAGCGTATTCGATTCCTTCACTGAACAAATATTTGCGTGGTCCACAGGCCGGTAGTGAGGTACGTTTATCTGAGTTTTAATTTTTGTAACGCATCCACGATAAAGGCGAAATATTTTAAAAAAAATTGTGACGTTTAGCTACCTACACTGAGCCCGCGTGGTATCTTGGGTACCTAATTCAAAGAAAATGTTGAAACCTAACAAAATTCTAGACGTTTTTAATTATACTAAAGTACCTACAAGATAAAGGACGAGAATATCACAACGTAGTTTTACAAAAATACCGGTGACACAGGAATGAATGTTTTTTAATGGAAGATTAAATAAAACTGCAAAAACAAAGATATTACGGAGATGAACATTTCTCATAAAATAATTCAAAGAAAACATTTCTCAGATAAAAATGAATTCCCAGATCCCTCTTTAACCGTGTTTCAATTCAAACTGAAACATAAACCGAAAGCATGTAGAAAACATTCAACAAAATAACTAAAAAGAACCGACCAGACACATAGATTCCATTTCCTTTGGGAACCAGACGGATAAACTGGTAGATCCAACGAAATAAACATGGCCTTTTAATTTTAAATAACATATCGATTTATCATAAACTATCGGCTTGTCTGAGCACAGAAATAAATGCTTTTCCGTTTCGAAATCTATTCACGAAACCGCTACCTATAAACCTGTTGAAATAAAACATTTTCTTTTAATTTTACATCCATGTCTGTGTTTGCTACTGCAAAACTGTTTTATGACGGTACATAACCTGCAATTATTAGGCGAAGAAAATCGGATCTACTACACGCACAACACTAATTGTCTCGCGTCATGGGGACATCCCTACGGCGTTTGACAGTTGACGACTGGGTGAATCCCCGCGCGAACGGAATCTGGAACGATGTTCGATTGTTTTTGCGAAGAGTTTTTATTAAGTGTAAAATAAATCCTTAAAGTTAATAAGTTGTGGTTAATAGTATTCAGAAGTGCGATTTACCTATGCTTACAAAGTAACTATAAAGTTTGGAGTGATTCTTGTCGAAAAAAAAAAACTAAGTATCTACTTTCGTTCATAGTGTTACATTTTAGTTAAAAAGTGGAAAAACGTTAATTTTGGATTGCAAAAATGGATGCTCATAATTGTACATGTGTGTAACTACTTTCTTAGTGCTCAATTTATCATATTTTTCAAACATTTTGTGTGGTGTTAAACATTTAGAAATTGTATGAAGTAGCGCTCGCCTGGCGCTGTTTTCTATATTTGGGTCAGATCAAACCAAGGATATGGTTTGGTTGACATTCCCCTAAGCCAGGAATTGTGACTACCTGCTTGAAATCTCCAAATCCTTCAATTCTTTGGTGAGATCCATCCATACTTTTATGTAGTTATTAGACTGATTTTGCCTCCATAATATTATCCTGAGACATTATAAAGGTGTAACAAAGCAAGCCTAAACTAATTACAGTGATTATCAAAGGACAAATTAAAACAAAATAATTGCAAAGAGACTTTTTATATTATATTAAATTTCTATTGTTTTGGTGTGAAGTGTTTAAACTTTTAAAGGGACAAGTGTAACATAAACTGTATTGTTGTGTGTGTATAGTATTGTATTATTTATTGTGTTGTTTTGGCCTTATTTTAATTATAATTATGGGTCGGCATAAGAAGAGGCATAGGTCTCCTAGTTCTACCTCTTCAAGTTCAAGCGCTGAGGAAAAGACTATTAGGAAGAAATCTCATAAGAAGGATTTAAAGAAGAAAAACAGTAGGATAGAAGCCTTAGAGGGGTTGATAAGAGAATTAAGAAAGAAGACTGACTATCATACTGGAAATACATCCCAGCCCTCTGTAGTACGCTACGTGGGTCGCAATGATTTTATACCAGTGTTTGACCCACAGACTTCCCCGGTCTCTGTTGATCATTGGATCCGGAACTTGGAAGGAATTGCCAATATGCATGGTTGGGACGAACGCACACTAATATGTAACTGTACTGCTAAACTTGGTAGCTATGCGAAAAGCTGGTATGAACACCAAGCATCCTATGAAATGAGTTGGACTGAGTGGAAGGTAAAGTTAATTAAAGCGTTCCCTTTCACTAAAAATAAAGTAACACAAATGAGAGAATTAGTGAACCGAGTCAAGAAGCCTAATGAAGACTCTATTGAATTTTATTATGCTAAACTCGGGATTGGAATGTCATGCCATTTGAGTGATGAGATCATTACCGAAGCTATCATAGGTACACTTGGGAACCAACTATTAGAGATTGGTGCTAAATCAGCTGGATGCCGGGACACCAATTCTTTACTTCAGTACTTGGCTAGTATCAACACTTCGGTTGCTGTCAAAGAGCAAGACAAACCTGAAACTTCAGTGAAAAGTCAACCTGGACCAGACAGGGTGACAAAGTGTTTCTCTTGTGGCAAACCTGGTCACAAAGCAAGTAGGTGTCACAAAAATGGAAAGGACAACAGAAAATGCTCATTTTGTAAAAGATCGGGTCACACTGAAGCTGAGTGTTTCAAAAAGAAAAATCAGGGCAAACATTGTCCTTTCTGCAATATTGATGGCCACACATTGGAAGAGTGCAGGAAGAAGTCCAAAACCAGTACACAAAACCGTTCAGTACAAAAGGTTTGAACTGTATGCTGTGACTCCTCAGACAAGAAGTACTTTAAAGGTGTGATTGTTAATGGAGCTCCGGCAAATGCTTATATAGATTTTGGCAGCTCATGTAACACCATGAAACACAGCTTCTTTGAGACACAGGACTTGGAGCTGAAACCCAACAATGACACTATTATAATTATTGTGTATGTGAGTTTAAATGTTTGTGAACGCACCCACGATACAGGAGAAATTCCTAGTGTGGGGCAACATTTAAAAAAAAAAATAAATAAATAAATAAAGGGATATGGAGATGCACTAACAACACCTTTGGGTATTGTTTCAGCTTCTCTTGTAGTTGATGGTGTGGAGAAGGTGCTTACATTAATTTCAATGGCAGGTGTCAAGCTCAAGAAAGCGAAATGCTCATTTCTAACGCGCAGCATCGAATACCTGGGGCATGAGATATCGGGTGGCGAAATAAGACCTTCACCTCGTAAAATCATGGCAGTCTCCGATTTTAAGCAACCTAGAAATGTGCATGAGTTGCGGCAGTTCCTCGGACTCGCCAGTTACTTCCGGAAATTTATAAGGAATTTTGCGAGTATTGCACGACCGCTCACCCTACTCACCAAAAAGGCCGTGGAGTGGCGATGGGGCCCTGAACAAGATCAAGCCTCAAACACCTTAAAGGATATTCTTATCTCTGATCCAGTGCTGGCAATTTATCACCCGGAAAGAGAAACCCAAGTGCACACGGATGCATCAAAAGTAGGACTCGGTGGTGTTCTCTTTCAACGACAGCTTAATGGTGAAATGAAAGTTGTCGCTTATGCTAGCCGTCAAACAGCAGAAACGGAACAAAGATATCACAGTTTTGAATTGGAAGCTCTTGCTGTGGTGTTTGCTGTCAATCGCTTCAAAGTATACCTTTCAGGCATTAAATTTCGTGTCGTGACTGATTGTTCAGCCTTGAGGATGGCTTGGCTAAAACGCGACTTGTCACCACGGATCGCCCGTTGGTGGCTCGATTTACAAGAGTACGATTTTGAAGTCGACCATCGACCCGGGACTTCTATGGTACACGTAGACGCCCTAAGCAGAAACCCTGTGACGGTGCACCATATACAGGAAAAGGCTCTGATTGATGCGTTGCAGGATGACGATAAGGAAATTCAAGCATTGCTGCTGAATTTGAAACTGGAACAAGAAGCCAACAAGAAAAAGAAAGAGGGGCTATCGAAAGATTATAGAGTCGTAGACGGACGGCTATGTCGTGTAATAGACAATGAGTTTAGACCGGTTTTACCTAAGAGTTCAAGATTCCACATTATGAAAATTTATCATGACGAACATGGGCATCTGGGAATCGAAAAGTGTCTTGAAGCAATACGAGCTAAATATTGGTTTCCGAAAATGAGAAAACATGTGACAAAATATGTGACAAGCTGTCTTGGATGCCAATTTACGAAGAAACCAACTGGGAGACAACCGGGCTTACTACACCCTATACCGAAGGTTGCCGTGCCCTTCCACACCTTACATGTGGACCACCTGGGCCCTTTTTGTAAGAGCAATGGGAAAACATATATTTTTGCGGTTATCGACGGATTCACTAAGTTCGTGTGGTTAGAAGCCGTTGCTACAGCCAATGCTAAAGGAGTAATTACTGCATTGAGTAAACTGAGTCACACATTTGGTTACCCCGAACGAATTGTTAGTGACCAAGGTTCAGCATTCACGGGTAAAGATTTCAAACAATTTTGCGACAACAACGCCATCAAGCATATTTTAAACGCAGTGGCGTCACCTAGGTCGAATGGACAGGTCGAACGTCTGAACCGAACAATCCTAAATTCTCTGACAGCTCACATGGGTGATGATCAAAAAGGATGGGATGCCTATTTACCGAAGGTTCAATTAGGTTTAAATTCAATGGTAAGCCAAGGGACAGGCAAGTCACCTTTAGAGTTGCTGTGTGGCTTAAGACCCCGTTTGCCCAATGATTTGCATGGGGCAGTCTACAATGAAGACATATCAACTTCACGAGACGAGGCTGCCCAAACTATTGAAAAAAATGCAGTTGAGATGAAAAGGCGTTACGATAAAGATCGGCGAGTTGTAGAACCGCTACTTATAGGTCAGCTGGTTATGGTAGAGCGAAAAATATTACGTCCTGCGATACGCGGGACCATACAAAATAACAGTTGTATTATCCAATGATCGCTATGAGGTCACATCGTACACGAAAGGCAAACAAGCGTATAAAAATATAGTTGCCCGTGATAAGATTAAGATCTGGCATGATAGACGTTGAGAGTCCTCGTCTGATGAGGATCTGACAGAGCAGTCGTAAGGTGCTCTTTTATCGATTACCATGTAATTAATTTCTTATATTGCGTGACGTACGATACGTATGCCTCGGGGGCTTAACCAATATCACTCTACTATCACACTTGCCTAAGGGGCCTACATAGTGTTCACTTAGTGCTTGCTTCCGGAGCCTTACAGCACAAATCTTCTCTAATAACTCTACTGTCACACTTGCCTATGGGGCCTTCACAGTGTTCACTTAAGTGCTTGCTTTCAGAGCCTTACAGCACAAATTGTCAATTGCTCTATCATCACGCTTGCCTAAGGGGCCTACACAGCGTTTATTGAAGTGTTTGCTTACGGAGCCTTATAACACAAATTGTCAATAGCTCTATCATCAAGCTTGCCTAAGGGGCCTACACAGCGTTTATTGAAGTGTTTGCTTACGGAGCCTTATAACACAAATTGTCAATAGCTCTATCATCACGCTTGCCTAAGGGGCCTACACAGCGTTTATTGAAGTGTTTGCTTATGGAGCCTTATAACACAATCCTCTGCACGTTAACAAACAAACGCTTGCCTAGCGGGGCCAACACAGCGTTTACTAACGTGCTTGCTTTCAGAGCCAGCAGGCGATTGCCTAGATGCCTACGGGGCCTAAATCATGATACCCAAGACTTGCCTACGGGGCCTCTCCATTAGGTATTCAGTCTTTGCCTTTGGGGCTACATTTTATGTTTTACGCTTGCCTTCGGGGCCTCACAGCGCTAACATCTCTTGCCGAGAATGGTGAAGATCGCCGGTTGAACCCTGCAGCGAGTACGCGGCTGATCTGTCGTGCCAAGCTGAGGACTATCTCCTTCGGGGACCGAAGGACTGCAGGATGGCCGAGCTATTAGGCGAAGAAAATCGGATCTACTACACGCACAACACTAATTGTCTCGCGTCATGGGGACATCCCTACGGCGTTTGACAGTTGACGACTGGGTGAATCC
Organism: Diarsia dahlii; assembly: GCA_949775195.1. Taxonomy (NCBI): domain Eukaryota; kingdom Metazoa; phylum Arthropoda; class Insecta; order Lepidoptera; family Noctuidae; genus Diarsia; species Diarsia dahlii. Next base: position 19,912,805 of record OX459211.1, read on the forward strand.
CCGCGCGAACGGAATCTGGAACGATGTTCGATTGTTTTTGCGAAGAGTTTTTATTAAGTGTAAAATAAATCCTTAAAGTTAATAAGTTGTGGTTAATACAATGTATGTCGAACATACGTTAACTTTCCCCAATTTGTCGATATTACGCGGTAGATACCCGCATATATGGCGGAGCGAACGCTGAATCCTTTGTAAAACATAAATTTGATGTCCATTGCCTTTTACGAGATAGCTTTGAGTAATTAAAGTGTTTTGGGAACTGAAAAACTTGATTCTAAGGAGAATTCGTATGAAAATAAATTATGAAAATTTTTAGTTCAAACCAAAAATATTGAGTGTGATATGGAAAAAAACTTAATGTACAAAATTCTTACTTAAATACTAATGTAAAACCAATTAATTACGGGTTATTACTTAAAATGAAATATTATATTTTACTTTTTACAATTTGTCGTCCTCGGTAATTGAAGATCTGTTGAAGGTAGCGTGGGTAGTCTTAATCAAAACCAGACATTTCAGTAGTCCGACAGACGACATTTATTTCATTTGAGTATTCCAAATATTAGGACATATACAATCCAGTTTAAAAGGACTACGCCACCGTCCAATCATTCACAGACTTCCAATTTTCCATCCATCGGCTGACTAGCCTTTTTAAAATTTTCAGATCAAGATTAAAAATTCTTTTTCTTATTCTCAAAGACTGCCGCACAAAAATCTTAACAAAAAAGTAGAAACACCATAATTAAATTGTTTTCACGGATAAGTCTCAATAAGAAATTTTCACCGTTGGCTGGGTCGCGTTGTTTTGCTTCGGCTAACAGTGGGAGGAGGGTACATTGGAGGAGGTAGGGGGAAGGGAGATTGATTATGTGCTCACGCACCGTCAGACATGTGAGGTAATTAAACGTAATGATTGCAGGAAAACTGTGATTTTTTGTTTTATATTTCTTCTTTTTTCGTTGTTTCGTAATTATGGTTTTTGTTTAGTTTTGGTGTGAGGGTTTGTTGCTTTTTGTGGGTCAAGTTTGTATACAAATGAATGTTGGGCAAGATTTGTAATATTTATTTAGCTTTGGCATGTTATTTACTAGGATACTTTATAATCAAGAGACTGAGGAGTGGAGAGACTGACAAGTCCAAGACTGAGGAGCTCGTGGCTAAATAATGAAAGCCACTCGGGACGGTGTTTAGGTTAAACCACGCTTGCCGAGGTTTGATCGTGGATGGGGAACTACTTATTACATACCGAGATTCATTCATGCCTCGGAAAGCACGTTAAGCTGATGAACCCGGCTGACATTTGTAATGTTTTGACAGTCGTTACAGGTAGTCAGTGGCCTGACAGTCTGACAATCAGTCTTACCAAGGGGTATCGTATTACTCAGTACTAACTGGGTTATGGAGGTCAGATAGGCAGTCACTCCATGTAAAATGCTGGTATTCAACTGAATCAAAAACGACCAGGTAGTTTTAGTCACACTATAAATAGTAAAAACAAACAAGGATAAACTATTTCGGTAAGCCTCAATGATATCGTCCGAAAACACAGGACAACACTTGATGTCAGTCCCAACATTTAAAGGGTCTTTTAACAAAACAACTTACTAAAAAACCACCCAAAACAGAGAAAAAACAAACAGAAATTTCCTTGTTTTTTCCACACACTCGCCTTTTAACTCGCGTCCTAAGATCCGATATTATCCCCTTCATCCGCAACCCTTGTTTCCCCACTATTTAAGTGGCAAATAAAAATGTTATCAATCGAGAACACCCGACTGCCGCCGGTCTGTCCGGATTACGTTGGCACTCTGTGGTTACCCTAGCGTTGTTTTAGACAAATACGAAGTAATTGGCAGGTTGTATCAGCATTATGGTATTGGTAAATAACTTACACTTTTCTCTTTGATTTTGCAGTTAGTTTTATTCTTTCTATACATATTGGCAAAAGCTTCAAGTTGTTTAGTAGTTTATGAGAGTTATCATTATTAGAAAAACCTTGTAGTTTAAAAAAAATAAAAAATATTCCGACGAATTGATAACCTCCTCCTTTTTGAAGTCGGTTAAAAATAAAATCTGTAAAGCCAGCCGTTCTAACTGTGGCCACACAAGCTTCATCCACGGCTATGTATGTCTGGACCAAATAGTCGATAAGGAATTCTTGAGAATCTCGCAAGTTAATCTTCAAATAACTTTGAAGTGCTTTAAAGAATTTAAGGAGTTAAGTCAAACCGATTAGGATCATTGTCTTGTATAGCCCTGTATTAAGGTTCAAAATCATTACAACAGTAAATTGTGATTGTTTCGTTCTGAAAATGTGTTTGACGATGTATTGTAGGTATTGCACATTGTTAGTTAGTAACATATAGCCAATGCCAGTACTATTATTTACAGGAACTCAAAAGTTAGGTGCAGTGATTTTTTTACCACACATAATAATATTTTCCATATTGCCGAGGGTTAAAGATTCAGCAGATATCATCAAATATTTATTTATTACCTGAGAAAATAAAATGTGTGTGTCTAAAAAAAAAGTGCCTTTTGTGTAGTTATGATTTCATTAAAAAGCTTAACTAAGTTTACTTTAAAACCCAACACATAACTTAACTCATAAGCCTTGCTCCCCTATGTTTATCAATCGGGACCAAGTGCTGGTATGTCCGGATTACGCCCGCAGCGTGGACACCCTACGGTTTGTCTTTCTTGTTTGTTTTTTGGCCGACTGCGGCAAAAAGAAGAGTAATGATTAGCTGTGTGTGGGCTAGGTTTAGGATAGGTAATTATTTAGATGTCTGCTTTTTAGATCTGGTTGGAAAGTCTGAATTATTTTTGGATTTATATTTCACATTAATTTCGATGTTGTTGGTTGTTTGTGTATTTTAATGGTAACAGACAGTATATAAGGTCCTATTAAAATAGGTGGACAAATTTTAACACAGCATTCAGTAGATCTAACCAAAGATAATTATCTAAACAAAAAAAAAACAACATTAAATAAAGTGTATTTTTTTTTACTTAAAATAATAAATTGCCGGCACTCTAGAACAAACTCGTCCTTTATGAATAGGTACTTCAATGCGTTTTTCTTATTATTTTTTTACCATCGTCCTTATTTTGGTGGTCTGAGTGATTTCTGAAATTTTGTCCACCTATTTATTATTTTTTTATTTTTTTAAAAACGTTGCCCCACACTAGGAATTTCTCCTGTATCGTGGGTGCATTTACAAACATTTAAACTCACATACACAAATACCCAGACCCGGAACAACTATCTGTAGGTCATACAAATACTTGTTACGTGCGGGGATCGAACCCGCGACACGCGGCGCAGCAGTCCGATCGCTCAGCCACTGCGCCAACCGTGCCGTCAATTTTAATGGGACCTTATATAATATGAATTACATTAACATTTGTAAAATAGTCACAGACGAAGTTAAAGGAAAGGTCCATTTTACACTTTTTAGCGCAATTCGTATTCTGATCTGCTAAATTGGTTATTTAAGACCCGCAGGTTATACTGCATATGTAAAGGGTGACGTGTCGCCGTGTGTACAAAAACTTGCAACAATGAAAGAAAGAAAGAAAGAAAGAAAGAAAAATGACTGACAATAGCTTTCCGGTAGCATATGGTAATCCCATACATGTAATGACTTCTCCATAATTGCCAATGCGAAAATATCACTTTTTACGTCGTCCTGTATTACGAATAAGACACACAAAGAATGCGAATATTATTGTCACGGCAGTAAACAAAGGCTTATGTGTCATAGACAGGCAGACAAATTCCTTTATTTACAATAATCCTTACAAGGATATAACTTGAAGCCTGTTTACTAGTAAACCTAGCGTCTAGACTATTTAAGGAGAACAATTGAACAGGAAATTGAAACAATCATTGGCTCCCACTTCTCTGGGAGACTATTGCAGTCTAGTATCGATGGGCTCTGCTTAAGACTGGCGTAGTCTGTGCCTGATTGTTCAAAGTAACTTGATTTATAGTGAGCAATCCTTTATGCTGCGACTGCGAGCTGCAAGGAATTGTACCGTGTTGGAGCTTGTTGGTGCTAGATGTTTGAGTGTTGCAGGTGATTAATTTATTTTTAATTGTGAAACTTGTGAAATTACAAAGCAGGCTGTATCTTTTTGAAAGGATTTATACTTAGTTGAAATCTAAAATTGGTTTAATTTTTTAGCTAACCCTAAAGGCAGTAGATAAACATATATGACGGTCCAAAAACATTTGGCCATTTTAGACGCCATAATGTCTCTTTGTATGAACTTCCCTTACAATTAGATTTATTTTATAGTCACTGGTAAAGGTTTTAAGTGCACTGGTGACCAAGAGGCGTCGTATACTATATTTTGAGACTTACCATTATGGTAAGTCTAAGCTTATTAATTGCTTCTCAAAATAATTTCTAATCTGTAAAAACTCGTTCAAAAAACACCGCATCATAACAACAATGCCCCAATAAGTATGAGAAACAGCAAATATTACGAGCAGCGTACAATCGTATATAAAGCGTATTATTCTTTACACAAAGAAGGCACGCAATTTTCTCACCACTCGCCGCGTCAGAACCACTGTCACTTCATTCTTAGAAGTAATTTACTCGCCTAATAGCTGCTGTGGTGGCCAATTATTTTGTTTGCGTTCAATCTCTGAGGTTTTTAGTCAATATCTCGGTTAACAAGCAAAATACGATGAAATGTGCGTGTACATGTGACCCAATTATACGGGAAATAATTGAACTTTCAATCAAAGCAGGTAGTCAATTATAAAAATCTCTAAAAAACATGAAAGTTATTAGAAAAACACTGGTGACACGCTTCGAAAAATCTAAGATCTGCATTATAGGACTCGTAGCAAACTCGTAGCACTCCGTAGCAATTTCGTAGCTCGTAGCAACTCAATTTTTAATCCCAGTTTCGTAACACAATAGGGGATCGGACTGGGTCAAAATAATATGATTCTGTTTAGTCCGTAAGTTAGATTATCGAAAAATATTGAATACGTGTTTTTTGTTTTATCAAATCAATAAAAAATGACGAAGATAAAACGCGTCAAAGATCTTGGAGTGGGGCTTAAAACGTCACTTGTGTCGTCAAAATGTACTATCATATGACGTCACACGAGTTTTCGAAGCACTGTCTCGTCTTCATTTTAAGTTTACGTGAAAAAAGAAAAAAATACGTGTCCAATAATTTTTGGAAATCCATCTGACGGACTTATTAGTTTTTTTTTGTCCGATCCCCTATTGTAAGTTAAACAAAATGTATTTTTTTTTAGATCCTCTCCTACGTCCCGTGTTCCAAAAAAAGAGAGTATTTTCTCAAATGACGCAAACAAAACGTGTCGTATCTTCGTGGGAGTGGCAGAGATGTCAGTGGGTCTTGACTAATGTATGCTGCCTCCCCACCTAGCGGAGATACCGTGAATATACGGCCGAGGTTAGGCTTAATGTAGATGTGTGGCGAATTTGCGGAGCCTGGTGGTTCTGTAGGTATAGCGGTTGAAGCGTGTGGTACCTGTACATAGGTATTGTGGTATGTCGATGTACATAATGTAGATTGGTTGGTAGGTAAGGAAAGTCTTGAATATAAAATTGTATTAGCCTTTGTGATTTCACGTGGCTGAGATAAACTTCGATTCACGTTGACACCAAAATTTTAACATACATAACATTTCTTCTGTAATCCACAAAGAGTTAGGCTTATTTTGCAATACCTTGAAAATGAATGTTTTCGTTTTAAAAACTGAACACGTTTTTACATATTTAGTTATGGCTAACATTGCCAAAATCTCATAAGCATTTGAAATATTAATATAGGCAATAGTCCTGCCAACAAATAGTTGTAATTACTATAAATCTGACTTTTTTACCTGGTGAAGCTTAAGCGAAATTTGGCAGCGAAAAAGTTATATACATTCCCAAAAAGCTACATGACTAAATTTTCTGTGTCATTTTCTACTAATCAGAATTTAGTCTCTACTATTTTCTGTCAGACTAAATTGGAAGCTTTAAGCAATTTTCAAAGATTTATGCCAACTTTTAAGAAAATCCAAAAATCACAGAAAAGAAGCCTACGAACAATAAAACTTTATCTAACACATCTTCCGATTTTCCCGGACTTTCCCGGCTTTCTCCGGATCGTGTGTAAATCTCGTAAAATTAGCCGTCCGGTGGCGAATTCCTGCGATCTCGATGAGGCTCGATAATGGCGTCTTGTAGCAATAAACAGGGCCTGATAAGTGTGAGGAAGAAGTGCGGGCTTAATGCCAAGCGGTGATACTGTGCGATTGAGGGCGAGTGCGCAGGGGAACTGTATAGAGTTGTGGGTGAAAATAGTTGAGTTCTAGAAAGTATTGGTTTAGATTTTGCATTGTCAAGAAAAGTGGAATTCTGAATTCTGGGTTACAGCTGCTGATCAAATATTCTCGTTTGTACAACTTTCATTTGGTTTGAAAGCAGTTCTTTTACGTGGGTAAGTACAATTTAATGTCATGTCGTGTGAGGAACTAAATTCATGGTACATTAAATTAAGTTTTTCTTAGTTACGATTTGTTTCAGTTTGTTCAAATTGAATCAAATGGTTATTGCTTGTTTTCATTATATGTTAATGAAAACAAGCATCTTAGATGACACCTAAATTAATACGCAAATAGAAACGTACTGTAAGATTTTACAACAGGCATAAGAATTTACGAATTGAGGCACGGTTGGCGCAGTGGCTGAGATATTGGACTGCTGCGCTACGTGTCGCGGGTTCGATCCCCGCACTTAACAAATTTGTATGTCTTACATATAGTTGTTTCGGGTCTGGGTGTGTTTGTGTATATATGTTTAAATGTTTGTAAACGAACCCACGATACGGGAGAAATTTCTAGTGTGGGGCAACGTTTAAAAAAAAATAACATAGTCACAACATTTCTTATGGAAACTAATTCATGGTTAGAAATCTTAGAAATCCTCAGCAATGTCTCTCGTCTTCCAAACCCAATAATCCTTATATTTACCAGCTCTATAATCTTCCCATTGTCTGAGAGCCGAAGATCCGTCGGAACTTTAAGACCCTTTGCTTGAGACGGACAAGTCCAATAAATTGGAGGGTGACTGCGATGCAGCCGGTAAATTACTATATAGCGTGGATGGGGTGCATAAAGTATTTGTGGTTCTATTGCTATGTGGTAAGGGGTTGTGAAGTGTCCTGTAATGCTATATGTAGAAAAATAATGTTATATGTATTTCCAAAAATGTTATTGGAATTTTCCATACAATTTCTCAGTTGCAGCTACGGAGACTGAATTTGCGTCTGATTGATGCAATAGGTTCGCCCCCGATTATATGGGACTTAAAACCATAACTGGCAAACTGTGGGTGTACTATTAGGTACACTTCTGCATAACCCTTTGGGGAGTACAGACGTGATGGTATGTTATATGTATGGTATTTCCTTTCTGGAGCGGCGTTATCCTCTAGACTTTGATGTATATCATCTTTGTTTATGACTGAGGCTAGTGGAAAATATGGATATACTACAACTGCATTATTCTGATACTTTTTTGACAGCAAATATACATTCAGCAGACAGAAATACACATAAGAGAAGCTCTCACCTCTCTAACTCAACATTTTAGGAACATTCGAGAGTATATCTCGTGAACAGTGAACTAAAGTCGCGCCATGCAGCACTCAGCGCCGTAACAAAGTGTGAGCGGAGGCTGTTATCTGAGCACCTTCGACAGTAATTCCACTCGACAGATACGTTGGGAAGGTTGGAATCTGCCAACTGTGGGTTCACCGATTACTTATTTTTTTTGCAATGGCATTCATTGTTTGAGTTTCTGACTCTGCTTGATCTTCATATGACTTGACCAAAATTATGTCTTATTTTTTTAAGGGCGGTAAGTCATCGGTAGAGCGGTAGGGAGTGTCAGACTTCTACTAAGTAAAAACCACCCATGTTCCTTCTTAGCCCTTTGTGTCAAGGCCGCGGTATCTCTTTCGAACAACCCACAGCCACCAAAATTATGTCTGTATTTTAAAAGAGAGCATTTCCTTCCAATTTGCTTCGGTGTTTCTTGTCAGAGTAGTCGAATAAAAAACATCGACCACATTTGGTTTAAAAATCATTTTTTGAAAGACGTGCACCATGGTTTTTAATAACCCATCACCTCACCTTCTGTACTGTATTTCTATATGGTTCTCCATTGCTGTAACTCAGTACATTCACGTGGTTCTCACGCAAATGTTACATTTTTGAGCGCTCGTGTGCTGAGCCGGTTTATTGCTGTAGGCTGTAAAATGGAAGTAAATTGGACGTAATAGGTGATGAACTTTCAATGGTAATTATTTGTGACATTTCCTGTAGGTTTCGTCAGAAATTTGATGGTTTCGATATTAGTAAATATACTGGCAGGCCACATAGACATCTACTCACATTAGTTTTGTACCACCTGTTTTCATTTGATTCACATTAATAAACGTGTTAGATTTGATTTTGTAAAACACCATAGTTTATTCAACTGTCAATCAATGAATAAATCAATCACTTCACATGAAATTAACTACAAGCTGTAAAATATGATCAAGGAAAAAAACAGCATTGAAAAAATATAAACAAACTACTATCGCAATACAGAACAACTAAACTGCATACTAATAAATCTCGGTCACGTTACTAAATCACTCTCCCCACTTGTAACTCACAACTTACTAGATAAGCGAGATACAGAGAATTTCTTTTACTTCAACAAGAAGTTATACACTCCAAGATAATGAAAATGTACATCAAAGTTGTATGCATGATATATGTATGGGAGCGTTGTTTATCCTTATTGCTTTTCTGTGGGTATTTTTTCTGGGAACAGAAAAGTTTTCTCGGTAATGCTGGATCCTAACAAGTACATATACAAAAAAGTTTGCATCCAATTAGACAACATTCGTTAAACAAGAAATCCAACCCTTAGCACCTACCAATATTCGGTTACCAAAACATCTCCTAGCGTACGTATCGTTTTCGGCATGGTTCGGCACATTTTGAGCAAAGGTTAGCAACTTTTTCCACTTTCAATTAATATTTGACGGCACGGTTGGCGCAGTGGCTGAGCGATTGGACTGCTGCGCTGCGTGTCGCGGGTTTGATCCCCCGCACGGAACAAATATTTGTATGGTCTACAGATAGTTGTTTCGGGTCTGGGTATTTGTGTATGTGAGTTTAAATGTTTGTGAACGCACCCACGATACAGGAGAAATTCCTAGTGTGGGGTAACGTTTTAAAAAAAAAAAAATTAAGAAAAAAAAAAAAAAAAACGATGTTGTCGCGTAACACAATAACATAAAATCACGCCTGTTTTCCACGAAAGGTTTAGGTAGAGATTAACCTAATTGTATATCCACATTTTGACAGTTATGTTTAAGTAAAGCCAATTGCAAAAACCGGGCAGAAATCCAGACTCCCTGACTAAGAAATTCCTGATAGAAAAACCCAGTAACGCTTCGGCAAACCCAGGAATCGAACCTAGGACCTCATGTTCAGTAGTCGCGCTTGCAACCACTAGATGACTAGACCAACGAGACAGCGGAATAAGCCAATACGTACATGTATCTATCTAGCACCCCGGACTATTTCTTTGAGAGGCAGGAGTCTCAGTAACACCCGAAGTTTAAATCATAAAATAATAGTAATCAAGATAAACTATTATTCCAATTACTTCAGTCCATGTCTATACTGTATAGAATCAGATTGGCCCTCTTCCCATACCTATAGATTCAAGGGATTTATAGTGTTACTCAAGTGTTGAAGTTCCCTTTTATGAGCCCATGAGTCCGGGTTCGAATCGATGGCGTTATAAAGTGCCGCCTTGGTTTGCAGGAGACTTTGATTTCGAGAAATAAGGGATTCGGATTTATGGTTAAGGTTATGTGGGGGAAAGTTATTGGGAAGTTTAGTTGACTGTTAAGGCGTAGGTTTTGGTCTATTGGTGTGTAGAATGGATTTCATTTGTTTGACTGTCTCATTGATCTATAGTGATACTGCTGAGCCCCCAACACCTCGTGGGGTCGATTCCTGGGGTGGGCAAAGGGTACATCAGTATTTCTTAGGAGCAGCCCTGAGTCTGGACTGATGCCTGGTTGATATCAATAGGCTCGCCCCGGGTGTTTTATAAGCCCACACCAGTCTAATCCTACAAGTTAAAATCTGCCTACCGTTTGTTTTTTTTTGGAGGGTGGGAAATCATCAAATGACTCCTCCCGCTCTGGACGGAGCGGTAGAGAATGTCAGACTTCTACTGACTAAAAACCAACCATGTTCTTTCTCAGGTCTTTGTGGCCGAGGCCACGGTATTTCTTTCGAACAACCCACAGCCTCGACAAGGCCCGACTTATACCTTTACGTTTTAGGTATACAAAGAGAACATACGGCTCTGAAATAAAAGCCGATTATTTAACCACCAATTAGTTATCTGAAATATTTTTTATAATTTTTTCATATTATCCATTTGGACTGGCTATTTGAATTCGCAACTCTATAATAAAACTTTGTTAACTATCTTTGCTCATCCGCAAAAATTTTGTTGATATAGACTATTGACACAACTGTCGCCTCTGCCCACCCCTCGACCGAAAAGCGCGATACTCTCCGAAATGAGAGGTCCCCACAATTCGCACAGATGTACCCGGACATTCTCCGCGAACCGTAATCTTCTTATAGGAAAGCCATACATACAATTAAACCTAACACTGCTTAAGCTGGAGACAGGGGCTCTAAACATTTTGTCTTGATTTTGTGAGTTCATAATATTTAAATAAATTAAATAAAAAATTCTATGTTCACTATCTAAGTTCGGACGATTTACTGTTTGGAAGGTTTAAAAAATAAATAATATAAATTATAAAGTACAATGTCGTTTTAAAAAACCGACACTAAATAAAACGTTTTCAATGTTACGTCGCAAATTATGTCCAACAAAAGGTAAAAACTTTTCCGAATACTGGACAAAAACATTATTTTATCATTTTACATATTTGGATGCGTCAGATAAATTACTACGCGAGTGTAACAGTACATGGTTCCGAAAATTTTAACAACACGAGTGCAATTTTCAGCTCCACATGTTTTTTTCTGGATTGAAAATGTATGTCACAGTTAGGATACAAAAAACTACGCACGAAAACAACATTCGGAAAACCCCTACATAAAATGATAATGACCATCCCTTCGGGGCTGCGGGTAGTTCGAAAAAGATACCGCGGCCTCGACACAAAGGGCTAAGATGGAACCTGGATGGTTTTTAGTCAGTAGAAGTCTGACACTCCCTACCGCTCTGCCCAAAGCGGGAGGAGTCATTTAATGATTTCCCACAAACCCAAAAAAAAAACGGTCTTGACTACCATATTTAACTTGTAAGAATATCTCAAAACTCTCAACACTTAGACTAATCGCTACTGTCACCGCGATTAACGGAGACACTTTCAAAGTCATCATCATCATTTCAGCCGAAAGACGTCCACTGCTGGACATAGGCCTCCCCTAAGTGTAAATTACTTTCAAAGTAAGTTCCTGAATTAATAATATCTAGTTGCGACAGTCACACTTCAGAACAAAGGCCTTTTGACACGCAGGAAAATAACTGGCTATTTCAGCATAATACTTTCTTCAGGTGGCAAGTAACATTGGTGCATACGATAGTAGATCATATCCTGGAAAAGAACCATAAACTTTTAAGCCACCAAGACAGCCGATAAAAAAGAAGTCGACTCCATTTCAACGCCCACACCATGAACTTTGAGAGCCGCAGTCCTCTATTGTCTCCGACATATCCGAACGGTTGCTAAGAAGGTTTTTCAATAAAATATTAACTTGCCCTCCAAGGGACGGAGGAGGCTCGGGAGGGATTAACCGACGTTTATCCCCGCATTCCGGGCCGAGGCGACGGCTTAACACGAAGACGAGACTTAATTTAAACAATTGTTTGTTTTCACTCTTCAAATACATTGAGATTTTCATGTCGTTCTGTTGTGCGGTTAAATTTGAAGCGGCGCCATTTTGGGATTTTGTTTTCCTTGTTCGGAAAGTCTGTGGTGAGTGTCTGTCTTTGATGCAGTCTTTTGAAATTGGGTCTATGACTTGAACTAAACGAGAACAGAGATATTAATACATGTTTGATTATCAATGCTGATAATTATCTCATAATAACTTGATAGATATCTATATTTTTAATAATTACTAGGCAATAAGTTGTTAAATTTTACCTCAAATTATAGCAAAAAAAAGTTAACAACATTTTTGGTTATTAAATCATTTTTTTTTTGTTTGTAGATGACACACAATGTTTGTGGACTTTTCTTTAAGTTGACACGGGTGGTTCGGATTGAAGTGTTTGATTACAAGTGTTTGCTTTTATTTTCAACAAAACATCACTCAACAAAGCATCATTATTTTCAGTATGCTCATTCTGGGTCACAAAGCAAATTCTATCCATGCATTCACTTATTTATTTGTCAAGTAACCTTTAAAATCGCTTAAAAAACAAAAACAACCGTTTGTGGGACAGCTGGCCCCTTTCCACACATAGGAATAAAACACCTACCTACCTACCTACATACGTAGGTATGGGCTTTCAATTTATTATCAGTTTAAAACCATCGGGGAAAGCACGGGATGTTTTCACCCTTCGTAATACCTAATAAATTGTAAACGTATGTAACGCCTTGAGAATGGCTGTCTGGTGGACCATCTGTCTCTACTCTTGGGCCAGGGTCCAAACATAGTTTGAGTGGGTTTAAAAAGAGGATTTTAAAGTTTTGTTTTTGCATGTTTTGCAGCACATCTCTCAGTAAAAACTACGACGCTTTTCAGTAAGAATCTAAAGTGACAGTGATAATCACCACGTTTTTGCTATTTTTGTTTTTAAATTAATAATTGGTTGAGCGCAAGTTTTTGGTTTCTGACTGATGGCGTACCTTCGTGAGGCGTTTCCTTATTTGCTTTTTAGAAAATCTTAGTGGGAATTCTCTGATAGCAAATGCGGGATATGTTTGAAGGATTATGTGTCTCATTGACTGTATGACGATTTAGTAGCATAAACACTTAACTCTGTGTGAAAGGATCAGTGAACTCTATACAGATGCATTTAAAAAAAGTAAGAATATATAAACCTACGTATTATAATTAAGAATTTTTACAATGTATCATTAAACCTGTCATCACCAAAACACCCCTTCATTATTACCAGTCCACTGCACCCCAAACTAAATCATTAGCCGCAAACAAACAAAAGGAAAAATAAAAACAAAATCCTAAATCTTTTGAAACGTCAAAAAAAAAGGTCGAAAACTTCTGCCGCTGACATCTTCAGAGATAGGCGTGCTTACCCCGGAGCGCGAGTGCGGCGTGAATATACAATGAGACAATAGCGCCCGCACCCTGATAACACCATTGTTGGACGAACAACATTGCGGATTATTTTTGTTTGTATGTGACCAGATTAGATGTTAGGATATATGAGGGTAAATATTAAAAACTTTTTTACAAAAAATAAAACCGACTTCGACAAAAAAAACACTCAAAAGTAAAAAATAAACTTGAGAAGAAAAATCAGTTTCTGAAGTCGGTGACTTTTGTTTCTTTGATTTCATTTTTTTTGTCACCGACTTCAGAAACTGATTTTTCTTCTCAAGTTTATTTTTTACTTTTGAGTGTTTTTTTTGTCGAAGTCGGTTTTATTTTTCGTAAAAAAGTTTTTATTTTTCACTTTTTAGTGTTTTACATGTGCTTACCCCTTCACAACGTACCGGCGTGATGTTATGTTAGGAACTGGTGTAAACAATAGACAGACAATATGAGACTTCAGCAATCCCAGTCCATTTGCTATCATTTATTGAGGAGTTCCGTTGCCTATCTCCGAAGTACTTCATCAGATCTTCACAAAATAGTTTTTATAACCTTTGTAGTGAGTACAGGCGTGATATTATGTTGTGTGATGGCGTAAACAATGCTTAGATATGCTATAGCAACAATCGCGGTTAATCTGCTGTTATTTATTGAAGAGTTCCCCCGATTTCTACAAGATCCCATCATCAGATATTGAAATGGTGACAATGGGACCACACGGGAAGCACCAGCTTTCAAATGAAAAAAGAATCATGAAAATCAGTTCACCCAGTCGCAAGTTATGTGCGAACAAACATAAAAAAAAAAAAAAAAAAAAAAAAAAAAAAAAAATACAGTCGAATTGATAACCTCCTCCTTTTTTTGGAAGTCGGTTAAAAAGTGTTGTGAATTTTATATTTTTTGAATTTCACTTCTTAAATCTTGGCTTAGTAATAACTGCCACGGTCACTTAGGGTAAGCCGCGCTTGCCTAGGTTGGTCTGTGGATGGGTGACTACCCGAATTAAAAACCGAGTTTCGTCCGTGCCTCGGAAAGCACGTTGAACTGTTGGTCCCGGCTGCCATTTATAGTTCTTTGCCAGTCGTTACAGGTAGTGACCTGATAGTCTGACAACTGGTCTTACCAAAGGGTATCGTATTACCCAGTGTTAACCGGGTTGTGGAGGTCAGATAGGTAGTCAGTCCATGTAAAATACTGGTATTCAGCTGCATGCGGTTAGACTGGAAGCCGACCCCAACATAGTTTGGAAAAGGATGATGACTTCTTTAATCTTTTGATTGAGCCACGTGATTTTATGTGTTAGAGCACGATGTTTTTCATCTTCTCTGCTTACTGATGCAATAAATAGAATATCACCAAGTAAGCAGGCAGTGCAATATTGCAAGTGTGCTATTAATATATTTTTTTCTTTTTCTTTCTATTGTTTATGTGGAACCCTCACTTGAGATCAGAGTGGTCCATGAATCCCCAACTTTATAGATTATCATTACTCCGACCTACTCGGGTTCAAAGTTTGTTTAAAGCTTCCAAGTCGGCCACGGCAATGTGTGCCCAGGTGTAGGTGGAAGGCTCTATGATAGGTGACATTTTTGAACACCCTTAACTTAAAACAAGATATTGCCTAAGCGTAGCTTTTTGCAAGCGGAGGTTAAGTTAAGTAGGTTGTTTGTGACATTAAAAGTGTCTTTATATCAGTACTCGTACTAGTATTCAGATAGATCTAGTTGGACTAAAAGCTGGACCTAACATGGTTGACGATTAAAAACCCATTATCCAAAACCTTTGAAAAGTTTTATTAAGCGTTTCTCGTTCTATGCAAAGTCGCATCCAATCTCAAAAATATAAACAAACAGGAATCTTCTCTCTCAAATGACAATGTCATCAAAAACATATTGGTTTCGGAATAGAGCGTTTAGCAAAACGTTTTTTTATGGCCAATAACTTTCCAATACATTGCAACATCTTTAAAATATTACTTTAAAAATCACTTTCACGACTTCTCTTTACCGGGTCTGATGAAGCATAGTTGAATTTATCGCACCATCATGATGCAAAATACCTTGAAAGGGAGCAAGTAACTTTGTACCTTCACATGCGTATGCTAGGGTTCTTTTTTCCATGGGTTCGTAAGTGACTGAACCCCTTCCAATAGAGTGTGAAGTAAGAATGAATCGGGAACTGACGCCATACTAACTTTGTAGTGAATGATCAATCATTGAGAAACCCTGACGTCACTCTTTACAACTAGTTTTGAGTTTCAGATTTTGAAAGTCATTCAGTTTGAGCAGGTTTATGAATTCTTTTGAGCATAAATAAGGAATGGCGATCAAAAGGGATCAGGTTTGAAAAGATTGAAGGGGCAGCCATATTGCAAGAAAGATTTACATAGTTTATTGTGACTTTCCATTGCACTATTCGCATCAGCAGTGGTCATGAAATTGAGAATAATCATCCACCCCGGTAGGAAACATGGATCATTAAGTAAATTCAGGTAATGGATAGTAACCCGCGTACATCATACATAATCAAATAAGAAAGTGCATATTCATTCTGGTTTCTGTAATTATTAAGGTTTGCAGATTTCAAATAGGTAAACTTGTCATGTAGAGATTTTACATACTGGCGATTTAGCAGTGGAGGAGTTTTTTTAAAATTTTTGGGTATGGAGAATGCAGCGTTGTTCGACACAAAAATAATTCCTTTAATAATTAAATGGCATAACGAAAAGACGAAAACTTAGTAGAAGTATAAAACCTCACCAAACAATCAAAATAAGTAACATAAAGTGAAAACTATCAATTAGCGAGTGACAACGTTGTCTAAATCCGACAACAAACGGTTAGCAATGAAATGCAAACAGTCGAGGACGCGACGCGACGGTGCTGTACAGTAGTTGTCATTTGTTTTGCTAGTTACGACTACTACCTATGGGGGTGTGTAGGTAGGTCGTAGCTACTTCAGAATAGCATCCCAACTGAAGAACGTACTTTCTGTTGAAGGGTTTTGGCGGGGCTGCGGGTCCCGTCGGGGCTGCGGGTCCCGTCGGGGCTGCGGGTCCCGTCGGGGCTGCGGGTCCCGTCGGGGCTGCGGGTCCCGTCGGGGCTGCGGGTCCCGTCGGGGCTGCGGGTCCCGTCGGGGCTGCGGGTCCCGTCGGGGCTGCGGGTCCCGTCGGGGCTGCGGGTCCCGTCGGGGCTGCGGGTACCGTCGGGGCTGCGGGTACCGTCGGGGCTGCGGGTCCCGTCGGGGCTGCGGGTACCGTCGGGGCTGCGGGTACCGTCGGGGCTGCGGGTCCCGTCGGGGCTGCGGGTACCGTCGGGGCTGCGGGTCCCGTCGGGGCTGTGGGTACCGTCGGGGCTGCGGGTACCGTCGGGGCTGCGGGTCCCGTCGGGGCTGCGGGTACCGTCGGGGCTGCGGGTACCGTCGGGGCTGCGGGTCCCGTCGGGGCTGCGGGTACCGTCGGGGCTGCGGGTACCGTCGGGGCTGCGTGTCCCGTCGGGGCTGCGGGTACCGTCGGGGCTGCGGGTACCGTCGGGGCTGCGGGTCCCGTCGGGGCTGCGGGTACCGTCGGGGCTGCGGGTCCCGTCGGGGCTGCGGGTCCGGCTGCGGGTTTTTCGAAAGAAATACCGTTGCTTTGACACAAAGTGCTAAGAAAGAACATGGGTGGTTTTTAGTCAGTAGAAGTTTGACGCTCCCTACCGCTCTGCTCAGAGCGGGAGGAGTCATTTGGTGATTTTCCACACTCCAAAAAAAAAAAGGGTTTTGGCGTAAATTACTACTCTTTACCAGTGTGCATGCAGGACTAGAACTATGGGCGAGGACGGAAGAAAAAAAGTGTGAAAGCGTTCAGTTGTTGTGTGTAGGTATTACTGAAAAACCCATAAACCCATCATCTGGATAAACCCATTATTACTTTACCCGATATGGAAATCGAACCAAGGATCTCATGCTCATCAATCGCGCGACCAGTGCGCGCACACGCGCGAACTGAGCTGTGGTACAAAATTTTTCAACATCTCGGACTTGCTATATTTCAACAAAGTTTAAATCAATAACGCTAATAAAACTCTGTTGTAAACCCATATTAAACTACTAAAAATACTATAATATCCTGCATTTCTGTAAGCATTAAACTGAGGCGTAAAACGGAACGGGACCTCTACCCGGTTTCACTAACACTAAGCAATACCTAAACGAACGCCTAAATATTATTGCACTGTTGTAAATTCAACTCTAGGTGGTAAGCCGATTGTTGAAGATCCAATTTGAAACTTTTCTTTAGGTGCTGCCTACTGTTGGTGAAAACGTGCAGTCGCTATTTTATTTTTCAGTCGTAAACCATTTTAGTGCCACATTTATAACCTGCTCAATAATTTCACATAATATATTATTTGAGCCGTCGAATTATTTCCCTAACTTTATGTTTCACAGTTATAGAAAATGTTGCAAAAGTAATTTGAGAAAATTCTTGATTATTACGTGCGAGAGCTAAGTGACTACTTAATTAAGTGGTTTGACGTATTTTATACTACGTTCTTAATAACTGTTCTTTGTATTTATGACTAAAAATAGTTGACCTGTGTTTTGCATTAGGAGTAGTAAATAAAAATGTAAGTGAATCTACTGTGTGTAAATACGGGTCTAATTAAGCTGAAAAGGCACATGTTTTTCCCGTCTTTTTAGCCAAATAGCTAAAAAGAAACTGTAGATTCGCCCTGTCCGTCTGTCGGTACGGCTGTCCATACATCACAAAATTCATTTTACTCCGAGACTGCACCACATAGTTGCAATTTGGAGAATTGCTGCTTTCTATGAACTGCTACACAAAAGTCACATAAAAATCTGAAAATAATAAAAATATGAGTGGGCTTATAACTAAGGGTTAAAACATATTTCTAGGTAAATTACTACCTACCTATGTTTAACTACAGTTCTTGAAAAAATACCAAATGTGGGTGTACTATTTAGTTACATGTCTGCCTTACCCTTTGGGTATTACAGACATGATGTTATGTAAGAGATAAATTAAAAGCGCGCTGTTGGGTTTTCAACAACAATGTGTTTTATCGTCGTCGTATGCGTGACGTGTAACGTTTTATTGATACAGAGCGCAATTTCGACTCGCTTTTCCTTGACTATTTTTAAAGATTCTTCTAGAAAATATTAAAAAGAGTTTAGCCACATACTCATGTAACTTCCCCCCAGACCATAATATTTCTCTGATCCGTAGTTCCTAGCATTAGTCTTGAAATAGTGCTAGACCGAAAGTTTCCAGTAAAAAGCGATAAAGAGGCGCGAGCGTGTTGGGGCGCGGTAAAATACTGGATTTTATTGCCGGCTTGCTCGCTGACGGCTATTTGTCTATTGCATCGGTTCTCGCAGCCGGTGGGCTAAGGGACGGGCGCGAGAAATAATCAGAACTTACGAGTACGAAAATGAAAAGAGGACTGAATAGGATGGTATATTTATTTAGGGACTAGCTTTTGCCAGCGGCTTCGCCCGCGTGAAAATGACGATTTTCCATACAAACTTTCATCCCCTATTTAAATCCCTTAGGGGTTGAATTTCGAAAAATCCTTCCTTATTCCTTGTCTACATTATAAAGGGAACCTCTGTGCAAAATTTCAGCTTTCTAGGTCCAAGGGTTTGGGCTGGGCGTTGATGAGTCAGTCAGTCAATCAGTCAGTCAGTCAGTCAGGACTTCTCTTTTTATTTATATAGAAGATGGAAACATCAATTAATGACTCCTCCGGCTTTGAGCGGAGCAGAAGGACAAACTTACTGACCCATCCGTGTTCCTTATAATGCCATTTGCGTTCCAGGGCTGCGTTGAGTCTTTCGAACAAATTTCGCAGCCCTGAATAGGATGGCAACTACCACGAACGTTAGATACAAGGATTATTTCGACTTGTTCGCTAATGACTAGGCGGGATTGTGGGAAGAGGTAAAATGCTAGAAGTCATGTCAAAATTGTTAATATGGCTACTTACAGAGAAAAAATTGATGAAAAAGGGCCATTAAAAACGTGTACATTTTCGTTTGACGAGAACTATTCATTTAGCACCATACTGTTTCGATGACAAATCACAATCACTACATATTATAAAACAAAGTCCTCCGCCGCGCCGTGTCTGTAAGGTTCTAGTATATTATTATAATTTTATCGACATCCACGCAGGCGAAACCACGGGCATCAGCTAGTCCAATATAAAAGAAATGCAATACTCACAAATATCATATCCTAACGAAGTGCAGCTTAATTAAGACGTATTTAAAAAAAAACTCGCTCTTCTTTTCACTTAGACCACAATACGCTGTCCAGAGCTAAATGTACCCTGAATATTTACAGAGCTTGAACGTGAAAATATTCGTATTTTTCGAAATCAGAGAGCGCTACGATGACTGCTTTTTGATTGATCTAAAAATATTTAGTTTGATCACTGCAGCGTGCCTCTTTCAGTTATCGGTTAATTACTTGTGTGATATTTTTATGACGGCTTAAAAAACCACTGAAACTATAAATAACTAAACGCGATAAGCGTTTAGTTATTTATAGTTTCGGTGGATTTTTGTTTGTCGATCACACATAATATTATAGAACTTACCTATAAACATTGTTTTCGTAACAAATTTTGATCTTTTCGTAACAAATTTGGTATCGGCTTCCAGTCTAAGTAAATACAGTTGTGAATGCTTTGGTAAGACCGCAAAATCTTTGCTATCTGCGACTTGATTGACAATGTATACGAGTGTTTTAACATTGAATATTAAAACAATGTGTAGATTTAAATTAATGGTTTCTTTCGTTTGTTTCAGTGGAAATCGCGGTGGGGTGTGGTCACGAAACTCTCTCCAGCTGCAGGTAAGTCCTCCTAACTTATTATTTAGAAGTATTTTCCATATTAATACCAAGATAAATGTATGACGACCTTGTTACTGCCATAACACTTCTGGCAACAATTCCCATTAAGTTGAATATTATTTACTAATGAAGAGTAATTATCGCGACAAGGTTTAAATTCTACTAACTGTTACTCGCGTCTTCGTTCGCGTGGAATTTTTTAAATCTTTTTTTTTTTCATAAAAAGTATCCTATGTTACTTCTAATACCTCCAAAAATATGTGTACAAAGTTTCATGATGATCGGTTAAGTAGTTTTCGCGTGAAAACGTAACAAATAAACTTACATTTTAAGTAGAGATGTATCTATACACAATATGAACCATATCGTTCATCATGAACCATATCGTTCATCATGAACCATATCGTTCATCATGAACCAATGACTTAAATCTGGATGTCTAAGCAATAACAAGGTCGACTATATCAGTCTCCTTCTGAAGTTATTTTAAGAATGTTTTCCTTAACCTTGAATATGATACAAACTAAGTAAATCAAAACCTTTTAAGCCAAAACAAGCTAACCCACTATGCAGATGTTGGTTTTGTGCGAATATTTCTTAACTAACAAATAAATATTATCTTTTCTAGACTAAAAAGAAACACGAATACTCTATTACGTCTTATTCAGTGTCCTTGGTATTGTCTAGAAATATTTGTTTCCTTTCTGTATCATGTTATTTTTTTGTGTAGGTTCTCTAGAATTCATCAAAGGAGTTATTTCAAGGATCCTATTAGAAACATAATCCGCTTTGGTTTTGATGGAATTCTGTCTATTAGACTGATATTTAGGTCGTGTATTGAATGTCAGATTCTCTTCAAATAGGTATTCTGTTTGTTGGTCGCGAAATATTTTTTTTCTTGGAAAAATAATCTTCATCAATCGAGCCGCGGATGATTGTCACATGTCTTTTGTCTTCAACCTATAAAGCTTCTTCCACGAAATATTACGGATGTTCATAGGCTACTACCTATGAGACACACTAGCGGTTATCGCTTTCGAAGTATTTCGTTTTTCTTTGTCGACTTTTGACAGAAGCTTTTCAATTACTTATATGGATTTAATGGATTTCCGACTTTTCTATCATTGTTATCGGTGTTTGAATGTTACTTGGTCCAGGGCCTCTCAGAGGCTCTGGACCAAGTGGTAAACCACTAAATATTAAATGATGAGGTCATCAATTTTCGCTCCTGCGTAGGTATCTCAAGTTAGAAGCCTAACTAGGCATCGCCACGAAAATCCAATTAAGTACAAATAACAAAAAGTTTCTTCATTGAAAGAAAAGAAGTTGCCACACTATTTTCTCAGTTCCCCTAAAACAATACAACTACAAATCGTTTCTACTCACCTTTTATGAAATTAACGTCAAAAAAATAACTAATTATCCTCGAACAGTGCTTACTTGTTCCCTCAACTGAGATATTAATCATTGGCCTCTGACCGGCGCGACTGTTACGGAACCCTAAAATTCCTGCTTAATTTAAGTTCCGTATTTAAGTAACATTAAGACTTCGTGTTAAGCAGACGGCTGAGATTGAGGGTAGATAAAGAGTTTTGTTGCAAGTTATGAGATGAAGCTTTTTGGGGAAATATTTACATTAACATAAGCCTGCTTTCCCTAAAAGTGCAGACAGAAGTGTATTTTACGATGTATTTACACACTCTTCGCTTTTTATATTAAGGTCTCATGTAATAAGGAGCTTATTGCCAAATGGCAATAAGCTCCTGGCATATATGCTACGGATTGCATTTAACTCATGATTTCTAGTTAAAAGAATATTCAAATGTCTATTGAATAGAATCATGAAGTTGCAGAATAAACAAATTTTAAAAAAGTAGATGTAAGATATAAACTTATGTATAAACATGTGGTGAAAAACACGCAAAAGGAGTAGATAAGGAACATAGCAGATTTAAAGTTCGGCTGCTTCAGCCTTGCCCCCCGGAAAAGGTGTGAATTTATGAATGTATTCCAATTTATAGCTCATTTCAGACCCTGTCAATATGTCTGTCAGCCTGCCTACCAGTAGAACATTATAGTACTAAATTGATCACTGCTCAGATTGATTAAGTCCATTCAAGTTGGTAAGCTGGCTGTTTCAATATCCATTGACTGAATATCGGCTAAGCCTTAATTGATAATTATAGGAGCCTAATGCTCATACTAATGTGTGGTACCTAATAAAGGACTATATTACTTGTATTGAGAATAGTAGATCACTGATTAGGTATTTTATTTCTATAAATCAGTCTATGTAGACTACTAAAATCTAGATTACTGCATAATCAATCGAACTCCCCACTCCCCATTTTATCATGGGACGAGCAGAGGTGGCAGCAAAGCGTGACCGGTCTATGGTTGAAGTTTCCCGGACCCGAACAAAGCGCTATGCTTCCACATTTATTAACTGCCTGCTTTTCTGTTTCTTGATAATTATAATCTAGATCTCTTCAAAAGATTCGAAGACATGTGACATCTACCAATCCGCACTGGGCCCGCGTTGTAGATTAAAGCCCATCCCTCTCCTAGAGAGGAGGCCTGAGTCCCTGCAGTGGGAAAATTTTAGGCTTTTGAGTGCATCGGATTCTCCTAGGAACTTCCCTAAGACGCATCATCGCTTCAAATCAGGTGCGTTGCGACCAAACGCAAGCCTATATCTAGTGCCTATAATATTCGATGGGACACAGGCTTCCAGTAAGAGAGATGAAGAAGGTCATAATCTACCACGTGGGCCTAGTGTGAATCGTTGGATCCCTTAAATTTTCAGCTTCTAGGACATACCAGTTTCCTCAGAATCGAGATTTAAGAAAAAGATTAGTTGAACTGTAACGAACAAATTTTAGACAGGCGGACACTGTCAACTGAAGATACATCGTTCTTAAGTGTGTAGAAAATTGAAAGTGGTCGTGCCCGAAGCTTTAACCGTAATTCGTCCAGCAGGACTATTGTGTAGCATTTTAAATGTCACTGGCTATCATAGTGTACATCGATTAACTTTGAAATGGGTATGGTTTGGTATACTAACCTAACCATTCACAGTTCATTGATGGACACTATGGTAGCCATTGACTTTTAAAAAGATACGCAATAGCCCTGCAGATCGCTATCATGTGACTGAACTTTGAAATATATTGTTATACAAGCCGCTGAAAGCTTACTTCTTACACCTTTCAGCCCTTACCGTTAAAGTACAAATTTTTCATGAAATATTCCAGTTTTCAGGTAAACATTGAGGAAGGGTGAAACATTCGTGCTAATTGTCATTTGTTAGGCTGACAGATTAGATCAGTTAAAAACAGCTTTGTTTTATGTGTTTACTAACTATTGTGCGCGTTGTTCAGCGTATCAGTGCAGTTGTGGCATTTGTCATGGGATTCCATGGTTGATAGTAGTTTAATTTGTGTTGAGTTACTGCCTACCCCTATGGGAAAAAGGGCGTGAGTTTATGCGTATGTTGATTAAAAAGCTCAAGTTTATAATGTTTGAGGAACGGTAGTTGATATCAAGATCAAATCGCTTCTTAATTTAGTCAAAACCGCAACTGCTATGGGTTGGTTTTAATATCAAGGTTCGATCGGGTTATTTAGTTATTTTAGCAGGTTTCTTCGTAATCTGGACTTGAGTCTTTAGTGTGATCAGCTCGCTTATAATGGGTCTTAATAAAACATATTTTTTTAATCCAAAACCTTGCTCTTCAGCGACTCCATGAGTGATGTTTTATACGTTACATAAAGATTTATCTAGATAATACAAAAATCAAAAATTTTATAAATCTAGCCAACTATAAAAACCACATTTCCAATACAACTCTGCTCAGCCCGTCTTCAAATACAACCGCAACAATAAAACCCCCACAACAGAGCAACTGCATCTATTTTAATCCAAGACGTTCGTTCGACAGTACGCACCGTCGCACATAAATAACGGAAACAAATTAAAAAGTCTGAACGCTGTTATTGCACGCCACATCACAGGGGTGACACTGCATCGGGACTTTCATTACTACTGATAATATATTGTTTTGAACTCATTTATCTTTGGGGGTCTGAAAAGGTTGGTTTTAATTCCATCTTACTATTATTATAAATGCGTTTTGTGAGGATGTATGGATGTCTGGATATCTGGATGCCAGGATGTTTGTTACTCCATCACGCAAACACTATTGCGGATTTGTATAAAATTTGACACACAGATAGTTTATAATCTGGATTGACATACGAGTATATAGGATACTTTGTATCCCGAGATTACGATTCTCTTGGAAACCTAACCGATTACATGAACTTTTTTTGGTGAGTTGAACCGAATATGTCTAATCATATCGACTAAAGAAGAGCAGATTGCGTTAGAGATGACTTTAAATACATAATTATCATTGTCATCCTTCAACCCTTTCCTAAAATTTCCTTTTCCTAAAGTGTCTTCAAGTTATTTTAGTCAAATAATCTTATAAACAATATTTTAAAAGAAAACGTGTTTCGTCGACTTCAAATAGATTGGGATAAGGGCAAGAGACGATGAATCTTTTAAACAATCAACGTCAACGTTTTTGCGCACTTCATACTAAACTATACTCAAGTACGTACACAATTTACACTCTGTGAAAATTCTGTGAAACAGCACATTCTATAATTAAATAACATTTAATAAGGTCAGCCTTAAAATAACCAGGACACTTACGGGAAATTCCAAAATAATATTCAAAGATAATCAAAATGTTAACATAACCTTAATTCCCACATAATAATGAAAGCCTCCCTCTAAATTCGAAACTAACTTTAGAATATTCATAGAATATTAGACCACTAAATATCGAAGTTATAAACCCTAGTTCCAAACTTCGGTTGCTTACCGAAGTCTCGAGTTTCGCCAATAATTATGAGACGATGAAAGAAAACTTTCAGACGTGTATTAGTTACGCTGCGTCGTCTTTGATGACGTCATAAATAAAATTCCCCTCCCTTCGTATATTCTTACTATCGGCCCTCGCAGACTTTATGGGTAGTATGCCTTCCGGCGATGCTTGCGATATTCCTTTTAGGTCTTGCATACACTTTTTGGTTTAATTAAATGAAATGGCGAATGACTAAGTTTTTCGTTAGTAAGGTTTATAAAACATGGATTCTAGGGCTGTCAACGAATTAATTTTTTTATTAACGTTGTTATTGGTTTAGTCATCTGTATGTTATTTCGACTTTGTTCATACAAAACTACCTTTGTAAATGGGCAACTAGAATGAAATTTATTATCTTGTCAAGTTTTACATTCAAAAGTATATTTTAATAGTTTTATTGAAATACAAACGCTAGACTTTGATTTCCTGTGATCACTACTCGTAGAAACTTACTAAACGAAAAAAAAAATTAAAGTAAAACCTCAAAATCGTTTCAACAGCCATGACACTTCATAACCTTCTCAACAAGCTAAAATTATAATTAAATTATCCCATTTCAAAATATATTACCAAACAGACATAAGCGCATACCTACCCAAACCCTTCTTATTAGAAGATCCGGCGAACCCCTGCAAGGTCTTAAGGAATTCAAATTACGGATTTTATGAGCGCGAAATCTGTTTAATGTCCGCTCCTTCGTAGGGGGTGAATTGAGACTACAAACTATTCTAATAATATGGATATTTTTTATTTTCGAGGGATCAAGTGGTATTGAGTTTTCTTTTGGTAGTAAGTTTTAGAGGTTGTAATAATTTATGGTTCTTATGTTTTTCTTGTAAAACTGGCTAATTGAAAAATTCTGCATTTTATAGTTCCTTTTCAATTTTACTATTTTGAGATCCTACGGCCTCGACACAAAGGGCTAAGAAGGAACATGGGTGGTTTTTAGTCAGTAGAAGTCTGACACTCCCTACCGCTCTGCCCAAAGCGGTAGAAACCATTTGATGATGTCCCAACTTCCAAAAAAAAGTTATATACCTAGTATTTGTTTATTTTAATAAAAACACGTGCTTACCAATAAACCTTGAATTAAATTTATCTAATCTTATCTTTTTTTCAAGACACTGCAGTATCCATTTAAATTCTAGCATTCAATAAAACCGCTTGTTCAACAAGAAACTCGCAAAGAGATGCCACTCCGGAGGCCATAGCTGCAACAAATTCCCCTAGGTCGCGATGTTGCCACGACGAATAAATTAACTAAATGAGATGTGCAAACTTCGCCGTATGGCTAGTGTTGCCAGGATTGTAACAGTTTTTGGACGAAAACTTTAAACACGGCATTTAAGGTGATGTATGAGAGTAATTTGTTTGTTTTATGTTATGGTGTGTTTGTAATATGCTTGAGTGGAAGTTATTTTACTACATATTATGTTGTGAAACTTTTGGTCAAGCTTGTAGGTGTTGTTTTCGCCATACAGTTTTCCCTTATATTACCTTTATTTGCAAATGTCTGTGCCATCAAAATGTGTGGTATAAGATTTCTGTACTTCTAATTATTATTCAATTTAAGTGTCCATAGTGAAGATTATTAATTTCTACAAAAATCAGTTTCTGTAATCACTTCATTTGCGCGCTGTTTACTTAACAACGCGCAAAAAAAAGTGTTGACTGTTTGATATTTATCATAGTCGCTTTGTAGAACACGAAAGGCGATTATAATGTTACTCTGAGCAACTTCTTAAAACTTTGCATAAGACAGTGGATTCAAAATTCAAGACAGAGCGTCTTTATGAGCTATCCAGACAGATTAACACACAGGAGAGTAGGCACGGGGAAGTCGGGACTTATTCATTTATGCAACGATCTTCAAAACTATCAAACAGTAACACAATTAAATGTATCACGTGAACTATTGCAAATAAATTCGTTTAACAATAGGTTGAGTATTTGGCAAGAGTTTATTTTTTTAACACAACTAGTGAAGTCTCTCATTTAACCGTTTAAGATATTTTAAGGTCTAATCTAACCAAACCCCGTCGGGGCTGCAAGTTGTTCACAAGATACCGCGGCCTCGATTTAAAGGGCTAAGAAGGAACATGGGTGGTTTTTAGTCAGTAGAAGTCTGACACTCCCTTTCACTCTGCCCTAGAGCGGGATGGGTAATTTGATGATTTCCCACCCCCAAAAAACCAAACAGATGCGGAGCTTGTGGACATTACTATCCACATCCTGATCATCTTTCGCCCAAGTCCAACCAGTCTTTTTATTTTTGGAGATCCATTCATTAAAAGCATCTGAACTCCTTCACAATAGTGTAGAAACCCAGTCCCTGCGATAGTACTGGAACAAGTTGAATTAAATATTTCTCGTTTCATTATATCACTTACTGCTTTGTAACAAAAACCTGTGCAGTACCGAGTGAAAGAGACGGCGGTATCATCTCGTTTTACGGGCAATAAATCAGCCAGTGTTGCAAGCTGCATAAAAACAGAAGCTGAACTTGAAGATTGATGCATAAGGAAGGGACAGAAGTACCAGAACAGATAGTCACATCAGAAAACAAATGATTAATTCTTGTTGTTGAAAATTATATTATGTTGCAGTTAATGATTGGGACTAATAATTTGAAAATAAAAATGTCAATTAAGGCTCTTGTGTTGCCACTCGTAAAGCCAAAGAGATTGTCGGGTTACGTGTTATCTTGCTTGAGAAGTCGGATTTAGTGGTCGTGCCGACTGAGGGCGCCACCCGGTCTTCGTAAGATTCAAGTATATAATTATATTATGAATGTAACGATCGTCACACATGCGCGCGATCATAGCTTTGGTGAGGACGCGGGAGTATAAGCTACTTCAGAAGCTTATTTTGGTCAATATCATGTAATAGGGGCGACTTTATTGCTATCAACCAGGCACAAATCCAGACTCCTACTAAGAAATTGACACTGTCAACAAAACACTTTGCTCGACTCGAGAATCAACCATAGGACCTCATACTCAACAGTCGCGCTTTCTACCACTCAACTAACGAGGCAGTTAACCCACTGCACATTTATCTTCTTAGTGCCAATTCCAACTTGGATAGCAGAAAACAGTGTGATTAAAAAAGTACGTGAATTTCTCTCTCTCATGAGGTTTGCAGAAACTGTTGCTGTTTGCAGCGTTTAGAGCTAGTTGGGTTTCCAACAGGAATATAAATATACTGTTGAAATAGAACTACATCTGAATATTAAACAAGCTAGTTCAACATGAGACGGTTTATCAAGATACTATTGGTATATTTTAAACTAAACCAGTGCAATGCAACTCAAACTAAGGTAGTTCTATACATCCCGTCGCGACTGCGGGTTGTTCGAACGAGATACCGCGGCCTTGACACAAAAGGCTACGAAGAAGAATTGCTCTGTTGAATTCTGATACCCTACCGCTCTGCCATGAGGATGAGGACTCATTTGATGATTTCCCACCCTCCATAAAAAGGAGGTTCTATACAAGAATGATGGATATCCAGATGGAAGTCCAACGACTAGTCTTGCCAAGAAGTTTATGCTACTTATGAAAACTTTTTAACAAAAAATAAAACCGACTTCAAAAAAAAAAACACAAAAAAGTGAAAAACTTTTTTGTTTTTTTTTTCGAAGTCTGTTTTTTTTTTTGTTAAAAAGTTTTTATTTTTCACTTTTTAGTGGTTCACATGTTCATGGGTCAATGTGGACAATGTAGTTTTTTTTTGAGTTTTGTTGATTTTTCAAAAACCGCTTGTACGAATTCGATAAAAATTATGGGACCATTTCGGAAGTATACCCTTTCCAACAAAGAAATAATTTTTTAAATCGGTTAGCAAGTGACGAAGTTATGCCCGAACAAACATAAAAAAAAATATATATATAAACATCCGAATTGAGAACCTCCTTCTTTTTTTAGAAGTCGGTTAAAAATATTGTGTGATGAATGTTGAGCACGTAGAGTGACAGTTGCTTCATATAATAATTCATAGAGTTCAGATGCATCTTATTAGTCTGGAATCCGACTCCAATCTACTTAGGAAGATGCAAGTGATAAAACCAAGTGGGTTTATCCGCTTTAAAGAAAAGTGTTTTGTGATATGCAGACAACACCTGTGGTTTTTCTCCGCACATATAAAAACTAGAGGGTATGAAAAAATGCGGATATGTTTATCCGGATTCTTTCATACCCTCTTATAATTTTCCTAGACTTTTATAACCCACAGAGCAGGTGCATCCCAGCTTAAGCTAAGCTACAGCACAAATAATAACTTCAATTTAGCTTTTCTATTAAAAATGCCAGCAAAATGGACTCAAACGTGAGGCTAATTAAAATTTTACCCAAACTGCACTGTATGGACCATCTTATAAATGCCACAGTGTAAAAAGATCCGTAAACTAATAGAATATTCATGGTATGAGTAAATATTGTTCTAGGTTTTTGTTCCACTGTGTTAGTAGTTTTTAAGTCGTTAAGTTAATTTTGTGACTTGTGAAAAGTTTTAGTGTTTCGCATGTTTAAACATGTGAAATATTTTGACTTTTTTCACAAGTAACGAGCCACTGTGGTGGTTAAAAGGATATTTCCTGCATATAAAATAGTGCTACCAGTTATACTGGAAAATACAAAAATAGAAACCGACCCGAAAATGTTGGAATAAGGTAAAGTGCATGACAAGTTTTTATTTATTAGAGTAGTGCAACAAATATTTGAGATAGGACTGAATTTAAATTCTAAAAGTATGTTGATCCTATCTAGCAGATTTCGGCCTCAGCGAATGGATGGCTTTCTGTAATGGTTTTTAACAGGTTTGATGTGCTGATTTTTTATTTGTGCTCCCAAGTGACTAGTATATCCAACTTTGGCCAAAAAAACTCTTAAAGTATACTATCATAATTTTTTGATTAATAATCAATGCCCAATCGGCACTGCTGTAAGTTTTAAGACAAAACAGATATTTTGCATTTTATTTCCACCATCACGGAACACTATTTCACTACAAATAACAAAGCCACGAAGTTTCAAGAAAATAAACTTCCATACAACTTAAATCCTTAATACACTGCCTCACAAACTCACAATCGCATATCTTAGTTCCACAGTATAATCGAATCTCATCGACTACCAGCGAAGCAAGCAGTTAGTTACAATCGCACTGGCACTTTATTTAACATTATCTCACTTATATTGCTACACTGTGGCATGAAATTGGAGTTTATGATTTTATTCTGTGCACCCAGCCGGTTTCTCGTTTACATAGATGACTTTATATCTGCTCTCTCTGAATATTTAAAATGTTAACCTGTTATTTCTGTACTGATTTTTGAACGGGGTGAAGTGGATGCTTCGCCCTTACCTATACTCTCCCCTTTCAACGTTGTTTATAAGTCTTGATGGCATGGTTGTTAGCAAGTCAATACAACTCCATTCACGATTTAAAAGGTCTTCAAAATTGTAAAGAGTGTACTGTACCTTGCATAGTCTTTTTATACATTTAAAACTATACTATTAATACCTATCATAAACGGGATATTTACCATGTTTGATATCCCGTTTATGATATTAATAGTAGTGTCAGTGACCATGTCAGTTTAAAAACTTATATTTAAAACTATATTAAATACAATACACTACAGTGGAGGAATTTTGTCAGAATCGCGGGTTGAATTCTTACTAAGGGCATACATATTTAATTTCCCCGTACATAATAACTTCCCCCTCTTGCACCCCATAATCATAATAAGAGAAACATCCAACCCTAAAAACTATAATAACAGCTCATAACTTACAACGAATCTCAGCCATAAAATGCAGGCGTTTAAATTTGCATAGAGCAAAGTTGGCGCCCGATAGTTCGCGATACGGCCGCGTGAGGGCGTCACGGGCGGGGGCGAAAGAAAACCATCGTATGTTAATATATTGATATCGTCCCTTTGAGAGTACGTCTGCGATCTGGACACGTACGAATAAGTTTAGAAATATGGTTTTTGTGTGAGAAGTTTTGAAAGTCTTTGATGTGTTCAAAAATTTTAGATTAAACTTTCGGTCCTTTGGACTTGGAGTTTTATTTGAATACTTTTATGTAGAATAGTGTAATCTTAAACTTTTACGTTCAGTTTTAATACATGTAATACATGTTTTAGATTCGATATTTATTTAACTTGAAAAGATATTTGAATTAAAACAAAACGTAACGTGAACATAACGTTTTAGGTAGACAAAGTTTATGAAAAAAATATATAGAACACTCTCTTAGCCATCGCGGATTCAGGTAAAAATAAAAAGCCAATCATATTGTTCGTCACCCCTCACAAATATAAAACAATAATTTCCAGAAACATCGTTACGATAATCCATTTACATTTTACAATAAAAACAAAACAACGTCAACACGGTCGCATCTAAATCTTTGTTTTTACTGGTTCCAACCGGATAGATCGGCTCCTATCCGGCGCGAACCGGAAAAAACTGGATTTTGCTGGAGTAAATTGGTTTCCCTCAATAAGTTCAAGTCCCCTGACAATGGGAATTATTCTCGTGCCTATCTTGTTATTCCAATTTTGGGGTAATTTATTTTTTTCCAGCGAATTATTGAGACGAATAATGCTGAGTATTTTATAATCAACTTTGTGTGCTGTGTTGTATGGGAATTCGTTAGGATTATTCTGGACTTATTCGATTGATGAACGTAAATTATAACACCATCTGTTCCGGATAGGTTTTCAACTGATTGTTTTTGAAATGGTGTTGTACTAAAAATAGGAAAATGTATAAAGTGGAATAATAATGAGTGGAAATAAATACCTGTACAGCATAAGAGAGAAAATCGTTTATAGCTTGCGTAGTCAAAAACACTGCTACAGCTTACTTACTAAAAGCAAACTAATTGCAAAGTTTATTCAAGCAAAGCGCTTACTGGAACAGGATAAAAGGAACACAAAAAATCGGGTGGCTTACTCCTTTCGGTTTAAAAACACGGGCAATTTCGCACTACCTAATATTAGCATTCAAAACAAGCACTGCCAGAAAGCGCGTTTATACTACGGATTATCCCGTAACTGCCTTTATGAAGTAGAGGCGCATACGAAACCGGATAAATCCAGTTCCAACTGGCCGAGTTATGGCGCAATATTCTCTAAGACTGCGGGCGGAACCGCGCGGATATACTAGTATGCTCCAGCTTGTTTATTGTGTGTGGAAGGGATTGTGGGACAATTTAAAACGACTATATTTCAGTGTACTAGTTCTTAGTCGTCTTCTAGCGCAGGCTGTAGTGTGGTAATTTGTGTTACAAAGTGTGTCTTACAAGATGTTATTGTAGTTTAGAGTTAGTAACTGCCTTTTGTGTTTAGGAAACCAGTTTATGGGTGAAATTTTCCTTATGTCAGTAACTTAGAAAAATAAAGTATTGTATTTAACAAAGACCTAATAAGCACTTATGAAACGACAGAAAATGGTTTACAATCTGTGAATATTGAAGTTGGTGGGCGTGGATTGGATAAATAACTTAATATTTGGACATTAGGTCTAAGAGTCGTGAGTTCTATATTAAGCGAAGTAATTTTTACTATTCAAAAAAAGCAAAATTTTGGTAAATATTTTTTTTACTTAACGACATAATAATTATTCCCCCCTCACATGTAATGAACTATGTAATCGAGAAGAAAACCATTCTTATTTTTTCCTATCAGTGAGACCATAGTGAGACAATAATTTACATGCAGGAAACTATAGCAATAATTTTGGCCAGCTTACTACTCGTATTTTAAAATATAACCCTATGGTTGTCAATAGCACAGACCATGCTTTTCTCGGGAGTGTTGTGAGGAGCAACAAAGGGATTATGGGGGATGGGCAGAACAAACACCTGAGCTGTGTGTAGAAACGACGAACACAAGTACCATAAGTGCGACACATCCCGAGGGATATTTCAGAGCAATAGCAGTTTTTTATCTGAGAGATGTTTTGTTTCGTCAGTATCTTACCATATTTTATCGTGTGAAATCTGGTAAATATTTCAGACAAATTAAAAACCAGAAGTCACATTTCAATTAGGCTCTGAATAAGCATTTTTTAATCGTCAAAACTTACCTGAAACAGTTCCTCTAAACGTCTAAAACGCCTACTTAGTGTTTTACCTTATTCATTTTTTTGGAGGGTGGGAGATCATCACTCCTTGACTCCTCCTCCCGCTCTAGGCAGAGCGGTGAGTGTTGCCAGACTTCTACTGACTAAAAACCACCCATGTTTCTCCTTAGCCCTTTGTGTCCTAGGTCGCAGTATCTTTTTCGAACAACCCATAGAACACGAAGTGACAGAACAAACTCTTTAGTAACACGCCTGTAACCTAAGTCAGAAGAATTTGATTTCATACCTAAACAGGTATCTTGTTATAGTAATACAGTCATAGTTCCTGTGCCTTCAAAGTGAGAGGTTCAAAGAGGCAAGTCTGCAACACCTCTCATGGTACACTCGACTCCTGCTCCTCAAGAACTCGATTCCAACTGTCCCGGTCATAAGTGATCAGCGATATATTTTTATTTAATCGCGTGTCGCACTCTTTTCTGAGTTGAAGAGATTGAGGATTCATTTTAAAGATACCTCTTTCTCGAAGTTAGACCTAACTTACTGGACCATTTATCTCAGGAAAACACAATCGTCTACAACTTCGAGTGAAAAGTCTCCGATCTTGATAGGAGTGGGTGTTACATAGGCATTCAACATGACCTTGCTTTTGTACATATTCATTTAAAGATCCACTTTTCCGGAAGCTTTAGTGAGGTCATCGAGAGTTGTGTTCGCTCGTTGAGGATGAGGACGACTACATCGTCGGCAAACCGAAGGTGAGTGATGTACTAACTGACCTATGACGATGCCATCAACCCCATCCTCTCCAGTCCAGAAGCTTGAAGACTATGTAATAGTCGCTATTACAAATAGACCTTCTCGTTTTATGACGAGCAAGTAACAATTAGACTTGGGACTGTATAACAATCAAGAAATTGGCTATACATCGGCTTATCTAAAGTTTGCTGAAGATGCTCCACGCTTACATTACCTCCCATACCATACCACACTAGATACTCACAAGAAACTCTAAACCCCGATACCATACAAACTCCGATTCTCCTGTAACTTGCGTCAACTCTGCGACGAGCACCAAGGATGCACGTACACTATACACAAATCCTGCACCACACAGGCGGGATATCTTAAACTAGCTACATCTTATCTCAGCCGCACTTGCATATATTGTTCTAATCCTGCTTTGGTTTGAATAGTTGTGTGGGTGTGTTGCCGAATTTAGGTAAGAGATGGCGCTGTTTTAACTTATTGGAACGTGGTTGGATATGTATTGTCATGGAATTAATAACTTAGGTGAACTATCGTGATTGCCTCGGATAGATAATCGATGGGATCGCAAGCTATTGAAAGCGTTAAAGTTGGTTTAATTTATTCAGTAAATAGTGATTAAATGTTGTGAGGCGATGAAACACATCTATTTCCTCGGTCTTTCTTTTGTGTTTTTGCTACCGCCATAAAATATCATGGGAGTGATATTTAATAAATACAACAAACTACAATACAATGGCAATACTTGATAATAGGGGATCGGACAAAAAAAAACTAATAAGTCCTTCAGATAGATTTCCAAAAAATATTGACCACATATTTTTTCTTTTTTCACGTAAACAAAAAATTAAGACGATACAGTGCTTCGAAAACTCGTGTGACGTCATCTGATAGTACATTTTGTACCTTCATGTGACATGTCAAGCCCCACTCCATGATCTTTAGCGCGCTTTATCTTCGTCAATTTTTATTGATTTGATAAAACAAAAAACACGTATCCAATATTTTTCGATAATCTATTTATTTATTTATTTATTTAATGCACAATGTACACAGCATAGTTGACTAACTGACGGACTAAATAGAATCATATTTTTTTGAGTCAGTCCGATCCCCTATTGTCAAAAACTACACTGCAAGGAATGTTTGAGTACTTAGGATGATATGACAACACCAAAACATAAAAGCAACAATAGATAAAAATATTCATCGCACCACACAACTTTGAAAAACTACACGGAAATTCGAACAAATTCACCCCTAACTTCGGGTTATTGCTGTATAAAACATACATATGTCTTCCCCCGACTGCACGTGGCTTTATAAAATATTTAAATCGGTGTGGAAACAAGAAATCTCATTAATATCTGAGTGGTGCAGGTAGAAACAGTATTGTGGGCCGGTTTCATAAGGAACGAATGAGAGTTGTTCATTGTGCTTTAAGTGGGTGAATGGGACTCCTAAATTGGTGGTGGAATATCTTTTTATTAGCTGAAAAATTGGTGTTTTGACTCCAAATTGTTCAGTAAAACCTACAACCGGAGGTCAAGAGGTTTCTTGGGATGTATTAAGACAAATAAGTAATAAAATCTGATAAGGGAGAAAGATTTAGTTTGGAGCCTAAATGTGAGTAAATGTGGTGAACTTCTCTACTTGTCGTAAATAATTAAGATGTTAATAGACTAATACTGAACGCATAATAGACGTGATAACAATAAAAGTTACGCCGGTTTTCACTAACCCTAAGCTTAAATAAAATCTTGGTGTTGGATTGTCAACAGTCAGCTCAGCACCGAGAGTTGAAGTTTCAACAGTGCAGTTGTATTTAAGCATTAGTCTAGGTGTCGCTAAATATTAGTCAGGATGGACATTACTGAAATGTCTTGTCGTGTCCCTCACAAAGTGTTATTGTTTTATAAATATTCTAATAAGGTATCGTACAGTGTTGTTGCTACGTGAAGTAAAATATTCTGTGGGTATTCTAAAAGTATTGCGGAAATAAATCCTGGATGAGCCTGGCACAAGAGTGTCTAGATTGGCACAAGCAAAGATAGCTAAAAAATATTGGACACATATTTTTTATTTTTCGATAATCTAACAGACGGACTAATTAGAATCATATTTTTTTTAGTCAGTAAACATCCCTATTGGCATAAAGTTAAGGACTAAATACTTCGAAAAAATCCGATTTTAATTTCAAGATCAGAATCTCACAAAATTAATGTCATAGCCACTCATTAAATGGACCCCATGCAAAGACACTCCAATCTTCATAAATTGGCAACAAAAATAGCTTTCATTTTTATCTGAAACCACATACCTCTCCCCATTGAATACCAAAATAAATTCATAGCAACGGCAACACTGCCATTCAGGACATAATACTGAATGCAATTTTCTTATGTACATAAGGTTTATCTCCCCTCACTTGTATGTGTCCGTCGGTTTCGCTCGTAAATTCGTAATAGACGTGACCATACGTGAGATTAAATATTTGACATGTATTAAAATGGTAACTCGGAACTAGGAAGTGGGAGCTGGGATCTGGGATCTGGGAAGTGGGAAGTGTGTGGCTGCTGGGATGGTGTGAATTGCTTATGCATGAGTTAAAAGTTTAAGTCTAAGTTATTGTCTGAAGGTACGGTTAACGATGACAGTAACATGGCGTTTGACGGTGATACAGACTCGGTGTAACATAGAGTTTGAGAAAAAGGTAACTATGTGGATTTAACCATACAATTCCTTTGAGCCTTTGAACCTATATTGATTACTTGCTTATTGCAGTATTTTTTATTACCAAATGGGCCTGCTCTTGACCTTCATTTTTCGTTAGTACATAACGTTTCATGCTAAATACTGGTACCGAGTTCCATATTAAATCTCAGAAAAAGAATAGAACATATTGATAATTAGTTCAATGTAAAAACTCCACGAACTCGAATAAAAAAAAGAAATAATTTGACCCAAAAAAAGTTAACTATGCCGTGATAATTTACACACAAAGCTACGAAAACTCGTAGCATTCGGCTACGCGCTACGAGAACGCGTAGCGCTACGAAACAGATGTCTACGCCACCCCGTAGCCGCAAGCGGTTTCCTAAACGTTTGTGCTTAAAAAGATGTCAAAATTGCAGGAAAGTTAAGTAATTCAGACGGATTTTTATGTCCGGTAAGTTTTGGTCCCGTAAAGTCTTTCCGGACTTTTACGTGCCTAATTTCGTGTCATTTTTCCTCTAATATATTTTATAGTGGGTTGTTAAACTGTAGTAAAGAATGGGAAATGGGTTCCGTGGTGGATAAAGTTAGATTGTACGTGGTGTATGTTCTACGTGTGTGTGGCGTGGCTATTATTTTAAATTTATTTGTAGAAGAGTTGCGGACTTTAACGACTTGTAGGTGTAAGTGAATAAGTTTCAACTTTTTTTAGTTTAATTATGGATTGAAAAACTTGATTTGCTGGTGCAGATCACTAGCCTCTCATAAAATTTGTTAATTTGTAATCTTCTTTATTTGTAATTTTATGGTACACACAACATTTATTGCTCTGTTCCAATAAAAAAACCTAGTATACAAAGTCACTGTACATAATATTGTGTGTACACAAGTTTTTCTAATTTTGAGCATAATTAATTAGAGGATTTGTTCTGTAAAACTTAATGTATTAATTACATTCATATACCAAAAACAGTATAATAAAGACAGCAAATGCCACGTTGAAATAACCTCCAAAATAAAGGCTCTATTCATAAACAAAATAAGGCCTTATCACTTTTCCTCTTAATATCACTCCGACGACCAGTTTCAATTTCCAACTTTAAATTGAATTAAAATCTCCACAGCCACATTTAAATCATCATTCATTTAAAGTTTCCGACTTCCTACCAAACTTATTTTTGTTCAATCAACGGTTAAATAAATCAGCTGGGTGGAGTGATAACACTGAAATGATAACAGACTGGGTCTGCAGGAGCTAAGCTAAACAAAATTTGTATCGGAGCCAATAAGGCGGCGGAGAGTGCCTGAGAAAACAGTGTTAAGACCTCCGGGAGGGGCAGGGAACCAGCGGGCTTGGAGGTAGAAGCGATTGAGAGGAATGAAGCTTAATGAAGTGGTAACCATGGATTTTGATGTCAAATGAAATGGTATTATGATCAAGTGCTGGCTTTTACGGCATGCTAAATACAATTTTTGAGTTAGTATGCTTCAGTCAATTTACATTACATTTTATTGGGCCGAACATAGTCAAAGTCAAAGTCAAAATTATTTATTTGCAACAAATGTGGTATACAAGATGGTAAAATTATAATTATGTAGTGCAATGACACATTTCGCCATAGAGTTGGCATGCAAACATTAATGATAATGATGCTTTGTTCAGAACATCAGAACACAGTAACTGTGAAACAAGCAATATAATAGGTATAAGTAAGTGCATTTCTTAGTTTAACATACTCAGCATAAAATAATTATAATTATGTGTGAGCTTCATATTTCTGTTTAGAAAAGTAATGTTACTTTCTTTCATTTCTGGCTTCTATGGTGAAACAATAAATGGACAAATTTTTGTGTTTTTTTTTAAGTACTTACAATATTAAAAAAATGTTTTTTTTTTGTCCTTTTTTGCTTGTTACGTATAAAAGACAATTTAATCAATATGTAGGTCCTAGTGAATGTCCTAGTGAAAAAGTTTTTATTTTATGAAAATGTTGTATTTCGTGGCTCAACTTTGCCCCTACATACCCACTGTTGAATTTCAAAGAGTGTTATGAATAGCGTTTCAAAGCAGCTTTTCTTATTATATAATGTGTCTGTCTTCCACTCTCGAAGAGAGGATTGATACTTTGAATATGATTTTTCACAAACTGATCTGAAAGTTTAAAGTTACGTTTGGACAGTTTATGATAGATTTTTATTAAATACGACAAACAGCAGGGGAAATTAATTTCTTTTCAAATTCAGTCACGATTTCGCGTGATAAAACCATTTCATATAAGTCTCAAAGCAAGTAGAGTTGATACTAGTGATTTGAAAATCGGAAAAATTAAGTTAATTTCCGTGATTAGGATCGCATTAAAAAAACATCATTAAGTTTCTTTTTTTAATTCTTTGATTACGATAATGTTTTCATTGTTGATATTGAGCAAAACGTCACTGCGGACCACATACACAAGAAATACTCTGAAAACTATACAAAACTGTACACACAAAAACCAGTTAGTACAGAAACCCCAGCCGTCGATGTTGATTGGTATTTAACAAGCAGCGAACGCTATCAGACTACCGCAACGCTATTACTTTCCGAAAGTGCTATCCTAAGGCAAGACCAGCTACCAAACACGGTTTTGAATGCCTTTACTAACCGTTAACCCGTGGCCACGAGCGACACGTGTCTTGCGGCAGTTAGTTCGGAGAAAACACAGCTGTTTGGAGCATGCTTCGAGTCACCACAACGCGACTTCGGGGGCGATGGTACTCAAGTGACGCAAACAGAAGACGCGCGCGAATCGTGTCGCCCGAGGCCGTGAACAAGGCAAAAGGCCAGAACACTTACTAAACATGCTTCTGAATGCCTCTACCAACCGTAATACGACCTCTCACGCACATTAACTCCTTAGAAAAAATCTCGAGTTTCTCCTCCGATGTACATTATCAAAATTGCAATAACATTACACTTCGATGGCTTTGAAGATACCATCCCAATTCCGGTCAGGTGCGAACCGTATCACGAAACTGGGTTCTGTACATAACGCCATAGTATAATGAGTTCGGGCCTCGATTTTATTACTAGCGTACCGACTTACATATTAAGTGGTATATGTTTATGAGAATCGGTTGTAATCTCCGGAACGGCTCTTCAAAAAGTGATTTGAAATTCATAGAGGATGTTCTCATTTTTTTGGATGTGTTATTTTGTTTTGATATTTTTTGTATCAGCTTTCGTTTGTATGAGATGTTTCATGAAAAATGGCTCTAAAGAATTTATACGACTAATATGGTAGAACCTTCATAATTTCCTAAACTATAACCCAAAGTTACAAAGTTAAGCTCATATCCCTAAAGGGTAACATTAAACTACTTGAATAATTTAACAATCATGACAACAGACCTCAAAAAGTAAACTATAAAAAATATTTCATGACCACCCCCTGTGCTTACCCCACTTGTGTAAGCCAATTACATAGTACAAATATTTGCTAATTATTTGATTGAGTTGCCTTTACCCTCCTTTCTGCGTACATAGAAGGGCCCAATTTTCACATTGTTGTACAAACAGCGGGAAAGAAGCTTCAATAAATTTTTAATTTTAACAAAATGTTGGTAACATTTGACAATACAGGAAAACATGTTTCATTTTTATCTCCTTTACGTTTTTGAAAAGGAAACGAAATATATGTTCGTATCAGTTGTTGTCATCTAACGGATGTTATTTCAATCAAGGAAGATGGTTGAATGTCAGATTGCTTATAAAAATAACAGAGTTTCAGTATAGGCTTTTGATCTGATCGGTGCTTGTTGAAATTTATTTTATATGCCAAGGCCTATTTACATTACTACTTTAAACAAACACATTCAGTATTCTAGGAATATTATATTAACATAGTTATCGTGATACCGAGTCGAATGCCGTCTATAAAACGAAATAATCAATATCTCAATCAAAGGCCAAACTTATAAAATCCTCATTCCAAAAACACACTTTTTTAAAGACACACTAATTACAGACAACAGTTCTTCGGTCGTTTTTACTTCACACTAACAGTAAAAAACATTTAGAAAATAAGAAATACCCGCAGTAAGACGCGATACACAATCATTCCCAACACTCTTGCATTCAGCGGGCAGCCTCCCCGCAGATTCGCAAATGAAGACAGATGGCCGCCGGTAATTCCGCTAAACAATGTAATTAGCGACAGCCGAGATAAATATGTATGTACACACTGCGTCTGTCTATACGTTTATATTAGGTAGATCTTAATATTGGAATGTTTTTATAAAGTGCTGTGAACTAAGATTGTTAATGTATTTGATTAATGCGGTTTAATGTTGGAAATAGCAGACTTGTTCAGATATCTTATTATTAACCAACTTATGATGAAAGAGCCAGAATAGTCCGCCAAATTAAATTTTTCTGCGCTTGTATGTTGATCAACATTATGATTTGCGACCGTAAAATATGCGAGAGTTTTATTAATTATTTTATAATTATGTAGGTTTGTGTTATTGAGAAAAAGTAAAACAATTTAATTTGCTTTCAACTTAAAAACATTCAGGAGTGTGTAAGAAATAAGTTTAAGAAAGGGATAACACTAGAAATAAGCATAAACTACGCGCTCCTTTTCACCGGCTTCACAAAGTTCACAATTCATTCGTAGGGCTCGGGATTACATTTTATAATAAACTGCCATCTTCTTTTCTAGACTTGCCATTTAATGAGTTTAAAGCGAAAGTTAAATCTAATCTTTGTTTAAAAGCTTACTATTCTATTAACGACTACTTAGATGATAAGAATAGTTGGTCGCTGAGTTGAACACAAGACAATGTTTGTTATTTGTGTTCTTTCTCCAAAATTAGTTTACTGTTATGTTATGTATTTATTATTTTATTTTTACATTGTTTATTGTTATATACTTTTGTTTATTACTGATTGTGTCTATAGTAAATCTTAAATGTAACTGACACCTTGCTATTGTATCGAGTCTGGTTCTTCTAACCAACCTTACAGACAGATGTGTGCTGGGGAGTTTGTTCCGCCACTTCTTCTTTCCAGCTAAACACTAGGAAGTGTCGATGGGTGGGCGTTTTGGGGGACTGTCTTATAAAAATGTAAATACAGTGAAACCTGGTTAAATGTGTCTCAGATATTCAAATCTGTCTCATGGGACCCCAGTATGAGTTCCAGTTATAGAGGTTTCTCACTTATCCAAGTCCCAGTTAACCAAGTTTCACTGTAGTAAAGTAGGTAAAGTAAATTTTGACCTTCGAAAAGTGCTGATTATCAGCCTAGTTTGAATAAATGAATTTTGATTTTGATTTTGAAACACTTTTACACCTAAAACTATTATTTTGTCACGTACCAAATTCCTCAAAAAAAAGTTCCAACAGCGGAGAACCTAGCACACCTCCCAGCGGCACACCTCTTACTTCCTCAAACCTCTTCCATCAAAAAATAATTCTGAGTGACAGGCCCGTAATTAAGCAATCAAAGTCAAAGTCAAAGTCAAAGCATTTATTTCAAGTAGGCCGTTACAGGCACTTTTGAATAGTCGAATTAAACTAACTGCAGCACTCAGAGACATCCAACGATTACTCAAGCCGCCACCCAGCAAAGGCCTGACATACTTTTGTATGACAAAACTGCCAAAAACCTTTACCAAGCGACGTCCCAAGCAACCACTGAAGCTCTCCGAGTGCGGCAGTAAACTACTGAAGCTAAATAAACTAAGCTACAGTCCCAGTCACAAGGCATAATAACTCGTGATTGTACTGTAGTTGCCCATTCCAAAGCGTTGGTCTCATGAGAAGAATGGCAAGAAACTTCATGGACACTCTTTTAAAATCGTTTGGGTTTACAATATGTTCAAGGTACAGACATAATCTTGGTATAATACACACATGAAGACTATGCAAATTAGTGTCTGAGATGGTCTTTTGAAGAAAGCACCACACAGATTTGAGTGGACCCGTCCAGTCAGTGCAAGCATTTGTCAGTTATCGTGGAGCTCGACTTATAACTCAAGGAGCTCAACGTCACGACGAACAATACCAAAGAAAGGACATTTGGGTGGGTCGCTTATAGTACTCAAACTGCCAGACAATCGTTAAAATTACATAAAAACCCACACGGTCCTCACATTCACAATATAAAAATAATAAAATACATGAAGATTATGCAGATTAGTGTCTGGGATGGTCTTTTGAAGAAAGCACCACACAGATTTGAGTGGACCCGTCCAGTCAGTGCAAGCATTTGTCAGTTATCGTGGAGCTCAACTTATAACGCAAGGAGCTCAACGTCACGACGAACAGTACCAAAGAAAGGACATTTGGGTGGGTCGCTTATAGTACTCAAACTGCCAGACAATCGTTAAAATTAAAGAAAGACCCACATGATCCTCACATTCACAATATAAAATAATTAAATATTAAGCATAACAAATAATAATGTCAAACTATTTAAACATGTCAAAAATACGCAAAATTAATAAAAAACAAAATAAAAATATTTAACAAGGTAAATATTCATCAAAAAAATAATAATATCATACTTGAAAAAGTAAATAATGTCAATTTGTATACAGAAAAATAAAATGTCAAATTGTAAAAGTAAAAATAAAATAGGTATTATGTCAATTCAGATTGGAGCAGTTCAATCCCAAGCTTTTTTGTCCTCTATATAATCTTTAACAGCATAAAAAGCTTTCTGGCAAAGTTTTCGTTTTATGAAGGATTTGAATTTATTTAGGCTTAAATTTTGAACGTGGCTTGGTAGTTTGTTATAAAAACGAATACATTGGCATTTAAATGATCCACCTATTTTCTTGAGCCTTGTTGTGGGTACAATAAATTTATGCTTATTTCTAGTATTTACATTGTGAATATCACTATATTTCTTAAACATCTTTATATTTTTGTGAGCATACATAAGATTTTCATAAATATACTGAGAAGGAATAGTCATTACATTAATTTCCTTAAATTTTTCTCTGAGTGAGTGTCGGGGGCTCAATTTATAAATTGATCTAACCGCCCGCTTCTGCAAAACAAAGATAGTCTGAATGTCGGCGGCATTCCCCCACAACAAAATGCCGTACGACATTACGCTATGAAAATAACTGAAGTACACTAATCGGGCTGTCTCTACATCGGTTAAGTTACGAATCTTTCTAACTGCGTATGCTGCGGAACTTAGCTTTTTCGATAATTTATCTATATGAGGTCCCCACTGAAGCTTAGCGTCTAAAGTTAAGCCCAAGAACACCGTGCTATCATCAGGATTCAACTCTTCGCCCTTTACCAACACACAAGTTTTCAGCTGCCTAACGTTAGGTAGTGTAAACCTAATGCATTTGGTTTTCTTTTCATTGAGAAGTAAATTATTAGCGTTAAACCAATGTACTACTTTCGAAATCGCGATATTTACGTCGTCAATAACTAGCTGCTGACGTTTAACTTTAAACAAAAGCGAAGTGTCATCCGCAAATAACACTATATCATGGTTATCCTTTATGAGGTAAGGCAAATCATTAATATAAATAAGAAACAAGAAAGGACCAAGAATCGAGCCCTGTGGGACTCCCATTGTTACAATAGAACCGGGAGATCTTTCCCCGTTGACGTCAACTCTTTGAATCCTATTACTCAGGTATGAGATAAGAAGATCCAGAGCGCCGTTCCAGATTCCGTAGTGGCGGAGTTTCCTGATTAACG
This sequence comes from Diarsia dahlii, assembly GCA_949775195.1. NCBI lineage: Eukaryota > Metazoa > Arthropoda > Insecta > Lepidoptera > Noctuidae > Diarsia > Diarsia dahlii. Next base: position 19,957,284 of record OX459211.1, read on the forward strand.
TGTCATGAAGAACACAATCAAATGCCTTGGACAAATCACAAAAAATGCCCAAGGCATCGCACTTATCTTCCCATGCACTGTAAATATGTCCTAAAAGTTCGACACCGGCATCAGTAGTTGAACAACCCTTCGTAAAACCGAACTGTTTACTATGTAATAATTTATGTTTATTAAAAAATCTTTGCAATTGGTCTAGTATTAATTTCTCAAAAACTTTACTAAAAGTAGGCAGCACTGAAATAGGTCTATAATTAGTGGGGTCTGAAGTACTACCCGCTTTGAATAAAGGAATAACTTTACTACTTTTCATAAGGTCAGGAAACTCCCCACAATCAATACAATTATTAAAAATAGAAGCTAAGGTAGGTGCCACAATCTCAATAATAGACTTGGCAACTTCTACAGAATTACCCCACAGATCTGCCGTCTTCTTAACATTTAAGGTGTGAAAGGTTTTGACTATATCTCCACCTGTGACATACTCAAAATGAAATTCCGAGTCGCAAGCTCTAACATTTTCCTTTAGCAAAGATTCGGCAACAGTAGGTGACGAGTTTAGTGATTTCGTCGTTGAAACGGGAATGTCAGAAAAGAAACTTTCGAAAGCCGCGGCGACGTCCGAGTCTGATTTAATTACAGTATCATTAATAGTTAAGCTGTAGTCACTATTACGTTTAATAGACTTTCCCGTTTCATTATTAATAATATTCCATGTAGTTTTAACAATATTATTGCTGTTTTTAATTTTTGAGCTCAAATAATGTGACTTTGCTATAAAACATACTTTTTTGAATAGTTTTGAGTAATTTTTAACATATAAATTAAATTCGGCAGTATTTACAAACACTCTTTCATTGTACAACTCATAAAGTCGTTTTCTACTCTTATGAATACCAATGGTAGCCCAGTCACTGAAAGATACGTTACAATTTACCGAGATAGTCTTGGGAATGAATGTGGAATTAAATAGCTTACAATACATATTAAAAAAATTATCATATTGATGATGAGAATTGTCAGTAGACAATAATGGTAAGTTATTTATGATTTTACATTTAAATGTTTCCAAGCGTCTTGCAGTTTTAGGGTTAACAGTGATATCATTTTTAGCCATTTTAATTTTTTGGTTTTCAATGGTGATCATTTGTCCGCAATGATCAGAGTCTAGAGCATTTATGATTTCCTTATGAATCGGAATAACATCAGTATAAATATTGTCAAGACAAGTGGCACAAGTAGGCGTTATTCTTGTAGGCTCCGAAAATAGGTTTACGAGATTGTAGGACTGAAACAAACTTATAATTTTACTGCATAAACTAGACTTTTCTAATAAATTTATATTAAAATCACCGCAAGTGATAATGGACTTATTTGTGTTACAGATCTTGTGTAAAACTTCATCCATTACCTTTTCAAAGCAGTCATACAATCCCGTAGGTGGCCTGTACACACTTAATATAATGAACTGCTCCAATTCTATACAGGCTATTTCAATAATACGTTCAACAGATAGGCTCACAATGTCCTTTCGGTCTTTAAATTTAATCTGGTTATGGACTAAAATTAAAGATCCACCATGAGTAGCATTTACTCTGTTGAATGAACTACCAATCTGGTGATTAGTAAAACTGATCATGAACTGGTGGTTTTGAAGCCAATGTTCTGTAACACAAAGTATATCAATATTATTAAAATTCAAAAATAGTTCCACTTCTAAATCTTTGTTTTTAAGTCCCTGAATATTTTGATGCACCAGGTTGATAGTATTTGTATTTAAGGTCTCTTTATTAGGCATAATCGAGTGAATCTGTACATTATTGCTAGAGTTTGCCTCTATTGTCTTATTCTCTAATTTAAATGATTTATAAAGTCAATATTATGCACTAAATTATTCACTGGACTATGCAACATGTCATGACATTGCTCAATTGAAGCAATCTCTTTTGCAAAATTTTTGACTGTAATGCTAAAATAATATGACAATGACACAGCTATCTGTCGTTTACAGTACCTAGAAAGATAGTACCTATCTAAGTGGAATCTATCTTTTGTCAAAAATAAGTTATTACCAACATAATTATTAGTGTCAATCACATGAAATAAATTGTTATTAAATGTCAAATTATGTAAAGTCATGTTAATGTCATATCTAAATAGGTTTTCTTCCTGTGGCAAACTTTGACTATAGGGGAATGTGAACATAACAATTTTTCTTAAACTAAGGTTACTCAATGATCTATAATATTGAAATAATTCTCCTTTGTTCACATTACCTCTATTTCCAACAAATATAAGTAATATGGAATCCTGGTTGAAGTTATAATTCATAATTTTTCTCATAATATTGTTTAAGGAACAACCAGGCATACAAAAGTTTATGATTGAATATCCTGGATTCTTATTTGTCAACAAGTGGCCTAGTTCCTTTCCAATTTCATCAGAAAAAATTACAATTTCTTTATTGATAGTCTGTTCAGATAAACAATTAATACTTTCAAATATTAGACTATCACAGGACTGCGGTACAGTTGAATTACATACTGACAATGAATGGGCCGGTGTGGATTTAGCAGATGGATTGTGGCAACGCTCACAGTTGCTATTTTGTGTACTTGATACCAGCTCATTCATAGCCAAAACATATTCCCTCATTTGATTCTCAGAGGCTGTATATTTAATATTAAGTGAACTTAATTTACCTTGAAGACAGTCAATTTCACACTGTAAGTTTTCTGTGTCTATTTGGTATTTTTTATTAGTTTTATCTAAATTTAAAGAATACTTATCTAATTGACATAAAAGGTTTAATCTTTCCCTATTCAATTTTACATTTTTAATAAAAAACTTTTGCTTTTTTACCATTCTCTTAGTTTTAACTATGTATTTGTTTATTTTAATATACTTTTTTAATTTATTCTTACTAGTAAATACCCGCACTGAATTATTAGACTTTAAATCGTCTTCACCTGTCAAATCTATTGTGTAAGGTTGGTATTTACTAGAAACCATTGACGGAGCAATAGGGACCAATTCACTGAATAGACTTTGGTTCAATGAGGCTGTAATGTTAAGGTTTGTTGTTTCTAATTCTGAAATTTGAGTTCTAGCCTCGTGTAGCTGTTGTTGTAATATATGCTTGGAACTCAGAGCTTGTTCATACTCTACGCTACACTGGCTGAACCCGTCCACAATGAGTTGGAGCCTATCCCGGTCTTCTGTGGCATCAGTTAGTTGAACATAAAGCTGAGCCATTTCTTTTTTCAACTTATTATTCCTATCATGAGCTTCAGACAGCACTCTTTCATTATCATCTATTTCCCTGGTTAGCTGGTCACAGGAATCCTTACACGCCTTAAGTTCGCTCAAAGCCTGAGTGAGTTTGGACTCTTCAAGGCGAGCGCGCATACTGCGTGTCATTATCATGTTTATGGAGAATAGAGACAAGATAGGAATAGAATAAGTACGATAGAATTGTATGTGGAACGGTTAATTGAAAAGAAATTGAAATTTAGTTCAACAAAAATAAGAAGTTCTGTCACTCAACCAAACAGGGTTATGTTTACTTTTGAAAAGGTCATCGGCATCATGTAGCCGTAATAAAATTGATCCAGGTAATTGGAAGTAAATTATTAGAACGTAAACAATATACTACCAAGTTTAATAAGTTATATTGTACCTGTTACAAGATGACAATGCAAGATTCCTTCGGACCGGTAACTGTCAGTTTCACAATTGGTTTTTTTACACTATATGTGCGTTAGTTCAACACTTAAACACTATAACTCACAATAAACTTGTTTTATAATACTTATTTGCTAGGAAATATGCCTTTTTAACAAGGAAATACAATATTTAAAATTAAAATTACAATGACAAGTTCAAATCAGCTGTTAGCTGTAGTGTTGCCACAGGAGAAAAAAAAAAATCGCCCCGGAACTTTACTTAATGGCGATCAATTTAAACTGGAAAATTTCACGTTACAACAGCGATTTATCCGACGGCCGGCACATTAAAACTTTGCTACAGTGTTTAATTTTTAGTCTTTAGTGTTATTATTTAATTTCCCGACCACCTGTTGTTTGGTAGCTTGATTTCCGAGCTGTATGGTATATTTCGATTCGTTGTTGCCGTTTGGGATCATCGCCGTTGGGGTTAGATGTTGTGTAATGAATGTGATTAGTGGGATAATTAGGAGCGTAATGATTGTAATAAATCGGCAAATCCGGCCACTAGTGTTTTGTGGAAATAAAGCGGTTGGTTTACTTATTTAGTCGCTCATTTGTTGCGTCAGTAATCACGAATATAAAAGACTGTGATTTAGACAATAATAACAATGGAAGAAATAACATCGATCTGATTTATAAAGTGATACCTCGGCAATTAACTAAGAATATGCCAGGTGCTGGAAATAATTGTAATCACCTACAGCTTATCAAACGTATACCTACAATGATAATATTAATTATTTACGACAAAGAGACACATGAGAAACCAAACAGATGGTTAAATGAACCCCTTAATACCAATTTATATAAAAGAACAAACGATATGAAAATAACTTTCCATTTTCAATTCAAGAAACTCCCAACGCCTAATGATGAATAACAAAATAGTTAAACGACAACAGCCCTAAGCAATATTTAACAAAAACATGAAATATTCCCTCGGAGTACAAAAGTAACTAACATACCACTTAAACTGTCCTCTTTTGAAGTAGAAAATAAACAAGAGAGTCTTGAGGCTTCTTCGAGTGACGCTTAAAGTCTAAAGCAAATATTTTAAACGCATCACGACATCTCCCTCCGGGGGTGGACACGACTATTTGTAATGCAATGCAAATGTTTTAGGGATGATGTACGGCGGATTAGGGTGCAGAGTTTTGGAGAAAAGTATTTTCTTTCATATTATACAAATAATTAAAAAGATTTACTGCTCAGTATCAAATGAATATTATTAAGTTTAGTAGGAACGAAATAACGAACTTCGAGTGTCTTTTTTTTGATTACCCGAGAAGTCAAAACTTCTGAATTTCAAATACTTTAAATGATGACGATGAAGTTATTTGGCGAATTCAAATGGGACTGAAAAATAACAAGAGAAACGTTCTTATGCTAGAAAGCACACCATACTGCATAGCACCATTTTCCCTAATATTGCACCGTAACCGGTCGCACGAAAAGAGGGGCGACTCGTCAAACTTGTGACGTTGCTGGCTAAAGACATACCCCCGCTCGTCAAACACGAGAAATACTCACTCAAAATATTGCAACCCGGTACAGAAGTAGAGGAAATTGTTTAGTAAGTCAACAGGAAAAATTACAGATTATGACAAAGAATTGAGACGACCGGCATTTCTAATAGTAATCATTTTATCAACAAAAACTCGTAATCAAAACGATTTTGACGTGACAACGTCTTATAAATTGGTTTGCCGGGTGACACTTCAAGAAACTGCGTTACGCTCCGCTCACGTTATGCGCTCACAATGAGAGCGAGTGAGAGGCACGCGTCCCTTCCACTCGGACATGGTTAGCCCGCCTAAGAGCGAGAGAGACAGACATTCGTTGTCACGTAAAACTTTCGCCCGTATACCGACTTTACAGGCAACCAATTTTTTATCGTCGTTTCATCATCTGCTTAGCCTTTTCCTAATTATGTTGGGATCGACTTCTAGTCCAACCAGATGCATTTGAATAATATTTTACTCGAAGCAATAGGGGATCGGACTGACTCAAAAAAATAGAATTCTGTTTAGTCCGTCAGTTAGATTATCGAAAAATATTGGATACGTGTTTTTTGTTTTATCAAATCAATAAAAATTGACGAAGATAAAGCGCATCAAAGATCACAGAGTGGGGCTTGAAACGTCACTTGAAGGTACAAAATGTACTATCATATGACGTCACACGGGTTTTCGAAGCACTGTATCGTCTTCATTTTTTGTTTACGTGAAAAAAGAAAAAATATGTGGTCGATATTTTTTGGAAATCTATCTGACGGACTAATTAGTTTTTTTTTTGTTTCATTTCATTTATTCAATAACAATTTACATTGTATCTGAATGTGTTACAAAAAACAATCCGATCCCCTATTGCCTATCTGGCCTCCACAATCTAGTAAGTAGGTACCTACTGGGTACGACTGGTTGTCAGGCTTTTAGACAGTGCCCCGAAAGATTACGGCTCATAATGGAGAGGACAGTTTAAAGTAATCCATTCACTGTTTTTCACAGTAATTCTTCCCACATAATAACCGAGTCTTCCTAAATTTTATTACCGCCAAATCGACCAAAACTTGAAAACAACAAAGATTAAAAACAAAGCTTCAATTTGTGTACCGTATCATATTTGCAGTGTATCGGTGTGCAAGCAGCAAGACGACAAGTCGCATATCGAGTTAGGGGAATGAATACTTTATCATACATTTATGTTTTATGAATATTTTGCTACGGTTTGTATACTTGGATAGCTGTCTTATTGACAGGTCGACTAGTGGCGTTTTAAGTAAGGGGATGAAATGGTATTTTTTGTTAAAATCGTCTGTTTATTTTAATGTTGGGAACTAGCTGATGCCCGCGACTTCGTTCACGTGGAAATTATGATGTCTGTTATCGAGTGGTCCTAAGCACAACTGTGGTCTGGGGTTTGTTTACCGAGACGGGCAAAAGGTTTTCTCAGTAGAGGCCGCAGAGTCTGGTTTTGTGTCCATTTGATAGCAATAGCCAAAATTTGGAAAAACGTGCATATTAAGTTCATTATCTGTTGGCACTGGATGAGGACATTCTTCTGAAAATATATTGTATAATGTAACCGGAGCCGGTTGGCCCAAGATTCGGCGCCAACTTATAAACGGAATGTGCAGTCTGGCCATAGTAAAGCAAAGTTTTGGGAGGTACCTGCACCGAATCAGGTGGGAGAAGACGCCCGGATGCTACCATTGCCAGGAACGGCCGGACGACACGGTGGAGCACACCGTGGAGTTCCCTGGAGACCCTGGTGCAAGCCATGGTTGGGGCGAGAAGGAATGGGACGCCGTCGCCTTCTTCTGCGAAGCAGTGATGCTAGCGAAGGTGGTTGCGGAACATGAGAGGGAGAGAACAGCTCTCGTCCCAACCGCCGCGAGAGATGCTTCGGGCGTCGGGGGCTACGTGATGGCTTCCGGCCACCGTAGGCGCGGGCCTGTGGACGGTGAGTAACGGGCTAGCTCCCCGTCCGTCCATCTTATGACGACGACAGGCCTCAAAGAGATGTCAGCATCAGGGGCCAGAGATACCGTGCCCGACACAAAGGGCTAAGAAGGAACATGGGTGGTTTTTAGTCAGTAGAAGTCTGACACTCCCTACCACTCTGCCCAGAGCGGGAGGAGTCATTTGATGATTTCCCGGCCCCCAAAAAAACAACAAAAAAAAAGACAAAAGACCCGAGAAAGCCACAGTAACAGCTATATGAAGGCACGGTTGGCGCAATAGCTGCACAGCTGGGCGATTGATTGTGGTGCTGGTCCCGTTTTCGATTCCCGCACAGAACAAAGAAATGTAATTTTAATTTCATTTTTGTTTTGAACTTTTGAGAGATTTTGTCTTACTGTGCTGTGTACATTGGTATTTTTTTTATCTATTCACGGAAAATATTCACACCGTGATTCAGAAAATGGTGTCCAATGAACAACGCCATCTATCAAAGATGAAGTTAAATAGTACTCACAAAAAGTGAAAACCGAGTGAGGATCGAACTCGCGAACATGTTGAACATTTTTGGAAATCTCACAACATTATAAAAAAATACAAAAAGAAAACAATGGCTGAGATTTGAACTTACGTACATTTGTTTACAGGGAGGTCGCTTAACCGTTACGCTACTGACATCGGTGATGAACAGTTCGAAATAGCCGTTCTATTGATATAAATAGTATATAAACCGTTGGGGCATATGGACATAATGCAATATTGCTCACCCCCCTAAGTAATTATAGCAATTTTATCTAGCCCATGTGTAATTTCAGACTATAATCTATTTATGTGACAAATTTCATTCAGATCCGTTGAGCCGTTCTGGCGTGAAAGTAGGATAGTGTAGCTGGGCTCTTGGAGTTCCACATCAGGTGTTCCAGATCTTCAAATTTATTCTCTGAGCAGAAAATGCTCATCACGTGGAACAATTTTTGCTATGGTACCATTTTTGTATCTCTTATAGTTAAGCTGGTCTGTTGCAGTTCTGCATCAGGTGTTCAAGTTTCCAAGATAAATTATAGCCTATTATGTTGCCCAGACTCAATAACTATACAACAAAAAAAAAAAAACATTCAAATCCGTCGAGTAGTTCCGAAGATTAGCGTGTACAAACAAACAGACAAACAGACATACAGACAAACAGACAGATTTTTTTTTTTGGATTCTTGCTCTATTACTGTTTCTAAACCCTCCTCAATTATTATTTTTTTAATATATTCAATGTACAGACACAGTTTTTTTACTGTTTTATTATATGTATAATAATATAATATAGATGTCGTTGAATGTGAGATGAAAATATTTATCCTTTGCATAAATGTTTATAGGCTTTGTAGTTTGTTAAGTTACCAATAAAGTTACTGAATGTTTACTCAGTTTTATCTATCGGTTCTTGTCGCCACAAAAAACTTGTGGTAGATATAGAAAGCATTCAGTATGGAATACCTGTTATACCAAATCTGAGTCAATGAAACCGAAATACTGGATGGAAAAGGAACCAACTCCTGCCACGAAATAACACAGACAAATAAATGGACACAAATGTACAAGCGCACAAGGCATGTGGTTTAATATTTTTGCATTGTATTCTGTTCTATAATGGAAACTAAACTTAATACAGTTTTCTTGTCGGTCGGTTTTCTTATAATATTGCATTGGTTTTCGTATATTGCAAGTTGCTTAGATAGTTCTGTGTGAAATGAGGTTTATGTTATTACGTTTTAACTGTATTTTCTTTGATCAGAATTACGAAATTTTGAACTTCGTAGAATTTTAATCTAAAAAATTACTCAAAATTTCAGTTTGTGTTTACTTTACCTATATTTCTTGTGACTGTGCACATAACTATCTAGGTGAATATCTAACAGAGAGGAGTGTAATGAATATTAGATTATATTTATATTTGCCGCGGTTCAGTTCAATTCATCTGTAATAATCCACATAACCGCGGCGCATGCGAATATTATTCAATAACCTAAATATCTAATGTGAAACCGCGGCTCAACCAAACCGCATTCAAATTAGATGATAATACCAAATATGAATACATTATATGAAAATCTAAATATCAAAATTTGAAACAGTTTGACGCGTATTAATTAACGAGGCGTCCGCGTTATCGCAGCCCGTTGGGCCTGACGTCGCAACCGCGGTGTTGTACAGGAGCCTGCAATTATGTGATGTATCTAGTTAATGTTATCGGTGACATATGGACGAGTGGTTGGTGAATTAGCTAAACAGGAGTTAGATACATACTTGGTTCTGTATCGAGATTTGAACTTCTCTCGACCGTATTTTTTTAAATCTGGTAATCTCCATCCTATATACACGTTTTCTAGAAAATAGAATAGTTAATAGCTTCCAAAACACAATAAAATTGTGTAATACATAAATAAACTCACATTCCCATGTGGGAGCCGCTAGGATTCTTACATACTTGTTTACTCTAATCTTAAATACATGTAGCCAAGTAAAAGTAACAATTATATTACACCTCGCCTCTGATTCCATTCTCCGAAAGACTCGACGCTACCCATTGTTTCCAATATAGCCAAACACAAAATCTTTCAACTAACCAGAAAATTGCCAGCTCCCGTCCCATCGATGGTTATCTCCGCGCCGTATTGTCCGCGAGGCAGTAGCTCGGCTAATTTCCGATTAATCTGTCCATTATTTAACCTCTGTTTAGCGAGTGTTGGATTAGGTGCAATCAACCGTTGTTGTTCCCCATTATTTACTTGTTGTTATGTATAAAATGTCCGGTTTAGTGATTCTATTATTAATTTTGTTGGTTGGTCGGTCGTTGAATTTAACGCGATTATTAAATATGCGTGACGTGACATACGCTTTGTGGGTTTATATTAAATGAATTAATGCGATGTCAATTTTGACGGCTTGTTTCCGTTTTCACTGACACTTCGCGTCACCTATGTGGTTGTTTAAAATATCGTTTTACTGTTGATATGTCAACTGTCGAGCTTAGAAAATCCAACAATGAGCTGTGAAGAGAAACGAGTATAAGATTTTTTATATTTTTTGTGAATGCAAAACCATAAATTGTTTATGCAAGTTGACAATTATCACTTCAATCTCTAGACTACTGGTCAGGCCCCCTTTACTAAACTTATCAACTAACAGACCCTTGCGTCCCAAAATAAAATTATACCACTCATCCCTTCTTAGGACTGAAAATCAAAAATGCAGCAGCATCCCTTCCTCATCTCGTTTGAGTCCCTCTTGATATGTTAAGACTATCAAAATTTGCATAGTTATAGAGTTGCGTGCACTGTAGTGCAGCTGACGGGTCCCACTCAGATTCTATTGCTCCTTTTATCGTCACACGGCAAAAGGGGAACACGTAGTGGCAAAAAATATAGCTTGTAGTAAAATGTAGTGATGTATTTTGTGAAAAAACCTGTTCTGGTTGTCATTTGCGCTTTAACACAATTTTGTATTTTACAAAAGGTATGTTTTTGTAAGTAAATCTATACTAATATTAGAGGAACGGTTTGTATTTTTGTATGTAACGAATAAACTTCAACACTTCGGGACCGATTTGAAAAATTCTTTCAGCGTTGGTAGCTACACTATCCCCGGGTGTTATAAGCTACTTTTTATCCCTGTATTCCTACGGGAACGGAAACAACGCGGGTGAAATCGCGTGTCGTCCGCTAGTATTTTATAAGATTCTTGGATGTTTGACTCTAAAATGACAAATTTTAGGTTTTATATACGCACACAAACAACGGAATCTCACAGCTAAATAAAAAAGGTTAACATGACAAATTAGGAATGTGTTTTTAATTTACATTCACATTTTGTTCGAGATTGTTAATTCAGTATTTAACTAGCTAGCATGGAATGATAACTTCAACACCGCGCAATCTTACTCCTTTCTTTCTAACATAAAAACGCTATTAACACCATCCAAACAACAACAATAAAAACAGAAATATGACACCGTTTCTAAACATAAAGGTTCCGTACGCGCGTAAGGAGGCCGTTAGCTTTTCCTTGAAAATTAAAAATTGAACACAAAATGGCTGCATCTATGTAAGTATGTAAGGGAGTAGGTAGGAAGGTACACGTGTGTTGTACTATGGACGTGATGAGGATACGAAGGTAGGAAGTTAATAATGAACATGATAAATGGTATTCTTTTGGGATAAAATAGTGACTTTAAAGGCTGAAATTCACCGATTAAGCCAAAGGCAATAATAACATCTAAATTGTTGAAATGCTTTAAGTATCATAATTGCTGGGAAATTTTGCCATTTGTGAACGCCGCGCGCCGTTTAGATTTATGCTGATTGCGTTTAGTTTCATCGATGAAATCCGCTTTAAGTAATGGAGTGAACAATGACAAGGTCAGGAAGATGATGACTTTGAGGTCATTCTTTTTTCTATCTGGACTATTATTATGTTGGTTATGTAAAAATAATTGTAAAACAAATGATTTTAAAATGCTTTTTAAAATCTTTGGCCATTTGTGGAACCCAAGTCACAGAAAATGCTGATTTTCCATTATCCATGGACGCCCGTAAAAGTCGTCACAAACAGTCAATTTTATTAGAGAGATAAATACTTAAGTACTTCCTTTGTGCAGAATTCCGCAATTTCCTTTCTGTTTGTGGTTATGGCTATATTCTCAGTAAACTTTGAAAATATGTGCCTAACTGTATGCTATCAGTTTGGGAAAGTCGCAGCTTCAAAGAAATTATGCTAATAATATTTTAACCTTTTACAAGATTATGATCATCGTAACATCATGCCTGTAATCCCTAAAAGGGTAAGAAAAAGGTGTACCTACGTACACCCACATATTGACAGTTATGTTAAAAGTCTATGTTATTATAGGGGGCGACCATATTGCCGTCAAGAGAGTAGGAATCGACTTTCAACTTTTTAGGAGATCTAGATAATGAACAAGATATTTTATTTACTTAAAAACACAAATATTATTCAAATGTCCATTTAATTTATAAGCCGTGCTAGTAAAAGAACATTTCTCACTGAAGTCCTTTGTTTTCTTACAACAATAACAATATATTAGCTGTGCGAGCCACAGACGTACACTGGCGGACAGAATGCTGGAAACGTTCTCATGATTTATTACATTTATTTATTTTATGAGAAGTGTTTTAGTTTTCCCTCAATGAAAATATTTTAAAACGAAGATATTCTAAGTATAGGTACGTTCGATGGACAGGAGAACGCGAGCAAAGTTGTTATTAATTTGCAGAAGCACAAAGTGTTGCGTGCCAAACTTGGGAATACGTCATTTTGTTTAAAGATGTCACTTAGGCATCGTTCACACCAAACGTATTGTCCGCCGCTGACTGTGAGCACGCGTTACGCAGTTTATCGCTTTTCAATAGGATATAATTCACTTTTTGTTCACATCGAACCGACTATACGCTATTACGTAGATCCATAGAGACAGGGAGCATACTCACAGTTGGCGGCGGACAATACGTTTGGTGTGAACGATGCCTAGACAGACATTATCTATGACATTTCCTGTTAAAATCTCTCTAAAGTATTCTCAATATTTTTTTTTGGTTTGGTTTCAAACAAGGAAGCGAATTCTGAAATGGATATTCCAACAATTTGGTAGAAATTGAAGTAAATGGAATACCTCATCATCATCATCATCATCAGCCTATAATGTTCCCACTGCAGGGACTCAGGCCTCCTCTCTAGGAGAGGGATGGGCTATGATCTACCACGCGGGCCCAGTGCGGATTGGTAGATGTCACATATCTTAGAATTTTTTGGTTCTAAGATATGCCGGTTTCCTCACGATGTTTTCCTTCACCGTTTTGAGAGCAGTGGTGATGAAATAAATTACACAAAGTAATGCGCCTGCCTGGGTTCGAACCCACGACCAACTGTCCGTAAGTCGGGGCCGCAACCACTGGGCCACCACTGCTCAGTCGGGGCCGCAACCACTGGGCCACCACTGCACTCTCTGGAATACCTAAGTTGCCGAAATTAAATGAATGTTACTGTGAATTTTCTGGTCGTAACTTCCCGACAAAATATTCTAGCTTGCGCAAAATTCTAAATCGACTTACTGTTTTGATAGAAAATATCTCTTTCATTTAACGTTCAAGTAGTTTATATTTCGAATATTACAGTTTCACTTACTTATTTACTGTCCTGTATTTTTATACTATTTTTATATCACGTTGATTTTTCTCAATTCGTGGCGAAATTCATTCAAATTGCATTTAAATATAAACCAATAACCAGTAAATGTTATTCAGCTCAGAATTCAGAACGACCGTTTCTGGACATTTCAAGACTGTAAAATTTTATGTTTAGCTTACCTTTATCGACGGTTTATTTCCGAGGAAATCATAACTTTTTAAAGAAATGGGTAATCGGAATTATGTTAGCCAGACAACTTCACTTTAATCGTAATTCCTTTTCCGAAAATAATTCCATTTGACTTTGATAGAGTCATCTTTGGTGTCACCATTCTTTTGATTTCTGCATTCTCAGCCGATTTTGATTGCTGATTTCTCATCACGAGCTAGCTTTACAGTGATTTGAAACAAACATTAAAATGATGTATACCTAGTTTTAAAATCTACAACGCTGCCATCTTTTAAGGTTGTATCGACACAATTTCATTGAAAAATAATAAAGATAGATACTGCACTTGCCATATGAGTGACTAAAATTTTGTCAGTTGTTGTTGTTTTGTTTGATTTGTTGTTTATTGCGTTATTTACGTTATCAAGCAGCCGAGTTATTTAGTCATATCCTTTGAGGTGGTGATTGAAAATATTGTGACATAATAGCATACTGGGTAGCCAAAGTACAATTTGAAATCAATCACATTGGTCTATAAAACAAAAGCTCCACATCTTCGTCCCCGCGTGTAGTAAAGTTTTCATCTAGTTTCACGCACCATGTACCGCGCGTTCCATCGCTCGCATGCAAACTGCATTATCTAGATAGAGCGGGTAGCGGCGCTGGAACGCGATAAATTTTATTTTATTAGCTGATAATGCTTTTTGTTTTGATGCTTGAAACATTCCTTTGGTAATGTGTTTTGTTTAAATTGTTGGGTGTGCGCTACCTTTGCTTTTTGAATTTTGTTTTCTAGATATGAGGGTATGATGGTATCTTTTATGGTTCATAATATTGTATATATTTGGAATTTGTTAATGAATAAAGTTTACTGTAAAAAAGCGCTACTTGGTAGGGAAATACAGTCAAGGCGAAATGTGCTTTCAAAAATGTACGGTGTTTTATTAATTGTTTCTATTTTTGTTACAGGTATGTACCAAATGTTTGGCGGCATCTATTCGTAATGTAGCAAGTAAGTTTTGATTAACAGAAAAGAAAAATGAAGACGTGTCCTGTATAAGAGTGACCATAATGACCCTGAGAAAGTGACCACGAATGTAAAAATCTTTTTAGACACTGACCGGAAAAGCAAATAGAAGGCGGAAATAATAATATTCATTTCGATTAGGCCGTCACATTTACAATAAGCAAATGTTGTATTAATACAATTATTGTAATTAGCTAACACATGTCTCATAAACATGTAGACATGATTCACACACAGTTAGGTACACAAGACACGTTCGCAGCTGCGATCATAATCGTAACAGGAATTACGACCCGCGAGTCATCTTGCCTCGCTGTGATTACTTTATGTCATAGTATATGCAATGACAAAGATACTAGACTAATATATATTTAACACTATTGATATTGTACTGAACACCGTAGGAACATTATAATTATCAACACTTGTAACGGGATACTTACCATATTTATTACATACTAGCTTTTGCCAGCGGCTTCGCCCGCGTGAAAATTACGATTATCCATACAAACTTTCATCCCCTATTTTATCCCTTAGGGGTTGAATTTTGAAAAATTCTTCCTTATTCCTTGTCTACGTTATAACGGGAACCTCTGTGCAAAATTTCAGCTTTCTAGGTCCAGGGGTTTGAGCTGGGCGTTGATGAGTCAGTCAGTCTGTCAGTCAGTCAGTCAGTCAGGACTTCTCTTTTTATTTATATAGATTTATTTTGAGCACCACCCGCAATAACATCAGTTTATCCGTGACCATGGTGCTTGTATAATAATATTGGAAACTTGAAACATGGTAAATAACCCGTTACAAGTGTCAACAATAATGTTAGTGACCATGTCAGTTTAGAAAAGTATACCATGGGAACCTACTGGTAAAGTCATAATATCTTTTTCTATTAGTCAATAATTATCAGTGGCTGAATCCTATCTTTTAAGATACAGGCTAGCCCTAGTTTAAAAGATAGAGTCTTCTATTGCATCATTATGTAAATACTATTATTCAAACAATGTATACAGTGCAACGTGCCATGTTTTTTGTGAAATAAAAAAAAAAAAAAATTATTAAAAAAATATATCTATAGGTATTATATTATTTTATAGAATGCATTTCATCACATTCGGTATAAACAAGTTTAAGGCTAGACAAAAACGTAGTTAAACGTAGTTTTCAAACTTTAGAAAGTAATACATTTTGCAAGTAAACGCCTTAAATGAGTGAAAGCATTTATTGTGTTAAATTATGTAACTGTGTTTCACCAATTTATTAAATTGATATTTCGTACGATCTGTGTAACGTTTAGATTCTAATAAAAAAAAGTTAGCGGTTTCAAAACTTAACGTGAAAAAATCTACCATCCAATCATGTGTTTTAGACATACAGAGAAAAGGGTTGCCCACTCAGGCAACCCTTTTTAACCACGACGGAACGGAGATGGTATATGCGTTTGGGGTGAGAGGTTGTTTGTTTGTTTGTTTGTTTGTTTGTGTGTTTGTGCAAATACATGTTGCCATTTTTCTCCAAAACTACTAGTCCGATTTTGATGCAATTTTTAGTTATGGGTTCGGGTTTGCTTGGTGCATGTTCTTAAATAGGTGTTACGGTGACAACTCACCAGGGAGCGCTGCAGCAAACATTTTTTGTGCAAATCAAAGTTGCCATTTTTCTCCAAAACTACAAGTCCGATTTTGATTCAGTTTTCAGTTATGGGTTTGGGTTTGATTGGTGCATGTTCTTAGATAGGTGTTACGGTGACAACTCACCAGGGGGCGCTGCAGCAAAAATTTTTTGTGCAAATCAAAGTTGCCATTTTTCTCCAAAACTACAAGTCCGATTTTGATTCAATTTTCAGTTATTGGTTTAGGTTTGATTGGTGCATGCTTTTAGATAAAAAAATAAAAATAAAAGTAAAAAGTTTAAAAAAAGTTTAAAATAAAAAGCAAAATTAAAAATTTTGAAAAAACCCACGACTGTTAAAAAATAATTGAAAAAAGGATAAAATAACATAAAACACTTAAACACCCACCTTAAAAAAACCCAAGAATGTCCGTCGGGAGCTGAACATTGCAAAACTAGTTCATTTAATGGCAGCCCCCGACTGTCCGTCGCGCGTCGGGGGCTGCCATTAAATGAACTAGTTTTCGGTTTTTTTTAAGGTGGGTGTTTAAGTGTTTTATGTTATTTTATCCTTTTTTCAATTAATTTTTAACGGTCGTGGGCTTTTTCAAAATTTTTAATTTTCTCTTTAAGTATGTAGGAAAATACAGAAGTAAGAAAAAATAATAAATTACTACGACATAGCCTACAGCATGATATTGCTGTTATCTCAAAACCTTGCATATACTACAACCCTAGGATGCCATGGGCGCATAATTCACGGTATGACACGAAATTCGTCTCGTTTCGTTGCTACGTTACGTCTTTGCTCATTTTTTCGGCACGCCAGTGTACGCAGTGACATTTGTACGGGGATGGATACCCTGACGTATTGTGCACGATTTTATTAGTATTTTGGTGCAAAAGCGTCTTTTTTACGCACTGTACTCTGGTGTATTCTGTGTACATGTATCTTGGTGTAGTAAAACAAAAATGGATTTGACTTCTAATAAAAAGTCTATAAAACAGTTTTTTCTAATAAAAGAGATGGTGGTGTTTTATCCTATATCTACTGTAAGTTAGTAGGAACTTGTTGCTTAATTTCTGAATATGCCAAAACGCCTTGTGCAAACATGGCAAACTGGGGTTGCCTTCACTGTATAAATCTGGGAAGGCACTGTAGTGGAATAGTAATTATTTGGTATTCATATTAAATACACAAGATGCTGGTAGTGTTAAAATCCACGTTTTGAAATGCAGAGTGATCTATCTAACTTAGTTATAATTTAAAATAACAACCTTTTTTAAAGTAATTTTGATGTCTAAAGCAAGTTCTTGAGTTGTACAGAATCGCACGAAAATCATCACTTTCGTCGTACCCGATAAAAACACTTTTTGCTCTATTTGTAAGGTCTTTTTTAGAAAAAATACTCAAGTTCCTCAACTGGACTACAATACTACAGCCTCCATACCCAAAGGTCCACTACCACAACCACTTCAAAATAATTAAGACGCCCAACGCCTCCATCACCGAGAGTCGTATCACCCGGCCCATACACCATTAATCAGCCAACGCGCCAGTAAGCCGTGCCAGTGGCACTGGCACACTACTGGCTGCCAGTTATGACGTCACTAATGCCAGGACATATACGTTGCCAACCTGAGTTACGGGCTTGCTGTACGGATTGATCGTGTTTAATGTTGGGAGAGGTGATTAAGCTGTTTAGATGTCATCATCGGTTTGGATTAGGAGGAAGGATGTTCATATTAATATTCATGGTAGCGGAAAATCCTACTAATATTATAATTGCGAAAGTTTGTTTGTGTGTGACTGTGTGAGTGTGTATGTTTGTTACTTCTTCACGCAAAAACTACTGAACGGATTTGGATAAAATTTGGTACACAGATAGTTTATAACCTGGATTAACACATAGGATAGTTTTTATCCCGATTTTATCTTCCTGTGGGATAATTTTCGAGTTGCAGTGGGTGAAGCCGCTGGCAACTGCTAGTAACTAATAATTCTAGTGCGAATACTAATCGTGAGGGTCTGTGGTAATGATCGCAAGCGTGACTACTGACTGTGAGGTCTTTGGTTCGATTCCTAAGTTAGTGAAAGCGATATTGGGTTATTCATCTGAAAGTCATAGGACTAGTCCGGAGTTTGAATTCGTGCCCGGTTGAAGGTACCATATTATAGTACACCTTTTCTAAACAAAAAAAAAAAATAAGGCATATTATTATGCTGTAACAATTCCACTTCCATACGGCTGTTCATTAACCGGTTACGCGGACGACGGCCTGCTGCTCATTCAGTCAAGTACTCGGGCTGGACTCGAAAATTTGGCTAAAATTAATATCCCAGTGGGGTGATCGTAACCGTATGACCTTTGCACCACATAAAACTTATCAACTTCTTTTAAAAGGTAATCTTAAATCATGGCCTAGTATTAAATTTAATAACGTTCCCGTGAAAAAGAAGGAGTCCATATGCTACCTTGGGTTTGTCTTAGAGAGGAATTTTTCATTCATTGAACACATAAAAACCGTCGGTGAAAAAGCTAAAAAGAACTTTTATGCTTTAACGAGAATATCCAAATCTACGTGGGGTTTATCATTTTTAACTTTAAAGACGATCTATGGGGCTACTTACTTGGGGTGTATGTGCTACGGGGCACCAGTTTGGGCCGATAGGGCCACCATAGGAGCTGTACGACGTAAATTACTTCAAAGTCAGCGGTTGGCTTTGATTTTCTTGTGTAAAGCATATAGGACGGTTAGTACTGAAGCCTTACCGGTACTGGCAGGGGTACTTCCAGTTGATCTTGAAGTACAGCGCCGTGCTTCAATGTACTACTGCGCACGAGAGACCACGGACGCAGACTTTTTAACGCAACGTGACCGTGCTAAAATAGCTAGATTACTTAAACCACAGACTGACGTCTGGGAGGAACTTTTGTCTGAATGGCAATGTAGGTGGGATAATTCCATCAAAGGCCGACACCTGCACCAGTTCTTTCCATCCGTTCGTGAGCGGCTGGCCAGGACATGGCTGGAGGTGGATCACTGTGTCGCCCAATTTCTCACAGGTCATGGTAACTTTAAGAGTAAATTATTTTCCTTCAAGCTTGTTGCCTCGCCTTTTTGTCAATGTTCTACATCTAGCTGCGAATTTGAACAAACTGCACATCACATTTTATGGGAGTGTAGTCTTTGGCAGAATGAACGTAATATTATGTTAAATAGTGTACAGGTTACATCCGGAGTTATTTACTATACGGACCTTGTAGAAACTAGAACAAATTTCCGTGCGTTCAAGCATTTTTGTCAAATCTATTATTGGAATCAAATATAACAGCTCACAACTTCGGACCCAGTAATATTAATGACAATAATATCCGTGGTGCTAGGCAACTGGGCTTATCCCAGTTGTATACGTCCCTGTGTGCCTATTGGCCTTGTTCTGTTCTGTCTCCTGCTGATATGGAGGGAAGTGGAAATTATGTTTTTTCCTACTCCTCCGCTATTCTTTTCTGATTAATTTCGTTGCGGGATCCAAGACAGTTAAATCGCTTCTCTGGGACTTCGTCGAGCTTCATTGTCTCGGCGCTTTTCTTGTGGTCGCCACTGTTGATTCTGGCTAACAGGAGTTACAGTGATTTGGGAATAGTGTGGGGTCTGTAGCAATTACGGTCACTTCTCAGGAGCCGAATATACATTGATCAATGCTTTGTGGAGCGTAAGGTACTGTTCAATCGTGGTTATTAAAAGCGTTAACAAATGAAAGTCTTATACTAATACTTTTATACTACACTTGCTTAGTAAGTGTACCAATACTACCCCACTAAAAGGCTTGAAAGCTGTTCATTACTGCCCTGAAAATCAGGGTAGTAATGAGTTCATTAATAACGCGTTTTGTGTTTTTTTTTTTAAGTCTTGATGACGTTGGCAATCAAACAATTTAATTTATGAAGTGGAAAAGTGAAAAACAAGCTAAGTGTAGTATAAAGCAGTATATTTCACTCGAGGGTAAGTAGATCCCGTCGGGGCCGCGGATTTTTGTACTAGATTATGTGGCCTCGGCGCAAAGAAGGAACATGGGTTCGGTTTTTAGTCAGTAGAAGTCTGACACTCCCCTTCGCTCTGCCCAAGAGCGGGGGTCATTCGATGATTTTCCACCCACCAAAAAAAAAAAAAAGGGTAAGTACAGATTACTAAACTCGTGTGGTTCACGGCCCTCCGCTTCGCGTCGGGCCTCAAATGCACACTCGGTTAGTAATCTGTGCCTTACTCCCCTTGGTGAATAAATAGCTATTCTACTCTTCTTTCCTCAGTGTCCAAACTCGCAAGGTAAATGGCAAAGTTATCGAAAATGGAAGGGTAAGCTCTTCAAAATTTTTACTGGATGATTAAATAACTAGTGATGAACAGTAAATTCCCGGATTTGTACTTAATAACAGTAGTTACGTCCCATACTGCGACAAACACTAGGCTCAAATTAATAACTCTAATCCTAAGCTAATAACTTTCAAAATCAATACAAGCGAAACTCCTAAACCGCTGGAAACTTACATACAAGTACTGTTCAACATGTTCACAAGATGACATGAGAGGTTCAAACTTGGCTTGATCACTGTCATAATTCAACCTAAGCCGGGTAACCGGGTCCCGTCTAGCTTATATTGGGTTGCTTGTGATCCAAGTACTTGGGTTTTACTTGTATTGCTATAATCAATATGTTTCATGCTCTATTTGGTTTGAATAATCGGGGATTTGTACGCTTAGTTACAAGGACCTCTGATTAAAGTGTTAGGCGTCTTAGATTTAACTGAGAGGAAATTTATTCAATAAGTAAAAAGTGATTGTGTGTACATACATACAACACATACATACATAAATGGGAGTAATTTCACATGGGGGTCAGGCAGAAATCGCAGAACGCCACCTATGATCCTTACACTTATGACTCGTTCACAATTATAGTTATACTAGTGACCCGCCCCGGCTTCGCACGGGTGCAAAAAAGGTATTAGAACCTTCCTCTTGAATCACTCTATCCATCAAAAAAACCCGCATCAAAATCCGTTACGTAGTTTTCAAGATTTATGCATACAAAGGGACATCGGGACAGAGAAAGCGACTTTATTTTATACTATGTAGTGACACAAACGCCGGTTGCGAATACTATGTACCTGTCCTTTCTGAAGAACCTTACCAATAAGGTCAGTGGGTGATTATGATTTCAACCCCCTCATTTCGGTAGTCAATCAAAACTTTTAATCAAGCGCATCAATTTGCTTGGGAAAGTGCTAAGCATGCGTTTTTCTAATGCCGCGTTATGATAACACGAGAGCGTTTATCAACCGTTGTTGTTGTAATGAACAAAAAGTCACTCACAATTATTCTTGCCAGTATCCATTCTTTTTCTTAGCGTGTCGATGGCAATCTAAGTTGTGTCAGCCCAGAATTGGGCTACTAGTTTGGCGCTTTCGGTAACGTCCATTTCTATTATATTACTAGACACAACCAGTGTGAGCGAATTTCGACCGCATGCCACGCGGGATTAGCTACACATTGTTCAGAGTTTCAAACTGCTCTATTGACCTCGAAATATAAAAACTTTCTACATCTTTTCCATATAAAAAATTTGGTCATAAGTATATAGGTACTGAATTACTGATACTGTTATTATGTGCATCTCTCTGTGAGAAAAAGGCTTCCACCATGACTTTCAGTTTTTTCACAATCTATTCATAAGTGCATATTACAATGCCCTTAACAATTTTCTAAAATATTCCACAACTACAACCAACCTCACACTACCCAAAACACAATCTGCCGGGGGTCCTCGCCAACAGATAAAGCAACGCTGTGCCAACATTACTGAGGACGTAATCTGTGGACGTATGCGTCTCGTCGCTTGTTTGTATGTCTGTCTGTTTGTTTCTGTGTGTGTTTGTTCGTTCGGCGAAGTTATGCGCGTTCGCTGCTTGCTTCGGTGCCGTTAGTCATAACATTTCGTTTATTAATGAGTTTGGGATTTAGTTTTGGGGGAATGAGTGTCTGGGCAAGCAATGTGTATTAACTAATTAGAACCATCTGCTTTGCATGTATCGATGCTACTCACTGGTTAGTAGGGCCCTGATGGTTGAAAGTCTTGAAGAAGTGAGAAGCGGAAAAGTCAAAAATGTGTAGGATAGCATACGCTACTAAAAAGCGTTGTCAATCTTATCGAAACTAGAAACAATAAAAAACGTTTTAATTACAAACTCTTCGCTTCTACGCCCTGAGGAATCAGTTACAGTGAAACTTGGTTAAGTGGGACCTGGATAAGTGAGAAACCTCCATAACTGGAACTCATGCTGAGGTCCCATGAGACAGATCGGGATATCTGAGACACTGGGTAAGTGGAATACCTCTATAAGTGAGACGAATTTTTAGGTCCCTTGAGGACTTAACCAAGTTTCACTGTATTATCTGAATAGCATTTAATTAACGTTATTTTTAATCAAACCACCTAAAAACATACTCTATAATTGAGGAAGAAATACAAAGTGGAAAACTCCTCGACTTGCTAACCCAAAGAACACTGAACTCTAACTATGTAATAACTACTCACAAAGAAAACACTGACACGTGTTCAAACTACCAATAATACAGTAAAGTAAACTCAAGTAAAATTAACCGATGAAACATTGAGTTTAAAATAACAGGGTTCAAATCAAATCGATGGTAGGTCAAATCGTCGGCCGTTCGTTACTATAGAATTATTTACGAGGCGTAGGCTATTAGAAATCAGTGCCCCATAGCCCCCTAGGTGAACCCTAACGTATGATTAGTGGTGTAAGTGCGTAATTATTAGGCATTACATAATGCTAGAATGTTTGAGTTAGTGTCAACAGTAAATTGTATCTTGAATTGGTTTGAAATAAGTTCAGTTTATGGATTTCATTCAAGGATAATTTATTTAATTCAGACCATATTATATCCATTATACCTTGACTAGGAATTATTATTTTAAAAATGAATAGACTCCACTTACTATGTATTGTTGTTTTTTTTTTCGAATTTGGTTTAACATTAAAACAAGTAACTAATTTAACCTTGTGTCTGAAATATTTGGCCCGTCTTGACTAGTACTAACTGTTATATAAACAGAATTTAACTGTTACAGAATTTAAAAACATCAAAATTCTTTTATCATTTTAAACCTATCCTGCTTCAACTATCAATTTCCAAACGAAAAAAAAAGCCCGAACACAAATACCACAAAAAATAAGCACCACATTTTGTCTTTGATCCTTCCTCGTCGTCGCCAACGCCTTAAATTATACCCCACGAAGAGGGAATTTCAACAAAAAGTAATTAAATGTGTCGTGAATCGAACACCTCCGTGCACCTTGTGTTTCTCACGGTACACAAATTATACACAGCTATACACAATTATACCGTACACAACCCGGAAAGTTTCAATGTACACGGAACGGAGACGAGTTCGGTTTAATTCCGCGTGTATTTATGTGAATGATGGCTCCTTTTCTGCTCCTTTTGGGAGGTAAGTAATATTATTTAGTATTTTATGCTATGCTAACTGATGCTCGCGGCTTCGCCCGCGTGGATGTCGGTCAAATTATATACTTAAACCTTCATCGAGAACCACTCTATGGTGAAAACAGCACGAAAAGCGATGTAGTAGTTTTTGAGTTTATCGCGAACAGACAGACCGACAGACGCGGCGAGGGACTTTGTTTTATAATATGTAGTGATACCGCAATTTGACTATGTTAGCCTACTTTCATTTCTTACATGTTTTCATTTCTTACATACTTCCACACTTGTAATACTCGAACAATTTTATTTTAGGAAGTGCGAGCACCAGATTGTTAACACTTATTTCTTGTATACTAAACAGGTATTCTGAAAATGTACTATTTTCAATCCACTATGTATATGAGACTATTCAGTTGCTGTGATTTCATTCTTTTTTATAGCACGACAGTTTTAAGAACGGCTCACCTAAGGTCTGCACATAGCCTTGTAGTTTCCAGAATTTGTATTGTGCATCGTTGAGTATTTTGAATACCGTTTACTCAAATACCGTATAGACGCCATTAATTCCCATTTTCTCTTAAAAACAAATTGTAACGTTGCACTTTGCATGTTACAATTAAAAAAGAGTTTAGTTTAGGAATCCTTAATAATAAGAAATCAATATACACTAAAAACTATAATATTTACACATAGGTAACTTTAAAAATACCTAACCTGTTCTAATATAAAGTAAACCTAACTCTTAAATAAATCATTAAAATTAAATAATAATGTACGGAACCTACGGAGTGCATGTTATCTTAAAGGTCCTCGCTTCTATGTGCCCGCGCAACGCTGAAACGATCTTTGCCGAGCGTCTCCGAAGAGCTACGATTCGGTTGGGCTCGTTAGGGCCGATGACCATTCCATTTTGAGAGCTCTGAGGTGACAGCTGTGTCGCTCGCTCCGATCGTACCATAATAATTTAACTACGTAATATATTAATACGTCGCGAAATCCCTCTAGGGTAAGTTTCCATGTATTTTATTAGAAGAGCTAACTGTAAGGTGTTCCTAGAACTTCTTTTATCTAGTTTCTGCTGTATTTCTTCCTTTCTTCCTATCTGGGACACTGTGACCTTTGGACCTTCGAAACGTGGTTCCGACAGCTTGCTTACGCTTCCGTTTCTGTCTGGATTTCCAGGATTCTAGTCTACCTTTCAACCTTTCGCCACGTCGTGGTTCCGGCGTCGTGAGGGACGCTTGGAGAAGATCCTCTGCTGCAGAGTGACACCTACCCTACGCAGAACTATTATTCTACCTGGGACAGAACCTAGGACTGGAGCCGTTGGTTGCGGGCAAGACCAAGGACGGAACCATCATCGCTGGAGACGGTTCAGGCCAGTGTTCCCTACCCATCTTTTACCCTCTGCAATCGAGTCGTGAGATGGCCACAGAAGTTTAGGCAATAAATAATAAGATACTTAATCTTCGAGTTCTTATTATTTTCAAACCCCTACCTACCTACCTGCTGACACCCCCTCACAGGGCAAGTGTCACAGTGGCGCCCTTAACGTGTGTTTCTAGTGGCCTGATCATGTCTTGATTTTTTTTCCCGAAATACAGCTGTTAGGTCGATCTACCTACATTGTTGATGTGAACGTGAAGGTGACAATCTACAGCAAGGCGAACTGGTACGTACTTTTCTAACATTACTATCTGTTTTTTTTGCTTACTCATTACCATTTCTATGCCTATTAGTGTCTGGTTATTGTTAACTGTTACGTATTGGTTCTATTAATTATTGTGCTCGTCTTATTGTGACGAAGATACAACTAGATAATTTTTTCCACCCAGTACCTACACTAATAAAAAAAAAACTTTGTATGAATAATTTAAACTTAATACGTTAAATTAAATAACAATTTTGTTATACGTAACAGTTCGCACATCTAAAATCATCTTAGTTTTCATTTCCATTACTTTCATTTTCATTATTTTCTATTTTCCTCTCATTTCCTTTTGTCACCTATCGTAAAAGGTAGCTAGTATACTTGCATATTTGTAAGAACACCATTTATAAACCTACTATGATTTATTCATTGTAATCTATTCTTTCATTGTATTCATTCATTAGTATCCTTTCATTCTTCTTTCTGGTAAACATGGAAACGTACCCTATTAAATTTTTTGTGCTTAACAAAAATGAATTAACGTATGAAGTGCTCATTAGAGGCGAAGAACCTGCATCAACCGTACTTGAACTACGTAAACAAATAAATAAACTAACACCTATTATTCCTACCTCTGATATTTGTGAGTCGGGAATCGAACCTGATGTCGATATTTCTGGCGTTGGTGTTTCTATGTCCGAACTTATAACTCGAGTTAAATCATTGGAGGATTAGTTCGACACGAATCTTTTCGAACGTACTAGAGCCTTATGTAATCATTTGTACCACCGCATAAAACGAATCGATTGCTCTGATTCCAAACACTCTGAAAAAGTTAAATTGCTTTCAAAAAATTTAACATCAAATGAATAAAATAAATGCACTTAATAAATCGGCTAACCCTAGCTATGAGCCTGTAGTGAGTGTTCAAACATCTGTGGATGCCATACCTAACGCATCGATGTATTGTGACCGCTCGCACATTGGTGAACTACAAAAACTTAAGTTTAACGGTAAATCTTGTGTACACGCTTTCGTGCCGAGAGTAAACGAGTATAGTACTGCGCGCAATATACCCTCAAGTAAGTTATTAATGTATGCTACGGAAATATTCACAGGTGACGCGTTACATTGGTACCGTAGTATTAAAAATTCTATTACTACTTGGGATGAGTTGATAATTTTGCTAATAGAGGATTTTAGTCACTTTGATTACGACTACCGGTTATTGACTGAGATACGTAATAGAACACAGGGTGATACGGAGAATATAACTATTTACTTTGCAAAAATGTCTGAATTGTTTTCCAGATTAACTAAAAATATATCGGAACAGGAGAAATTAGACATCTTAATACATAACATTACACCTTGTTACGCTAGTGTATTGGCTTCAAATACAAATTCAATTAATACTATGGAGAACTTAAGAAACCTATGTAGAAATTTTGAGAAAATACAGTCTCTGACGTCTCACTTCAGAGAACCACCAAGAGTATCGTCTGATACTTTGGCTCCTGGCCTAGCATTCACTAATTCTTCTGAACAAACCACTAGTAAATCGAACTATTACAATAAACATAGGTACAATAACAACTCAAAAAATAATTCAAATTCTTCTTTTAAACCTAAAGAAAAATCGGAGGTTGCTGCTATTACCACTTCCGATACTAAAGCTAAACCGGTTTATTGTCCTCGCTGTCGCAATTCTGAACATTCCTTGAACCAGTGTAAAGCGGATAGGTTTCTAATTTGCTTCAAGTGTGGTACAAAGGATGTCAAATATCCTAATTGCCCTAAATGTCATCCCAAGTCAAAGTCGAAGGAAAAAAACTAGCTAGTGAGGATTGCTGTAGTGGAAAGGCTGTAACATCTAATAAAAACTTTGATGAAAAAGAATGGAAGGACTGGCTTTTGACAGTCAAAACTTTTTTTTCTAGCTATTTCATTACAACAATCTTCGATAAAAAACCAAAGGATGATCTAAGACCGTACGCGACTATCCAAGTACGCGACACTAATCTCTGTGGTTTACTTGATTCTGGGTCTACAGTAACTATCTTAGGTAATAATTCCCATTTACATTTTGTTTCATTGGGTCTTGAACTTCACACGGATACTGCTAAAACTTTTACAGCTGCCGGTGGACAGAATTTAGCATCTATTGGATTTATTAATCTACCCGTAACTTTCGAAAAGCAATTTCATATATTAAAAGCTTACGTCGTACCTTCTGTAAAATCAAATTTATTATTAGGCATTGATTTTTGGTCAAAATTTAATCTATTTCCTAAGTTTTATAATTCAATTTCTATTCATGATGCCGCAAATAATATTTGTGAGGTAGGTACAGTGTCTGAAACTACTAGTGTAGTACATTCCTATAATGAATTAACTGAAGCTCAACGTGTAACCGCTGATAACATTATAGAACAGTTTAAAAATATTTCAACTGAAAAACGTGGCTTAGGTAGAACTAACCTAGTAACGCACCATATTGATACTGGTGAATCCTTACCTATTAGGCAAAGATACTACAGGGTTTCTCCAGAGAAACAACGTATTTTATCTGAGCAACTGGACGAAATGTTATCTTTGGGTGTTGTTGAAGAGTGTGAGAGTCCATGGTCTTCACCTGTTCTATTGACGCCTAAAAAGGACGGTAAACTTAGATTCTGTCTAGACAGTCGAAAATTGAATTCGGTTACTAAAAAGGACGCCTACAAGTTGCCTTATATATCTGAGATTTTGGATAATTTAAATAATGCTAAATATCTAAGTAGCATCGATTTATCCAAAGCCTTCTGGCAAATTCCTATTTCAGAAGACGATAGAAACAAGACTGCTTTCTATATTCCTCATCGCGGTACTTTCAGATTTGTTACTATGCCCTTCGGGTTGACAAATTCACCAGCTACTCAACAAAGGCTCGTCGATACATTATTCTATGGCCCTGAGTTTGAAAACTCTGTCTTCGTCTACATCGATGACATTGTCATTATAAGCTCTAATTTCGAAAATCATATTTCTCTTCTTCTAAAAGTTCACAAGAAATTAACTATGGCCAATCTAACAATAAACTACGAAAAATCTGTTTTCTTTCGTAACCAACTTAAATATCTAGGTTACGTCATTGACTCAAAAGGTCTTCATGTCGATTCGGATAAAATCAATACTATTTTAAATTACCCTACACCTACAAATAAAAAAGACGTAAAAAGATTTCTTGGAGTCGCGTCCTGGTATCGTAAGTTTGTTCCTAAATTCAGTTCTATTGCTGGCCCATTAAACAAACTTACTTCCACTAGTAAAAAATCTAATCCCTTCCTTTGGTCTACAGAAGCTGAGGAATCTTTTACAAAACTAAAAGAACTCCTTGTCTCTGCACCGATTCTTTCATGCCCTAACTTTGACCTACCGTTTGAAGTCCACACCGACGCTAGTGATTATGGTGTTGGAGGTCTATTAACTCAGACTATAGACGGGGTCGAACATCCTATAGCCTACACAAGTAGAACTTTGACTGGTCCAGAGAGGAAATACAGCATCACTGAGAGAGAAGCTCTCGCTGTACTAGTAGCCTTAGAACACTGGAGATGCTACCTAGATAATGGCAAAAAGTTTATCGTATATACAGACCATTCAGCTCTCAAGTGGTTCCTTAACCTAAACAACCCTACTGGTCGTCTAGCTCGTTGGGGTGTTCGTCTCTCAGCGTTCAATTTTGAAATAAAACACCGTCGTGGCGTGGATAATATCATTCCTGATGCACTGTCTCGCGCATGCCAAGTTTCTGCTATAGACACTAATCCTAACACAGCAGCCACAAATGATCAATGGTACTTAAATATATATAATGGTTGCCAAAATTCTCCTACATCTTTTCCAAATTATTTAGTAAAAAACAATCGCTTATTCCGATACATGCAAACTAAACATTCCCTTAATAAGGAGTTTGAGTGGAAAGAGGTGATTCCTGCTGAGTCTAGAACAGAAATCATTTTAAAAAACCACTCAGAACCAACCGCTGGTCATTTTGGTATATTTAAAACCTACAAGCGGTTAAGTCTCAGGTACTACTGGCCTGGAATGCATGCTGATGTCGTGAAAGCGGTTACGTCATGTGATATCTGTATTGCACATAAACATCAAACTCATTCGCCCTTAGGTGAAATGTGTAGACCTAAGCAATGTTCTAGACCCTTTCAAATTATTAGCGTAGATCTAGTAGGACCATTACCGACTACTAGAAAACAAAACTCCTACATCCTAGTCGTGACTTGTTGCTTTAGTAAGTACTGCTTATTATTTCCAATAAAGCGCGCGACAGCTGAAATTGTTACGAAGATCCTAGAGGAACATGTATTTCTAATACATGGCATACCTTCTACAGTGATACTTGATAACGGTAAACAATTCGTAAGTGCTACGCTAAGACAAATGTTTGACAAATATAAGGTACCTAAATTACATTTTACTCCTAAATATTCACCACACGTAAATACAGTCGAGCGTTACAATAAAACAATAATGACCGCTATCTCAACATTCATAACTACCGATCAACGAGTTTGGGATCAGCTGATACCTAAAATACAATTCGCCGTGAATAGTTCTGTTAATGAGGTAACCGGTTTTACTCCTTCATTTCTAGTGTACGGGCGTGAACTAATTGCTTGTGGATCGCACTACGTTGATACAGAAAACGATGACGATCTTGTTTTTCAACCTCGCGATTCCTACGCTGAGAACTTGGGTGTGCTGTCTAGTATATTTAATAAGGTGCAAGCACTATTACTGCAGGCTCATAGTAGGAATTGTCAACATTATAATTTACGCAGAAAACCTGCTGAATTTAATATTGGTGACGTTGTTTGGAAAAGGACTTTTTATCAGAGTGATAAGGATAAATATTTTAATAAAAAATTAGCTGCAAAATTCATAAAATGTAAAGTGATTGGTAAAAAGTCTCCTCTTGTTTATGAACTCGCTGACATGTCTGGAAAACCACTTGGTTCATGGCACATCAAAGACATCAAACTTATCAACTATAAAGTCTAAACACATTACTTAACTTATCATAGTATCTAACCTAGCCTTAATATATACAAAAACCTACTACATAAACTTTGATGTGTTAAATAATAAATACTATTTTAATACATTTTAACTTACTAATTGAGTATAATTATTAAATGATTTAGTTATTACTCTGTTGCTATGGTCTCAAGTCTTTATAATTAGACTCGATGATTTTATGAATGATGACTATTTGCGTGAGGTATGAAAGAAAAGCCTGTATGTATTTAGTGAGTTTAGTTTAGTAGTACTAGCCGGATTTTGCACCTAGTATGCAAAATCCTTCGCTTTTTGGCGGGGTACTGTAACGTTGCACTTTGCATGTTACAATTAAAAAAGAGTTTAGTTTAGGAATCCTTAATAATAAGAAATCAATATACACTAAAAACTATAATATTTACACATAACTTTAAAAATACCTAACCTGTTCTAATATAAAGTAAACCTAACTCTTAAATAAATCATTAAAATTAAATAATAATGTACGGAACCTACGGAGTGCATGTTATCTTAAAGGTCCTCGCTTCTATGTGCCCGCGCAACGCTGAAACGATCTTTGCCGAGCGTCTCCGAAGAGCTACGATTCGGTTGGGCTCGTTAGGGCCGATGACCATTCCATTTTGAGAGCTCTGAGGTGACAGCTGTGTCGCTCGCTCCGATCGTACCATAATAATTTAACTACGTAATATATTAATACGTCGCGAAATCCCTCTAGGGTAAGTTTCCATGTATTTTATTAGAAGAGCTAACTGTAAGGTGTTCCTAGAACTTCTTTTATCTAGTTTCTGCTGTATTTCTTCCTTTCTTCCTATCTGGGACACTGTGACCTTTGGACCTTCGAAACGTGGTTCCGACAGCTTGCTTACGCTTCCGTTTCTGTCTGGATTTCCAGGATTCTAGTCTACCTTTCAACCTTTCGCCACGTCGTGGTTCCGGCGTCGTGAGGGACGCTTGGAGAAGATCTTCTGCTGCAGAGTGACACCTACCCTACGCAGAACTATTATTCTACCTGGGACAGAACCTAGGACTGGAGCCGTTGGTTGCGGGCAAGACCAAGGACGGAACCATCATCGCTGGAGACGGTTCAGGCCAGTGTTCCCTACCCATCTTTTACCCTCTGCAATCGAGTCGTGAGATGGCCACAGAAGTTTAGGCAATAAATAATAAGATACTTAATCTTCGAGTTCTTATTATTTTCAAACCCCTACCTACCTACCTGCTGACACCCCCTCACAGGGCAAGTGTCACAAAATGAAAAGCGCAACTAATTCTTAAAACAGAACCACTTCCACAGTCCTTCAATCAAATAAAATGCGCATTTAATATAAGAAAGGGGTCAAGTATGCCAGTCTAGAAGAAACTTAAAGTACTCAGCAAAGATAGTCTGTAAGAAAGAATCCAATTGCGAACGAAGACTTACAATGGGATTTTCTTCTTTTGATTGGAATTAAATTAAAGTTTGCTGCTGAAGCGTTCGTGAAGTGTCAGATGATTATGTATTGTGTAAATGTAGGTACTATTTCCTGAATAACTAAGTATTAAATAAAATCAAACCTTTATTCTTCCATAGGAATGGTAGAGGTTAAGACTGTAGATCATACTCACACTCTTCGCTAGTAATGTTTGAGCCACACGTACTAACATGAGACTTAAACATACTTTGCCTAACCCTTTAAAAATTACTGGCGTGATGTTATAATATATGATGAAAAAATTTACCTGGGAATCGAACCTAACAAGCCTTAACTCAGCAGTCACATTTGCGAAATTCAATCTCCTCATCCGTTAAGGTACATTAAAAGTAAATCTGAAGAAACCGTCTCATAACTACACAAAAGAATCACAATAACTACTGAAGAGGAAAAATATTATTATAGCAAGTCACAAAGTAGTTGTCCGGTGTAGGGATGTCACCACGTATCCCGGGAACGTTTAGTAACTTGTCCCGCGGATAACGGGACAAATAAAATATCCGACAAAGTAGACCTTCTAACTATTGAGCACAAAGTTATGTTTGAGTTATATTGAAAGGCATTCTGTTGGTGCAGTGGTTTTAAGTTCTGTGAGCTAAGTATTTCGATGGTTATTTTTCATGTCGTATCAGATTTTTACAACTTATTATTAGAAGAAGGGCTCGTGCCTCAACAACAGCCGCACGAGTCGAACTACCATGTTTAGTAACTCTGACAGAAGTTGGTCTGTGGATGAGAGTACGAGACCACTCCATGCCTCAAGAAGCACGTCATTATTAAACCGTTGATTACAGCTGTCATCTATGAATATTTGACAGAAGTCAGTCGCCCTTTTGACAGCATGTCTTACCAAACGTTATCGTGTTACCTAACTGAGCTGTGGTTAGATAATACAGCCATCGTATTCATCTGCTTAAGTGGCAGTGGGCAGGGCACATTGCTCGCAGAACGGATAGCCGATGGGGCCGGAAAGTTCTGGAGTGGCGACCGCGAACCGGAAGACGTTGCGTTGAAAGGCCTCCCACTAGGTGGACCGATGACCTGGTGAAGGTTACGGGGATCCGCTGGATGCGAGACGCACAGGACCGGTCAATGTGGCGACACTTAGGGGAGGCCTATGTCTAGCTGTGGACGTCTTTCGGCTGAAATGATGATGATGATGATGATTCATCTGCTTAGACTGGAAGCCAAGCCTAACATAGTTGCGCAATGGCTAGGCAGATATTGTGTGTCAAAGAAATTCAGCTTTATTATTAGTTCTAACTTAGCTCCTGCTACAAGCAGTCAAAACTTATATTTTCTTTAACCCAATCTCACTTCATTGTTTTATATATCCGTGTTTATAGTTGCGACAATGTCAATGCTATAAAGCCGCGGCAGTGTCGCGGTCTATATAAATGTGACAGAGAAGGTTCATAGTCTCTAGACTATCTCAAAGACAATGTCTCTAAGGTTATCTGCTGTTGCAGTTTTAGTGTAAATACTACAGCTATGTCCGTGTGTAACGAGATAGTTGTAGTTTATTGTAAGTGCTAATGGACAAATAACTTTGTAGTTGTTTAAAGGCGAATTTTTCAAATAAAGTAAACGAAATCTGATCAAATAATGCATGTTTACGTTACATTTCCTGATTCTTATTCTTATTCTTTATTGCACACATAAAATAACAAATATAAACAAAAATTACAATTATAAAGCTTTACAAAGGCGAGCTTAACCCAGAATTGGGTTTTCTTACAGCAAACCTAATTTCGCTAGCGAGATTTGCAAAAGAGGAGGAGGAGGATTTTTACACGATTGCCCAAAAAAAAAGAGTGTTATGTTTTTAGGGTTCATGTATGTATGCAAGTAGGTATGTATGTTTGTTATTTTGTTTATTTGGCTTAGCAAAAATTTAATACACTACATCAAAGATCAATTGAATACACTGCATCAAATTATGAGGCAAATTCATTACCAACCTCTTACAGGTAAGCACATCATGCACTACTTAAAGCCTTGTTTGCCCACTGTTGAAAGGCCTCCCTCATATAGATTTATTCTGGAAGTAATAGGTACGTGTATAATAAATTGATTTTTGATATGACTAAACTTACTTAAAATAAAGAAATCGTTATAATTTCTAGGAAAGGGCAAAAAAAGCTCAAAATAAGAACGGAACCCTAGTTCTTTTATGCGATCAAACTTTAATAACGATAACGATTCAATAGGAAAACTCAATTACTGCATCAACTATTATTGTCCTCGTAGGGACGTAGAAATAACCGCGAACATTTAGAAACTTGTCGTGCGGATACCGGGACAAATAAAAATATCCGACAATGCTCGCTGGAACTATTCCGCGTTTTGTTTTTGCTTTTTATGAATCAGTTGACGTTTGGTTCGCTGAGGTTTAGAAAAATGTCGTGTTGCCTTTTTATTTGGAGTGATGGATTTGTTGAAACAACGGATTTGGTTGTTTTGATGTTAGTTAGGTTATATACATATTAATTCACTAGCTGACCCACGCAACTTCGTCTGCTTCAAATAAATATAGCTTATAACCTTTCTCGATATCGATTAACCGACATAAATTAAGCTAAATCGTAACAAACAAAAAATCTTATCTTTCCTCTTTATTATAATAGTTCAGATGGTTTAGATTAATAAAATAAAATAAAAATAAAATAAAATAAAAAAAATAAAAATAGCCTTTATTAACTTACTACTTACATTAACATTACTCTTTCTTTTAAACACAGCAGCTTAAACAAATCTTTCTTTCTGTATAATATATTAATGCGTTTACTATATATATATATATCTACAAAAATATGTGTGTACTAACTATTGTAAATCTATATTTGTCTATCTAAATGTGTAGGTATGTAACATAAAAATTAAATAGTAATTAAAGTTTGGTAGTAGTAGTCGCCTCTGCGGCGTAGGCCTCTCCTAAACCCTTCCAAACATCCCTTTCCCGAGCCTTTTGCATCCAGTGGGTGCCACACTTGTGGTTGAAAACATCTCTCCATCTTTTACCAGGTCTGCCCTTTCTCCTTTTCCTGTCCCTTGGTATCCATTCCGTTAAGCGTTTTGTCCATCTATTACTACTTATCCTGCAAACATGCCCTGCCCAGTGCCACTTCAGTAGTCTAATTCTTTTTCTAACGTCTATTATTTTTGTTTTGTTTCTGATTTCACTGTTGCGAATTTTGTCCGACAATTTTATTCCCAGCATGCTCCTTTCCATTTTTCTTTGACATATTGCAATCTTTTCTTCATCTTCTTTTCTTATTGACCACGTCTGACAACCATATGTTAGACATGGTAATACTATTGATTCGTAGATTATTTTCTTTATACTTATACTTACTGCGTTATTCTTCATTATTTCTCTCAAGCCCCAATATTTATTCCATGCTAGAGTAATTCTACGTTGTATTTCTTTTTCGGTGTTGTTAACAAATGAAACTAATTGTCCCAGGTAAATGTATTCTGTTACATATTCGATTTTTTCGTTGTCTACAACAATGTCTTGCGGGTCTCCATTGGTTAGGATCTTAGTTTTCGTTGTGTTGAGTGACAGTCCTACTTTATGGCTTTCTAATGCTAGCTCCCTGACCATGATCTCGAGCTCTGCCGCGCTTTCAGCAAATACCACGATGGTTTAGATTAGCTTAGATTATATTAAAGTGTGAATTACTATAGGTATCTCTTAGTGTTAAATATACTATAACACTCTATACTTGTAAACATTATGATGCAGTAAATATTTTGAATTTGAATTTCCCGGAGGCCAGCCAGAATCCCCCGTACCTACATTGCGACGCGCGAAATATTTTGCCGCGCGCATATTTTTACATTGCGATATCTTCTAAGATATTTGTTTAAACTGCATAGAGTAAAGGGCACAAATATTCTATATTAAATTTCCGTTCTAACAAACACATTTATTTAGATATAGATTAATACCATATGGGTTAAATAAGCTTCGCAAAAAATAATTCTTTTTAACCTAATAGTTTAACTGTAAAAAAAGGTTACAGTGAGTCAATCTTAAAAGATAGATATATGCTGTCGCGGACTTTTTTTTAGAACTTTTAAAGAGGAACAATTCTTTCATACATGATATTAGCGTAACTTAAACCGTTTTCGCAGCGCACGCAGCGGAAGCTCTCAAAAAGGAAATACCTTTTCCCGTTTTTGTAACATTTTTCATTTATGCTCCGCTCCTATTAGCCGTAGCGTGATTTTATATAGCCTATAGCCTTCCTCGATAAATGGACTATCCAACACAAAAAGAATTTTTCAATTCCAACCAGCAGTTTCTGAGTTTACCGCGTTCAAACAAACAAACAAACAAACTCTTCAGCTTTTTAATATTATTAATTAATTAATTAATTCATAGGTCTTGAAATTTAACTCGATTGAAATGACAGTGGTGAGGATGTACAACATACCTAATTAAACTTTGAAAATTACAATTTCATTTAATTGACCCAAATCAATGCCCATATTTACGTTAAATACTGACTAGTCCTTTTAGTTTGGCAGCTGTTATTTCATTCAAGTTGCATTTTATGGACTGCTAGCTAATGCCCGCGGCTTCATCCATGGTCATCGCAACAAGCGTGTCTCTGCAGTGCGTACCCTGTAACCAAGCAGTTAACATTACTATATTAGTTAGAAAGTATATTATTTGCATAATAACGCAATAAAATTGTAATGCTCTAGGGAAAAAGCATTACCATAATTGACATAAACCTATGAAATAAAACTTGTGACAGTGAATCGAGAAACATTTATTTAAAACACTATCAATCATAAAAACATTGCCCACGGTCGGAAACATTGTGAAAACGCTTAAATTAAATTTAAACAACACCAGAAAAACATTTATTCGCAAAATATCCGAACAGTTTAAACATTTCACAGTATTTATGATGTAAATCCGACGCGGTGACGTATGAAGTGACAATATCCGCTAACTGTCAGATTTCGCGTTAAATACGATTTTATCCTCGGAGAAAATGATGCTCATTAATTTTTACAACTTGACGTTTATAAAATAAATAAATAGAGTCTGTAAAATTATGGATGGTTGTAAAAATATTGTGTTCATTTAAATTTAATCTTGGATATGTTATTATGTTGTTGTTTGACTGGCCTGTTGGTCTAGTGGTTAGTGACCCTAACTGCTATGCCGGAGGTCGTGGGTTCGATTCCCACCCAGGACAAATGTTTGTGTGATGAGCACGATCATTTGTTCTGTGTCTGGGTGTAATTTATCTATAATATGTATGTATTTAGAAATATATAAGTATGTTTATCAGTTGTCTAGTTACCCATAACACAAGCTCTGCTTAGCTTGGGACTAGATGGCGTTGTGTGATAGTTGTGGAATATTATTATTATTATTATTATTATTATTACTTTTCCTATGGAAATTAAAGTATTTATTCGATTTTTACGAAATTTTATTTTATTGAACTTCAATAAACGACGAAATATGATGTTCATCCAGTGATGTTATTCAGTTGATATGACAATGCTTTTCAGGAAATAACTCTATTTTTAAGTTATTCATGCTCATTAAATGTCAAAAAAAAACGTAAAAAGCACAGCCCAGACTAAAAATCGCATACTCCCGCCACAAAAAGATATAAACCAAGTTCGTCGACACATCTTTGCATTTTTCCCAGCATTCTCCATATCGGTGTGGCGCAAAATCTCGGGGAATGTTGGGAATGCGTCGTCGCACTGCGTCTGCCGTATCCACGTATCCGATGCGTGCAGTTAGTGCGGATACTCTCGGATATTTATGAACGGACAGCGCGACCACTGGGCGTGGGTGATTTAAATTGTCCTTGTTGCGTTTCGCGGTCGCGGTACATAGGAAATTAACCGGGAATTTTGAAATATTATCGGTTCGCTGTAAGAGAGTTAATGTGTTTTAATATACTGTCCAATAACGGACACTTTAATAATCGTTCATGGACGATTGGCGTAGAAGTTTTCGCTTCGGGTTTAATTCCCTCAGTATTTGTACGACTTGCGGTTTTTATTCCAAGTTTGTATTTCTTAGTTAATTGGCTCCAAAATCTTATCAATGTTTTCTAAAAGCACTGGGCTTTTAGAAAACATATTGCTTCATTGTTTGTATTTACTTCGTGTACGAGTTTAGATACGACACAAACATATGAAGTAAATATTGAAACTCTTAACTATACATCCCACTGTTAAGTGTTTCAGTAGTAATGACTCCAACTTCCGTATCACATGTCGTAGGTTCAACACTGTAGGTACTTGGAATGATTTGTTTCATCACCATTGTTGTCAAAACGGTGAAGAAAAAACATAGTAAGGAAAGCCATTAGGGTCTACTCTGTGCTTTATAGACTAGTAAATTTTGCGATGTACTTTACTAGCTTCCCTATCCAAAATCAGCACATATCGCCCAAATGGCGAGTGCAAACAAACACAGTGTGTTGTGACGTCATCTCGTCATCTCACACGAGCAGAGTCAACAGAGGCTGGATCCTGATTGTTTTACATTAACACACTGTTTATGGGGGGCGTTCTTGTTTACCGGAGTTTTTTACCCGACTGCGGCGAAGCCCAAAAGGAGGGTTATGTGTTTGTTACCCGACTGCGGCGAAGCCCAAAAGGAGGGTTATGTGTTTGACGTGTATGTATGTATGTATGTATGTATGTCCGTTTCTTTGTTCCCTCATAACTCATAAACGGATGAACCGATTTGAATGAAATATACGTCGTTAGATTTGCCTTGATGGCGCGAGTGTTATAGGCTACATTAAAATTAAGAAACAAAGAAAAATTGCGGATTTTGGGGGCCAAATCGCGGAGTTCAAAAAATTTTTTTTTCCAATACCTTCGAGTAGGGTATCAAAATGAAGGGTTTTAAAAGGAGATTACAAAAATATATAACACTTATATGTTTAAAAGAAATTCAAAGTGAGATATCCTATAAACAAGCACAAAATGTTAAATCATCTGCTAAGAATTTTATGCGACCAACGAAAGAACAAACACAAAATAACTAAAAACTTGGAAATAAAAAAAGTAGTTAAAAAACTAAAAAACCCGACTGAAAAAACTGAAAAGCAAAAAACAAGCACATTTTAAATTAAACAAAACTTGGAAGCAGGCGGGGTTCATTTGAATATTAAATTATGAAACGAAAAAATGAAAATAGAATGGACCCCGCCTGCTTACAAGTTTTGTTTAATTTAAAATGTGCTTGTTTTTTGCTTTTCAGTTTTTTCAGTCGGGTTTTTTAGTTTTTTAACTACTTTTTTTTAGTGTTGGTTGGTGACATGGTAAGATGGTGTGAAGAACTACCGCTGTTTGTAGTCACCTTCTGAGCAAATTTTAACGCATGATTAATTTGTGTTTGAAGCAATTGCCCGGCCGTTTTGAAGCTTCTTAAATTGTGTCAAATTCAATTACTCCTTTATGTGGAATTTTGTCATTGATGGTCGTACTATGCAGTCATATTCAATAACCAAGTGATCCTGAATACTCGTGCTAGCAGAATTAATCGGAAGGATTTTTATTTGAGCTCGTATTAATATTCGGTTGCCTCTAATAAATTCACAACTATTCGCAGTGAATTTTAAAATATGTTAATCAATACTCTTGTAATTCAAAATTGATACGATTTTCCTCACATCAGTTACTTCTTTCTAAAGCCATGACACAGTCAGAATGCGTTGCGCCAGACATTGTAGGAGATGGCAGGACGAGTTGGACAAAATCAACGATCAGTGGTATACAATAACCCTGGATCGATGGTAGTGATGGGCTTTTGCCCAGCAGTGTGTTGACATATAGGCTTATAGTATCAGTATCACAGTTGTTTTTAAAAGCCTTCAAAAATGCGGACATTTCACAGCTACCGCTGTTTCCATGAAAATGTCATTCAAGTGTCACCAGAGCATGAATTTAAACACATACCGAGTATACGGGTATTGTGACGTCACTATACACGTTGAACACACAACGCAATAAACTCACAAGTGGAGTCAACGCGGGGAAACTGATTGTTTTAGATTATCATGTACTTCACGCTCGTTTTGAGGGGTAAGCAGGGCTTCAAGTGGTGGCAAGTGTGTTTAAGTGTGTTGCGGTTTTGTGTACAAATTCACTGTGGGATAGAATTTGGTGGTTTTATTTTTTAGATGAAAAACAGAACCGTTCTTCGGTCTTTCGGTTTAGACTAAGAGAGAACTAGAAGTGATTGTGTCAAGAATGAACACCCATAATTTAAACAATGAGAAAGTGTGCCTACGGACTGAATAATTATTTCCTTTTATGAGTTATATTATAGCATTTAAGTGCAGAACAACAATAGTGAAAACTAACTAAGTTTCTACCGGTTAGTCATTGTTTTACACCCCGCTGTTTTACAAACTTCCTATTTCTTAGAAATAATATTGTTTCCCTGAACTTTCAAGATGCAACAATTCACCCTGCAGGCCACCTCTCTACAAAACATCTTCTTTCCTTTAACCTACAGTATTACAGCATGACTAAGTGGTACAGACACAGATACATATTCGTGTAAAGATACAGTATACCAACTAGGAGCAAATGGTCGAAATTGGCTCACTTATTACATGCAAATCGTTCATACGAATTCTAAGCGTGGTTTAGGTTACTCGCGAGTTAGTCAGAGATGTCGCATCGACACAAGAAGTGTGGTATAAATAGCTGATTCTTCTATGGCACGATGCTTTTGCCTTTTTTTTTTGGTGGGTAGGCAATCATCAAATGACCCCTCCTGATCTGGGCGGAGCGGAAGGGAGAGTCAGACTTCTACTGACTAAAAACCACCCATGCTTCTTCCTAGTTCTTTGTATTCTGCGGCGCGGAACAACCCGCTGCACGATGCTTTCACCTCACGAGGAGTAATTTCTTTTTTTAATTAACACCAGTTATATCGGTAAAAACCATAGATTATTTTCTTATGCGTTTTCAAAATTAGTAATTGCTATAATTATTATCCTGGCGATAACTTTCTATCATATTTTCTATCCACGTTCTATCTGAATTCTAACCTCTGACGTGGCAGTTGACCAGTGACGTTTAATAGACTTGAAAACGTGTGTTGACTACCAATTGTTTTACTGGCCTTCTTAATACAGTGCAGGTCCAGACAAACACTATTCCTAAGATAGACTGCAGTGAGTCACTGGCAGCGATTCACTGGCGGCAAGTGACTGGAGAGCTGTTGAATGGCGCCTCACTGGTCGCCGAGTGGTGTGGCCATGAGAACTCATCGTTTGAGTGTTTATTATTGTTTTGTGTAAATGTGTGGGCAGAGGAGTAGTTTTGATACTATAATGCTAATGTTGATTATAGTTAATTATTACAGAGAATAGAAAAAATGCTTATAATTTGGATAAAACATGACATGTCGTGCAGATTTGTGGTATTTAGTACCGCAAAGAACGATTATCCAATCGCCAAGGTTGGTCCACGGATAGCTGACCATTTATTACATGGCAGGCATGACCTTGTGATTCTGTGCAATATCGTAAAGAATTATTTCCTAAGACCTTCTTTAAAATAAAGTTAGTAGAATTAGGCTGAATGACGCTATATTTAACTGCTTTAATGCCTTTAGCGTTGTTTGTTTTTATAACAAAGCACTCTAAAAAACATCTTTCATTATTTAAAGTACTTTCGCAGAAATAATCAGTCTGAATAATTCTTAAAGATTTTCTAATCCGCTCATAAAACCTCTCATCTCGTACCACCATGAGTCACAGCCTCCATGGTACGCCATAAATTATGAATAAACATTATTATTATGAGAGCTATGATCACGACCGCCATTATCACCCGACTCGTCTCGACGTGTGTATTCACCCTTAGACATCATGCTTACTCATGCTGGTAGAGGAAATTGTTATTATGTTGACTTACTAACACAGCATAAACAGGATTGAAGGTGTTTTTGGTAATTAAATAGACAATGTTTTCGTAAAAACACGGCACCAAAAGACCAAAATGTTTAATTTAGCTCGAATTTATTGAAATTACTATCAATATCACAGTCTTTGCGTATTTGTGAGCTGCCTCCGTGGTCGAGTGGATTAGGCGTTTGCCTTGTGACCCGGTGGTCGTGGGTTCGATTCCCACGGGAAGCATACTTTGTAAAGTTGTTTCCAGTTTGGTTAGGACATTGCAGGCTTGAATCACCTGCTTGTCTGATAAAAAGATGATTCCGTGCTTCGGAAGGCACGTATAAGCCGGTGGTCCCGGCCGCAAATGGCGGTCGTCAAACCATGTCAAAGGCCCTTTTTTTTTTTTTTTTTTTTTGGTGGGTGGAAAATCATCGAATAACCCCCCCCGCTCTTGGGCAGAGCGAAGGGGAGTGTCAGACTTCTACTGACTAAAAACCAAACCCATGTTCCTTCTTCTTCGCCCTTGTGTCGGAGCCGCGGTAACCTTTCGATATCCACAGCCCCGACGGGCGTCGGCCCTTGCGGGCCCCTCCTTGCTGACATCTCTTTGAGGCGCGCGTGGAACACGTACGCGCCGCCGACACGGTCTGTTGCCGTCATGACGACGGCCGGACGGCGAGCTAGCCCGTTACTCACCGTCCACAGGCCCGCGTCTACGGTGGCCGGAGGTCATCGCGTGACCCCCGACGCCCGGAGCGCCTTCCGCGGCGGCTGGGACGTTGAGAGGTTCTCTCCCTCTCTCGTTCCGCCACCTCCTTCGCTAGCATCACTGCTTCGCAGAAGGAGGCGACGGCGTCCCATTCCTCCTCGCCCCGGACCATGGCTTGCACCAGGGCCGGGCGCGAGAGGTCGCTGCCGCCGATCGCCGCTACGAGAACACGGCGGGGCTCCGCCCAAGCAGGGCACACCTCCACAGTGTGCTCCACCGTGTCCTCCGGTCGATCCTCGCAGTGGAAGCATCCGGGCGTTTCCTCCCGCCTGATTCGGTACAGGTACCTCCCGAAACACCCGTGTCCGGTGAGGACCTGCGTCAGACGGTAGGTGAGGGCGCCGTGGCGCCTCTCCAGCCACTCCTCAAAGAGGGGACTTACCGCCACTATCGTGGCGTGCCCTGCGCTGGGTTGCGACAGTCGCTGTCTCCATGCCGCCATGAGATCGCACCGGAGGTCTGTCCGCCGCGCAGCAATGTGCCGCGGCAGCAGAGTGACCCCCCGGTGAAGCGCCTCCGCGCGCCACTCACGTAGGCGCGCGAGGACTATCGCCTCCAGATCCCACGGCGGCAATCCGGCAAGGAGAATCGCCGCCTCGCGGGAGATCGTGCGGT
The DNA here is from genome assembly GCA_949775195.1 of Diarsia dahlii. Lineage (NCBI taxonomy): Eukaryota > Metazoa > Arthropoda > Insecta > Lepidoptera > Noctuidae > Diarsia > Diarsia dahlii. Next base: position 20,000,498 of record OX459211.1, read on the forward strand.
ACCCGCGGAATGTCAAAGGCCCTTGAGGCGGTTTAGAAACTCTGACACTAGGGTGTGTGGGATCGTTAGGCCTTACTGCCTACACGAGAACTGAACTGAACTGAACTGCGTATTTGTGTTACAAAGGATGCTGGTGGCTTGCAGCTGTCAAAGGTATATTCGTAGAATTTAGGTACCTTTGACAGCTGCCTTTGAACATCTGTACTGATATGTATGTGTTATTTCGGGTCTTATTTGACATTAATGTACTAATAACTCTCTTTTTAAGAAATAAGTTAACTTTGCCTTTAAAAAACATTCTGAAAAGCGTTTTCATCTGCTCTCGATTTTCCATAAGTAAAAATAAATGAGTATTTCTAATTATAACCAATACCTACATTTATTATGTACATACCTACAATGTGTTTAAAAAACCGTTAACTAATTTAATACATAAAACAACAGACAACAGTCCTACCATAATTCAAACTAACGCAAGACATTTAATTGAGTTGTTCCGGTCTGATCCCCTAAACCGATCCACTGCCAATATTTTTCTTTTGTTTATTCCGTTCTGATCCCCTGTAATTTATCATTCCGTTCTGATCCCCTTTTTGACACAAGTACAAGTGAAGTACAGTCAACCGAAAAACAGTTGTTAATGAAAAAATAATCAGTTTTTATTTCGATATCCAAAAAAAAAAAAAAAAACATAAAATTGTACGATCATCCCACAAACTACCAGGAGAACAGAAGTCAAAAGGAGGTATTGGAATCTTTAAATCAAATCTATATTTTTTATTTCTAATACCTACCATGCACTTTTTTTTTGGAGATAGGAAACCAGGATAGTAAAGTCCCACAAACTATTCCATTCCGATTTCCAATACCTCCTTCCTACTTCTGTTCTCCTGGTAGTTTGTGGGACTTTACTATAAATGCATAATATAGATTTGATTTGAAGATTCCAATTTCCAATACCTCCTTCCTACTTCTGTTCTCCTGGTAGTTTGTGGGACTTTACTAAGGCATATTAAAGACTTGATTTGAAGATTCCAATTTCCAATACCTCCTTCCTACTTCTGTTCTCCTGGTAGTTTGTGGGACTTTACTACCTATTCTTTTTTTTTAATCTAATAGAACCTGTACAAATTTTTGTTGCTGACTGTCCTAAAAATGTGTCAGGGTATCCGATTCTTTTACGGGGGATCAGACCGGAATAGAAAATAAATTATAATAAAGCGGATCCCCTAGGGTATCAGTTTTAGGGGATCAGACCGGAATAACTCATTTAATTTTCATTTGTGAACGAATACAAAATTAATGGTTGCGTAGCGCTAATTTATGCAGGCCGGAGAAGCGGCCCCCGGTCACCAGGAAACGTACCCACCAGGGGAAATTAAACCGTAAATATTAGAAAAATAATTATCAAGCTCTAGTACTTACCACATCGGTAGTAAAGTGGTGTGAGATTTGATTTGTGCACAGAGTTTGCAAAAGTGGTGTGTTTTGAACTTTTGATTTCTTGTCGAAAGTGTTCTACGATTTTGTTAAGATATCTTGTTGATTTTTAAGTGGTGTTTGTATTGTAGGTTGAAGATGTTTTAATATACAGATTATGCTAATATACAGGCATACGTAGCAAGAGGAGCATGTGAGGATAGTTGCAGATCCTGTTCTGTAATGCATAAAATCGAGTCCACAAGGAGATTTTCGTATAAAAAGCCACTTCCGAATAAAATGAGATTTAAGCAAAAAAAAAAAGTGGTTAACTACTTCTAGGGCCTCATTTAGATATTTAAATCATAAATGTCAAAACACCCTTCGGGCACTTTCGTAATCAGTTTTTGTTATTTTGTTGCCTTTGTCAGTAAGTTTCGCGTTTTATTTTATGGAAAATATAATAAAGATATTATTTTCTTTGCTCTTTAGACAACAGTTAATAACAAGAGTGTCGGTAATGCCGATCATACGATAAAAAATAACAAGTTTTTTATAAAAGGGAAGGAAAGCTATTATTTTCATGGCTTTTCTTTAAATAACAATACGCAGTTTAATGACGTTTTAACTGCCGCGGTTATAACAAACGTTTATGGTAGGGTTTACACCTTTTCTTATTACTGCCGTAGAACAAAAAGTTTACTACCGTAGTAATATATCGCTTTCCTGATATTGAAGATTGTGATAAGTTTTAGCTTTACTGAAACTACAAAAAAATTGCCTTTTTAGACAACTATAACGCTTTCACTTACATACTTACACCACTTTCCTGTCAGGCTGTCTGGCAGGGCAGAACGCTGTATGCATAGTCATTTTGCTTTCTACACGTTCATACACCAGGACCTGGTCATACACACGAGGTGTACCTTATAGTAACCCCAAATTCCACCAATTATGTTTAAGTCCTAAACAATAAACAAACCGGGAAACCAACTCCGTGGGAAAATTCGATAATACTGAGAAATTCCTGAAAAACCCAACAACACTTTGCCCGATCCAGGAATCGAAATCGGAGCTCTTGCTCAGAGTCAACAGTCGTACATAATTTTTTCATAAAACCTGTTTTTCCTAAACATCGAAATGAAAATAGCCCAAACAATAAACAAGCAAAAATAAACACAAATATTTTCCATAACAATTATTTTAATTACATTTCGAACAGAACAATTTATATAACAAATGGAACACAAATATGGAATCAGTGTAAATAACATGAAATTAAACGTATTCATTTATGAAACCGCTCCATTTACGAGTGTTTCGTGGCTAGGCGTTGAGACTGTAATAGGTAATTACTATACAATATGGTGAAGAACGATGTATCGTCGAATGTTGTGGTGTCATGCTTGTGTGTGATTTGTTTTTGTAAACATTGGGATGGAACAGTTAAAAGTTTGGCAGAGAAAAGAAGACTGATAAATCACTGATGTATGCATGATATGAGCATTAACAGTCTAAGTGAGTTTTTCTCAATGCTGGTGCATAAACCTCCCCTCCTTCTCTGGAGGTAATTGAACACTCGAGCCCCGTGAGGTGGTGGTGTTGTGCAGTGGAGGATACATATTATCTTCTATTTTTTTTCTAGGTGATGAAATCTTTAATCATGATGATTTCTGTCACCGTTTTGAAAGCAATGGTGATAATCTTTGATTTGGTCACACAAAGTAAAGTGTCTGTGGAGGTTGGGAACTACAATCACTCATAATATTGTAGGTCTTTGCAGCTTGACAGGTACTTTTTTTGTGATGGGAAATTCACCGTCTGCGCTAGGCCTTTTAGGTGGGGATTTTCTTGACAATTTGTTTTTACCTTGATTGAGAGACTGGAAGCCGACCTTAAGTAAGTTATGGAAAAGGTTCGGCACATGAAGATTTCATAGTAACAGATTTCTAAGCTGTTTTAATATTTGCTAGCACAAATCTCCAACAAACACAATATTACTTTTAACACCGCGCCACGCCACATACCGCGGCAATAAGGCGCATCGATTGACTACGGTGCCAGCGATGCAGCCCATACCATACCATACGATACCATACGCCATACGACCGCTATCTGCACCAATATTGTATTGTTACGGCCTATTAATGTCTGCCATGTGACTCGATGGCAGTTGATACGCTTGTTTTGATAACACAAGAGTTGTGTGCGAATGTGTGGGGTTTGGCAGGAGTGGCAAATTAGGGGGTTGGGATAGTTTTGTTTGGGAAGCAAACATAATAATATCATAACAAAATAAGCACTTATACATTAATTTTACAAATCACAAACATTGCTACAATTTTCAGTGTAATTAAGACGAAGATAAGCGGATTTCCTTGAGCTTCGCCAGTCATCGGTTGACCTTGTGGGGGGCTTTCCGATGTTACACCTGGAAAACTCTGGAATAATCGGCCTCATCCACAACTTGCAGTGCGAGCAATTGATCACAAATTGATCTGATGATGCATAATCCACATGCCATTTAAGCTTTGTAATTAATTATTCTTTGGGCTATGTTGATGAATGAGTTAACGCGGATAACTCATTTTTGATTCGTAGATGCAGGGAAATTCCAACTAATACCTAAAATCATTATGTACAGTAGTTCTACAACTGTCAGGGACACCCACCCTGCAGTTACTTACGAGATGCAGCATGCGGCATGCGGCAGTAACAGCCAATCATAAATCAGACAATAATGAAGCTGACTCAATAAGCCAATGATGAAGCAACTAACATAACAGTGCACACATGAGCGTGGTCAGGGCTGGCAGGTTTGGAAAAAGTTTCAATATTATTTTAAACGTCAGTACATATTTTGTGTAAAAGAAATAAAATTATAAGAGGAATTCTAAAAGTAACACCGCGACTGAAAAGTTGTGTGACAATCGGTTGTCATGGTATGGACATGACATGACTGTGATGTGGATAATTTGGAAAATGTTTTGAAAAAAATTTAGAAAATGGATCGATGGTTGAACTGTGTTAAAATAGCAGATTGTACACCGAGTGCATAAAACGCACCATTTTGCGCGAGACGTTTATCCATCCGATGCGAGCTTGCGAGCGAGGATGGATATAAAGTAGAGAGCAAAATGGGTTTAATGGACGAGTTTTACACTCTACTTTTCACTTCGATTGCGAGGAAATGCAACAGCAACTTGTAAATATTGTAAAAATAATTTTGGTTCCCGCCAATTAACTTTTTTTTTCGGTAGGAATCTTGACATAACACCTGACTTATGTCGTTACTCATACTGCTCAGTTATAAAAACATTTTGAGCAAGCCTATTGCCATCAACCAATGTAATTAGGAGCAAGCCTATTGCCATCAACTGATGTAATTGGGACCACCAAGCCTATTGCCATCAACCAATGTAATTAGGAGCAGGCCTATTGCCATCAACTGATGTAATTAGGGACAAGCCTATTGCCATCAACCGATGTAATTAGGAAAAGCCTATTGCCATCACCCAATCTTATTAGGAGCAAGCCTATTGCCATCAACCGATGTAATTAGGAGGAAGCCTATTGCAATCAACTGATTTAGGTAATTGAGAGCAAGCCTATTGCCATCAATCAATGTAATTAAGAGTAAGCCTATTCCCATCAAATGATGTAATTAGAAGCAAGCCTATTGCCATCAACCAACCTGATTAAGAGCAAGCCTATTGCCATCAAGCGATTTAGGTAATTGGGGGAAGCCTATTCCCATCAACTTTCCTTGTATTCGTAATGAAAATCAGTAATCCCTTGTTCTTAGAATACTAGCGAAACGAATTAAATTAATGAGGTTATTCTATGAAGTTGAAGTTGTTCCTGTGGCTGTTGGGCCGGTTACCTGTGCCGATTACCTTGGTCTTCGACAAATTATTATTATTTTTTTTTTTATTTACAGGCATTAAATCCCAATTTACATAAAAAAAATACAAAATTACATCAAATACAAATTACATTACAATAAATTCATTATTATATAATATCATAATTAAAAACAGGTATAATAACAATCATTAAAATAAAATAAAATAACAAATAAATATATCACAGTAGGTAACAAAATAAAAATCTCGTGTTAAATCTCGTGTTAAAAATAAAATCCTTTAAAAAAAGATTTTACAAAGATTTTACTTTATGCTCTAGAGCGTAAAACGCGATTTTATGTCGCCTACGCACGACATAAAGACGAATTTTAGAGCGAGAGAAGTGAAATAGTAGATTGTACACCAAGTGCATAAAACGCACCATTTTGCGCGAGACGTTTATCCATCCGATGCGAGCTTGCGAGCGAGGATGGATATAAAGTAGAGAGCAAAATGGGTTTAATGGACGAGTTTTACACTCTACTTTTCACTTCGATTGCGAGGAAATGCAACAGCAACTTGTAAATATTGTAAAAATAATTTTGGTTCCCGCCAATTAACTTTTTTTTTCGGTAGGAATCTTGACATAACACCTGACTTATGTCGTTACTCATACTGCTCAGTTATAAAAACATTTTGAGCAAGCCTATTGCCATCAACCAATGTAATTAGGAGCAAGCCTATTGCCATCAACTGATGTAATTGGGACCACCAAGCCTATTGCCATCAACCAATGTAATTAGGAGCAGGCCTATTGCCATCAACTGATGTAATTAGGGACAAGCCTATTGCCATCAACCGATGTAATTAGGAAAAGCCTATTGCCATCACCCAATCTTATTAGGAGCAAGCCTATTGCCATCAACCGATGTAATTAGGAGGAAGCCTATTGCAATCAACTGATTTAGGTAATTGAGAGCAAGCCTATTGCCATCCACTGATTTAGGTAATTGAGAGCAAGCCTATTGCCATCAATCAATGTAATTAAGATTAAGCCTATTCCCATCAAATGATGTAATTAGGAGCAAGCCTATTGCCATCAAGCGATTTAGGTAATTGGGGGAAGCCTATTCCCATCAACTTTCCTTGTATTCGTAATGAAAAGCAGTAATCCCTTGTTCTTAGAATACCAACGAAACGAATTAAAGAGGTTATTCTATGAAGCTGAAGTTGTTCGTGTGGCTGTTGGGCCGATTACCTGTGCCGATTACCTTGGTCTTCGACGAAGATTTTACTTTATGCTCTAGAGCATAAAACGCGACTTTATGTCGCCTACGCACGACATAAACACGAATTTTAGAGCGAGAGAAGTGAAAATAATATAATTATAGATTATAGAAGGTGACTACTGAACTAACAAAGAATTATGGATGAAGAAGACACATTGCGTCGACTCCTACTAAAAAAGTTGAATTGCAGGATATTGGTGATGGTGATGCAGAATCTGAAATAGATAAATTTAGAAAAAATACATATTAGACACAACACTACCAAAAAATGTTTTACAACTATTATATGTACAGTGAAAATATAAAAAAAATACAGCACTACCCGACCACTCTCTGTTAGGAATAAAATATTATTCTCGGAACCATTATTTACTTGTGTAGGCAGGGCGCTGGACCATGTTTTATAATTGTTGCAGTATGAAAACATGGATATATTTTTCAGTAGTTCGGTATCGGTAAAAAAAATTGTCTACCATCCCATGATTTTAAAAAGCCGAGAGCCTGTCGTGTACCTAAACTTGGGCGTACCATAATGACTGTGTAGTATCAACAGGTTATATTTTTTTTACTAAGTTTAGCGGTTTTCTTAGTACACACAAGGTTTGTGGCTTTTCTAATGACGTAAGTTTTTTTCCGAATTCAGGGTAAATCAATTTATTAAGAGGAGAAACGGGCATTCTTCCCCACGCTCGCTTGTAGAGTCTGAGCAATTTTGTTTCAAGTAAAATAACATAACACAACATTACGTCGGTAATCACTAAAGAGTTAGGCAGATGTGTTCTTAATAGTACACCCACATTTCGCCAGTTATGTGTACCTAAGTCTCATGTCAAACGGGGCGAGTCTATTGCGATTAACCGGGCATAAATTCAGACCGCTTGGTGACTCAACGATTCCTGGGTCGAACAACCCCAAAAACATTTTGTTCGACCCAGGAATCGAACCCAGGACCTCATTCTCAACAGTCACGCTTGCGACTACCTGATCAACGGCAGTCACACAACACAGTTCTTAGAGTACTTTTTAAAGCCCTGTCTTACAATAAAATCCCCATCATTATCAAATAATTTAGCTTGTATATTAATTTATCGTTTCTAATAACCCTAACGTCGGCCGGCACTTGATTATCGAGTGACAATTAGCAGCAGGCGCCGCCAGATGGCGCGCGCGTTATTGCCGTGACATTAGCTCGTGTGATCCATATTGCCCCTATCTACTCAATGTGTTCGGTGTCGGTAATTGTGATTAGTTAGGTGCTGCTGTGATTGTTAGTTATTGGTGGCTAATAATTGTTTGAATTATTATAGTCACACATGATTTATAAAGTTCTGTATAAGTCCGTATCTGATGTCCGCAGCTTGTCCGCAATCTGCCCATACCGGTTTGGTGCACATTTAATTATTATTCATCATCATCATTTCAGTCGAACGACGTCCACTGCTGGACATAGGCCTCCCCAAAGTGTGCCACTTCCTGTGGATTCCCGCAACCGTCATCATAAATCATTGGTTCATCTAGTGGGAGGTCTTCCAACACAATGTCTTCAATTAATTAAAAATATTTAGTACACTTCACAGTAAATTGGTGCTTGTTTTAATATACTTGGACTAGGATTTATATCCATTTTCGGGTCAGTGTGTATGCTAAATCACACAAAAGTTATTTAAGACTGCTGTCTTGGTTTCCTGTTGAATTCAGAGTAAAACACTGAAATATCTCTCAAGAAAAACAGCATCTCATAATTTCATTTTCCAGCATTTTATTATTAAAAATCAACACAACACTAATATAACAAAGAAAACATTTCTCCCCTTACCAGCCAAAGCAAGCTAAATTCTTGAATTTTAAAACCGGAATCCACATCCAAGAGATGCGAAGAAAACTTTTAAAAAATTCAAGCTGGACACTTCAGAGCGTTACAAAACATTTTTCTCGAAGAAAAGGCGGCAGTATCCGCGCACCGCACTATCCGCGGATTATCCGCAAAATATTTTCAATATCCGCAACTTATGTAGATACGTATCCGCCTCGGAGCGAGCAAACTTCGCCAATATACGGCGGAATCTGACAATACTTTTACGTGCGTTTTACATTTTAAAGCGTTTTCCATTTGTTTTTCAGATTATGGAGATGTTGTATCCGTTTCATTGGCAGATTTTTATTGTTTAAGTAATAAGAGAACTGTTTGATGGGATTTTGTTGTTGAAGATTTTATTTTAAAATTTATAGTTATTATTAAACTTGGAAATCGGCAGTTTACAGTTTAAATGTGATAATTAACGTTTGTTTCTTCCTTAACCCATTAGAATTTTGTTTCATTTGCCTTTTCTGTCCCAATTCTGGGCATCAGCCAATTCTTTCAATACTACTCATGTTATGCTTCTTTTTGTCAATTCCTGTCTAAGCCGTCTTGTCAGACTCATTTGTAAATATTCTGAAGAAAAAAAACAAATAAATTAAAATATACGTAAGTATGTTCATTTTCAAATTCAAATCAGCTTAGAAAATAAACGGGAGTCATTTATTGTTCCGTACAAGGTAACAACCACAGAACCGAGGTTAGGAGAACAGACAGACAATTTAACAAGCGTCGCCCCTCGGGTTTGGTCTACAAACATAGTGAATGTATTGCCGAACCTTCTTCGTACAAATGAATTACTATGAATAGTTTTACATTTTCGCTACACTATAGATGCTACTTGGGACTTTACAAGGTGAAATGTACTTTAGTTAGTTGTGATTAGAGTTAATTTAGTTTGTGATTGATATGATAAAGTGGTATTAGATGTTTAAGCGTTGTTTTCGCATTTAATATTGTCACGGTACTTAGGTACTAGAACAAGACATACGTACCGATAACCCTATAATTAAACCGAAACTATACGTAGAGATTCTCTTAGTGGATGTTTTAGATTAAGCTTGCAAAGATAATCTCATAAGGTTGCACAAGCCAGTCATTCTTCCATACAAACGCAGTATGGTGATTACTCCTCTGGTTGACGGTGTAGGTTCAAAATTAAAAATTGTTTCAACTGGTCTTGTCATTATCTAGGCCTCTATGGAAGCAGAATTGGATAAAAAAATATTGGTTTGGAAGTTATGAGCGTCGAAACTTTCATATTTTAGCACTAATTTTAATCATCTTTGGGCGTAAATAAGTTACGATATACTACGAAAATGAAAAAAGTGAAACTATACAGGCATAGATTAGTTATTAAAGAATTCAAATAATTTTATTTTGAACAGATACATTCAATGGATTTTTCATGGTATTCATACTACCAAAGGTCTGCATAGAAACAATCGCGCGCCCGTTTTAGTTGTGTCTCTTTCCCTCTATGCATTTCGCTCGTGATGTCGGATGAAATAGCATGCATTTGAGCCCCGCCCACCAACTAGTTCGTGCCATTGGCTTGTTTACCCATAATGGTTTTATTCTTTAATTATGTTTTCAAAATAACTGAAAACTTCACAAAACGAAAACCACCTACTTTTTCTACATAAAACCATAATGGATACCGACTATAAGGTAACTCATATTGAAACCTAACTTCAACATAAAATGTGCAGTCAAACCCACTTAGCATTACTCCACAAACTCGCGTGCTAACTATGAAAGAGCTCTAGCTGGTCGATGTACGCGGTGTCGGAGTGTCAGTAGTGTCGGAGTGTCAGCGGTGTCGGGGTGTCAGGTGTCGGCTCTCGCCGCAACTGATTGCAGCCGGCACAACTTGTGTTAACATTGTAGGAACGAGTGATCGCTTGCGGCGGTTGGGTGCGGTGCGATGGAAATTAACAGTTTTGTGATGGTGGACATTTTAAGTATATTCGTGATTAATTGAATGAGATACTTACTATATTGATAGGAGTGTGGACTAAACTAAACACTGGCACTGTGGAAAACATCAGACATTTCTGAATTTGAGTAGTAATCAATTAATAGCACAACAGAATAAAAACTCTGATTTTAGCTTGTCCAAAATATGATCTTCATCTTCAATCAGTGCCTCATTACTGAACCTTGCTCGAGGATGTAGCTTCTTTTACTTGGTCGGACCATCGTATTAACATCGTTTATGTTGCTAAATATAAGTAAGCAAATATTATATTATGAACGATTCGTCCTACTGACAAAACTCTAAAATAAAGTTACTATTGCCGTCCAGAAACCGAGCGCCTCTGTTGGTTTAGCGTTGCAAGACAAACGTGACATGAAGACACTGCCCTGGACAGGCGAGATTGAGTGGGACTTGTTAACGCGTTAGTAAACAATCTACAATAATCGATTAATAAGTACATCCTAAACCACACGTCTCTGTCGGTCTGGTATCACTGTAACGTGGCAAGACAAACACTGTGGCGTAAAGACAGTGTGCCGGACAGCCGTGATTGAGTGCGCGAGCTCTTTGAGTAGACTTGTTAGCGGGGACGAGAGCTGTTGCAGTTAACATTTCGGGTAACAAGATTTTTGTTAGCAGTCGGTACGTTTTAATCGTTTTTTTTTTTTTTTAATTTTTTTTTTAATTAACAGTAACTACTTTATGGAGGACAGATGGACAGAAATCAGAATTATACTTGCAGGGTTGAAAAGGTGTCGAGAACAAACCGAATAACCTAGCTCTAGTTTTTAAATCATAAAACCAAAACTGAACTTTTTAATTGAACCATCGCTGCAAGCAGGGCAAGATATCAAAGGGAGCCACCAGACAGACAGATAAAGGGACCAGTAGATTTGATAATATCACTAATAAAACATTTCATAATCATACAACGACCTTGAACAGAATTAACATAATCCGCCTTATTACAAAACGTAGTTAAACCTGGTTTAACTTAGACCTGGTTTATCTCGCATGCTGTCACTTTCTTTTGAATATGATTGAAGTGAGACGTCATGCGAGATAAACCAAGTCTAAGTTAAACCAGGTTTAACTACGTTTTGTAATAAGGCGGAATAAGCTTATTGGTAGCTTTAAACCACCAAATGTTAACTTGTTTACCATCGCTATAGCCTAAAACAATGTCTCTTTAATTAAGCTCGAATGAACTTTAGTTTAATAGCACACCACGGTTGGTGGAACGGAGATGTGTGGCCCTCGTAAGGATGTCGGATGTCAGTCACGTATAAAATACTGATAGTAACATGACTATTATTAACTATCACTCAGTGTAGTTCATTACACAACAGTAAATCTAGTAATATCAGGCGTTGTATGGAAGTTCAGTCGGTTTTGATGGCGGTTGGCGGGGACGGTACATTATTGTGTCGTTAAATGGTTATATCGCAGCAATATACCGGCAGGATTATGTATATTGGATGATTATTTATTTTACGATTATATGTTTATGTAAAATTGACTGTTAAATTAGTTTGGAAACTGCAGATTACCACGAACTGGTGGATTGTTGATTAATGAATGGTGGTGTGGTTACCCATTGTCATTTTGGCGCTTAGGATATTTTTTTCATCATCATCATCATCATCATTTATCATCCCGGAATCACCCACTAGGTATAGGCCTCCTCTTTTTCCACCAAATGTCTCGATCCCGTGGGTCTCATACCTAGGTGTTTCCCGCAACTTTGATGATTTCATCAATCCAACGAGCTTAATATTTTTTTATAGGCTTGTGTTTTATCGGATTTGCTGCTCTTTTTGCGTTTTCAGACGTATTTAGAATTCTACCTTTAGAAACTATCTTAGTGCACTATAAAATATCCAATCTACAACCAATTTACAGGCCAAGACGACGCATAAGACACCCTCTCCCTTCCAAGTGCTCCAAGATCATTCAAAAAGTTCAAAAGACTTTTACGATCAAAATGCCGGACACAAGTTTAGTGAGCACTAAACTCGCATTGTCGGGACAGTGGCCATCTCTTTCTATAGTCAATAAACCCACATAACGGGTCCATAACCCATCGGATGGGCCACAAGCGGTTTTATTGAGTTTCCGCCACAATTTATTAGGAGAATACATTTATTTTTCATGATTTTATTTGAGTTTTAGATGTTGGTTCGTCTGTATTTTATAGTGCTCGAGTTGATAGAATTGTTTTCTAATGTTTTGAGAGACCGCAGATCGGCCTTGGAAAACAGCTTAAGCAAACGATTCAGCTCTCATTTGTAAATCTTTGACAGGAGCCTGAAATTCTAACATGCACTTTTACCAAGGCATATCGTTTTACTCAGATACTGCGTAGAATTCATATAGGTCACTTCATGTATAATACGGTTACTGTGTTGTGGGTTTCTGTGCCTTGGAAAGTGGACTGTCATTTGTAGATATTTGACAGTTACAAGAAGTTAATGTCCAAATGAAGTTTGACAATCAGTCTTACCAATGTATATCGTATTACCGAGGACTGACTGGGTTGTGGAGATCAGACGCTACATGCAAAATACACCTGGTTTGAGAAAGTTGACGATGATGGTAATTTCGTAAAAATTAATAATTTGATCCTGGGATTGAAGTTTCTGGCCAGACCACAATTAATTTGTCAATTTTTTTTTTTTTTATTATTATTAATTTTTTTATTAATTTTTTTTTATTATTATTATTTTTTTTTATTATTATTAAATTATTAATTTCGTAAAAATTAATAATTTGATCCTGGGATTGAAGTTTCTGGCCAGACCACAATTAATTTGTCAATTATTATTTTTAAATTATAAATCGGTCGATAGCCCACAAAATTGATGGATTTATGATTGATGAGAATACAATTAATTGGTTGAGTAGCTGTGGGCTTGGTTCAGTATTTTGGTTGTGGCTGAACGATTTGCAGGTTCGATTCCCACACAGAACGAATGCTTTGTGGCTTGCAGCTGATTATTACGGGTTTGTGTACATTTTTACACATTTCAGTGGTCTCATATATAGTGGGTTAATGAAATCTATATAGATCATATAGATTCACGTATGAAAATCAGTCATCAATCATGATTTATCTTACGACTAATGACTTAAGACACAAATTGGCTAACGTTTCAATCATGATTAAATTAATTAAGTAGTCATGAATTATTAATCAATTTATTGAAAAACAAATTTTGATTTGCGTAAAATTGCTTATAAGTGTGAGTTACGGTATTCTCGGCTCCAGTTGAAACTAAACTAACTTCAAACAAGACCTTCAGTCTAACTGATTTCCAAGAAAGCTGGACAGACAAATTACATACGCGTTTGCTACAAATTACGCAGAATAATTAAATTTCCCAGTAAGTCGGGCGGCAATTATTCAAAACAATGTTAATGCCGGTCGCATAATGGTGGAAACGCTTGAAATTTAATAACAACATCGCTATCTGCCGCTGTTATCCATTTATCAATAGTATCTCCTAATAGGGGTTGTATTACAATGTGTGTATTGATAACGCTGCGGTTTTTTGGGGTGCGGTGCCAATGGTAGTGGGAGAAAGATTGTTTTTATGAATATGATTTTAATTAAAAAAAACGTTATTATAACTTTTAAGTAGATTTCAAACTAAATGCATTAACGAAATGTATATTTTAATGATATTATTTGTTATGCAAGTAGAATATTCGAATTACTTTTACACGTTATATTTTAACTAGCCTAGCTTTTTCCCAGTTATGTTGGAATTACCTTCCAATCTAACTGATGTAGATGATTGACAGAATTTTACATGGAGAAACCGGCTACCTGACCTGCACAACCTAGTCAGTATTGGCTAATTCAATTCGTTTAAAATGACGTGGTCACTAACAGTATCATTAAAACTGGAAATGGGATATTAAACGTTTACTATTTGTTTTGAGAAAACATGGAAAATATTCCATTTTAATGTTTATTAATAACTAGCTGATGCCCGCGGCTTCACCCGCGTGGATGTCGTTCAAATTATATACTAAAACCTTCCTCTTGAATCACTCTATCTATTAAAAAAAACCGCATCAAAACCCGTTGCGTAGTTTTAAAGATTTAAGCATACAGACAAACAGACAGACAAAAATAGCGACTTTGTTTTATACTATGTAAGGATAAGTTTAACGTTTCCAAGTCCTCGAAAACAGTTGACCAGTTTTGGGATAATAACTCCACCCAAAAACTATTGACTATGTAAAATCGCTATAACTCGGCCACCGACCAACATAAGCCAGCGGTCACACTATCGTTCGGAAGGCGATTACAAGGGTCGTCTGACATTTATGTGGCTCGTGGCTAATTGTTTATTTAATCCGAACCACATCGGCTCGGGCCAGTCAACACTGGCTTTACTTGCCAATGGATAAACTAGTTCCCAGATATTTATCGTTTTATGTAGATTTTGGGGATTTATGTGGAGTTAAGGTTAAGAGGGATAATTTAAAGAAGAGGAAAACTATGGAAGATTTGATTTGAAAACCAAATAGTGCAATTTTCTTTTCCAGACTACTATAGGTTTTTTTTTTATTTAGCTTACTTTGTCCCACTGCTGGGCAAGTTCCTCCCCCGTGGCTTTCCAAGTTTATTTACAATTTGCTTTCTACAACCAATACGTTAAGAATGACTTATACTTTTTTTATTTCAGTACTTTTTGAAACCCAAAAAATATATGCGATCTACGTAAATACACATTTTGTGAACAGAAGCACAACCTGGTTAAAATCTACCATTATGATTCTCATATCCAAAATACGCCAAAAATTATAAAAATCAGATTAAAATATAACTCGTACTACACACAGTCGCGGAAATATGACAACTAGTCCCGACAGCGGCTGATTCGACGATTTTCGTTCAAACAGGATTCGTCAATAATTCCAGTACGAAGCACTGTCTCAATATTGGTACAGCGTTAACGAGTTGCTTGATGTCCCACTTCAATTTCAACTTTATATAATCAGTTATAAGGTTGAAACTCTATTGGTTTGGTGACTAATTATTTTATTTAAATATTTGCCAATTACGTCGGGGCTCCGATTTGCTTGGCGGACGCTTGTGTAATGGTGGGGGTCTCTATACAGGTAATAGATGTTTTGTCAATGGATGGGGGTCTTTATTTGTGTGTAAAGAACGATGGTATTGTGTGGGATTGCTCAATCAGTATCAATTGTTAGTTTGTTTATTTTTTGAAGTTAAATAGTGTGATTTGTGATGATATTGGCGAGTGGAAAATCAAATAGCACTTTTGCTTCTTGTGAAGTTAGTTCTGGATTAGTGCTGTACAAAACATATTTTTTTATTTATTAGTAGTAGCAACTGATAAGCTAAACATATAACTGTGATCCTGGAGACCTTCAGAAGGTCTTAAAACTAAGAGTCACTTGGCTTAGACTACTTTTTAACCGACTTCCCAAAAAGGAGGAGGTTCTCAATTCAATTGGTAAGTTTTTTTTCTTTTTTTTTTCGATGTATGTACACCGATTACGCTGCGATTTATGATCCGATTTACGTGATTCTTTTTTAGTTTGATGCGGAATAGTTGCCATTTGGTCCCGTAAAAGAAGAAAAATCTGCTTCTGAAGTCGGTGGCAAAAAAACGAAATGAAACAAACAAATGTCACCGACTTCAGAAGCTGATTTTTCTTCTGAAGTTTATTTTTCACTTTTTGGTGTTTTTTGAAGTCGGTTGTTTTTTTTTGCAAAAAAGTTTTTTTGTAAACTTTTATAACTGTTTTAAGTCATATTGAAGTAATAATCTTTAAAACTCAGTTCATCAAAATCACAAAAATAAGTTCGAAGCATATTTTTATAATAATTTTGCCTCAATAAAATTTATAACGTCAAGTACTGTTAAGTATCTCATTACGGAACGTTATTAAACACAAAACACTTGAACCTCTGCTCGATGAGTCAGTTATTAATTGACAAATATAATAAATCTCTTGCCAAATGAATTGTTATTTTTAAGTGTGGTATATTGGTTTAATATTGGGGCATAATTATTTAAGGAACTGGGTGTTAAGGGCACTTGAAAAAATGATTTTTAGAAATCATTTTAATTGTGTTAATTTTTTTCATAATGTTTTTGTTAAATAATTAAGATAGGCTAGGTAAGGACCTCCAAGGAAAATCTTTCTCAAAGTACAATTTGGAGTTGAATACTTATTTCTTATTTTATGATAATCGGAATGTACAGTCGAACAACCCAATAAGAATACAGGTAGAGATCTTTATAATTCTAGAACACTGAAAATATTTATTGCAATTTGGTTTTATAAAGTGTTTCGCTTGAACCGACTAATGACAAACGCTGTATCGTTTGACATCAGTTTTTATATGTCTCAGTATAATCTTAAAAGTAAAAACAAGTTAGCTGGCTGTATAAGTGTAGGTATACTTATTAGCTTGTGACCTATTGATGATTTTATTGGTATCTTCCATCGTCAAAGTAATAGTAGTAAAAACCGACTTCGACAAAAATAAAACACAAAAAAGTGAAAAATAAAAATCAGCTTCTGAAGTCGGTGACTTTTGTTTGTTTGATTTCATGTTTTTGCCACCGACTTCTGAAGCTGATTTTTATTTTTCACTTTTTTGTGTTTTATTTTTGTCGAAGTCGGTTTTATTTTTTGTAAAAAAGTTTTTATTTTTCACTTTTTAGTGGTTCACATGTGCTTACCCCTTCACAACGTACCGGCGTGATGTTATGTTATGAACTGGTGTAAACAATAGACAGACATGAGATTTCAGCAATCCCAGTCCATTTGCTATCATTTATTGAGGAGTTCCGTTGTCTATCTCCGAAGTACTTCATCAGAATATGTTCACCAACCTTTGTAGTGAGTACAGGCGTGATATTATGTTGTGTGATGGCGTAAGCAATGCTTAGATATGCTATAGCAACAATCGCGGTTAATCTGCTGTTATTTATTGAAGAGTTCCCCCGATTTCTACAAGATCCCATCATCAGATATTGAAATGGTGACAATGGGACCACACGGGAAGCACCAGCTTTCAAATGAAAAAAGAATCATGAAAATCAGTTCACCCAGTCGCAAGTTATGCGCGAACAAACATAAAAAAAAAAAAAAAAAAAAAAAAAAAAAAAAATACAGTCGAATTGATAACCTCCTCCTTTTTTTGAAGTCGGTTAAAAAGTAGTCCTAAAAGAAATAGTTACCGGATTATTTAAATCACAAATTTAAGTACATTTCAATTGAAAGACCATTACTACCTCATTCGACTTCAACTAATCCACTCATAACAAACAGACATTTTATCTCAATTCTTAGTTTGATAGTATTTTGAGCACAAACTCATACAGGGCTCAATAAAACATTTCTTGCGGACAAACTTCGCGACAACTATGGTGTGTCGAGACGTTGTGTGTGTGTTGTGTTTGCGTGTGTGTTGTGTGTGTTTTATAGGGTTCCCTAGTAAAACGGAGGTCTTTTATAGTGCAGCGTACAGTTTGACGATGGTTGCTGTTTATTTTTGCAGTGTTATGGGTCTTCATGTGGGACTTTTGACACGATTTAGAAACAGTGAATACATGTTTAAATAATACAGGATAATTCATATCTTTATTTGCATTCCTTAATAAAATCTTCAAAGCTCTTACAATGGGCTAAAACTATATGGTACAATGACGGACACTGTAAGGAACAGCTAAAAATATAAACTAATACTTAAAATAAAATAAAATGAAATTAAGAATCAAACTATTCCTTAGTACTTTTTAAGTAAATATGCACACTCACTCGAAAATTAATATATTTTAATGGTATGGGTTTTGAAATAAACAAGCGTATTAAGCATAATTAAGAACATACATTAAAATTTCCTAACGAGCAGGAACTAATACTAATCTTTGTCCTATTGCCTGTTAAATTTAAACACTCTCATACAGAACCCTAACATCAAATTGCACACAAAGTACGCCTCCAAAGAAACTTCATTCAGTATTTTTAACTCCGCACACAACTTTTATAGTACCCGCGACATAGTGCTACGACGCGCTACGCCGCCTACGTCGTCTGGGACTGCACCAAGGGATTTTGTTAGCAGTTTTTTTCAAGCTACGAACCGCTACGTTTGCTACGCGCGTTGCAAACAAGCGTTGAAAATGAAAACTTTGCGGAATTTCTACTTTATTTTCAACTACATGATACACTTTTGATATTTTTGCGTTGTATCCTTTGGTGAGTAGAGAGGGTTGGTTTGAGAGTAAAATATCTTTCTTCTTTCCTTTATTAGGTACTCCTACTCATACAAGCTTTTTCTTTTTTAAAATAAAAGAAGTCTGTCCTATGACAAGCATTCTTATCAAGGAAGTCGTGGTACCGTGGCAAAATACTGGTATTCAGAATTGGCTACTCCTCCTGCGTCCGTCAGATTATCGACAAATATTAGATACGTGTCTTTTGTTTTATAAAATTAATAAAAATTGACGATGATGAAACGCGTCAAAAATCATGAGTGGGGCTGGTGACGTCACATTCCAGTAAAAAATGTACTGAAATGTGACGTCACACGAGTTGTCGAAGCACTGTATCGTCTTCATTTTTTGTTTACGTGAAAAATATTTTTTTTGGACATCTATTCGACAAACTGTTTAGTTATTTTTTTGTTAAATACTGAATTATGTAACCGGTTTGACTGGAAGCTATCATAGTTCCTATCATAGCTATCATAGTTCCTATCATAGGATCCTATCATAGTTCAGAGTTGCAGATGTGACGTGATTATGTGATAGTTTGGCTTAAGTGGAACCCAGATGGAGGGAAAACCATATTTTTCCTACTTATATTTTTCGAATCCGCACCCATCTGAGCGGCGATTTATTGGATAACGGCTATCTGATATAAGGCGCGTCCTAACTCCGTCTCGATAAGCAGGACTCCGCAGATGGGGCCGGCTGATTGCTCGCTCTCTCGAAAAGTCGCGCGGCTGTTTATCAGTGAGAAAGTTTTAGGTTTTTGAGATTTTATTTATTAGGGGCTATGTCGGTTCAGTGACACGCACTTTAACAAAATATTATGATTCTGACTTTAAGACGTGATGATTGTGTAGTTTGCATCACAGTGATGATGTTGAATGCAGAATGGTGTTTTTAAATATATTATACGTCTAGTGCATTTAGATAGTTAAATTCATTTAATTACTGTTCGTCCAAGTGGGATTTAAAAACAACCTGTGTTTCTCATTGGAAGTACTCTAGACTAAATCTGACGGCAAAAGTTTTCTTAATCTTGTTTCATGTATTCTCAATTACTTTCATTCATACGCCTGATTAGTATAAATCTAAACGCAGACTTACCGAGAGCACAACTATCACTCATACGTACATACATAAACTCACGCCTTTTTCCCATAGGGGTAGGCAGAAACCACAGAACGCCACCTGCTACGATCGAAGTTACAATATTGTTTCGCTTAATCTTCGATTCATAATACAAGTAAGATATCTATTATCTACGTACCCTAATACCAAAGACAATACAACTAATACCCACGTACAGTCATACAAGCAAAAGCCAGCATTACCCGCCCCTCTTCTAACACCACTTGCCCTTTACGAGGGGTCATATAATACTGGTCGTTCTGTACACAACTAACAACAAAACATACCCCAATCAATTAACAAAGGATCATTAACGTGTATTAAACTAACGAAAGCCACTAATTTAATGAGTCCAACAATTATTTTAATTATAATGATTTAATGAATAAGTTTCACCTTTGTTCTGGTTGATCATTTGGTTGTGAATAATTAATTTTAATGTGTTATGATATATGAAAGGTAATTGTGTTGGATGTTTTAATGATTTGTGGTTTTATTTGTACTAGTGGTTCGGCGTCACTTTGTTTGGGTATTAAAAACGTTCTGTAAATGAATTCAGGGATTTTGTTTCATAATACCCAATCTTTGTGAACCTTTGAATTTTTCAAGATATTTAAAGTAAATTGAGCGATAATAATTATAATAATAATAATAATAATAATAATATTCCACAACTATCACACAACGCCATCTAGTCCCAAGCTAAGCAGAGCTTGTGTTATGGGTACTAGACAACTGATAAACATACTTATATATTTCTAAATACATACATATTATAGATAAATTGGAGATTAAACGAACTTACCTGAAGTGAAGTTCTATCCAAATTATACGAGTTGCTTCGTCCGAAGAGATTAGGATAACATTGTAGTAATACGTCTAGGTACCGCCTTTCACCCACTAAGTTTGAATTATTATTTTTTATTTTTGTGGGTACTTTGTCTTCCTTATAGTTATGCCTGCACCGTCACTCATTTAGTTGAGAGCCTGGAACCTTTTTAATTTAATATTTCACTTACGTATGGGTTTATAGGGTTGGGAGGGAACTAATCTCTTCGGACGAAGCAACTCGTATAATTTGGATAGAACTTCACTTCAGGTAAGTTCGTTTAATCTCCAATTATACTTCGTTGCTTCGTCCTTTGAGATTAGGATAACATTGTAGATTTTGAAAGATGGTGAAATATTAAACACGGAATTCTTATTTAGTTACATGTAATTTCATGTTGACTCAAACATTAAATTATTGTTTTCTTCTAACTAAAGTATAGTTTTCTTTAATTAGGGGTAGATAAATAAAGTAACTTACTAATTTAAGTTTTTAAATCTAACATCAATGAGAGGTTGGGATTGATATGATAAATTTATCAGTTTGTTAACATTGAACATTTCTATGAAAATGATTGAACGTATCTAGTGAAAACATTGGAGCTGCCACTCCACCCAGCTGCTTTTCGTATCGTGTCAATGTTGACACCAGCTCTATGAGCTGCTGAAGGTGGCTGCGTGTCTGGTGGAGTGGGCAGAAAATATTGAAGTGTCAATTCCGTTTATTGATAATAATATAATCTTTTATCCACCGACTGATGGTATTTCGTATTTGTGTATATATTTGTGTTATTTAAAACAAAAAGCGAATGGTCTGCACCTTGTGTGCAGTTACAAGTATGAGCAAAGTTACGACCATTTCTGTTAAACTTAAATTATTATTTTGACACTATTTCGATAGGAACTCTAAAAGTTTTGACGAATCCAAAGCGATATTATATTTTGAGGCTGGAGGACGAAGACTGTTATTGTATTTCAATCGCGTTGGATAGCATAGCAACGTGTTCATCAGACCTTAATACATAACCATCGGAATTGCCCATGTATTTTAATATTGTGAGTTTTACAAAGGTTAACTCAAACGTCGAATTGTAACATCGTAACATCATTGACTTTTCAGATAAATAAAGAATAGCTATCATAATTTCTAAAGATTATGACTCTTCTATTTCGTAACTTTCATGCAATCAACGTGAGCTTGGGGACACTGTTGGAAATAGATAAAAACATTTTATCAGAGGGTCTAAACTGAACTAATTCTGAACAGAGAAGTTTTTGTTAAAGTGGAAATCAGGGTTGTTGGCCAAAATGGAACCACAACAATACCCTCTACCTGTTAGTATGTATATATTAGTTTTCTTAATACTTCTAATATAACCGCAAAAGATGGAAATGCGTATGAAAACAAAGTTTTTATCTAGTTTAAAGTAAAATCGTTTACAGCGAATGCTCCTGGGTCTCTATCCCATGAGAACTTAGCACATTTGTTATTCAACATTGATCCGAAAAGATTAATTAACATTTTGTGATTTAGTTAAATGTAGAGATTTTACTCCACCCATGAGGTTGATGTACGAAATAGCAGTTGTTTGGTCAACGCGTAACAAATAACACATGACGAATTCTTGTCCAGTTCGTAATCCCAAGAAAGCAGCCAGGAATTCTAGACAATTTTTAGTAATATATTTGTCAGACTCTGTGTTACTCCACTGGCCACTGACAGTCTCCTCACCGCATATATGCTGCCCCCCCCCCCCCTCTTTTTTGCTAGCGTCTGAAAATATTTTTAGACATTAGCAGTCTTACTTAATGGGATCGACTGCGGTATCAATTATATTTTAACCACCAGGTAAAATCGTCCTGCAAATACCTACTGTGGTAATGACATGTGGCTATCGTAATTACTTGTTTTACATAATGTAAGGTATCTGCATCTTTCGATCTGCTTGGTGTAAAGCCAACCGTACTCAATCGCGGGTCAAGGTGAAGTGAGGAGGCCTACCGACTGCAACGTCCGGGACACAATTTACACATTTTTGCCGTACCAAGCGAGCAAAATGTCTTATTTTAGAACGAGATTTCAATTTAAACCATTGTAACTCTTTTTTAATTAAATTTAGTTTTTCTTTAAGTAGGCTTACATGAAAACCTCTTGTATCTGTCACAAAACCAAGGTATTTGCAAACATTACTTGGAATCATTCATCAACTTCTTTTAATGTTTATTATGGATCGTAAGGACTCCAAAATATGTTTTGTTTTTTAAAATATTATAACAATCTTGATAATTATTAGAAATGTCATCGAAGTAGATAGATGACCAAAATTAAATAGCCTAATGATTTCAGTAAACAAATTACCGGTTCACATAGGTGAACACAAATGAGGCTATGTTTAAACCAAACGGTAATAGGTACATAAAATTAATGCATTTTTCCCCTGTACCTATTCGTAGGTACTTCTTGTACATCGGTTGTGTACGAGAAAATACACATCTTTTAATTCAGGGGTGGGCTTAGATCTTCATTTTTTTTTTTTTTTTTTATGAAATATTCTGATATGATTACATAAGATGTACTTGTTTATGACATTAAGTTTTATATAAATACGTTTTTTTTTTTTTTTGGGTTTTTTATTCAGGAAATAACTAGAAAGAATTAAAATGTCCTTTACATGTTTCGCAATGTGAAATGGCTTTATTACTGTGAATAAGATCAGTGATGGCCTATTTTAAGGACTCAGATTCAGATGAAGCTAACGCAGATAAACTTGGTTCGTGTAACTTTGGATAGGCAGGTTTAGTAAACGGTATCTTGTAACCTCTTATCCAGGATAATACAATATGGTCATTGGTATCAATTGTCGTTGATCATAAGAGTAGGATAACCGACCTGCGTAACGTACCGGGTCTAGCGCCGCGGGGCTTGCTGCTGCTGCACAGATCGCAGGCGCGGCGCGGGTGATGTCCTCCGCGCCGCGCGCGCTGTTGGAAACGGAGGCGTCCGGCTTAAAGTCTGTACAGAAGTCTGTCTCGGTCTCTGCGCTGCGCTGGTGTAGGTCCTGATTATGATATAGCTTTTGCAGATTTTAGAGTATCGGTCAGATGTTCACCAAATAGTAAATTATAGATTTTGTATGAAATCCTTCAGTTTGTTGAACAAATAAAACTACGGCGTGTCATGGACTCACTGTGTTGTGAGTTCATCAGTACAGTAAATCAGTCCACCGGCTTCAATTAGTAATTTTACTACCGACTGATCCTTAGAGATACTTAATCTGATGAAAAGCGTATAGTGAGGGCTTCACTCACTTACAAGATATACTTACTTGCTGGGACCTGCACCTGCTTGTTCTTTTTATTAACTTCGAAGCAGCAATATTTGTGGAACAAGCTTGTCATTCTTTGTCAAGCCTGTCGTTGCGATGTGTTCCCATAGTTTTTTTTTTTTTCGTTTGTTGGAGTTTTGCCCAAGTGAATCAAAATCTTTTTGTCCAGCTCATTTGCGTTACATTAACAGGTAGTTCCGACTGCATTGTCTGTACTGCGTTTGTAGTAGGGATAGCATGTATCGTCGAGGTGGACGTACCCAGATGTGGCTCATCTGAGTCAATTATCGCCAATGACACGACCTCAGCTTGAACTTCCATTTCAGCAGGAATATAAATGAATCAAATGTAGGTATCGAATAGAAAAAACAGCGCGGCGATAGTCCTCACAACTATCCACAACACCAAGTTTATTTTGTAATGTATGTGAATATGATCACTACGACCAGTGCTCCTAGTATATAAGTAGTGGTTTTAGAGCGGCGATCGTCCTTAAAACTATCCACAACACTATGTTTTTGTCCGTACGGAAATAAAACTGAACTATTATTAAGTAGGTCATTAAATAATGTGAAGGTAACATTCCTTTCAAATGTACACAATCACTATGTAACCAATGTTTTGCATGGAAATCCAAATTTATCCATAAGATGTAGATACACAACACTATGTGTTGGTCCGTACAGATATAAAATGCAATTATTATTATGTAGGTCATTAAATAATGTGAAGGTAACATTCCTTTCAAATGTACACAATCACTATGTACTTAACCAATGTTTTGCATGGAAATCCAAATTTATCCATAAGATGTAGGTACACAACACTATAATTATGTTGGTCCGTACGGATAAAAATGCAATTATTAATAATAAAGCCATTAATTAATGTGAAGGTAACATTCCTTTCAAATGTACACACTCACTATGTAACCCATTTAATGGGAATCCAAATTAATCCATAAGATGTAGGTACATAACACTATGTGTTAGTCCGTAAAGCTGTACGGATATAAAATGCAATTATTATTAAGTAGGTCATAATTTACTAACGTGAAGGTAACATTCCTTTCAAATGTACACAATCACTAAAATATGACCAATATATTGGGAATCTAAAATTATGTGAAGGTAACAACCCCATAAGATGCACACAACACTATTTAAGATATTTTTATGACATCAAGTCAGATTGTGATACGGCTATAGTCCGAAAAACTATTCACAATATCTTCCGTTTGTAAAAAGAACACTTCAGCTTACCTTCATGGTCCGAGTGTAATGGCGCCATAATAATATTCGTTGACGAGGTACTACAATCGGAACTATTTGAAACACACGACCGACTGTCGCGTTTATTAAGTTACTTTTCGAGTTTTCGAATCTTCTTTCTTAAAATCACTGCCGTCGTTTATTGTGACTATATTTTGGCATCTATTTTGTATATCAAAATAAAAGGAAGAAAATAATGTGGTGATCGGCGACGCACTAAAACGCGAATGAGTGACGGTGCAGGCATAACTATAAGGAAGACAAAGTACCCACAAAAATAAAAAATAATAATTCAAACTTAGTGGGTGAAAGGCGGTACCTAGACGTATTACTACAATGTTATCCTAATCTCAAAGGACGAAGCAACGAAGTATAATTACACCCAGACACAGAACAAATGATCGTGCTCATCACACAAACATTTGTCCTGGGTGGGAATCGAACCCACGACCTCCGGCATAGCAGTTAGGGTCACTAACCACTAGACCAACAGGCCAGTCATTGTCATCAATTGTCAAGTAAATTGGTTACTGACTCAGATATTGTCGCATCTGTCATTCTTATCTACACTAATATTATAAAGAGGAAAGATTTGTACCTATTTTTGTATGTTTGTAATGAATAGGCTCAAAAAGTACTGGGCCGATTTCAAAAATTCTTACACCCTTGGAAAGCTACATTCACCCTGAGTAACATAGGCTACTTTTTATCCCTGTATTCCCACGGGAACGGGATCTACGCGGGTGAAACCGCGGGACGTCCGCTAGTAGCTTATAAAGGACTCAAGCGTAAATTGACGAAGAGTGTCAATTTGGCCAATACTAATGAATATCTAATACTTACATTTTATAAATGACCCATTGCAAATAATTCATTCTTAGTTTTTTTCTCTGCCCAGAAAAAATCTCACTCCAAAATCCCGTCCCTTAATCAAACAGAATATAATAAAGAAATAGCAGCTGTTCCTTTCCTCCAATTTAATGACCCAAAAAATACATTCATCGTCTAAATTACAAAAGAAATTATATACTTCTGTGATATAAGAAAAAAAGATTCTTTAACATAAAAAGATCGGGTTGTCTCTCCGATAAAAAGCGATCGTATTACTCGCCTGGCAGCCGTACCACGAAATAAGACAAATGGCGTTTTTATCTTCTCATTTCCATTCCATTGATGGCTGGACAAGGTTTAGCTGTTACTCCGATCTAAAATGTCACGCAATGTATTATTTTGAGATGTAAATTTTCATGGAACCCGAAGTCGTCCTCAAAGCATCAGGTGATAGCGACTGGAGAATTTTTCGATCATTTATTTTTATGGTTATCGTCGATTCGGACCGATTTTTCGACACACTCGATGGCTTTTAGAAGTTTTCTTCCATTATTTTATCGATAATAATATTTAGTGGAATATGAGAAAAGTTTAGGACTTCAGTTATTGTTTGAAGTGGTAATAAATTAAGAAAATAAATGAAAATATTTCAT
Source organism: Diarsia dahlii (assembly GCA_949775195.1). Taxonomy (NCBI): domain Eukaryota; kingdom Metazoa; phylum Arthropoda; class Insecta; order Lepidoptera; family Noctuidae; genus Diarsia; species Diarsia dahlii. The sequence goes on from OX459211.1 coordinate 20,027,194, forward strand.
TCGTGAAAGAGCCAATCGGTTCTTCCTGACTTTGATAACTTCATAATGCCTTTGAGATTCTTCTCCCTATAAAATGAGATTTCCCGACCTTACGTTGGTATAACCAGCTAACTAAATACTAACCTGTTTCGCCAATGAAAATTAAAACAGAGTACTGAATAATTAAAACGACAAAAGCCGACGGTCAAGACGTTGACCAGAAATCAAAGTTGGAACTCTACTTGTTGCATTAAATATTTATTGCGGTTCTGTGTAATTTCAACAGGTATTTTAGTTGATTTATGCAAGAATAGAAACACAGCTATAGCCACATCCCTTCGGGGCTGCGAGTTCTTCAAAAGAGATACCGCGGCCTCGACACAAAGGGCTAAGAAGGAAAATGGGTGGTTTTTAGTCAGTAGAAGTCTTTTTTTTTTTTGGTGGGTGGAAAATCATCGAATAACCCCCCCCCGCTCTTGGGCAGAGCGAAGGGGAGTGTCAGACTTCTACTGACTAAAAACCAAACCCATGTTCCTTCTTCTTCGTCCTTGTGTCGGAGCCGCGGTAACCTTTCGATATCCACAGCCCCGACGGGCGTCGGCCCTTGCGGGCCCCTCCTTGCTGACATCTCTTTGAGGCGCGCGTGGAACACGTACGCGCCGCCGACACGGTCTGTTGCCGTCATGACGACGGCCGGACGGCGAGCTAGCCCGTCAGTAGAAGTCTGACACTTCCTTCCACTCTACCTAGAGCGGGAGGAGTTATTTGGTGATTTCCTACCCCCAAAAAAAAGCTATAGCCACATTCTAATAATTGTGAAACGTCACTTATGGTGATTTTATTCAAAGTAAACTCAACGGTAAATAAATTATATTTATTCCGGTTTAAAAACCAATACGCGTGGTGGATTATAGCCCATCCTTCTCTTAGAGAGGAGGCCTGAGTCCCTGCAGTGGGAACATTATAGGCTGATGATGATGATGATGAAAAACCAATAGGGGATCGGACTGGGTCAAAATAATATGATTCTGTTTAGTCCGTAAGTTAGATTATCGAAAAATATTGGATGCGACGTGTTTTTTGTTTTATCAAATCAATAAAAAATTACGAAGATAAAGCGCGTCAAAGATCATGGAGTGGGGCTTGAAACGTCACTTGTAGGTACAAAATGTACTATCATATGACGTCACACGAGTTTTCGAAGCACTGTATCGTCTTCATTTTTTGATTACGTGAAAAAAAAAATACGTGTCCAATAATTTTTGGAAATCTATCTGACGGACTAATTAGTTTTTTTTTGTCCGATCCCCCATTACAACAACGCAATGACACGTGAAATAAAATTTTCGTTATTACTTATTAGACTATGCAAAACACCGGTACTTACTAGTTCAGAGGTCAGAAGTCTCTTTTAAAGTTCAGATATAATTTTAGTTTGCCAGGATGAAGATCCGTGCAGAGTAATTTTTGAGATCGCGTGTGATATTCCATTCTTTATTGCCCCTTCGTTGAGTTATAGAAACATAGCCATCTTTTTGGGTTTAACACACTAACTTGGCCATACTTGAAATTATACTAACTTGACCTCACGAGCCTCAAAACTATCGCCGGTTTTCCCGAGTTCATATAACCCCAATCTATTTAAGCGAGAGTAAATAGGCTTCTTCTGGGTAAGCTCGTTCCATCGTTGACCTCATCTCTGCCCTTAGGGCAAGATTGAGGTCAAGAGTAAGCCCATATCAAATAAAAAAATAAAATAAAACGTTAACTCGTTATGTTTATAACAACTTTAAGCACACGGTAACTCAGGGTACAGAAAAATATTCCAGAGAACAATACATTCAAATCCCTGTGAGACTCGACTTGTTAGCCACAAGAGGCAAAGTTACGGCACATTCACTGCTCAGCCCACCCGGTGAAGTTACCTCGCAGCCTGAACACTGCTCACCCAATAAAAACTACGCGTGTTGTGCTATGTGTTTATGCATACTCTACTGGAGTTTTGATTGTAAAGGTGTGAACGTACTGATGGGTAAGCCAATGGGAAAACTCTCTTCGAATAATTTGGCACAATTTGTCGTAACCGTGATGTTGTTTCTACGTTTTATATTAATCATTTATCATTCTTAACGTACGTTGTAATTTTCTTCTTATCGTATGAAGTATTACAATTCGTTAGAATTAGTAGTAAACTGCCATCGTTGTCATTGGTTACAGTTTATTTGCAATATTTTGATGTCTATGAAAGTCATTTGAGAATAGAAGATTTTTTTTTTTTTAATTACTGCATAACGAAAGAGTAACTGGAACAGTCCAGTTGTTAAAAAATCTGAAGACTAGTGTGTAAAATAGCCTTATCTTTTGATTGTAAACTAACAGACTCCAGAAAAACACCTAAGCACAATAAAATTAGAAAAAAACCTCAAATTCAAGTTTCACAACACACCAATGTGAACCAAACCTAACCAAACTTTTGTCCGTGTTCGAATCAAAAAATAAAAAAGCCCTGGTCGGTCTATTCATCAGACTCTTTTCATAATCGGCCGCCAAGGGGCAGCACTCCGGTGATTTCGCATAGTGGTCGGAGCAAGTTGTACCGAACGTTTATGTTCAATACCTAGCGATATTGGGCTGGTTACGAATTCAAATGTACAATGGTGGCTGGTTGTTTTTTCTTTGATAGAATTTTTATGGCTCTATGAAAATGGACGTTTGATTTTTCTCTGTGAATAACAACTATTGCCTATGAACTAAGCTCGAGCAGCAGGTGTATAATAATATTATTTTACTTTGCTTGGAAGTCGAAAATTGTGCATCCAGAAGGTACTACTATAAATAATATTAGTGTAAAAAGTTTAAAACTTACAAACATTTCGACCTTGTATCAGCCTGTCGGGTCACCTGCAACAACTGGTAAAATCTACAAATGACACCCGGTACCGGTACTCCGAGACACGGAGGAAGCTCGGTATTCAATGGATGATCACGCATCCAATACAAAATTCTGGGGGTTTGTTCCGCCACTTCTTCTTCCCAGCTAAACAGTAGAAAGTGTCGAAGAGTGGGCGCTTTGGGGGACTGTATCTTGTAGAATTTGACGTTCGAAAAGTGGCTCTTTGGTAAATTGATCCCACTCAGATCAACTCAGATGGGACCCGCAGGATGAATCTACCAATGACAATTATCAGCCTAATTTGTTTAAATGACTTATGAATTTTTGATTTTTGATTCCACAGATCAACCTAAGCCAGTGTGGCTTAACCTGAAAATTTATTCGTGCGACTGTTATTATGATTGTGTAGCCACGTGTTCCTCAAATTTAGAAATTACACAATCGTAATGTTTAAACTTAATAATTTCATACATCCATCACTTTCATCAAAGTCACCGAAACGATATACAATTCAATATGAATCCGTATCAAACCCTAAGTAATAAACGCAGATAAGACAAGAGCCCAAAGATTAAATTTTATTATAAGGGTAGTTCAATTAAAGACCCCTTGCCCCCGTCCCAGGGGTCTCGTGAGTGGGGGTCGCAATCATACCGTGTCTACTATGATGAATGACTAATGTAAGAGGTATTTTAATTAATTAATTGATGATGCGTTTTGTTTCAAGTAATTAGGGAGTTGGTAGAAAGAAAACGTAAAATTTTATGAACGTTGTTGGTATAATTAACCCTTCTGTTTTGATATATCATAATCTTTTAAGCTGAAACATGTTTGTTGTGGAAAAAGAAGAAATCCCATTTATGTGGTCATTAAATTGGTTGGAAGAGAACGTTGTTATATTTTACTGATGAGGTTGTAATTTTCCATAAGTAATTTCTCAGAAAGACTAGAGTCTGTATTTTTTTGTGCCCAATTTATAAATAATCAAAATCAAAACTCATTTATTCAAATTAGGCTGATAATCAGCACTTTTCGAAGGTCAAAATTTACTTTACTTTACTATTTACATTTTTATAAGACAACGCCCACCCATCGACACCTCCTATATAGTGTTTAATCACATGATAGTCCCTCACAGTATTTATGACCTGAACTTGAAACGAACGCGTGAAATATGCTGCAAATGTCCTCTGTCTACCGTTTTTGAGAAAACTGACTTGGCAGTTCGACGGTAACTTGGCTTGACGTTTTATTCAGAGACTTTGACTTGAGACTTTTACTGCCAAAGTTACAAACGGGTTAATCGTAAAACCTAGCTACTATCGTTATAAAATATAAGAATTGTCAACAAAAGCCTTATTTGTGTTCAGTATTACCTAATATACTCACCAAATAAGAAGAAGTGGCACTCTTAATATCATTATCTTTGAGAGGCCGTTATTCATTCGCTTTGAGTTCAGCAGACATCAATTCCTTTACATTTTATACATGAACATTCCCGTCTGCGGCTCATAATCCGCTCTGCATACAAAAATATGGCTCATCCTGTATTAATCTCCTTAAAAAGGGCGCAGGCCGATGTATTATGTTCGTTCAAAAGCTATACATTTACATACAAAATATGTTGTAAATGTTAACAGGAACGTTTTAAAGTCTGTACGGTAGAATATCTACTGATTTACAGTTATTATGGGGTTGCGAAGGTTAGATGGGTAATCGCTCTATGGCCTCTATGTATATAGGTACTGGAATTTAGTGGCAGCAGGTTAGATTGAAAGTGAAATTATGTGAGGGTCGTCGTTAGATTTTTTTTAAATAAGTTGATGAGTTAACAATCGTCGATGATACTACACGTTTTTTAATGATTTGTACCTATAAACCTAAATAAGTAATTACATCTCAGATTACGACTGCAGATGTTATCAACATTTTCAATACTTAGATGGTCAGCAATTTGACTGGATGATTTTTAAGAAATCATATGCGGGGCAAAATGCTTTAATAACTGAAGCGTCGATCTTAACTCCCATGACAAAATTAGAAATACCACTCCAACGAATAATTTTAGTGTAACAAGTACTACAGAACAACAATTTTGGTGTTCAATTTTTTTTTACACATCACTTTTTGTCCGCTAGAGGGCGTCATTTTAAATTTAAGTAATATTTTGGAAATGTACAAGTGAGGCCCTTTCAAATGATACCAAACACGGCGTATTTATCTCCATTTTTATTTTTTAAGCGTTACTTTTTGTCCGCTAGAGGGCGCCATATCGAGTTTTGTGGCACGTCACGGAGCCTATGTCTAGCAAACAATTAAGACGGTTCTTACGATACCTCATATGTCCAGTTCCGATAAGTAGATTTGGTGCTATGAGGGAACAGATGAAGATACTCACATACATACATACACACGTAAATAGCCAGTCAAAATCATAACCCTCCTTTGGCTTTGCCGTAGTCGGGTAAAAACACTGATAAAGCAACTCTTATCGACTCACGCCTACATCCCTAACCCACTGACCTCACAACAGAACCTCTTTCCGATTCCAAGTTAATCACCCACAAACAGAACTTTTGCTAATAATAAACTTTTTCGCGGTATTTTGGGACAAATCTCTTTACTTTCACTGCTTTCACTAGACCCGCTGTAACCGCATCTGTTCGTAATAAAAACTTTTTGTCCGCTATTGTGGTAATGGCTGAATATCGATGTTTGATAATATTTCATGGCTTGTTTTATGGCTGTTTGATGGTGGCACACTAATGGAGGATATCATTGGCTTTTGTTTTTATTATTGGTATTTTTTATTGCGATCGTTCATCCGTTTTCACACGTTATAGAGGTGACTGTGTCACAAATCATTGTTTTAATGGGTACCTATGGTATTATTTAACTGGTTAACTGCACCCCCTCTATGCATGGTTTTTATGACTTGACAAACAGTGAAGTTTTCTATATCTATGTGGCAAATTAAATGATACACATAAATTTTCAAACAGACAATATGCAAAAAGCGTCTTAAATTTATAATAAGTGTAGTTATAATTAAACGTCGTACGACATAAACAAAATTCACAAGATAATTTTCTTTACAGAACACATATTTACTCCGTAAATGACGGTTTCATAATTACGTTACAAACTAACAAACTTGGGGTACAGTAGTGGATCCAATTAATCGAATTATGCGCTAAGTGCTTCTAATTAGTAACAATTACCGATATAATATCTCTAATATACTTAACTAACAGTTGCATCATTATTTCATCTAAAAGCACTTAGTGGGCACTCATACAGTTAGGTATAGTTTTAGTTTTGCGTTATAATTATATTTACTGTCTATTTTGTTACAATTCATGTATCTGCGACAAATATTTTTAAATTACAAAATAAAATAATTAAACTGTTGTTATGTACGATAATCATTCCCTTGTTTATAGGATAACAGCTTGCACGACACAACGTTGAACATTTTTTAACGCTGAACTTCACACATATCTTTCTATTTTTAACCGACTTCTAAAAAAAGAAGGAGGTTCTCAATTCAGATGTTTTTTTTATGTTTGTTCGGGCATAACTCCGTCACTTGCTAACCGATTTAAAAAAATCTTTTTTTGTTGGAAAGGGTATAGCTTTTAAGGGCTTTCCAAATGGTCCCATAATTTTTTTATCGAAATCGAACAAGCGATTTTTGAAAAATCAACAAAACTCAAAAAAAAAATACATTAAGACCCATGAACATGTGAACTTACATATGAACCACTAAAAAGTGAAAAATAAACTTTAGAAGCAAAAACAGTTTCTGAAGTCGGTGACTTTTGTTTCTTTGATTTCATTTTTTTGCCACCGACTTCAGAAACTGATTTTTCTTCTAAAGTTTATTTTTCACTTTTTTGTGTTTTTTTAAAGTCGGTATTATTTTTTGTTAAAAAGTTTTTCATCAATCGTTTGAACAGATAAAAGACAAAAATGATTGTTCAAAATTGTTATTGTTAAATATCCAGTGAAGAAACTACAGATTTTTGCCATCATCATAATATTATTATGATATTTTTACACATAGGTATCTATCATTCATAAAAATATAGCTCATAAAAGAATGCCACTTCATAAATAATAACATCATCTACCAGTTTTACGAGACAATAAAATGCTCGTATATTATGAAAATATATTTCTCCGTACACGGCAAATGCATCTGCGTTTTATAGGCGGACTTCATTGGCAAATGTTTGAGCCAGCCTTGGTTGGGATCAATTGCAGATTCAAGAGGAAGTTAGAAATGGTTTAAATTTTATTGCATTTTCGTATTCAACAAGTATCAAACAGTAGATATTCTTTAAGATTCTAAAATAGCATTAGAAACTTATTTTGAAATCCTATTTATTTGCCACAAAAGGATTCTTCCGGATCATGTCAGACTTCATCCACATAATATTCCTCTTCACTGATTTTTCATGTCAAGTTATGAGCAACTGAAAATAGTCCTACAATCAACATTTTCATAATTTTTCAACCATGTTCAGTTTTATTCCTTGCCCAAATAGGTACCTTCTGAGACCGCGTGAACACAAATTATTGGATGTTCCGTCGGCACAGACAGTTTGTCATTTTAACTCTCCATTTTTTTTGGAGGAGGAAAAATTCTTGTGGTGGAGATAGTCTCATACTTTTCAATACAAAGAATAGAAGTTAGAAGTTCTAATTAGAGTCATGTTTTTCCCTATCTACTCGGATAGGTATACGTTTATATCAGGGTCATGGTATGGTATTCCATGGTGTAATGGATCAGACTCCTTAATATTAACGTTATCGTAGACCCGCAGAAACGTGTCTTCAAATTTTTGGTTCTAAGACATGCTGGTCTATTCGTTCACTTAACAATATTTAGAGATGAACAATCTTATTTTCCAAAACCGCCACTATTTTCAACTATCACCTAACAAAATCTATCCAACATTGGCCAAACTCACCAACATTGGCTCCACATCCATTTCAGACCCATTAATGGATATTTGTCCCCCTGTATGTTCAAGCTTACTTTTTGTGGGGACCGGCAGGGGACATTTTTTGTTCGTGTTGCCGATTTTTGGCACTAATAGAATCGGACTGAGCCCGTCTGTGCCAGCATTTGATGGAAACCGTATTGCATGCTCGTACTAGAGTGATTGGCTTGCAAGTTTTAAATACTTAAATTCAGTTTGATAGAGTGGAGGGTAGGTTCTTTTAGGTTTGAAATGAAATGTGACATTGAATTTAGCTTAGCTTATCTTTTAACCTACCTAGCTTTTAAACAACCAGTAATTATTATGCAGGAATATTTTGCTGGGATATGACACCCTTTTCCTGAGGTCGCTATACTTAGGGTCAACAAATGTTCATTAAGCATTGTTCCTTGTACTAATGATAATGAAAACACAAGTACTGCGATCACACATGCGATACTAATTAGTTCTAGATGTTTAGATAAGGACGTAAACAGTGATTAACTATGTGGATAGTGAGTACTCCTCACGCATACAAATAACTTGGCAGTAGCAGAGGGGGTTACTAAATTAATGCAGGCGTCCGTGCATGGGATAGCCACTGATATAGTTAATGTCAGTCATTTATGTATGCAGTTTAGGAATTATCTAATCAAGGGTTCACTAAATTATCTTCATCAGCCCACAGTGGTTCACTGCTGGGAACAGGCTTCTCCAATCGCACACATCATCAGCCTATAATGTTCCCACTGCAGGGACTCAAGCGTCCTGTATAGCAGAGGGATGGGCTATAATCCACCACGCGGGCCCAGTACGGATTAGTAGATGTCACATGACTTCGATTTTGTTCGTTCTAAGACATGCCGGTTTCCTCACGATGTTTTCCTTCACATTTTTGAGAGCAGCGGTGATGAAATATATTACACAAAGTATATTATGGATTGCAGTTAAGGGGCACATCAGCAAACTCTAACATTGAGATTCTACAAAGATTTCAATCGAAAATGCTACGAATGATTGCAAATGCACCTTGGTATATCACCAATGAAAGATTACACCAGGACCATAAGGCGGGGTTGCAGTACCTACTTTTTAAGATTTTTGAACCTATAAAAATCGAACTAAATATGAGTTTTTTAATAAATAAAAATCATTACATAAAAATTGAACATACTCTCTAGTAAATCGTAAAGATAGAAACGCGATTTAGAATGATCGGCTCGATACTTTTTTTATCAAACATGACTCTAAATCACAATTTCAAACGTGTACTGCTAAGACATTTCATCATGAATTTATATAAAAGTTATATCAATAGATAGAACTTTTTATTCTGAAGTAAATGTTGAAAACATATTGTATAATTTCTTTATAGTTTTTCTCCAAGAAGCAAAAAACAGTCAAAATTTAGGCATTATATCGCTCGCGCGGCAGGGCGGGGGGTGAGGTCGTGCGTACATAAAAACAAAGTACTGCAACCTCGCCTTAATATGAAAACAGCTAAGCAAGAAATAAAAACCAGAATGGAAAATTATAGATCAAGGATCACACACCACCCCAATGCGCTTGCAAAACAGCTGATGAACGACCCAACCATGCCAAGAAGGCTAAAACGGAAAACCCCACAGGACTTATTATTGTAGACTGTGATAAAGATGAAGCGGACTTGTCATTGGACATGTACCGCACAAGCCTGATTTATGCAAATACTCAACTATTGCTGAATATCGTTTAGATAGATTGCAAATAAACAAAAAAAAAAAAGTATTGCGCCTGCCTACACCATACTCCATTTGTCTTAATTCTTGATTACTCATCATCGATAACTACCAGTCACTCTACGAAGATGTCGCTCCAAGTAACCTGAGGGCGTTCAACCTTAAAGTTATTTGCTATACTCTAGGGTTACCGAACTTTATACACAAAATTCTCACTAACAAGTGCATATTTTATGACCAAACTGTATAGGTATGTGCCTAAAGTGCCAACGAAAAAACTACCCCTTTAATCTCAACGCAACAATTGTATGAAATTAGCTCCCCTGCCTTATCAAAAGTCCCCTGTAACTGCCAGAATATGTAAATGTTATGTTACTACGAAGAATTAATCGTTCCCTTTTAATTTATACTGTCGCCCACAACCCGATGAGCGCTATAGTTTCCTGTGCGAGACTTGTTTTTAAAGGGGTTCTAATTAATTTTGTTCCTTTTTTTTTGTTTTCATGGTAATAAGGATGGGAGATTGGATATCTATGCGCTGGGATTCCCCTTTTATGGGTAGCAGTTTAAGCGTTCGTTTTCAGTTTGATATTGTTATTTCTTTCCGGTTCATTTGAATGATAAAAGGGTGATTGCATTTTTTTTAAACGTTACGGAAACATTAGTTAACCTTTTTAATAAGATACTACTTTTAATATCCCTCTAATATTTATGTACCCCAGCAGAAAAGGGCTCTCGTAGAGATAAAATAATTTAAAACTCACATATAAATCACAGAGGTACACTCCTAAACCATTTTTAAGCTTAATTCCCAAATCAATTCATAATTCTTCATTAGCAAAACTCGTGTAAAAATAACCGGTACACACCCGAACCGATGCTGTGAACAACAAACCGTTATTTTCCATCGATAAAAAATAACGGTTGAAATTAACGGTCAAGTTGCACAGAGGTGCCACCTAGTGTCCATTTCGAATGAAAATTTTATTGCTATGTATACATTGGGTACTATACTAAAGATATTCGTGGTCCCGTTAGTGATGGTACATTCGATGCAAGTTGTAAAAGAATCTTCGATTTCTTGAAATTAAGTCATTTTTGTTCGGAAATCTTATAAAATTTTAACAAATCCATTATGTTCCTACTGCAGGGACTTAGGCCTCCTCTCAAAGAGAGCGATGGGCTATAATCCATCACCAGTGCATGTTGGTAGATGTCACATGTCTTCGAATTTTTTGGTTCTAAGATATGATGATGACGATGTTTTCTTTCACCTTTTTGAGAACCGTGGTGATGAAATTAATTACACAAAGAAATGCGCCTGCCTGGGTTTGAGCCCACGACTTGTCACGTTTGTAAGTTGGGGCCGCCACCACTGGGCCACCACTGCTCTCTCGACAAATTAAAATGTCTAATTATAATAATTATTAATTCACCATCACGTATTAGCGAAATCGTTGCTTCAATTTATTTTTAATTTAAATACGAATAATACCATAACATAACATCACGCATATGACATCCCGTGTATAATTCCCGTAAAGTTATACAGAAGTGTATGGCGGTCATGGATATTTTATGAAAATCCTGAAATCCCGTCGTAAGTATCCAACCCCCATCACTACAACGAGTACAAACAATCCTACATGTGCTTCAATGGGGAGCTTGCACCGGGACGACCAAAACACGCAGTTGAATTAGCCCGGACCCCTCGGCATTTGCATGGCACCCCTTATTACAGGTAGCTACGTCACAGTAATGACGTCATTCTGGCAGGACATGGTCATCTTATGGTGTTGTAGACTGTTTGGGTGTGGGGTTTATGCAAATGTTAATATTATACTGATGACGTCGTAACTGTGTTTATTGAAGCCTTTTATGTTTTTACTACCTTATGATTGCTTACAAAGTTAGCCCGCATTAACAAGTCGATGGTAATAACAAATAATCATATTATAACGACTTTTATTTTTCCCCAATTAATATTCATCCGTTAATTTCAGTTAATTTTTATTTGAAACTTTGACAGCTTCTACAGGTTTATCTTTTATCACAATAATTTCTGCGTATTTGCTTTGGTTTATTGAAGAACTAAATCCGTGAGTCTGTGAGCGAATGAATGAATTTGAGATTTTATTATGCACCTATGCCATCCCTTAATCGCGTTACCCGTATCTCTGCCCATCCCTAGCAAGGGCTACCGTCCGTCCGGCGCTTTACGAGAGGATAAATTAGTCGCGGTGCCGTCCGATTTGCATCCGATCTCGCATTGTACGCCACATTGCAAAGTGTACGTCTAAGTCACGTGAAAATTCGGACACAATTTACTGACGTTCTATTTAGTTCGTGGGCTATGTTTTTGTTACATATTAATATTGTCAAGATAGTCACAGTAATATTACGGTTGAAGACAATTAAAAAACTTTTGTGTGAGATGCGAGGATTCGTAGCAAATCATGCTTTTCTTTAGACAGAAGAAAATGCGTCTGCCGACTGTCTTTAACATTGAACTTGCAGCAACAGTGAACCCACTGGGTTGTCCGGTAACGTGTAACATATTACACTTAGTTACTTAGGTACATTACTTTTATACAATCACAGTTGTTCTAAATTTTGAAATTATTACACTCCATTGAATTGACCGGCGTGCATTTATGGCTAGACGTTTGAGCGTGAACGAAAAGAGCGTGTAAGAATCTGTAGCAGAAGATGTTCTGTAGTTTTTGATACCTAGCTGCTAACTAAAAGCACATTCGTCTTTAAATAATATTTTTTTGGGGGGTATGAGGAACAGGGTGTAAAGTTCCTCATCCCCCGTTGAAAAGGGGGGATCCTCCGACCGGACGGGTGTTGTGTCCGGCGGGCTATGGCATGGTGGAGCGATTTCACAGGCAACTCAAGGCGTCCATCACGTCGGGGTCACCAGTTTTGGGGGGTATGAGGAACAGGGTGTAAAGTTCCTCATCCCCCGTAGAAAAGGGAGGATCCTCCGACCGGACGGGTGTTGTGTCCGGTGGGCTAACTGCCCGTCTGGTCGGAGGATCCTCCCCTTTCTACGGGGGATGAGGAACTTTCCTCATACCCCCCAAAATTAAAAAAAAACCCTCACATCATTATTTTTAAAGGTCATTCATTTTTCTGCACAGCAACTAACACGCATAACTTTCACCAACTACGGTCAACGACTTGCGTAGGAGAACACGAAACATGACGCGTCCTGTGCGAATTCACGCGTGGGTGCATTAGCTGCCCCGCGCGATTTGCATCCGATCCCGCATTACCGGCTAATGGCCGTCGCTTCCCGCGCGACGTCGCTTGTTACCGCTTAAACGGATTTGATGACGACTAAATGACGGTTATGATTTCACTGATGTTTTACAGTTTGTCTTCCAACTTGCAACACTGCTAAAATAAAAGTAAGGTTTATTTAGTTGAAATAAAGTTAATGTTGGGTGACGCTATCGACAAGTCTGACGAAACTCTCACATTTTTCTGATCAGCTTTCCTTCCTTCTTGTCATTCAATCACCAAAAGATCTCTTTGGCACTAGAATGTAAATAAGTAAATGCTTTTGGTGTTATTATGGTTTTGTTTTCATTCTTCTCGTTTAGTTGTTTTCTCTTAAATCTGAATGTAAAGCTTTTGGCATAATCATTGCAATAGTGACTTTAAAGCCATTTATATCAACAACCAAAAATCTAATCGCATCCTTTCCACCCAATAAATTAATCCCCAACATTAGCAGCTCTTAATTCCACTGAATAACAAACGCAAAGCAAATCGTGCGTCAACCAGCGACAACCAGCGACCGCAACCACACAATGGCACGTGTCACGAGCATAAATAAAATTAAGGGTCGTCATCAACCCTAGCGATAAAGAATCACCGCTCGCCACTCGACGTTTGGGCACTAACAATAGTAGGCGAGGAAGAAAGAAGACTGCAAAAGGCCCACACAAACTAGAAAAAAAAACTTTTATTTCTATTTTTAAGAGAAAATAAAAAAAAAAACAAATGCCTTTTAACGTAGGAACGAACAAATATTAAAAGAATTTAGAGAGTCAAGCTTAAAGTTCATTATTCAACTTTGAGCTTGGGACAATTCCGCCACACTATTCCCAAACCACTGCAACTCTTGAAAGCTAGAATCAACAGACCACAAGAAAATCGCCGAGACTATGAAACGCGACGAAGTATCAGGGATACAATTTAACTGTCTTGGATCCCCAACGAAATTAATCACTCAAACTTTGAGCTTGATTCTTTAAATATAATACGTAAGTACTTACGATAATTAATTATTTAATTCAATTCGTTGAGGTTTAGGTATAGTTTTGTGTGTTTTTATGAGTCTAGTTTTTAACAGGGCTGAATCGTGCAAAAATTATAATCATCGTAAATTATCACAGTACTCAGGACCAAGTAAAATCAAACCCTTTCGAATTGCAACGGGAAAAAATACAGTTTTAATTGATATTTTTTTATTTCCCACAAGCAAGCTCGTTATCTTAGTATATTGCCCTTCTGCCCATATCCGTTCTGTAATAGTACTTTCAATTTGTGCCGAATTTACGACGACGTCATACGGAGGGGGGTGGCCAGACAACGGACGCATAAATTAGAAACCGAAAGGGGATGGAGATAAAAACGATGGGACGTATGAGTGTCCGAAACGTTCGTTGCTATTGTGGCAGAAAAATACGGTTATATTTAGTACTTAATTCTTTTTAAAAGACTTAAAAATAATTGCCGAAATGTGTGTGGATTTTTTGGTACATCTCTACCTAAGTCTTCGGGGATTACAGGCATGATTTTATGTAATACTAGCTGATACCCGCGACTTCGTTCACGTGGAAATTTTGATGTGTGACTGTCTCGTTGATCGAGTGGTCTCAAGTGCAACTACTGAGGATGAGGTCCGAGGTTTGATTGCAAAGTGTTTTCGCAGTAGAGGCCACGGAGCGTGGTTTTCGTGCCAGGTCGATGGCAATATTATATCTATAGACATCAAACTATTACATGGCGCTTGAACATTACTGGCAAAATGTGGGTTTACGATTAGGTACACCACTGCCTAACTCTTTCGGGATCTTCTGTTGGCACTGGATGGGAAAACTCTTCGGAAAGTGTAATTTTCGCATCTACATCTAATTCCAGGCGACTCTCTCCTGTTTAAAGCAGCTTATTTGCAAAGACATCTGTTCCATGGCCAATCGCAGATTTTTGGTGATGTTGCAAGTAGGGTAAGATTCAACGGCAATTTGTAAATGGAAAGTGCAATCTGGCCATTGTTAAGCAAAGTTGCGGCAATGCCCGAGGCAGCCACAGCCGATAAGACGGCACGGTTGGCGCAGTGCCTCGGCGTTTGACTGTGGCGCTGCATGTCCTGTATTCGATTTCCACACTGAACAAATAGATTTACGTCGCGGGTCTTATCTAATTTTAATTAGGTTTTTATTTTAAAGTTTTACAGCTGTTTTTCTTACTGTGTACCTGTCAATTTGTATTTGTTGACTATTCACGACAAATATTAACACCGCAATTCTGAAAATGGTGTCAAATGAACAATGCCATCTGTCGAAGACGAAGTTAAACTGCCAAAATTTAATGCATGGGAAGCAAACATACACTATAGGGTTTAGGCTATGTAGTCTCCTGCATGAATGGCACGCGGAGGTACTACACTGGGGGATAACTCCGCTGCCGCGGTATATTGCCGCATGGCGGACAGACCCCTGGTGTGATTTCATGGCGACATGGAGAGAGCGACTGTCGCAACCCCGTGCAGGGCACAGTGGTGGTAAGTCTCCGCTTTGAGGAGTGGCTTGAGAGGCGCCACGGCGCCCTCACCTTCCGTCTGGCGCAGGTCCTCACGGGACACGGCTGTTTCGGGATTCGGGAGGCACCTGCACCGAATCAGGCGGAAGGAAACGCCCAAATGCTACTATTGCAAGGATCAGCCGGAGGACACGGTAGAGCACACCGTGGAGGTCTGCCCCGCTGGGCGGAGCCCCGCTTGGTTTGAGCCCCGTCGTGTTCTCTTAGCGACGATCGGCGGCGGCGACCTCTCGCGTCCGGCCCTGGTTCAAGCCATGTTGCGGGGCGAGAGGGAATGGGCGCTGTCGCCTCCTTCGGCGAAGCAGTGATGCTAGCGAAGGAGGTGGCGTGGTGAGAGAGAGAACCTCTCGTCCCAGCCGCAATAGGAGACGCTCTGGGCGTCGGGGGTCACGTGATGGCTTCCGGCCACCGTAGGCGCGGGCCTGTGGGCGGTAAGTAGTGTCGTAAGATGACGACAGGCCGTGTCGATGGCGCGTTCGGACCACGCGCGCCTCAAAGAGATGTCAGCAATATGGTTGAGGCCTGCAAGGGCCGCCGCTTGTCGGGGCTACGGGTTGTTCGAAAGAAATATCGCGGCCACAGCACAAAAGGCAAAAAAGGAACATGGGTGGTTTTTAGTCAGTAGAAGTCTAACATTCCCTACCACTCTGCCCAGAGCGGGAGGAGTCAAATGATGATTTCCCACCCTTCAAAAAAAAAACCCTACATAGATTTTCAATCGTCATTTAAACTAATCAAGGGTACATTTTGTTATCGTAACTGTTTGAAAAATACGATTTAAAAGTTATCTTGTGAACACATTTATTAATTTTTTTATCTATAATATGTATGTATTTAGAAATATATAAGTATGTTTATCAGTTGTCTAGTATCCATAACACAAGCTCTGCTTAGCTTGGGACTAGATGGCGTTGTGTGATAGTTGTGGAATATTATTATTATTATTATTATATTATTATTAATTAGTACCGTTTTGATGCAATAGATGTCGTTGCATGTATGTTTCTAAATGATGATAAGTTCTTCGTAAATACCTTAAATTCGTATATCTTTTGATAGAGAGCACCAATTACAATGAAACAAAAACTAAAACCCTAATATTATTAGTTTTAAAATGTACACGACACACAGACACAACAAAAGAAAACATTACCTGACCGACGCCTGCTGCATTGCCTGGCGTTGTGTGATAGTTGTGGAATATTATTATTATATTATTATTATTATTATTTTTTCTAAATAATTATGTTCATTATATAGAAACTCTACGTCTACAGATTTATATAATATTGTATTTACAATTAAAAGTAGATTATATTAATTTAATATGAATTGATTTGAAAATCATATAGCATCGAAATGAAAACAAATACCTGGAACTTACAAAAAGTGAAATCCGATTGGGGATCGAACTCGCGAACACGTTTCAACATTTTTGGAAATCTTTCAACATTATAAAAAATCACAAAAAGTGGATACTGACTGTGATTTGAACTTGCGAACCTTTGTTTACAGGTAAGTCTCTGTACCGTTAGGCTACGTACACCAGTGACAAATAGCTTGAAATAGACCTTCTGTTTTAATATAGTATGACAGTTGACAGTTCGATTGTGATTCGATACCGGAAATTTGAAATGACGTAAGGGACTTCAGCTTTCTCTTGGATTTGCAACGCTCGCACCAGGTGCTTAAAGTGAAAAATTGCACAGCACGCTCGATGTCCCTTGCGTTATTTCGTATTTCCATTAGCAAGCTGTAAAACAGTTGAGGATTATGGATAATGCAATATTCCAGACTATAATCTACCTCTGTGCCAAATTTCATCCAGATCCGATCAGCCGTTCTCGCGTGAAAGAGCAACAAACATCCATACATCCATCCATCCATCCATCCATCCATCCATCCTCACAAACTTTCGCATTTATAATATTAGTAGGATTCTTCTTTCCAACTTTAATAAATTAGTTTGCTTAACATACTTTTTTCTGTAAAAATAATCTCGCGCATGTTCAACAAACTATTTTAATATTGTGTTTTATTAGTTGTGTGTTTCTGGTCAATGTCAGCTTATTTAAATTAAACTTTGTTCTCAACGGTTCCACATAATCCTACAAACACGAAACAACAAAGTTAATCTTTTTCGTGCAAAATCCTTAACCAAAGCTCTCTCGTGACATGCACTAATTAAGTAAATATTTTCTTTTATCATTTTCGCCATTTTGTTTGCCCCTTATTCACACATACGCATTAGGCGAGGGTTCAAAAATCGTAAATTATCGCTTTATGCACACTGAACCGATATTTATTGTGATTTATAATGTTTAACCCTATTTTGATCCGGGCGATAACAGTGGGCCCGCCCTAACGTTTGGTTTTTAGATTTTTCGGCGTAAAGTCGGATGATTGGAATAATTCGTAAACAGAGTTAAAATTGCAAACAACATCACGGCTTATGTAATAGAAGATATCCTATATCTTTGAACTCCTTGTATAGAAATCCGATTATTAGAAAAACTTGGGAGTTTTACCTGATCCGGGAACTTAACCCAAGGCCGTGAGGTCAGTCGTGCGGCCACTAGACTAATGTGCTCTTAGAAACTTTTTTACGAAATCATTCTAAAATTACTACGTGGTGATGAAGTATGGGTACTTCGAATTATCTGAAACGGTTGTCATCTTGGTATTTTTCGCTTTTCATAGCACCTTTTGTATAACCATTAATATTTCCATAACGGTAAAAGCTGGTATCCTCTTACTAGATTAATTTTAGATGATTAATCTTTCAAAATGCCCATGTAAAATTAATGGCAGCAGTCTTTGTTTTTTTTTTATCATTTGAAACATTTTAATGCTATCCGCATCAATTTCATGTTCTAATCATGAAATTGTATCACAATTGATGACAATAAGAATAGACAGTCCTTCGGGACTGTCTTCCACGTCACGGTAAGTCTCACCCAAAACACTTGTCGCAACCATAATCAGCTCATAATTACAATCTCATTGTAAATGGCCCTTATTACAGCCTAGATAAACATCACCTAATGAAGTCATAACCTTACCATAACGCCCCATAATTTAATCCCATAAAGGCTAGTTCTAGAGAAAACGCCATAAAAACAGGTAGACTAATTAACTTAAAACAGTTTCTTGGCAGATATTTTTATGCGGGTAGTTCAAAGCGTTTCCTCAGGGAAACTGCAGGTGGTCTAAAATAAGTCGAAATGCCGCTAAAACCTACCGTCTTGAGACTAAAAGCTGGAGTTCTGTTACACCGTTGTGTACCACGTGAAATAAAATATGTATTGAACTTTATAAGAGAAACCTAGTTTTATTTCTTCGTTACTACTTGGTTTATTTGTTACAGAAAAAATTTCTTAATATACCATTTAATGTGCGTAATCCCAAAGGCAACACGGAAAATGTAGAAATCACAAAAAGGTAGTCCATGACGTGGCCTCATCAATGACAATCGATTTCAAAGCGTTTATTTTTTCTAAAACGTCTTTTATCGGGATTTAAAAAGGTTCCAGCTTAGGTCGGTAAGTTATGTCAGTCCTATACCAATTTTAACACTTCTGATATCCGTTATTCATAATTTTCATTTACGTTTATAAAAAACGAGCAACTATACAAAGCCTAACTCGATACAACGACTACGTCAAAATAATAATAACATTACTTTTTAGTATCCATTCCACTACTCGCTACTTGCACTGTCGACGTAACTAATATACTAAAATACATAGATAACATATATAGAGTATGTAGTTATCTCTTTGTTTACCTGTCTGCATCAAAATATTAAAATGTTCCATCGAATTTACCACCCTTTTAGCGTGCCCACCAATTAAGCAGTAACTCAATTAAGCCAGTTACTGCTATAATAAGCTGATGCAGTCCCGTCTATGCGTATACATCTACCGGTTAATTATTATGAGGGGAGTAGGCAAAGCTATTGGTATAATAACTAGTTTATCTATAGGTACCTGTGTTTCTAGCAAAATAAACACCATTTTATTTGGAACCAAGTGTTTTCGTAAATGACGTCAAGTTAAATCTAATATCATTATGTAACGTTCATAAGAATTACACAAAACATTAAGTTTTATACTTTTCAAGAAAAGAAAGATTCAAAAAAGATCAGTATCTTAATTTTCAACACACTTTTTTATTTTTTTTTAATTTAATAAGGGCTTACTCTTGACCTCAATCTTGCCGTAAGGGCAGAGATGAGGTCGACGATGGAACGAGCTTACCCAGAAGAAGCCTATTTACTCGCGACTTAAATAGATTGGGGTTATATGAACTCGGGAAAACCGACGCAGGCAGGGTGTTCCACTCCTTGGCTGTACGAATAATTTTCATTATTCGTACAGCCAAGGAGTGGAAAACGTCTTAGCAAAACGCTTCGTACGAATGTGTGGAACATCGACAAGGTATGGGTGATAACCTGCAGTACGTCTAGTCTCTCGATGGAAGAAGGGAGATGGTGGAATAAGCTCGTGGAGCTCTTGCGCACACTCTCCGAAGCTTGCTCATAAAGTGGCTATAATTTCACCGCAATTAGGCACATAATGACACCTATAATCAAACTGTGACTTTTTAATTGCTATTGTTCACTAGTGAATTACAGGGTTTTTTTAAATTTTATTGGTTGAGTTGCTACGTTCATAAAAAAGTTTCGATACAAAAAAGATCGTGTTCAATAGTAAAAATAAATTAATGTACTTAGTGCTTGCTCATTTCATGCAAAGTTGAATTTAAATAGATAATTTCAACTTGTACGTTTTTATTGAATGAAACTTTCACTCAAATAATATAACTGTTATTTTTTCTGTCATAAAGAAAACTTTTTCCTCATTTTATACGTGGCTAAAACTCTATCGCGCTCATTCATTTAGTCTATGGTCGATCGCCATTGTTAGAACAGTATGACCATTTTAAGTGTGAATGTCATGGTGGCGCTACTGGTCAAGAAAAAATGCATAGCTACGTCAAACTTAGTACATTTATTTTAGTTCCGTGTTTTCCCGCATGCAGAGATAAGTTGGTCAAACTGTAGATGCGCGCGCATAGGAAAACCGATTTATTTTTCCCGCTATTGTAAAAAAAAAACAGAATTCGTTTTAACTGTTGAAGATGACTTTTTAGTATTATTTTCTTCACAAGTGTGTCGAAAAACGTCGTATGGATACACGTGTGTATTGATGATTACCGTCCTCGGCTTTCTTAAGACCCTCACCTGACGGCTCGGGTCTCAATGGCGCCTCAGCGGTAATCACCAACGTTACACACTTGTACCTTATATAATGTACTATTATTAGTGCGTGTTTTCGATTTTCTACAATAAAAAAATAATTAAACTATTGCAACCCTACCTTATTTCCAATTGCCGTATTCAAACCATCTCCTACGAACATTCTCACATTCAGTAGTACTCTTTATTTGTCCAACATTCTACTTCGGTGTGAGAGCCTCCCTTAAGACATCGACATCGAGCTAAGTGCATTGCTATGTCATTAGCTTGAAAACATCCAAAGGCGAAGAATTAGGGACGGTGTCGTTCGCAAAGAAATTCAAAAGTTTCTTTTATGAAACTCTGTCGTATTGCCTTTAAGAGGCGACTTTTGCCAGCAGATTGTGTCTTTGAATACTTATTTTTGTTTAAATGGAAGTTCTTTGTCGTGTTTCTGAGATAGTTCGCCGGGTAATAATGAAGAAGCTTTTGCTGAAGGATTTGTGGTGAATAAGGAAGAAGCTTTTTGTACTGCTAACAAAATAACCATTAAAATTACAGTCTTCGACATGTAATTTTCCATCTATATAAGGGTTACTTGCAATAGGACTGAATGCAGACCAAATCCAGTATTTTACATGGAGTAACTGCGAATGACTTCTAACACTCAGGGTATTTCGTTTTGCAAGCCACAGAAATCCATCTTCCACCTTTATATCAATTCTATGGTATTGAACAATTTAAGCTGATATATTTATAAGTAGATAGGTGTTTTAGTTACTGTAAAGTTAGCCGTACCTATTCATGAAGAGCAGGAACTTTAGACAAAGGATATCCCATCACAAGTTCAAATCTAGATTTAGTCAGCCAAGACTTGGTGCTTGGGATATTCCTATCTTCATGTAATCCGTTTAGGCAGGTAATGCACTTACAGCCGAGGACTTCAGTTGTTTTGAGGGACTTGAGGTTGTATGTTAGTGTGTGACTTGACTTGCCTTTGGGAAATGCCTTGTCGTAGCAATTCATGATACAGGAACCTAGTAGCACAATATTGTTTTTCACTGTCATCATTGTGTGATGTCTTCATTATTATTTATTGTGTTTTTTTGTAAATGTAATATATTATTATAGCCTTATTTTTTTTAAAGGGGGGGAAATCATCAAATGACTCCTCCCTCTGGGTTGAGCGGAAGGGAGTGTCAGACTTCTACTGACAAAAACCATCCTAGATCCTTCTTAGCCCTTTGTGTCTGGGGTGCCGCGGTATCTCTTTCGAACAACCTGCAGCCTCGACAGGCGTCGTCGGCCCTTGCAGGCCTCTGCAATGTTGCTGTCATCTCTGTATCACCTGAAGGTTTAGGTAGAGAGTGTCATTGGCACACAGTCATATAGAAACTTGTTGACACTACATTGTTTTGTGGCCAATATTAATCAATAATTTTAGACTGATCTAAAGTGACGGTTATATCCAAATTCTAGATGATATAACAATAACTCTTATTCCCGCATTAGGTAATGATCACTAATCACGTGGCCCGGCGTCGCCTGTGAAAACAGCGGCTATGCTAAACAGGAATTTACATTAGCAATGCGTGGAATTTGGATGGCTCGTGAATTTGACGGTAGTTTGCATTAATTATACAAGGGCTTGTTTTTGGTAGTGACGCTTGGTATAATTATTATCTCTGAACCTGTAAGTAATTAATTGTTTTTTTTAAAGGTTTTATTGATTATTCTGACATTTTGTGAAATAGAAACTAGTTTTCATAAGCGTGTATGAATAAAAATACCACAGTATCTTAAACGGTTTAATTTCGTGGCACAAAATATTTCATTCGGTGAAAAAAGGACTGCGACTAACAAATTAGTGCTTTTCCAACGTTAAACTGTTACAAAACTTAATACAGAAGTTTTTAATATTTTTCAATACACCAAAATATTTGACTACCACCTTTCACAGCCAGAATCCTTATTAACATTTATTATTGTAAGCAGAAGTCATTTTTGCACTAAAAGAAGCAATGATAGCACAGAAATGAAAGTTAGTAAGTAATTTTATAACTGTCTTTAACGAACGCCAAGTAGAAGACAAAGCATCCACCACATTATCCCCGTCCTATTTAAATATGCCATTTAACAGATAACGCTATAACGCTAAAAGTAATGGTAGCAGCAGGTTTACGAGCCATAAACCCTGAATGAACGGCAACTGCATCAATCAGGGATGGCCCGGTTTGACTTTATAGCTTGTTATGGAGATCGATTCATGGCTATTTCAAGATTACACGTCATTTTCAAGTAGGTTGTGTATAGTATCTGATGTTTCGAAATAAGATAAAATTTTGCTGCAGTATATATCTACGAGCGAGAAATCTATATCTTTAATGAAAAAAAGATACCATATTCATGAATACAGAAACATCATTTCCGTATCATTATTTTAACAATCATCTTTTAATAGGATTTTCTGGCTTTGTCGGGGTCGACATCCAAACTAACCAGTTTCAGTTGAATACCAGTATTTTACATGCTTATCTGAACTCTACGGTCCATAATTATACTCGCTAAACTGAACAAATCTATATCAAGAGTTACAAACTAGTCTGTTACATAAGAAATGCCAGCTGCATCTTAGCTTATTTTTTAAACTGTGACATTTAAAAGTGATTCTTACTTCCTACTCATAAAATTTAAATTGTTTTTTGGATGCTATTTTTAAATTTTGATTGTCATAGAATAACTTTAAATTTGGCAATCAAAATGTAGCTGTAACCAAAATGAAATTGGCATAAGAACGGGTACACTACAATAATACGAAAAACTTCATTCCGATATTCACAAGTACGAATTTCAAAATACCGATTTTCGTAATTCCGAATGATTCAAAATTCCTTTTTTAACAACTCCAATTTATTATTCATCCTATTTTTATAACTCCGAAATTTCAAAATTCCTAACGTTTATAATTACTATTCTCAAAATCCGAGTTTCAATTGATCGAATAACAAAAATTCCGACGTAATGATAATTCGAATCATCAAAAATGGGTGCACTACAATAATACGAAAAACTTTATTCCGATATTCACAAGTACGAATTTCAAAATACCGATTTTCATAATTCCGAATGATTCAAAATTCCTAATTTAACAACTCCGATTTATCATTCATCATATTTTTATAAATCCGAATTTTCTAAACTCCTAACGTTTATAATTACTATTCTCAAAATGCCTAGTTTCAATTAATCGAAAAACAAAAAATCCGACTTAACGATAATTCGAATCATCAAAAATACGAATTCCGATTATTAAAGTACCGATTATTTAAAACTCTGAATTCATAGGAACGCCTAGTAAAACTGAATAGCCCTATTTCTGTCTGCAGGGTTTAAAGGGACCTAACTAACCGAACCTCGGGGTGCCCCTGACGTTGAACGTCTAAGGTTAGCGTTTCCGTCAGCAGGTCGACGGAGCCCCGCTGCGCGGTGCACCTATTTCTGTCTGCAGGGTTTCAAGGGACCTAACTAACCGAACCTCGGGTTGCCCCTGACGTTGACCGTCTAAGGTTTGCGTTTCCGTCAGTAGGTTGACGGAGCCCCGCTGCGCGGGGCACCTATTTCTGTCTGCAGGGTTTCAAGGGACCTAATTAACCGAACCTCGGGGTGCCCCTGACGTTGACCGTCTAGGGTTAGCGTTTCCGTCAGCAGGTCGACGGAGCCCCGCTGCGCGGGGCACCTATTTCTGTCTGCAGGGTTTCAAGGGACCTAACTAACCGAACCTCGGGGTGCCCCTGACGTTGACCGTCTAAGGTTTGCGTTTCCGTCAGTAGGTTGACGGAGCCCCGCTTCGCGAGGCACCTATTTCTGTCTGCAGGGTTCCAAGGGACCTAACTAACCGAACCTCGGGGTGCCCCTGACGTTGACCGTCTAGGGTTAGCGTTTCCGTCAGCAGGTCGACGGAGCCCCGCTGCGCGGGGCACCTATTTCTGTCTGCAGGGTTTCAAGGGACCTAACTAACCGAACCTCGGGGTGCCCCTGACGTTGACCGTCTAAGGTTTGCGTTTCCGTCAGCAGGTTGACGGAGCCCCGCTGCGCGGGGCACCTATTTCTGTCTGCAGGGTTTAAAGGGACCTAACTAACCGAACCTCGGGGTGCCCCTGACGTTGACCGTCTAAGGTTTGCGTTTCCGTCAGCAGGTTGACGGAGCCCCGCTGCGCGGGGCACCTATTTCTGTCTGCAGGGTTTCAAGGGACCTAACTAACCGAACCTCGGGGTGCCCCTGACGTTGACCGTCTAAGGTTAGCGTTTCCGTCAGCAGGTCGACGGAGCCCCGCTGCGCGGGGCACCTATTTCTGTCTGCAGGGTTTCAAGGGACCTAACTAACCGAACCTCGGGGTGCCCCTGACGTTGACCATCTAAGGTTAGCGTTTCCGTCAGCAGGTCGACGGAGCCCCGCTGCGCGGGGCACCTATTTCTGTCTGCAGGGTTTCAAGGGACCTAACTAACCGAACCTCGGGGTGCCCCTGACGTTGACCGTCTAAGGTTAGCGTTTCCATCAGCAGGTCGACGGAGCCCCGCTGTGCGGGGCACCCATTTCTGTCTGCAGGGTTTCAAGGGACCTAACTAACCAAACCTCGGGGTGCCCCTGACGTTGACCATCTAAGGTTAGCGTTTCCGTCAGCAGGTCGACAGAGCCCCGCTGTGCGGGGCACTTATTTCTGTCTGCAGGGTTTCAAGGGACCTAACTAAGCGAACCTCGGGGTGCCCCTGACGTTGACCGTTTAAGGTTAGCGTTTCCGTCAGCAGGTCGACGGAGCCCCGCTGCGCGGGGCACCTATTTCTGTCTGCAGGGTTTCAAGGGACCTAACTAACCGAACCTCGGGGTGCCCCTGACGTTCACCGTCTAAGGTTAGCGTTTCCGTCAGCAGGTCGACGGAGGCCCGCTGCGCGAGGCTCCTATTTCTGTCTGCAGGGTTTAAAGGAACCTATCTAAACGAACCTCGGGGTGCCCTTGACGTCGACTTCCGTCAGCATCCGTCAAAAAATTATGAAATGTTTGTCAAATAATACGATATTAAATAAAATTTTATCGGATAATTATTTTGCAAAGTGACATATTTGGTAAACCTGATCCTCAGCTGGGGGCCCGTCTTGCCCCTCCGCGCCTACGCGGATTAAACTAATATCCTATGTCTATCCTATATATATAATCAAAATATTAGCAGTTTATTCGGAATACTGGTAATCGGAACGTCGTTTTTCGGATAGACATCTCGTCGGGCACTTGACTCTTCGGACATATGAACATCGGAAAAGAAGCAAATCGCATTTATGAATTTCGGTACAATAAACTTCGTGATTTTGAATAATAGTGATTATAATTTTTAGATATTATGACTTTCGCACTTTTGAACATCGGAATATTAAAATTCGGAATAAAATATTTCGGAGTATTTGGGTGTTGCCATTCGGAATACTGGAAATCGGAATGCCGTTTTTCGGACAGACATCTCGTCTGGCACTTGACCCTGCGGACATATGAACATCGGAAAACAAAAACATCGCATTTATGAATTTCGGTAAAATAAACTTCGTGATTTTGAATAATAGAGAATATAAATTTTAGGTATTATGACTTTCGGACTTTTGAACATCGGAATATTGAAATTCGGAATAAAATATTTCGGAGTATTTGGGTGTTCCCCATAAGAACACATGTGGCGTATCAACACAAACTGTTCAAGTACTAAGCTCTAAGTGACGGCAAGTTATTTAATTTGTGCTTGAACTTCAAGTCAGCGCTCGAGCACTTTGTAACTTCAAGTTGTAATAACGCTAGCTATGTTATTGTAGGTATGGCTTCAATTTCGTGTAAACACTGCTCGTTTACTTATTGATAAATTATTAAAATTTGTTGATTGTAGACTGTGTTTAGGTTGTTAAGAGAGTCTTTTCAAGGCCTGTCCCTTGACTGTCAAGTTTCGACCGAATGACAAATTTTCATAGATAGACTGATATACAGACATACAAACTACCATGCGCTGGTCCGATGGTAAAGTGGTGCTACTGGGCATGAGGCCTTGGGTTCCATTCCAGTTTTTCTATCAGGTTTTTTTCAGTAACAGCCTGTTACAGTGCGATCAAATTATCTTGGCAGCTCTGAACATAGGCTTTGCGAAATTTTACGCATGTAAACTTGGGAATAAAACTGTTATTGCCAGATAAACCAATACTTAAACGATCAGAAAATATCTAATTTAAACAGTGAGAAATACAAATAAAATAAATATCATAACACTTTTATACATTCGTTGTAACAAAATGACCTGCACGAAGTTCGGAGCAGCCAAGATAATTTGATCGCACTGTAACTGGAATTGTTTCCGATTGCTATCAATGCAATAGGCTCACATGCTAATACGTGGGACTAACAACCACTAATGACGGCACGGTTGTCGCAATGGCTCAAGCATTTGACTCCTGCGCTACGTGTCGCGGGTTCGATCTCCGCCCGGACAAATATCTCTGGGAATTCGTGTATGTTTAAATGTTTGTGAACGCATCCACGATACAGGAGAAATCCCTAGTGTCGGGCTTCCAGGCAACGATTTAAAAAAAAAATGGAGTGTCTACTTGGTACACATACTTCTGCCTAACCTTTCTGGGAATAAAGGGGTAGTATTATGTCATGTGATGAACAAATATCTGCGATCTCTCGCGTAAAAAAATCAACCATTAAAAATTACCTAGCAACCAGCAACCATAAAATTCCCATCATTATCGTGCACAATCTTCAGCAGTTTTATGGAAATCTAGAAAGAAGTTCGGCATATATTGGGTTTTATCGGCGCAGACTAATGGTTCTTACAAAAGGCGCTAATGCGAAATAAATTGTCGACGGGCGACCCGCCCTGCGTACCGATCAGCGATATATAGCGTCTGGATGCGACAGCTTAGGTCTTTATAGTGTGCGGTTTGAACTTGAGAGCTGGATTTGTAAGAAAAATAAAAGTTTTTTTTGGATAACTGAGAACCATTTTTGTTTACGGGCGTAGGGTAAGGTGCCTTGGGTTTGAGTATAAATGTGGAGAGGTATAAGAGTAGACGAAGACCAAAGAAATGATGAATGAACTGTGTTAAGGATTAGGAGGTGTGTGATAAGACAGTAATAGAGAAGTACGGAAGAATAAGACATGGTGCGTCGACCTCAAATGAATTGGTATAAGACAAGAGAATGACGGGTTTACGGCTGAGTGCCATGGCTTAGTCTGAAAGAAGTCAATGCCCAGCTGCAGCAGTGGACTACAGTGGGCTAAGTTGATTGATTAGACTTTCTGCTTCAATTACTTACTTCAATTTAGTCGACTTTCTTAATAAGCAAGGCGCAAGCAAGCGTTTTCTTTATATTTTTTCCTAGATAATAATTGTCATTTTAACAAACTATAATGATGTCTTTCCAGACTCTACCACTTTACACACGCAATAAATCTGCACTATCTTTGATGACCCTCTTAACAACAACAACCACTCAAAATAAAACTCAAACACGACCACTAGCCACATCTAGTGACTGTACATCCTGCTGAGATCCTCACCGGCTCGCTTTTTACAACCGGAAGCGGATACGACTTGAGCCTTCAGGAAACGCTCGCGTGTTTTGTATTTAGGTTAGTGGTACACTGGCAAGTGTGTCCGAATGTCCGGACCGTCCGGACGTACGGATGTGAGTGTCGTCGTGACGGTCGTGGGTTCGTGACGATTTGTGGCAGTAAACAGGGGGGGGCGTACTTTTGGTTTAATTATAGGGTAAATGTTGTTTGGTGAACAGTTGTCGAACGTGTTGTATAATGTCGTTAAGCACATGGAAATTTTCATATATTATAACGCTTCATTTGCTCTGGAAATATAGCTTTGGTGCTCTAAGCGTAGTAGGTGCTCTAAAAATTGGTGCTCAGATGGGAATACCTGATGATGAATTAATACATTTTAAGATGGCTATAGCACCTCGGGTCGGAAGATCCTCGTCTTTTGAACGGCATTTTAGAAAACCCAAAATTTTGCAGTGGGTCGCTAGACATTTTAATAAATAGAATGTGGCACCAATTCAATTAAAATACGACTATCTTCAGGGCCAAAACTATAACAAGACACTAATGTATCTAATTTATATTTTAAAGTCCCACCTTCTATCCTGCGCTGCATGCCCTGACACCTGTACCCTTGACGACCTTATGACTGCATCAGCGAGTGGAGTTCGCATAGCTGAATTTTGGGTCAAAACGATTTAACAGAAATTTGCCATCGACACGCTAAGAAGAAGATATTTTAAAGTTTATTAAACCTATATCATTTTAAAAAGCTTTACAATCGAAGCGAAGTGTACCAACGCCTTAACCGTCACTATCAGATTTTACATTTAGGCGGTCACAAAAAAACTTACGATTGTGTTAGCGTTTTGTTAGCTTCGCTATCGCATCGCCATCGCTCCGGCATCGCTGGCAGTGTGTTGTTGGCCGCGATGCTTTTTTGTTTTACTGTCTTTTTGTTCCTAAATTATACGTTGAATAATAATTTAGGTAGGAGATATTTGAGTTTGATATCTTCGGTTGCTTGTGCTCGTAAATGTAACACTTGCTTCACAATAGGGTATTTCACCAAAAAAATCTAATTAGTCCGTCTGTTAGATTATTGAAAAATAATGGATACGTGTTTTTTGTTTTATCAAATTAATAACAATTGACGATAATAGAACGTGTCAAAGATCATGAGTGGGGGCTTTTGTCGTCACTTTGTGGGTAAAAAAGTACTAACTTTGTGACGTCACACGACTTGATACGACTTTTCGAAGCACTGTATCGTCTTCATCTTATGTTTACGTGAAAAAAGAAAAAATACGTGTTCATTATTTTTTGGAAATCTATCTGACGGACTAATTAGATTTTTTTGGTGAAATACCCTATTCCAATATTACTACGAGATGTTATACTCAGTTTTTGTGTGATATAAACCTCTTACTTCTTTCCAACGCTAAATTACTTTAGAACAATGATCATGAACAATGATCAGTTATAATAAAATTATGTATCTACAATCCAAATTAATTTGAACAAACTTTACAGACAACGGATTTTGATGTTTACCATAGTGATCGTTTATCGAGAGCTCTCAAGCGCGACTTCTGAGTATGAGGTCCTGGGTTCGATTCCCTGGTTTGGTAGTGCCATTGAGTATGGATTTGCGGTGAATTGATGGCAATAGCCTAGCCCCCTATATCATGGGACTTAAAACATAACTACCGAAATACCGAAATATGTGTACTCATCATTCATCATCATCATTTCAGCCGAAAGACGTCCACTGCTGGACATAGGCCTCCCCTAAGTGTAATTTTTGCTTAGGGGGGGTTTGCCATAATCGCCACGCTTGGCAGGCGGGTTGGCGATCGCAGTACGGTCGATACAATAAGCACAGAGAACGCTGCTGCCCATTCTCTGGTACATCCCTTAGTCGCCTCTTACGACACCCACGGGAAGATATGGGATGGTGCTATTCTTTGCGTCCGACACCATACGGAACATGCGAAATATGTGTACTGTTATATAGAATTTACACATTAATACTTACTAGTTCATGAGTAATTTTCTTCTCAAAGATCTCGATATTTCTTACAATGAAGCTTAAACAAGAACCCAACATCCACACAAGGGCGAAGAAGGAACATGGGTTGGTTTTTAGTCAGTAGAACTCTGACACTCCCTTCCGCTCTGCCCAAGAGCGGGGGGGGGGGGGTTATTTGATGATTTTCCACCCACCAAAAAAAAAAAAGAACCCAATATCCATACACTTCAAGACCCACATTGAACTCAGTACCTAAAAGCAACTCTTCAACACCTTCCTCCCTACCTACCACAACCCACCTACCTATAGCTACACGACACGGCTTTGCACTTACGACCGGCGACGAGCACTGTCACCTGTTACCTATTCGCTGGTGATCGATTGGGAGCATGTTTTGAGGTAACCCTAACTTCGTCTAGGTTTGCGGGTACCTAGGTTACCTGTATCTGAAGTAAAGGGGCTAATTGAAATTGAACAACTGTATTGTATTCATGAATTCTTAATAGCTGATACACACATATTATATAGATAGCCAAATCATAGCGGGGATTAGCCATCAGCCTGGTAAAAAATATATTGCACAAGTGTGTGCGCAGACACAGGTGCACTCTCTGTTCTTTTCCTATCATAGTCCGATGGGACGGCAATCCGACACGTCCGGAGAGAGTTCAGGCGTAGAACCAACGACTTAACTTGCTTTCCGAGGCACGGGAGTATCACACTGCCAACTCCCTAACTACTGAGTTTCTTATAGAAAATTCCAATAGCACTTAACCAGGACCCCTAGCTCAGCAGACGCACTTACGGCCACGAGACAAACGGAGCAGTCAATACACACATATCATCACAGCTAATACACTGGTATCGGGTCTGTGAAACTTCACTATTTTGAGGGTAGTGCCCCGCGGTGATGAAACACATATTATGAAAAGTAGTTAGTATATATCAGTTTTGTTGTTCTCCGAGTAAATTCACAAGAACTACATTGTTTGTAATTGGTAATAGGGGTTGATATTAATTAAGTAAATATTAATTAAGGTGATTTTGTTATCGTGTAATGGTAGAAGACGTAACTGTACTGGGTCACCATTGCGCTCCTAATGACTTCTTTGAATGATGACTAATAACTTAATTTTCTAGCCACGTCGATAAACAGAATCTAAACCTTATCTGGCAAAATGTGAGTGTATCTTCAATATAGGTGCGTACATTTACGTCTAACCGTTAGGAAATAACAGGCGTAATATTAATATTATTTGCCTCTCCACCAAACTTTCCTCTCAACCCTAATTATGCACAGATTAAGTAACAGATATGCAAATACCCTCATTCGGAAGGGTAGGCAGAGAGCTCATCAATCAATTAGAGCAAGTAGCGTTTTATTACAAGTCTGTCGCCGACGGCTGTGACGAATGGGACACGATATGCCACGATAGGAGAGATGAAGGGCTTGTGGGAGTAGGCAGATTATTTAAGTAGTATAGAAATCTGATGATAATTTCATAACGAGATAATAATATATAAAATGTTCGTGGCAACCTGTAGTTCTGTCTACCACCATGGGATGGGAAGGGTTTGTGTATGTTGTATGATTCTTTCTTTATTGTGTGGTGAGTGCCTTACCTGGTGTCAGATTTCTTATAGGCCTCTGACTTGGTTTTACATCATCATCATCAGCCTATAATGTTCCCACTGCAAGGACTCAGGCCTCCTCTCTAGGAGAGGGATAGGCTATAATCCACCACGCGAGTCCAATGCGGGTTGGCAAATGTCACATGTCTCCGAATTTTTTGGTTCTAAGACATGCCGGTTTCCTCACGATGTTTTCCTTCACCGTTTTGAGAGCAGTGGTGATGAAATAAATTACACAAAGTAATGCGCCTGACGGGGTTCGGACCCTCGACTCACTGTTCGTAAGTCGGAGCCGCCACCACTGGGCCACCACTGCTCTTTACATGCCTTGGTTTTATATGCCATCAAAAAATATCTCTCAGGCTTGCTGGTTTCTTCACGATGTATTCTTTCACTGAAGCAAGTGATAACTATACAATACGGACATGAATTCGAAAAATCAGGGGTGCGTATCTTGGATTCGAACTTGCGACCTATGACTTGGTAGTCCGACGGTCACGCCACTAGGCTATCACTCCTAATGCTGCTGTAATAAGATATTTAAAAGTATGCAAAAGTCAATTCTTTGATCTACATATTTCCTAATACAATACCTAATGTTGATTTCATTTTGTTTTAGGTATGATTATGACATGATTGGCGTTAGTCTCCACACAATAGGTGAATTATTTCTAAGGTATTTCTGTTCAGGGTTGCGGGTTGTTCGAAAGAGATACCGCGGCCTCGACACAAAGGGCTAAGAAGGAACATGGGTGGTTTTCAGTCAGTAGAAGTCTGACACTCCCTACCGCACGGCCCAGAGCGGGAGGAGTCATTTGATTATTTCCTAACCTCCAATAAAGAAAAAAGGCATTTCTGTTATCCCATTATTAGCTACTAAGTTCCTCCAGCTTGCACCAAGTGACATGAGGAGGTGGTGTTATAAGTAAGAATTAAAAAACGAGAGAGATAGGGAAAGAGAGAGGGGAGGAGGGGGCTTATCCCAGTGGTTAAAACTCCCTAAAATATCCCGGATTCATCCTTATCCTTATCCTTACATAGTATAAAACAAAGTCGCTATTTTTGTCTGTTTGTCTGTATGCTTAAATCTTTAAAACTATGCAACGGATTTTGATGCGGTTTCTTTTAATAGATAGAGTGATTCAAGAGGAAGGTTTTAGTATATAATTTAAACGACATCCACGCGGGTGAAGCCGCGGGCATCAGTTAGTATTTAATAAAATAAAACAAAGAAACTCATTTCCCTAAAAAAGACGTAATAACATGAAGTTAATTTAAACACAACTAATTACCTCGTAACATCACAGAGCCGATATCTTCAGGGTCATAAATTTGGTTCATAATAAACTTAATTATGAGCGATAACGTCAGTATGAGACGTTTTACTGGCTTCCTTGTAATAAAGTATTAATTAATCTTCGATGGACGATAAACTGAGAGCGATGGGATAATATTGGGTCAGAAAATTACCTGTTCTGGGTTTGAGGAGAGTCTGAAACACATAATTTCTTTGACAAAATATTAAGGTAACTTTATTAAAAGTGCGGTATGATATGGGTTGTGCATATAATTTCCATACGAGACTGATGGTCAAAGTTCGATTTAGAGTTTCACTGTACGCTCAAGGACTTGTATGTAGCGAGAGTGGTCCAGGTTGCGACATACTAGTCGGACAAAATTTTGATAAAAAATTGAAATTTGAGATAATTATTATTATTTTTATTATTATTATTATATTATTTTATTTGAATTTGAAATTTTAATTAAAAAATTAAAAACACACAGTTAAAAAATTCATCGACCTAAAATTAAACAAACATTTTCAGATAATTCTGTGTAGTAAGTTACAAAACATTGTCATAAGCTTCTGGTATATCAAACTGGTGGCGCTGGCCACTGAGCATCACACGGGTCGTTCACTTGTTTTCCACTCCTTGGCATCAGCATTACGTGACACGCTTTTAAGTAGTTTTTCGAAGAACTTTTATTTTTTTCGTAAATTATATTATATAAAGCTAAATTACCACTGACTCACTCACTGACAGAATTGTTCTCCCAGATGGTGGATGGGGAGGTGGGTATATTTTGACAGATTCGTAAACAAGTCACTCTCGTGAGTATGGGAAAAGGCCCAAACCCCCCCTTTTCCCCCCCCTTCTCCCCCCTCCCTATCGTATCTCGGAAACAAAGAGATTTTACTTGTTTTTTTTTAGAGATTCGTATAGAGGAGGCTCGGGGAAGTAAAAACCATTTTTCGAATTTGACCCCCTTGCCCCCCTTCACCCCCCCTTTAGGCGGATCTCGAAAGTTAAGAGACTTTGAACGAATTTTTTTTCAGATTCATATAGAGGGGCATTGCGTTAGTCGAAATCATTTTTAGAAACTCCCCCCTCTCCCCCCCTTCACCCCCCCCCCTCTTCACCTCTTTTTTTACTCCTGAAAAAATTTTTGATTCTTACCTAAATCTATTTGAGGGGCGTTGAAATTTGTATACCCTCCCCTCCCCAACCTCCCCTAAAATTAAAAGGGCTGTAACTTCATAACGGTTAGAGATAGCCATTAGGTGTTTGAACAAATATTATAGTAGGCGTCGAAACCTATCCGGTGGTGGTACAGCGGTAAAGCGAAGGGGGGAGCGGGCGAGCGAAGCGAGCCGGCGACCCTCGTAGCGTAGGGATAATGTCATCATAGCTTTCCGGTGGTAGGTAGGTCCTGAGTGGAGCGAACCTGCGAGACCGAGTGGAGCGAAGGGGGGAGGTGGCGAGCGAAGCGAGCCGGCGACCTCCTTAGCGTAACGAAGGTTGAGTGGGTAAAGCGTAACTCAGGGGCGACGACAAGCAAACTTTAGGGTAATGTTTTTTTAGTGGTAGTAGGAGGTAGTAGGTAGGTAGTGGGTAGGTGGTAGGAAGTAGGTATGTGTAGGTATGTGTAGGTAGGTGTAGGTAGGTGTAGGTAGGTGTAGGTAGGTGTAGGTAGGTGTAGGTAGGTGTAGGTAGGTAGTAGGTAGGTGTAGGTAGGTAGTAGGTAGGTGTAGGTAGGTAGTAGGTAGGTAGTAGGTTGGTAGTAGGTAGGTGTAGGTAGGTAGTAGGTAGGTGTAGGTAGGTAGGTGTAGGTAGGTAGGTGTAGGTAGGTAGGTGTAGGTAGGTAGTAGGTAGGTAGTAGGTTGGTAGTAGGTAGGTGTAGGTAGGTAGTAGGTAGGTGTGGGTAGGTAGTAGGTTGGTAGTAGGTAGGTGTATATAGGTAGGTATATCAGATTCATTGAAAGGGGCAATGCGTTAGTCGAAATCATTTTTCAAAGCGCCCCCTCTCCCCTCTACACGCCCCGCGAGCTGCGCGCAGCTCGCGCAGCCACGCAAATACTAGTTATTATACTATATAAAGCTTAATTACCACTGACTCACTGACAGAATTGATCTCCCAGATGGTGGATGGGGAGGTGGGTATATTTTGACAGATTCGTAAACAATCAACTCTCATGACTATGGGAAAAGTCCCAAACCCCCCCTTTTCCCCCCCCTTCTCCCCCCTCCCTATCGTATCTCGGAAACAAAGAGACTTTACGTGTTTTTTTTTAGGGATTCGTATAGAGGGGGCTCGGTAAAGTAAAAATCATTCTTCAAAGTGGCCCCCCTTTTCCCCCTTCTCCCCCCCTTTAGGCGGATCTCGGAAATAAAGAAATTTTACGTGTTTTTTTTTAGGGATTCGTACAGAGTAGGCTCGGGGAAGTAAAAACCATTTTTCAAATTTGACCCCCTTGCCCCCCCTTCACCCCCCCCCTTTAGGCGGATCTCGAAAATAAAGAGATTTTACGTGTTTTTTTTTAAGGATTCGTATAGAGGAGGCTCGAGGAAGTAAAAACCATTTTTCAAATTTGACCCCCTTGCCCCCCTTCACCCCCCCTTTAGGCGGATCTCGGAAATAAAGAGACATTACGTGTGTTTTTTTAGGAATTTGTATAGAGGAGGCTCGGGGAAGTAAAAACCATTTTTCAAATTTGACCCCTTTGCCCCCCTTCACCCGCCCCTTTAGGCGGATCTCGGAAATAAAGAGATTTTACGTGTTTTTTTTAAGGATTCGTATAGAAAAGGCTTGGGAAAGTATAAATCATTTTTCAAATTTGACCCCCTTGCCCCCCTTCTCCCCCCTTTTAGGCGGATCTCGAAAGTTAAGAGACTTGGAACGAATTTTTTTTCAGATTCATATAGAGGGGCATTGTGTTAATCGAAATCATTTTTAGAAACTCCCCCCTCTCCCCCCCTTCACCCCCCCCCCCCTCTTCACCTCTTTTTTACTCCTGAAAAAAATTTTGTTTCTTACCTAAATCTATTTGAGGGACGTTGAAATTTGTATACCCTCCCCTCCCCAACCTCCCTTAAAATTAAAAGGGCTGTAACTTCATAACGGTTAGAGATAGCCATTAGGTGTTTGAACAAATATTATAGTAGGCGTCGAAACCTGTCCGGTGGTGGTAAAGCGGCAAAGCGAAGGGGGGAGCGGGCGAGCGAAGCGAGCCGGCGACCCCCGTAGCGTAGGGATAATGTCATGATAGCTTTCCGGTGGTAGGTAGGTCCTGAGTGGAGCGAACCTGCGAGACCAAGTGGAGCGAAGGGGGAGGTGGCGAGCGAAGCGAGCCGGCAAGCTCCTTAGCGTAGCGAAGGTTGAGTGGGTGAAGCGTAACTCAGGGGCGACGACAAGCAAACTTTAGGGTAATGTTTTTTTAGTGGTAGTAGGAGGTAGTAGGTAGGTAGGTGGTAGGTAGTAGGTAGGTGTAGGTGTAGGTAGGTAGGTAAGTATAGGTAGGTAGTAGGTAGGTGTAGGTAGTAGGTAGGTGTAGGTAGGTAGTAGGTAGGTGTAGGTAGGTAGTAGGTAGGTGTAGGTAGGTAGGTGTAGGTAGGTAGTAGGTAGGTGTAGGTAGGTGTAA
Source organism: Diarsia dahlii (assembly GCA_949775195.1). NCBI lineage: Eukaryota > Metazoa > Arthropoda > Insecta > Lepidoptera > Noctuidae > Diarsia > Diarsia dahlii. Next base: position 20,064,020 of record OX459211.1, read on the forward strand.
GTAGGTGTAGGTAGGTGTAGGTAGGTAGTAGGTAGGTGTAAGTAGGTGTAGGTAGGTGTAGGTAGGTGTAGGTAAGTAGTAGGTATGTAGGTGTAGGTAGGTGGTAGGTAGTAGGTAGGTAGGTAGTAGGTAGGAATAGGTAGGTAGTAGGTAGGTGTATTTAGGTAGGTATATCAGATTCATTGAAAGGGGCAATGCGTTAGTCGAAATCATTTTTCAAAGCGCTCCCTCTTCCCTCTTCACGCCCCGCGAGCTGCGCGCAGCTCGCGCAGCCACGCAAATACTAGTTATTATACTATATAAAGCTAAATTACCACTGACTGACTGACTTATTGACAGAATTGTTCTCCCAGATGGTGGATGGGGAGGTGGGTATATTTTGACAGATTCGTAAACAATCAACTCTCATGACTATGGGAAAAGTCCCAAACCCCCCCTTTTCCCCCCCTTTCTCCCCCCTCCCTATCGTATCTCGGAAACAAAGAGATTTTACGTGTTTTTTTTTAGGGATTCGTATAGAGGGGGCTTTGTAAAGTAAAAATCATTTTTCAAAGTGGTCCCCCTTTTCCCCCTTCTTCCCCCCTTTAGGCGGATCTCGGAAATAAAGAGACATTACGTGTGTTTTTTTAGGGATTCGTATAGAGGAGGCTCGGGGAAGTAAAAAACATTTTTCGAATTTGACCCCCTTGCCCCCCTTCACCCCCCCTTTAGGCGGATCTCGGAAGTAAAGAGACTTGGCACATTTTTTTTTTAGATTCATATAGAGGAGGCTTGGGGAAGTAAAATCCATATTTCAAATTTGACCCCTTTGCCCCCCTTCACCCCCCCTTTAGGCGGATCTCGGAAGTTAAGAGACTTGGAACGAATTTTTTTTCAGATTCATATAGAGGGGCATTGCGTTAGTCGAAATCATTTTTAGAAACTCCCCCCTCTCCCCCCCTTCACCCCCCCCCTCTTCCCCTCTTTTTTTACTCCTGATAATTTTTTTGATTCTTACCTAAATCTATTTGAGGGGCGTTGAAATTTGTATACCCTCCCCTCCCCAACCTCCCCTAAAATTAAAAGGGCTGTAACTTCATAACGGTTAGAGATAGCCATTAGGTGTTTGAACAAATATTATAGTAGGCGTCGAAACCTGTCCGGTGGTGGTACAGCGGTAAAGCGAAGGGGGGAGCGGGCGAGCGAAGCGAGCCGGCGACCCCCGTAGCGTATGGATAATGTCATGATAGCTTTCCGGTGGTAGGTAGGTCCTGAGTGGAGCGAACCTGCGAGACCGAGTGGAGCGAAGGGGGGAGGTGGCGAGCGAAGCGAGCCGGCGACCTCCTTAGCGTAACGAAGGTTGAGTGGGTGAAGCGTAACTCAGGGGCGACGACAAGCAAACTTTAGGGTAATGTTTTTTAGTGGTAGCAGGAGGTAGTAGGTAGGTAGTAGGTAGGTGGTAGGGGTAGTAGGTAGGTGGTAGGTAGTAGGTAGGTGGAAGGTGTATATAGGTAGGTATATCAGATTCATTGAAAGGGGCAATGCGTTAGTCGAAATTATTTTTCAAAGCGCCCCCTCCCCCCCTCTTCACGCCCCGCGAGCTGCGCGCAGCTCGCGCAGCCACGCAAATACTAGTTATACTATATAAAGCTAAATTACCACTGACTGACTCACTCACTGACATAATTGTTCTCCCAGATGGTGGATGGGGAGGTGGGTATATTTTGACAGATTCGTAAACAACTAACTCTCGTGAGTATGGGAAAAGTCCCAAACCCCCCCTTTTCCCCCCCCTTCTCCCCCCTCCCTATCGTATCTCGGAAACAAAGAGACTTTACGTGTTTTTTTTTAGGGATTCTTATAGAGGGGGCTCGGTAAAGTAAAAATCATTTTTCAAAGTGGCCCCCCTTTTCCCCCTTCTCCCCCCCTTTAGGCGGATTTTGGAAATAAAGAAATTTTACGTGTTTTTTTTTAGGGATTCGTATAGAGTAGGCTCGGGGAAGTAAAAACCATTTTTCAAATTTGACCCCCTTGCCCCCCTTCACCCCCCCCCTTTCGGATCTCGGAAGTTAAGAGACTTGGAACATTTTTTTTTCAGATTCATTGATTGAAAGGGGCAATGAGTTAATCGAAATCATTTTTCATAGCTCCCCCCCCCCCCCTTCACACCCCCCCTTTCTTCACCCCTTTCTTCAGTTTGTTTACGGATTCGTATAGAGGAGGCTCGGGAAAGTAAAATCCATTCTTAAAATTTGACCCCCTTGCCCCCCTTCACCCCCCCTTTGGCAGATCTCGGAAGTTAAGAGACTTGGAAGATTTTTTTTTCAGATTCATCGAAAGGAGCCTATACTGTGGTGGTACCGGTAAAGCGAAGGGGGGAGGTGGCGAGCGAAGCGAGCCGGCGACCTCCTTAGCGTAACGAAGGTTGAGTGGGTGAAGCGTTATTCAGGGGCGACGACAAGCAAACTTTAGGGTAATGTTTTTTTAGTGGTAGTAGGAGGTAGTAGGTAGGTAGTAGGTAGGTGATAGGTAGGTGTAGGGGTAGTAGGTAGGTGTAGGTAGGTAGTAGGTAGGTGTAGGTAGGTGTAGGTAGGTAGTAGGTAGGTGTAGGTAGGTGGTTGGTAGTAGGTAGGTAGTAGGTTGGTAGTAGGTAGGTGTAGGTAGGTAGTAGGTTGGTAGTAGGTAGGTGTAGGTAGGTAGTAGGTAGGTGGTAGGTGTATATAGGTAGGTATATCAGATTCATTGAAAGGGGCAATGCGTTAGTCGAAATTATTTTTCAAAGCGCCCCCTCCCCCCCTCTTCACGCCCCGCGAGCTGCGCGCAGCTCGCGCAGCCACGCAAATACTGGTTATATTATATAAAGCTAAATTACCACTGACTGACTCACTGACAGAATTGTTCTCCCAGATGGTGGATGGGGAGGTGGGTATATTTTGACAGATTCGTAAACAAGTAACTCTCGTGAGTATAGGAAAAGTCCCAAACCCCCCCTTTTCCCCCCTCCCTATCGTATCTCGGAAACAAAGAGACTTTACGTGTTTTTTTTTAGGGATTCGTATAGAGTAGGCTCGGAAAAGTAAAAACCATTTTTCAATGTTGACCCCCTTGCCCCCCTTCACCCCCCCTTTAGGCGGATCTCGGAAGTTAAGAAACTTGGAACAATTTTTTTTTTCAGATTCATATAGAGGAGGCTCGGGGAAGTAAAAACCTTTTTTTAAATTTGACCCCCTTGCCCCCCTTCACCCCCCCTTTAGGCGGATCTCGGAAGTTAAGAGACTTGGAACGAATTTTTTTTCAGATTCATATAGAGGGGCATTGCGTTAGTCGAAATCATTTTTAGAATCTCCCCCCTCTCCCCCCCTTAGCCCCCCCCCCCTCTTCACCTCTTTTTTTACTACTGAAAAAATTTTTGATTCTTACCTAAATCCATTTGAGAGGCGTTGAAATTGGTATACCCTCCCCTCCCCAACCTCCCCTAAAATTAAAAGGGCTGTAACTTCATAACGGTTAGAGATAGCCATTAGGTGTTTGAACAAATATTATAGTAGGCGTCGAAACCTGTCCGGTGGTGGTACAGCGGTAAAGCAAAGGGGGGAGCGGGCGAGCGAAGCGAGCCGGCGACCCCCGTAGCGTAGGGATAATGTCACGATAGCTTTCCGGTGGTAGGTAGGTCCTGAGTGGAGCGAACCCGCGAGACTGAGTGGAGCGAAGGGGGGAGGTGGCGAGCGAAGCGAGCCGGCGACCGCCTTAGCGTAACGAAGGTTGAGTGGGTGAAGCGTTACTCAGGGGCGACGACAAGCAAACTTTAGGGTAATGTTTTTTTAGTGGTAGTAGGAGGTAGTAGGTAGGTAGGTGATAGGTAGGTAGTAGGTAGGTGTAGGTAGGTAGGAAGTAGGTAGGTGTAGGTAGGTAGTAGGTAGGTCGTTGTAGGTAAGTGTAACCTCCCCTTTTTGCCACCTTTTCCCCTCCTACCTTTTCCAAAGTTGCCCCATTTGCCCCGTTTCTCCCCCCTTTAGGCGGATCTCGGAAGTTAAGAGACTTGAAACATTTTTTTCTTCAGATTCATTGAAAGGGGCAATGCGTTAGTCGAAATCCCCGCGAGCTGCGCGCAGCTCGCGCAGCCACGCAAATACTAGTTATAATATATAAAGCTAAATTACCACTCACTCACTGACTCACTGATTGACAGAATTGTTCTCCCAGATGGTGGATGGGGAGGTGGGTATATTTTGACAGATTCGTAAACAAGTAACTCTCGTGAGTATGGGAAAAGTCCCAAACCCCCCCTTTTCCCCCCCCTTCTCCCCCCTCCCTATCGTATCTCGAAAACTAAAAGACCCGTATTTTTTTTTTTTTAGGGATTCGTATAGAGGGGGCTCGGTAAAGTAAAAATCATTTTTCAAAGTGGCCCCCCTTTTCCCCCTCCTCCCCCCCTTTAGGCGGATCTCGGAAATAAAGAGATTTTACGCGTTTTTTTTTTAGGGATTCGTATAGAGTAGGCTCGGGGAAGTAAAAACCATTTTTCGAATTTGACCCCCTTGCCCCCCTTCACCCCCCCTTTAGGCGGATCTCGGAAATAAAGAGATTTTACGTGTTTTTTTTAGGGATTCGTATAGAAGAGGCTCGGGGAAGTAAAAACCATTTTTCAATGTTGACCCCCTTGCCCCCCTTCATCCCCCCCCTTTAGGCGGATCTCGGAAATAAAGAGACATTACGTGTGTTTTTTTAAGGATTCGTATAGAGGAGGCTCAGGGAAGTAAAAATCATTTTTTAAATTTGACCCCCTTGCCCCCCTTCTCCCCCCTTTTAGGCGGATCTCGGAAGTTAACAGTCTTGGAACGATTTTTTTTTCAGATTCATATAGAGGAGGCTCGGGGAAGTAAAAACCATTTTTTTTAATTTGACCCCCTTGCCCCCCTTCACCCCCCCTTTAGGCGGAACTCAAAAGTTAAGAGACTTGGAACGATTTTTTTTTCAGATTCATATAGAGGGGCATTGCGTTAGTCGAAATCATTTTTAGAAACTCCCCCTTATCCCCCCCTTCACCCCCCCCCCCCCCTCTTCATCTCTTTTTTTACTCCTGAAAAAATTTTTGATTCTTACCTAAATCTATTTGAGGGGCGTTGAAATTTGTATACCCTCCCCTCCCCAACCTCCCCTAAAATTAAAAGAACTGTAACTTCATAACGGTTAGAGATAGCCATTAGGTGTTTGAACAAATATTATAGTAGGCGTCGAAACCTGTCCGGTGGTGCTACAGCGGTAAAGCGAAGGGGGGAGCGGGCGAGCGAAGCGAGCCGGCGACCCCCGTAGCGTAGGGATAATGTCATGATAGCTTTCCGGTGGTAGGTAGGTCCTGAGTGGAGCGAACCTGCGAGACCGAGTGGAGCAAAGGGGGGAGGTGGCGAGCGGAGCGAGCCGGCGACCTCCTTAGCGTAACGAAGGTTGAGTGGGTGAAGCGTAACTCAGGGGCGACGACAAGCAAACTTTAGGGTAATGTTTTTTTAGTGGTAGTAGGTAGTAGGTAGGTGGTAGGTAGTAGGTATGTGTAGGTAGGTGTAGGTAGTAGGTGCAGATAGGTGTAGGTGTAGGTGTAGGTGTAGGTAGGTAGTAGGTAGGTGTAGGTAGGTAGTAGGTAGGTGTAGGTAGGTAGGTGTAGGTAGGTAGTAGGTATGTGTAGGTAGGTAGGTGTAGGTAGGTGTGAGTAGGTGTAGGTAGGTGTAGGTAGGTGTAGGTATGTGTAGGTAGGTAGTAGGTAGGTGTAGGTAGGTGAAGGTAGGTAGTACCGCGAGCTGCATTGGAACATTTTTTTTTTCCGATTCATTGAGAGGTGCAATGCGTTAGTCGAAATCATTTTTCAAAGCTCCCCCTCTCCCCCACTTCACGCCCCGCGAGCTGCGCGCAGCTCGCGCAGCCACGCAAATACTAGTTATACTATATAAAGCTAAATTACCACTGACTCACTCACTCACTGACATAATTGTTCTCCCAGATGGTGGATGGGGAGGTGGGTATATTTTGACAGATTCGTAAACAACTAACTCTCGTGAGTATGGGAAAAGTCCTAAACCCCCCCTTTTCCCCCCCCTTCTCCCCCCTCCCTATCGTATCTCGGAAACAAAGAGACTTTACGTGTTTTTTTTTAGAGATTCGTATAGAGGAGGCTCGGTAAAGTAAAAATCATTTTTTAAAGTGGCCCGCCTTGCCCCCCTTCTCCCCCCTTTTAGGCGGATCTCGGAAATAAAGAGACATTACGTGTGTTTTTTTAGAGATTCGTATAGAAGAGGCTCGGGGAAGTAAAAACCATTTTTCAAATTTGACCCCCTTGCCCCCCTTCACCCCCCTTTTAGGCGTATCTCGGAAATATAGAGACATTACGTGTGTTTTTTTAGGGATTTGTATAGAGGAGGTTCGGAGAAGTAAAAACCATTTTTCAAAGTGGCCCCCCTTGCCCCCCTTCTCCCCCCTTTTAGGCGGAACTCGGAAATAAAGAGAATATACGTGATTTTTTTTAGGGATTCGTATAGAGGAGGCTTGGGGAAGTAAAAACCATTTTTCAAATTTGACCCCCTCGCCCCCCTTCACCCCCCCCCTTTCGGATCTCGGAAGTTAAGAGACTTGGAACATTTTTTTTTTCAGATTCTTTGATTGAAAGGGGCAATGAGTTAATCGAAATCATTTTTCAAAGCTCCCCTCCCCCCCCCCCTTAACCCCCCCCCCCCTCTTCACCCCTTTTTTCATTTTTGTTTACGGATTCTTACAGAGGAGGCTCGGGAAAGTAAAATCCATTCTTAAAATTTGACCCCCTTGCCCCCTCCCCCCCCCCCCTTTGGCTGATCTCGGAAGTTAAGAGACTTGGAAGATTTTTTTTTTCAGATTCATCGAAAGGAGCCTATCCTGTGGTGGTACCGGTAAAGCGAAGGGGGGAGCGGGCGAGCGAAGCGAGCTGGCGACCCCCGTAGCGTAGGGATAATGTCATGATAGTTTTCCGGTGGTAGGTAGGTCCTGAGTGGAGCGAAGTGAAGCGTTATTCAGGGGCGACGACAAGCAAACTTTAGGGTAATGTTTTTTTAGTGGTAGTAGGAGGTAGTAGGTAGGTAGTAGGTAGGTGATAGGTAGGTAGTAGGTAGGTGTAGGGGTAGTAGGTAGGTGGTAGGTAGGTGTAGGTAGGTAGTAGGTAGGTGCAGGTAGGTGTAGGTAGGTAGTAGGTAGGTGTAGGTAGGTGGTTGGTAGTAGGTAGGTGTAGGTAGGTAGTAGGTTGGTAGTAGGTAGGTGTAGGTAGGTAGTAGGTAGGTGGTAGGTGTATAAAGGGGTAGGTATACCAGATTCATTGAAAGGGGCAATGCGTTAGTCGAAATTATTTTTCAAAGCGCCCCACCCCCCCCTCTTCACGCCCCGCGAGCTGCGCGCAGCTCGCGCAGCCACGCAAATACTAGTTATATTATATAAAGCTAAATTACCACTGACTCACTCACTGACAGAATTGTTCTCCCAGATGGTGGATGGGGAGGTGGGTATATTTTGACAGATTCGTAAACAACAAACTCTCGTGAGTATGGGAAAAGTCCCAAACCCCCCCTTTTTCCCCCCCCTTCTCCCCCCTCCCTATTGTATCTCGGAAACAAAGAGACTTTACGTGTTTTTTTTAGGGATTCGTATAGAGGGGGCTCGGTAAAGTAAAAATCATTTTTCAAAGTGGCCCCCCTTTTTCCCCTTCTCCCCCCCTTTAGGCGGATCTCGGAAATAAAGAAATTTTACGTGTTTTTTTTTAAGGATTCGTATAGAGTAGGCTCGGGGAAGTAAAAACCATTTTTCAAATTTGACCCCCTTGCCCCCCTTCACCCCCCCTTTAGGCGGATCTCGGAAATAAAGAGAATTTACGTGTTTTTTTTTAGGGATTCGTATAGAGGAGGCTTGGGGAAGTGTAAACAATTTTTCAAATTTGACCCCCTTGCCCCCCTTCACCCCCCCCCCCCCCCTTCGGATCTCGGAAGTTAAGAGACTTCGAACATTTTTTTTTTCAGATTCATTAAAAGGGGCAATGCGTTAGTCGAAATCATTTTTCAAAGCTCCCCCCTCTCCCTCCCTTCACCCCCCCTCTTCACCCCTTTCACCCCCCCCCCCCCTCTCTTCACCCCTTTTTTCTGTTTTGTTTACGGATTCGTATAGAGGAGGCTCGGGGGACTAAAATGGTGCTACCGGTAAAGCAAAGGGGGGAGCGGGCGAGCGAAGCGAGCCGGCGACCCCCGCAGCGTAGGGATAATGTCATGATAGCTTTCCGGTGGTAGGTAGGTCCTGAGTGGAGCGAACCTGCGAGACCGAGTGAAGCGAAGGGGGGAGGTGGCGAGCGAAGCGAGCCGGCGACCTCCTTAGCGTAACGAAGGTTGAGTGGGTGAAGCGTAACTCAGGGGCGACGACAAGCAAACTTTAGGGTAATGTTTTTTAGTGGTAGCAGGAGGTAGTAGGTAGGTAGTAGGTAGGTGGTAGGTAGGTGTAGGTAGGTAGTAGGTAGGTGTAGGTAGGTGGTAGGTAGTAGGTAGGTAGGTGTAGGTAGGTAGTGTGTAGGTAGGTGGTAGGTAGGTGTAGGTAGGTAGTAGGTAGGTGTAGGTAGGTGGTAAGTAGGTGTAGGTTGGTGGTGTCATACGTGAGATTCATATAGAGGAGGCTCGGGGAAGTAAAATCCGTTTTTCAAATTTGAACCCCTTGCCCCTCTTCACCCCCCCTTTAGGCGGATCTCGGAAGTTAAGAGACTTGGAACAATTTTTTTTCAGATTCATTGAAAGGGACAATGCGTTAGTCGAAATCATTTTTCAAAGCTTCCCCTCTCCCCCCCTTCACGCCCCGCGAGCTGCGCGCAGCTCGCGCAGCCACGCAAATACTAGTTATACTATATAAAGCTCGATTACCACTCACTGACTGACTCACTCACTGACAGAATTGTTCTCCCAGATGGTGGATGGGGAGGTGGGTATATTTTGACAGATTCGTAAACAAGTATTTCTCGTGAGTATGGGAAAAGTCCCAAACCCCCCCTTTTCTTCCCCCTTCTCCCCCCTCCCTATGGTATCTCGGAAACAAAGAGACCCGTATTTTTTTGTTTTTACAGATTCGTATAGAGGAGGCTCGGGAAAGTAAAAACCATTTTTTGAATTTGACCCCCTTGCCCCCCTTCACCCCTCCTTTAGGCGGATTTCGAAAATAAAGAGATTTTACGCGTTTTTTTTAGGGATTCGTATAGAGGAGGCTTGGGGAAGTAAAAACCATTTTTAAAATTTGACCCCCTTGCCCCCCTTCACCCCCCCCTTTCGGATCTCGGAAGTTAAGAGACTTGGAACGAATTTTTTTTCAGATTCATATAGAGGGGCATTGCGTTAGTCGAAATCATTTTTAGAAACTCCCCCCTCTCCCCCCCTTCGCCCCCCCCCCTCTTCATCTCTTTTTTTACTCCTGAAAAAATTTTTGATTCTTACGTATATCTATTTGAGGGGCGTTGAAATTTGTATACCCTCCCCTCCCCAACCTCCCCTAAAATTAAAAGTACTGTAACTTCATAACGGTTAGAGATAGCCATTAGGTGTTTGAACAAATATTATAGTAGGCGTCGAAACCTGTCCGGTGGTGGTACAGCGGTAAAGCGAAGCGGTAGCGTAGGGATGAAGTCATGATAGCTTTCCGGTGGTAGGTAGGTCCTGAGTGGAGCGAACCTGCGAGACCGAGTGGAGCGAAGGGGGGAGGTGGCGAGCGAAGCGAGCCGGCGACCTCTTTAGCGTAACGAAGGTTGAGTGGGTGAAGCGTAACGTGGGTGTAACGTAAGGTAGGTGTAGGTAGGTGTAGGTAGGTGCAGGTAGGTAGTAGGTAGGGGTAGGTAGTAGGTAGGTGTATATAGGTAGGTATATCAAATTCATTGAAAGGGGCAATGCGTTAGTCGAAATCATTTTTCAAAGCGCCCCGCTCCCTCTCTTCACGCCCCGCGAGCTGCGCGCAGCTCGCGCAGCCACGCAAATACTAGTTATACTATATAAAGCTAAATTACCACTCACTCACTGACTCACTGACAGAATTGTTCTCCCAGATGGTGGATGGGGAGGTGGGTATATTTTGACAGATTCGTAAACAAGTAACTCTCGTGAGTATGGGAAAAGTGCCAAACCCCCCCTTTTTGCACCCCCTCCTCCCCCTCCCTATCGTATCTCGGAAACAAAGAGACCCGTATTTTTTTTTTTTTAGGGATTCGTATAGAGGGGGCTCGGTAAAGTAAAAATCATTTTTCAAAGTGGCCCCCCTTTTCCCCCTTCTCCCCCCCTTTAGGCGGATCTCGGAAATAAAGAGATTTTACGTGTTTTTTTTTAAGGATTCGTATAGAGTAGGCTCAGGGAGGTAAAAACCATTTTTCAAATTTGACCCCCTTGCCCCCTTCACCCCCCCCTTTAGGCGGATCTCGGAAATAAAGAGAATTTACGTGTTTTTTTTAGGGATTCGTATAGAGGAGGCTTAGGGAAGTGTAAACAATTTTTCAAATTTGACCGCCTTGCCCCCCTTCACCCCCCCCCCCCCCTTCGGATCTCGGAAGTTAAGAGACTTGGAACATTTTTTTTTAGATTCATTAAAAGGGGCAATGCGTTAGTCGAAATCATTTTTCAAAGCTCCCCACTCTCCCTCCCTTCACCCCCCCCCCTCCCCCCTTCAACGCCCCCCCTCTTCACCCCTATTTTTACTACTGAAAAATTTTTGATTCTTACCTAAAACTATAGAGGGGCGTTGAAATTTGTATACCCTCCCCTCCCCTCCCCAACCTCCCCTAAAATTAAAAGGGCTGTAACTTCGTTACGGTTAGAGATAGCCATTAGGTGTTTGAACAAATATTATAGTAGGCGTCGAAACCTGTCCGGTGGTGGTACAGCGGTAAAGCGAAGGGGGGAGCGGGCGAGCGAAGCGAGCCGGCGACCCGCGTAGCGTAGGGATAATATCATGATAGCTTTGCGGTGGTAGGTAGGTCCTGAGTGGAGCGAACCTGCGAGACCGAGTGGAGCGAAGGGGGGAGGTGGCGAGCGAAGCGAGCCGGCGACCTCCTTAGCGTAACGAAGGTTAAGTGGGTGAAGCGTAACTCCAAGCAAACTTTAGGGTAATGTTTTTTTAGTGGTAGTAGGAGGTAGTAGGTAGGTAGTAGGTAGGTGATAGGTAGGTAGTAGGTAGGTAGTAGGTAGGTAGTAGGTAGGTAGTAGGTAGGTAGTAGGTAGGTAGTAGGTAGGTGGTAGGTAGGTGGTAGGTAGGTGTAGGTAGGTGGTGTCATACGTGAGATTCATATAGAGGAGGCTCGGGGAAGTAAAATCCGTTTTTCAAATTTGAACCCCTTGCCTCCCTTCACCCCCCCCCCCCCCCTTTAGGCGGATCTCGGAAGTTAAGAGACTTGGAACATTTTTTTTTTCAGATTCATTGGAAAGGGCAATGCGTTAGTCGAAATCATTTTTCAAAGCTACCCCTCTCCCCCCCTTCACTGCCCCCCCTCCCTCTTCACCCCTTTTTTTTAAACTCGTGTTCTGTTTTGTTTACGGATTCGTATAGAGGAGGCTCGGGGAAGTAAAATCCATTTTTTAAATTTGACCCCCTTGCCCCCCTTCACCCCCCCTTCCTTTAGGTGGATCTCGGAAGTTAAGAGACTTGGAACATTTTTTTTTTAAGAGTCATTGAAAGGGGCAATGCGTTAGTCGAAATCATTTTTCAAAGCGCCCCCTCTTCCCCCCTTCACGCCCCGCGAGCTGCGCGCAGCTCGCGCAGCCACGCAAATACTAGTTATACTATATAAAGCTAAATTACCACTCACTCACTGACTCACTGACATAATTGTTCTCCCAGATGGTGGATGGGGAGGTGGGTATATTTTGACAGATTCGTAAACAAAAAACTCTGGTGAGTATGGGAAAAGTGCCAAACCCCCCCTTTTTGCCCCCCCTCCTCCCCCTCACTATCGTATCTCGGAAACAAAGAGACCCGTATTTATTTTATTTTACGGATTCGTATAGAGGAGGCTCGGTTAAATAAACATCATTTTTCAAAGTGACCCCCCTTGCCCCCCTTCTCCCCCCTTTTTGGTGGATCTCGAAAGTTAAAAAACATGGAACGATTTTTTTTTCAGATTCATATAGAGGAGGCTCGGGGAAGTAAAAACCATTTTTTAAATTTGACCCCCTTGCCCCCCTTCACCCCCCCTTAAGGCGGATCTCGGAAGTTAAGAGACTTGGAACATTTTTTTTTCAGATTCATTGAAAGGGGCAATAAGTGAGTCGAAATAATTTTTCAAAGCTCCCCCCTCTACCCCCCTTCACCCCCCCCCCCCCTATTCGCCCCTTTTTTTAAAACTTGTGTTCTGTTTTGTTTACGGATTCGTATAGAGGGGGCTCGGTAAAGTAAAAATCATTTTTCAAAGTGGCCCCCCTTGCCCCCCATCTTCCCCCTTTTAGGCGGATCTCGAAAGTTAAGAGACTTGGAACGATTTTTTTTTCAGATTCATATAGAGGGGCATTGCGTTAGTCGATATCATTTTTAGAAACTCCCCCCTCTCCCCCCCTTCACCCCTCCCCCCTCTTCACCCCTTTTTTACTCCTGAAAAATTTTTGATTCTTACCTAAATCTATTTGAGGGGCGTTGAAATTTGTATACCCTCCCCTCCCCAACCTCCCCTAAAATTAAAAGGGCTGTAACTTCATAACGGCTAGAGATAGCCATTAGGTGTTTGAACAAATATTATAGTAGGCGTCGAAACCTGTCCGGTGCAGGGATAATGTCATGATAGCTCTCCGGTGGTAGGTAGGTCCTGAGTGGAGCGAACCTGCGAGACCGAGTGGAGCGAAGGGGGGAGGTGGCGAGCGTAGCGAGCCGGCGACCTCCTTAGCGTAACGAAGGTTGAGTGGGTGAAGCGTAACTCAGGGGCGACGACAAGCAAACTTTAGGGTAATGTTTTTTTAGTGGTAGTAGGAGGTAGTAGGTAGGTAGTAGGTAGGTGGTAGGTGGTAGGTGGTAGGTAGTAGGTATGTGTAGGTAGGTAGTAGGTAGGTGGTAGGTAGTAGGTATGTGTAGGTAGGTGTAGGTGTAGGTAGGTAGTAGGTAGGTAGTAGGTAGGTGTAGGTAGGTAGTAGGTAGGTGTAGGTAGGTAGTAGGTAGGTGTAGGTAGGTAGTAGGTAGGTGTAGGTAGGTGTAGGTAGGTGTAGGTAGGTGTAGGTAGGTGTAGGTAGGTGTAGGTAGGTGTAGGTAGGTGTAGGTAGGTGTAGGTAGGTGTAGGTAGGTGTAGGTAGGTGTAGGTAGGTGTAGGTAGGTGTAGGTAGGTGTAGGTAGGTGTAGGTAGGTGTAGGTAGGTGTAGGTAGGTGTAGGTAGGTGTAGGTAGGTGTAGGTAGGTGTAGGTAGGTGTAGGTAGGTGTAGGTAGGTGTAGGTAGGTGTAGGTAGGTGTAGGTAGGTGTAGGTAGGTGTAGGTAGGTGTAGGTAGGTGTAGGTAGGTGTAGGTAGGTGTAGGTAGGTGTAGGTAGGTGTAGGTAGGTGTAGGTAGGTGTAGGTAGGTGTAGGTAGGTGTAGGTAGGTGTAGGTAGGTGTAGGTAGGTGTAGGTAGGTGTAGGTAGGTGTAGGTAGGTGTAGGTAGGTGTAGGTAGGTAGTACCGCGAGCTGCATTCGAACATTTTTTTTTTATCAGATTCATTGAGAGGTGCAATGCGTTAGTCGAAATCATTTTTCAAAGCTCCCCCTCTCCCCCTCTTCACGCCCCGCAAGCTGCGCGCAGCTCGCGCAGCCACGCAAATACTAGTTATACTATATAAAGCTAAATTACCACTCACTCACTGACTCACTGACATAATTGTTCTCCCAGATGGTGGATGGGGAGGTGGGTATATTTTGACAGATTCGTAAACAAGTAACTCTGGTGAGTATGGGAAAAGTGCCAAACCCCCCCTTTTTGCCCCCCCTCCTCCCCCTCCCTATCGTATCTCGGAAACTAAGAGAACCGTATTTTTTTTATTTTACGGATTCGTATAGAGGAGGCTCGGTAAAGTAAACATCATTTTTCAAAGTGACCCCCCTTGCCCCCCTTCTCCCCCCTTTTAGGCGGATCTCGGAAATAAAGAGACATTACGTGTGCTTTTTTAGAGATTCGTATAGAGGAGGCTCGGGGAAGTAAAAACCATTTTTTTAATTTGACCCCCTTGCCCCCCTTCACCCCCCCTTAAGGCGGATCTCGGAAGTTAAGAGACTTGGAACATTTTTTGTTCAGATTCATTGAAAGGGGCAATGCGTGAGTCGAAATAATTTTTCAAAGCTCCCCCCTCTACCCCCCTTCACACCCCCCCCCTATTCGCCCCTTTTTTTCAAACTTGTGTTCTGTTTTGTTTACGGATTCGTATAGAGGAGGCTCGGGAAAGTAAAAACCATTTTTCAAAATTGACCCCCTTGCCCCCCTTCTCGCCCATTTAGGCGTATCTCGGAAGTTAAGAGACTTGGAACATTTTTTTTTTCAGATTCATATAGAGGGGCATTGCGTTAGTCGAAATCATTTTTAGAAACTCCCCCCTCTCCTCCCCTTCACCCCCCCCCTCTTCCCCTCTTTTTTTACTCCTGAAAAAATTTTTGATTCTTACCTATATCTATTTGAGGGGCGTTGAAATTTGTATACCCTCCCCTCCCCAACCTCCCCTAAAATTAAAAGGGCTGTAACTTCATAACGGTTGGAGATAGCCATTAGGTGTTTGAACAAATATTATAGTAGGCGTCGAAACCTGTCCGCTGGTGGTACAGCGGTAAAGCGAAGGGGGGAGCGGGCGAGCGAAGCGAGCCGGCAACCCCCGTAGCGTAGGGATAATGTCATGATAGCTTTCCGGTGGTAGGTAGGTCCTGAGTGGAGCGAACCTGCGAGTGGAGCGAAGGTGGGAGGTGGCGAGCGAAGCGAGCCGCTGGCCTCCTTAGCGTTACGAAGGTTGAGTGGGTAAAGCGTTACTCAGGGGCGACGACAAGCAATCTTTAGGGTAATGTTTTTTTAGTGGTAGTAGGAGGTAGTTAGGTGATAGGAAGGTAGTAGGTAGGTAGGTGTAGGTAGGTAGGTAGGTGTTTTGACAGATTCGTAAACAAGTAACTCTCGTGAGTATGGGAAAAATCCCAAACCCCCCCTTTTCCCCCTTCCCTATCGTATCTCGGAAACAAAGAGACTTTACTTGTTTTTTTTTAGAGAGTCGTATAGAGGAGGCTCGGTAAAGTGAAAATCATTTTTCAAAGTGGCCCCCCTTGCCCCCCTTCACCCCCCCCCTTTAGGCGAATCTCGGAAATAAAGAGATTTTACGAGTTTTTTGTTTAGGGATTCGTATAGAGTAGGCTCGGGGAAGTAAAAACCATTTTTTAAATTTGACCCTCTTGCCCCCCTTCACCCCCCCTTTAGGCGGATCTCGGAAGTTAAGAGACTTAGAACATTTTTTTTTCCGATTCATTGAAAGGGGCAATGCGTTATTCGAAATCATTTTTCAAAGCGCCCCCTCTCCCCCTCTTCACGCCCCGCGAGCTGCGCGCAGCTCGCGCAGCCACGCAAATACTAGTATGAAAATATAATATTAGAATTAGCAAAATTCAACCGCTATTGCTCCGTAAGCTTAGCAGACTGAATTTTTCCAATATTTATTAATAGAACCATCTTCTCATTCATATCCTCTTTTTTATTTTTTCATTCAGCAACCCTCCATCAATAATTCCACCTCACACACCACAGAACTATGTTCCACCCCATCCGTCTCCAAAACCCCGCAGCCGGGTAAGTCGAGTACAAGCGTGCATTACCGAGTGTGTTGCCGTAACAACTGTAGTAGTGACGCAAACGAGCTAAGTTCACGTGTTGACTTACTGCTACTTGCATACATGAAATTGCCCAGCTTACAATTTGGCTGAGGGGGAAACATAGGGAGTTTTGTCAGGCAGGTAGTCGCGCCATGTAAAGTACTAGTAAGCAAACTGCATCCGGATTGGATCCTGACCCCAACAAAGTTGAGAAACTGCTAGGCAGAACATGATACATCATTACGGTTTACTGGGATAGATTTTATTTAAGGTTTATTATCAGACACGTTTGTCTTTGGTTCCAGGCTTAATAAGCAATTTACAAATATTTTTTTTTCATGGTAATAGGCTGGCTTCCTATTTGTGGGACTTTATAGTAAAACTCGCAAAATGTGGGTGTACTAGGGTACACCTCTACATAACCGTTCAGAGATTACAGGCGTGATGTTATGTTATGTAAAAGCTCGCCATGCTGGTACATTTTAAGAAGCTAGCAGCCCTTGGTTGCGGATGCCCCATATTGTTCTTTTTTAACCGACTTCCCAAAAAGGAGGATTCTCAGTTCTCAATTCGATGGGTATGTTTTTTTTTTTTTTTCTATGTATGTACACCGATTACGCTGCGATTTATGATCCGATTTACGTGATTCTTTTTTAGTTTGATGCGGAATAGTTGCCATTTGGTCCCACAAAAATTTAGCATGGTTTGGCTCAGTACTTTTCATTTTATGATAAATTTTTATAATTTATTATTAATTCATTTATTTCAGATAATAATCCATATAACACAATTAACATAAAAAATCGGATCAGATTTCACAAAACAAAACAAAACTAAAATTAATGAAATTACAATCAAATTAAAACCGAAACAAAATCAAAATAAAAACATACATAAAAATTAAATCAAAATAAAATTATGAACATTTTTCGTTCGTTTTTTTAGTGTGCAAATAACTTCGTCGTTTATGAACCAATTTTGATGATTCTTTTTTTATTGGAACGGAAATATTTCAAGGGTGGTACCATGATATGGAAACCAGATCTTGTGATGGAATCCCAGAGAAATCGAGGGCAACCCTCAAACATAGGCACGTATTACGTGTTTCGTGCTTTTTCTGAATCTGAAGCCATACAAGTATAGGTTTCATAGTAAATATTTCTTTGAGATACACAACTAAAAATTAAAAAATAAAAACGTTTTTGCAAAAAAAGAAACAACCGACTTCAAAAACACCAAAAAGTGAAAAATAAACTTCAGAAGAAAAATCAGCTTCTGAAGTCGGTGGCAAAAAAAGCCAAATCAAACAAACAAATGTCACCGACTTCAGAAGCTGATTTTTAATTTTAAGAAGCTAGCAGCCGTTGATTGCGGATGCCCCATATTGTTCTTTTTTGTTTCTTGATCTGACCAGGTTTCCTATACCAAACTCGAAAATAATCATATTTTTTATGCCTCTTAAATCCGGTTCCAGTTTTCTTCTCCACCAGCGTCTCCGCCCCACATCCCGTCACCCGTATGTTTCGTCCCCACGACATGCTTATATTGACGTACGTTAACTAGCGGGTTCTCGTGTGTTTCCAAGAAAATTAACAAACTTTCACCACTTCCCGCTGTCGCTTCGACTTTTTAAACATGTTTTAAAGTTCTTTTAAACTGTTTGATATGTGCACGCGGGTTGGAAGTAAATTAAAATGTGAGTTTAGCGACATTGAAATGGACGGGGAAAATGGACTGATTTTCAAAAGACTTATAATTATTAAAATATTCGTTAATTCGTTAAGTGTACATAAATTATGACACTGTCTGGATCTGTGTTGTATGCATGCATTCCGAAAACCGCCTAATCCGAATAAAGCAAACTGAAACCAATTATTTGAATGAAACCTTAGATGCACGTTTGAATCTATACTTCTATACTATAATAATAATAATAATAATAATAAATTAATAATAATGTTATAAAGAAGTAAAGTTTGTGTGTTTGTATGTTTGTTAAATTGTAAGGGGTAATCTCGGGATCTACTGAACCGATTTACAAAATTCTTTCACCAATAGAAAGCCACATTATTGCTGAGTGTCATAGGTTTTACAAAAAACCGAAAAATAAAAAGGCTTTTACGTGGTAGTCCGTTTTGCAAAGTGAATCGGAGAAAAAACGGTCGAATGAAAGCGTTTCTTACGAACGCTGCCATAACTATGAAAAAAAGGATTATTAACATTATGCCCAACGAAGTGGGCACGGGTCAGCTAGTTTTTAATAAAATTTGGAAGCGTGTAGTATATAAATGCACACGCACGGGGAATACCTGGTAAGAGCCAGACCACGTAGAATTAATAAATTTTTCACTGTCGTCATCATCATAATATTCCGGCCCTGCCCCTGTCCCATACTACTTGGGGTCAGCGTGACGCGTTTCTTACTTCCATTCTCCTCTGTCAACCATCACGCTTTCATTTACATTTTTCTTTATTATAATTTCTCTCACAAACCATCCATCACTGAAGATAGAATAAAATACTTCAACAAATTAACACCGATTCATAAATTCACAAAGCCAAACCGAAGATCAATTTATCCAATTAAACCAGTTCGGCTATCAATGAACACGACGTCCTACAAGCAATTAGAAGTAGAAGTGCATATCCGACACTTATCCGACACTTATGCCGTAGTACCGTAGTTGTGCAAGTGCCGAGTCAGATTGCGGTCAGACTAACGAGCGTCTAAAGTTCAGACAGCAGAACTGTAACTGAGAATGTATGATGTGTGTGTGTGTGTGTGTGTGGATGTTATTTCAGCGTCTTGTGCTTGATG
This sequence comes from Diarsia dahlii, assembly GCA_949775195.1. Taxonomy (NCBI): domain Eukaryota; kingdom Metazoa; phylum Arthropoda; class Insecta; order Lepidoptera; family Noctuidae; genus Diarsia; species Diarsia dahlii. The sequence goes on from OX459211.1 coordinate 20,082,617, forward strand.
TTTGTGTGTTTGAAATTAGTTAAGTGGTTGGGAATGTTAACTTTGAGATTGTATTTTTGGTAACAATGAGTTCTGCTTCTAGTGAATGGAAACAAGGGGATATTACTAGTAGGTCATTACAGGAACAGGCAGAAAACAATCGAGACCTTTTTCAAAAATTAAACACAAACGTATATAACATCATGCAAACAATCCCCGAAAGGTTAGGTAGAGATGTACCTACCTAATAAAATACCCACATTTCGCCAGTTATGATTAACTCTCATATAATATGGGGCGAGCCTATTGCCATCAACCGGGCCTGGATTCAGAAAAAAAAAACAGGTAAATCCGCTGAAATTGGCAAAAAATTAGATAACATGAGAAAATTATACAAGGACCCATATAACTGTACTGCATTGGGACTTCTCTAACCCTAAGGAGGTAGCAGGGTGTAAAATGTAAGGCTATCTTTTAGTTGTGTCCCTGAATTAAATGATTAATCATTTCCCGTCAAGGAAATCACAAATCAAACCGCCAATAACATTCAAGTCATAAGTTTTCAACCTTTTACCAAACACGTCAACAAAATCTCATTAAACTGACATTACTCGGTGAGTCGCAAAGCCTCCAAGTTTGCCTCGCCTGCAAAGCGTCTGCCCACTAAATCTTACTTCGGCTACTCTCGGATACTTTCGGACATCTTCGGGTACTGGGATCAAGAAGTTCCGTGACGTCAACTTTATAAGTCGACATTGGAATTTTGATGCTTTAGTTTTTACTCTTAATGTGTTTTATCTAGTTCTTGAACGGTTTCTTTTAGAAGTCGTTTTGGAGACTAATGTATGTTTTTTGTAACACTAAGTGACGCCAAATAAAAATAATAAAAATCCATTGATCACTTCACGATCCAGCTATCGAGCCAAGGGTTAGGCAGAGGCCCGTCGGGGCTGTGGATATCGAAAGGTTACCGCGGCTCCGACACAAGAGCGAAGAAGAAGGAACATGGGTTTTGTTTTTAGTCAGTAGAAGTCTGACACTCCCCTTCGCTCTGCCCAAGAGCGGGGGGGTTTTTTTTTTTTTAATTTATTTAACGTTTACAACACAAAAGAATACAGAATTATACATACAAATAGCAACCAAAAACCACTAAGGTTTAAACTTGTGCTATCATGCTTGTGCTATCTCAATATCGAACTGTATAATGATGCATTTCGTTATTGATATCGATACAATTGCTACTTAACATATTTAGGTCTTTTTATTAGTTACAATCATTCCTACATCATACTTAAGTAATATTGCTTAAGTTTACATTTGATATTTTTATCTATACATATAATAAATCTGTAGACAAAATATTTTTGTACATTGAAAATATTTAAAAAAAAAATTGTCAGGGTGTTATAGTATAACCAACAGAACTCATTTCCAGCATTTTTGGAATTTTTGTCTGTTTTTCTGTTTATCTGTTTGTCTGTTTCGATGACTAAGCATCACATGAAATTTACGTAACTAATGTAGGTAACATTTATACATAAATATTGTGCGTAACTTGGGGTATTACTTAGTCTTTGTTCCATCTTAATCGGTGCTCTCTATCAAAAGATATTTCAATTTATAGTTTTCAAGAAGAACTTTATCATTATGATCAAGAATGTGACATGTAACGACATCTATTAAACGCATATGGTACTTATTAATAAATGCCTTCAAAAGATAACTTTAAAAAAGTTATGATAGCTATAGGTACTCTGTAGATAGGTAGTCTAAATGACGCTGCTTTCAAAGTCTACATAGCCTAAACCCTATAGTGTGATTGATCGCTTTCCATGCATTCAATTTTAGCAGTTTATCTTCGTCTTCGATAGATGGCGTTGTTCATTTACCGCGGTCACAGATATTAAAATACTAGCGTAGTACTAGGAAGCTAAAAGTTAGCTTGAATATACAGATGAGTTACGCCGTAAAATAAAATCCCGCAAAAAATAGTTTTTTAGGGTACACTTAAAAGAGGGGATGTTTTTCTTGCGAAGTCCATAGTGTGGGGTGTCGTTAGATAGGTCTTTGAAAAAGATTGTGAGTTTGCTCAAACACTTCGGATCAAGGGATTCGATTGTGAAATATAAAGTGCAAATGTAAGACTCAAGTCAGGCTACCTAAACCAGGCGGCTGCGGGTTGTTCGAAAGAGATACCGCGCCCTCGGCGCAAGGACTTTGAAGGAACCCGTCGGGGCGGCGATGAAGGAACATGGGTTTGGTTTTTAGTCAGTAGAAGTCTGACACTCCCCTTCGCTCTGCCCAAGAGTGGGGTTATTCGATGATTTTCCACCCACCAAAAAAAAAAGGGCTTTGAAGGAACATTGGTGGTTTCAGTCTTCTACTCTGTTTCAAATTTCATCAAAATCCGTTCGGCCGTCCTGACGGGGTTGATTAACAAACATCCATACATCTAACTTTAATTTTAGACATAGTCAGTGCTTTGCATTACCCTATTCTTATTTTCTAAAGCGTCAGTAAGATAACGCAGGGCAATGATTTAATGTACTTTTGTCTAAGCGACGCATTTTAGTTTTCGACAACCACGCGAACGAAGTCGCGGGCACAGCTAGTCTGTAATACATTTGTTTATTTCTGAGGGTAGACTATTAATAAGTCTCGGTACAATATAGCCGGTAGTGCGTTCGCCATACATATTGTTGGCGCGCTGTGTACGAAGCCTATTCTCAGAAACTGCCCGAGTGCGTACAGGATGTTCGATTTTATTTCTTAAAGATTCATTGAAAAATTGTTCTTTTAATAACAAAGAATTTGTTTGTATGTGAACTGGTAAGACATTACAATGTTTAAAGAGGCCATTTATATTTTCGTAAAATTGATTTCTAATTTTGGGAGATACTACTGTTTTTAAAATTTGATGTTGGATTTTGAAAATACTATCAAGGTAGGTTTTATAGGTACGACCATAACTACTAAGGCCATACTGGATGTAAGATTCAGCCATTGCGTAATAAAGCATTATCTTGACTTTGAAGGGCAGGCGGTTTTTTAGTATGGTCATAATAGCCAGAAATTGCCGAAGTTTATCGCAAACACGTTCTATGTGGTAACTCCAGTTAAATCTATCGTCTATAATTACTCCAAGATATGTTTGTTTACTGACCACATCTATTTGTGGACAGTTGCAATTATTCGCATTGACCGAATGCAAGCAGTCATGGTCATGTGCTATTAAGTTCCGTAAGGGCAATTTTCTAATGTATGGAGACTTAATAACCAATAATTTAGTTTTGCCTGTTATTCGATGATTTTAAAAGGTTAGGCAGAGGTGAACCCAATAGTCCACTCCTATTTAACTAAACTTCATTCAATAGGGGGTGAGCCTATTACCATCAATCGAGCACAAATTCAGACTCAGTGGCTGCTACTGATGAAGTCCTGGTGGAAAAATATAATAACATTTTGCCCAACCCGGAAATTGAACGCAGGACTTCATTCTAAGCAGTCGCGGCTACTAAACCATCGCGGCCTAAATAAATTATATACATAGCTGTCGAGTTTATGAGCTTTATTTACTACTCCAGGATTATATAACCCACCTCACGAAACTGTTAACTGCGATTACGAATAGATACCTAATTAAATTTAATTAGGTACCTATTCGTAATCGTAGTTTGTTGGGTGATCTTGAAATCACCCAACAAACTATAATAAAATTCAAAACCAGTTCAAAGAAATCTGTTTCGATAAAACAATATTCAAAGACAGTAAACTAGTGACACAATTCCCTCCCCATCAATTGCGCAATCTTCGCAAACGAAACAAGAAAAACTTCAACTAACACTTCAGGATCGAAGGTCGAGATCACACTGGCGATTTTTATTTGATTTTGGTGCCTGGAACTGTGCTGTGAGTGTACAGACTAACGGATGTCTCTGCTTTGGAGTGTAAATTATATGTTGTTCCTATGGTTGTTGTGTAACTGCTTCGTTGGTCTAGTGGTCGCAAGCGCGACTGCTGTGCATGAGGTCCTGGGTTCGATTCCCGGGTCGGACAAAAAGTGCTATTGGGTTTTTCATTAGAAATATTCCAGTAGTAGCCCGGAGTTTGGAAGTTGGCGGTATATAATACCCCGTGCCTCGGAAAGCACGTTAAGCCGTTGGTCCTGCGCCTGATCTCTCTCCGGTCGTGTCGGATTGCCGTCCCATCGGACTATGAGAGAAAAGGAACAGAGAGTGCACTTGTGCCTGCGCACACACTTGTGCACTATAATATCTCCTGCGCATCGGGCTAATCTCCACTAAGATTGGCCGCCGTGACCGAAAACAGTCAGGAGGGACTACACTAACTACCTGACAATTACTTCGTATCCCTAGTGTCTGCACGTACAGTATAAGAACTCATTGAAGCGACTGAAAGCATTGAACACGTAACCGAGATCTGCGCCGACTAAATTTTAGGTATATTTTCCTTTTAAGTTAACCCGTTTTATGCCACTCCTGAGCAAAAGGCCACTCCTGAGCAAAAGGCCACTCCTGAGCAAAAGGCCACTCCTGAGCAAAAGCTCCTCCATTCCTTCCACTTCTCAAGATGGTATACTATGCTTCTTCTTGCCAATTCACGAGAAAGTCAGATTATCCTCAAGAAGAAGAATTATATATAATACTAGCGGACGTCCCGCGGTTTCACCCGCGTAGATCCCGTTCCCGTGGGAATACAGGGATAAAAAGTAGCCTATGTTACTCAGGGTGAATGTAGCTTTCCAAGGGTGAAAGAATTTTTGAAATCGGCCCAGTACTTTTTAAGCCTATTCATTACAAACATACAAAAATAGGTACAAATCTTTCCTCTTTATAATATTAGTGTAGAAGACATAGTAAGTCATCACCATCTGCCTAGCCTTTTCCAAACTGTTGTAGTTGTTTCCCCGTATGTTCTCCCAACATACGGGGGTTCACCCCAACTAAGTCTAAGTTCTAAGTCGTCACATAAAAAAATCGCCCGTGCGAACCATGACTTACAAAACACTTTTTGCCATATTCCGAACTGGAACGACTTTCTCGTTACCAGCCCGCCTCGTCCCAATCGGTACCAACTCGACTTGTTCCATTCCCAATCGAATGGCACGAGAAATATTTTAAAAGGCGCATTAAATCTAACTGGAGGAAGCGCCGGGACCCTTGAGCGCTCCAAGTTTACTCTTAGATACGTTGAGAGGTTCTTTTTCGCATTAATTATAAGGAGGAGGCTTGAGATATTATTGTTGTAGATGCTCAGGGACGTGTAAACGGCTGGAGACTGCCGAAGTGGGGTTCTGGGACCAAATTATTATTAAATTTTTGATTTGGTTGGTTAATAAGGGTGTAATAAGATTTTGGTGATGATGCCGGGGATCTGGGTTAGTATGTGTCTTTGTTGGAAAAGTGTGTCAATGAGCGGGTTTTGATGAATAAGTATGGTTTTTGAGTCGTTCAGCTGGTTCGAATAATTTATACAGAATCAAATAAGTTTTTTTTGGGGCTCTTTTAACAATTTAAAATAACAGATTTACTTAGCGTACGCCATGGTTATCGATTTAATAAACGTTAAAATATAAAGTCGGCTGGTTTGCCAGTGTTTGCTTTATTATATAAAATAACCAACAATTTTAAAGTCAACACCAAATTAATTCCAAAACGAAAAATAAGCTTCACCTAAGGTTTTTTTTGCAAAAATAAGCACGAAGCTTCCAATATCCTCACATGAGCAAACTGCCAACCCGCATTATTAGGAATTGGCGTCTGAAACTGAAACTTCGCTAACAAGCGTGTTTTTGCCGGCGACAGGCGCAACGTCGCAAAGAAGCCGCGGCTTTAACGTGGAGACAGGCATACCAGCATACCTGGACCACTACCATAGGGAGGTAGTAACATTATGTGGAGTGACTAACTTCATAATTATATTAGTAGTCAAAGTTGATATAAATATTCTTTTTAAATGTTATTAATATGTGCCAATGAAGTGTAGGACACTTGTTTTATTTATAGCTAATGTACGACGGGCCTAGTGTTTTGGCGACCTGTCTCTTGTTTTATAAGCGTTCGAATAGTGCTGATTTGAAGAAATAGATTTTAATTATTTTATAGAAATGAATTTGGTAACTTAATCGCAGGCTTGATTTTAATAGTTATTGATTGAAAAGCCCTTTGCGCCTGGGCTTGAGCCCTTTTTAACCAGTTAATAATAATTTAGGTTCGTTGTGCAAGTCTGCCCTAGGCTTTATGTTTTGAAGCCTCCTTTTTATACCTTTTGTCTATTTTTTGATTCTTATTGTTTATGTATTTCTGATTGACTATTGACACTATTGTTCTCACTACCAAGAACCAGCGATTTTTATTTCGGTAGTTAATATTCGTTGTTCACCAATCTGAACTAATCATGTTTTTAAGGTATAAGGCAAATCTATCAGACCGAATCTTGTTTTTTTGGAATCGACCTGGGAATTTCATAAGGTAGCAAAAAAAATCAAAAACAATAATCTCAAAAGCCATTACATAAGTTTACTGATTCTATTGACTCTCAAAAACTCACATGAACCATAGTAAATAAGCAGACCATTCAGCTGAGTGAAAAGGATTGTAATGCAAATAGTTTTACGGTTTATTTCCCCGTAAACTTAACTTTTTGCCGACATTTTGAGCACTTGTTCACGTCGCCGGGGATTTCAAACTATTGTGTGAAAGGGTTATTGAGGGAAACTTTGAGGCTTACAAACAATTTAGGCTACAATTGTGTTCTTTCAAAATATGTGTAAAAGCTGCATGGGGATTTAAGATTTGCGTACTAATTAAAGTATTTTTTGTAACTCGAAAGTAGGAAATCAAACTGAATCAGAGGTTTATGAATTAATTTTTTTTTTTTGTCAAAATAACAAGTAAATAATGAATGAAAAAAAATATATACCTAATTTCCATTTTTCTTAACTTACACAATTTTTCCACACATAAGCATAATTTGTGTATAAAATGTTGTTTATTGGTTGCTTGAAATAAAGTCATGATTGACATGAGCATTTTGACGTTTACACATTCATACATCTCTCTTAATTGTAAGCAATGTTGTAAAAATATAGTTATCACTGAAAAACTGCTTAACAAAATAAAAAAAAAACAAATTAAACTTAAAGAACGCAGTAAGCAACAATTTATTTAAACCGTAACACATGGGCCAGTGGTAGCGGTAATAAGGACATATAAAACTTAGCGATACCACAAACTGGCAGAAACTTGTGCATTGTGCGCGGTCCTGGGTACCCACCCAACACTGCACTGTTCTTTAATGCACTTACTTGTTCTTACATAACAAGTGTGTGGTTTGGAAGATGCATAATTTATTGTATTTGTTTTGTAGTTTTGCATTTTACTTCATTTAGTTTCGGGCGGTTTGAGTTACTAGACATTCATTATGGTAATGCCGTGTTGAAAAGAGCAATACATTTTATAATGTAAGTATGTATTATGTAATATTTTATTTAGTGATCTTAAGATTTCTGCTACCATCTCTGTGTCTACTCATGAGAACCTGTAATTGGCTCTGTGTCGTTTTCACAATTGTTACTCACATATTTTAGCTGTTGGTTCTCCTCTTTATAAATAAATAAATAAATAAATAAATAATTAAGGCTCTATCTACACATGCGAGTGGTTCGAAAAAGATACTCGACACAAAGGGCTAAGAAGGAAAATGATGGGTGATTTTTAGTCAGTAGAAGTCTGACACTCCCTACCGCTCGGGCCAGAGCGGGAGGAGTCATGTGATGATTTTTCACCATACAAAAAAAGGCTTTACCTACACTTTCCAGGATTGGATAGATGTTAGTGAGAGGTGTTCAAGTAGCAACTTACTAATCGCTAAGTAATTATTACTGCGAAAAGAAGAAGATCAATAAATTGAAACGATACAATACAAAATTTCGTTGCGGGCTCCAAGGTAGTTAAATTATTTCACTTCGTCGAGCTTCATTGTCTCGTCGCTTTTCGGGTTGTCGCCACTGTTGATTCCAACTTTCAGGAGTTGCAAAAGTTTGGGAATACTGTGGCGAGTATATTCCAAAAAAATAAAACAATTTTTAATGTGTAAAAAAAATTTGATTGAGCAACAACTCCATCCATCAACCAACTCATAAATAAAATTAACCCTTAAATAAATTACAGTAAACAAAATAATTCTCACGACATTGAGCGGCAATGCATACAACCATAGCCACTTGAACTCCCCCTTAAGTGAACCACCGTGAAATAGGAGCCCGTTCCCAAGCCGCTCGTAATATAAAATATATTTTTACCAAAATATCAGTTCTGAAAACCGAATAAAGGATATGCAAATAAGCAGATGCGCTATGCTAATCTGACTAGCGGGGAATGAATGGGGTGCAGTTCAAAAGAACCACTCCATGCCTTTTTAGATATGCCTTGCTTTGATGGCGGTATAGATATAGTACCCTTAGGGGTACGTCTTTTAGAATGTCTTCCGTTGGCTTGAGTGGTCTGTAGCAGTGTGTTATTAACCGTAGTGTATTTTTCGCTTTAAATTGTTTAAATTTTAAAGAAATTTTACAAGATAGGGCTTTTAACTATGACTAATAATGGCTCATGTTTTATCTATAATATCAGTCTTTTCTATAATTCAGTCGTAGTGAACTAAAATGTTGGATACACTTAAAATTATAGAAAACTAGCAGTTGCCCGCGACTTCGTTCGCGTAGAAATTTTTACTCTCTTGTCTGGACTGCCTGTGGATGTTACTATGTCAAATCGAATGCCAAATGCCAATCGAAGCGATTATATTCCCTTAAACCAGCCCTGTCGTAAAATCTATTGCTACTTACCTGAAATGTCTTAACTATATTCTCTCTGCCAATTTTCAGGTACAAAAAGCCAAGGATTTCATTACGGACTTACGGGAGCCCTTAGACCTTGGGTCTTCCTTACAAATTTCTTAGCTTAGATTTCCTACTCCTAAACTCTAGACTTGTTAAATTTCAGGTTGTTAGTACAAAAAAACAGTACATTTTTACAAAGATGTGGAAGCCCTCAGACCTCCTTATTCTGGCCATGTTGCTAAACTCGCTAAATCTGTTCTTAGTCAACGTTTACTAACTATAAAGTACCTTCCTGCCAAAATTGTACCACAAAAAAGGAAGGACTGTCATACAAACTCGCGTGAGCCCTTAGACCTCCCTAGTCCGGCCCTGTCGCAAAATCGGTTCTAAGCAAACTTCTACTCATCTACTACGTCCCTGCCAAAATTCAAGATAGTAGCACACAAAATGATGGACTTTTAAACAAACTTGCGAGCGCCCTTAAACCTCTCTAATCCGGCCCTGCCACAAAACCTGTACTTAGCAGAGTTCTACTAACTATAAACTACGTGCCTGCCAAAAATCAAATTTGTAGCACAAAAAATTAAGGATTTTCTTACGAACTTGCATGAACCCTTAGACCTCCCTAATCCGGCCCTGTCACAAAATCTGTTCTTACCAGACGTCTACTAACTATAAACTACGTCCGTCTCAAAAATCAAGTTTGTAGCTCAAAAAATGAAGGACTTTCATACAAACTGGCGAGAACCCTTAGACCTCCCTAATCCGGCCCTGTCTCAAAATCGGTTCTAAGCAGACGTCTACTAACTTTAAACTACGTCCTTGCCAAAAATGAAGATTGTGGCACAAAAAATGAAAGACTTTCATACAAACTGGCGAAAGCCCTTAGACCTCCCTAATCCGGCCCTGTCACAAAATCGGTTCTAAGCAGACGTCTACTGCCTATAAACTACGTCTTTGCCAAAAATCAAGATTGTAGCACAAAAAATGAAGGACTTTCACACAAACTTGCGAGGGCCCTTAGACCACCCTAATCCGGCCCTGTCGCAAAACTAATTTATAGCGGATGCCTACTGACTATGAACTAAGTCTCTGCCAAAAATCAAGATTATAGCACGAAAAATTATGGACTTGCATACAAACTTGTGAGGGCCCTTAGACCACCCTAATCCGGCCCTGTCGCAAAATTAATTCATAGCAGACGCCCACTGACTGTAAACTACGTTTCTGCCAAAAATCTAGATTGTAACACAAAAAATGAAGGAGTTTCATACAAACTTGCGAGGGCCCTTAGACCACCCTAATCCGGCCCTGTCGCAAAATCCGTTCTTAGCGGACGTCTACTAACCATAAACTACCTCCCTGCCAAAAATCATCTTTGTACGTCCAGCGGTTTTCGAGATTTCGTGATGAATCAGTGAGTGAGTGAGTGACCTTTCGCTTTTATAGATATAGATACTGATTTTCACATACATTATTAAAATTTCATCATTATCTTCTCATCAAATATGGAATTCAGTTCTTATATCTTCATTAAACACGATGGCATACATTAAAAAAGAATGTAAGAACATAAAGAGGACACCTTAAGTGTCAAAGAAGTTTATACATGTAATTATTTGGAGTATTCTTATGACAAATGGAGAAAGCAAAATGTTCGAACCCTTCCTTTTAACCTTTTACTTCCCCCCGATTCCACATACAAAAACGTACCAATCACTTGTCAGAACTACCAACAATTTAAAAAGCGCATCGTCAATCCGAACAGAATGGTCCCCAATACGTTGAACATGCAAATACATGCAGTACACATTTGCATGTGAATCCTGCACTTTTCGCACGCCTCAGCGCAAGGCACAAGGCACGCCTCACCACGAGGCACTCATTGAACTGACATACTTGTTGTGGAAATTGGTTGGTGTTTGGTATTAGAGTTAAAACTTTGAAGAAAATAAAAAAAAACTGCTAGTCAATAGGACGCGATTTAACACCGACCAATTTATTTACATACGACTACAATAGTTGTAAAGGTCATGCAACGGACTCGCCCTCTTACATAGAACTTAAACAGAATTGGCGAAATGTGAGCGGTATGGGTGCACCAGCTCTGCCTAATAAATAAATAAATAAATAAAATTCATTTATTTCAGGCAAGACGCCCATAAACCTTCGGGAAAAGTTCAATGTCATGCTTTATTACAACAATTTTGTTATTTAAAAGTCCAAAAAAAAACTAAGCCGACCATTATTACTTGTGTTATGAGTAGGTAAGGCAGATTATTTGCGGAGTTGTATTAGCATAAGAATAATTGGCCAATAATGTCCACTACTGGGATACAAGCCTCGCTTTTATGAGAGGAAATTGGACTATAATCCACCACATTGGTTCAGTTCGGAAATTGTAGGTTTTATTTTACCACGTAAAGGTTTAATGCTAAGCTTACATGCAAATATGGTGACTCTATACATCATAGTCACCCATCCCATATTCAAATACAATTACTTTCCACACACAGCACACAGTACCAATCTGCAACGAGCAAAGTTAACAATTTCTAGCAAATCTATCTATCGGTCGCAAACTGCACTAACTGCATACAAAACCTGGGAAAACCAATTTGTCGCTCACAAAGAGAGGTTTGTGTGTAGGGAGGATTTTGCGAAATATTTGTGAAATACTGTGAACCACGTAACTATCGGGGACGTGGCGTAGAGGGTTGGTCGGACTTGAGAACGCGTTTTAAGATGTGTGTTTAACAGGATTTGTTCTTGATGATTTTTGTTGTATATTGTTAGCATGGCGTAGTTATATCATTAAAAGTTAGAGATTGTTAAAGTCGTTATACCATTTTTGTTACAGTAACAATCCCAACAATTCGATTACAAAGCGTAGTAGCATAATTATAAAGGGCAACACTGTCTAGAAATCTTAAAATCTTTGCGCATACAAGTCAGACATAGCCCATCGCTTCTCTTAGATACTTACCATTGATTACCAAGCTACCTTTTCCAAGGTAAATAAAACGTGATGTCCTCAAGTCAAGTGACATAGGACACGGGAGCCAAAGTATTAACCAATCTAGCTGGAAAGCATTCCACGGTTAGCTGAACACCACTTTACTTTACCAACCTTCTAAACTGTGTTAGTAATTTCAGCCATTAGCCAAAAATTACGGTTGGACAAAACATTTTGTTAAACCTCTCGTAATACTAAACAACGGTTAAATTAGTAATTAGCATGAAAATCACGTACGGTGTGTCCACTGCACGCAAAAATATGCGCACATTTGGTAGCGTTACATCCCTAATATCTGATTTTGTGATCTCTGATCTTTGAACGATGATTAGAGTTTCGATCGAATTTTGGCAAACAAAAACCGATATAAAATAAAATTATTATTATAATTTGAACAATACATTAATTTAAAATAAGCTTAGTAGACGATTATTAGTTATTGATAACATCTTTCCCAATTCGACCAACAAAAACTTTAATTTCACGACCGAATAGCAACCCTGCTACGTCTGCGTAGCACTTGCTACGCCGTAGCGATTTCGTAGCTGCGTAGCAACAAAAGTATTGTATCACGTATATTTTATGAATTACTACGACTATCATAAACCGTATATAGAAAATACTTGTAAACCTCATATCCTATCTCTCCTTTCATCTAAAAACTCGACTCCTTTTATTAAACGCCATTATCATGTCACGTAGGACCTATACGTTAAGCGCCCTCTGGCGGCTAGCTTTATAAATAAGGGTGACCAGAGGAAAATTATATGGTGGGCGTGCTGCCCGGCTCTTTGTTCTGTGAATATTAATATTAGAGTTATGTGGGTAAGAATAGAATTGTTTTATTGTCTCTGGGAGTGCAGCTGAAGGAAAATTGAAAATACTTTTTGGTTAGCAGAAGTTTAAGAGGTCACTATTTACGTGACTACAAAGCAACAAAAGCATTTTTTACAAAGCATTTTTTAGCACCATAGACTTCTTATAGGTTTCTTGTAATCTATAAGTGTTGAACAAATTTCTAATTTTTTTTCAAAACCTTAGGTTCACACGAGTGATCCTATGTGTTTTCCGTTTGTTCCTTTTGGGGTACGGAACCCTAAAAATATCATTAAATTGAAAAGAGGAAAAAGAATGTTACTGAATTATTAGTTACTTTTAATATTCTATTAAACTAATAAAATAAGTGCAGTGAAATAAAGATGCCTGATAAAACTTGTTGTAAAGTACAAGTTCAAGTCGCATAGATCCGAGATATTAAGTTTTAAAGACCGTTAGCTACCTTCCAAGTTTATCAGAACTGTATTAAATAGCTAATTTCTTTTCAATTTGTACCTCATTTTACTTTCATTAGAGCCACACAATATTTTGAAGAATAGAAAAATATGTTTTTCTGAATCATATTATCTACTTAAATTATGAAAATGTTCTTCATTTTGTTTGCATGTTTCTTTTATTTTATAGCTGAATAACTTTTTCAAAGTCGAAACTTGTGACTGATCTTGCTTATTGAACTGTAATAATACCAGAACCGGTTACAAAGTCTATCATAGTACCAACGTTGAATAAATCATCGTAAACCAATGATGTATCTTAGATTAAAAAAAAATACAGAAATATGACATCAACCAGGCCCACGTGCCCGTACAGCCAGAGAAGCGGCCTGTGTCCCAACAATGGGAATATTATTGTTTTTGCAATTTAAACCCATACCTCAAAAGTTTATGAAACACCTCTTAAAGTTGAACACGGGCGCTTAACTCGAAGCTCTGAACTTACATAATTATTATAATTTAAAGCACGCGCATTAAATTAGGCATTTTAATGAATTCCGTGGTGTGGCGCTAAGCGCCCTGTTTATGTAAAGTATGGGAAGCATGGATTATGGAAATTATTTCTGTGTATTGTTTTAGTATGTGACGAGTACTCCTTGTGTGGGTACTACTAGTTTTCTTGTTAAGAAGGTTAAGATAATGTGTGTAGTTTAAGAGTTACTAAATATAGTATTAAGATTCTATCTGCTAACTTAAATTGTATTACCTATGCCTTAAATTGTATTACTCTTACCTATACCCACATGATGTATGTTAGTCTGTCTTATTTATCTATGGGCCCAAATCGCCATCGGGTATCATATTACGGGTACTAAAACGAGGATACTAAGAGGCTTGTAGAGGTCAGGAAGCCGTTTGTTTCATTTAAAACACTGGTATTCAGCTGTATCCGGTTAGACTGGAAGCCGACCACAACATACATAGTTGGGAAAATGCTACGCACATGATGAGTTGCTGGTAGCGATCCTAAAGTTACACATACACATTTTCGCAATTTCCTCAGTTTAGCAGAACGGTAATTTCCTCCAATTCCCACATAACATAGGTTGTGGTTTCCAAAACATATTCCAATGCCACATTATTATTCATTTTCCAAAGTTCAACAGCGAACAACTATAATAATATTTCTTAAATAAATCATCGTGAACTTGCAATAACACAATAAACTTGTGGTAAGTTCCGACGCGTGAACAAATTACATGGCGCTTGTACTGGCGCTTGTACTGGCGCTTGTACCCGTGGCGCTTGTACCCGTGGAACTCACATACATTGTACCTGCGAGGGGTAAGTTGCGTGTGAACGTGAACAGTGTAATACCTGGAACTAATATCGTAAACAGAAAAGTTTGGATGTGTCTGAAAAATGGCGTTAGTAGAGGTAAAGTTTATGTCCAGGAAAATTACCTACACGTTGTAGCTTTATCCTCGTAGCAGCATGAATAATTGGATACCCTATAAACGTGACAAAATGGCAGGCTCAAAGGATTTTTGTGTTGGTACTCACTACTTGCCTAATCGTTTTATACATCAGTAGCATTTCGCCCGCGACTTTGTCCGCGTGTGAATTATATACTTAAACCTTCCTCGAGAACCACTTTATCTATTGGTAAAAACAAAATGCAAATCGGTGCAGTAGTTTTTGAGTTTATAGCGAACAGACAGACAGACATACGCGGTGGAGGACTTTGTTTAATAATAGTGATAGTGATAAACTAATGCTAGATCTCCAGTCTTGATTTGACTGTCTCGTTGGTCTAGTGGTCGCAATAATCGTGACTGCTGACTATGAGGTCCAGGTTTCGATACCCAGTTCGGCAAATTATTATTGAGTTTTTCGGTCAGGAATTTAGTAGCAGTTAGAGAATCTGGATTTGTGCCCGATTGATGGCAATAGATTCGCCCCCTATTACACAGGACTTAAAAATAACTGACGAAATTTGAGCGTACTAATAGGTACCTCTGCCTAACGCTTCCGGAATTACAGGCATAATGTTATATCATGTCTAGTCTTGCTCCTATCCTGGGGATTAGTACCGCAAAATAGAGGTATATTACCCTCCAGGCTATGATAGTAAACAAACAAACGCAAAAAGAAAATCAATGCATTTCTAATTTTCAAAAGTAATATGAATATCTATGCAAAATAAACTACCTTCACTTCATAAGACGTTTGTCCCTGTACAACGTATTATTATGTTTCTATTCCCATTGCTAGACGCTATACAGAACTGTTGATTCTGCCGCCATGCGCCATGATGCTCGCAACTTTGACACTACACTACACTTACACTTATGGAATAAATCACCTCTCGTTCCGGGAAATTGCTGACTTGTGCTCGAACGATACGCAGTAGGGATGGGCGCTGTCGATAGTTTGTCGATACTTCAAGTTGTCTTCTTTGTTTGAGATTTTTCTTGTTCGATAAGTGGTCTGGGTTTTCTTTTTGCTAGTTGGATAGGATTTAGTTGTGTTGGTAAAAATGATTGTATTGTAAACCCATTTGATGACGCATCGTGTTTTGATGTGCGATGAAAAGACAATAGTATTTTTTTTCTTTAACCCACTCTAGGAAATTTTCCTGCATCGTGGGTGCGTTTACAAACATTTAAACTCACATACACAAACACACCCAGACCCCAAACAATGCGGGGATCGAACCCGCGACACGCAGCGCAGCAGTCCAATCTCTCAGCCACTGCGCCAACCGTGTCGTCATTCTTTTTGCCGTTAATTAAAGAGATAATGTTAGCCAAAGACAAACACGCGCAAGCGGAATGCAAATAATAGTAAAATACGTTATATTAATATGTGCAAACAACTGTCCTTACGTAAAATAGGAACAAAATAGGATTTCTTAAATTGGTAAATCAACATATTGTAGTGACACACCACCTTCTTTTGTTCAAAACCAAGAAAAAAAAATTTCTTTACATTGCGTAAAATAAGAACAAGACTTTAATGAAGAAGCCACAAAAAATACTAACTTTAATCTTTCTATGAAGATGATTAATTAATCAACTTTGGAAAACTTTCTTCTTAAACTTAAACCCTTTAACATTAAAATCACCTGCCTACAAAGTTGTATCGATATGATCCCCTCACTACGACACTCCCGCTGCGTCATGTAATTTCCGCGGCGCGCCGTACGAAGGCGGACGAATGCGTTGTCAAACTCGCTACGTTAACTGGAGATTAGACAAAACTGCACTGTGCAACCGAACTGTGATGAATGTTATGAGTTGGATGCGAGTTACTTTGCGTGCTTTGCTTTGCTTTGCGTTGTTGCTTTGTTGTGTCAGGGAGAAAGATTTATTTATGGGGTTGGAGAGACGTATTTTTGTAAAACATTTTTTTATTCTAATAATAATGAGCTTAATTGGTTCGTCATCTTGCAGCAAGAAAACACTGCCAATTTGGACAGATAGTACTAAAATTACATTGTATTTGCTCCACAAGCTTTACTGAATAAGTCATTGCCTCGCCTTACTTGCAATGTGCTGGTGAGCAGTTCACTACATCAGTCTTAAGTTATAAGAGAGAAAGGAAATTAAAATCACGTATATCACTCGTTCAGTTCGATAATTGTGGTAGGTTGTGTATTGGATTTGGAAGTTGCTTTGTATTAGGTTTTGTTTTACAATAAGCCACCTAGAAGTTCCCTCTCAAAGAGAGGAGGCCTGTGTCCCAGCAGTGGGAACATTAGGCTATTAATGATGATGATGATGACCTAGAAGTTGGACACGTTTCTGGTAATCCATAACGAACCTAGCTTTCCCAAATTAATTTGAAATGACAGATATAATATTCCCAAATATTCATCAATTCATAGTCTAACAATGTAAATGTCTCACAGTCTCATCAAAATTGCGAAGCGCATCGTATTCGTAGTTAAACTCTGACTGAAGATTAGAACACTAACTGTGTACGGTGCAATCGGCCATTAGTGTTGTGGTGTCACAATGCGATCACTTGTCGTTGTGGTTCGGTGTTATGATGAGTTGGGCCTTCAGAGTTCACATCAAATCTAGTTGGAATCATAATATTTGTTTGCTAAACATGAGCTTTCTGATAGATATTTCTAGTCCCACATTAAGTTACTTAGTCTTCTTTATTGAGAAGGCTTTCATAGAATCCAGATATTCCAAAAACAAGAAGCTTAGTCATATTAATGGCAAGAAAACAAAGTAATAATATGAAGAAACTCTAAGGTCTGCTACGCCATTGCACTATAACTACGATGTAACTAAAAGGATCTTTGCTTTTACTCTATGCCAGCACTTTATTTATTCGTCATTTTTTTGTTTTATAATAACAGATACGAGCAATAGCATATTATTATTTATTCATTATTATTGCAACCCATTTCCTCAACGCCAGTAGTCCCAGCCTTGGGAACATTACAGGATTTTTTCATACTCATTAATTCGATGCAAAAACCTCTGTTTCTAACAATGAACAATTCG
Source organism: Diarsia dahlii (assembly GCA_949775195.1). Lineage (NCBI taxonomy): Eukaryota > Metazoa > Arthropoda > Insecta > Lepidoptera > Noctuidae > Diarsia > Diarsia dahlii. The sequence goes on from OX459211.1 coordinate 20,100,266, forward strand.
TGAGTTAGTTCACGTATTTGTCTATTATATTATTGTGGATACAGCTAGCTCAGTACAAACTCCCTTACAAAGAGCTTGCTGTGTGAGTGCGAACATTTCACGGTAATCACACGCTAAAGTAAAAGTTTAGGCAGCTTCGTGATGAAATGTGCACCGAAACTTAGTTTGGGGTTTCACTAACATGATAACAGCAGAATTTCGTTGTGTTTTGTGCTAATTGAAAACTTGTTTGTGCTATAATATTATGATTTTACGACACGTGTGCTAAAATAGAGCAGCGGTGACCCAGTGGTATCGGCCCCGACTTACGAACAGTAGGTCGTGGGTTCGAACCCAAGCAGGCGCATTACTTTGTGTAATTTATTTCATCACCGCTGCTCTCAAAACGGTGAAGGAAAACATCGTGAGGAAACCGGCATGTCTTAGAACCAAAAAATTCGAAGACATGTGACATCTACCAATCCGCACTGGGCCCGCGTGGTGGATTATAGCCCATCCCTCTCCTAGAGAGGAGACCTGAGTCCCTGGAGTGGGAACATTATAGGCTGATGATGATGATGCTAAAATTGCAGTGTATAATCATTCTCCTGCACTTATCCCAATTCATTTGGGGTCGGCGCAACATGTCTTCTTCTTCCCTACTTCTCTATTTCTCGTCATCTCAGCAGTCACCTCCTTTCTAGCCATATCATCCTTCACACAGTACTTCCATCGTTTCTTTGGTCTTACCAAAATTACATTGTTTAAGAAATTATAAATTATATTTGAGAAAGGTTTTGGAGGTCACATAGGCAGTCACTCCATGGAAAATTTCGGCACTCAGCTGCATCCGGGAAGACTGGAAGCCGACCCCAACATGGTTGGGAAAGGTTTTCGCAGATAATAATGATTTTAGAAAAGATTTTGTTATTATATTCAAGTTTCTGTGACCATAACCAACTGTATTTTTATTAATTGTAAAGGTTTTAACAACCCGGTATGGAAGCAGGTCCGGACCCCTGGACACTGACAGATATTGTACTGACCGGCTGCAGACATCTGCCAGTATGAGGTGTCCACAGTTTGTCCGTACCTATGTCAATACAGGCACGGTTGGCGCAGTGGCTCTAGCAATGGACTGCTGCGCTGCGTGTCGCGGGTTCGATCCCCGCACGGAACAAATATTTGTATGACCTACAGATAGTTGTTCCGGGTCTGGGTGGTTTTTAAAAAAAAAAAAATAGGTAAACCCTTTTAATACTCGTAGAATTACGTTTAAAAGCCTATTTCTGCACTGTGTTTCTAAACAATACCGTGCGCCCTCTTCAGACATTTTTATGTTGTATACTATTCCAGAATCTTTTTATTCCTGAAAAGTCTCAAGTAGGCTACAAACAATTCGAAGCTACTTCTATTACAGGAGTTCTCGATACAATACAATACAGCAGGAATCTATAAATTGTTCTGTTAAAGTTACAAGCTAAGATATACTTCGACATTTCAAGGATTTACCGCCTATTAGCGTAAGTTGAAGTTAGAGCACACAGCTTTACTTAGCTAAAAGCTGGCTTTTATTAGGATTAGAAAACTTTTACAAATATTTTTTTAAGGTTAGGAGTAGATGAAATTGTTTGGAAAGTAATAAAAGGTTAGGTCTGAAACTTGATGGATGTTTGTACTAGTAGACAGATGTCTCCTATAATTGCTGCCAGCTAAGATGTCAATAGCGGTCATTGACCCACCTACATTTGTTAAAGTTCTTAACTTAAGAATCCAAAAATAAGCCTGTTCATGTTTTAATTGTCAACTATCGTTACCGTCAAAATTTTTTGTAATGAAAAATTCATGCTTAATTTGTTTTCGTTCATACGAAGAGATATTAGTGAAAGGGCAATGACCGTTATTGACATCTCAGCTGGCAGCAACTGTACGAACGGTTATCGTAATAAGCAGTAACTTTAACGTTGAGGTTGGATAGGCATTCCCTCTATAGAAAATACTGTTATTTAACTACAGCTTATCAAACTAAAAGCCGACCCATACATAGTTGGGAAAAGGCTCAGTAGAGTGTGATGACGTTTCACAAGCTGTTTTGAGTTTGAATCCGGTAGGATACATAGTCTATGTTTAGGAGATCATAATAAGAAGACAGCGCTACATTAAATCTCAACGTTATTTGATTTAAATCTTCAGCAGTACATCTCAAACGCATCTGAATTCAAGAGAATCGTCTGTAAGCATACTGTAAGTAAGCCATAAAATCAGCTAAAGCGATTAACGATACCCCATCTCGGAGTCATCCCTAAACCCATTTGATAACGTTATTTAAACAAACATTACAACCCCGTAAAACTTTATGACGTACTCCAAAAATACTTAAAAGAACAATAAAACATGTAAACTTTATAACTCAATCCATTGCTGGCCAAATACGGAAGCATCAACCATTGCTCAAAACATAGCAAGCCGTAGATGGTCCAGTAAACGATAAGCTCACTTTTTAATTCCATTCGATGTCTCGTGGTTGAGGGTTCCTGTGGCTACCTGCTAAGGTGGCCATAACAATAAAACACCGGGGACTGTCCCGATAACTGGCGTGGAAGAGATATATGTCTATTGTGACCAAGCAATCACTTTTGCCGGGATAATGGTTTCTATTTAGGTTGAATTATGCTTTATGTGATTAATGCCTCTTTGAATGTCTTAAATCATTGTATTTTATTTTCAGTAAGGTATTACACGAAACACTTTTTGTATTGAATCGTTCTCGCAAGATTTATTCATAGAATTAAAAATAAGTATATCTCGCAAAAGGAAATAAAAAGAAAGTCAGGTCTTTGTAACTTTCCCTTAAAATTTTCGAGTTTAACTTCAGCATACATTACTACACACAAAGCAACCTCAGCATATTTAAAATCAAAAGGAAACCGTACGTTACAACCCAACCAACTGAACAAAAGTCTGAAAGATGCGCTGATCTCGGCCGAATGCCTTTTGTACACATTTACTTGCATTTAAAAGCACATCTGAATCGTATCCAAATTAACATAAAACCCAGAGGGCGATAAAAGTACACAGTACACTTCGCTACATCCTGTATATTAAACAGGGCTGTCAATCATATTTTTTTTAAATATTTTGCTAGAAAAAAAGACCTTCTCACCTTTAAATCATATTTTTTCCTGCAAGATATACAAAAAACTGTAGATTACGAAACTCATGCAGCGAAGTAACTACAGAGGATGAAGTAAAAATATTACCTGAAATATTAGTATTACATTTCCGTGCAAGCGCGGTGTATCTATTTGCATAAGGATGCTCCTTCACCTGCGTAATTAAAACTTTGTTTGCAATGACAACCATATTACAAAAAAATCTGTTAAATTCAGCGTTGTTTGTAGATTAAAATTGGACAAGGGTTGTATTGTTTTAACAGAGTGTAAGTATTTTAATTCAGACTAAATGCCCGTGACTTTACTCGATTTTGTTATATATTCCGTTAACAATTTTCAGTATCCATTCGAGTCCATCCAGAAGTTTTAGCGGGAAGTAACAAACATCCTGCCCTCCTCATTCCTGCCCTTATCCCATTCTAATTGGGGTCAGCATAACACGCTTTCTTATTTCATTCTCCCATGTCAGACGTCATGGCATCATTAACTCCTTTCGCATTAAAAGTTGTAGTAGCAGTATGCTGACAATATCAAAGAATTAGTTCGGCTGCGAGTAGTTTGCAAGAGATACCACGGCCTTGGACACAAAGGCCTTAGAAGAAACATGGGTGGTTTTTAGTCAGTAGAAGTCTGACACTCCGTACCGCTACGACCAGAGCGGGAGGAGTCATTTAATGATTTCCAACCCTCCAAATAACACGTAAGTATCACTTTCATGGGATACCACACTGCCTTACAAGCTATGAGACAGGACAGGCCTCAGCGGACTATGCACAATATTGCACAACGTATAGTTGAGTATCTGTCAGTCTGGTTAAAGTTTGACGCTTGTTGTACGCGTCAGTTCAGGCTTGTCACGACAGGTGGCGCTGCTCACATAGGATTTGATTATGACGTTACTGGAGTAGATAGAATTGTGTGCACGTTTTACCTAGACGTAGCAGATGATATCGTTTTAGTTTCATTTCCTACTTTGATGATTCTTCCTAGGTTTTAATTGTCACCATCATCGGTAGTCTGGTTACACGTTTCCCTGGTTCACTCGAGTCTAAAACTCATTCACTGTCCATCCATAGTCATCATCGGCGATCAAAGCTTACACAAAAGCTAAATAAGTAACTCCCTAGCTTTAACAGATTTTATATTAAATTTAACAGCACATGAATTTTCATGAAAATTCGCAAAACAAACAAATAAAAAAAAACATTTAAAAAGTTATGAATGGCAGCCCTGTCCATTTTTACGGCTGCAATACCGTTCATATACAGGATGATGAGCGAGGCCTCGCAACTCAATTAGCTAATGAAAACGTGCTGTTCTGATCAACTTAAACGGAGTCAAGACTAGCGACGCTTTTTCGCGTATTTTACATTTTACTTGCTTACTTCATAACTCGGTTTAGAGCGTCTGAATATTTAAGAAATGTGAATTGTGTCGCTAGGGAAGGGAAAGACTCTTTTTATAATTTCAGGAGTAACAGAGCAAATAAGCGTTTTTGATATAAACTGATGAAATTCTGAAATTAAGTGCTGTTTATTGATAGCACACGCTGTAGGTAGTCGTTTATCGGTTTTAAAATTAAAATGTTCGACACTAAAATGAGTGCGTCAGCACGAGAATTCATGAATAACTTTAACGGAGTTATTAACGGAATGTTAGTTGTTGTCTTGTAAAGACTAGTGTTATTAAAATATCTACACTAAACATACAAAAATATGCAGGCTCATTTACGCTAAGGAGTCAAAATTCCAGATGACGGATGACACATGACGGTCAGATGTTAGAACTGTTGAAACATTATCTGTCCATACCGATTTTTTGGAACCTTTAAAGGAAAAACATTTTTAATATCAAACCCGTACGTTTAAAATTCAAACTCAAACTTCAAACCGTCGAGCAGAAATACGTACCAGCAGAAGTAAAGCAATTTGCAGCACTTACATAGAAACCGATCGTCTGGCAGACTCCACTGCTGATTGGATGGCTAATCAGCCACCAGGCTCACAGGATCTACCCGAGAAATACTTGTTTCTTTTGTTTCTCAGTTTTTTCTTTCTAATCCATTAGTTGAAGTTGTTTTGCAGAAAGTAAACTGAAATGTAAGTGGTGTTGAAGGTCAGAGGAATACGTGTGAGGTCTTATTTGAAAGGATTAGGCAGTATGGATGTGATAAAAGCCTATATTTTTTGGAGTTTAAAAGTTTTTTAAGCTATTGCATAGCTTCTATCGCAGGCCTTGAGCGTGGAGAGCGAATCCAAAAATTCCGTAACGAAAATATTCAACCAGGTTACTATGGCCGCCACATTGACCGGTCCCGTGCGTCTCTCATCCAGTGGGTCCTCGCAACCTTCACCAGGTTTCATCATTAGTTTATTAATTGACTAATAATAATATTAATAATATTCCACAACTATCACACAACGCCATCTAGTCCCAAGCTAAGCAGAGCTTGTGTTATGGGTACTAGACAACTGATAAACATACTTATATATTTCTAAATACATACATATTATAGATAAATTACACCCAGACACAGAACAAATGATCGTGCTCATCACACAAACATTTGTCCTGGGTGGGAATCGAACCCACGACCTCCGGCATAGCAGTTAGGGTCACTAACCACTAGACCAACAGGCCAGTCAAATGAATGTCTTAATGAACTTTAAAATTTAATTAATTACAATAAATGTCAAATCAATCATAGTGGAGTATTTATTTCACACCCCAATTAAACACTGAAATATCGTTTGTTATTAATTAATGTGGTTACATTATAAACAGTGCAATTACATCGAAAACCTATCGAAATATAAATGTTAATTGCTACTGCTCTGATTACTACATTTGTGATAAATTATACTAATGTGAGTTTGAGTTCATTTGAGACAATTTTGTATTGTTAATATTTATATCAGGATCTCATTTGCCTGTGTGTGCGGCAGCTGCGATCAACATATCATTATTGCAATCTGATCCATGGTTTGTTCCGTAAACTCTTAAATAACATAACATAACATCACGCCTGTAATCTCCAAAGGGTTAGGCAGATGTGTTCCTATTAGTACAACCACATTTCGCCAGTTATAATTAAGTCCTGTGTAATAGGGGGCGTGCCTATTACCGTTAACCGGGCACAAATCCAATCTGCGTGGCTTCTATTGAGAAATTCCTTATGGAACAATCCCGTTTGCCCGACCCGGGAATCGTGAAAAAACCTTGGACATCATGCTTAGCATTCGCGCTTGCCACTACTAGGCCAACGAGGCAGTTCTTAAATCTCAACTCAAAATTAATTTTCTCTAAAATTGCATTTTAATCGCATTCGCAACACTCACTGTCCTAAACCTGTATTCTCCAAAAAAGAAACATATCGAATAAATTTTTCATCGGCTCACCAATATACGAGGACGCCCGCCCTTGTTACCGCCCGCCCAGCGAAGGTTGCCGGGTTGCCGGTCCCCAGACGGATTTGCATATCCTTTCTTTTTGCGAAAGCACTGAAATCGCGAATACCTTTTGGGATTAGGGATTTTGTATCGATAAATGGAAGTTGAAAATGATATTGCGTGTGATTATATTTTATGTATTGATTTATGTTGAGAGGGCTGGAGGACTGAGGAGGGTCGGGTGAGGAAATTGTGAGTTGATGTGTTTGTTTCGTCTGTGATACCGGTCAGTCTATTCTATTAAAATTTATGGATATTGTTGTTGTTGCTGTTTTATCCGACTACGGCGAAGCTAAAAGTACGATACGTAGTAAGTTATTTACTTAAATTCATTTAATAATTTTATTTACATGTTTCCTACTTTTAAGACAGCGGTTTTATTAGTCTGCGATTTTATTCGTAGTCGGGTTTTAGTTTTTTAATAATGTGAAGATTGATTGATATTTTGTGAATTAATCAGTCTGAACGGTGTTCAATAAATCTTGTTGAAGACTGCAGGTAGTTGATTAACCCAGTTCCAAGAAAAAAATATAACTTCATAATATTAACGCACATTGGCCCGTCTAAATGAAGAAGAACGCATAGAGGGCCCATGACCAAAAACAAATTGAATATAATTTAGTTATCCAAACTCAGCTCACTGAAGCAGTCCTAAAATCAACAAATGCTCAAGAGTCCTGACTCTTGAGCATTTGTTGTATATAAGATAGATTCGTTCAAAAAATATGTTCAGATACAGATTTAAATAATTCCATAAATTACTTCCGAATTACTATAATTATGTATCCCAGAAAAATATCTTCCATGACCTATATTAAGATGAAAGTAAAACGAACCTTGTGTCACAACTCAATACGGATGACTTTCACATAATACAGCCAGTCACCGTGATACACCATCACCATGCCCTAACGAGGCTAATCTGCGCACAAAGCCTTCTTCCACCAATAAGAATGACTGATCACATGCTTAAAGGGGTTCAAAGACATTTATACTGCGCGAGGTTTTACTTTAAGAAGAAAATTCCCTGATTAACGCTTTGAAAGCTTGTCAGGCTTTCCTGTACTCCTATTTTCTAGGTGCATAGGTTTACATAAGTACTTTTTAATAAAAATGTCAAATTGTAGTCCAAAAATTATGTAATAATCTCAGGAACGAATGATCAATTCTAAAAATTATTTCACTGACAGAAAGCTACATTACTTGTGGATGTTATAGGTTATAAATTATATTTATATCATGCATTACTAGTTGACTTGTCACAATTTTTGAGGACGAAGTCGCGGATGAATTGCAAGTGTACCTATTAAATATTTTTATTAATGTTTGTTTTTCTTTTTCCAGGTATGTCCACACATTAGGTTTTCTTCATAGTGGTATGCTAAGATACACATAATTTATTGTGATTGGTCCTGGTAAACCTTTTATCAGTTTTGATAATTCATACTAAAGTAGGAAATAGGAAATTATTTTATCATAAAACTGAGTCCAAAATTGAATTACTAAATAGACATTAAGCATACAAAAGTTAACTTGTTAACAAGATATTGCATTACATTTTTACTAACCGACTTCCAAAAAGGAGGAGGTTCTCTATTCGTGTGTACGTATTGTTTTATATCTCCGTCAATTTAGACAGATTATCAAAATTGTTTTTTTTTACATCAGGCTCATTGTGACTCAGTTTGCATGATCAATAAGTTTTTTCGGCATTAAATTAGCATAATCGAATCGTAATCGTATCGCAGACACTAAAGCCCCAATCCACAGTGTGACTACCTCTTACGTTAGTAGTAAGTGAGTTTCTATGTAATGACCAGCCATAGGCTTTTTATAGTCCGTGGACAATAACACTATTATAATACAAAGAAATAAAGGGTTATGAGACCTTGGTTCTTAATGTTAGTGTTAGGCCGAAGTGCCCTTTGATTTTTTTTAAGTACTTTCTTAACAATAGGTCTGTTGAAGCATTACAAGAGTGGTAAGCTTAAGTTATGGCCTCTTTAAGAGCCTAGAGTCTGGATTATTTATTTGTGTACGAAAAACAGTAGTATGTTTGCCACATTTTCCGTGGGACTTTAACAGCCTCGTTGGTCTAGTGGAACATAAGGTCCTGCAAAATTCCCTGGAAAAGTTGTGCCGCTGTCAACGTAAAATGAATCCAATCACAGATTTTCCAAGTAATTATGAGTTGCAAGGTACATGTTCATCATCATCATTCTCCTGCACTTATCCCAATGTATTTGGGGTCGGCGCAGCATGTCTTCTTCTTCCATTCTTCTCTATTTCTCGTCATCTTAGCAGTCACCTCCTTTCTAGCCATATCATCCCTCACACAGTACTTCCATCGTTTCGTTTAGTCCAACACTGGAGGTGGGTTACCTCAATCAAATGGACGAGGCATACCTTCATTATCGTGTAACCAGTGCCGTAGTAATTGGTATTTCATTAAATACACCGGGCTTTATTCCCACTTGTGCGCAAAGATAAACAAGTTTCCACTTTATTTTTCTTAACCAAGTCAAGATATTTTTATTTTTATATACTTTTATCGCATTGAGAACAGACTTCAATCTACCAGTGGCTTCGAAATGTCACCGAGCGGATCACATTCAGGAGTTATGACTTACGATGCGAAACATAACCCTGCCACACAATACTCTACTTTATCTTTTAGAGTCGTAGTTCAAATTCGTTTGGCTTCAACCTAAATTATTATCAGCCTGAAATGTGACACAGTAACTCAATTTTACGGGGTTCTCAACCTTAAATCGAGGTCAATTGAGTGGAAAATCCTTTGTCAGTTTTAGCCCAGTGTTGTACTTCGATATATGGACCGTATAGCGACATTTTACAGTTGAAAGTTAATCTTGTATGTTTGTTTGTGTTAGGAATGGGTGTTTAGCGGATTACAGGAACATGTTTTATTAAGGGTTCAATCTATGTTCGATGTGTTTGAATTTGAATTGTTTTGTGATGAAGTATATGTTAAAAATCTCTTTGTTTGGGATATTATTTAGGATTATCCTGTCGACAGTGTTGACAGGTGTGTGGGTGTAACTTGACTTTGATTTGGTGGACAGTATTTATATTTTCGAATTGATGTTAATGACTTCATTCCTGGATTTCTGTACTAAGATTATCATGCGTCGTTGCAATGGAGTTCGTTTTTAAACGAACGTCAATAACTACGTATATTTAAGTTTTTTTTTTAAAACCATCCTCTAAAGTTATTGATTAGGGGTGATTGTTTATGTATGAATAGTCGTCATGGCTATTTCTCTTGTTAAAGATCACTTTATGAAGATACTTAAATGTCGCTAACTCGTAAAATCGTAAACTTTCTTTAATAGATTTTCAGCTTTATTTCAAGTGTTCCATCTTTCCAAGATATAGTAAAATCAATTATTAGGATGAGACCCAGCTACGTTAGTTCATTACAACCTCTGCATTTTTGTAAAACCCTCGAATATTCCCTAGTGATACACTCCGGGGTGTTCGTAGCGAGTTGCGTCAAAATGAGCGTGCTATTGTGATTTTACGGTCGAAAGCTGTCCTGAATGAAGGCCTCACGGACCGTTGACTCCATCCTCGAGGATCCAAGGGTACACCTCAAGGGTGAAGGGTTAAGCATTTTGGGGAATTTTAAATTTGGTTTAGAAATGTAGACTATTAGTAGTTGTAATAGCCATAGTATTACACGAGTTATTATTGCTATTATTTAGTTTATTATGTAAGGATTGAAGCAGATGTTACCAGTAGCATTCTGTTGTTTTTCCATTAGGAAAAGGTTAGTTCATTTTATCCTCATTGTTGCAAGTAGAAAGGCAGAAAGAAATCAATATTTGCAACACGAGGCCCGCAATATAATACTTAAGTTTTTCGTATCGACATAACATCAAGTTTATACAGATTGGGAGTTTCAGTAAAAGGCCACATTTATTGTAATTTTGGAAACGTAGCTCAGATTGTTAAGGGTGCAGGTACTTAAATGGACACCTGGGATATTCCAACAGGTGGACCATAGTATGATCTCTGGTCTGTGTACCGCACTCGCCCTTGGTTTTTCAGGATTCAATAGTTTATAATACCTACTTAAGTTTACTATTATTATAGAATAGATTACAGTATGAAATACGATGGGACTGGAACTCAGCTCCAATATGTACTGACGTATCCGTTTCTTAGGACGTATTTTCAGTTTTTTTTTTGTCTGCAAAAAAAATTTGGTACGCTAACTCTACAATCATGTAAACAGTCATCTGCTATTGAAGGCCAGTCTCTTCAGAACGAGCTCTTGGATCATTAGGAACCAATTTAAACAAATCTTCTTTATTCACAATTGTCAAGTCAAAACCCTCACAAATAATATCTATCGCAGACAGGTATCAAAAACCGATATCGTTCCCGAACAACTTGTCAAACTGAGATAAAATCTAAAGAGTCTGTTGGCTGCTCAGATATTCACGAGCAGCGCCATCTGTCGTGATTTATGGTGATCTGTAGCTTTTAGCTAACTTGTAAAGTGTATGCATAGCCGGGGGATGGGCGAGTTTTGTTCGATCAAGTAGTGTTGCTTTGGTTGATTCTGTGTTTTATAGATATTGTGTATTAAATAAAATAAAGTATACGAAAAATCTAGTATCTATAATTTTTGTTGAAACTTTAAATTTTATTCTTTTATCACACTCACTTTTAAATACATGTAACATTAGCAGAAACAACATGACATGTAACATTAGCAGAAAATAATTAACTTGAACTTGAACAATTAACTGAAAGACTTAGAACTCTGTTAACAAAGATATCTGTCAGGCTTTTAAGACTTTGATAGCATAATGATTATTTAAAACTTCAAAACACATTCTACTTTAGGTGGTGCTTATAAGTAGGTATCTAGAAAAAGAGTTTTTGTCGTTCTGTTTATTTGTTAGAAGGACAGAGGTCAGAGATAGTCAAATATAATTTTTATAAGCCTTTAAAAATCCAAAAAAACAGACAATCATCAGATTTAATTATTTAAATAATGCGTTCTAAAACATTAGAAACCGTTGCAAATCCCACATAACTTCATAAAATATACTAACCCTTACTAACACGCCAGCTACTAGTTGTTAGCTTCAAGTGTCGTCCAGTTGGCTAGGCAGCTGATCAAAGTCGCTCTGCGTGATAACTTGCGTACCGCCCGATAAACTTGATACCACACTTTTATAACGAGGATTATGTGTGTCGTAATATGTGTCATTACAGCACATTTTACAACAGTTTTACTGAGCCCCAACCCATTTAAAGCAACATTCGTTTAGGCTGAATGCACCAAGGAATCTTAATATCTCGGTCACCAGAAATTAAAATATTCCAAAACTGTCAGAGTCATCACTTTTATGAAATTGCACTGATAGGATCTGAAAATATGGTTTAAAATAATTAAAGACTATCACATTAAAAATACCATGAAATCAGAACATAATAGAGATATCTTTCAACTACAATTAATTTATCTTGTTTTTAATTACCAACTTTTATCCTTTTCTTAGCTAATAATCAGCGTTCCAGCAGAATTATATTAAAAACTCGTTCAGAAGTAGGTCCAACAAAGATTAAGTATATCTTAAATCCTCGTCAAGAGTTTACAAAACTTTAGTTTTACGCAAAAGCGGATACAACAAAAATTAAGCCTGGAAAAGCTCTTATCTCTACGAAAGTTTTATACTCAAAAATACTTGAGACAGCCTTCCTTCTAGTATATTATACTGTCTTGTTGGAGAAGTGATGACGAGGTTGTGAGGTCCTTAATTCAATTCCAATTTTTTTTTAATCATTAGCCCGAGGACTCGAGTCGTGACAGTAATAGGCTCGCTCCCAAGGTGGACGGTGAGTAATGGGCTAGCTAACTATCCGCCCGTCCTATGACGATGATATTGTCATCGTCATAGGATGGACGGACGGGTACGACGGACACGGCCTGTCATGTGACGGCTTGTCACATGACAGGCCGTGTCCGTCGTGTCGATGGCGAGTTTTGCTCCACGCGCGCCTCAAACAGATGTCAGCAACATTGCAGAGGCCCGCTAGGGCCGACACCTGCTGGGGCTGCGGGTTGTTCGAAAGAGATACCGCGGCCTCAAACACAAAAGGCTAAGAAGGAACATGGGAAGTTTTTAGTCAGTAGAAGTCTGACACTTCTACGACCCAGAGTGCGAAGAGTCATATATGACGATTTCCAAGCAAAAAAAAGGTTTTCCAATTACCATATACGAGATATTAAACCTATATTCATAAACTCTACCGTCTAGGTGTCATATTTGTGTACTGGGTACTTCAAGGCCCCAAAAAGGTAAAGATTGAGCGAACAGATTGAATCCTTGTGAAGGTCAAAGTGACTTAGATCGTTTGCTGACGATGCACAAACTCACTAATGGAACGACCAAGGGATTTGTATTGGTTTCGGGTTTTTAGCCTTTTTATAGCTGTTGTAATATGGAACGAGCAGATTGGGACAGTCATCGTATAAAGATGTTGAAAGTAGTTTATATTTTGTTGGCATATGATTAGACCCTTGCCAAAATGGAGCTCGTTTATAATGAAATGCCGAACGCAAACAGTAATATAAATGCCTCTTCATTATGTTAAAGTTCTTGAAACAAAAGTGTTCATATACGATTGCTGTTTACACAATGTTTGGGTCACTAAAATTGTAATAACTGGTTTGCATAATAAGATGGATACTCGTGGCCCGCAATTTCTAGGTCGCGACTAAGTTCCTCTCCTAGACGTAGACTCATGGTGTGATTAATTGTAGGTTCCTTACAACTTAGCTTACCACAGATCAATATCAGAATGGAGCCTAAATTATCTTATTACACTCTTGCAATCACCCCATTTGGCTTACAAGGGAAAGACAAAACAACTGACAATGAAACCCACAGTTGAACTTAAAAACTCAGTTCCCAAAAAGATCACAAGTCAAACACTAATCACTTGTCTAAAAACCTAACCCCAGTTTACTTTCCAGTCCAGAAATCCAAGTAACTCCTTTAAAGAAAATTTCCTCTGAGTTGAGCCCGTATTGAATGTTTGCGGAGGAGGTCAATAAGACAGCAGCTTAGCCGTTCGCCCGCTGACTCCGCACGAGCTAGGTAATGGGGTGTCACAGGATCTCCGCTCTATTTCTGTAACAAATCTATTATAGGATTGAATTGTAGCTGTATTTGTAAGAGATATATGTTTTTGGTTTGATAGGCAATTTTAGAAAAAGTATAGTTTTTGTTGTACTAAAGCCTTCAGTTTTAATTCCGTGAAAAAGTAGTGTTCATGGAAAGCGGTAACTTCTTTTGTCTTGTGGTAAGCAGCTTGACATTTTCGCTAAAGAATTTTGTGAAAGATGCCCAAACATTTTAGCAATTATAAACCTACTATATTTCAAACTGAAACAGTGTGTATAAACAAACGCAAACGCATACACACCCACACACCTGAACGTCCGTCTCAACGGGGATGGTAGCTAGACAAGGAATAAATTATAGGAACGGTATTTGACGGATAAGAAAACGATAGAAGAGTTACTTCAAGCTGCTTATTACTTACAATAAGCCAATAGGTCATTCAAAGGGTCAAAACAAAACTACGCAAAACTTCATTGAATTCAAAAGTTCCCCATACGCCCCATGTTTTATTCAGGAGCTGACCTGCCATCGCTCTTACACGTCCACAGCATGTTTTCCCACATTCCCAGACATGTAAACCGTCTTTCAAAACAAGCTATAATGCTTTCTCAAACATTTTGAAGACGATAACCTCGCAAAAGTATGTAAATGTGTCCCGAGAAGGGTCTTGTACACGGAGTATGTTGCGAATGGAGTGTTCAGACGATTTGCCCTACTACAAAATACTTAAAATGTCCCAATAACAACAGTCCGCGTAACATTGTTCTGTTGCTGTCACTCGTCGGCTTATTTAATTCGAAATTTTCGTTGATATGTCAGTTTTACTGATTCGACAGTTAAATGTGAATTCGACAGTTGCGTCAACTCGACAATTTTCACAATTGGTCAGTTTTTTCACTGGTTTTCTTTGCCATCGCTGTTGCTACGAGCGTGTTGCTCGTGTCGTGACCAAGAGGTGCTTGTGCAATATTCCATGCCAGGCTTGTGTTACATGTTGTGAAAGTCTGTGGGAATGCCAGAACTCCATTTCTTTTCACTCCATGGTTCTTAAGAAATAAAGACTTTCGTCGTCCCATCGTCTGGCATATTGTAATGCGGATTAAGGCCTCTTGTTCAAAAGAATTTGTTTCGGGGACATGATCGCAGATTATGATAGGCTTTCTGGAAATATGTTTTTCTGGAAATGGGACTTTAAGTGTTGAAAGATGGTGAAATATTTTGAAGTTTTGTGCAGCTTTGCGAAGAAAATAACAATTGTATTCAAGCAAGATTGTAACAAAATTTGTTAAAGACAGTTGAATTGAGTTGTGGTGTTGTGTTGTTGTTCTTGTTGTGATGTTGTTGTAAATTGTTTGTATAATTATAATAATTATAAGGTTAAGGTAGAGATGTACTCACAGGAAGTACATCTCATTATTTGTGTTTGAAGCGACTGAAAAGTGTGTGAGGTCAAGCCTGTTGCCGAGAACTGGGTACAAATCTGAACTCTATAGAAAAGCCGAATATTAAAAGATTAGCAAGATCCAGTTAAGAGGGTTCCTTTTGTAGCTACGTTTGTCTTGGACTATTCTAAATCAAATGTCAAGTTTTTAAATAATTAATTAAAATCTAATGAAAATCGAGTAATACGTCAACTTTTATGGCAAAAAAAAGGTTAAAAAATATCGCATCTAAAAAGACATCACCAAAAAGGCCCGTTGACACCAAACCCGAGCCACTAAATCACCAGAACGCTTCGAAACCGAGATTAATCCCTGAAATTGAATTGAACACATAAAGCATAGCTATATAACGGGCGTCGGCATAAATTATGACAAAATTAAAACATTGCGGCGTGCCGCGCCGTGTCGCACAAACAAATGGGACTAGGCAGGCAGGCTCTCGAAGTTATGTGCTGCGCTTTTTGGTACTATTGCTGGGATATTGCATTTTGTAATGAGATTTGGCTTGATAAGATTAGGACTGTATTTTAATTGGCTTTCTGTTCTTGTTATCCTTCCTACTGAATATAACCAAAATTGTCGTGTGATTATCCATTTTCTATTCATTTTCGAGGTGACTTTAAATGTAGTTAAGCAACTTTGCTATATAATTTGACTTTACACAAATCAACCACTACCAAATTGAATATGAAATAATTACCTGAATCCCAGAGACATAATAACATCCTGACATTATTTAATTGAATAATTATTAACGCCCTACCATCATTTCTCATTTGGTGCCAATTGCTCTTGTCCATTTGGTGTCAACTCATTAATTTGGGTCATTTTACAACGATTAATTAACAATTGATTTCAGAATTTCCACAAATTATATTTGAAGTAACACTAACTTCAAATTTAACAATTTTATTAAGGGGCTAAATAGTTACTTCAATAACTATAAATTTATTCTACAACTAGCTGTTGCCAACGGCTTTGCCCACTACAACTCGAACATTATCCCACGAGAAGATACAATCGGGATAAAAATCCTATGTGTTAATCCAGGTTATAAACTATCTGTGCACCAAATTTTATCCAAATCCGTTCAGTAGTTTTTGTGTGAATTAGTATCAAACATCCATCCATCCATACTTACAAACTTTCGCGTTTACCGTACAGCATTGCATACATAGAAGGCACGTCAAAGAAAAACCCCAGTCCTCGTGAACAATGCTTGACATGCGAAAGTTCCAGCTTCCATAAAAGCTGAAACATGGTAACTCCTAGAACGCCTAGTTCCACGGGTTTCATGGACTAGTTACTGTTTATTAGTTACCTATTTTTTCAACAACTTTTTACTAACACAGTGAAATAGAAAATTTCTGCTAGAGCTTTTTGTATTTCTTTTATATTTGAAACTAGCTTTTGCCTGTGGCTTCGCATGCGTGGATGTCAAAAAATATCCCAACAAACAATCATCCCCTACTTAATTCCCTAAGGGGTTGAATTTCGAACTTTCCTCGCGAACCACTCTATTCATTGGTGAAAACAACATGAAAATCGGTGCAGTACTTTTTGAGTTTATCGCAAACAGACAGACAGGCAGACAGACGTGGCAGAGAACTTTGTTTTATAATTTGTAGTGATGAACGTATCGTATGACCATCAAAATACAGTCAATCTGAAAGAAGGCTAAGGTTCTAATAATCTAGACATTTAAACTTAATACAAATTAAAGTAGTTGCTTTATTTTTTAATAACATCGTCTTGTTCATAATTCACAGAAATCTCGATGTTTTACAATTATGTAGAAATCCTACAAAGCAGAGGAGTAGGTCGCTAGTTATTCATAAAATTAATTTCATCATCATATCAGCCCGGAATCACCCACTGCAGGGTATAGGCCTCCCCTTTTTTCCGCCACGCGTCCCGATCCTGTGCGTCTCTCATCCAGGTGTTTCCCGCGACCTTAACGATGTCGTCAACCCAACGAGCTTTAGGACGGCCCTGGTTTCTATGGCCTAATCTTGGCCACCACTCAGTCAATGCCTTGCTCCATCGGCCATCTCCGCGTCTAGCAAGATGTCCTGCCCAGGTCCACTTGAGGCGCACCGCCCGGTCCCCGACATCGTAGACTTTCGTCCGACGGCGGATTTCGGTGTTACGTACTCGATCCAATAGGGTTATGCCGAGCATGGCTCGCTCCATGGCCCTTTGTGCCACTCGTACTCGGTGGACTTGAATTCATACATATTGTATAGTACCTACATATTAAATTTAATCTCTCAACACAAGCCTTGCAATATTTAAATAAATCCTCAAAAACAAAATTCGTAATAACAATGTTATACAGGGATAGTCAACCTTTTGTGTGCAGTCCAGCCGCTCGCTGAATGAGAATAGAACGAATGGACTGAATGGCTGAATGATATAATAAATCATTCTGCTATACGTCTATTGTTGTGTGAAATATGACGTTTGGCTAAGGTTTTTCGCTTTACTACTTTAAAAGACCGACTTCTGGCTTTTTGGAAGAAGGCCTGGTTAGGAAGAATGGGGACAGGTTGAGTTTATTTTTCTTTTTGTGTCTTTATTTCTTTCCTTGTTGAGTAGATTTACGATAAGAAATACATGTCTAGGTTTAATAACAGCTTAAGTTAGATTCTTACAGACTTACAGATTATTATTACTTAATAAATTTTAGTTGAAAAATAAACTACTTTCTAATAACAGCAATGTTATATAAAAATTATACATAAATCTCCTTATAACTTCACATATTATTGCCTATGATTTTTAGAATGAATAAGCTAACTATACATAAACCTAGTACCTACTCCACATTTCGTGAGTACTGTTCAGAATTCGTTGTTTTCAGAATTACTGCATACTTTTTTGCATTGTCATTTTCCAACGTCGAACTTAATAAAAATATTTGGTCGGATGGCTCACGCATTTTGTAAAGTAGTTTATCCCAAAAAGTAGCTCAGTCAACCTCGATAACAATGTTTAATAAAATAATTCACAAAATAAATGTTTCTCCGAAACTGGAATATCGAATGAAATCAATTTTCATTATAATAGGTGTTGGAACGCACGCTCGGCCGAGCAGTGACGGACTTTACCGAACGCTCAAATGAATTTAATCACTGCCAGTTCTATGAGGTATTTTTTTTCGACCTTTCATTGTTTTTATTGAGTACCTGCTAAAAAAAAATTAATAAACAAATCAAAACAAATATT
This sequence comes from Diarsia dahlii, assembly GCA_949775195.1. Classification (NCBI taxonomy): domain Eukaryota; kingdom Metazoa; phylum Arthropoda; class Insecta; order Lepidoptera; family Noctuidae; genus Diarsia; species Diarsia dahlii. The sequence goes on from OX459211.1 coordinate 20,118,703, forward strand.
TATGCCTTCACCAAAGAATCCGATCATTCGTTCATTCATTTATTGCTGGTTGATAGACTCATCTAAATCTATTAAAATTTTGCCTTTACTAACCGTCCATTTAGTTTCATGTCGATCCTGTACCTCATTGACGCAAATAAATTATTTTGATTTGATGAAGTGTCGTTTTTCAACTTAAATAAAACTGCCTCTCTAGTAATAAACTTTTTTTATATTCTGAGCAGCAAGTTTTTCTTATTTACTTTTATTACCTAAGTAACTTCATTTAAAATTCTAAAATGTAAGGCACTAGAAGCCTGAACATTTCCTAGGCAAACAGCGTCGTTCCGTCATTCGCGCACAACGGCTCCCGCGAGTGCGATAACTTACCTTCAAGTAAACTGTCCCGCTGCCCTGATTGCTCTGTTTTTGTTTAGACACTTTAATTTAGAATCTCGTTTACCTGGAATTTGTCCTGCGTTTGTTTTCAACACTGATTGGCTGGAATAAAGTTTTAAAAATGGAAAAACACAGAAAAAATATAGACAGTAGTTCCAAAAACAAAACACGATCGAATGTTGACGACCTCTGTCGAAACCAGTCTTAACTTTTTTGAATTTAACATCACATAACATCACGCCTCTAATTACTGAAGGGTTAGATAGAGGTGTACTTAACAGTTAGAGTTATATAAATATTTTGTTGCTGACTGTCCTAAAAATGTGTCAGGGTATCCGATCAGATTATAATCTTTTACAGGGGATCAGACCGGAATAGAAAATAATTTATAATAAAACTGATCCCATAGGGTAACAGTTCTAAGGGCTCCGAACGGAATAACTCAACAGTTAACCCACATTTCACCAGTTATGTTTAAGTCCCATGTAACAGGGGGCGAGCCTATTGTCGTTAACCAGGCACAACTCCGGGCTCAATGGCTGCCACTGAAAAGTTCCGGATGGATAACTTGGAAATCGAGCCCAGGACCTGACGCTCGGTAGTCGCACTGCGACCACTAGGCAAACTTTTTTGAATTTAGGAAGAGGCGTTCAATATCCTTACGCAGCTTGTTTTGTATTCCGTTATACAAAACACAAACACATTTAACCCTCGTACAGCTCCCCAAACGCATATAAAGCCATTCATCAATAAAATTGTGTCTCATCGCTTTGCTATCAAAAATCGCAGCCTATCCCGACCAGCCACCACTCATTGGTATGCTGTGTCCGTGCTGTCACGTGATTGGTATTTCATATCCCTTTTACGTAGCGTGATGTGGCCATTCCTATGCGCCGGATTACTCTTCTAAATGTTTATCAGGTCGGCGTTGGAGGGTTAGTGTTGGTGATATTTGCAAGATGGTTTTGATCTGGGAATGAGACAGAGTGGTGTGACAAATTGTAGACGTGTTGTGACTTTGTACATTTTGATGAAAATAATGAGATTGTAGAAACTGTCGAAATCTCTCTGAATTTTCAATTTAAAGTACGCACCGTGATTATTCTAATACTGTCTATAAGTTTAAGGCATGCATGACTTGATCCCAAAGATTCTTTATTGACCTGTTCATGGCTATTTTCTGTCATTTTAATGATTTACATATTCTTCTTCAACCTTCGACCACCCAGTGCTGAGTGTAGGTATCTTCCAGCTCTCTACTTTTGGCAGTATTGCGTCTTGTCTCCAGTTGATTCTGGCCACTTTAATTAGATCATCTGTTCACCTAGTTGGTTGGCTTATTTATCATCTGGTTTCAAATTTTGCATATAAAGGAATTTAATATTGATGCAATCACATTATTAATAGTGCACTGGCTACAACGGGCGCCTCCGCGTGAAACTGACAAGCGATCATTTTGGATATTAAGTTTCTGTTATGATAATGTGCAATAACTGTAATAATATTGCTTTATTGCTCAAATATTGATAACTAAAATATCAATAGAATTATTAGGTACTTAGACCACAGAGGTGTAGCGATGTTAGAGACTTTTCAAACAAAACTAGTAAGTCACCGGTTAAAACTAATTTAATAGTAAATCAATAATGTCAGTGATTACAAAAATAGAAAACACTTTAATAAACTTACTTTTAATGAAAATAAAAATTCAAGCAGCATAACTTCCCGATTACCATACAAACGACATCTCAAATCCATTTCAAACCGCAAACAGTGATCTCATACAGAATTAATCGGACTCCCAAGTCTTGCCATTGAATAAAAAGCGTTTCTCCCCGGCCGTCATTATGGTTGGTAGGTACTGGTAGTTGACAGTTAAAAGCTAGCAAACTCGCCACCTGGTTAGCGTCAAGACAATGGTTATGTTAGAAGACGTTGTGACGAAGCTGTGACATGGTGAGAAGTAGTAGCGGTTTTTTTTTAAGTTTTAGTAATGTGCTGCTACTGTTTTGCATAGTTACGTGCATTACATCCTTCTTGTTCTTCGTCGCTGACACGATGTCATATCATAAATATTGATGGCTTAGAATTTTTCCACTTCCATGCTACTTCGGGCTCAAATTTTTGGGTTAAGTAGGAAAGATACTGCAAGGTGGATGCTAAAATGTTTAAAATCCCTAAAAGGACAGTTCTAAAAGGTTTCTGTTTGGAGAGCTATCAGAGCAATTCCTGCCTCGTTAAACATTACAAACGTACAAGTTTAATAAATGTAGGTAATGTTTCTAACTTTTACAATCGCCTTTGACCAATTTTGTGCACAAGTCTACTTGCTTGAGTGCTTTAGCATGGTTATGTATCGTAATCTCTTATCAAAGAATCAACTAAGTTACAGCATTTTTTTTTTATATTTATCACATTTTTCTTTCTTAGCCAATGCATTGATATCACTTGTGTCTCAGCAACATGTTCTCTACCTTACGGGCCCACACAAAATGATAATAACTTTTGGGAATAACAATAGGCAACAATCGCTAATGCCCTAAGTTCGGTCAAACGTTGTCCTAATTTATGCGTTTTATCTCTCCCTCCCGAGCCAACTTTCACTATAAATGTTAACTTTTATGTAACAAGATTATGAGTTTATTTCTAGCGGTTTTTTTACCGTTAATAATGTATACTTAATTTGGGTGTCGGTTAATTTTTATGGTGTAAAAAGGTGGAGTTCAGAGTGTTAAGTACTTGTCGAAAATAAATTTGAAGAGTCGTCTGTTCTATGGGGGAGCTGGGTGGTTTATTAAATCACGGTGTTTTTTTTAAGAAAACTTATACTAGTAGACAGAAGCAACAGACAGAAATGATTTATTGGGTGAACTGGATTCAGTCATCTGAATTTAATCTTTGTTTTGGGATGTTATTTTGAAACTTTTGAGTTACACTGTGCGCTTGAAAAACTTTATTAAATCTCTTAGGATATACATATAACATCAAAACACCAGCAATAAGTATGCATTACTGCCTTGCTTTTATTCAAGATAAAAGTATGTTTCTAACCACGATTCCTTACCAATTCATTGACAACAATTTTCGCCAACGAAAAACCTCCTCAAAAAACAATTCAAACAAAAACAACATAATTTGTTTCTTGTAAAACCCGAGGTGGCATCAAGCAACATATATTTACAGAAACATATACGTGTTAGGGCACAGGTGACGATGAGAAAGGGATGCGAATCCAAAAAAAGTAATTCGCGCATCCCCCAAGGCCATTTTTCAAGGCCCACAACCGAGTGAGATTGGACCCGGGCTTAGGCCTGCAATCCACTAAAAGATATTTGTCATACTGTTTATTGTTGTTTGTATAAATCTTAGTGGGCGATATAGATTTACAAAAACGATAGAATTTAAAAGTGTTTTGCGAAAGTATCAAAAAATGCAGGTTAACTTTGTTGACCATGGCCTATACTTTGTATTGTTTTGCTGAAAATCGCAAAAAAACCTGTTTTTGTGACCTTTGACCTCGAATAACTTTTTTTCCAAGTGTCCGATCGATGGGGACTTTTTACATTTCATTTTTAATGGTGTTTTGAACAATCCTACCAATTTTCAGTCGGGTGGGAATTAATGTAACCTTACCCCTATTTTTTAGTCTAATTTGACCGGACTATACATGTGTTTAAACGTCAAGTAAATCGTGACAATAAAATAACATAACCGATATATTGTAGTTGACACACAGCTTGAATATAGCTTTCAATGGGAAGAATCTGAAATTTCATTTATGCGACAAAGAAACGTCGCATTTTCTAAACTTGTGAGGACTTGTCCCATGCTTCGCCAAGTTTTATTTTGGCTTATCTCAACTGTTTGTTTAAGAAAACATGTTGAAGGTAATCTTCAAAAGTGTTATTTTTCCTTATGTTTTGAACAGAATATTATTACTGGTAGACTTTCCTTGTACTTTCCTGTGGCACCTATAACAGGCTATGTAATCATAGCACTTTGTAACAGGTATTTTTTTAGACCGCTTTGACCTTTACAGATACTATCTAGGGACCCTAGAGGCAAGTGGTCCTTTTATTATTTTTTCATGACCGCCATCTGCAAAAAAAAACAAAGTCCAAATTAGACGTTCTCAATAATCCAATCTAATCAAAATTCAAATTATCTCTATTGTTTTTCCGGAGTCTTATGAAACCGTCGTATAATAAACGCGCATTTTGTATCATTGTACTTTTTAGTTCCATTGAGCAATCAGGTCTCGAAGGACACTACAATGACAAACTATGTTTACTTACATCGGAATGTATGGAGCATTTGAATATACAAAACATTCCCACCCATTTTTATTCACATTACAAAATCTTCTCGATCTTCTTGTATGAAGTCTTTTTACAGCTCTCAATGATAATCTTTCACAATCAAAATAACTCTAGTCTGAAACTCCAGCAAAAGTATTATTAGAAGTCATCAGCTAAAGAACAAGCGTGTGGAAACAATTGTACGTAAGCCTTACTGCTTCATTACAGATATTAATGAACGAATTCCGCGCTACACTCGTTAGGGAGTTATTAGGAAACTCGTTTGCTCGCTTCTTAGTACTTAGATCTTAAGAGTAAGGTAGAATGTTTCTACTTGGAATTTAATTTGAAAAGATGTTGGCATTTCGTATTTTGGTGGAGTAGTTGTGGTGTTCTTTTATCATAATGATATCACATATCATAATAGAAATTGCGTAGATACTTGAGACTTTGGTTCTTCGCAATATCCAAAAGCTTTGTGTGACAATGAGAATCAAGAAATCCTTTTTCGATGAATAAAAGATAAAAGTTATTACGTATTTTTTAGGTCATGCCTAGCGTGCCCTGTTGCCTACAAGTTACAGGAAATATTTAATGCCCAAAACTCGTTTACTTTTTCTGAGCCATCTAGATTGCCATCGATACAATAATAAGATTATGAAGAACATTGGAAGGCCTAGACTAGAATATCAATTCCATTGAATGTTGCGATTGCGAACTGTATAAATTTTCAGATTGGTACTTGACTCTTATAGGCGTTTGTGAGAAATTGGCCGGAGAATACCGCATAGACAGAATAAAGGAAGGTTATGGAAACCTCCGCTCAGCCGTGAGACAAAAAAGGTCAAGAAACTTGTGTCTTTGCAAATCACTATGATGATACTTAAGAAGACGGACCCGGCAAATCTTGCTTGCATCTTCACTGATTCAGCTATCTGACGGTCTAAATAAACCTTATGTTGATTTGAGAAATAGAAAGCTTAGCAGTGTAATCTGCAATTACATTCTTATATTTCCTTTTCATAGTCACTGAATTTGTTCAAACAATTTAAATCGTGTTAATTCCCCTGTATAGACCCTCATCGCGTTTTTATTTCCGACCGAAAGTTTCGACCACTGTGGTTTGAATACGAACGATTTTTAGTCGATTTAGTTTGGTCCATGTTTGGTGGAAGTTTCTGAATACAGCGTAGTGAATGGGTTCAAATATTTAAGGTTTTTTAGTGAGCTGGTTTTAGTTAATTTGATGAAAATGTCGAGTTATTTTCGGGCACTGCAGTTAATGGCAAAGAACTACAGTGCCCCAAAATGAAAGGCTAACTTCATTTTCCACCGATGTACAATTTTTTTTTAATTAAGTATGCTTCAGTATGCTCACACAAGGTTGAACCGAACTATAGATTTCACATAAAATTGAAAAACATTGCACCTCTCCTGATTGCAAGTATCCTTTCAGTTTCAGATGACAGCTCAGCTAAAGGCTTGTATCGGATTCTTAATAAAATATCGCCATCTGACACAAAGACGTCGATATTGAAGCAATCTGAATGCTGCTCTCATTTTATTACTATACGACTTTAATTTACTTGAGGCACGTGTGCCGTCTTGGAACACTGCATACGCCTGCGACATGTGCAAACTTCTTTTTCTGAATGATAGGAAATCGCAGTACTTATCTCAATGCACGTATTCTTTCTCTACGATAACGTTTGTATTTGACTACGAAACTTCAAACGTTGAATGGATGTTCAAATGATTCATAGTCCAGTTTAACATAACATAACGTAACACCTGTACAGTAACCCCGAAGGGTTAGGTAGACATCCGTCCGGGCTGCGGGTTGTTCGAAAGAGATACCGCTACTTTGACAGAAAGGGCTAAGAGGGGCTAAGAACATGGTCGTTTTTAGTCAGTAGAAGTCTGACACTCCCTACCGCTCTGTCCAGAGGAGCCCGGAGGAGTCATTTGATAATTTCCGACCATCCAAAAAAAAAGGTTAGTTAGAAGTGTACCTAATAGTACACCCACAATTCACTAGATAGAGTAAATTTTAACTTTTTATTTAAAGTCGAATTAAACTAGTAGATGAAACATTTTCAAAACTTATAACTAACTGTAACTTCCTGTAACTGTAAGTAAACAGTTAGAAATTGCATATTCCAATCGTTTCAAATCACAACATTCATCATTAACTTAGAAATCACTGTCTCATACTCCCACGATTCCTATTCCCCAATTATAAGTTCCAAACTCCCTTACAACAACATTCTCGTACAAATATAGTTGTGAGAGCGAAAGGCGGGAGTACAGTCGCGGCCATTGATTTTGCGAATCAAACGCATTCCCGTTAGCGTGCCGGACTGTCGGACGGCCGCCGACGGATGCCAAGGCAGCCGTGGTTACCGCCGACACCAACTTCGGACCCGCTCGTAAACTTTCTCGACGTATCGTCTGTACAGATACGTGCCAAAGTGGGAATATTTACTTTATTTTAAGATAGGGTTTGTTTTTTTTTCATTAAATGTCGATTTCGATTACAGTTTACTGAGTTTTGTGTTTTGAGAAACTTAGTTATCATTCAATACAACTGCCACCAATTCTTATTACTGTGCCAAGCTCAAGGCCTTTCTTCTCATTCGTTTTTATTTTGAGATTTCTTCTCAACTATTGTGTCGTTTCATAGGTTCCCAAATTGTAAGATAGTCTTGTACTATTTAGGAGGTTATACCCTATCACTGGAAGAGTCACTTTCTAGAAGACTAGCTATGTATATTTATATAGTAAGGGTTTAGGTCGAATGTATTATGTTTGCCACTGTACCTACACGCGAATACCACTCGTGAGCTAATATTTACGTGCTCCAAGTTACCAGCGAGAGACTTCCACTATGTACCTACTGTGGTCATCATCATAACTTATGACATACTAAAGATTACAGATGTTCAGTCTGATTATTTATTATTATTGAATTCATTAGCTTTAGTGTGATGGCCCTACCATCCTGTAGATACTGCAGTCTGCACTCACATGTAAAATATTATTCGAAACGTATGATTTTGCAAAGGGATCAGGCGCCATAAGGGACCAAATAGAAGATACAATATTACATAATAGTAATATTGCTATGAGAAATAATCACCGTCTATCTTCCAAAGACAGTCGTGTAAAAATGGCGGAAGGTGTCGCCAGGTCTCTCTCGCGCAGGAAATTAACTTGTGAGACGTCCATGCTGCGAGCTGCCGGTAGACTATCTACGTTATGTACCAAATATAATATTAATATCTTTAATGTATATTTTTTATAAGATAGATGAAAGGTTTTCGAAGAAACTAAATTCGATGATACACGTTTCGCATTTCTAATACCTATAAGCCCCTGCTATTATAAAAATAAATGGGATCATAAGGGGACCCACATCAACCAGGCATAAATTCAGACTCTGTAGCTACTACTGAGAAATTCCTGATGGAAAAACTCAGAAACACTTTGCCCGGCTCAGGACCGAACCTAGGACTTCATAATTTTTTTTTTAAACGTTGCCCCACACTAGGAATTTCTCCTGTATCGTGGGTGCGTTCACAAACATTTAAACTGACATACACAAATACCCAGACCCGAAACAACTTATTACTTATCTGTAGACCATACAAATATTTGTTCCGTGCTGGGATCGAACCCGCGACACGTAGCGCAGCAGTCAACTGCTTGAGCCACTGCGCCAACCGTGCCGTGCCCAACAGTCGCACTTTGTGAGCACTAGACCAACGAGGTAATCGTATTTTTATTTATTTATATCCTATCTTCAAAAACTTTCAACACCGCACTTTCAGTCAGATTGGTTTTCTTCTTTTCACCAAGTAGAGAACTTTTGCGCGATATAATTTTAACACAATGACGCCTTAGATCAAATTAGTTTTCTCGAAGATTTCAATCAGAGGTGTGGCTGTAGTACATCCAATGTTTTCCTAAAATTTCTTTAGTAAAATTAGGTTTTTCGGATTAAGAATTTCTTCGTAAAATTGGTCTCGCGTAATAACAGTGTCTTTAGTTTCAGCTTTTCGAGTACGTACTTCCGAACTGAATGCATCCATTTGAAATATTGATAATGTTCCTCTTAAATCACTCCATACAACATGAAAGCGCAGTGTATTAGAAGCTAATGCAGTGTACGTAACATCTAAGTGCGTATCCTGCCCCGGAACTGCAGGGAGCGGGGAGTCAGGAGCGAGTGCATTCGGTCGCACCGTGCGAGCGTGTGGCGCGGGCAGGGCTGGCAGGAATACAAATAAAAAAATTACTGCTTTTTTAAATTATTTTTCTTGTGAATATAGTCAAATTTTTAGTTGTAATCTAAGTGATACACTTGTGTATCTTTGGTATTCAAAATTTGAAACTTTGTGAGGATGAATGGAAGTTGATGATGGAGAATATAACATTAGGTACTCTTTCTCACAAAAATGGCTGAATGAATTTCGGTTAAATTTGACACCCAGATAGTTTAAAACCTGGATAAACGCAAAATATTTATAGGACAGTCTCGAGTGACAGTCACCGAACTCGAGACCGAAATCGAATTAGCTAGTATAGAAATATTTAAAGAGAAGAGTTAAGTTAATTAGTTCAACGTGTTCTTTGATAAATACTCGTAAGCTGTTTGATAGGTCAACTTTTTAAGCTAATTAACACACTACGAGTAGTAATGCTGAGAATAAGACTGAAATACAATTTCAATTATTATAGTGAAAACTAGGGCTGCATTTGTTTATTCATGAACGCAACCCTTCTGCCAGCCCTACTGGCGCGCGTTGCATCCGGCGCAGACGGGGTGCCAATTGCGAACGTTTTTATTTACCGCCGCGATTGTCAGCCAAAGTGCCTTCAATAGCGATATGAAATTATCTTCCTTTTTGTTGCTGCATACCAATTGAGAGGGGACTGAGCAAATATAGGGTTTACGTGGCTTTGAGGAGACGACTGGAGTAGTGAGCACCAGCTTATAAAGTTACCAGGAACTGGGAGTTGTTAGAAACGTGAAGATAAATAAATAATCGAGTAGATAACGTGTGTAATGTAATTAAATTATAATGATACGTAATGCAAAACTTTACCAATACGCAACGTAATACTGTATTTTTAAATTTTACACCTGTCATGGTAAGATGGTCTAAAAAAGTTTTTTATAAAAAATCACCTACTTATCACCCATATTCTTGCAAATAATTAACTTTTGATTTGAAAATCCCCATTGGTAAGTGAGCATGTCAATAGGGGATCGGACTGACTCAAAAAATATGATTCTGTATAGTCCGTCAGTTAGATTATCGAATAACCCTCCTTTTGGGCTTCGCCGCAGTCGGGTAAAAATATTAGATACGTGTTTTTTGTTTCATCAAATCAATAAAAATTTACGAAGCTATAGCGCGTCAAAGATCATGGAGTGGGGCTTACAACGTCACTTGAACGTACAAAATGTACTATCATATTATGACGACACACGAGTTTTCGAAGCACTGTATCGTCTTCATTTTATGTTTACGTAAAAAAAGAAAAAATATGTGGTCAATATTTTTTGGAAATCTTTTTGACGGACTAATTAGTTTTTTTTGTCCGATCCCCTATTCAGGCATACCTATATCAACGAAAATATGGGTCAGTCGCTAAAAATTATTTTGTCGCGTGGTCGCTCTTTAACAGTGAACGTCTACCGAAGTTCAGTGCAAAGCTGCAAAGGCCTAAATACTATGGAACTACTAAACTTCAGTCCATATCCCAGTCTTAAGACATAATTTAACTAAGGATGCATCCCTGACACGTTTCCAATAAGGGCTTTATAACACTAGCTAGTTGCGAGATTGGAACGCGGGGCGAGTGCGCAGCGAGCTGTGTGATAAAGCCCTAAGAACACGTAAACTAGAACCAGTTAGATTCCCAACGCAATTCCAGAACCAGAAATAATTAAACTTAACTTTATACAAACAATATCTTTGTACTCTATGCCTCCAACTCATACACAGTTCCAAATACCCTCACAATCTCCGTGCGATCTAGATTGGTCCTCATTACCATACCCGCGACTGTTGGTTTTATTAAAGTTGATAAGTTATTCGCTATGAACTGCTATGAACATTGAACATTGATCGGACGTTAGAACGTGACCCGGGACTGTAGACCGGTGGATGGGTAGATAGGGTGGGAATTATTTAGTTTCGATGATTATTATTTTTTTGTTTTTATTTAAGATGGGTCAGCTCTTTACCTCGAGGCTTGCCTGAGCAAGGATGAGGTCTACGATGGAGCGAGCCTTCTCAGTAGCACTGGCTCTCCCGCGCACCAACAGGAACACAGCGAACTGTTTGGCGCCGGACTTCGGCGGGAGGGTGGTAACTAGCCAGGCGGACCTTTGCAGGCCCTTCCACCAGTGTTGGGAAATGAAATTGATGAGAGATGGATGGGGCGTAGATGTAGGAGGGATGTAAAGTTGCGTTGGTTTTATAGAGATGCCATCATGCTCAGAATGAAGTAAAAAATAATAGTGTTTTCGTACTCCGTGATTTACACATCATATGCCTAGAGATTTAATACTGTGATGTGATGGAGGTTGCTGATGAGATGAGATACCAACCTTAATAAAATTAATATTCACGCGGTTTGTCACAAACGCTTCCAAGTCATCGCGTCAGCGTTTTTGAGGCCTCCCTCGGCAACGACATCCGTCTTCTGGCATTCACTACATGAATACTCTGGCCCATCGGTCCTGATCCATCCTACAGACATGGTTCAATCCCACTTCAACCCAGCAGTCTTATTATCCACATCAGCGAAACAACACAAAAAACTTTAAACACTCACCAAAAAACTAAACTATTTTTTTCCCGAGAAAACAAGCACCATCAAAGGCAATAGATTTAATTCTAATTCTATTTCCTAAACATATTTGAAGTTCTAAAGTGCCTTGAAAATAAATGGTTTGGCTGTGACTTTGACACTACCATTGACGTTGCTATACAGAAATCTATTAGCTTGAACGTAAAGTCAATATAAATCTACTTACTCACTCAGTCCCTCAAACCCTTGACGACGTAATTCACCGTCTAACACTTAATTCTAAAGCCTCGTGAGTTCTATACCATTATTGGTTCTATCAAAATCTTGGCTGGTTAAATGGCTAAACACCCGCCCCTTGTATTTGCAGCCATTTGAATATCTATCTTATAAATATGTATGCACAATTTCCTTTATTTCCTATGTTTTTGGGAGCAACGGGAGCAACCGATTCTTAGGGTATTATTGAGATTTGATATTGTTATTAATATAGATTAAAACAATAACTTTACTATACTGAGTATAGCAGATTAATCTTAAAAAGAAAAGATAAAAGATGGAGGTCTGGTTACACCACAAATCGTTAACTGTGTTAAACATTAAATAATTTCATTCAATTACTAAGATGACAAAGACATAATGATGGAATAACAACGACTTAAACTAAAGTATCTCAACTAAAAAATGCACTTTAAAGTGAATTTAATATTTGTGTGTGCAAGTGGGTCGGTGGTCAGGCACTTTGGTGGCAGTGGGCCTCTGTTTTTTTCGCTATAATTTATACATTTCGTTTTATGCTGAAAAGGTGAACATGATACAGCAATATCCTTCCTTCCTTACATAGTATAAAACAAAGTCGCTATTTTTGTCTGTTTGTTTGTCTGTATGCTTAAATCTTTAAAACTACGCAACGGATTTTGATGCGGTTTTTTTTAATAAATAGAGTGATTCAGGAGGAAGGTATATAATTTGAACGACATCCACGCGGGTGAAGCCGCGGGCATCAGCTAGTTATAACTATGTTACAAATATTTACCTAGAAATTGAAATGAAAGCAGTAAGTCGCGCAGTGGGACTACCTGTCAGACCATAGAAATAGTTAACAAAACCAACCACAGCGAAGAAGTTAAAACAAACTTATCTACACTGCAGCAAAACGTTACAAATCTGTTCTAAAGTATAACAGAATTAGCAAACGCGACACACCGGGACATTCCCCAAAGATTCATAAATGACGCCTCACTTACTCAGTTCCAGGGATTTCCAGGTAACGCTCGAATTTCTCAAAACTGAGCATTTCGAGTGCTCAAATGGGATTGCGGTGTCTCGAACGCAAACACTATTACGGTGTGAACAAACAGGACAAATGGATTTAGACTCTCAACAATTTAATTGTTCGCTTTGTTAATTGATCGAGACGAAGATTTTCGGATAAATGGTTATTATTGTTGTTTGACGGGAAGTTTGTTTGGTGTTTCGAGTTTAGAAAGAAAGTGTTGTTCTTTTGACGAATGATGTTCTTTTCAATGTGCACATTTATAACGAGTTGCTCTCTAAAATCCGCGGTTGTGACACTAAAATAGTCTGCAGATAAATATGACATCAGATGTATAATAAAACGTTTTTTGGTCTTCAAGTTTTAGTTAAAAAAAAGTTGTATGATTACTAGTCAGGAAGAGAACATTAAAACTTATTCTAAGAATTAGTTGCAGTGTACAAAACAAACAAATAACTCTCCAAAAAATGCCACGCCTGTAACGCCGATGGGAACAGACAGAGGGGTACCTAGTAAGACTTCCAAATTTCGTGATGTTTAGGTCCCATCAACCAGGCACAAAATCTGGCTCCGAGGCTGCTACTTAGAAATTAATGATGGCAAAACCTTTGCCCCAACTGGGAATCGAACCCAGCACCTCATGCTCGCCTGTCGCACTTTCAACCACAAGACCTACGAGGCGTTCAAAATTATCCTGTAAATGGTAATTTTAACTAAACTAGGTGTAAGCTAGTTTCCTGAATACTTACCTCACACACTAAAACACGCACCTGTCGCAAAAACAACTTTAAACCCCAAAAAATCCCCCCAAACAGACCGACAAAACACCGCTAAACTATAAAAAAGCCTTCGCAACGGAATTACCATCGGAAAGCCATGTATCAGCGATGTATTGCTGAGAGACGCACGTGGCGTGCCCGCGTGCCCGACCCGCGCGCGTTACACGGGATTATGACTGGGATGGTAATCGTGAGTCGCAAGCGAATGTAATGTTACGACGTACATCGTAAGAATTGTGGAAAAAACAAAAGCGTAAACAGAACATCTTATCAGAAAGCTCAAAGTCACCCAATGGGCAATGGAGAGGGCTATGCTCGGAGTTTCCTTGCGTGATCGAATCAGAAATGAGGACATCCGCATGAGAACCAAGGTTACCGACGTTGCCCGAAGAATCGCCAGACTTAAGTGGCAATGGGCAGGGCACATTGCTCGCAGAACGGATGGCCGATGGGGCCGAAAAGTTCTGGAATAGCGACCGCGAACCGGAAGACGTTGCGTTGGAAGGCCTCCCACTAGGTGGACCGATGACCTGGTCAAGGTTGCAGGAACCCGCTGGATGAGAGACGCACGGGACCGGTCAATGTGGCGACGCCTGGGGGAGGCCTATGTCCAGCAGTGGGCGTCTTTTGGCTGAAATGATGATGAATCATGAAACAGAACATACATTTATGCCGAATACACATAACATCACGCCTGTAATTCTGAAATGGGTAGGCAGAGGTGCACCTAATAGTGGACCCATATTTTTTTAGTTATGTTTAAGTTCCATGTAATAGGGGGCAAGCCTATTGCCATCAAACAGGCACAATTAGCTCTCCGTGTCTGCAACTGAGAAATTTCCTGATGATGGAACTCAATAACACTTTGCCCGACTTGGGAATCTAATCTGATCTGCGATTGCCACCACTATATCAACGAGACAGTAACTTACACTTAATAAAATCTTTGCATTAAACCAAAAAATACTGTTACTTGACGAGTAAATGAAAATATAAAAACTTTTTAGTGGTTCACATGTAATTTCACATGTTCATGGGTCATAATGTGGACAATGTACCTACCTAGATTTTTTTTGAGTTTTGTTTTTTCAAAAACCGTTTGTCTGATTTCGATAAAAAAATTATGGGACCATTGGAAACTATACCCTTTCCACCAAAAAAAGAATTTTTCAAATCGGTTATCAAGTGACGGAGTTATGCCCGAATAAACATAAAAAAAATATTATATAAACATCCGAATTGAGAACCTCCTTCTTTTTTTAGAAGTCGGTTAAAAAAGGTAGATACTAATCATCATCATTCTCTTGCCCTTATCCCAATTCATTTGGGGTCAGCGTATCATGTCGTCTTCTTCCATATTTCTCTGTTTCTCGTCATCTCATAAGACTATAATCATAAATCCGATAAACCTCTGTCTAGATATCTTTGTCCATTGTAAACTAAGAAGAAACTAGTGTAATCTTAGAGGACCTATCAATATCCTGCAGTAATTCGGTTGCAAAGTTTAGATAGCAGTTCCTCTTGAAACTAAACTGTAGCCACTTTTGGAAGGACCCTTCCGAGCCCCATACAGGTTGGAACCATGTATATCACCGTTCCTGTGTAATACTATGACATGAGTCTTGGACTTCCTGGTTGAGCAGTGTTATTGTGTTTTTAAATAATTTTCTCAACACCGAGTTCTAAAGTTGGTGTTGTTACTCCCCGAGTATTGAGAAGTACGGATATCGTTGACCCTTCGTCAGATCCTATTCGACGCCCGTCGGGACTGCGGGTTGTTCGAAAGAGATACCGCGGCCTCGGCACAAAAGGCTAAGAAGGAACATGGGTGGTTTTTAGTCAGTAGAAGCAGGCATTTCACGATTTCCCAGCCTCAAAAAAAAAAGGCAGAGAAGAATATTTATTAGAAGTGGTATCATATCATTATGTTCTCGAGCCTCTATAAGACTCATGATGAATGAAAACGTCGTTGGTAAAGTCCGAACTTAATGGGCATCACGAGTAAACGTGGTGGATCAATGTTCGTTCCTTCCTAGTATGAGAAGTGACCTTTGCGCTTATGATGAAATAAGTACTGGCTGATAACTATGTTACTCACTTTCGATACGGTGAAAGAAAACATCGGGAGAAAACTGGCATAGTGTAGAGTAATAGAAACTCAAAGACATTAGGCTCTCGTGTTTGAGGATGGCACACTCCTTGTCATAAAAAGTAACAAACTAAAACCCGACTACGACAAAGAAAAACGACGCTGAAAAAGTATGAAACAAGATTTTCAGGATAGAACAAAAAGAAAAGCCGTAGTCACACGGTATTAAAGTGTTTAGGGTGGCACCTATAACGTGTGACTACGGCTTTTCTTTTTGTTCTATCCTGAAAATATTGTTTCATATTTTTTCAGCGTCTTTTTTTTTGTCGTAGTCGGGTTTTAGTTTGTTACTTTTTTTAAACAATTTTGGTGTTAAATATTTTTTAACACCTTTCTTTTTGTCCGCTAGAGGCCATGACTTAAAATTTGAGCAATTTTTTGGAAATTTACAAATGAGGCCCTTTCAAATGATACCAAACACGGCGTATTTATCTCCATTTTAATTTTTGAACACTTACTTTTTGTCCGCTAGGGGGCGCCATACCAAGTTTTGTAATGAGTCACGTAGCCTATGTTCAACGGACAATTAAGACGGTTCTAACGATACCTCATATGTCGATTTCCAATAAGTAGATTAGGAGCTATGAGGGAACAGATGAAGATACTCACATTTATACTCATACATAGCCAGTCAAAATCATAATCCTCCTTTGGCTTTCCCGTAGTCGGGTAAAAAAGCGGATGGTGTCCCCACTGCAGGGACACAGGTCTCAATGGCTTTTTCCACTGGGTCAAGACTGATCTGTTGAGATACATATTTTTAAATCTCCATTTTGTGTGGATTGCTTGTCGAAAGTACTCATTTCCGCTATTATTTTAAAACCACTGCGAGGGTAAAAGCGTTATCATTACAGCCAAAACATTGGGGATGATCGGTTGGCCTATATACCTGTTTCCAGTCTCTCACTCTGTCGTCCTTTGTATCCTCATATATCTTAAAAATTACGAGTTACCTTACAACTCTGAATACCTCACTTCGCTAAAAGTAAGGAGCTGAGTATAACAAAGATAAAGTCTGTTCACAAACGTTAGCTAACCGCGATCTACTCGCACCTTACATCAATTTAGTTGGACGTGCTTGTGCTGTCTTTTAAAATAGGATGGGTTTGGTGAAGTAAGGGATGACGTCGAGATATTTTTGTGCTGTATGAATTATCAATGTATATAGCTACACACATTTACACATTTTTTTTTGTTATTATTATTGTTTCTTTCTTGAACACAAAAATTATATAGGTATTAAAAAAATAATAAAAACATGCATACAAATCTTACCTTCTTTGTATCGTCTTTTTTTTAACTTAAAGTAATGAATTTTATAAGTAAAAAGTAGATAAGTAATTAGAGTTAGTGTAGAACTAATCGCCTATCTAGGTATTGTTTTTTTAAAGTGCAGAATCAGAATCAGAATCTTTATTTGTTAAACATAGGTATTTACATATTGGTGTTAGTTTAACATTTGAGCGCTATGTTTTGCCGTGTAAGCATACAAATTTTAAAATCAAAATAAAACAAAAATACTTAAAAGCTAAATAAAACAATCAATAAACAACAAGACTAAAATTAAACAAACAAATTAAATTAAAAATTATCATTTATAAAATCTTGTACTGTATAATAACATTTTTCTCTTAATAGAGCGGCAAGAACTTTCTTGAATTTTGTTAATGACATGTTTTTAATACTATCAGGTATTTTGTTGTAAATTTTCGAAGCCATTCCAAAGAAACTTTTTTTCATTAAAGCGGTTCTGCATTTTATACCGCACAATTGATTTATGTACTGAGAGCGCATTGGAGTTTTTTCTTACATCAGAAATTTTTGTGAAAAGGTGTAGCTTAGCGTAACTTAAAAGTACATCGCTGGCTAACTGTTAAAGACTAGTGACCAACTTTCAACAGTCAAATTTTCACACACACACACAACAGTCTTACTTTTGTCTTTGTCGAAAGTCTACAAATGCATGTTCTACAACGCTGTACTAAGGTCTACAATTGGATAATCAAAAAGGTATATAAATTATTCAATTTATTCATCAGCTTAGTCACAAAAACCTGTTTCATATTCAACTAGGTCCATAAAAAAATATAGCCTAAATATTCTTACGAGAGTCCTAAAAAAGTCCAATTCATTACTTGAATATTACAGCAATGATCACTTTGGATACGAGTGTCGTAAATAAGGCGTAGCGGCGTAGCAGCGTAGCGCTGTGTAACCGGCGCACGTAGTACCTTGCTACGCCGTAGCCTGAATTAACAACTCGATAGGGTTTGCGTAGACAGGACATTGAGAGGCTACATTTGGGGTTCAAAATGTGTGTTAGTGAAACGGAAAGAAAAAGTTTAATGTCATAATTTATGTAAGTGAATACTAAAATGGAGAGGAGCTCGTGGCAAAGTATGAACTGCCACTCGGGTCGATCTTTAGGTAAAGCTGTGCTTGCCTAGGTCGGTCTGTGGATGGGTGACCGCCCGACATACCGAGTCTCCTCCGTGCCTCGGAAAGCACGTTAAGCTGTTGGTCCCGGCTGCCATATTATATAGATCTTTGGCAGTCGTTACAGGTAGTCAGTGACCTGTAATTCTGACATCCAGTCTTACCGAAGGGTATCGTATTACCTAGTATTAACTGGGTTGTGGGGGTCAGATAGGCAGTCGCTCCATGTAAAATACTGGTATTCAGCTGCATCCGGTTAGACTGGAAGCCGACCCCGATATACTTGGGAAAAGGCTAGGCAGATGATGAAGTGAATACTAAAATGAACAGATAACTTAGACAGATCCAATGTGGCGAACTGGGCGAAATAATCCACAACGAAAGGACTGATCGCCCGCCTGGTGTCTGCCGGCGTCCCCGAAGATAAATAGAATAGACAGATCCAAAACCAATCAAGATAACGGATTTAAGAGAAAATCAGTCCAAACGTCTCAATCGAAAGTTTGTAAACAGTTTTTGGAAATCAAACGTGTTTTTACAGAAGCACAACCACCCGACGTCAAGTAAATTTTTATTGAATTTTTCACACAATTTTTTAAATTTTTTTTATGTAGTAGCCAGGAAGTCTGAATTTGTGTCCGGTTGATGACCATAGGTTCGCCCCCATTTCATGGGACTTAAATATTACTGGTGAAATGTGGGTGCACTACGAGTATTAGGTACCACAGGAACCAGCCTTAAATTTTGTCACTTCTGGGAATATAGCAACTGTTTTATTCTGTTTTTTTTTTTACGTAAAACACAATCAAAATAAGTTGCTCACAAGTTGCCAGTGTGCTCCAACATCGAGTATAGACAGTCCCAAAAAGAGCGGCAAATGGGGTCTTCGCGTGTAACAACGCGATTCCGAGTTTATCCCATATGGGAAGTGGATAGAAGTGCCCCGGAAAAACAATGTTCAAATTGCAGCACAAAATGTAATACCAAATATTATACGAACAGGAAATGTAACAGAAGGTATTGAAGACACGTGTTTATAATGATGATCCAGACGGGATAAGTGACAATGAAATGGGTTTTCAGTTATTAATAGTTTTTATGCACAGTGATGTTTTAGTTTTATTCTAAGACAATGAAAGTAAGTCAAGTGAAGTTAGAAATCCGAAATCGTCTGTTTTTCCTTCGATTGACTACATACTATAGGCATATCGGTGTTATCAAAGCAAAATTTAACTACAGCTGTTGTGTTAGATAGTACGTTTGCTAGAGAGCCTCTGTGTCGTCATACACCTTACGAATTTACTGTGTCCAGGTCATTAGACCTTGTTCGCGAGAATTTTTCACTGCTGGAATGGTTTACATCAGCAGCCATCGAACATGAAACGAAATTAAGTTAAAACCATTTCCTTCGACCAATTTTGTATGTTTTTCCCGGGAATAGTCAGTTTTTGTTTTTGTTAGCTTATAATTCCATTTTCTCTCCCACCTAAACATCCATACATCATCCCGAACACCTTAAATTTATAACCGTATCCCTCTTACGATCCATCAAACGTTTGTACCGCCGAATCACAATAACGTTTGTCAATTGAGCACACAGCACGCGCCACTGACCGTGTTGCGACAAAACAAATCGTCGCGCGACAAACGTTTGTCGCGTCAAATGTTGCGTTCAACATCGCTCTGTTGCCTCCCATTGTTTGCTTTTTATGAAGATATTTTTGTGCACGATTTATCGCGTGTGCGCGACTAGAGGAAAGTAAACGCGTTGGTTTGATTCATAGGACGGCGGTGAAATGTGTTTCTGAATGAAACAATGCGATCTTTGTTGCTATATGCTACTTATCTGAATATTAAGGCATTGTAAGTAGGTACTCAATTGTCTAATGAGTAATACCATGTTAATTCGAGAAGGGTAAATTGCAAATCATGTTTTGTCAATTAGCAGTCAAGAAGAAGAATTAGTAGTGATGTTGTGTAGACTCTAATACTGTTGTAAGGTGCGGTGTCGGCTAATACAACCCTCACACTGTGGTAGCTGCTTCTCAGTTGTTGTACGACTTCATATTATGGACCGTTACCGATTTCAACCAGGGTGGCTTTCACCAGTATTTGTAATGGTACCGCAACCGTGATAAAAGCTGACGTTCATTGAACAGTCACAATATTGATTCAGGATCACTGCTAAAACAACAAGATAACCGAACAACACCAATATTACAAACAAATACCGAACCGAACAATAAATCAAAATTAAACAGCTAAACATCATTTTCAAACACCAAAAACGTATTGACAAAGTTTAGTTCATTACGCGGGCACGTCAAGGGGTAGACAGAGTATTAATGTAGTTTCGAACAACGGTGTTGTAATGAAATTAATGGGTGACGAGACGACGCACGCACGACGTCGGCACGACACGACTGCGACACGACTAACGTAATACGGCTGATTATGAAGATCGCTTGATTTACTTGAGGGTGAATACGTTCACTTTGTGTCGTTAATATTGGTGTGATGGGTTACATTATGAGCTAGTGTTGAGGGTTGATTAACCGTTGGATAAAGCAGCTTAAAACGGCGCTTTAGATGAAAGTCAATAACCAACGTATTAAGGAATTTTGTTAGAAGGTGTTTACTTCAACAATTTACTAATTACTGTATCATGCTAATCTTTAGAAAAACATGAATTATTTGTATACGTATGTTTGAGTCTCAAGCTCGAATTGGGATGCTAGTGGTCTCGACTAAATGGAACTCTTTTTCTTTTTACCCGACTACGGCAAAGCCAAAGGAGGGTTATGATTTTGACTGGCTATGTATGTATGTATGTATGCATGTATGTATGTATGTATGTTTGTATGTATGTATGTATGTATGTGGGTATCTTCATCTGTTCCCTCATAGCTTCTAATCTACTTATCGGAACTCGACATATGAGGTATCGTTAGAACCGTCTTATTTTTCCACTGAACATAGGCTACGTGACGTGTCACAAAAAGCGATTTGGCGCCCTCTAGCGGACAAAAAGTAACGCTTAAATAATAAAAATGGAGATAAATACGCCGTGTTTGATATCATTTGAAAGGGCCTCACTTGTACATTTCCAAAATATTGTTAAAATTTAAAATCACGCCCTCTAGCGGATAAAAAGTCAAGACTAAAAAAAAATATTTAACTCCAAAATTGTTTAAATAAAAAAAGTAAAAAACTAAAACCCGACTACGACAAAAAATACGATGCTGAAAAAGTATGAAACAAGATTTTCAGGATAGAACAAAAAGAAAAGCCGTAGTCACACGTTATAGGTACCAACCTAAACACTTTAATACCGTTTGTCGTAGTCGGGTTTTAGTTTTTTACTTTTTTTCATCGGTAGATTACAAATAATAATGGCTGATGTATGCGCACAGTAAGTGACGGCGAGCGACTTTGACCATAATATAGAAAGGTTTTATTCATGGTACGGAGTCACGTTTGCAATTTGCCCGTAGCAGTTAGTTATCGTTTGTAATTTTGACACTGTTTGCGTCCTAAATATTACTGTTACAAACAAAATAGCTAACGATGAACACACTTTATGAATGTTTAATGTAGTGAATATGTGCTTTGTATGTAGATCTGCTATTTATAAATTACGAAATAACACATAACTCTTATCATTCTCCAAATCACGAAATGAGATAAAAATCACGTACAAAACTCTCAAACATTGTATCGCACATAATAACGTCAAAAAGATAGCAAACATCAAGCCGAACACTCAAGAGGATGAGTGAGATGACGCGTCCCGATACACGCACGTATCTTCAAGCTTCAGTGGACGTTTGACAGGTGGGTAGGGGAACTGTGAGCCCTTACAATCTCGTCCTTATAATTGAGACACTAACGCCATACGAAAATCAACACATCGTCTAGGTAAACAAGGTTGGATTCAGTTAGCCGGTCCCACCAGCTTGAAGTGTATCGGAATTCGCCGCTTGAAAGGAGTCTTGCGTTTGAAGTTTAGGTTTTGTTTACTAATGTGCTTTTGTGTGGACGATCATTGTGTTGTGTTCGAGATGTTTTTCCTAAAATAACAGGTATTTGGCGAAATTACGGAGGTGTTCCAATTCTGGCTCCTTTCAAACATTCGCTAAATCTGGAGTGTTTGTAGACGGAATAGGGTTTGTCTGTTGGCGTGAAATGGATTACTGGGTAAACTCGCCAAGCTTAGGTATTTATAAACCTTATACAATATATAATTATGTGCTTAGGTACTTACTTTATCGTATACTTAGGTAGTATAACTTTGTGTTGTTTCAAAAGACAGAACCAAAAGATTTTTTTCAGAAAACATAATCAAGTTTTACAATGAATGTTTAGCTACATTTGAACCGTCCATCCAACAACAATAATGTCATCAACCTGAAAAGGTTAATTACATGATCCTCAATTTAGAAATACCATAGTGTTTCTGTCTCATTACGCGAAATGTCAGCCGCGTGACATTCTGCCTCACTTACTATAATGGACGTCACAGTATTAATAACATGAACGTTCGGCGGAACAGTTTGTGTCGTCTACAATGGCTGCGAAAATAATGATGAGAAATATTTGGCGTTTGTTGTGTTGTAGTGCTTTGGTGGATTAATATTAGGTTTAGCCGGTTTAGCTCTTAGTATGTAGACTTGTTTCTTATATTTTTATTTCAAGTCTCCTGAGAGCGAAACCTAATTCTAGATATTGGATTAACCTTGTTACAAGTTCAAGCCACTTCTATATTACTGAAATTCATTCACTTGATATCTAAAGTATTTCTAATTCCCAGATTGGCCTGAAAATAAACGTCTACCTGGGGTCCTTTTCCAAATAATTTCGCTAACAGCTTTTGCCCAAAGAACTGGAGGCAAATAATTCAGGACTGTAGATACTGACGGGAAAGTTTCCAATATTTTTGAAGTCCGCCATCTGCGCGATGAACGATTTAATTTAGTTAAGTGAGGCACAAGATAGCTTATAAATTATGCAGAAGTTTGTTATATAATCGTTGGCCAATGACTTTCTGGCTGATTGGAAGCGAGGATAATCTAATTAAGAGCTGGATATTTTTTAGAATATTTTTGTAGAAGAAGAGATTTGGCGCCAGGAAAGTTGTAGGACTAATTAAATAGAACGGAGTGAAAGGGAAGGGAAAATTAGTTAGAATTCAGGGATACGTTATTGGAATAAATTGGCGGGCATTTTCAACAGAAAAAAACAGCCTTCGTTTTTAACGAAATGGTAATAATGAGATAGATTTTATTCTAAATGTCTCTAAATGTAAGGTTAAGGCATAATTTATAACCTAAGTATCGTCATCTGCCTAGCCATATCTCAACTTTATTGTGATGGATTTCCAGTCTTACCAGGTTCAGCTGAATACCAGTATTTTACATGGAGCTACTGTCAGTCCGATCTCCACAATCCAGTTAGTAATGAGCAACATGGTACCCCTTAATAACAATACAAACCAAATTTAAACTTGTTAATTACGCACTAAGAACTTTACTTTTAACAAAACACACTTTTGCATTCTCAAAGCTTTGAAAACTCAGATAACATGCAGGTTCCAGGTAACGCCAAGTATAATACGATAATATGAAGTAAGGATGCTAACAATAGTGGCTGTGGCACACTAATGCTACAGAAAAAGGATTTTCGTGCTCATCCGAGAACAATACACGTAAAAACATTCCTCTGACGAAGGTAGCTGTAATCTCGTTTGTAATGGCAATTTTCTGTTTTCTATATCCCTAGTTTTTGAATTTGTTTGACTCGTTTCTCATTGTTTCTTTTATGGGTTTTCTTTCTGTCCGTAGATCGCTATCGACTTTTTTTTGTTTGTGACCATACATTAAAATCAAGCTGAATTTCATTTAGTAAAAGTGGTTGTTGCGTGTGTTCTGGAGTGACGACCACGAACCAGAAGACGTTGCATTGGAAAGCCTCCCACTAGGTGGACTGATGACCTGGTGAAGGTTGCGGGGTCCCGCTGGATTCGAGACGCACGGGATTGGTCTATGCGGCGACACCTGGAGGCCTATGTCCAGCAGCGGACGTCTTTTGGCTGAAATGATGATGATGATAAAATGTGTTTTAATCATCTCAATCAATTAGTGTCATTGACAATTGTTTCACAACATTTAGGTTGGCATAAAGATGAAAAATTTTGGATTATCAAGATTAGGAATAGCCTAAATAAAACTGTTCCTAGGATACTTGATCCAACGTCAACAAAATAAAGTGAACATACACCGCAATCCCGCGGCCATCCCTCAACTGTCCTCCTTTATATCTGAGCGCGTTTTAAACGAATGTCACCATAATAAATAGTCTGTTCATCGAATCATCACAAATGCGATGTAAAATGCATGCGACGATGTTCCAGCCTTTACACAACCAACTTACCAATACACCTGGGACATTCCATTATAACTTTTAAGTCAACGGATTAGGGTTTGGTTGAGGTGTTAAGGTTATGTTTGTGGTATGCTATGATGTCCTGGGATGAAGGTCTAGACTTTGCGACGCCGTATTTCAGTATTGGCTGATGTATGGGAGAAATTTGAGGCCATTTATAGAATAAGATCTTATGGTAGTGGACGTAGTGATGTCAATACGGGTGGAAAAGTTTTCTCACTGAGAGGTGCTCTAAGTTATGAAACGACTCGTCTTTGAAAGTTAAAAATATTTCATATTCTTACAACCTACGTACTTTGAAAACTTTTTTTTCTTTTTGACGTATGCTGTGGAAAGCACCTTCATTGGGAAATTAATTACGTGATGTCCCGGAACTTTTCCGTTTTCTTTACTTATTCCTTGCATGCTTACAATAATGAGATTTTGATATAAGCTGTAGTTCTGAATGCCTTGAGGATTTTGTTTTTCTTTTTCATTTTCGTCCGTAAGCCGTTCAAAGCAGTGACTTGTTGCATACAAAAAGTTGACTGTTATGAATTCAAGAGTAAGCCTTTTGTCAAAGTTCAATTTACTCGTTAAGACAACTCAATAGAATAATGTTTCTGTAGGCACAATAGTGGACCAGTGGTCCATATTGGCTCTGAATTGAATGATTTGGAGGGTATGGGGGTCGCCTTTGCCCAACAGTGGGTTGACACAAGTAACAGGCACAATAGTGGTTAACTTGAGCTGGCATAGCGTGATACGGAGTTCAACTAACATAACAAGGCCAGCTTTTACTATTACTGGTACTGACGTGGGATCAACCGTACATAAGTTTTACTTCCTCATATTTTGATCAATAGTAACTTTAGTACCCAAAACCTCTTAAAAACTACATAAATATTGCCCATAACGTTAATCATAATAGTTTTTCCCCGCCTTATAAGGGAATGGCTTTTAAAGCGTGTTGATAAAGTTAGCATTACAGTCAGTTGCAAGACAGGCGCCATGTTGGCGAGACTCCGCGATTGTCTCAGCGGGACCCCATCATGTTTTACTGCTCATACTTACATGCATTGAGAGGAATGTCTTGTCTGTCTATATGTCTAATATGGAAATGTATTAAATAATGGGTGGTGTAAATATAAGGGGTAAATCAATTAAAAAAACATAATTCTTTCTGCTATTGAGTATTTTGACATAAGAAGAAACCAAGTTTTCAAACGTTTCTTCTCTCCTTACGTTTAACGTACACACGGCTACACATCAAGCTATACAAAACCAGTATAATCTGATCGGTCATTGTGCGAAAAGATCTAGTAAAGTGAGGCCAAGATTAACTGGTTTTGTATAGCTTGATGTGTAGCCGTGTGTACTATCAGACGGGAAAAAACTTTACAGAAATTCCCTTCATAAAGTATATAAAAATGTGTCTATCGGCGATTCGTTAGGTAATTTGATTTAAATCGCTTCAAATTTTGCTCAATCAAGAAGTAAGCTCATAGAAAATTCCACTTTCTCCTTTGATAAAAAATAGTTCTAATCATTTCTTCACTAACACATAAAATCCAATTTACTAAAGAGGAGATCCCTCAAAGAAGTTTTTTGTATTCGCCATACAACGGACACTTCCTCCGCTGAAATTAGTTTGAAACTACAACGAAGTCACGTAAAATATTACTGAAATAAAAGGAGACTGTAATTCCCTCTCTTGAGGACACGTCAAAGTCAATTATAAGATCGAACGCCTACCTAACAGCTAAGTTTAGGTGGAATTTGAATCAAGGTTGAGGTCACACGGTCTCCGAATATTTAACCTGAGAATATTTGGACCGAAACGTGCGTATTTAGGGTTGCGGAACGTTCTAAATCAGGATAATACCTATCGTTCTTTCCTTTGAAATATCTAGGCGTACGGTATTTTGATAAAAAGGGATTTGAATTTTTGGGTGAAAAGGCCTTAGTGCCTTTTATAGCTAGGCTAATCCAAACGGGTATGAAGAAATGTGAGCACACTGAAATAACTTTTTGTTATATATTAGAAATAATATTTGGTTAAAAATCATTTCAGTGTGCTCACTTGAGGAGTAGATCAAAGATGACCAATCCATATTAAAACCAACTTCTAGCCTAAAGCAAATTCGGGTTAAATACCACGGCTGGCTTATGACTAAAATAATTTAGGAGCCAAGGACATGGTTAAACTTATATTTAAACCCCTACGTGTTGCTTTAAAAAATTATTTTCATTTAGTTTATGAATAAAAACTACTATCGCAAGACTCGCTTTGCTTTTAATTTATTTTTCTCCTTCTCAACCCTACACGTACTTATTCCAGTAAAGCTATTCCTCAGTGAACGCCGAGCGGAACAGTTTGTGCGATAACTAATGGGTTAACAACCGTCACTAGTTAGCTACAATTTGTAATCTTTAAGCCCATATATTACGAGATGAGCGCGACACAAAGCGGTAGTGATAATTATGATCAAAATCAAGCAGACAAAGTACCACCGTAGTTTGAACTTTACAAGTTCTGGTTGGAAGTAAATACTTGCCATAAAACTTACGATTTTATACTAAAAGAAGACTTGAATAGTAAAAGCACTGTAGCAAAAATATAAAAAAGTAATATGTAAGTTCATCAAGCTTATTACCATAAGGTTTCATCGTCAAAGAATTTCCAACGTCCAATATTGACCGAAGTAAATTTGAACAAGCGCGCTTCTCTTACACAGAAACGCCACTAACATACCGGTTGAAATAGTTTAATTTATCAAATCCCATCTCGAACAGTGGTCTGTCAGCTTGTGCCCAATAGTACTCAAGGAAGTTTCCCTCAAATACTCATTAATGCCACTCCCAGGCAAAGTGTAGCGTTTAATATAAACAGTTTGATTGACGTAGCGAGACCGCACTCGGTGCAAGGGTTATTAGCAAGCCTCTTTCAAAGTTTTGGGCGCCTAGTAGTTGTTACAACTTTTTGGGGTTCGGTTTTCGGTGAACCTATTTGTTCAAGAATGCATGTGGGTCAAAGTTATTTAGTTTATTATTGGATGAAGATCGTAAAACCACTAGATAACTTTTCCAAGAGTTTGAAATAGGTATTTTGATTGACGGGCTAGACCGTCAAAAAATCTTCTATGTTGTGACAAGTGAATTAAAGCATAATCACTGGAAATGTTAATTAAAACAAAGTAGGTACGCAATGGTTGACGTAGTAAGACCGTACTTTGATGTAAGGGTTGAATGACCCGGCGCTTCTTGAGAATTTATGAGCCCTTGGTAATTTATGAAATCTATGTAATTTTGGGAATATACAGAAATTAAGAGGTATTTGAGAGGACTTATGCGTTTTTGACATTTATATATATTTTATGTTTTGCAATCATAGCTTGTCAGTCTGACAAAATACAATTTTATTTTCTGTATCACTATTTTGATGAACCTGTCAATAAGTTATTATGAACATTGTAATACTATTAAAAAATCGTTTTTTTTAACATTAGAATTGCATCATATTACTCCCATAAACTTACAGATATCGATGCAACAAAATTGGAATACTTGTTTTAATCAAAATAATAAATATTTAAATGTTCACTAGCGTACGTCCCTGCTTTGTTCGTATGAGAGGAGCTAAAATTTTATAGCCTATTATTCTCTGAATCTGAAAGGATATGACTGGGAAAATTGCCCTGAAAACCATCCAGCTTTTGAGTTATGCATGTGAATAACAATAGCTCCTGTAATGAGGATTTTATGCTTAGCTTCTACTGCCTTCTGCACCGTACATTTCCCTGAGGTTGTATTAAAAATTATTCACTTTTGTGAGTATTTACTTTTGTAAGTTTAATGACCTAGATGGGGAACAATACCTTGCTGTCGTTATATGAGTACAATAATAAAATTCATTTTGTTTGCAACTTTCATTTTGTAACAGTGATTTAAATCAGTTATTTTTCGTTATTTAATTTTGATTTTAACATAGGTATTCCTCATTAGGGGCGACTGATTCACCAATCACTTGTTATTATACCCTCATCATGTTTATAACCTACTTACAAATAATTATTATTCTTGGTCATAAGGAAATTAAATGTCAGTTCTTGAGTGACAGCTCTCCCCCAATGTGCTCATCTTCTCGCCATATCTCTTACGGGCTGAGCAGGAATAAAAGCCTGTAAGATAAATTATTTAACTTGCCTCAGGGTGCTTTTGAGTTCACTTATCTTTACAATTTCGGGAAGGGGAGTTTTAATGTTAAAGTCATTTTTTGAGTAGAATTTAGAAATGAGGCTCCAATAAAAATGGGTCACACGAATGACAAACGTGAGAATACAGATGTCGTGGCATATTTTTTTTTTTAATAAAATTTGTGGAGTAAAAACATCCTACTGGTAACAAATTAATTACATATCTGCCGTGACATCGTAAAATACAATAAAGCAAACATATACACCCAATTACACTGAGAAACACCGAATAAGCCGCACAGGGCTTACAACAAGAATTTTCAATTAAATTGTGCGGAATCATCAATTTTATTGGCAGTAGCGAAAAACGTGCGAGCGGGAAGTGAACAAGCTAAATTGGTTTGATTAAATTCGACGGTGACACGTTCGGCGTAACGAGACCGCACCTACCGGCTAACGAGTGGCTATGAAGGGTTAAGCGCGTTAGGTTTTAGGACCGAATGAGTGAGTGAATGAATGTGTGTCGAATGAGTACAGTGGACTTGATTGGTGTCAGCTATTTGGAGGGGTTATTGGCCCTTTTGCGGCTAAGGGATAAACATTTTTTTTTTTATATGTATCTTGTTAGGTACCTTTCGGAAAACGCGTGACCGTGATCTTACTCGCCACAGGGTAATACTAAAAATTAGTTTATTAACGTCGTAAAAAATGTTTATAGCTTCGGGACTGATTAATTTTCCTTTTTATCTGAAAAGCTTAAGTTAATTCCTAACAAGACTGCTATAAATAAAATTCTAAGTACAATTTAAATTAAAGCCACAAATCTCAAACGACACTTCAGGTAACAAATTCACAGGAAGGAAAGGGTTGAAAAAAATAATCTCGCTGCATAAATCACGGGGTGACGGCAGAGAAGTAGGCCAGGAGTACATCACATAAATCGCGGTATTCCGGCATTTCAAAGTTTTATTCTAAACTTAGACCCTTCGTCAAAGTCAGTCAGGGCGGTAAATAAAAAAATAAAAGTTTTTCGTTCAGAAAGCGCGAAGTAATACGATTTTCAGACTATTTTCCCGCCGTGTGGCCGTGACGTTAGGTTTTGATGTATTCTAATTGAACACGGGAGTTATAAACATTTTTCATTCAATTAGCTATAGCCTGGAAAAATATTTGAAAAGAAAACTAATAGTAATTCTGCTTGATTTTTAGAAAATTACGTTTAAATGAAACGCAATAGGTGTCGAGTTTTCTTTGATTTTTTTTCTTGTAATTTAAGCTTGTCTTATAAATTACACCCGCGTTAGGAATTATTAATCACACGTAAACCGGGATGTAAAGTAATGTGGGTCTGTATCCTAACGCAAGTTAGCTGTGTACGAAATTTTATTAAAATCAGAAAACATCTGATATTTCCCAAACAAAAAATGAAGTTCAAATTGTTATCAGATTATATTACAACTTTGAATCTGTCACTCGTTTCCCGTAATCCGAATTGTAAAATGATTCATGAAGAACAATTTCCGCGGTGCAAATCGTGAGATCCGACTTCGTTACCTCGGATTTTTTTATGAACGAAAATTGGAACGTTCTAGCCTATTATAATTTTAGGGATACAAAGTATTTCTTTAAACAGCGAAATACGAATTTATTATGATGAATTATCATTGACAAATTAATTATTGAGTAGGTAACGTATACACTAACCTATTAATTTAAATAAATACTTAAAAGACGTAGGTACTGTTTATATCCTAAACGGGTTGTCTCATCATCATCATCTCAGTTTCTACTGTTATACATTAGCATCCTCCTTCAATGGATCACCCAATTGACGCCTTAGGCAGCCTGGGACCCTGTCGCGGCTGCGGATTGTTCACAAAGATACCGCGGCCTCGACATAAAGGGCTAAGAAGGAACATGGGTGGTTTTTAGTCAGTAGAAGTCTGACACTCCCTTTCGCTCTGCCCAAGAGCGGGAGGGAAAAAAGGCAGCCTGGGACATTCATGCTAATAATAAAAATGCGAAAGTATCTCAATCTGCTTATAATCTTATGACACCCTAATGACTGAACGAATTTTGACGTTTTTTGATCTCCACACGGGCCACGAGCAAAATAAGTGAGAAAAAAGCTTGTAAGTATTATTTATGAGACAGCTGGTTTCTCTTGTCACCATCTTGTCTTAACAGTCAAATAGAACAGCAATACAACATAACAGGTTTAGCGACGATAACTAACATTCACCTCCGCCAATCAATCCTCCCGAGGGGCTGGTAAGACACGACTTAGCCTGGGGGAAAGGGGAATGGGCAACGATGCTCCTGTACGGTAATAACGTTATACTGCGATCAGCTAAGTGCCCAGTGTTGGGCCATATAACTGTGTGACGGGTCGTTATGAGATGTTACTGTATTATGAAGTTGTGAGTTGTATTTTAAACGTAGAACAACATAGAACGCAGTTTACTCATTATGTATTTGACGGCACGGTTGGCGCAGTTGTTCAGAGATTGAATGCTGCGCTACGTGTCGCGGATTTCATTCCTACAGGTAGTTATTATATTTGTATGGCCTACAGGTAGTTGTCCAGGTCGAGCTGTTTGTGTATGTGAGTCTGCAATAAATTATTGTTAACGCCAGGTAACGCACCCAGGGTACAGGATAAATCAATAATGAGAGAAACCGTTTGAAAAAAAATCTTTTCAGCATTTCTCAAGGTGTTGCTACGAGCAAGCATGGGCAAATATAATTATGTGAGATGACTTTTGTTAGAAGTATCAAATAGTTTCATGTATTTTTAGGTTGAGGCTTTCCAGTCCCAATGGCTACTTTACCTCGTAGAGTCGCGAAAATATCGCGTCTCAAGTTCGCCAAGCCGCCCAACGTTGTAACCTAAACCTTTGGCAAACCGACGTTCTATGCTAAAGTTAATAAATAATTACCGTGAATAACCGTTTTAAATAACAAAAATGTTAATTTCAATAACATAAAGACACACTAATGATTCGCATAATATAACATCAAAATTACTGTCATATTAACATCAATTTACACCATTACACTTTTCAATATACAAGTTAAAACCAACGCGGCAACGCCGTAAAAATCAACGCTGACGTGTCTCCATGAAGTTCTTTACCCTTTTCTTTTTAATCTAGAATCTTTAATAATCTAATCTTTTTTTCGTTCAGGTCTTATATCTATAGGGGACATAAATTAATTCTGTCGGCTATCGCACGGGAGCGGGGTTGAAGGGGGTGACTATTAACCCTTTGACCTAACCGCCACGCAGAGTAGATCGTGTTTGAGTGAAAACTTTAATTGCCACACGGTTTTATGTTTTTTTTTTTGTTTTGTGTTCATATTGCAGTGAATATTTGCATAATATTAACCGCAGATGAATTCCGTAATCCTGGATTCATTTGAATGTAATATTATTTAATGCAGCTAAATTCCTTATCCCGGGACTATTACTACGGGATATTTACTCCTACCAAACAAAACACAGTCATCATCATCGTCTAGCCTTTAGCCGACTATGTAGAGATCGGTTTTCATTATATATTCTTTAATGAGGCCTGTATCGCCTATACCTATCTAACAATCACAAGCGAGTCAAACAGTATTTCCAAGGGGTAAGCTCTTGGTAAGAACGTATGACTTCCGGGCCTCCAACTACCCGTAACGACTATCGATATTAATACTCCTTATTAAAACTAGGGCTCCGACATATAAAAAAGTATAAAAACCTAAGTGTAACAAATAATTATGCATAAACTTTTCCCATCCAAACCTTCCGTTCAGACGCTAACTATTCCGAAAGCATTTAAGCAATCAATATTCAAGTCCACAATATCTTGAGCGTTGAGCGAGGGGCCGGGCAATAAAACTTGCCTCGAGTTGCGTGCGATACATAAAATACTGCCTTCTAACATTCTTAGCCCGATGCTTTCGAGATCCGAGAATTGCTCGGTAGGGAAGAGTTGGGAACAAGAAAGCAGAAAATAAAATAGATTAAAACATAAACGAAAAGTTCTTGAATTTTTGGGCTTGCGATCTAAATAGGATGTTTGTTTAAAAGATGAAAATATTGCAAATTTTAAAAGATGTTTGCGGTTATACATTTCAGCCTATAATAAAATAGAATAAACGTTGAAAAGTCAACCTTAGTGGTTGTTATTAACGATCAGAATTATTGATATTGTAAAAAGTGACTGCCACCTGGGGCCTATTTCTTAAAACCGAGAAGTGACTTGCGACTATCTGACATTCCAACAGTTTACTACATAGTTATTTTTTCCACAGTTATAGCATTTGTGATGAAAATATGTCAATTCCGTTTTTATCAATCCTCGAATAAGTTGTAGATACCTAACTTTACTTATCTAATATTAAGAACCGACATCTCAAAATTGTCTATCTGATTAGATTTCTCCAGATTTCTGGGCAACAAATAAAAATGGTTACCTCTCCTCAAATGGACTTTGACCTCGTGTAGATTACTCAAGAGTCTTAACTCGTGCCATTTCTTAATAATTAATATCTGTAAAATAAGTTTCCAAACACTTAGTGTGTTTTTTTTAGAGATATGAATTTATAAAAAACTCGTATTTTTTTCTTACAAAAGTTATTTTCGGGGCCTTCTACTGAAGCTAAGTAATTATTTGACCTTCGCGGATTTTGACCGCAATATTGTTTCGGTAATTTATCATTTTTTATTTTGGAGTTTCCCGTTTCTCATTTACTTTTAGGTTTAATATTTTATGGATGATATTTTTTTATCTTTTCACAAGCTATATTTTAATTTCGATCTATCTATTTTAGTGACCTGCCCTGTTGCTATGTCCTATACAGATCACTTGTTGATGTTTAAGAGATAACTTTGAAATAAAAAGCCTAAAGCATTAAGTGACATGTCCTGAACTTTGATATAAGGTTTAAGAATATAGGTATGGTATATAGAAACATGTCCAACATTTTTTTTTTTTTTGGCGCGTGGCAAATCTTCAAATAACCCCGCTCTTGGGCAGAGCAGAAGGGAGTGTCAGACTTCTACTGACTCAAAACTACCCATGTTCCTTCTTAGCCCTTTATGTCGAGGCCGCGGTATCTCTTGCGAACAATCCGCAGCCCCGATGTGAAAATACCTCAATTATGTTTTATTTCATTGTAATAATCTTAAAAGAGTTAAAAATCAAAGACAGAGTCAGGAACGTAGAGACATAAGAACAAGAACAAAACTCACAGACATTCTTACCCGGATTGACACCCAAAAATGGAGATGGACTGGACATCTGCTACGCCACCCCATTAACAAATGGAGCAAGCAAGTCACCCTCTGGCAACCAAGAGGCGACAAAAGAAGTAGGGGTCGTCAAGTCAGGAGATGGGAAGATGACTTGAAACAGACAGCGGGACCATTCTGGTTGAGAGTAGCAAGGGACAGGAGGCCTATGCCAAAAGGCACACCGAACTTAGGGACTTATTGTAACCCTATGTTTAGGAATAAAAGGCTATTATATTATTATAATAATCTCATGTAATTAGCTTTTTTGCAGAACCCAACCCAAGTTATTCTTATCATCGATTGCATTGCATATCACAGAAACATTACGGCGGTTATTAATTCTGGTATTCAGCGTATCGAAATCACAATTTTCCCGTAATTTTTCATCAGAACGAAGAAATATCTAAGTATTTCTCTTGTTTTCATGACAAGCCATACTGTAAATGTCCCATTCTAGTTGAGATCGTCCCCACAGATGGCGCCATATGTCGCGGTCCCACGCTCGCTTCAAATTATAATTAACGTGTCTCCTTACTGTTTTCATGTTCCACGACGGAAATTTAAATTTAATGTTCGGCAGCCTGTACCAACAATTGTGCGTTTGTACCTAACAGAGGTATCGTGTACTAAAATGTTAGCTGTGGGTTCTATCTCTATTTACGTGAAAAGGTGTTTAATTACATCAAAACATAATATAACATCACGATTGTAATTCCCGAAGGGTTAGGCAGAGGTGTACGGAATAGTACACCAGCAATTCGCCAATTATGTTAAAGTTTCATGTAAAAGGGGGCGAGCCTATTGCCATCAACCGGGTACAAATCCAGACTCCGTGGCTGCTACTGGGATTTCTGATGGAAAAACCCAATAACACTTTGCCCGACCCGGGATTTGAACCCAGGACCTTATGGTCAGTAGTCGTACTTGCGACCACTAGACGGTCAGTATAAAAAGGCAAAAGTCATAAGCACTCAAACTCAAAGCATTTTATTTCAATTACGCCATTACAGGCACTTTTGAATGTCAGAAGAACAATTCACAAAAAAAAACGAAACTACGAGTGCCATACGTCATTCCGAAAGCCACCACGCCGAACCACACGCCACCGAATGCCCGCAACAACGAACACTGCGAGCACGAAAGCACGCAGCGAAGCACACCGCAACAACGAATGCACGCCGCAACGCGCAACCGCCGCCCCGTAACCCGGAGCCCCGCGCACCCGCCGCCACGGCACGCGCCGCCGCACGCCCCCGCACCCACAGCACTCGCCGCCGGTAACATCTAGCGCCGCGCAGCCCGACGCAGCAACTCCCGAAACGACGCATTGCACTCCTACGCTACAGTCACAATCACAAGGCATAATAACTTGTGAAAGTACTGTAGTTGCCACGAACTGCTAAACCCCATGAACCATTCGTAAGGTATCATCTGTCTTGTTTTTTTCTAATTTCTACATTTTAGGTCGGTTTTCAGTCTAGCTAGATGTAGCTGAACACCAATACTTTTTATGGAGCGAC
Source organism: Diarsia dahlii (assembly GCA_949775195.1). Classification (NCBI taxonomy): domain Eukaryota; kingdom Metazoa; phylum Arthropoda; class Insecta; order Lepidoptera; family Noctuidae; genus Diarsia; species Diarsia dahlii. The sequence goes on from OX459211.1 coordinate 20,154,261, forward strand.
TGTCCATCTGAACTACACAAGCCAGTTACCATGGATGATGTCATAAATCTGCGAAACGGTGTAGCCAATCACTCAGCCACTTTGCCATTTAATTCGAAAAAAAAAACAAGTGAAACCTAACTTTATCGCTCCAAAATTACTTTTAAAACCTATTCGTATTTTAGCTACAATTCGATTCGAGCATTCAGCTCGCTCCTGTTACATGGGACTTAAACCTAACTGCCAAAATGTAGTTGTAACTGAGGCACATCTCTGTTGACGCGGGCCTGTGGACGGTGAGTAATGGGCTAGCTCGCCGTCCGGCCGTCGTCATGACGGCAACAGACGGTGTCGGCGCGGTGGCGCGTTCGTGTTCCACGCGCGCCTCAAAGAGATGTCAGCAAGGAGGGGCCCGCAAGGGCCGACGCCGCGGATTTTAGTACGAGATGACGTGGCCTCGGCACAAGGGCAAAGAAGGAACATGGGTTCGGTTTTTAGTCAATAGAAGTATGACACTCCCCTTCGCTCTGCCCAAGAGCGGGAGGGGGTTATTAAATAAAAAAGGCACATCTCAGTGGTAAGTGCCTAAACTGGTGTCAAAGTTTTTAAGCCGCCCTTTGCGACACTGACTTCACATTACATGCTGTCGAAACATCTTTCAAGCAAGTTCTCCTACTACAAAGCAAGTGATTATTATACTCGTACTATACGTACATGAATCTAAAAAATCAAAGGTTCGAACCCGAAACCTGTGAGTTGGCAGTCCGACGGTCACTATCACTAGTGTGTGGTGTTATGTTACTGTCGCATTCAAAATACTCTCCGATCCTAAACCTTTCAAGTTCACGTCAAGTCCTCCGCAGACCCCTGAACTACACAGTACCACATGCCAGGAGTATCATCGCCACGTTATGACACAGCCCCCCCTGCCTCCAGCCCCCCGGGGGTCGAGGATTGTCCTGCATTATTTAGATGTCGAGCGACGCGCGCCGCGTGTCACCGCGATTGATTGACAATGTTCTATCGAGATACCTGTTTGTTGTGTAGCTATGTCACAGTACGCACATTCGTATTATTATACCGTGATCAAAATAGGAATAAACACACATGCAAAGTCTTAACTCGTATGTTATGGATGCTTTAAGTAGGTAATACAAAGTTACGTGAGATAAGTCGGGGCTGTCGTATCGAGACAAGTAAGTCATTTGCTAATAACATCATTCTTAGTTCAGATATCATCCGCATTATTTTAATCAAAGGTCAGTATGGCTAACGATCAAGACATTCGCATGAGAACCAAGGTTAACGACGTAGACCGAAGAATGGTCAGACGTAAGTGTTAAGGGGGAGGGCACATTGCTCGCAGAACGAATGGCTGTTGGAGCCGAAAAGTTCTGAAGTGGCGACCGCGAAGCGGATGACGTTGTGTTTGAAGGAAGGCCTTCCACTAGGTCAACCGATGAACTGGTGAAAGTGGCGGGGATCCGCTGGAGGCGACACGCTCGGGGCCGGTGAATGTAGCAACACAAGGGAAGGCCTATGTCCAACAGTGGACGTCTTTCGGCTAAAATTATGATGATGATCACCATTCAGTGGTTATCAGTATGTATCAGTCCTGCATTTGATACACAAAAACTGGCCAAGTGCAAGTCGGACTTGTGCATGAAGGGTTCCGTACTTAGTCTTCTTAAAGGTTTTTGCTGTAATCTATATGTTGAACTAATTTCTGTATTTTTTTCAGAATTTTAGGTTCAGTAGTTTCGGAGATAAGGTGGGGAGGAATGGTCGGACAGACACACGAGTGATCCTATTAGGGTTCCTTTTTTTCCTTTTGAGGTACGGAACCCTAAAAAGCAGTTGATGTACTGGATAATTTAATACCGTGGCTACAAATAGGATCAGTAGCGTGAAATTGTTTTGCTAATTAGTGACAAAGTGTAATCCGTGTTTGTGACGTTATCTGATTATAATAGAAGCATTAGTGACGTAAATTGTGTTATCGTTGCTTATATCAGAAGACATAAACATACATTAAGTGGCAATGCAAATGTCTATGAAAGCTTTCTACAGGATAGGTAGTTTTTTGGAAGATTGAGTCAATACAATACATATTTGAACGTTTGTTATAGCTTTTAGAATATCCTCTTGCTTAGCAATCTGCCATTCATAAGCACGTTTTAGGTATAGACGTGGTTGGGTATAAAAATAAGGGATGACCAAAGATACGATGGATGGACTGTGAGAGTAGATTCGGTTAGAGATTAGCTATGAATTAAGATGACGACTAGCTGTGAAATATAGAAGAAGTAGTTCTCCGCCAAGAAAATGATGAAGCAACTAATATGGACGCGAGTCTCCCTATCTTTATGCTACAAATAAAGTAAGACGATTACATGTGCATTATTGACAAACACAAATTCTAACACACTGACAAGGAACACCTATTCAGAACTTACTACAGAACTCAGTACAAAGCTACAAGGGCATGTTCTCTGAATTATTTATCGCACCGCTGTACGTCGACAATTGATTGACAGCGTTCTATTGAGGGGAACTCGGTACGCAGTGTTAATTCATAGCGTTGTACCACTGCTGGAAGTTCAAGGGTCGTGTTTAGGATCGATTTGTGTGTGAATTTTTTAGGAGGTGGCGTACGTGAATGTATTAGTTTGTTAGATGAGTTTCTCAAGGTTTAGGTTTTAGTTAGCACACGTAAGATCATGCACGTATTCGCAGGAGTGTTAAGCAGCAATTGCGGATGTGCCCCTAATCCTTTACTAACATTACGCCAGTGCCTATTGCCATCCACTGGGTACAAATCTAGAATCGACGTTTAGCACACAGTCAGTTTATAACCTGGATTAATACATCCCGGTGGTATGATCCCGTGTGGCAACAAACTACGCGGGTGAAAGGCATAAGCTAGTGTTACCTACATTTTATTATAACTTACTCACTCTCGATTTTATCTACAAGTCATTAAAAAAGAGATAAAATAGAGAGTTATTATCTAACAGAATTTTACCGCATCATATCTCACGCTTCCTAGAATCATCCACATTAGCTAATTAATCCACAAAATGTGTTTATCTTATCACCAGTCTGTATGGACACCTTCCATTCTGCCCACCCCACAGTGGTAGCGCTACTGCATCAAATAACTCCTCATACGCTGAACTTTGATAATAAAACCCAAGCTCCGACGTTCCCATGTCTACCAAGTTATCATGGTAAGAACAAAGACAGATGAAGGTGAAGACTTCTTTTAAAATAATATGGAAACTTTTTGTTTAGTCGTTTGTATTCCATTACTAGGATTCCTTTCAATACTATTGAAGCATCTTTCAGGCAAAATGTCTGATGTTTCCACTTTAAAAATTAACAGACTGGTTGTAAAGTAAATCAATGAGTTAGTCACAAAACGTAACAATGAATTCAGTAGCAACCCGACGTGACCGAAATAATAATAATAAAATCAAACTTCCGTTAGCGCTATTTTGCTACTAATTTTCCTGATCTACTAATTGCTTTAGATAATCATTATACGAGTCTAGTTCTATCTTATAAAACTTAATTACGGCATTAAGAATCGAATGAATTAACAAATATTTTTTAAACAAAAATTTTAGAAAAAAAATACACATAGTTGTTTCGGGTCCGGGTATTTGTGTATGTAACTGCCTCGTTGGTCTAGTGGTCGCAAGCGCGACTGCTGAGCGTGAGGTCCTGGGTTCGTTTCCCGGGTCGGACCAAAAGTGCTATTGGGTAGTAGTAGCCCGGAGTTTGGAAGTTGGCGGTATAATACCCCCGTGCTTCGGAAAGCACGTTAAGCCGTTGGTCCAGCGCCTGATCTCTCTCAGGTCGTGTCGGATTGCCGTCCCATCGGACTATGAGAGAAAGGGAACAGAGAGTGCACTTGTGCCTGTGCACACACTTGTGCACTATAATATCCCGCGCAGATGGCTAATCTCCGCTGAGATGGGCCGCCGTGGCCGAAAAACGGTCAGGAGGACTATTATTTGTGTATGTGAGTTTAAATGTTTGTGAACGCACCCACGATACAGGAGAAATTCCTAGTGTGGGGCAACGATTTTAAAACTTGCAACGTAAACCGTTTTACAGTGAACAGTTTTTATTCAACGTCAACGCTGCGACGTTCAATTTGAGAAACAATTTGATTCAATGTATGTCTTAGAAAACGTTTGTTTGATGGTTTTACTTAAATGACCTTCCCTTCATACTTTTTCTTCTTTGTTCTTAAAACAAACATTTCGAAAATCAACTCTGCAACTCGTTACTTAGAGTTCAATTTGCATAACATGCATGACCGTCGCTCGCAATCTATGGCGTTATTTTCACCGTAAGTTTATTAATTTGCTCATTTCGTTGCGTTTGCGTTCTCGATTATTAATCGAGATGCACGAGTTAATGTCATAAACGTCGTTGACGAGTTCAACTAGTTGATTCTTAAACAGTTTACGTTAATACGTTGACAGGAGACCAACACTTGATTCAACTAGTTCGTTGATTTAACGCTCGTCCCTAGTCAGAGCATGTTTCAACTGCGGTAAGAAAGGTCACTAATTCGCGATGTCGCGATGTTGGACTCCAGCGTCTACAGAGAGGCTACTCGAGAATTAACCAGTAGTCGAGCTCAACGGCTCCATAAAGATAATCATCTAGTCAAGATGCACGCGTTAATCAAAAGCCGTAAGTTTGTAAGTCAAATTGATAAATTTATGCAGCATCGTATGTGAGGTACTGGATGAGATGAATGTGTGTGGGTGAAGAGTCACCATGTTGTTTTCCCTTTCTGCACAGGATGCATATTAGGAATACCCGTGTATGCACAGGATGCATAGTCGGGTGGGTGAAGAGTCACCATGTTGTTTCCCTTTCTGCACAGTATGCATACTGGGAATACCCGTGTCTGCACAGGATGCATAGTCGGGTGGGTGATGAGTCACCATGTTGTTTCCCTTTCTGCACTGGGTGCATAGTGGGAATGGTCCGTGTCTGCACAGGATGCATAGTCGGACGGGTGATGAGTCACCATGTTGTTTCCCTTTCTGCACTGGGTGCATAGTGGGAATGGTCCGTGTCTGCACAGGATGCATAGTCGGACGGGTGATGAGTCACCATGTTGTTTCCCTTTCTGCACTGGGTGCATAGTGGGAATGGTCCGTGTCTGCACAGGATGCATAGTCGGACCGGCGCACGTGATGCGTCATGTTACAGGTGCGCTAGGCGGTCGCAGTGTCACGTTTACTTCAGCAACAGCAGCAACAGCCAGGGGTAAGAAACGCCTCTGTGAGCCGGCAGCCGGCCGCCGCTCGCCTCTGTGAGCCGGCAGCCGACCGCTGCTCGCCTTTGTGATCCGGCAGCCGACTGCCTCTGTCAGCCGGCAGCCGTCCGCCTCTGTGACCCGGCCGCCGCTCGCCTCTGCGAGCCGGCAGCCGACCGCCTCTGTGAGCCGGCCGCCGCTCGCCTCTGCGAGCCGGCAGCCGACCGCCTCTGTGAGCCGGCCGCCGCTCGCCTCTGCGAGACGGCAGCCGACCGCCTCTGTGAGCCGGCCGCCGCTCGCCTCTGAGAGCCGGCAGCCGACCGCCTCTGTGAGCCGGTCGCCGCTCGCCTCTGCGAGCCGGTAGCCGACCGCCTCTGTGAGCCGGCCGCCGCTCGGCTCTGCGAGCCGGCAGCCGTCCGCCTCTGTGAGCCCGCCGCCGCTCGCCTCTGCGAGCCGGCAGCCGACCGCCTCTGTGAGCCGGCCGCCGCTCGCCTTTGCGAGCTGGCAGCCGACCGCTGCTCGCCTCTGCGAGCCGGCCGCCGCGGCGCCGCTCGCCTCTGCGCGCCTTTCCGCCACTCAGCTCACCGACACACACCACTACGGGCAGTATATGCACCACCTTATTATGGAAAAGTGTAGAAAGGAACGAAGGCCTATCTTGTTTACTTGGTTGTGATTGTTGTGATAATGTTTATGTTTAATCGAGCATGAGAGAATGGAATGTGAAATTAGACGATGAATGAATTAAATGAAAGGCTTATTGCAGATAGAATGGCTGGTTAGGCCTGTCGTACTGTATGGATCGGAATGTTGGGCTGTGAAGAAGATGGATGAAAAAAGGTTGCATGTTGCGGAGATGAGAATGTTGAGGTGGATGTGTGGTGTGACCAGAATGGATAAAGTAAGGAACTAGTATATCAGAGGAAGTTTAAAAGTTGCATCAATTACAGAAAAGCTAAAAGGGAATCGACTGTCGTGTTAAGGGCATGTGATGAGGAGAGATGAATCGCATGTGACTAAAAAACGTTATGAATTTAAATGTGGATGGATGGAGAGGGAGAGGAAGACCAAAGAAAAGATGGATGAAGTGTGTGAGGAGTGATATGAAGGAAAAAGGAATAAATGATAACGTGACGACTAACAGGGCAGAATGGAAGGAAAAAAACGTGTTGCGCCGACCCCAAGTGACATGGGAGGCAGGAAGATGATGGTGTGTTTTAACATAATTTCTCGTTTCAGACAGCCCTGAAAATGATGACACTGAGGCAAGTGACGTCCACTCCTGGCCCTGGACCAGCCATGGCCTTCTTGAAGCGCAAGCTGATGCTGAATGTGCGTCAGGAATCGCCGAGCCTTCCAACGTCGAGGACGACTCCAGTCAGGAGAGGCCATGTTAGCATCTCTTCGAACTGCGCACCTCTCTAGCTGCGCGGCAAGGGTATAAAAAGGCACGCAACCAATGCACAGCCCTTTTCTCGCCCGCCAGCCTTCGTGGAGTCAAGACGTGACCATTGCGTACATTGCGTTTGTTTGTGAACACGTGAGCCGTCTTTGTTCTATTGTGAGATTTAAATTGTTGCTTTGTAATAAGTTTGGTTCTTTGTTAGTTCTTTATTTAGTTCTGTGTAAATTCTTTTGTGTGAATAAATGTTAATAATTGGTTTTATGCAAATTCTTTTGTAATAAATAAATGTTAGTTTTGTTTAAAATTCTAAATTAGTTTTATTGTTTATAGTATAATTTCAATACAATGTAAAAGTTGATACTGAAATCAAAGCTTTTCCAGCAATTTTTCTCTCTCTTTTAAATTCAAACACAAAATATTTTCTTACTAACACTATTGAACTTACATGTAAACTCACTACATATCCATAAAACACGTAAACTGATCCAGTATCGCATGTCATATAATATTCGTATTGACGAGGCGGGGGTCCCCGACGAGGCATCGAACTCCCGTCCCATGGGGCGCGGGATTGAAACACGACAACTTGACACACTTTACTGCAGATTGTGGACAGATTGGAAACTTTACTGCATTGCTTGGGAATACACTTTATTGACTTCAAAAGTGAGTGAAGTAGGAAATTATTAAATAGGGAAAAAGTTAGATTGGTTATTTAGTGGTAAATAGCAATTTAGATTAGTGCAGTGATAACCTAGACAGAGTGATGTGGCCGTAGGCGTAGAACCCAAAACACGCACCACTGATTTTTCGGAATCATGTCCGTATTGTAAAGTTATCACTTGCTTTGGTAACGGAAAACATCGTGAAGAAACTAGGACTGCCTAAGACATAATAATTATATCTCTGTTCCGTAATGAACAATACTACTAGTACAATATCCATACTCTGTCTGTCTGTTACTCAATCACGCCCAAACTACTGAACCAATTTGCATGAAATTTGGTATGAAGATATTTTGATACCCGAGAAAGGACATAGGCTACTTTTTAATAAAAACAAATAAAAAAAACTTTATTCAAGGGGTTAAAATTTAATTTAATTTTCGTACCCCCCGTACGAAAATATTACTTTTGGTCGCGATAACCGGCATCGGTGGCGATAACCGACATCCGCGCGGTTGAAACCGCGGGCATCAGCTAGTTAGTAATAAGTGTTTTTGTATCAAAGCAAAGTCTATAATTATCTTTGACCAGACATTTTTTAAATATGTTGTTAATACGAATCCTGTATTTTTTTAAAATATATCTACTTTGACAAGTAAAATTAATGTTAAATAATGTACAAACCTATTCGTAGGTTTATAGAATTGTTTTAGAGATTTTCAAAAGTTTTGTTTCTGGTTTTCTTTATTTCTTTGTGACCTAAATAAAGGTAATTTTTTTATTGAGATATATGTTTTATTATGATAATCATCCAACAGAAAATAAATTAAATTTATAGCGTATATACACTACTATTTTTGATTAATACTTGACAAATAAGTACAGATTAATAGTACACTAAGTAAAAAAAGCCATTAATGAGTTCAATTCGATTTAGTAAAAATATTAAACAATGATTTTGTCAATAATAGGTACCAACCTAACTCTAAAAACTGGTATTATATATTATAGTGTTACTGTTATTAAAATTTGATGGAAGACCATTATCACAATAAATTTTAACGTAAAATTATATACAAGAACATACAAGAAAGTTTTTAATATACTAAATAGAAATGAAGTAAAAAGGTTTTTAGATTCCTGAAAAAAGTTATATTTAGAGTTGAGCTAGTCTATAACTAGGTATACGATATCTCGACGGCATGTAAAGTCAAGTCAAGCCCATGATGAGCGGTATAAAAACTATGTCACCTGGTTAGGCACTAACTAAAAACGCGGTAACGAAAGAAAATTTATTCACGTTCTTGTGAGACAAGTCATTTGTGATTGATTCGATAGCCTAACGAAAGAAAACGAGCTTCCGTACAAAACTATATCACTTCGCCTATTCATCTGTTTTAGGGAATGATAGATATTTCTGAATGTCTTCCATTGGTACACACCTACTTTGTAAAAGATGTAAACGGACCTATAGCAAAGCTGTTGTGGATGATGACCAAGCAATCAGTACTCGAAATTAAATAACTCTACGATAATAATTAATTAAATGAATTATTAAATGAATTATCACCAAACTAATCTAAATTAAACTTTGACTTCCAATATCTCTATAACTAAAGTTATAACAGCCATTATAATGAAACATTGCTTCAAGGATTTCGGCTGTGCCTGTCAATGAATGACCTTGCTAGTTGAACTGCCTGTAGCCAGTTCAAGATTTCAGATGAACTTTGATGTTTTTCTAATGAGTAGGAATAACAATTAGAATAATGCTATTTCCACAGGCCAAAGCTGAACTAAGGATGGAAAATGAATGGAAAAAATATAGGCGAATTGTTACCAACCTAACAACAAGTAAAATATTTAAACGTATGAGGCAGCCCTATCAATTCAGGCAACAGTCCCGATTATCAGTCGATCTCAAAGATCTGATTTCATTCAACTACCCAAATCTTCGTAACAAAGATATTATTCTCATTTTCCAAAGAAGATTTTCTTGAATAAAGACATTATATTATTTTGCCTGCCCATATTTCATTCTCAATCCCTTTACCTTCGCTTGACAAATGATATTCGAAATCTACTTTTTATATTAGATATTCAGATTATACACGGCCTTGACATTTGACGCGAATCTCAAAGAAATATTATCAAGTCACAATTCTTTGATTAATGATGCTTCTAGATTTAGACACCAAGACATGGAAAGATAAATCATGTATGTGCCTTTTGATACAAGAGTGTATGGATACGTGTCAAAGGGGCTTAGATGGTTTTAGATTTAATGAACCAAGTATTTTTCTTTGAAATTGGTGTTAACGATGTCATTCGTGAAAGAAATCTTTGCGTAATTCACATGTATAAAGAACTGGTTCTTAATAACTTTCACTGTTCACAACGTTCGTGACGATACTTCTTCTTCTTCTTAATCGTCTGGTGTTAGAGTTTCTATACCACCCTAAGGCCTCTGACTTGGCTTAACAGCTGGTTTCCTCACGATGTTTTTCTTCATCAAAGTACCTAAGTGATAAATTGTACAATATGGACTTGAAGCCGTAAAATCAGAGGTGTCTTGGGTTAGAGCTCGAGTCGATGTCACACCACTAGAGCTTCATTACTTACTGCGACTGCAACTGGGACGATACTACTAAATTAAAAGGTGTCATGAAACTGTTGTAAGTAATCTAAACACTGCTGAAAAGTATATAAATAGCCTTGCTAGAAATTGATCTAATTATACCTACCCTTAACCATTTATAAATGTAAGAAGTTCAGCATGACAATTAGTATTCCTAATTGAAATTAAGGACACCAATTTTATTGTATTATTCGCGTTCCTATTCCAACCAATGGTAAATAGAAAACAATATTGCTACTTGAACCACATGTTTAATTTAAAGTCTCAGCTCTCAGCCAGACAATTGCACTGGCATTGGGAGCCACTCTCGAGAGCGGTGGAGTCGCGGACGAAGAAAGAAATTCAAATTCAAATTCAAATTCAAATATTTATTGCTCAACACAGTACATAATATTGCATTTATAGGTGTTAAGTGAATGCGCAGTTCACTGTGATGTACCAAATTAGGCATGCAAGATTTATTGTTAAAAATTATACAAACATTCATTCAAAATAATATCAATTAATACCATAAACCGGGCAAAAATTAATTACACAATATCATAAAAACATACATTATAATTGTCATATATTCAAAATAATAAGTAAGTAATGTCAAAAATTCAGATCAATAAGTATGTAATGTCAATTCATAATGATATAATGTCAGATAATTCTAATATAGTCAACAAGATATTAAAAATACATAAAATTATTTTTTGTATGAAATAAATCGGATTTAGGTTCTTATCATAATCTATTAGCTGAATTAATATTAAACAACCAAATTCTTATCAGTCAGGTATTCATTTATTGTGTAGTATGTTTTACTTAGAAGCAACTTATTGAGTTGCTTCTTAAATAAATGTATGTCATTGATGCTTAACAAAGCAATTGGTAATTTATTGTAAATATGCGGTGCCATACCCAGAAGATTTTTATGAAATACCGCTTTTTTGTGTTGCCTACCACTTATTTTATATCTGTGTCGCGAGCTGTGTAGTTTTTCAAATAAGTGCAAGTTAGTTTTGACAAATACTGCCACCTCACTTATGTATAGGCAGGGTACTGTTAATATATTTAAATTTTCAAAAAGTGGTTTACAGCTTTCCGTACTTTTTATACCGCATATCGCCCTAACACACCTTTTTTGTGCTCTGAATACAGTTGCCATGTTAGTGGAGTTGCCCCAGTATATGATACCGTACCGTAATGTAGACGTAACATACGCATGATACGCCGTTATCAGAGCTTTTTGATTTACTTCCTTGGCCAGATTACGTAAAGCATATGAATGCTGACTAAGGCGATTACATACACTGTCAGTGTGAGTTTTCCATGACATGTCTCTATCTAATTCAAGTCCTAAAAATTTTGTAGCGGTTGTCTCTGAAATAATCTTGTCTCCATATTTTACGTCAGGTTTTTTATGATTTGTCCTTTGCTCAAAAGTCATGATTTTAGTTTTGTCAATATTAATTTTAAGATTATTTGCGGCCATCCATTCTATGAGTACTTGAAGACAGTGGTTTATGTTTCCTTCAAGTGTCTTCGCGTCATTGTCACCACTAAAAACGACCGTGCTATCGTCAGCAAACAAAACCATTGGGTGATGTGTTACTCTGGGCATGTCATTTATGTAAACAATAAATAAAAAAGACCCTACAATACTTCCTTGGGGCACACCATAGTTATTAGCTCTCTGACTGGATACATACGTACGCTCCGTTTTTGAAGTAACGCAGACCTTATTTATTTTCGTAACTTGTTTTCGGTCGGACAAATACGATTTCAAGAGCTTCAAAGCATTGCCTCTAATTCCATACCTTTCCATCTTTTTTAAAAGTACTGTCCTATCCACAAAATCGAATGCCTTGCTCATGTCCATGAATAAAGCAGCTACCGGACTTCTATTATCTATTCCAGTAATAATTTTCTCAAAGAGCTTAAAAATTGCCATGTTTATGTTCTTCTTCCTTCTAAAACCGTACTGTTCATCAGCAAAAAGATTGTTACGTTCAAAAAATGAGTAAAATGTATTGTAAATAACTTTTTCTACTATTTTGGAGAAAATGGGCAGTAAGGCAATGGGCCGGTAGTTGGCTGGATCGTGTTTGCTACCTTTCTTAAACAGTGGTTTTATAACTGCTAGTTTCAACCTATCCGGAAACACACCCGATTCTAAACACATATTTATTATATAACTAAGTACTGGTGCTATAATGGTTGAAACCGATTTAATAACACTTGTTGTAATATCATCATAACCAGAGCTATTAGTATTATTCAATGTATTTATTAATTTTATAATGTCAGGAGGAACTGTGGGTATTAAAAATAATGAGTCAAGGTGCATTTCAATTTTTAAATTTTGATTATAATTATTATTAATGTCCGATACTGATTCAATTTCGTCAATAAAATAGTCATTAAAATTTTGAGCAATACTTTGTGGGTCAGTTATGTCGACGTCATTTATTCTAAGTTTTGATATTCCTTCAATCGGCTTATTATTTTTGCACTTATTTATTATTTGCCACGTAGCTTTACACTTATTAGATGCATTGTTAATGTGATTGTTATTTTGGGATTTCTTAGTCAGACGAATTATAGTTTTTAAGCGTTTCGTATATGTTTTAAAAACTTTCTTAGTATTAGGATTGGGGTCTTTTCGAAATTGCCACAACATTTCACGCTTGCGTTTGCAGCATAACTTTATACCTTTACTGATCCACTTAGGTGATTTCACTGCATATCGTTTTATTCTCTTCAACGGAAAACACATATCATAAAATAATTTAAATGTGTCGTGAAATTTATTAAATGCGTCATTAGCCTCTGTGGAAGAATAAATATCATTAAATGTCAAATTTTGTAAACAACTTTTAAACTTTTGCATATTTTCACTACAGAAACTACGTCTAAATATGTACCAATATGGAAATACGCAAGTTTTTTTAACAGGACATTGTAGTAGTTGCGCTGTATGATCTGACAACGCCAATTCGACCGTAACGCACTTACTTCCCCTAATATTGTCGATGATGTTGTCAATGCATGTTCCGCTACACAGTCGTGTCGCAGTGAGTACACCTAGTTTTAAGTTAAAACTTTGCAATAAGTTTTTGAAACTTCGCGAGGCATAGGTATCCTTCAAAATATCAATATTAAAATCACCACATAAAATTATCTTTCTCTTACTTTTAAAACAGACGTCATTGAGAATCATATCTAAACTAAATAGGAATGTATTCACTGAAGCCTTATCCTGGTTCGGAGGTCTGTAAACACAGACTACTATAATGGGATGATTTTGCAACTCAACCGCGCAAACTTCAATCAGGTTTGGTTTACACCATGTTCCTACATCTATTTTTTGCCCCGTTAAAGTGTTCCTTATTAATATACACGAGCCCCCGTTTCTATTTTCTCGTGAATAATATGTGTGGAGTGTATAATTAGGTACGTGAAGATGCACATGATCGTTCTTCGTCATGTTAGTTTCTGTTATGCAAATAACATCCACCGATTTACCTTCATCTTTAAAATTATTAAGGTGTACACCTAGTAAGTCCGATTTATTTACAAGTCCATTAATATTTTGGTGCAATATAAAAATATGTTCATACACGAAAAAGACTATCACAAGCTGAATCAGAGACCTGCCTCGAGTCAGATTGTGCTTTGGTATTCGTTGCCATCTTCCTGCCACATGCCATTGGCTTAAAAAAATCTAAAATTGTCTTCTGGTTAGAGCACAATATTATATTTGATTCACAACGTTTTTCCAGATTACGGGCAGTTAACAACAAAGGCTTTTTCATGAGAAATTCTGTTGTATATTTAAGAAAGTCAATTTCAATATTTAATTTAGAGCTAAGTTCATTTAAATATGTTCGATTATTTTGTCTTATGTAATAGTATCGCTTATAATATGAAAATTCGTTTTTTATAAATTTACAGTTAGTGAAATTTTTCGTTAAAAGTTGTAAGCTTTGGTTTAACATGTTCTTATTCAAATAATTATTACATTGTACACCTAGTAAATAAATTTGTTGGCAGGTTTTTAAGCTATTAAATGCTATACATACTTCCTTTAGGAGATAAGATGGATTATTGTCATTTGTTCCTACCGAAATTATAACAATGTCTTGCTCGGTCAGCGAGTTATATAATTCTAAGTTATGACCTAGAATTTCGGAGGATGTTGCACCTGGTTTAACCAGGGCTGAGACCGTGTAACAATCATTCCACTCAGCCGTCCTTTTACTTATTAGTACTTCCGAAAGGCCACGAACTTGTTCATCTCCTAGAATTATTATTCTAGGTTTATCTGAGCACTGTATATTTGTATCGCTCTGGAGAGCTTCTTCCAGATTTTGTTCTTGAGACGATTTTAATCCACTTTCACTTATCTCATTATCTTTAAGTGCAGTCTCACTATCTTCCCTCTCAAAATCCAGTGTTTTCCTACATTGCTTTTTGTTCCTTTTTCTGCGTGCTGGATTCATACTCTGAGGAGTGCTAGTACAAATGGTTTTTAAGTACGCAATTTGTTTTTGTTGTTCTTGTGTTACCTTTGTAAGGGTCCCATTCTCGAGTAACAGTTCGTCAATTTGTTGATGTGCGCTATTGAGTTGGTTAGTCAGTGATTCTATCTGTTCTCTTAAATTTAGTGTGTGATCATCGTCGAAATTCGTCGTTTGGTCCGGTAAACTGTCTGCTATTGACTTCTCAGATGATGACGGGCTGGTTAAACATAGTCTTTCAAATGATGTAGAAGCTTTTTTATGTTTTTGACGCATAGTTATGTTACTCCTAAGACTAGTATTCATTTTAAAATAGTTGATATGTTTTCAAAAAGTATCTGCTTGGCTGAGATTCGAACCCGCGATCATACGTTTAGTCCCAAGAAGGCACACTGTTCAACCGCTAGGCCATTGAGGTACCTACGTAATTCAGCAGAATATGTTGATCGCTTTGTCCGTCCAATAAATTGTCGGTTAAACAGCACATCTACTGCTCTGTTTTATCGGCTTCACCTTACATATAAGTCGGTACGGTCGTTACAATATAGATGGCGTTGTTTCAAGTGTTTGTCAATAAAACAGTGCCATTGTTTTGAATATTTTTCTCAACGTTTTAATAACGATGAAAAAGTTTAATTTTATAAGGTTTATCACTTTCACTGCGTATAGCTTACTTGAGATGGTCAGTTTGTACTTCTTCACAAATTCGACTGAGTATTACGCCGTATGTAAACAGTTTTTAGATGTTTAAATGAAAACACTGTCACTTCGCCGGTTCTTGTCTTATTTCACTGTTTAGTTATTTTGTGTTATTACTTGGTGCTAGATAACACTGTCACTGGTATATATTGTTTATCCAATTCACTTAAGTTTAAATTTATCGTGATATTACTGTTTTTCGAATAATAAGAAATAAAATTTACGGAGCGATATGTTATCGTGACGACAGCGCCACCTGTCCGATAGAGTAAGACCGTTTTATTTATGAGCGTCTGCGTCGGGAGCGTCGAGCGGGACCGCGGGATTGACTCCCAATGTAGACCTTTTTATACGGAACACTTTCATTACGAGAATTGTTGGGGTGCTTGAAAACTGAACGGAGTTAGAAAATCGTTAATGTATTTTTTTAAGTCTTAAAAAGAATTTAATGATCTGCATTCGATTTTATTCGATCTATCACATCCTGGATATTAAATTCTTAGCAAATTGACTAGGTACTAAATGTCCGCAGAAATTACTGACCCCGCACAAGTTACCTATATGGATAACATACCAAATCTGGTACGTAATAAAATGACATTAAGCCAAAGGTCATTAAGTGTCGGTATTAATTGCTATTATAAGTGTAATACTGCCCTTTGCGAAGCCGAAGTCCTTATTATTTTGTAAATTTAAAAAGAGCTCTGTTGGTCTGTCAACTTTTGACGCTTAAACGGCTGAACGGATTTAGATAAAATCTTCGAAGAGATAGTCCGTGACCTAGGTTACGACGGTGAATGCTTTTTATCCCGGAAGTAACGTGAGTGAGCGAAGCAAGCCACGGGAAAGAACAAAATTACAAAACCTAGTGAGAAAAACACTTGCATAAATAACTACCTTTCCACTCTCCAGAATCGATTCCCGTGAATTGTTCCCTCTTTTCTTCAAGTGACAGCGAATATTTTCGTCATAACGAAGTATGGATGTTCGGGGTTAGTTGGACAAAGTTCCAAAGAGTTTGTCAAGTATAAAAATTGTTCGGAAGGTACTCTAAGTTTTCTGATTTGCACGCTGATTTGAAGATGGAAGAAATGTGGAGTGGAGCGCTTGTTTGGTGAATTGTCATGTCATGTTGGGAAGGGTTGAGTCTATCGTCGACTTTTTTTTGTAAAAGTGGAATACAAATCTAATAGTTTTGTTTACATTAATTTTTGGGGATCACTTTGTTGTCCGTCTGTCTGTGTTGACTCTTTTTCTCAGGAATTCGTTACCTACAGGGTACCTACTTACTTCTCGTTGACCTAGAATCATAATAAAATTTGGTAAAAACAGGACAAGTAAAGCAAAAAGAAAAAAATCTTAAGAATGGAAATTCGTCGGGCCCCAAAAAATACTACAGCAGTGCCATCTGTGACTCAGATGAAGAACTTCCAACTAATTTGTGTATTATAGTGTATTAGTGTTACTTAAAGATTTCTTTCTTTATTTTCAGGTAAGACCCAACTCAGTTTGAGGAAGACAAGATTAAGAAGGAAGATAGGAGTTATTCAGAGTAAGGAAGGTAAATTGGAAACTGTTCGCATGTTTCAGTTTTAGTAAGAGATGTGGCAGATCTATTTGTCACAACACTGACTAAATATGGTTTAAAACTGGTGAAACTTGTTGTACAAAAAATTATCATCAGCCTTTAATGTTCCAACTGCAGGGAGTCAGGCCTGCTGTCTAGGAGAGGGCTGGGCTATAATCCACCACGCGTGCCCAGTGCGGGTTGGTAGATGTCACATGTCTTCGATTTTTTTGGTTCTAAGACAAATGCCGGTTTCCGCACGATGTTTTCCATCACCGTTTTTGAGAGCAGCGATGAAATCGTCATCGTGTAAATTATATAAATAATTACATCCACGAAGTAGACCAAACAATTTTTATATCTAAAAATGTCATAAAATAGCGATCGTTTGCGAAAGTCGACAGTTTCATTTTATTGCGTTAACAATGGCGGGTGCGTCACAAAAATTGACGGGCGCCGTCACGGTGGAAACGTACCCCGAGTTTTTAAGGATGACAGCTTTCACGGGAATATTTCGGAATAACTGCAGAAATATTTATTCGGTGGCTCTAACGTAATTGGTGCGTTTTTTGGATAGACATTTTCCAAGGGTTTTTAATAACGAAAACTGAGTTCATTAATGGGAAATAATTTGAGGTCGTATAATCAACATTTTGTGAGTGAAAGTGATAGCCAGTACTGGTATTCTAAAATAGAACAATTTAGACAACTGTGGATAATTACAACCATCGCCATATTGCCATCAACCAGGCACAGATCCTGACTCTGAGGCAACTACTGAGAAATAGCTGAAAGAAAAACCCAATAACACTATACCCGACTCGGGAATCAAACCCACTTGCGACTACAAGACCAATGAGGCGGGACTATAGGTATACATTCTTTTTTAGAATAAATTGTTATCAACGGGATTACGCAACGGCAGTGGACGTCTTTCGGCTGAAATGATGATGATGATGATGATGAACGGGATTACGAAATTTTTGGATGATGGATACCATTCTAAGCGAACAACTAATCTTAAACCGCCTTATTAATAAAAATAGTAAAACCTGGTTTAACTTACGCTTGGTTTATCTCGCAAGCCGTCATTTTCTTTTGAATATTTTTTAAGTGAGACGGCATGCGAGATAAACCAAGCGTAAGTTAAACTAGGTTTAACTATTTTTATTAATAAGGCGGAAAATGATTAACAATATTATGATTTAAAATTTTGGCACCCAGACTACACACACATACTACGTCACGCCAGCCCTACTCATACTCTCAGTCGTATAAAAGTGCCAGCTGTACGTACACTACATTAGTACCTACACTAGGTACACTACAGCACTATAGTGCCAGCACTCGAGCACTGTCAGACGCGCCTCATTATACGACACTCGGCGTGATCCCGTCGATACACTCTCTGCTGCATGAATAGCGAACAAGACAGGCTTTCTTTGGCAACGCTATTAAGTACTTTACAGTTACAGTTTATTGAGAGAGTATAAATATTGGTCATTCACACGTAAGATGGATGTAGGTACTTACATAGGCATCCTTTCGACGGATAGGTAAAGCTTCATAATATTCGCGACGTATTTGTGTAAGTTTTTCACTAAACTTAAACTACCTAATTACGTACTTTCAACAAAGAAGTAGATTATTATCATAACATCATGCCTGTAATCCTCCAAAAACTAGGCAGGGGTTTATCTAATAGTATACCCACATTTCGCTAGTTATCCCAACTCCCACGTAAAAGGGGGCGAGCCTATTACCATTAATCTGACACAAGCCCAGACTCTGTAGCAGTTCATTGAGAAATTCCTGATGGAAAATCCAATTAAACTTTTCCCGACCTGGGAATTGAACCACTTTCTTAAAGAAACTGAATCATAGAAGCAATCTTAAGCAGCAAAGAAAACCAGAAAAATGCGAATTAGTAAGAAAACGAATTAATTCTGCATTAAATCAGACAATTAAGAGCAGCAGCCTGAAACGTGTAAATTTTCTGTACAGTAAATCTATCTATAGACTGAAATATCAGCAGTAACTTTACGAAACAAACTGAATTATTAATAACGTTGTAAGTAATTCCCCGAAAGTTGGTTGTTTCTCAGTTTCAAAGTTGGTGTTCCCTCGTTGGCGAAAATTTTGTTACTAGCGTCATCTAGCAGAAATTGTATGAACTGAGAGAAAGCGCCCTCTGTGAAAGCGCGCCGAATGAAGGCACAACAAGCTACTGGGGTGGAAAAAGTTCACTGTTTTATCGCTAGATGGCCAAAATAAAACAGCACAAAAATTATTGTTTTTGATGAATGTTTTGCAGTGAATTTATTTATTTTATCATAAAGGAACACTTTAACATTACAGAACTCCTAATACGGTAGCGTGAGGTCCCTAATTAAACTACCTAAATTATTAATATTGGTACTTTCGTAGTTTTAATGATTTTTTAATCAAATCTAATTTGATTTAAACAAATTAAAACAAAGTGCATGAAGTTAAGATAATCTGCATTTAACGAGGCACAAAATACCTTCCTATATAAGTCAATTCCCAAGAAACGTAAGTTAAACTTCAGAATTTCCTAACGAATTTAATTAAAATGATCCCAGTTGTAGCCAAAGAAGTCTACGAAGTTATTTCTCAGTAGATACCAATTGTGGCAACTTTGCCGTGCCTTGCTCGTCCACTTGCGAAGTTAGACATCCGTAATTATTACTTTGTCATCATCATTCATCATTTCAGCCAAAAGACGTCCACTGCTGGACATAGGCCTCCCCCAGGCATTTTTGGGGGGGTTTGCCATAATCGCCACGCTTGGCAGGCGGGTTGGCGATCGCAGTATGGTTGTTACAAAGACACAGAGAACGCTGCTGCCCATTCTCTGGTACATCCCTTAGTCGCCTCTTACGACACCCACGGGAAGATATGGGATGGTGCTATTCTTTACGTCCGACACCACACGGAACCTATATATTACTTTGTACTTACAACTATCTACTTTTAATGGCGGATTTTCGAGAAGGCTAACTTTATCCAGTTTAGAGCTAAGTTTCAGAGTTCATTTGGAATACCTAATTGCTTTGCAGTTCATGGTAAGTACCAAGTTATCGATAAGACTAGCTAACTAATTTTAGGTTTCTGCAGTAGCCGCAGTTAAGTGTCTCGTTTGAAATTAAAGGAGTACCTAACGAGTCACTTTATTTCTACGTAAGTGTCACTTTATTATCTAGGTACATACTTTAAAAGGGATAATTATCGACTTTGTTATTTTTGAGTAGGCCGCCATTCATTTATAATGCAATATTTTTGGTTTTTTATCGAATTCACACTCTTGGAGGAAAAGGTTTGTTACAGCGCCATCTAGCTGTGATGTGCTGAACTAAGAACAACGCAAACATCCCGTGGCGATGTGTAGCTTAACACCGCAACTTCTTCGAAGCATTTTGCCAATTCGCCGATAGATGGCAGTAGCTTACTATTTTCCGCGAACTTTTAGTAGAGGGCGCTTTCCTCCTGTTCATTTGGTTAGTGCTTAACCGGGTATCAGAGTAGATGGCGTTACTTGTTATGTTTGAATCATCGTTTTAGTAATTATTTGTTTCGGTTTGGGTATTTATTTTAGACTGTTCTAAGTACAAACTTATTAGATGATAATGGGAAAATGCATTCTTCCACACTTTTATTTATCATTTTCCTTTTTGAACTATGAATTACTAATTGAATAACTTTTATAACATTCGTAGGTCACAATTAATCATGCTCCAAGGAGTGAAATTAATAATTGCGGCCGACGAATATTGTGGAGCAACAAAAGCAAATGGCTGGCAGCTGTCATTTCGCTAAAATAAATTTGTGCTGATTTGAATAAAGTTCCTATTTGTCGTCAACCAGGGTGATTACCCAGGGCCGTTGTTCTTGCCAGATTGTACCACTGGTGCTCGAGAGATTCTCGAAAGTTTACTGTTTTCTTGATTTAAGAAATTAGTTTTCATGAATTTTCGAGATTATTTTACAGCCGCATACTTTAGATGTGGAATCGTGTTTATTCAAGACGTGAAGTTGCCAATGCAACTGTTTCATTTATAGATGTGATAGATTGTAAGGATAATGCATAGATGCCTGTTTGTAACACTTTCATGCTTAAGGTGGAAGCAACTTCCCGTCGGGACTGCGGATTATCGAAAGAGATGACACGGCCTCGGCACAAGAGCGAAGAAAGAACATGGGTGGTTTTTAGTCAGTAGAAGTCTGACACTCCCTTCCGCTGCCCAAGGGTGTTGATGTTTTTCCACCCACCAAAAAAAAAAGGTGGAGGCAACTTCATAATTATTTAAGTTAGTTTTCGAAAACAAAAAAACTTTTTTACAAAAAAAACAACCGACATCCAAAACACCATCATCATCATCATCATCATTTCAGCCAAAAGACGTCCACTGCTGGACATAGGCCTCCCCCAGGCGTCGCCACATTGACCGGTCCCGTGCGTCTCTCATCCAGCGGGTTCCTGCAACCTTGACCAGGTCATCGGTCCACCTAGTGGGAGGCCTTCCAACGCAACGTCTTCCGGTTCGCGGTCGCCATCCCAGAACTTTTCGGCCCCATCGGTCATCGTCCAAAACACCAAAAAGTGAAAAATAAACTTCAGAAGAAAAATCAGTTTCTGAAGTCGGTGACATTTGTTTGTTTCATTTCGTTTTTTTACCACCGACTTCAGAAGCTGGTTTTTCTTCTGAAGTTAATTTTTCACTTTTTGGTGTTTTTGAAGTCGGTTGTTTTTTTTTGTAAAAAAGTTTTTTTATTTTTTCATTTTTAGTTGTAATATCCTATAGAAATATTTACTATACATATAACATTCGACTAAGAAACCTACCCCTTATCCTTCAAGATACCCTTATTATTGCTTTCAACTCCTAACCTTCGAGGAGTAGTACCTTCCATCATCAGCTCATCAACATGAAGTGATGACTGCTAGATGCGAATAGGTACTTGTATAGCGTCAGAAAAACACGAAACACGTAATACGTGCCTATGAAATTTGAGGGTTGCCCTCGATTTCTCTAGGATTTCATCACCAGGTCCTGGTATCCATACCATGGTACCACCCTTGAAATATCTCCTTCACAATAAAAAAATAATCATCAAAATTGGTTCATAAACGACGAAGTTATTCGCGAACACACATGTTCATAACTTAGGAAAAATCTTCATAAAATGAAAAGTACTGGGCCAAACTATACTAATTTTTTATTGGACCAAATGGCAACCATTCCGTATCAAACTAAAAAATAATCACGTAAATCGGATCATAAATCGCAGCATAATCGGTGTGCATACATAAAAAAAATATACCGATCGAATTGAGAACCTCCTCCTTTTTGGGAAGTCGGTTAATGAACCAGGAATGGTATTTCAATTACAATGGAGGTATAGAACCTTTCAATTCACTTGTAACTCGCGTGGAACTCACTTATCATATACTGGCCCTTTCGAGTCGCAACAATGGTATGTCCCTCGACCCGGTAATTCCCTCGCTATTTCTTTCCCGGGAAGTCGTCGTTTGGAAATAAGCGATATATTGCAGGAAACACCGTTGTCTCGGCGCGGGCGGGTGATGCGAATTTAATGATTGCTCACAGCGGCCCTTCCTGTGTTGCCTGTCGCGAAACTATAGAGATTTATACTTACTTCCAGGAAAAAATGAGGATATTGGACTAGGAAAGTATGTAGGAAATGTATCGGTAACTTTATTATTATTGTTTGAGGATAATTTTAACTATTCGCTGGAAGAAGGTTGTATCTTCGTGGGATTGGTGTCGTGTAAAAGATGTTTTGCTGCGGTATTCTAGATTGTCTTTTGTGTTTTTTCTTGCCCAAATTAAGTTAAGTCACGCCACGCTTGGCTAAACTGATCCATGAATGGATGACCAACCATTTCTAGCAAGGACTCCTCCTTGCTTCGGAAAGCACGCTAAGCCGTTGCTCCCGGCTGGCATTTATAGATATTGCCAAGAAATGTATTGACTGAGTTGTCGAGGTTAGACACTCACAGACAGGCAGTTGCCAAGACTGATATTTAGCTGCAAAGTTACCTCTGCCGTGGCAGAAGATTGGACTTTGTTTCGGGGATCCTTTGTTCAATTCATTTTCTGGGTGCGGGGCAGTGGTCCAACTGATCTGTCCTATTAGTTGGACCATGGGTCTTTACTAGGGGCAGTTGTCCAACTTTAAAAATAGTTGGACCACAGCACCTTTTAAGAGTTCCGTGGTTCAATTCATTTAAAAATAACTTACCTACCCTAAAAGGATTGAATTTGATAGTTGATTAATTTAATCCCAAACGATCAAACTACCAGGAGAAAAGAAACATTAGGAGGTTTTGGAAATTGGAAACTTAAAATCAAATCTATATGCCTTTCTAATACCATGCAGTTTTTTTTGTTGAAGATGAGAAACAAGGACAGTAAAGTCTCACAAAGTACCAGGAGCCCAGAAATAGTAAGAGGTACATGGTTCATTAGACAACCTGATTTAACTTTTTTTTTTTAATTAAGTTCTTCGTCATGTATATAACTTCTATATCAGTAAAATCTCACAAAGTAGCAGGTGCCCAGAAATATATAGGAGGTACTTATAGAACCATTAGAGAACCTGATTTAACAATTCTTTTCTTTTTTTTTAATTAAAGTTTTCGTCATGCGTATAACTTCTATATCAGTGAAGTTCTCTAATGGTTCTGGTTCAGCCCAGAAATATATAGGAGGTACTCCTACATACTCCTATAATTATATTGCACACAAGATGCAGTTGAGGTTTTTAGTGTTGGAAAGTTATTTTTAAATGAATTGGACCACGGAACTCTCAAAAGGTGTTGTGGTCCAACTATTTTTAAAGTTGGACAACTGCCCCTAGTAAAGACCCATGGTCCAACTAGTTGGACAGAGCAGTTGGACCACTGCCCCGCACTGCATTTTCTTTATACAAATGTTAAAAGAAATAAAAAAGAATATGCTACTATCAATAATTTAATTCATCTACAGTCCAGATTTTTGCCAAAGACAAAAACATATCTGATTTCTATTTGAGCAATAAACAAGTCAGTATGTACGTAGTTTTTATAAAAAGCTTATAATATGCCAGAGCTGTTGGTAGGTACAAAGCAAAAGTAATATTTACTTAGCCTCAGGGAAAATGAAACCAATACCTACCTACGATGTGTTATTCAGAAGGCAAGTGTGTTTCAGAAATCTAGGCTAAATAAACATGGAATGTAATCGGACTTGTTTTATAAAAAATACATCTGACGGCGTTCACGTTGTTTCTGTTTTATGTAATAATTGCGTACAAGTCATGAAAAGATAAAAAGTAAAAATCAAACTTTTTGAAAGAACAAAATAATAACAGTAATCTCCTTTTCAATTGTACCTTAAAATACGACGATTCTAAACTTTTAGTTCGCGCCGACCTTTTCGTAACAAAGCTCACTAATAGCGACAAACGATAATTACGCAAGATTTAACCAATTAAAATCCTACAATTAAATCTGACTACAAAGAGTTTGGTCAGCTAAAGCTGAAATTAGGTCAATTAACGAATTTACCTTACGATTTCCCCAATCTAGGGTAGGTACAAAAGCTGCTGATTTGACGCCACGCAGCTCCCGGGTAATTTCCATAATCCCCGGCAACTTTACCAGCCTACTGTTACTTTGCCTTTCATCCTTTTACTCATGCACAGATTATTTTCTTGAGATCGAGATAATCGAGTAGGATGTGTATTTATATCGAGTTCATTTGAATTGTCTTAACTTTGGCTGATTGTTTTCGAGTTGGTTCGTTGGGAAGGCAAAGTTTCATGTTTACCTTTCACGTCAAACTGATTGACATTTATTTGTTTTGTACTCGAGTACGAACTTATTTTTCCTTAACGAAATGTTAACGAAACTGAAATTACGTTAATTAATTTCGATTTTCGTATCCGAAGATTTAACTCCTACACATTAATACAACAACTCTAGTGATACTCAAACAGGATAAACGCAAACAAAAGTAATCAGCGCACTTCAACCCCTATTTCCAAAATACACTGAGACCTGAAAACCTTTATACAGCTGAACCGCTGTACTATAAAGCCTACCACCCACATTCCTATTTACAAAACATTCGGTCCTCGAAAAAATCTAAATTTACAAGTCCTTTTCTAGACTGAAGTGTATTGTGTACAGTTTCAACCGTTGTGCACTAGGCTCAATCCTGTAGGGTTCCCAACGAAGAGGCCCAAGAGGAATTTCAAAAATTCAACGCCTCGATGGGCTGGCTAGAGGCGGATTAGATGCGTAGGGTTGCTACTGACCAGATTCTTTTTTTAATTATTTTCCAGAAGGATAAGGATGCTCATTAAAGGTAGCGGTAAAATTAGAAGTCTATTATTATCTTGTAGAAAATTGAGATTAAATTGCACAAGAGAGAGTTAATTAATGCCGTTGGTAAACTTAAGATAGTAGGAAGATTAAGAAATAATCATTTAAGAGACGAGACAAGTAAGATTGTATCTTTAATTTTCATAACATGTTTAGAGTTATAATATTGTCATTGCTGAGACGATAGAGTGATTCACTATCGAAAAAAAAAATAGGTACTGATTTACCTAACTGGATTAGGGCCGATAAAATAATCTCTTTACACATTTTTTTGAGACATAAAACAGCCGTCATGCTCCTTGTTTTGCTTTTTCCGTTCGGCATAAAAACGGCAAAACATTTTACATATTTACGATGAGTATTAACAATTTCGCTTCAAGAGAAATCGTAGTAAAATTTTATTCGATACTTAGAATAAGCGTTACAATTCAATCTATGACTGAGACTGCCGATATCTCTTTATTTTTATTATAGTCAATATTATTTTAGTGAAACAATAATCATGAGCAAGCTATGGTTATATTATATTGAAATGTTTTCTTTGTTTTTGCATGTTGATACATTTTTACATGGGACTTTAACATAACTAGTGAAATATGAATCACTTATAACCGATATTATTACGCTGTATATATTATACTTAACTCAAATAAACCATTGCTTTGAGTTAAGTATAAAAAAACTAAATTATTAATGAACATAGAAAGAGATTTTCAAAAGTGCTACATGCACTTTTGAAAATGTCTTATAAGCTTTGAGTTTTGAGAGATTTTTTTAAGGTTAGTACTAGCACAGCCCTGCTCTAAAATGTAAAAGCGTGCACACACGATAGGCTCCGACTGCCTCGATGTTGCCTCCAATATTCAGACACCGGCTTTACAATGCTGACAAAACAAACTTATATGTGCATTCACTACCTCTCCAATTTCAACCTTATGTATGAGCAGTAAGAGTGTCTCGTTCACCTGTGAACTAGGCCGTACAAAATAATTATTATATTTGCAGTCAAGTGCCCTACAATGTGCAAGTTTACGTACCTAGTCTAGTTTGGTGTATGTTTGCGCAAAGTTTCCAATGGGCGCTTTAAGTTTTTAAGTGATTCTGACGAGACCATCGGAGTATACGATTTTCATGTACAGACACTTACAAGGTTCCAATTTATAGGTTGCTCTTTTCTATTTATTACGTACGCGTGAAAGGCACCCAAACAGTGCAGGTCCGTTTTGGAAAATTATTCAACGCTATATCTAATTTTTGCCTTCTGAACTACAGATCACTATGGGCCTTAAATAGCCATCGTACGTTTTCTTTATCCAAACTGCCGTTTTCATACAAACTTACATTTGATTTAAACAATATTGAAATTGCCAAGTATTCGTTTACAGGAAACCTCAATTCATTGTTAATAGAGAAAATAAACAATAAATGTTTTAGACATGACAAGGTCACAATGTCTCAATTCCCCGTCCAAAACAATATGAATCTCATTTCTAGTTTCGCTCATATGACGGGAAATGTCCCAAAAATTGCATTTTTCCAGCGAAAGTAGCTATTTCGTAGCCAATTTAACGCTTGTTGCAATTTTCACTGTTTCCAGGGAAAACTCATGACAGTGTATTCACTTTTACCTAATTTGTTTTCGTGTTGTCCTGTTTTGGACATGTTACATACATAAACAGGTTTTAGAAGCAATTTATAAATGATATTTCAGTTTCTAAACCTGGACTGGACATTGGACAGAAGTGGAAACCTTGGACGCATGGTTTTGATATAAACGGAAAGAGTGGAGGGATATCTTTACCCATGGGTGGTGAGAGCAGCGGTGGCCCAGTGGTGGCGGCCCCGACTTACGAACAGTGAGTCGTGGGTTCGAACCCCGTCAGGCGCATTACTTTGTGTAATTTAATTCATCACCACTGCTCTCAAAACGGTGAAGGAAAACATCGTGAGGAAACCGGCATGTCTTAGAACCAAAAAATTCGAAGACATGTGACATCTACCAATCCGCACTGGGCCCGCGTGGTAGATTATAGCCCATCCTTCTCCTAGAGAGGAGGCCTGAGTCCCTGCAGTGGGAACATTATAGGCTGATGATGATGATGATGATGGGTGGGGCAGAGCAGGCTGGAAAGAAATGTTGTCAGAAGCTTGTAACTATATGAAGGTCATATAGACTGTCACTTCGTATAAAATACTAGATTCAGCTTTATATTAGCCCAAAACTAACCCAAATGTAGGTGGGAGAGGGCTAGGCAGATTACGATGTTTTAGGTAACTAATCATCTAATATACTTCTGCCAAGACTCTCAAGTTACCTGGAAACAAATCAGACACCCTTATTCGATATGCAATAGGTACTAAAATAACTAGTACGCAAGTTAACTAGTTACTTAACACCAGGTAATGTTCAGACGAACTCCTGCAGACACAGTAGACGGTCAAGAAACTTGGCCTCGTAAAGTGCCTGTTAATTAACCAGAGACGGATTTGGGGAGGGGGTCAGCGAACTCATTGACCAGCCATAGTGTAGAACTGGTCCTATAATCCTGTCAAAGAGATGTTACATTATTATTTACGTACACTCAATATATCTAATGTATCTGACTCGGCTTTACATGCTGTCGAAAACTATCTATCAGGTAGGTACCTATGCTGGTTTCCTCACGATATTTTCCTTTACCGAAGCAAGTGATATAATTATACAATACGCATAAAATTAACCCGAAAAATCAGAGGTGTTAGTGTCTTGGGTTCGAAGCTTGATTTACGACGGTCACTCACTAGACTATCACTACACCCTTTGGTAAGACTTGGCTTGACTGCCTGAAACGACTGTAAAAAATCTATAAAAGATAGCTGGGACCAACGACTTAACGTGCATTACAAGGCACGGAGGAAATTCAGTATGTAATGCGTGGTTACCCATCAAAACTAAAAACAGTTGCAAAGGAGACTATAGTAGTTTATTCAAAATATGTAAAATTTTACCAGTTAGCCTTAAACATAAATAAATATTATTAGTTAACAACCATGGCAGTCGGGATAGTAACTCACTAGTCTCTAATAAGTATACTACCAGGTCGATGACAGCAGGTAAATACGATGTACCCAGAGTTAGTAATTACTATGGCGACAGAACTTTAAAAAAACGCGTACCCTATAATCATTCATTCATTCATCCACCGACCAAGCTAGGTAAGCACAGCCACAGAATACATAATAGTACTCCGCACAGCTTAACCTCAAGACTAAGGCGGCTGTTATTATTTAACTACTAGCTTGAATAAGATAAAAATATGAGAAACCTAAATTCGGACCTCTTGCTGTTAGTATAATTATATTGCAGATTGATATATTCAGCCCATAACAATCTAGGTGAAACAATTCCAAGACAAATATTATTCTCCACTCTAACGTACACACATAATATTTCCTTGATCAAAATTTCAAGGATCACTCGAACCCTCATGTTCGGTTAATTATTTCATTTGAGTTAACCAAAGTTTAACATTGATTAAACAAACATCTTGCCCACAGGACTTTTATTTGGGTCTCACCATGTCACAAGTTTGCCCGCAACTTCTTCACAACTTTGCCCGGAACCGAACACCTGTACCTTTCGACCGCTAACTGTTTCGAACTATAACAAACTGACGAACTGTGAAATTTGAATACGGAAATGCGACAGGAGTGTTTCGGATGTAAATTTGGGAACTGAAGAGAAAATCTTTCTAGATTTGTAATAGCCATTGATCATTTTATCAGTCATGGAAAGGTCACAAGTAATTTTGGTATTATGAGAAAAATGTAAGAAAACTCTCCATCCATTACGAAAGTACCCAGTAAACATAATTACCATTTAGCTCGCTAGTTAGTTATTTAACTGTATTAAATTTACATCTTACCTACTGCACACAGCCGTATTGAGTACTATAGAGTATCATACAATTCGGTTGTTGCAATAATGTTATATAATAGTTTAATACGTTCGCCTAACAATCCTCCCAGCACACACACAACACCTATTCAAAACAAATCCGCATCAGTTTCTCCCCCTGATCACACTTCACACATACCACTCCACAAGAGCTCAGCACCTAATTACAACCATCAAGGTTCAATACCCACAGGAGCCCTACAGACCCCTACCTTGGAAGCGCCCCCCGCAATGTTTGCGCCCCAGTCCGCCCCTGTGTGGCGAGCTCTCGAGCGCACAAATAATGACCACCTCTAACGATATTTGACAAGCAACTTGAACACTACGTAAGTGAAGGAAGGGCGATATTGAAACAGTAAATGATACTTTAGATGTTTGTGGTGCATCCTGGTTGTTTATGATTGATATTGCCTTCTGATTTATAATGAAAAAAATACTAAGGGTGTAAGTAGTGGTCCAGATTTTTATGCTACACCGTCAGGGAAGCCACGTAGGAAATATGTTTCAGGGGCGGAAAATTGGATGTTGTTTGTGGGTTAATTTGAAAAAAGCCACTGGGCCACACACCCTACTGTCAGAGTTTCTAAGCCACCTGAAAGGCCGCTGTTTATTAACGACCGCCATTTGGTGGCCGGGACCACCGGCTTATACCTACGTGACTTCCGAAGCACGGAATCATCCATTTCAGAAAATCAGGTGATTCAAGCCTGTCTGTCCTGACCAAACTGAAAACAACTTTACAAAGTACACGACCACCGGGACATCCAGAGATCAAGTAAAGTTGGCTTTTTGTTTTAATTTTTCCCGAAGCAGTCAAAACAATCGTCGCAAAAATTCATCATCTCGATAATTTAAGCAACAAACGTAGACAGGTCGTCGTTAGCCTAAATATGCGCATTGCATTTCACGAGTAGAGTGCGATCGACTGCCGCACGCCGCCGGCCAACTGGAGTTCCCGAGAGGACACTTTGAGCTGAACTCGGACTGGCTGTAGAGAGTAGCTTCTATGATTTTAGCGAAGCTAAATCCTTTTAGGGAAATTCTAAGATTTTCTATTGTGATAACTGGCAAATGAGAGTGAAATATAACGTAGTTCTTAGGTTCTCTGCCGTACCCTTCAAGGAAATCAAGCGTGTTGTTATGTGATATGTTTAAATTGATATCAGTTACAAAACAATCATTGGAATGTATTGTATTGTGTATTTGTGTATGCGAGTTTAAATGTTTGTGAACACATCCACGATACAGAAGAAATTCCTAGAGTTGCAATGTTTTTATTAAAAAAAAAATGTAATCTGGTATACACCAAAGTTTGGAAAAAAGAAATTGTCACTAAAACTACTATTAACACTGAAAACGGAATATTTACCTTGTTTATTATTTCACACAAACTTTAAACAAATAGTAAAAATCCCATGTACAGTGTTAAAGATATTTTCAGAAAACACTTATAATAATTACACAATTACTAACTGTTACTTAATATTAACATTCGAAAAATTTAAAACTACTTATTGCCATAATCGCAGCATTAATACAGTTCATTACGAAGACAAGCGAAGTCAACACATAACTGTTTAAAGCAAATAAACCCACAAACAATACCGGTATAGTAAATATCAGACAATTCAATGACGATAAAATGTTAAACTGAGCGGCGTGTACACGGCGGCGAACCGCAACGCAGGCGCCACGCAGCGGCCACGCAGCGTGACCGCAGCGGCCACTCGCGCCTACCTCTCTCATTATCCGCCACTATATTTGCATTACATTACATAATGTTGCCACTTTAAATAATGATATTGTATTAAATAAAGAGAAATTGAATAAACTGCAGTGAACTAGTACCTCTACCTACCTAGTTTGTTACTAGATGCTTTTGTGGGTGGAGTTTACACTGAACATGGAAATTGATTTGATTTGATTGATCTATTTTGTATTGTTTCATGCAGTTGATGAGCCTAGGTCAGACCTTAGTGCGTTTGTCGCGTTTATTAGCAGCCAATGGGAACGTTCTCGTAAAATCAAACAGTCATATTCGCGAAACGGTATTGTGTTTTCAGTTTAAACGTATTTTCTGTTTACAAAACACCACATTAACGCTGCTTTTGTGAGAATCAATTTGATTTTATAGCCAACTAGCTGATGCCCTCGGTTTCGCCCGCGTCAAATTATGTACTAGAACCTTCCTCGAGAACCACTCTAACTATTGGTGAAAACAGAATGAAAATCAGTGCAGTAGTTTTTGAGTTTATTGCGAACAGACAGACCGACAGACGCGGCGGAGGAGTTTGTTTTTTAATAATCGTAGTGATACTGTATTTATGCAACTTCAATATTTCGAAATTGCTCCTAAAAGCTGTTTCACCCATTAATAATTTGGATGAAAACACCCACATCACAGTCCATAATAAAAATCACAGCTACAGAACGAAACATGCAGACTTCCAATCTGCACAGCAGCCAATTAAATATCGACATTTTTTTTTAAACTCTAATTAAAATGTACGTTGCACAAGTTGCATCGCGACTACATAATGAGCCCGCACGTCCATCGATGCGTGAACTGCGAACGCACGAGGTACGCCGCATTGTAAGCCAGCGATGTGTGAATAAGTGTTGTTTGTTTTCAACTGGCGGAGTAATTGCGTAGTAATTGGGAGCGGTGCTCAATGTGTGAGTGATGTGGTAATGGATTATGGAGGCTATGTACTTGAATCCTAATACTAATATACGTTTGCACGAAATTTTGGCAACGTTGAAGTTACATTTAGCCTTACGCATACGTTAAACCATCTTTGTGGGACTTCTTAGCGCTGATCAAATGGAGATTCAAGACTAACACTCACATTATACTGGGTTGACTTTAATTGTCATGACAACAGGTGAAAATCGACTTCCAAATCGATCATGTAATTTCTTGACCACAACTAGTGGAACTTCGATAAGATACCCCGTATAATATACGTTGCCTCCTACATGAGTCATGCTTCACTGCATTCTGCTTATGTAAAAGATGTATATTTGAAAAAAGTGGCCAATTATGTCAAATTAATAAACTGTAACTTTCAATTATGTAAAATGGGGTGGAATGTAGGCGTGTCAATTCTGACTTAAGTTCAGTCCATGGCTAAGAATACCAGTCTAAGTTTACGAATCTATCAAATGGCAACACGCAACAGTGTTATCATTTCTAGTATTACACATACAAAGTGGTTCTTTGTATAAACAAGAGATATTTAAAACGTCCATTGGAACGAACAAACAGATAGATATATAATATCTATGAACAGTTGGTCTGAGTTTAAGCGAGCGGTCTGCGCTGTGCTTATTGCTCAGTTCCGAATAGCCGGAGGATCATCAGAACTTTGTAGACTGCGGCGAGGGATGCACGACACTGAAAAATATATTCAGAGATTATTTAATGCGCACAACATTTGACACTAGTTACTCTTGCATTATCTGGAGTATTTTTACATTCATACATAAACTTCCTCTCAAAATCAAATATATTTTATTTCACATAGACCTACATGGGCACACTTGTAAAACGTCAAGAAAAAGATGCACGGTTCGGGTTGGCCGCTTTCTACGGAGGAGAACCGGCAAGACACTCCATGGTTACTCTTTTAAAACGGTTCGGTTTAACAATATTTTCATTTTACAGCATTAGTATTTAGATATGGGGAGACAACGCATTCCCTTTTCCCAGGGGGTAGGCGGAAACCATAGAACGCCACCTGCTTCCACCCTTACATAGTTCTTTTCTCGTCTATGTTCAAACTCTGGTACTTTCTAAAAAACATCAGCAGAAGAATCTAAAAATAAGAACAAGAAGATTTTCTTGTTCTTATTTTTAGATTTACTTCCCTATTTATTACCTACACAGTTTCAGCCTAAGGGGCACGTTTATTGCAACAGCAGAACTATTTGGGTCGTCAAAAGTGCAGTTAAACGTACACCTGGCATACTTCGTCAGATGGGGCATTGTTTAATCTGGAACGCCGCATTCGCACTCGAACACAAATACGCACTCTGAAATAGAAGAAATGAGAAACATTTCTGAACTGATTCTTTATTTTACTTTATAATGCTAAATTAAGCAAAAATAGTCTTCATCTTTGCATTTTGATCTTTTAAAATAGGAGTACGTTGCACATAAGCGCAAACTATCTATAAACTCTATCAACCCTCAATATGGCTCGAATATATAAATTCGTTCCACGAATTTCAATAACCCTGCCAGTTTGTGGATGCGCTTGATATGTTAGTGGTCTAACATTATCTAGGGATTTCAAATTCGGTCGAGTTACCGATAGAGTTGATTGAAGAATATTGGTGCTTTGTTTAATGTGTTATTGAAAATTCTTCGTTGCTCTGATTTTATATTATTTGGGTTTTACAGAAGGATTATAAAAATGTTATGTTTGTTTTACTTTGTAGCATATTCTGTAGCTTTTGTACTCGTCTTTAATAAATTTTATTAAGGTGATAGAAGTGTTTTCGTTGTTCTTGCAAAGTGCTATTCTATATTTTTACCCCACTACGGCGAAGCCAAAAGGAAGGGTAATGATTTTGGCAGTCTATGTATGTATGTATGTATGTTCCACCGTAGCGCCTAAACTACTGAATGGATTTTAATAAATTAGGTGTCAATAGATTCGTAAGAATAGCCCGGGTGACATAGGCTATATAAATTTTATAAATTCTTTTTATGACGGAATTTAAATGTCAAAAACTTACCTCAAAAAATATTAAATTGAGATAATCATAGCAAGTTTGGTATCAAATGAAAGGTCTTGGCGAGCACATTAAAAATATGTATTATATTATAGTTTAAGTACACACAAAAATAAAATTCAAATAAAAAAATTAAGTTCAAAAATCTAAAACCCGACTACAGAACAAAATCGCGGTCTTAAAAGTAGAAAACAAGAAAATAATTCTTGTCTGATAATCTTCGTAGTCGCATGCCACCTTGCTAATGGCAATTAGCAGCTGACTTCTGTATCAATGAGAACGCCATGAAGGAGCATCAGGTATCAGTGGCATGCGACTACGAAGAATATCAGGCAAGAATTATTTTCTTGTTTTCTACTTTAAAGACCGCGATTTTGTTAGTAGTCGGGTTTTAGATTTTTGAACTTATTTTTTTTATTGAGTCTGTTTATTTAGACTCATACAATTCTTATAAGATGGTAAACAGAAACCTCACAAAGCACTGCTTTTGATGTTAAATAAACAAGAATAGGTATCGTTAATGCTCATTATCTAAATAGCCAAAACAGCATATTTTCAAACACGACTCTCATCCCCAATACTGAGCCCTCTGCCTACCTCCCCAACGGAAATAGTGTGATGTCACGGCTCAGTATATAATATATGAATGTATTTATCATCAGCAGCGCCATCTGTACGCAATATTAAGCGAGAGGAGTTAATTAATACATCTGTCGGAAGAGGCTGTTTGCTTAATTTCCGTTTTCAACGTATGGAAATATTTTTCGGCCTAGTCTTCGTGCTATTATTCATTTCATTTAATATTAGGATCAGCCTATTCGTCACATTTTGAGAGGATCATGCTGGGAAACAGCATAACAAAATTTGGGTTCAATGTAAGAAAATCAAAAATCAAAATCAAAATTCATTTATTCAAACTAGGCTGATAATCAGCACTTTTCGAAGGTCAAAATTTACTTTACCTACTTTACTACAGTGAAACTTGGTTAACTGGGACTTGGATAAGTAAGAAACCTCTATAAGCTGGGGGCTAAGGCCTGTCAGGTCTCAGCGTAGGCAATGTAGGGCTCGATCCTATGCTAACCTTATCTAGTTGGTACCCTGTGCAGTCCGTCGCTTCACCATCTTGAAAGCGTAGGTATTCTACGCTTCCCATCTTCTCCAACGGTTATCAGTTCTACGGTGATTGGGACATATTCCCACGATATCTGGCTTATAATAATTATAAGATAATTATGACGACCTCAGATACGAAAATGAAAAATATTGAAATAGTAATAAGTAGAGCAATGGTGTCTTTTTTCTTGGCGGTCATTTATGACTATTTAAAGTACATATGACATGACTGACAACTTGTGTTACGATGATTGAGAATATCAGTATACAGACTGTGTTAAATCGTTTGCCACGTTAGAGCTTATTCCAAAACTATTAATAAGAAACAACATAGGAACCAATACAAACTGTGAAATTGATTTTGGAAAGAAGTAAAACATTCTTAGAGCTAGGAATCCAACCCGTTCTCTTTTGAACAACCGATGCTATCTACAATCACGTACAACAAAAACATAATGACACCAAATCTTAAGTTTAAATGCACACATTACAGGCAGTCTGTAAGGCTGTGTTGTGCGCAGGGGGGGAGGGGGGGAGGTACGAGGAACTCATTTCCGGAACATTGCGCGCATGCGTCCGTCTGCACCCGCTCCAAATAGTTCGCGGAAGTTGATGGTTTCGGCGTAGGAGGTTACGAAACAGCAGCCACAACAGGTCACTGGTTCAAATCTTAACTGAAGTGTTTATGGTTTATGGAAACACCGGTCCTGGGCAGAAACATTTTGAACAGTTATCTCCAGTAATTGAAATTCGTAGATTCTCCGTCGAAAACAGGTAACGTACAGTTTTTTCGACACTATCATTTGACAAGTATTCATAGTCTCACTCACTTACCTTGCTGAAAACCTTACCCAATACTAACTTATACCTGCGGCTTTGACTACGTCAAGTTCAGTGATACTTACTACCATAGAAAACATATTTTAAGAGATCATCATCATCATCATATCAGCCCAGAATCTGCTCACCGCTGTGTATTATATAGACCTCCCTTTTCTTCCGCCACATGTCCCGATCCTGTGCGTCTCTTATCCAGGTGTTCCCCGCAACTTTGACGATGTCATCAACTCAACGAATTTTAGGACGGCCCTGGTTTCTATGGCCTAACCTTGGCCACCATTTTAAGAGATAGTCCAGGTTATAAACTATCTGTGTGTATTCAAATCCGTTACGTAGTTTATGCGTGAGAGAGTCATAAACAAACACACATCCATCCATTCATCTTTACAAACTACCAAAAGAGTAAGATATAAGTTTCCCTGTGGGATATCCCGCTTCTACGAATCAATTTTCCTTAGAGTTGACTACAGTGAAAGAGCATCAAAATCTTTTCATCATCATCATCATCATTTCAGCAAAAGACGTCCACTGCTGGACATAGGCCTCCCCCAGGTGTCGCCACATTGACCGGTCCCGTGCGTCTCTCATCCAGCGGGTTCCTGCAACCTTGACCAGGTCATCGGTCCACCTAGTGGGAGGCCTTCCAACGCAACGCAAAATCTTTTGCTAACTCATTTCTTTCTAAACAGGTTAGGGTTTATGTAATTACAGAAGTTTTTACGACTAACTCTTTAGTGTATCTATGTCTGTGAGTGTACTTATCTTAATTGTTTCAACATTGTTGAAACTAACTACACGCCGCTGTTAAAACTGCAATATTATGACAACATTGTTGAAGGCAATTAATTTCAAAGAAGCGATAGGAAACTACCATTTATCGTTCCATTACGACCCATGGCCATGTAGGTTTACTCATTTAAAATAAAAATATTTTTCATTCAATTCGAATTTAAATACACAAAACAAGTTATCAAAAACCTCAACAACAACTCCAACCGAATAACGTTATGACTATGAACATTTATGAGAAATAACTGTTACAAACAGCGATGTGCCCTCACGTGTAACGCTGATATAAGGTAACCGTTATTTATAGCAGTAACCGTTATTTTAACGATGTCACTTTACATCGCGTAAGCTGGAAGTTGCTGCTATTTTTTGGCGTGATGATGAATTGTGACAAACTGATTCGGTTTTATTGTGACAGCTGTGCAACACATGACATAAAATTTGTAAAGGGGTAGACAGAGGTGTAGTTACTAATACACCTACATTTTGTCAGCTATGTTGTCAGTCCCATGTAAGTAATAGAGGGCGAGCCTATTGCCATCAACAGGGCGCATAACCTAAGCTGCTACTACTTTCTTGTAGAAAAACACCCACCCGGGAACCAAATCCACGCCCTAATGCTCAGCAGTCCTTGTGACCGCTTGACGAACGAGGCAGTCCGCAGCTTCACGTGGTAAACTAAAATATGAAAGTACATTTTGAGAAAAACGGCAAAGTGAAATCGAACGCTGAACGATAAATTAAGTCATACGAAAACTTCACTACAAAACTAAAGCAGAATAAATAGGCTTTTTCATAACCATATAATTCTTTAAAAAAACTTTTATAAAAAAACAAAATAAACCTTTCATGAAAATCCTCTTCAAAATCTCTTGTATCCTTATAACTCGATTTCAATTTTTAAATCAAATCGAATAGAGTATGGAAAGGCCGGGAATATCCCGGGATTGAGTTAATTGATCGGACACAGTTCGCTATGTGGAGGGTACTCGGCAAACGATAAATTGGCTGTATCGAGTCAAAAACGCCGGTTCGATGCCGAGTCACCGAGAATCGCTTGTTTTTATGTGGTTTTTATAAAAAAAATGAGATTTAATTTATTTGTCTGGCTGGCTGATTTTTTGTCGTTGGCTAGTGCGTTTGCTGGACCCAATGACGTGTGCAATTTGATATTTAAAAATATTATTCATTCAGCCGGTATCGCAAACCATTGTTTTTTCACTGTGAGCACTAACTACTGTTGCTTATATTGTTTTAGTTTTGTAGCATTTAATTTACTCATCATTATTCATCTGAGCTGATCCCATTTTTGATTGATTTGAGTTTGGCGTAGCATGTCTTTTACTTCCACAATGTTCTATTACTCGTCATCTCATTAGTCAACTCTTCACAACCACATCTTCTCGATTTCCAAATTCAAGTTTTTACCACCATCTGGAGACAATAGTGACGAAGCATTGAACCACAATGTTTAATTCCTATTCCACCACAATAGCACATTTTTTAAATTTAAAGTAAGCGCAAATCTTTCCAAAATCGATGCTTTTAATAACGTCAAAGAGTTCGCGAAAGCGGCGCGCGGCCCGGGATTTTTAATAAATCCCGTAGCGTAGCGGTTATTAAATCAAAGATCCCGGTGTTCCAGACCGCCGCCGCGCCGTCCCGGGCTTGCATAAGGAAAATTTAATCCTTTGCTTGTAAGATAGTGGTGAAGTGGGGATGTGCACTCAGATATGACTGCAGGTGGTTTCATTTCACATTACAAAGGTATGCGGCTGTTATTAAAATGAGCTTTAGTTGTAACTGGTGGGTTTAAAATGTTCATGATTGTTATGTTTGTTGTCTTGCTGATGTCTTACTGTATAACAACATACAACATACATACGAACAACATACGTATGAACATTCATACGTACATAGACTATCACATTTTTCTATAAAGGTAGGCAGACAGTACGTTTTGGCTACCTGTTACGAGCCTTTGATTCCTTACAAACTCCGTTTGCTATATCCACGTTAATAAATCTATTCGAACACGCACACCACCGGTTGTGAGTACTTACTAACTATTCTATCTGAAATAAGAGACACAACTTGAGGCAACATACTAATGAGATTGTAACTTCATGAGTTCTAAACGGAAAGACATGAGACATGAGCTAAAACGGAGACTGTACCAAACATCATTCATATTCATAAGATCTTGAAAATCAATTTTCTAAAGCAGTACTGCAGATAACTAACTTGATAGGTTCTTTCAAAATCTTTCGCCGAAATCTCTAACTTAATTATAATTCCCATCAACACAAGCGAAATCCTGGCCCGAAGACGCGTCCCTAATAAACCCAAAGGTACCTTTCGCACTTTACTGCCCATTCCATTTAACTACATGCCCATCAACTCTTTTATTACGTGACGTATACGTCGTAAAAGAAAACAGCATAAAAATAAGGACAAAATTCCCAGACAGGGTTGGAACTTTAATAAAACTACTGATGGGGAAGTTAATAACATTCTTGAGTTTGTTATAAAAACGTTTAACATGTCATTTTGTAGATAGATATTATGGGGATACATAACTGTCCCGCATGATAGTGTCCCCTCACTATATTATGAACAAGTTATTGCTGAGAAATTTTGCTTTATTATTTTTTTGTGAAATATACTAACTTTTCTTTGCTGAACAGAGTTTCCTGCTAGATTTCTTAGCCGTACAAAACCACTTTTAGATTTTCTAAAAGTTAAACTCCAATTCATTTCCATCGTCGAATCCAAACCAAAGTTCTGCGGAAGCATTTCACCGACATTGTGAAGCTAAGACCTGCATTCCTCGCCTGACCAGATCGAACACAATCTAAACTTCAATGAGAACTACTCGCCGACAAAAATAAACCACATTCTTCAGCTCCACGATAAATCTTAGCTTTTTACGTCAGTCCACAACAATCGGTCCTATTCAGCGCCTAGAGTGTTCGATCTCTCGAGACATCGGTACAGATCGATTACAGCATCGAATAGAATCGGATAGAGCATTGTGCTCCGAATAATTGCTTCTGTATTGGTACCCGCTTTGTGGTCCGGACAATCGGTATCTTGAATGCCTTACGATTTGAATTGATTATTCTGGCGTTGAGTGTTGACTGATGATGACTTACTGCTGGGATGTTGAGTTAATCGTCAGCATTGTCGAGTTATTGACCCGTAAACGTCTATTGTCAAAAAATATGCCTGACTTTTAAAACACTTTACAGTTTGAAGACATATTGTCAATTATCACTAAAGTTCGTAATTGATTAGTGATTGCAATTCATTGTAAGTACAAAGAATTAGCCTGAGAAAAAAATACTCATTGTTTGCATTGTAAGGCCACCATTAAAGGAAATTATATCAGTTTCATTCAGTAAATGGGTGAAAACAAAAAAAAAAACACATTTTATCGAAATAAGCCGTCAAAGAAAGCATTCAATTACTGAAATTCATTAGCAATTTAAATGTACCATCTCGTTCTGGCGTTCCACACCAATAACTAATAATTATTCTACCTCTTCTTAGCGTTACCTTCATAAAGTTCCAATCAATTTAATTGCTTTTACCAATAGTTTGTGGCTTTACGGTACCTTACCTGTAATAAACATTTATAGACCATCTAGAATTTCCAAAAGATACCTTAATATCACAAGCCTTTTGAGAATGAGTCCTTAGATACTGAATATCTAAATGTGAAAGTCTTTAACATATCTCTACATATCACTTTACAAGACGTCTTATTAAATATCTAGCTTCACTTGACTTGAAAGCAATCAGTTCTGAGAGACGGAGATAATTCAATTTACAAAGAAAATACGCACACTGACATACACCATATACGTGAGTATTATCAAGATTCACTTTCATTCTAAGGTAGATTTCTACACACAAAGACTTCAGCGTAGGTTGGTTAAATCGGTCTCTTAAGATTTGGGACTGATTTTGTTAGATAAATACTTAGAAACTATTTGAAAGCTAAAACATTACAGGGAGAAAACTAAATCATTATCCAAGTCTTTATTTTTATGAAAAAGTATTTCCACTCTATGTAACATGTTTTTTCACTGCCTCGCTGGTCTAATAGTCGCAAGCGCGACTGCTGAGCGTGAGGTCCTGGGTTCGATTCCCGGGTCCGATTCCCGGGTCGGACAAAAAGTGCTATTGGGTTTTTTATTAGAAATTTCCCAGTAGTAGCCCGGAGTTTGGAAGTTGGCGGTATAATACCCCCGTGCCTCGGTGTGCACGTTAAGCCGTTGGTCCTGCGCCTGATCTCTCTCCGGTCGTGTCGGATTGCCGTCCCATCGGACTATGAGAGAAAAGGGAACAGAGAGTGCACCTGTGCCTGCGCACACACTTGTGCACTATAATATCTCCCGCGCAGATGGCTAATCCCCGCTGAGATTGCCGTGGCCGAAAAACGGTCAGGAGGACTATTATAACATGTTTTTTATCTCCCAATATAACGTCCAAAAGAACATAAATAATATAATATTACACCATAGTAACAATACTTATCGACAAATAGCAACCTAAATAATCATCACACTTTTCGGTAACAATTTGAAGTATTTTGAAATAAATTCTTAACAATTGCTTCAAACGTTTCGATGAAAATATAGACAATATCGCAATGCTGTTGTTAAAATTTCAAAATGAATAAACAGTATTGAGACCTTGGATCTGGTCACCACAGGCTAGTTTTTAACTGGACATAATATTTAGGAGTCATTTCCCATGAAATTCCCATTCCCATGAATAATTTATTAATTAGTGACCGATTTATTTAGTGCTCACCTTATACCCCATGTAACCAGAGTCGTAAGACTTAGCAATTATTTTCAAAGAACATAATCATGTTAATTGCTTCAAGCTTCAAGATTCTGTCGGCTATAAATTAGTCTTACTTTAGAATTATAGACTCGAACACTGAACCGCGCGTATATTACCCCCGAGTGAGGGAGGGTACTGAATACCAAATTAAATATTAAGATATCTTACGTGGCTCTGGTTTTACTTAAGGTTTGTAGGATTTTGTGTGCTTAATTGAATAATTTTGTTACCGATTTAAGTTAGTAAAAGTGTTATATTAGTAGCCCATAAAATATTTTACATAAACTTTTTATTGATTGTGTTTTCGTGAATATTATTTCGATAATTTAATATAACATAGTAGTTTATTGTTATCTAGACATGTTTGCCGTTTTATTAATTTTCGTTAGACAAAAAAAAAACTAATAAGATTAGCTTACAATAAAAAAAACTTCGTAAACATTTTAAATATTAGATTACTCTTATATAAAACACAAGACTTTCATTTTCATCTCAAAGTTTCACTCAAGAAGGCATTGAATTTCATGACGAGAATTTACATCAAATCACTTTAACGTGGCTTAATGAAATTAATCAACACCAGACAAATACCTTACCTTCGCAAGATCATAATGTGCTCAGAGTATCACAAACAGTTAATTAGTTATTAGCGAAACCTTTGTTTGTGTTCACTTCAGCCGATTTACCGTTATTCAATTAAACTTCATATGAAATAGGTACGTATGTATGTAATTCACATAATTACCTACTTAGCATTTATCCTACTTAGCTTAAACCTGTGGCTTTGCTCGTATGTTAGGTGGAAATCCCTAAACTAAGCATTGGTCTACGTGTGGGCCCATCGAAATCTGTTCAGCCGTTAAAACATAAAAAAGTAACTACAAACAGATGGAGTTTCTTCTCCATTCATATTTTCCATGGCTGAACACTGACACCTAAAATACAGGTCTAGGCCTAGTTTGGGGGTTAGGATCTCATTATTTGTGCCAATATACTTGTGTGTTCTCTTATTGTGACTGTGCTTGTAACTTATATTTTAAAGTGTCAAATAAACATTTTTATTTTTTTTCAAATAGACGTAAGTGTCGAGTTATAGAGAAGTGTGGAAAAGAAGAAGACATGCTGAGTTGACCCCAAATTAATTGGGATAAGGGCAAGGTTAAAAGTTCTTGTCAATTATCTGATCATCATCATCATAATTATGAACAGCAGTCAGTGCACTTCTTTTTTACCTACAGGTGTGTTGTAAAAATGACAGCAAGTGTGGCAGTGATGATGACGCTGGTGATCATAGCGGGGCTAACTAAAGACCACTTGATGCTTACTAAAATTGTGACTACTCAAGAAATGATAATTTATCATCCAAAACCAAGCACAAAGTACTCTTCGGCGGCAAAGTAGGAAATATAAGCTACACAGTGCATCTGCATTTTCTTGAACATTATTTTATTAACCTTTGATTAAGCAGCTTACATTTCCTCCATTACACCATCGACATTCCCCCGGGATTCCCAAAGATATTTCCCGTGAATTCATTAACGTCATCTGAGGCCGGGATTCCGTTCCGAACGTTATTTTTTAGCTCTTTTGCTAAAGACGTTCGCGTCGGCGACAATCTACTGAGAACGGTATGATTCAATCGTGTCTGGCTAGTGATGCGATTACAAGAGACATCCGGGATTCAAATATGTTATTATGATAAAGCGGGCTGAGAAAATAACAACAAAGTTTTTGTGGATTGGAAAGATTTTTTTTCAGTCTTTGGTTGACTGAAAAATGAATGAAGGCGTTACTTGCATGTATCATTATTGAGATTTAACTAAAAGTACCCTGACTATTTAATTATCTGACAAAGAAGTAAGTTGACATCAATCAAAAACCCAGATCATATAAAAATACTGAGAACCTTTGCAAAGTTAAACATTACTTATTCTGGGAACAAATACCGCTGCACGAAGATAAAAACCGTTAAACTTTTCAAAATTCTACTCAACACACACATTATAACATCAAAAAATCCCGTTCACCCCTCAAATCCCGCATCCCAGGACCACAATCCCGTTCACCACATCCCTAAAGTACTATTCAACGAACACCGGTGCGGCTATTGTGACCTGGGACCGTCCCTCCCCCTACAACCCCTGCTTTCACCCCTTACACCCCCTATTCATGCCTCTAACAAGCCGGTTGAGATTGAATTTGAATTAGCTAGTTTTTTATGTGGATGTTACACGTGATATAAATGTTAAGAGGTGTTTGAATGGACGACTGTGAGTTATGGTCTTTGGAAGGTTCACTTCTTGGATGGACTTCGGAATTGGAATAAATGATTTTATCGTAGATCTCCGCAGGATGTCCTGTTATTAACGAGTGGTTGAGAAGAGGAGTATGAATACACTCAATCTTCTTTTTATCTAGGTAAGGTCTAACGACCCCACACACCCTAGTGTCAGAGTTTCTAATCCGCCTCAAGGGCTTCTGACATGCTGCGGGTAGTTCGAAAGAGATATCGCGGCCTCAGACACAGAGGGCTAAGAAAGAACATGGGTGGTTTTTAG
This sequence comes from Diarsia dahlii, assembly GCA_949775195.1. Classification (NCBI taxonomy): domain Eukaryota; kingdom Metazoa; phylum Arthropoda; class Insecta; order Lepidoptera; family Noctuidae; genus Diarsia; species Diarsia dahlii. The sequence goes on from OX459211.1 coordinate 20,198,253, forward strand.
TCAGTAGAAGTCCAACACTCTCTACTGCTCCGTCCACAGCGGAAGGAGTGATTTTTTGATTTCCCACCCTCAAAAACTCTGACATGGTTTGACGACCACCATTTGGCGTCTGAAACCGCAGGCTTATACGTGCCTTCCGAAGCGCGGAATCATCTATTTGTAAGAGAATCATGTGATTCAGGCCTGCAATGTCATAGCCAAACTGGAAACAACTTTACAAAGTATGTTCCGCGTGGGAAACGCAAACCACTGGACCCCGGAGGCAGTTTAATTGCTAAGATAAGACTCTTTGGATCAGAAGTGCTTTAGACTAGAGGAACTCATGGCTAAATAATAACAGTCACTCGGGGGGATCGGACTAAAAAAACTATTTAGTCCGTCAGATAGATTTCCAAAAAATATTGAACACATAGTTTTTCTTTTCTCACGTAAATAAAAAATGAAGACGATACAGTGCTTCGAAAACTCGTGAACTCCTCGAAAACGTCACATGTCAGTACATTTTTTACCTACAAGTGACGTCACGACGAGTTTTATCTTCGTCAATTTTTATTAATTTGATGAAACAAAAAACACGTATCCAATATTTTTCGATAATATAACTGACGGACTAAATAGAATCATATTTTTTTGAGTATAGGTTGGTGTGTGGATGGGCGAGTACCCGTGACTTACCGAGTTTCCCTCGTGTTTCGGAAAGCACTTTAAACCATTGGTCCCAACAGTCATTTGTAGACATTTGACAGTCGTTACAGGTGATCTTGAAAGTGTGATAACCAGTCTTACCAACGAGTATCATATTACCCAGAACTAACTGGTTTGTGGAGGTCAGATAGACGCTCCATGTCAAATACTAGTTTTCAGCTGCATGCGGTTAGACTGAAAACTATCCAACGAACAACGAAGTATTTTAGACTAGAATTGGTTTGGCTTGCCTGACATTAAATAATTCTGACAATATAAAATTGCTGTGGACGTAAGATTACCAGTTCATCATCATCATCATTTCAGGCGAAAGACGTCCACTGCTGGACATAGACCTCCCCTAAGTGTCGCCACATTGACCGGTCCCGTGCGTCTCGCATCCAGCGGATCCCTGCAACCTTCACCAGGTCATAGGTCCACCTAGTGGGAGGCCTTCCAATGCAACGTCTTCCGGTTCGCGGTCGCCAATCCAGAAAATTCCGGCCCCATCGGCCATCCGTTGTGCGAGCAATGTGCCCTGCCTACTGCCACTTAAGTTTGGCAATTCTTCGGGCTATGTCGGTAACCTTGGTTCTCATGCGGATGTCCTCATTTCTGATTCGATCACGCAAGGAAACTCCGAGCATAGCCCTCTCCACCCTTTGGGACTTAAAGCCTTCTGATGAGGCCCATTGTGAGCGACCACGTTTCAGTCCCGTTTGTAATCACTGGCAACACACACTGGTCATAGACTTTCGTCTTGAGACACTGGGGTAAGTTGGACGAGAAGATACTTCTCAGCTTCCCAAACGCTGCCCAGCCGAGTCGGATTCGGATTACCAGTTCAATATTTAGTAACTATACAGGAAAAATAAGTTCCTGGTACCAAAATATGTAGACAGTTCTCTGTAATCAGTATAAATTCGAACAATCGGCTAATATCAGATCAACCTTGACAAGCTTTGTAAGTTTTCAATCGTTTATTCCATTTTATAAACCACTTTACATAAAAATCATTTGCATTTTAAAACAAAGCCCTTTTGTAGATATTGAAAACATTTCTATATTACGGGAGATAAAAACAGTAAACTGCTAAAATTTAGTGCTGCATACAAAGTGAGGCGTACACTGCAACGAATAGATAATAGTAGATTGTACACCAAGTGCATAAAACGCACCATTTTGCGCGAGACGTTTATCCATCCGATGCGAGCTTGCGAGCGAGGATGGATAGGTATAAAGTAGAGAGTAAAATGGGTTTTATGGACGAGTTTTACACTCTAATTTTCACTTCGATTGCGAGGAAATGCAACAGCAACTTGTAAATATTGTAAAAATAATTATGGTTCCCGCCAATTAACTTTTTTTTTTTCAGTAGAAAACTTGACATAACACCTGACTTATGTCGTTACTCATACTGCTCAGTTATAAAAACATTTTGAGCAAGCCTAATGCCATCAACCAATCTAATTAGGAGCAAGCCTATTGCCATCAACTGATGTAATTAGGGACAAGCCTATTGCCATCAACCGATATAATTAGGAAAAGCCTATTGCCATCAACCAATCTTATTAGGAGCAAGCCTATTGCCATCCACTGATTTAGGTAATTGAGAGCAAGCCTATTTAATTGCCATCAATCAATGTAATTAAGAGCAAGCCTATTGCCATCAAGCGATTTAGGTAATTGGGGGAAGCCAATTCCCATCAACTTTCCTTGTATTCGTAATGAAAAGCAGTAATCCCTTGTTCTTAGAATAATAGCGAAACGAATTAAATTAAAGAGGTTATTCTATGAAGTTGTTCCTGTGGCTGTTGGGCCGATTACCTGTGCCGATTACCTTGGTCTTCGACGAAGATTTTACTTTATGCTCTAGAGCATAAAACGCGACTTTATGTCGCCTACGCACGACATAAAGACGAATTTTAGAGCGAGAGAAGTGAAAAATCTATTATTATACAAATGAATGAGAAAAAGTTTTCAAATGAAGCATTGTTTTGTAAATGGCACGAGATAAGCGACTAATAAAAATGTTAACGATATGATATTGTTGTCACTCGTTAAAGTTTCTGTATGTTTTGCCACTCAGATGTAGCCTAGAAAAAGAATTACTTTATCTTATAACTAGCTGATACCCGCTGCTGCACCCGCGTGGATGTCGGTCAAATTATGTATTAAATCCTTCGATCAATAATGTACTAGATTCCCGATAAGCGCTTCAAAAACGGCCCGAAATATAAGACCACAAACGTATTTGTGGTCTTATTTCAAATTAGTATGGTCCAATCATAGCCAACATTAAGACGTCAAAATACCGCAGTATGCGTTCAAAAACTGCGTAAATAACCACCGTAACACCAAGGTTTTGGAAGGAATATCTTTTTTTCGGTAATTTAATATCATTATGTGCTTTTTCATAATATTTAAACATAATTAAACTGTAAATATAATTAAATCAGCGAATATTACAATTGTTTGGCCAATGTTTGCTACAACGCACCAACTATTGTATCATGTTCTTGAACAGGGAACGCTAGTTCCGCAAAAGAATAAGCACGACATTGTACACAAAATGCTTTTAACCGTATTGCTTAGAGTTTAAGTTTCATTTTAGAATGAATATTTTTGTACTGATGACTTTTTACTTTGGAGCGACATTTAAAATGTTTTGCTTCTAATCTTTCTCCGATGAAAGGGCTTAAATAAATATACTTTACAATGATAATTAAACGTTATGTTTAAGTGTTAAGGTTTATAATCATCTGAAGTTGGTAATAATATTGAACTTTTTTCTAAGATGTTATGTAGACGTTTACGTGTGTGCAAACGTGGCCACTTGAGCGACTTAGTTTTGTTCCTGATGCTTAATCTAGTACTATTATTGATCGAAGATTAAATCCTTTCTCAACAACCACTCTATCCATTGGTGAAAATAACACGAACATCGGTGCAATAGCTTTTGAGTTAATCGCGAACAGACAGACGCAGCGGAGGACTTTGTTTAAAATGATAAATAGTGAAGACGATTTTTAATTTTTCAGCTTTCATGATGTGGACTATGTAGATATAGATAGGTCTATAGAGTTGGCTATCAAGATAAGGTCACGTCCCCACTTACCTGCATATATTTGGCTGCTGACTGCAAAAATGTATAGAGATTTTATTGTTGGACGCTGTAAGTGACTCTGTGCTACATTTACAATTGTTTTATTTTGTTGTTGGACGCTGTAAGTGACTCTGTGCTACATTTACAATTCTTATCCATCTGTTATAACTGTTGATTCTACTGTTATAAATATTGTGGCTGCAGTTGATTTTATTTCATATTATAACATGATGATGTTCGACCCTCGGTACAGTCGTTGTCACAGTTGACTGCAAACAAGCTTGTCAATCAATGCAATGCTAAGCAAGCAATCTTACCTTCATACCTTTACAACATTTTTAGACAGAGCATGAAATACCTTACTCAAATATTAGAATAGGGGATCGGACAAAAAAAAACTAATTAGTCCGTCAGATAGATTTCCAAAAAATATTGACCACTTTTTTTCTTTTTTCACGTAAACAAAAAATGAAGACGATATACTGTGCTTCGAAAACTCGTGTGACGTCATACGATAGTACATTTTGTACCTTCAAGTGACGTTTCAAGCCCCACTCCATGATCTTTGACGCGCTATAGCTTTGTCAATTTTAATTGATTTGATAAAACAAAAAACACGTATCCAATATTTTTCGATAATCTAACTGACGTGACGGACTAAACAGAATCATATTTTTTTGAGTCAGTCGGATCCCCTATTGTTATCATCTTAAAACTAATACAGTATTCCACAAGTGATCCGTGATCCGATACTTGCCTTCCCTCATAATAAAGCCATCTGCGTTGATGTGTAATTCTAAACCTTACAGTTTGTGTGTCATAGGTGCCTCGTTTCGGCCGTCATGCCTTGTTTAGTCCGCCTGACGAAGGGTGCTACGCTATTTAGTAATGCGCACACGTTTGAAGGGAGCTTACTGTAAGTACGAGTAGATATTGTGTGGCCCTGGTTTTGTTTTTAGGAGAAAAGATTTGATAGAATAGGATGTTCAAACAGTCAATATAGCTCACTAAATAATACAAACGTATGGATATATATAATAAACAGTGAAACTTGGTTAAGTGGGACCTGGGTAAGTGAGAAACCTCCATAACAGGAACTCATACTGAGGTCCCAACACTCAACACAACATATCTGAGACACTGGGTAAGTGGAATACCCCTATGAGTGACAAATTTGCGGGTCCCTTGAAGTCTCACTTAACCAGGTTTGACTGTATAAAAAATCTGTCGTCCTACAATCAATCACAAACTATGTAGGTACTCATACGTGTGCAACGTAACTAACGCCTAGTCAAAAGCGTTCAAGTGTGAGTATTTTCATTATCATCATCAACAGCCTATTAATGTTCCCACTGCTGGGAGGGCCTCTGCTGGGCTTCCACTGTGGGGAGGGAATGGGCTATAATATACCACGCGGGTCCAGTGCGGATTGGTAGATTTTCATTATACTATGGAATATTGACACTTGACACTGACATTGGCATCGTGTAAGGACCACCATTGAAATACTGTGCAGTAGTAGTGCTGTGACATTCTGACATTGTAGCTTCGAAGATCAATTTGGTTTGAAAGTATAAAAAAAAACAACTTTAAGTGAAAATGTTTGAAGATGACAATGTAATATTGTCAACTCAATCTCTTACAAAAACAATTCAATCAAAAACCATATCATTTTACGCAACTGGCTTACAGACATCAAAAAACGAATTTGATATCACATCACATTGCTATATACAGCTCCCAAATACATACCCACGTAATAATACCAGGCTGCAAACAATCATAGTTCTCCCAGAAATAAGCTCCATGTAAAAAGGGAATATTTTACGTATTTCTCGAGACAAGGAAAACATAAAGATATAGTTTGTTGTTTTAAATTCCCTCTGTGTGGTGGCCGTGTCGCGCTTCCCGCGTCGGGCGACGGCGACGGGCGACGGGCGGAGAGGAAATTTGATTTGTTCCGAGTTTCGTGTCGGGTACACGCTGAGGCGGCGAACCCGTACTGCTGAGATATCGATGTTATGTCATACTTTTAAAATAAGCACTTTGAAGATAATACTCAAAGGACTTTACAAAAGGTCAGAGGATTGTAAAGTGGTTACATAGTCAAAGATGTATTCATGGTAAAAACAAGTTGTTGCATCATGTTTTTTGTATTGTTAGAAACATTGTTCCGTGTTCATGGTTGGCAGCAACATGTTTCTTGTAACTCAAAATATGTTACTCCAGCATGTGCAACTTTTGTTCACTATATTTTAACGTGACAATTTCAGTATGCGCTTTACTATGTTTATATAAACTTATCTTTCCATAAGATAATTAAATTGTTTTTTGGAAGCTTTAATTGTATGAGTAAATTATATAAATCCGTTCATGCGAATCAGTCCTAATATCACTAACAATAGTAATTTGTTAATTATTGAACTCTAATGAAGCGTTAATTATTAATTAGCAAATTTGCATGTACCGGATAGTGAGGTTATGTATTTAACATTGGTGGTATTTGAATTAGCAATTAATGATAATTATTACTATAATAATTATCATAAAAGTTAGTTACAAGTATAAATATACATGTGTAACTTACCCTAAATTTTTTTGATTCAGTAGCAAAAAAACATTAAAATTTAAAAAATACTGGCACAAAAAAAACGATTACTTTCCGTAACAGTCAAAATCAATTCACAAAAAAAAACTCTTTTCAAAAACAATTTATAGTAAAAGTCGCGCCCGCGCCCGCCTCAATCCTCTCCCCCGCACTAAGCAAATCCCTTGAAATAGCGAAAATGATGAAAATTGTTTCGAAATAATGTCTCTTATTGTTTCTCGCGGATAACGACAAAGACTTTGAAAGTCAAAAGTTTCTTTGTGTATGAGATTGAATTGCGACGACAATAATGTCGTGTTACAGTTGATATTAAAATTGACTTTTTTGTTTCTCTCTTATTATTTTTATTTTGTTTGGAGTGGTGACGCTAACGATGTGCGACGAGTGATCTTTTGTTTTTGTTCTATTGTTTTGTGTGTTTGTTTTTGTTTGGACTAATTTCATACAAATTGGCACGTAAGTGTGTACATATTGTTTGTTTTAATTGCAACGTTTTCACGCACTAGATGACAGCATAATGACAGCTGTTGACATTGAGTGAATTTATTTTGAGAGAATATGAGAACTCAAACAGAGTGTGTCGTGGATATGATAGTAATTGATCTGCCAGATTAAATATTTGTTTGCATGTTTATATGGGCCATGTCTTAGGTTTTGAGAAACAAACAAACTTGACTACAATCAAACTGCGAGGTAAAACAGACACGCTGCGGGTTGTTCGAAAGAGATACCGCGGCCTCGAAACAAAGGGCTAAGAAAACATGGGTGGTTTTTAGTCAGTAGAAGTCTGACACTAAAACAGACACACACACATACTTAATTTTAACCTGTAATCCCCGAGGTTTGGGTTGTGGTCACAGGTGATAAAACTGACATTTTGCCAGCTATGTCTATGTAGAACCTATCGGGCACAAATCCGGGTACCATATTTATTTAGCTAAATACAAAAAATAACAAAGACAATTCACTGAACAATGACAAAGCGCTACCTTTCACCACAAATCCAAAGAAAACCAAAAATCACGAAAAACTCAATTAGTATCCGATCATGTGGAAACCTCGTAAAGTCTACCACGATACATCACATCACCTAACAAAGGGTTCCGTACAATGAAGCGTGGTTAGGGTTCCGTCGGCAAATTGTTAATCGCCGCGACCAATGGCCTGTGAAGATAATTAGTGACGGCGCGGCCTGTAATGAGAAGAGAGGGAGAAGTCGGACTGGTGGACTGATCTCCTGCTCTTTTGGTACGTATTAGGTAATTAACTGAGAGGTTTTAATCTTATTGAAAGGTACTGTGGGAAATCAATTGGTAACAAAAGTATTCAATTTGATTTGAAGGAGCGAGAACTAGAACTCACAGATTCGTAAAAAAAAAAAACAATCAGATGTTAATACATCACGCGTCTTATCCGCGAAAGGTTGGGCAGAGAGAGATGTAACCATGAGTTCTCAGTCACAATGTGAATAATCATGATCTTGATTTATAAAATTATTAGATTCAACGACACCACATACTTCGAAATAACTTAATGCGTTGATCAGTTGACTAAAAAGCCTCTCATACATACAAGAACCCAAAAACAGAACGCTTCTTTGAGCAGTCACGTAAAATTCAAAAACTCAAAAGTATCTTCAAAATAATCAAGTAATAAACATGCCTAATTATTGTAGAAGCACTAAATATTTCCGAAAATATTATAGGAAAACATATTTAAAGTTATGTTACACTGACGGCCACGAAAATAATCCCGCGAACGAATATAACGCTTGCCATAAGTAGATTGTCCGTCTAACATTTTGCAGCTGTAAGGTAGTTTATGCTCGTAATCCTGCGTCCACCTGCCTCTCTGTCACGCGCCAGACGGATAAATCTCTGGCCGACACCCATCGCCGAAGGATTTAAGGTGCGTCCCTTCAAATGGCACGGTGTGTATTTTTGTGAATTTGTTAATAGTTCAAAGGTGATCGATAAAGTAATGGAATCTACTAGTACAATTTATGAAACTCTTAAGGTTCTTGTTTCCAATGCGCACAAACGTCGTGTCGTTCGATGAGAGAAAATGAACCGTGTCACGAATATGTCTAAGATCTTTTCGATCTAAGTTAGCTGGTGATGTTATTCTTCATTATTTTGAGGACAATGGTTTTCAAATAAATTACACAAGTAGTAATGCGTGCCAAAACATGATATACCCCATTAGAACAGATACACGGTTCTAATCTTCTTCTTATCATGTGAGCAGTAAGGTCTAACGACCCCACACACTCTAGCGTCAGAGACACGACCCCACACACTCTAGCGTCAGAGTTTCTAAACCGCCTCAAGAGCCTTTGTCTTTGACATGGTTTGACAACCGAAATTTGATCGCCAAGACCACCGGCTTATGCGTGCCTTCTAAAGCACGAGATCATCTTTTTATCAGACAATCAGGTGATTCAATGGGGCATTTCCTATGTTGAAGAACTGGCAAGAAACATTTCATTGGCGTACCTAAATCGTATACCAAACTAAACTTATTCTGAACTGGTGTGGTACATGTATTTGGGTTATCCCAGCAGCCTAAAGTTAAGCTCAACGAAAGTCTATAGTCAAATACATGACTATGCCAGAGGCGGTACTAAAGCGGGTTGGTCTAGAAGTCCAATATAGACGTACGGAACCCAAATTTCACAAATCAGCAATATGTATTCTAACTTTACTACATTTGTGTTACAATTTTGTTTTGGACTGGAGGTTCGACCCACATGGAACAGTTGAGAACAAAGGAGATAGGTAACCTGACAAGTTTGTACATATTTGCATAACGTAGGAGAAGCTCATTTTAGATTTCTGTATCTAAAGCCCGTATTACAGAAAGTCACTCAATACTCAAGCGTTACTTAGAACTAATTCAAGCCATTGGATCAGCTGAAACTAGTTTTAAATAACGCTTTATCAATTCAATAATTTCAATCTAATTGAAAGTCTATAAATACAAAATTCGGAATTCATGAAACACTATTAGTACCTAGGCCCTCAGCTTGTCTTATTCAAATTATAATATGAGTTAATTGGAAACTCCTTTCTAGATGGATCAGGGTAGTATAAATCAATATAAATTACTATTTTGAATTAAAAGAATAGTGAAAAACAATTGAATATCGAATAGTAACTCTTTCGTTGTACTACTCATTTACAACTGAACAAAAAGCCAGAAGTATGTGAATTAAATAATAATATATCCAAATATGAAGCTACGTTGTAATTCAGTGCCGTCGCTCTGTTGTGCAGTAATTAGGCAATTACGACTGCGAGCACGTTTTAAATTAATTACTTTGGTGTTAAATACGCACAGAATATTCGACTAGCATTTGCATGCTGATGCGCTTGTGATTATCGGGATCACTTTTATGACTACAATGTGGTTTGCGAACACCACTAAACGAGTTTAATTTATTTTTAAATTCACTCTTTGTATTGCATTTGAACTGGCTGATAGTTTCAGGGTTTTGTACAGCCACTAGCAAGCCTATTTTTTTAGCTTACAGTAGCGTTTGCTGCCTTCAGTGTAGGTACTATGTAGGGTTTTTTTGTAGATAGACTTTTGAAAAATGCTAGTGTGACTGTTCCTAAAATACCCCAGGCTAATAAAATTTTCGTTTTTCCTAAATCATAGTATGATATTAGTATTACAGTCGGTTTCCGTTTGTTTTGGAATATATTCGGAAAGGCAAGCGCCCCACCACGCGCTCGTCTGTCAGACACAACCATAGACTTGGTCATCTGCCCACCGATTCTGAGAGGACTGAATTCCCAATTGTGGTCAGCCCAGTCCCAGCTTTCAAAGCTAGAGACTGAGAGGGGATACAAGGTGAAGTTAATGGGAATTCTGAATTAGAAATATACATTAATAATATCAAATCCAATAAGGCAAATCAATCGTAAAGTATGAAGCTAATAAGACAAGAGGAATCAAAGATATTATATAAGATAAAAAGGGTTGGTAAGGGAAACGTTACGCTTGCGCTTAAGAAATTATCTATTAAGTTAATTTATTTGTTTCCAAAATATTAGATGCCGATTCGCGAACGCAAGTGGTTCCATGTTACGCCATGGAACCACTTTACAACGTCAGCCGGCGTACGTTTACTGTTAGACCTAAATGCATAGCCCTACTAAGGACACTGCTACGAACTCTAACAGATCACGTTCCCTAAGCACTACCTACATGTCCGTCCCAATCCTAAGGCAGTGGGTTGTGAGGCCAGCCACCATTGAGGAAGACAGGTTTTCAGTATTTTCACTTAATCGCGTACTTAATGACACCCTTACGGCAAATTACCCCAATTACTATATAACAACAACACAACTTGCACAAGCGTACCGTAGATTCAGTCTGTAGCAGAACATATTGCGATTGTATTGGTGAACGCCGAAGTGGTAATTCTTTCGTCACCTCACATTTTCTTAATCTGCCCCATGTCGTGTTTGCGTGTCTCGCTAAATAGTGACGATTCAGAATACGGCCTACAAGAACGGCCTGGGTTGAATTTAACGAGACACAGTCCCTAGCGTTCCTTAGAACGTAGCTAACAATTCAGTTTGGGATACTTAGTGAAGCCTACCCCGCTCTGAAAATGTGCGCCAACAATCTCAACGCAATGTTTCTGGGCTAGACCTTTATAGGAAGCAGTACTCATCAGCGACGTTTGATTGGTTTATACTTCAAGTACAAATTAGCATTTGCTAACTGGACAATAGTCTTATTAGTAAATATTATGGTGCTGTCTATGATTCAGGTGTGTACCTGAATCATAGAGATTGTTCTAAGCAGAATATGAATGTTACGGATCTGCCTTCCATTGTTGATGCGTCAGTTAAAAGTCAACATTCGTCAATAGTTAGGTGTTTAGTGTACAGGGTACACGTCAAATATAATGGAAGACCTTCCCGTCTCTCTTCAACCGCAGCTGATAGGTATTTGCCAATGTAAGGATTAGAAGGTGAAACATAATTATATGACATATACATATTCATCGAGATAATATAAATCAATCGCTCCATAATGCTGAAATAAATGATTATTAACAACTTCTCTGCATTGCCATCAAACTGCTACTAAGAGCTAAGAGTAAATAAAAGTTAACACTTACCACGTGTTTATGTAAATAGATCAAATCTGTAACTCACTTACAGAATACTTCACACTTTACCAGTTTCGCCTGCGTCTCAGCTTTCTTCTTACTCGTCTCGACACTGACTTTAGCTAGACTTATTACTATCACTTATATTTAACTTATTAAATATTAACCGCACTTGGTACCAAGATTCCGCTAACTTCACGAGCCTAATCTAGGACGTCCTAGAACTTTACGCAACCCTGACTTAGTTCCGCTAATCTCCACAACCAAGCCCTTCCGTGGTTTCAAATCCACTGCCTTTCGTCATCCCCACAAATACCACGCTCCACACACGGCTTGCATCGACTCCTTCCCACGGGTTTCTTTTAGCGCAGTTTTTGCCTAAACTTCTCAATTGTTTTAAGGGTCTCTACCTAGAGCGATCGGGGTTTATTGCAAACAGATGTGGGTTCGCTCTTGTAAGTTGCGTTTAGAAATTACGCATGTTTTCACATTCGACTTGCCGGCCGCCACTTATGCACTTGTATCCCGGCCCTTTCCCATTAAACAAAGGATTTATTATGTCTTTCTAGGAAGTTGAGTATTGCTTTGCAGTTTAAAATAAGAAAGATCGTTTCGTTATTAATTACGGTAACATGTCGGGCTGTCAAGTCATAAAATAGAAACTTAATGTGTTTGTAAGTGGCCCGATAGCTCGTGGTGATTTTTAAATGAGAATAAAACTAAGATATTTATTTAATAATTAGGAGCAATGTCACAGACAGTCACACTAGGTATTTACAAAACCAAGCTCATTATTAATTTAATACTACTGCTGAAAATTACCACTAATAATACCACAAGAATAAACTACGTAAAACGGGGTGAATAGAAACGCAGGGGGAATGCGAACAACACTTTGAGAGGAATTTAAACGTTAAATTAAAATTGGTAAGTTGCTCAAAAGTGTAACTAAATTATAAAGCATATTTAATTAAGCATATTTAAAATGAAGTTCTTGTTAGTAACCTATCAAATTAATTTAATGTTGACCACGCCGTTTTACTGTACTGAACGAATGAACTATTACCAAGAATACTCTGAAAACCTCATTAATTACAATCCTGAAAGGAAGCACGTAGGTATTAATTTGCCAATGATATGGCACAAAATAATACCTACGTGGACGAAGTCACAGGCAGAAGCATGGTTAAAAAACTACAACCATTTGATTTCTTGCCGAAATCCAAAATTATTCAGCTTTACAGCCTTGCATCCTCACTAGCTCGCAAGAGGTTGGCAACAAGCTGCGCGGTGGCGTGGTGGTGGCGTGGCGGTGGCGTGGCGTGAGTGTCCGTCAGCTAATCTGACACACTGCGCGCTGCAGCTGACAATTTGGCGCTGGCTTTAACTTTACATTGTGTGAGAAATAAGCGGAGAGCGATTTAATTATGTTGATTTTGTATGGTCGTAACGAATTGATTTATACTCGTTTGTCCCAATATAGTGCAAGATTTAGTACACTCACATTTTCACCTTCTCCATAATCATCCGGGAATTAAAGGCGTGATGTTATGTTATGTGTATTATCACTTTAAAATGGAATTCTATCGAATATTAAACCACTTTCCAAATAGACAACTGAACATCCTGCAAATACGATTGTTGCAGTCATCACCAAATCAACAAAAAATCACAATAGAGTGTGAGTTGACTAAAACCATCAATTGCAAATAAGAAGAGTCAATCGTGAAATAGTTCTAGCTATCAGTGCCAAAAAATCAATGTAAGATTCACTGAAGTTTCAATAAACGCTTCCCGCTCAACGCTTACACCACACCCCTTACCTGTGCAACGGAAGCACACACAAGTTTTCCCCACTCAAAACCAGACTCTAACAGCACAAACTAAAGTTCACTAACTCTCAACACCTCTGTGCCTAAGGTTTTCGAGGTAGATTTAGATGTCACCGGCAAAATCGTCGTGAAGCTAGACCTTGTGTCTCGTATAGGTAGGACTAAGTTTAATAGCCTAACTTAGGGCTCTGCTAGGCTAAGGCTGCAGGCAAAAATGCTAAGTTCATAATGTTTGACAGGCTATATAAGTTTGGGTATCTGCTTTATTGTGAACTGCACGGGGAGAGATATAATTATTTAAGAAATGTAAAGTGCATGAGCGTGTTCCTTTGATACGGATAGAAATAGGTAAGATTAAAAATATTATTTTCGTTTTTACCGAAAGTTTTTATTGAAAGATTGATGATGCAATAAAATTGTTCCGAATACACAAGTGGAAATTTATTTCTAAATGTTTCGCTTTTCTTCGACTTTTCACAACTTTGATATAATTATTCTTTTCGGCAACTATGCCAATTCAACACTTTTCCAGCATCAGTATCACGTTGTCTATGCTCTCTGGTTAATATTCTTTCCAAAACTTTTCATCATCATCATCATCATCACCATTCTTCTATCTCAATTTATTTGGGGTCGGCGCAGTATATCTTCACCTCGTCTCACGTCACCTCTTTACTAGCCATATCATCAATACCTATTTTGTACAAAATTTGAAAGTCCGATCTGAATTGATGTATTCTTTCTCCAGTACGACTTGCCAACGAAAAAGATTAACCGAACACTTTCACAGCACTTCGTTCAATAAATATTGCTTCAGTAAACGTAAAAACCAGTCTAGCTAGTAAAACGTAACTCTTTAAGTAAGTACTATTTTACTTACAGGAACATAAATCTTAATCGCTTAGTACCCACTTAACAATATTAAAATCGACTTTTCCTCACAAAATTCGGGCAAACATCAGTATTTCGAGAACATCAACATAATCACTAATCGCAGTTAGATACTTTAATCTTAACAACATTAAAGATTAAACTGGAGTTTAGAACAACATTCTCAAGAATACTCAACTACCTAATATTTAATTCTGCTTATTCAAAACTCTGCAACCTTCAACCTTTTCCGACATGGATTTACTTGAACACCCTATTAACAACGAGGCAGCCGACTCTAAACCTTAACTTACTTCATTTTGAGTCTATTTTACTGTCTACGTTACTCTAAAGGTGTAAGCTCTTCATTATTAAAGCAGTTGATTTTGAACTTTGTGCTTGGAAACTTAAGGTGTGTTTTGTAAGTGAATTTACAGTCGATGTGTAAGCTAAGACTTGACTTGTGGAGTAATGATGTGTCTTTGAGAATCTTGTAGCAATTAGAAGGGAACTAGTTCTTCGTTTATCCTATCATATTAATGTTTTATGTGCTGTATCTTCACAATTTATAGTGTGTATGCCGTCTTTTACCCATGAGAGTAGACTTAATATTTAGTCTCATTATATTTGAAAACAAGGAAGTTCTCCTTAAACTAAAATGTTCCTAAAACGAGTTCGTTTCAATGTCCTTGCTCTGAAAATTCTTCCGTAGAAAGGTTCACCCGTACAGCCAATATTTGCGTTCTTGAAATTCAACAGTAAAATTTTTAGCTGGACTGGTTTTTAATATCCTTTGTTCAATTCTCTTGCACGAATACGTACGGTAGCCATTACCAAGAAATATGGTATGATTGCATTTTGCGATCTTACGATATAAATGTATGTCATGTGACTAGGAATTTCCAATCCCGTTTGATTGAGCATTCAAGTGCTACACTGTAATAAAATCCACAAAACGTCCGAATATTACACGCCCTCGAAACCAGAAATTACGACACGTTCGAAAAAAAAAACCTGGAAAAATCCGCAAAACAAAACTAGTGAAATCCGGTTCCAACTAGTAGGGAGACAACATGTGCCTACCGACGCGGACAACGCGAAAAACAAAAATATTTCGCCGGCGAATTTAGTCGGCGTAGGCTTTTACGCTGACGCTACTGAATAAAATATATGGATAGTGCAGAGCGTGTTTTCATACTATCTATGATTTTAGTGCGGCGCCATTTTTTGTACGTTGTTACGATTTTGTGCGCTGTTGAGCTCGTTGATATGCGGTGCAATTGAGGCTTTGATACGTACGTCATAAACGTTGTTTGTGGTTTAGTTCGAGGTGAATAAAGTTAACTTTATTATTGTGAGATATTGAGGAGCTTTCGCGAATATTTTTGGTGTCTTCGAAATTGAGTTAGAAACGATTGACCTGATGTATTCATTGTGTATGCTTGATGAAGTCAATTTAAAATTTTTATATAAGTTGGTGAAGGCTATGACAGTGTTATACTAAGTGTTTATAAATCCGCCGTCGTAGTAAGGGAGCACGTTATATCAGCGTTCGTTGCTGTTATATCAGCAACAGAAACACACATTCTGTGATTTTAACTGTATAGGTACCTATTACAGATCATGGGATATAGCTAGCTGACAGACAGACTGACTGACGGACGGACGGACAACGAAGGCTTAGTAACAAGGTCCCGATGGTTACCCCTCAAGTACAGAACCTTAAAAACATAAAACTAAGGATAAAAATATTGTTTCGTTTAGATCAGATATTTTTTGCAGTAATTTCTCAGTAGTTTATTTTAAACAGGCATATCTAGCAACAACTTATTTATTATTAATAAACTTACAAAAGCAGAGTTGTGCCAATGAATTAGAATAACAACTTGGCAACAGGAACAAGATTCACCTAAGTAATGAACAAATTTAGACAGTTCTACTCTAAATTATAGAACTTCTTTACTAACATCAAGTTGCTCATTAATTAATTAATTTGCTAACTTAAGACGGAAGAAATAAGAAGTAAGACTAATAGAGAAAAGTTATTTATGTTAATAATTATTTTCTCACAAACTTTCTACTCCAATAACCGAGAGGAAGTAAATAAAATAAACTCTTAATATTTCTATGAAGTAACCTAATTATTATTTACTATGCTGTGGTTTTTAATTTGAGAGAGTAAATTGACACTTGGAAATGTCAAACTTCCGTATATTTACTACAACATTTTATGGAAGTTTGACATTTCCAAGTATCAATTTACTCTCTCAAATTAAAACCACACCTTACATACATTTTAATTATTATAATTTTATCTTGATTATTTCAGACTTTTAGATTTTTACGGAATCTAGCATACCATATTCGTGCAAGTTATTCGTTTATCATGCGCACAGTCAAAGTGTGGAACTCTGTGTCCACTCCAACTTCTCTCTTCTCTTCGGTCTGGCCACGCTTGTTCCAATGTTATAGACTCATCCATTGCTTTCCATCAGGCGTGATTGAGGTCAAGAGCAGGCTCATTTTGCATTAAAAAAATAAGTAAAATATTTTAAAATTATAGTTAAATAGCAAAAGGAAAAATAATAACATAATTTATTTAGGGACGAAAATAAGACACCCTTTCATATATCAACATCTTCTTTTACCCTACAATATGCCTAACGAGGTATGTCGGCTCATTCTCAAAATGGCCGTCTGTCAGTCTGTCATAGCCAGAACGTTGTATTATCACATTTCTGTCTTTTTACCAGTTTTCCGTCAGAAATACCTGCGCGGTAACGTTTGCTACTAAACCACTGGAATTGCTGCTATTTTCTCCTGGCCTCTCGTTAGGGTAACCAGGTTTACCGTCGGGCTAGATTTTAAATTGATAATGTTATTTTCGTTAGAGTTATAGGGATAAAAGGGACGTGTGTTTAGAAGATAAAGGCCGTTCTATTCTATTTGGTAGATTACTTTTAGTGTTTCTTGTTTGCATGAAAATGTTCGCGTTTAATATTCTAGCTGTCTGTTGGTTTTTATATAAAAGTAAAACGAAATGATTCGAAAACGTATTTCATTTTACGTTTTTTATGTGTTTTATGGATACGGACATGCTGTCTAGATGATATGCCTGGCGGATATAGAAATGGAATTGAATGTCAGTCAATATCCAGGAAGGGTAGAACGGGTGATATGATGCCAATATTTTTGTGGCAAAAACATATTTTATACGGGGCATTTATTTGGTTTTCGCACCTACTATAGTATCGCGGATTTCTGTTGAGGTTCTGATTAATTATCAATTTTACTAAAAGTGCTAATTTTTAGGGTGCCGTACCTCAAAAGGAGAAAGGTCTGTCAAGATCCTTCTTCACAAGAACGCGTAATTAAGGTATCGAGTCGAATTCTATATCAAATACTTGGCTCTACAGTCTATATCAACTGTGACGCGATCAAAAGATATGACCGTCTAAGTCGCATTGATAATAAAAACCTCTGGCTCGGATTAATAAAAAAAAAGCTCTACTTAATTTACTTCATGTTTCTAGTAATATTACATGGCTACCCTTTTTTTTTTTTTGGTGGGTGGAAAATCATCGAATAACCCCCTCCCCCCCGCTCTTGGGCAGAGTAAAGGGGAGTGTCAGACTTCTACTGACTAAAAACCAAACCCATGTTCCTTCTTCGCCCTTGTGTCGGAGCCGCGTTATCCTTTCGATAATCCACAGCCCCGACGGGGATAATCCACAGCCCCGACGGGTACATGGTTACCCTACATGTAAGGCGTAAATGTAGCTCACGCGCGTAGTTTTTTCTCTTCTATCATTACTCTAGTCTGCGAGCTTTTTATTCGCGCTAATAGTTTCCACTCTAGTCTGGCCGAAATTCCTCTATTGTACAACATTTTATGAAAGAAAGAAAGATTACGTGGTAAAATGCCGTCATTAACTAAATACCTAGACATAAAATATATGCTGGAGAATTGCTGAGACTGGCTAGATTTTAGTACGGTTTTATAGTTTATGATTCTGAAACCGCTGTGTTCATAAATCTAAGCAAAAAATAGGTACTATGAAATATAATACGATAAGTAAGTAAGACAAGCAATCACTCTCTATACAAAATAATGAGTTTCAGCAGAATCCAGTAAGCCTAAATCGCGAATCCATCATAGTTTTAGAAAAGCTTAGACAGATGATGATAAAACATACTTACAAAAATCCATTAAACAAACCAAATCTAAACCAAAACCATCCATAAATACATTGGCATAGTACTATCGAATACCGAAAAAAGTAATATTAAACATACTCGAGAGTTTCTGCAAGAGAATATTTTTTAATAATCCGGCAAGGGTTGGCTCCATAATATTCGCCAGGCCTTTTTTAATGTGGCCTGCCTCTATTGTGGCCCGCGGCCTGGCCCGTTATGACAAGTACGTAAGTACCTCGGTTGGGGTTCAGTCGAGTTGGGTTTGAAGTTGCCGGTAGATTATGTGGGTTAGTTTTGTACAGACGGCTACACATCAAGCTATACATTTCCAGTTTACGCTGATCTCGCACTGTACAGTAATCCTATACAATGCGAGACCAGCTTATACTGGAAATGTATAGCTTGATGTGTAGCCGTGTGTACTGACAACCAAATAGGGATGAAGTTTGAGGACACAAAATTAAATGTGTCAGTCAAACAGTTTTTTTAGATGTAGAAATTCTGTGATAGAGTTTTGTATTATATAATGTTTTTTGGTTTTAGTATATTATACGGATGCAGTATCTATTTGGATCTTCGGGGTAAAACTTTGATGAAAATATAATATATCGTCTTCTACTTCATGTTCATGGTACATTAAGACAATATTTTATTATTACGCAATTTACCTGCGCCAAATAAATTCCTGTTAACCCACCTACAACCCTATATACTGGTGCGATGGTTGTATATAGCTGTACGGAACCACATAACGATTTCAGTAGTTATTTTTACATTTGAACGGTTTCTCCGGTCCAGCGAGTTTGTGTTAATAATAATAATAGTTTTATTTTCCTGGTTCTAGTTTCCTTTTATGTTTTGTGGTGCCTTATTGAAAGAAAACTGGGGAAAACTCTGTATTTGTTAATATTGATTTAGGTACTTTGAACCTAAAGATTTTTTTTTTGTCACCTTGCTCAAGAAGCTCTTTTACTATAACATAATATAACACCATGCCTGTAATTCCCAAGGGGTTAGGAAGAGATGTACTCATTTGTACACTCACATTTCGCAAGTTATGAAAGTCTAGTATAAATAGGTGGTGAGACTATAATAAATTGTCATCAACTACCGACCTGGGAATCGAACCCCGGACCTTATGCACAGCAGTTACACTTGCGACCACTAAAAAGGCAGTTGTATTTTCAATTATATTTTCGAAAAAGTAAACCAAATTACTCACAATTCTGACACAGCATGCCTAGGTGTCGCGTCATATCACGTAAAATTAAAAAACTTAGAGAAATCAATAAATTCACACCAAAACAATACGCCTATTCATCAAAATCTATCATCATTAATTAAATAAGAAGTTTTTAATATTCAAAAGATGAAGAGATAAAACTGGCAGGATAGAAGGCCACGATTAGATGCCCTTTGATTTAATTAAAAAAATGTTAAACGAGAAAAGAACCAGGCGCCCTAGCAATGAGGCAAAATCAATTTGGGAACTTCGGGGTCGCACAAAACTTTTTTTATTTCCCTTTAAAACGTTAACGAAACGGTTCTAAAATGTAATTAGTTGAATGTTTCATTTAAATTAGGAGTGGTATGAGATGGATGGGGGATACGAGAAAACGGGATGTCTAGGTCTTGCTATATATACGATTTTTCTGAACGTGTTTTATAGAAAATCTTTTGTTCGAATGAGTGTAATTTTTAGGAATACGATTCATTGAAACTGTTAGGGAGATAATATTCTTTGTTTAACGGTCTTACTTTCAGTAATAATTTAATTTATGTATACCTAAGCATAAAGTTACAAATGAAAACAAATTCAACCTACCAATAATAATCCCATGGGTATACCTAAACAAACACCTGATGACCTTAGTTCACCCGTTCAGGCTTTGTTAAAACAAAATTAATAAACTGAATCAAAGTAATCCACGGTATATTATCCCACAAACCCCATAGAAATTTATTGAACTCCAAAATACCTTTTTAGCTATAAATAATCCGAACCTTAGACCCAATACTTCACTCGAATAAATAATTCACTTCCAAACAATTACATTAGAAACAGAAAACAAACCACACACGATATTTCTCTCAAATCCTACAAAGGCCTTCTTTGACGGACAATCGATAAGCGAACAATGACTCGATTGTCAGAATCGAGACGAATAACCGAGTAATCGAGACGTTGGAGCCCCGCCTTTGTAACGCGGGAACTCGTTAGGGCAGCCTTTATCCCGGGATTCTTATCCTTCGGTGCTTTACCGACGTGTGTATGGCTAAGTCTGTTTTTGATTGACACTAAGCCCTCCAAATAATGGCCATATCGATCTGCTTTAAAAGGGCTGATTACGGAAGATTTTTCATCGGATGCTTGAATATTTTTTCTCGGGTTTTCGGGTCTTTTTACGATCGTATGGAAATTGTATCTGTGTGAGCTATGAGTTTTAGTTTTTTATGTAGAAAGTGCACTTATTTACACGTAAACAGAAACATTTAGTTCAGACAGAAAATTGTCACATAGTTTAGGGAAATGGTTAACCCATTTTCCTCAATTTTTTTGCCTATGAAGTTGTAATGATATGGCACGAAAGGAGTCTGATGAGATGTAAGAGTTGGAGAAGTATACCTAGAAGAAGAGACATGCTGCGCCGACCCCAAATGAATTGGAATAAGGATAAAAAATGATGATTTATTATGTTGTAACATCAAGACAGCGTTTATTAATTTCACTCACACATCCGAAATCTACTGTTGCCGGACTAATTTAAAACCTAAACAAAGCTTTTATTCATGAGCTAAAAGCACCTTTAACAAAGACACTGTTATATCCACATTTTCCTCCCTTTAACTAAAGTATTCGGGCAACAAATTCACTCCATGTTTTGTAATTGTCAGCTTAGCAACAAAATGTAAGATCCCGACTTACAGGATTACGCGACAGCAGGCAAAGTGTGGGGATAAAGTTAACATACATCACTGTTCCCGGCACGTAGTTAAATTAGGGTGACATGTAGCCTTGCCACAAATTGAACGCGGTGCGTGAATCTTTTACTAAAACTCCATAAAATGATTAAGAATACAGGGTTTATTTATAACCGATGATGGCCAAAGGAGATTTTAATAGTCAAAACAAAAAATAAATACCAGACAGTAATCATTACTTAACTAAGGCTAACTTACATCCATATTTGTTAATTCAGCCATATTACATACTACTGGAACAGTAAAAATAGTAGCAAAGAAAAGTCATTTTATCCATCACTAGCTGACCCACGCAACTTCGTCTGCGTCACATAAATATAGCTTATAACCTTTCTCGATATCGACTATCCGACATAAATTAAGCTAAATCGTAACAAACAAAAAATCTTATCTTTCCTCTTTATTATAATAGTTCAGATGGTTTAGATTAGCTTAGATTATATTAAAGTGTGAATTACTATAGGTATCTCTTACTGTTAAATATACTATAACACTCTATACTTGTAAACATTATGATGCAGTAAATATTTTGAATTTGAATTTCCCGGAGGCCAGCCAGAATCGGATCATTCTCATTAGTTCCACCAGCAATTAGTTCCATGGAACTAGTGAGACTTTTTTTTTCTCAGTAGTTCCATGCACTTTGATAATGGATCAAATGAAACAAAACTTAATCGAACTCGTCTCACTAGTTCCACCGTAGTTGTCCCATGGAACTAGTGAAAACTTTTTTTTCTCAGTAGTTCCATGCACTTTGATAATGGAACAAATGAAACAAAACTTAATCGAACTCGTCTCACTAGTTCCACCGTAGTTGTCCCATGGAACTAGTGAGAACTTTTTTTTCTCAGTGGTTCCATTGTTGTTCTTAGTGGAACAAGTGAAACTAAAGTTAATCAACATCATTCTCATTAGTTCCACTTTTTAGAAAAATATCATCTAATATTATTATAGGAATAAAACGCAAAAAAATATAAAAAAATAAGTAATTTAATGTTAATCATTTTTACAAACAAATCAGGCCAACGACGTAATTTCAAGAACGTAATTACTTAATCAGGCTCATTTTCTGAACAAATTACGATACAGACGTAGGTATGTTATCGTAATTTGTCCAAAAAATGAGGAATACTGATAGCACCTGAAATTATTTCCATTTGTGTTTACACAAAATTATTTTTTAATTTTATTGTATTAATTTTAATTTCCTATTCTCAACGTTTTCATCATATTATTCTACTTTTAACATAAAATGAATGGTCACTTTATTAGAAAGATCGGTTAAAGAAAAAGAAATAGAAAACTTGAAGTCAATAAGATATGTGGAAAAAGTCTAGAAGAAGTTGATGTGAAAAGTTTTGGATGAGACCTGATTTTATGAAACTGTGGTGCGTGTTTAGTGAATGACACCGTACCACAAACGCTGTGGAAGGATGGCACCATAATATTAATAAAAATGTACCAAAGAATGGAAGCAACTTATTAATAATTTCAGGTGCTATCAGCATTCCTCATGTTTTGGACAAATTACGATAACACACCTACGTCTGTATCGTAATTTGTTCAGAAAATGAGCCTGATCAAGTAATTACGTTCTTGAAATTACGTCGTTGGCCTGATTTGTTTGTAAAAATGATTAACATTAAATTACTTATTTTTTTATATTTTTTTGCGTTTTATTCCTTTATTAATATTAGATGATATCTTTCTAAAAAGTGGAACTAATGAGAATGATTTTGATTAACTTTAGTTTCACTTGTTCCACTAAGAAGAACAATGGAACCACTGAGAAAAAAAAGTTCTCACTAGTTCCATGGGACAACTACGGTGGAACTAGTGAGACGAGTTCGATTAAGTTTTGTTTCATTTGTTCCATTATCAAAGTGCATGGAACTACTGAGAAAAAAAAGTTCTCACTAGTTCCATGGGACAACTACGGTGGAACTAGTGAGACGAGTTCGATTAAGTTTTGTTTCATTTGATCCATTATCAAAGTGCATGGAACTACTGAGAAAAAAAAGTCTCACTAGTTCCATGGAACTAATTGCTGGTGGAACTAATGAGAATGATCCCCAGAATCCCCCGTAGCTACATTGCGACGCGCGAAATATTTTGCCGCGTGGATATTTTTACATTGCGATATCTTCTAAGATATTTGTTTAAACTGTATAGAGTAGAGGGCACAAATATTCTATATTAAATTTCCGTTCTAACAAACACATTTATTTAGATATAGATTAATACCATATGGGTTAAATAAGCTTCGCAAAAAATAATTATTTTTAACCTAACAGTTTAACTGTAAAAAAAAGTTACAGTGAGTCAATCTTAAAAGATAGATATATGCTGTCGCGGTCTTTTTTTAGAACTATTAAAAAGGAACAATTCCTTCATACATGATATTAGCGTAACTTAAACCGTTTTCGCAGCGCACGCAGCGGAAGCTCTCAAAAAGGAAATACCTTTTCCCGTTTTTGTAACATTTTTCATTTATGCTCCGCTCCTATTAGCCGTAGCGTGATGTTATATAGCCTATAGCCTTCCTCGATAAATGGACTATCCAACACAAAAAGAATTTTAAAATTCCAACCAGCAGTTTCTGAGTTTACCGCGTTCAAACAAACAAACAAACAAACAAATAAACAAACAAACAAACAAACAAACAAACAAACAAACTCTTCAGCTTTATAATATTAGTATAGATTTGATTCTATGAACTCGTTACTTTTAAACAACATAGTTATAACGCTACGCATAACTTTTCAACATCGTTTGAATGCTAAAAGCCAAGCGAGCACACACAAACTATTCTTTAAAGAAAATGCAGTATTTCATTTTTAACTTTACGTCCTGCCAGTTGCATTCCGAATGCATTACAACAGAAATTCCTCAAAGACGGCACCACAAAGGAAGAGACTGATCTTCAAAGAGATCGCGCGGAATATCATCGATCTACGTAACAAATGCAATGTAAGCGACGCCGGGTATTACCATATGTATTGCTGAGACTAGCGATCGATGGAGATCGAGCTGCAGAAATGATGCGGAAGGATTGGGATTGAGTGTTTGGTGATATCGATGTCGTATAGCGTGATATACACTGTTTGTAGCGCTGTATCAGCTGGTATCTGTTTGAACTCTTGGCTGACTATAGGAAGAGCCAGGTTATATGCAC
Organism: Diarsia dahlii; assembly: GCA_949775195.1. Classification (NCBI taxonomy): domain Eukaryota; kingdom Metazoa; phylum Arthropoda; class Insecta; order Lepidoptera; family Noctuidae; genus Diarsia; species Diarsia dahlii. The sequence goes on from OX459211.1 coordinate 20,222,835, forward strand.
CGCCTAGGTTTCTCTCCAGTACTCTTTGCCCTTTGTTGACTGTTAGAGAATGACTAAGGTATTAAGTTTGTCTTTAAAACTTTGATATGCTTACAATTTAAATATTGGTTAATTATGATAGCAATTGACCGAAAAACCTACTCTATAACAACACTCAAGTTTGAGGATAAAGAGTACCTTCTATGAACAAAGATTGATTTACCTTTCGTCCAACCGTTTCTTCCAGTTAAATAATGTACAATCGATGCTATTCGTAGCCAAGCCCTTATTAAAGTTTCAGGACTTTTGAGAAAAGTACTGCAGCAGTCTATTGCAACAGGTTTTCAATCGACTAAAGCTCAATATTTCCACCCTACCACAAAATACCCCATAAAAACAAGCTACAAGGCAAAATCGAACAAAAAACACAAAACAAGCGCCTAGTTTAATCCGCATTGTGTTTGGAGACAATCGAATTGAGATTGGATCCGGATTGTGACAAGTACCGACACAAAAATATACATCCTGTATATGTACAAGTATACAGGGTGGCGGATTACGAACACCTTTGTTTTGACGCCAGAATAAAAGAATTGTATTTTTAAATGGGAAGTTTTGCTAATAAATCATTGTTTGCGGTTCTAAAATCAATAAATGGTGAGTTTGTTACAAATATTGTTAGTGTTCGAACAAAAAGGTTAACGATACCAGTGTCAAACGCAAACTAATTTCTTGACAGTCAACATAGGACTTTTTGTCATAAAGCTCTTTCTTCCATTAAAACTTCCTTCCCTTTAGGTTGGGGACACCAATTTTTGTTCCGTAGATTTACATTTCCCATCATAACATCCTTATATCAGGGCGAGTAAACATAAGACTTTTCTCCCTGACCTTTTGAATCACGTGTAGTTTTATGACAAGTAAAGCCTATATACCGAGAAGAGGAAAAATGCCATCTAGAAACCCCTTAATTGATTTTGGTAAAGTTTCCTTCAAGCAAACCAAAATGTCTTAAAGCAATTTCCCAACACCTAAAATATCCACAGCTAGGCGTCTATTATAGATTGTCAAAGTGGTTGAAAACGGAGAGAATGTAGAGGAGACACTCCTTTGTCCCGCTAACGGGGGTAATTAGTGGAGCTACAGACTGTCCACTCGCTGTCGACGCCCCCGTCTAAACTGGCGTTTAGCTATTGTTAAGGATTTCTTGGTGAATTCGCCTAGGCGTTCGCTAGGAGAGACTTTATGTTTCTAGGGCTTGCAAAAATGTTATTCGAGTATTCGAATGCAGTGTTATTAAGTAGAAGTTTTTGAACAGTTTGTAATTATAATGGGTTAGCTTTTATCTGACTGAAAAAGTTCAGGGTTAAGTAAAATTCAAAGTTTTTCTCAAAGTACTCAGAAATGCTTCAATTTTATTTTTATTTTCGTTTTATATAAACTTTCTTTCACAAAGGGAAAGTGTATTCTTCCAAACTTACATTCTAATGTTATTTGTTTAAAACTGTGATTTAAAAAGACCATTAAAAGTTCTGAATCGTGAAATCTCACAATATGGAGAAGTTTTTTCGTTTTCTATTTCTAGCAATCACAAACACAGGGCACGATTGTTTTGTAACGATCCACTTCTGAAATATTAAAAAGTAAAATGGATTTTCAAAGAATAACAATTTCTTTTATTAAAAAACGTTGGCGTGGAAGCCGATTTTTGTTAATAAACACAACGGATTTTAGAAAAGAGTAATTAAATACAACGGAAATCAATTTGAGAAAGAAATCAACCGTTGAAAATAATTCTTGGTAAATAAAATTTTAATTGTTAGCTTAGGATGGATAACAAAGCTTATGATGGATAACAAAAATGTAGATTAACCTCAAACAAAGCACCGCAGATTAACTAAACGTAAACTGTCTGTCAGCTATTATTATAGACAGTGCAATCGAGCGGCTCGTAATAGTGAAGTGCAAGTTATACAGCGGATAGTTAGTGCGGATATCAATTTAATAAAGCTTCATTTGGTTCATTACGTCCTCCGCTGAGGAGGGAAATTGAGTGCGATTATGCATTGAGATGAGCAAAGGGATTTGGATATTATGTAGTTAAATATTCTGTGCTGGTTCATTAAGTAATAGCGACTTCACAATGTTTTACTTAATGTGAGAACCTTCAAAGGTGTGTGCTACACAGCCTGCAGCGTCGGACAGCCACACCTCGTTATAACATTTGTCATACGGATAGATCATGACCTGAATGAGGACGTTGGATACTTTTTACAAGCTTGCGAGTGAAGTCACAGTCTAAAACTAGTAAAATTTTAACTGAAAGTATATCTCAGTACAAATTCAAAGCTGCGATTTTTTTCTAGATTTTATTTTATTACAATATACACAAAAAATCCTTATTGCCTTTCCAACAATGCCTTTAATAGATATTCAAATAACAAAAAAACCTTTGAAGCTATAAATACAACACAGGAATAATAAAATGTGTCGCACCGATTTATACACATTCCATTTAAATATTTGGAAAAATTTGCATTTCAATATGGCCGCGCCCCTGTGCAGGGTTAGGTTTAGAATACTGATTCGCGGGATTAAAAGCCGTTTAGTTAAAGGGATATTGGGAAATAAGGAAGTCGCTGACTTTTTTCCATCGGTGTTGTGATTGCGAATGCGGCTTTATTCCCATTTGCTGGAGTCAATGGGAAAAGAATGAAATGTTGATGTGTTATTATAGAAATAGGGTGGTGAATAATAGAAGGGGAAATAATTTCTTTGTGTTTCCCGATTTTTATTTGCACGGTGGATTGTGTGTTCTGCCTTTTTATTTAGATAACAATCCTTGACTTTTCCTCTGCAATATTGTAAACACAAAAGTATTTTATCTTACTTTATAAATTGGAATAATATAATAATAATAATATTCCACAACTATCACACAACGCCATCTAGTCCCAAGCTAAGCAGAGCTTGTGTTATGGGTACTAGACAACTGATAAACATACTTATATATTTCTAAATACATACATATTATAGATAAATTACACCCAGACACAGAACAAATGATCGTGCTCATCACACAAACATTTGTCCTGGGTGGGAATCGAACCCACGACCTCCGGCATAGCAGTTAGGGTCACTAACCACTAGACCAACAGGCCAGTCAATATGTACATGTATATGTATATGTACTATTTCTTTCTTTCTTCACTTTAAAACTGAAAAAGATCAATTGATATTAGCAAAACTCATATTTCCCACAACATGAAACATCAATTCCAAAAACCACGCATTAAAATTAACTCCGCAACATCCACAGCAAAAATTTTAACTCCAGCTTTTCATTACCTCAGAGAATTTACTTTCCGTAGTAAAATATTCATAGAGCAGCACTGTTGGGTGTATATCTTTAGACTAGTTGGTAGCTGTTGGCTGTTGGCAACTGAGGCAGACTCAGGCAAGCGTTAATTTGCACGACTATAGTTAGACTCGTGGCGTGGCGTGTTACCATCCTGTTTTCGTACTCGAGTCGGTAAGGTAATTTCTAATGACAGTGTTAACTTTAGGTGCCTCGAAATTAGGAGAGAAATTGCGCTGGCATTTTGTTTTGGTGAGTCATTTGCAGTAAATGTTAGATAGGAAAGAGTGTATAGCCTGTGCCTTCAATGACTACATAGGTACTATATTTATCATCATCAGCCTAACCTTTGCAGCTATGAAATTTAGATATTTTACATGCTGCCTATGTTATTTCCAATATTCAGTTTTTAGGTTAAGCGATACCCTTTAACAGTACTACTGCAATAAAGTAGGTATCAAAAGAGATATTACTATAATCATCATGCCTGACAAAAACACACACAAAATCAATAAAAAAAACCTGACCAAAACGTTCGTTCAAAAACGACTCGATATCTGAAACAATCACGAAACACATCCGTAGTAATGATACTGTCAATATTCTTTTATTTTATTCTGTTAAATTGATGAATGCTTTAATCCCCTGAGCATCGAACCTTTAAATAACACTAGCTTTACGGCTCGGATGGGAATGTGCTGCAAATTGTATTGTTGTATTTCAATTTTATCGAAATATATTTTTGACGTGTTTGACTGATATTGTATAAAGTTAACATTCATAAAAATCTTCTCAAATATCGAAGTGTAATTCGTTTTATATTCGTGGCTACGCTTGCAATGGTGACAGAAACTATTCCACAGGAACATGGACAAAGTGTTAAAAGTATTCTCTGTCTGAACCCAGGTTCGTGGTCTATCTGTGTACCAATTTTCACAGAAATCCGTTCAACCGTTAGGGCGACAAATGTTTACAGAGTTACTTTCGCATTTTATGAATTAGGTTTGGTCACTATTCCCATTACGAGAAGTATCAATCCATCTTTATTATGAATCAAGCATTTCATACCAACAAAGTTAAGATTATTTCAGTATCACCTACGTTTCAATAAAAGAAACGTAAATTCTGCCTACCGCACTTAATCTACAAAACATCAAAATAAGACTTCTCTCAAATCAGAAAACCTTCGGGAGTCCTCGGCAACGACCGAGTGATTACGAAGCAACACTCTCTCGGAGGGATACAATGACTAGAACGCCGGAGTCCCTGTCTATTACTAGCAGATAACTTGTACGATTTCCACGGAAACTGTCGTCGGTAAGTAGGTTCCTGATATTGTATCAATTGATAAGTTATAAAAAAGAAAGACACTTTGTTTACTTGAAAACTGTCTCTAAATAACTGCCTAATTTTTACCTGACTACGGCAAAGCCAAAGGAGGGTTATGATTTTGACTGGCTATGTATGTATGTATGTATGTTTGTATGTATGGATGTGTGTATCTTCATCTGTTCCCTCATAGCTTCTAATCTACTTATCGGAACTCGACATATGAGGTATCGTTAGAACCGTCTTAATTTCCCGCTGAACATAGGCTACGTGACGTGTCACAAAAAGCGATTTGGCGCCCTCTAGCGGACAAAAAGTAGGTAAGGCTTAAAAAATAAAAATGGAGATAAATACGCCGTGTTTGGTATCATTTGAAAGGGCCTCACTTGTACATTTCCAAAATATTGCTCAAATTTTAAATCACGCCCTCTAGCGGACAAAAAGTCAACAGTAAAAAAAAATATTAAACACCAAAATTGTTTAAATAAAAAAAAGTACAAAACTAAAACCCGACTACGACTCGTTTTTTTTGTCGTAGTCGGGTTTTTAGGTAGGTACCAATTTTCTGAAAAAAAAATAAAAAATAATTAGGCAGTTATTAAAGTTAAGAGCAGATACTGAACAAAAACCAACTGCAAGTTATTAGGAGATTATGCAAAAATAGTAATTTAACAAAATAATTTTCATTAGGGGTTCACGATAATTTTTTGAGAGTACTTGTTTCGACAAAGCCTTGTAACAATCCAAGCCATAAACATAATTTATCATAAACATGACAGGCGAATTGGATGTGCTATACACGTCTGCTTTACCCTTTGAGAACAACAGGCGTGACTTTATGATGATGTGTATTATATTAATCCTAAGTTTTACTGCATCTTAACAATGCAAACTAAATTCAACAAAAAATACAAGCATAGCAGGTTTACAGTTAATATTCAGTAAATGGACATACAAAACCAGAATTCGGAGGCACAATTACAGCGAAAACTGTGCGATTGCTCGTGATTTGTTTGAAGATGGGAACGGTGCGTGAGTGTAATTAGTGGACGGCTCCACCTGATGGGATAAATCTCGTGTCGACGGACGTATTCCCACGGTAGGGGGCGCTAGGCATAAGCAGATGGCGGGGAGCGAGTACTTCACATTTTAATATGGTAAATAATATTTGGTTAACTGTTTATTAATGTTTATTTATTTATTTAAACTTCTTGCACAATAGTGATACATAGGCAGACTTAATGCCACAAGGCATTCTCTACCAGTCAACCTTAGGGTTAAATAAGACAACATGTTCCTGGCAGAATACCACTACGGGGCATAAACGTGCTGACAAGGTTGCAGAATTTGTTTCAAAGAGTTATTAGGGCCCTGGAATGCAAAGGACATTTTAAGGAACTCGGATTGGGTAGGGACACCCCCCTTCTGCTTCATCACCCAGAGCGGGAGGAGTAATTTGATGATTTCCCATCCTTAACATAAAATAAGGGCATAGAATTGAGCATTATTCACCAAAGAAACACTCCGTAGACACTCAGAGTTTTAGAACTTGTTTATATTAAGAATAAGTTTTGTTTTGAGAATAAGTTTTGTTTTTTTAGACATCGGTTCTAACACTAAATCTTCGTTGGTCTCTTTCTAACTACGTCATACTCAAACCTAAATGTGTCTCTATATGATTTAACATTCAGTATTACTTCGTGTGAGTAAACAAATTACAAACCACTAATTAATTAATCATTATGAACCGAGCACGAGTTACTTCTAAAATAATTCATTTTAAAACCAAGCCAGGCTTCTAGTCCCGAAAACTTGCGGTTTCAAAGCCTAACTTATAAATCCGTGAATAAATAATCAGCCAAAGTTTTCAGATACGATGGAAGTACGTGTGTTTAAATGATAAATTATTTTGGTTAATAATTAATAAACAAGCTCAGAATATCATATTTTAATTATGCATGTGACACTAATACTTACTTACCTATGTATAGGTATTTCACATTCATAATTATTGGATACTTGATGATAGATGCGCCACCGTCGTCTCACAATAGGTACTTGAAGGTCGTCGTGGCCAAAGCAGGGATAACGAGGTAAACTATTCTGGAAAAAAATATCGGTTTTTAGAATTCAAAAAGAACTTACAAAAACAAATTGATTTGAAAAAGATTTTAGAATTTGTTTTTATGATATGGGACTTTCTCAGCGCAGAAACTTTGTTTTTCAAAACATGCTAAGAATTTTTTTTTTTAATTATGAATAAATGACAAAAACATGGTTATTATACCTCAAATGTATGGTGTTACAAAACACATTTGCGTGACTCCGACTCTCATTTGGCAATTTTTTTCTTTTCCAATGTCGCGATCTCCCCTCAAACGAACAGTGTCCAAACACTTCAATAACTTATTCAATAATTAATTCTCTACCCGCTACATCGTGTCCCTTGCACCACAGCCCAGCATAGGCCGCACGCTTATTAATCACAGCGGTACACGGCATGGTTTGTTCGCGTTCTGCGTAGGTGTGCAGGTGTACAGGTGTGCAGGTGTGCAGGTGTGCAAGTATACAGGTGTGCAGGTGTGCAGCTGACTACACGCTCCGTTTTCACGCTAACTCTGCACTGCACTGAGATACCGTGAAACACAAGTGTTTTCATGTTTCGTGGAACTGTGACTTACAGTTCCTAGAATTAGTTCACACTGGTGCTCTATGATAAGTTGACAACTGGGAAGACGCCGTACGTTTGTGGACTGAGATTATGGTACTGGGATTCAACACAATACTACACGGTGCAATATTAATGCACGGTCAAAATGAATGAAACAGGGTTTATTTATGGACAGACTGACATTCAAAATTTCACCAATGGCTAATTTCCGATGAAATCTGTCATCGGCCATTCACTCACTTTATAAAAACCAAATAAATATAACTAATTATTATTCAAGCTCACTACAAGAAGCGTAGTAAAAAACCTAGATACCCTTAATTTCAGTTGAAGACAAATATCCCAAAGATCTTCAAAGTAAAACTGGTTTGATGAATCACACAAAACTGGTGCAACTTTTATCTCATTACTAGAACACTCAAAAAGTAACGTCCATTGTAAACCTAGAAGCAGGTCACTAACCTAAAATGGATGATGTCCTCAACATTCATGAATGCCAGAGTATAAATATTAAAACTAGCTTATCATGGCCGGCGAGGACATTAATCTTCCACAGAGACAGCTATGACAAATGTGGCCTTTTTACTGCGATCTCTTTCCTCGGCTAAGATTTTAGATTAAGAAGATAAAAGTGATTTGAGATGGAAGTTTTGAAAACATTATTTTTTTATAGGACTCGATGAAAAGTATAGGGAGATTGATATATTATTTAGCCTGTTTTAGTTAGTGATATATCACTTTATTAAATTATCCTACATAAACTTACTAAGGGATAAAAATTATCTGTTTAAATCAGGCTCAACTCATTCTCAACCTGTGTGTCGCATCAACATTCGTTCAGCCGTGTATCATCTGTCTAGCCTTTTCCCAACTATGTAAGGATTTATTAGGGTAGTCTTACCGTATTCATTTAACATTCGTTCAGCCGTAACGGTGTGGAAAGGTAAAAGATAGACAGTATTACTGTCGCATTTAAAATATTTGTATAGTTAAGTAGTCTTATGTCTTGACTAGTTCCTGGGTTAAATTCCCGGGACGGGCTGAGTAATGGGGCTTTCCCATCAAGAATTTCTCAATAGCAGCAACGGAGTCTGGATTTGTAAACACAGTACATGGGACTTAAACATAACTGGCGAAACGTGAGTGTACTATTAGGTACACCTCTGCCTCACTCTTCGGAAACGTGAGTGTACTATTAGGTACACCTCTGCCTCACTCTTCAGAAATTACATTCGTGAAGTTATGTATGTTTATGTTAGTAGTGGGAACATCATCATCATCATCATCATGAGCCATAGAACGCCATAAAGATCGGCAGCCTGCCGTTTGCATCCACCGGTTGCCCGCGACTCTCACGATGTCGTTGGTCTACCTGGTGGGAGGCCTGCCAACGCTGCGTCTTCCGGTTTGTGGTCGCCACATAGCGTTCGTGGTAGCATAAGTGGGAACATAATTCCGATTAATTTAGGTAAAACATGAAATCCCTGTAAAACGCAGGTAGGTTGACAGCACAGTTGTTCACAATAAGCCTGTATAATTAATATGTCATTGTGTCGCGATGCCGCGAGTGGATACACGCGATATCGGGACACTACGGTTTAATGTTCCACATTCAGGCTATATAGCAGATAGCTGCCATTTCATTCAGTCCGAAAATACTGCCATATTTCATAGATCGTTGGGAAGCAATGGAAATGTCTCAAAGATTTTTAAGTGGGTCAAGCGCAACACTGGTTATCCAAACTTAATATTATAACTGCTATTCAAAGCTAATTTGACTCAAATCGTCGGCACGACCCAGAAGAAGAATAGGTAAAAGTCTATAAAAGGAATAGCATATTTAATTTTACAAGGGGTAATATTACTAACTTAAAAGTACTCCGGGTAGAACATATAATAAGATCATCATAATAATACCGCACCTAACTGCTAAAAGCCTGTTCGATCCACATGTGAAAAATTTAACGCGCTCTCAAAGGCAGTGCAATTAATAAATAAAACCCTTTGAATGAACAGCGCATTTGAATATCAAACAATAATAAGAGAACCTCGGGATCCCGGGGTTGCCATTTTTCAGCATTCTCTACTGTTTTGGTAGATTTATGGGCATACATTTTTTAAATTGTAATTCCTATTATTTTTTGTTGTGCCATTTTATTACGGTTGACATAAAACGGACAATGTGTGGGCATTATTTTTATTTTTAAGAGCTGTATAAATATTTTACGTACATTTTAATTATGAGGGAGAGCTTTGACAACTCTTTAAAGAGTAATTTAGCACAATTTTACATTGTGCCAGCCCAACTGATCCTACTCTAATAAATAATGTGTTTTAATTCAAAGCATAAATATAAATGACATTAGGAAGGATGTTTTTATACCTTTTCCGCAGCCAAGTATGGCAACACTAGACCCCGCAATGGACCGCATACATATTCGTACATACATTGCTCCGGCATTTAGTCAGTCTGCAATTACATGGCTGGGTCAAAGCGTCGTTTTTCCGTGTATCTAATGAACGAGCACAATTTATGCCCATTTGTAAGTATGGGCCTCATTCGTAAGCGTATGGTCGGAGAAGGACAAAACAGCGGTATAAAATTACATGTACTTTGCTTACATTACACTTCTAAAATATAAATCGGCTTACATGGTTAGGTGATAAGAAATGATTCTAAACGAAGAATTCATAGGTAGCTTCGAAAACTGTCACGTCTGACCATTACATCAATGCGTCTGACAGAATACTACCTACCTATTTATTATCAAAAACATCTAAAAATAAATGATCCGTTCACGACCTTGAATTGACAAAACAAACAAATCTTTTAACCTTATTCCCTTCTCCCATTCCTCAACACAACACTTTTACTGCTAACTGACAAATGGGATATCAAAACCCGATCGCGGAGCATAACACGAATAAAACTCACAAGCGTTCTCACGACGAAATATCCTGTAAATGCGCGCCAGCTATTTACGAGCCAATCGTAAACCGTTCCCAACTTGGCCCACAACAAGCCCTAACAACTTCAATTCGTACGGCTAACGACATACACGAAATGAATAGCCCATTTCCATCTGAACAGAAATTGCTCCCGATATTAAAATTGATTTCACTAGGGCTTTATTGCACAGAACTTTTCACAGTAACTGTTATTTTTCGGAACAGTAAAAAAGAACTGTTACAATTGTATCGGGAGCAATTTTGTTTTCATTGTTGAGTGTAGCTGTTGTGGATGGAAAGCTGTTTTGTTGTTTGTTTAGAGTTGCTGGAATATGGATTTGTGGGATAACAGACTGTAATTAAAAAATGCTTCAGTCGTAAAGTTGAATGAAAAATTCAGGGGACAGCGATAAAATCTATCAAACAATTGGACAGGACGTAGATACAAATCGATATATTTTATCAAATGAAAATTACATAGAAGAAAGGAAAGAAAATAAAGTTCGTAAAAAAACTCAGTAGATATTCAAGCTTTAAGGCAATTTATATTCTTACGTTTTCGATAAGACCATCTCTTCTTGACAATAAATCATCTTTTGTACCGAAACCGTAAATAACATTATTCTTTTATAGACTACTTTCTGGCCTCAGATCTCTCCAGGGAGAAAACCAACGCACTTTATCTAAGACTACCTTCGCATATAAATCTAGTACTTACCTTTTCGACTTACTCAAAAGAAAAAAGCGAAATCACTCACTTAGTTTGTGTCAAAACCGAACAAATATACAAGATATTTCCATCATTTCTGGATATTGACTTGAGCATCGAATCGTGGACTTCGGAATAAATCTAACATCAATACATAGGGTTATTTATTCGAGTATTTTTACCTTTCGTGCGCGAATCACCGACGGGGGAATACGCTGAGGCAGCCATGATAGCTGTTATAAGAACCATTGTTTATTTTTCTTTAGAGATGTTATGTGAGAGTGAAATAAGTTTTGCTTTCAGTCGGTATTGGCATGATTATTATAGCGAATATTTTTGGTTGTTTCAGGTAATATTGTGCTGTCATTGGACCGGTAAGGTACTAAAGCCCCACACATGCGGTGCTTGGAAGGTTACATTTCTTACCACGAAGACAGGTCACGGTATCTTTTGATTGCGCCGGTACATTCGACTCTGATTTTGCCTGTTTGTGATTGCAGAATGCTGCTTTCCATTCTCTGACTAACTTTGTCACCAAATCTTAAAAAAATATCAGAGTTATTGTTTATCAATTTTCGCTTAAGTTTTCAAAATCCTTCTAAATTATTTTAAAAGCAAAAGGCTACGTATATAAAAGACATGGCGTCTTTAAGATAGGTAAGATATACGTACGTTTATGGTCTCATGTAGCAAACCGCATCTTACATTACCGCTTCTGTTCATTATAAGCCAATCAATAAAGCAAGTAATCTATCAATGGACAGTGACTTATGGGCACACGGTAGCCACTACATGCAACAGAAAGTCGATTAATTTCCCCGCTGTATTTATGATGAAGTATCGTCCAGTATTAATCAGTTTCAAGCCTGTTAATGAATATTATTAATGTTATTACTTCATACCGATAACGTTTCAAAATTAAATATTTACACTCAAATTACAAAAATGAGTTTGATTTTCGTAATTAACAGCTTGTAAAATGTTTACCTTAATTTATTAGATTTTTAACGTGAGTTTACTAAGGAATATCCGTCGGGGGCTGCCATTAAACCAGCTAAAGGTTTTCTAGTGACGTGAATACAATTATTGAAGAATTGTAGATGTTTAACGACGACATAAAATACACTAATGAGATGATTAAATTTTTGTTGTTTCATATAGAAAAGGCAGCCCCCGACGGATATTCCTACAGTTATTGTATTATGGTAAAATTATTATTGCTACATCTAAGTATATTTTAGAGAAACAGACACGTTAGGAAAAGCTGTAAACATCGATATTCATTACAGTTATTTTATTCTTTTTCAATTAGATTTTTACCGTCGTGGGATTTTTTCAATTTTTTTTGTATGAGTAGTTTTGAAGGGTGCGCCGAAGTTCACCTAAAATTTCAACTCCGATAATTGGAAATCCGAAAATGTTCTTCCTAACATTTTTCATCCTAACAATCGCAATTCCTAACTTCTCTGTCTCTAATGTTTTAATTCCGAAGCATTCAACTTCATAATGTCTGTAGCAATAAACATCTATTACACTATTATTTGTTTTCCTATATTTTCTCAACATAACCATCTTTTACACTATTATTCAAAGTCATATCTTTTTTTTTGTTTATATTGCTTTTTATTCATAATAATCAGTATTATAAAAGGTCCCATTAAAATAGGTGGACAAAATTTTAGAAATCATTCAGACCGCTAAAATAAGGACAATAGCAAAAAAAAATATAAGAATAAGAAATAAAATACCTACTTTTATAGGATGAGTTTGTTCTAGAGTGCCGGCAATTTATTATTTTAAGTCAAAATAAAATCACTTTATTTATAGTGTTTTTTTTTTGTTTAGATGTCTTTAGTTAGGCTTACTAAACGCTGTGTTAAAATTTGTCCACCTATTTTAATAATAATAATAATATTCCACAACTATCACACAACGCCATCTAGTCCCAAGCTGAGCTTGTGTTATGGGTACTAGACAACTGATAAACATACTTATATATTTCTAAATACATACTTGATATAGATAAATTACACCCAGCCACCCATTAATGGGACCTTATATACTATGCAAAGATATCCATAGGTTAGGTTAGGTTAGAACTGTGACCAACTACGCGCGAGCCGAGCGAGCGAAGCGAGCGGTGCCGCGGCAGCGGCCGGCGAGCGCTACCTCGAAATTGGTCGCGAAATTTTTCTAAGTATTTTTTTCATAGTGCCCCCAAGACGACACTCTGACCTGAATTTCATTCATTTATTTTATTTCAAGACAAAAATCAGTGAAACGACCTTTAATCATTCTAAACAGTTGTATGAGTGAAAATATTATCATCATCATCATCATTTCAGCCAAAAGACGTCCACTGCTGGACATAGGCCTCCCCCAGGCGTCGCCACATTGACCGGTCCCGTGCGTCTCTCATTCAGCGGGTTCCTGCAACCTTGACCAGGTCATCGGTCTGGTAGCCGGATCCCGTCCGGGGATTCTTAGCACCCCTTGCCACGCCGTTGCCTCGACCGCTACCGTAGCCGAGGGTAGACGGGCTGCCGGGTACTAGGGGCCTGTTTTGTTTAACGCTCATCATTTTTTGGGGGGGTTTGCCATAATCGCCACGCTTGGCAGGCGGGTTGGCGATCGCAGTATGGTTGTTACAGAGGCACAGAGAACGCTGCTGCCCATTCTCTGGTAAGTCCCTTAGTCGCCTCTTACGACACCCACGGGAAGATATGGGATGGTGCTATTCTTTACGTCCGACACCACACGGAACAAAAAAATAAAATAAAAATATTATGGTAGGTAATTATGTTTAGGAATAAAAGCGTTAGGATAAAAAACAGTAGGAGTTTAAATATATTTACACTAATGATATTATGAATTCCAATTTTCGGAAACATGAGTGTTATGAACATCGTCGGTAGGACTACAAATAGTATGAATGAAAACTTTAGGATGAAAAATTTTAGGAAGAGTGATCATTCGGATTACAAATCGTTAGGAAGAACAATTTCGGATAAACAACTTTAGGTGAGCCAATATGGACCCAGTTTTGAACTATTGATCGATTGTATCAATTATAATCAACTCCAAACTATAAAACTGTAGTCGCTGCAGACCTAAAGCTATTTTTAATTAACAAGCATCACTGAAAATAATCACTTCCAAGAATAAAACAGTCAGTCACAGTTCAGAGAAATGGGCAAAAATAAAAGATTCTTGAAAGTTTGGAGCGTCGACTGTAGAGCTCAAGCGTTCACGGAAACTTCTAGAACTTGTATAATAATAGCGTTTTCTTAATAAATAGTTATACTCCGAGATAGTTTGTGGAATACGAGTTGTGAGGAGATAGTTATGAGTTAAGCACTCGGATCCGGAGTGCTGATCTTGTGAAGTTTAGTTTAGTGCTATGTATTAGATTTAGGACTTATATTTTGGCACTTATTCTTCTTTTCGTGAATGGATTACGAATTGAAGTTGGTAATCATGATTAATATCAATAAAAATATATTTATGTGATAGTTGTTTTATACTATAATTCCAGATAGAGAGAGAAAAACGTTCAAAAAACTGTTATCTCACTGTCACCTTTCATAAAACCTGGCTACACAAGATTTTATTCACGAGATCATTTACATACTACCTCAAACTAAGTTAATTACCCACCATTTTATAATTGAGACTAATCCATTTGGAATTGGATGTCTTCCTTGAGAATTGGAAAGAAGTTGCACAGAGTCGCGACCGTTGGAAGGAATGGAGGGAGGCCTTTGCTCAGCAGTGGGACAATATGGGCTAGCTATAATAATAATAATCCATTTGGAAAGTATCAGTTCATAAGCAAGACAATTAATACTAATAACTATAAAAGATAAACAAAAAAAAATAACGTTTTGCTTTAACCTTCGAGTCCTAAACACAAATTCTCTTTCACAACAACATATCCCACAATTCCTCTCAGTTTTACGCAGTACCCTCAGAGATAAGCCGCTGAAGTAAGAGGCGCTTCTTCTAAAATTAATTAATACCAGCATCCCCTCAGATAAGGGCGATCCGTGTAGGGACAGCCGAGGAATATTAAGTAAAGGCCATGTTCTGTTGTAAGACGTGTGGGTCTTTGGAGATAAGTAGACTTGTTGCGTGGGATGTGGAACGCTTTGTATATGACGGTAGGTGTGAGATTTGGGACATAATTGGGCATTCCTTGGTTCAATGATGGGTGATTGAGGGTCTATTTTTGGTTCAACAGCTATTATTTTGTGCTTTAAATCTAATGCAGACGGTACTTACTAATATAGATGTTCTCCAGTGTATAAAATAGTTACTAAGAGACATTTTAATAGTTAGCTATTCCTATTATTAAGAGCGTATTAAATAAACTATTGTGCGATATACTTTTGAATTGGAAATACAAGTTTGGTTATCCCACGTCCCAATCAATATCTCATGTCCACTATCACATGTCCCAATTATACAAAAGGACCTTTTCGTATAATATGGTTTAATCATGAACTTTTATGCTATTTTGAAAACATAACATAGCATCAGAATTGAGTCATAATTACTTCAACTCATAGGTACTTATTTTTTATCATAAAAAAAGGTTTAAGTACTCACATGATGATTATGAAAACACCTGTCCCATATAAATTATGGAGGAATCAGATTAGCGGCCATCAATTACCAGTAAATGAGCTCCGCTACTGTGAGGTGCGGTGTAATGTACGCGATGAGCGGCGCGAGCTGAGCGCAGTGAGCGCGGGGCACGAGCGGTGATATGTAAAGCAAACTGCGGTAAATGGTTACTAACAGGAGTCTGATATTTTTTATTTGAAATAGTTTTCAAATATAGAAAATCTATACTAATAATATAAAGCTGAAGAGTTTGTTTGTTTGTTTGTTTGTTTGTTTGAACGCGGTAAACTCTGGAACTGCTGGTTGGAATTGAAAAATTCTTTTTGTGTTGGATAGTCCATTTATCGAGGAAGGCTATAGGCTATATAACATCACGCTACGGCTAATAGGAGCGGAGCATAAATGAAAAATGTTACAAAAACGGGAAAAGGTATTTCCTTTTTGAGAGCTTCCGCTGCGTGCGCTGCGAAAACGGTTTAAGTTACGCAAATATCATGTAAGAAAGAATTGTTCCTCTTTAAAAGACAGCATTTATCTATCTTTTAAGATTGACTCACTGTAACCTTTTTTTACTGTTAAACTTTTAGGTTAAAAATAATTATTTTTTGCGAAGCTTATTAACCCATATGGTATTAATCTATATCTAAATAAATATGTTTGTCAGAACGGAAATTTAATATAGAATATTTGTGCCGTTTACTCTATACAGTTTAAATAAATATCTTAGAAGATATCGCAATGTAAAAATATCCGCGCGGCAAAATAATTCGCGCGTCGCATTGTAGGTACGGGGGATTCTGGCTGGCCTCCGGGAAATTCAAATTCAAATTACTGCATCATAATGTTTACAAGTACAGAGTGTTATAGTATATTTAACAGTAAGAGATACCTATAGTAATTCACACTTTAATATTATAATCTAAGCTAATCTAAACCATCGAAACTATTTTAATAAAGAGGAAAGATAAGATTTTTTGTTGTAACGATTTAGCTTAATTTATGTCGGATAGTCGATATATCTCGAAGTTAGATCTACCCAACTGGACCGTTTGTCCCAGGTAGACATAATCGTTCACAACTTCGAGCGTAGAGTCTCCGATCTTGATAGGAGTGGGTGTTACATGAACATTCAACATAACCTTGGTTTTGTCCATGTTCATTTTAAGACCCACTCTTTCGGAAGCTCTACTGAGGTCATCGAGCATTGCACTGAGGTCTTCCATGGTCTCAGCCATGACCACTATATCGTCGGCAAACCGAAGGTGAGTGATGTACTCGCCGTTGACGTTGATGCCAAGTCCTCTCCAATCCAGAACCTTGAAGATATCCTCCAATGCAGCGGTGAACAGTTTCGGAGATATGACGTCTCCCTGTCTCACACCGCGCTGCAGAAGGATAGGTTCCGAGGTCTGGTCCTGAAGTCGGACTGACATAGTGGCGTTTTTGTACAAACACTTCAACACCTCGATGTACCGGTAGTCGATTTGGCACCGTTGGAGAGACTGCAGCACAGCCCAAGTCTCGAGTCTTCGAGAAAGAGGTCAATCGTCGAATCCGACTCGGCTGGGCAGCGTTCGGGAAGTTGCGCGGTATCTTCTCGTCCAACTTACCCCAGTGTCTCAAGACGAAAGTCTATGACCAGTGTGTGTTGCCAGTGATTACATACGGGACCGAAACGTGGTCGCTCACAATGGGCCTCATCAGAAAGCTCAAAGTCACCCAAAGGGCAATGGAGAGGGCTATGCTCGGAGTTTCCTTGCGTGATCGAATCAGAAATGAGGACATCCGCTTGAGAACCAAGGTTACCGACGTAGCCCGAAGAATCGCCAGACTTAAGTGGCAATGGGCAGGGCACATTGCTCGCAGAACGGATGGCCGATGGGGCCGAAAAGTTCTGGAATGGCGACCGCGAACCGGAAGACGTTGCGCTGGAAGGCCTCCCACTAGGTGGACCGATGACCTGGTCAAGGTTGCAGGAAACCGCTGGATGAGAGACGCACGGGACCGGTCAATGTGGCGACGCCTGGGGGAGGCCTATGTCCAGCAGTGGACGTCTTTTGGCTGAAATGATGATGATGATGATGAGTCGATATATCGAGAAAGGTTATAGCTATATTTATGTGACGCAGACGAAGTTGCGTGGGTCAGCTAGTAAATTAATAAACCTAGTGAGCTCGTCAGATGCAGCGAGACTAATAAGTAGTATTTTTTATTAAACATCATATTTTATTTAATATCATTATTAATAACACCAAGATTATTATGCCGTTTTTCTGTTGCTAACGTCTTAATTACATTATGTTTTGTAACATTCACGAATGGGTCTTGTCGTTTTATGATTTACTATTACTAGTGACGTTTACCTTCTGGTAATAAAGTAATCGGACTAGGTACTCTTACGATATCGACTGATAAACATCAAACAGGTTATCATATCTCCCTTACAACTTAAATCACGCAGTTGTATGTTTCCATACCGAAAAATAAGGATAAAATGTGGTTAAAATAATAGGGCGGGCGGCGAGCCCTTTCAGTGTCGGTTGGGCGGCCGGCGAGGTATCTTTTTAATTTACTTTTTTCCGTATAACGCGTTATCTAAATGTTCTACAAAGTGGACATTTTATATAAAATGGTTTCCGGAATATTTTAAACTTAGCTGACTGTATGTTAACATGGTCGTTAGCGAGCACGTACATTCCGACATATCATTACGATGGCTGTGATAAAACGCGACATTCTACTAAATGGATACAGAAACCTTCTAAATGGTTATAAAATTACTATTGTAGTAATGTAATTTTTTTTTTTTTTAGAACGTTGCCCCACACTAGGAATTTCTCCTGTATCGTGGGTGCGTTCACAAACATTTAAACTCACATACACAAATACCCAGACCCGGAACAACTATCTGTAGGTCATACAAATATTTGTTCCGTGCGGGGATCGAACCCGCGACACGCAGTGCAGCAGTCCATTGCTTGAGCCACTGCGCCAACCGTGCCGTCAATATTATTGTAATATACAAGAGTTGTATCGTATACCTACCCTAATTTATTAATTGCACTACCTACATCCAATACATTCGTGCGGAATCAGTTAAGTAAATCAGAACATTACATTTTCTAGCTTTTCACTTATAACGATAGAATCTCCCAAACAAAACCAACCGCTCTTCAGCAAATCAAACACAAATGCAGACAATGAAGAGAGATTAGCACACCTGATCGCACACCATGACATACATACACGTATGACGTATGTATAAACAAACATCTCAACACACAGACAGGTAGACAGATGGCTGTGAAATGCACCTCACGCGTCACTGGGTACTTACTATTTGAACACATACAATACAATCATATTTTGGTCATAGAAAGCTTAATATAACTGAAAATACAAAGGGTAGGTTACAATATGCATAGGTACCTACAGGTAATAGGGTAGTTGGCAAAAAAAAAGTAATTAGTCCGTCACATAGATTACCAAAAAATATTGGACACGTATTTTTTCTTTTTGCATGTAAACCAAAAATGAAGACGATACAGTGCTATGAAAACTCGTGTGACGTCACATCGCACTTCATTTTTTACCACGTAGTGCCGTCAAAAGCCCCCACTCGCGATCTTTGACGCGTTTTATCTTCGTCAATTTTTATTAATTTGAAAACAAAAAACACGTATTCAATATTTTTCGATAATCTAACTGACGGACTAAGAGAATCATATTTTTTTTACCCAGGACACATCCCTATTATTGCCTTAAGTCATGACAAGCGAAAATTCACACATTTTTCCGCCATATTTTATGTCACCTAATGGAAGGCACTAGCTATATGAACGTTTGAAACAGGCTTTAAATCTTGTACATTTTAATCCTAACAATTTCAAAAGAGTTTTTCAAAAGCATTGGTATTGGTACCTAATTTATCGGGTTATTCACCAACTTGACACAGGAAACCGGACACACGTGTGTCCAGTTCCCTCGGTTCTGATTGAATTTCGATTCGAATCAAGTTTGATTAAATAAATTTAATTATAGACACTGGAATTGATTTAACTTATAATAAACATCAACCATATCACATCAAAAGGTTAGTCAGACGGTAAATTTAGTTCACTACATCAACATACAGAAACAGATCAACAACTAGATACAGTTCCACATTTATGCAGACAAACTGACAGACTAGTAGATACACTGCACGCGTCGCTGAGCGCTAACCATTCGAACTGACGCGGCTAATACTAATCAGGCGAGTATTTGTGTAGAATTAACGGCTTAACGATTATGGACGGAAATGAACGATCTTTTGTCTCTACGTTTGCCTATCATAAACAATTGTGTTGGGAATGCCCAATTATAATGAATGGGAAAACAGTTTGTGAAACTTGTCAAGTTATTGTAATTCAAACTTTGGGAGTGGCTTTGTTTACTAACTAAGTTTTAGTAAACAATACAATTTGAACATGAGATAATTGGTTGAATGACAATATCAATTATTGAAGTTTGATGATGTATAGGTATTTTGCTACATCAGTAATAATCAGCTTTTTTAGTTAGGCTATACCGCCCCACTGTTCGAGCAACATATGGGCAACAGTTTGACTTTTATACTGTACAATTTATTGACTGTGGTACTTAAGCAAACATTTTCATACAATAGACAAAAATTTAAACAAAGTAAGAACCGTCAAAGAAAGCAAAGCTAAGAATAAATTCTAACCCTTCAAGAAATCAATTACTAAACCACAGCAGAAAATCGTATCTGAAATAATAAATTTTACTCAATTAATCACTTTGATTTGTTTAAAGATTCGGGTGTGAGTAAAAACTGGCCAAGTGCAAGTCGGACTTGTACATGAAGGGTTCTGTACCATTGTAGTAGATATTGAGAGGTTTTCCTGTAATCGATAAATGTTGAACTAATTTCTGTTTGTTTTTAGAATTTTAGGCTCAGTAGTTTCGGAGATAAGGGAATGGTCGGACAGACAGACAGACACACGAGTGATCTTTTAAGGGTTCCGTTTTTTCCGTTCGAGGTACGGAACCCCAAAAATAAAAATAAAATGATTATTTTGTTATGTTACATTGCAATTATAACGAGGCACCATAAAAACTTCATAGTTACAAGCACATAACAACAAATCTGCGGATGTATAAAGAGAAGCATTTTATTGCGAATGGCCGCACCTCGGCAGCACAGCTGAGCGCCACTTAGGAAACCGCCTTCCTCTAGTGTAGCCATAAGCTCGGCCATTACTTGAGGGATATTCTTGCAAGAGATTTTTATAAATTAGAATATACATCATGGCTCCACTCGAGATGTTTTACAGCCCAAAGAGATTTGAGATATCATGAAAAGATTATCAGAAGAAATTAGAAAGAAAATCTGTAAACATACGGGTCGTGTGTGATGCCATGTAGGTAGTACAGACTTAATCACTAGTATCGACCGCAACGAGTTTGTGATTTCAAGTAGGTAATTATTTTGTTCCATGATCGTTTGTATATTTAAATGACTTTATTTAGCCCTTTGAATATAAATATAAATTGTCAACGGATTCCAGACAAAAAACATTAAAAAATAAAAAAAACCTAAACAATATTGCTGACAAGTTGAATGAATAATGTTTTGAACGTGCATGACATCCAAATAAATCAATAGAAAAGCGCAATCAAAACTAAATCACTGTAGCTCAATAGCGGTCTGAATTCTATTAGTCGACGGATAGTTTGGATATTTGAAAAATACGAAAACATAACGTAGCGGCTCAATGGTTTTGCATTCAATATTTTTCCACCAATATTTCTGTATTTGGTCTAACTTTTTCAATCAATGAAACATTTTTGCATGCTAAAAACGTAATAGAATAAAAGAGTAGTCAGAAGGTAAATACATTCCTTGTCTGGTGCACATGTATTATGTTGGAAAAAATATATCATAATGATTGTTCTGGTAACAGTAAAAACAATAATTTTCATTAACTGCCTAGCCTATTTCCAACTATGGTAGGAAATAGGAATGGCTTCCAGTCAAACCTTATGCAGCTGAATACCAGTATTTTACAAGGAGCGACTGCCCATTGAACGACTTAGTTCGAACTGGGTAATACAACTCAGTAAAAATAGAAACACAGGTCTATTAATTTTATTTAAATTGGATAGATTTAGAGATGGAAAGACAAAATATGTTTTTGAATCAGCGAAAACCTAAAAAAGCACTTAGTACAAGAGCTGAACTTACAAATGTTATACAGATTCAAACAAAGGTCAAAGGACAGTCCCAAATTATTTGCCGTCACACCGTTCCTACGGCCCGTATTATTGGATGGCGTTGTTTACAAGATATTTATGTTCCGTCCTTCACGGCCTTTGACGAGCTAACCGTAAATACAGGCCATTGTCAACGGCGATATATTTGTAATGTGCTTACTTACGTTTGAGGGGCTCATGTCTAAATAAAAACAACGACACGAGACGATTTTGCAGGTCAAGCAGTGCTAGCTGTGATTGATCCGTGTAATGGTTGCTTTTTGTTAAATTGCAAGTTCCCTCCTTGCCTCGAAAAGCGTGGTAAGCCGTTGCACTGGCAGTTAAAAGGCTGTCAATTGCATATTTTTACAGTCGTTACAAGTAGATCAAAAATCCCAAAAAAACTGCCTACTACTACTAATCTTTCCCATGGGTACTGCATTCCCAAGTAATTGGGTTGTGAAGGTTAAACACGCAGTTGCTCTATAATAAATACTGTGACCTACTGCAGTTCCTGACTGGACTGGTGCCGACCGAATTCAGTGTCGCCTTTTACAAGTACATTCACAATTGACATACACTTCGTTCCACACAATATCAAGCACATAAATATTTTCCTTTGACAAGTGAAATACCTAAAACCCAAAGAGGCAACAAGCCATTTTAAAAATAGCATTCCTTATTAAGAAGTCGCGCCGCGTCATCAACACTAAATGGACGCGGAATGCTTCCCCAGGGAGCTATCATAGGCCCATTCCTAAAACGTGCTTAATGAATCACTGCCAGTTCCATTTTCTTTTTTATAGCGTAAAGGACCCCAAATTAGGCATAATGCTTGTCGGCCGAAGCTCTTTGTGTCATTAAGTTTGGAGTTAATCATGTCGGTGTCAACTAAAGTTCTCAATTAATTTTGCCTCATTTCATTTTCTAAAGGTGCTGATTTGGTTGGAGAGTAATTATGACTTGTACGCGTTTTATCATTTCTTGGTATTCGATCATTTGTAATCAGAATAATTGTAATAAGCGTCGTTGGTCCCGGCTGTCATTATTTTGTCTATCTTTAATAGCCGTTACAGGCAGTCAGTGGTTTGGAATTTAGACCTTTCAAACTTTCAAACTTTCAAGATTTTCCTAAATCATTCCATCGTTTCATAAATTATAAAAAGTATGACAACTTACTATAATTATATTCCTTCATATAAAAGTAGGTTCCTACTCAAAATAGACGATGATTGTATCTCAATAAA
Source organism: Diarsia dahlii (assembly GCA_949775195.1). NCBI lineage: Eukaryota > Metazoa > Arthropoda > Insecta > Lepidoptera > Noctuidae > Diarsia > Diarsia dahlii. The sequence goes on from OX459211.1 coordinate 20,245,958, forward strand.
CATTCTCTGCTAACCGATAAACGTGCACATCATATCGCCAAGTGTCAGTTATTGTGGCAAATGTCGGACACTCGACAACGTTCGCCGAAAGATCCACACGTTTTGCTCGTAACTCACCGGCAGCCGACAGGTGGCGCCTCTTACCGCCATTTTTATGACATTATATATAATTTGTCACGTGTATTCCTTTGTTGTTCGAAGCTGGTGATATATCTGTGAAATAGGGAAAGAATACAGGTACCCTGGAGCCTCGCGATAGAAGTTTTTTCTTTATTTTCAAGCACTAGACTGTAATGGGCCACTTATCATTTTTCTTGGAATATTACACACGTTCATAATTAATTTATGAGTATCACAAATGATAAAGTTTTTTCACTTAAAGCTTCTTTTCTTGTAAAAGATATATCTTTTAGTTACTTAGGTATAATTATTTCTCTGGCTTTTTTGTGTTGAAAAAATTACTTCTTAATTTTCTTGTTATTTGTACTAGCGAATTATCCCTGGAATAAAAAATGAGTGAGGATTGTAGGCTTGCTAGGTTGTGTTAATTGTTTTCTCGAAACATTCTTAATATATTTTTCTCCTGGCCACTTTTGACTTCTAACTCAATTTATGTAATAGTATGCAATGTATTATATTATATAAGCTGAAAACTTCAAGCTAATAAGCTAATCTAAAAGTTCTTGAGAATATTATTAAAAAAAAAACAAATTTTACAAAACCGCTACTCACGCCAATTACCCTCATAGCGTTACCCTCTCCAAAAATTCTAAACAAAGCAAATAATCCCGCGCAGAATGAACCGACAGCGGAGACTCCAGTAATTATATCGTAAGGAGAGCTCTCGAAAAAAACTTGGCAAATTATTTGTGTAGCGTCAAAAGAAAGAATGACAGCAGATGATAGTAGCATCCCTCGGGTGAGCCCATTAATAACGTTCAAAAACATTGTTTGTTGAGGATCGCCGCGATTTATCGTGGAACCACCCCTGCTGCCACCCTTCGGTAAAAAAATGTTGTGAAGTGCGACGCAGACGTTTGATCCAGTTCCGTATCACAATATATGGAGAGGAGTGAACATTCTGGTTTTTTTAAGACGTAGATCGTTTTGAATAAAAAGAAACAAAAAACTAACAAAGATAATTATTTAAGTTTTGTTGTCGGTTGTTAATTTACACAATAAAATTCTAGTCATAAGGGTGTTATTTTACATACAAGATTGTTTGAATTTCATCTTCACATTCAGGTAATGATAAACTTACAGAAATCTAGAGATCTCCGTATGTAAGTTCTTTGTAAGTTTAAAGTGAAATCTACTCCTTTAAGAAACAAAAGGTCTAGAAAATTAAACTTTAGCAAAGGGACCGCTTCAACAGAAACGTTTTAGGCCTCACAATAAAACCCATTAAGTACTGAAATCAGGCTCAGTCGTAAACCTAGATTTGGTACTATTTGAGACTGTTCTCAACATCTGGGCCGACTAATGGCAGTCCTGTTTTCTGTATTTTGGAGTGATAGCTTCTTTGATGTTTATTAGACTGAATAGCAAGGTGGTTGCTAAACATGTTTTAAGTTTTGACAAAACAAACTATTATCACCATTTAATTATTCTAGAAAGATGTAACAATTTCGCTATAAAATAAATTATATTCTATTCTGTTTCCAAAACATAGTCTTTTAAATAAAACTGCTGGCTTTTTGGCAATTTCAAAAGCGGAGTTATACCTGTCTCCCTTTAGACCGTGATTGCCTCTTCGATATAAGAGGATTAGCTCGACTATCCACAAGCGGCCTATCTGCTTGCCTATTCTGTCATAGGCAAACATTGGACCTTGGGATCTTACGCATGGATATATTCCCGTACTGCTTTCGGTGTCTAGAATGTAAGTATACCTCTATTAATTTGTAAATATTCAGTTTAAGTCAAAGCTATTTCGTGAATTTTAATCCCTTTTTAACCTTGATTTAAAAAACAATCCTTTGATATCTTTATATTGTGGTTTCCATCAACAAGGATCTCTAAAATCGCGATGATCCATCGCAGAGAAGCTATTTCCTTTCGTCTAACACGAGAGCTCGTGAAAATTATTTTGTAGCTTTCTTTTAGTTTTAATTTTTCAAAGTTTTCATGAACATTTTTTGTTATTAGAGAATAAATTAATTAGTTTAACAATATATACTGAGGGCTATTAGAATTCTTGAGAGCTGGAACATTAAATATTATGAACTCTTTTATGGATTTATCTTGTTTTTAAGTTCGTTTTATGATCTTGAATATACTTTGAAACGGCATCTACTTATTATCGTATCTTGATATAATATTATCGAGGTCATTTCAGAGTTGAAGGTTACTTTCCAGGAAACTTTACGAGTAACTTGAATTTACTAGTTCTCTTTTACAACTCTGCCAAGTGGATACTTGGAACTGAGTGCTTTATTGATTATTTGTTACACCTGTTAAGTATTCACGACGCGTGTTTTATGACGATGTTAGAAGTAACGTATTCTTCATAAAGTTAAGTCTTTATTAAACCAAACGTCCATACTATAAACTTAACTTTGTTTTCAGATAATAAAGGACATGGCATACCCTATCAATAACCCAATAATAAGACCGCTATATTTAACCGAACCCTTTTTATCGACGAAAAAACCGTAACATGCTCCAATATTATTATTATAAATAATATTTTATCTAATAATAAACGTTAGAGCAAGGCAAAGAAGATCTTAATAAAATCCGTGTAATAAACGTGGAGCGACAGATTTACGGCGAACCGGTCCGGTCTGAACCGGCGCGATCCGGTTCAATCCGGCTTAATCCGGCCGGATCCGGGCCGGCGGCGATCTGGAGCTTTACTCCTTTGGGAGGCTCCGTAATAGCCGTAAATGCCGTAATAGACGGCCCTTAAACGTCCAGTTACAACATGACAGGACGAGTTTCGGCTCGTAAATTATGTCGGGTAATTAGTTTTCGTGGGTATTTAATAAGATATAAATAGTAAAGCAGGTACAGTTTGTAGTTCGGTTCTGTGTCCTCGCTTTGTGTTATCGAGTTAGTCGAGTTAACGCTGGCTTTCAGCGCAGTGCCAGCGTTGCTTTTCTCTACTTTGTCATAATTTTGGCGGTATAATTTTGTGATATGACAATGTTTTGAATTAGTATATGCAGCAATTTAATAAGCGTATGCCGCATAATGTTAATAAATTCGGACATTTTTTTTTTGTTGAAAACAAATCTGTTAATTGACATTCACAAAGGAAACCCTTTCTCACGTATACACTAATGAGAAGCGTTCTTCATCTCTATTTATTACTCAAACGCATGTTAACTGAATTCGTACAAAAGGCTATGGTCGGTTCACTTTTCCTTTTCAGCCGACCAAGCATTCCGTCCTTGATCTATTTTGAACTTTGTCACATCAAACTCGGACGTTGACGCGTCATATTCTTGACGTCGCTATTTGCATCGTTTAATAGGACATGGTTCTAAGTATAGAAAGTCAGCAGCCAAACCGCTACGCTTACACCTGTAACAACGATCAAGCAAGATGTAATCAAGTAACTAAATAAACTAGGGCTGCCCCGCTACACCACTCGCCAATTAGATTGTAGGTACGGTAACAGACAGACGGACCGACGGAACGGGGGCACCCTAATGGAGGAACGTTACTGATATTATTATTAACCAGCATCCAGACTTGCAGTTGGTTTTACTAGAATGAGGTTATTTTTGACGAAAAGATGCTACAAGAAAATAGTGGGTCTTTTTGCACATTTGGCATTGATTTGAGCAACATATTATTATTATAATTGTAAAAAAAATTAATTAAAAAACCATTTTCAAAATAAGCTTTTACAAAAATACACTTAAATAACAGAAGTATGAGGTACTATTAGGTACTCCTCTGCTTAACCCCTCGGGGATTAACAGGCGTGATGTTACTGTTTATGATGTTATGTTGAAAGAAGAAAATAAACCTTGTAGTAAATGAAAAGTTTGCTTGTCGCGTACAGTTTTTAACCGACCTCCCAAAAAGGAGGAGGTTCTCAATTCGATTGGTATGTTTTTTTTTCTTTGGTGTTTTCTACTTACGCGACAAGTTTTATGTTCAAATTTTTGTAATTTTGTTGTAATAATTTGTGATAATGCTAATAACTCTGATGACTTCTCTCTCAAGATGAACTCGGTTTGAGGATGAGTTCATGATAGAAATCATGTCTATCTATCCAAAGAGGAGGTGTATACAAAGTTTAGTGTCCGCGCTATTTACTGTATTCCCTAGTATTAACTGGGTTGTGGAGGTCAGATAGGCAGTCGCTCCATGTAAAATACTAATATTCAGCTGCATCCGGTTAGACTGGAAGCCGACCCCAACATAGTTGGGAAAAGGCTGGGCAGATGATGATGATGATGATATACTGTGGAAGAGATTCCTCTCGAAGAGAAGATCCAGGCTCTACGATGAGGGCATGACAATAATCGTGTTTATTAATCAAAATTGAACGCGGATACAAAGTCTACTGTCGGTGCTATTCAACGTTGAGCAGTTTCCTCGTGAAAAGACGATCCTGGCTGCTGGGTCAGGTGAGTGAAGTCATAATATACTCTGGGTTCCACTCAATTAGAAACAAAACAGCGTATAACTTTCCTCACCCTGCATTATTTTAGCGAACAATAACTTTAATAAACAGGCCCAACCCTTACAAATGCAACTATTTAACCCTTTCAACAAAAAACCTTTGACCAAGGCACCCCGTATATTACCGGGACATATTCCAGGGCCTCGTTGCTTGTAATGAAGGGCGGTGACTAACTGGCACTAAAAGTACCGTACACGTCACATAGGACGTAAAGGTACCATGCCGTAGTGTCGTTATGTGTAGTTTGTGTGCTATATTGTACGTGGCGAAGGGTTACTTGTAGTACACTGTGTAACGGGAAGGTTAAAGTACCTGGGTGAAATATGATACAGTTTTATTGAGGGAAAACTTCAACATTTGAGCTGAAGTCATTGGTATAGTACCGAAGAGGTAATAAACATTTACCTGCAGTATGCGACCATCATTTCATCCGAAAGATATTCACTGCTGGACATAGATCTCCCCCAAGTGTCGCTACATTAACCGGTCATGCTAGCATCTAGCGGATCTTTGCTTTCTTTAATGTGCAATGTTTCACACAAAATGTACATAAGTGACGTACGAGGATTTCTACAATGCCGCAACGAATTCATGCGTTAGCTTTCAATTAAGATAGTTAAGATCGTTGATTTATTATTGGTCATTATTGAACAAATATCTACATTAGCTGAAGAAGTATCAGTATAAGCAAAATTTCAAGTACACACGGCCACACATCAAGCTATACAAAACCAGTATAATCTGATCGTTCATTGTGCGAAAAGATCTAGTAAAGTGAGGCCAAGATTAACTGGTTTTGTATAGCTTGATGTGTAGCCGTGTGTACCCACATAGATATAATATGACGTATAAGAAGTCAATGCACTGACAACTAATAGAATTCCACATTAGGCAAGTACTAACATACGTTACGTAGATGCAGTCGCAGTACTCCTGTAATTACAGACAGGTACAAATTAATGAACTCACAACTCCTAACTAGGCCACCAGTAGGAGACGCTGAGTGTGTCAGTTTTAGTACACTTGCGTGCTTTGGTGATTTAGTTTGTGTGCCATCGTTTTGTTCGATTTGTTTATTTTATATAATTGCCGAAATGCTGTTTGTTTAATACAACATCATGACTATAATTATAATCCCCGAATGGTTAGGCAGTGGTGTGCCTAAATAGTATACCCACATTACGCCAGTCGTGTTAATTTTTCATTATAATTTATTTATTATACGCCACAACAGAAAGGATAAACATTATTCAAAATATACCTAGTTGGACACGATGGACGGTATCTTCTCTCAAACCAATAATTATTTTACAGACCCCCTTTTTTTTTTTGGTGGGTAGAAAATCATCAAATGATCCCCCCCCCCCCGCTCTTGGGCAGAGCGAAGGGGAGTGTCAGACTTCTACTGACTAAAAACCGAACCCATGTTCCTTCTTCGCCCTTGCGCCGAGGCCACGTCATCTAGTACAAAAATAGACCCCCTTAGACCTAGTTCGAAACATAAAATAAACAATTGTCTGTTCTGGGACTTAAAAGATCGGCCATTTGGATTCTATTGCTGTTCCCAAAAAACTTCAGAAGTGTTTAAGACTTATCCTGAAACCCTACTTAGTTAGGTCACTGTTTAGAACTGTAAATAAAGACAGAGTAGGGCTATTAGTTTAATGGGCCATTTGTAAATGTTTATTTTAGGAAACACACTCATACACATCAATTGATCACCCACTCACTATTTATTGAGATCTAACTCTTGTGAGTAATGACCCAGAATATAGCTTTATAGATACATATTATGGAAGTCAATGGCTAGAAATGTTGTGTTCAATATAGGTAGTCACGAAATAGTACATTGTTACATTAGGGGTGAAAGTAACTTATTTAGTCCCCGAGACGGGGTTTGGCGCCTGAGCGCAGCGAGGGCGCTAATAGTTCGAGGGACTAAATAAGTCTTTAACCCGAGGTAAACACTGTGCTTTTCATTACGAATACAAGGAAAGTTGATGGGAATAGGCTTGCGCCCAATTACCTAAATCGAAAGATAGAAGAAAGAAAAAGTACCGTATTTATTGGTTTCACACAGGACAAAACAAATTGACAAAAAAAATAAAAAAGTAAACATATGAGAAACACTTAAAATCGATTAAATCTAATCGGTGGATGGCATTAGGCTTGCTCCTAATTACATAGGTAGATGGCAATAGGATTGCTCCCAATTAGATTGGTTGATGGCAATAGTCTTGCTCCTAATTACATCAGTTGGGGGCAATAGGCTTGCCCCCAATTACATCATCAGTTGATGGCAATAGGCTTGCTCCTAATTAGATTGGTTGATGGCAATAGGCTTGAACCTAATCACATCAGTTGGTGGCAATAGGCTTGCTCCTAATTACATCAGTTGATGTCGATGGGCTTGCTCCTAATTACATGTATTGTGTTGATGGCAATAGGCTTGCACCTAATCACATCAGTTGGTGGCAATAGGCTTGCTCCCAATTACATCAAATAATTTGACAGCTGTCAGTAGAAAGCGATTCTCCCTAGGGCTGAAAAGTAGTACTTTCAACCCGCTCCGCAGGCATGTTATGACCTACTTTCAGAGTATGAGTAATGAAAACGAGCATTATTCATCAAGGGTCATCTATTGTTTTAAAGAGATACCGCGGCCTCGACACAAAGGGCTAAGAAGGAACATGGGTGGTTTAGTTTGATACTCCCTACCGCTTTGCCCAGAGCGGAAGGAGTAATTTTTTTATATATTTTTTTTTGTAATTTTTACCACCCTCCAAAAAGAGAAAAAAAGGTTAAATGAAACAAATAAGATTACTTTGATGTCTGTCTGTATGACCGAGTTGTTCTTTTGAACTTCAATTTGGATTCGACTAACATTTAGATAGTTAAGTCTAGTTTTTAATATTTATGTGTCGTAATTGCATGTACATAAGTTGCCATCTATATTACACCTGTAATAAATAAACAATCTCTTGTTGACTCGTACATAGTAATTATAGCCACGTCATTGACGAACTATCCCCACATGCAAAACATGATCTAAAGTGATATTTCACACCACATTTATGTAACGATCCAAATTCTTTTTCTGATTTCGTAATACATTAACTATAATAAATAGCCCATCGGTCTGTTAACTGCCGATCGGGAGGTCGCGTGTTCACCCCGACCTATTGTGTGAACCTCCCTTATAAGTAATACGTCACATTTACGTCCGAGGGGCCGACGGGATTATTAGTAATGCGTTTTGCACATTGCTCTGTTAGTCATAGAAAAATGTTTAATAGGGTAAATGTAATAGGACCCTAATAAGGGTGCAGCTAGTTTCGATTTTTGGATTTATTTTGTAGCTTAGTTTGCTGCTTAATACTTAGCTGTTTCTTTTCTAATGGTTTACATGATTGAGAAAGAGAGAGAGTGCATAAGCGTTTTTTTTAACGCTTGTGCACTTATAATATTTCCCGTGCCGATGCCGTTGAGATTGGCCGCTATCACCGAAAATTATCATTTTCAATTGTTTTGCTAGCTCTCGAAATGACAGCTGTTTTTGCAATTAACGCCACTAAACTTATTTAATTAACTTATTCAATATTCTGATCGAGCCATAGGGGAATGAAATAAGATAAGTTAGTAAAAATCTTTATAATTTAATTTGAATATTGAAGAAATATGTTCCAAATGTAACTTTACTTTCACGTAGTATCGACAGATGGTGTGGGTTTGAGAGAATTGTTTCCCTCTCTTCATGGAGAAGACGAAACTTTTTCCATACAATATTTCTTTTTTAATTTTAGCGTCTGTTTTCAGATGGGGAGGATTTTTTTTCTATATTACGGAAGCAAAATTATGTATACAGTTTTAAATCGCTTTTAAAATTTATGTAAAAGCCTGTTTTCAATTTTAAATTAGTTCCTTTATCTTTGGCAGGTGTAGCAATCCCAGTAATCGATTACACGTTTTCTATTGAGAGTTACATGAAATCCATTTTTTTTGGAGTGTGGGGAATTCGTCATATGACTCCACCCGCTCTGGGCAGAGCAGTAGATAGGTAGATTGATAATATATTTGCCGTCGATGTATCAAGTAGCACCGTAAACATGCTTAGCTGAATAAGTTAACTTCGACAATGTCGTGAAAATATTTTTTAAGTGTTGTAAATAAAGTTAAGAAAAAGTAGGTACAGTACAGTCTCAAAGTATCTATTTACTCTCAAACAAAGCTTCAAGTATCAAGGTCGAAATTAAAACTCTACTACCAATGAAGTTACGCAGCAAATAGCACTCGCGCCAGTAACTCGACTCTCCCGCTGAACTCTCCTCATGAATATTTACGAGCCATTACTGTTACTTCTTAGTGTCAAGTCGACAATTTTTGTAAATAAACAGAGGCTCTTGTTACTAAAGTTTTTAAGTTAATTCAACAAAAAATAGCGCAAAGTTACTCGTATTTTAACTACGGAATATTCTAAAATTAGGTCGGTTTAACCCGAAGGCGATGGATTATTAACTCTTAACTTAGTTTGAACTTTGTGCTTTCAGTGGTATTGTTAAGCTAACTTTGAAATTGAGGAGAAAAAATGAGTTAAAATTATGTTTTGGATCGTCACTTTTTGGATAAAAAATATGGCATATTTTCTTAACCTAAATTGTGAAACGCTTTTTTAAAAAGCGTCGAGTCTAATAAATTTCCACACAAAAAATAATTTTGCGACTGAGTGAGTCCTCATTTTCTATCTAAAAGTTAAATTTAAAAAGCTCTCTAAATTAGTCATGCTCTGCATTAAAATTAGTCCACAATTTCCATCTATTTCTACAATCTAAGAACTCCAATGAAATGTGCTCAAAGACCAAACTCCTCAACCACGAAATGTTGAGTCTCAAAGAACTTAACATTGTTTCAAAGTCTTTGGTTTGTGAACCTTGTACTAGCAATGCTATCAATTTACAAGTACCCAGACAGACGCTGCACAAATAAATAGAAAAACATTCTGAAGACGACCCTGTCGCATTTCAATGGAAGATTTAAAACCACTACTAATATCAACTTTACTCCACAAAACTTAAAGTTCATTTTCCAGTGGTAGATTGCAGTAATAATGTTGTCAAACGTACACTTGCGGTCAAACAAAACGGGTAACAACCAAATAAAAATAAATTTCGCTTCGTTAAAGCAAATTTACATTTTTCTCTGTAGCTTTTATTTCATTAATTTTCGTGTTGTGCTTCTCTTTTACGGGTCGTCGCGTTCCAGGTGAATTACAAGAGATATTTTACTAGAAGCGAATTATTCTTTTCATGGTACATTTTTAAAGTAAGTAATGATTGCAGGATTGTAAGTTTTTTGCAATGTAAAGATTGTATTTTATAATATTAAAAAATGTTTCTGTTTAGATGATTGTGTATGCTGTAAAAGAGTTAATCACCATCACAACATAATTTATTAATTAGAAGGTGTTTGAAATAACTATGTAGACGAAATTCTACTCAAGACAACATAGTTAACAACCAAGTAACCGCTCTCTAACGATAGTCAACCAGAATAATACAGTGATTATCCTTAACACATCAACTAAGAGTTGCTCAATCGACTGCATCTACACATGTAATCTGTACACTGGCATGCACAATCAGGTGGACACTCCAGCTAATTCCACATATTAGTTCAGTCGATTATTGTCTGGCAATTACGTGTTAACGAGCTGTCACAGGTCTGTCAGCCGACAATCGGCCGTTTACCGGTGAACACAGGATTATGTCCGCCAGTGTAATCGATCGGCACGTATTACGAGTATTACCATACTATTAATTGTGAACTGATTGCGATTAACTGACATTTGGCGCCTTTGACGACACCGCGAGGTCATCTGCCTGGGTAATTGGATTGAGTGTTGTGATCAACCAGTTAAATAGCTTCTTTTAATGAAGTTTTTGGATGTGATAGTCACTTTGTACGGTAAATTCAGTTATAAAACCATCTGCTGGCTTTTGTGAGAATATTGAGTTTTTGACCCAGTTCTTCTTCTTGAATAGAATTCTTTAAAGCCGGTTTTCAAAACATTAAGTTTCACGTACGGGACCGGTCAAAGTTACTGTGGACGTCTCTCAACTAAAATTGTTAAATGAATGATGATGATGAATATCATATAAATTTTTACATCATCATCATTTCAGCCAAAAGACGTCCACTGCTGGACACACGCCTCCCCCGGGTGTCGCCACATTGACCGGTCCCGTGCGTCTCGCATCCTGCTGGTCCCCGCAACCTTCACCAGGTCATCGGTCCACCTAGTGGGAGGCCTTCCAACGCAACGTATGATCCGGTTCTCGGTTGCCACTCTTGAACTTTTCGGCCCCACCGGCCATCCGTTCTGCGAGCAATGTGCCCTGCCTATTGCCACTTACGTCTAGTGATTCTTTGGACTACGTCGGTAACCTTGGTTCTCATGCGGATTTCTGATTCGATCACGCAAAGAAACTCCGAGCATAGCCCTCACCATCGCCCTTTGGGTGACTTTGAGCTTTCTGATGAGGCCCAAACATAACCGTAGTGTGGTTGCGAATTGATAAGTATAATATTACGACATGTAATTTTTAAGTTACACGATCAAAGCAAAAACTAAATAACAAACTAAACCGAAATAGAAATATTAATTGACATTACAAACTATCCGTCACCCTACATCAAAGGCACAAGGGGTCATAAAGACCCCCAACTACAACTAATCCTCCTATCCGTCGCGGAACTAACTTCATTATCAGACAAAAGAGAGGAAATCGTTATCGGAACACAAGTTATGTTCGTCACGATGTGTCGATACGCTGATTACGTTAATGGGGTGAGCAGGAATGGTGACACATTGCCGTTTCTGTTGAAGGTAGTAAAATTTTAATGGCTATTTTAGTACTCAATGACAATGTAACTATACCCTTAGATGATAGGATTCAAGGAGGTGATGTACCATTATTATTTTATACTAGAGATGTTTCAAAGAAGGTTTCTAACTTTGCTTTTTTCACTATTGTCTGTAATTCTATGATAGCCACTTCGGTACTATGCACTAAGTGCCCTGAGATTGATAGATCGTTTCAAGCATGATCAAATTATTGTATGGAAATGCCTATGAACTCGGGGCGTGACTGATATTATGGTCTATTGTGCCTAAATCATCAGCACTATTCTCTTATCATTATCCAAGTTTATTTGCGAACAGCTCACTATGCCATCTACTAACATCTTTAATAATCTCCATTTCAGTAGTCATCCACATTCTAGTCCAAATATCATCTTTCTCGCAGTCCGACCATCGTTTCATTATCTTCCGTGAAAACATACGTAGGTTATTTGTCCCTAAGTAAATTCAGTATTAATTCAGTGGTACTTACTCCAGGCAAATAGAGTAAAGTAAATAGGTAGATCTAGTTGTACACTAATAAACATTTCGCTAAAAAACGTGATTTCCCTGAGGATGGCGAGTCAGGCGGCACTCGTTCGTGTAATACTCTGCAGGAATAGTTGGAGTCTACTAATGACTGCACGTTCCCTTCCTTTATTTGAAACGGATCTTGGCAATGAGCCAAAAACGTGCTGTTCAGGACTTTATTTAAAGATCATATTCTTGAACTTAGGGTTTAAAATGATTAGCTCTTAAGTTTTGTGAAGTTTGGAGAGCAATTATTAAAATAACTTTAATGCTTAAGGGACTCAAATATTTAAGGAAATAATTGAGCTCACAAATGGCAGCTGGTACAATTGTATAGAAAACAAAGATATGCTTAGCCAATCGTTAATACACCAGAATTACAGACATGAAGATGATGTTCATATTAATAACAATGTGACTTGGATAACATCTCTATTAAACATCGCTACCTATCATTGCTTAAAGGTAGACGCATCCACAATCATTCGACTATAACACCATCACCTACCCACGAAGCTCAGAAGCATAACAATTACACACTAGAATATCCGAAATCCGCGTCTAATCAAAGAGGAGACAACAAACGAGAGAGAGTCATTATTATAATAGGATTAGAGGCATATCTGCGTAGTTTATCTTAGCCAAATAATATCGGCTGCAGGGATCCGATTACGAGCCGGATCGGCATCGCTTGGGTGCAGAGCGCGGAGAGGGCGATGCGGTATCCCAGCAAATGTTGCCGGGTTAGTCGACGTTGTAATATGGATCAAATATTGAGGTTGGATAATGTACCAGAATTTCTAGTGATTCCAAGGATGGGTTTATTGAAGAGGTTGATTGGAGTTTGTTGAGGAAATTATGCTGAGACAAGCGTTTTGTGTTTCTACGCTAATAGTATAAAGAGTTTAAGTTTGGATAGTTTTAAGAAGTTAATAGTATTTAGTTTGGATGTGGCGTATGTCTTATCTTTCTTCGTAATTACGTATACATATCAAAAATATTCCTCTGGAATAATATCGGAGTATAACGTGAGCGAAACCGATTTAAAATGTTCGTCTACAATAAATAACAGAATTGATATAAACTGTTAAGTGGCTCACTTCAGAGCTACTTATTTTTGTCTTTCCCGTTATCAACATCATTGATTCTTTGTCAAGACGAAGTAAACTCACTCAGCCCCTAGCTACAAATTTTGACTACATCTGCCTAGTTGCAAATACGTATACCGCACCACTTCCAGGATATTCCTCTAAAAAATACCTAAAAACACGTGATCCCAAATAAACAAAAGCTGTGTATCAGAACACGCTGTATATATTCCTCGCTCCGTGTACAGGATGTTGTTTATCTCAGGTTGGCGCGCGCCCAGCAGCCCCGCTGTTACAACTATATCATACGATTTAACAACGACGGTGTACACTTGCGAGCAAATCGAATTTGAATACGTAACACGTAAAGGATTACTTGTACAATTATTGAAACCTCTAAACCTTGGCTCAGAATAATTCTGACTAAGAACTTTAGGTTCAGGTTACCTTATAATTCTCCTAAATTACAGTGGCTTTTGACTTCTAATAACGACTTTTTTTTTTGGGGTTGGTCATCAATTAATGACTCCTCCCGGCAGAGCGGTAGGGAGTGTCAGACTTCTACTGACTAAAAACACCCAAGTTTTTGACGTGATAACGTCTTATAATTCGATGGCCGGCTGCACGCACGAAAAAAGATGACGTCATGCGTTGTTACCTCGCTCTGAGGCGTTCCATAGCAACGGCGTGTCAATTGTTTTGTTTTATTTTCTGATGACGTTGTCACGTTCAACTATCGTCAGTAAACCGAATTTACAGACAACCGATTTTGACGTGATAACGTCTTATAATTCGATGGCCGGCTGCACGCACGAAAAAAGATGACGTCATGCATCGTTACCTCGCTCTGAGGCGTTCCATAGCAACGGCGTGTCAATTGTTTTGTTTTATTTTCTTATAACGTTGTCACGTTCAACTATCGTCAGTAAACCGATTTTACAGACAACCGATTTTTTTTTTGTTATTATCTCTGCTTGTTTTATTTCTTACTGTTTGTTACGCGTTGTACTTTTGTTTTCTCTTTGTGTCTACTTGTATGTTCTTGTTTCTGCGACAATAAATATTTTTCACTTCTCTCGCTCTAAAATTCGTCTTTATGTCGTGCGTAGGCGACATAAAGTCGCGTTTTATGCTCTAGAGCATAAAGTAAAATCTTCGTCGAAGACCAAGGTAATCGGCACAGGTAATCGGCCCAACAGCCACACGAACAACTTCAACTTCATAGAATAACCTCTTTAATTCGTTTCGTTAGTATTCTAAGAACAAGGGATTACTGCTTTTCATTACGAATACAAGGAAAGTTGATGGGAATAGGCTTCCCCCAATTTCCTAAATCGTTTGATGGCAATAGGCTTGCTCTTAATTAGGTTGTCTGATGGCAATAGGCTTGCTCCTAATTACATCATTTGATGGGAATAGGCTTACTCTTAATTACATTGATTGATGGCAATAGGCTTGCTCTCAATTACCTAAATCAGTGGATGGCAATAGGCTTGCTCCTAATTACATCGGTTGATGGCAATAGGCTTGCTCCTAATAAGATTGGTTGATGGCAATAGGCTTTTCCTAATGACATCGGTTGATGGCAATAGGATTATCCCTAATTACATCAGTTGATGGCAATAGGCTTGCTCCTAATTACATTGGTTGGTGGCAATAGGCTTGGTCCCAATTACATCAATTGATGGCAATAGGCTTGCTCCTAATTACATTGGTTGATGGCAATAGGCTTGCTCAAAATGTTTTTATAACTGAGCAGTACGAGTAACGACATAAGTCAGGTGTTATGTCAAGTTTCCTACTGAAAAAAAAAAAGTTAATTGGCGGGAACTTTAATTATTTTTACAATATTTACAAGTTGCTGTTTCATTTCCTCGCAATCGAAGTGAAAAGTAGAGTGTAAAACTCGTCCATAAAACCCATTTTGCTCTCTACTTTATATCCATCCTCGCATGAAATACAGCAAGGTAATACCACTTTTCAAATCCGGTGATAGTAAAGACACCAATAATTATAGACCCGTATCCGTTTTGCCAGTTTTCAGCAAGGTGTTTGAAAAAGTAATGCTTAATCAAATGCTCATTCACTTTAACACCAACAAAATCTTACATGAGAAACAGTATGGTTTCACCAAAGGACGTTGTACGACTGACGCCGGTGTCACCTTATTAAAACATATATTTACTGCATGGGAAGAGTCACAAGATGCCATAGGGATCTTCTGTGACCTCTCCAAAGCATTTGATTGCGTCAACCACGAAACCCTTCTCATAAAGCTCAAACATTACGGTTTAGGGAATCTTGCGCTCAGTTTAATGAAATCGTATTTAAGCGATAGACATCAGCAAGTACAAATAAATGGTGTCAATTCAATGGGCTTAAAAGTAAGCATGGGTGTGCCACAAGGTTCGATATTAGGTCCCTTTCTCTTTTTAGTCTATATTAATGATCTACCCCATTTATTTAAAAACCAACCTGAAATGGTATTGTTTGCCGACGATACTTCTTTAATATTTAAGGTAAACAGACGTGCCACGAATCTTGATGACGTAAATAACGCCTTACTGCAGGTTCATAATTGGTTCACCGTTAATAATTTAGTATTAAATGGGAAAAAAACGAAGTGCATAAGATTTGCTCTACCAAATGTCAAAAGTACTGATTGTGACATAGTATTGAATCAAGAGAAACTAGAATTTGTCAATGAAACTGTTTTCTTGGGGATAACGATTGACTCAAGGCTACAGTGGGGTCCGCATTTAACATCTCTTGCAGGACGGCTGAGTTCAGCAGCATATGCTGTTAGGAAAATCCGTCAATTTACTGACGTAGATACCGCGAGACTAGTCTATTTTAGCTATTTTCATAGTGTTATGTCATACGGTATTTTACTATGGGGACGGGCTGCAGACGTCGAGTCTATATTTATTCTGCAGAAAAGAGCCATTAGAGCCATATATGGTCTACGAAGGCGCGATTCTCTGAGAGAGCTGTTTAAGGAAATTAACATCATGACAGTACCTTGTCAATACATCTATGAAAACATCATGTACGTCAGGAAAAATCTGCATTTATTTAGCAAAAGAGGTGATAGACACCACTATAATACGAGAAATAGGGACCAACTAGTTCAGCCAGGTTTCAGGCTAGCTAAAGTAGACTCATCTTTCATGGGGTACTGTTTAAAATGTTACAATAAAATACCCCCTCACATTCTTCAACTGAGTGAGACGAAATTTAAAACTTGTGTAAAACGCACACTATGTAGGCAAGCATACTATAAGTTGGGGGATTACATTGATGATAAAAATGCTTGGCTCCATGCTGGTCCTGCTCCACAACCATAGGGGCAATTACATCGATTATCATGTGAAGTTATTGTAGAGGCTGCAGAAGATTGTAAAAATATCTTTGCATTGTATAGATTCAATGTCTTAATATTGTATAATTGCATGGCACATGTGTGAGTACTATGTACTATAAAGCCCCTTTTTACATTTTTACATTTAGTTATATTTTAGTGACGTTGCCCTGGTGGCTGAGAGAATGTCATGCTCACTCAAATGTCTCGCTGATGGTGGCGGGTGTGTCGGATCATTTAGTTCCCTTCAAAATGGTTGAGTTGAATGGTGCTGATCCATGCGTCATGTTCGTGAACGGGCGCTGTCAGTGGAGACTGGTCATTCCTTAGTTGCCATGGTGTAAATATATTTTTCTTTTTGATTTGTTTATTATATCTTTTTACTCTGGACGCTCTTAACTTGCACGTCTTGCTACATAGTTCTCACATAATATACCATCTCAACATGAATGATATAATGTACCAAGATTTTGTAACAAATTCTAATTTAAAAGAGTGTCCATGGAGTTTCTTGCCCGTTCTTCTTCATGAGATCTACGTTAGGGAACTGGCAACTGCAGTACTTTCACAAGTTATTATGCCTTGTGATTGTGACTGTAGCGTAGGAGTGCAATGCGTCGTTTCGGGAGTTGCTGCGTCGGGCTGCGCGGCGCCGGATGTTGCCGGCGGCGAGTGGTGTGGGTGCGGGGGCGCGCGGCGGCGTGTGCCGTGGCGGTGGGTGTGCGGGGCTCCGGGTCGCGGGGCGGCGGTTGCACGTTGCGGCGTGCATTCGTTGTTCCGTGATTCGGGGTCTCGAGCATTCGTTGTTGCGGTTTGCGTCGCTGGGTGCTTTCGTGCTCGCAGTGTTCGTTGTTGCGGGCATTCGGTGGCGTGTGGTTCGGCGTGGTGGCTTTCGGAATGGCGCATTGCACTCGTAGTTTCGTTCTTCTTCCGTCCTTCTGACATTCAAAAGTGCCTGTAATGGCTTAATTGAAATAAACGATTTGAGTTTGAGTTTGCTCGCAAGCTCGCATCGGATGGATAAACGTCTCGCGCAAAATGGTGCGTTTTATGCACTTGGTGTACAATCTACTATTTTCTTTCTATCTTTCTTTTCTTTCTTTCTAGTTCTTTCTTAGCCATTTGTGTCGAGGCCGCGGTACAACGACCATAATTATGGTCGTTGCCGCGGTATCTCTTTTGACGGCACTGTTGGTGCAGTGGCTCAAGCAATGGACTGTTGCGCTGCGTGTCGCGGGTTCGATCCCCGCACGGAACAAATATTTGTATGACCTACAGATAGTTGTTCCGGGTCTGGAAATTTGTGTATGTGTGTTTAAATGTTTGTGAACGCACCCACGATACAGGAGAAATTCCTAGTGTGGGGCAACGTTTTTAAAATAAAATAACTTTGTAACAAAAAATAAAACCGACTTCAAAAAAAAAAAACAAAAAAGTGAATATTCAGTTTCTGAAGTCGGTGACTTTTGTTTGATTTTTTATTTCATTTTTTTGCAGACGACGAAAAAAATATAAACATCCGAATTGAGAACATCCTTTTTTTTTTAGAAGTCGGTTAAAAAAAAGAACCCGCAGCCCATTCGATTACTCTGCATAGGCTACCTACGGATTGAGAAAATTAAAAATTGTTTTAAGTTACAACCTCCAGACCGCTTTCACATTAGGACGTTAGCAGCGCGACAATCGCACGACTATAAACAAATAGTAACGGGTTGTTACGGCTCTTCTTATAAAATGTGAAGGAATGTGCTTCTGTGTCTTCTTCGTCCTAATGTGAAAGCAGCCTTACAGCTTTGGGGAATCCTTTTAAGCGATTAGGTCTGATCTAGTAGACTCCGATGTGATTATATATGTCATAGATACATCTGTTAGATGGTTATTATAGCTAAGCGATCGTTTTAGATAGCTACGGCATATTTTAACAGTAGGTTTTTATACGCATCGGATCCGGTATAATATGGGCCAGAAAACTATAAAAGAAATCGAAAAGAGAGACCTACCCCTTTGCAATGTAGGGTTGTAATATTGCGGACAATATTTAGATTAATAAATAAACGACTACGACTTCATCTAAATCATAGTCTTCGAAGGTTACCCGTGATTGCAGTGGTTTACTGTGGTTTATAATACATACAAGAAATAGGAGAATTTAGGAAAGTTATTGAGCCAACAATCTGTAATCTTTTAACTAAATACAAAATGTCTTCTATCAAACCAAGAAAGCATTATCTCAACCACCAAGAAGTCATCATTATACTTGTTGTTGTATTGTCCTCGATGATTAGGAATACTAACGTAGTCTCGGCTTTTTAGTCACCGACGCCTACATAAGTTTAAAGAAAAAAGTTTCTTTCCGAACGCAAATGCCTCCTGTCATCCGCTTCTGAAAATAGGTTCATTCGGATTTTATGTCATACCGGCGCCATTCTTTCCAATTATTTTTATTTATTTTTTAGGTTGATAAGTCTTATTTTAACGTTTAAATGGGAAAATAAAGTTGGTGTTAACAAAGTCAAAGCTACTGAAGATATTAAAGATATTGCGGAAAGCGCATAAAATGCTATTAGCTCTGTTTTGAGTGCTAGAAGTAAGAAACCAAAATGGCTTCACTTGTTTGACCTTAATTTGTTTTTTGCCTACTGCTGAAGAATTGGAATCAAAAGCCTAAAGCTCTGTTATGTGGCAATAATCGCTACATCTAAAATATTGTATGTTTTTTATGCCTTGCGCTTTGCACGTACCTATTTGCAATTAACGGCATGATTGCCATGTGGGCACTACTTCGGAGTACAGAGAGTTTAAAATGTTTGCCCTTGTTGGCTATTAACATGACCTGAGACCGCTCCGTTGGAACTTGCAACAGACTATGAAGTCCAAAATGGATACATTATGAACAACTTGCCTGGCCTTATGGCCTACACCGACAATGCCGTAAGCAACCTGGGGGGTGTTCGGTAGGAACACACGCGGTTGACTGTTCTATTATAACCTGCAAGGAAAGTGAACGACTTGCAACGGACTATGAAGTCCAAAATGGATACATTATGGACGACTTGCCTGGCCTGGGACGTCTTGTGGGGGCGTACGCGGTCTAAAAGGCTATGTCGAGAACTCAGCAACCTTCACAGGGTGCTCTGTGGGAGTACACGTGGTTGACTGTTATATAATAACCTTCACGGGAAGTTTTTTGGGAACTTACAGGTTATTTATGTGTAGTTGTTCTTCAACATGCATTATGTTTTTTCTTCGAGAAGGTGAAATACCATAGGAGGTCACCTTATGTGGGTGAAGACAGTAAAATTGTCCCTCCACAGTGATTAGAAAATATCCTCCCGTTATCGGTTGAGAATGATTGCCCGGAATTGGTATATGGATAACCACAATAGAAGTTGAAAATGCAGATCAAGAATTAAATGAAGTAAGTACCATAGAAAGAATTATTATATAATCAAGTTTCTTGAAATACTTTATGTGGATATACACCCAGAGAAAGAAGAGAAGATTTACATACATTATATATACATACAAGCTGAATCTACCAACCCGCACTGGGCTGGTGTGGTGGATTATATATAGCCCATCCCTCTCCTAGAGAGGAGGCCTGAGTCCCTACAGTGGGAACATTATAGACCGATGATGATGAAGAAGCTGAATGATGCTTCTGTTATTTGTGTATACATTTAGATACAAGCAAGGGGACACAGATCACTCTTATTGTTGGTAAACAACAAAGACATTCAAGAGTTTGTTGCATTCATAGACGGAAACATATATTTTGGGTGAAGACTCTGAGAAACTAATCTCAGAAAAATCTATAAATAAATCTGGTTGAGGATTAAAGATGAGTGTAACATAAAATTCACTCCTAGAGAGAGCACATGGGTGCCCAGAGCAAATGCTCCTAAAATTAACAATAAATTTTTAAAACTGGCGGGGCCCTCCTCTGGCAGAAATGCAAAAAAAGGGGGGGGGGGGGGGGGGCGTCATCAAGAGTACGAGTGCAGCAGACAGGTGGCCAGGAGAAATCATCCCCCTAAATTCACAGGTTGGTGGACTAAAATATAATTTATGATTGGAAACTAGTCACTCAAGCGACCCAGTTATTCTTAATTGGATGGTGGTGATGGAGTGATACTCCTCTAGATGATAAAATCTCTATAATTGAATTTATTCAGATAGTATCTGAAATAGAGAAGTGAATTGCTTTCATAGCAATGGAATTTTGTTACCCAAAGGCATGTTTACAAAAACAATTTTGCTTACCATTTTTTCCTTGTCAAAGGCACAAAAATATAGCTTTCCGTTTTTTATGTAAAAGGCGTTACATATGTTTAGTTTACTTGGAGATGACCTAGTATACAACAGTATACCAATTTTTACAGAATAATGGTTTTTTCTTGTCACATTGGATTGGATGCTTATTGCATGAGACAAGGCAAATGCTATGTTTTCAATATTATGTTCAGCCCCATAAACATAAATAACAAAAACATTGAAACCCATTACAGGTTTCAAAGGACCCTTATAGAGGCCTTTTAATTTTTTAAGAGATGTATAATGTTTAGAAAACATGCAATCATCAGAACCAAAGAGAAATGTGATTTCATACCTATCCGACACTGTAAACTTCTAGGTTTAGGTACTTCTTAATACTATTCACATAGCTTAACAAGTCAAGACAAGCCTAAACATCACTGAAGAGAAAAGAAATAATTTAGAATTTATTGATAAAAAGTCGAATTAAAATTGTTTTTAAGGTTTTAAAACTTTAATATTGTCCAGCCATTACTATAGGATTCTATTCACTAAGAAACTCGAATGGAACAAATACCTTGTTCTAAGAGATAGTTATGGTAAAATAACATCACACCTGTAATCCCCGAAGGATTAGGCAGAGAGGTACCTAATAGTACACCCTCTTTTTTGCCAGTTTGTTTTTATGATAATTATGATATAAACACTGCAATGAATATATTATCATATCATTTGGCGTGGTCTATAAACATAGCCAGTTCTTTTGAGTTAATAAAAATATTCACAGATGCTTCTCCCACATGGTGTGGCCCATAGATTGCTATTATACTATGAACTGTAGATTCAGCTCAGTTTTTTCATATCAAAATTGAGTGCTGCCCCTTTTTTCTGGGCTTAAGTGTTCAGTCAGTCATTTACTAGTTATTGAAATTTTTCAAGAATTGAAAATATAACTACAGAATCAAAATTTTTATTTATTAAACATAGGTATAGTACATAATGGATACATTATTATACTCTTTTTTATGATGAGCTATTACATACATTTCTGAAAAGCATTGGTGCGAATCTAAGTACATATGGTTACTTACTCGATATTACTTACATAAATACCAAAGGTAATATTATGATAGCAGATTTTGAATGTGGAAGGGAATCTTAGGTGTTTTTAAATTATCAAAATATTATATCCGTATTGGGTGAACCTCCAATTGATTAATAATTGTATCATGGACTAACACAAAGTATCACACTTATGCATCATGACCCTGGGATCTCCAGAGGTTGCGCGGTGATAAGTGGTGGATGCTCCTTGCCAATACAAGGTGGCAATGGAAGGAATGGTATTGAGACCAATATCATTTATTCTATACTTTTTTCAAATTCTCTATGGCTTTGGAAACTATAGAAAAAATAACTACAGACAAACAACTGGTATTATAGGAAATAGATACCTTACTCAACCATGGTCTTTTCCATTATTTAATTTAATACTTTTGTGATACAGGAACCTGCACTTTACATAATTTCAAATAGTTACATCCCTTTTTTCACAAAAAACTGGGATTGATGGCAGGAGTATTATCAGGAATATATTTTAGGTTTTCTGGAACTAGTAATGAAGCTGTTGATATTATTAGGAATTCAATAATTAAAAATACAGAATATTAATGCTTGCCTCATTACCTGCAATTGTATAGACAAGATACTGTAAGTAATTAAAATATTATATGCATTAGCAAACCATCACTGAAGTTATTCAGTCTTTTCGATTAATAAAGGTTTTTTCCTCTATTTTCATATTCTGTTAGTTCAGCTCTATCTCTAACTATAAGACCACATAAAGGTACAGATGAAATATCAAAATACTGTTCAGAGACTTTTTTTTTTTTTTTTTTTTTAAGTTAAGTCCTCCAAGATCCAGAGAATTCTTGGGAATTGGGATGATTTCAGTGTTTTATTCTCTCTACTAGATTACATTCAACAAAGTGATTTACAAATTGTTATCAAGAAAGCGGTAACTTTATTACTGTTAGAACTACTAACTGCTACTGTTACCACTGTTGCTGTTATTACTGTTGCTCGAATGAGTTTATGTTTGCACCAACTTATTATATAAATGTAATTGTACAACTATTGAATAAATAAATAAATAACCACAAGTGGAAAAGTGCAAACAATATCTATAATATATATTTATTATGTAGTGATTACACAAAATCGTATTACTTTAAGGATTGATATGCTAACTTTTCTGGGCCAAACAAATGCCAACCTTTTATAACTGTTCCTTTCTCTAGCAATAGAATATGGATTATGAAAGCCCAGCTACAGCTGTGGATATGATAGAATGAATTAGTTAAAAATTTACCAATAGTGAACAATAGAAAATTCTCTGAAGCAATTTTTAATAACACTGGTAATGATTAAACCTGAACTGTAAAAAATGACTTATTAGTTATTTTATAATCATCTGAATGTTTATTGACTTTATACAGATGTTTATTAATTAAATGTTTATTGATTTTGTATAAATGTTTATAGGTTTTATATAAATGTTTACCTACCTATTTTATATGAATGTTTAATGTTTTTATATAAATGTTTATTGATTTTATATGAATGCTTAATGCTTTTATATAAATGATTATTGATTTTATATAAATGTTTGTTGATTTTACAACTAGTCTTTAAACATCTACGTTAGTATTCCTAATCATCGAGGACAATACAACAACAAGTATAATTTAATAGTCAAACGAACTTACCTGTAAGTGAAGTTCGATGGTAATTATACTTGTTGTTGTATTGTCCGAAGATGATTAGTCCCACCCGACCCAGAATCTTCATGCTATATAGTCATATGAGGAGCATGAACCCTATGTTGTAAAACCAATAAATTGCTATGAACTTAATGAACCTATTTTCAGAAGCGGATGACAGGAGGCATTTGCGTTCGGAAAGAAACTTTTTTCTTTAAACTTAAGTAGGCGTCGGTGACTAAAAAGCCGAGACTACGTTAGTATTCCTAATCATCTTCGGACAATACAACAACAAGTATAATTACCATCGAACTTCACTTACAGGTAAGTTCGTTTGACTATTAAATTATCCATTCAAATACCATTACCCCGTTCGCGTGTGGTACCCCCCACTGTGGTGGCATTATACAGACTAGAGCCGATTGGTCGCTTTGTTGCCCTGATTGATGGATCACCGCTCCGTATTTGTTCATTACCGCCACAATTGATCGATGGCTCGCTTTAAAGAATATACATCATTTTTGTCACAAGATATTACCCGCGAAAAGGGTGTGAAAGCACCTTTAATATGTCATTTCACTTTGTGACAAATAGGGACAATGCTAACGTTAGATAATGTTGACGACAAAATGGGTCTATTGTGACGGTTTTTTCGCGTGATAAATCACGATTTTTCCACGTATGCAAAGTAGGGTTTTTTTCAGGTATTTTGTGAGTCAATAAGAAGGTAGGTACTTAGACAGTAAGTTGTTTTCAAGTTGGTTACTTGTTAATTGAGTAACTTAGTTAAATTAACTTGAGAGTTTTACGAATGTTTCTTTTATTAGTCTGTGACATAATTAGCAATTTGTTCCGTGTGACGAGTATTGTCATGTTTTATTTACATACTTAAGTACGTACTTAAATTTTTACACCTTTTTCCCCATGGGGGTAGGCAAAAACCACAGAATGCTACCTGCTACAATACTTACATACTCCTTTTGTCTTGTCCACATTCTAGTCACAAACACACGCTGGTCGCGACTACTCCGCAACTGACCTTTTTCATTATTATGCATTTGTTACTGTCTAGTAACAGTAAAATAGACAAATGCCAAATGTCGATGAAAAACAGATGTTTTTCACCCATGCTTTATTGACAACAGGGAAATTAAAACGTGCAACACATAAACTCAATTCAAATGCATGTTTCAATTAAAATTACCCAATTAATTATCTAAACGTGAGCAACACTAAATAATACGTATCGCTAATCGCAGCGCGATCTATTTGATGTATCGCCGATCAGCAAACACAGCCCGCGTTTTAATAATACGCCAAACAGAACTGCGCGTATTAATGATACGCCAAACAGAACTGCGCGTATTAATAATACGCCAAACAGAACTGCGCGTATTAATGATACGCCAAACAGAACTGCGCGTATTAATGATACGCCGAATAGCCGATTGTGATGTATTTGCCGATTTGTTCATAAGCGTTTGCTTTTATGATAAATGTTGACTGTAAATGGACTGATGTATTGTTGTTTTAAATTACATTGATGAGGACGAGTTGTTGATTTTATATTAGATTTAATTAAAGCATAAAAGGTTATGACTTATTTATTTCACAAGGAAAGAAAATGGTCATTGCCAGTAAAATATTTTGGTGATTGCAGTTTTATACCGAAATTAAAAAGTAAAACAAAAAGGTAAAAATGGTATGTAGTTACAAACTGACTTCCTCTTACAATAATATTTGAAGAAGGTATCGGCCGCCGCAAATATTTTTACAGCAACCAAATTAAAATATCGATGAGTATTATCATTTCACAAACAAAAATTATAAATTCAGATATATTGTAAATAAAAGCAGCGTCCGTGTCCGTCGCGGTAATTAATGAAAACAATTGGAACTGGCGACAATTAGTTATGTCGCACGGTCGTGGAGTCGCACGACTATGCGACACCGCGACGTGCGACTAATGATCTCGAGACTGTTTCATTGAAGTTAGGAATTGTAGAGAGCTAAATAAAGGCTATTTTCAAATCGAAAAAGGTACTGTCATTAATTGCAAGAAGTTTGTTTATTTCAGGAAAGGACATGTGGCACTTTCGTCAATTAATTCAGGGCTTCTGAAGTTCTTTCTGACAAACAGAATTTTTAATCACTATTTCAAATTAATTTAATTTTAACTTTGTAACTCGAAACAGACAGAATGAAAAGGTCAAACCTTTAAAGGCAGCCTTCGCATCCTAAAAACAACATGAAAAAATAAACTCAACTCGCAAACTACTGAATTTTTCATGAGTCTGTCGAACGTCCGTCTACCTGGCTACCTGGTAACCGGGACGTTTCTTTGAGCGATTTAATTTAACTCACGATCCACAATTACAGGGAGACTGTCCCTTTCGGAGTTCGGTGTCAAAGCAACGAAAACTCGAATTACACTCACCAATTTCCGTTTGAAAGGGTTGCGAGCATAATCATCATTTAGAATACATTGCGGTTTTTGTATCGAGGCTTTTAAAAGATCACGGTGAAAATCAGCAATGGATCGGTTCCCTGGAGATGTGGTCGAAGGTTGTCGAAATAAGGTGAGTAAGGACGTCGAGTTGAATTTATCAGGGCTGTCGTTTGGCAAAGCTAATGTATTCCCAAAGTTTGACAAAGCCGACTCACGGGTAGTACCGGGTAGTACCCGGGTAGAACCGGGTAGTCTCCGAGGAAAAAGCGAGGGTGTAATGGAAACAAGTTTGGAATTCGTCAATGGATTACTTCGGTGTTTCGCAAGATAGAGTTTACATTGAGACAGTTGCGCTGTTTTGTTCACTAACTGTTTGTACTGATTAACACTAATGGAAGGTGATTTTAGAATAATTTGAACTTTGTTTCTTTGAAGTTTCATTGAAGTAATTTCTGATGGATTTATTTATTTAAAATTTCAAATAGGAATACTACTATAAAATAAAACGATATTCAAACGAATGTCTTTCTGAATCAAATTATATAGAAAGTGTCTTGAGCCCTAATTACCTTGACAATACAATCGGAAAGTTGAGGAGAGAAATTGTAAAGATAGTGGAATTTAATAGGCCGATCAATACACGAGAAATAAGTAAGGTCCTGGTTTTCATTTCCCATCTTAAAATCACACCCAAATTGCAATACACTGAAACAATACCGATACAAACCAACATTGGCAATAAATCGCACAATTAAACGCTCTGACGTCACTGATCAATTTGCCGCGTCATTGGCCGCTTTGTTCGCCACTCCATATCGTGACGTCACTTGTTTGCCCGTTATCTTTAAACTGGGAGTGGTGGCTGAGTTTTTGTATGGGATAAAATGATTTCGGTTTGGCCCCCAACTAGTAGGCAATAGGTGTTGCTGATGGGGTGATGGCTGATAGAGCGAACATGTCCTGAAGTGGAGACCACATATCAGCAGGTGGAGTGTGGGATCCCAGCTAGATGTATCATCATCATCATCATTTCAGCCAAAAGACGTCCACTGCTGGACATAGGCCTCCCCCAGGCGTCGCCACATTGACCGGTCCCGTGCGTCTCTCATCCAGCGGGTTCCTGTAACCTTGACCAGGTCATCGGTCCACCTAGTGGGAGGCCTTCCAACGCAACGTCTTCCGGTTCGCGGTCGCCATTCCAGAACTTTTCGGCCCCATCGGCCATCCGTTCTGCGAGCAATGTGCCCTGCCCATTGCCACTTAAGTCTGGCGATTCTTCGGGCTACGTCGGTAACCTTGGTTCTCATGCGGATGTCCTCATTTCTGATTCGATCACGCAAGGAAACTCCGAGCATAGCCCTCTCCATTGCCCTTTGGGTGACTTTGAGCTTTCTGATGAGGCCCATTGTGAGCGTCCACGTTTCGGTCCCGTATGTAATCACTGGCAACACACACTGGTCATAGACTTTCGTCTTGAGACACTGGGGTAAGTTGGACGAGAAGATACCGCGCAACTTCCCGAACGCTGCCCAGCCGAGTCGGATTCGACGATTGACCTCTTTCTCGAAGTTAGATCTACCCAACTGGACTGTTTGTCCCAGGTAGACATAATCGTCCACAACTTCGAGCGTAAAGTCTCCGATCTTGATAGGAGTGGGTGTTACATGAACATTCAACATAACCTTGGTTTTGTCCATGTTCATTTTAAGACCCACTCTTTCGGAAGCTCTACTGAGGTCATCGAGCATTGCACTGAGGTCTTCCATGGTCTCAGCCATGACCACTATATCGTCGGCAAACCGAAGGTGAGTGATGTACTCGCCGTTGACGTTGATGCCAAGTCCTCTCCAATCCAGAACCTTGAAGATATCCTCCAATGCAGCGGTAAACAGTTTCGGAGATATGACGTCTCCCTGTCTCACACCGCGCTGCAGAAGGATAGGTTCCGAGGTCTGGTCCTGAAGTCGGACTGACATGGTGGCGTTTTTGTACAAACACTTCAACACCTCGATGTACCGGTAGTCGATTTGGCACCGTTGGAGAGACTGCAGCACAGCCCAAGTCTCGATCGAATCGAAGGCTTTCTCGTAGTCCACAAACGCTAAACAGAGAGGCAGGTTATACTCTTCGGTCTTCTGTATAACCTGCCGCAGCGTATGTATGTGGTCTACGGTACTGAAGCCTTTTCGGAATCCGGCTTGTTCGGGAGGCTGGAAATCGTCAAACCTGCGTGCGAGACGATTCGTGATGACTCTTGAAAACAACTTGTAGACATGGCTTAGAAGTGAGATGGGCGTTCTTCAACCGGGCATTGTCACCCTTTTTGAAGAAGAGCACCACCACACCCCTGCACCAAGCCTGTGGCGTTTTCCCCTCGAGTATGACGGAATCAAACAGCTTCTGTAGGGCCTTAAGGACCGGTTTGCCACCCGCCTTCAGAAGTTCAGCCGTAATTCCGTCATCACCCGGCGCCTTGTTGTTTTTAAGCTGTTTCAGAGCCATCCTAATCTCGTACAGGCTGACATCCGGGATGTCTTCGGTATAGTGTGCTAGATGTATAGAACACTTTTATAATGAGCCATATGCAAAAAGTGCAGGACAAGGTGTTCTGTCACAGCTTGGGAGAGGTCCATGTGGTTTGGGTATTCTGCTACCCACTAACTGGGCTGTAAAGGTCAGAAATGCAATCGCTCCCTATTAAAAACTTTAAAAAAAAAACCGACTTAAAAAAAAACACAAAAAAGTGAAAAATAAACTTTAGAAGAAAAATCAGTTTCTGAAGTCGGTGACTTTTGTTTGTTTGATTTCATGTTTTTGCCACCGACTTCAGAAACTGATTGTTCTTCTAAAGTTTATTTTTCACTTTTTTGTGTTTTTTTTTGAAGTCGGTTTTATTTTTTAGTTAAAAAAAAATGTTATTCCGCTGCATCCGTTCGACACGGAACCGACCCCGACATAGTTGGAAAGCGAATGGTGGTGATGACCGTGGAAAGTCCTGACTAGCTCGCTGCTAAAAGGGTGGTTATCTAACTGAGTGAACAGTTGTAACATCTATTTCACGTCTCACCCAAAGGTAGACTAGGGTCTCTTCTTATACTCGGGCCTACGAAGGATTTCCTAATTATTTGCCTGAATCGGTAAATAGATTACCGTGGGCGTGCCACGAATACTCATACACACTCATACATAATCTCACACACACACGAACGAACTCATCAATTTGCTTTTAATTACACCGTGTTGAACATCAATGTTTAGTAATGTTTTGTACACATTTGTATGGGATTGTACGAGCAATGATTTAAGTGTTTGCGTTAGAAATTAAGTTACATTTGCTAATGTTATATCGCTAACATATTTGCGAATTAAATGGATTATAGTTGGTTTAGTTGCAAATGCGCGTATTTAAGCTGAGATTTTGTGGTTGTTTGGCTTTTAGGTTTTCCGTCGAGTTAGATAAATCTGTTAGTAATTTTGTGTGTTTAACGTCCCTGGGAACATTAAAGGCTGATGGTGATGATGATGATATGTTCGTTTGAGATAAAACGTCAGATAACTCTCTAGGTACTGTGTTCAAAAGTTAAACATACTCATTCATAGGCTAGCTAGTGGTATAGAAATGCCACTCCAAAAAAAGAAGCCGAATTTAACATCATTTTGGCATCCTTGTTCCACCTACTAGAAAAAAACCACCTCTCTGTTGTGCCATCAAAGTGTACCTCGTGATCTTCAGGTCGTTACCCCATGTAGCTGTTGGTTTTTCAACAAATAAACTTAATTATCTTCGACAAACAAGATTCCTCGTTAATAAACTAACCGCGACTCTTCTCATTAATACCGCAGGCATGTAATTAAAATGAAATCTCTTAGAAAAAGCAGAAGTAAAGCAATTCTAAGTATTTGTTAGCGTGGAGTTCAGAACTTCAGTTGCAGCACTTACAAGAAGTTCGATTAATTACCCACTGCGGCTGAAATCGACGCCTTAACCAGAGGCGCTGGAAATATCCCGCTCTTTAGTTTTGAAAAGAGTACCTACTACTTACTGCATACACAAGTGGTTTACAAGAAGAATATAATTAGGTCCAAGATTTTCAGGAGTTATTCTTAGGAAGGTCGCAAAAGTGAATAGTGCCGCAAATTGTGCCACTAAAACCTGAAAGATTTTTATATTATAGCAGTGCTGTATCACTGACTGGAGTTACAGAAAATTGTTATAATATCGTGGTTTTTGAAATGTTAAAATGCGCTCAAATTGATAGTCTATTATGTAAATTATGTATGTTCGATAAAATTGCAGTTCTCAACATTGCAATTTTATCGAACATACATACTTTGGCGATGGTATGAAGAAGTAATTATTGAAACCAAATCGAGTTTAAAAAAAAAGATCCCGGGCATATGACACTAATTATACCGACTTATTACTTAGGAGTATTAATTAGTTTGATTACGAATTTCTTCATCTTTCCCGTTTATCTCTCGTAAATATTTGAATGTGTTTGATTACTTCATGTTCAATTCATCATCATAATTTCAGGCAACAATAGGGTATTTCACCAAAAAAATCTAATTAGTCCGTCTGTTAGATTATCGAAAAATATTGGATACGTGTTTTTTGCTTTATCAAATTAATCAAAATTAACGAAAATAAAACGTGTCAAAGATCATTGGTGGGGGCTTTTGGCGTCACTTAGTGGGTAAAAAAGTACTAACCTTGTGACGTCACACGACTTGACTCGACTTTTCGAAGCACTGTATCGTCTTCATCTTTTGTTTAAGTGAAAAAAGAAAAAAATACGTGTCCATTATTTTTTGGAAATCTATCAGACGGACTAATTAGATTTTTTTGGTGAAATACCCTATTATTTTTTTTTATATGAATGAAATAAAATCATTTATTTACAACATTTAAAAACTACTATTTACAGAACTAAAATAATAATAAAATATGTACAAGTATCAAAAAGGGGAGTAATTACAGGGCGTCCAAAAATAGTATGGTTATGGTTACTGGTTATTAAATCATATTTTTATTCAATAATATAAATTAAAATAATATAAACATTAGTAACTTAACAATAACCTAAAAATGGCTTCCAAAAACTCCTCAACGCTGTAATGTCCCGCTGGTAATATCCCCAGGGCGTTCTGTAAATTGGTTTTAAAAACACTTTTACACATTACATTAAATTGTTATATTTTCAAACGAGGTGAAGTCTGTGCTTCTTACCTTACTAGGTACTTAGTCTGGGAAGAAACAGTCGCTATTAAATTATTATTTAAAGATTTGGATATTATATCCACTAACATAATAGGGGATCGGACTGACTCAAAAAAATATGATTCTGTTTAGTCCGTCAGTTAGATTATCGAAAAATATTGGATACGTGAGCACTGTATCGTCTTCATTTTTTGTTTAAGTGAAAAAAGAAAAAATACGTGGTTAATATTTTTTGGAAATCTATCTGACGGACTAATTAGTTTTTTTTTGTCCGATCCCCTATTATTATGATTTTTATTAAGTAGGCTATTGCTCAAATATTGGCTTCATACTTTTCTTTTTTGGCGTATAGCGGTACGTAACGTGAGTACTTGGTCGTTTGTCAAACAATCATTATATCGAGCAATAGATTTATTGTTTGTGCTTCGTTTGACGTGAGATTTGACGAATAAAGGACAAATATGTACCTAAGTCATGTTATGAGTATTAATATTGATAATCTTGGTACTTTAGTAACGTTCATAGATTTGTTAAGTCATGTGATTTATTCACAGATTTATTATTATTAATGTGGTGATGAGTATCAATGTAAGAAAATCTGATAGATTTAAATGATATATTTTATAATTGGTATATATTTTGATCTAAAAGCCTTTTCGTCTTGAAACATAATATCATTTTCTTTTATACACATTATATGTCTTGTCGATGTATTTATTTGTCTATCCGTTGAGTTTGGCCAAAGTATTACTTAAGTACTCTACACATATTTTATAATTCTTCAGTTTATAAAATAACGTCGTTATAAAAAGGAATTAATTATCAAAATTAAGCAGTTCTTAATATCGCAAACTTTTTGCATTCCCAACGCATCAGTGCTTCTGCTTAGTAATTCTACTGAGAGTTTTTATTGCTGACCATAACACCGCTTTATAGCGGACATAACGTTTTTACTATTTTATACTGATGTAGTTTTCTTTTTAATGGCTCAAATGGCAGACGCTCTCCCACATTTCTATAAGTTTTTATCCTGTAATAAAACCATTGACATATATTTGAACTATGAGATACTTTAGCAGTAGCTTTGAGTGGTCACGCCTGAGGGATTGCCTTAGGACTCGACTTGACCTTAATAATGATGTAGTCACAACCGGCGTACTTTGTATGACCAGATGTATGAACGTGGACGAGACGACATTAGGATCTTAGCAGATGGCGTTCTGCAATTTCTGTCTACTTACTGTCATTCTTTTTTGAATTCGATGTTTTGGAATCTAATAAGTTTAGGTTTCACGGATTAAGTTATGAATCAAACATTTTCCAACGACCAACCCGAACCGTGCACATTTACGTCGATGTTTCACAAGTGCCCCTGTAGGCCTATGTGAAATAAAATATTTATTTAGATTTTACCTCCATCACAAAACTCATGTAAAAGTAGACTTGTGTATTCTGCAAAAAGTGACAGTAATCTATAGACCTTCAGGGCTCTCTGAAATAATGTCGATGGGTAGATTTATTGACACCAAGGACTGATAAAAGGGGTATCTTGTAGTTGTATACTTTACGAGCCAAGAGCCCTTTGATGATCTTAATGTTGCATAAAAAACGTTACGTATTTTGGTATAGTTTATATTCGTACGCCATTATTCTTTGAATATGAAAGAAATCGAGATCAAAGGCCTGGACGCCGTTTTTGTTCCGGCATTTCTACTCAAGACTTGCTAGGACAATCTGCAGACCATAGATATAT
Source organism: Diarsia dahlii (assembly GCA_949775195.1). Classification (NCBI taxonomy): domain Eukaryota; kingdom Metazoa; phylum Arthropoda; class Insecta; order Lepidoptera; family Noctuidae; genus Diarsia; species Diarsia dahlii. Next base: position 20,278,917 of record OX459211.1, read on the forward strand.
AACTGCAGACAGCCTGCAGTAATATCTTAATCGGTAAGATAATGATCAATAGTTTTCACCCTACTTAAAAACATGAAGTCAAACAAACAAAAGTCACCGACTTCAGAAGCAGATTTTTCTTCTTAATTTATTTTTTTTCTTTTTGGTGTTTTTGAAGTCGGTTGTTTTTTGTTAATTTTAATTCAAATTCAAATATTTTTTATTTGTAGTACATAGGTAAATAAAAAGTAATTGTATAATTATTCAACCTAGCTTTGCACTTTTACATTTTTAACCATCTTTCAATATGAACTAGCTAAATTATAATAATATGAGTGTTTTAAGCATTCTATGTCGATAAAAAAAATTACTGCAGAGTAAACCGGGTCTTCCGTAATAACACGGTCACTTATAAATGAGTCTTAAACTTTAGAAGGTCGACTAACCTTTGGGGTTGAAATGGTTATGTTACGAATAAAGTTTATTTCTACCAATAAAAGTGTTTGTCTGTCCTAGTTAAAATCAAAGTTGTAGTTAAAAGTTTAGGTACATAGTAAAACTTTTAGTTTCATCAGAAGTCTCCATCGTATGTAATTTAATGTAGTTGCTTAATATACGCTGAAACGGAATCTCATACGAAACCACGTTCAATTAAAAATGAAATTGCCACTTTGCATTAAAGGTGGGTTAATATTACAATGTATATCATAGAATATTACGAATACTATAATATTATTACAATGCCAACGCTGGATTGAATACCATAAACGCATTACTACAATGAAACAATGATGACTGACTTGATAGCAATATAAATTACAATTTATCCTTTGACTAAAAACGTTTCTACATAGTTTTTTCAACTATCAAGTGTCAACCCATAAGCTAATGAATTATTCATTGTTACAGATTGCCTCCACCTACAACTGTACCGCGACCCAAAGGACCGCTACAAGAAGGGCCAGACGAAGGCCTCTCTCTCCCTGCAGCACTTCCTGGGCTTCGAGTCAGGGTTCACCCTGGACAAGGAGTCCAACACCATCGCCATCATCTGTCAAGACGTGACCGTGGTCCTCGCCTTCGAGACCAGGGAGAGGCTCATCGCCTGGCAAGTCAAAGTTGGAGGGCAGCTTGGCTCCTCGAAGCAGTTCCTGGTGATGATTGGAGGAGGTGGGTCGAGGAAGCTGCCAGCTGGTCCTGCGAGGATGCACCTTCAAGGCAGAAGGTTCGCGCTGACGAGTGGAGTCCCGCCACGTTTGCTGGGACTGTGGGAGTTAGCGCATTTGAGGTGAGTTCAAGATAATGTTTATCAGAATTTGTACACAAAAAAGTATGGGCATGCTCTTAGATTTTCAAATTTTGGTGCTAACTATTAGAAGAATAAATTCAATAAATTGTGTATCTCTTACGGCATTTTAAAATTCTCCGTTCGTGTATAAACCATCAAAGTATATCCTGGATTTTTATTTGTGGACTTTATGATAGCTTCCCGGTAGAGACGAAGTCCATTAAAAAGTCAATCAACTAACTAAGCGAATAAAATTGCTTGTTCTCATTAAGTCCATAATAATTAAAATTATATTCGGGGATCTTGCTAAAGCTCCCGCTGAAATGTTCCGACCTAGATATGAAAACTTATGACACGTGAAATGAATTTCTTCAAGTTTCATGAATTCATGGATGATAGTTTTAGTACGATTCAGCTCAATAAAATGAGAGGAATGCGAAAACAATGGAGCCATTTGAAGACCCATAAATTGACAGTTAACCCGAATAAAATAAAGTAATAAAGTGAACAGTAAAACAACATCGGAAGATATAATCGTGACAGTAAAGGAGGTTTATGTTACGGCCGATCCGATGTCCCAGCAGAGCAAGACATGTGAGGCGATGGGATGCTAAACTCTTCATAAAATGTCTACTGGAAAAAAATCACGATGTATAACATTTTGTTAACTTGAAAATGCAGGTCATTGGTACGGTCAGCATCAGAAGTAGCTGAACATTTCGGAATTTTAATTTCTTTATGTACAGGATTCTAGCTATTATTTTTAATGTTTCAGAAGATTATTCGTTAAAATAGTCCTTACACTCCAATAACATGTAGTAACGAGTAATATCTAACAAGTTTCTATAAAAAAAACAGCTTCGAAACTTTGAGTATTGTTAATACACTTCTGATGCTGACCGTACCTACAGGCAGCTATAACAATAAGTAGAATTGAATTTGCTACAACTTTTCGCTACCCTTCTGTCAATTTTTACGTTCATTTGGTAGGTATGTGATACTCATAATCAAATCTTTATTTAACATTAACAACTTCTGGTTCACAAATCCTTTTCTGGCTGTATCTACAACTACCAAATTACCAGCTCTTGTACATCCTAGAACAGCATCGCTTTAGATCGCATCATCTCAATCCTCACTTTCTTAAGACGATAGAACGCATAAAAGCGCGTGACGACTTTATGCGCTCGGGCGGCGCTGACGCCAACAAACGCTAATGGCCGCCACTTCCGGCCGCCATCTTGTGGAACCATGCGCGAACTAGGGCTACCATGAGCCGGAAATACGCTCGTTGGGAAACATTTTTGGAAGGAAATGATGTATCAAGTAGAGAGGGGTATTTTTAAGTTAAATCCCGAAAATGGAGAAAATATTTGGAAAACGGTATTTTTATGAAAATTTCCTTCATTTATTGCCGACACGTGTAGGTTTAAATAAAGAACATTAAATAATAGACAGTAACCCATAACAAATACAATCGCTATCCAGTCCGCTCCCCAGTCACAGACGAAACTTAATATACAAAAATTCTATCAAACTTTTTAAAAGTAATAGTCGAAAAATAATAATATTCTAAATGTATGAAAACCAATTCATTATCTAAATGTCCATTGGTTTCCGACAAAGACAATATGTTAGTCCACGAATGCACATGAGTTGCTTAACTGCACTTTGCGACACATTGTTCCCGCGACTAAATCTGCACTTTGTCCGAGCGAGAAAGAGACAAGCATACCTTATCCACTATGCCAGAAAGGGACCATCGAACAGTTATGTCATAAAGCTTTCGACAATTCATGCCAAAGTTGCCGAAAGTAGATAATATTTTCTGAATTTTGTGAAATGTGGTGACTCTTTATAAGCTTGTGGATCATGGCTTGTGATCATGGATGGCTAATTTCATTTTCATGTGTGAATGTCTAAAGTTGGGATTTGTTATGATGCTATTCCGGTTTATTACATTCCAGTCGATAAACATGCTTTTAGGGTGAATAAAATAAATTATCCCAAGCATTTTAACGAAGACGCTAAAGTTTTTAAGGCTGTATGAATTATAATTTACTTTCTTTCCCAAGGTTTAATACAAATTCTTAACCCATAAGCCATGTTAAATTTCTTTGTCGTTTAAAGTATGTTCTTTAAATTTCTTTAAAAAATAATTTATATTGTTTCATGCAGGCGCTATGGTGTAGTAGACAGCAGGTTCTGCTTCGAAGGGGGCTCGCACTGTGGCAAGGGCGAAGGCTTACACATGCTGATCACCGATCAGGCGCAGGATATTACTGACGCCTTTGATATGGCTGCTCGGGGAACGCTGCAACGGACACCAGCGGCTTCCAGAAAAGGTGAGATTATTCACTTTCTTCCTGTCTCTCATTGCTGAGAATCGCGACGCCCCGTTTCAAAGTGTCAAGTTTTACACCGTTAGTCTCACTACAGTACAACATTATTACCTACTTGACGCTAAATTTTCATTTTTGAATGGAGTCCAAAATCATAATAATTATAAATGAAGTATTGAAAATTAATTAGTAATGTTTTGCAGGAAACAAAACACGGCCCAGCACGCGGCTATCAGACTTCAACTCAACAGAACAATCAATCCCAGACACGGCCAGTGCTTTGTACGAAGAGAACTTCTTCGGAGAAGACTGCGGAGGAGTTTCACCTTACTGGCCATCGGACGAAAGGCGACTTTACGATGAAGATGTAGAAATTGGTGCAAGACCACCTTGGACTGGGGCTGATCACGTTACCTTAGAACGTTGTAACAACTGCCTCACTAAGCTTGGTGCGATATCTCGTTCATCAACAGTGGCACTCACTCCTGGCAATACGTTTAACCCTGCATGGACGATGGAAGCTGTTCCTGAGAGCAGTTCTGACAACTCCTCAAACAGCACAGAATATTTGACACCGAGGGCGATCAAAAAGAGTTTAGAAGCATGTCAATGTAAAGAGAAACCACCGGAGAGACCGCCAAAGCCGGCGAGAATGGATCAAAAGAAGCCGCCAGCACCTCTGCCGGTACAGGCTTGCTCGTGCTCTCATAATGATAATATCTACCCCACAAATAACCCTAAAGTAGGACCCTACGAAAATTATGACGTTCCTAAAACCACACATAACGAAGTAAGTATTTATTAATAAAACATGAAAGATTAGAAATAAATTAAAAGGTAAATTAAACATTTTACAAAATATCAAATAATTTGTTTCTAAATAAGCTATTGTTACAGATCGACCCTTCAGAACATTATGATACTCCAAAAAGAATAAAACAAGCACTTGCAGATGATCTCTTCAAAGTCACAAATAGCTCAGCCCCCGGATCCTTAGTACTAAAGAAGAATTGTGGATGTATCCTTAAGTTTGCTTCGAAAAAGAAACCAGTTATTGTAGAGTGTGAAGAAAATATCCAACCTGTGGAATGTCCTTGCCAAAAAGTTACAAACTGGGCAAATAATCTAATAAGTCTTCCGTACTGCAAAAGAACTGGTGAACACGTAAACACTGAAGTTCTAACGCATCAAAAGTCGGAAGAAATGGCGCTATACGCAACAATCGATGTTTCAAGAAAAACTAACAGACAAAGCGCAGTAAGTACAGACAAAGAACATACCAGTGAATGTCCAAACGAGACACAATTTACTAATTATCAAAATATTGAACCAAAAGAAGTGGATAAATTTGAAGGACCTTATGCAAACTATGAAAATCTGGAGTTTGCTTTATCTTTGGAATATTACGAGAATGCTAAAGATTTGCTGAAGAGGGCAGGAGTTACACAAAATGAGTTGGATGCACTCAGTGCAAACATAGACCTTGCTGTAAATTCGTTGCCAAAGAAACCTAAACTTTGCACTAAATGTGGACATTCACAAACTGCTCTCAACAAACTAGATACTAAGAAGAATCGAAATGACGAATACTTGCTAATGGAACCAACCAATGAACCTAAACATGAATTCTGTACGAAAACGTTAGGTCCTAACCCAGGATATACGCCGATGTCTCCAAATCCAAACTGGTCACAGAGTTTGAAACATCCTATGAATAAGCATAGAGTAGATTTAGAAAAATCTCTTAGCATACCGGTCTTGACTGGCAATGAAAGCAGGATATCAATCTTCGGAGGTAACAATAATAAAGAATCATTACAGAAGAGATCGAGTTCCGTAGACTCTGCAAGACTTCTTGAAGATTTGAAAGAATTCGACAGCAGCATAGGAAGCCACGCAACATCTTCTTCGCTAGAAACGTTAAGGAACCTTGCTATCGAGAATAGAAGAACTTCCTCGCCGTGTGAAAATGAAGCGGAGTGCTACGACTGTTGCAAATCTTCCGGATCTGAGAACAAAACATCTGAGGAGAGTTGTTCCAAAGAAATACCGCATTTAAGGAACAAACTTATGGACAATGCACAAATTAAGAGATCTTCGAGCGTTCCTTGCAAGTCTGGTGGGAACAGAGACTCTTCAAGCTCGAATGATTCAGGAGTGTCGAGTTGCTCCATGAAACATGGTGGTCCAGACTTCAACGAGTTTGAAATGCCACTGACCTCTGGTCATTCACGGTACCACTATAATATGGTCCATAAAAGGATGAGAGGAAATCTGTCTGGTTGTGTGCACTCCTCTCTGCCGAGGAAATCGAAGTCGTCAGATCCTCTTAGAGACATGTCAATGCAGCTACATAAGGCTGCTGTACCGGCGAAGTCTTCATCTGCTGAGGCTGAAGTACCGGTTCTACCTCCAAAACAATTCAAAGGTCAGTTACGGTATTCTAGGTATATTACTCACCCAAACAATGTAGCAATTTTTAAAGATATATTTCCAGCAGTAGATGTCTCTCAGCTGAGACGATTACATTTCGATGATGCTTATAATGATGAACTAGTTTAAAACAAATGATAGCCCATTATTCGATATCCTGACGTCAGGATTGTTTGCAGGTGTAATGGACACGCACAGTACGTCGAGCGGTACCTCGGACATGTCCGACTACATCGAGACCCTCTCGATGACGTCATCACACTCCTCCTCCGACACCCAAACGGGTATGAGGTAAGTATCTGTGATCGTATCTTTTTTGTTTCAAGATGGTTTTATTTTTAACAAATTCTCCAAATCTTCCTAAGGGTAAATTAAAAGAAATAGATTTCTCATTTAATTTTCATGATGCTGTTGACATAAATCATACAAGTTAAAGCCTTAATTAAGGTTTAAATAAATGTGCTTTGTGTCTGAGAGCGCTAAATTATTCTAAAATGATTATGCCAGAAACACATGTTTACTATCACAAACAATGAAGCCCACAACATTGCTCAATTATTACACAATGGAAATTAATCTGGCAACCAATCTATTTTGGCCCAGTTTACATCGCGCTCGAGAGCAATATGAAACCGATCATGTATGTTCGAGCACAGATATTAAAACTGTGTTTTATTTGTGTTTGGTTTGTTGCTTTAGCGGTCGGCTGCTGGGCTTTGAGTTTGATTCTCAGTTCCACTCAACTATTATTGGGTTTTTAGATTTAGGTCTTCCCAGAAACGGAGTCTGGATTGTACACTTTTAGTGGCAACAGGCTGCCTTCCCGCTATATCTACTAATACAAATATTATAAAATGTCAATAGTGGACCATCGTAGAGATTGACACAAGAAAAGAGAGGCTTTTACCCTGTAGGTAGTGGGTATATTCGTGTTGTAGATGATGACTATCAGTCAAATTTTAGTGATGAGTCAAATTCTAATAGGCAATACTGCACACCTCTGCCTTTTCCTTCTATACAACTACTGCACTAAGCTGGTTGCCAAGCTACATAGCCTGGCCCACCGCCGCAAAGTTGCATGTCTGTCGGTCTTCTACAGACTGTACTTCGGAGAGTGTGCGCAAGAGCTCCACGAGCTTATTCCACCATCTCCCTTCTTCCATCGAGAGACTAGGCGTACTGCAGGGTATCACCCATACCTTGTCGATGTTCCACACATTCGTACGAAGCGTTTTGCTAAGTCTTTCATTATTCGTACAGCCAAGGAGTGGAGTTCCCTGCCTGCGTCGGTTTTCCCGAGTTCATATTATTATAACCCCAATCTATTTAAGTCGCGAGTAAATAGACTTCTTCTGGGTAAGCTCGTTCCATCATCGACCTCATCTCTGCCCTCCTTAGGGCAAGATTGAAGTCAAGAATGGGCCCATATAAAATAAAAAATAAAAAAAATACAGGCGTGAATTTCTGATAATAGTACTTACTGCTATTGCAGAATTCCTGATGGAAACTTAATAAAATTCTGGTCGACCTGTGATTTGAATCCAGTCTAAGACAGTCCTTAATAAAAATTCTCTTAACAATACTGTTCTTCTATTTCGCAGACTAAGCCGACAGCCCACGAACACGCTTCGGCCGCGCTCGGGCAAGGAGTACCACAACATTGACCCCATCATCACCTCCATGTACAAGAACGGGAAGGATCTCGCCAACTATACGAACATTCCTTAAACTATGACAGTTTACAATCCAACGTGTTTTCAACCCGAGTTTAGATTGTTTATTTAGGTTTCAGCATCACTGATTGGTTTGGTTTTGGAGATTTTTCGTGGAACTACACAAAGAATAATTAAGAAATATTCTGGATAAGTCTGGTGCAAAAACGAGTGAGCGACCTTACTCCCAAAGTAACTACATTGTGGGCAAGTCCAGGTTTATCAATGCACCAGTATTATATATGACTTCCACAACACCGTTATACAAGCAATCACGAAAAGACTATCGCAAAATAAATTACGAAACAAATATTCGGAGTGTATCGAAAAATACTTCCAAATATTTTATGAATGTTTTCAGTTAGCACAAATACCTTTTATGTTTCAAATGGAAAATAACCAAAGCTAAAACCGCCAGTGTGTGAACTTTAGTCATATTTATTGTTTTTAGTGTCAATAATTTAGCAAACTGTTTTGATAACGTTATTTAGCCATTTGTTACCTACTTAGTAATACTTTACATAACAGTGCTCAAGTTATAAACCCTTTTGTTATCCCTTTATTATTTATCTACGCATATAAGACTGAATGTTTAAATTATCACTTAATTTATTTAAAGAACGAAATCTAATCTAGTCATCATCCGAAAAACTAATATTAAATGTAAAAATAAATGTTTACGTTTAGCGTAAATGTGAAACTGTAAAAATTTTGGATAATTTTTATTAAACAACGATTAATTTTTAAACAATTTATAGTCACTAGTTCATAACGCGCATTTTATACGAAGTTTTACTGAGAATTGATTATTTTGTATTGTGATATGTCAAACCTTCAAATATTAAATAGAAATATTACAAACACAAGCCTTGTTTAAACGCTATTAAACATTTTGTTATAAATCTGAGCCTTTAAATTAGTAAAAGTGCATTCTCAACTAGTTTTACACAACGAAACAACAGGTTTGCTAAACAACAGTAGTTCTTCGCACCATTTCCGTAATAAAACCATTTACTTGATCGTTTGAAACGGTCTCAGGTAAAGTTCTACGCTTTCGTAGCCCGCTACGAGTTTCGTAGACCCACTCGTAGCACTCGCTACGAAGTGCTACGGGTTTCTTGTTTGACGTATCGCAATACGAACATTACTGACGTTGTAAATTGATATAATCCTTGTAAGTAATACATTCGTTGCAGCAATAAGTATAAAGTTCCCAGAGAGTAGTGTTATCGTCGGTTAAGATGTGACTTGTTCTATTGTAAGGGTCGTGTAAGGTTATCAAGCCATGAAACGAGCTTTTTATGTACGCTTGCTATGTGATTGGACTATCAAATGAAGTAAATATGATTGTTTGTATTAGACGTAACTTATATAAAATCCAAAGTAATGTTCGAAATATGTAGTAGTTTTATTGTATGTAGGTTTTCTTATGTTTCCAATCGCATATCAAGCTGTGGGCATGGGACTGCGTGCAATACCGCGGGATGGTGTGTTTAAGATATACTTATGTATCTGTAGTATCTTCGCTAGCTCTTATACTACCCACATACCAGGCTGTATATCATCCTTGATCTAAATGTATACCTTATACATATGAATAAACATTATAGTAATTTGTAAAGACGAGTTTTATTGGACCCCATTGTTTTTATATCACTAACAACATCCAGTATAGATAATGTTATACAGGCTGAATTTTAGTCTCTCATCGTAACAACCACATCCAGCAACGTCCAAAAATCGCAATTCAACAAAAACGGAGCCCAATACAATCCTATTTACTGTCCACTGCTCACAAATTGGCTCAAATTCAATTCATCCTCAAATTGCGACTTTGATTCTCTGCCAAAAGAATTAACATAAATACACTGATTGCATAAAACTTTTTATTGTTACCTGGTTTGTGAGGGTGCTTGGATAAAGATGCAGGTTTCCGGCTTAGATTTTGTTGACAACAAAAACCGGTACCTTTTTAACCCTCTTTCTTTAAGGGCCGGTTTTTCAATCGCCAGCTAAATATTATCTGAGGAATAATGTGATGTTTTGACAGATTGTCTATAAGTGGAATATCATACTTGGTCGTTCACTTCAGATTTACCAACTTTACAATTTCTCTCTCCCCGCTAAAATAAATAATTGAAACTATTGGCATGATCATGGATCAAACATTATTTCCTTACGTCTTAAAATATAAAAAAACAGTCCAATTGAACAAGAACCTAGCCGGTTTTATAGAATACACCGAACGTCCAAAATATATCGCTTTCTTTACCAACCGTACACGTCATAATTCTCAAGAATGAACAACATAAAACATCACCATTTTAAAAGCGAACATAAATAGAAATATTCTCCGTTCGAACAAGTGAAATGCCAAAGAAAATAAAACGTATTAAAGAACGAATGCCATACAATACGTAAGCAGTAAAGTGGGGAGCATAAAATAAATAAATTCTTAAGTATAAAATGAACGAAGACATAAAAGAATATGGTGGATACTTGAGTTAACAGCTTCAGGACGAATATGCAATCTTGTGTTTAGTTTGAAAGCAACTTAAGTATTTTGCGGTGTTACGACATTTTTGTGTCCAATATGCAACATTGATAAAACAACACTTAACCTAAGAACATAATTATAATAGAAGAGTTAGGCAATGGTGTATTGACTGCCAGTTGCAGGCAGTTTTAAATTGTCGTAACAAAGACAACAATTAATTATAGATACAGTCCCAGTCACAAGGTATACTGTGAATGTACTGTAGCTGCAAATAACACATAACACAAACAAAATGTAATGTAATCCAAAGCGTAAATAACAACACAAATGATTATACAAAACGTCCAAACCGCAGATGCTGATAAGAAAGCATAGTAAGTATTCGTCTACTTGAGCATTCATCGTTTGAACGAAGCTCAAGTGTAGTAAACACCTGCCTTACTTTTTACCCGACTACGGCAAAGCCAAAGGAGGGTTATGATTTTGACTGGCTATGTATGTATGTATGTATGTTTGTATGTATGTATGTGTGTATCTTCATCTGTTCCCTCATAGCTTCTAATCTACTTATCGGAACTCGACATATTATTATGAGGTATCGTTAGAACCGTCTTAATTTTCCGCTAAACATAGGCTACGTGACGTGTCACAAAAAGCGATTTGGCGCCCTCTAGCGGACAAAAAGTAAGGCTTAAAAAATAAAAATGGAGATAAATACGCCGTGTTTGGTATCATTTGAAAGGGCCTCACTTGTACATTTCCAAAATATTGCTCAAAATTCAAAATCATGCCATCTAGCGGATAAAAAGTCAAGAGTAAAAAAAAAATTAACACCAAAATTGTTTAAATAAAAAAAACTAAAAAACTAAAACCCGACTACGACAAAAAAAACAACGCTGAAAAAGTATGAAACAAGATTTTCCGGATAGAACAAAAAGAAAAGCCGTAGTCACACGTTGTACCAACCTAAACACTTTAATACCGTGTGACTACGGCTTTTCTTTTTGTTCTATCCTGAAAATCTTGTTTCATACTTTTTCAGCGTTGTTTTTTTTGTCGTAGTCGGGTTTTAGTTTTTTACTTTTTTTTTTTAACCACGTTTATTCTGCTGTACGTACTTGCTGCAATCGTTCAAAGATTTCAAGAAGCGTTTGTTCAACTGAATAATTTATACGTTATATGCATCAGCAGTTTTTGTCAGTCAATGATCTACGACGGGTCGGCTTTCAGCCTTACCGAATGCCAGAATACCCATGGCATAGAGCACCTTCAAAACCCAGTCGAACGACCAGTCTTTCAATTATTTAAAGCAATCACCATTTTAATTTGTTCGAAACATAATGTCAAGAAAAACCACAATCATGTTATCAAGCGCCATCAAAATATTTTCGGAATTTCCTACTATCCGAACAAGTTACCAGAGACAAAAATGTCAGAAAAAAAACAATATCAAATTCCATCAATAAGAGGTCGGGTAACGTCGTTTCAGGACGAAATGAACTCTCTCTGCGGGTAGTTGAAAAATTTTCGTCAAAAAAGCGTTTGTAAATTGCGCGCGAACTTTTCCCGGGAACATTTTTGGACGTATTATTTTTTTAAATAATTTCCTCGACGCGTTGTATTTGCATAGCATTAACATTACAATACACCGGCACATTGTGCTCGGCCGCGCCTGTGAAACAAAGCGCAGCTCCAAACAAAACCAGATAATAAATATGTTATTTTTGCATTCTCAAGTGTTTGTTTTAGAGGAAACTAGTTAAAACTTTCAGTTTGTTCGGCTCAGTAATTTGCATTACATAATTATGTGGATTCTTTCAAATAAATCCTCCACGTGTACAAACTAATTGTACCTCTGTATGTTATTTTTTTAATTATAGTCATAACACATGACATGACGTTTGGCGCAGTGGCTCAAGTAATGGACTGCTGCGCTGCGTGTCGCGGGTTCGATCCCCGCACGGAACAAATATTTGTATGACCTACAGATAGTTGTTCCGGGTCTGGGTATTTGTGTATGTGAGTTTAAATGTTTGTGAACGCACCCATGATCCAGGAGAAATTCCTAGTTTGGGGCAACGTTTAAAAAAAAAACAATAAGAGCAACAAAATAATATTAACTTTGTTGTAGAATGTAAATGAACAAAAATAGGTCTCTGTAATATCAAGCTTCTTTGCATCCCTATTAGAATCAGAGCATCAAAATGCAAACATAATGAGATTTATCTACCCCTCGTACAAACATACACGTGGCACATGTACCGGTTATAATTTGCTCATAAACGAGGTGTGAGCAATATGCCCTCATCCACATGACGATAATGTTGAGCGTAATGCTCTAACGTAATTATACGAGCCTGCTTTATTACCTGTAAGCGTTACACTCTGTGGGTTTACTGCATTAACTCAACAGTTAAACTTGGATTATAACAGTACATAAAATGTGTAAGGTTCAACATGGAAGAATGATTTTATTTCTGTCTTAGCAATGAGTTTGGGTATGTACCTAGCTATGGCAGAAGTCAGAAGGCTTGTTCCCTTTTATATGGGGCTCAGACAAGAACTTGTCAAATGAGGTTCTAACAGACAAGGTTGGATGTACTCCTTTGCAAAAAAAACGGGCACCTTAGGAAATTTACGTTCTAAGGTCGATTTGAGTTAATTCAATGAAATTTAATTGTTTGACGTAGTCTGTATACTTATAATCGTGTAAATTAATGACGTTTTGAGGAATACGTTCCCACTCTTCTGCAATGACTCTTTTTAGCTCCATGATGTTTTGTGGAGCATGTTGCACTGATCTTACCCGTCTCTTTAGAACATCCCAGACATGCTCAATTGGATTGAGGTCAGGACTTCGAGCTGGCCAATCTAAACGACGGATCCCAACTTCTTGCATGTACGCTTCCACGTCGCCAGAACGGTGCGGGCGAGCATTGTCGTCCATAAAAATGGAATCTTCCCCAAGTGCAGTCAATGCGGGTTGTGCATATGGAATTAGGACTTCCATTATGTACCGGTGTGCATTTAATGTTCCATTTTCTATGAGAACTAACTCCGTACGCCCCGTCGAATTAATTGCTGCCCAAAACATAACGGAGCCTCCGCCATAAGGAGTGATTTCTTCGAAACACACTTCCGCATAGCGTTCCCGTGGTCTTCGTAGCACTCGCCGGCGTCGGTCCTCTCCACACAAAGAGATTCTAGCTTCATCAGAAAACAATACTTTATTCCAGTCCTCCAGAGTCCATGAAGCACAGTTTCGAGCAAACTGAAGTCGAGCAACACGGTGCTCACGGAGTAATTTAGGTCTCCGAGCCGGGCGGTAACTCCTGATATTGGCAGCCAAAAGCCTCCTCCTGACGGTCCACAAGCTAACTTCTACTCCTCTTACTTCTTCAAGGCTCTTGTTCAGGTCCACACTTGACGCCTTACGATTCCGCAAGGCCTGACTCACCAAAAAGGGGTCATCTTTTGGTTCTGTGCGTCGTTTTCTTCCCGAACCGGGTCTTCTTTTGACCGAACCGGTCTCTTGATACCGTTGCCAAGTCCTCTGGACAGTTGAACGACTCACATTTAGCCGCTGAGACACGTAAGTTTGCGAACAACCTTCTTCAAGTAGGGCTATAATTTTACCGGCCCTTATCGCTTTATCACTCATGTCAAAAAGTGGTATTTAATGTAAAAAGAAAGATAAAATTGTTTAATTTGCAGAAAATATCCAAAAAGTTTTAAAATTTTAGTAATCAGTAATAAAATCGTTTCAGCAATTCGCGCCATTAGTAAAGCAATTTTACAATAATCTACAATAATCATTATTTTCCTTTTGTTAATTTCAAAATTTAAATTTGGAACGTACAGAATCATGCCAGGATTCTTCAAATAACATGCCAATACATCGTCAAATTAATAAAACCTCTTACTTGTCCTTCTTCATTGAAGTAGAGAAAAAAATATGAAGTGCCCGTTTTTTTTGCAAAAGAGTTTATTTCTACCTAACCTATCCAGGAAATACAGGAGTTTGCACGCCTGTATTTTTACAATCACGAAGATCTAGCTTTTGTTTTACTACCAATGTTCATTATCCCAGCATCCCATTTCAGCCCTTATTTCAATTTATTTATTGCTATTGAAAACAACAAAGTTTTCTCTTAACATCTCAAATGTTGATTGTAAAGTCCTTTGAAAGAAAGTGGCAACACTTTTCACTGAAATCACAAATTTAAGTCCAACTGTTTGTTACTCAAGCTTTTACTGGTAGCGAACAATAATTTTATCATTACAAGTTTTTTTGTTACAACACAATTACTTGGAACATCACTCCTCCCTAATATACTAATTGAAAAATATAATTAGACCTTTCACATAACTCATTTCCCAACCCCACAGCCAATCAAATATTTACTCAAACCAAAAAGGAAACCCACGTATCTCAAAAACAATTACAATTACATAATGGGTACGAAAAGCAAACGATTGCTAATTTCATATTTACTCATAACATCAGCAAATAAAACAACAGTAAGTGAATTAGGGATGCCCAAACAAGCGAGCGATCCCGCGTTGATCCCACAATGATCCCGGGACGAGCACGGGAAAGGCGGGACGCACAGATTGGTGTATTGACGCGGTTAGGTTCACTGTTGTCGCTTAGAACTGATTGACGGTGAATGAAATGCAAGTTTAGGTGCAGTGCAATTGAGCATGCATTAATCAGTTGAGCATTCATCACATTTATCATTTAATGTCTGCTGAATCACTTATTATAGTAGACAAAAACATTTTTGGTGATCTTAAATCAACAAAATGATAAAAACACTCCTTTCTCTTCCACGTGAGTTAGCCATGTACTAGTATAACAAACACATCTACGCTACAAGCTACGTTAAGGGACTTCCTTCCCTCTTAGGTTACCGTCCAGTAGGTTACCGTCCTAAGTGATTACCAAGTAGTGGTGGGAGCGAACACATTTCATCAGCGAGATCACGGGCCGAGCACGGGAAAGGCGGGCCGGCCTAATTTGTGCAGCGCAGCGCAGTTTACACGCTGTACGATTGGAGCTCACTCGGTGACATAGGAACCATGTCACTGTCCTAATTCTAGCCACTAGATTGGATACTATGTGATGTCATCTAAAATTGCGGCCTATTTCTTTTCAATACTTTAGCTAAGGGAGGTAATTTTCGTTTTTTGATCAAAGTAATCATCAGTTTTTAAGTAACATAACGTCACGTCTGACAATTCCGAAGTGTTAGGCAGAGGTGGAGGACATCCACATTTTGCTGGCATTTTTTAAGTTGTTAAAGTCCCATGTAATGGGGCCGACCCTATTGCCAGCAACCGGGCACAAATCTACACTCCGTAGCTGCTATTGAGAAGTTGCTGATGGAAAAACCCAGGACCTCAGCCAGGACCAGTCAGCGAGTAAGTAATCATTATTAATTTCTAAAGCAAAAGTAATAAATCCAGACCAATAGTTCCACGATAGTTTACTCAACACCTAAACCACAGCAATTAACACTAAACAAAAACAGAACACGAACTATTTGTCTAAACTAAACAATAAAACAAACATTCCTCGTTGGAACAAAGTGGAACTAACTGGAACTAGAACAAAGACAAGTTATTTATATAACAGTCCATTCTCAGGCGAAATTATCGCATAATCAATGGAGGCTAATGGGAACGATCACGAACCATTGAGAACAGACCTCACGGACATAGAATAGAATGGTCACAGAAGGTCAGATCCACTGGGTAACAACAAGCGTACACATAATCTCGTAAGGAGTGTACGTGCTGTTGTCAATCTCTTCAAGGTGGATAAAGACCAAATGAATATAAAACCAGAATACGAGAATATTTTTTGATTTTCTTTACGTTTTTTGTATAGACTACTGTCCCGTCGGGGCTGTGGGTAGTTCGAAAGAGATACCACGGCCTCTACACAAAGGGCTATGAAGGAACATGGGTGGTTTTTAGTCAGTAGAAGTTTGACACTCCCTACCTCTCTGCCCAGAGCGGGAGATGTCATTTCATGATTTACCACCCTCAAAAAAAAAAATAGGATGGATAACTGTAATTGCTGTTCATAGACGAGTGTCAGGTGTGTAGGTGTGTGCACTCATTTTCGATAATATAATATGAAGACGATCTTCTGCACCTAGCTTATCAGTGTCACTACTAAAACGTTCAAAACGGCTACTATTCAGCAGCGGTGAATAGTTTGACGATTTGTTAACTAAATCTCTGTTAAGTTGCAGATTAGTGGTCCAGGTGCGAGTAATTGTCGATTTATTTCATTAGCTAAGGATTTGCAGTTAGTTTTTAAGTTAACTTTAGTTAGAAGTGGGCTAGTTGAATATCCCTGTTTCTGAATTAGTTAGATACATGTAGTACGTAGCTAAATCTATACTAATATTATAAACAAGTAAAGTTTGTGTGTTTGTATATTTGTTAAATTGTAAGGGGTAATCTCGGGATCTACTGAACCGATTTTAAAAATTCTTTCACCAATAGAAAGCCACATTATTGCTGAGTGTCATAGGTTATATGATAAATCGAAAAATAAAAAGGCTTTTACGTGGTAGTCCGTTTTGCAAAATGAATCGGAGGAAAAACGGTCGAATGAAAGCGTTTCTTACGAACGCTGCCTTAACTATGAAAAAAAGGATTATTAACATTATGCCCAACGAAGTGGGTACGGGTCAGCTAGTGTTCAATAAAACAAGGCATCAATTCGCAATTTCAATTTACTATAAAGTGAAATATATGGTTTGTTATAAAAAAAAATCACTTTTATTTAAATTAATAAAGATGTAAATATCTTTCAAATTTCAATTGACTTTATTTTTTAAATTATTTCATTGTAAGATTAAGAAAAAATATTCCATCTTAAATGCGACTCTACGAGAAAGATATTTCACCCTCAAAATAAACACTGCAGGTTAGCTATAATTAATCAGGTCACTTTTAGAGCCAAACTGAACTCGTAAAAAATTCTGCGAACAGCAAATACATCGAATAAAAGTCGATCGTCAAAGGGTTCTGAGGAGCGAAGTGAAAAACTTTTAATTGCCTTTCATTAAATGGGCTATAAAGGTTGAATTTTTACCGAAAGCCTTGTGTAAATAACCACGGTAAAATGCTCGGTAAATGAGCGTCTTGCTCCAGTGGTTAAGAAACTCAATTTTATTATGTTTGAGTGGACACTGTTTTAAGGAGATGGCAATTTTAACAGTCCAGGTAATTTTTTGATGATTCTTCTCTTTTCCTCAACTCTTTTCCTCAGAGCAAAAGAATAAATTAAGCACGTGATTTCGGTTTTATTGCATGACCTGGTATGAGCTTAAGTCATAATTAATTCATGACATGCTAACTTTGTCAAACCAAGTCAGTTACAGCTAGATCGAATGATTTGTGTAGATATATTCATTACAAAGTGGATTTATTTAATTGTAACGCAATTTAAGAACTTCAAGTACAATAAAGGTTTTTTTACTTGGGCTAGTAGCTGGTCTCTTTTAAAAAAAGTTTACGAATTTAGAACATAAACCATCAAAATTTCCCTATCGCTAACAGCCACCAATTTGACTCCGGCAACGATATAGTTTCCGGGCAGCCATACCACCGTAATGATACCGGTCCGATACCTGACCCGTCAAACTGTTAGCGGGTTAACTCTAAACAAGACCTATTGTGTTGGAGCGCTGGCAAATTGCCGATCAGCCCGGTACACCACTAAGTAGGCTGTGGCTTTTGAACCGACCAGTTTTCTAGCAACATTTCTGTATCCTTTTTGAGTGACTTTAAAATATTTGTGGTTGAAGAGGAGACCAAAATTATTTTATGTATGAGTGATTGCTTGAACTTGACCTCTTACTCTCTGTGCTGTTTTTAATTAAAGAGCTAGTACGTAGGTAAATACCTGGTAGCTACACGGGAAAGTAAGATTAAAAAACCTCGTTTTAAAAACTCTAGAAATCACATAAGTATATACTACAATATCTACGAGCAGACATGTTACAAGTGAAATTGCCCATTAATTTTATTTTTCATTGAATAAGAACATGATAAATACCTCTAAATGTAAATCATAACACCAATTAATGTGGTTATAAATAAAAGTAATAGACGAGTAATTATGAAACGAAACGTGTTTATTTGTTCTTCTCTTCTAAGCCCAAAACTAAACCTACCTCACAAATCGTTAACTACCTAAGCAGATTCAGTTAGCCAGCCATATTTCACGCCGCGCACAAACAAGGGGGATGACAGAGAGCATCGCTTACATGAGATAAACAGGATTGAATCACGCAGCATCCCCGCTGTCCTACTGCGCCGTTTATGAAGCTAATGGCAGAAGAATACGCTCATAATTCAGAATGAATACTTACCTATGGGGGATGTTAAGGGGATGGAAGGGGCAAGGAATCGGTTAGTAAGGATGTGTTTTGTAAACTAGATGAGCAGTAGTAGATGCTGCTACTTAATTTACTCTTTCCCAGTTGTAAACTAAGGAACAATATTCAATTTTCATTCTTCTTCTTATCGTGTGGGCAGTAAGGTCTTACGACCCCACACACCCTAGTGTCAGAGTTTCTAAACCGCCGCGAGGGCCTCTGACATGGTTTGTCGACCGCCATTTGGCGGCCGGGACCACCGGCTTATACGTGCCTTCCGAAGCACGGAACCAACTTTTTATCAGACAATCAGGTGATTCAAGCCCGCAATGTCCTAACCAAACTGGAAACAACTTAACAAAGTATGTTTCCCGTGGGAATCGAACCCACGACCACCGGGTCACAACTCACAAGGCAAATGCCTAAACCACTCGACCACGGAGGCAGTTTTCATTTAAGTAACTTTATTATATTTCCAGTAGATATAGGTAATTTGCGTTGTTATTAACGACTATGAAGATTGCAGCATGATCTGAATAAAGCTGACGACCATGTGAACGAACCCGAAGTCGTGGGAGGAAGCCCAGCTGTGGAAAAGTGCCTACTAACAGTACTTAACTTAGTTAAAACTAAGTTAGGATTGAAAACATTTTTAAACCGTTCATGTAAACATTTAGGTTGAAATTCATGGAGGCATAATTATTCATAGAATCGATTTTATTCATAATATCTGTTCTGTGTGTATCCAGTAATCTATATCCTCAGCCATGGAGTGGGGCAGCAGTATAAAAAGTCGTAAGAAGTAGGGTACAGTGGGGTACCCTGGCACATAAATCAGAGGCTGGCTGTCGTGGCGCCGCCCTCCTCTCTCTGCCGTATTACTACTGGATGCGGAATCTTGTTCTGCTACTGTTAATATCAGGTCGTTTTGTTTTAGAAGATAATTTGATGGAATATAGATTTCTGAATCAGGAAGAAGATTACTTAGAAGTACAATTTGGAGAGTTGTCGTATGTGGATAGCATCGAGGGAACAATGAAGAAGAGGAAAGAACTAAAGCTGTATAATACGTGCGAATTTCGTAATAATAATGATTTCTAACATACAAATTAGTACCCACAAATGTTGTGTGTGGGTGTTCTGTGGGTAGGTACGTTACAAAAGTAATTACCGGTTAATTAGATTACATTTCTCTTGTGGCTGTCATAGATAATATATTTACAGTTGACACAAATTGTATGATGAACAGTCAGACCAATGAAACAAAGCTGAAAGAATTTAATTTTGAATTCGTGTCTTTCAGAAGAAAACAAGACGTTCAAACAAATATGAGCCGTAATAAACGACCCTACTATAATTATAAAATGAAGTCAAGCCTAAAGCTGATATTAAACGAAGTCCAAAATCTGCTGAAAATAAAACCCAAAAAAATAACTATCTCTTAATTATTTTTTCCACAAAAAATCCCCAATTACGGCCGTCCAATTAGATTTTAGATCCGTTGAACAAAATTAAGTGGGATATTAAAAGTGCTGACTTCGTCCGGAGAGACTTCGGCCTGCCAATTATAGAATTAGCAGCGAACTGATCAAGTGTCTCTAGAGAATGGCAAACGAACACTAGGTCGGGCGAGGTTATTAAGGAGAGAGAAATGTCGTTTACTTGTTGGCTGGTGGAATGAACACAAGAAATAAGTTTGCATGTAGACATTTTCATTATAGTCGAAGAGCTAATTGCTCAATCATACATTTGCCGTCGATCATCTAATTATCCCACGAAAACAATACTAAAACACGTAAGCCATCACCTTACAACCAAAGATATCGCACACGTCAGTAACGCGGACGAAGCGATAAACTCCACAAATTCAAATCCCGCATAAAAGTTGTGTGACAATAACTTTGTCGTAAGTGGGTCGACACTAGTCGGCAATACTCGGCACTAACTAGCGAAAGATTTGTGCGACTCGCACGGTGAGCAAGATAGAAGTAGTGTCCTCTCGCCCCCTTATTAGGACGGCCATGTGAGTGCCGCGGGTTTTATTAGAGGGGACCAGACGGACGAAAATTATTCACAAAATATGGAAATGAGACAATTGGTAGTCTTTGAAAGAATTGGAGTTATAGGGACGAGAGGGGTTGCTTTGAAGATGCAATTGGGATAAATAATAAATTCTTTAGCAATGACTTGAGTTTTTAAATATTTGCAAATGTAATGAGTATTGGTACAGTCCCGTTATTAAGAAATAATGCTGGATATTTTAACAGAAATAAATTTTCATCAAATATCAAATAATTTTTTTCATCATAAATCGACAGAAAAATATAATATAGAACAGAAAAAATGACTTCAATTCCAAAATGTAACAGATTTTTTGCCAAAACAAACAAAGAGCAGGATCACGAGAGTGAAATTAATCCGCACCACCATTGATTTTGGTAGAATTCGGGCCCAAATTCAGGACAGGCGTGTCCCTAAAAATCGTGTTACTCAACTCTAGGTCCCCTATTAAGAGCGAATGTGGGTCAACGTTTAATCCCATTACAGAATTGACCTCCGCAAGGGTACCTATTGAGTTAACTTGGCAAATTTTGATGAAATTCCCGTAACACAGCCTCGTATTACGGGAAACATAAAAATGATGGAATCAACTGAGTGAGAAATCGTAAAAGTCATTTCTGATTCTTGTTTTGCAGGAAATGTTGAAAAAAACGTAATTTGGGAAAATTACTACTTTTTATTTGTTTTAGATTTAAAAGGTAAAACCTTTGCTCTAAATGAAGTCTATAAACACGTAGACAAAACAAGTTTCAGCTCCTTTTTGGGATAGGTAGTTAATTGGTGAAGTCCTGACCTCTATAGTTAAGTTATTTACGCCTTACACTTTTAAGTAAAAGAATAGTCTATATAATACAAGAATAATATAAAATGGTGGTAAGAAACAAACTTCTCGTCTAGAACAAATAAAATTCACTGCAAAGTAATAAATGCAACCATTCCAGTTTTGGCAAACGCATGTGGATTTCGAGAAAAAAGGCCATGTTAACATAAACAAGTACAGCAGCTCAAGTAATCATATTAATATTTACTTAAAAACAAACACTGTTTAGTGGAATAGCAGTACATTTGTGTGTGTTTTTAGGAACTGACGTGGATAATGAAAATCTAAAACAAAGCCCCTTTGTTACGCCACCAAATGTATTATTTTTTGTACTAGCAAGATTTTTGTTTTCCCCGAGTTTCAAGTCATGTTATATTTCAGAGCTGTCTAAAGTACACCTGAATTGAGAACAATAACTCATAACCTCGCAAACTCGACGGAGCAACAGTGCCTTGTCGCAAACAAAACAAAAATTGTTGGAACCGATTGATTTATAGAATTACTATTGAACGCGCCCCCTCCGGCGGGAGGGTTGCCCTCTAAGCCCCCGTCCTCTCGGGACCAAGATTAGGGTCTACAATAGCGAAGTGAACCAAAAATTTACATAATCTTGGTTACACCGGTGGACCGTGAATCCAAAGGTTGCGAGGGCGAACATTTTCGACTTTTCAAACGATGGCAAATGATTGCGGTCTGAATCCCATAGGTTGTTATCTGTGAAAACCTTCTTACCTGATAGTAATATCCCTCGTTGTGCGGATTTACAAATGTGTTGAAGTTGTTTCGTGTGTGAGTAAGAGCTTTGCGACGACAACGTGATGCCAGCCAGCAGAGGGCCATATCCGTTGACATTAAGTATTCAGGTGACAGATTGCGCGAATGTTCGCGTCGGGACAGACTTTTAGCATGAATGTGTTACCTGCCTAAAGTGACTCACAAACTTGGAATTGGCGCGTTATTATTTATTGCCCTTGTTTCGTTACTACATATATTGAAAATAATGTCTAAACTTACCTTCAGTACTGTTACAAAATTGGAAACGAACACAAAGTTTGGAAGCCTATTCTAGATTATGATATCCTCAATATATTGATAAGCACATCACCTGTAAATATTCATCGTTTTACTTCGCTAGTTCTGCCAAAAATCGTTCAAACAGACACGGGTTTGTATATAAACCACAGAAAATACGCGCCGTTTGCGTAGTGGCGTAAAAAAATAAAAAAAGTGTTTTTGGCCCGTCACGTCTAACAATCGTTATCGAGAAGTCGAAGTTTTTTATCGATTCTCGACGCGCATTCTGCGGTTGCCCTAGTCTTGTGAGTTACAAAGGGAGTGTTTCAATAGGAGATTTGGTATAGGTATAGACGTAGGCAGTGCTGTGTTCCTGGTACTATTGTTAGAAAGAACTGGTCTGCTCTGTAATTGAGGTTAGTAATGATCGCGGTTAGGGTTTTTTGTTACACTGCCTGTATTGTCTTTCAGTAGTGTACGATGTTTGTGAACTTTTCGTGTAGCTATTTTTATCTACCTAAGTTCTATGTTGCTAAATGCCATTTAATAAAGACTTTATTACCTTAATAGGACCGCTCGTTAGTTAATTATTTATTACGATGGTTTAGTTTAGCAACATTTTTCTGCCTTTATCTCATTTAATTTGGGGTTTGCTTAGATACTTCTCAATTAGGCTACATCTCAGTCGTAAGCCTCTTTTAAGCCAGATCACCTTCCACGCAGTCCATCCGTCGTTTCTTTGGTTTTTCTTTATTCTTACAGCCATCCACATACATACATACATACATACTTGAAACATCCACATACATACTTGAAACTTTTGTATCATTTTCCTCATTGCTTAGGCTTAGTTTTTTGTTAAGGTTTAATGGCTAAGAAAAATGTAACACGCTAAGAAGAATGGCACACCATGATCAGTCTGAAATAATGAAACAATCCAATTCTCACTATATCAAAAATTGTAAACAATTAACCAATACATAAATCCTTTAAAATACCGACCTACATTGATTTAAAAATCAAAATGTTTTTAAAGCTCTGTAAAACGCTCACGTGAAGCGTTGTTATAAAATATTCAACGGCACTCAGCATCGAGTGACGTCACGGGAATGTAGAACATAGTCTCGCAGCCAGGTCAGGATTCATACGACGTCTGCTCTATCAGTTTGTGAATTATTCTATTTCTAATAACGATGGATAGGAAAAATTGAATGGATTCTTAGGAATAGATTCTTCAATTTCTTAGAGCAAATCTATTTAATATATTATTACCCATGACGGAACGGAGCAGGTATATGCGTTTAGGGTGAGAGATGTGTGTGCACTTTTTTTAAGTTCCCACCTATCTTCTAAACTAATGATCCGATTTTGATGCGGTTTTCAATAACGGATTTGTGCTTGACGAGTTCATGTTCCTAGACAGGTGTCATGGCTGTAACTCACTAGGGGGCGCCACAATACTCGTATTAGTGCAAAACAATGTTGCAATAATTATAATCAAAACGAAATGTCCGATAACAATTCTGTTTTCAGCAATGTGTACGTGGTAGCTTAATGCATGTTCCCAAATAATAAAAATTACGTCTGTAACTCACTAGAGGGCGCTACAATATTAGTGCAAAATAATATTGCAATAATATTAAAACGAATTGTCCGATTTCAATGCGGTTTTCATCAGCAATGGGTTTGTAGTTGATTGGTGCATGGTCCAAGATAAGTCTTATGATATTAACTCACTAGGGGGCGCTGCTATACCTATTAGTGTGAAACGATTATATTGCAATACTATTAAAATTAAAACGTATCGTCTGATTTCATTTCAATGCGGATTTCAGGAATGAGTTCGTGGGTGACGAGCTTTCCTATAAATAATTCGTATAATAATATGCTCTCTAAAAAGTCTAAAATAAAATTATTGAGCAAAATTAAAAATTTTGAAAAAAATACACGACGGTAAAAATCTAATTGAAATAGAATAAAATAACTCAAAATAAACATAACTAGGGAATATCCGTCGGGGGCTGCCATTTCTATATGAAATTTCAACAAAAATTTAATCATACTCATTAGTGTATTTTAAGTCATCGTTAAACATCTACAATTCTTCATTAACTGTATTCACGTCACTAGAAAACCTTTAGCTGGTTTAATGGCAGCCCCCGACGGATATTCCTTAGTTATGTTTATTTTGAGTTATTTTATTCTTTTTCAACTCAGACCAACAAACAAAGGAAAACGGCGCGCCACGAACATCAAAAGTGAGTCAACTTTTTATCTATGTGTGTAGACAATGTCTCGTGAAGTCGTGACGTAGTAGGAGAAATGCGTGTGGTTTTCGGAGAAATGCGTGTGGTTTTAGTGTAGGTGTGTGCGTGAGCTTGTACGTTTACTTGCTATAGGCGTGTGGTTTTGTGACTTCACTGTTGGTGTTCGCGGCGCGCCGTCTTCCGTTTTTTCTTGGTCTGAGTTTTTCAATTAATTTTTTTTTATGTTAGCATTAATGTACAAGTGCATGAATCCAGACCAAGCAGCCGTGGCAGATTATAGCCAACTTCCTCCTTTCGTAATAAGGATGCCTGTGTTCTAGCAGTGCGAGCATAACGGGTTGATTATACGCCTACGCCATGCTTACAAAAACTGCAAATTATTTTTATTTGATTGTATTGCTTATTGAAAAACCGTAATAGACGTAGGTCAATGTACTCACTTTATTCATTTAATTTAACTTTACCTAACCAGACGATTTTTTCTAACATTAATAAATATCTATGTACGTACTTCATCAAAATTCAGAGATTACCAACAGTAAACGCAAGCTCTTGGGACGCCGTAATTTTTGCTTACATTTAGCCGAGTGGTGGCTGACTCGATTATAATACTACACGGTTTCATCAGGACTGCAACTGCGACTCTGCGAGCGATTGCAATTAGATCAGGACATTTCAGTCGGAATGTTACAGGATTCATGAAAACGCTACATCTGACTGTGGTACCTTGATTTTGTGTGGAGAGGAATGGTTTATTTTACTTAAGGAAAACAAACGAATGGTAAAAGTGAGTCGCAAATTTTTCCAAGACCAACTACAAAACCCAAAATGTCTACTCTTCTTAACTTCAGTAGTAGCAAAGCAGATAAACACCTAGCACAATAAACAACAGCCAGTATCACGTTAAAACCAGTACACGCGTATTGTAGAAGTAAAGCGCTGTACAGCGCTAAATACAAAGGGGCATTTATTCTCAATACCAGGGGTATGTTTCTTGGAACCGCTGAGCGGTCGCTGGCAGCGCTCCAGCGGCACTCGACCGTTTTTTAGCTTTCAATTGTTTTCTCTACTGTTAATGTGCCGCGCTTTTTATTGTTCGCGAGCAGCACTTTGTTACTTGAAATGTTTTAATTTGTGAGACTTTTTCTACTTGTTTTATTGTGGTTTATTACTATTGTTGAACGAGGTTAGTTAGGGGTGGAGATTACAGGGATTGTGAGCTGTTACATGTTGTTATGTCATTGTCTTGAAGTACTAGTAATAAACTGACATATTAACTTAGAGACGATGACAAGAACAATAATGTTGCATGCAACGTGGCAACGTCGCCAGTTTCTTTAGGACATTACTAGTTTAAAGCTTTGTCGACGAATTTTTTGACAAAATTTTTGTTAGTTATTCGAGTTATCATTACAATTCCAATTTTACTCGGAAAGAATAGTGGTGTGTTAAATTAAATTATGTAACACGAGAATTCTCTGAAGTGCCGTGTAATGTCTTGATTACTTTGAAATTAACTGACAGTTTGTAAGATTACGTACATCTGAGTTGCTAATTATGAGCGCAGGTGAAATAGCTCTTACTCCGAGTAATATGAGACAATCTTCCAAGAATAATAAATGCTGAATTCACGAAAAACTATTTTCAACATTTTCAAACATCTTCTAGGTTCTATTATTATTAGTTTGTCCGCAATAAATAACTATCTCACGTAAATTGTACCAGGGCAGCAGAAATCCTAAGGGGCAGTAGCTGCACTCAGACGTCGTGATTAGTACGCTGAGTTGAATCGCACAGCACTGTGAAACCAAGAGTTACTTCTGATACAATTGCAACGGGGGCTGAATTCAGAATTGAAATATTTTATATTGTTTTGATGCGTGATTTTGCAAACAAACAACTTTGCCATACTCAATTTTAAAGTCTCAAAATGATTTATTGTGATTATTTGTGATTCATTACATACATGTCAGAAGCAATGGTTTCATCAAAATAATACAGAAATTAATAGGCTTCAACAAACACAAACAGATTGTGTACAATTAATTTCATTAAAGATCGATTAGACTCGAGCCGCAGAAGAGCAAACAAATCTTAATATTAGTTAAAGTTGATCGCTCTAATAAAGAGCAATTAGAAATTCTACGGAAAGTGTACTAGGTCGACAGCAATGCTCGGAGGTAGTGGAATGCTCTTAATTAATATGACGCCGTTGATTACTGAGACTGAAGTCGAGTCACACAAAGCAACTGCACAGCTCGGTAGCTTTTGAAATAATTTTAATGAAGATTGTTGGCTGTTCGAGAAAAATTCAGATGAAGTTCATCCTGATGAAATTGTATTACCTATACTTAGATCTATAAGTTAGTTTAGATCCTGGGTTTGTTTTATATTAAAAGGACAGTATATCATTATAAAGCACTGTGGTTTATTTGAATACATAATAGCAAACTATAAAGAAACTTGAAATGATAATAAGCCTGCACTTGTACAACATGGAAATATATGTAATTATAATCATTATTTCATGATTGTTTAAAAACAAGATGTTTAAATCTGATCGTAAATTTTACATGCTATCATCATCCATTAGATAATATTGTACTAGGTTGACAGATCTTAAGAGAGGATAGAAAAGCAATCTCAGAGTGAATAATCCATAAGCAGCATTTCACCAAGTGGTATCATGCAGGAGGGGGAAAGCATTTACCTAAGTCCTCACAAAGAGAAGACTGAATTTTCCTTGATTGCTTTGCTTCGCACAAAGCACAAACATAATTTGGTTAATTCTCGTTTCTCATCTTTGTTTGATAATAATTTTGCCTATAAAATAATAATCATATCTTACAATCATAAAACGTTCACTTTTACTCGGTTTTTTCAACCTGAAACTCATAAATATTAGCCCCAGTACTTAAACATGGCAGTATTATTTTTTCCAACCGCATGGTAAAGATCAAGTGATTACCACAGCGGTTGGTATTACGAGAGGTTTCTGAGCTGAGATCGAGGTAAACGGCAAATAAAAAATTAAAACAACGGTGTATATTCCGTTGTACCAGGATTAGTGTAGGATTAAACGTGCCGAGGTTATAAAAACCTCTGAGAGATTATTGTGAGGAATAAAAAGGACACAAATAAGGCTAAAAAATCCAAGCTCGAAAATGTTCCAAGATATTTTAAAAGAAAAGTTAACTGAAGATCAAATAAAACAGAATTAAATATAATTCATAATTTTATCCGCTTACCTGAGAAGCCCAAAAAATATGAAAACATAATGTTTTCCTTACAAAACCCCACAATCTCGCCATCTTATCCTTAATTATTATATCTTAAACATCCCATCGCCTTTCACATAACAAACGGCGGTAATTAACAAAAAGCGGGAGCCCCAGTTAATTGGGCGACATGTAGCGAGCCCCGCATAGGCCGCCACTGGAGGCCCGCGCGCGCCCCCGGCGACGCCACAACCCGCCGTGCAAGGCGCCGTAATAACAACATTTTGGCAACTTAATTTGCCCTTAAATTGAACATGTGTGTAGGTTTAGTGTTATCTCTAAATTAATCAAGTTCTAAACCTATGTCTGTGTCGAGGTTACTGTATACCAATTAATCTCAAACTATTATATTCTGGAAACACAACCTACGTTATTTTAAAAACTTTCGACTGAATCAATTCGTACTCTATCGAGTTGTACAAACTACTTCACAAACTATAACATAGTGAACATAAACGAGTACTTGGAAAAGAATGTTTGAGATAAACTCTGTAACAGCAATCACGTAAAATCATAATTCAAATAAAACTGCTAACTTAGTTATAGTGTAGCAAACGTTATGCGTATCAATCGCCGAACTCGGCGGTAACTGACGATTTCCTTAACATCGTTAGGGGAGCCGAGAGGGCAACTCCTCCGGAGGAGGGTATCTCCACTCATAAATCTGAGGGTATCAGTGTCAACTCTTAAAAGTGTTAGGGTTTATCTTTGAGTGTTTAGGATCCTTGTAATCGATATTTATTTTGAGTATCGAGGGTCGGAGATACAGATTCAATGTTTGGAATTTTTCACCATTGTTATTTTCTTTTTAAAAAAAAATATTTTTTGGATGGTTTTGAGTAAGGATACAGCGCAGATATTTATTATGTAACATTTTTTCTTTTAAAAATTGGTGTTATGAAATAACTTGAGTGTGGGCCCGTAAAGCTCAGGATTGGTGCCCTGAAACAGCGACACGGGGTCGTGGCAGACCACTCGGAGATGGCGGGACGAACTGGATGTCTTCCTTGAGAATTGGAAAGAAGTTGCACAGAATCGCGACCGTTGGAAGGAATGGAGGGAGGCCTTTGCTCAGCAGTCGGACAATATGTGCTAGCTATAATAATAATAAAATAACTTAAAATAATTTTGCTTTATATTTTATTTAAATACCACACTAGTTATTTTCACGCCCTTTGAATAACTCTAGTAGACATGCCCTCAGAACTCTATTAAGTTGAAAAGATAATTCATCTTCATCATAAGGCCTCAAAGCTCACACACTTCAGAATAAAGTCCCGAAACTCTTTGAAGTGAACAAAATGATAGAATACAAAATAGACGCTCCAAATACTTCGTGTGATAAAATTTACTTGTCTGAAAATTTCACAAGTTCGATTCAATTTCTGTACACAAAATGAATTTCGCGAAGTAAGTACAAATTCTTTCTGCGATGAAGTGCTCGCACGCTATGGCTGAGCAATTCAACAATAACTCCGTTCGACACTAAATAAATTTGAATGAAACTTCGCGAAAACAGTTGGGCGTAACTTTGTTACGACTAAATATATTTGGACAAACTTCTGCAACAAGGTCAAAAACTATTTATAATCGAATTAAGAGGCAGTTTTCGTGGACAAATGTTCTTACTGAAGACAAAGTTCAAAACATTTCCTTTCAATCGTCACGTTATTGATCTCGAGGATTTGGCAGAGTTCCAAACACTTACATGTATAATGAAGATCTTACACACTTCTTTTTTTGCATCCCCAAAATGGCATTAAATTGAAACTATTGGATATGGGGTTCAGCCGTTCAGGGGTTCTATATCAATGGGATTGCTGTGATCTCCCGTCGTGTATAAACTTAATGTATTTCGTGATTTAGAGCGCGCGCGGTGATTGTTTTCGTGGAGTAGTCGAGTGGGGACAAGTAGACGAGTAGTTACTGAGCTTAATGTTATTGCAGTCTGATAGAAAGATATTTATTATGATGGGAAGTTAGCGAGTGATATCTATGATGTTAGTGAGATCGGAGATTGTTTGTGATCTCATTGCTGATAGTGTTTCAAATATGTTTAGAGATTATTTCTTGTTGGCACAAAGTGAGTGTTGATCGCACTGTGGTTCTGAATTTTATACGTACTCTAACCTATTTTGACTTTGTATGTAGTAAACAATATTACTTTCAGCTTATGCGAATTGTTGTTGGATCATTACTTATGCATTAAAAATATGAGAACATCTCCATCTATTTAATCTAGTTTGACCTTGAAACACAACCACATTTTATTTTCGTGTATAGTGAGTTGAATAGTGGAATATTTTACGCATTCAAAATAATATTTTCGCAATGACCGAACCGGTCACCTTCACACCTAAGTGAGGGGCACCTCTAGAAATAGTTCGGCAATTCAGTTTCTTATGTAGAAGGCAAGCATTGGTGACAGATGTGAGCTATGACCACTCCAGAGGCTCCCGCGCCAACGAGCTCGGTTATAGTGTCATTACTGCCGAGTGCCGAAAGCCGAGCCCACTGACTTTACGAGCAGGGACGACAGGGGACGGTGATCAACTGCAATTCACGACGATCCAGGGGGAAACGAGTTTTGAGAATCAGACCCTTCCGAAGATTGAGTACAGTTCTCAACGAAGATTGTTCCGAGAAATAGGAAATTGCTGGTGCAGTTTGAAAGTTTAAGCCAGGAAGGTATCTGTAAGAACTCGATATTATTTTGTACTAACGAGATTCTATAGAAGTGTCCGTTTCTCGTTGCAGAGTGAGGGAACGGTTTTTGCATAAATGCTGACTTGTGAGTGACATAGAAGTAATCCATCATCGACATCAAAGCATTTTATGATCCATCCACACGAACCTTCTCAATAATTCTGTCCCTAGCCCAGTCAATAGTCATATTGCATTAACCTAAATCCCTTCACTAGATTCCAGTGTCCCCGCACGTACATTGGGTCTAGCTTATGTATCTTAACGAGAAAATAAGACCTTCTTTATAGGTTGGCGGGCTATTGAGGCCGACGCGCGACGGGCCGACGGGCGCGCGACGGGCGACGGGGCTACCTTCGGGCTATCTTTCGGCTCGTGTTTCATCTCTGAATGTTTTATTCATCGGACGTTTTGTTGACACTGAAAGTTAAGGGTTTGTGGTGACAAGATATTTTTATATGGTGTTAGGTTCTTTAGTGGAATGATTTTTCTTGTCATGTCTTATTACGTAATCTCATGTAAGCTGATAGTGCCAACATTTTAACGAGTTCAGGAGAAAACTACTCAGTTTTCTCAAAATGTTGGCACTATCAGCTTTCCCTAGCAATTACATGGTAAAATAATGTGAATCTCTTTTATAAATACCAAGTTATCTGTTGTTCTTTATTCCAAGTGCTCTTCCGTTTGTCGACTTCACGTTATACAGTCGTATGATCATTGGTTCAGGCGTCAACGCCGGATAAATAAAGGGAACCCCAGTTTTTTTTGCATTTAACTTGCTTGATTCTTAGTATAGTTAACATTGGTAGTGCCCTAAACGCTTGCATACCTACGTATCTTATGATCTCGAAGCGTGATTATAATTAAGGCTGCCCACAATGTGCGAGGTGCTACGATGTGGTCTGCTATAGCAACAGATAATTAGCTTATCTAACAATCTGAAGTCTCAACAACATCTTCAAAGCTTGCGCCGACTGATCCTAACAATGCGATTATCATCTCCGCTTCGAGACAAAGCCGGCGCGATCTAATTATGTGAGTAAACGAGACAATTAGCGCCGACGACGCTCCAATTCGGCGATAATTAGCTTCTTAAAGCTTTCAGTGGTGAGGGGACACATAGTACACAGTGTAGGTATTGTAAATGTTGTGTAATCCGAAGTTGTAGAATATGGTGTTTTAGAAGATGTTGCTTGATATAACATTCAGTATTTTTTACAGTCCGCTCTTACATGTAACTGTCTTACTGCTCTAGCGATCGCTAAGCGCTACTGCTGAATATGAGGATATGGATTCTATTCTAGGTCAAGTTTTTCTACCAGGAATTTCTCAGTAGCAGTGCTTTGGAGCCCAGCTAATAGAAATAGACTTACCCCAAATGCATGGAACTATAACGTTACTGATGAAATGTGCCACTGCAGTGAAATTAAATAAAAGAAATTGCTCAAGCTCGCCACAATTCACCCCAACATGATAGCGAGACTAACAGAGCGATGGCATCGCGATAACAGAAAGATGAGTAGGTGTTTATCCTTTCAGTTTTATTAGAATCCAGACCACTCTTCAAACAAAACAACAAGACATTCAGCCAGAGTATTTTAACAAAACCTTCACGATATATCCACTTTCATCATCATCTGCCAATTTTTTTCGTTGGGGTCGGCTTGAAAATTATTAGCATGTTTACCGTTATTAAATACCGCATGGTATAAATTCCCTCCACACATGCCTTAGCTAAGCTAGAATAGCTAGAGCTGGCCACAAGTAGGTCTGTATGACCGCTGAACTCGCTAACACAAACAGACAGCGGTGACTTCTGCGCTACCGATTGCGTGCTTACTGAACATTGTCATCATGCTGATAGGAGAGGTGGAAATATTATAGACTGTAGGTATGCAGTAACTGGTTTAGTAGAGGATGGAGGATGGAAACTAATGGCTAAGTTGATGATAGTAGTAAATATCTGCTCAATCATCGCAAATAAAATTAGACTAACACTGAGTATATTTTAAAGCTTTTATCATCACTACTATTATATAACAAATTCCTCCGCCGCGTCTGTCTATTTGTTCGCAATAAACTCAAAAACGACTGCACCGATTTTCATACTGCTTCCACCAATGGGTACAGACTACAGTGGTTCTCGAGGAAGGTTTTAGTATATAATTTGTCAAGTTTTTGACATCCACGGGGGCGATACAGCGTGCAAAAGCTAGTTTAAAACCTACAAGTATCTCTCCAAAGATATTGTGTAAGTTATAGTGAGAGTGGCCTGGCTTGGTGGTACTTACCTCTTTTTTTCAATAGCACAATTATTATTATCCCACAGCACACAATGTAAAATACAGAAAATATACCTACATTTGAGCAAAAACTCGCTCTCCCAAGTAACGTGACCGCACCTTGTTACTTGCTTTAGCTGCTGGAGGGTTAATTAACTATTGCATCGTATGCTCTGTGTGTAAAATAAGTGAATAAGTTTCGACACGACATAAAAACGGACAGAAGGACCGAGTTCACAGGTCACAGCATTCATTAATTTACCTATAAAGCCTAGCCTGTAATGATAGTGTGTGTGTATGTTTAGATAAAAATAAATAAAATATCGTGGTACTCGTATCTCTTTGTGGGACCTTTTCAAAAAAGAATGAAAGCATTACGTATAGTCTAAAGTATGTACCTCAGAGGGTTTTAGCTGCGCTAGAGTAGAGTCTGTCGAATAAATCAGCAAGCGTAGATCAAACAAAATTAAGCAATAATATTGGGCACTTACTAACATTATTTATCATCATCAACATCATCAACAGCCTATTAATGTTCCCACTGCTGGGACACAGGCCTCCTCTCTAGGAGAGGGAATGGACTATAATCTACCACGCGGGCCCAGTGCGGATTGGTATTATTTATCACAACTACATATTTAAGACTAAGAACTTTTTTCCAGACTAAAAAGTGTGGGAAAGAATTCTGGACGGATATTTCACTATTTGATATGTTGCTAGCAGGCTTGTGTGTGGATAGGTTGATCTTTTAAATCTCCCTTTTTTGCGTCCTAAAACGGGTCTGTTTTATTACTTAACTCTTTGTTCCCATTGTACACTGACCTTGTTTTTGTTCGCAATGTCTAATATAAACTTCGTTAGCTCCGTTTCAGTGTTTAGTATTAGTTTAAAGCTTTTCTTTTTAATCCGAATAGTTTAGACGGCATTCGCTTGAAACTACGTGATGAAATAAATAGCCTTATAGTAGAACGCTAGCTTTTCCACGGGTCCGCCTGCGTTAAGATTGAAATTTTATCTTAGTCCTAAAACTTAGAAGATTTTTTATGGAATTTGGCACACAGTTAGACCCTGACACACAAAAAGACGTCCACTGCTGGACATAGGCCTCCCCCAGGTGTCGTTACATTGACCGGTCCCGGTGTCCGCATCCAGCGGGTCCCCGCAACCTTCACCAGGTCATTGGTCACAGGTACACTACTTGTGACGAATGTGGTTAACATGGATTTGTCATTTACTTCGATAACTAAACTTATATTTTTGTAATGTCAGACTGAATGCCAGAATAAAGCAATACCAGTTACGCTGATAGTGACTTTTATACCGCAAGGTGTGGTCCAGAACAATAAAATGATCGCAATGACAGGGAAAGCAGTCTTTCAGCTTCGTTAAACTATTTTTACACCCATTATTTAACAACAAAGACTGGACAAAATCTAAAAAAAGGCGTTGCGTATAATTGATCGTCAATAAAATCTGTAAGACGAGTGAGGCACGCCAAGCATCTGCCCAGCGTCTGCCAGAGGGACGGCGGGGTGTGTGGGGGTGAACGGGGGGTGTCCGCAAAAAACCCGCTCCTCCCTTTGTTTAGCTGTAAGCTCGTTATTTCACCCTTGCCTTGTGTTTCGGCTTTATAGCGTGGTGCCAAGCGTAAATGATTAGCGGAAGATAGAAAGTGAACAAAGGTTGACGAGTTGATAATATAATTCCTTTATTAACTTATGGAAAGAACCTAATCAAAATTATAAGGGCCATGTAAATATAAATGGTTTAAAATCCTCTTGATTTTTTGTTTGAAAAATCCAAATTCATAATAGCTACGTCTACCTATGTAATGAAACCTTTTAACCGATACCCAAATCTAATATTTCAAAACATAACATAATATCACGCCTGTAATCCCCGAAGGGTTAGACAGAATATTTATAACATTAATAAACATGATAACCCTTCTAACGACACCCGCGCCACGCTGACGCTCGTGCCACAGACGGGGTCCGTGAGACCCAACGCGCCCTCTTTGCGCGCCGATGAGTTTCTTTCTTTTATTTTGTTTCCTCTAAGCAAATGATATTATATCGGGAGTTAATTTTATTGCCAGATGCCGAGCGGATTCACCCCAAATCACTTTTATCCAGTTCAAAATTTATTATATTTTTTCCCTTTTTATTCGAGCTTTTTTTAAATTTATGGGCGGCTTTTACGGTAACCGTTTGACAAAAACTCTTATAATTTCATGTAAAATAATAAAATGGTGACAGGATGGTGCAGAGCAGTGGTGGCCCAGTGGTGGCGGCCCCGACTTACGAACAGTAAGTCGATCAAACCCAGGCAGGCGCATTACCTTGTGTTGTGTAATTTATTTCATCACCACAGCTCTCAAAAACGGTGAAGGAAAACATCGTGAGGAAACCGGTTCTAGAACCAAAAATTTGAAGACTTGTGAAATTTACCAATCCGCACTTTGCCCGCGTGGTAAATTACAGCCCATTCCCTCTCAAAGAGTGGAGGCCTGTGTCCCAGCAGTGGGAACATTAATAGGCTGTTGATGAATAAAATGGTAATCTTATTTTGAACTAGCTTTTGCCCGCGACTTCGTCCGCGTTTCCGTCGTTTTTCGTAAAAAAGTACCATTATGTCCTTCCTCACGGTTCAGTGGTTTTGATGTAACAGACAGATTAACTTTCGTATTTTAGTAGGGAAATACAATATGTCAATCCACAATACTGTTGAAAAATATCGCAAAAAGGAACCGCAGAATATTATCTATACTAATATTATAAAGCTGAAGAGTTTGTTTGTTTGTTTGTTTGTATGTTTGTTTGTTTGTTTGTTTGTTTGTTTGTTTGAACGCGGTAAACTTAGGAACTGCTGGTTGGAATTTTAAAATTCTTTTTGTGTTGGATAGTCCATTTATCGAGGAAGGCTATAGGCTATACAACATCACGCTACGGCTAATAGGAGCGGAGCATAAATGAAAAATGTTACCAAAACGGGAAAAGGTATTTCCTTTTTGAGAGCTTCCGCTGCGTGCGCTGCGAAAACGGTTTATGTTACGCAAAAATCATGTATGAAGGAATTGTTCCTCTTTAAAATTTCTAAAAAAAAGTCCGCGACAGCATATATCTATCTTTTAAGATTGACTCACTGTAACCTTTTTTTACTATTAAACTGTTAGGTTAAAAATAATTATTTTTTGCGAAGCTTATTTAACCCATATGGTATTAATCTATATCTAAATAAATGGGTTTGTTAGAAGGAAAATTTAATATAGAATATTTGTGCCCTTTACTCTAAACAGTTTAAACAAATATCTTAGAAGATATCGCAATGTAAAAATATCCGCACGGCAAAATAATTCGCGCGTCGCAATGTAGGGAGATTCTTTCCGGGAAATTCAAATTCAAAATATTTACTGCATCATAATGTTTACAAGTACAGAGTGTTATCGTTTAAGTAAACAGTAAGAGATACCTATAGTAATTCTTTAATATAATCTAAGCTAATCTAAACCATCTAAACTATTATAATAAAGAAGAAAGATAAGATTTTTTGTTTGTTACGATTTAGCTTAATTTATGTCGGATAGTCGATATATCGAGAAAGGTTATAAGCTATATTTATGTGACGCAGACGAAGTTGCGTGGGTCAGCTAGTTATTAATATAGCTGTGCCCGCGACTCCGTCAGCGTGTAACTCCTTGTATGTTATTAAGTTAATGTATTGGTAATATTGTTGAGATCACTTTCACATGAGGCTTAAGTAGGTACCTATAGCGTTCTATAGGTAAAACTTCAGCCCAAAGCTTCCGGGTAAACTATGTTGAAAGTTGACCCGTCCGGCACGTGAACATAAAGATTTCTAGAACTGCTAACCCGGGAAAGAGCGACATATAACTGACCATGCGAGAAACAACTGACACCGAGATCTACTCCAGCAACACAAAAATTTTGCCCTTGAGCCTTATTAATTTACCTACTTCACTTAAAATAAATACCTATAACTACTATAATTAATAAAAGTATCAACGCTTTTACCTACTTAATACAAAAATAAAATTGATCATAAATTAGCCAAAACTTACCTATCGGTATCTAAAAATCTATGCGTACTACTTCCCCTAAAAATAAATAAAATGCGAACTATTAATAATTTGTAATTTGAACGAAATTTTAAACACTACCAAAATAACTACTTAATACCTATTTTATAAAATAACAACAAAAGAAATTCAAATAAATTAGATAAAGACTAAAAGTCGCGCTGATAAGCACGGTTTGTTAATATCAATTATTGTCTGTCAATAATATTCACGCGCAGCTTATTAGCGTATTTCATATTTGGTTCAGTTTGATGTTTCTATACCGATTACTATGATTCTTTTTTTATTGAATAGGTAATAATATTAACTTCTTTTAATTAGGGATGAGTGAGAGTATTATAAACGTAAGAGTAAACAAATATAATCAGAAAGCTCCGAACTGCTAAGCTATCGGGAGTTACACGTGTTATTGTGAGTCAACCATAAAAGATAGACATATGCTGTTGTGGGATATTTTTTAGATAATTTTATGTAGAACATTTCCGTCATAAATGATTTCTATGTAGCTTTAACCATTAAGGCTACACACGCGACGGAAGCTTAAAAAATGGAGCAACTTCTCCCGTTTTCCCAACATTTCCCTTCACTGCTCTGCTCCTATTGATTGTAGCGTGATGAAAAGTATTCTATAACCTCCCCAGGAGTATGAAGAATAATTGTACCAAGTTTCGTTAAAATCCGTCGAGTAGTTTTTGTTTCTATAAGGAACATACAGACAGACAGACAGACAGACAGACAGACAGACAAAAATTTTACTGATTGCAATTTTGGCATCAGTATCGATCACTAATTACCCCCTGATAGTTATTTTGAAAATATATATCATGTACAGAATTGACCTCTCTACAGATTTATTATAAGTATAGATAGATAGAAGATTTAAGCAACTCTATTAAGTACAGAACTGCAAACAGTCAAGATACTTTTAAAGTAAACATAACAGAAGTTTTAGATAAAATATTATCTTTTCAAATTAGATGAATGAACTAGAACTTCTGGCATCTATAGAGAGAATTTTGTAATTCAACGTAAAAGCTTAGCTATCAGTGCAGTGCCGGTTCCTTTTGACGTCGCCAGCATTTCATCGCTTTGCAGCGCGGCAGCGGTCCTTTTATCGAACAAGTATTACGGCACCAGCTTAACGATCGGCCACTCTCAAAGACCCCTCGAAGTCCCGCACTCTCTGTACAACATATTCTAAAACACGGCTCTATTTGACAAAATATTTTGAAGACACAAGTAAAATGTATGTAGATTTTTTCCTTTTATTTATGAAATCGTCTACACGTGTCTTTAATATTTCAAGGTTGAAATCCTCTGTCTGCTCTGTGTAATATTGTTTTTAGAGAATAAATCCGATCGACTCTTATTTGGCATTTTATGTATTTTTGATGAATAATATTGTGTTTTATTTGCAAAAAGTCTGTAGTAAATAAAATATTTCTGCAGATAACAAGATGTGTAACAAGCTCTTTGGCAAAATACTCCCAAATAAAATTAAGAATAATGTTTTAGAATGTACGGGCAATTTAACTCGAGAGGTAAACACACTATCGTCAGTATGGAGATAACAAGTGCGGTTTGGCCGGCCACACTAAACACAAGTGGTCTTAATGCTTACGCAAGACATTGTAGGTGTCTCATTAAAATTGTCGTCTTACATCACCGAGGACGAATGCGGGATGGTACCGGGGCACGGGGGCGGGAGTCTACCATTAACTCAGTCTTCAAGATTACGGTAATGGCGGGGGTACGGGAGACCCCGCCGCCGTTCGCACGGTTAACAGCGGTCTGGTCACAGATTTGAATACAAATACCGACATCGGACGAACGATGTGGAGCCGTATCTTTGCAATTATGTAGATCTAGTCGCTTTGGATGACGAGCCGCGCCGAGAAATGAGAGATAACTTTTGAAAAATGGTGGCGTTCGAGTAAACGCCTCACTCGCGACGCGATGCTATAATTAAGTAACTTTCGTAGCTCTTTTATCTATACAATTTAAATAGATAGAATAACTTGAAAGCGTTTTGCTGCTTGGTGAATTTTTAACTTCAACAGGTAACTTGAGATCGCTACTCCAGATTTTGTTTTAACGAGCAGTTCCCCGCTCGGATTGCTTAATGAGTGCCTCTTTCGAACTTAGCTAACTAAACAAACATTAATTATTCAGGGTATCTACGTCACTCGCTTCTAATCTAGTTTCTCACAATGTAAACGAATTTTAGCAATTCTCAATGTGAATTAACAAACCATAACAAGTGAATTATTAAAGTGTTAATTTCTCTGTCGCTGTAGCTAATATAAAATACACCGAAGTAATTACACAAACGTAACTGGGAAGAGTTATTTGATATTTTGATATTCAACCAAAGTTGGTGAAACAAGGGCCTTGTTAGATAGGGGCGCGCGGTGCGCAGGCGGGGGGGGGGGGGGGGGGGGGGCGGATATTCGGAAATCCTTTCGCCAATCTAAATAAATTTAAAACTCGGACAATCGGATTACGAAGCGTCGTCCGTCTCATCGGTGCCGTTCGTCGATTATACGGAATTCACGACACGTTTATTCAATTAGAGTTTGAAGTATTTAGCGGTTGGATGGCGGGGCGCGGTAATGGCGGCTGGCGGTCGCCGTTAAAAATTCAAATCGCGGCCACCTGTGCGCCCGGTGGCGCCCGACAAGAGAATCACTTTTATTCCTCCCGACGCCCCTGCTTACTTCTCCACTCCTGGTACTTCTTATATTTCAATGTACGCAAAGTTTCTGTGTAAACGTTTAGCTCTGAATTGTAGCGAGCTACTTAGTCTTATTTATGTAAGTGTTTTCGTTCTGCTTATCCGTATCGCCAAAACGAATGAAAAACATGAGTTAATTTATACGGTAGATAAGTAAGACTCATTAGCTACGGTTTACAGATCATTAGGTACCTACCTTCTTCTATTACGTTCTGTCTCAATTGACTCGAATAAATGACTTCGTGGAATTTCGTGAGAAACATTAGGTAGGTACAGTCGAACAAGCTAATAAGTATACAGGGTAGAGATCTTTAACATTCTATCACACTGAAAATATTGATTGTAATTTTGTTTTATCAAGTGTTTCGCATCAAGCGACTGATGTCAAACGCTGTATCGTTTGACATCAGTCTCTAAATGTATCTGTATAATCTTAAAAGTAAAAACAAGTTAGCTTACTGTATACTTATTAGCTTGTTCGACTGTACTATTATGGAGGAAAACATGATGAATAATTTTTGCCCAGAGCAAGAAAACTGAATTGTTAAATAAGCTGCTTTTCTGGACATTCAAAAAATATAAAAACTTTATAAATATGAATTCATAGTTCAGGAGGCTTTGAGATGTGATAATAATCAGGTCACCACATTATATCAACTCAATAATTCAACGAAATAATTATTTAAATTTTATAAAACCGTAAAAATGTTACTCGTTATTTTTAACCAATAATAATATTGAATCCTAAAATTCATTTAGCATGTTACATGTGCGTCGCCTTTCAACACGGCCGCTTAAAAATCATAGCACACGATCCCCAAAAATCGAACATCCAAAAATACCTTAACCCTTGAGCGGCGATGTGAATGCGCGTCAATATGACACAATGACGTGACGGCGTGACGGGGTACGTCGCGTACGGGTGACGCGGGTCGCGTGTCACGGTGACAGTTGACGCGAATTTATCATCCGACTCTTGTTATCGACAGAGCTGAGTGCTTGGCTTGACGTGTCGTTGTGTAGTTTTTGTTGGCTGTCTTGTGTTTGTATGTTGTTAGTGTGTGCTCGTTTATAATCAGGCCGCGGGGGTTTTGGGGGTTGTTATGGCGGTTTCAAAACATGCCAAAATCCCATTGTTTATATTTCAACAAAATAGAGTAGAATCAGCTCAATCGGGAGCTTTCTATCAACTTTAGAATGTATTTAATGATTATAAAGTGATTATTTTTTATGACAGATAAAAAGTAATCACTTTAAAATTAATATACTCATAAATAAGAAATACTAAGGTTATTCTGATGACTTAGTGTGGATAGGAGGAGTATAACATTGAACACGTTTAACAAATATAAATAATTCCATTTGCCGCAACGTATTTCTGGAACTTATAAAATATTGATAGCATTATGTTTGTTCAAATCTTCTTACGGATTGATTCACAAAATCACTGGAAACAGCTTGTTTTGATATAAAGTACTGTTTGTTGACTTTGTTTTCATATTCTCTTTGTAATGTTATAATAACAGTGTAGGTACGTAGACTGACAGAGTATTGGAAACTAGTAATACCTAAGGTACTATTCTGTCGTCTTTTGTGTAACAGTAGTGAGAACAATTTGTAGTAGGTATACGCTAATGTTAATTACTTTTTATTGTAAAAAAAAAAAACTTAATACGAGAAAGCTCTTCTCTTCATAGTCTCTAGTCGGACGTGTGTACGTAGTTCCACGGCTCCCAGCTGTCACGTCCCAACCTCACTTATTATGCATAAAACACAAATACCTCAATAAAGTTGTTCGCCAAAACAAAACACCCGCGAATAATAGCATCACATATCTGTGACAGACGGACAGACGTTTACTCAAGCGGGCTCTAAACTACCTCGAAAACGTCCCTTGATGGAAATAACTTCAAACATAGAATAGCGGGGGAGTGTTGGCCGCGGGCTAAGCGTGTTGTCTTCATCATGGCGGTCTAAGTGACCATTAAAATTCATTTTTAGAGCCTGCGGTGTGGCGGGCGCAGGGTTAGATCGGATGTTCATTGCGTATGCATAGTTGTGTTTTGTGTTTTTGTAGTTTGTTAGTGATGTGAGGATGAGACCTGGTGTGTTTGCTTATAGCGATGCAACGGTAAACACAGTCAAATTGGAATTAACAGTTACGCTCAGGTTATAAAATACCGCTACTATGTCTATACGAGAAATTAATATTTTTTGACACTAAACAAACTTTAAAACAAAAAAAACTATTGTAAGGAGAGTTTTCTCAGGGGTTGGAATATTTGGGCTATTTCAATGAGTCACTACGTTATGATAAAAGTATATTGTAAAACGGTAAAAACACAGAACTATAGGTAAAACTAAACGAACAAACAGGAGTTAAACAGTAAACTTGGTAATATTAAAACGAGCGTTTCGCGGATCTGTTGAAAGCGCGCGCGAATCGAACTCTTGGTTTCGCGCGTCGCGGGGTGGGTTGCCAGGAGCCGTGGACGGTGTTGCCAGCTCACAAAAATATTTAAAAAGGTAGTGCTACATCCTCCCCCTCTGACCCAGACATTGCGCCCTCGCGTCTGAGTCAGTCAAGATCGCGTCTTGGTCTACGGCGCCTACGCTTTCTCTTGACCGGTACTGGCGCTACATTGCCTACGAATGGGGTCAACTGAGGTATGTGGTACCCTCCTAACGTTCCACCACTACTCACCCCTTCCATACAAGTGGTTGAGCTTAAGGGCTCCTTAGTACGGTATCGTCCATTTCTATAGACACGATCAGACCGTCCATTTCTATAGACACGATCAGACCGTCTCCTCCCCCTACTCCTCCTAAACTGAACGTCGGTTGATTTGAGGTCTTCAGTAATCTTACGCACGTCAGGGTCCTGTAACTTCTGCACCCCTTGCTCCAACAGAGCCCTCTTACTAAGAGAAAAAACGCCAGCTGTTCTGAGGTAAATCTATTATGATTCCCGCTTTCATAATGAAGTCCCTACCTAATAATGTACGGGTTTGCGCGCCTGGTAGCACTATAAACATAATAGGTATGACGCGTCCCCGTAATATTATGTCGGTGGTGCACTCGAGCACAGTACCCACTTGCTGTGATCCATCAGCAAGCCCTATGGTCTGCGAATTTTCTTTAAAAACAACGCCGGCTTTCAAAAGTAAGTTATAAAGCATGGGGCCCGCTATAGAATGCGTAGCCCCCGTGTCCAAGATAGCAATGCGATTCACTACCTGAATTTCCACCAACGACTGTGGATCGTCACTATTGACTACTTGAGCGCTACAGAAATCCGATTTAACGGAGGTCGACGCATCTTTGCATTTACTACATTTCGAACGTACCACACCCAGCTGACCACATCCGTAGAAACGCAACTCAGAACTTTCGTTCGATTTGTCAGAAGGGTCAATGACCTTAGGTTCCTTCGCTTTATTGCGGCAATTTTCAACTGTATGACCGAATGACCGGCAATAAGTGCATTTCGGCCTAACGCGCTTTTCCCCATCACTATTGCTATCTTTTAAAACGGACTCAGACTTAATGTTGTTTACATTGTTATCAGGGATAAGGATATGAGCACTTCCCCACTTCACCTCCGCCAACGACTCCTCGACAAACCTGGCCTTCGCTAACAGCTGTTCCAGATCATCCACCTCGTCGCGAGACACTCGTTTTCTTATCCTACGGTGTAACAATCCGTAGACAATATCTAACAACATCACTTCCGGCACAACATATGGCAATTTGGAAATTATAGCGCGCACTTTACATATAAATACGTCGGCCCGTTCACAGCTGTCTTGTTCTGTACGGAAAATGTCACGAAATAGTTTATAACCCGGTCGCGGCACTCCGTACATCCCTCGTAGCCGTAACAGTGCGTCGGACCACGACCGCACTGACGCCTTCACACCTTGCCACCATGGCGGCCTCGCCGACCAGCAGCATAGGCAGCCCCCGCAGCGCGTGCTCGTCGCTGATGTTGGTGCAGTCGCGGTATATTTGAATAGCGTCAATGAACGCCTCGAGTTCCTCTGCATTCTTCGATACTCCATCGAATCGCGCCGTGCACTTGGCGAAATTACCCGATCGCCGCACGTTTTCCCGCGCGTCAGGAATTCGTGGTGATGATGTGCACGGGGCATCCTTACTCGCCAGTATGCTCTCAATAAGGATGCGATTAGCTTCCGCCTGGTTT
The DNA here is from genome assembly GCA_949775195.1 of Diarsia dahlii. NCBI lineage: Eukaryota > Metazoa > Arthropoda > Insecta > Lepidoptera > Noctuidae > Diarsia > Diarsia dahlii. Next base: position 20,323,032 of record OX459211.1, read on the forward strand.
TTGGTAATGTTGCAAACCAAAGACTGAAGCATCTCCTCGGACATGGTGATGTTCTTCGATGATGATGACGTTGACACCATCGTCCGGTTTTGTTCCGCGTCCGTGTCGGATTCCGATCCAGTATCTCTTCCGGTAGGTTTCTTCGGATATTTCGGCGGCATGTCGACAGGGTTCTTGTTCTCCTGTGACTCGCTCGAACAACCGGATTACACGGGTGAACAAACAGGAGTTAAACAGTAAACTTGGTAATATTAAAACGAGCGTTTCGCGGATCTGTTGAAAGCGCGCGCGAATCGAACTCCACTGTCCTTGGTTTCGCGCGTCGCGGGCTTGCCAGGAGCCGTGGACGGTGTTGCCAGCTCACAAAAATATTTAAAAAGGTAGTGCTACACTATGAAATAAATCATCACCAAAGGAAGTTTTTCTAAATTATTCTACTAGAACGTGAATCAAACGATTTATAATGTGCAAGTAATAAGTTTGCCCAAAAGGTTAATTTTATCATTGAAATTAATTAAAACAAAGGGTTAAGCAATAAATTACATTTTATTCGACCACAAGCTACACAAACAATGCAAAAACTCACCCGTATCATTTTCACACATCATTATAAGCCATTGTTACGCTAGTATTATATTATCTGTGCCATTGTTATAATTTGCTATTACTGACTTATTACTTTAATTCATTAATTAGCTTATAAACGGATAACAACAATTTTACTGTAGTTTTATTGTTTAAACCCCTTTATTTTGTTAGTGTGCACCCGATGTGTGAAGCAAAAGGAGTAAGTAATAAAGGATCGTAGTATTTTTTTTTCTATAGTTCTACTTGGGAAAAATAAGAAGAAAAGACAAAAATATCAAAATACTCAGATCCCACACACGAAGAATCCTAATAATTAATAACAGATACAAATTATCCAAATAGGTATACAGATACCCTGGGAGGGTTATGTTTTGCAAAGCTTAACTCTGAAAAAGGAAACAATGGTAAACTTTTAGTATCGATTAATGTTTGGAAACATTAATTAGAAAATCTTTGTAATTAATTACATTATTTGTAGACTCTTCTCAAGCATATATTACCAGTAACAGTTACTCACACACCATTACAGCCCTTCCCATATCTAACATATCACTACAAACGCCGCGTTATTATCACTGAACCGCCATAAATCAGCACTTTGAACTCTGCTCATCACATAATGAGTTAATGGCGCGGATATCAGTTAAGGAGTAAACACATTTGTACGCACGTGAACGTCTAGCGAGGGAACGCAACGCACCGCGGTATAGGAGAGACGCAATGACATTAATAACATGAGACGCTGTTTCTAACAATATAATTTGTTATATGACGTGATGCATTCACTTCTCCTTTGAATTGAGGAGCTCGCGGTTTAATAAAAACTGCCAGTCGGGTCGATCTTTGGGTTAAGCCTCGCTTGCCTAGGTTGGTCTGTGGATGGGTGACCTCCTGACCTCCGAGGCACGGAGGAAACTCGGAAAGCACGTTAAGCTGTTGGTCCCGGCTGCCATATATAGATCTTTAGCAGTCGTTACAGGTAGTCAGTGACCTGAAATTCTGACACCCAGCCTTACCAAAGGGTATCGTATTACCCAATATTAACTGGGTTGTGGAGGTCAGATAGGCAGTCGCTCTATGTAAAATATTGGTATTCAGCTGCATCCGGTTAGACTGGAAGCTGACCCCAACATAGTTGGGAAAAGGCTAGGCAGATGATCGCTTCTCCTTTGAATTATTCCTATCCTATAACCTCCCCTGTATTTTTATGAAGTTGTAAGTAGGTACATAGCTTGGTAATAGCACTTTAAAATTAGATGGACGTTCTTAACAAAATAACTGAAATATACGGGTTTGCCAGTTTTTAACTGCCACTATGTAACACTCCGCAAACAATAACTGAGTAAAATTGTAAAAAAATCGGTGGTGAAACACGGACAGACGGACAGAATGACGGACGTATGGATAGACGGACAAGGAGTGATATTATAAGAGTTCCTTTTTATTACATTTTGAGGTACGGAACCCTAAAAATGTCAGCAGCTTTATATAATCGACAACTAATACTTACCACTAAAGATAAATAACATTTATTTACCCAAAACTCGCCATTATCTGAAGTTTCGTGTCTATATCTATTCCTTCTAGGACTAGTACTCTTGCCAGTAGCTCGCCAGCCGCGGTTACTTATCGCCGGCTCGATCAGTTGCGGCGACGGAACACGCTATGGCTTTTATCTGACTATCCTCCGAGCTCGCTAGTTCAGGATGCACTCATTTGTGGGATGATGCTTCAAAGGAAAGTGTGGGAGACTGGGTGTTTAGAATTTGTTAGACCTGCGGTTTTTGTGTATGAGTTTGATTTTAAGAATTTATAATTATTGTTGTTGTAGCGTAACGCATAAGTTAACTGAGAAATTGACCTTGAATAAGTACAGATTTGTGCGACCTTGCTATTTGGTAGTAGCGAGAATATGCGCAATGCACATACACGTTCGGGAAAATACAATATATAAATACAACTAGAATGTGCTTTTTTATCTACATTCGAACAATTAGTGTGTAGCTTCCCATAACATTAAAATTTCATGTGTTATTTTTACCTATTTCTATCCAGTACAACAATTATTTTGACACGTAGTCAGTTTGTAAAACAAATGCCGCTCGAGCAATGCCAGCATTTCCGCAGAAACCACATCACAAAGGTTTGTCGACATATAACATAAAGGTACAGACAGACAGACATAGAAATGTATGAATGTGTGTAAAACTCACGCTTTTTCTCCTTTCTAGGTTAAACGCGCGTCAAAGGATGCCGGGCGCCTGATTACAGAGTAGCAACAGACCGAAGGTTCACCTGTTAATAAAATAATATTTCACACAGCGATCACACTTGCTAGGGTTAGAGTAGTGAAAAACTATTTCCTTTTTTACAAGCATCTGCCATAATTATAAGGCTCAATAAAGTCAGGTACTTAAAATTGATAGAAACTGATAAACCATAAAATGGAATAGAGCCCTGAATGAGCGGCTAAACTGAAACAAAATTAGCATACGCTTACCTAGTGTTTAGCGTTTTTATAGCTACACAAGAAAAAGAATTAGGTAGTTTTGTGATCATAGTGTGTTGATTTCTAGAGTGCTTTTCAACGATTGCACCTTAATCTTCTCGTTATCACGTATGTACGAAGTTAACCTTCTGTAACTGTGTGCTGTGTGGTCTCATTAACAGAGCTCGAATTAGTGCAGCTTGCAACTATCGCGCTCTTCTAGCATTACGCCTGTAACTCCCGGCGGGGAAGGCAGACTTTTATGCACACGCAGTCTGCAGTGGTTCATCGATTTTTTATTTATTTCAGGAAGTATTTGGAGACAGGATTTGCAAATAACGCTACAAGAGCACATTTCGTCAGCAAATGTACAAAGAATGTGGACAGTTCGTTTTATGAGATCATGGAACTAAATTAATCATGCCAACACAAGCATTTAACAAGCCAACTAAAGTAATATTGGTTTGAAAACTTCGTCGCCACCCACATCAGTAAACCACGCCTAAACCAAGACATAAGTTAGCCACAATCAAACCCGAACAGAGCCGTCTTACTGCCATGAGCCACTCATTACACAAACATGCAAGAAACTTTGAAGTCCATCCGCCAAATATCAAAGTGATGCAAGTACGTATTAATATTCAGCAGTGTTTCTACTGACAGTCGACAGTCGGCCGGGCGAGCGGGATGGCGGGATGGCAGGGTTGGCGGGGTTGGCGGGGCGCTTGCATCCTACGCCATGCAAATGTCCGCCCGCGGCGCCACCGACTGATTGCCTCACAGACCCACGGGACAGACGGATTACTGCAATTATACACTCATTTGTTGCTATTTACAGATGGATGGAGACTGTTCTCGTGTTTTAATTGATATCTACACTGCAAGGAACATTGAAATGTCAAACAGTCGATTTCGAAGTCAACAAGGATGAGTTTTGAGTGATGCGTGCGGATGAACGCTCCCCTTGTTCTTATAAAATATGTCATTGCAAGTTTATTTTGAATTGGAATGAGTAATAACTGACGTTGTTATTATTTTGTTTATTGTTTTTATAGCAGAGATGCAATTTTGGGCTCTAAATACGTATGTCAATGATTTGAATTTGAATAGAGATCAAAAATCTGGGGTAACTTGGCACGCAAAGTGTATTAAATGTAAAACAATAGTTATATATTGTTAGCTGATAAATATACTGTACGGTATCTACTATGTATAATACTGGAATACATGAACAATACAATCTGTCAATGAAATGATACAATCTGTTTTAACAAGAAGTAATTCGTATCCACATTTCTTGATTTATTACATACGATAAGCTAAAATATCTTCAAACTTCCGGAAAAACTTATTACTATAGCGTGACTGCCAGAACTCTTAGTTTTTCCTTAACGTAAAAAAACTAAGATAGTAACACCCACGTTTTATATTCCAACTCATGCATTCTCATTGTGAGTAATTGGGGCAGTGGCTGGTTCGGGCCGCGATTGGCACGCCGCGCGGCCGTGTGGCACGCCAGTGCTCGCCGTCTGGCAATGTCTTGGCTTGCCAGTAACTGCCAGTAAGCCCGCACTTGGCACGCTCGCTCCACTACTGAATCTTAAGTAAAAATCGCTTCGGCGAACCTACACGCCACTTGATTGCGTTTAAATTTAGACGTAGTTTAAGCAGTTTAGTGATATCGCTTGGAATGGCTGGAACTGAGATTATCGTACTTTATAGACTGCTGAATTAAAGATCCTGGAAACTATTCGCGTTCTGCGTAGAAATCTTGTTTTTAGTGAATTCTGGTTACGCGAAAAGAGCTTCCATGGTGCACACAATGGTAACACAAGTTGAAAGCAAAATAGTAAACACAAAAGTAACTTTGTAATTTATCTCTGCACAAATTCGCTCCACATCTCTTTGTGGGAGCACCTTTGAGTGTCTGCAATTACCACTCACGTCCCGGCCAAAGGGTGAATATCAATTTGGTTCGTATTAAGGTTTTAATAAACCGTGAGCCTTCAAAATTACACTCGACGAGAGTAGAATACACGGTGTAAATGTAAACGAGGGGCTGCCACGTGTTCGGGTCCCTATAAATAACGAGTACCCAAGGGTCTCGTCTTTGGGCCCGCGTACATCTAATTTTAGGTGCCCTACGACGCACCTGGGCCCCTGATTAATGGGTTCCGTCTATTTTGTTGGGATATTTAAATACCTGTCTGGTATTTGACGGCGTCTTTAGCAACCCTCGTGAAGACAAGTGGCACGAATTTATTTGGAGTTTGTTTTAATAAAGGTTGAGGAGTTATGTGGCAGCTTCCCCGCCGGTTGCGATCGAGGGAGCGATTTTGGTGATTTATGGAATAATGCTTTTAGATATAGATAGATGGAGAAGTACAATAGTGTCGTGATTAATGGTAAGGTGATATATCTACATAAATCAAGTCGAGTTACCGATGTTTCACAAAACTTCATGTCTCCATGAAATACCAAGTAAATTTTTGGTATAGGTTGATTAAAATTGCAGTGATTTTGTAGCTTATGGAAACCAAAGCTTAAGATAATGATAGGGATAGAGATAAATAAGGTTCTCTGAACAAAATATCTCCCGTGCAGGATTGTTCTTATATCCGGATCAACATCGATGAGCACCAATGAGTGGCCAATCCCGCGCTGTCACCGAGCACTGCATGGCGCGGCTTACGTCCCGACACAAACAGTGTTGCGTCCAATTTGCAGCGCCTCCCCCCGCACCTCGCTCCGACCCGCGAGATCACACCCCGCATGGATTATCACTATATTTACTGACATCGACATGGGGTATAAACTGTTCATTATCTTGCTCAAAGGTACTCATTTTCAGTCTACATATTTATTATAATCTAGGTGAGCTGTGCGTTGTGCAGGCAAAGATTTTGTCATCGTCATCATCCACAGCCCGACTTCACCCACTGCTGGGTTCACGCTCTTATCCAGGATATTCCCACTGAAGTGAAGAAGGTTCCCACGATGAAGTTTTCAAACCAATGGCAACAATGACGTCTGGTAATCTGCAAAAGTTTTACTTAAGTCTATGTGCCAACATTTGTGATATAATTCAAAACCCACACCGTGAGCTGTACTTACAATTGTCGTCGAAAGAAAGAAGGCAAGCGAGAGGTTTGAGTCGAAATGAAAGCACTTAGCTACCAGATGCTACAAGTTAGTTACAGCTGAAGAATTCCAGTTATGTAGTCCGTTGAATGACTCTCATTACGGAAATAACTAGTGTCAGCACGGACCTCGCTGCCAGGATCACGAATTTTTGCATCACTAGCCGGTCGGATACTGGTTGTGTGACCAAACTTTCTTCCAGGTCGAAGCTTCTAGGCTGCGGGTTGTTCGCAAGAGATACCGTGGCCTCGACATAAAGGGCTAAGAAGAAACATGGGTGGTTTTTAGTCAGTAGAAGTCTGACACTCCCTACCACTCTGCCCAGAGCGGGAGGAGTCATTTGATCATATCCCACCCCCCCCCACCCCCCCCAAAAAAAGCGTAATGCACGAGGTCCCTAAAAGTTCAAAAATAACAATATTGTGCTCCTTTCTCATCACAACATCCATTTCCAGATACCCAGACTAATCTGATTTTCTATTGTGAGCTCTGTGATGACTAGCAAAGCCAACAGCCGAACATGGTCACGCCGCGTACAGTAGATCACTGATCACCATCGTTATATGCGTAGATTAATAACAAGAATTGCGAGTGTGTCACGACTGTATGTATACGGTACACTCATCCGCTTTATTTTCCCCATAAAAGTACTTACGTGCGTGTTCAGCGTGAGCTTGTAAGCAGTACACACCCTAAGGAAAGAAAACCAATTTCCAATGGAGATTGTCTCAAAAATCTCATGTGTGTTTTGTGCCATAGAACCCCATTCTTCCAGCCGGATTGCACCATTTCATTATCTGTCCGCCATCCATGGATTATTCACAAATCTTTATGAACACCATGTGTATAAATATTGTGAACTATAATTTGTTTCTCCCCTACCACATAAGAAAAAAATTGAATGTTTGCATTATTACGTTTTTATTTAAGCCTCATCTTCGTACGTTAATTTATTCATACTTGAGCGTCGTTGCATTTAGAATGGAAATTTTCTTTGTGTGTGCTTTCTACTTTTTGTTATGAGCATTAATTTTATTTAGCGTGCATTTAATTCAAGATGGTCGCTTCTGAACAATTTAATTTTAAATTGCTAATTCTACTTTTTTAACGATGTTGCTGTAGGATTTTTCTTTGCTATGAATGCGATTAATGAAAAATATACAATTGCTTTATAGAAACTAAAATACACTCCGAATTACAAAAGGTTTTTTTATGTTGCATGTTGATATGTAATGTTTGTGATAATTCATAATGGTAGTAATTCCAAAGATAGAGGCCATACTATGTCGCCTCCGAAGAAAGCGGAACAAGACACTTACCCATCTATGTCACAACAATCGCACTCGAATTCCATATTTCAAACATAACAATAGGAGAATAAAAGCAGCTCCAGCATGCAAGAGAAAAATAACCGAGCAATCTGTAACAATATCTTAAGCGTAATGTATACCGGGTATAATGTGAACGACAAAAAGACGGTAATGGCTGCGACAAGCGTCGCGCGTGATTTATGTCGTGTCGCGTTTTGTCGCGGGGTCTGCGGGGCCTGTGGAGTCGGTGTAGCACTCAGTGACGTCACGGGTGACGCGACACACATCAATCAAGACACGTTGGGGGATGTTATTGAGTGACTTGGCCTACTGCACTTTTGGGGGTTTGTGGCTTAAATATTCATAGATTTGACGCTCTGTTTGAGGAACTTTAATTGGTATTATAAATTACGGTCTTGTAAGGGTTAAGTAAGCGTCACGTGGGGTGCTAATATTTTACTTACTGCTGGCAAATGTTTATCTTTCTATAGAATCCCTTTGTTTTAGCGCCTTTCAATAAATGTGAATTAACTTGGTTGTACAGTAAATAATTGCCATTACATAATGTGCAGAACATTTTCTTATCTGCATGTTTTCATCAGTCATAGTGCCTAAAAATTGTATGTGATGTAGCCTTCTAGTAATAGATGGCGGCAAATATTCCTAACATTAGACATTAGCAGCTATTTTGTGACTGTCAGTAATAAATTAAGTAGATGTAACCAATCTAGTCACTGGTTTAATTAATTACTGGAACTACTTCAACAAATAAGAAAATAAGGTAAGTAGCGGCAAAAGAACCTATTTGTAGTTGGCACTAATTAAAAATATCGCCGAGCCACTAACTTACCTCCAAGTTCTATCGACCTCCTTCATTGAGGTACTACAAATTGATTAAACCATTCCAGCATCGCCTTTCAGAACCGTTCAATAAAATAAAACAACATTTTTCCACCGACGACATTCGGAGATGACAAACTTGTGTCTTCAATCTACTTCGTACTTAACTCTACTTAATTAAAATTTTAATTAACGAGTCGACGAGCTATTAAAATCTCCGTAAAGATATAATCGCGATAAACGCACACGCCACGCAGCCGCCCCGCTCCCGCCACGCGCCCGCGCCGCCGCCGCACCTCTCTCAAATATTAATAACGGGTTATCTTTGTGCCTCGCTAATGAATCGCGTAGTTGAAATATTTGCAACAAGTTGAACATAAAGTTTTATATTGATCAGCGTTGCAGCCGCTTAGAGAATGTATTAGCTAATGTTATGAACAAAGTTCGCGCCTCTAGGATCAAAAGATTATTGGATAGTTGGAAACCTGTTTTACTTATGGGAAAGGAGCATCTTCCTAGAATATAATATCAGCGAACTACAAAACTTAACCCTGCAAGGTTTGCAAATATAGCAAAATTGTTATTTGATAACTTGCAACTATGGGATAAGGGCTATGCTCGGAGTTTCCTTGCGTGATCGAATCAGAAATGAGGACATCCGCATGAGAACCAAGGTTACCGACGTAGCGCGAAGAATCGCCAGACTTAAGTGGCAATGGGCAGGGCACATTGCTCGCAGAACGGATGGCCGATGGGGCCGAAAAGTTCTGGAATGGCGACCGCGAACCGTTGCGTTGGAAGGCCTCCCACTAGGTGGACCGATGACCTGGTCAAGGTTGCAGGAACCCGCTGGATGAGAGACCGGTCAATGTCTAGCAGTGGACGTCTTTTGGCTGAATTGATGATGATGATGATGATGGGATAAGGGTAGGAGAATGATGATGGTTTTAAATACCTAAAGAAAGTTGGATGACGTCCATTTTGACAGGTCGTCAAGAACATTTTATTTCAAGGGAACTAACTATAAAGAGTAACTATGTTGACATTGAACGGGAGCGTAGGGCTCTGGCGGTCAGGGGTAATATGTTGGCACGAAGATTTGCTCGGTGTACCGACCAAGTAAAGGTAACGCTTTTCAAAGCGTATTGTCAGAGCTTTTACACCGGTAATCTTTGGGTCAGCTATTCGAAAAGATAGCTGGATGTCCTGCGCGTGTAATACAAGCATGCGGCCTCGCTCCTGGAATAAGGGACAGTCATAATAGCACCCTGAAGGCTGTGGCGTCTGATACTTCTCCCACCATAATAAGGCGATTTAGTGAGAAGACTGTCTTATACCAAAGTATCTCGTTGTCCTAGAATGAGTATTCGCTGTGGGTGGTCCTCTAAATAAAACGTCTTTATTTAAGTTACCAAAAATGTTTAAGTACATAACTGATACTAATATTACTAATGATTTATGGATCACTTAGTTTTCCGAAATAAAATGATTTATTATAAACACAATGACCTAAAGACTATAAATAACACAGCCATTTTATATGAATTAATTAGTTTCAAAACCATATTCTCGTTACATACTACACATTGGCCTGATGCCACAAATCAAACGAGAGATCAATTCACCGACTAACGTCGATTTATTGATAACATCATAATCGGTATAATAATTGATTTTAATGTGATGAACACATTCAATTACTATTCCATGGAATGCATTAATTGAATTTTAGATACGAGGTTAGATTTACATGTTAATCGCAGATTGAAAGATTAATGTCAAAGCTCGTCAATGACAGATTATAATTACTACAACGAGAAAACTAGCAATACAATTAAAAATTAAATAAATGCAAGTAGTTTAAAAAATTAAAAAAATATTTCATTCAAACATACGTCAACCGTCAATAAAGTTCGCTAAATCAAAACTTGAATTTGTGTTTCAAAATGTAGTAGGTTCAGCACAACATACTAATTCGTGTCCCTACCTTTCTATTTACGTATTACATACCTAGTCGACAATATAGAAACGCTGACACATCCATTACCGGGTTACCTCCGTTGCACGGACGCAGTGACGCACTAAACCAGCATTACGGCGGTAATCCGCAATGCAACCATGTTAACGCGAGCTGCAGTCAACGGGTTTTATATTGCACCGGACGCACTGTTTGAACGGTGACTATCAGTTACCCTAACTTATATAATAAACTTAGTTTCATTTTGTATGTTCTGATTTTAGTAAATAGCACATCAATTTTATTTGAACCAAATAATGCTAAGACATTCATCCTAATACTTAAACCGAGTGATATAAAAAAGAACTTTGAATCGGTCTATATTTGACGGAGATATCGGTCAATAAACATAAAAAATAAAATACACACACACGAATAAAGAACCACCTCCTTTTTGAAGTCGGTTAAAAATGGCATGTTGATCACACAGGGAAGAAACCTGAATCCTAAGTGCATGTTTACGTACAGGCGGGGCGTCGCGCGGCGCGTGCAGAGTTTTTATTTCAAACACAAGGCAATGTATAAAAAAGTTAACGATTTCAAAACTTGATTTAACGAGAAGCGATTTTTCACTCGTTTGTTTAAAATGCAGCGTTTGTTGCGGTGGACTCGTCTCTCAGTAAATTAATAAAAAAGCACGAAAAGAGCATTCTGCACGCGCCGCTCAACGCCCCGCGTCTCCGTAAACGAGCCCTAAGACAGAAATAACGCTATAGGTTAATTATGCTATATCACCTGAGTAGCAACTAATTAAAATGGGACTTAGTTTCCCTGGATTGTTTCTTCAGCATGAAATTAGTCACAAGAGCCAAAACTGTTCTCCAAGACAGGTGACAAAGTCTATGTTCTCATGATCTTAATTTAACTTTGTTTTTGACGTTTATTTAAATCTTTGTCCAACGACATCTGCAATCCGCGAAGAGTCAGGAGAGGTGTAGCTAAAAGTATACACATATTTTGCTAGTTATGTTTCAATTCCATGTAACAGGGAGCAAGCATAATTATTGCTAATAACTGGGAATAAATACAGACTCCGTGGCTGCTACGGAGAAATTCCTAAAGCAAAAACCCAATAACACTTTACCTGACCCGCGAATCGAACCCAGGATCTCTTTTACAAGTCGCATTTACGACCACTAGAATCTAGAACAACGATGCAACTACCTTGTAGTTTACCAGTAAATGCGCCACAATTAAAACAAACGATTAATGTTGGATGTTATGAAGTTCCCTTTTCACGTCAACATATTAGCTAATTGACCAAATTCAGAGCCACGTGCAAAAGTTAGTGCTTTCAGTATAAATGTGTTTAGAAAGCGTTTTATGTTAGTTAGCCGTAAATTGAGGTTATGATTACATGTTATAGTTTAGGTTAACAGCGATAATTCAGGTATAACGATAAAATGTTGTTTGCTTAGGTTAATAAATTGCTGGATTTAGCTTGTTGTAAATAAGTAATAATGCTTGCACGTACATGTAGGAACTACAGAACGTCACCAGTCACGATTCTAACATATCCCTTTAGCTTTGTCCATATTCATACATCTGATCATACACGTGTGTTTATTATGTCAGTAAACCAAGCTTTTGTCATACTCACACTGTCACTGAGTTGAGCAGTATTTTTTTTTATATTAGCCTTTGTTGTCAATGTGTGTTGTATGTGTAAAGACCTCTCTCATAGTTTTGTCTTCCACTTTTATCCCCGTGCAATTTTCTCCGGTCAATCTCGCATAACGTGTTCTGGGTCATCACGATAGCACTTTCTAGTCCTCCCTCGGCGACAACCTCCGTCTTCTGGCACCCACTGCATCGTGTAGCATAACCATATATTTTGTGATTGATTGTTGATTTGCAAATATGCTTAATTATTTACGCATTTATGTCAACGTGGTTCAATCTTATAACTAAAACCTAATGTGACTTTGTGGGTCTGTCTCCACCGATCCCGGGATCCGATTTGACGTAACACGGATCCCGGCGATTTGTTTCCACGGATCCCGGGATCCGTTTCTACAAAAGTGACGTCACATCAAATACTCGCACGTTAGTTACCAACAAGATGATAATGTGCATTTCTAGTATCTTTGTCTCAAGTTCAAAAGCACCTCAGTCATTCACTTAGTCACAAAATCTCACATACTTAGAGCTTCTAACACAAAACTTACCTTCAAATTCACATACAAACACTTAATCCTAACTTCAAAACGCCGGGACTCTCAAAAAGACGTGCATATTAAAACGCGTGCATTTGCGTCTCGAGTGCCGGCAGCCTGTGTTTACAGTGACTGTCGTCTTGTCTGTGTATCTGTCTGCTTGTCTGTGTGGCTGTGTGTCTGTGTGTCCCACTCAAGGAGCCATTAGCACTGAATGCGTAACTACAGCATTAAAATTCATCTGTACGTCTCTATTGCAAGTGGCGGGTGGCACCGAGATGTAACTGCAGTTTAAAGTAGAAAGGTTTTGAAGAAGCTCGACTTTGTTTTTGTGGTGTACGTCTTGTAGTTTTATGGTTATCTTGTGGGAAAAACTGGAGATTTTAAAACCTTAAGCATTGCTTTTGTATTCGTTCTGAGAATAATTTTTAAGAATTTTAAAATCTTTAATTCTGTATCAATCTTTAAAATGCATATTTTACGCATCAACGGAATTAAAACCAAAAATGTACCTACTTAAGTGTTCCTAAATACTTTCTTTTTTACAAACAAACACATATTGTGATCAACATTAGTTCCTTTCATTTCGCCTAAAACATAATTTACCGTAATTACAAGGCCACCATTTAACCGACGTTAAGTAACGGCAGTTAACCCTCCGCCACTAAAGTACTGGCACTAAACAGCGCGCGTTTATCATACAAATGGATTTCCTGAATTAAATCCTCTCTGCCTTCCCACTATTAATTAAATGCCGTGATGCTTCACTGTTTTATATTTCGAGCGTATGATTCGTGTAATGGAACATTGGGTTGTTATTAACTAGGTGGTTAGCTAAGATTCTTGAGATTATTAAATACAAACAGGAGGATAAAACATTAAAGAACTAGATTTGTAAGTTACCTGAAAAGAATAGAGGATCGGACTGACTCAAAAAAATATTATTCTGTTTAGTCCGTCAGTTAGATTGTCGAAAAATCTTATGTGTTTTTTGTTTCGTCATTCAATCATTAAAAATTGACGAAGATAAAACGCGTCAAAGATCATGAGTGGGGGCTTGTGAAGTCACCTGTAGGTAAAAAATATACTGACATGTGACGTCACACGAGCTTTCGAAGCACTGTATCGTCTTCATTTTTTGTTTACGTGAAAAAAGAAAATATATAATTTTTTTGGAAATCTATCTGACGGACTGAATATTTTTTTGTCCGATCCTCTTTTACTCAAATGTTTTACAAGGTTGCTGGTGGTTGGACTGCTGCAATAATTAGGAAAGGGTTTAATGGGAGGTAACAATATTATGGCAATTCTTACACATGTGGCTCAGGGTACGAATCTATAGATGTTTGCTATGAAATTGAAAATGACAGAAGCATAATATTCCGAATTTTATCTTGGGCAGAATCTGGATTTGAACCCGGTTGATGGCAATAGGCTCGCCCCCTATTATATGGGACTCAAACGTAACTGGCGAAATCTGGGTATACCCACTATTAGTTTCGCCACTGTCTAACCCTTAGGGTAAATAATACAGGCTATATGAGATATTGTTACCTTTTGAGAAAAATAAAACGACTGTGTCAATTTTCAGCTACGATAATACTTTATAAATACTATACTTAAATACAGGTGGTGATATAGTCACCGTTTATCCGTCATTTGTAACCAAGTTTTTCTATTAATCAAATAGCCAATTCGTAAAACAATAGCCTTTCAAACATGCATCGAAATAGTCAGTCTACTTTTGTGTGCAAAAATATCTGGTTTTCAAGAATCAGTTTTGAATTTCATTGGAAAAGTTGTATAATTGCACAAGTAGTCTCCTTGATGGATGCAATGCAGGTGAGTAAATCCTCTCTATTCCTGCCATACTCATTATTTATACTACTCAATAATTATGTGCTTTGTTTAAAAAGTCAGAAAAACAAAGAACGCGAAGCTACAGCCACAGTCACATTTATGTTTATAATAGAATGTGTTTCTACTACATATATTGCAAAACAAATTCCCTAGTTATTGCAAATGCCTGTAGAGTCCTTACCTACATAAACTACGATCCAGACCATTACTGAACAATATCATGTATATGCAGTATATAAAGCCGATGTAAAAAGCCTTATATCATTATATCATTTCACAAAAGCGCTGATACAGTATCAACATAAACACTGTCACAATTATAATGATACAGACATTCTCACTTCCTGTCATTATGCAAAATAACAACATGATTTATATTATGTGACATCGGAAAAAAAGAAAAACTAGAGATAAAAACATTCTCTATTAATTAAAAATGCGCGCTCCAATTGGTAAGTTTTCACATAACGACCGACTCGTAGCGCGTAGCTCGTAGCTCGCAGCTACGGCGTAGCAGCGTAGCACCGTAGCTTGCAGCGGTGACGCTGATGGGAAATGATTTCCGTAATTTGATTAATATACAGTTTCATATTTATAGATGTTTTTAAATATGTAATATTGTTCTGTTTCGTTGCTTGTTTTTGGTATACGATATTCGGATTACTGGTGTATAAAATTGATACATGCAATTAAAATAGTATGAATAAGTAGTTGGACATTATTAATGAACATCGCTATTGAATGTTTAAGCTCGGTAGTTACATGAAGTAGTTATTAACATGGTTAATAATAATTCAATAAAAAAATTGTGTTCTGAACATTTATAAAGTTTCTAAAGTCACAGAGTAGTCGTTAATACATTAGACTTTAACCATCATTTGCTTGCCTTATCTCAACTACGTTGGGGTCGGCTACTTATCTCAACTACGTTGGGGTCGGCTACTTATCTCAACTACGTTGGGGTCGGCTACTTATCTCAACTACGTTGGGGTCGGCTACTTATCTCAACTACGTTGGGGTCGGCTACTTATCTCAACTACGTTGGGGTCGGCTACTTATCTCAACTACGTTGGGGTCGGCTACTTATCTCAACTACGTTGGGGTCGGCTACTTATCTCAACTACGTTGGGGTCGGCTACTTATCTCAACTACGTTGGGGTCGGCTACTTATCTCAACTACGTTGGGGTCGGCTACTTATCTCAACTACGTTGGGGTCGGCTACTTATCTCAACTATGTTGGGGTCGGCTACTTATCTCAACTACGTTGGGGTCGGCTACTTATCTCAACTACGTTGGGGTCGGCTACTTATCTCAACTACGTTGGGGTCGGCTACTTATCTCAACTACGTTGGGGTCGGCTACTTATCTCAACTACGTTGGGGTCGGCTACTTATCTCAACTACGTTGGGGTCGGCTACTTATCTCAACTACGTTGGGGTCGGCTACTTATCTCAACTACGTTGGGGTCGGCTACTTATCTCAACTACGTTGGGGTCGGCTACTTATCTCAACTACGTTGGGGTCGGCTACTTATCTCAACTACGTTGGGGTCGGCTACTTATCTCAACTACGTTGGGGTCGGCTACTTATCTCAACTACGTTGGGGTCGGCTACTTATCTCAACTACGTTGGGGTCGGCTACTTATCTCAACTATGTTGGGGTTGGCTTCTAGTCTAACCAAGTGCTACTGAAGTGCTGAATACCAGGATTTGATTCATTGCACTTCAATGGGTAATATCAGTCTGTCTGTGGGTCTGTTATCTATATATTTTTCATAAACTTTGCCCCACACTAGAAATGTTTCCTGTATTGTGTGCGGGTTTACAAACATTAATACTCATAGACCCTACTCAGACCCGAAAAAACTACCTGTAAGTCATACTAATAATATTTTTTATGTGCTGGGATCGAACCCGTGACACGCAACGCAACGAAATCAGTAGTCACTGCGGAAACTGTGCTGTAAATGAGTATCAGATGTTTTTCTTTTCACTCCATAACAGTAAAAAATATCGACAAAACGTAAACTTTGATCTAGGCTAGCACACAGTGGATACAATTTTAACCTCGGTAGTATAGTACAGTGGAGGAGCTCGTGGCTTAATAAGAACTGCTACTCAGGTCGATCTTTAGGTAAAGCTGTGCTTGCCTAGGTCGGTCTGTGGATGGGTGACCGCCCGACATACCGAGTTTCCTCCGTGCCTCGGAAAGCACGTTAAGCTGTTGGTCCCGGCTGCCATATATATAGATCTTTGGCAGTCGTTACAGGTAGTAAGTGACCTGAAATTCTGACATCCAGTCTTACCAAAGGGTATTGTATTACCTAGTATTATCTGGGTTGTGGAGGTCAGATAGGTAGTCAGTCCATGTAAAATACTGGTATTCAGCTGCATGCGGTTAGACTGGAAGCCGACCCCAATATAGTTGGGAAAAGGCTAGGCAGATGATGTAGTATAGTACAGTGGGATAATTTTCGACATACACGAGACCAGATACCAATAAGACATACCGACGACGTGTTGGGTTATTTTTTATTCAGCAAAGATTCCAGCGCGTCCCGGCGACGTCATTTACTATGATTACCGCAGTCTGAACATGGCCACATTCAATGGTGATTTACTTGAAGCCAACGTGCGAGCAATTTCCTGCAGTTTCCGTGTTTTCTACGAATGTATGAAAGTTTAATCAGAGCTTTCAGCGTGTATTGAAGGTGGTCCCTTTAATTTCTGTGATTTTATGTTACTGGGACACGAACTGACACGATAAGCAAAAGAAGGAAACAAAAAATTGTTAAAATATTTATTTGTGCCCAAATTCTGTTTTTGTGAAAATCATGCTAGAACTCACATTATGTCCTTTTTGGATGCGGTAAAAAGTACAGGCATGATGCTATGTCATGTTACCAAACACAATTGTTGAACAACACAGCTGAATGAACGAACTAGACGAAGTGCTGGATACTTATTATAGCTACTACTCCTATATACTGAAGCACTAATTCTGTAGGGTTATAAGTGTATGTTTACTATTCCTGTTGTCTATGATTCGAGTCGTCATAATCCGGCATTGTCAAAATAATTACTGTGGAAGCACTCTCCAATTTAATCATTAGCTAATGCCAAGTTACCCAATGTTTACCTTCCACTTCTCCCTTTTAGGCAAGTACAGTAGACCTCACGTCAGAGACATCAGTTTGAACTTAATCTAGCCTAACGTAACACAAAGTTTCAGTAGAATAAAAACTTTTTTACAATAAATAAAACCGACTTCGACAAAAATAAAACACAAAAAAGTGAAAAATAAAAATCAGCTTCTGAAGTCGGTGACTTTTGTTTGTTTGATTTCATGTTTTTGCCACCGACTTCTGAAGCTGATTTTTATTTTTCACTTTTTTGTGTTTTATTTTTGTCGAAGTCGGTTTTATTTTTTGTAAAAAAGTTTTTATTTTTCACTTTTTAGTGGTTCACATGTGCTTACCCCTTCACAACGTACCGGCGTGATGTTATGTTATGAACTGGTGTAAACAATAGACAGACATGAGATTTCAGCAATCCCAGTCCATTTGCTATCATTTATTGAGGAGTTCCGTTGTCTATCTCCGAAGTACTTCATCAGAATATATTCACCAACCTTTGTAGTGAGTACAGGCGTGATATTATGTTGTGTGATGGCGTAAACAATGCTTAGATATGCTATAGCAACAATCGCGGTTAATCTGCTGTTATTTATTGAAGAGTTCCCCCGATTTCTACAAAATCCCATCATCAGATATTGAAATGGTGACAATGGGACCACACGGGAAGCACCAGCTTTCAAATGAAAAAAGAATCATGAAAATCAGTTCATCCAGTCGCAAGTTATGAGCGAACAAACATAAAAAAAAAAAAAAAAATACAGTCGAATTGATAACCTCCTCCTTTTTTTGAAGTCGGTTAAAAAGAGGCCTGCTATACTGATTTTTGTCATTACTAAAGAGCAGTACCACTACACTCATCTTGTTATTAAAGGTTGATCAACGAAATAGCAAAAAAATTAAATAAGATAACACAACTTTTAGTCATTAAATCAGGCAAGAGATGAAACAAGAACAATCTCCGCGACAAGTATCGCGAACTAACTTCCTCACTAAATATGAACATCTCCGTCTAATCAATAGCTCGTTAGTCAGCGCACTATCAACTATAGCGCTACTATTGGTAGGTAGGTAGGCACAGATGTGCCGATACATCTTAATTACATAAATTACCGAATATCTGCTGCATAGATCTGAGGCGGATAGATGCGGATCTATTTATGTTTGGCAGTGTTTGGAGACCCGCCTTCACTTGTGATCATTTGAAACTATGTTGATCAAATAGTTTTATTTACAACATTTAAAAGCTACTATTTACAGAACTAAGATAATAATAAAATATATACAAGTATCAAAAAGGGGAGTAATTACAGGGCGTCAAAAAATTCGTCCACACCGCTGTCAACAGGAAAAGTGCCCAGAAGGCTGGCAGCATTGCCACGTTGGATGGCAATGCTGATTCTTTGCCCAAAAAATATTCCAGCCCTCTGGTCACGTGAAGAGTCGACCAACCGCTTGGCAATTTCCTGATAAATTAAGTGGGCACTCGGACCCCATGGCCCCAGTGTTTCAACCCCAAACGGCTCAAACACATAACTACTAATTAAGTTATTGTATTTGCGCCGTTTGAGGTTTTCAGCACCTGCAGCAGCCGCCCCAGCACAGCTCACCGTGCCAGGAAGATGTTATGATTTATTCATATATTTGAGACTTAATTTTAATCCAAATGAGACACTTTTAATGAATAAATAATGATAGGGCTCGAATCAATGATAAAGTAGCACAGTCGAGAAACATATGAGAATTATGTTGGTAATACAAGATGCCTGAAAGGTTGATGTAGTTAGATGATATAACCAGATGTTAATATGCTTCAGCGATTACCAGGAAAAATGTCATAGAAGACTGTTATCTCAGGGGCTGTCCCCATAATATCATAGATGAGGCTGGTACAAGTATGAGGAGCAAACAAAGAGAGGCAAATATCAAGCGGTGGGTAAAGTTATCCCACTTTTGTGATTTGTTTCACAAGACTGTGAATGATAATGAACCGAATTCATATAAGCATTTCTCTATTAAACCTTCCGTCTTAAACTCATAATCTGAAAATCTGTAATGATTCAGCACACAGACAAACCAACGAACTTCTCTATATCACAATATTAATTAGGAGCGGGACAATGCGCTATCGCTAATGTATATTAGGGGCGCTCCACATTCGGCCGGGCGGTCGCGCGGTCGCACTGGCCACGGCTCGGCAGCCGCGATGAATATGCATCCGTCGTAACTCGTGGGTAAAGCAATAGTTCTACGAGTGATTACAGTGATGCCACCGAGCGCGTTTTTATGCTTAGTTACGTACTATTTATTAGGTGACCTAGTTAGTTAGGGGGGCTTTTTGTTTTATTGGACGAATACTGATGAAGATTCATTAGGTTGTCGTATATTTTTGCCTAATTTTATTAACACTGGGTGACACTTAAATGAATGACGAAATAAAATTTTAGGGACCTTCGTATAACTCGATATAGAACAGTTATTTTTAAGCATTAATATAAATTTCAATTAATATATAGTCCTCCTTACCGATTTCGGTAACGGCGACCCTTACAAGCTATTTCCTAGCGTGTGCCCTTATGTGGCTGGCCAGACAGAATTTGGTTCTTCTCCAGCACTGAGTTGTCGTCACCGGCCTGGGCTTCAAACCATCTAAAGACGGCTTCGTTGTCGTGCTCCCACTGGTGGGACTGTATACAAAAGTATGTTTAAATAATATATTAATGCTAGTCTGAAAATTCTCCTTTTCCAAAATATGTTGGATTCGGCTTCCACTTAAAACTGTTAAGTTCAATTAATAGGCAATAATTGAAGTAAATAAGCCTATTTCTATTTATTTGGTACTAGCTGCTGCCCGCGACGTCGTCTGCGTGAACGCTATACAGCATCAAAAATACCTACGATTATAGGTACCTTTTAAAATAACATGCATTTACCCGTTTCTTCTTCACATTTCATATCTACAGACAACTTTTGTAAAATTGACTTTCAAAAAGTGCTAATTTTCAGCCTGCTTTGAATAAATGACTATATGGTGATTCTGCTGAATTAAGTCATAAGTTGCGACTGAAGCAGATGGAGAAAATAATGAATAAGGAATACTGAATAGGATAATTATAAATACATACTTAAAGGACTTCTCGATAAACAACATTAGTGGTTTGGCTCTCCGCAGCCAAAATGTAAAGAGAGTCAGGACTGGTGATGCGGGAGCAACCAACGTACCTACACCTGCCCGTGTGAGAAGCAACTCGTCCTGAGGTCGACACTCGCTACCCTCAGTGTCTGCCCCTGCAATTTATTGATGGTCATCGCTAAGCAAACACTCACGGGGAACTGTACGCGTTTGAACTGGAACGGGAAGTTATGAGGTATGAGGGAAATGCGTGGTATAAATAGTGCCTCTGCCACAACCCGTAAGAATTTCTGCCTCAATGGTGTGTCTGTGGAGCGAGATGACTTTAAGGCGGATCCCGTTACACTACTTCGGAGGAGATAGGTTCCGAAGAAGCATAATCGGGTCACCGACCTTCAGCTTGATGGTTTGCGCTGGAAGTCCACTTGCTGACAGGGAGTTCAGAAATTCCACGGGATAATGTGTGGCGTCATCTTGCTCGACGACAGTGTTTATAGAGGTGTAGACCACTTCATTTCCCTCAATTTTTGAGAGAATGCATTCGCTGCAGCTTGATAATTTTTGGGCGTCAAAATGGCCCGCTCACACACCCAAGAATTCTGAGGGTGCGGTATACATCTGATGTCCCCGTACACACAGCGAATGAGTTCTTCTAAACTGGATATAACTCTACCGAGAGACTCAGGAAGCACCACTTGTCCACCTCTCTCCTCTGGTAGAGTGTCTTCGCCAAGACTTAGAAGGAAATCGGAGAATTCTTGAGCACGTGCATTGCCGCTGAGCCGAGCTCTCATAGTAATGGTCAAGCGCAGTGTACGAACTCGTGACCACAACGAAGATCGTTTCAACGAAGCATTCTCCTCGTCAGCCCTCGAACCCCGCGTTACCACGGGAAGCGTTTGTCGAGAATCGCCATTGAACTGAACTGTGACACCACCCATCAAATGATCGTTCCTGCGGATGTCCTGCAGGGTTTTGTCCACGGCCTCAACTGCCTTCCTATTGGCCATCGTATACTCATCCCATACGATCAGAGAGCAATCCTTGAGCACGTGTCCCTTATCACTGTTACGTGACACACCACAAACAGGCGTTTCGGCGCTCTCTAAATCGATGGGAATTTTAAACATGGCATGTGCTGTCTTGCCACCCGGAAGCAGTGTGGCAGCGATTCCCGACGACGCTACAGCAATGGCAATTTTGCCTTGCCTCCTGACCTCTGCATGTATGCCAGTGGTAACAAATGTTTTTCCTGTTCCACCAGGAGCATCCAAGAAAAACATTTTACCCTGGTTTTGCCCAACGCTTTCAAGGACGGTGTCATAAATTAGTTTTCCTCTGAAGAGAATAAAGCGACATGGTTATTTCGTATGGTGGTCGTTTAATTTAAATTATCTCAGCATTATACTCCCGATTTCCACGGTCTTGATGCGGTGATGATTGGGGAGCTGGTAACCCATATTCTACCAGTGGATTGCCGCCGATACAAATGACCACGTCTTGAAGTGAACTGAGACAGGTGTTCAGCACGCTTTCATCAGTTACTTCGACTTTGTCTCCAGTAGCACGACTCAAAGCTCGTAGAAAATCTTCAGACAGATGATGGCGATACTTCTCCTACAAAGCTACCGGGTTCGCGACTCCACAAAACACCAAGATGACGGCAAACAGATGACGCATGCAGCTGGGACTCTCACTGACGCTCGCCTCCGCAAGTATGTCATCCCAGTTTTAGTCACCGTCGAGAACGTGACGTGCTACGCAGGCTGCGCGGTAAGTGGGATACTCCACGCCATCAAATGTCCTCAGAAAGGCGAAAGATGTTGGGCCTCGGACCGTGTGAAGTAACAACCGCAGAAAATAGCATTCGCCATTATTCGGGTGCACGGTATAAAATCTACAATGCGGTGTCCTTGAAAATTCCCGGAAAACCTTCCACAGCACCTCGTCGTTGACGTTGGTACACATTTTTATGCACAACTCCATCTATTACTTTTAAAAACAACTACTAACCTCGCCAACATGGTGGAATTTAATTATTTATATCCAAAAAGGGCTTACACATGTAATTCGACTTGATGTTTTTGAAATCTCATAGATGGCGCTGCTTTAAAAATATTATTACATATTCATTTAATTATAATTATGTTTATCGGCCTAAGTTACTTATATTGCGTGTTTTTATAGTGTGAAGCTAGCTTATAGCATGGTTTAACATAATAACAACATCCAAATATGCGTCGCTGGATTACACGTTGTTACAGAATGCGTTGAAGAAATAAAGGTTCACTGCTCGTTCCCCGTAGGTGATAGCGTGATACTATATAGCCTATGTGTTGACCCGACTTCTTAGTAATATTCGTGCCAAATTTGAAGTAAATCCGTGCAGTACTTTTTGAGTTTATCCTGGACAGACAAACAGACAAACAGACAAAAATTCTAAAAACTATATTTTTGGTTTCGGTATCGATTGTAGATCACCCTCCAAGTATTCTTTTAAAAAAATATTCACTGTACAGTTTTGACTTTCCTACCATTTTATTATATGTATAGAAAGATAGATATCCAAAAAAATAAGTTTCTAAGAAGATATTTCATAAAAGTGAAATTCAAAATGGATTGCTCAAAAACATTCAAATAATGGCAAAAATATGCCTTCTTTAACGGTATCCAATTATTTACATCTGACTCAGTCAGCGCCCTGCACAGTCCCTTACATCAGCAGATCGCACAGTGTATCGCCAGTAAATCAGCTGTAGATACGGCGGGTCGTCTAACGAGCTG
Source organism: Diarsia dahlii (assembly GCA_949775195.1). Lineage (NCBI taxonomy): Eukaryota > Metazoa > Arthropoda > Insecta > Lepidoptera > Noctuidae > Diarsia > Diarsia dahlii. The sequence goes on from OX459211.1 coordinate 20,346,484, forward strand.
CGATCGTGTCGATACGGACGGACGGACGGACTAGCGGACGCGGCGATAACGTCTGTTTCACTGTAGTAAAGTAAAGTAAATTTTGACCTTCGAAAAGTGCTGATTATCAGCCTAGTTTGAATAAATGAATTTTGATTTTGATTTTGATTTTGTGCAGGCCTTTATCTTGTTACAACTTGTTTTGCATTACGGAGACTGATCTAATCTGTGAGTGGGATTTGATGCAAAATGTATCAGTTATAAACACATCCTCCATTATGGATATTGAGTTTCCTTGGTTAGCCTGGTAGCTTTTTAACACGCTCGGTTAAAGAAGAAAGCAAAACCTCAAGGGGAAAATTTATAGATGAGTCCGCACTGTAATATAAATTAATATGATGTCGTTCCACAATCAATGTCAAACTAATGTCATGTCTAGCATGCCCTTTGGCCACACACGCTGTTTTGTTTTTTCACACAGTTTGTTTTTCAGTAGCGTTCTTTTGGGCCGATTTCGATCAACATCCTGAAAACATAATTAAAAGATTATGAATAATAATCAAGATAGGATGTAAGATATTATTATACGATAATATTCTATTTTAAGCAAATAAGAATAATAAATCGATTTAATTCCACCTACTTGCGATTTAGACATAGATCTTTTAAGAGATAGCTAGGTACATTGATAAAATTAATAAAGTATGTAGTCGGAGTAATAAACAAGCATTTTGTATTTTAAGGTACCAACATAACTCATGCCCTTTGCTACGTATGTACCTTATGAGTGTAGAATTGAAGGAACCAACCAAACATACGTTAATTTTCTTAAAGATTCTCCAAATTGATCGCCCTCTCATGGCCCTCTCCTTTCTTGCAAATCTAACAAAAGATTGACTCAGAGATTAGAGTTATCGTGTGGGTAAACCCGAGCCCCCTTCTCAATAATCTCGACTGAGATCTGTAAAGACTTCCTCTACTTATCTTCATACGTGCACAACTGCAAACCGATGTTTATAAACTCTTGAAAAATGTTATTTAGGTCATCGTAACAAATATTATAAATGCGAAAGCAAGTTTGTTTATTACCTTTTTACAAGCACTGTACCGATCTTTTTGTATTAAAACGGACATGGAGTATCTTTCATTAAAAAAAAACCCATTACCGATGAAAATAATAATAACATTCTTATGATAATAGATGGCGCCACATATCTGGCGGATCATAATTGAATTATGTTATTATATAAACTTTAGTACTATTTTCTATTTATTTCAAAATGAGGAAGGTAGGGCTCAGTTAGTAATAGTACATTACTGCAGAATCCAGTAAGTAAGCCTCCCTGGCCAAGTATGAGTTAACCGGACCGAACCGCAGGTGAGGTCTGGTTATATACGAGGCCAGGATGGCTTTCTTACTGGTTGAGGTTTGTATAATGCTTTTCTCAAAAATTTAAGAAAGTTTAACAATAAATTCGTTTAATTAATATTGAAGGTTACATTCATATGTGAAAAACACAATAGCACTTTTTGGCCGACCCGGGAATCGAACCCAGGACCTCACGCTCTGCAGTCGAGCTTGCGACCACTAGACCAACGAGGCAGTTTAGGAAACAACTTTAGAAAAAACTTTTTAATAAACTGAAATTACTAAATACAATCATAAAATCCCACACTATACTTCTACAACATTACTAAGTACAAAACGCAACGTATAAAAATGGCTGTGGTTCCAAAAATATATGTATCTCATAAAATGTCATACCAAAAAGAGAGATAGATATATATTTGGAACCTCCCTTCTATAACCATGTTAAAATGGCTAAACTCTAATCTGTGTCTGGTACTATGTTTTTTTTTCTAAACAGATCTAAAGAGGATGACCTAGTGTCCAGTAAGTAAATTACATACTTACTTACTGGACAGTAGGAGATTCCAAGTTTAAAATCTCGCTTCTTACTGGACAGTTGTGAATAAGTCTCCGGTAAAGTTCACTTTCTGGATACTTTTTAGAGATGTTATGGCAACATTACATACCATTTTTGAGAAAAATAAATAATCATAAACTCCCCTTTTCATAAACTCCTTTGACCTTGTAGTGTACATTAGAAATCCCATGACAAGCAACGACATGAACAAATAAAGATATAGGATGTTGACAGCGATAAGTTCTGTATTCTGAGTATTGTTGCAAGCAAGACTGCAGGTTCCAAATGTGGCACCTGACCACAGTGCACACTTAACCATAATTAGGTATAATTCCTATTAATGCATTGTTTATTTTTGTTGTGTGTTTTAGTCAATTATGCTATCATAAGTTAAGAAAAATATATTATAAAATGAGTATGAGTATGTACCTGAATTAAAGAAAAACAAAGTCATTAAGATATCCGTAGATATTAACAGATATTATTAGATAAAACATTTTTATTTCTTTCTGTCTGTAACTTCGTACAATGTATAGTACAATAATGAATATAGTTTATTTACCAAAGTCTTGCAACAAAAGTTGTTTTTATATAACGAGAATGAATGTCTCCTGAAAGTTTTACTTGACGCAAGTATTGTGAAGAAATATAGAGCTGTGTTTTTTAGGCACGTACTTCCTATAATCTTCCGAATTAATTATAAGTAACGAGTGACAAAACAAAACTGAATGTTTCATACTCATAGCTCAATAGTCTGTTACAATTTAGATTACTATCGTTGTCTTAACGATGCTAATCTAAATCATAAAACTAATAGTGTCATAAAATGGCCACTTCTGATATAATACGAGTAGCTGCTTAGTGATTAGAGTAGCAATACGGTATTTGTTACCTTATCAATTAAATTGTTAGGCATGACTATGATCATAATGTTGACTACGACAGCTCATGAATACCAATTTATGTCATTGTAGGTAATACTAATATATTATTATTTATTATGTACGTAGCTCAGTCCCAGGCAGTCCGCAATCGGATCAGATTGCAATCATCACGCTAACAACGTTAAATATCGAAAAATCGTCACGCATAATTAAAGATCATGATAATGAAAATAGCAGGTTAGACAAGCAAATTACAGTAGAAAGATATTATTCATTTCAAAATCATTCTGTCTATGTCATCTTCAAGCTATTTAAAGATATCGAGTGATGATTTAAATGCAATCGAGAATATCACACTTGTATTCCTGATGGGTTTAGCAGAAGTGTATCTAAAAGTACACACCCACATTTTGCCGGTTAAACTTAAGTTCCTTAAGGATGGGACGCATAAAGTCAACGCTCAAAGCGTTTAGTGGTTGGTGGTACCGGCTAGTGCCAGACCCTACAGTAATAGAAATGCAACAAAAGCTAAAACTGTAATCTTATTTAAAAATCGTTAACACTCATCTTTTATGCACGCTGCCACTCTAAAGTATTGTAAAGTCTGTATGTGTAAGCAATTTATTCGTGATCGGTTCGCACCGGCTCCAGTGTTCCGTTCTTTTCAACTAAAATGTATTTTCAGTTGCATTCTCTTTTTACTTGCGGAACTAAAATTTATATTTTATTCAAAGGAGAGCTGTACGAGTTGAAACTTCGCCTCTGTACCGACTGACAGACGGACGCTTACAAAATATATAATTATTTATCGCGGGAGAAAAGTTTTGTGTGCGGTTTCTTAGATAAAAGTTGGAGCGGTTATTTAAACGAATACTTAAGGGCTAGTGTAAACATAGGCAGAAGTGTATCTTCATAAGGTGCAGTCACGAACAGAGATTTTCCTGAGCGATTTTCTCGAGAAATAATTCCAGAATACGAAGTTCGTTAAGACGTTAAGCGTGAACCAATACAGTAGGAGAAAATCGCCTTAGAATTTTGCTAAGCATTTACATTTAACTGCTCACTTTAAACCCACATTTCACCAGTAATGTTTGAATTATATAGATGAGACTGGGAATAAATCCAAACTCCGAGTTACTACTTTAAATATTTTGCCTGACCTAGGATCGCATGCTCAGTTGTAGCGCTGGAGAGAATTAGCATTATCATCTAATCAGTACCTAAATAGAAATATTGAGTAATACTTCACACTTCCTATAACGTATTTGTGAACGTGATCTGATTATCTACAATAAGCAGTACAAAGAGCTAAGTACATCATCAGCAAATAATAGCATGTTCCATAATCTAAATCCTAACAGCTATTGATCGTACCAGATTAAAACTGTTACGTCACTGATATAATCATAATTATACAAACAATTAATGCAATGGACCACAGAATACCTACGGTTGTTTGTTCACATCCTTCATCATCTACCTAGCATTTTTCCAACTATGTTGTGTTCGACTTTCAGTGTAACTGGCTATAGCTTAATGCAAGTATTTTACAAAGATCGACTGCTTAATTTAACCTCCGTAACCCAGTCACGTAACCCAGTCAGTACGTTGGTAAGACTTGTCAAATTTCAGGTTTCTGAAATCCCGTTACAATGGTCAAAGATCTCCACAATGAACCACAATGAACCACAGATTACTTGTAACTAACTCTCTTACAAATAAATTCACAAACTACCTAAGGTTGCATCATCCCAGCTTTAATATCACCTCCCTCCAGTCGGGAGAGGGTGGGCAGAGTGCACCTCTCGGCAAACAGCAGAAGTAGCAATAATCTTAGCGGCACGACCCAGTCAAATATAAACTGCGGTGGTATGAAACATTCATTGTAAAGCGGTATGAAACGCTTTTGAGTAAGAAAGGTATGTCGAACAAAATGGGGGAGGAATGTTTCGGTTTTTGACTGTTTATTTTACTAGGAAAGGAAATTGGAACAGTTATAGATACCGGAATTTATGTGCAGTGTCGTTACTAACTGGGATGAAATGTATCGTATGCCCTAATGTCTTCTTGACTGATATCAGTTTAGTCATCAAGGCATGAACGGCAGCTAAATCCGGATTTAAAACATCAGTATAGATTAGTATCGCAGGTATAATTATGAATTAGTTAATAGCCTAAGTAAGTTGAATATAGCTAAGATTAAGATCAATCTCGTGACCTCTAACAAAGTAAAACGAATGATGAATTAGTAGATCAAACGGGCGGTGTGCACTCATTTCTTATCAAGGAAATACCCTAATTTATAACAAAGAAACTCTATGTTCAGATAAGATATTGACGTAATCTAATTGGTATTATTTTATTTAAAAACGTTTCTGGGTCGATACAGCAATGACACAATACATAGGTACTATGACGAATTAATAATGGTGTTTGAGAAATATTTTTTTAAAGAGGTATGAATCTGATAGGTAACTATTATGAAAAAGATAACACGACTGCCTCTTAGGTCTAGGGATCGTAAGTAACCCCTGCACCGTTTCAATTTTGGGTTAAATTCCCAGGTCGAGCTAAGTTTTATTTTTAAGCTATTGCATAGCTTCTATCGCGGGCCTTGAGCGTGGAGACCGAATCCAAAAATTTCGTAACGAAAATAACCACACCAATGAGGTTTTACCTAACACCTTGTAATTTTCTGTTCTTTTTCAAAATTTAAGTTAGTGACTTCATGTTGTCATAAAAATGCAACTTGCCAGTATTCAAAACAGCCAGTAATATTCAATCCAAAACCTTTTCGAAGAATTCTGAGAGCGTGTTAATTTTTATAAATGTGAGTTATAAAAATATAATATTTGAGCTAAACATATTGTTAAAAAACGTGTGGCACTCGGAGACTGCCGCGGTAAATCTATTGCATAGCATTTTTTTTCAACTTATGCAATAATAGGTATAAATAATTAGGTATTAATAGTGTAATTACACACCAAAATAATTATTCATTCAAAAAATTTGAACAAAAATAACGATATTAAGAGTTTGATCTTCGAATTTCGCGCGATGTACAATAAATAAATCAAAACTAACCTTCATAGACTAACTAAGCTAGTAAAAAACTCTATGACAGAAAATTTAAAAGAAAAAGTATTGACAGCCTGACGTAAGTGTCTTAACATTGAAAAATATGAAAATTATTTATTTTATTTTAGATATTTTATAAGAAAACGAATCGTTTTAGACCGATTCGCAGAATAGTAATGCAAAAACCATCAATCAACCACCAACCAAAACTTATGATAGATGCGTACTAATAATAAAATGAATGTTTATACATAGAGTACTCACTCCTCACTCATTTTCTTTCACTATTTTTTCGTGACTTTCTTCATTAATAAATGCACTTTGTTTATTCATATTTAAAACACTTTGTACACTTTTTTTCATCGATGACAAAATTAAACATTTTCTTGATATTTCAGATAGACTCTCCAAAATCAACCTACATTCGGCTTTCACCCTTATCAGATACTGTTGTTTTGGTCCAAATTTTATGTATTTTCTTCGTTCTTCACCTCTGTGGACGAAACCACAACTTTTGGACAAAATTGACCAAATTATCCACGACACACTTACATCCATTCTTAATGTGGCCCTGGACGACCGAGCGTTGCAGCAAGCCACCCTTCCAATCCGTTTTGGTGGCCTCGGCGTCCGCAAAATTTCTAGTGTAAGCTTACCGGCGTTCCTGTCGTCTGTCCACAGCACTGAAAAGCTAACCAGGAAAATTTTAACCCTCTCCCTGGTTGACTCGGAAGTGCCGTGCTTGTCCGATGCAGAGAGCGCCTGGAGAATGGCTTGCCCGAACACGGATCGGCCCGAAAACCCATTTTCCCAGAGACAGTGGGATGAGCCGCTCTGCAGGTTGGTACGGAATAACCTTATTAATACGTCTACCAATACTGCTGAGCGCGCCCGCCTGGTGGCTGTGGGTGAGTGGGAGTCGGGCCTCTGGCTCCAAGCACTACCGTCACCTAATATAGGCACTATGTTAGGTGACACTACCTTCCGGCTCGCTACATGTTTGCGATTGGGTGCTCCATGTGGGGCTCCACATCGCTGTCAGTGTGGTGAAGCAGTCGACGGCCTCGGACACCATGGCCTATCTTGCAGTAAGAGCGCAGGTCGATCTTATCCGACGTGCTCTGGCTACCGCCGGTGTGCCAGCTATTTTGGAACCCAATGGGTTGGCACGCGTCGATGGGAAGAGACCAGATGGTATGACCATAATGCCGTGGAAGTTGGGTAGGCCTTTGGTGTGGGATGCAACTTGTGTCAACACCCTTGCGCCATCCCATCTTCCTAGCACGGTGAGCTGTGCTGGGGCGGCTGCTGCCGGTGCTGAAAACCTCAAACGGCGCAAATACAATAACTTAATTGGTAGTTATGTGTTTGAGCCGTTTGGGGTTGAAACACTGGGGCCATGGGGTCCGAGTGCCCACTTAATTTATCAGGAAATAGCCAAGCGTTTGGTCGACTCTTCACGTGACCGGAGGGCTGGAATATTTTTTGGGCAAAGAATCAGCATTGCCATCCAACGTGGCAATGCTGCCAGCCTTCTGGGCACTTTTCCTGTTGACAGCGGTGTGGACGAATTTTTTGACGCCCTGTAATTACTCCCCTTTTTGATACTTGTATATATTTTATTATTATCTTAGTTCTGTAAATAGTAGTTTTTAAATGTTGTAAATAAAACTTATTAAAAGTTTATTAAAAAGCTCACATTTTTCTTTGTACACAAATTATACGAGTAAGAATATTTTAGAAGGAGAAAGCAGAGAGACAAACAATTATTTAATTTGACAACCTCAGTTGACAACCTTGTTATTTTCCGTAACCATAGCAAACTGCTTTAAAATTTGCGTTACGATATCTCTGGATTCGCTCTCCACGCTCAACTCAAGGCCCGCGATAGAATCTATGCAATAGATTAAAAGAATTTAAATTATATAAATCAAAAGTAACCTTCATAGACTAAGCTAGTAAGAAAATTTAAAAGAAAAAGTATTGACAGCCTGACGTAAGTGTCATAACATTGAAAAATATGAAAATTATTTTAGATATTTAAGAAAACCAATCGTTTTAGACCGATTCGCAGAATAGTAATGCAAAAATATATAATAATATTATTATAAGCAGGCATGAGTTACCAGATTGCGGGGCGAAGAGGGGGATTACGTATGCGCAGTAACGCCGATACAACCAATGCCACCTAAAGGCGGGTTGCTGAACTAAAGAGACAAGCGTGATATTTCAAAAAGTCATTAAAAGTTTTGCTATTCATCGATAGATGGAAAAACTAAAAAGTATCACCGCCGTGCCGATCGGAGTGGGGGGTGTTAGGTTATTTTCGTTGGAATTTCTGGAATTGCATAAATTGATAAAAAATGCTATGCAATAGCTTTACCGCGGCAGTCTCCGAGTGCCACACGTTTTTTGGTTTTTCCATCAGGGCCTTTTTAGTACTCGTAGCAGGCTGGACTCGGAATTCATACCCAGTTAACGGCAATTAGATCGCTTATATTTTGTGGGAATTAAACGAATATAATAAATAGAGAACCAGTTTTTCAGTTAATTTGCACCTACATAGAATATTCATTTATTTCCTCAGAATGTAGGTATATTTACAATAACATTAAAGAATCCAAGCAAATATTGATGTAGTACTTCATCAAAATACAAACTCAACTAAAATGAATCAGCTAGAAAATCCGACACGGAGTAGTAACATTTATTGAAGAGAAGTACAGAAATATTTTCAAAAAATACTCTTTCTCGACACACATTCAAGTTGGTTTGAAGTTATTATGTCTTTACGTCAGCAGCTCCGTACATTAATTTGTAACACGTACATCTTAGGACGTGTCTTATTTAATGTTCCCACCAGTGCACTGCATTCACTGGCACCATCGCAGATTCACTTTTCCTTAAGCTTTTTAGAGGAGAATCGATTGCAAAAATAATAAATATCTCTAAATTCAGATTTACTTAGTTCGTTCCGAATAATATGTTTATCTGATTGAAAATATTTGTACCTGTCGTTACAGTTACAAACATGGAAATAAACATTATTTCCTGAAGGTAACCTATTTCCGAACGGATACAAAAACGTTTCGCTACACGTCACCCATCTCATAGCTAGGAAAAATATCGAGATTCTGCTCCCGGTATTTTTCCTTGTGTAGTACAAAAACAGGGATGCTCCCGAGTGTAGGTGGGTCATTCGTTTGTCGCATTCACAAAAAGTGACGGCAACAGATATCATTTATCTTCGGCATCATAAGTTGCAACTAACGACCGGAGCACGCGACAGGGAGTGGGGCTCCAGAGCGGGGCTCCAGAGCGGGGCGCGCTCTGCTATTGCGATAGTTGCGCAACCCTATCTAGGTTATACAGCGTGAATTAACTGCGGATCCAATAATAACAATGATCAATGAACATGAATCGAAAAGTCACGTTGTTGTCCGTCTGTCTGTCAAGGTTTTAATCTATTGCATAGATTCTATCGCGGGCCTTGAGTTGAGCGTGGAGAGCGAATCCTATCAAAAATATTCAGGATTCAGTATTCAACCAGGTTGCTATGGTTACGGAAAATAACAAGGTTGTCAACTGAGGTTGTCAAATTAAATAATTGTTTGTCTCTCTGCTTTCTCCTTCTAAAATATTCTTACTCGTATAATTTGTGTACAAAGTGTTTTAAATATGAATAAACAAAGTGCATTTATTAATGAAGAAAGTCACGAAAAAATAGTGAAAGAAAATGAGTGAGGAGTGAGTACTCTATGTATAAACATTCATTTTATTATTAGTACGCATCTATCATAAGTTTTATTGGTTTTTGCATTACTATTCTGCGAATCGGTCTAAAACGATTCGTTTTCTTATAAAATATCTAAAATAAAATAAATAATTTTCATATTTTTCAATGTTAAGACACTTACGTCAGGCTGTCAATACTTTTTCTTTTAAATTTTCTGTCATAGAGTTTTTTACTAGCTTAGTTAGTCTATGAAGGTTAGTTTTGATTTATTTATTGTACATCGCGCGAAATTCGAAGATCAAACTCTTAATATCGTTATTTTTGTTCAAATTTTTTGAATGAATAATTATTTTGGTGTGTAATTACACTATTAATACCTAATTATTTATACCTATTATTGCATAAGTTGAAAAAAAATGCTATGCAATAGATTTACCGCGGCAGTCTCCGAGTGCCACACGTTTTTTTTTTTTTTTCTCAGGAACGCGTCGAGGTATCAAGATTGACCCTGATTGGAATTTATTTCAAATAGTCCGAGTATTTGAGACTATGGTCTCTATCCACTGTGAAAAAAACAAGAATACTACTCAATAACTAATAACATTTTACCTATCCTTTCAGTGATGCATTTTCTGTTATCTTAATTAGTCATGGTTGACAAAACCATGAGTGACATAAATCATCATCATCGGCCCAGCCATTTTCCAACATGTTGTGGTCAGCCGGATGCAGAATTTGATGATGCCAATTGCAAGAAGGAAACTCAGTATGTAATGTAATTAATAGTCGGCTATCCACAACCAACCTAGCAAGCAAGGTTTAGCGCGACTAAACTTTGCTTGAAAATCGACTATTTTGTACATCTCAAAATATGTCAACCTGTATATAACTTATTAGTAGGTTTGATATACGTGGGAAGGTATTGTCATGAGCTGTAATATGTATTCATTCAGCAATATTCAAAAGTGTTTTTCTCGTGAAATATCGATTACATCTGTGAGATAGGAATTATTGCAGAATGGTATGAGTTTTCAAATTAAGATTATGACCAATACTATGAGAGAATATCTCTTTCAAGCTTAGGAACATGTGTACATATTACTGCTTGTGATTATACATTTATCGTAATCAAAGGAACTGGTCATATACGTAGATCTGATAAATATGAGTAGGTACTGTCATAAGCACGGAGAAATCTGAACTTAGCAAAATTCTAAGACTATTTTCTCGTAAAATTTTGATTGCAACTTTAAGATAGGAATTATGTTGTTATGGTATGGGTTCTAAAATAAAAATTACTATCAATATTGTAGGACAAAAGCGCTGTTGACCATTGGAACGAGTATAGATATTAGGGGTTTTGACTGTACGTTTATCATAATCTCAGAATGTTGGTATAGGCGTTGATCTGATAAGTATGAGTAGCTGTACTGTCATGAACACTGATATGTATACACTAAGCATAATTTGCAAGCGTTTTTCTCGAGAAATTTTGATAGAAACTGTGCGCTAAGATTTATCTCGTTTTAGTATGAGTTCTATAATTAAAATGACAAACAATTGAGTGGGAGAAAATCACTGTTAAACGTTGGAACGAGTGTACATGTTAGGTCTCATAACTGTACGTTAATCATAATCTGAGAATCTTGTTATTGCACTAATAAGTCGATAAACATCATTAATAATCGTTACACCTGTGTATAGATTAAAGTGTTTAGTTTTATCTTAATACTTTTAAACACGACAATGTGGAGGGCTTAGTTTATCGTAATCGCTCATTTTCATCAAATTGAGAACATTAATGAATAATCCCCGTAGGTACATTTGATATGACCAATGTTTTTATGACTTTATTACCTAAATGTACCTAATCTAAATAGTTGAGTACATTTTTTTGTTGTTTTTGATAAGTGTTGCGCATGAATTGTTATCAGGAGTCGATAAAATTGACATAGTTTAGTATGTTTGTTGTATTGATTAAGATACTGTTCTTTGTAAATAAACTCAATAGATGGCGTTAAGTGTTCTGAACGTAACTCGATATACAAACAAATAATTTGAATTTTCATAGCCTGACATTTCACAGATTGGTTTACAAAACAAATATTTTAGGGATATAGACAGTCTTGCGAAAAGCCATAGCTGAACTGAAAAGATAAACTGTGGCTTTTAGCGCCAACTTTCTATATCTTTATTTAAAGTGCCTACATTATTAAAACTTACCATCGATGTTCAAGTTGGTTTTATTGAAAATTAATTAAAAAAGTATTAGGGTCATACAAAATTTTCCTCATGAAAATTCTCCTGATCTTATCCCAAATGATTTATGATCGTCGCAGCTTCTCTTCGCTTCTATTCTTTTCGACTTTTTTTGGTCCCTACTCCAACTCTAATAGTACTCAAAAACTTAAGCGAGTCATTGGTCATCTGGACCCACAATAAAACTATGACAAAAAAAAAAACAACTTAAAATGTGATTTTTTCAACTGATCTCGTGGGTCCACTGCGAGTGGGTCAAGTTGGACCAAAGACTCAGCCCAGTCAATTTAGTCATACAAAAATGTCTTGCCAAGCAAAAAGTTATAATGCTTTACAAAGAAGGAAACGATATCCGCGAATGATCTTTTGCCAATAAATATGAAGTGATTTAGAAAATAAGCCGCCACAGCGGGTGACTGTCTCCGACTCATCGCACCCATGTATCATGTGTAGCTACCATTTGAATGATTATTGACGTCTCCATACAATTCGGTGACGTGTCACGTAATATCCGATATATTTTGTCGTTCCTATGTAATGTATCAGGTATATACTCGTATGGTAAATACAATCAAAGTAACTTCATAAAAGTAATGGAATGTTGTCTCTTGGCAACGTTGTTATAGTTGTGTATCTATTATAAATTTTTTCCTGAAATGTTAGAGAGGTGTACCTACCTACTACAGAACGACAGACCTAACCTTTTTGGTTCTCAATGATGTCTACGTCCCTTGTACGAGTAATAGGGGCAAACCTATTGCCACTAACCGGGCAAAAACATGAACTGTAAAAAACTAAGGAATTCCTGATAAAAAACTTTGCTTGACCTAAGAATCGAACCCAATATGTCACGATCAGTAGTGAGCGCTAGATCAACAAGGTAGAAAAAGTATGTAGAATTTAAATTTGATATTTAAAAAACTACTAAAACCTACACTCCTATAAACTATGTATATTCCCTTCTTTCCATTTCTATGATAAATAAACTATAAAAATTATGTGCAACTGCGTGAGCGACCGGTGGTGGCAAGTTCCCCCATAGGCCGCTGTCACACTAGTTCCATCCCGCATCTCTCGCTCCATCACTGTCACAGTCCGGCACGGCACGGCACGGGAACGGCACAAAAAGTGTAAGTGTTCGAGTGACACACTTTCATAAATCTCGCGCAGATGCCGTAGGTAACCGCTATAAATTCACTAAACGCCAACTAGAGTATTGTTGAGATCGTCCCAAAGACGAGACGGTAGCGGAATTTAAGATGAACTGCTAATTTTGATATGCTGCTGGATTTAACTGTTATGGGCATTTTTTTTAAATCTGAAAATGCACTCTATTTTATCAAAAATAAAGGTTAAAAAGAACAGATTGTAATCTCGCGGAGAAAAAAACATGATAACACAACAATTCCCACGTCACGTGCAAGGCTAATAAGCAAATTAAAGGAATCATTTCTTTGTCCTTCGAGCCGGATTATTTTTATTGTCGGATTGAATAAATATTCTTAATACACGTCTTATTGCTACCTATCGGAATTTATAAGCTAGATTATGTGCGTCAATCAATTTGATAAGAATCAACAGTCTAGTCTAGGAAATACAATCACGTTTGAATTCATTTATTTTTAGCTGCGTGGTAATGTTTACTGGCTGAACTTGGGACGCGTGGTGTGGCAAACATGACAAACATAAAATAATGTTAACACGCCCTGATTACCTCATAGATAATTATTTCAATACTCATCTTTCCTTATTTATCACATTCATAGATAGTTAATAAGATGTATAACTTTTGATCACAATTTTTTGTACTTTATAAGCAAGCTATGGCTTCAAAGTAAATCTGCTATGGTTATAGTGGTCGCCTTCATCTCATTACATGAACCACATTGCTATCACAACGGGGGCTCGGCACAGAATAAAAGATAACGATTGAAAGATTCCCCACCAAGCCGATAGGCGCTACGTTACAGGACATGTGTTTTTGATAGCCTTCCTCCCCCTACCCCCCACTCCCTTGCACCCTCCCCCAGGGGCTGGGGGGTTTTATTAAAAGTCATCCCCCATAGATTGTGAGGCTGAGTTTTTTGGTTCGTTAAATACGGGAGTGGATGATTGATACGCGATTGTGGCACTAGTTAACTTACGAGTCAAGTTTGCTTCTGTATGGGGAAATGATAAAAGATGATCCTTTAGTTCCTTGCCTGTGATGTTTTATAGAAATTGTGCAGTTTTTTACATAATACATTGTTCACTCCACATCCACGTCATTGGGATCCAAAGAGTATATATTTTTAAAGGAGTACCTATCTAAAAGTGGAAAATGTCGAGAATCTATCTGTTTGAAACATCTACCTCTAATAAGACTTAGAATGTAGGAAAACATCAAACACAACAGAATCAACGTTATCTATCGAAGATAACAAAAAATAAGGAAAAAATATACTTATTTAACAATACAACGATTTTTACGGTCACTATCTCACTTCCCTATCGTTCACAGGGTGTTACCCCTTATGTGGATAAAAATAGCTTCAGCAGAGATATATTCATTCGTTCATACCCACATCCCACATACCTGTGTCAATCGCCCTATATCAAGTTGTAACAAGGCTTGCAAATATAACTTGTTTATAACACAAGCCAAAATATACCTTATTGTTTAGAGATAAGGTGTGTGCGTAATGCGTAGTTTGTTGTAATGTAAGGTGCAGGCTACACCTGCGCCCAGCCATCCGTCACCGATAAACCGGTTGGCGACGCGTGGACGCTATTCGAATAAAGATAGGTTAATAGTGTGTACTGAGCTTTATAATTGAATGCAGTACATTTAACATTTTATACGTGTTGGATAGGCCTTATTTTTGCGTCAATGAGGGAGTAGTTTCGATGTTTCATGTTGTGTATAATAACGGTTATTATGAGACAATAAGATAATTTGTTGCAACCGGAGAAGTGAAGCTAAATTACCTTATTAGCCAATGCATGATTTTCCTTATAATTACTGACATAATTTGACAAGGATAGCAGCTATAAAATTAATAACATCATTACCGACGGCAGATTTTTTAAATGTTACGTCAAGTATAAGGTTTCAAAGCAAAAGTACTCGTAAGGGTCGCCCTCGACCAAAAAACGGCAACCCCAGGGCGAAAAAAGCAGCGTCATGTGAAATCATTACTTTCCTAAGCAAACCTGTCCGTTAACCGTCCCAATAAGTACCGAAGTGTTGCCCCCAGTATTGCCGTGCATCGTCAAGTTTCATTGTGCGGACGCCGAGCCATTAACCAAGACTAGTCGTAATTGGACGACAAACTATTTGATCGGCTGTCCCGCCCGTGTATACTTAGCCTTACATTCGCAACCTCAAATCATTACACTGGAACTTAAACTTTGTAAAGTCGTAGTTAAAGTTCATTTTCGAATGAGTAGCAAGTGAGAAGTATAATTGTTCAGTACAAATTATTGTATAGAGTTATAGAGTTGAAATCAGGTTGTTTGATTGATGTGTAGTCAAGACTTGTCAGTGAGACAAACACGAGACGTGGCTATTTACATACTGTCTGTCGAACGTAGTGACTGCATGCAATTTCCCAATGAAACGTTATTTAATATGGGAAACAGTTTACCTAGTAATAAGATGATTTTGAACTAAATTATGAAATCAAATTGATGTTCTAATAAAAGAAGTCAAAGTTAAACTTTGCATGGTTATCATCGACCAATGAATCAAAATGGTCTTGCGTGTTGAGTTCAATGTTTGATATTGCAGTTTCAACATTATTCATTATTTCAGGCGAAAGACGTCCATTGTTGGTCATAGGCCTCTCCTAAGTGTCACCACATTTTACAAAAAATAAAACCGACTTCAAAAGAAAAAACAAAAAAGTCAAAAATAAATCAGTTTCTGAAGTCGGTGGCAAAAAAATGAAATTAAACAAACAAAAGTCACCGACTTCAGAAACTGATTTATTTTTGATATTTTTGTGTTTTTTTTTTGAAGTCGGTTTTATTTTTTGTTAAAAAGTTTTTTATCAACTAGAAAAGATTCAATTCGTGGTAGAGTGTTATATCGAACTATTTTGAGTACTAGGTTGTCTCAAGTTGGAAGACCTGTTCTCAGACAATCAAGGACTCCAACATCTTCTAACTTTGTTCAAGTGTTGATATAATGTGTCTACCATCTCGTTCTAAGTAGAAACTCTGATGCTGTGTGTAATCACAGCAGAAATCACTTAAAACCATCATAAAAGCGAGTACATCTAAATCTCTTGCTCACAAAGACAAGTGCGTGCCATTAAAAACAATTATGCGTTCGTTGGCAGCGTCGGGCCATAAAGAGCGCGGCGGCGGCGCGGGCGCCGGGCGTCGGACCACTAAACAGATTGGTGCAGAAGGTCGGTTTTATTTAATGAGCGATTACGTGTGTATAAAAACACGACCAAGAATGCAACCGTACTCGCGATTAGTAATAATTGCTTAAGATCGCGGTTCGTTCGCATCCATCTTCGGTCATCTTACGGTCACGGCTATAAGTGCTGGCGACAGTGACTGCGACGAAAACAAATATAATGCAAGAGAAGAAATTGTCTAGAGCTCCACAAAACTCCGCGATACGACGGCAGAGCGACGCCGAGGGTACTGATGCGGAAGAAATAGATGACTCTCGTTCGCTTCGTGTCTAGTCGTAAATAAAACGCATTCGTGACTGTCATTCATTTTGTTTGAGGGGTGAGATCACTGTCCGTACGCTTCGTCGTCTGAGTGCGTACTGTTGTTTGTTATATGAAGCTAACCTTCTGAATCTTTCTACAATGTGAAGACGCAGGCGTCGGGCGGCGAGCAGCCAAACTGTTATGGCTTTCTTTTAAACATTACGACGTCATGGGTTAGTGGGCGTGCAGCAGTGTTGGCACGACGCGACTGTGTCGACGATGTATGGTCGGGACATGCCTAGTGATATAACGAAGTGCGTACAGCGTTGGTTAGTTGAGAAATTGGGGATATTATAAATATCTAAATCTTGGGAGTATTTGATTGTGATTCTTTATTTAAGCCTTAAGACAATACATGCCTTAATACATGTTGGCCGAGCGTTGTCGAGTGAAGGCCAATACCAACATGTAGACGGTACATTTGCCTTGTCTTGCCATCGCTCGGTGTCACTTGCCTAGTTGGTTGAGTAAAGACAAGCGCCAACGTGTTTAGACCTCATTTGGCGTAGCTTGTCACAACTTGCAGTCGCTCGCGATCACTTGCCTCACTTCGGAGCGGTGCCGGTTTTTCTGTACAAATCAAAGGCACTCGCGTGCGCTCGGCCAATGGTGTTCACATGTTTGTGCGCGCTCTATTATGGGGTTAACGTCCATCGTAAGCACACGTACAAAATGTCGCTTTCTACGAATGCTACGATGTATTTAATTTTTTAGGGTTTTATCTGAATTATCCAGCTATTTAGAATTCTGAAAACATACAGCACAAAGAAAAAATCGGCTGAGAAAATTTCGACGTCGTCGTCCATATTGTTTCAATGCACAATAAGAACTGACAGCGCCCAACATGTGGGCGTCTCCTCAAAACTCGTCTATGGCCATTTGCATTGGCTTCCTTCAAACTTGCCGAACGTCTAGACAGTATACGCTTGCTTTGTGTCAAATTGTCTAGGCTCGCGTTGGTCTAAGCTCGGCCAACATGTATTGCAGGCTTTACAGGGATTAATTTTTATTTTTTTCATAATTTTGTGGCAGTTACAGTTTATACGATCTGCAGATACATGAGAACTCAATCAAAGTGACATTTTAACAGCCGTAACGTGCAGGAAATGTCAAAAATTTGATTAGTCACAGGTCACCACAGAGATTTTAAATTATATCGGTTGAAAGTCGTTGTAGGAGTCAGCGATTGCCACTTGCCTAGTTTCTCTGGAGCCCCTGCAAAAAGAAGGTGTATTCTTAATTGACCTAGGACAATTTCCTATTAACAGTACTACTAACAGTTTCATAATTATTTGTCTTATTTTCTGTGTTTACAGAGAAATTCTACTTCACATTTAGCCTAAAAAATATCACAATTCCCCGCAAGACGTGCTGCATCCAGCAAAACTACATAACTAATGTGAGCAAGTAATCACAAAGTTGTCCGTCAGTTCGGCATACATCGCCGCGTGTGCACCGCATTGCTCGCGCGGTTGGCAGTCGAAGCGAGCAACATACTACATGCAACCGCCGCCAACTTACTCATAACACAAGTATTCAAGCATCTGCAACTCAAACCGAGATCGAGTTGAACAAACAATACTATTTGATAACGAACATTATCTGTACTATTCATGTGACGCAAATGTTTGTGAGTCTTAAGTATACTATTTATATACTCTTTCAGTAACACTATGGACAAATCACACTGACTGAAATGAATTTTCATATAATTCATGAAATAATAGAATGCTGCTTTTAGCGCCACAAGTGTGATAGATAAGATGATGATGATGATTTTCTAATTAGTTATCATTGTTCTCTTGTTCTTACACACATCAAATAGATTTTGTCACCTAATAAAAGTGACTATAAGTAGTCTACAGTGTATATCATTGTGTTCTACGTTCTTATCAAAGTAAGTACTTCTTCCTCTTCGTAAAAAAAATAAAAAACTGTATACAAGTATCCAGGAGGCCTATGTCCAGCAGTGGACGTCTTTTGGCTGAATGATGAAGTATCCAATGAAATTGCTTCCAAAACGTCAGTATTCTTTATCAATGTGTCACTTTCTGTTGCTTTCGTCAAAACTGTTGTCTGAAATCCCCAGATAACCTCAGATAATATTCTCCCCACAATCTCTGCTTTGCACACAAGGTGAGCACCCCGCGCTAGT
The DNA here is from genome assembly GCA_949775195.1 of Diarsia dahlii. NCBI lineage: Eukaryota > Metazoa > Arthropoda > Insecta > Lepidoptera > Noctuidae > Diarsia > Diarsia dahlii. Next base: position 20,365,215 of record OX459211.1, read on the forward strand.
TCCGCAGAACTCCGGCGGCGGCGCCACTAATAACAGAGTAATGAGGACACGCAGCGTTATTGCACTAACGCAACTTTACCCGCTTACTGCGTAGCCACAAGATAAAGGCGATAGCGGGCTGATTAACTCACTACATACAGAATGTGTATTGTTTTATTTATGCAAAAGGATCAATAACATTTTGTTTGGTAAAATGCATTAAAAAATTGGCATTATGCTATTTTACCGACTCCATAGTTTTCATGGTCTTTCGTCTTCACGTTGAATTTTTTAAGTTAATTTCAAGCTAACTCTTTTACTATCAACTTGACAATTTTATCTTGAAACTTATTAAATTAAAAATTTATTTTCAATGATTTGATTGAAATAAATGACTTAACTTTGAAGTTATTGGTTTCCGAGTTAGTTCCTAGAGATGATTATTTAACGCATCGGAGAGAAATGCCGAATGTCACACGTTGGTCCTTCGCTCCTCTCTAACATAATGTACGTGATTTGTCACGAGTACCTGTGTGTTATGGTACCTCATACCAGCTGTCACGGCGACACTCAAGTACCCACAAGTTATTTTCATACTTATACGTATACTAGGTGTTGCCAGCGGCTTCGCCCGCTACAACTCGAAAATTATCCCACGGGAAGATAAAATCGGGATAAAAATCCTATGTGTTAATTCAGGTTATAAACTATCTGTGTACCAAATTTTATCCAAATCCGTTCAGTAGTTTTTGCGTGAAAAAGTAACAAACTCACACACTCACAAATTTCGCCTTTATAATATTAGTGTGAAGTGTGATTAATGTGTGTCAGTCATGCCCGTTTTGTAGGCAACGATGGCAGCGTTGCAAAACTACTAAGCATGAGTTTAAATGACAAGCATGTACTATTAGTGAACACTGGTTTAAAAGTTACAAAAAATAGTCTAAGTGACAAAAGAAAAAAATCCATCTTTAGACTCTAGAATAGTACCGACTACTTTACTAATCATTGGAACAGGAAGATAAAATATTGAGTTTCATAGCAAATGACACTGGTAAAAAGGAAAAAATAATAATTGGAACATCTTTGCCTTAAGGTAAAAATGCATGCTCAAAATAATATCCCACTTAAAATCACAAAAAACATCGCCCACATCTACACCCCACACCACCGCGGGAGTCTAAGACCGGCTCACGGCAAGACATGTGCAGTAATTAAGTGTTTTATCCATTCCATCCTACCCTGGACCACCCCGGCGTAAACTACATAGGGGCCGGCTCAACGCACTAAGTCTTAAGCTGATTTACCGCCAGATATTGGCGCCTTCACTATACAACCTACATGTTATACACTTCCTCTTGGTCTAGGCAGGCTTCCAAATACTGCGGCTTGAAGTCGTGACTATAGCTGCATTAGTAAGTGATAGCTTATCTGACCGTAATGACTTTTAGATGAGCTTGAAAATGTCTGACGTTTCTGGCGGAGACATTGGCTAAGTTTTTTGTTCATCAGTCTGTGTTTTAATGCTTTGGGAGTTTTTTTTCATAAGCTTCTCTACATTTTTTTCTTTCGCTTTTTTTTTAACCTAAAAAGGCACAAGCAAATACCATTGTTTGAAGTCTGGCCGTGGGTGATTTTGTTACATAATGATATTATTATAATAATGATAAGGTATTCAAGTTATTGTAATTTTGTGTTTTCGGTCACAAAAATATCCGCAACCTTATCAAAGAAACAGTTAAAATGCGATCCAATCCGATACGGAACACGACATTCCCAATTGAGACAAAAGCCCTCCTTAATTCTTATCTGCCGTTATAAATCTCGGCAGCTTCACTATCGGATCTGTTATAGTTTGTCTTTCGGTCCTTATTACCCGGTCCTCACGACTCGGTCCTTATTACTTGGTCCTTATTTCTTGGTCTTAGTTTATTTCATCGAAGCAATACGGACGCGAGACGTGTACTTAGCGAAGTAAAGACACTTTGAGTAAGTTGTCAGACGGAAGTCTTAGCAAGTCAGACTTGATGTGACGCCGAAGCGGAGGGATTTGGGTGACAAATGGGGGGCTTGTGGAGAAGGTGATCAATTTTATGCTCTTGACTTGCAGTAAAGGTAGCTCTGTAAACAAACATGGGAAGGATGGATAGATGGTTTAAAAACTTATAAACATGGGAAGATAAATCTTATGCATTAACTATTACATACACTACATAACAAACTTGATAACATTGAAAAATCCCCAATTAAATTCTCAATAAAAAAAATTAAGTTCAAAATCTAAAACCCGACTACTAACAAAATCGCGGTCTTAAAAGTAGAAAACAAGAAAATAATTCTTGTCTGATATTCTTCGTAGTCGCACAGTCGCAGTTGCACATAGTGTTAGCAGAAACGGGCATTAAAGATGTTGAATCAAGACTCTTCAGCAGTCATCTGCTCTTATCTCAAGTTATAAATCTGTGCGCTCAGCTATCAGGGCTCTTCGTGTCACTATGACGTCAGTTCCGGTCCCGAACCGCACTTAAGCCTCCTTGCCGGCTAGTTTTTATTCCAGATTTGAGGGTAGATAAATATGATGATCGTTTTTGAGAGTAAGTTCTTTTTATATGGTTTTATAGCCCAGTTATCCGTAGGCTGGACTAAAAAAGTCTTTATCTATCTAAAAAGTACCTTGCTCGTCAATCTTTTGGTTGGGCAAGGTATTATACTCAGTTTTTCATCATAAAATTCTCAATAGCAGCGATAAGTTCGCCACAAATACATGAACTGAAACATAATTGCCAAAATGAGGCTGAACTACTTTATGTTACACCTCTATCTAAACCCTAAGGGAAAATCAGACTATATAATATTCTGGTTATGTTAATAAAATAAAATAAAAGATCAGAAAGAGCCTATCGTGACCACCAAATCCAACGCAAACATGAAAGGTAGAAATCAATAGAGACATACAACATGGTGCTGTGAGTGCCGTGACGGCTGCCAAGCGTGTCTCGTGGGCATTGCCGGACGGACGGCAAGATTCCGGCTTCTCGGGCCGAGAGCTGGCTTTATTGAACCAACAAGGGGTGTTTGATTGCCCGCTGAAAGAGTTGGCTATGTCGGCGTATGAATTTAACAAGCTATGGAACAATACACTACTTTGGATATTGAACGAATTACAAACGTATGATCGAATTTTGTATCAAAATTCACCGGTAAACCCTTATGATACGTAAAAGCCTTCTGTCAATATTGGAATAGAGTTTTAGCTGCCAACCATCAAGGTAAATTTTCCAGAATAATTGTATCAAAAAATGTTTTCTTTGATTTCAGACCGTGGTAGTTTACACCTTTATCACGTTCGAAACGTTAACTCATTCATACTTCAAGTAAAATAAGGATAATATAAAAGCTCCCAAAGGGTCGAAGAGCGCTCCCTACCTGGCCCTTATAACCCTACAGATAAGGTTTCAGCTTATCTCAACGGGTAGCTTGTAAAAGCCAAGTCTTTTCATCGATGCGGGGATTAGGACCGAACTCGTCCGTAAGGAGCATACGTTGTATTACGAGATGAAAGGATAACTATTGAACTTTAGGATTTGGAAAAACAGTTTAACTTCATTCCTACTTCAATGCAAGAAGGAAATATAGAGATTAAGGCTAAACTTTATTCTTATATTTTACAATATTCATACATTAAGATTATCGTCGTCTTCCATTGAAATTCACAAGGATATTTTTTAAAGCATCTCGAATTTTGTTCCTGTTAATTTTGTATAGCATTTTATACGCAGCTCCTGCTCCAATCCGAACCTTACGGTTTCGCTTATAAGGTTCATTTCATGAGAAGCACGTTCGGCGAGGTACAGTCAGTAACAAAGCGTTGACAAACGAGCGGCGTGCTCATATCGTTAGCTCGTAATGGCTGTTGGCAAGGAGACAAGAGGAATGTGTACCGTTATGAGAATTACAGCAGCGAGGCCTGTAGCGATACTACAGATACCAGCTAATCGATACAAGGAGGTGATGCCGGAGATTACTCCGCCTGCCAACACGCGCAGCCAGGGCTGGCTTAGCGGCGTTGGTTCCAACGTTTGTGTGGCGGCGGCCAATGTTTGGATTAGCTATGTGGGGTATTGATAAAGACATTTGAATTTAGTAACGTTAGACTGGTCAAAGTAAACAACGCCTTAATCTATCCATTCGCTGGTGATGGTTGCCTTTTGCTTCAAGGCGTCACTGTGACACGGGTTTTCTATGACTCTAACAACACCATCTTTGGATATAAAGCAATCAAGCCAACTTCTCCTTCATTTCCTTAACCTAATAAAATAAATCATCAGCTGTTATGATATAAAATGGTATTGTGAACACGATTACATTCATGCCATTAGGTTGAGTAGTTACCACTCACTCAGTGGCCGACGAGGAAAAGGTTATTTATTTTACTTCAGCTTTAGCACATCCCTGGTGCGTAGGTTGCGGGGCAGCCGCAATAGTATTCTGAACGCTTTTTCTGAACGTTACGACTGTCTGTACGTGAACCACTGCTGTATGGTTCACCTACAGACTAGTGTTACTATTTTATTTAAATTTAAATTTCTATTTTATTTTATTTTATTTTAATTTTAATTTTGTAATGTTTATTTTCCAATTGTTACTAACCACTGTGGATCATTGTTATCTCTAAATAAAATAAATTATTATTATTATTATTTAGCTTCTGACAATTTACGTAATATAATCGGTTACCACAGAAATAAACATATTACTCAAAGAACATATTAATTATATTCCTAACCTTAGCAAAATTCACCTTATCCTTGAACTTTCAAACTGAAATGATTTCACAAAGACACTAAATAAATCTCAAATAAATCGCGATCACTCAGGTAGAATCACAGATAAAAGCGTGCCGCCACATTAATTTCCTATGATTACAGACCTTAATTAAAACAGGCACAATGTTTAAGATAACATCACAAGTTTTGATGGCGTTAAGTAAATTATTTGCGAAAGAAAAGATGTGGTAAAAGGACCAGAGAGGTGCAAGTCAAGTCGATGTCGTAGAAAGATTGTGATTAGATAAATGCAGTCGTTTTAATGAAGACTGTTTTGTCTTACAAGTAAGTTTGGTACCTTCTATGAACACTCGTAGTATCTGGAAGGAATCTCCTAAGGCTTGAAGTAGCTTTCTAATAAGGATACTTCTTATTTGATCCAGAGGTCAGATAGACCGTCGTGTCATGTAAAATACTGGCATACAGTAAGATTAAAGAGAAGACTTTGGAAGGACATCGGAGGAACAGTTATAGGTGTCTACAAAACAAGGGGTATAAAATATATTAAATCATCTAAATACACTGTAAGTAACAAGACTTTCTAACATTTAGTTTAAGGGAAACATTTAAATGTAGAGTTTTCTTTAGTTAACTTAAGCAATTACGAAGCGTAGTCTACGGGGACATCCGACCCTTATATCCGCTACTAGCATTCGCAGGCAAAATTGGCTTCCTGTGGGCTAGACGGAGCTAAGTTGTAGTTTTACTGGAGTATTTTAGAACTGCCAAAGCGAATAATGGTGCCATGACCAGAACTTTTTTTTCAAGTAAATTTTATGAATTACTTTTGTTCCTACAGTTCCTGGCTAATTTCCTGACTAGTATATAGGGGACTCACAGTTTGAGTCACTAACGAAAACAGAGACACGTTTAACTAAGCAATTTTGTCCCATGTTGTTTTTACACCTAAACAATGCATAGTGACACTTATGAGAGATAGAGGACTTCTTCGCTAAATAGTAACAGTCGCTAGGGTCGATCTTCAGCTTAAGGCGACGATAAGAGGGACACCGTAAAAACGACCTGTTTTTCGTTGCAGAGTTAGCCGTATTGCTACTAATTACAATTCCAAAAAAAATACAGTGTATAGTCAAATGTATAGGTAAAAGACTTATGCAAAAATATTTTTTAAAATAAATCAAGAACCTCGAAAAAAAATCACAATCAAGAAAGAACACGAAAAAACTTTTTCGTCTCGAAATGCTCAATATTTTGAGCGATAACTGTTATTTTTTTTTTACTATCAGAAAGGAAATTTAACCAACTAAAGACATAACATTACAGCGTATTTTTTTTTTTAAATAAATTAAATCTGCGAAAAACCACTCATTTCCGCACTCTTCGGCCGCAGTGAGAGACGTAACAACCGCTTTGTAGTGTAAGCTGATTAGAACTTTATTCTAACATTGTTTCAAACCAAGTTTGAACCACTACAAATAGAGTTGCTAATTTTAGGTAGTATAGGCCCTTAAGCCAGACTTGCCTTAGGCAAGTCATAAAAAACATACCTGCTAAAGCATAAAATCACTACTAGTCGATGGATATTCACGTTTAGTCAACAATTTCCATCCAAAGCTAGGGCCATCATGCTTGTCAGTGGCCTAACATTCTCTCTATATCTACATGTATGTAGCATGTAAGTTATACGTGACAAGACCTAATCGTTTGGCAGTAAGTCCGGGTGGCAATATTGTTGTTATATAGGGCGTCAATATATGTAGAACACCTTTGGGTAATCCTCGGTTTTGGCTGCTTCACTGAGAGTTACTTGCTGAAACTAGGATCTATACTATTATCTGCGTGTAGTATGTTATGTAAAGGTATAAACGTCAAATCTTTGATTTAATGGCCACAGATTAAAAGTCGGGCAAAGTTTTTTTGGTACTAAAACAAAATTCTTTTTAGCAGTAAACTTTTTTAATTGACGCATTCCCCGTATTTTGTATTACTTGTATACCTACATTCTTAAAACCACATAAAACCGATACGTACTTTGCAAATAGAAGTATATTTAATTCCCCCCACATTGTAATACGACCCAGTAACAACCCAGTTTCTGTTCACAATGGTGGCAACACAAGCAGCGTATCAATGTACCAACCGAACAAAAATAACGCGACGTAATGAAGTTAGGCCTTAATGTGAGGCAAGGGTGGCGGCCATTCAGCCAGCGTAATGAGCAAGCGTTTAACGTGCGGACCACTCACTATTGGACAGAAGTACCATTTTAGAAAATAGATATTGAAAATAGTTAAAGAGTGCATTTTGCCCATGAAAGTGACCGCGATCAGCAATCCAAACGAGCCAAACGGCCTTCAGAAGCTGTCAATGTGCATAATTTTATATTGGCAGTTAACACAGAGGAGATCGTTTCTAAATAATAACATGTAAGCCACGCTTGCTTAAGTTAGTCTGTGATTGGGTGAACACCACATACCAAGTCCCCTCCGTGTCGCGAAAAACACGCGAAACTGTTGGTCCCGGATGTAACTTGCAGTTCTTTTTGACAGTCGTTACATGTAGTCAGAGGCCCCCGTCGGGGCTGCGGATTATCGAAAGGCATAACGCGGCCTCGGCACAAGGGCGAAGAAGGAACATGTGTGGTTTTTAGTCAGTAGAAGTCTGACACTCCCTTCCGCTCTGCCCAAGAGAGGAGTTATTTAATGATTTCCCAACCCCCAAAAAAAAACAAGCACAAGTGTCTGGTTATAAGACTGTCGGCAGTCTGATAACTAGACACTTGTGCAACAGTGGCGGTGCTTAGTCAGAGTAGATAATTAATTATTAAGTAACGTTTATTAATCTCGACGTCACGGTACATTAGTTATCACCTACTGCACTTGGTTCTTCTGTCCTTTTCTCTTTAGTAAACAAACTCAATGAGACGCGGCACTGAATGGTACAACATTCAGCCTATGCTTTGGCGCGCTTTAGATTTGAATAAAGAATGTTTAAAACTGTACACAGCCAGAGTTGAATGAGTTTCCCGTTGCTGTACAAAATGTTTGACGTTCATCTCTGGGTTTGTATACAAAGTTGCTATGCGAATGCAAACTATACCGCCAGTAGGAAGTAAACTGAGTAATATTTAAGAAATCATTATTCATTTTTCTCGCTTTCATTGTATTTAATTCAATTCAGGAACAACTTGACGAACAGACGATTAAAATAAATGTGTGTCGGTGAAAGTATTTAATTTTGGTAACCATTTTAGGTGCTGGCAGATTTCTAAATAGTTTTAGGTGTCATTCAAAGTTTTCATTAAACATGAATTGAACAGTTTTACTTGGTTAAAACAGCTGAAACTAGAATAAAAGATTCACCAGAGCTAAAAGCTTTTTATTCTGTTAAAGTACCCAATAGAATATCTAAAACCACTCAACATTCGCCACGCAAAAAAGGTTCCTTTTTCAAAAATATCCATTTTCCACATAATTTTAAAACATGGCTGTTAAATTGAAAACGCAACATCCCATCAAAAGATTTAATTTCCATGGCTGTCAGTGCAAATCATACGGAGGGAAATAAAATATATCGAGAGCGATCAATTGATACGACCGACCATAAATTCAGTTTTGATTCATCGAAAATAAAGAACAAATGCACGCGAACTTTTAATCAAGTTTTTTGTTTTAAGTGGGCCTTTCAGTTACATCAAGTGTTTTTATTTATGTTTTTGTATAAAATAATGGTTTGTTTTATAGGCTCTGCTGATCAATTTGAATGTTTGAGGAATTGGAACATATTTAATTAATATTTTTTTTAAATATTCATCCCGGAACAGGTTTTTACTTTATGAACAATTTGAGAGAAAGCTTTGAGCGGAGAAAATAATTTTAAAACTTTAAACAAGAATAAAATCCGTCTCTATAGTCAAGTTAAAGTAATAAGTTGAACTTATGTAATTACTTATGCAAACATTTGTATGCAATGGACAAGAATTTAAACGAAGTTAGAACCGTCAATGAAAGCAAACTTAGGAATTCTAACCATTGACAGTTCTAACATCAAGGAATTACTAAACTACAGAGAAAAAATCGTATCTTAAACAATGACTTTTAATCAAGTAATCACTATATACCACCAGTAGTTCGCAGAGCGGTGGCGAGCTCTAGTGAAAGAACCAAAATGGTCTCCGAATCTGTGTAGAGGGTGTCTAGACACCCTCTACACAGTAACATCATAGTTCCGCAAAGGCTGAAAAGCCGCAACAGCTTCATGAAGTGTGTACCCCCGCTCACTGGCGATCGCCCTAAGGAAAGACTTAAGTTGTGGCGAGATAGTGTTGCCTTACCCAACCCATTTGTGCCAATCGCCGAAAATCTTCCACCTGGACACGAGTTGCCATGGCTAACCTGGAAGTCTCTAAACAGACTCCGGACACAGGTAGGCCGAAGCAAGGAAAACCTGTTCAGGTGGAGACTCATAGACGACTCTGCCCTGGAGTGTAAATGTGGTCTTGCCCCACATTTACTATGGAGCACTTGATATCGTGTCCAGCCTGTCCTGCTACTTGCACATCACAGGAGTTGATGGACGCTACTGAGGGTGCCGAACTCGTCGCCAAATTTTGGGCCGACTCTATTTAAATTGTCATCGACACGCTAAGAAGAAGAAGTAATCACTATGACTTGTTTATAGATACAGGTGTAAGAGTTAAAGGGGCTGAAAATCGATTAGAATCAATTTGCAATGAATGTAGGCGGATAAGTAATTAGGAGTAGATTTCTTTGATGGAACGCAGAAAATGTTTTCAGACAGCTTTGAATTCCATGTTCACTAATTAAAATATTATAAAACAACATGACTGGCATGTAATAACGTAAGTACCGCTTCACGAACACTCCAGTGGGTAGTGGCCCATTCATCTGAGGCATCCAATCTGGCTACAAGCTAAGCCTATTGAACGTGCGCCATGCCAATATCATATGAACGCTATGTCGTAACATCTTATAATCTTATACATACACGAACAGCTTCCCAGAAATGTAAACATACTAACAATATATTGGGAATACCTGTGATGGAAGGATTGTAAATGTGTCCAAAATGTGATGGGCTCTAAATTAATGTTGAAATATTTTAAGTGAATAAGGTACTAAAATGGATTAGGTACATTTTTTGAATGACACAAAGGTTCGCCTGTCTAGACAGACTTTTGTTGCTCTGATTTAAACGATGACTTTAGAAAACTGGGCTTAGCGCAGATTTATTTCAAATAGTGGTCCTCATTTAAACTGATCACCTAACTTATCAGAATGCTTCCTTAAAAAATAAATAGACTGTACCAGGAATTGTATAAACATCGGAGTAAAGACCTCAAGTGACACTCCATTCGGCGTCTGTGAAAAACTTATAAGGACAAAATTGTGTACAATTTATATTTTTTTCGCATTTCAGGATGGTTAGATAAACAGACAGACAGGTCCCCCGACACGCGGCTATTACCACACGTTAGAGAGAACATGTCAAAGTGAGCACGACATGAATCCTGTGCAGCTATTGTGTGACGGCTTGTCTCGCTCCTGGGAACCGACATACCAGCTCCAATGACATACTCGCCTACACCTTTGCAAATTTACCTCGAGTGCTTCACAAACACGCAATACAAACGAACTTTATCCCTAACACAAATACACAAAGTCTAAATTACGACTTCAAGTTCGTAGCACCCGAATTCGTCTGTTAAACCTTGCACAAAATCTATTTACATCCCACTCAAACCTTGTTGTTATAACAACAGGTTCGATATTCGCGTATCAAGGTGGCAAGAAGGTAGATTGTACGGAGATATCATCCGACCCAGTTTAAAACGTAAGCGACCCGAATTATACTGGTGTAAGTCGAGGACCCTTTGACACAAACGTGGATAAAATAAAATATAAACAGTCGGTACGTTTGATGATATTATTTATCTTGTACGAGTGCGAGGCGAGAAGGGGGGGGGGGGGGTTCTAACGAAATAAACGAGGATATTAATTCGTGCTAAGACCGCAAAGTAGTGTGATCCTGATTCTAGTATCTCTCGGAGCCCGTATTCCTTTGCGCGCCTTTGAGTGTTTAATTCGAAGCCGAGGGAATGGCTCGTTAGAGAAATCTACGGAACCCCTTTTAGCTGTAGGGTTTAAACTGCTAGGAAATGATACAGAACACCGTCTTCTGAGAAAGAATACGAAAGTTGTAATGCCTCACTATCTATGTTGGATAAAAACGAAACGAGAACCAGTTATGTATCGTCTTGGACATTATGTATCTTACTAATATTCAGATTCTGTTTAATTTTCATTCGTAGTCTGTAAAATCACGTGAAAGACGGCGAATACTATTATTACAAGAAATGATTGGTTTCATTGCTTACAGACACAATGTTTCCCAATCAGCGTCGATATTTATTAAACAATGTAACCACAGGCTCCGCTCCGTCTTTCTCAAAGTACAAATAGCAATATTAATTGAAAACTTGCGAATATTTCATAAATATTACAATTTCGAAACCGGTCCTTTGTCTTAACCTTTGACCTTAAAATGTAATTCAAATATTTGAATACCTAAATTCATTTTGGATTCAAGAATTCCACAATTGAATTGATGACAGGAGTAATATCACGCGGCTAGACGCGATCTGACGCGATCCGACGCGGCATTAGCGTGATACCACAAGAACAAGACAATGTGAAAATCGGTGACATTTGATTATGATGATTAGGAATATTTCTCGTTAATGATAAACATTCACTAAGCACCATTGCAATAATGACAAAATTACGAAAGTGGCTGCTGACTGAATTGAAATACTGAAACCTATGAGTAACTTTGTATATCTTCTGTATGATCTATTCCACGTCAGCATTAACAATACAAATCAATTCACGTACAAAACAGCGTGACTTCGGAAGACGTTGTATCAAGGATCTTTTCTATTCATTCTTTGAACCGACCATTTGTCAATTGCGCGGCTAGGTGGCTTGAAGCAGGGGGACATTGTACAGATTTTCTTGAGAACTCGAAGAGTCAGGGTGATAGATTTTATAATTAGATAACGGAATTTGGTTATTAATTTTAGTTTAATGAATCATATAGGTCAGGGTTGTTTGTCATGATTGTGGTGTGTGTGACTGTGTGTGTGGTGCTTGGTGCGCATGGTGTGTTACTACGGAAACTGAAACCAAATAGCGTATAGTAGATTTTACTAGATATGTTTTAACAAAACAACTATTTTATTAAAATAGGCTGAACGTCAAAATGTAGATAGTCCTTAACGCTTGCCAACCCTCGTGACTTTCATCGGTTGGCTCTTTGACGCCGGATAATCTACTGTCTTTAATTGGAAGTTGGAACATACCATTGAGCACCCAGCTATAAACTTTAACTAACAAAATTAGAATCACTAACCACAAGACTAAACTACACTTAAGTTCACTAAGCTGTCCAATTCCACAACTCGTGATCCCCAGCACATACATTAACTATTCATTTATGAGCTCAGCAATGAAAAACCCGAGCGCGTCTGATCGCGCCATGAATATCATCCGTCTCGTTTATATCGCTTGGCTGCGCCTCGCTCGCGGTGGTACGTCGGCGTTTTATTTCGAATTCAGCTCTTTACAAGTATTTGCAATATAAAATGTCAGGATTGTGACATGGTATATTTTTGTTGGAAAAGATTATTTTGGTGGTATACAGGTTTTATTAACCGACTTCCCAAAAAGGAGGAGGTTCTCAATTCGATTGGTATGTTTTTTTTTCTATGTATGTACATCGATTACTCTGCGATTTATGATCCGATACGTGATTCTTTTTTAGTTGGATGCGGAATAGTTGCCATTTGATCTCATAAAAAATTAGCATGGTTTGGCCCCGTACTTTTCATTTTATGAACATTTTTTAAAATTTATGAACATTTTTCGTTTATGTGTGTTCGCGAATAACTTCGTCGTATAAGAACCAATTTTGATGATTCCTTTTTTATTAGAACGGATATATTTCAAGGGTGGTACCATGATATAGAAACCAGGACCTGGTGATGGAATCCCAGATAAATCGAGGGCAACCCTCCAATTACGTATTACGTGCTTCGTATTACATGGTTAGGACTTGAAAGCAATAATAAGGGAATCTTGAAAGTTAAAGTTTATGTATCATAGTAAATATTTCTATAAGATATTACAACTAAAAATGAAGAAATAAAAAACTTTTTTGCAAAAAAAAAACAACCGACTTGAAAAACACCAAAAAGTGAAAAATAAACTTCATAAGAAAAATCAGCTTCTGAAGTCGGTGGCAAAAAAAACCAAATCAAACAAACAAATGTCACCGACTTCAGAAGCTGATTTTTCTTCTGAAGTTTATTTTTCACTTTTTGGTGTTTTTTGAAGTCGGTTGTTTTTTTCAGCAGAAATAGATGATATTGTAATCAATCACTTACTTCTTCGTCTCTAACTGAACTTATCTTTTTCATTTCCTGACTTCATAAAACCAACTCACAAACAAGAGTTGGTTATAAGGTAAGTTTTATCCGCCATATCCAGATCAGTGTAATTTATAACTAAAGTTGAACGTTTTTCAACCGTTTCCAGTTCGTTCTGCAGCAGACCAACATTGTGATGGGATTTATGAAAGCAGCGCGAACTCATCTCAGCGATTACAAAAGTGCAGCCAACTCAGTCCATTAATCTCCGCAGACATTACAGAAACTGATATTAAATTCAAAAATTCATTTCCTTGCACTAATTTTTCTTGTGAAGACGGCGATGACTCGTTCTTAATGTAATGAAGTTCCGGCGGGTCAAGTTCAAACTAATTAAAAGTGTAGTCGGGGAATGCATTAACCGACAACCCACCCCCTACACCCCTCCCCTCCCTCAGCACTGGGGTGTAGGGGATCTCGAAATATTCATGGCGAAGAGTAATCTCGGAGATAATGAGGGAAGTGGGCCGCTGAGGCGAGCCAATTAAAATGATTGCGGCCCGCCCCCCGCTCCCCGCGCCCGCACTCGCTCCCGCTCCCGCTCGCGCGTCAACTTTGCAGCAAGCCTACTTTGATGAGCAATATAATCGCTCCACTCAGGTAGTTTGTGCAGGGTAAACGTTACTCGATGGATTTTTTGAGTGATTTTCTTGTGAAAGTGGATTTCGCTGAATTTTCCTGATTGTTCAGATTGCAATGAATGTTACAGTAAGATAACTTAATTCCGCGCTATTAAAACAGTTCTCGACTGTTTTCACAACAGAGATTTGACTTGGTCTATCTGTCAATTAGACACATGCTAGAAATGGACTAATCGTAAAATCGCCAATGTGGCACAAATAACAATTTGACGCATAACTGGCATTTTGATATCAAAATCAGTGTTTTTGATTGTTTACGCAACAGCAGTTACCAATTTGTGCATCATTTTTCATCAGTTTGTGGCAACAATATGCAGCGTAACAAGACTAAACAAACGTGTTGTAGGACGCGTTGCAATAACACAACACATGACCGGACAAAGCAAGTTGTTCGCTTTGTAACATTCCGATCGCGTGTTTGTGCAGGCGACGCCGACGGACGCGCTAGGCTCGCGCGTTTACGCCTCTGTGCGTAACCACGCACTGGGTTGTACGAAAGCTAAAATAGAGAAAGTGCTAAAGAAAGACATTTTATTTTGGCTAGAAGAATGTATCAAAATCGTGATTGATTTTGTAATTTTTATGACCCGTGTAATTGGTCAGTTCCGTCATTGTTTAACCATTTGAGTTCAGTACAAAAAAAGTTGCATATTTATATCACTTAAATAATTGTCGAATAACGTTCTTACTAAAGTTGGGTGTAAACATTATCCAAAAATTTGTCAGAATTAAACCGCGCGTTAAGTCCTTCGAGTGCGTAAAACAAGTCCCGCGTTATTATTGCGGTAACAAGCGCGCAATCAGAGCCGCTGTTTGTGAAAACAAGCGATTTTTTGCCGCGCGAGCGCGTTGTGGCGCGACGCGGTAGTGCGCACTCTCCTTTATGACGACATGCCGTTTACAGTGACGGACAAAGTGAAATATTTGCCAGGAATTTTAGTTATAATAAAACATGTCAAAAACGTGCTTTTGTTACATTTTTTAGCGTAAAAAGAAAACCAGATTTAAAAAAAATAAGAAACTATCTATTGAGGTAAATATGTGAGCAATATGCGTTACCCTATCCAAGCACCCCATTCCCTTATAATCTAATCGGCTAGTCTTGCAAAATCATACGAACGATAACATTATAACACTCATCGTCGTTAATAAATTCAGAAGTCAAGTGTTGGGAACGCATCAATCACTCAACCCTTCGATGCGGCCCGCCTGTCCCGCTGTCCGCGACTACCGGCTGGCGAGGTCCCGTACCGGCCCGGATGAGGCCGGACCAGTTGAAGGTCGCTAATAGTAACAGACACTTTTTAGGGTGTGTTTGTTAACTGGCAAGTGTGTGAGCGAAGCTGATGACTTTGTGATGAAAAATAGGCAGTTTTAGGGATTATATATGAAGCCTGGCCGGCCTAGCTTCCGCCATTTTATTTTATTTAAAAATAGCGGCTTCGCAAAAAACCTACATTCATTGAGTATATTGATACTAGCTATAAAATTAATATAGGTTTTATGCATGACCGCAAAGAAAAAAAAAGGTAGACCTTTAAAAAACCCTAAAAATTAATAAGGCAAATACTACTAAATCATTAACCATCGACTAACAATCATTCAAATTACACACCGTCCTTATAATTTCGAACTCAAACAAGTTAATTGTCTCCAGTTCCCGCAGTTCAGAGCGGCATGGCGGCATTATGAACCCGATATTGTGATCCCTATGTACTACAACTAATTGTGAATAGAGATGTTAAAGCGATTGTGTGCGAGGAGGGCAGTGTTGTGTTCTATATTGATAATAACACGGTCCACTAATATCTGGTTTCGCTTTGAGGAGGCGAGGGTCAGACGGCTCTCGCCAGACGCAACTAATAGCTAATTTGTTGTGTTTATGGACGTAGAAATTGATCCCATCTTGCAACATGGACATAAGAAAGTGTGATTTCACACAAAAGTTCTACCTACCACGTTTACTGTCATGGCTCTATTTATAAAACTATGTCTGTTTATGAAAACCGTAGTATGAAAGTAAGTTCACTATCCTACTCACTAATTAACTCTGAACTAACAAAACACACAAACTATGTTTCACACGCTTCTAAATAAACATTTAACGCAAACATTACTAATTCAGCAATTTCATAATAATCTGTCAAAATATTACACCGATTTGCTCGCCATTGTTCACGTGAATTTGTTTAGACAATATTTGTTCGTGACAATAGCACAAAGGCGCAAATCGAGGGCGGTGCCCTCGATTTGCGCCTTTGTGCTACACACACTACACAAAGGAACACAAAACACGTCGGGGGGACTTTTAAAATGTCCAATGTGCCGTGTGATATCCTAGTCTAGCTTCACATAGTCGCTTTTAATCCCGCTAATTGAATTTGTACGGCTTAGCAGACCGATTAGATCGCATTTGTAGGGTTGAACAAGCTGAGCGCGCGCTCGGGTGGACTCTTTGAATTATTATTAGTGACGTGGCATGATGAGGGTTGTTCCATGCAAATTAGCGAGTGTTATTGAAACTATCGGCGCCGCGCCCCCACTACCCAGCCCGACCGCCAAATTGAAAGATTGATCTCCAACGAGTATGCTCGTCCGCGCGGAAGGCCCGCAGCCCCGCTTGCTCGCTTGCTTGCGCGCTTAGCTATGCGCTCTTTGCTCGTAGTTTTGGCTTGAGGAGGCACACGTCGCTTGGAATGATTTTTGAAGGGATGCTTTTAGATGTTTCCGCTTGGAAAACTTTGTGCTTTTTGTATTAAAATTTAAACTAAATTTTACTAAGCATGTTATATATTAGACGCGCGTTGTTTTCAGAACATAAAGGTTTAATCTCCCCCCTTCTTCGCATGACTCAAAACCTTTCACGGATAGGGTTTTTAATTATAAAACAGGCTGTACTCCTAACCGGACTGCTGGTTGGCTGTGGACCCCGGACTTCAGATTATCATCTAGACTACGGTTCGGCCAGGCCTCTACACACAGTGAGAAGCTATTTGTTTGCATTAATATTAATTATGCAATATTACAGTGTAATACTCAGTGATGAGTATGTATCACTTATGTGTTATTTATTAACAAACACACCTCTATATTCGTTTATTTCCACAAACAGAGTGTGGCTGACAGTAGTGCGCCAGGCGCCCGTATATTCCTCACAGAACGTTTCCTACCGCAGAATGTTTCCACATTACAACGGGATTAGGTTCACGATGCCTTCACTACACGCTCTATAGCTGCATTATGCATAGCTGACATTAAAGGTGAAGTGGAGAGTTCACACATGCGATAAAGTATTTAAGAAGAACAACTTCAAATCAATTATTACACTAATGTGATTTTCAGAGACATCCGTTTTCGTAAACTAGCTGTTGCCAAACTGGTAGCATGCTGATGGACATCTACAAAACTCTCATTTTCATTTTATAAAACTTTTTCACTTTGTGTATTTTTTTTTTGGACTCTCAGCGTGATTATAATATGATTTGAAAAGTTTGAACACAAATCATCAACAAAGGTTTCGGTAACCAATGCAAATGACATGTCTTGAATGGATGTGACTTACGAGTACAAGTTCATTCAACTGTCAAATCTGCAGTCTGTGATTACTGCAGTCACTATGCTATACCTTCTATTAAAGCAACTCAACGCTTCTAAGCCCTATTCTTTCGCGGCGCATCCTGCTAACGCAGAAAGCATGAAGACGCTCAATTCTTTAACCAAGAGGAAGCTGGGACCCACTGATGATCCTAGAACTTCTGCACCTCTCTGTGCCCTGATGCAAACGTTCTCCCGACATAGCTCCTGGCTGCAGCGCCCTGCACGGTATCGGGTCGCCTCATTATGGAATATTCCAACAGAGAGCGAATCTTGGGGATCATGCAGCGGCAGAATTGTGGCTGATTGGGTGTTCGATATCCCGAGCATTAATTACTGCTAAGCTGGAGGTAAATGTGAATACCACTGCCGAGGCGCTGATGAAGAGGCTTGGAAATGTTATGCATTCATTAGGACGGAAAACAGAAAACTAGAATGTGCGAGATGAAAGTTAAATTGATTACACCTCTCAATACGTCTTTGCTCATTTAGATTTTTAACTATTTACTTATCAACATCATCAGCCTATAATGTTCCCACTGCTGGGACTCAGGCCTCCTCTCTAGGAGAGGGATGGGCTATAATCCACCACGCAGAGTCAGTGCGGTTTGTTAGATGTCACACGTGTTTTCAAATATTTTAGTTCTAAGACATGCCGGTTTCCTTATGGTGTTTTCCTTCACCGTTTTGAGAACAGTGGTGACATCTTCTACACGAAGATTTAAACAAAGTAATGCACCTGGCTGGGATCGACAAAGTACCTACAGCCTTAATAATTTGCTGGTGCCAAAAGTATTAAATGTTCAAACTCAAACTCAAACTGCATCCCCTAGAGAAAGAAGTACAACATAACGACATTTCTTTAAAAATGAAATCCCATCGGATCGCCTTGTTCGAAATATAAATAACTAAACATATGACTGCCTTCCTCGTTCCAACCTTGATAATTCAATCAACAGAAATATCATTTCTTAATCTTAATACACCCATCAAACATCCACATGGAGTGTGAATAATCTATTGTGAGCAGGCTATACAGGGTGCTCTCCGGGAGGGCGCCTATCGTGGCTCAGTGACTGCGGCCGCGTGCCCTCGCTGTAATACCTCGCATTATCCTCTCGTGCTGTGAGGAGTGTGAGGGCATTGATAACGAACTGAATTTTATTTATAAACGTCTGTAACTTATGAGAAGAGTGGTTGGTAGCGTAGCAATTGAGTATGGAAAAGATAAGAAAACTATTCGTAATACTTCAAAAAGTATACGTTTCTAATTGACATGCGCCTCCTTTTCTTCATCGGTTAAAAAATTATTCTAATGAAAGGACCTCATGGTGGTTTTGTAATTGGTTAGGTGAACAGGTGACTTTGCATTCTAGATCTTTACATCTAGATCTAAACTCAATATCTTATAGACCGAGTAGAAAGTTCAGCAGCCACGTGTTATACTCTTCATACATTCTATTTCACTTTTTGTTCACGCCGAAAATACCTATTTCGTAATAGGTAAACTATTACAATCAGCGCGTTTGCTGTGAAAAGGTTAAAGACATTCCTTCCAATACATAAAAATGTCCCAGCCAATCGGAGATCGTTATAGCAAAGCATTCTCAATGTCAACGTCAAGCGAAGGCATTCCTAATTCAATAAAACTTTCAACCCATTGAGTTTCACGAGACCTTCCACGAACGAGTACTAAACATCACTTATATTTCGGACAAAGCCATGAATATCTGTTGTATTCTCTTCGAGTCGTCGCCGTTCGCCAATGACTCGGAAAATGGGCGAAACAACCGCTTTTCTCCCCCCCTCCCTGATCCCTCTCGGTTCCCCTTTAAATGGGGAAGTTCTCAAGTAATCAAACTGTCTTAAAGACCACCTTCGACATATCGACTGGCCAAATTACTGTTGTTGTTAACGCGTTCCTATTATGTACACTCGTTGCACGCTGGGGTCACAATAGAAGGACATTTGGTGCTTTGCGCTTCCCTATAAATGTACGTTTAATTGTGAATTATTAGTATTCGGGTTTGTAACTATGACTCACTTCAGCTATTGACATATTTGAATAGTTACTACGTGTAACAACATGAAAAAAAAATGTACAGTGTAAATTTTCCTTTATGTAACGGATACTACATGGCAGGTAGTAGTTAGTTTTGGGCTATTTTCATATAGCTACACTAGCTGTTACCCGCGACTTCGTTTACGGGAATTTTTTATGTGTCAGTGACTGTCTCGTTGATCGAATGGTCCCAAGTGCAACTACTGAGGATGAGGTCCGTGGTTTGATTGCAAAGTTTTTTCGCAGTAGAGGCCAGGCCACGGGGCGTGGTTTTCGTGCCCGGTCGATGGCAATATTATATCTATAGACATCAAACGCCCCCTATTACATAGCGCTTGAACATTACTCCAAATTATGAAAACGTGCATGGTAAGTTCATCTTCTGTTGGCTCTGGATGGGAAAACTCTTCGGAAAGTGGATTTTACGCATCTACATCTAATTCCACTCGACTCTCTCCTGTTTAAAGCAGCTGATATTTGCAAAGACATCTGTTCCTTGGCCAGTCGCAGATTTTTGGTGATGTTGCAAGTTGGGGTAAGATTCAGCGGCAATTCGTAAACAGAAAGAGCAATCTGGCCATTGTTAAGGAAAGTTGCAGCAATGCCTGAGGAAGCCACAGCGATAAGACGGCACGGTTGACGCAGTGCCTCGGCGTTTGACTGTGACGCTGCATGTACTGTATTCGATCCCCGCACTGAACAAATAGATTTATGTCGTGGGTCTTATCTAATTTTAATTACTTAGGTTTTTTATTTTACAGCTGTTTTTCTTACTGTGTACTTGTCAATTTGTATTTGTTGACTATTCACGACAAATATTAACACCGCAATTCAGTAAATGGAGTCAAATGAACAATGCCATCTGTCGAAGACGAAGATAAACTGCCACAATTTAATGCATGGGAAGCAAACACACACCATAGGGCATAAGCTATGTAGTTTCCTGCATGGATGGCGCGCGGAGGCACTACATGCCGCGGTAGCGGAGTTACCCACTCCACTACCGCGGCATGTTGCCGCTTGGCGGACAGACCCCCCGGTGTTATTTCATGGCATTGTGTTGCATTGCTGTCGCAACCCCGTGCAGGGCACAGTCACAGTGGTGGTAAGTCCCCTCTTTGAGGTGTGGCTTGAGAGGCGCCACGGCGCCCTCACCTTCCGTCTGGCGCAGATCCTCACCGGACACGGTTGTTCCGGGAGGTACCTGCACCGAATCAAGCGGAAGGAAACGCCCGCATGCTACCATTGCAAGGATCAGCTGGAGGACACGGTGGAGCACACCGTGGAGGTCTGCCCCGCGTTAAGCCCCGTCGTGTTCTCTTCTTCTCTTGTTGTACATAATAAAGAGTGTTCTATCTATCTATCTATCTTTCTATCTTAGCGGCGATTGGCGGCGGCGACCCGTCTGGTCCTGGTTCAAGTCATGGTGCGGATTGAGAGGGGATGGGACGCCGTCGCTTCCTTCGGCGAAGCAGTGATGCTAGCGAAGGAGGTGGCGTAATGTGAGAGAGAGAGAACCTCTCGTCCCAGCCGCAACAGGAGACGCTCCGGGCGTCGGGGGCCTCGTGATGGCTTCCGGCCACCGTAGGCGCAGACCTGTGGACGGTAAGTAGTGGGCTAGCTCGCCGTCCGCCCGTCTTATGACGACGACAGGCCGTGTCGACGGCGCGTCCGTGTTCCACGCGCGCCTCAGAGAGATATCAGCAATATGGAAGGGCCGCCACTCGTCGGGGCTGCGTGTTGTTCGAAAGAGATATCGCGGCCCCAGCACAAAGGGCATGCAAAGAAGGAACATGGGTGGTTTTTAGTCAGTAGAATTCTGGCATTCCCTACCACTCTGCCCAGAGCGGGAGGAGTCATTTGACGATTCCCATCCTCCAAAAAAAAAACCCTATGTAGATTTTCAAAGCAGCGTTATTCAAACTAATCAATAGTACCTTTTTAACCGACTTCAAAAAAAGGAGGAGGTTATCAATTCGACTGTATTTTTTTTTTTTTTTTTTTTTTTTTTTTATGTTTGTTCGCGCATAACTTGCGACTGGGTGAACTGATTTTCATGATTCTTTTTTCATTTGAAAGCTGGTGCTTCCCGTGTGGTCCCATTGTCACCATTTCAATATCTGATGATGGGATCTTGTAGAAATCGGGGGAACTCTTCAATAAATAACAGCAGATTAACCGCGATTGTTGCTATAGCATATCTAAACATTGTTTACGCCATCACACAACATAATATCACGCCTGAACTCACTACAAAGGTTATTTGGTGAACATCTGATGAAGAACTTCGGAGATAGACAACGGAACTCCTCAATAAATGATAGCAAATGGACTGGGATTGCTGAAATCTCATGTCTGTCTATTGTTTACACCAGTTCATAATATAACATCACGCCGGTACGTTGTGAAGGGGTAAGCACATGTGAACCACTAAAAAGTGAAAAATAAAAACTTTTTTACAAAAAATAAAACCGACTTCGACAAAAATAAAACACAAAAAAGTGAAAAATAAAAATCAGCTTCTGAAGTCGGTGGCAAAAACATGAAATCAAACAAACAAAAGTCACCGACTTCAGAAGCTGATTTTTATTTTTCACTTTTTTGTGTTTTATTTTTGTCGAAGTCGGTTTTATTTTTTGTAAAAAAGTTTTTTGTTATCGTAACTGTTTGAAGACTATTTAAAAGTTATCTTGTGAACACATTTATTAATTAGTACCCTTTCGATGCAATAGATGTCGTTGCATGTATGTTTCTTAATGATGATAAGTTCTTCTCAAATATTATAAATTCGTATATCTTTTGATCATCATTTCAGCCAAAAGACGTCCACTGCTGGACATAGGCCTCTATAATAATAGTAATATATATCTTTTGATAGAGAGCACCAATTACAATAAAAAAAAAACTTATCATATTAGTTTTTAAAATGTTCACGTGATAATATAAACTAATACACCCAAGACACACAGACTACATATAGAAAATTCTAAAAATGATTGTAACACAACAAAAGAAAACGTTATTTTTTTTAAATAATAAATGTTCAATTATACAGAAACTCTACGTCTACAGATTTATAATATTGTATTCACAATGAAAAGAAGATTTTATTAATTAATCTACTCTGAATTGATTTGAAAATCATATATCATCATCAAAATAAAAACAAATACCTGGAACTTACAAAAAGTGAAAACCGATTGGGGATCGAACTCGCGAACATGTTTAACATTTTTGGAAATAAAACATCACAAAAAGTGAATTCTGACTGTGATTTGAACTTGCGTACCTTTGTTTGCAGGTAAGTCTCTGTACCGTTAGGCTACGAACACCAGTGACAAACAGCTTGAAATAGACCTTCTATTTTAATATAAGTATGACAGTTGACAGTTCGATTGTGGTTCGATACCTGAAATTTGAAATGACGTAAGGGACTTCAGCTTTCTCTTAGATTTGCAACGCTCGCACCAGGCACCTAAAGTGAAAAATTGCACAGCACACTCGATGTCCCTTGTGATATTTCGTATTTTCAGTATCAAGCTGTAAAACAGTTGAGGATTATGGATAATGCAATACTGCTCACCCCCTTAAGTTAATATGGGGATAATATATAGCCCATGTGTTATTCCAGACTATAATCTACCTCTGTGCCAAATTCTATTCAGATCCGATCAGCCGTTCTGGCGTGAAAGAGCAACAAACATCCATCCATCCATCCATCCTCACAAACTTTCGCATTTATAATATTAGTAGGATATAAACGAACCGTTAGTTAGCTAATGTGTACTCACGGCCGGGAGGCTTTACTTAATGGAGCGGCTAATGGAATGGAGTATTTTTGTTCCCGATATAATATATGGCCGGCCGATTTACTAGCTTAGATTTATCTCCCGATAAAACGAAAGATTAATGCATGTGTTAATGTGAAAACCGTTTATTTCAATCAAGATAACCGTGGAGTTACTATCAAGTTTGATTAAACAGAAAATTAAGCGTAATTAATGTTCTAGCCTGCGACGACTCTAACACAATAATTATAATATTCAATCGTACAAAATATAGTTTATTTCTACCTTAGCCTACCCTAAATACCCTTTCAAGGAATTCCGAGTTAGACACGTTTTAGAAGGTAGTAAGTAGTAACCCGGTTTAACAGAATTTTTGTTAAAACTCCCCCAAAGTTACCGCCCTTACAAATACTTGCAAAGTATTTAATTAGAACCCTTCAAGATATCGGTTTTAATAAATAAACTTAGATTGTGTAAGTAAAGCGAAATTATTTAAAGCTCATTAAACTGGCAATTTACAAAATGTGGGGTCTCGTACTTTGTGAACTAGTTTGTAAGTATTTCGAATTTCTTTAAGAGAACTTTAGTAGATCGCTTCAGCAATTCAAAATTAGTTTATCATGAGAAGAGCAAGTAAATGTTTGTAGTTTATTTTAATAATAAAGTTAGGACATTTTAATTACACGTGTAACGAAACTTTTACATGACAGCATGACGTCACGCCTTTATTTTCCCTTAAGGTGGTGGTGGATCTCGTCGGGGTTGCGGATTGTTCGAAAGAGATGCCGTGGCTTCGGCACAAAGGGCTGAGAAGAAACATGGGTGGTTTTTATCAAAACACAAAATCAAAATCAAAGCATTTACTTCAAGTAGGCCGTTACAAGCACTTTTGAATAGTCGAATTAAACTAACTGCGGCACTCAGAGATATCCAACGATTACTCAAGCCGCCACCCAGCAAAGGCCTAACATACTTTTGTATGACAAAACTGCCAAAAACCTTTACCAAGCGACGTCCCAAGCAACCACTGAAGCTCTCCGAGTGCGGCAGTAAACTACTAAACTAATGAAGCTAAATAAACTAAGCTACAGTCCCAGTCACAAGGCATAATAACTCGTGATTGTACTGTAGTTGCCCATTCCAAAGCGTTGGTCTCATGAGAAGAATGGCAAAAAACTTCATGGACACTCTTTTAAAATCGTTTGGGTTTAAAATTATGTTCAAGGTACAAACATAATCTTGGTATAATACACACATGAAGACTATGCAGATTAGTGTCTGAGATAGTCTTTTGAAGAAAGCACCACACAGATTTGAGTGGACCCGTCCAGTCAGTCTAGTTCAGTTTAGTCAGTAGAAGTCTGACACTCCCTTCTGTTCTGCCCAGAAAGGGAGGAGTCATTGGATGATATCCCACCTCCCAAAAAAAGAGATCGTGGTGAATTTTTAGTAAACCCATTGTTTGCCAGTTATGTTGAAGTCATAAGTAAATGGGAGGGGAGCCTGTTGTCATCAGCCGGACGCAAATCCTGATAACACTTCGTCTTAGCTAACTGAGGATCTCTTACTCCGCTTTCGACGCCAGACCAACGAGTTACGTAATCAGTATAAAATTGTACGCTGTCGTATTCCTGGTCTTATTACTTACCCCAGCTGACCCATTCCATTTCAATTCAATCTCGTCCATTGAAAAACAGCAATACATCAAAGTCATCGAAGAATTCCAAAGGAGCAAGAATACAATGAGTACATTTGTATACCGGCGTGAAAATCAAAAGTCTTCTGAGTAATTAGAAAGGGCGGATCTGATCGACGACGGTGGGGTGCCAGAACTGATAACGTGCAGAAGGTCTACACTGTACAACCGAAGCGAAAACGTACGGACGCGTCTACGTATAGTGGGTGCAGGTAAACGCGTCACACACATGTCTATGTGTGGATGATCGAGTTTTTCGTCTTTATGTAGACCGCAAATCGACAAGATAAGCATGTGGCTGGCCTTCAGTTAGGATGAGCCGTTGCTCTTAAAAACGTGGTTGTGTCAGACTGCATGAGCAATTTTGAGGAGGTGATGTGGTACAGCTTGGGATAAGACTAGTTCTAGCAATAACTAGGCTGAGTGACTGAGTTGATTTGTTGATTGTTGGATGGAGCTATTCTTCTTTACATATTAGCTATGTGGTGGCGATGGCGGTGAGGTGCGGGTGTTCAATCAGCGGCTGGCATTGTGGCGCGACATCTCGCGCGGAATATTTTAATTTGTCGAGTGGCGTACCAGTGTACCAGTGTACGCCACTCGACAAATGTGTAGTCTTTTGAGTGGGATTTTAGTCGAGATCGCCAGGTTATTATTTTAAAGAAACATGGATAGTAAAACTTTAAACATTGTTTTTAATGTAACATAGCGTCCTGTATTCTGAAATTAACTGGGCTGACTGACCTCCTAACCTGACTACTGACCATACATGTCATCATATTACACCACATCTTATGAAGGCATTGGCAGCCTGAAAACCAAGAGACAAAGACACAAGAGACATTGACTTGGTGTTGATCATCTTTTCTCCCATAAAGTTCACAGTCTAAGAGTTAGTTAGTCTACTGCACAACCCTGCACAGATCGTGTGGCTGTAGACTGAGGCTCAGGTGGCGTGGCAGTGTTAATGGGTGTTTCTTATTGCGCGCTCGCGGTCGCGATTGTCTGCGACACGACCGACAGAACCGACGCGCCACGGCGCGCGGCGCGGCGGCGTTGACGCCGCACGAGACGAGAGTTTCAACCAGATGCGACGCCCGCTTAGCACTCACCGATGTTTTAGACATATTTAACAAATTTTTGCTGCAATTATATTACATTTCATTGGCGTAGTTTCATTAGCATGACAATATCCTCCTGAAGACTGAGTTGTTATAAAATATCGATGAAATTCTCATGATTGCATAAATTTTATATATGGCAAGAAATGTATGCCATGTGACTCAAACTAATACCTTCCAGGACTGGATGGCCAAAATAATATTGGATAACATTGTGCCGGATTTTCTTTCAGGAAACGTATTAATAAAAGATTGAAGTATTAGCTTCCCGCTCCTACACTAAAGAGGAGTGATTTAATAAAACAGCCTGATTTAAATAACAAAGCCCCGATGAGCGGCCCGTGTATGAGTCTCATGCAAATCGCAGATCCTCACGCGTCGCTCCCGGCGCTGACAACTTACCGAACAAAGCGCAGAACATCACAGTTTTCTTATTTCTTTGTTGTAACACGTTAAGTTGGAAGAGACCAGCGAATTGGCTAACGTCTACTTTAAAATATCATCAAAAGAGATCAGAGTTACATGAACAGTTGTCCAGAAAAAATTAAAGCTCTTTCACTTGTGCTCAAGCAAACACTAATTTTATACCAATTCTATAATCATCAAAGATAAAGCAACCGCTTGTTGTTTTTTGTGTGAAAAAGTTGCAATAAAAATTATTCTAATAGTGTACATTTTTTGGTTCTAAATTGAAAATGTGAACCAGAGACGTTTACGACTTTCTTATCGACTCTAAAATGTAACGTTAAACTCGCTTCAAGTTATAACTTATTCAATACTCACGTACTCGCATGTTTCAAAAACGTAAGTTAGCACATTCATCACTGTCTGCCGCCACATATCAAACTGAGAGTGCGCGCCTTACTTTCATACAATATTTCTGTACTTTTGTGTACACGCTTACGATTTCATTAAAAGTGAGAAATATTGCTAGTTTTATTAATCCCCTTTGTAGTTTTATAAACTAGAAATAATCCAATAAAAACCTACGATTTCCTTTTCGAGAATTTTCCTTTTATCTTTTGCAATTTTTTCTTCGCTAAGTGCTGAAGTTCAATCGTTTGAACTACGTCCAAAGTTGGCTTTAGTCCTTAAATACACTCCAAGCTAATAAGTAGTTCTCAGTATTTCACGAGCATTAACGTCGACAACAGCAGCAAATGAAGGCTTTAATTACTCCAATTCTTAAGAAAACCTCTCAACAATCCTAATACTTTTAATTGCTGTAATACGCTTTGACTGGAACTCTCTGATCCTTTGAGCGCGAACTCAAACCGCTGAACAAAATGAGGAGCGATAATAAAAAGCCATCTTCCGTTCCGTCAGCCACTCGAACCGCCACGCGCCGCCACCGCCGCGCGCCGCGTGTTCACAGAACGAATGCTCCAGACAAGATTACGCATCAAGTCAGCCGTGTCAACAAACTTTGCCAATCTTTCTACCATTATTACGTAATCCAACACCCGAAAACCAACTTTAACACTAGCGAATAAAGTTTAAATTCGGCGGCGTAGATAAGACACAGCAATATGTCTTTTCCATTTTTCCTATATTTGTGCTGGCGTCCGAGCGACACTTCGGTCGCCACCCGCCAATGAACGCGCGCTGCGAATGGCTCCAATATTCAATGGCACCGTGGCGACTGACAACCTGCGGCTAAGCGATTGACTCTCACAGGACGTTCATTACATTTCTAATTAAATGGCTAATAGATGTGCTGGGGAGTTTGTTCCGCCACTTCTTCTTTCCAGCTAAACACTAGGAAGTGTCGATGGGTGGGCGTTTTGGGGGACTGTCTTATATAGATGTAAATAAGTAAGGTAAAGTAAATTTTGACGTTCGAAAAGTGCTGATTATAAATTATCAGCCTAATTTGAATAAATGACTTTTGATTGATTTGATTGATTGATTGATTGATAGTGGTCTATTGTAATTTGCACTCGAGGTAAACAAGGTTTTATTAGTTTTTCTACCTACTAACCTGCTGCCGAGTAATGTAGCTTTCTTTTATGCTGACTATACATTCCACAATGTCATAGAAAACTTTTGACATTATTTTGTTTGTTTCATTTCGTTTTTCTGCCACCGACTTCAGAAGCAGAATTTTCTTCTGAAGTTTATTTTTAACTTTTTGGTGTTTTTGAAGTCGGTTGTTTTTTTTTTGCAAAAAAGTTTTTAATTTTTTTCATTTTTATTAGTTTTAATATCTTATAGAAATATTTACTATACATTCAAAATTCGACTAAATCACGTAAATCGTAATCGGTGTTATACATAGAAAAAAAAAAAAAAAAAAAAACATACCAATCGGACAGTGCGTTTTCACTCGACGGTGGATAAACAGTGCGTCTTTTTCACTGAATTTTCAGAAAAGTATAAGTACCCTTGGTAATACATAATATTATTATTAAGTGTTGTCCCTTTTTGACGAAAAAAGAAACTTCATAATTTAGACAATATAAGTTCTGGCGTGCTTTTCCCAGCACTTAGTGAGGAGTCAGGGTGTAGTCGTAATTAAGTCGAACAGCTGTCGAGTCGCGTCGAGTTGAACTCTGTCGGTGAGCTGAGCGGAGGCGCTTCACTTACCGAGATTTGTTACGATATTCTTGCCTAGGCTAGTTTAGAGGAATTTTAACTATCTTTAGAATATCTGAATAACATTAAGGCAAATAGGAAAATTGAGAAGCAGTACAAGTTTATGAATGACATTATAACAAAAGGTAGAACCCTAACATTGGAGAACAGTGAAAACATTCTAATAAGAAAATCACAGCAACTTTTCATCACTAACCCGCAGAAGTTGTGTTACACTGCGCACCGGTTCGGTGTCAAATAGTAAGGCAAACTTAATGTAAGTAACTTAAACAAAGTGTACTGCAAGTTTTTGTTTTAGTTTTTTGCAAGCAGCGAGGACTTAACTCTGTGACTACCTCGTATCAATATGAGTTCAGCACAATTTATTTACTTTTCGACCGACTTCAAAAAAGGAGGAGGTTATATCGAGAACAACTCAACTTCATATTGAGAGTTAAGTCATCGTTATAGATGGCTTCTAACTGAATATTAAGCACTTCTAGACATCATTATTATCATCAGCCTATTAATGTTCCCACTGCTGGGATACTTTACAACCCATTCCGGATTGGTAGATGTCACAAGTTTTCGAATTTTTGGTTTTAGGACATGCCGGTTTCTGAGGAAACCGCTTGTGTTTTCCTTCACCGAAGACCTATATGAGATAATTCACAGGGATGTCCAGGTCGCTACGGCACTGGTCGGACAAAATATTAGAGTCAACGATTTCAGAAGAAACAACGCAACCAACCTCTGGTAGATCATTGCTTCCCTCTGACGGCCCGCACTGGTCGGGCAAAAGATTAGAGTCATCGATTTCAGAAGAAACAGCGCAACCAACCCCTGGTATATCGTTGCTGCCCTCTGACATGACGGTTCGTACCCAAAGGTAGCAATGAGTTATGACTTCTTATTTTATTTGATATCTTATGATGCAAGCTAAAAGAACCTAATCCAGTCATATTGTTGTGTAGAAATAATAAATAATACAGGCACTGTGGTTAGATATTTAAAAGGCCATTGAACGTAAAAGTAAACCGTTAAAATAAAAGCATAACTTCTAGGAAATTAGTGAACCGCATGATTAAAACCAGTAAATACTTAAAAGTCTAGAATTCTCGCTAAATTGATGAATTCCCGTTTAAAACCGTGGTCCCAATGGTGGAGTTAAAAGAGTTCCGTTGTAACTAGTTGGAGTGCATTTTCCAAGCTATTTTCACTTTAAATCCATTTCTCTTTAACGTTCACACTAGCACAGCAAATCCATTTAATTTATTTTTGTCAAATAATGAAATAAATACGTCAAAGTAAAGTCTCGCTCGCCATTACTCGGAGCTAGTGGAACTGGGTTAACAACAAGGAAATACGGTCAGAAGGAGCACTTATACATTACATCAATGAGTCGCATAATTATCCCATTGTACAAAAAACAGAAACATGGGAAAATAATGTCTTAAATGCATAATTAGTGCGTGTTTTCATATTTACGTAGCTTTGGCCAAGTTACACCTACCTTAATCTGTAACATAGAGCTTATAGGCTAGGATAACTACGAGTTATCTCTTGCAAAGTACCTACTTTATTATTATTGTTTTAATTAGGTACTTCTTGACAAACTAAATACATTTTTAAATATTTTTTCCAATATAAATTGCTTAAAAAAACATATTAAAATAAAAACGTTGCCCACCGGTACCGGGCACAGGGTCCAAGCTACTGGCGGTCAGCCTGACGAGAGCCTTCTCTGGTGTTGGTCGAGGCTTTGGCAATTAAGCCATTGGCTGAAATGGCTATATAGCCATCTATGAAAAAGACAACAATGTCAATAGATATTAATAATTTAACCCTACTATCGCACAAACTCGTCCTTCTGTACTTGTCTATCTGCTGATGGCCGCTAACGAGAGCTGCACAAAGCCAACAGCATAGGTACAAAAACATTGCGAGCCGGACGTTCGGCCGCACAGGTCCGGACGTCAACGCGCGGCGCCGCGCCGTGCGGACGCGTGCGATCCGCTGCGAACAGGGCCGGACAATTTACTTGTTTCTTACAATCTAGACAGAGCTTAGAGCACTAACTTAGAGGGAGAAACCCTTTTTTTTTGGAGGGTGTGAAATCATTAAATGACTCCTCCCGCTCTGGGCAGAGCGGCAGGGGGGGTCAGACTTATACTGACTAAAAACCACCCATGTTCCTTTGTGTCGAGGCCGCGGTATCTTACGGGCGTCAGCTCTTCAATGTTGCTGACATGTCTTTGAGGCGCGCGTGGAACTCGAACGCGCCGTCGACACGGCCTGTCGTCGTCATAAGACGGACGGACGATGAGCTTGTCCATTACTCACCGCCCACAAGCCCGCGCCTACGGTGGCCGGAAGCCATAGGGAGAGAAACCTCAGATGACGACGTACTTGTACCATAATATCAAGTCGGTACGTATAATATATGCCAGTCTAAAGGGTGGTTCAATCGCAGTCAACATTTTATATTTGCCACAGAATTACATAGTTCGTTACACTTCCCATAAATATTTCATTGAAAATTTTTACAATATGGATAAATTGATTCATGAAAAATTTATACGGCTATCGGCACAAAATAAAAATGGTAGCCTTTTTATTTCACAAACGAGCGTGACTGGAATTTTACCATAAATACTCATAGTTATTGTGCGTTCAGGAGAGTATCAACTTTTATAACACTTCAACTTTACACGTTTATTTAAACCGTTTTTAAATTTTAAAATTCCGAGTAATCATACACATACAAGTTCCGCCAAAGGGAAACCGCCTAACCCAGCAAA
Source organism: Diarsia dahlii (assembly GCA_949775195.1). Lineage (NCBI taxonomy): Eukaryota > Metazoa > Arthropoda > Insecta > Lepidoptera > Noctuidae > Diarsia > Diarsia dahlii. Next base: position 20,396,764 of record OX459211.1, read on the forward strand.
AAATTTAACGTTTAATATATTAAAAAGCAACAACGCAAAAAAAACAATTACAGAGAAGTTTATAATTTGGTCACGTCGGCCATCACGGAATTTAATTATAAACCGCGCGTTTTTTCATCCGCTCATATAATTGTTTAAACACAAAGTGTGCGATGCGAGTCCGTTCTAATTACGTGATATTAGCACAAAATCTACGGCATTTCTCCGTGTCTTTTCAATTTAGCTCATTAAACATGAAGATGGTAGATAATAATATTACGACACTGAAGATTTAGCTTAAGGCGAGGTTGCAGTACTTTGTTTTTATGAACGCACGACCTCACCCCCCCGCTCTGCCGCTCGAGCAATATAATGCCTCAATTTCGACTGTTTTTAGGGTTCCGTACCTCAAAAGGAAAAAACGGAACCCTTATAGGATCACTTTGTTGTCCGTCTGTCCGTCCGTCCGTCCGTCTGTCAAGACCCTTTTTCTCAGGAACGCGTGGAGGTATGAAGCTGAAATTTATATCAATTACTCAGGTCTACTGTCCCTTGAAGCTGTGAAAAAATCAAACTTCTAAGCCAACGCAATCAAAAGATACAGCCGTTTATGCCGCAAATTTTCGACACTTGCAAAGGAATCAAAACCTACAGGGTGCTTCCCGTGAACTCAGAATTTTGAAATTTGGTACGAAGCAACGTCTTATAGCATAGATAAAGGAAAAATTACGAAAACCATAAATTTTTAGTTACATCACATAATATATTTTTTTTTAAACGAACTTTGTAAACCTTGCAGGTTTGTACGGAACCCTCGGTACGCGAGTCCGACTCGCACTTGGCTGGTTTTTTTCTTCTTGGAGAAAACTGATAAAGAAATTATACAATATGTTTTCAACATTTACTTCAGAATAAAAAGTTCTATCTACTGATATAACTTTCATATATATTCATGATCATGGCTTAGCAGTACACGTTTTAAATTGTGATTTAGAGTCATGTTTGATAAAAAAAATGATCGAGCCGATCATTCTAAATCGCGTTTCTATCTTTACGATTTACTTGAGAGTATGTTCAATTTTTATGTAATGATTTTTATTTATTAAAAAACTCATATTTAGTTCGATTTTCAAAGGTTCAAAAATCTTAAAAAGTACTGCAACCCCGCCTTAAGGTACAGAGATAGGACAAAATATGTCTGTCTAGGCTAGGCTATCAAGCTCATTGTAATATCCAGACAGAGACTTAATGATTTGAATCTAAAATGCAAATCGTTAAGAGAACGTAGCAGAAAATAGGAAGCAAATGATAAGAAAAGGAATCCTGAGATATCAATTTTATGGCTATCCATCAATTTACATACTACCACCAAAAGTTAATTCAATCAAAATACAAGAAATGAGGAAAGTTATGTTTTTCTTAAATCACGTTGGAACAATATTTCCAACAAGGAGTAGGTGGGTACTTCCTCCCAAAGCTAAGGGATGAGAACTCGATATGAACGCCAAGTTAACAACAACAACGTGTTTTCTAAGTAGATTTACTGAATTAAACATTATAACGAGACCAACTTCAAAGAAATATCGTTTGTAACAATCGACGCACTTCTTGGAATGATGAAAAAGTTGGACTTTTTGTATTTACATTCAAAGGTAAGTGTTTTAATCTCGTTCTTGTAAAACAATGATAAATCTTCCTGCAATTATTGTATGAAAACAGTTTATTTCGATCAGTATTGGAAAGAGTGTACCTAAATCAGTAACATTTGGCGATTTGAATTTCAATCAAAAACACTTAATCTATACTTCTATACTAATATTATAAAGAAGTAAAGTTTGTGTGTTTGTATATTTGTTAAATTGTAAGGGGTAATCTCGGGATCTACTGAACCGATTTTAAAATTCTTTCACCAATAGAAAGCCGCATTATTGCTGAGTGTCATAGGCTACTTTTTATCCCTGTATTCCCACGGGAACGGGATCTACGCGGGTGAAACCGCGGGACGTCCGCTAGTTAATAATATTTTGGTCCGATTCCTTCTTTTTGTTCCATATTAAGATAAGCCTATTTTGCCTTACTCCAGCAATTCTCTCCATCTTATACAGCAGCAAATCTACGTAAGGAAGGGTTTTCGGAAATCCGTCGCGGAAGGTCCAGCGCGGCACAAAGGCACTTAACCCGGTACTCCGGCACAAAGCTGGATATAACGTACAAGAGAGAACGGCAGTGTTTTGTCTGTGGCCACTCGCTAATTGTAGCGCGGTCAAGTTATTGTGCCAATTTTCATGTTTTGAAGCAAAATTGCCTCATTAACATTGTGCATTATTCCTACATGCATTTAGTAGTATCACAAAAAATAATTAAATAAAAATGTAGAAGAAAACCAAAAATTATGGTCAGGTATAATTTGGAAGCAACATGGTTTGGATCTCAATCTGTCACATGGGTGTGCGTGTGTCCAATTGGTTCTCAGGTTGTAACTAATTAAGTAGTATAATAATTACATTAATTACCCTGATTATATTTTTCACAGCTTTACAATCAACGTGAAACCAAAACAAAATGGTTAAATATAGCAATTAAAATAACTATTTTACATACTCGTTAGTTGCGTAATTAAGGCGGTGTAATTTAATATTTTAATGACGCTGGCTAAATATTGACCGCGAGTACTTCGCTCTAACATACGCGCGCTGCACTATCGGTAATGAAGTTCTCGCCGACCAGCGCGCCGCGTAATATCGGTTATTAGCGAAATAACAAAATGTCGCGCAAACAAGCGCTATTACAGTAATTAATTTCGTTATTAATTATACAATGCTCAGCGACGGATCAAGTGGGATCAGTATTCGTGGTGACGCGAGGTGACGTGACGTGACGTGACGTGACGTGACGAGACGTCTACGTCATGACGAGGCGAGCTCGTCGACGCTGCGCTTGTTTTATGAGCAGCGCGTAAATGCCTGCTAATTGGGTGCCACCCTAATTGTTTCGGAGTCTCCTTTTAGGACGTTTCGGAGAGTCACTGTGACTTAAATGTTGTAAAGTCTGTCAGTAATAAATATACTCCGAGCAGAGTTCGGTCGGTTTAATGAATTTGTTTCACGAGTTATTAGTTATTAATGATCAAAACTTTTTTAGTTACAAATTATAAGGAAATACAAAACATAAAACACGAGTCAGGTCGTGCACATGGAAATAATGCAAGTAATGTTAACACAAATGATTGCTCCCCTACAAGATCCCTCCTCATTTCCTGTAGTTAATTATATCACAACTTACGTGTGAAAACACACAGCTGACATATTATAGTATGTGTAGTAAAACGGAGACAACGAACAGTAAGCCAACCCCGTTCCTAATTCGCTAGTAGTACAGCGCTTGTGGTCATCGACAACAGCTCAGTCAATATTGACTCCGGAAGTTTACGCCGGATTACATGAAGAGCAATCTTAAACACTCGCCGCAGAATGTATGCAAATCACAGGACGTTACAGTACCTTGTTGAATTAATTTGTAAGAGGTCCTGGGAGTCGCGTCCCGGCCGCAGTCCGTAAGTCCCGGCTTACGGCCCGGGACGCCATCGCCCCGGTCCCGGGACTGACTTAATCTTACAAATTACAAGCAGGCCTAGTCCATCGGCGCGTTATTGAATTAAAACTTAATGTGGGTCCGCACTTGCCGTGAATTTTTCATGTTGATGAGCGGACTCAAGAGTCATTAAGTTAATAGTTGCTGTTTGGACCCTTATTACGTTTAGGTAGAACTTTTCGCACGTGCCAAGGAAAGTAAATGTTATGTTAAAACTTGTTTTAACTGGTATCACGAAGAGTGCATTTTACTAATTAAACTGATCAGGGTCGCAAAGAAACCAGTTTAAAAACTGATTTCATGAGCTGACATCAATATGGTGTTTTTGCAATATTTAGCTAACAATGTCTCTTGACCGTGGTCTAGAGTAGGTAAGTTAATTTTTGTCAGAAATATTCAACAATTATTTAGTCTCTCACCGTTGAACACAGCACAATAATAAAGGGAACTATACCGAACAAAGTGGTAATTGTAGCCGAGCTCTGCGCTCCCCAGCGTAACTAGCGCAACAACTAAATGCGCTAAAACTGCGCTAAACTTAAAGTCGTTTATGTTGCGCTAACCCGGTTATCTGGTTGTTGGCTGAAGCGGTTAATGATCACAGGTAAACTAATGAGAACGAGCTAATTAGTTAAGTTTAACTACTAGAGTCCACGCAAATTAATGGGGAGTGACCTTGCTCTTCAGTGAGACCTTTTTGTTCTCGTAGATACAAACACGTGTAATGAAGGAAGGGCCTTTGACTCCTACAGTCCTACTTAAAATAAGAAAACCAATAATTAGTAACTCGTGTACAAGGTATAAATTAATAAACTTCCTGCTTTGGTTCATTTCGATTATAAAATTATTTTTTAAAGAAAATTACTTAGAGACACGCTTTAAGCTCATCATCAGCCTATTATGTTCCCACTGCAGAAACTCAGGCCTCCACTCGAGGAGAGGGATGGGCTATAATCCACCATGCTCGCCAAGTGCGGGTTGGCAGATGTCGCATGTCTTCGACTTTTTTAATTCTAGAACATGTCGGTTTCCTCGATGTTTTCCTTGACCGTGTAGAGGGTAACCACTGCTCTCTAAACGGTTAAGGAAAAGATCAACGATGAAATAAAGTACACAAAGTAATGTGCCTGCATGAGTTTGAACTCACGACTTACTGTTCGTAAGTCGGGGCCGCAACCACTGGGCCACCACAGCTCTTGCTTTAAGCTCACTTGACAAATTGTGAAGGGCATCACTACCTATACGTTTACTACGGAGTATCTTCATGTTAAGTACCCGAATATTTAAATTGGTCACAAATATCAAAAAGCCTTCAGTTAAACATCTTACAGGCTCTCTCAAACGTTAAATAAAATACTTTCGCAAGTATAATATATTTTCTACCGTTTTCTGTTGGAACGATACTTGACGGCAACATTTCCTTACCGCTCTGCCTCTCACGGCCGCGACGAGTGTGAACTTACCAAAACCACCTTATTCAACCACTGGGATACACCTTAGTGGTGTCAAAATAAGAGTGATTTTTGTGTGTGTCAATGGTAAAGTTGTGTTGGTAAAGTTAAAGGCAAGGACTCTTCGTTAGAAGGCCTCACGGAAAATGACGCGAAAACTGTTGAATGTGCATTTTGGGGGATTTCGACTGTTGAAGTAATGTGTAAGTACTTTGAGTTCCGAGTCTGTTGTCTTCTCGTTTATTTTCATATTCAGCGCCGAGTTTAATGTGCGTACTTACACTGTGTGTCTGTTTCGGAACTTTTGCTAATATCCAAGTTTGTGTACATAAAGTTAAGTGTACACAATTTTGGTATTGACTCTTAATCCATATAAATATGGGTATTGTTCAGTTACGGACTTACATTTTGAAACTGCCTATAGCTGGAAAAACTAAAAAAATATGCGAGTATGACGCCAACATGGTGCATGGCGCTTGCTTTATTTCATTTCTTTTTTCCCTTTCCCGTATCCCTAGTGACTAACCTGGTGTCAGCATGTGTGTGGTGTGGTGTATGTATAACTCTAATGTGTAATTCCTTTTTTACCCGACTACGGCAAAGCCAAAGGAGGGTTATGATTTTGACTGGCTATGTATGTATGTATGTATGTATGTTTGTATGTATGTATGTGTGTATGTGTGTATCTTCATCTGTTCCCTCATAGCTTCTAATCTACTTAACGGAACTTGACATATGAGGTATCGTTAGAACCGTCTTAATTTTCTGCTGAACATAGGCTACGTGACGTGTTACAAAAAGCGATTTGTCGCCCTCTAGCGGACAAAAAGTAAGGCTTAAAAATAAAAATGGAGATAAATACGTCGTGTTTGGTATCATTTGAAAGGACCTCACACGCCCTCTAGCGGACAAAAAGTCAAGAGTAAAAAAAAAATTAACACCAAAATTGTTTAAATAAAAAAAAGTAAAAAACTAAAACCCGACTACGACAAAAAAAACGACGCTGAAAAAGTATGAAACAAGATTTTCAGGATAGAACAAAAAGAAAAGCCGTAGTCACACGTTATAGGTACCAACCTAAACACTTTAATACCGTGTGACTACGGCTTTTCTTTTTGTTCTATCCTGAAAATCTTGTTTCATACTTTTTCAGCGTCGTATTTTTTTGTCGTAGTCGGGTTTTAGTTTTTTACTTTTACTTAATATCGTGCTTGTTAGTGATCCTACGATTTCTGTAACTTTTTCTGTTTTTACTCGTCGGAACCTGTAATTGGTTCTGTGTTACAATGATATAGGTACAATTATTGTTAACCATCTATATAGCTATTGCTTCTCCCATTTATAAATAAATAAGTAAGTAAACATGTAATGGCGCTTAACATAACATGTGATTAAACTCAAACAAACACATGTACTTAAATCTCAATAACTTCCTACAAATTCATACAGAAGACGATCAGACACGTCGACAGCGCGATGGTAGCGCCCCCAGGCGGCGGGTCACAACATCAAAAACTCCGCTCTGACGTTCTAACAAAATAGAGCGAAACAAACTTCAACAACATCCGAAACAATTAAGTACATAATACAGAGGAAATTCATTCGCAGATAATTAATTTTCAAGTTTAAAAGTTGCTTCTTAAAACTTAATAAGCAATATTCCTTTGAGATTCGTTTACAAAATGGCGGTGTCTTACATAACTGGTGCTGACAGAAATGCGTTGCTTCAAACTGGTTACTTTCATTATATTCCTACCTGACACTGAGATTAGTCGCTTTGAAGAGAAAAGGGCAGACAACAAACCTGAAGGTGTGCTACAAAACGTGAAAAAGATACGTCAAGAGAAAAGACGGAAATATTGTTACTACAGTCTGATAAGAACAAAGAACCTACAAGAATTTCGGTTGTAAATAACTTTATATTTCGACCTTTTGTTCTAATTGGTGGTACAACAACTTTTCACACACATAACACACGCCTGTTGTCTCCGAAGGATCAGGCAGCATCATCATCATAATTCTCAATGACTGATACTGATAAACTCCTAATGTCAAAACCCAATGACAGATTGCCAACCTAGGACCGCTATTCAGCAATCGCATTTATAACCACAAGATCAACGAGGTAATCTTTGTTACAAAATGAAGACGAAATGTGCTGCGGTTTGTGGGAGTAACGTTTGATATAGCGCCAAAGAAACCCACTGAAGTACCAAACAGGTCTGAGAAGGCCAGTGACTCAGCAGTGTAAACAGTTTAGGCTCATCATGCCAAGGAGTAGCAGGACTTTTTTTTTTGGTTTTGGGCAATCGTCAAATGACTCCTGCCGCTCTGGGTAGATCGGAAGGGAGTGAAGCCAAACCACCCATGTTCCTTCTTAGCCCTTTTTGTCGAGGCCGCGGTATTTCTTTTGAACATCCCGCAGCCGACGGAAGGAATAGCACTACTTACAAGTAAACCCGACCGCCATACATAGTGCATGCATAGCCCAGTGTTCCAGAATGCGGCACATTCCCGCACTACATGCCGATGTGTCATTATCACTACATACCTGCATACTAATTATGTACCTCTCATAGCTTTGCCGACAAGCTGACATGCGGTACATGCATAATCAGAAGCGGTTAATATCAACTAGCTGATGCCCGCGGCTTTGCCAGCGTCAAATTAAATACTTAAACCTTCCTCGAGAACTACTCTATCCATTAGTGAAAACAGTTTGAAAATCGGTGTAGTAGTTTCTGAGTTTATCGCGAACAGACAGACAGACGCGGCGAAGGACTTTGTTTTATAATATGTAGCCATAGTCATATTTTATATGGAGCTATTGTCATCCCATTGCGGACAGATTTGGTAACCAGGTTTAAGCTATACTTTCTTCCGGCTACCCTTCAGCAGAAATGAGGACATCCACTTGAGAACCAAGGTTACCGACGTAGCCCGAAGAATCGCCAGACTTAAGTGGCAATGGGCAGGGCACATTGCTCGCAGAACGGATGGCCGATGGGGCCGAAAAGTTCTGGAATGGCGACCGCGAACCGGAAGACGTTGCTTTGGAAGGCCTCCCACTAGGTGGACCGATGACCTGGTCAAGGTTGCAGGAACCCGCTGGATGAGAGACGCACGGGACCTGTCAATGTGGCGACGCCTGGGGGAGGCCTATGTCCAACAGTGGACGTCTGCCGGCTGAAATGATGATGATGATGATAACCCTTCAGCTTTAATAGGGAATTGAACAAAATTGGAATAAGATAGATGTACTGAAGAGGGCCACGTGAACTTCCTGGATGCTGGAAGCCGAGGGTTGACTGATGAGGTGTTGGCTGGGTTGACTGTTGATGCTATTCTATTCAATAGCAAACGTCTTTCGACTGGCATGATGTTGATACCAATAGAACTACTCAATGTTGTGCTATAATGTGTTCACTAATATCCCAAATACCCCTTTTAAACTCACTTGAAGTATACCTACATTTCAACTACTTACTCGTTTTATTTGACACCCTTTGAGGCAGCTAATGCAATATTTCCGCAGCCACATTCGGTCCCATTTGAGGCTCCAGTATGTGTGCATCACAAATTGACTGCAGCCGAGTGTAGTCCTCAAAGTGAAGCTCTCACTAAACACATAAACACGAGGCTCCAGATCGCCGCAATATTTGACAACAAAAATTGTCTTAGTATCGCCGTAAAATCCAACGCAAACATTTCTTCAACAACTGCTACCTTAAACATTCAAACCCGAAATTTGAAGTTATTGAATTAAGGACTCTATTGGTTCGAAATAAGGTTGTTGTGCGTCTAAGGGGCTGGTGTATGTCTAAGGTCCTGATGTTGACAAAAAATCTCATCGTTGAAGGGTCGTCAAAGCGTCATAGATCGTGGAGTTGTTTGCTCGTGTAAACTGTTTGTGGTATTTGTTTGAATTCTGTCACAGTTTGATGTGGGTAGCAGATCGGGCGTATCATCCGCCGTACGCCCGTGCCGCCCTACGCCGCCCTACGCCGCCCTACGCCGCCCTACGTCGGCCGTCAAACAACAACGTTTAATGGATTTTTGCGTTTCCCAACCGATCGACATCTGCACGATTGATTGATTCTGGTGATCCTCGTTTACCTGCGTCGGGCTGACAGTAATTTTTATTACGACACGATATTTATAGAATAATACTGTTACATCAGTTGTTTTATGAGAATATTCTAAGTTATTTTTGATTGTATAATGTTCCACTATAAAACTGTGTAGATGATTTGAAAAACTTGTGGAAGTTTCTCAAAGAATACAAATAGCCATCAATAATATGCGCGAGTAGTCAGTCAGATTCTGACGAAACAATACAAATAATCGAAGATACCTACAAGTGCGATATAGCTATAGCTAAGTAATCAATAGTGAATTTATTTGTAAATTAGTGTTTAGTGGTTAATAAAAATATATTTTTGTTATTTAATCGGTAGTGGTTTAATTTGTTCCAAGCCCAGCTTTACAATATTTTTATGATAACCCTTTTATGTGAGATGTGATACGAAGATGTGTCATAGAAAACGCTCGTCTTTGCCGTAAACATACATTGTTACCTCTGAAGATATACAGTTATAACAGAATAAGCCTGCTTTGTAATTAGCTAATAATTATGAAAACACAAAAGACTGAAGATAGGGGAGATCATCACAGACGTAGGAAACCCCGCGGGCTGCTTGCTATGTGCTATAACGTAAAGAAAGTACTCCTCTTCTTGAAATAACTCTTTGTTGAACAGCAATAAGCTCTAATGTTTATTAATCCAGTATTATGTTTAATGTAAGCCACGTTACACAAACTTTTAACACCAAAGGATAAAGTATCGCTTATATAAAATAAAACTTCACAAAATTCATCGAAATTGATTTAACAGTTGTTCAAAAGCGTTCAGTACTCTGATCTCGAGAGTGCCCCGAACTGTTCCGAAGTTCGCCGACAGCACACGAAGCCAGAAAGTATTAAAAAGATACACGCTACTGTAACTTCGCAAAGATCTCCCGACTCCAAAGCCAACAGTTGAAAAATTAATAAGGCCTACTTTAAACTTGGCCAGCACTGAATATGGAGAAGTTACGTTATTAAGCTTTTAGTTTCTGACGGCGCTATATTGAAATAACAAACTTTGGGTGCACGTCATGTTTTATATTTCATGCTGAGTGTGTCTTCAGAGAACATGTTTCTTTAGAAGGTATTATAGTCGCTATAGAATTGTCTACGTATGAGCCCGAGAAACAAGCTCTAGTTCATGATGAACTTTATAATTTCATAACGAGGTGAACAATAATACGCTGCACACAGCTCGTAATAACTCCCTGCAAGTTTAAAAAGCTAGAGACATAAAAGACATGTCTCTTATGTCTGCCTCGCAGCTCTGTTATAACGATAATGTTCTTTGCTACTACCTCCAGGAAGTATGTCATTACATAAACTATCTTATAACTTACTAACGACAGCTACACACTTTGTGACTTTTGGCAGCAACTCGCATGAAATATGAAGCTGGAATTGTATGTATGCAAATACATATAATTAGAAACATAATAATAATTATAGTGGAACATGGAATAGAATCGTGTTATTGCGCATTATGTCACCACAGTATCTAGATCTTTAGTTTCATGACTTAAACGAGTTGTCAATATAAGTGAGTGCGGTACAGCCGCGCGTATGTTCGACCGCTCGCTCGCCCTGTGCCGGCCGCGCGACCGCTCGCTCACCCTGTGCCGGCCGAGCGGGCCCCCAGGCCACCGTTTGTTTAGGATGTTTGCGAGCCCGCCTTTGTTTTGTCTTATTACTACACTATTTGTTCTCCTACTTCATCGAATAAGTCAGCTTAAGATGTTCAGAGAACTCAAACACGATCTCGAACGATCCTTTGCGCTATCTGTGTTCGAGTGCTTCGCATTATCTTTGTTGTAAAGAACAAAGGATTTTTACAGATAGCGATGTATTTATTGGCCTCACAAACCAAACGTAGAACAAAGTGGCGTAAATAATTCAAGTTAATTATGAAACATTCGAACAGGCTACGTTTTGTAGTTAACTAATCTATTAGTCTATTCATATATCAGAATAACATAAACATAAATCAATCATTTCACAAATCAAAAGTAAATAATCAAACCACGTTACCGGTGCAAATGTCCGCAGCATATAAAATCACTATCCATGCGGGACCAACAAAAGCTAGTTTAGGTAAACTATTTAATATTGCAGAACGCAAAGTGAATTTCACGCGAGAGCGGCGACGCGCGGGCGACACGCTGGCAACACGCGGGCGTCGCCGCGCCGACATGCGACATCGCGACAAGCCGCGCCGTAAATAAACAATCGAACAATGTATTTAGTCATTTGGCCGACACCGACACGCGTTTGTGTCCTCATACAAACATATTACTCGCGAGCGTTTTATTTCGTTGCGGAGTAAAATAAAGTGTTTGATACAATACTTGGTATTGGACAATGGACACTGAAATATTCAGGTTAGTGTGCGGATGTTATTTGTAGCTTTATATTTGACATAGATTTTAGAAGTTTATAGAGAACAGCTATGTGTGTTTCACTTAACTTGGAGTCCTTACCAAGCAAGAGATTACCGAAGGTGTAGTGAGTCGTATCGGATTCCGGACTGACTATTTCAGTACATAACAAAGTTTTGCCCAGTCAGATTGAACTCACCTTAATTTGTTGTGAATTTTAAATGCTTTATTTCGCATTATGTTCAGTTAAGGCAGAGTTACCGAATAAAATTCATTGAACGAATGAAATTGTAAATTCAGTTCAATAATAATAATAATAATAAATATTTTTATTGACACAAGAAAAAAGTTATACATTTCGATTTGAAACCCTGACTCCTGTGCTAGGTGAGACCTGTGTTACAGAAGTCAGTGTCTACACCCCTTTTTGGTACTAAAGTTTACAAATTATTATGCATCAGAAAGGCGAAAGGCAGGGTTGTATGGGAGTTTCGTACACCTAATAAAATGTCGTGTTTTGGGATATTTTTTGTTTTAATTGGTAGTCAATACAATAGGCAAGCCCTTTTAAAATTCTTAGATTTTTAGAAGTTGGGACCTAAAAGTTATAACCAGTTTTATTTTTGAGGTTATGTCCCAATAAATATTAAGTATTACGTGTAGGCATATAAACATTGTTTTGGTGAAAAGGGATAATAATATGTTCTAGATAGTTGGCTATCTTTGTAGTGTTTTACTTATCATTAAGTTGACAAGTTGACATTAGAATTGTACCAATTCAGTAGGGTGCTTTAGGAAAGACCTGCGTCCAGCAGCGGTCTGCAATAGTTTGATGATGATGATGATAAATGATGAAGTGCTGATGGAGTTTAGAGTGTGGTTAAATAAAACAACTTTGTTTTTGTAGGATCTAACATTTATTTTATTGTTCATAAATTACCTAATTACTTCTTAATATTACTTCATCTAAGCAAGGGGCAGGTCGGGTCATATCTTCATGGCGAGCGTAACTAAGGTACCAAATAATGCTCATAACGTGTGAGCAGCATCCCACTTCTTAAACCTACAATGCAATTACAACAATAACTTTTGATTGCGTCACGACCATTCATATTTGATTCTGTAACTATGAAAACGAAATAAGTTCTAGCAGAAGAATGGTGGGACTTTATTTTAGCACGAAGCAACATTGGGTTTATTCCCTCTAAGCCATGTATTCTCTCTCGAGTTATCTCTAACATAGATCATACTCCATGAAACTGAAAATGCTCACCCACTTATGAACGAGCCTGGCGAATTTGGTATATACCACAAGCAAATAATATTAATTCCTCCATGGATAAATAATATTAATCTCGAGCTTGGCCCCAGCAAACTCCATAAACTTCATGCATGGATGACATCTGTAAATAAATAACATTGATGAAACACAAATTAAACACTGACAGACATAAATTGCGCCCAACATGACCAAGCTACAGAATAGTTCTTGACATAAAAACCCAAACCCATGCCTTGTTGCATTAAGTCCGCCTATGTACCACGTTTGTGCATGAAGTTTAAATAAATAAATAAAATGATTGGTTTTCACCTTACAGAAAATCTTTACCAAAAATATCTATGTTGTGTTAATATAGAGAGAAGGGCTATGTGACAATGGAAAAACCAGTACCCTTTTGTTGTTAGTAGAGCCATCATGATTGTCCCAGATTTAGCAACATAAAATAGTAATTGCCCTTTGCATGACACATTATTATAAGCTAATTACTATAAATATATTTCATATACATATACCTGCTGGTGCTCCATCAAACGAGCAGTGTTGTCGGGATTCCACTCTTGGTCTGATGTTGAGTCGGATAGACTCTGACCACATACAGCACACATCAAATCAGAATGATCACCCTCCAGATGATCAGGTACAATGGGTTGAATATCTTCATTTGGTGAACCAACCCTAGTTCTTCTAGCTCTTAGCCAACACGGCACACAAGCTTCATCCTCAGAACGAAGCTAAAATATAAATAAAGAAAAAGTTGCGTTTAAAAATGCATGGTATTAGTGGGAAATAATATACATTGTTTTAACACACATCAAATCAAGACACCTAATCGATAAAAGTTATAATAGGTATGTGTTGTTATACCTCTCGTGGTTGGATCCAAGTAGCAACTGTGTTAGCCATTCTTTGTTCGTCTTCATTTGCACCTTCAATCAAAATCCTGCGTTGACTGATTCGTAGTATGAATCGTCCACATACAACACAAACACTTTGATAGCCTGTGCGTCTCCTCAGCATATTATCAGAAAACGGGGATGACTAGCTAGCTGCCAGCATGCATGGCAAACATGGTCAGCAGGTGTTATCTGGAAATAAAGAAGTGATTTTGTGTACGGCTCAACATTGCTTTATATGACTATGACACTTTAACAGTCATACTAAAAGAATAATAACTATTATAACAGTGTTAGGCAAACCAAGTTAGGCAACCAAGTGTTAGGCAAGTAAACAATACATGCAAAACGATCACTTATGTGTTTGTACATTATATAGGACAAATTGTAATTATGTAAACAACCACAATAGTGTTTGTTATATTTTTCAAATAATGTTTAGTTTAGTTTTTGTACACACATATTATTTTAGTATGATATCGTGTAGTTTAAATGGTAAGGACTACTTTTTAACACGTAAAAGTTATCACTTCGTAACTGGCACACTCGTACGCAAAATGTTATGTTTGAAACTACTTACATCTCTAGGATATGTCCACAGCCGAATAGTATTGACGAGATCTTCACTCTCATCCGATAAAGCGTGCCTTCATATTCGGGACAAGCGAACGTTGCAATTGATGCATTGCAAACTCGTCATTTTAATTAAAAGCACGTACACACACAGCACAATTATTAAAGCGTCCTTTCGCGAAATTACTAGATAGAGTACGGAGGAGCAGTAGCTGGACTCAACGTAAAAATGGCCAGATAATTTGCTAAATTGCTCAGATGCAGTTACAAACCACAATTTGAATTCAAAACAACAGCAAAGAACTGAACAGAGACTCGGAAAGATTTTCCCATTAAATAATCTGTGATTTTCCTAATCTGTCAAATACTGTCAATAAAATAATTGCCAATACAAAAAAAACATTGATGTCGAAAATAATTCCTATCATTAAATAGTTAATTATTAAGATTGTATGCAATAATTATTCATTGTAAGGTATAATGTGTAATTGGTTAATTATATTTACTGTTATTTCTATTTAAAATAATTATTTATCATTGTGAACCTCGTGATATTTTACAAATGGCAACTTCTAAAAACATAACTACGTTTAGTTTAAGATTATATTACGTTTAATTACTTAAATCTTTTAATTGATATAATTAATGAATCCAGACTTCTAAAAATACTAATGTTACATGAAAATGAATGGTTTAATTGACTTAATAAGTGGTACAAATTCTATCACAAAACAACAAAAAAAGTATGTGGTACGAATTCTGCCTTTTGCCTTTAAAAGAAAAAAAAAATACTATAAGGAAAAACAAAAATAACCATTAAAAATAATAATAATGCATGCGTGCTCTTGTGTGGTGTGTGTACGTGTGTTTAAGCGTAGGTGTGAATTAGTGAGTGTGTTGTGTCTATGTCTGTGCGTGTGTGTGTGTGTTTGGTGTGTGGTGCGACTATGTGTGTGTTTGGTGTGTGGTGTGGGTGTGTGGTGTGACTGTGTGAGTGAACGTAGTTGGTGGCTAAAATTGGGTTACAACTTAGACTTGGTTTGCCTACCTAACTATTTGTCATCTCGAGAGTGGTATTGTTCTTTAATTAGGTTTTCCGTCTGTTGGTAATCCAGTGTTTGAAGCCATGAGTTTAATTTAATCTTAGTTTTAATTCTTGTTAGTGGGTTGAAGTTAAGGATAATGTTTATTTTATTGTATAGATTAATGGATAAGTATAAACTTTGCCGTCGAGCGGATGCGGTCTTACATTTGACTGTTTTACATACATTACCGATGGTTCTCTTGTATTTGGTTGCGTGATTTACCGGTGTTTTTTCATGCTGTTTCAATACAAGATTGAGCAGGTATAGTTGTCTCACTGTCAATACTTGGCAACACTCATACAGGGTTCTTGTAGGGAACCGGTACGGTTTGAATGTCATAACTTTTAAAAGAGATCGTTGAGCTCTCTCGAGGCATATCATGTAGGTTTTACAAGCACCTCCCCAAACAGTAATGCAGTAACCTATGATGGACTGGGCCAGAGCTAGATAGACCGCCCGGAGAAGCTTAAACTCGGCCACCTGCCGTAGTTTTTTAAACGCCCATATCAGTTTTCTAACTCGGGAGGAGGTATGTTCAATGTGGGGACGCCAGCTTAGTCCCTCATCCAGAATCACTCCTAGGTACTTTATTGTTTTTTGTTGAGTGATTTGAAGACATGGGCATGAAGTGCTAATGTTTGCGACGTCACAGGTGTGTGCTTTGAGACTTACTTCTGTGGGTTTGGTTTTGGCGAAGGTAAATTGCAAAAATGAGGTTTTCGAGATGTTAAGGGTAAGTAAGTTAGCTTCCAGCCAGTGGATTATTTTACGTAAGCCTGTCTCAGCAGCTTCCCGTGCTTCGTCCCAGTGTTCACCGTGGAATACTAGTACTGTGTCATCTGCATAGCTAAAGATTTTACAATTACTAAGAGACTTCTGGCATAGGTCATTCACATAGAGTAGGAAAAGGCTGGGGGATAGGCAGCTGCCTTGAGGCACACCGTAATCAACGCAGGCTTCGTTACTAACGACCTCACCAATCTTTACTTTTTGTGTCCGGTCGTTGAGAAAGTCTGCAAAGATGCCCAGAGCCTTACCCCGGATTCCAGCATGTTCTAACTTTGTCACAAGAGTTGGAATACAAACGGTGTCAAACGCCTTGGCTAGGTCCAGGAAAACACCTAGACATTTTTGCTTTGCGTCGAGTTTACCAGTCACGTAATCAACGAGTTGATTAACTGCATCTGCGGTGCTTTTCCCGGGCCTAAAGCCAAATTGCGAGTCCGATATTATTTTATAGTGCTCTAGGTATTTCATGAGTCTACGATTCAACAATTTTTCCAATATTTTTGATAGTGCTGACAGGACTGAGATAGGTCTGTAATTTTTTACATCGTCTTGGGTACCCCCCTTGTGAACAGGTGTGATTAAGGATTTCTTAAAGACACGAGGGAAGACACCTTGTTCAAAACAGGCTGCAATAAGTTTTGTAATAGGTGGAACTAGTACTTCTTTACCCAGCTTGAGAATTTTAGCGGGAATAGAGTCCCAACCTATGGCACAATCATTTTTTAGGTTGCTAATGACTGCCTCTACTTCAGCCTCATCTGGGGAAAGTAGAACCATAGAATCTCGCGCAGGGGGTGTTTCAATGACATACGGAGCACGTGAGGTGTTCTTATTTTTTATAATATTGTCTGCCAATATCTTACCAATGTTTGAGAAGTAATGGTTTATTTGTTCAATAGCCTTAGGCGTGTCCGCAGTTTCAGTGGCAGATAGAAGGTTGTCAGCTGATTTTTGGTTCCCGGCTTGATTGGTAATAGATTTTATAATATTCCATGTTTCTTTATTATCCTTAGCAGATTTTAAAGCGGAGCTTTCGTGGGCGTTTTTAAGTTTTCTGAGTAGCAGATTACAGTGGTTACGGTATCGTTTGTACGATAACTCAACAATTCCGTTTTTTGGGTCTGCCAGGAATTTTCGGTGGAGGTTATCCCTGTGTCGCACACACCTTAAGAGGCCAGGAGTGATCCAGGGCTTAAGGACTACTTTACGGTTAGGGGCTTTCGTTACTGTTGAGTGTTGGGATATTGTGTACATAAGACATTCGACAAACTTTGTGGCGGCTTCGTTTGCATCACAATTTTGTGTAATAAAAGTAAAATCTGTAGTTTTTAATTGTTGAACAGCGTTCTCATAGTTTACTCTTGTAATGTTTCTTTTATTCTTATTTCTAGAGGGGATGTTACCTAGACATACCATTACAGAGGCGTGGTCACTGACTGTCGAGTCCATAACTATAACTGTCGCACAGGTATTAGTCCTAATCATCATGTGATCGAGGCAGTTATGCAGTCTAGTGGGAAAGGTATGTCCTGGTAAGAGGCCCATTTCTGCAGTTAGATTTAGATAGGAGGGACTATTTCTATCTGTATTATTAGGTTTTATGTCTATATTAATATCTCCTACCAGGATTATGTTATTCGCTTTTAATTTACTTAAAATGTTTTCCAAGGAGTTAAGGAAACTGTCAATACAGTATATTGATGGTGATCTATAGGAAGCTAGAATACAAGTGTCGGAATCGATATTCAGCAAAAGAAAGTTAGCCCCTACCGGGTCTGGTTCTTCAACCATACATTTAAGATTGTTTTTTACAAAAATAACAATACCGTCGTTTTGATTAAGACATTTTTTGCTAAAATATGTGACGTAATTATCTAAGGTCGGTATCGGTTTGTCAGCGTGTAGCCAGCACTCTGTTAAGATTATGATGTCGATTTCAAAAGATAGCCTAGCCAGTTGAGCCTGAAAACCATCGAAATTTTTATAAATACTACGGATATTTTGAGTTATAATTTTTAGTCTAGAGTTAGAGTTTTCCGTGATTTCGTTACAGGCGTCTGTATCACAGAGATGAGAAGATGCTACCGTAAAGTTATCTATCTGCGTTGAAATGTTATCATTACCCATATTGTTAGCCATTGGAAAAACGTATATATTTTTTGTTACATGTTGGGGAGCGAATTAATACGATAGACTGTGTGACAGTTAATGCTGGATAAAAGATGTTAGGCAAACTCACACGAGAACAATTTATATTATGAATGTGTGTGATTTTAATGTTTGTTTGTGTTGTGTTTAGTGATCTTGTTTGAGTATGTTTGATTGGTTTTTGTTTAAGTGTTTTACAAAAGGAGAGCATTTGCAGAGAGAGAAATAATAATAATATAACAACAGGCAGTTCATGAACAATGCGTGAAATTTGTCTATACAGTCATAGTGGTAATTTGGATTTTAGATCAGCTTCATCTTTTACATGTATGTATTGATCTCCTTCTTTTTGTCGAAGAAATACTTTCCCCAGTGAGGTCCAGCAGAACTTAAATCCGTTTTCGGACGCAAATTTCCTCGCCAGATAGAATAAACGTTGCGCGTTCATAGTCAAACTCTCTGATAGGAATATTGGTTTTGATTCACCTGGTATATTTATATGGGATGTGCTTAACTTAGCTTGGGCGTTATTGCGATTGAAGTTTCGGACTTTATGCAGTATATTTTCCTTTGTAGTTACCGAGACAAAGTCGACCATTATAGATGTTCCTCCACCCTTTTTATTAATGCGAAAAATATCCTTTATATCCTGTCGTTCGACAGGCATATCCAGTACTTTGGCTGTTTCGGATAATACTTTAAGCAGATCCTCTTTATTTTCACCTTCCTTCTTTGGTATATTTCTCATCTCAATCTTTGTAAGACATAAGATACGCTCTAAATTCTCGACTTTATTTTCTAGTTTGTTAATATAGGCCTGATCAATTTTTCGTTCTCTATCAATTTCATCTACTTTTATTATTATGTCATCGTATTGTTTAGTGACGAAGGCTAGGGATGTTTTCAATTCTGAGTTTTGTGCTATAATTTCGCGCATTGACTCTTGCAATGATTTAAATTTGTTCTCCGATGTGGCAGTAGCCGATTGCAGTAAGTCTCTTATCTCTTGCATAAAGGTGACCATTTCATCTTCACGCCTACGTTTGTTTCGCGCCGTGACATTTGTATCTCTGCTGGTTAGGTTGGGAGCAGACCCTGTTAGAGAAATAACTGGATTTCTCACTTGAAGAGTCTCAGAATCGCTGGCTATGGAGGTTGTTGGCGATTGGGGCTTCGGCGGCGGCGAACGCCTCATAATGTTAATGTTTACGTAAACTCGTAATACCTTAGGGCCACTTGTGGCGGTGTTTGGTGCCGGCGCTTGTGCGTAGACCTCTTGACGCGATGTACTACGGAGAGTTGTGAGTCACAGCGCGCGCAGTCACTGTGTGAGCAGGACGGAAAGTATGGAGCGGAATCCTGTTCTTGCGGAGGTGAAGCAGCGGCGGTGGGTGCGGTAGACACAACTTCTGAGCTTGGAGACCGCCGAAATCGTAGTAAATATCGTCGAAATATATTTAAAAACTTACTAAAAGTTTTGCAGCCGCTGAGATTCGAACTTACGCCTTCATGCGCAAGAGTCTATGGCAAAAGCCACCGAGCCACGGCTCACGTATTATAGTTGACGAAATACGTGAGCTTATTTGTCAGGATATCTGTTTTATCTTTGTGTTGTTGGGGGTGTCTTGACTTTTTGTTTTCTTGAACTCACTGTTTTTTTCTTTTTTTTTTTGCGATTATTGATTGACGATATTACAATTAGTTTCACTTTGTTGTGTAGAATTTTTGGTTTTTGGTGAATTTAGCGATTGTTTCGGTAAACAAACGTTAGCACATCGTGATTGGTGACACTTTCGGCTTATATTGGAGTACAGTTAAGTCGTATTACACCACTTTTAACTATTATTACACTATTTTAAGCTTAGCGATACTGATACACGTCTATCTCTTAGCGCGGGCGCGGGGGGGATCCATAATAATAAACTTATTATGGATGTAAATCATCGAGTAATGAATTTGGCACGCAATCACATCGCGACATAAGCCGCGGTCGCGCGACTGTGCGACAACGCGACATGCTGCTCACGCGACTGTCGAGCTTTTGATATGCGACTAGCAACAACATTGTTGACATTAACACACGAGTTATGATTTTAACCGAATAATAATTGGTATGTGATAGCAATTTTTATCAACGGTCAAGATAGGACTAATCGGTTCGGAACGAAAATATACATGACTTTAAATTATAATGAATATGCATTTTCAATTATTGAAGTTAAGATATCCAAATTTCTTAAACATAATGTAACAAAATACTTAACAAAATTGAGTCCCATCTGTTCGACACAAATTGCAAAAAAATAACATAAAATTTAATGAATGTTATTTTATTTTGCAATCAGTTTGTGAAAGGCTGGTGAAGTTGTAATGGATTTATTTTCAATAACTGTCGCGGGTTAGTTAACCGCACGTAGATTTTCCGGCTAGCGATCAAAACATGGCGGTGCGACGACGCGTCACCGCGACAGATGACGCGCGGCAACCAACGCGCGGTCGTGGGGAAAATAAAACTGTTTTCATGACCTGTTTTTGACTGTACATTATCTACATCCTACTAATATTATAAATGCGAAAGTTTGTGAGGATGGATGGATGGATGGATGTTTGTTGCTCTTTCACGCCAGAACGGCTGATCGGATCTGAATAGAATTTGGCACAGAGGTAGATTATAGTCTGGAATAACACATGGGCTATATATTATTCCCATATTAACTTAAGGGGGTGAGCAGTATTGCATTATCCATAATCCTCAACTGTTTTACAGCTTGATACAGAAAATACGAAATATCGCAAGGGACATCGAGTGTGCTGTGCAATTTTTCACTTTAGGTGCCTGGTGCGAGCGTTGCAAATCTAAGAGAAAGCTGAAGTCCCTTACGTCATTTCAAATTTCAGGTATCGAACCACAATCGAACTGTCAACTGTCATACTTATATTAAAATAGAAGGTCTATTTCAAGCTATTTGTCACTGGTGTTCGTAGCCTAACGGTACAGAGACTTACCTGCAAACAAAGGTACGCAAGTTCAAATCACAGTCAGAATTCACTTTTTGTGATGTTTTATTTCCAAAAATGTTAAACATGTTCGCGAGTTCGATCCCCAATCGGTTTTCACTTTTTGTAAGTTCCAGGTATTTGTTTTTATTTTGATGATGATATATGATTTTCAAATCAATTCAGAGTAGATTAATTAATAAAATCTTCTTTTCATTGTGAATACAATATTATAAATCTGTAGACGTAGAGTTTCTGTATAATTGAACATTTATTATTTAGAAAAAATAACGTTTTCTTTTGTTGTGTTACAATCATTTTTAGAATTTTCTATATGTAGTCTGTGTGTCTTGGGTGTATTAGTTTATATTATCACGTGAACATTTTAAAAACTAATATGATAAGTTTTTTTTTATTGTAATTGGTGCTCTCTATCAAAAGATATACGAATTTATAGTATTTGAGAAGAACTTATCATCATTAAGAAACATACATGCAACGACATCTATTGCATCGAAAGGGTACTAATTAATAAATGTGTTCACAAGATAACTTTTAAATAGTCTTCAAACAGTTACGATAACAAAAGGTACTATTGATTAGTTTGAATAACGCTGCTTTGAAAATCTACATAGGGATTTTTTTTTGGAGGATGGGAATCGTCAAATGACTCCTCCCGCTCTGGGCAGAGTGGTAGGGAATGCCTGAATTCTACTGACTAAAAACCACCCATGTTCCATCTTTGCATGCCCATTGTGCTGGGGCCGCGATATCTCTTTCGAACAACACGCAGCCCCGACGAGCGGCGGCCCTTCCATATTGCTGATATCTCTCTGAGGCGCGCTTGGAACACGGACGCGCCGTCGACACGGCCTGTCGTCGTCATAAGACGGGCGGACGGCGAGCTAGCCCACTACTTACCGTCCACAGGTCTGCGCCTACGGTGGCCGGAAGCCATCACGAGGCCCCCGACGCCCGGAGCGTCTCCTGTTGCGGCTGGGACGAGAGGTTCTCTCTCTCTCACATTACGCCACCTCCTTCGCTAGCATCACTGCTTCGCCGAAGGAAGCGACGGCGTCCCATCCCCTCTCAACCCGCACCATGACTTGAACCAGGACCAGACGGGTCGCCGCCGCCAATCGCCGCTAAGATAGATAGATAGATAGATAGATAGAATACTCTTTATTATGTACAACAAGAGAAGAAGAGAACACGACGGGGCTTAACGCGGGGAACCCTCCACGGTGTGCTCCACCGTGTCCTCCAGCTGATCCTTGCAATGGTAGCATGCGGGCGTTTCCTTCCGCTTGATTCGGTGCAGGTACCTCCCGGAACAACCGTGTCCGGTGAGGATCTGCGCCAGACGGAAGGTGAGGGCGCCGTGGCGCCTCTCAAGCCACACCTCAAAGAGGGGACTTACCACCACTGTGACTGTGCCCTGCACGGGGTTGCGACAGCAATGCAACACAATGCCATGAAATAACACCGGGGGGTCTGTCCGCCAAGCGGCAACATGCCGCGGTAGTGGAGTGGGTAACTCCGCTACCGCGGCATGTAGTGCCTCCGCGCGCCATCCATGCAGGAAACTACATAGCTTATGCCCTATGGTGTGTGTTTGCTTCCCATGCATTAAATTGTGGCAGTTTATCTTCGTCTTCGACAGATGGCATTGTTCATTTGACTCCATTTACTGAATTGCGGTGTTAATATTTGTCGTGAATAGTCAACAAATACAAATTGACAAGTACACAGTAAGAAAAACAGCTGTAAAATAAAAACCTAAGTAATTAAAATTAGATAAGACCCACGACATAAATCTATTTGTTCAGTGCGGGGATCGAATACAGTACATGCAGCGTCACAGTCAAACGCCGAGGCACTGCGTCAACCGTGCCGTCTTATCGCTGTGGCTTCCTCAGGCATTGCTGCAACTTTCCTTAACAATGGCCAGATTGCTCTTTCTGTTTACGAATTGCCGCTGAATCTTACCCCAACTTGCAACATCACCAAAAATCTGCGACTGGCCAAGGAACAGATGTCTTTGCAAATATCAGCTGCTTTAAACAGGAGAGAGTCGAGTGGAATTAGATGTAGATGCGTAAAATCCACTTTCCGAAGAGTTTTCCCATCCAGAGCCAACAGAAGATGAACTTACCATGCACGTTTTCATAATTTGGAGTAATGTTCAAGCGCTATGTAATAGGGGGCGTTTGATGTCTATAGATATAATATTGCCATCGACCGGGCACGAAAACCACGCCCCGTGGCCTGGCCTCTACTGCGAAAAAACTTTGCAATCAAACCACGGACCTCATCCTCAGTAGTTGCACTTGGGACCATTCGATCAACGAGACAGTCACTGACACATAAAAATTTCCCGTAAACGAAGTCGCGGGTAGCAGCTAGTAAAGTATAAGTGCGCATGTGGCTTAATATTCGAGTATTGCAACTACACCATAAATATGTTTAAGTCATCGTTTTATAAGCTCTTGAATACTGAATTCCCAACCATATTTCGGTAAAAAACCTTCTAGGTGATGATGAGATGAAAACAGTTGATTTTTAAAATACTGTTTATTTTAATATTATTTAAAAAAATACACAGTTGTGGCGAGAGTTTACTGCGTAATATTGATCAGTACGAGTGCTGGCATCGCGCATCGTTTAGAAACATCCGTCACAAACACTAATGTCTGGTGATCAAAGTAATGGCGGGGATTTAAAATGTGGCCGAGCAAATTGTGAACATCTACCTACAACATACATCCGTATAGTACTCGAATGTTTACATATTATTATGTAAGTGTACCTACGTGTAGCGATATTCTGAAATAGGTTCCAACATAATATTTTGTGATCATGAAATAACACAGTTTTACCACAACATTCCATTAAGTACAATGCGATAATTACACTTTCAGTACAATACATAACATTTATCATCACGCCTGTATATCCTGTAGGGTCAGCTAGAAGTATACCTATGACAGAACCACATTTTGCCAGTTAAAGTCCCATCTAATTGATTGCGAGCAACTTAATACAAATCCAAAATCTTCTCATTACCTTTTATCTTGTGTATAAGCTTTTCAAAAAACCATGAACATTATGTGTGCTTCGTATTGCGTGTAAGCAAAGTGAAACAATAATACGGGTTATAATTGGGCGCGCTAACATTGACATCGTTTCCTTTGCCGCCATATTTGAGCCATGATAACATGAGCGATACAGCACAGTTTCAATATCACGCGGTAGGGATGTAATTGCCGGCGCGCGTGTAAAAGCGGCAATTATCTGCGATAACCGACGTCTTGCCGCGCCCACCGCTAGGGATGGGACACGCGGGTACTGCGGCCGCGATTGATAGCGGACGGGATTATGGGATCAGAATGAAATTCAATTCACATTAGCTAGTTCGTTATTTTGTTTTTGTTTCAACCGTGTTTATCCAAGAATTTGAAGTATGTTGGGCTACAATATACCAATACACAGATGCCACTTATAGGAGTGTGATATTAATAATAGCATCAATTATTTTCAATTCCTTTGGGGGCTAAGTTACAATAACCCTGAACCAGATTCAAAAACAGGAATTCCTTATTTTCAAGATGAGCTATCTCTCGCAGATTTCAAAGAACGTCTCGTAAGCCCGCGATAGTGTCTGTGTGTCGCATCCCTCGGGCCGGATATTGCAGGCCGGCAGCGTTGCTAAAAGCCTCGTGTAGTAGTAGGCCCCACAGCCCTCCATGAGTCTGTTTGGAGTTCCGCTCACGACCAAATTGAGTCTAGGAGCTGATTGTGACGGAAAAATGCTAAACAGAGCCCAAATTAAACACTCCAGCGTTGCCTGGGCCTCCAGTCTGGCTTGTGAGCGCTTTAGCCGCCTTTGTGCTTCGTTTTGGACACTTTTCGGCTTTGAAGGCTTTGGTCGTGGCTATGAGGCTTATTAAAATGTTTGCGTTTTTATTGGTATTTTATCTTTTTTTTCTTTTGACCTGGTATATGCATCATGCATGACTGTAAGGGTTAGAAGGACAAATTATATGATACGGTGCGAAAGCAGTGAATGTTTTATGATGAAAAACAAATTGTGGAGCAACTATATTGCCAGCACAGAAAAAAAAGCCTTTTTCTACATTTTTCTACAAAAAAAAACTTTTTTCTTTCCAATTTGCCGAAAAATGGACCATTTCTCACCAAATTACTATAATCTGAAACTGAATAAAATCCCTCCATCGGCTGAATAAAGATGTTATCAGCGCGCACAGCATCCCCCTAATACTCTTTGTTTTACGAGGAGCGCCGGGATGAAGGGCGTTTACATGTAACGTCTATACGAACACACAAACACACGGACACACATACATTATACATTTAATCGCATAATGTGGACGTCTGTCTCGAAAGTCGAGGAATTAAGGGATCTCAACTAAGAAGTGGATAGGGGAGATTTTGTGATACAGATTGCCATGGAATTAATATTTAAAGATGGTGTTGTGATTAGAAAATAGGCTAGACCAAACATTTTCGTGTTTTGACGTTTTCCATATAGAAGCACCGTATTACCACTGCGTCTAAGTAATTCATCACAAAGACACAATGACCCGCTCTCTATCAAAAAAGGTAGGTTTCCGTCATAACAGTGGGAACATTATATACTGAAAATGAAGTGGTGTCGAGCACTATAATTTCCCTATACGCTATTAATAAAACAGTATCTAAAAACTCAATTACCATCTAATAACATAGTGCAACCACAACCCTGCATCAAACGCGACCTCTTGCTAAGGACCGATCAACACAGATTCTCTCCGGCTCAATATCTTGTTACAGTTTCATTACAGTGTATCGATTGGATCCTCACCAATATTATAAAATGT
The DNA here is from genome assembly GCA_949775195.1 of Diarsia dahlii. NCBI lineage: Eukaryota > Metazoa > Arthropoda > Insecta > Lepidoptera > Noctuidae > Diarsia > Diarsia dahlii. Next base: position 20,422,932 of record OX459211.1, read on the forward strand.
GAAATTGAGTTCGTTTGTTTGTCCCAACCTTTTTTTTCGGAGGGTGGGAAATCATAAAATGACGCCTCCCGCTTTGGGCAGAGCGGTAGGGAGTGTCAGACTTCTACTAACTAAAAACCACCCATGTTCCTCCGCAGGCACAAAGAGCAGAAGGGGTTCTGCTCTTTGTGCCTCACGCTTTAAATGCTGAACGGATGTCGATGATGCATACGTATAAATCATGAACTGAGATCCATCGATGATACATCTTTAGGTTAAGCCACGCTTGCATTATTGTTGGACCTTGAATGGGTGACCCATTACATACTGAGTTTTTTTATGCCTCGCAAAGTATATTAAACCATTGGTCCCAGCTGTCACTTGTAGATCTTTAAAATTCATTATAGGCAGTCATTGGCCCTAAAGTCTGACAACTAGTTTTATGAAGGGGTCTCGTATTACCCAGAACTAACTGGACAGTAGAGGTCAGATAAACAGTCGCTCCATGTAAAATTCTGAAATTTAGCTGCATCCGGTTAGACCGGAAGCTGACCTCAATATAGCTGGGAAAAGGCTGAGCAGATGATGGCATAAGATTTTTATTTTTCAGATAGGTATGACGTCCGTGGATCAATTTTCCTTCCACGCGAGTAAAGCCGTGGGCAAGAGCTTGTATAAATTATAAGTATATCGATACAATAGCTCCTCTGCGCCGAACATTGCAACTCCTCGGACGTGTGCGGAATGTATTAGTAACTCGTACTGTGCGGGTTTCTTTGCAGTTTTCCCTTTGTTGGTTGTTGTGGGGCAGCTGGTAACTATGATATCGGTGCATGAATAAAGGCTTGAGTGTTTGCTACGGCGTAGCTGAGGTGCTACAAATGCTGCTACGGCGTAGCTGACGTGCTACGACTTTGTTAAACACGTGGAACTTGTTTAAAACTACCTATGGACCAACACGTGAATAACCTAAACAGTAACTACATACATACATTTTGTTTTAAGCTATTGCATAGCTTCTATCGCGGGCCTTGAGCGTGGAGAGCGAATCCAGAAATTCCCTAACGAAAATATACCCCCCCTAAATATTTCCTGTTGTATACGATGGTATCGCTATAGCTTACTCCAAGAAAGTTAAGGACTTAGGTGTATTCTTGGACTGCAACCTATCTTGGCATGGGCACATTGCTGAAGTAAGCAGGAGGATGTTTTGGTCGTATCGGTCTCTTAAGCGTCTTCAGAAGTTCCTGCCATTTGAAACTAAAATTACTCTTGCTCAGTCTCTCCTTCTACCCCTTCTAGACTATGCTGATGTCTGTTTTCTTGATGCGACTGAGGAACTTCTTAATAAGCTCGAACGTCTGCAGAATTTGTGTATCCGCTTCATTTTCGGGCTTCGTAAGTACGATCACGTGTCGGAGTTTCGGAAGCAGCTGAAGGGGCTACCTATTCGGCAGCGTCGAGATTGTCACATTCTTTCTTTTCTCTTTTCCATTCTTCACAATCCTAAGGCTCCTTCGTATCTTCGGGAACGCTTTGAGTGTCTCGTTCCCAGAGGTAAATCTTGTCGCTCATCATCATCTCTTCTCCTTCGTTTCCCTCCTCACTCCTCAAGTCGGTATGATGGATCTTTCACTGTTCGTGCTGTGCGCCTTTGGAATTCACTTCCACACTCCTTGCGGGATAGCCCTTCGTTAGAGGTGTTCAAGAGGGGTATAAAAGAACATTTCCTGACATGAGACATATGTATGTATACTAGCTGATACCCGCGACTTCGTTCACGTGGAAATTTTGATGTGTGACTGTCTCGTTGATCGAGTGGTCTCAAGTGCAACTACTGAGGATGAGGTCCGAGGTTTGATTGCAAAGTGTTTTCGCAGTAGAGGCCACGGAGCGTGGTTTTCGTGCCAGGTCGATGGCAATATTATATCTATAGACATCAAACGCCCCCTATTCCATGGCGCTTGAACATTACTGGCAAAATGTGGGTTTACGATTAGGTACACCACTGCCTAACTCTTTCGGGATCTTCTGTTGGCACTGGATGGGAAAACTCTTCGGAAAGTGGAATTTTCGCATCTACATCTAATTCCAGGCGACTCTCTCCTGTTTAAAGCAGCTTATTTGCAAAGACATCTGTTCCATGGCCAATCGCAGATTTTTGGTGATGTTGCAAGGAGGGGTAAGATTCAACGGCAATTTGTAAATGGAAAGTGCAATCTGGCCATTGTTAAGCAAAGTTGCGGCAATGCCCGAGGCAGCCACAGCCGATAAGACGGCACGGTTGGCGCAGTGCCTCGGCGTTTGACTGTGGCGCTGCATGTCCTGTATTCGATTTCCACACTGAACAAATAGATTTACGTCGCGGGTCTTATCTAATTTTAATTAGGTTTTTATTTTAAAGTTTTACAGCTGTTTTTCTTACTGTGTACCTGTCAATTTGTATTTGTTGACTATTCACGACAAATATTAACACCGCAATTCTGAAAATGGTGTCAAATGAACAATGCCATCTGTCGAAGACGAAGTTAAACTGCCAAAATTGAATGCATGGGAAGCAAACATACACTATAGGGTTTAGGCTATGTAGTCTCCTGCATGAATGGCACGCGGAGGTACTACACTGGGGGATAACTCCGCTGCCGCGGTATATTGCCGCATGGCGGACAGACCCCTGGTGTGATTTCATGACGACATGGAGAGAGCGACTGTCGCAACCCCGTGCAGGGCACAGTGGTGGTAAGTCTCCGCTTTGAGGAGTGGCTTGAGAGGCGCCACGGCGCCCTCACCTTCCGTCTGGCGCAGGTCCTCACCGGACACGGCTGTTTCGGGATTCGGGAGGCACCTGCACCGAATCAGGCGGAAGGAAACGCCCAAATGCTACTATTGCAAGGATCAGCCGGAGGACACGGTGGAGCACACCGTGGAGGTCTGCCCCGCTTGGGCGGAGCCCCGCTTGGGTTGAGCCCCGTCGTGTTCTCTTAGCGACGATCGGCGGCGGCGACCTCTCGCGTCCGGCCCTGGTTCAAGCCATGTTGCGGGGCGAGAGGGAATGGGCGCTGTCGCCTCCTTCGGCGAAGCAGTGATGCTAGCGAAGGAGGTGGCGTGGTGAGAGAGAGAACCTCTCGTCCCAGCCGCAATAGGAGACGCTCTTGGCGTCGGGGGTCACGTGATGGCTTCCGGCCACCGTACGCGCGGGCCTGTGGGCGGTAAGTAGTGTCGTAAGACGACGACAGGCAGTGTCGATGGCGCGTTCGGTCCACGCGCGCCTCAAAGAGATGTCAGCAATATGGTTGAGGCCTGCAAGGGCCGCCGCTTGTCGGGGCTACGGGTTGTTCGAAAGAAATATCGCGGCCACAGCACAAAAGGCAAAAAAGGAACATGGGTGGTTTTTAGTCAGTAGAAGTCTAACATTCCCTACCACTCTGCCCAGAGCCGGAGGAGATCGTAACTGTTTGAAAAATACGATTTAAAAGTTATCTTGTGAACACATTTATTAATTAGTACCGTTTTGATGCAATAGATGTCGTTGCATGTATGTTTCTAAATGATGATAAGTTCTTCTTAAATACTTTAAATTCGTATATCTTTTGATAGAGAGCACCAATTACAATGAAACAAAAACTAAAACCCTAATCTTATTAGTTTTAAAATGTACACGTGAAAATACTATAATAAACTAATACACCCAAGACACACAGACACAACAAAAGAAAACATTATTTTTTCTAAATAATTATGTTCAATATACAGAAACTCTACGTCAACAGATTTATAATATTGTATTTACAATTAAAAGTAGATTATATTAATTTAATCTGAATTGATTTGAAAATCATATAGCATCGAAATGAAAACAAATACCTGGAACTTACAAAAAGTGAAATCCGATTGGGGATCGAACTCGCGAACACGTTTCAACATTTTTGGAAATCTTTCAACATTATAAAAAATCACAAAAAGTGGATACTGACTGTGATTTGAACTTGCGTACCTTTGTTTACAGGTAAGTCGCTGTACCGTTAGGCTACGTACACCAGTGACAAATAGCTTGAAATAGACCTTCTATTTTAATATATAGTATGACAGTTGACAGTTCGATTGTGGTCGATACCAGAAATTTAAAATGCCGTAAGGGACTTCAGCTTTCTCTTGGATTTGCAACGCTCGCACCAGGCGCCTAAAGTGAAAAATTGTGCAGCACGCTCGATGTCCCTTGCGCTATTTCGTATTTCCAGTATCAAGCCGTAAAACAGTTGAGGATTATGGATAATGCATTACTGCTCACCCCCTTAAGTTATTATGGGGATAATATATAGCCCATGTGTTATTCCAGACTATAATCTACCTCTGTGCCAAATTTCATTCAGATCCGATCAGCCGTTCTCGCGTGAAAGAGCAACAAACATCCATCCATCCATCCATCCTCACAAACTTTCGCATTTATAATATTAGTAGGATAAATTACACCCAGACACAGAACAAATGCTCGAGTATTGAATGTGAGACAAACACTGAGCACACGCCGAACTTATAACAAACTAAGTTTTTGCTTGTCTTGTAACCTGTGGGCTGTAGCGGATCATACAAATTGAAACTGCCGATCGTGAATAAATCCTACGCACAAGGGCGCGCTACTTGATGAATTTGCAAGGATTATGAAAATCCAGGTCTCAACCCTCTCGGTACCCCGGTATCCCGGTATCCCGGTATTGCGGCACTCCGGTACCAGTACTACGGGAATCGGGGTAGCGGTATGCATATCAAAGTTTGCAAAAAGAGTTCATTAAAAAAGTTCGGTGTGTTGCTAAATCGTTGTGTGTGGCGACACGACGCCCTGTCTCGTGTGCAGTAGGACCACTTTATATCACGAACTCATTGCAATTTCGTTTGTTTGTTCAACATCTTACAATTTTATATACTTTCCGTCGGCTAAATGATTCACTTTGGTCAACTAAACGTTTTAATCCTTCTGTCCTGTCCCAACACGGTGACTTCAGGAACATCTGTATTTATCAGTGTTTGAACGTGAACCTTTTGCACGTAGTTGTGTCACGTCCAATGCTCGGTAACCGAAAATTTTTAACAACCGCGTGCGGCCCGGAGAGGTTCATTAGTGGGCCGCACGCCGGAAACAGGCCGCATCGCACCGCGCGACTCAAGCGAGCTGTGTTCCATTGTGTGTTAACTCCTGGAACATATTGTAGTATATGCTGTAGGCCGTTTACTTATCGTGGTTCATACTTCTACAAATTGTCGATAGTTAAGATAATAAAATAATTTTATTTTTAATATAACGAAATACTTCAATTAATAGGTAAACTTCTGTTGTATATATGACTATTTCTGTATTCCCAACTTGTGTACATAAAGTACATAAAGGAAACAGCGAAATAGTTAGTTGCGGTTTGAGCCTCCACGGAGGCTATTAAATCTATAACAAATCTTAGTACAAACTAAACCAATTACGTGACCGCAAGCGGAGGAAGATCATCCAAGCTGAAATCTCCTTAATAAGATAATTTCATCCGTTATTTCGGTTGATCGCACTTCGGCCGCAGCTTCAAGGAAACACTTTCTCATATAACCTTCAGATGTCCTTGGCTCGCTCGAGATTGCATTCTTCAGCTGACACACATGGAGTGAGTGCGTGCGAGCGTGATGACGTCACGGCACAGTTCACAGGTCGCCGGGCGACAATGCCGCTTGTCGCGCAACAAACGGTCGCCAACTGACATTACACTCGTACACTCTCACGCGACACGATATTATGAGCTCCATACAAAAAGGTCCTCATCTCGCCACTCACGTGAAGTAACAGTATGAGCAATGTTACATACGTGTGACGTGTGACGTGTGACTGTGACACGGTTTTATGAACGTTTCTGTGTCGCGTGTTGATAACAAGCAAGTAATAACACGTCGCAATAAATTACATTTTTCTTGTGTGGGTCCCGTATATTGGAGCATTCAGCGGCAGGACGGCGGGAATGCTCGCGAGCGCACAAAGGAACGTTATGTCGCAAGTGGCGCTCGAGGAGCCGGCGTGGGCATTGGATAGCTGCCTGGTTACAATATTTCACATAGAGGAACATGGAATATTCAAAGACGATATTTTACTCGAAGAGGTGGAGACTCGCTCGAAGAGATGCAATAGGCTCGTTTGGTGGGTGATTATAGTCCACTCCCTCTCACAGAGAGGAGGCCTGAGTCTCGACACTGTCAATATTATAGGTTCATTATGCTGTCAAATTCTACACCAATGACATTGACTTTTTCTTAGAAAAATCTACAGGCTCGGAAATAAATTGCCAAATAAAAAAACATTTGCTTGTCTCATTCGCATTGCTGTAACAATCCTCCGAAAAAACAAGCCGACATTGAAGCAACAAAAGTCGTACATCTTGTTACGAACTCGTACAATTCCGTGCGATACTGTGCGACTCCGTGCGATGTCGTGCGATGTTCCGCGGAGGACATTAAGTTAACGCGCGTCGTCGCTTTGATATGCAAATGTGCGTCGTCCGCGCGGCGGCCCACACTCACGGATGTGTTTTTAGGGTTCCGCACCCAAAGGTTACTGCTAACGAGACCAAATACTAAGCGTTCGTTACTCTGTCTCTGTATTTTTTTAACCGTCTGGGCAATCATCTAAGACAATCTACCGTAAAATGCACATGTTTCAATGGCCTATAAAATGGAAAATAACAAAAAGAAAGGTCAACTACAAAAGTTTTGGCGGTACGGAACTCTTGGTTCTGGATCTGTCTCGCACTTGTCCAGTTTTCCGGGGGTGCCTGTTTACTTTACTCCTTTATTGCTATTCGAGGAGTATAACAATGTTATTGGGAGCGTGACGTAACGAGACACGCAAAAACTTCACTTTGCCGAAAAGTCTCAATTTAGATAATTATTGTAAAGTTGTTTTGGTATATTTTTTATAACAATACTTTCTTAGTTATCATAATATATTTTCTCTACAATCCGGGTATATTCAAACTTTTACTTTTATCACAGGACCACTTTTATTTTTATTTTCCTTACGCTAAAAACGACGATATAATTTTTGCTCATCACTGCACACTCCATACTACTCCTATACTAAAATACCTGCGTAAAAAGAAAGGTATCCAATTTTCCAATCGACCAACTCAATTTAGTCTCAGTATCAGCAAAAAGGCCTCTTGAGTTAAGTAGGTAAGCGTCGTCGCACCGCTCGTAGCCGTCGTAGCTTCGTAGACTCGTAGCGTCGTAGCGTCGTAGCCGCGTAGCGACGTAGCCGCGTAGCGCTGTAGATTGCGTAGCACCGGATTACGTAGCACCAGCTACGTCACGATTAGTGGCGGCTGAAATTAACTGAGTCTTTGGTCGCTACGAGCTACGGGGCGTCTCTTAGACGTAGCGTTTTCTATTTAAGGGTATTAGGAAAGTAAACTACTTGTGATGCGGGGGAACTATTTTAATTGGAATTAATGCGATGTTTTTATTCACTTTGGATGACACAAACAAGCGGTATTCTTCTTTACCAGTAAACTTTACTTGTAAAGTAATTGTTTAAGCACTACGGCACACTTACGCTTCAGTAGATTCAATTAGTATACAGACGTAGGATCATCATTTGCCTAGTCATTACCCAAACTAAATTGGGGTCGTTTTCCAGTCTAACGGGATATAGTACGTATTTTGTTAATCGGTCCTTTGTAAAAGGTATAAAATGTATAGCTACGTATAGCTGCCCAATATTACAACATCTACATTAAGTAAAACCGCACCGCGCTGGGCGGGCGGCACGCAATGCTGCGCGATTTATTGCACAAACAACCTCCGCCCTACAGCGTAAACGATTTCTTATTGCTTCTCTTACAAAAATTATTACAAATAATTGTAAACATTACTCAGAGGCTTACGTGCTTATTAAAAGCAGCCGTTTTGAGAGATTGTTAGTACTGGAAACAGGTTTTTTTGGGATTTACGGCAAAGCCGTTTCTTTCTACTGATTTTTTTTTTTAAAGAATGATTGGCCTGAAGAAATGCACACAGCTGTACAGTACACCCAAATAACACCAGTACTTACCTAATGCTAATCCCACTAATTTCCTACTTCCTACTAATAATATAAAAGCGAAAGTATGTATGTATGGAGTTTGTATGATGACGCAAAAACTACTAAACGGATTTGGATAAAATTTGGTACACAGATAGTTTATAACCTGGATTAACGCATAGGACAGTTTTTTTTTTTTTTTTGAGTTGTAGCGGGCGAAGCCGCTGGCAACACCTAGTTGTATTATATAGTAGCGAATGAATTATGAAGTAAGCTAATTGTCAATATTCTAGCAGAAACCGAAACACTCCTAAAATAAATTTGGCCGACCAAGAGAATGAGCACAAGCGCTCATCATTCTCACTTGTGACCTCAACTACAATAGCATTCAATGAACAAACAGTTTGTACGACAGTTGATATTGTTCACCTTGTTGTTATAAGTCGGGCTGCGATTGGTTGCTTCAAACACAACCGTATGAATGGCACTCGTAATGCCAATTAGAAACAAATGAACAACGCCACTCATACGCTCATAACGTACACAATCACAATTGTTGTCATACTGCATGTTACCCTCCCTCCCACTGAAGTAGGGGGGAGGAAGTTAACCCGATCCCTTTAATTGAATGTGAGCGGGACGCGGGACGCAACGAGCTAACCATTTTCTTTCCATTTTCCGATCAGCGTGGAGGAAAATATTATGGCGCGTATTGGATAATTTACCATGTCGCGTTTTAGATATAAGGGAAATTATAGCTGATGGGTTTTAAGTGTTGCCGCTTGGTTCAGAGGAAAATAGATGGTTTATTTACGGAAAAAGAGGAGGCTTTAAACATGACTGGTAGTTAAAAAGTATTCATGACAAGGTCAAGAGTTTAAAACCAAATAAAAGCATTTATTTTAAGTAAGCCGGTTACAGGCACTTTTTAATAGTCGAAATAAATATAAAATAAAAAGAAGCTACAGTGCCAGTCACAAGGCATAATAACTGGGAGTGTACTGTAGTTGTCCATTCCCTAGCGTAGATCTCTACGGAGTAGAAAGAATCACAGCCTCTTTACGAGGTTGTGTGTGGAAATCTATCACTTGCCTTTTTTCGATTGTTTTCTTCTAGGACATGCCGGTTTCTGTACGATGTTTACCTTCAGAGTTTGTTTTGTTATAATTATATCACCTCGCACACATCATAGATGCCGCGATACAAATGCTTAATACTGGTACACAGCAGTCGTCTAGGTATATGTAGCATGTCGTGCGATGATGTGACGAGAGGAGCAGTATAGCTCCACTCGTTATTTTACCGGACCTCGCTCAGTTTGTAACTTAATACGTGCAGTTTGTCGACACCTATCCACTGATACAATAGCATGCAACTAGTCTTAGGAAGACCTTGTTTTTGTTTAGAGTTTTGTGACTTGATAACTATGCAATTATGGTATCACCGTGGTAGAAAAGTTTCACAATTTCATACAGGCTCGTTAACATACAAATCGTTATTCAATTAGCTGTTTAGATACTTTTGTTAGTGGATGACATAAGGCTGAACACCTCTCTTAGTTATACCTCTACCTAACCCTTCTGGAATTACAGGCAATGTTATGTATCAGTTTATCAAAGTTTACTTTATCCTTATTACATAGTATAAAACAAAGTCGCTATTTTTGTCTGTTTGTCTGTATGCTTAAATCTTTAAAACTACGCAACGGATTTTGATGCGGTTTTTTTAATAGATAGAGTGATTCAAGAGGAAGGTTTTAGTATATAATTTGAACGACATCCACGCGGGTGAAGCCGCGGGCATCAGCTAGTTGTGCAATAAAATGGGCACGCTACGTTTTGTAAGCAAATAAGAAACCAACACAAAACGTCAAGAACTTCCAGTGTACTACACAAAGTAGTTTCATTAAAAAAGAAATGTTGTAAAACTGTCGACAGAGAAATCCTCGGGCCGCGCAACTAAGTGCGGTATCTGAATCACTTAACCCTCGTTGTACCGAGTTGTACCGCGGCCGAGCAAACAAATACGGCCACTACTCGCGGACCATAAATCTCGCGGTAAGGCGAGAGCGGGGGGATCTCGTGCAGTGGTGGGGGGAGGGGGGAGGCATTAAGACGTACTCCTAATAAAAACGCGACTCGCAGCTCATTAATAACGTGCACTTGCCGCGACCGCACCCGTGGAGCACGCGTGGAGCCCGCGTGGAGCACACTCTGGTTAACAACATGAATCATGGGAGAAGTACTGTACTGACCAAAGATATATTTTTTCATAATATTTTCTATGGTTCTGACGAACCTACATACATAATAACAGATCAGTGAGAATTTTGTTTAAAACACATTTAGATGAATGGCAACTAGGCCAAATTGGCACTGACAGTGAGTAGCAGTGTCAGTGCCGAAAGAGACACTTTGGTTTTTTTGGACTTGAAAACGTTCCTTTTGACCAACTTCTAAAAAAGGGTGAGGTTATGTATTCCTACATCTTTTTTTGGTATGTTCACCGATGTCACTTTGACACTTTTACAAAGATTTCCTCGACACTTTTTTTTGGTTAGGTGTTGAGTATCATAATAACTTTAACTCTTTACAAATTATATTTTCGTAAAAAAAAGTCGACTACCGATAACCGACTTCGAAAAACCCACAAAAAAAAAGTTTCTTTGCAATCAGTTATTTTATCATTACCACACACATTGCACCTGTATAACTTAGCTTAGGCACATTCTAAAATCGTCCCTTTCCTTGCAGTCGGATAAAAGTCCGTGTCTAAAAATTCAGATCTGCAATCTGGTAAAATCGCAACGTATCGCAACGGCCGGCCGGCACCGGCATGAGGCAGTCAGTCCGTCGTGTGAAGACTGTAGATCTGTAGAGCCACTTCCTCTGTATTATGTATCGTGGCACTCTGCCGCACTGCTCCACACTGCTCCACACTGTAGCGCGCAAACACTCGCCGGCAGTCGGCGCTGATCGCACGTCATCGAGCGCGGACACACGGACTTTTTTATATCACTTCGGGATTCACGCACGCAATTGAATTTTAGACGACGCTTGAAAAACTGCACACAGTCGAAGTAGTACAGAAACAGTCCGTGTGTACCAACTCCACCCACACTCGTTATTTACATGTACGATACTGAAGCTGCACTTTCATTCGCGGAAACTATTTACGAGGATTGTTAGATGTGCGCGAGCGAACGTGAGTGCTTCTCAAGAAATATTTTTCTCTGTATTGCAGAATTATTTCCCAGTTAACAATGCATTTCTTACTTATTCCCAGGAAATCTTTTAGTAATTTCTCGTCACAGAAATTGCATGAATAAACTAGCACAATATAGTGACTGTTTGCTCTGTAGTCGGAACTCGAGAGCGGTGTTTGAGTGGCAACGACTAGTTTTTCCCGATATCAACATTGTTCACGGTACAACTTCATTGAACATTACGACAAAGCGACTGTAGTCAAGTGAAACAGTTGTTTTGCAATGAACGTGGCCGCATGGAGTCGGAGCGGTTCGGGCGCAGTCGGCGGACTTCGGCGCGACTCGTGTAATGAATACAAGAAATAAAAGACGCGCGCGTCTGATTGTCGCGCCCTCCCGCGCCGCGTCTGTACCGTGGACAGAATGCTCAAGTAGAACAACTTAGTTAAGTATCTTGGTACGTACGTGGATAACTTTCTTTGCGAATTCTTTTGAAGACGTTGCAAAGATTTTATATGCAAATTAAAATACGTTGGTTTTGTTTTAAAACATTATGGAAAGCTTTACAACGAAGTGTCTTATGATAACTATAAATAATTTTCTCAAAAAATCAGTTAAGATTTTCGTCCGCGGGTCGTATAAGCGTGAGCCACATCTCAGCACTAAGTTGTCAGTCGGGCGCTTGTCGGTCTATCACGTCTGGTGAGCGGACGCGCGCCGCATACAACGCGTTTTATCTCGCACTGTGTTTGTGCGCAAACACGCTCCACGGCCCGACACCTCACGCCTTCATATTTTTTGAACGTTCAGAATTGGCCTTTGATTTTATTCTCTCTGCTAAATTTAACTGGCATGTAGAACAGGAAAAATCGAAGAATAATACCCTATTCAATCTAATAGAGAAGAAAGACGTCCCTTATGTCCCACTCGTTGAGATATTGTAGGCTGATTATTGTTTGTCAGGACCAAACATCCCAACCATGAAGTGTAGCTTATATAAGTCTATAATTTTACAGCTATAATAATTAAGTATATACAATTATACAAGTTACTTAATCTTCCCCAAATGAATGAGATAAAATAAATCATGCTCAAACTCTAAGTACTCAGGTGCTATAAATAAACCACTTAAGCAACCACTGAGGGTCCAATTAATATTAAAACCCCGTAAATAATCTGTAAGGCACTCAATAAACATAAATATATAGATGTTGATCAGCGTGCACCGACTGTGGCGCTTTATGAGAGATCTTAACATTAGGGCGAGCGAACCTAATCCCGCCAAATGAATGTTTGCGAACAAACGTCATACCACGCGGAGCTGCGAGCCACGGGAACTGTTATACGCATTTACACACACAACATTACGTACAGAAGGATCTCTGCATCATTAGGTACATTCATAATCTTTTAATGATCTTTGTCGCAAGTTAATTACAACTATATGAAATTAGATAGATAACAAGACAATTCAATACTTATTGCCTCAAGCATCTTAAACTATGTAAATGTGGGTTCTTAACTGTTCGTTTTATACAAATGCAATATAACTCCCGACCTATGGTGATGTAACGTTAAACTTCTGCATGAACGTTATGAGTGGTACATGTTTGAATAGTGTATGTTAAACTGGGCCGTACGCTATGAGTGACGTCACGTGTCACGCTAAACGTCATCGTGTCACCCGCAGCGCGGCTGTTGGCTCCATCCTGGTTGCACCAAGTAATGGACACCGCTGGTCACTGTCACTCTGACACGCTGGTATTATGCGCGCCCGTTGTCATTTAGTTGAATTAGCGTAACGGAGTCAACGTATATAGTTTAATACAGAAGTAATACGCATGTTTCGACAAAACAAAGAAAAAGAAATAAAATAATGGAGAAAATAAATGATAGGAAATATTTAGAGCATGAGCATGTTGCTGGCCGACAGTCACCGTCGAAAGATACATCTCGAGTGGTCGTGAGCGAAGCGTTAGCGCAGTTCCTACGAAACGCAAGAAACGCATTGTTTTATGGACATCCAAATCAATAATTACTATTCATTTGTCATGTCATCACAGATTTCCGTGCATGTCAATTCTGAGTTTACATAAACTCATTTAGGGAGTCATGTAATTAATTTTAAATTTCAGTGCGTGGCAATCCGTTGTTATTAAACTTCACTGCAACCAGAAGTAAATCGTCACACTATAAACCGTACACCGTTCAACGATGCCAAAAAGCAAGTAAAGTTCGCACCACACTGTGTACAGAAGTGCGTGGAGGAGCTTTGTAACAGCAAGGGTGCGGAGAGACGCGCCATGTGCACGCAATGGAGCGGAACGAGTTGTACGAGTATAGCGCAGTTATTAACAGCGCTGTCGTTAGTCAGTGATTACTGCCCACACTTACCGCGTACCCCTGCATCGGCTGTCCCTCACGTTGTGGCCGCAGTTAAGAGATGCGTTGAACTAAACTTGGTCGACATCGCGGTCCACTGTGATGGGTTTAATGTTCTAAAGTTAATTAATTCACACATGTGGCCGATTTGTTGATGGGGTCGATTGAATCTGTTATCTGTCAACAAATTGCCGTTGACCAGTTATTTTAGATTATTTTGCCATAAAGATGTCATTTTCTTGACATCAAGATAACGATTAAATAAACATGAAAAAATAACTTTTACCACATATACACGAATCTTGGTCATTGTCAATCGTGTACAACATTCACTTACATTACAAAGTGTTTATTCAAATACGCCAGCACTGCTGTCCATCGCCACAAATTCACTGCTTACCACCCCGGAGCGGGTCGTGAAGTGCTCCTAACTACCTCCGCCGCCATTACGGGGGAATTGAATCAATTCCTTTGCCTGCAGGACATATTTCTTGACAAGCACCCCTTCTCCCGACATGTAGCAATTTTGTGTCTCTTTATGGAGTCAGAATTCGGAAGTCATTTTGTGTGATCCGCACTTTTGTCAGGCTTATTGAAATACTGGATGGTGAAGTGTCCGCTTACTCAGTTAATATTCGGCAGTTTGTTTACCCAATCGGACGAAGTCATAATATGTTCTTTTGTCGTATTCTATGAATATTTTTGTTCTGAAAATATTGTTTTGATTAAAATATTTTTTTCTAGGGTCTTCTTAGAGATTTTATGTATAGATCTAATAATAAATTGCTGCAGCATTCCCACTGTTAATATGATACATTTTAGTCCAACAACAAGGCATCACTGTAGTAACTCGTAGTTATTTAATTCAGCGTCAGTCATTACGCGGAATGTTTAGCGCTGCATGAATTTACGATGTGCAGCTGTCAGTTGAACGCAACACAACATTGTGGTCGCAATTATACTGAACATATTCGTTTTACAACTAAATGTAATGCGTTCGTGACGAATGTGTGGGAGTGTGCGAGCCACGCGCGCGACCTTACGTATGCATGCGTAATAACGTGCGGTGACAGCCGCGCTCCCCGGTGACAGGGGTCGAGCACATTGCCCATTTCTTATACACAACTTTCAGCCCCAGGTTATGACAAGTTTCGTTTAACTAAAAACATCATCTTTCTTTGTCTACTTTGTAACAAAAAGCCACGAAGAATTATTAGCTAAAGATATGGAAGATTAGTTACGAAAATGATAAAATTCAGTATCAACTTCTTTTCTTCTTCGCAAATTGCGGCTCGATTGTACCTGAGTCAATCCTCGGGGCATTCAACGCGGACTCCTCAAATTGATATAAATGTCGAAGAGGGCCCACTTCACCACAGACTATAAATCAATAGGTGTCGCGGTGTGACGAGCGACTCTCCCGCATAGTTCCGCGTCCATTGCCCGCGGGACAGCGGCGCGCGCCGCGTGAAATGAAGCCCATGCTGCCTGGATTGATACATCACGGGAGTGTCTGACAGCTTGCAGGCGTATGCGAATTGTTTCTATTATTTTTTGACGTGGTCTCGGATGTGGAAAATTAAAAAGAAACCTTTTTCAAAAAAATTTAGGATGACACGTTTGTTATTATAAACTAGAAATATGGATAACCTATAGGTAATGCAATAATTTGTTTTATAGCAGTTCTTGTAATTATAACAAGATGAGATTCCCATATTGGTGTAAAGATTAAAGTTACAAGATGCTAAGCAGTACAATACTGATCAGAAAATGAATCGGAAATGTATAATATTCATTATTTGCTTGTTTGAGGCTTTTCAGTTTTCGTTAGTGGTGACACAATTCTTGTCATAATAATTCTAGAACAATTTACATTCATGCATATGTGTGTGTGTGTTCCGAGGTGGCTGGAGTGACGCAGGCGGTAGCAGCTCTTCGATTTTTTGACAAAAAACAAATGCTCACAACCTGAAAAAAGCATGTATGTTTGTTCTAGTTTATTATATGGTGACGGCCGCCGTCTCCTTTGTAGGAGCACGGCCGTTTGTTTACCTCACTTGTATCTTTTATATTATGTTATTTCAAATTATTTGCTGTAAAATCTAATTACTTCGTATTTGCTACACACCCTAAATTCATCACGTTTATTTAAGCGATTTACATAAAACTTTTCAATTCACGTATAAAGAGTGAGCACTACTATAATATATACGGAGAGTTAGCCTCAGTAATAAATGAGTTATTCCAGTAGTGGAGGGTAGGTGCAGTTGATAGCAGTCTCCTTTTAGCAGATTGAGGCGGCGGGACGGGCCCTGCCTGCCTGACCCGGGACTCGCTGAGTTATTGTCGCGCGCCACTGCACTCGCTAATATTACTGCTAAGCGGTGAAACGCAAACCTAAAGATTTCTTCACGTTTCATTAATCTGATTACCTTGTATTTATTTTAATAGATAGCACGTCTGCCATAGACTCAATCTGCTGTCAAGTAGGTGCGTGAATGTTCGATATCTGACCGTGCAGCCGCTGCAGCGCTGCGGGTTCATTGTCATTTTTCAATTCCGCGAGGTGCCGCATAAAAAAGCGCTTCAATCGTATCGCATCCTTTGTGCGACCCGAAAGCGAATATTTGAAAGGAAATCATTATATTGCACCCTTATCTAAGAGATTTTCTTTAGAACTGACCTAACCCGCCTGCGTCACGGCGTTGTGAGCTAGTTCGTGATGGCGGAATTTATACAGAGTCATGTGCTGGTATTCGGTTGACGACATTGTTATTGGCAAATAATATCTCACACAGCCTTTTTTTGGAGAGTGGGAAATCATCAAATGATTGAGCAGAGCGGTAGGGAGTGTCAGACGTCTACTGACTAAAAGCCACCCATGTTCCTTCTTAGCCCTTTGTGTCGAGGCCTCTCGAACAACTCGCAGCCCCGACAGGATCTCACATAATATCCTTGACTGGACATTCTCACATATTACAATCCAGAGTACCTACTTTTCAACATTTGAGGTGTCGACGACTATGATCTATTATTCTAAGAAGACTCAGTACACTCAATTGCCTGTTCAAACATTACATTACAAGAGGCACGAGGTCTCTGCCACGAAGGCAGTGGCTAGTGTTGTGACAACGAGTAGAGATGCGCATCGGAGCGGTGCGTTGCAATTATGTTGGCACTTGTAGTGGCACTTGCGGTGGCAATGTGGTGGCAATACGTTTTGCGGTTCGATGCGGCTGAGTTTTATTGTGCAAGTTGGCCCGCTGTCTGTTCCGCGCCGATGCACGGTGGCTGCTCGGCCCAGGTCTTACTGAACGCGAACAGTGGCTGAGACAGTCACATGATGTTTTTTGAAGACTGAAATTTCAAGTCAGATCTTTATTCCGGTCGACATAAATGCATCTTGAGAAGCACTAGGTATCATAAATGTAATGTACACCAACTTACATACTGTTCACGATTACAAGTTTACGTCAAGGAATGCGTTCGCGGGTCACGTACGTCTTCCCTTCGCGTGAACACCGCTCGTACAACCACTGACGTGCGTATCAGAGTGAGCTACGAGAAACGGTCAGAGTAAACGCTTGTCTGAAATCGCTCAGGAGAAACTGATTTCATTTGTAGGTATATAAATCAATACTTTTACTATTTCACGAAGACAGTACTCAACTCAACATTATTCAATGCAATGTCCTGCATTAGTCTGTGAACCACTTGACTAGCCCCGCTCGCATACAGACCGAGTCCTGCTTGCAGTGGAACATTAAAAACAAGGCGTCGACGTCACCCGCTCCCCGGCTGTGTGGCTGGCCGGTTCGTCTAATGCGATGTATTGAAATGTCCCGAGTCTCGATAAACACACGCAGGGTTGCCGCGCGACAAATCACAGACGTTTTGTTTCCAACGCTTGCCACTCCACCACGTGTGGAGGAATTTAACGCGGTGACAACCTTGCTCTTTGATTTTCATTTGTTGGTTTTTTGCTTCGTGTTTTAAATTCACACGTTGACTGCATGTGAATGGGGGTGAGTTTGCTCGTGTGCTTACGGTTTATTTAAAAGATAAGAAATGTTAATGTATTGACATTGAAATTGAAAAGTGAACAAGGTAGGGTTTTTGGATTATAATCCAAAAACGTACGTACGTGTTAAGACGTATACGTCTTAACACTATACGGTGGCTAACCAACAACTTACTGACTATTTAATTTCTGGAATATTGGGTCTGACATCATACATCTTATAGAATGGCCAGTACTTTTCAAACGAGTTGTATAGTTTACCAGTCAAACAGATAAATATCATTTCCGTCATAACTTTTTACCATTATATTTGGACAGATACTAATCCCTAGAGCTCTAGAGCAGTATTCATGGGCAGCCCTGGGCGGCAAGTTTCCAAGCGATGTTTTTGCCAAGCCGTGAGTTATGCTCGCCGCCCGGCTCCGCCCGACTTCCGACACACTCACACGTAATGACTCGCCGACAACTGTTTTCGCAATATCTACCAGTTCTTACTGTACTTGACATAAATGCACAGTAGTACCACATTCATGATCCATCTTGGGTAGCTACACCCACCTTTAAACAGTCTTAACTTACTGGTTATTTTCCTGAATTGGCTGCTGTGTGCTAAACATTGTTACTCGTTCATCATCATCAGCCAATCGCAGCCCAATGCTGGACATAGACCTTATGACCTAAGCTCAGACACTATACTTAACTCGGTTCACTTCTTAAGTTAAGTGATTTTCTGTTCTATCATGTAGTCTTGTAGTCAAAAGTTACAAGATATTCGATAGTAGGTTTTCTGTCCCCTTAAAAGTTGACCTACTGTGCTGTGCTGTTGCATATTTTCCGTGAATATGCACAAGTTTATTTGAGCGTTATATTTTGTTGCGTCGAGACACTCGGCTCCACTTGGAACGTTTATTTCCGTCGATCCGAGATGAAGGAATAATATCGAATGTTGTGGTTGCAGGCTCCTGTGTGTAACTGTGTGCGCTCAGGAAACCGTAATGGGGATGGCCCAAAAAAAAAAACAAAAAAGTTTTGAGGAATAAGTTCTTTATTCATTTGTTCAACTTGTAATAGAGTTTTACTCAATGAGCAAGGGAATCTTGATGTTGAATGCCGACATCAGCCTTAAGCTTTAAAATAAAGATAAAACTAGCCGTTGAATTTCAAGAATATATTTTTTGAACTGCTTACAGGGGATACGCCTGTAACAGTCATGATAAATTAATCGAACACGTATGATGCCTTGTTGGTCTAGTAGCCACAAAAGTGACTGTTCACCAAATATACATACATTATAAATAACATCACGCCTGTAATCCCCTGAGGGTTAGGCAGAGGTGTATCCATTAGTATACCCACATTTCGCTAATTTTGATTAGATTATTACTAACAAGCGGACGTCCCGCGGTTTCACCCGCGTAGATCCCGTTCCCGTGGGAATACAGGGATAAAAACCCGACTGAAAAAACTGAAAAGCAAAAAAACAAGCACATTTTAAATTAAACAAAACTTGGAAGCAGGCGGGGTCCATTCTATTTTAATTAATTTTTTCTTTTCATAATTTAATATTCAAATGAACCCCGCCTGCTTGCAAGTTTTGTTTAATTTAAAATGTGCTTGTTTTTTTGCTTTTCAGTTTTTTCAGTCGGGTTTTTTAGTTTTTTAACTACTTTTTTTATTTCCAACTTTTTAGTTCTTTTGTTTGTTCTTTCGTTGGTCGCGTAAAATTCTTCGCAGATGATTTATTTAACTTTTGTGCTTGTTTATAGGATTTCTCACTTTGAATTTCTTTTAAACATATAAGTGATATATATTTTTGTAATCTCCTTTTAAAACCCTTTATTTTGATACCCTACTCGATGGTATTGGAAAAAAAAAATTTTTGAACTCCGCGATTTGGCCCGCAAAATCCACAATTTTTCTTTGTTTTTTAATTTTAATGTAGCCTATAACACTCGCGCCATCAAGACGTATCTAACGACGTATATTTCATTCAAATCGGTTAATCCATTTATGAGTTATGAGGGAACAAAGAAACGGACATACATACATACATACACGTCAAACACATAACCCTCCTTTTGGGCTTCGCCACAGTCGGGTAAAAAGTAGCCTATGGCACTCGGCAATAATGTGGCTTTCTATTGGTGAAAGAATTTTTAAAATCGGTTCAGTAGATCCCGAGATTACCCCTTGCAATTTAACAAATATACAAACACACAAACTTTCCTTCTTTATAATATTATTATTATTTAGAGTGTGCTTTTGCTTCTCAGCTTTACTGGAGCTTCCAACTACATCTACGGGTCGAAACCAAAGTAAATGCAGCGTGTGGTGTGTTATGATTTTATGATGAGGGTGTGTTATGACGGACCTATTTCGTTTTCTTCAATTTCCATGAACTTTCTGACAATTCGACAAGTATTTAAAATTGCAGCTTTTTGTAAGGTGATATAAAGCGTTTCTTTGAGGTTTAATAATTTGAGGCTATGGAGTAAATGATTCGGAATAACACCTGTTGTTGAGAGAACTATAGGAACCACATACTCTTTTTCCTGTTCCCATATTCTTCTTACTTCCTGTTTGAGTTCTGCGTATTTACTAATTTTTTCGGTGATTGTTTTTTGTATGTTGTGTGTGTTGGGTACAGCAATATCTATTAAGTAAGTGACTTTATTTATTTTATCTTGTAGTATTATATCCGGCCTATTATAGTGAATTGTCCTGTCTGTGAGAATGCCGCGGTCATAGAAAAGTTTATGAGTTTCATTTTCGAGTGTATCTTTTGGTGTGTAATTATAGTATGGCGTGTTTGTGTCTTGTAAGAGTGTGTATTGAACTGCCAATCTTTGATGGATAACATTTGCCACCTGATTGTGTCTGTGTGTGTAGTCGGTCTGCGTGAGGGTTGTGCATGCTCCTGTTATGTGCTGAATGGTTTCTGGTTGTGTGTGACACTTGCGACATTTATCATTTGTTACTGAGGGATCTTTGATAATAAACTTTCTATAGTTTTTAGTGTTAATTATCTGGTCTTGTATTGCAATGATAAATCCCTCAGTTTCTGGGAATAAACTACCTATTTTGAGCCATTTGTTTGATGCAACCCCGTTGACATGTGGTTGTTCTAGGTCATGAGGATGTCGGCCATGAAGAACTTTCTTCTTCCAGTCTTCAATTTTTTGTATCTGCGGGTCTTCGTTAGCAATGTGTAGGGTATCTGATTGTTCACTTAAGTTAAGTGGGGTGTAATTGTGATCAGTTTGGGCTATGGCTTTATGGATGTTGCTATTGTGGGACTTTGTGTGAAAGAATGCTTTTAATCTACAAATTTGTTTCCGCCATAGGTGCTGGATGTCTATTAGGCCTCTCCCTCCATTTTCTCTTTTGATGGTAAGTCTCTCTATGGCAGATTTAGGATGTAAGTTATTATGTTTTGTAAGTGTGGTGCGAATAGTTCGTTCTAGTTGTTCTGTGTCTGTTTTTATTATTATTAAGTATTAAGTATAGATGTTTATTATCCATCGCTAACAATAATGTGATCTACCAGGTGCCAAACTAAGTAAAGTTCAGCTCAGTTTATCATAGCAGTTCTAATATCGATGACACTCGCACTTACGACGAGAGAACTCATGAAACTTGCGTCAACAGACAAGGACGAATCTTTTCCTCGCCTCGGAACAAAAACACGTTTTTATTACAAGTCGCCGGAACATAACACTGCGATTTGTTCCAACAAAGTCTTGTTGGAGAAACTACTATGTTTGTGGCAGAGGTTTCTTGTAAAGTTTAGTGTGAACTACACTTGGTACCTCCTACTCAACATTTGACATTCATGAATCGTATCCGAGGACACCCGAGGTTATATTATATTATATCGAAAGGTTACCGCGGCTCCGACACAAGGGCGAAGAAGAAGGAACATGGGTTTGGTTTTTAGTCAGTAGAAGTCTGACACTCCCCTTCGCTCTGCCCAAGAGCGGGGGGGGGGGGTTATTCGATGATTTTCCACCCACCAAAAAAAAAAAAAAAGGACACCCGAGACTCTTTCATACCTTGGAACCACATGCATGGTAAACCGTTGATATTTAGCTACTTTATTTTGAGGAACTTCGACAGTCTGTAGTCAAAACACCGAAAGCAAGACAAATAGACTTTTCAGGGGGTATCGTGATATTCAGTACTGCTTATGAAGGACAGGTACGTGCTTCATGTGAAATATTGGTTTTCTACTCGATTCGGTAAAAAGTAGAAGTTAAACATAATTACTGGAAACGGTTCCAAGGAAAGAGTAAGCAGATTAAGACTCAAAAACATGTTATCGAAATGATACAATCAATGGACAAACAATTAAGCAACAACAAACAAGCAACAATTAAGCGTGCGGGTTCGATCCCCGCACGTAGCAAATATTTGTATGGCCTGCAGATAGTTGTTCCGGGTCTGGGTATTTGTGTATGTGACTTTATATGTTTGTGAACGCACCCACGATACAGGAGAAATTCCTAGTGTGTTGTAACGTTTTAAAAAAAATGAAAGAAGAAATTAAGACTTTTTAGAATATGTAATGGAATAGAGCAAATTAATAAAGAGATATCAGAGCTAAATAAGTGTCAACATTGAAATACCGTTTGATCAAGTAGGTACTCGTATGGTAATAGGATTCAAAGATACTATTTCAGCACATTGGTATCCTCTGTAATCGCTTCCAGGCCACACAGGCAAGGTAAGCAGTCTGCTCAGATAAAGTCAGCAGGTTGTGTATCCGCGCGGTAAACTGCCGCGTCAGCTCTCTCCACCAAATTTATTTAATCCGTCAAAGCGGAGACGCGGATATGTTTATTTTCAATTTGCGTCTGCGACAACTAAACGCGGGGAAAAATAACGCGACAAAAACTCGGCTGTTTACCTAAATAACTTAGTTTAATGATCAAAAGAGCTTTGAAACGTTCAATTAGCTGCGAGCCGCTATCCTCTGCTTATCTGGACTGAATAAACCTTATGAAAAACTTTATGATTTGGGTACACAGAATTTTGTGTCATTATTAAGAAATATTTTACCTAAGTAAAACTGTAAAATATCCGCAATCATCCATTTAACTTTTTGTAAACCATACAGAGACACTCGAGTATCTGATGGTTGTGAAGGTGTGTTTCCGAACGACCCGCAACCCGGTTGTCTCATCACTTCATTAAATAGGTCAACATTACAAAAAGGAACTGAATCCATTCCCTTTGTACTAGTGAAGCTACTCAGAATACACATAACAATTAAAGGAGAACAGCGCTCAAACGCTCCACGCTCCACGGAACCCTCCGAGCTCTGAGCTGCAAAAACTTGATATTTCCATAAGAAAATGTATTCTCTTTGTCATTCATTTATACTTTATAAAGCAGAACACAATTTCTCAACAACTTGAGCAGAAATGGAAACAAAAAACACGCCGGAGTCGGCACATAAATAACTCGACACAATTCACAACTACTTAGTTATGTGGCAAGCCAACACATTCATGAAATGTTCATCGCCGCTCATAAACGACGAGCGGTTTTGGCACAGGTTTAAGACCCGCAATGAATTATGAATAGGCGGGATTACCTCCACGTTAGCGTGACGTCACGGCACACACAGCATCGCTAATGTGCCTGTTTAGTAGACTAACCGAGACGAATATGTTAAGAATTAATCTAGCAAATTGCTAACGCGTCATGCAAACTCAGGCCGTGCATTATGGAGCTGAAATCAGGTCACTGCTATAAGGAATAGTCTACATACTTAGGCAACTTGATGTAATCAGCAATTAAAGAGTCTTCGTTGACATGTTGTAGTTTTACCCATTTGAAGCATGTATAATGATGTCATTAAGCTGGGCTGTAATGAAGTGTCCGATGGCGCGATGTAAAACTCGAATCATTTGAAAGCTGAGCACAAAATAAATGCGCCTGTAGTCGACTCAACTTGGCACGATAAAAGCTGACACGATAAGCCTTAACTCACTAGAATTATTAAAGTTTCTCCTAATTGTGTTTTCTGGAACATTGGGAATTAGGACTACTTTTAATCGTTCGTTAGGCTGGGCTGTGTTTTTCAGGCTAACTTATTTAGTGCCTAATCCATTTTGTTCGTGAATAGTGTTCAAATTCGCAAGTTTTTATGTTAAAAGACGTTTCGTTTATAAAGGCTTTTGTTTTTGTTTCTTGAATATTCTCTAATATTTTTTTTCTAATTTGCCTTGAATGCTCTGAAAGATTAGATGGTAACGAAAATAATATCTAAAGAAAGAAAGAAAAATGAATTTGCAAGAATTTAACAAGGGTTTAATTTGTGGCATAGACAGTTACAACATACAAGTTATTTTGTACTGTAGCGGATAGTTTGTCAATTTACCAAATACTACTATGCTCCAAAATTTGGCGGCAAATGGCGCGATCATTTTATTTTGTCAAGACGACACGACACAATGTTCTCCTGCCAAGACTCGTTAGTAGAACATGTCGTGTAGCACATCCTTAATTTTGTGTCTCCTATTTTTGTAGTTGTCTGTGTCTACGACATTTTGAAGTAGAGAGACTATAAATGTTAGCAATGTCACATTTATTATCTATTTATATAACGAAACAATTCAGTGGTTTGTTTGATGATAATGAAATTAACTGCGACACAATTATATTATTATTATACCAACTGTCAAAATGTTTTAGTTCGTGTTTATTATTCTGCCGTCGTCAGCGAAAACCTAATAAGATGAAAATTGTTAGAGAAAACACTAACTATACCAACTGTTTAGAAATATCCAGAAGATCAACATGCGGAGTTGGCTTGTTGTGCGGTGTAAAACTCCTAAGGTAAGTCAGACCCGAATGAGTAGGTATCAATGGACCAAGTTCTTTATAGAGCCTAGAACCGTTTTTAAAGTTCGAGCTCGGAGACGTTTAATAAATACTTAAGCCGTCACTTTGTAAAGGTTTTGTATGTAAAATCGTAACTAAGTGACGGTTTAAGTTAAGTAATCTTTAAACGTCTATGAGTAAGGCAGTTAAATGTGCAATTAAGCAACGATACCAAAACAAATTGTCATTTATTTATAGAAAATTAGAAACAATTGTATAATACTCCGGATCTTTTTTTGTCAGTATTCTCGATTTTGTCAATGTCTTCACTAATTTAAAAAGTTATTATTCTGTATTCTTCTTTACTTTGCCCTATCCAGTCTACTGTATGCATCATGTTTCTGTAAGAAGGCGCGATGTATTTAGCCGGGGGCGGCGACAATAATTGTCACACGTATCGTATACATCGCCGGCTCTCCACGCCGGCCCGCGCAGTGATGCCGTAACAAGCGTAATTGGATAATGAACTCGACGCCATGAATATTGTATGCGTGACCCTCGCCGGCAAAGTTTCGCCTATTCAATAATTTATTTATTTTGCTGTTCACCGCTAAACTCCGGAGTTAGAGGTGAAACGTGTATGCGTACGTTAATATGTTGAGTTATTAATGTGTTGTTCAAATGTACTTTGTTTGTTTTATGAACAAGCTTGTTTGAAGAAGGCAAAGTATATTTTCAGAAGAAGGTATAATTTACAATGTATAATCCTTTCTTTTTGGATAGTGGGAAAAAAAATGACTCCTCCGGCTCTGGGCGGAGCGGAAGGGAGTGTCAGAATTTTACTGGCTAAAAAACCACCTATGTTCCTTCTTAGCAGTTTGTGTCCGGGGCGACGACGGTACCTCTTTCGAATTACCCGCAGCCCGAACAGTGTATTATAATCCTTGGATCTTTTGGCGATTGTTCTGTGCTAACATTTGAATTAAATAAATAAGTAGAGCCCAAATTAATATGCGATACCAATCGGCCCACGAGAGTTGATCCATCGCTATGCAGGTGACGTGATGGGTGCATTATGATAATGACGTCACAGCGACGCAGAGGTACGTCGCACATAATTGATATTGGGTCACAAATAACTACATGATGTAGATATCGCACAGATTACAGACGAGGCAGGCACCAGGCTTCGGGGCTTCGGGGCGTTCAGTGACACAAACTGGTATTAATACTAACTACTCAAGCAATATTTATTGGTGTAAGGACAATGAGAGATGCATCAGCAAGTATTTGAACTGAGGTGTCTGTACCGATTAGATACTGGTTCGAAGGAACCTTTACTAGTACTCAAACGTGCACAATGTATGTACATTTATGCTTATGCTTGCTTGTAGCCGTAAGATTTTAATAACAGTTTTAGTTTTGATTACCTACCAGCAGTCTAACTACATGTACAGAATTGTTGTGTATAAATAAAGCACTTGAAAGTTTAAATAAACTGTTTTATTATAATTAAAGCAAATATAGTTTTACAAAATATATCGAGTCACGGAGCCGGTGAGAGAGAGAGGTCCGATCTGTTGGTCACAGATAATATATTCATAGCGTTGACAACTTGACACACGGTCTTTATGCGTTCATTCCAACACCCTCTCCTGAACGCAAACCCATTCCAGCTGTAAGCTGGCAGAGCTTCGGTCGAGGCAGTCCCTTTGTCAATGCATCCGCTAACATGAACTCGGTGCTTATGTACTCCACATGTATTTCTTTAGTAGCAACTTTTTCTTTCACGAAGTTGTAGCGAACATCAATATGCTTGCTACGAGCATGGTAAGAGGTTGAGCCTGAAAGACTAATAGCGCTTCTATTATCGCAGTATATAGTTAATGGAGTACCTGAAAAATTATGTAAGATGTCATTATTAAGTTGCCTCAGCCAGATTGCCTCTTGAACAGCTGATGACAGAGACATGTATTCAGCCTCAGTGCTGGATAGTGCTACTGTGACTTGTTTTCTTGAGTTCCAACTTATACATGCACCCTGAAATATAAATAAGTAGCCAGTGCAGGATCTTCGGTCTATGGCGTCACTGGCCCAATCTGCATCACAATAACCAACTATGTTTTTATCATCCTTTTTAAATGTAAGTTTCAAGTCAATAGTTCCTTTCAAATACCGAAATATTCTTTTGACAGCAATCCAATGTTGCATTGTTGGATTGTTATTAAATCTGCTAACAGTATTAACAGCATAAGCTATGTCAGGGCGTGTACATTGCGACAAATACAAAAGACATCCCACAGCTTCTTGATAAGGAACATTTTTCAATATTTCTGTTTCATTTTCAGCCTTTTTTAATTGAGTTCCCGCTTCAAAGGGAGTTGGTACAGGCTTACAATCATACATCTTGAATTTATGTAAGATTTTCTCTATGTACAATGTTTGATCCAACGATATTTCCTCCAAGTTAGTGGTTTGGTTTACTTTAAAACCAATACATTGTCTGGCTGTACCAAGATCCTTCATTTTGAAATTATCTTGTAATTTTGTTTTTACGAATGATGCTGTTTTGTCATTGTTGAACAAAAAGAGTAAATCATCGACATATACTGCTATCAACAGTATATCAATTTCATTTACAATCCTGAAATAAACACATGGATCTACTGTTGAACGCTTCAATCCAATGTCAATAAGGACAGCATTAAGTTTCTTATTCCATTGCCGGCTGGCTTGTTTCAGGCCATACAATGCTTTGTTAAGCTGACATACTTTGTCTTGAATTTCATAACATGGTGGAAATAACATGTAAATTTCTTCCTCTATATCTCCTTGTAAAAATGCAGAGACGGCATCCATTTGATGAATTTTTAATTTGTACTTAGCTGCTAGGCCAATTAAGTACCTGATAGAAGAATAACGTATGACCGGAGCATAAACTTCATGGTAGTCTATCCCTTTTGTTTGCTTGAATCCTTTTATTACGAGACGAGCTTTGTATCGTGTTATGTTTCCAGCATCATCTCTCTTAGATTTAAATACCCATTTACAGGGAATTATCTTTTTACCAACAGGTGGATCTGTGACACTCCAAGTGTTATTTTCAATTAAAGATTTATATTCAGTTTCCATAGCTTGCTTCCATAATTCTGAATTTTCACTGTTTAGTGCTTCAGTGTGATCTTGTGGGTCATCATCCAATAAACTCATTGCAGATTCTGAATTAATACATAAAAAGGACAGATCTGAACTTGTGTTGTGTACTTCTCTTCGTCTCTGGTCCCGGGAGGGTCTGACATTTACATGACATATTTCAGGAGAACTGGTACTAACACTGAGTGAATCAGTTGGTATGTATGTCTCATCATTAGGATCCTCATAATAACTAGAGCTATTAGAGTCTGGTTCAGAATTAACTTCCTCATTATGAGACTGTATTTGAGTTGTATTGGTCTCAAAATGTACTATGCAATCATTTTCTTCACTGCAGTTATTAGATCCGCTTGTGGATATGTTTAAATTCTTCTCTTCTATTGTATTCTTCTCTTTATAATTTTTATTTGTGGTTTCAATGCAATTGGTATTTTTGACTATTTTATTTTGATTGACTGTTTCTTCTAAAAATACTGCATCTCTACTCATTGTTACTTGCTTGGTTTTCTTGTCTATAAAGCGGTATCCTTTACTACATTCACTATAACCAATAAATATCAATTTACGAGACTTAGCATCTAATTTGCGACGCTTTTCTTTCGGTATATGAACCATCGCTTGGCAACCAAATACTTTCATGTGACTAAGGTCAGGTTTGGATCCAGTCCATCGTTCCTCAGGGGTAATATCATTAAGTGTGCGCGTTGGTGAGCGATTGATGATATAGGCAGCAGTAGCTATTGCTTCTCCCCAGTATTCTTTCTGTAAAGAGGCATTAAATAACATAGATTTAGCACGTTCTACAAGAGTGCGGTTCATTCGCTCGCTTACGCCATTTTGCTGAGGTGTGTATGGAATAGTTGTTTGATGTTTAATGCCAAATTTCTTCAGACATTTTTCAAACTGACTGTTTACATATTCCTTTCCATTATCACTCCGAAGTACTTTTATTTTACTGTCCAACTCATTTTCAACTTTATTTTTGAATTCCAAAAATTTTTCTAGTACTTCTGATTTATATTTGAGAAAGTAAACAAATACCTTTCTAGAGAAGTCATCAGTAAAGGTTAAAAAATACCTTGCACCTCCGATGGACTGGTTTTCCATAGGTCCACATAGATCTGAGTGGATAAGCTCTAGCAATCCTGTTGCCCGGGAGCCTTCGTTTTTAAATGGCTGCCTGGTCTGTTTTGCCTCCAGACAAGATGTACATATGTAGTCCTCATCTTGTCGACGCAACTTCACACCTACAGTGCATTCTGAAATCTTATTAACATCATTAAAATTAAGGTGACCTAGTCTTTGGTGCCATAAATACTTGTCTTCAGCAGTAGCTGCCATTGCCTGACCACTTTGGTAAGTAAGTAACTTGTAAGTATTATTTACTAACTTTGCATTGGCCACTATCTGATTTTTCTTGTTCATTATTGAGCAACCAGTACTGTCAAATTCTACTTTATTGCCATTCATTATTATCTTGCTTACAGAAAGTAAATTTGTGGATAGAGCAGGAATAAATAACACATTATTTACCTGTATACAGTCTGGTTCTCCTGAAATTTTATTTGGTACCTTGATATTTACAGTGCCACAGCTTTCTACGGCAAGAACTTTATTATCTGCAATCCTGATACTTTGTACAGGCGGTGCAGTTTCGTTTTCTAGCCAATCCCGGTTCATTGTCATGTGGGCTGAAGCTCCGGAGTCCACATACCAACTACTGGCATCATTCAGAGTTGTAGCTGAAAAAGCTGCGACAAAACCATTTTTAGTACCTTTCTCTTCCTTTTTATTATTTTTAAACCAACATTGCTTGCTCAAATGTCCATGTTTATTGCAGTTGAAACAACGGGGGCCTTTAGATTTTTCTGAGTGACTGTCTTTTTGTTGAGTATTGTTTATGGGTTTCTTCTTAGACTTTACATAAAAAGCGGTAGTACTTTCTGATTTAGTTTTAACTTCTTGTAATAATTTTGTTTTTATCATATCAGCACTAATTTTTATGCCTGAGCTTTCAATACCCATAATCATTGGTTTATATTCATCTGATAACCCGGCCAACATAAGCGTCCCGAGCCACTCATCATCTACATTAAACCCTATCCCTCTCAATTTATGTGCTGTTGACATTAATTTGTTGACATATTCTTCTATATTTGTGCTTGTTTCTAGATTGGTAGTAATCAAGTCTCGTAAGAGGCCCACCTTGCGGAGCAGACCACTGTCTTCAAATGCTTTTATTAAATTGTCCCATACCTGTTTCGCTGTTTTTGCATCTTGTACATGTACATATAATTGTGAATCTATTAATAAAATAAGCTTTGTCCTGGCTTTGACGTCCTTTAACCGTCTTTTGACGGCCCATAACCTGTTGTGTATAAATAAAGCACTTGAAAGTTTAAATAAACTGTTTTATTATAATTAAAGCAAATATAGTTTTACAAAATATATCGAGTCACGGAGCCGGTGAGAGAGAGAGGTCCGATCTGTTGGTCACAGATAATATATTCATAGCGTTGACAACTTGACACACGGTCTTTATGCGTTCATTCCAACAAGAATGTTATACCTTTTCTCATAACTACATGAAACATTCACATGTGACGTCACATAACTCGCTCGCACATGAGCATAAACACGTAAATATCACAATAAACAAGCTCATACGGCCGTGAGTACCGAACTACCGATACACCGTGTACCGGTACACCCGGTACACTGGTACACCGATACAACGTAATAACGTAACATAAACAGCTAGCGCAGTAAACTTAACGTAACGTAACGTACTAGTAATGCATGGTACATGAACGCGCCGCATTTTACGAGCACACGTCTACCACTATCGGTTATGTACTGAACATATATTTCATAGAGCGACGCTCAAAACTGATGCATTTGGTGATGTCACAGGACAGACAAAATTAAAGGATTAGTTATGGAAACTTCGTAAGAAAGTCTAGTTTTCTTGTTCTATTTGTATTGTATTTATGTTAACAGATGCAATAATCAAGAGTTCCAGAAACTCGTAAGTCTTGTTCCACTAGTCACTTATTTTCAGAAACGATAGTCGCCTTTACTGTAGCGTGCCTTTGTGTTTTAGGCTGCATGTCCATTGAAGCTGAGCGAGGCTGCGAAACGGAGAAATATTAACCAATAGGATTACACACTGGAACGGAGGGCTGATTTTATGCAATGCCTTGCTCCGCTTGAGTGGACAGGTAGCCTTACTTGCGTT
The DNA here is from genome assembly GCA_949775195.1 of Diarsia dahlii. Lineage (NCBI taxonomy): Eukaryota > Metazoa > Arthropoda > Insecta > Lepidoptera > Noctuidae > Diarsia > Diarsia dahlii. Next base: position 20,453,782 of record OX459211.1, read on the forward strand.
ATCCGTCGAGATTGTAAGAATAAAGATATTGTAGTTGTTGCCATAGACATAATTGTTAGCCTTCTGTATCAATCTTACCATATTCCAGTGCATATGATAATTAGGTGTATAGTTCGCAGGTAGTATAAACTCGTCGCTGCAGCCTCCGGCCTCATCCCGTGCGTCGAGAGCCACCGACAGACTGAGAGCATACTCACAGGATACAAACCGACGGATTTGATCGTAATTATAATATGTATCAACGTTCCTGAGGACTCTCGCAATGTTTGGATGGGATAATGAGTGACGAATGCTAAATATAAAAGCTTTGACAAGTAATTTGTTAACAAAAATTGTTGATGTTTTTTGGATATAAAATTATATTACACGGAATGACGCCGACAATCACTAGATATTATAAAACCAAGTCCTCCGCCGTGTCTGTCTGTTGGCGATAAATGCACCGATTTTTATGTTTTCAATATGCACCGATAGGTTACCAGCCCTCGATTTATTCATCTAATATCGTTTTGTCGGCGCCACATTGTTTATACATTGTTCTAACTTCGTAGATTCACGCTTTTAAATTTAAAAATACATTTTTAGAGAGTAGCTGTAGCCGATGTTTTTGACAATTAATTTCTATGAGTAAATTCGCTTGCATAAAGTTACTTTTAATATTCAAATGGTTAAAGTACAGTATACTAATCACATTACTACGAAGCTTTACTCGAAATAGATACTTAGTCACGACTCGCCAGACGGCAAATACTGTAACAATCTTAACCTGAGTTAAACCTCAAGAAAAAAACGCTAGGTTGAGAAAACGCGATTTAATTTAAAAGATTGAACTGAGGCTGGAGGGAAGCGGAAGGCGCCGCGCCACTACACTAAGCCAATAGCGAAGCGAGTCAATCGGAATTACACCAGACAGACAGACAATCTTATTATGAACGTTATGAGCAAGTATAGTGAGCAACGGAAACAAACATAATTATTGTTATATTTTCTCAATTTAAAGTCGTCATATTGAAATGAATGAAGGAGGAATGTCTCGAGGAGCTCGTGGCATAATAAGAACTGCCACTCGGGTCGATCTTTGTAAAGCTGCGCTTGCCTAGGTCGGTCTGTGCATGGGTGACCGCCCAACATACCGAGTTTTCTCCGTGCCTCGCTGTTGGTCCCGGCTGCCATATATATAGATCTTTGGCAGTCGTTACAGGTAGTCAGTGACCTGAAATTCTGACACCCAGCCTTACCAAAGGGTATCGTATTACCTAGTATTAACTGGGTTGTGGAGGTCAGATAGGCAGTCGCTCCATGTAAAATACTGGTATTCAGCTGCATCCGGTTAGACTGGAAGCCGACCCCAATATAGTAGGGAAAAGGCTAGGCAGATGATATTGCAATGAATGGCGTCCTTGGTCCGTCGAGGACATTAACTTGCCTGCAAATACATTCAACTTAGATAAGATTGCTCTAGCTAGAAGATTTGTTAAAATAAATGTTCCTATCGGTTTGTCTAATTATTTGTAATTTTCATCAATACCTGATCATTAGTCAGTACTTTTATGGTCACACCTACATTTAAAAGTTTCTTTTTATACATTATTATTTTTAAGCAACAAAATAAGAAAGAGGAGGTTCTCAATTCGACTTCTATATACATTTAAGGTCCCATTAAAATAGGTGGACAAATTTTAACACAGCGTTCAGTACGTCTAACCAAAGATATCCAAGTAAAAAAAACACTGATTAAAGTGTTTTTTTTTCCTAAAATGTTGGGTAAGTAACACTTTAAGTGTATTTTTGTTAGCTGTTTTATTTTCTTGTAAGTGTCTAATGCGTTTTTCTTATTTTCTTTTTAAGCTATTGCATAGCTTCTATCGCGGGCCTTGAGCGTGGAGAGCGAATCCAGAAATTCCGTAACGAAAATATTCATGATTCAGTATTCAACCAGGTTGCTATGGTTACGGAAAATAACAAGGTTGTCAACTGAGGTTGTCAAATTAAATAATTTATAACCTCACGTTGTAAAGGTGTAAAGTTTTTCTGTTTTGTCTTTCTGCTTTCTCCTTCTAAAATATTCTTACTCGTATAATTTGTGTAGAAAGTGTTTTAAATATGAATAAACAAAGTGCATTTATTAATGAAGAAAGTCACGAAAAAATAGTGAAAGATAATGAGTGAGTACTCCTCGAGTACTCTATATACATTCATTTTATTATTATTACGCATCTATCATACGTTTTATTGGTTTTTGCATTACTATTCTGCGAATCGGTCTTAGAAGACGATTCGTTTTCTTATAAAATATCTAAAATAAAATAAATGATTTTCATATTTTTCAATGTTATGACACTACGTCAGGCTGACAAGCTGTCAATACTTTTTCTTTTAAATTTTCTGTCATAGAGTTTCTTACTAGCTTAGTCTATGAAGGTTACTAAGACTTTTGATTTACTTATATAATTTAAGTTCTTTTTAAAAAATACTGCATAAATAAAATAAATAAATAATTATTTGCATAAGTTGATAAAAAATGCTATGCAATAGCTTTACCGCGGCAGTCTCCGAGTGCCACATCAACTTTTTTTTACCATTGTCCTTATTTTGGTGGTCTGAATGATTTCTAAAAGTTTGTCCACCTATTTTAATGGGACTTTATATATTAATTTTACTATAAGCTTATTCGACTTTCTTGGATAAATATAGTATGCTTGCAAAAGAACAATACGGGTTTAGGAAAAACAAGTCCACATCACTTGCAGCTTTTAATTTAGTAAAATCGGTATTAAATAACATAAATTCGAAAACAACAACCTCAGCTTTGTTTTTAGATCTAAGTAAAGCCTTCGACTTCGTTAATCATTCAATTCTTATTGACAAGTTGAATAAAATTGGCATTCGCGGCCCAGCCTTAGAGTGGTTCAAATCGTATCTTTCAAATCGTACACAAATAACAAGAATCACTAAATTCGACGACAAAACTAATGGTATCACCAACTTTGATTCCCAACCACGATACAATTACTTTGGTGTTCCGCAGGGAAGCATTTTAGGGCCACCATTATTTCTTATATACGTGAACGATCTCCCTCAAGCAATAGACCAAGACTGTGTTTTGTTTGCTGATGACACAACCGTTATTTACGATTGTAAAAATGGTGAATCACATGAGTGTAATATAAACAACAGCTTGAATAAAATTATTACATGGTTAGATTTAAATGCATTAAAAATTAATTTAGAAAAAACTAAAATACTAAATTTTAAAACACAGAAAAGTAAATATCTACAGCTTAAAATTTCACATAAAGATCAAACAGTTGAACAAATTCATAAAACAAAATTCCTTGGTATCACAATTGATGAACATTTCACTTGGAAAGATCATATTGATGATATGTGTATAAAAATAAATAGATTCGTTTTTGCCTTGAAAAAAGTTAAAGATGAGACCTCCAGACAAACTGCGTTAATGGTATATCACGCCTATGTTTGTTCCATCATCAGGTATGGTATCATTGTCTGGGGGAACTCTTCTGAAATTACTAGGGTTCTGTTAGCACAAAAGAAATGCATACGCACAATTTTTAATATGGACTGGACTGATTCGTGCAGACCAGTGTATAAATCACATAATCTTCTGACAGTTCCTTGTATTTATATATACGAAATAGCTAAATTTGTTAAAACTAATTCTTCACTATTTGAATCAAAAAACAATTTTAATAAACGTAAAGTTACGCAGTATTTATTAACAATGCCAGTACCTAGGATTGAATTATTTAGACGTAATTGTGTATATATGGCTCCACTTATCTTTAACTCTCTACCAAAGTTTCTAACTGATCTTCCGTACAGGAAATTCTGCAAAGTTTTGAAAAAGTGGCTTATTTCACAAAGTTTTTATTCCGTAGCAGAATTTCTTAAATTATCTAACTGCAAATCCTACCATTACCGCAATGCATTATAAGGTTACCTTAATTATAATTATAGGATGTTGTATTTGTATATTTCAAAAATATTTTATATTATGTTATCTTTGATTTTTTCTCTATGTTTGTGTTAAAAATTTCTTTGTTTGTTTATTTTGTAATGTTAACAGTAAAATTTGCTTTGTGCTGAGTACCTATGTTAAACATCGAAACGCACATATTTATCTAATTTAATGCTTATTTCACAGTTACTGTGTGTTGAAATAAGCATCATAGTTAATGTTTGCATGCCAACTTTATGGCGAAATGTGTCTTTGCTCTACATAATTATTATTTTAACATCTTTTGTACCACATTTGTTGCAAATAAATAATTTTGACTTTGACTTTGACTTTGACTTTGATTAAGGCAAATGCGCACATAAGAAAATTACAACAAATACACAGCATCATCATCTTTTTGCTCTTATCCCATTATATTTGGGGTCGGCGCAACACGTTTTCTTTTCCACGCTTCCCTGTTAGACGTCACGGTGGCATTTACTCCTTTCTCTTTCATATCATTCCTCACACAATCCATCCATCATTTCTTTGACCTTTCTCTTCCTCCACCAACATTAATATCCATCACCATACACCAATACACATCATGTTGATACAATTATGTATAATGTTCTCTTACAGTTTATTCACAAAAATCACAAATCACTAAACGTCGAAAAGATAGTGTTTGCATAGTGCCGCAAGTGCACTCCTCATTTGCAGGAAGATTTTTCTATTACTTGGGTCCGTGTCTTTATAATAAAATAAGTAGGAGCATGCATATTTACGGTTTATCATACCATAATTGTATGGGTAAAAACTTTCAAACTCGCGTCAGGGTCACGTGATGCTGATCGAAAAAGCGTAAGATTTTTCGATCAGCATCACGTGACCCTGACGCGAGTTTGAAAGTTAATATTGAAGTTTTCACTTCAAAAACTGTCCGGCAATACCTTCAAAATTTGACATAATAATTATGATGAAACCGAAAGAATATTCACAAGTTAATGAGCATTGCACACACTCCCACGGATTCACATACACACATACATACGCCACACACACACATACCACACACACACACACACACCACACACACAGACGCACCACACACACGTACACGCGCATTCCCACATTCACTGACACACCACACCCACATTAATTTGCTAAGTAGAATATTAAAATAGTATTTACTCACTAAAGTATAATGCCATTAAAATTGTACTATGTTATGTATTTATCTCTGTACCAATAAGCATAGGGGACCAAGACTGTTTCTCCTTAACACAGGTTATCTTGTAACCTAGCTAGGAGGACAGTGCTTCACCCACTCGATTGTAGACTACTTAACATACCTATATTATGTATTGTAAGAACTTTACTTTACTATTTTGCTACTATAACCATGTATACCTACTACAATCTGTCTGTTTGAGTAAATAAATTTATTATTATTCATTCGGCTTTCTTGCGGTTTTTCATACCTGTTTCTCTCTCTTTCAGTTTTTCTTATCTAATTTCATTCTGGAATGTTAAACAAAAAGCTAAGTCACACGTCTGATGATTTATTTCTAGTTCAGAACAAAAGATTTTCCATAAACTTAAGAGACGGTAGTGCACGGACATTTTGTTCCTTTCAGCGTGTTATCGCGTTCGTAGGCGGAGCCCCGCAGACGTAGGTAACGCGGAGTCCCGCAGACGTACTGTTGTACACGGCGCACACGGCCTTATCTTTTTGTTGTCTTATTATTTATGTACACACGAGACGTCTTAGGAACCAGATATCACAGATTACATGCGAAGAGAAATGCGGACTTGTTACGTTGGCAACGGTTGCGCACACACACACGCCTTACAAATGTTTTCTTACACAGAATTAAATGAGACACGAAGGGTATTCATTTGCAAAGTATCACTTAAAATTCAGCGGCGTTCGTGTGCGTGCCCCAAATAAGAATATAAGAATACCAGCCGTACCTACTCGTACATACCTGCGTTTTATGTAATACTTTCCTCACAAAAGTTCCAATCATCTCACGATAAGGAGATTGTGTTTGTTCTGCGACCGCAAATCGTATGCTTCACTTGTAAGAGGAAATATTGAGAGAATCAGCTTTTTGTTCGCATAATTTTATTGTTACGTCAGCTATAGATGGAGTCAAGGGTACAATGTACGAGAGAGAGCAATATCTTAAATGAAATTGTTTAAACTGCTCGTTCGGGCGCTTTACTTTATATTACGTCGCTATTCGCTGACTATGTAAGGAATAATAACTTGTCAGTCCAGACTTTAAGAGTAGACGGTAAAATGACTTAATTCACAAACACAACTCCCTCAGGAATCATACATTGTCTGTCATACGTCTCCGTCTAATATCACTTTTTAAATTAATAAATATGTTTATCATCACGGCTCATTTACCTACTTCTTCAATAGTACCGACAAAACTCCATACTCGGTTCAAATAAGAAACGATGTAGCGATTGTTCAAAATTTTTCGCATTATCACAATGCACTCGGGTCATTGCATCGGTACGAATTAAAATTTAACAAAAAATGTTAGACAATAGCTACCATAACTTATAAAAAAAAAATAGAAAGGAATGCATAAATTCCCGTAGACATGCATATAAAGTTGTGCACACTGTGCCTGCTTACCGCTCTCGAGCGGCGCACGGTGCACGGATGTCCACTCAGCTTAATATTTTCCTTAGCGAGCCTTTGCGACGTCTCGAGTCGGCGCCTCCTTCAAGTCTTTATCCAGTAGTATGAGGCAGAGAATCCACTCCTTGGAAAATGTAGAAAAAAATGTTTCAAAAGTAATTTTGCTAAAGAAATGAAGTAATCCTCTTGCTAAAAAAAAAGAAGCCTAGAAAAATATACATAGTACTCTTCAATTTGCTATTCGTTCCTAATTCCTTGGGCTTGGTTTCTGAATAATTCGACCTGTTTGATCTTCAGTCTTCGTCATCATCATCATTTCAGCCGAAAGACGTCCACTGCTGGACATAGGTCTCCCCTAAGTGTCGCCACATTGACCGGTCCCGTGCGTCTCGCATCCAGCGGATCCCCGCAACCTTCACCAGGTCATCGGTCCACCTAGTGGGAGACCTTATCCAACTCGATCGCCACTCCAGAACTTTCCGGCCCCATCGGGCATCCGTTCTGCGAGCAATGTGCCCTGCCCACTGCCACTTAAGTTTGGCAATTCTTCGGGCTATGTCGGTAACCTTGGTTCTCATGCGGATGTCCTCATTTCTGATTCGATCGCGCAAGGAAACTCCGAGCATAGCCCTCTCCATTGCCCTTTGGGTGACTTTAAGCCTTCTGATGAGGCCCATTGTGAGCGACCACGTTTCGGTCCCGTATGTAATCACTGGCAACACACACTGGTCATAGACTTTCGTCTTGAGACACTGTGGTAAGTTGGACGAGAAAATACTTCTCAGCTTCCCAAACGCTGCCCAGCCGAGTCGGATTCGACGATTGACCTCTTTCTCAAAGTTGGAACTACCTAACTGGACTGTTTGTCCCAGGTAGACATAATCGTCTACAACTTCGAGTGTAGAGTCTCCGATCTTTAAAGGAGTGGGTGTAACATGGGCATTCAACATGACCTTGGTTTTGTCCATGTTCATTTTTAACCCCCGATGCAAAAACGACGGGGTGTTATAAGTTTGACGTGTCTGTGTATCTGTGTGTCTGTGTGTGTATCTGTCTGTGGCATCGTAGCTCCCGAACGCATGATCCGATTTTGATATAATTTTTTTGGTTTGAAAGGTGAATTAGTCGAGAGTGTTCTTAGCTATGTTTGAAAAACATCGATCCAAGATGGCCGCCGCCACAAAATGGCGGAGTACATATTTGTTCACAACTCCTATCAATATGGGTATCAAATGAAAGGGCTTGATTAGTAGAATACTATACACTATAACAAATTTCAAATCCAAGATGACCGCCACCACAAAATGGCGATTTACATATTATTTTTTCACAACTCCATCAATATGGGTATCAAATGAAAGGGCTTGATTGGGAGAATACTACACAGATACTATAACAAAATTCAAATCCAAGATGGCCGCCATCACAAAATGGCGGATTACTTATTTTTTACAATTCCGTCAATATGGGTATCAAATGAAAGGGCTTGATTAGTAGAATACATTATAACAAATTTCAAATCCAAGATGGCCGCCATCACAAAATGGCGTATTAGGTACATATTTTTCACAACACATCATTATGGGTATCAAATGAAAGGGCTTGATTAGTAGAAGACTATACACTAAAACAAATTTCAAATCCAAGATGGCCGCCATCACAAAATGACGAATTACGTTTGTTTTTACAACTCCCTCAATATGAGTAGCAAAAAAATTAAAGGGATTGATTTGTAGAATAATGGTACTATACTATATTGAAAGGGAAGGGAAGGGAGGAATATAAACTAATGAAATTAAAACAAAAAAGCTTGAGAATTGTTTTTTGACTTTTACTCCCTTTAAACTTGGTCAAACTTTGATTTAAAGGGAGTAAAAGTGGAGAACCAATGTTTTATCTTTATTGATTTGCGGGTTTTTTTTTAATTTTTAATTTAATTACTTGTTAGACCCACTCTTTCGGAAGCTCTACTGAGGCCATTGAGCATAGTACTGAGGTCCTCCATGGTCTCAGCCATGATCATAACGGCTTAGTAGGCGACTCGGCCGCTGATTCTCGCCCGATCCGGCCGAGACAGGAATTTCATTATATATCGTCGGCAAATCGAAAGTGAGTGATGTACTCGCCATTGATGTTGATGCCTAGTCCTCTCCAGTCCAGAACCTTGAAGACATCCTCCAGTACAGCGGTGAACAGCTTCAGTCTTGGTGCGTTTCAATAGAATAATTTAGTTTGCCTAGGAAAAAAAAACAATACACTTTTTAACAATACAATATTTGTTACATAGGGATTCAAAATATTTAGCTTGTTATCCTGCTTTGTAGACCGTACGAGTAAAGTGCTCTAGACCATAAAAATATCACACGTTTGACAATTTATTTAACAAACTGCATGGATTTTTGATGTTTCAAAACAAAATTATTTTAAACTGACATGGTCACTGACACTACTATTCAAACATGGTAAATATCCCGTTTATGATATTAATAATAAAATTATTTTGTTGAATTTCACGCGCAATATTAGTCTTTTGTTCGACTGTTCATTTCACTCACATGACACATTCCTTTGCTAGTGGTCCTTCTGCCTCTGTCTACCTCGTCTCTTAAGCGCAGATCAAAGCTCTCGTCTTGACAGAACTAAATCTAGCCATCAGAGCTGTCTCTCTTAGCGACCTACACAAGTACACGTAATTAATTACTAACACGCGATTACAGCAGTACATCTGCTCATTATTTGATTAATACGACGAATAAAGGAAAATATCTGGATGTAACAAACTGTATTATGCTTTAATTACAATTTCTAACACCAGATTTTTCTCTTAGAAACGAAGAGTTTTATTTTTCGTAATGCGTATATTATTATGTGTATGATTGGCCACTGCTAGGCAAAAGCCCTTCCATATTCCCCCCCCCCCCCCTCTTACTTATTTAAAGAAAAAGAGGAAATCCTTGTTCTAAGGCATCTAGTCTTTCATGAGGCGTTCAAGTTCATCTCGCCGTCTTCGCTTAGACCATGCACGTCAACATTTTGTTTTCGGCGCCTAGTCTAATATAAGCTTTATTCAGTTATTGTCCGCTTTACCTTAGCTTGCCTACAACAGAACTACAAAGAAAGAAAGAAAAAAAAGAAAAATATTTATTCGGGACAAGCACAGGAACTACAAAAATAATAATAACAAAAAAGAATATAAAACTAAATCCTAATAAAAGAAAAGACCTGTGCGAGCCCAAAAAGGCTTCTATCTCAGCGTGATGCTGCGATAAATGAAAACAAATACCGCAGCGCTGGTATTCTGATAGGGCCCACTGTGATGTCACGGTCACACCTACGGACACAAAATACATTCACACACAAAAAATTAATAAAAAAATAGATAAAAATATAATATTCACAAATAAAATAAACACTAAAGTCTATAGGTATATAGTATAAGCATAAAGTCCACATTGACCTACATAGCAACATGTCGGCTGGTTGTCAAACAAAGCAGAAAAGTCGCGGAAAAGGATTACGTCGTCCATCGCGACTCTCATTAGTGAACTACTTATATTTGTTAGTTCTGCAGATTTGTTTCAAACATCGGACAGTACGCCCGACAGTACCACCCGCGCCAGGAAACTACCGACTGATGATTTTATAAGGACAAAGGTTTTCTTAGAATATATAACGGGATTTTTTCCAAATGTTGTCGAAGGATGTTCTGTGAATATTTTCTTTACCTGAAACCTTGAACTTTGAACACACTTAATACGGTTCTGATTGATCGTCACATCGATCACACTAACTGCTGTCCAGTCAACCTTACGTTCACATATTCATCTGTTCCGCAAACGTTCACAATTAGCCAATGAGGCTCATCTAATTGTTAGCTAAAGTTGTGTGCAGTCAAAAACCCGCGCCCGCATGCCGCGCGTCAAACACTCGGCGGTAAACAAACACACGTACCTATCTACTGACAAACAGTCGAGATCCACAAACAAACTAGACGTACTTGTGCTTCTGTCTCTATTTACCACCGTTGTTAGGAATTAGAGGTTTTACTTTTAATTTGAAGTCTGGTCGCGAACTTGTTAAGACTGCTTAACTTCGAAAATGCGGGCTCAGTGTTGATGTTAAGTTAAATAGAAGGCTATTTAAAAAGCAAGGAGTTGGTACTGTATTTTATCTTTCGTATAGTAATTATTTTGTTTATAGTATCTGCATAATTCCAAAACCCTTCTTTGAAGTCCGCTCATCGTATACTTAGTCCCAAAACATCGCGTGTGTCGCAAGAACTCGGCGCGTATCGTGTGGCACAAAGGCGGCTCAAGACTCAAGAGGTGATTGTCTAACTACCGACACTAAGGAAGATTACGTTAATTTGACACGGACTTAATCGCAGCGGAACTTCGTAACAAGCTCGGGATCACATAGATGAGACGTACAACTTATAACACATCCAAGTATGCGCAACCGTTCCGATATCAGTTCCGTTTGGCTGGCGATGCCAATGACGTAGATGAGCCGCGGGCTGCGGCGTGCGGCGCATGAGCGACGCGCTTGTGGCGGCAATCACAGCGCGGAGTTATTACTGTCAGGTTGAGAGGCGACAGTGGTGACGTCACTGACTCATGCGGCGCGTCTGCGGCGACGCCGGTCCGGTGACGTCGAACCGTGCTGTAAAGCGCTTTGAAGCGTACTCTGTCGCTAGAACATTCTCAACTTCTACCTACCACGTTGCATCTGCATTCGCACCAATTTCAACCCCCTTGCAATAAGGTTTGTTATCGTTTGCGACAGGAGCATCATTAGTGTGGCGTAACTTAACTCATTACGTAGTAGGCAGAACTATGTCCCCCGAGCGCGTTTCCCCTCGGATTCGTTGAGACAGAAAATCAATGGTGGTGCCGATAGCCCAGTTTTAATGTCGCATTGTTATAGGGTTCGATTCAGTGAACACAAATTGTTCAATTGAAAAAGATAAAGAAATAATGGTCTTTATCTTATGACAAAGTTCTTTTTTTTTTGCCGCGAATTGTTCAAAGTAATTTGTGCCAATTTATGACATTACTGATTTCAATATTTATAAAGTAAATTCATGAGTAGAAAAATTACGTAACATTGTATATTTGAGTTGCAGTTTGAGTCAAACATAGCCAAGCCATGCACCACCACGTCACTACTGACACATTGCAATGTTCGAGTGACGCATTACTGCATTAAAAGTTATTAATATCAGCAGGGGTGGCCACCCCCTGCGCTCAATGTCTGGGGTATTAACTTATTAACTAACACCCTCCTAAAGTATGGCCATGATGCCATTTATAAATTTCACATTTAGATATTCAATGTCAAAGGAATGTTCTGGCATTTGCAATAAAGAATCGAAAAAATCCACATAAAGAACATTTCAATGTCGATCATTCAATTCGCACCCCCGTATAGTGCAGCTTAATAACGATTTGTACAAAAAATTGGGGTGACGGTTAATCTCAACTCATGGTTATATCTTTTCAAGTAATATATTTTTTTCTCATATTTAAAATTCAATTTTTTCGTAACTTGGGTTTAATAACTTTACTTCCTTAAAATTGTTCATGGAGCAAGAATGTCTTTTTCATAGTTCATTATGCAATGTCCGGGTCAACCATTACTCTCTCACAACTCAAATAATTAACCTCAATAATGACCATCATTATTTCCTTTACGTTGAGGTGAAAGCCCCAGTTCTCGTCCTCGGGGACATTTTCATATAAATCGAAATTATCGCGGCGCCTCACCGAACCGATCTGCTTTTTATTCGATTCCGATACAATATTACTGAAATACTTTTTTATTGGCGTTATTAAATGTTATCCATTCAGGTCATATTATAGGCACGTAGGGCTTTTAAAATAGGGTTGTTGACTCATATTACAAATTCATACAAATTTATGTTTTAAAAATCAATGATAGTTTTTAGAATCATAAATTATTAATTTAAGAAACTAATTTTTTGTCTTTAATTAATTAAAATGATTTTAAATTGCGTTATTTCATACTCACTATCACGTGACTCCAAACACCAATCAGAACGTGATGACGTCACGAGCCGCGAGACTAGCTGATTTATCTGTCATATCGAAGGCAAAAGTATCAGCTGTGAACGATTTTCTTCAATAACTTATTAAAATTACTTTATTAATCACAATGGAGACTGGATTTATGAAACGAAATGGTTCTAACTTACCGGAAATTAATTCTTTGATGGTTCTTTGCTACAAACACGATTTTTTGTGCGTCGGAGTTTTGAAGTACGTTATGACCAACTTAATTGTGAAGTACAAGGTGGCGCTACTTGTCAAGCAAAATTACATCTATACGTCAAACTTGGTACATTTATTTTAGTTCTGTTTTTTGTCACCTACATAGATAAGTTGGTTTAAGTGTAAGTAGTACCCAGTCTCTGTAAGTTTTATTAAAGTGATATACATATTTTATGAATGAAAGAGACTTACTAACTTACTCGTTTTATTTATTTACATATTTAGAACTTTAAACTTGTCATCTATCATCAACAAAATAAAAAGTTACGTTATGTGCAAATTTTTAGTAGGTATGTTGTGATACAAACCACGGCAAAAACAAAAAAAAAGCTTTGTAGGTAAACAACCAGGTCTCATCATTATTCGAGATACCTACTACACCCATTGTAGTATATTGTATATAATTTTCCATACCATTTTAAAGCTGAAATTAGATTTAAATTAAACAATAGTTAAGTACCTAAAAGTGGACCAGTAAACAAACAATAACATTAACAAGCAAGTAATAAACGACAATTTTGGAACATACTCACATACATTGATTCAATTTTGATATTTACTTATAGTTTATTTAGAACTTACATCGAAGTGATCTTCACAAAAATAACTGGTACCTACTTGTTGTTGACAATGATGATGGATGTCTTCCAGCCGTTGTTAACCATTTTCTCCTTATTTCTGCCCTTTTTGGAACGCTTATGAAAAGGTTTTGTGGCATACTGATTGACGTACTTTTGCACATCGGCACTGTACAACATTTGTAAATCGTCGTGTTCATTTTAGAGTTTTTTTAAAGTATATTCATAAGAACTGAATCAAGATCAGTGCAATTTGACAGATCGTAAAGTTTTCAAAACGGCCCGTGACGTCATCACAGCCATTTGACAGTTTAGAGCGTTTTAGCCGGATTTTTTAAAACTATTTTTATTTACGTTTTTTCTTATTAAAATATGTCATAATTTTTCAGATAATATTTTTTTTTGTGTATATATAGGGTCTATCTATAAAATAAAAGCGATTCCAAAAATTAGTCAACAACCCTATTGTGTGTTACGTGCCTAACTGAAAAATACTGATAGCATGAAACCTGTAACGTCCACTAAAAATCTTTGAAACCTTAGTGTTTGCTCCCTTTTAATCTTTTTTGTTGAAGTGCGTAAGGTCGCGACACTCGTTATCGCGGTACGTTAGCGCTCGCACTAACGCGCGCCATCGTTAGCTCTAATGCGATAGCGACGAAAACAATCCCTCTCACCCTCTGCTCATAAAGCTTCATCCTCGTATAAATATAACATGTGCAACGACGTATTAACGATATTATTTATGACATGTTTTTTTCGTACTACAGAAATGTTGCTGTTGTAAAATTTATTTATTATACTTAGCATAGTTTGTAATAAGATTTTTATTACAAATTATACTATAATAAATAAATTTTAAAATAAAAGGTAGAAATTGAAATAAGATTTTTATTACAAATTATACTATTATAAATAAATTTTAAAATAAAAGGTAGAAACATCCAATAAAAATATTATTGCAAAAAGAAAAACTGTTTTGGAACAATTTAAATCAAATGAAATAACAGTGTAGAGTAGGTTCTTCTAATGTTAGGTAAAATTGTGAAAAAAAATCGACACAATCAGTCATTCTGATTTATTCAGAATACCTAATTTACTTTATCTTATGCGTAAGAAACTTTCGAGAAACTAATCTTGCATTCCAAAATGATCGTGACAAAACGTCAACAGAACTGCACGATGCTCACACGGGCCGCGTCTTTAGCCGCGCGTGTCACACTCAGCCGTGCGGCCTGGGCGCCCGCGACGCTAACACACAGTAACAGCATGAACAGACAACATTAGATGCTAACAGTTTATAGGTAAAGTATGACAACTGCAAGATGTTCACACGGGCCGTCATTAGCCGCGCGTGTTACGATAGGTCGCGCGTCCCCGCGTACGCGATGCTATCGCACTATCATTGTCTCAGCACACAAGCACACAGTAGCAGAATGAATAGACAACATTATATAATAACATTGTAATTATTCGTATTACAACTGCGGTAGTCACACGGGTGCGGAGTGTTATTAGCCGCTTGTTTCCGGGGCTTGCGACGCTAGTAAACTATCATTGTCTCAGCAAAGTTTTAGGAAAGTACGTATCTAGAATGATTGATACTGCTAGAACCTACAAAACATAAAATAAGTTTTATTTTAAATGATATAAATCTTACTCAGTCCCCCAGCTTATTGTTATAGACAGAATACGTTTATCAGTAAGCAAATAGAAGGCAGCTCTAGGAATTAAAAGCAAACATGTGATTGTATCAGCTGGCTGCCATCTCACGAGATTGCAATAACTAAACAAGGGGAATAGAGTTGTATTGTGCAAGAGATTTTCTAGCCATGACCCTTTCTCAAAGGGACATACATTTTTGATTGAAAATAAACAACCTCGGTGGACTTTATTTTATATTTCCTTTACGTAAATTATTTATTGATTGATACACTGACGGACAGCCTCGTTGGTCTAGTGGTCATGGGGTCCAGGGTTCGATTCCCGGGTTGGACAAAGAGTTATTGGGTTTTTCATCAGGAATTTCTCAGTAGCAGCCACGGAGTCTGAATTCATGCCCGCTTGATGGCAATAGGTTTACCCCCTATTACATGGGACTTATATCAAACTGGCGAAATGTGGGTTTACTATTAAGTACCTACACATCTGCCTAACCCTTCGGGGATTTCGGGCGAGATGTTATGAAAGATTTTGATAATCTCAGTTCCCTTTATTTTCATCGACCTGATCGAGGTTAGCACAAGACAAATCGTTCCGATCCTAAACGATTAATATCTAACTCCTTGGTTGATCGTTCTCCCCGGCCGTGTGTCCACGACGCCGCGAGCAGCTGACTCATGCTCATCGACGCTGGCTGTCAGTTTTTTGCGCGATAATTATCTGAGCGATGACGCCATTGTTCCGACGCACTAAGTACCCCACTCCATCACACGCTGCAAGTCACCACCACAATGTTAATGACGACAGAAGGCCCGTTTTGTAATGTGACAAGTTTGACGAGCAATTTTACAGAGAGAGGAATTTATTCAAACCTAAAAGTTTAATATTAAGTACACATGTGGAGGTGATAGAGAGCAGTGGTGGCACAGTGGTGGCGGCCTCGACTTACGAGTAGTAAGTCGTGGGATTGATCCCAGTCAGGCGCATTACTTAATGAATATAGATTTATTTCATCACCGCTGCTCTCAAAACGATGAAGAAAAACATCATGAGGAAACTGGCATGTCCTAGATCCAAAAATTCGAAGACATGTGACATCTACCAACCCACGCTGGGCCCGCGTAGTGGATTATAGCCCATTTTCTCTCATAGAGAGGAGGTCTGGAGTCCCAGCAGTGGGAACAATAGGCTGATTATGCTATAGGTGGTCTGAAATAAAATAAATTGCATTCAATTTGAAGTGACTACCTCGCCTTCTGCCCCATTGACAGAGTGCACCCAATGGCAGCACGTAGTCACGTCGCCCGAGCCACGTCCCGAGCGTGTGACGCACAGACAGGTGATTCTTATTGAACATGTAATCTGCTGCGAGCTGCGCACTTCAATACAACGGCAACGTCACTCAGCGTGCGAGTTAGCGTGGTACTACGTAGTCGGGGATTGCTTTGTTCATATTTATATATGTCGGAGATTGCAGTCTCTGAACGTGGATAAAATCAGAACTACTGGAATGTCGAGCAACTATTGTCGTGACTCGTGTAGTTCAACCTCTTTAGTAGTTGCTTGGGTGTGTTTAGTTCTGGCACGATTTATAACGACAACTGTCAGATGAATGATGACGGAGGCGCTCGTCAATTTTAGAGGAGCCCGAGCCAGCAGGGGCTTCCGGGGCAGACGGCGCTGCGGTTGGTCGTGGTCGTGTTTCCTACTAACCTCACTGCATTCCATGTGGTTGACTTCATCGTTTATCATGAACCACTGACTGTTATTTTGCGATATCCATCCTGTCTTATCATCGTCATCATGAAGAATACCGTATTCTCCGATATCAGAAGTGGCAAAGAACCTTATCCACGTGCTTGGTGCTCAACTGTCGACATTTGTTTGACCGAGCAGCCATTGGAAGGCGGAGTCTTAATCATTGCCCTAAGCAAGGCGCTGAAAGGTATCACGTCGACCTGGTGGTCGCATGTAGCGCATGCGGAACAAATAACGGTATCGGTACACAATCAAATCCATTATTGGGTAAGTATTGCAACAAGCCCGACGGCGACGTGTGGACAGCGGCTCTGTGAAGTTCGCAGCGTCCTTGGACAGCTACAGCAACCCGGTGAGTCGTACTCATGTTGTTTGATTCTGGCGCAGAGTGTTCTCTTGTTGAACAGTGTAGCTTCTAAATTCTCGGGTAAACGTGCACTTTCAACCGTGCAATTAAATTGGTATTGGTAATAATTCGAGCGTTTATAACACCGAACAAATTCTTAGCGTTGTTGTGATTGATAATAAATAACGATTTGACGATTTTATCTTGCGTACTACCTGACGACTGTGTGAAATACGACGTTACGATCGCACGCGTTATTTGGCCACTTGGCTATTCGGTACATTTCACTGAATCAACCCTATCTATTTTGTGAAATGAAAATGTAAATTGTTGCGATTTACTTCCTGTATTTGATTTTTACAATGTTGATTCTGATATTACAAACGAAAACAAACACCGGTTGACGTCCCTTCTGAACGCGTTTTCGAATACTTTTATCGTCGGTTTACCGTTAGCTTGAATTACTACTGGTTAATTAAACATTCGATTAGTTAATCCAGCTCGTATGGTAAGGTGAACAGCAAGTGTAAGCGAAAAAGTCATCAGTGAGATATTGAGAGCTAACTTCATTCATTTTGTTGGGCGATAAGTAGGACGGAGACAAGTGTATGTGTAAAGACTACCGCGAACTAAATCTTAACATAGTGTCTGATCTATTCCCTCTGCCGTTGATGGGCGATCAGATTGCACGATTATCAGGCGTTTACTATTACACCTGTCTTGATTGCGCGAGTGGCTTTCATCGGAGTCCCGTCAGTGAAGATAGTATTATTGCTGCATTCGTCACCCCTCACGGGCAGTGAGAGTACCTAGCGATGCCGTCTGGTCTTCGTAACGCTCCGAGCGTATTTCAGCGTGCGTGTCTAAAGCACTTGGTGAACTTTCTCATCGTATGCTGCACTTTTCATGAACGCCAGTTTATTTCTGTCACGTGATAAAGAAGAAAGTCTGACCCGGTTGCAGGAAGTTCTTGCGGCGTTCACAAAAGCAGGCTTTTCTTTGTCTAAATACTCTCTGGAGAGGAATGGTGTGTGTGGAATTTGATTATGGTGTCTCAAGTGGTGCCCCATAGGGGATGAGTCTACTTTATCGAGTCTGAGTTCAGATCTTTACAGATTTCTAAAGAATAAGACGTGTTTCATTGTTCATTCTCATCAACAGTAAAAAGTTTGAATGGAAAGCTGAGCACGAAATTGTCAGACAACGTGATTTCGATTATAACGAGTAAACCCGTCCTCATGATATACAACGCAGAGCTTCCAATCGAACTTCATACTGACGCGAGCGCTGAGGGTTGTGGTGATCCTTTCTAAAAGCTCTCTCGATGGTAAATGGTGATGGTGATTGCATGTTGTCGAGTATTTCAGCAGGTGAACCGCGGGCGTAGTCAAAGTACCAATCCTACGAATTAGTAACTCTAGCGGTCGTGAACGTTGTGAATCACTTTCGACATTATCCTACAAGGTTATTGTTTTACTATTGTCACGCTGGTGGGCTTTCCTTCAGACTTTCTATTTCGACATTGAGTATTGACACCATTTTGCTGAGCTTAACAAGACTCCTATTCTTAAAGTTTCCATCCAAAAGACAGAGGAAAGGCGTGTAGAGTTTGCGAATCTATCTGAAAATTGGCATTTTGCTGAACAGTTCCAAGACTCAGAAATTCAGGACATTGTCTCTAAGTTCAAAAACGGTTAGCTTTTAGCGGAAGTAGTGAAAACTTATGTGTTACAAAAGGTGTGTTACTTCGTAAAGTTCTGTTCTTTTATCATACCTTGAGCTTTTCGTTGGTCCTTGGTGAATCTTGTTCATGAAGCCCTCATGCATCTTAGTTGGGAAAAGAGTTTGGAGAAGCTCTATAAAAGTTATTGGTTCGAGCACATGACCAAATATTGTCAGTTCGTGGAAAATTGTATTAGACGTAGAGTCTTAAAGTCTTCTTCCGGTCTGGTGCAAGATGAGTTGCATCCAATCCCAAAAGTGAATGTCCTATGGCACACGGTGCATGTTACTCAGGAAAGTTGACTGAGAATAATTACGTGAAAGAGAATGAAATAGTTTTCATAGACGCGTTTACGAAGTTTGTGTTATTGTACCATTGTCTACGTCTCTATGCAGCCTGCACTATTAAAGCTTTGAGTTCCAGTGTTGCTCTATTTGGTTTGCACTATTATCACTGACCAGGGTCGTTGCTTTGTCAGTAGAGAGTTGACCTCGTACAAAAATAAGGCCAAAGTGGTTAATTTCAGTGTTGGTGATTTGGTCAATTAA
The DNA here is from genome assembly GCA_949775195.1 of Diarsia dahlii. Classification (NCBI taxonomy): domain Eukaryota; kingdom Metazoa; phylum Arthropoda; class Insecta; order Lepidoptera; family Noctuidae; genus Diarsia; species Diarsia dahlii. The sequence goes on from OX459211.1 coordinate 20,473,313, forward strand.
GAGAGAAACCAAACCAAATTATAACCCAAATTTAAAGGTCCTTTCAAAGTTGTAGAGTCACTTGAAAATGATCGCTATGTTTTAAAATCACTGACAGGAAATAGAACGTACAAGTACGCTCATGACTGCATTCGAAAACTGCCGCAAAGTGGAGTTTCCTCTGAGCTTAGTCCTATTATAGCGAGAGCAATGAAGACTAAAGAAATCTCTTTTATTTGATTGTATGCACACTTGTAACTATTTGGCCGCACTGCACGTCTTGTCGTAATATCTGTAACTGCAGTTCGAAGCTGGACAGCGGCGGTGAGCGGCGGTAGACGTTGTGGCGGGGGCCAGGGTCTTGTAGAGACTAGATAAGTTTGGCCGACTTGGACGGACCAGGAAGTCACGAGGACTTTAGGGCTTGGTTGGCCCAGGGTGACATATGCCACTAGATAGACTGTGAGTTTTGGGCCTGGTCAGCCCTGGGTGACATATGCCACTGACTGTAAGTGTTTGGGCCTGGTTTGCCCTGGGTGACAGACATGGGTCACTAGACTAAGTGTTTGGGCCTGGTTTGCCCCGGGTGGCATGTGTCACTAGACTTTGTGTGTGTGAAGGGCTTGGTCACCCCTGGGTGGTATGTGTCACTAGACCGTGAATTAAGGGTTTGGTCAGCCCAGGGTGGCATGTGCCACTAGACTGTATGTGTGACTTTTTGTTAAGGGCTTGGTCAGCCCTGGGTGGCACGTGTCACTAGACTGTGAATGTGGGCTTGGTCAACCCCGGGTGACAGTTTGTCACTCTAGTACTATGAATGTGGGCTCGCAGTCAACCCCGGGTGACGGGCTGTCACTAGGACTGTGAATTTGGGCTTGGTCAACCCAGGGTGACAGGTTGTCACTAGGAATGTGAATTTGGGCTTGGTCAAGCCAGGGTGACAGTGTCACTAGAATAAGCTGCCTGGGGCAGCTGGGTTACAAGAGTGTGTGCAATTAGTGAAGTATTGCTTTGTTTGATTATGCACAGTACGACGCGAGTTTTTGATTGTTTTGAATTAATGCGATTGGACCTTTGAATTAGATTTGCTTTCATGATTTTACGACTCTATTGACAGAGGCATTAATCTTGGTCAGGTAGGCCGAGTCGATAGTCTAGTTTAAGTTTGTGTTCTCGTCGGTACAGATACCATATCACCACCACACGAGGACGTGTGATAGTCAGTTCTGGCCGTGTCGGAGATTGCAGTCTCTGAACGTGGATAAAATCAGAACTACTGGAATGTCGAGCAACTATTGTCGTGACTCGTGTAGTTCAACCTCTTTAGTAGTTGCTTGGGTGTGTTTAGTTCTGGCACGATTTATAACGACAACTGTCAGATGAATGATGACGGAGGCGCTCGTCAATTTTAGAGGAGCCCGAGCCAGCAGGGGCTTCCGGGGCAGACGGCGCTGCGGTTGGTCGTGGTCGTGTTTCCTACTAACCTCACTGCATTCCATGTGGTTGACTTCATCGTTTATCATGAACCACTGACTGTTATTTTGCGATATCCATCCTGTCTTATCATCGTCATCATGAAGAATACCGTATTCTCCGATATATAGTTTCTATCGATGGTAAATACCTTAGAAAGATTCTCTCTGTGTAGTATTTATTACCTGATTTCGTTCATCAACAAAACAACGTTACAACTTCTCTCCCTCATACGACCTCATGTGACAGTCAATTAAATGCACAGGGTCAATAATCATCACTGCCTTTTTAACACATTATTCAAGTTGATGCAAACTTCAACAACAAACAAACAACAACAACAACAATCAAACATGGTAAATATCCCGTTTATGATATTAATAGTAGTGTCAGTGACCATGTCAGTTTAAAAACTTATGATGCAAACTTATTATTAAACTTATTCGACTAAAACAATCTAATAATTTAATTGTATTTTTGATTATTTTTTGTTTCAATTATGATTTTAATTTGTATTTTATGTGTAGATATTGTAATTTTTGTTGTTAATGTTTAATTATGACTTATGAATGTGTTTTGTCTACTTATGATATTATTATTTTTTATTATTATTTTTATGATTTCAAATACAATGTGAATTGTTTGTGAATAAAATTGAATTGAATTGAATTGATAAATTGAATTTTAGCATCTCGTATTATAGCTATAACTAAATATTAATTTAATTAAAGTACTTCTCATTAATATTTCAAAAACTGAAATGTTGATCGGCCTTTGTCGTCCTTTATTTGCGTTCAAAAATAAATAAAACTCAGATTAACACAAAACAATGGCGGAAATAAGAGCATTCAACGACATTTTAAATTAAACAAAAGATTTTCTTTTTCTGAGATCCGTAGTTACAAGAGCAGATGTACATAAAGGCGTATTTCTTATTCTTAAAACACTCGTAACATAAACGGAGATCTATCGGATCTATCAAAGGCTCTGACTTTACAGAATCTCTTTGTTCTGTTTAACGTAATTGCATCGAAATGAGTCCGGTGAGACGAGTCGAGCAGTCGTCAGTCGAACACCCATCCGTGATGTTTATCCGTTTGTTTCTACTAAATAATACGGAAAATTCGTATCGAGGGGTGTGAAGTCGAGGGGGGGGCGGGGGGAGGGGGCGATTGTTTCATTTTCTCTGATTGAACCCACCAATATTGTATTTCTGACAACAATTTTGAGTGTTCCCGGTAATGACGCTCGCTTTGACACCAAATGATTGCTCAGAATGCTTGAACTGGTTAATGAGCTAACCCTCTCCCCTCACTTCTAAAGGAACAGCGTTTATTTTGAGTAGATACTGTTTACTCTTTTGTTGTCTTTTGTTCAAACCGGTACGGACAAATTGCGGATTGGCTCTCACACAGTTATTTCTGTACATTATTCATCAGAATACTGTATCCAGAACCACAAATTGTCTACAATTCTATACTAGTTTAACTAAATTTTTGGTGACTAACAATTTATATTACTCACCCAACACTGACAGCTAGTCATAAGCAATTAAGCATGCCACGCAATTTTCAATCAGTAGTGCAGTGGTGGTGCAGTGACGCGTGACGTCACCGCGCGCGTTGCACGCTGCACGTGACCGGATGCACACTCGCGTGCAAGCGCTCCCCTAACTATCTCTTATAATATTGATTTTTTGTTTCAAATGAGTTACTTGCCATTACTATAGCAATTTATCCTTCTCATGAATAATATGTAGAGTAACTTTTAAACAGTGATTTTCTTTATTATTTTGTGTTATTGGTAATTATACTACTTACCAACATACTATTTAGTACCCATATAAGGTATTATAAAATAGTTGTATCTCACAGTTGCAATCCTTTTTCCACGAATACCGTTATTTTTGATCGACTCGTCGAGACTGTATCAGTGTAAACACAATTGTGTAGGTATATTTGTACGTTATGGATAGGAATAAAGTCTATAAGAAAGAAATCGCATATTTGCTAGCCTCAAATTGGCAAAAATCAGCAATAACAGCGGCTTATCCATTCTATGCTTCCGGTCGAAAAACCCGCAATATGAGAGCTCTCACACAACCCAGCTTTGATTACATTCGCAAAAATATAAAATATATGTATTGTGTACTTTTGTGATTACCGCGAGTGCGTCTGTTGCTGCGTTCGCGACGGCGCGGCGCTATTAATCTAAGTCAAATTATTATTTATTAATAAATCTCGCTACGCAGCTACGCGCTACGGTGCTACGGCGTAGCACCAAGATACGGTTTTCTCTCAAATGAACATTGACACGATGTATTCTTTGGAAACGGACGCAGCGAATCAAACACGTATTGTTTCGTTAAAGATGGTGGTTGTTACAATATCGTGGTTAGTTTTAACAGGGCCTTGTAATTACTGTTTCGGTATGCTTTGGCAGTTTATTGCAAAACTTGAATAAAGTTAGCCTCGAAATATACATCAACTTGATACAAATATAATATATCGTTTGTTTAACGTCCTTATCAAATTAATTATATCTCTTTGCTCAAAAGGTCCTCAGTTTGATTTCCAATTGAACAAAGTTAGATTGTTTTTGAAGTGGAAACTTCTTTAGGCGCGTTGATCACTTAATGAGTGAACAAATACCATTGAACTTGCGTCATCGTCACCGAATGCTTCCCATGAGCTATATGTATACTGTGTGTGTTTATGATCGAGCATTAAAATTTAAATTCTTCATTAAAACTTCTTTACAAACCAAAAATAATTCAAAAATAATAATCTGATAGCTCGATGATACAATTCACAAGTTACTTAGTTTTCACTTCTATCGGCAGTCCCCAAAGACAGCCTCACATGTTTTTTTCCATCAGGAATTTGTCAGAAGCAGACACGGAGTCTGGATTCCAGTGTTCCAGTGTCCAGTTGATAGCCATATGCTTATACTCTCTATTACATGACTGAGTCGAAGTACTATTTTGATTTTTTTTTTTACTTTTATTATTCCATAACACAGTACATTGTTACAATTATTTTAAGAGACATAACCTTACCACACAAATCATAGTGGGTACCGCCGCCACTTCGGAGGTTTCAGTCACTATGTTATGTTATAAATCAAAGTTTTGTCCATACACGTATCAAATTCTATCAGTATACAATAAAATACTAAGAATCTAATTCAAAACTTGAAAGTCAATTTGTATTTTCTTCGTTTTTTCATTGAATAATTTAAGACAAATAGCCTTATTTAGACGACACTTATTACTACATCATTAAAACTGAGTAATTGTAGCATTATTAACTTCAACATAGCTTTAATTTGTATATCAACCCTTAGGCCCGGTACATAATATCTACGTGAAAGTTAGTTGATTTTTTTGATTCTTAAGAAACACATTTATGTTGCGTACAACCTAAATAAGTATTCCAAGTAAAAACAAATAAAAACAATGATCGAAGACAACCGTACTTGGAGATGTTGTCAAGTTAAAAGTTTGCGCCTCCTTTGTGAATACAAATCAGTTGAGATTGAATCCTCCACGAAATAATACGTACCCAGCTATGGGTAGCTACCCAGTAATACCCAGTTGTTCCGCAGCATCCAAACTTTGCAGAAAGTAATCCTTGCGTACACCACATCTTGCAAACAGCCCGAAACGAACGACGAGCCATTCCGATGACGATGCGATTATTACTGATACGACAAGGACAGCGATGTTATCATCACATACAATAGTGCTAGGAGTGAAAGAGATAGCAGCCGGATACAATAGTAGGAAGTTGTAAAAGTCAATGTTACGCGACCGAGTCCGAGTGGGCAAATGATATAAGGGTGGGCGTCCAATGGGCTGTAATGCAAGTTATACTAATGGGAGGTGATTACTTCGTTATTGCTCACGCGATCGTTATCTATGTAAAAGAAGATCATTGAGAGTGTATTTGTCGAGTAGTAGTCGTAAACAAATACGACCAAAGCTCGGCTAACACAGCGACACTGCTTAGTCATCTTCTATTTTGTTTTCTGTTTTGTTACCCTTCAAGAAACGTTTCTGTTAAACATGCCGTTTTACCTTCCTAACAAAACATTACGCTATAATATTGTGTTAAATTTTTTCACCGTTGTCACAGTATCAAGTTACGCGGCGTTAGGCTCGCGCCCCTCGTTTCGCAAACATATCTGTTCGGTGCGCGCTGGCGAGCTCGCGGCTCCTACAAACCGTATTACGTTATTTGTTCTTCATATTTGAGTTGCGAACAACCTTAACATTGTAGAGCAAACCTGCTGTGTTAGCGCTTCTTTTATTTCAGACAATGTTCCTCTGTTTGTGTGGGATCACTTGCGAGGATTACTGCACGTACTAACATTTGGTTTTGGTATATTATTATGCTCTAGCATGGTCTGAAATTAGGGAGAAGCGTTTTGAATTAAATTTAATTAAAGTTCTATTAAATAAAATATTTATCTGAGAGCCACGACCTCCTCGTGTCTAAATAACACCAGCCACTCGGGTCAATACTCAGGTTAAGTTGCGCTTGCCTAGGTTGATCAGTAGATGGGTGACCGTGCGTTTTATACCGAGATATCTCCATGCCTCGGAAATAGTCCCGACTGTCAACTATACATTTTAGGCAGTCGTAACGTAGTCAGTGGCCTGAACCACTGACAACATTCCCCTAAAAAACACAATTCTGTGAGTCTACTATTAATATCATAATTCTGTGAGTGTTTCCCACACCTTCAACCTTGTATTACTATCTCACTAGTTATCCAATTCAGTGTGCATTGTAACCTTGTTGTGTGAGCGGACACAGACAGACTTCGCCGTATAGGACAAAGGCGTCGGGGATGTGCCAGCGGCTCGCAATCTTCGCAGCTAAGTCTCATGAGACTGCCTCGCAGGGACATACCCTATCGCATGGCTTTGTAAGTACAAAGCAGTGCTTACTCCAGGGTTATACTAGATTAGGCCCGTAATTAGAGAATTAAGAATTTACAACAATGTAATTTTTAAGGTTTTCAAGAAAATCGATAAACGTTTGGTTGAAGACACAACAAACACACACGTGCCGGTGTGGGTAATACGCAAACAATATAATAGCGTTGTCTACGTATTGTAATGAAACACTGTTTGTATGTTTAATGATAATCGTTTGAATAAGAGAATACCTTAAGTTATGCATGTAAGCGCGTATGGTAATCGTTTCGTCTTCAACAACAGCGCTCCTCGAATTCTTCCACAATGACAGCGGGACAGACAATTTGCGCTCGCATTCATATTCATACCGCTCCTCTCCGGCCGCGCTAAGGGCCCGCACACACTGGCGACGCGCCACCGCGCGACCGCGCGCCGCACAAACGAGTGTTTGATACCGCTACACGCGCGTAATTACCCCGGCAACTCTTTGTTCACGTGATTCGCTAATAATGGCGATTTTTTACGCGTCCCAAAGTAATTTCCTTTTCTATGGGAGGTTGTTCATTTGTTATTCTTTGTCCTTTTCACAAGGAAGGGTTGAATATTTGCATATTTTCCTGTTGATTTTTCATTTTTTTCCCTGAAGTGAGTTTCAATAGGTGTTTATGTACACTGGTCAAATAAAAAATGATTACTTTTAAAATTACTCTTTGTGTGAGTAATAAAAATTCGTCGTTTTATGTAAATTAAAACACACTTCAGGTATCAACATCATATATTTTACGTTCCAATGGACGGAAAATGAACGTTTATGGAAAACGGCCAAATTGAGTTTCAGGAACTGTCATCATTACTCAACTTGGATTTTTCCTCTCCACTCTGTTCGGGAAACACGAAGTTTCTTAGTTGGCGGCGCAACGGATCCTACATAACCATCCAACTGTAGAGCGCGGCAACTCGCTACATTTCCATTTCAAATCCAGATCTTTTAGTCTGGAACCGTTTTAAATTCATTCAACACAAACACCAAAGGATGAAGGCGTTCGAAGGAGCTTATGCTAATAACTCATTATAACGCAAAGTGTGCGCGAAAACTTAAAACTCCATCACAAGTAGTTTTGAAACTAAGTAGGCTTTTGTGAAAGTCCCGGGAACATTTGCAAAGGAACTGTGCCGAGGGATGTGCGTCCCGGGAAGATGAAAGCCCTATTGTGAGCGTTTCCAGCTGTGGTGCTTTATATCGTGACACTAATTTTGGCACTTAATTTAACTTGATTGAAAAGGAAACGCCATTTTGTTTTAGCATGATTTTAATGCTTTACAATAATTTATTATACTTTGAATAATTTCTTCAAATAAATAAGTCTATCTTTGACTACAAAGATTGTTTTACCAAAAAAGTTCCTATTACGTAACTAATAATTCAAAGATAATGTGCTTGCCATAGAATATCTTCCTCACAGACGCATTATGTTCCTCCCCGCAGCGAGTGAGCGCCAGCCTTCTCCGACGCATCTCCATATTTAATGAGGCTCACGTTAAATATGTGGAAGATGGAAGTTACAACAAAAACTTGTAACAAACAATATGGCGCAGTTCCATTAGCATAATATATCTCTTATTAATAATCCCGGAAAGCAACTCGCGTCGATTAACGCTCGCGGGATGTTCCCGGCTGGTCCCGGGGCACGCGTGCATCACTACCTTACACAGTCTACATGTGCAGAAGGTTAACTTCATGTGATGAAGTTAATAAGATAAGCCGCTGTATCGAAACTTTTTACCCATATTAAAGCTTAGTTCGTCTATCATCATGTTTTATTATCAGAGAAGACGCGATCATATCGCATATAGAAGATGAGTTAAAGGCACGCTTAACGCATGCCTTTCACTCATCGATTTATAATGAGAAATATATTTCTTTTAATAAAGTTGAATAGGCAAAACCATTACCATAAATCAACTCATAAAATATTCTATAAATACTTCTGATAAAAAGAACGGCAGCAATACGAAACAGTGCAATTTTTGTAAAAGTTCTTCACGTCATATATAGGAATAGGTCTACTTTCAGTTTTTATTCAGTAAGTCCATTACATTAGGCGTACAATGCGCGGTCACAATGAGCGCGCGCGAACAAAGCCCCGCGCGAATGCAATCCCGCCGGGACGACACTCCGGGCTTTAATACTTTTAAAATTGTTATGCCCATCCCTACACTCATTATGATTTTACATTTTGTGGGAATTCTGTCGAAAATGAAGTGTCCCGTCTGATTGTCGGGCGACGAGTATGAATATTTCATTCGCGTATCGGATTTATAATGCAATCGTAATGTGACGATTGAATATTCCGTTTAACATTTTATGTGGATGAGGAAAACGCATCAGTGTTTTTGTGAAAGTATAATAATTCTATTAAGAGTGAATTTTAATATTGGTTTAAAATGAATAAGCATTGCTTAAATGTCAGAACACGAATGTATTAAAGTTGAACAAATTGAGCAGAAAAGTGTTCCGGGGTTGTTAAAGTGAAGATGGTCGTTCTTGTATCAAAGTGGTTCTCTCTCAATATTCATTCGCCAGTAGTCTCGTATATAACTGCTGTACAAAGGCCGCACAAGTTGGTCGCGGTCGGCGGGAACTTGCCTCGTTACATTTAACAATCAGAAAGTCAAGCTTTTATGATTTCACTTAAAAATTTCTCAAGGAAGTAAGAAGTATAAAATAGTGGTGAGAAGTGGGAACCGGACGTCGTGGTCGGGGAACTCGGTACAGTTGTGAGCATAACCATGGTATATAACAGTGAATATTTAACAGAAAGGAAAGGTGCGTAGTACTCAGATTCAGATTATTTATTTGTACTCGTAACCGACGTGCGTGTATGACCAGATGTATGAATGTGGACGAGACAAAAAGAGTGTGTAAGGATCGTAGCAAGTGGCGTTCTGTGGTTTCTGCCTACCCCCATGGGAAAAGGGCGTGAGGTTATGTATGTATTTAGCATATTTTACAAGCGATTTTCTACGAGGAATCTTAGGTATTATTCTTATTTCGTGTTTGCAAAGGTTCGGTGAGTATCAGTGTACCCCATTACCTTGTCTCTTCAATCAATAGTTTAGAAGCGAAGTGCTAGTCCTTTGTATCGCTGTACGCTGAGGGCGGATCGTGGGCGGCGCTGGGTCAACACGCTCGCAGTGTGACCCATATTAAATGAATTTAAATCAATTAATTTTAATTTTTAATTATTAATTTTTTTCATTTTTTATGTTGAAGAAGACTGACCCGGACGACGTGCCAGACTTCGTGGCGAAGGAGCTGAGTAAGCTGCCCCCCGTCACATTCGATCACGTCGACGTTACACGGCTGCTTAAGGACATCACTTCTTTGAAAGCGGAGATGACCAAGATGCAGTCCAGAATGGAGGTATCGGAAAATACCAATACTGAGCTACGTGCACAAATAGCGTTGTTGCGCAATGTAGGTTCAGTAATTGGGTCACCTGAGGCCTCTAAGGTGAGCACACATCGAGGGGCGCTAAATGCATCCATCGGCAGTTTTGAGTCGGCGAACACAAGTGCGTCACTAGCTGCCGATAACGCTGAGCAAGCGCCGCCCGATGCCGCCGACGCCCGCGCCACAACACCGGCTGCGGAATCGACACGCGTAGGCACGTCGACCCCTGAACGTGCCTATGCTGAAATTGCCGCCACTGGCAAATCTGATGCGTTGCAGCCCAAGCAACAAACCAGAAAAGGGAAGAAACCGAATAAGGGTGCTCAACCAGCCCTGCCTGTGGTACGGAGCTCCTTGCCGAACCAAGTTGATGAGGAGGGTTTCACGAAGGTGGAAAGGAAGAAGAGGAGGCCCTGTTCTCGTAACTTGTGCGGAACCGCACCGAGTGGACCCAACATGTTGTTGCGTTCAGCTGTGCCTACGACGCAGCTGTACCTCTCTCGTCTGCATCACTCCACGACGGTTGAAGAAGTCGTGCAGTACTTGAAGGTGAAGACCAACTGGACTCTGAGGGTTGAAAGGTTGGAATCACGCCACAACATCAACTTTAAGTCGTTCGTGGTACGGGTTCCAACCCAGCATCTACAGACCTGCATGAAAGAGGACTTTTGGCTGAAAGGTGTCTTATATCGACGTTTCCGGGGACGATTACGTGACACCTCGCAGCGTAACACGACGCCGTCAACCTTACGTGTGTAGTTATAGTTTATAAGGTTTTTTCATATGTATTAGTTTGTTGTTATTGTTTTATGTTATTTGTGTATTTTACCTATGGGCCTTAGAAGCCTGAAATAAATGTTTATTATTATTATTATAGAAAAGCCCGCACAGCTCAGCATAATATCATCTCAGCTTTCTGTGTAGCCGAGCCTTATATTCAGCCCCTGAAAGTTACGCAGAGAGATTTTTAAATATCATTTTAAATACTTATTTTAGTTGAAAGTGCAGTTTGGTCAAGTTATTAAAAAGAACGCCACAATGAACGTTTTACTTCACATTCTTTTACTTTTTGATTTTCATCGGCGTTCGCGTGAAGGCGAACTTTAGAAATTAAATTATGTTTCAATCGCACCCTGAGTTTTAGTACTAGTGCATAAACTTTGGTTAGTTTGAACTATTTTAGTTTTAGTTAATTCATTTTACGAGTAATTTTGTTAGTGGTTGGCGCAAAGTTTTAATGTTGACTAGTAACAGTTAATTAAATAATTAGGAGTGTTTTTAGAACTTTACAATTTATGAAATGCATGAACTCATGAAGTTGGGATCAACATCTAATTTATAAATAAATCCGAGGCACGGGGGTATTATACCACCAACTTCCAAACTCCGGGCTACTACTGGGAAATTTCTAATGAAAAACCCAATATCACATTTTGGCCGACCCGGGAATCGAACCCAGGACCTCACGCTCTGCAGTCGCGCTTGCGACCACTAGACCAACGAGGCAGCGAAGCGAGCGAAGCGTTGGTCCTGCACCTGATCTCTCTCCGGTCGTGTCGGATTGCCGTCCCATCGGACTATGAGAGAAAAGGGAACAGAGAGTGCACCTGTGCCTGCGCACACACTTGTGCACTATAATATCTCCCGCGCAGATGGCTAATCTCCACTGGGATGGGCCGCCGTGGTCGAAAAACGGTCAGGAGGACTATTATTATTATAAATAAATAGTTTTGGTAAACGTCACGTCAAATACGTGCGTTAATTCTAGATAGATATCCAGGATTCATCATGATTAACAGTTTTGAATCAAGCTTCAATACAGAAACATTCTGATGTCTCCTTTCAGAGATAGCTTTCTTTGTTTTTAGGGTTCCGTAGTCAACTAGGAACCCTTATAGTTTCGCCATGTCTGTCTGTCCGTCCGTCCGTCCTCGCTTAATCTCTGTGACCGTTAGCACTAGAAAGCTGAAATTTGGTACCAATATGTGTATCAATCACGCCGACAAAGTGGTATAATAAAAATTGGAAAAAAATGTTTTATTAGGGTAGCCCCCCTATATGTAAAGTGGGAAGTGATTTTTTTTTTAATTTCAACCCTAACGTGTGATATATTGTTGGAAAGGTATTTAAAAATGAATAGGGGTTTACTACAATAACTTTTTGATAATGTCAATAATTTCGGAAATAATCGCTCCAAAAGTAAAAAACAATGTGTCCCCCCCCTCTAACTTTTGAACCATAAGTTTAGAAAATATGAAAAAAATCTGAAAAGTAGAACTTTATAAGGACTTTCGAGGAAAATCATTTTGAACTTGGATGGAAACAACAGATGGAAACAGCAATTAACCAATATAATTTGGTCCCTGAATCGTATGAGCGCCTATACAATCCAGAGGTCAAGTTTCATTGGCCCGTTGAAGAAATTGTATAAATTATAGCATGGCATACCGTTTTGGTACGGAACCCTTCATGTGCGAGTCCGACTCGCTCTTGGCCAGTTTTTTGACGTGATAACGTCTTATAATTCGATGGCCGGCTGCACGCACGAAAAAAGATGACGTCATGCGTCGTTACCTCGCTCTGAGGCGTTCCATAGCAACGGCGTGTCAATTGTTTTGTTTTATTTTCTTATGACGTTGTCACGTTCAACTATCGTCAGTAAACCGATTTTACAGACAACCGATTTTTTTTTTGGGGTCTGCAAATCATTAAAATTAAATGACTCTTTCCGCTCTTTGCAGAGCGGTAGGAAGTGTCACACTTCTACTGACTAATAACTTCCCATGATCCTTCTTAGCCCTTGTGTCGAGGCCGTGGTATCTCTTTGAAACAACCCGCAGCCTCGACGGACTTCAGACATAGCCTCATGTTGCTTAATATTCTAGTGAAACTTTGCTAGGCACACATAAAACGCGACGGCCTACATTTTTCATAACAAAAACTCGACCTAAACGTAAATGACGTGAAACTATAGGTCCTTTCCATAGCCTACAGGTCAAGTTACGTGCAGCCCCCCCTTGTGCCCCTTTGCCCCCCCCCCCCTCGATATCAGAACAAAGCGCCTCCCGGAGATTGCACTCAAATACATTTTTCCGTTTCCGTCGGTCGGTGACGGTGTGTCGGGATAGAACCGGCTAACGAGCGGCTTTGTTGCAGCGCACAGAGTGATCACTGGGCCATTGTGGCCTCACAATAAAAATACTTCGTGTATTACGTGTAATGACACGCTTTTACTGTTCTCATAAGTGGAGATATATTGGGATAACGGGTTTAATTTTTTACTTTAGTTTAGTTTATTTTTTATAAAAAAATAATTGATTTAACAATGCTTTCACAACTTCTAAGTTTTTCCTCCTAGCTGCAGATTGACGTTGAATTATGGCACTCGTGCCATCCATAGATGCTGCATTGCCTTAGAAAGTGGATCATCTCAGTGAAGTCAACCCCACAGACACGCATTACACTCACATACAACACTCCCACATGCACAACATGAAATACTCACCTATTTTAATGTTTTGCTATTTTACTGTTAATTTTTACCATCTACTTTTTAACTGTTTTATTTTTTTGTTAGTGTTTTCTTTTTTTTTTTGAACCCCAACTGTATTTAATACCTAATTTGGAACGCTGTCGTCTCCCTCTTGGAGGTGGGCGTTAATAGCTGCGACACAGTTTTCAACTAATGCAGCTATTTACGAACGCAACGTATTTGTCATATGTGTTTTTGTTCCAATAAAGATTTATTATGATTATTAAGTGCACCGCAGTGCAAAGCAGTACTCACGGACAATCTGTTGGACGATGTCGGCACGAGTGAGTGACGTGATTGATGGGGTGCCAGCTCGGCTGAGCAGTCAGGAGTAAGTGACCACAGTCCCACACTATAATAATAGTCCAGTGTGCTTAGATCGCATGTCTCTATCAATATATTTAATTTTATTGTAACTGCTCTGTATCTGTATTTTTTTTTTGTGTCTGTATTTTTTGACTTTCATTGAAATACGTGATTTAACTTCGACTTTGAATCTAGTCCAATGAATCAGAAGCAGAAATGATTCGTATTTTTTTTTAATTAAGGTATTCTGAGGTATCATTGTCGTCCAGAATAAAATTTTAGGAAAAGAGTTTTATAATTTTATGGACATTAGAATATAAGAAATAATACCTACAAGTACATACTTGTATACGTGTAATGTTAAATAACAAACAATATATCCATGTTTGCTACTGAAACTTTCTGACGGTTTCTTTTATGAGATCTTGCGGTTGATGGCAATAGGTTCGTCCTTATTTCAAGGAAAACATAAGTAAGTGGTGAAACTTGAGTGTACTTCTTAGGTAAGACTTTGCAGTCCGAATTGTGCATTTTATTAAGAGACAACCACGAAGCAAGACGCTAACAAAGCAAATTAATAATAATAATCTCTTTATTGAAAAACGGAAATACATATTACACTTATCACAATATTGTTACAAGTACAGTAGGTAAGTAAACAGACAAAATGAACCCCAACGTCTAAACTAGGCCGAGCCTGTATCTTAGACGTTAGTCTCTTCCAATGTTGTTACAATCAGAGATGAGAATAGTGTGATTAAACATTACACGGCAAATATATTATAATATTAACAAATAATTCATGTGCTCAGCATACAATGTGGGTAGATGAGTTTGCTACTATCGAGTATTATTAAGCTCAACGTATGAGTGTTCACTTCTTTTGTTTTTGAAGTACCCTACACCTGACTTTAGTAACAGAAACAACAAAGAGTACGAACTTAGGCAATTTTAGAAAAAATAAATTAATAATTTTATAGACATTAGTCCGCCGGGTTTAGGCATTATTTTAGAATTGAAAAGAGGTTTTCTACGTTTTCATAGTTTTGTGATTTCAGCCAGGATGATAATACCTTCTTGCACGAGTGTTGGTTTAATGAATAAATTTTTATAATTTTATTTAATTTGTTATATAGCATTGGTCCAAGATAACATTGAAATTTTTCGATGAAAGCCGTTTTATATGGAATTGTAGGACACACCCTATCAGAGCGTCTCGAGGTCATTGTTGATTTATCAATAAATTTCAGTTTTTGATGTTGTTGTATTACAGTTTCTTTAACGAATAACTGTCTAATAGTTAAAACATCACATTCAGCGTACAGATCGACTGTGGGATACCTGAAAGGCTTAAAATGAATAACTTTAAGTAAAGCTCGCTGTGCACGCTCAAGTTTAATAAGATGAGTTTTTCGAGCTCCACCCCACACCGTGATGCAGTATGCTAGAATTGATTGTGCGAGGGCAAAATAAACAGTTTTGCAGAGACCAGCATCAGCCACATGCCTTAGTTTCTTGAAGACATATATCAACTTGCGTGTTCTCCCCGCTAAAAGATCAATATATGGACACCACGTGAATTTTTCATCAAGGAGAAAACCAAGATATTTAACTGTTTTAACTCTATCCAGATAGCCACAGTCGCATGTGTGTTGATGGGTTGTGCTTTGGCAAGAGTGAATTTGAATTTTTATATTTTGTGCCGATTTTAGTGATTGTTCTGTATTAGCAAAAGTTATGAATTTAGTTTTAGAAATATTAAGCGTAAGTAAATTTTGACTGAGCCATTTGGCTGTTTTGTGAAGACCTATTTCAGCGTAATGTCTTACTTCATCCCATGTACTACCATAAAATATTAACGCCGTGTCATCAGCGAATGTAAATATTTTACAGTTTTGTATCGTTAAGCTACATAAGCAATTAATATAAATAAGAAAAAGGGTTGGGCCAAGAACGCTTCCTTGTGGCACGCCAAACGATACTTGCGCATCAGGACTATATCGACCGTCTATTATAACTCTCTGTGATCTATATATAAATTCTTCTGCTGCATCAATAATTTTCTTCTGCAACATTATTTTCAACAATATCTACTAAAAATCCATGAGCCAGCGCCATTACACGCCCAAGGCGAAGCACACACAATTGTTCTAACAAATGGCGATAATATCCCAATGTATTCACTTGTTGCTTCATACATTTTGTATGGCGCTGCAGACGATTGCAAAAACGTGCTGAAAACGGTCAAGCGCTTACGGCACTGCAGCCGCTGGATGCATGTTGCGAGATAAATATTATAGCGGCAATGTAGCACATACTTCATGGTTGTGTTGCGCTAAAGTTCTTTGATCAAATCAGAATGATACGTATATAATCTGACAGTTCAATCTCGAAACATTTTCAATAATTATCATGAGAGACCTCCTTGGTAAATAAAATTACAATAAAGCTAAAAGGCACTAAAGGTTTGTGTAATTGTTACCATAACGCCAGTAACTTTTCCAGTAGTTCGGCGAGGTTAGCTTACTTTGCTAACTCTGGTCAATGTGTGCGCGATGCGGTCCCAACACTCCACTGTATGCACGCTCGATGCACCATCGCGTCGTTCTGCGAAACTTTGCCTCACTTCATTATTGAAATTGATTGAGATTTCATTCACCACCGCACACAACTCAATAAGCGTAATCCTCGCTTTTATTTTCGCCTGTCGACTTAAATCCATTCATCGGATTCTGTTTTGACAAATAATGTGTAATCTATTAGGACGCGGCCGGGGAGGCTTAGAACAAATCCATTTACTGCGGCCACCAGCCCCCTGACCGCTTATTTGTGCCACAAAAGACTCAAAGGCGAGCCATCGGGCCTAGTTAACAGAGCCCGTAAGCCGATTTGTAGACAAATTTTATAAGATTTGTTCCGACTGCCTGGCCATAGTGAGTGGAGCTCGTGTGATCACTCGCAATGAATATTGACGACTTAAAAGGTAGCAATCAGGGGGAAGGGGGAGTCGGCTGCGTCACGTCGACATCGCGGAGATTGACAGGTTTTGACAACATATTTTCTATTTCTATAGAAACTCCCTCGCAATGTCGGGCACCCCATCACCTTGGGAAATGATGGTGCATTCCGTCAGTTATTAGGAAATGGATGCAATATTAATTCTGTAATGTAGGCATTAGGGTGGCTGTTATGTAGCTAACAACAACTTTGTACCCAACCCTCCATCGTAGTTGCCTATTTTTCCCACAAATACTATTTGACTGTGCTTGTGGAAATAAAACTTTTAATAGCTTTATTCCAAATCGGGTGGCGGCAGCAGTTTGTTAAACTAAATAATTGTGTCTCTCATAATTAGATTAATTTAAAGTTAGGTTAATTACTGTGTTCTACGTAGTAAAGTCGTATCCACGAATACCTGGATACTAGTTTATATCAGTTTGATCAATTAAAATCACATCACACGAACAGGTAATGAAACTACATTTACGACGCGGTCGCCGCATAAATCGGTTACAAGTAAATAATTAATATTTGATAACCCGACGAGCACTGAGCGGGAACGATTGCTTTTTACTGAGGCGAACCTCTGCATTAATTAATTTGTGGAACAACTCGACGAAAAACTCGGCGCCCCGGGACAAGACGGCGGCCGGGCCGTACCGCCGGGTGAACCGGACCGGCGCGGAAACAGGAAATATTTACCGTAAAAAAGTTTTTGTGTATCGGTAACTGAATATCGATTGTGGCAGAGTTCGTTTTTTATTGAGGAAGAATTTAGGCGTTGATTTATATCGGGCGTGAAAATTGAGATATTTTGTTATAAAAATATGAAGGGAAAATCCTACCCGATATTTACCTTCAGTTTTAGAAGCAATTTTTCACACAAAACTGGAATATTTTTAGTTCTTGGTTTATAACTGTGTTCAGCCTTATATAATCTAGACAATAAGAGTAATGATAAACACTCTCTTTAATTTATATGAAAAAAATTGGTTTAAAAATCTGAAACCCGACTACTGACAAAATCGCGGTCTTAAAAGTAGAAAACAAGAAAATAATTCTTGTCTGCTATTCTTCGTAGTCGCATGCCACTGATACCTGATGCTCCTCCATGGCATTCTCATTGATACAGAAGTCAGCTACTGCCATTAGCAAGGTGGCATGCGACTACGAAGAATATCAGACAATAATTATTTTCTTGTTTTCTACTTTTAAGACCGCGATTTTGTCAGTAGTCGCGTTTTAGATTTTTAAACTTACTTTTTTATTTGACTTTTATTTTTGTGTGTTACTTATATGTAATAAATACGTAATCATTTATTACTTTCATAATGTAATATTCTACATAATGTTGGTTTGTTATTTACCCAATATGAATAAATAACACAGACTAGGCCGCGAGAACGGTTTGAGTGCATTATAAACGTATATGTTGACTAAAACTATAATATAATATACATATTTGTAATGTGCTCGTCAAGACCTTTCATTTGATACCAAACATGTTATGATTATCTCAATTTTTTTTTTCGATGTTATAATCTGACATTTAACTAGCGTCTTAAAAATATTTGATACAATTTATATAGCCTATGATACCTTGGCTATTCTTACGAATCTATTGACACCTCATTTATTGAAATCCGTTCGTCGTCGTCCTTCCGTCCGTAGTTTAGGCGCTACGGTGGAACATACATACATAGACTGCCAAAATCATTACCCTTCCTTTTGGCTTCGCCGTAGTCGGGTAAAAAACAGCAGGTCATCGCCCTGTCACGCATAGCTTGTCGCTGAACAAGCGAACAGCGCGCGTTGGGAAAGAGTTGTCATTTAAATGAGACGAATCAGCGCTCATTTACATCATCCGTCACAATGTGAAGTCGTTGACATTGCTGACATTTTGCTTCGGAAATCAACTTATGTGGCTGCGAAATGCACATACTTACATATTATGCATGTAAAGTCTGATGATTAAAGTTAAAATAAACTATAAGTTATAACCAAGTGAAAATGGATTCATTTCTTAGATTACTTAGAAAAAAATAATCTTAGTAAAATAAAGTTAATGGAAACCCACCTAAAATTTTAAAGATGTAACTCCGGGAGGATATGCCCCAGCAGGACATTCACAGGCGTTATTGGTGAGGTCCTTCAGAAAGGGCAGGTGCGTATTACTTACAACTGGTGGCATGCATGTTTGACCAGATGTATATGGACTTTTCGCAGTAGGTCGCCAAATAGTAGTACCTCCATGGAAAAAGGTGTGAATTTAAAAATACGTCATTCACATGCAAACGTACAATCATGCTAAATTCATGTGACGATGGTACATTGCCCTCTGTACGTGAATGTAGAGCAGCTTTCAGCATTGGGTGCGATGTCGGTCAAGTGTACTATGCCGGCTGCTGGTGGCTTGTTGCTCGTTGTTGCTTGTTGTTCCTCGAGCGACAACTGCCGGCAATTTGCGAATACTCAACCGACCCAAACCAAAGCTAACCTGCAAATCAGACGATACGGTGAGTCATGTGTGCAAGCGTTGTTCGATTGACTCAAAGGATATCGGGCAAGTTTCGAATTATTTGAATTGAAATTTGAGGAAGAATTTTAATGCATGGGTGGAATCTATGTAGACTATTTTCGAGATGTGTTTAATATTTTTAACGGACAAGAAAAGAGGACATTTTCAGTCACACGCGTATATTTTCTCTAATAAAAAATGCAATCTTAAAAAGAAAAACCAGTGTCGACTGTTTAGTGGCGGCCTAACCGAATCGACTATTAAAATCCTCTTTAGCGTCGTAGTCAACATTAAATTAAAGTGTTTTTTCACTAGTTACTTAGAAAACCTAAGTCAATACTGTGGTTGAATTTCGATTCAGATAACCTGGAGCGTGGCTTAACAAGTGTTAGTATAGAAACTGAAAGTAGAGCGCGCTAATTAAAAGTTTTTCTGATTACTCGAAGTGTTTCAGTCTAAAGAATTAGTGCTAAGACTTGTTAAATCCTCTTCTGTGCGAACTCAATGAGACTTTTAGTTTTTAGGCGAGCTTTCTTTAGTCTCCACCTAGTTGTTTGGTTTCATTGAAATACTGTATTTTTTGATCGAACATAATTATAATTTAACAATATAGGTATTTGTCATCTACTTGCAGAAAAATCGATCAATATAAACGAGTCTGCAACCTCTAAGTTTGGTTTTGATGTTTTTCCTCAGAAAAGAGGGTTTTGAAACACCGACCCCATCTCGTTTTAAACTTAACTTAATTCTGTAATCTAAAAATGTTTTTAACGAGTAAATAATAAATATGTTTTATACGATGAGCAGATAAAAAAATATATTCACAGTTATAACACAAAAATGGTAAAATAAATTGGCGTCTTACTTAATAAGTGAGTCGTACCCAGACTTTAAAACATCCTGCCATGAAAAATATCGTTCATTGCACAAGCACCTAAAGAACGAAGAAAATTCATTATTTAAAACTTTTTTTTTTTTTATAACTTACAAACACATTTATTGATCTTAAATTATGTATTAATAACATAGGATTATGTAGAACTTACAAAAAAAAAAAAAAAAAACTATTATTTAAAACTGTTATGTTAATTCAATTTAATTTTATTTATTTTAGGACAACTAAAATCCAAAGGTTAGTTACAAAAACTTAAAACTATTGTTAGTTCATACAAATACAAAAGACAGTCACTTAAGTATATCTAATCCTATAAGTATACAAAATACATAAATACCGCTACACTGAGACATTTCGCCCTGTCAAGCAAGATAACCAATTGCATGCATTAGGCTACTGGGCACTAAAAATATCTAAACTTCTTCAATGTTTGACCATCAAATGCCAAGTGTAGGTCCCTTTCTAATCTGTCTACGTTTGGCGGTTTTTTGCCACGGCTTTTTAGTTCGACCGAATTGTGTTTATTTCAGAGTTTTCACTCAAGTATTACCTATGTCTAGTAGAAAATATATATTTTCCTACAGCTGACGTCGGCACTTGTGCGCTGGGGCACAGATTCGATTTCCGTGCAATACGAAACGTCGGCGCTTCAATGAGATCGTGTCTCAGGTAGGTGCAGTATCCGATAGAATGTCCTTTGTGACATGATAGTTAGCTTTTAGGTTTCTCAATGAAAACGAAACGTTCGTTATTTTCAGTTTGAAAATGAGAAAATAGTACTCTTATGTCGGCCTCGACATTACTTCTTGCAGTTTAATTTCCAGGTTCCCACTATGTGTCGGTGCCTAAATTGATTGAATTGATAAATCGATATTTATAGTCTTCGGCAGTTTATGACATTAATATATTTTATTGACTTCATCTTTTTCATTAAGAATAAAATTTCGTGTTTAAGCTCTCTTGTCGTGAAAATGATATTCAATATTAGGGCGACAAAGCAATTACGAGGTAAACGACACCAAATATGTTTTTTCTTTTTGTCTAGGATCGTTGAGATAAAATGTTTGCAAGTAAACATGAGTTTAAGTACGTTGTAACAAATCACGTCGCTTTGTAGACAAAATCCTAAAGTCGTGTCTAATAGCCTGCACTTAAACCAAGCGGTGCTTGTTCTAAGCTGCAGACTGCATAAACGGGTAACTGTCTGCTAATAGAGACCACGCTTTAGATTGTACTCTACTGCTATTACTTGTACTAAACAGTCTCTAGAAGTTTAAAATGAAAAGGACAATTTGACAATTATCCTACTAATATATCCTACTAATATTATAAATGCGAAAGTTTGTGAGGATGGATGGATGGATGGATGTTTGTTGCTCTTTCACGCGAGAACGGCTGATCGGATCTGAATGAAATTTGGCACAGAGGTAGATTATAGTCTGGAATAACACATGGGCTATATATTATCCCCATAATAACTTAAGGGGGTGAGCAGTAATGCATTATCCATAATCCTCAACTGTTTTACGGCTTGATACTGGAAATACGAAATAGCGCAAGGGACATCGAGCGTGCTGCACAATTTTTCACTTTAGGCGCCTGGTGCGAGCGTTGCAAATCCAAGAGAAAGCTGAAGTCCCTTACGGCATTTTAAATTTCTGGTATCGACCACAATCGAACTGTCAACTGTCATACTATATATTAAAATAGAAGGTCTATTTCAAGCTATTTGTCACTGGTGTACGTAGCCTAACGGTACAGCGACTTACCTGTAAACAAAGGTACGCAAGTTCAAATCACAGTCAGTATCCACTTTTTGTGATTTTTTATAATGTTGAAAGATTTCCAAAAATGTTGAAACGTGTTCGCGAGTTCGATCCCCAATCGGATTTCACTTTTTGTAAGTTCCAGGTATTTGTTTTCATTTCGATGCTATATGATTTTCAAATCAATTCAGATTAAATTAATATAATCTACTTTTAATTGTAAATACAATATTATAAATCTGTTGACGTAGAGTTTCTGTATATTGAACATAATTATTTAGAAAAAATAATGTTTTCTTTTGTTGTGTCTGTGTGTCTTGGGTGTATTAGTTTATTATAGTATTTTCACGTGTACATTTTAAAACTAATAAGATTAGGGTTTTAGTTTTTGTTTCATTGTAATTGGTGCTCTCTATCAAAAGATATACGAATTTAAAGTATTTAAGAAGAACTTATCATCATTTAGAAACATACATGCAACGACATCTATTGCATCAAAACGGTACTAATTAATAAATGTGTTCACAAGATAACTTTTAAATCGTATTTTTCAAACAGTTACGATCTCCTCCGGCTCTGGGCAGAGTGGTAGGGAATGTTAGACTTCTACTGACTAAAAACCACCCATGTTCCTTTTTTGCCTTTTGTGCTGTGGCCGCGATATTTCTTTCGAACAACCCGTAGCCCCGACAAGCGGCGGCCCTTGCAGGCCTCAACCATATTGCTGACATCTCTTTGAGGCGCGCGTGGACCGAACGCGCCATCGACACTGCCTGTCGTCGTCTTACGACACTACTTACCGCCCACAGGCCCGCGCGTACGGTGGCCGGAAGCCATCACGTGACCCCCGACGCCAAGAGCGTCTCCTATTGCGGCTGGGACGAGAGGTTCTCTCTCTCACCACGCCACCTCCTTCGCTAGCATCACTGCTTCGCCAAAGGAGGCGACAGCGCCCATTCCCTCTCGCCCCGCAACATGGCTTGAACCAGGGCCGGACGCGAGAGGTCGCCGCCGCCGATCGTCGCTAAGAGAACACGACGGGGCTCAACCCAAGCGGGGCTCCGCCCAAGCGGGGCAGACCTCCACGGTGTGCTCCACCGTGTCCTCCGGCTGATCCTTGCAATAGTAGCATTTGGGCGTTTCCTTCCGCCTGATTCGGTGCAGGTGCCTCCCGAATCCCGAAACAGCCGTGTCCGGTGAGGACCTGCGCCAGACGGAAGGTGAGGGCGCCGTGGCGCCTCTCAAGCCACTCCTCAAAGCGGAGACTTACCACCACTGTGCCCTGCACGGGGTTGCGACAGTCGCTCTCTCCATGTCGTCATGAAATCACACCAGGGGTCTGTCCGCCATGCGGCAATATACCGCGGCAGCGGAGTTATCCCCCAGTGTAGTACCTCCGCGTGCCATTCATGCAGGAGACTACATAGCCTAAACCCTATAGTGTATGTTTGCTTCCCATGCATTCAATTTTGGCAGTTTAACTTCGTCTTCGACAGATGGCATTGTTCATTTGACACCATTTTCAGAATTGCGGTGTTAATATTTGTCGTGAATAGTCAACAAATACAAATTGACAGGTACACAGTAAGAAAAACAGCTGTAAAACTTTAAAATAAAAACCTAATTAAAATTAGATAAGACCCGCGACGTAAATCTATTTGTTCAGTGTGGAAATCGAATACAGGACATGCAGCGCCACAGTCAAACGCCGAGGCACTGCGCCAACCGTGCCGTCTTATCGGCTGTGGCTGCCTCGGGCATTGCCGCAACTTTGCTTAACAATGGCCAGATTGCACTTTCCATTTACAAATTGCCGTTGAATCTTACCCCTCCTTGCAACATCACCAAAAATCTGCGATTGGCCATGGAACAGATGTCTTTGCAAATAAGCTGCTTTAAACAGGAGAGAGTCGCCTGGAATTAGATGTAGATGCGAAAATTCCACTTTCCGAAGAGTTTTCCCATCCAGTGCCAACAGAAGATCCCGAAAGAGTTAGGCAGTGGTGTACCTAATCGTAAACCCACATTTTGCCAGTAATGTTCAAGCGCCATGGAATAGGGGGCGTTTGATGTCTATAGATATAATATTGCCATCGACCTGGCACGAAAACCACGCTCCGTGGCCTCTACTGCGAAAACACTTTGCAATCAAACCTCGGACCTCATCCTCAGTAGTTGCACTTGAGACCACTCGATCAACGAGACAGTCACACATCAAAATTTCCACGTGAACGAAGTCGCGGGTATCAGCTAGTCTATAATATGTATGTATTTAGAAATATATAAGTATGTTTATCAGTTGTCTAGTACCCATAACACAAGCTCTGCTTAGCTTGGGACTAGATGGCGTTGTGTGATAGTTGTAAAAAAAAAAAAAAAATACAATCTGTACTTACAATTCACAATAGAAACTTTATCTTGAATTCTCTGAAGTTTTTGTATTTCTTACCCTTGTCAAAGTTATTCTAGAACCTCCATTTTTATTCAGAAGACAAAATATATATAAGAAAACAAAGAATCATAAATACATGACTTACCTATCACTAATGCTGAATAAATAATAGCTGGAAGAGATCACTGCCGTATAATCAAGAAGTTTCTATTGTAAACTATGAGGTTGGTTACACGGTACTAATATCGTTTGACATGAGCGTGACATATAACCAAGCTGGGTACTATGGTATGAGCTGCGCTTGTACCTACTGAGCTGTAGTCACAGACATGGTTAGTATAATAAGCTCGCCTTTTTTCTTACAATCATCTGTTGCGACGCATAGCCACTGTCACGCAGTACCTCTTTCGTAAGAGGGGTAAGTAATGCAGGGAACTGACTGTACTTAATAAACTTACAGCATCTTTTACAAAAGCACCTAGTGTATACTCCTGGGCAATTCACTTACAACGACATCACGTGCTCGTTCTGCCGTCCGCCTCCGTTGTACAAGCGTTTACCTTCACAAGTAATATCGCTCCCCGACGGCTCTCGCGTCGCGTCTCATTTGTACGACAGGCTCGCGGGTCACCTGTAATCAGGCTTGAGACGTCTACAAAAGCAGCTGTAGCAACGCAACTGTTAACCTGACACTTTCATCATGTTTCATACCAAAGTATGAAATCTTCGACCAATAACTTAAAGTTGTTTTAACAAAGTAGCGATAGTTTGAAGGATCTACCTCTTTCTTAATAAAATCCCGCGTTACAATTTATACGTGTGTTGTGTTCAAAGTTGTCAAGTTACAAGAAACTTAAAATATCTCCACCTTAAAGTCTCGGTTGAGCCTGTTTGTCCTGGAGTAACGCAATTTGACGACGCTTTATTTGATTACAAACTCGTCAAAGAAACGGAGCCGCGCCGCGTCGCTAGGTGCGCGGGGACACGCTAATGTCGACCTCTGCTTGTGTATGTAATGTATGAGTGGTGGTGTTGTGTTACCAGCTTGTAA
This sequence comes from Diarsia dahlii, assembly GCA_949775195.1. NCBI lineage: Eukaryota > Metazoa > Arthropoda > Insecta > Lepidoptera > Noctuidae > Diarsia > Diarsia dahlii. The sequence goes on from OX459211.1 coordinate 20,498,603, forward strand.
GTAGTTCGTGAGCTACTTTGTTTAAATGTTAAGATACCTAGTCTAAGTGGTAATGTGATGTTCATTGTAATCTCCATCCAAGGAGCTACTTACATGTCTCAATTGTCAATGTCATGTGCGCATACAAATAAATAATGTATTGCGTACCGTACTTGAAACAAGAATGGATGGTCATCTCGGTATACAAGCAATTGTTTTATGTTCGTAACATAATGCAACATGCTCCTCCGATGTTGACTCGGCGCTGAGACAACATGCACCTGTACACAGTGAGACGACGTCATCCGCATTCCGAAACAATTACACGAACAAACAGATCTGCTCGGAGACGTCCGGCTCCCAGCGCCCGGCGCCCGGCGCTCGGCCAGAGCAAGGTCGACACAAACGTCTTGTCAATTCAGTAGGACGAGCAAGCAGTGCCGGCGCAATGAACCAGCCACGACTAAACGATGCGCTTGCTTATCCCCAGGGTTTGCTCACACAATCCGTCTCCTGTAGTTAGCACAATTACAAGAGCGCCCGCCGCCTGCCGTCCGCCGTCCGTCCAGCCAGGGGGAGGGGGGCACGGTCCTCACGACACACAGAGAATTATTTAGCAGTGTCTCACGAGTGTCTTACGGGCCGGAGTCGGCGCTGGATTCCGTGCGTTATTGAAACCGAATTGAACCATGAATAATATTTATGTGATCCGCATCTGTATTGTAACTAGGTCTTAGTTTTGGACGAGCTGCTATAATGATCAAAACCATAAAAAGATTTCATGAATAGTTGAAGTTTTTGAAATCAAAAGATGAAACTTCTTTAGTTCTCGCCATCTGACTGTGTATTTGCCTTATGTTTAAAAGCCCCACATTATTAAGGACGTAGGGACCATCCATACCAGAAGCTCCGATTCAAGTAATGATGAGGCAACCGTAGTAAAGGTGTGTTGCATGAGAGTAACCTCGGCGTCGAAATGCACAACGTTTCACAAGACGTGGAAATATAGCCGCGGGCGATGCGACCACTGAGAACATAGACTTTCTTACTGCGGAACACAGTCAATGTCGTGGAAACACACGCCGTGCTTATAATGAGCCAGTTTGTTCACTAATTATTTTGTTGTAGGTCAATTTTTTTTGTAGTGCTTCAATTTTCTTTGAAGTTCACTAAAATCTGTTCAATATTTTCTTAATTCTCGAGTGCTTACTTCTTACTTTCTCTTGCATGTCTACTGTTCTTTATGCTACTCTTATAATGTCAGTGAAAACACAGTCCTAACTTTAAGTTTTCTTAAGTAATAAATTAAAATATCCGCAGCTACTAGGTACCAGTGTGTCCTCATGTACTCACTTACTCTCTCGTGTACTCACTTACTCGTGTAATGTGACTTTGTGAATGTTATACACAATTCAGTAATCATCTGTGACAATACAATTCTTTGACATCCGCTTCATCGTTTCTGCGTCACAAACCGATGTATAACAATACTATGTCTCACAATTGCCAACAGCCAATTCGATATTACATTTTGCTACATAACAGATAATAATATAGCTAATAACATTTCGGGAAGGAAAGGAAACGTAATCTCAGTTGATAATAGATGATTGAAAGATCGAACGAAAAGATTGCGTATTACGTAGTGAGCAACGAAACAATCAATAATTTCCTTCAGATCGGAATATAATACGAAATGGTTCAGTTTCACGAGCGGCTCACGGGACTTACTCTAATACACGTGGAGTGTGGGAGATTACTAAAAGACGATCAGTGCGGTTTGCGGAGCATTATGAAACACATCGCTTTATATAACCATCATAATAATTGTCAATTTCTAATTTGCAATTATTATGCATTTTGTTGTAAGATAATATTTATCATATAGGTAGACAGGAGATACCTTTTGCATCTTTGACTGGCCTGTTGGTCTAGTGGTTAGTGACCCTAACTGCTATGCCGGAGGTCGTGGGTTCGATTCCCACCCAGGACAAATGTTTGTGTGATGAGCACGATCATTTGTTCTGTGTCTGGGTGTAATTTATCTATAATATGTATGTACTAGCTGATACCCGCGACTTCGTTCACGTGGAAATTTTGATGTGTGACTGTCTCGTTGATCGAGTGGTCTCAAGTGCAACTACTGAGGATGAGGTCCGAGGTTTGATTGCAAAGTGTTTTCGCAGTAGAGGCCACGGAGCGTGGTTTTCGTGCCAGGTCGATGGCAATATTATATCTATAGACATCAAACGCCCCCTATTCCATGGCGCTTGAACATTACTGGCAAAATGTGGGTTTACGATTAGGTACACCACTGCCTAACTCTTTCGGGATCTTCTGTTGGCACTGGATGGGAAAACTCTTCGGAAAGTGGAATTTTCGCATCTACATCTAATTCCAGGCGACTCTCTCCTGTTTAAAGCAGCTTATTTGCAAAGACATCTGTTCCATGGCCAATCGCAGATTTTTGGTGATGTTGCAAGGAGGGGTAAGATTCAACGGCAATTTGTAAATGGAAAGTGCAATCTGGCCATTGTTAAGCAAAGTTGCGGCAATGCCCGAGGCAGCCACAGCCGATAAGACGGCACGGTTGGCGCAGTGCCTCGGCGTTTGACTGTGGCGCTGCATGTCCTGTATTCGATTTCCACACTGAACAAATAGATTTACGTCGCGGGTCTTATCTAATTTTAATTAGGTTTTTATTTTAAAGTTTTACAGCTGTTTTTCTTACTGTGTACCTGTCAATTTGTATTTGTTGACTATTCACGACAAATATTAACACCGCAATTCTGAAAATGGTGTCAAATGAACAATGCCATCTGTCGAAGACGAAGTTAAACTGCCAAAATTGAATGCATGGGAAGCAAACATACACTATAGGGTTTAGGCTATGTAGTCTCCTGCATGAATGGCACGCGGAGGTACTACACTGGGGGATAACTCCGCTGCCGCGGTATATTGCCGCATGGCGGACAGACCCCTGGTGTGATTTCATGACGACATGGAGAGAGCGACTGTCGCAACCCCGTGCAGGGCACAGTGGTGGTAAGTCTCCGCTTTGAGGAGTGGCTTGAGAGGCGCCACGGCGCCCTCACCTTCCGTCTGGCGCAGGTCCTCACCGGACACGGCTGTTTCGGGATTCGGGAGGCACCTGCACCGAATCAGGCGGAAGGAAACGCCCAAATGCTACTATTGCAAGGATCAGCCGGAGGACACGGTGGAGCACACCGTGGAGGTCTGCCCCGCTTGGGCGGAGCCCCGCTTGGGTTGAGCCCCGTCGTGTTCTCTTAGCGACGATCGGCGGCGGCGACCTCTCGCGTCCGGCCCTGGTTCAAGCCATGTTGCGGGGCGAGAGGGAATGGGCGCTGTCGCCTCCTTTGGCGAAGCAGTGATGCTAGCGAAGGAGGTGGCGTGGTGAGAGAGAGAACCTCTCGTCCCAGCCGCAATAGGAGACGCTCTTGGCGTCGGGGGTCACGTGATGGCTTCCGGCCACCGTACGCGCGGGCCTGTGGGCGGTAAGTAGTGTCGTAAGACGACGACAGGCAGTGTCGATGGCGCGTTCGGTCCACGCGCGCCTCAAAGAGATGTCAGCAATATGGTTGAGGCCTGCAAGGGCCGCCGCTTGTCGGGGCTACGGGTTGTTCGAAAGAAATATCGCGGCCACAGCACAAAAGGCAAAAAAGGAACATGGGTGGTTTTTAGTCAGTAGAAGTCTAACATTCCCTACCACTCTGCCCAGAGCCGGAGGAGATCGTAACTGTTTGAAAAATACGATTTAAAAGTTATCTTGTGAACACATTTATTAATTAGTACCGTTTTGATGCAATAGATGTCGTTGCATGTATGTTTCTAAATGATGATAAGTTCTTCTTAAATACTTTAAATTCGTATATCTTTTGATAGAGAGCACCAATTACAATGAAACAAAAACTAAAACCCTAATCTTATTAGTTTTAAAATGTACACGTGAAAATACTATAATAAACTAATACACCCAAGACACACAGACACAACAAAAGAAAACATTATTTTTTCTAAATAATTATGTTCAATATACAGAAACTCTACGTCAACAGATTTATAATATTGTATTTACAATTAAAAGTAGATTATATTAATTTAATCTGAATTGATTTGAAAATCATATAGCATCGAAATGAAAACAAATACCTGGAACTTACAAAAAGTGAAATCCGATTGGGGATCGAACTCGCGAACACGTTTCAACATTTTTGGAAATCTTTCAACATTATAAAAAATCACAAAAAGTGGATACTGACTGTGATTTGAACTTGCGTACCTTTGTTTACAGGTAAGTCGCTGTACCGTTAGGCTACGTACACCAGTGACAAATAGCTTGAAATAGACCTTCTATTTTAATATATAGTATGACAGTTGACAGTTCGATTGTGGTCGATACCAGAAATTTAAAATGCCGTAAGGGACTTCAGCTTTCTCTTGGATTTGCAACGCTCGCACCAGGCGCCTAAAGTGAAAAATTGTGCAGCACGCTCGATGTCCCTTGCGCTATTTCGTATTTCCAGTATCAAGCCGTAAAACAGTTGAGGATTATGGATAATGCATTACTGCTCACCCCCTTAAGTTATTATGGGGATAATATATAGCCCATGTGTTATTCCAGACTATAATCTACCTCTGTGCCAAATTTCATTCAGATCCGATCAGCCGTTCTCGCGTGAAAGAGCAACAAACATCCATCCATCCATCCATCCTCACAAACTTTCGCATTTATAATATTAGTAGGATTTAGAAATATATAAGTATGTTTATCAGTTGTCTAGTACCCATAACACAAGCTCTGCTTAGCTTGGGACTAGATGGCGTTGTGTGATAGTTGTGGAATATTATATTATTATCCTTATTCATGAAAACAATTTGCGATTTTTGTAAAAAGTGTAAGCATTAGTGAGTCAGCCCAGCAATGCGCCCAGATAGACTTTATTTCCCAGCCGTAACATTGATTCGTATAATATAATATTCCGCGCTAGGTGAGCCAGAGTTCCGATCACACTGCCTATTGTAACTCTCGACACGTTTACTTTTTATTTGTATTTTTTCGTTAGCAGTCAATTTGAACACGGATAGATTCCATGCGACAATAAAAATACACGCGTGGGAATCCGCTCACAAATTGGTCGGCGCGTCCTTTTTACGTACATATAACTATGTTTATCTATGATACGTGGCTAACACGATCCTACAGTAATTAATATAATAATAATATGGTATATTAAAAGTTTGATTTACTATAGAAAAGTTAGTAACAGTCGTTACTAACCTTTGTGTAGTTACACACACTACACACACCGCACACTACACACACCACACACTACACACACCACACACTACACACACCACACACTACACACACCACACACTACACACACCACACACTATACCACACCACCACCACTCCTCTACTACTGTATTATATAACTTACCTTTACCTTTCTTATTAAATGGTGATTTGAGATTGTGTCGAAGTCTCGTACTGCCAGCTCCGTTAGGTGGTAATGTACCCGTTTAGATTATATCATCGTAGAGAAGTCAACTACACTCAGTCGAAGCTTGCAGCCGCATGCAGAATACTATGTTTACCTCACACGTGCTGCTCTTGCGGAACTTTCTATATTCACTTGTAACCGGCGGTTATTATGGAGCTCACAGGAAATTGGCAGGTTTCTGCGAAGTGCTCCAACAACAAATACGGGTTGCGTGGAACCTCACGCTTAGTTAAACTAGTGAGAACTAAGTATTTGTATGAGGTAACTATTTCTATAGAAATCCGAAAGTAGGGCGTCGTCGCGTGGATCACCTTGTGCCGCTTGAATAATGTACCGTTAAGAACAAACAGAGCTGATTTATTATTTAGTTTATATTAAGCGAGATTACGAGCGTCTCTCCGCTCCCCCCCCCCTCCCGGTCCCCCGTACACCGCGACGTCCCCCCTCGCTCGTCCTCGCCGACCTCCGGGACGAGTCAAACCGTTCCGTTGAATTTTAATGTAAATCGGGCTCATTTCCTGTACTTTGCGAACAGGCGTCAGTTTCAATTGTTGATTTTTGACCCATTTCTGTTGGTTTTGTGTCTCTTATTGTACCACTGTGGAGTTATGAATGTTCTCACTTAGAGATTTCGCTGAGAAGTATGGAAGGTAGAAAATCATTTTTATGAAACAAGACAAGAAAACAAAAATGAGATAGCGCTACGCGATGATGTAGCGCTACGTAGCTCGTAGCACTTTCGTAGCGGTTGTAAAAGTGTTGCTTCTATAGTCACCTCAACCACTAAGTAAAGCGATTCGGAACTTACCAGTGTTATGTTTGACACTAACAGAATAATTAACGAAAGTGATGAGTTAACAGAAAGGAAAGGGTCCCCAATATGATACACGCACCGTTTCCCTCAATAACTGAAATATTAATCGTTTAGTGTAAACCATTGAACGTGTAGTGAGATATGAGCAAAGCCGCGCGGCGCGCTGATGGCCGCATTAAACATGTACCCGCGGTGAGCGCCGCCCGCTCCGCTCGCTCAGCTCAGATTGTACTTACAGCTTGAACAGGGGACTTGGAATGGATCGTGTCGTTTGGGAGTCATTAGTTAAAGTAGCGAAACGTGGCTGTTATAAGGTGCAATCTTTGCAAAAACTTGTTAGAGAGTTTTGGTTAGAAAATGACCACAGGTCTTTGAAAACTTGATATTACTATGGGATACCAAGACACATGTAGAACTAAACATATACTCAGCGACGAAGTCTTCGTTTATTAATAATGCGACAAAAGTGTCGTGAACTAGGTAATTCATTAGACATGAACCATTTTCTCGTTGTTTGTTAAGTAGTTCGGAAGTTCAACTACAGCGTGAACTCAAAGCGAAATTAATCCATTACCTGTATCTGTTGGATTATTAAATTACAAGTTTATCCGCGAGCGCGAGACATGAAACATGGCCTCGATGTTCAACATTCGCGCTTAAGAAACTTTTCTTAGCGGTTATTTAATTTAGTAACAAGTACAGGATTGTGAAACCGTGAGAGCTTATGATTTATGCAAAAAACTTGGAAGTGTAGTGGCTGAGCGTGTTCCCGCGCAAGGCGCCTCGCGCGGCGGTCGGCGGCCGTGCCTCGAGGCGAGTACAGTGAAGCGCCCGCTCTGCTAATGTTGATAATTACCGCGAGCAGACTCGCGCGATGCTCAGTGGATATTATAGCAGCATTACACGTTGCGGTCAGCAACAATACAACTGCTACTATCTGTAATGGTTGAGTTAGTTTACTGATAATTATGTACTAAAAGATGAACACATTTAACAGAATAATAGAGATTAGTTAGGAAATAATACCGTCTGCTATAACCTACTGATCTATTTCACGTTTTACGAGAACGTTTATATTGAGTGAGTGCGTTCTTTATAACAACCATAAATATTTTCAGTGAAAGTCGCGAATACGAACGTGAACATTACGATAATTACTCCTTCTTTGGAATCAGTTCCGCGTTTCTTGCGCGACTTCTGAATTGTTAATGTTGGCAGCTCACGTGTGCCTAGTACTACACCTCACTCTCACATGCCAAGTACATTGTTAATTGATATTTGTATGGAACGGGGGGGGGGGGGCAGAGCGGCGGCATTACATCACAAACATGATGACAAATTCACACATTATTACATCAAAGCTTCTCAAATAACCGCCTGCACTAATAAATCACTAACAGTAAGAACAAGTCTAGGAAGGTACTGTGTTAAATATAATCTGCATTATAAGAGAGAATACTTGTTCATGGAATATTTATTTTATAAACAAAGTATCTTTCCATATTATATTCCGTAAGCCTATAAACAGAATGGTATACCGAGCAATTTTACAGGGCACGGGTGACGACACGCCGTGACGAGGCGGACGCTGTAATCCCGGGGTTACAAAACTTTTACGACACGTGACGCGGGGCAAGTAGTAAACATAGTAAACACGCGGAACAAACAACACTAAGAAAAATAACATCAACGAGCTTCTCGATGTACTTGCTGTGTTGACGATACACTTCCCACGATCACGACGACCGCCAATCAACTATCACTGTACCAAACGATTATTAAACCTCTACCTTCAACATTATTAAGTTAACTAGCTGCTACCCGCGACTTCGTTTACGGGAATTTTTTATGTGTCAGTGACTGTCTCGTTGATCGAATGGTCCCAAGTGCAACTACTGAGGATGAGGTCCGTGGTTTGATTGCAAAGTTTTTTCGCAGTAGAGGCCAGGCCACGGGGCGTGGTTTTCGTGCCCGGTCGATGGCAATATTATATCTATAGACATCAAACGCCCCCTATTACATAGCGCTTGAACATTACTCCAAATTATGAAAACGTGCATGGTAAGTTCATCTTCTGTTGGCTCTGGATGGGAAAACTCTTCGGAAAGTGGATTTTACGCATCTACATCTAATTCCACTCGACTCTCTCCTGTTTAAAGCAGCTGATATTTGCAAAGACATCTGTTCCTTGGCCAGTCGCAGATTTTTGGTGATGTTGCAAGTTGGGGTAAGATTCAGCGGCAATTCGTAAACAGAAAGAGCAATCTGGCCATTGTTAAGGAAAGTTGCAGCAATGCCTGAGGAAGCCACAGCGATAAGACGGCACGGTTGACGCAGTGCCTCGGCGTTTGACTGTGACGCTGCATGTACTGTATTCGATCCCCGCACTGAACAAATAGATTTATGTCGTGGGTCTTATCTAATTTTAATTACTTAGGTTTTTATTTTACAGCTGTTTTTCTTACTGTGTACTTGTCAATTTGTATTTGTTGACTATTCACGACAAATATTAACACCGCAATTCAGTAAATGGAGTCAAATGAACAATGCCATCTGTCGAAGACGAAGATAAACTGCCACAATTTAATGCATGGGAAGCAAACACACACCATAGGGCATAAGCTATGTAGTTTCCTGCATGGATGGCGCGCGGAGGCACTACATGCCGCGGTAGCGGAGTTACCCACTCCACTACCGCGGCATGTTGCCGCTTGGCGGACAGACCCCCCGGTGTTATTTCATGGCATTGTGTTGCATTGCTGTCGCAACCCCGTGCAGGGCACAGTCACAGTGGTGGTAAGTCCCCTCTTTGAGGTGTGGCTTGAGAGGCGCCACGGCGCCCTCACCTTCCGTCTGGCGCAGATCCTCACCGGACACGGTTGTTCCGGGAGGTACCTGCACCGAATCAAGCGGAAGGAAACGCCCGCATGCTACCATTGCAAGGATCAGCTGGAGGACACGGTGGAGCACACCGTGGAGGTCTGCCCCGCGTTAAGCCCCGTCGTGTTCTCTTCTTCTCTTGTTGTACATAATAAAGAGTATTCTATCTATCTATCTATCTTAGCGGCGATTGGCGGCGGCGACCCGTCTGGGTCCTGGTTCAAGTCATGGTGCGGGTTGAGAGGGGATGGGACGCCGTCGCTTCCTTCGGCGAAGCAGTGATGCTAGCGAAGGAGGTGGCGTAATGTGAGAGAGAGAGAACCTCTCGTCCCAGCCGCAACAGGAGACGCTCCGGGCGTCGGGGGCCTCGTGATGGCTTCCGGCCACCGTAGGCGCAGACCTGTGGACGGTAAGTAGTGGGCTAGCTCGCCGTCCGCCCGTCTTATGACGACGACAGGCCGTGTCGACGGCGCGTCCGTGTTCCACGCGCGCCTCAGAGAGATATCAGCAATATGGAAGGGCCGCCGCTCGTCGGGGCTGCGTGTTGTTCGAAAGAGATATCGCGGCCCCAGCACAAAGGGCATGCAAAGATGGAACATGGGTGGTTTTTAGTCAGTAGAATTCAGGCATTCCCTACCACTCTGCCCAGAGCGGGAGGAGTCATTTGACGATTCCCATCCTCCAAAAAAAAAACCCTATGTAGATTTTCAAAGCAGCGTTATTCAAACTAATCAATAGTACCTTTTGTTATCGTAACTGTTTGAAGACTATTTAAAAGTTATCTTGTGAACACATTTATTAATTAGTACCCTTTCGATGCAATAGATGTCGTTGCATGTATGTTTCTTAATGATGATAAGTTCTTCTCAAATACTATAAATTCGTATATCTTTTGATCATCATTTCAGCCAAAAGACGTCCACTGCTGGACATAGGCCTCTATAATAATAGTAATATATATCTTTTGATAGAGAGCACCAATTACAATAAAAAAAAAAACTTATCATATTAGTTTTTAAAATGTTCACGTGATAATATAAACTAATACACCCAAGACACACAGACTACATATAGAAAATTCTAAAAATGATTGTAACACAACAAAAGAAAACGTTATTTTTTCTAAATAATAAATGTTCAATTATACAGAAACTCTACGTCTACAGATTTATAATATTGTATTCACAATGAAAAGAAGATTTTATTAATTAATCTACTCTGAATTGATTTGAAAATCATATATCATCATCAAAATAAAAACAAATACCTGGAACTTACAAAAAGTGAAAACCGATTGGGGATCGAACTCGCGAACATGTTTAACATTTTTGGAAATAAAACATCACAAAAAGTGAATTCTGACTGTGATTTGAACTTGCGTACCTTTGTTTGCAGGTAAGTCTCTGTACCGTTAGGCTACGAACACCAGTGACAAATAGCTTGAAATAGACCTTCTATTTTAATATAAGTATGACAGTTGACAGTTCGATTGTGGTTCGATACCTGAAATTTGAAATGACGTAAGGGACTTCAGCTTTCTCTTAGATTTGCAACGCTCGCACCAGGCACCTAAAGTGAAAAATTGCACAGCACACTCGATGTCCCTTGTGATATTTCGTATTTTCAGTATCAAGCTGTAAAACAGTTGAGGATTATGGATAATGCAATACTGCTCACCCCCTTAAGTTAATATGGGGATAATATATAGCCCATGTGTTATTCCAGACTATAATCTACCTCTGTGCCAAATTCTATTCAGATCCGATCAGCCGTTCTGGCGTGAAAGAGCAACAAACATCCATCCATCCATCCATCCTCACAAACTTTCGCATTTATAATATTAGTAGGATTTCACGAAAGTCAAACAGCGGGAGCCGGGCCCGCTGCGGGCGTGAGAGGGGTATGTGTGGCAGGAGGGAGGGAGGGGGACATGGTTAAATATTAACAACAGGTTAGTTACAATAGACGAGCGAACAATACGCGGCGTGTGTTGCCCGCGCGGCGTCGCTGGCGCGTCAAACGTTCCTTAAATGTTTACCTAATGAACCTGTTCCGAGCACTTTGTGCAACACCACCATCGCCCGGCGACCGGCGACCGGTGACCGGTTACCGGCGACCTCGTGAAACAATATCAGCTCACTATACATTAATGCAACAAACACGATCCTAATCGTTACTGCGTACATTAGCCGTCCCTGTGCGGGGTCTGCGTGACCCTCGTGTAAGACGCTCTGCGGCCGCTGTATTATGAACCACTGTATGTTGTTATGCATAAGATATGTCTGATTAAATATTTACTAGACGACAAGTAACGATGAGAGGATGCCGTCACTAGCCATACATATTTGATTGTGGGATATCAACAGTATCACATCAATCTTAACAACTCTGCGTTTAGACTGTTGGAAGGAATGCTCACCAGTGATTAATCAAGAGACACTACGACTCGTTCTAGGAATCGCCACAAACACATCAGATATCTTTCATCGTTTAAATGTTCAACTTTTATATTGTTATATGTAGTGCTCTATCAATATTTATGCTTACACAGTTTGTTGTATCAAACATTAACCCAAACTGGTATTGCATTCTGTTACTAAGAGTACTAGGACCGCAGGAATAGGAGATTAAGGTCCGATGCATAATATAGCGAGCATCGTCACCATCAGCTGAGGCTGAGCTATAATTACAATAACACGGCGTGCAATGTTAGCTGACCTCGTGTTTGTCGCACTAAGCATACACTGTCTGACATGGGCACACGACGTTTGACCCGACTTAGAACCAGCTGCATAAAGGTATTCAATCTGTGAACCTAAAGTTTGATGTAAAACTATTGGATTTTGGTGTTACCTAGCAACAATAGACCTTCAGATTTTGTTTATTCTGTCAGAAGAAAATAAACGTGTCAAATGTTCTATTGTACTTTGTAATGTGTTTTAAATTATTTTATTGAGTATATTTGAATTTAAAGCTTGTTCTCCTTTCTTCTGCAACCACTACCTCCAATTGGTTATGGGCCCAGACCCAGAAGTTTGTGAAATGGTGCTTTCGAAAATTCAAATTGTGAAACTTGACGGCCACAATTGGGTATCATGGAAGTACCGGATGGTAGCCTTACTGAGAGGTATGGATGGACTCATGGATATCGTGGATGGTAAAACACAAAGGCCAGCTAGACCCGTAGATGGAAGCGGTGACGCTGTAATAGAATTGTACAATAAAAAATTACGTAATTTTGTGAAGTTAGAGAGTACAGCCCTGCTCTTGATAACTAATAATGTGACAGATGAGACACTTGGCAAAGTAATTAGATTGTCCACACCGAAAGAAGTTTGGGATGAACTCCATAGATTATATGAGGGACCTAATGAGGGCCGACTCTATGATATATGTTTGGATTTCTTCAAGCTTAAAAGGGATCCGTCAGGTGACATGTCGACTCATGTATCGAAATTGAAAAACCTGTGGCACAGTTTGAAGGAAGAGTTACTAAAAGAAGAGAAGGTAGAGTTACCTGAAGTTCTCTTGATTTGTAAGATCCTTGATACGCTGCCGGAAGTCTATTTCTCATTCAAGTCGAGTTGGCTGTTAATGTCAAAGAAGGAAAGGACAGTAGAAAACATTACGAGCCAGTTGTGTGCACATGAAAAAGCGCTTAATGCTAAGATGGCTGATGCTGAATCAAGTGAGACAGCGCTTTATGTGAAAGTCAACAAAAAGGTTGCTAAGGAACATGACCATAGAGACCAAGGAACAATGAAAAAGTACAAATGCTTTATTTGCAAGGAACGTGGTCATCTCAAAAAGGATTGCCCAAGAGTTGGGATAAAGGAGAAGAAAAACAAAGCTCAAGGTTCTAATATGATGTTGCTGACGGTGAATTCAACAGATTCTAACAATGATCGTGATGATTGGTATGTGGATAACGGGGCCACTCACCATGTCACTATGCGAGGAGATCTGTTTCAAGATTTTGAACGTTTTGGTGAAGCTCACGCGGTAACGACGGCGGATGGGAATGTGATTCAGGCTGTTGGAAATGGCACAGTCCATCTAGAAGCCAATGTTAAAGGACGGATTGAGAACCTCTATTTGAGAAATGTTTGGTATGCTCCCCAGATTAGCAAGAATCTTTTCTCTGTGCTTAGTTCACAGGACAAAAACCCAACGAGCGTATTTGAGTCTCGGGTTACAAGTTGTTCCATGAAGATCAATGGTAGGATTGTTGTAACAGGAACAAGGCAAAGATGTGGCGGTTTGTACAAGATAGATTGCAAAGTCGTACGCCCTGCTGTTTCAGTAAACTTAATTGAGCATGGAGATATGCTACAACTATATCATGAACGTTTGGGGCATCAAGATAAGAAACATGTCAAACGATTGATAAAGAAGGAGCTAGGAATAGAGACGCCAAATAGTGGAGAACTATGCGAAGGTTGTATCTTTGGGAAAGCGCACAGGCAACCATTTGGTGTTCGCGAAAAGGCTACGAAACCTGGTGAGCGAACTCGAACGAACACAACTCGAACTCTGACGTCTGTGGTCCCTTCCCTTCAAGTATCTCAGGATATCGATACTTCGTTTTATTTAAGGATGAGTATACACGGTACAGATATGTGTATTTCCTGAAAAATAAGTCTGACGTTTATGAAAAGCTAAAATTAATGTTGTCTGAAGCTAGAAATGCTGGACACAATGTTATAGAGCTTTTAAGCGACAACGGAGGTGAATACGATAACAAAAGAGTACGAGATATACTTGAACAAACAGGAATAAAGCAAAGGCTCATAATGCCGTACACTCCAGAGCAAAATGGATGTAGCGAAAGGGAAAACCGGACCCTGGTCGAATCTGCTAGAGCAATGATGCACGCGCATGAAGAGATTCCTCAGAATTTGTGGGCAGAGATGGTAAACACTGCTGTTTATATATTAAACAGGACAGGACCAACTTTAGTGGAATACAAGTCGCCTTTTGAGCTTTGGCTAAACAAGAAGCCTCAAATAAAGCACTTGAGGATAATCGGAACGCCCTGCTATGCGCATGTACCAAAGCAGAGGAGAAAGAAATTGCACAAGAAAGCTACACGTTGCATTTGATTGGATACGACAATGATGACGGGTACAGACTTTGGAACCGAGAGAGAAATTCGCTGGTGAGGTCTAGAGATGTCACTTTTAATGAAAAAATGCTGGAGTCTTCAATGAATGAACGCGATATTGAGACAGTCTGCGATCAGTTCAATGAAATTGAAGTGGTGCCTGTTACAAGGAGTTTGACGGATGATGAACAAAGTGTTCATGTTGAGCCCAATAGGGAAAGGGTCGAAGTAACAGACTATCCTGGTATAAGCATTGATGAAGGACATATAAGTGTTGGTGAAGAGTTCCACGATGCTCAGAACATTCTACCTGAACAGTCTATTGAATCGGGGGGGAATATTATGGAAGAAGATAATGTTATTGGTGGTCTAGACGATGTCATAGATGAAGATCAAGATTACGATGATCACGAAGATGTGTTCCCGGAACAGATGGTACTTCGTGACCGCTCTTCGTTACGCCCTCCAGATCGATTCAAAGACTTTATCCTGAATGCTATAATGGGATACAACGAGCCAACGTCGCATAAGGATGCGATTAGAAGCAATCAAACAGCAAACAGTGAGATGAACTCTTTACAGGAAAATGACACGTGGAAGCTTGTAAGTCTACCTAAGGGAAGAAAAGCGATACCATGTAAGTGGGTAGTTCGAGTAAAGATAAACGCTGATGGCTCAATAAATAAATACAAGGCAAGACTGGTCATAAAAGGTTTTCATCAGAAAAAGGGGATTGACTATGAGCAAACATTTAGCCCAGTCACCAGAATGGGGACTGTTCGTTCTGTGCTGAGTGTAGCAGCTAACGAAGGAATGGCGATGCTACAGTTTGATGTCTCCACTGCCTTTTGGTATGGCTCTCTAAATGAAGAGATTTTTATGAAACAACCGGAAGGTTATGACGACGGCTCCGGTCGAGTTTGTCTTTTACGGAAGAGTCTTTATGGGTTAAAGCAAGCACCTCGATGCTGGAACCGGTGCATTTTAGACTTCTTCAAAGAGATTGGCTTCAAGACAAGTGAAGCGGATTCTTGCCTTTTGATAAGGGAGAAAGGATGTGGAAAAGTCATAGTGGCTTTATATGTGGATGATGGCCTCGTTGCTGGTTCCAATCAGCAGCTCATAGACGAGTTTATTAAGGAGCTTAGTGGTCGGTTCAAAATTACGACAAAGACAGCTTCCTACTTTCTTGGAATAGAGATTGAAAGCAGAGGAGACGGAATTAAAATAGTTCAGACGTCTTATGTACGGAAGATCTTGCGGAGATTCGGAATGGATACCTGTAAACCAGTTTCTACGCCGATCGTAAAAGATGGTACATCAAGCGAGAAAGTGGATATGAGTTATATGAAGAATAACTACAGGCAAATCGTTGGAGCCTTAGCTTACTTGATGGTATGCACTAGACCTGACATTGCATATGCTGTTAGTGTAGTCTCACGAAGTCTGGAGAAACCAGAAGAGGTAGACTGTGTCCGACTGAAGCGCATAATGCGATATTTGCAATATACGCCAGATCTAGGTATTATGTACAAGAAGCATTACAAGGAAGGTATTTTGGAATGCTACAGCGATGCTGACCATGCCGGAGATGTTAGCACTGGAAGATCCACTAGCGGGGTGCTGTGCATGTACGCGGGAGGAGCGATCTCATGGCTAAGCCAAAGACAGGCAAGTGTTGCGATTTCAACTACAGAGGCTGAAATTGTTGCCGCAAGTGAAGCAGCCAGGGAAACAATATGGCTGGCACGGCTTTTGAACAAAATTGTTGTTCTTAAGAAGATTCCGTGCTTAAGAGTGGATAACGAAGCTGCAATAAGGCTAGCTGAAAATCCCGAGTTTCATCGACGAACTAAGCATATTCGGGTACGGCACTTCTTCGTTAGAGAGTTGGTTACTAGCGGTGAGCTAAATGTAAACAAGGTAGCCAGTGAAGAGCAGCTGGCTGATATATTTACAAAGCCACTCACCAGAGCCAGAATTCTCAAGATCTCAAATCTTATAGGTCTTTGCTGAGAGGAGATATTGGATTTTGGTGTTACCTAGCAACAATAGACCTTCAGATTTTGTTTATTCTGTCAGAAGAAAATAAACGTGTCAAATTTTCTATTGTACTTTGTAATGTGTTTTAAATTATTTTATTGAGTATATTTGAATTTAAAGCTTGTTCTCCTTTCTTCTGCAACCACTACCTCCAATTTGTTCGCGAAAAGGCTACGAGACCTGGTGAGCGCATACACTCTGACGTCTGTGGTCCCTTCCCTTCAAGTATCTCAAAACTTCCAGGCACTGCCATAGTTGTAATTTTAACTAAACTTTTAGTTGCGTGCTTTATACATGGTTATCAAAGGATTACTATGCACTAACGAGATTGATGATCAAGGAACTATATTCGATATGAACAATAAGTAGGCATATTTTTTTTGTATTTTCTCACCCCCTGGTAGGATGACGTGCGACAGCAAGCAGGTTAGGTATTGCCTGACACCCTGGTACCCGCAAGCACATAACGCTGCACGTCTGTATCGACGATATCTGCAGCTGACACGACCTGTGCGTCTCACAACTGAGCACTGTTCGGACGCAATGTATCAATTAGACGCATCGCACGTCAACTACTTTGTAGGGTCATCATCTGCTTACGTGGCGGTCGTGACCCATTTACAGAAGATGAAGTAAAAAACCCAGGTTTTATGCCTTCATAAAACCTGGTTTCCCTGCCTCTGGGCGAGCAGGTAAACATACTTCACGAGTAGTTGGTGAATTTTTTAGAACTATATCTAGAACAAAATTCAAATGGACCATCGACATACTGCAACCGCTTGTAATTTAGCGCGTTTCTAAAATGAAATCTTGGCAAAGACAGTCATGTGAAACACCACTCTCTGTGAAGATTCACGCATAAATCTAAAATAATAAAGTTGTCCTGAACAAAACAGCGTTCTGCGAGCAATAACTACTCCTCGTAGCTGTCTCGTCGCAATCAGCGCGGGGCGGAGCTGAGCGGTGCTGTGCGGGCGAAGCGGAGCGGTTTATACGTTGGTAAGGACACATTGTAACTGTGTCATATTGTACGAGCGTTATCTGAACTTGCTCTTTGCCAGTGATGAATGCATCCTATGATAGCGGGACTTCGTACAAATGATGCAAGGCATGTTATGCTTTTATTACATTTTATGATTTTGGGACATAAAGTTGTAAAAGTAAGCGTTTTATTCATTTGCCTTGGCAGATTGGTAGCGACATCAGTAACAAAGAAAATTCATAATATTACAAGTGATCCAAAGCTCATTTTATCAAAGCGTGATACAATCGCCGATGAGGAAAATGATTACAAAGGGATTTACTTATCCGCGCTTTCCTACCTGTTCTAAGAAGATACTTTATTCCTCATTTCTATGCGTTCAATGTGATCACTGCGTGAACGTCAACACAGCCCGGAATGAACTACTAACTCAATGCCTCAACACGACGGGTAGTTGAAAACTGGACGCAGGTTTTTGTTTTACCTTTTCCCTAGTTTCGGACGAGGGCTGTGGGAACAGCCCATATAAGTAGAAAATGTAGTTTTTCACTCGGACAATAAACTTTCCTTACATGTCTATTTGACTGTCGAATGTTCGCGCCCGCTATGTAGAACTAAACTTTGTTACAGGGGAGTTCAGGGAGTTCAGTGTGAAATGTACTTATTTTCGTTTCAACACTTTTCAATGTATTACGTGATGAAGGTTATGCGGATTGTTCGAAAGAGATACCGCGGTCTCGACACAAAGGTGTTAGAAGGAACATGGGTGGTTTTTAGTCAGTGTAAGTCTGATACTCCCTACCGCTCACCCAAGGAGGAGGAAATCTTTCTCTGCAGTAACCTGTGGGTTTCTTTCTCAAAGGAATCAGGTCAACTCATCAATAAGTTACAGGGCGTCATAGCGACTACCGGATTACAGGAGCGCCTACCTGCGAACTAATAACATCACTGCGTCTGCCAAGCGCGGTGATTACGCCGAGATCCAGGACTTACGGCTGGCTTAACTCCGGCCAGTAGTGGACGTCCCCTGATATCATGATACCGCACTTAAGGACGCGTTTACGGATTCTCGCGGTAATTTGTTTTTGTTTTAGTTATGCTACTACAAATATTTTGTGTTCGTAGAGCTATGATTTTCAACACGAAGTGCAGCTAAAAAACGACACAGGTTCCACCCACAACGGTGGCAGAGCGCAGATTAAGTTTTAAATTTAAATTTTTTGCGTAATTTATCATGACAGTGACCGCTAAAATGAACCTTATTGCAATCGTTTAAGATTCATCCGGAATAGCAAAAAATGAGAAAAAATAAGTTTCGGTTTTCATTTTTCTGCGACTATTCATAGCATTTAGCTTAAAAAAATTCCCATTATTAAAAATTGAGTATATTTGCCTACATACAGTATTTTTAGAAATAGTAAAATATGTTAATAATAGCACAAAAAATGTACCTAAACTCAACCCGGTGTCGTTAATTTTGTGGAAAATGGCAACGTAAGATCGATTTTACATTATCAAAGACTAAAATTTTATATATTATAGTTCACATTATTTGAAGATGAAGAACCAATCTATACGAGGTAGTTATTAGTTATATTCGATTTTGTTGAGTTATGACATAAAATGTACCGAAAAAACAGCATAATTTTGCCTGATTTGTAAACGCGAGTGTACTAAGGAGTTACCTGTCCCAATATTAGTGGCAGTACACGCTTGACGAGTTTTGATCATTCGTAAGAGTCCAGTTACAACGGTTCTGAAATGTTTCAAAGATTCCTTTACAAGGAGCGTTCTAAAGTCATTACTTCCATTTAAAACAGTGTATCTGCATTCACCCAGCATGCATCGCGTGAACACTCGCTAAGCTCCAAGTTTGCCAGTTTACTTTCACTCTCGTCTTTTAGACTCAGAGTCTCTTTGTCGTGGTACCCGAATATTATCAAACTACACAACTATTGTTATTCAAGGGTTTATTTCCACCCGTCGGGGCTGTGGATATCCCGTCGGGGCTGTGGATATCGAAAGGTTACCGCGGCTCCGACACAAGGGCGAAGAAGGAACATGGGTTTGGTTTTTAGTCAGTAGAAGTCTGACACTCCCCTTCGCTCTGCCCAAGAGCGGGGGGGGGGGTTATTCGATGATTTTACACCCACCAAAAAAAAAAAAAAGTGTTTATTTCCAAAAATATGCCGTGTTATGCCTCTGTGTAGCAAACATCCTGTCTATGTCAAAATGAGGAAAAGATCAAACTACCATCACACAGTATGAACCTCATAAGTTCAAAGTGGCGCTGGATCGATATGTCAAATATGGTACAATTATATAAAACCGCCATCATAGAGAATTTGGTGGACATGCAGTATTGCAGGTGTGAGTTTAGTTCAAAAGATCATGAATGAACTAGTAGACTTCGATATACATAGTTCCCGATCTAAGCCAGCGGACTCGTATGTAGTCCACTTGAACTGCTGCCAATATTCTAATAGCGACGGACCGTGATGTCAAACGGTTCTGTCTTGAGGTAAAACGTTCCGTAATAATCTAAAGTATGAGAACTACTTGTGGGTCAACAATATTTGCCTATAACTGGCAGTTTCCGAAAGATAACTTCTTTTCTTTAGCTCATTTTGATTGTGACCACTTAACTAGCAGTATATTATTGAAATTTAAAATAAAGAAAGTAAGATCTTAAAAATACGTTGACCTGTTATTTTAATGAAAACCACCTTATCTGCAGCGTAATTTTCTTACCGTAATGCAATTTTCAACTAATTGAATAATTCTCGTTCACCCTCCATAAGAATGACAGGCAGTAAAGCAGAGTAGAATCTGAAGTAATATCGCGGCGTGTACCAGTGTGTGTACAATGTACACAGTGCACGGTACACACAACACGGTACAACGCTACCAGGGTACCAGGGCTGCATAAAACTCAGTAATTGCGCGCGCGGCGAATGTATTCAGGAGTTGTACCCCCGCGCGCCCACCCCGCCCCGCAATGGCCCGCGGGCGCGGTTTCAAGCCGCTCTATTACATTCTTGGGGCGAGCTCTTTAAATACTGGGATTATGATAAATACCGCTCGTCTCCGCTTCGCCCGCGCTCGAGCGCTGCAGCGCTGCACTCGCCGCGCGCCGCTTAATTTACTCGCTTGTTCACGATAATACAATGACAACGCTGTAACTTACAATTACGATTTAACTGCACTTCGCTTAAATAGTCAACAGAATTACCGTTCTGTTTACATCGTTACCTCATTTTGTATCTACAATGAAAAATGGGTACAAAAACGACGTTTGTTGTAAACAAGCGAGTTTTTCAATTGGTCGATTTGGGTTCTTGACATGAGTTCCACAACGTCACACAGTGAAAATTGAATAAGTAATAAAACATAGGATATGGGCACAGTCTTCTTATAATGGCGCCCCAATGAGTGAATCTTCAGCTAGCTATATACTGGACAAGTGCTCCAAAGCGTTATCGCACTAGAGATACTATTCACACACTTCAAATAAAAGTTGCGTAAAATAAATGGTTACACAGAACAGAATCGCTGAATGAGCCGCGGTTAACTTATAGCTTATTGAAAAAATTCAATCCACCGGTTTTGTTACCGGAAAGGAAAATACCAAAATAAATATTTTTATGCAGCCGACAATTAAAAGACTTTCTGACCGTCCATTCAAAGTTTTTCAATCAATATCACTTTAGTTTTACAAGTGCGCTGGGGAGCGTATTGTGAACTCTGCCGAGTGTCTGCAATGGTCGCAATGGTACTGAATGAGAACCCAGCGATTACTTGTGACCCGGACAAAGACAATCATTTAAAGTGTACGGGACAGCATCCACATGATCGTAATCTGCATCCAAGAGATGACTAGCCATTGCTCGCTTCTGATGTAGTGATGTGTTGGCGACAAGGTTGGATCAGTGGCTGAGCCATTGGCTGCTGAGCCACGTGTCGCAGGTTCGATTCCTGCTCGTAATAAATATTTGTATGACCTACAGATAGTTGTTCCGAGTCTGGGCGTTTGTGTGATTTTCAATGTTTGTAAATGCACCATGGCAAATTTCTAATAGGTGCAACGTGTAATCTTGTAATACATAGCAGTTGTTAGCTTATGACCTTTTAAACTCAAAGAATTTTAGTGCAGTTTCATCAATAGATAGAGTGATTCCAGAGGTTTGTATGCAGTATACAAGCATATTATTTCTAAATAGAACATAAATATGTCGCAGATTCAACACCGAGGCACAATATTTAGAGTTGACAATTTAGAATAACGCCATCTATCATCGTTTGTCGGAAAACTCGGAAACGTCAAGCAGTGAGCTTGGGTGAGGTCGATACAGAGCGTGGCAGGTCTGGTTTGACAGCTGTCAGTTGTCATATGTCAAATGTCAGTTGTGATATGTCAGACGTCTGTTGTCAGTGGTCGGTTGACGTTGACATTGGACGCATTTGACTTGGGGGACGTGACTTTTTGGTGAGACACGAGCGCGAACGGTTGTGCTGCCCGCCTGTATCGAACTTACCGCGTTTCCGTACTTTAATCCATTTCCATCGGCTTGATCGTTTGAGATTTTGTTAATTTGTTTTTGGAAGTAAATAAATAGGCGGTTGTAATCAGTGTTGAGACTATTATTTCGTACCTCCGCCATGCCGAACTTGGACTCTGACAACGATGAACCCGAAATAGTTGTGCTACCTTCGTCAAATATAACTTGGCACAATCAGAATACGCACGTGATGTCATGTGTTCATCATCAAACAATAGAGACGCACTGACCGTCACCACTCACCGGCAGTTCACCGGGAGCTGCACCTGATCGACTAGTTTCCCCAGTCACACTACTGTTCACTGTCTATCATACGCTGACATCAGTGTGTATGATCGCACCCCCCCCCCCCCACCCTGCCCGGCAGTGCCCGCCCGCACCCTGCACGGCCGCCACCAACAGATTTATCGCATCGCAATGCAGATGCCCGACAATTGATTCCAATTGATACGTAGTGCGTTGTGCCAATGGATAACAAACCGCAGAATACTAACTACGAACAATGACGTTCATGATTACGTTCTGATGTTGAACAAACTGAAAAGTTACCTCTTTCTGTGCTTAGTGATATTAACTTCGAGTATTCGGGTATATTTTATTCAGTTCCGATCCTTAACATAAAACGGTAATCGTCAAACATGTGGCCCCACAAACGATAGGACTTGATATACTACCTACCCTGCCCTGTTGCTTGCACATCACCGGTGCTAATGAAAGCTACTGAAAGTATCAATTAAAATTTTTGACAGTTGACAGTCGGCGAATTGTTATGTAGAGATAAAAGATAGCATGAAATCATGTGAAGGTTCTATTCGGTTATCCTTCTGCACCTGTCTGCTCTGTGGCGTTGTGCTGGTGTCTACATTTTCGGTCGTCTGTAATCGCCGCATGAAAAACGCAACGCGCACGTCGTTATGAACGTATCGTGCTTGCTTTATCGCTTCGATAATGAAAACGATGTCACTATTCATGATACGAATAAAAGAAAATATATCCTCAGCGTAATTAAAGCACCGTACGAAATTATTATTTCGGCGAATGGTTCAGAATGAGTTTTATAGAAATGTTAACGACGATCGTAAAAATGACATAAATGTAGTTGTTCGAGGCGCGAGGCGACGACACAGTATCTGTTGAGTTCTCTATAGCAGCATCATTGTTACAGACACATTTGAGTCCAACACAATACTCGACGAAATTGTTTGGTTTCGTATACATTTTTATTTGGTGATTCAATAATCCAAGTCTCATGTCGACGCTATTATCAGATCTCATTGCTGATTTAATAATTATGTTACTGCAACTGTTTTTTATTTCTTTGTAGGCTGGTTGACATGCGTATTACGTACGTTAGTCAAACGGGAATTAATATAGTTCTGTTAAACGAAAGTTTTCTCCATCAAACAGATCGTCATCACAATGATGTTCAATCAAGAAGTTTCCATCAAACGAACTTAGTTCTAAGCGTCAGTTGTTTTGTGATAATGCCTCATTTCCGTGGCGAGCGCCGCCACCGCGCGCCGCTTGCCTGTCGCGCTGGTAATCCGAGCTCTTTGAGCGATACCATCGCCGACATAATGCGACCTTTGTGCTGTAAATAACAGCTAATTTCATCGCTTTGTCGTGATATAAACAAACTCGTTGCGGATGTTTGTTCTATAATCGCGTTGATTCCGGTTCACTTGCAGATCATTACAGGATTGTGATAAGATGTTAGGGTTGAGCTGTCTCCTTCAGTAACACACTCACCTTTACTAACAAATTCTATCAGTTTACACTCTGGACCGACAAATTGAAATAATGTTATTATCTGAAATAGTTGCTTCTTATTAGATCTTCCATTCATTCTAAATCAAAAAGTTTATAAATACCCCGAGAACGGAAAAACTGTATTTTGCCAAAAAATCATTTCAACTATAAATACCTATTATTCAAACTATAAATAAATCTAGTTTAACTAGGGGGGTTCCGTAACATAGTTACTGCATTTCTTCACTGACCTAGGCCGAATTAATAACTGTGCTTTTAACTTTTGCAAAATGTTTTCGATATGATCTACTTTAAAGACAATCAACTGTTGTAGTCAACTCTCCGCCCAAATACAGAAAATAACAATTAGAGATTTTTATTATGAGTTATTATATGATTTGAGATATATTTCGATTCTATTGGACTTACGCCCATGTTGACCTTTTGTGACTTTCTGTAAACTTCACTAGCAAATTCTTAGCTGAACATTTTGCGATAATACATACATAGTTCTAAGTCTTAACATAAATGTGTGTGTTTCGCTGTGTTGTGAGGATATACTTTCAGGTGTTCTTCAGTAACGCCTTTGAGCAACATAATAAGCCGGCTCCGGCGCGCCATTACGTCTGTCAGCGGTAATCCACTCGCGATGGCTTTCTGTCTCCGCCGCACCGTGCGCCGCGCGGGACGAGACACAATATGTAGCACAACCAGCTTACTGTAAACTGTGTTATAAAGGTACATACGTTATTCTTTTAGTGCTCATTTAATATTCATGAGCAGTGATTACAGTTTTGCGCCGAGCTAAGTAAAACACATCTAACGTAATGTCCGTACTAGTCAGCTGGACGTGAGGCTACCAAGTGGCTACAATAAACTTTAAATACATGACTTTGTAATGAAATCAAGTACAAAGTCACATCTATCCTGAAAGGCTCCAAAGCTGGTAAATGAAAAGCGATTAGCATCACATTATGTGAGCGGAACATTTGTCCAGCTAATATGTCTAAATTGAAATTTGGTTGGAGTACAATTACACTGGCTAATTACTTTTGCGGCGCGACGGGGGGACGCGGGACAAGGGGGGGGGAGTAGCTGCAGGGGGGGGGGGAGGCGAAGCTGATCGCTGTTTAATTGTACGAGTTACGTTTCAGTGTCACAAACTGGGATAGCACCAGTCAATGTCTAATTTTATCGACTCACACACATGTATCGATAAAGGCGATAAGTGACAGAAAAGCTGACGTCCTTATTTTATCGAACATAAATCAGATCAGAATCAATAAGTGTGTAGTTTGTTGGAAAATATTTTAGAATATCATACCATTTCATTAAAGTTTTCAACATTAAAACGAATATACATTGACAGTGATAGTAAAACAAACGGAAAGAAACTGTCAATAACAGGAAACTGAAAATATGATGAGTCAGACGTTAAAGTAGCGTGTCAACTGGTGTTGATAGACACACTAAACGTAGTCATTGCTACGAGAGCGTAGCGCCCTCATTCGTAGCACTCGTAGCAATCGTAGCCGATGCTACACTCCGCTGCATTATTTAATTTCGACCTCGTCCGAGCGCAGTTAGACTCGTAGTCGTAGACACCACAACTTATCGGTAAATGGTATCAGGACTTTGTGAGAGCAGGAAATTGCACAATTTGTTGAGTTGATGACAAGCATCGATCATTTTGTGAAAATTATTTGCGTATGTATCATAATTATAAGAACGACATGATGTCATTACTGGTGCTCCCCTAGCGCTCAGATTACAGAGCGTGGTCACAAATGAGCGCGTCACCGCCCAGCGAATCATCCGCGTCACCGCCACATGTAAATGATGATCGATTCCTGCCGTCATGCGTCACTGCACTCATCTTGTAATTGCCGTTATTTAAAGTTTATTTATCGTCTCTTGTTTACATCAAGGGGTGGAGAGGACCGCAATTAAGCGGTTAACTACCTGAGTGTCTCAGGGGCTCACGGGAAAAATCACGGACAGTCCCGAAGCGGCCCGACACGACCCGAGCGCGGACCTACAGGAATACTCGTACACAAAGTGTGACCACTACTACAGACTACGAGTGACTTTCGTTAGAAATAGGTTTCATCTAATACAGTTCGGTAAGAACTAGAGGGAACAGAAGAACTCAGCTGGCCAGCTTTTGGGAATCTTTCAGTCAGGTCAGGATTTCTCGTCGCGTATTCCACAAGAGCCTAAAGACTAAGGTCTGTGCGTACCGGTGCGTCCTGACTTACGGGGCCAAAACGTAGACAATCACGGTACGGCTAGTTCTAAGTTCCAAGGTTGCTCAGAGAGCTACAGAATGGGCTATTTTTGGAGTTTCTCTGAGGTTTCACATCCAGAACGCGGTGATTCGGGAGAGAATCTCAGTTGCCGTCATAGCTTACATAATAAGTAGACTGAAGTGTCAGTGGACCGGCCATATTAGTCGTAGAACCGATGATTGTTGAGGTAGACGTATTTTTGAGTGAAGATGCGGAGGTGGAATACCCTAAAGCTTAGTGGAGCGGTGGTCTTTGCAACTCTCTGGTAGCCACTGGATGAAAGTTGCTGAGAATCGAAATAAATAGCGTGCGATTGAGGAAGCCTATGTGTCCAGCTGTAGACTGATGATAAGGTTTACTGATATAATTGTTATTCTATTTGATAGCTTTGTCCCACTGTAGAAAGAACGCCTGCCCTGGCTCCACTCATCTCTATCGAGTGCTGTTTGTGTCAAATCTTTAAATAACAGTCGTTCCATCTGTTGTCAACATTAATTGATTATTTATTCAACTTTTAACTATAATTACATGTTATAAACAATAGCAATAGTAGTAGTGGTTAATAATAATGTCGGTGTAAAAGTTTCCTCGAAAAAATAAACTCAGTCGCTCCACAAGTGATGTGCGCACAATATCGCCCGAAAATTAAAAACTCCGCAAAAGTGTTCGCTTTTTGAAGATAAAAGGGTCCGAATTCCTACTTACATTAATCGTGGACGGGACGAGCTCGGGGTGGGGTAAGCGGTGGGCACGCGGGCAGGGCGCGGGGGGGGGGGGGGGCGATGTGCGGAAGTTTGTGCTTCAGATCAAAGGCTTTTGTCTGTGGATTAACAAGTCGGTGTACAAATTATTTGGGTCGCGGGACAGTCCCGCTCGTGTCGTCACCGTGTCAGTATCTTTTTCATCGCGGAAATGGCCACGACACCGTCACTTTGTTTTTATGGTCAAAATCATCGACGAATGTGTTCACTTGATCTGTATCAGCATCTTGCTGGCAGCATGTTACCGGTAACTGGTGACGTCATCAATGCCTCATATAAGGTTAGCATCGTGAACCGGTGATCGTTTACCGCGACCCTCCTCCTCCGTGTCCTCTGTGATCACTCCGCGCTCGACTACCGACGCGACACTAATTTGTCTGATGTTGCTCCGTCAGTGACAATCATTTATAAATTTCACTAATTGAGCGAAGATATTGAACTTTGAAATATTATATGTTTAGGCTTTCCCAAAATGTCACACAATACAAGTAGGCACTTTCTCAATAAATCAATATATTGACGATGGCAACAGAATGCTTAAGACCTGTTCATAGTTTATTTTTGTTGATTGATTGTGATACTGAAGACAATTTAAAAAGTAGACCTGTCGGGGTAAAAGGCGAGGTATCGCGTGTGGTTGAACAGTATTTAATATTTTTTATCGTCTCACACTCAAAATGTTCTTGATTTATAATAAAGGAAATATAAATAAATTGTGTTATTATCCAGACACTTGAAAGAATAAATCCTCGACGGAAACAAAAGTCAATTTTTCAAAAAGAAAATTGTTTTTTTCACTGTTATTTTAAATGACTAGATATATAAAAGTTTAAATAATATACCTAAGTTATTTAATTAACTTTTAACGCGTGATGTTGTTAAGTTTAAATATGTATAAGGATGGTTCCACTATCGCAGTTGTATGTTTTTTTGAAGTCTGTTATTTTTTTCATTTCATTTATGGGAACAACACGCGAGCTTCTTGTGCGATGCGAGGAGATGGAGGGGTCAAAGTAAACTACATGTTAGTTACTACTCCAAGAGTCGATTACCCTTCCACCTTTAATTAGCAACATTATATACATAGCTACGACGTGATGTTATGTCGATAATCTACAATCACGTATTCACATACTCTCTACCTTAGCATATTATACTACGTGCTGTACGTGACGTGCTGACATCACACCACATCACCCCTCTTAAATTAAAAAAAAAAAACTAAATTACAAGGTTTTTTTTTTCCCATTACAAACTATTACTCTAATTCTTACAATACAATTTTGTTCTATTCTTATGCACTATATCTATTTTATTTTTATACTTAATCACAACATTTGGTGACTCGTCTTTTACAACTTCAAAAGGTCCATTATAAATACTTTCCAATTTGTTGCCAGTTTCATTCTTAATCAAAACTAAATCACCTTCCTTATAGGTTACAGAATTAAGATTCTTATCATAACAATGTTTTCTAGCTAATTTACTCGCTATTAAATTCTCCCTTGCATCATTTTGTGCCCTTTGCAATCTGTACTTAAATTCTAAAGGATAATCATCAAAATTATACAATGGTTCAACACTTTCTCCTTGAAGACTACTTGGTAATCTGCATATTCTTCCAAACACTAATTCATAAGGTGTATATTTGGTAACAGTATTAACTGTCGTATTATAAGAAAAACACCAAAATGGAATCCAAGTACTCCATGATGATGGGTTATTATTCGTCTGTATCCTCAAATATGCACCTAATGTTTTATGTACATTCTCCAAAGAACCTATACTTTCATGATGATATGACGTTGACATGACTTTATTGATGTTCAAGATATCACATAGCTCTATCATTACTTTCGAAACGAATTCACTACCCCTATCCGTAGCTATCGTTTTCGGTATTCCATATCTCAAAACAAAATTCTCTGCCAAAGCTTTTGCTACCTCATTTGCGGATTTATTCTTTAACGGATAAGCCTCTACAAACTTCGTAAGTTCACATTGAAGAGTTAATATGTAAACATTGCCTCTTTCGTCTCTATCAAGGGGTCCCACTATGTCTAAATAAATCTTCTCAAACGATGTTGATGCAGTAGTCGTAATCGTCATGGGTTCCCTAATATTCCTAGAATACTTTTGCTTACAACATTTATTACATTTACCTACGTACTCCACTACGTCTTTCTCTATAGAAGGCCAATAATAATACTTCTTTATATTATTCACCATCCTACGTATTCCTGCATGACCACTCGTGGGTAAAATATGGAAATCATTCAAAATAACCTTCTTCTCATCTTTCCCTTCTATTCTCCGTAAATCCTTCACTACACACAGTTTAAAATCCCCACAAATCGAACTTCTATTTCCCTTCAAATATTTTGCCATTCTTGTAATAAAATCAACGTTATAACGATTTTTCATAATAATTACTTCTTTAATGCCTTCTTCAATACAAAAACTGACTATGTCTTTCGATAACTCGTCTCGCGAAGTTCCCGATAAAGATTCATAGTTTACATAAATACTCGAGTTTTCTGGCATATACACTAAATTGCGCGACTTTGAAAATATCTTCCTACAACCATTATTATTATTGTTGTTATTATTATTGTTGTTACGTAACATTTTCTCCCAATCATCTAAACAAAACAAACAAACAAAAACAAAACAAAACAAAACAAAACAAAACAAAACAAAACACAAAACAAAAACAAATCAAACAAAAACAAAAACAAACAAATCCAAAAACACAAACAAAAAAAACAAACAAACAAATCAAAACAAAACAACAAACAATCAACAACCAATCTAAACAAATCTCAATGTCATTTCCTTGTTTCTTGAGTACTTCCACGATCCTAGGGTGATCAGTCCCAGATACCACGGAGTCCCTATCACAAACATTTGGCTTTCCCAACTGCTTGTACTGCGCCCTCGTCATTACGGATATCGTCTTTTCCCGTATCAATTTCAAATCCTCACTCGTTATCACTATTCTAGAAAGTGCATCCGCTAGAACATTCTCTTTGCCCTTAATATATTCAACCTCAAAATCATACTCCTCTAAACACAACCGAAACTTAGTCAACCTACTAGATGGATCTGTCATGTTAAACAAATACAGTAATGGCCGGTGATCCGTCTTTACAACGAACCTCCGTCCGTACAAATACGGTCTAAAATATTTAACTGACCAAACTATTGCCAACAACTCCTTCTCTATTATCGGATAATTTAACTCACTCTTCCCTAACGACCTACTAGCATATGCGATGGGTTTTCCGTTCCCATTACTCAACACACTCCCTATAGCATATCCAGAACTATCGGTTTGCAATATAAAAGTATTGCTATCAGAAAAAATCAGGATAATCCAACACCGGTGGATTCATTAACGCTTCCTTAAGCAACAAAAACGACTTCTCGCACTCATCGGACCAACTAAATACAACACCTCTCTTACACAGCCTATTCATAGGTACCACTATATCTGCAAACTGTGGTATGAATTTCCTATAATAATTCGCAAACGCTACAAATCGCTTTACCTCATCAACCGTCGATGGACGCGGATAACCTCTAATAACTTCTACCTTCTCTGGATCTGGTGAAATACCTTCCGCCGATATTACATGCCCCAAATAAAGCACTTGCTTCTTCAAAAATTCACATTTAGATGGATTCAACTTTAGATTTACTTCCCTCAAGCGTGAAATTACTGATATTAGGTTCCGATTATGTTCATCTAAATTCCGTCCAAAAATAATGAGATCATCCAAATAAATCAGACACCTATCGTAATTCAATCCAGACATGGCCACAGTCATTAATCTACTAAATGAACTCGGACTTATCTTCAACCCCATCGGTAACCTACACATTTGATACTGCCCCTTGTCTGTTGTGAAAGCAGTGTACTTCCTACTACTTTCCTCCAAAGCGCACTGATAATAAGATTGTGATAAATCACAGTGACTAAAGTAAACTGCGCCTGACATTGAATCCAAAATCTCAGTTATATTCGGCAATGGAAACTTATCATCCTGTATCTTTTCATTCAACTGCCTATAATCTATAACCACACGCCATTTCTTCTCCCCACTACGATCCGCCTTTTTGGGTACCACCAAAACAGGACTAGACCACTCACTAACCGCCTCCTCAACGATATTACTCTCCAGCATCTCCTGCACTTGCCTATCAACCTCCTTCTTCTGTGCATAAGGTATCCTATACTGCCTCTTGTACACCGGAGTAGCATTCTCTTTCAAGCGTATAGACTGCTCATACACGTTAGTGACAGCTAATTTATCACCCGGGAGATGAAAAACATCCGAAAACTTTGCACACACTTGCTCAACCGACAACCGCTCCTCGGCGTTCAAATAGTCGAGTTTAAGTAAAGAAAATACCTCTTTTACACGCTCAACGTCCGTCCCTGGCTTCACGAAATTACAACAATCAAAATCACTCAACGGACAAACTTCCACACCGGACATACTACAAACAACTTCCTCGGAGCTCGTATTTAAAACCCTAACGGGCACCATCCCGTTTTTAGGCCTTACTAACACACTAGCCAAGAAAACGCCTTTCCGCAATTCTTTCCTAATCAGCACACAATCTTCCGCTCTGTTAACGGGGTAATACCTAACCACCTCACAACGCGGTGGAATAGTCAATAAGTAATCATAGGACTTAAGTGGCATCGAAACCACCCGCCGTTCACGATCCCTAAGAGAGAACCTATTCGCCGAAAAATCTATAATACCACCATACTTCTGCAAGAAATCCTGACCCAATATACCAACCGACTTACATGGCAAATCATCAAATATATAAAACTTATGCGCGAAAGAACACCGTCCATATTCCAACGTTAAATATACATAACCTATAGCCCTCAAACTACCTCCTACACCATTAATCACTAATTCCTCCTTAACTACCTTACAGCACAAAGCATTGTTCAACAAGAAACCACTCTTTACAGCCGATATCGACGCGCCCGTATCCACTAACCATTCCGCATCTATATTATTCACTAGAAAATTAACCCAATTAATACTATCGCAAGCTAAAATACGCTTAGTCTCGAAAAAACTGCACCTGGTGGTCAGTTGCTTCATTACATCGTGACATTGACGTTTCGCCTGAGTCAGCATCACTACGCGCATGCTCGAAATACGCTACACGCCTCCGACCTTGCTGAGTCGAATGACCACGATAAGCATTATTGCTACGTCCCCGCATTCCACGATTATGCCATACGGTGGCATTTTTGCGCGTACGCTCAACAGCTGTTTTATGTTGCGCGTATCCACTTCCTACTGTAGACCGCCTATAACCACTTCC
The DNA here is from genome assembly GCA_949775195.1 of Diarsia dahlii. Taxonomy (NCBI): domain Eukaryota; kingdom Metazoa; phylum Arthropoda; class Insecta; order Lepidoptera; family Noctuidae; genus Diarsia; species Diarsia dahlii. The sequence goes on from OX459211.1 coordinate 20,530,645, forward strand.
GCGACCTCTATTATCAAAACCACCCCTTGCGGGCCAACGCTGATACGCCATAACCTGTGCCGACGATGCACAACCTTCGTCTTCTGCTACCCTGATCGCATCCTTCAAACAAGTCAAATTCCGCGCCGTAATGATCGTACCTAAACGCTGATTGCGAAGCCCATCAGCAAACTTCCTGATCGCGTACTTTTCGTTCAACGGCCGCAAAATCTCATATGCTTCCGAACTTTCCCCGGCTTGAGAAATAGTCAAATTAACCATTAACTTCTCTATCTCAGCCCCAAAATCCGCGACCGACCTATCATTCTGCCTAGCGCGAGCAAGTTTCGCTTGCACAGCTACGTCCGACTCTACTGTTAACAAATGCTTCTTCATATCAGCTAACAGACAATCTACCGTTGCGTAACTAGAGGACAACCGAATCCTAGCACCCTGGGTAAGTCGTGTAGTCAAAACAAATTTAATTAAAAGAGCATTATCTGCTTCTACTAACATAGAACTATATAATCCTATGGCATCAATTAAGTCTTGCGTAACTTGTTCATCACCACTCATCCTTGGGAGTAGGCCAACTGCCGTTCTCAAAGAAAACTTTTCCGCCGCCATGTTTTGTTCCGTTCCGGTTTCGCTCTCAAACTTAATAGTGTCGACGTATAATGCTTCTATCTTACATACCAACTGAGCCAATTCTTCCGAGAACTTACTATATCCTGAAACTATACACTTAAATTTACGATAAAGCGCTTTCACCTCACTAATCTTACTATCAAAATTCCTGCCTTTTCGCCTACTAGGGCCTAACTTGACAATAGATTCCCTTAATAACTTAAGTTGTACAAATAGCGACGTTAACTCCACTTCCATTTAAATTAATGTCTCTAAATTTAACGATGAACACAAGCACCGAAACACCCTTATTAACTTCCACTTAAGAAACACTTACTTCGTTCCTCCGACGGCTCCTGGTCAAACCATCTGTACAGCCTTCTGCGTGGTGATTTCGTAAACTTCGTGGAACTTGACCTTCTCTTCTTTTTCAATGTGCCTCATAGCTTTTTGGGCATCGCCGAAGATCTTTTCGATGTCCTCTGGGGTTTGGACAGGTGAGTTCGGTCCTACAGCCATCCTCAAGCCATTCCACTCAATGATGTCGCCATAAACCTGGGAATTCAGGTTGTCCTTGTTCATGACTGGGTTCCACTTCTGGTTATCGCGGAGTATTCTCTGCTGGATCCCATAGTTTCTCCACTCGTTGGAGTCCTGAGAGCTTTCGCTGGAGGAAGAGTGATGGTGGTTCTTGTCATGATGTTTGTGCGAGCAACGCGAGTGCTGGTGGGTGGATGGCCATTCTTGAGAGTTCAAGGAAGCAGACTGTTGGTATTGTTCTTGGTAGGACGGCAGGTCCTGTTGGTACTGGGTGGCCTGGGTCAGCTGGTCTTGATCGTAATATTTCTGCTCCGAAACATGTTGGTTAAGATATTTCTGGTTCTGCTCCTGTTCGTGCTCCTGCCGTCCAGCCGACTGGCAGGGTCGCCATGCGATGCGAGGAGATGGAGGGGTCAAAGTAAACTACATGTTAGTTACTACTCCAAGAGTCGATTACCCTTCCACCTTTAATTAGCAACATTATATACATAGCTACGACGTGATGTTATGTCGATAATCTACAATCACGTATTCACATACTCTCTACCTTAGCATATTATACTACGTGCTGTACGTGACGTGCTGACATCACACCACACTTGTACCAAATAAAAAAAGAATCTCTTAAGTCAAACTATTAATCAAAAGAACAAGACGTAATCAATATTGTGAAAAGTTATGGATATGGGTCACAAAGTCCTAATGACTTAGTGAGCCATATCCATACTTTTTTCTTACTTAATTCAATTATTTAGTGGCATAATATAATTTTGCAATCTTGATACAAGCGCGGGCGTCTGGCTCACACGGAGCGCGGTTTCAGCTAGCCAAATACTTATGCTGCGTCTCGTGCTGTGATTATCTTGTATAAAACATATCAATACTGAAAAGTAATACTGTAATATTCACAAATGTTAATTCAACAATATTGTGAGAGTACAGTCAGTTGCGACCGCGCCAGTGCCAATGTGTCGGCGAACTTTGTCAATTATACAGGTCAAATATTAACTCGCAGTTAATCTATTCATTGCTCTTTACGTTTTATTTGTTGTCTAAACCCGCTGTTCGGGTTTTTGTTCCTCCGACCGATTTACATTTGATGGAGTTTCGCAGATTAGCCTTTTTGCTCTCGTCGAGCGGCACAACTTCAACTAACTTCAAATTGTTTAGAGTGGGCCTGAATAAAGTAAATGAAGGGAGCGGCTTTCTCTTATTTTTAGATTAAAATTTTATTTGTGTATAAATATTTAGTGGGCGCTATAGCGCTCGTGAGACTGCTTTAGAACTGAATCCAACGTTAGATGTAGCATTAGCAGTAATGATCACTAAATGATAACATGCATGTTCGTTGTTCGCCCACAAACTATCAGGCGGGTGCCGGAGCGGGCTGCCATTTATATTTAGGTGCTAACTAATTAGCATGTCCGGTAATTGTGCAGTAGCCGTAAGTATCCAATTTGAAATAATGATGTTGCGTCGCACGGCGCCCAGTGTGGTGTCGCGTACAGTCGCGTGCAGTCGCGCTGATCGCACGCTCGCGTCACTCACTACTATCACTGACGACACGTTATGCAGATCATAGTGATTGCTTTCAGTCGCAGCCAGTTCACACACACATACGCACACTAATAGTAAAGCATATTACGTAAGTTAGAACTGCAGTGATGAAATTTATTTCCAAACAACTTGGTGTAGTCGTATTATTGTCCCTTCGTCCATTATCACTTAACAAATCTAGTTAAATATTATATCGGTCACTGGTACAGACACCCCTCAAGTGGTAGTCCATATGCCGCGGTACCGGCGACCCCTCGCAACTCGCCGCCATGTTTATGACTCTATCAGTCCCGCACCGCATGGCACCGCACCGCACCGCACCGCATCGCTCCGCACCGCACCGCACCGTGCGGCACCGCACCGCACCGCATCGCTCCGCACCGTACTGCACCGCACCTAGTTGTTTCATTAAAATGGGTACTCACCGAATTACAAATGTGTGTCAGTCATTATTGTAAGTGCTATAGGTTCCTTAAGCGACCGATACAAAGTCTTCATATTTAAGGTCTAGTCACTATTATAATCAGAATATACCAAAATCTAAGTCTAACTGTTGTTTGGTTCATCTAAATACTGATTTGATTGTTATGCGGTTGAGTGAATATTGTAACAGACTTACGAATTATTCATATAGCCAAATATTATTAATGTAGGGCACTTTGTGTCCAAACCACTCATGACATATTATGTATACCAAGTACGAGTACTCCATACTCATGGATTTATTAACTGTCGAGTCAGCGTACTACAACGTAGCTGCAAAGACAGTCTATAATAATACTTTCTGGAACGCTGACAGATTCATCAGCAAGCTCCAGATCAGCTCATTTATTAACAATCTACTAATTACAAGATTTTTTTTAGCTAGTTCTGTTTTCAAACATCACGTATTTATTTCATAAGAGATGCAATTTAACTGTTTATTCAGTTCACTAGCTAATTAATATAATAATGAACACCACGTCGTCATCATTAGCGTCAACTAAACACTTAGGTACAGTTCGTGTGGCAGCGCTACGCGTATTGGAGAGAGTTCGTGTGGCGCTAGTGAGCTAGTAGTAGCTGCAGTGACGTGGTGACGCGGCGCCGACACAACTTAGCGCCAACTAATTACGAGCATAATTAGTAACTGGAACTTACTTAGTTACGTGTAAAGAAGGTCGATACCTCACCATATCGCCATCGGTAACAGAAGATCACACTCCCCGAGCGCCGCACGCTGTGACTTACAACGACTTGCGTTAATGAGTAAACGTAGCTCAAAACCACCCGCTGCATACCGATCAGTAGCGGTGCGGTACGGTGCGGTGCAGTGTGGAGCGGTGCGGTGCGGTACAGTGAGGTGCGGTGCAATGCGAAGCGGTGCGGTGCGGCGCGGTCAGGTGCGGCCGCCCGTGCGCGATTCCGATAATTGCGACAATTATCCGCAGTCACACGTCGCGCGCCGATACAATGAGCTGCGAAACTTTCTCCTAACCAAACTCCAGGCTACTCTGTACCTGTATTTTAACTTGTGACTAGCGCGCCATTACAATTGCAGAGTAGTTAATGGCACTGATGACAACATTTGTGTCACTAGGTTAATAGCTTATAGTCCTTGTATTATAATTTATTTATATAGAACTTCTCAGTATCAGCCACGGAGTCTGGAGTTGTGCCCGTCTGATGACAATAGGCTTAACTGGCGAAATATTGGTGTACTCCTCTGTCGAACCCTTCTGACTATACAGATTGTGTTATGTAAATAAATACTCTAGTGATTATATCAATATCCACGTATACATGTATGGATCGTTCAGTAACAAAGATTCACGTGAAGTAGAAGTGTACTCGAGTATTAATTGAGCAAGTTTACTGAGAACAACGCGATCCGTTAATCTCAAGTGATTATTAATTGAATGTGTGTTGTGAGTACACAGTGTTGTTAATTTGATTAATATTAATATAACGCCGCCAGCCGTCGCGCCACAGTAACTGTAGGACCGACAACTCGCGCGGCGCCGCACAGTAATACAGACAACATTCGCGTGTAGCTTTAATTACTCGCTAATACTTAAGTAAACTATGTTGAGAAAGCGACGTTGAAGATTTACAAATCACTAAATTCAAGTTGGTTGTGATGTGGCGAGCATGTCTCCGAGCGCGTGTACTGCCATGATCGCTCGCCGCGCGCCCGCTCCGGACGCTCGTCACGTTAATCGCCGCTAGTTAAACTAGCTCGCGACACTTGCGTGAACGACACGCACAATAAAATACGTAAACAAAAACTTGTGACGTACATCTCGCATTATATTGTATTATTTTTCAAAGTAAACCAATTCTGTGAAGCGAGTGTTATGACAGCTCCCTTTGAAGTGTTCCGAGCATGTTTAGTTAATAGTTACACTCGGATCTTTTGTTTTATTCGGTTTGTTTGTACCGGCAGAGCCCCACGGCTCGTCTCACGTGAAAAACAAAGGCTGTTGTTTTTATTTGAAGTCGATTGTTATCCCCGAGCGTGTGCCCGCGTGTGCCCCGCCGCGGCCCACAGCTGCCCCGCGGGCACACAATCTCTCGCTTTTGTAGCGCGATAAGCAGCGCGGCGCGGGGTGCGGTGTGCGGGCGGAGGAAGGCAAGCAAGAAGGATGATTACACCCGATAGGGATACCCTTCAACTCGAAGGGATTGCCGCCCGGCGCCCAAGAATGCTTCAAAAGAAAATCCCGCTTTGATAACATTAAAAAATAGTTGTAGTTCTCAACGCTAACATGCACGTTATTGTTTCTTTTGTACAACTCGGTTAGATTCCCAGTAAATACGTGCTATTTTACGTCACTTTTGTAAAAAAAGAAATATCATTAATGTAATATTCTCGTATTCCAGTCCAACACGCTCTTACATTATTTGCATACGGATAAGCTTAACTTTGACACAATTGTTGGTGAGCGTTGTTTGTTCTGTTCGTAGCGCGCGTTATCGCGTGGTGCTATCAATTACATGTGGGTTACTCGCAGTGGGCACGTCTCGGCGTATCGCGCGTATCGCCGCTACGCGCACTACGCGGCACTACGCGGAGTACCATGCGTCCCAGGGCAAGGGAATTGTGTCAGCAGTAACAAGTTGACGTATTTACGTGTCGACTACTAACAGTTAGCGTATCTAACTCGGAGTGGAGGACAACCGCTGTTATTGTATACTTGTCCCTAGTTTAATTCGTGATTGTTGGTTTCAGAGGACTCAGACAAGTGCCGATCCATAGATAACAGAGATCGGTTTCAGCCTTCTAATATAATGATGGATATAACATTTGGAAAGCTATCGATTCGATGCACTTTTGACTCATCATCATTCATTTTGCATCATCGTTACGGCTGATAAAGTCGAACCCTTGGTTCAGTTCGACTAGTGTAACGGGTCAACATTTAGCACCTCGCATTGAAATAAATGTACAGTACGTACGCTTAATTCCTTTTTAACTGACTTCCCAAAACGGAGGAGGTTCTCAATTCGATTGGTATGTTTTTTTTTTTTTTCACGAAAAAACTTCGTCTCATGGTAGTGATGATAGCATTATTGCTTCCACACCGACGACTACTACTACTGAGAACACAAGATCACCCATCACCGACCACTGTATCATTGAGAGTGGTACACTGGCTGTGTCCACGCGTGGGAGGATTTATTATAAGCATGAGCCATCATCGAGCCAAGAGCCACGGACCGGGGCTGAGGGTCGCACTAGTAGATAAGTGATGTATTTACAACGATGCTCGTATTCAATCAGACATGTTTTTGATTAGTTGAACCCCCCCCCCCCTCACTTTCTGTCCCTCTGTCGCCCCACTCGCTTACCGGGCCACGTTTGAATAACAAAATTGTTTCGTTGCTCGCTGTAATTTCAATTGTCGTATTCATGGAGGAAAGTTGTCGCATCACTCGCGAGCTGCATAAATATTCAGTGTCCTACCCCTCCCCCCCGTCCCCCCCACCGTGACTGCACCCCGCAACCCCGCACAGACACTCGCTGAGATTCACGACGGGGACGTATTTTTTGTTTAGAGATTTGGATGTGGATTAGCACAGCAGAGGGGTCGCACAACAACATTAAATTAATATAAACATAGAAAACTGTTATTGAAATTGATATTTCAATTATTAGGAACGTAACAGAATTGAATAATCAAGCGTTGATTGTGTAGCCGCCTAGCGCTGCATGGTAATATAAATAGTGCACATCGGAAGCGCATCCATGAATGAACGTGTGATGTACCTCTCACACACACACACACACACGCGCTGACGTCATCCGGTACTTCCGGCGCTCTCAGCGGCGCGCGTGTCATTGTTCGTTATAAAATTGGAAACGCAATAAAAACACTCGTATTTCACGAAATAAACTCATAATTCCGACTTTCATTCTGACATGGCCATTCAGCGGAGTGGCTACGCTCGTAGCTCGTAGCTCGTAGCGCGGCTACGGCGTAGCGCGTGCCACGTAGCGGTGTCCGCTGCCGCCGGAAGCGGAAGTCGTTAGCCGCCGCCCGCCGCGCCCTCTGCAGGCCGAATGTTAAATATTATCTGCGCGCCAAATGTTCAACTTCACATGAGCAGGCGGTACATATGTACGAGTACTGCTTACTCGCATACATTCGTCATTTCACAGGATAGTCATCACAAGTCAATATCGTCATCATCATCAGCCTAAAATGTTCCCACTCAGGCCTCCTCTCTACGATGGGCTATAATCCACCACGCGGGCCCAGTTCGGGTTGGTAGATGTCACATGCCCTCGAATTTTTGGTTCTAAGATATGCCGGTTTCCTCACGATGTTTTCCTTCATCTTAAGTCAATATTACACTAAGTATAATTAGTAATTTACTAATAATTTGTGCACCTTGAGGGAGCTATCCGAGGTCACTATTAACGCTATAGAATCTGCCCAGTTCTACTAGTATTGTACCATTCTAGTAGCACAATCCATTTATCTACTAGCCGACCTGGCAGACGTCGTCGTGTAAATCTAAACCATTCTCGAATCCACTTGAACACACACAAAAATTTTCATCAAATTCAGTCCAGCCGTTTAGGAGGAGTTCAGTGACAAACACACGTACAGTAGAATTATACTTATACATAAATAAACAGAAATATCCAGACTGACTCACCCATCAACGCCCAGCCTCAACCCTCGGACCTAGAAAGCTGAAAATTTACAGAGGTTCCCTTTATAATTAAGACAAAGACAAAGGAAGGATTTCTACCCCTAAGGGAGTTATATTGGGGATGAAAATTTGTATGGGAAATCGTCATTTTTGATATTTCCGATATCCATGTGGGTGAAGCTGCAGGTAAAAGCTAGTATTCAGTCTTTTTATATACTGTAAAAAAATATTGTAATTAAGTGTACCCGTGGTGAACATAACACGCAGTTCAAAATGTTCATAGAATCTGTACCAATCAAAGGAAGCGCTCACTTCCTATTTATAATTAAATCCTTATTTACTTTAACTAAATACTTTGTAAACATCTATAAATGTTTCTTTGAAAGAAAACTTTCCTTCTCATCGTAATAAGAGAAATTGTAGGGATCAGTCAAAGCTAACGACAGTGAGGAGGCTTTTTACAACGTTGTGCTAATTAGAGAGATGTATTCCAGGGCGGGCGGGAGGTCGGCTCATATCGCGCTGTTTGGGCGGCACATGGCACTGATAACTGTTGGATGGACGCGTACAGGATGTGACTCATTTGCTGGGTCACTTTACCGACAAATTGCGATTAGTACGAAGTATGATTAATTAGAATGGAAAAAAAACATTCGTATTACACTTTCAATGTGTCAAAAGTCGAAAAGATCCAGTCATAACAGTCACATGTCTGGCTACTGATTTATATTGTCAAGACCATTTCACTTCAATGTAGTTGTATCATTTATAATTACGATAGTAGTTAAAACTTATAAAATAGTCGAACTAGGAAGTATCACCTACTCGGTATACTCAGATTTCGATATAAACGCCGCATCGCGGGACATCACTACAAGATAAACTCTTTGAGCATTCCTGCACAAAGCCGTCGCGGCGGCGGATCAAAGCCGAACTAAATTATATTAATTAGATCGGGAGCAGTTTCTCGCACTCCCCCCCTTCTTCCCCCCTCCGTCCCGGCGGCCGGCACTCGGCGCTCACCTTAATAAGATCCATTGAATGCTCAATGAAGAGCGCCGACAATTCAACAGCGCCTACTGACACAATGAAGCTCCGAACAGATTACAGCATCACTTCAGCCGCTCGAGGGGAGAGGTCTTCACTGCTGAGGGTCACAGGCAGGAGACCCGCGGAGGTGCGTCAATGAACTGTTTCGCAGATCGACACTACGTCTATAAAAGTTGTGCTTATTTTGAGTGTTTCATTGGCAATCTGGTGATACTAGAGATTGGAGGTGTCAGTAACAACCATTAGTTCCTGTGACATACCAAAGCTTGAAATGACTGTGTTTTTGAAATTGAAATAGTTTTGAAAATGAAATTAAAATTGTTTATTGAAAAAATTGAAATACAAAAATATTTAAATTATGGCCTTATAAACTATAGCGGACGTCCCGCGGTTTCACCCGCGTAGATCCCGTTCCCGTGGGAATACAGGGATAAAAAGCCTATGGCACTCGGCAATAATGTGGCTTTCTATTGGTGAAAGAATTTTTAAAATCGGTTCAGTAGATCCCGAGATTACCCCTTACAATTTAACAAATATACAAACACACAAACTTTACTTCTTTATAATATTATTATTATTAATTACTAGCTGATACCCGCGACTTCGTTCACGTGGAAATTTTGATGTGTGACTGTCTCGTTGATCGAGTGGTCTCAAGTGCAACTACTGAGGATGAGGTCCGAGGTTTGATTGCAAAGTGTTTTCGCAGTAGAGGCCACGGAGCGTGGTTTTCGTGCCAGGTCGATGGCAATATTATATCTATAGACATCAAACGCCCCCTATTCCATGGCGCTTGAACATTACTGGCAAAATGTGGGTTTACGATTAGGTACACCACTGCCTAACTCTTTCGGGATCTTCTGTTGGCACTGGATGGGAAAACTCTTCGGAAAGTGGAATTTTCGCATCTACATCTAATTCCAGGCGACTCTCTCCTGTTTAAAGCAGCTTATTTGCAAAGACATCTGTTCCATGGCCAATCGCAGATTTTTGGTGATGTTGCAAGGAGGGGTAAGATTCAACGGCAATTTGTAAATGGAAAGTGCAATCTGGCCATTGTTAAGCAAAGTTGCGGCAATGCCCGAGGCAGCCACAGCCGATAAGACGGCACGGTTGGCGCAGTGCCTCGGCGTTTGACTGTGGCGCTGCATGTCCTGTATTCGATTTCCACACTGAACAAATAGATTTACGTCGCGGGTCTTATCTAATTTTAATTAGGTTTTTATTTTAAAGTTTTACAGCTGTTTTTCTTACTGTGTACCTGTCAATTTGTATTTGTTGACTATTCACGACAAATATTAACACCGCAATTCTGAAAATGGTGTCAAATGAACAATGCCATCTGTCGAAGACGAAGTTAAACTGCCAAAATTGAATGCATGGGAAGCAAACATACACTATAGGGTTTAGGCTATGTAGTCTCCTGCATGAATGGCACGCGGAGGTACTACACTGGGGGATAACTCCGCTGCCGCGGTATATTGCCGCATGGCGGACAGACCCCTGGTGTGATTTCATGACGACATGGAGAGAGCGACTGTCGCAACCCCGTGCAGGGCACAGTGGTGGTAAGTCTCCGCTTTGAGGAGTGGCTTGAGAGGCGCCACGGCGCCCTCACCTTCCGTCTGGCGCAGGTCCTCACCGGACACGGCTGTTTCGGGATTCGGGAGGCACCTGCACCGAATCAGGCGGAAGGAAACGCCCAAATGCTACTATTGCAAGGATCAGCCGGAGGACACGGTGGAGCACACCGTGGAGGTCTGCCCCGCTTGGGCGGAGCCCCGCTTGGGTTGAGCCCCGTCGTGTTCTCTTAGCGACGATCGGCGGCGGCGACCTCTCGCGTCCGGCCCTGGTTCAAGCCATGTTGCGGGGCGAGAGGGAATGGGCGCTGTCGCCTCCTTTGGCGAAGCAGTGATGCTAGCGAAGGAGGTGGCGTGGTGAGAGAGAGAACCTCTCGTCCCAGCCGCAATAGGAGACGCTCTTGGCGTCGGGGGTCACGTGATGGCTTCCGGCCACCGTACGCGCGGGCCTGTGGGCGGTAAGTAGTGTCGTAAGACGACGACAGGCAGTGTCGATGGCGCGTTCGGTCCACGCGCGCCTCAAAGAGATGTCAGCAATATGGTTGAGGCCTGCAAGGGCCGCCGCTTGTCGGGGCTACGGGTTGTTCGAAAGAAATATCGCGGCCACAGCACAAAAGGCAAAAAAGGAACATGGGTGGTTTTTAGTCAGTAGAAGTCTAACATTCCCTACCACTCTGCCCAGAGCCGGAGGAGATCGTAACTGTTTGAAAAATACGATTTAAAAGTTATCTTGTGAACACATTTATTAATTAGTACCGTTTTGATGCAATAGATGTCGTTGCATGTATGTTTCTAAATGATGATAAGTTCTTCTTAAATACTTTAAATTCGTATATCTTTTGATAGAGAGCACCAATTACAATGAAACAAAAACTAAAACCCTAATCTTATTAGTTTTAAAATGTACACGTGAAAATACTATAATAAACTAATACACCCAAGACACACAGACACAACAAAAGAAAACATTATTTTTTCTAAATAATTATGTTCAATATACAGAAACTCTACGTCAACAGATTTATAATATTGTATTTACAATTAAAAGTAGATTATATTAATTTAATCTGAATTGATTTGAAAATCATATAGCATCGAAATGAAAACAAATACCTGGAACTTACAAAAAGTGAAATCCGATTGGGGATCGAACTCGCGAACACGTTTCAACATTTTTGGAAATCTTTCAACATTATAAAAAATCACAAAAAGTGGATACTGACTGTGATTTGAACTTGCGTACCTTTGTTTACAGGTAAGTCGCTGTACCGTTAGGCTACGTACACCAGTGACAAATAGCTTGAAATAGACCTTCTATTTTAATATATAGTATGACAGTTGACAGTTCGATTGTGGTCGATACCAGAAATTTAAAATGCCGTAAGGGACTTCAGCTTTCTCTTGGATTTGCAACGCTCGCACCAGGCGCCTAAAGTGAAAAATTGTGCAGCACGCTCGATGTCCCTTGCGCTATTTCGTATTTCCAGTATCAAGCCGTAAAACAGTTGAGGATTATGGATAATGCATTACTGCTCACCCCCTTAAGTTATTATGGGGATAATATATAGCCCATGTGTTATTCCAGACTATAATCTACCTCTGTGCCAAATTTCATTCAGATCCGATCAGCCGTTCTCGCGTGAAAGAGCAACAAACATCCATCCATCCATCCATCCTCACAAACTTTCGCATTTATAATATTAGTAGGATTAGTATAGATAGGTAAACAGTTTATTGGATTCTACCTGAACTAGGATTAAACTTGTATCTCAGGTAACTCACTCGAGTGCTTACATAATAATATCTAAGATTCCTTAAATAAATACCTAGTATATAACATCTCAATAAATGTAATTATTACGGTTCTATACAAAGTAACAAAAACTGTTTATTTAGGCCAACTTTAAATATTCCAATATTTTTGCAATGAAGCATAACACAAAAATCTAGTTTTTGTTTGTTATTTGACCATAATGATGATCCCATTGTGAAGTACCGGGCGTGCTTCACTCATCAGTGCAGATGTGCAGTAACACTGAGCGGTGTGCGTGCGTCGCTGCAGGTGGGTGCATTGCTCACAAGTACTCCTTAAATAAGTTCCAATATTCTGTTGTAAGTCGGAATTAATAAGAATGGTAAAAATAAAAGCTGCAAATAACTGTGTGTAATCTGTGTTGCACCACTCCTCACTGTTATGAATATTTATATTTGTGTAACCCTTCTGGGACTACAGGAGTACAGGCGTGCTGTTAAGTATAATGTATGAAGTGATCCGATAGCCAGGTATGTAAAAAAACCATTGCACGTCTCTAGGTCTCCTAGATTCAAAGATATCAGCATTACATTTAACATATTATACTAGATCAGCCGATTAAAAAAACAAGTAAGTAGGGTGCCATTCGCAGGGTTTGGGGTTAGGTACATTATAAACGTGTTTTCTCGTTAAACATGCGTATAAAATATATATAAAATAAAAGTATCGATAACCGTTAACCTAATACACTGTATATTAGATTTTTATCACTCTTTATTGAGTAAATGTTTTTTTTTACTATGCCACAGCATGGATTTATATTAAATACATTGAAGAACATATTTTCTCGAATTAATAGTTGTGGTTTCTACCTAGAATATAATAGCTCACTTTAAGCCGAGATAATTATTTGATAGATTTCAATAATCTAAAGTCATTGTTGTCGAACCACGTATTGTAATGTAAGCTCGCAGATAAGGAGATTAATTTTAATATAATTAACATTATTTACTGCACATCAATAGCGGCGTCTTTGGCAGCGGTGGTCTTATTACCACTCGTGTGAAACGGCTTTACACACGACGATATTTTGGTGCAGATTATGCTAACGTCACTCGTACTTACCTTTGATGAAGTATTGGCTGTGGTAACCGACCAAGCTGAGGACATTTGAGAACCGGCCGACGAATATTGAACCTAATATCCTGCTTATACACTCAGGCAGCAGTGCTAGGTAAACTGTTTACGAATATGGTACATCTGCAGCTACCCTGGCGCGTAACTAGCGCAATGATGACAGGATTTACCAATAAGTGGAAAAGTTAAAACCTTGGCTGTGGCTCCCGGGATACTTTAACTATCTCGCTGGTCTATTGGTCGTATTAAACTGCTGAGATCATTACAGTTGAACAAATCTGGGTTGAATTCCTCAATCAGAGAGCATTAGTTTTGCTTCTTAAATTCCTCACACAGATGGCTCATGGGGCCAAAATCACCTATAAATGATGATATCATGCGCAGTGTGGGCCACCAGTCGCTCAAAGTTACACGACAGTGTGTCTGCAGTGATGGCACTAACTATAGCCAATCGCGTACAAGCCACGCGGCGCGCGGCGCAAGGAGAATGTATGTAAATGTGCGCCGCTTATCTCCCGCGCCGCGCCGTACCGCGCGCTCCTCACAGCCACTGAATAGCAATGCGCGCGCCCTTGATTTATTTACACCAACGCTACTGTTCTTCTGCAAATAATACACTGATTTACAAAACGTTTTATGAATACTTGATCCAAGTGCGTACTAAAACTAAACGTTTGCACATTTCACTTCATTGATAAAATGGTTATTGTTTCAAGTTATCTCACCATTTTCAAATTGAAATCGTTTATTGTAATCCATGATGTACATTTTCAAGTGATAGGTAAAATAATTCTAGACTTACAATTATAGACCCTGTCGGGTACAGCTAATTTTTATATAAGTAGAGAGAGGAAGAGCGGTTTGCTTCTTTTTCCTGCCTAATCCAGTGTATTTGGGGTCACGGCAGTACGAATTTTTCTTCCATACTTCTCTCTTCTAATCCTTTTCATCACATCAGTATCACACCTCTTTGTTAGCCATATCCCTAACTTACTTCATAAATCGTTTATTTGGTCTTAGAGTAGAAGAGTCTTACAGCCTACTACATAATTATCTACTTTGATATATTGTAATCCTTTTTCATGCCGTTTTCGTCATTCCCGCGCAACACATGCCAAGCCAACCGATTAAGACACAACTTTTTCATCCCTTCAATTCGAAAAGTGTCGTTTTGTTCCTCTTTAAGTGCGAGCAAAGTAGCTCTTTTCTCCATTAGACTTTTTAGCGGGCAGTAATGAGATTTGAATTTAGAACATGAATCGTTCATTGAAATCGAACGCAAATTGTATTGTGTTGGCTGTACGGTGCGAGGAGACGCGGTAACTAAATTTAAAAAAAAAACAAAAGCGCGCGATTTACTTCCCTGTTATAATAATCGGTACGGACTTAATTGTATTTTGTGCAAAAAAAATGAGCTTTACGTCGAGTTCTGAAAGTGATAGTGCATTAACTCCTGAAACAATAAAAATAGAAGCTAATAACGTCATACAAAACTTAATCCCTACGAAATCCCGGGAGAAAAATTTAAAGGCATACGACAATTTCTTAATAAGGAGTAGAAGGTTGTTTAGTAACGTGTTGTCTTAAGGCGGGGTTACAGTAATTTTAAGATTTTTGAACCTATAAAAATCGAACTAAATAAGAGTTTTTTAATAAATAAAAATCATTACATAAAAATTGAACATACTCTCTAGTAAATTGTAAAGATAGAAACGCGATTTAGAATGATCGGCTCGATACTTTTTTTTACCAAACATGACTCTAAATCACAATTTCAAACGTGTACTGCTAAGACATTTCATCATGAATTTATATGAAAGTTATATCAGTAGATAGAACTTTTTATTCTGAAGTAAATGGTGAAAACAGATTGTATAATTTCTTTATAGTTTTTCTCCAAGAAGCAAAAAACAGTCAAAATTTAGGGATTATATCGCTCGCGCGGCAGGGCGGGTGGCGAGGTCGTGCGTACATAAAAACAAAGTACTGCAACCTCGCCTTAATAAGGACGTAAAACTGGACACATATTCGTAATTAATATGTCTGATGGATTTAAACGTGTCGTCACTCTATTTTTATTAAATAATAATATTACAATAAAATATGAGGCACCTTTTATATTTTCTCATAGAGGGTGATGAAAAGTCGAGTGTATCACTCGGGTGCAAAATATATTTTGGGCTCGGGCGACGTACTTTGAATCCCTCGCTACGTTCAGGATTCTACTAAAGAATCCCTCACTACGTTCGGGATTCTACTCTAGAATCCCTCACTTCGCTCTGGATTCAAAAAAGCACCCTCGCCGTAAAAATATTATTTTGCTCCCTTATGATACAATCTACTATTAAGTCACCGGTACTCGTACATTTCTTACTTACTGTTTTAAGTTCTGAATTATATTGTTGACGGCTGTAATAGGTAAGTGTATCTGTCACCACCAAATTAAAAGTAGTTCTCACCGTCCTCAGCAAAGCTCCGCGGCCATAAACTGTGCGCCACTAAATACAAGTAGGTATGGTGACGACAGAGTGTACAGTACCGTTATACTCTACGTCTTAACATTGTAAGTGTGCCAGAGCCGCGCGCCGGTTACGATTCAGAGGCACCGCTACCAGTACGTCTGTAACTCGCGGCGAGCTATCGTAAACCTCGTTTTGCAACTACATAATGTGTAAGCTTGTGATAGTGGGTAGCTGGTGAGGCGCTGGTACGTTGGTGCCGGGGAAGATTCAATAATAAAAATACGAGAATAAAAATTGTACGTCTGTATTGGACCAGTGTCGCAGATGGAAGGGAATTCAATAGTGTTGCCACTATTTACATGAGGATTTACATTTTAATGTTGGTGTTGCTAAATAATAATTAAAATCTCCAACATGCTGCGGCCTCTCAAGAATAGCAATGAACTTACAAAAAGTTACATAAAATTAAATTGTTCAAACTTACAAGTTAACATTTGTTTTTTAGACTATTTAAAAACTAGAACTTAACATACATAATACAGTTCAATACGTACAGATATATTATGTTACTTAAAATTAACAAAAGAAATATCTAAGAACTATCATCATGTTCTATAGGTAGCAGACAAATTTTATTGATGGCCCGGGAATGAGTTTTCCCATTTGGGGTCCTAACCTCCACTGCCCGTATTTTGCCATCATGTCCTGGAAACAAATTAACAATTCGTGCCATAGGCCATGACATAGGAGGAGTATTGTCCTCTTTTAAAATGACTAAATCGCCTAGTTTGACATTACATATATTAGCACGCCACTTAGGTCTATTTTGTAACAAATTTAAATAATATTGATGCCACACTTTCCAAAAGGACTGTTTTAGAGAATTACACAGTTGCCAAAACTTAAGTCTATTTTGTGGAATGTTACATACATTATTTTCAGGATACATTGACATTGCACTCCCTATAATAAAGTGACCCGGTGTTAGATAACAATAATCATCAGTTTGAAGATAAAGGTAAGAGCGGTCGAGAATTAAGTACTGCTTCTATTTCATTTAACACTGTATTCAGTTGTTCATAGGTTAAGACAGCTTTTTGCAATATTCTTTTTAAGTGAAACTTTGTGCTCTTTACTGCCGCCTCCCAGAGTCCCCCAAATGTAGGCGAGTAACATGGTATAAAGTGAAATTGTATGCCACGCTCGGCGGTGAATCTTTGAACTTGCATTTGGTGGTTCTGAGAAGCTTGCAGTTTATAGAGTTCGACTAATTGACTCCTTGCACATTTAAATGTGCTTGCATTGTCGCAGTGAATTTCGGTGGGCAACCCTCGTCTAGAGATAAATCTCCTCAAGCACGCGAGAAAAGTTTCTGTGGTCAAGTCTGAGGCAAGTTCTAAGTGAACGGCCTTTGTCGCGAAACATACGTATACACAGATATAGCCTTTACCTATTAATGATCTTCTTACGCGAGAGAGTTTTACATCAATTGGCCCAGCGAAATCCACGCCAACCTTCTCAAATGGGCGGCTGGTAGCTGTTACACGTGCAGCCGGCAAGGAGCCCATTAGTTGCTTGGCTACTGAGGCCTTTTGTCTGAAACACACAATACATTTGTGAGTTATTTTCTTAACTTCTAATAAACCATTAACAATCCAAAATCGTTGGTTCAGATGCGAGAGTAAAAGCTTAGGCCCTGCGTGCAGTAGCCTTTCATGTTCACACCTTATAAGCAAGCTAGTAATTGAAGAGCCTTTGGGCAGTATGATAGGATGCTTTTGTGAATAAGCGATATCAGCATAATGCAATCTACCCCCAACGCGCAATAGACCTTGGCTGTCGAGAAAGGGATGCAATTCGGATAGATTTTCTTTCAAATTGTTATTATTGCTTATTGCTTTGATTTCAGATTTGAAATATATATTTTGTTCGTGTTTAAGTATTAACATTAATGCACGATCCAACTCTGAACTTTGCAAAAAGTTCATATTTATTTTAACTTTATTTTTATTAATATTGTTTAAAAATCGCAATATGTAAGCTAATAGCCTTACTATTTTATTTAAATTAGAATAATTATTAGAGAAGCGCTTGAACACATAATCAAGCGGATTTGGATTTTCGCATACCAAGTTGCTGGAAAGAGCTAAGCAGGGTTCCACTGAGAGTAAATCAGCAAGAGTGCTGGAAGCAGGAAAGTTGTACTCACTGTTTTGCAGAAACTTTGGGCCATTCCACCAAATATCGCAGCTACTCAGCTCAGTCGGGTTGACACCTCGGCTAATGAGATCAGCAGGATTGTCATTTGTGTTGACATAATGCCAACTACATCCAGCTGTGTTTTGACGAATTACACTTACTCTGTTCGATATGTAAGCCTGAAGTTTTGTTAGCTCAGTATTCAGCCATGCTAGGACAATTTGTGAGTCACTGAATAAACAGACATGCCTTACGTTAATTTTGACTCTGAGTGTATTATGAGTCCGCAAAATTAATTTCGATAGCAATAGCGCAGCATTCAATTCAAGCCTTGGCACAGTCATGCCTTTCTTTTGAATAGGGTTAATTCGCGATTTGGAACAGAGTAGATGCAATTTTGTTGTACCTGATTGGTTTGTGAATCGCAGGTACACACAGCATCCGTAGGCTGTCTTACTCGAAGCGTCTGCAAAGCCGATTAAATCTGCTGAGTCTGCATCTGAAATTCTAATGTTCCTATCTAAAAGGATTGGCTGCATAGCAGCTAAATTATTGGTAAATTGAAACCATTCTTGCTGAACAATTGCAGGCGGACTATCATTCCAACCTGTATTCAGTAGCCACAATTTTTGCATTATGGCCTTAGCAGTGACTACAATTGGGCTCACAAATCCCATTGGGTCATAAAATCTGCCTATATAACTAAGTATGCTCCTTTTTGTAACATTACTCCTATTGAATGGTTCTGGAGCAGAGATTATAAAGTGATCATCCTTTACATTTATTTGAAGACCTAAGGCTTTCATGTTATAGTCACCCTTTTGTAATTCTAAACTATCAAAGTGTCTATCGCTAAATGGTATATTGGTCAACACATTCTCATCATTTGATGACCATTTATGAGTATGGAAACTACCTAATTTAAGCAAATCACGAAGCTGGTCTCTGGCAGCTATAGTAGTTTCTAAGTTATTATTACAATAGATAATATCATCAACATAAACATTATTTTTGATAATAGATGATGCTATTGGATATGATTTTTCATACCTATTTGCTAGCTCATCTACGCAGCGAGTTGCTAAATAACTTGAACTTTTCAAGCCATATGTAACCGTATCTAACCTTATACACTTGACTGGCTGGTCAGGATTGTCCCTCCACAAAATATTTTGAAGGGTAGTGTATTGAGGATCTACTTTAATGTTTCTGAACATACGCTTGATATCCGCAGTAAATGTATATCTACCTAAGCGGAATAACAAAATTATATCAAACAAATCCTTTTGAACCACAGGTCCATTGAGTTGTAAATCATTTAAAGAAACCTTCTTGTTTGTTTTCATTGAACCATCAAAGACAGTTCGAAGCTTTGTGGTTTTGCTATTATTATTAATAACTGCATGGTGTGGTAGGAAATACACTGCATGCTTATTTAAATCATACAATTCAATATCAAAATAATGACCATGACCAAGTGATAAATATTCATGAATGAAATTTTTATACAGCATGAATAAATCAGGATCAGTATGCAATCTCTTTTCCAAATTCATGAACCTTTTGAATGCTAAATGAAAGGATTCACCAAGAGTATTGTTTACATCTGATAAAGGTAATTTTAAAGGCATAGGAACTTCAAACTGATTATTAATTAATTTAACTGAACTTTTAAAAATGTGTTCACAAAGCTCTTGCTCAGATGTTTGCTCAGTAAATATTTCTGGAACTTTCTCATTGGTCCAAAACTGGGCAAGTGTCTCATTGAGACCTAATTCACATTTTAATACTACTCTATTACATGTCTGTTGAGATACCTTGGGTGGCAGACTTCCTCCTACAATGTGACCGAAGTAAGTGTTAAAGATGTGTAGTTGTGTGTTACCAGGCTGCTGCAGCGGATGAGCAGTATTCCACGGCAGAGCTGATGACTGCTCGCTGTGTGTTGGCAGGTTGATGCTTGTGCACAGCTCGTTCGGTAACAGGGTCTGGAAAAACACATCAGCACCTAATAACATATGTATTTCACTAGGCACATTAAATTGGTCATCTGCCAATTTAATATTGGGTGGTATCATGAAACTAGAGAGATCAAATTTATTCTGAGGTAATTTGCATGTTACCTCTTTTACAACATGACAAGTTACCATTGTCTTGAATGGTGAATTTAATGAATGAACTTCAATGGGAATGCAATACTTTACATTACTCTTTTCATTAGTGATTCCAACAATACAAGTATTATTTTGCAAGGGCGTTAAACCTAATAGCTGAACAACTTTTGCAGTTATAAAAGAAACCTGAGATCCGCTGTCCAGTAACGCCTTGATAATGAATTCAGTGCCGTTTCTTGCTACAACTTTGATTCGAGCTGTAGGTAGAAGCACATTATTGTTAACATTACTTGATAAGGTGACAGCTGGTGGGGTTTCACCGGAATTGCAGTGGAGCAGAGTGTTATGAGGCTTCTTGCACTCTGAGCACCGGAAGTGAAACTTACATTTGCCACCATGCATGCCTAAACAAATTACACACAATTTATGCTCTTTGGCCAACTTCAGTCTATCGATTGCTGGCAATAGCTGAAATTTCTTACATTTATATAATTTATGGTCATTCAACTTACAGAAGATGCATGTTGCTCCTGCAGTGGCAACCGCTGTTACTCGGGTTGACTGTTGCTGCAAGTGAAGACTCTGTCCAGCATTTTCCAATGCCAGAGCCCTCTTCTCAATATATTGCAGGAAATCCTCGAGTTTAGGTTGTATACTGGGATCTCGGTCCAGCTGATAAGCTCGTGCAGTAATTCCATCTAATTTACGGGAAAGAGCACATAACAAAATTGCATCCCAGTATATGACATTAGAGTCAAGGTTTTTAATAGCAGCTAATTGTTGCCTAATACATGACACAAAGTCCCTCAAATTACTAGCTGTTGACTTAACAATACAACTTAAATCTAAAATGTTGCATACATGGTCATTAATAATCTTATATTTATTATCATAGCGATCTCTCAATAGTTTGCGAGCTTCACTATAACTTTCTGCGGTTAAACTTAAATCTTTTATCAGATTATATGGTTCACCTTTCAAAAATGTTCTCAAATAATAAAACTTTTGAATATGGTCAAGACTACTATCATTGTGAATCAATGAATCGAACAAATTAATGAATGGCACGTATTCTGTGAAGGTACCATCAAATGTTTTTATCGAAATTGGTGGTAACTTTGTTTTATTATGTGTCTGGCGTGCATCAGAATATGTTGAGGAGCCGGAGGGGCCTGCATTTTCGTGGGTCTTAATGTGTTCGTTCAATGATGCCAAGATACTATAATAATTATTTTCTATCTGCTCGACATCTTCTTTGTCGGCAGTATTGAGATAGAGAATATCTTTACATAAAGACTCATAATCGCGAAAAGCAGATACTAATCGATCCCGTTTGGTGATCAGCTCATCACAACTTATTTTCGAAAGATCAGAACCATGAACGAAATTATTTAATCTTGTGATTGTACCTTTAACATAGCCACGTGTGGCGATTTTACGTTTTAGTTCCTCCTCCATTTTTAACTAACACGCACTTTTCTATTTGCAGTATCACAACACAAATTAATACTAAAACACAAACTGATTTCACTGAAGAAGAGTCGATCCGGTCGATCGAATGCCACAAAATGGTGACGTGAAGCGATGTCCGTAGCGTCTCTTGTTGTCTCCTTTGCGCTCGTTCTAAATTGTTTCTGTTCCACTCGGCGCTCGGCGGCGCGCGCAGATCGCGTTCCAGGCGCGTTAACTCGACAAAATAATGATGTATATCGTGCCGTCTCGCTCGTTCTTGCGGAATACCTGTGTGCTTGCTCTTTCACACCTGCAGAGGTGACTCCGGCGACAGCGGCAAATTTGAACGATGAAATTGATGATGAATTTATTTTGGGCTTATTCTTGGAATAATTATTGCTGGAGTCGAATCGAATAATATTGCGATTTGTGGCGACGACCAGTCCAAGGATTATGCAGAGCCCGTTGCCAACCAAAAATCCAAAATGGCTGCGACACGGCAGAAAATAAAATTTTCCAAACCTCTTGATTGCCTCTTCCTCAGCACGGCAGTTCTCTTCGAAGGACCAATGTGTAAGCTTGTGATAGTGGGTAGCTGGTGAGGCGCTGGTACGTTGGTGCCGGGGAAGATTCAATAATAAAAATACGAGAATAAAAATTGTACGTCTGTATTGGACCAGTGTCGCAGATGGAAGGGAATTCAATAGTGTTGCCACTATTTACATGAGGATTTACATTTTAATGTTGGTGTTGCTAAATAATAATTATAATAACTACAATGTTTTTTCAATCTCTTATTCACTTAACTGTCCAAGCAAACTGTTCTTGTGCATGGGTTGCCATAAACGTAACTAAAGCCCTCATCTTGTTCTTTCAATACAATTTCAGCGAATCATTTCACAAATATAAATTCAATAACAGCGTCCTTATGAAAATGTTATTTAAGAGCCAAAACATCCAAGTACTCCAGGTGTACATGAAATGTTTTCAGCGACGATTAACCTTACTTTCATATCCTGGCATATGTAGTGGCTAACAAAGAGCCGGATTTTACATTTATGGTAAATAATAAATAATTTAAACTTGTGAAAATAAGTCAAACAGAGGAACCAAAAATAATAAGGTCAGGTTAGTGTATGTGACGAGCATGGTTTATTCATAATATGCATAGGGTGGCATTGTATGACAGTAAGCGTGTCTCCGGCACAGTCCGTCCGGTACGGCGACGGCACGGCGCGGCGGCGGTGCGGTGGGGAACTAACCAGCGCCGGTTATTTGAATAGAATAAAGCGCGGCGCGTGACCGGCATGCGAGTGCGCTGCGGTCCCCTTCACCGTCACACTGCAGGTAGCGAGCCAGCGCGGGGCTGGAGCCAGGGGCTAGAGACGGGGGAGTGATTGAGTGATTGAGATTGCAGATCTAATCAGTGTTTGTCCAGTTTCATTGTGAGAGTAAGACTATATGAAAATTTAAATAATCTAATATTTAGCTTATACTTCTGTTTATTTTAAATAAAAAATATTTATTGTTAGACCAAAATAATAACATATAAAAAATAACACGTAATACATGTACAATCATCTGTAGAGATCTCTGATTTTATGTTATTATACTAGTAGACTAGTAGAAACACTAGTTGTAGTATTTTTAAGGAAACGTTTACTTCTGAATATAACTTTTTGCCCTGAAGTAAAACGTAGCAATCACAATCATTTAGCGGTATCGCACTCACCAGACGTGGACGTATCTCAGAGAAAGTAATTATTATAATGTGCGAACATAACAAGCATTACTACTTGAAACATTACAAGAAGTATTTCTCTCACATTTAGAGCCCCTGTCGGACCGCCTCGAAGCGAACTAATAGCGTCCCATTCGCTCATACAATATGTATGTGACCTAGACCGATACCCTGTGTGGAGTAATGACTTACAAGACTCAGATACACCAAGTGCAGTATCGGACAACGTTTATATGAATTGCTAATAATTACTTTGTACCTACTTGTGTAAAAATAACTAAATTAAAATAAAATCTTTGTGTTTCAATGCTGCCACATATTTTATAAGTATTCATGGCATTACCTACTTCGTTGTAACTACTTGTGTAGGTAAGCATGGCTCATGCAGATAAGGCTACGAGCTACGACACTGCTACGACACCGCTACGATTCCGCTACGCCGCGCTACGAGGCGCTACGCAGCTACGGAGCAACGCGTAGCGAATATTAAAAGGGTTTAGGCGGTGCAGCAGAGGGCGCGTGTAATTAATGCGTCTAAATGAGCCCCCCCCTCTCCTTCGACCACCCCCCGCTACCCTGCCGACTGATGAATATTTAGATTTATTGACACCCACACATACAGATTGGACGAGAATTAATACGGGAGGAATGTACTCTTTGAATAAATTACCTGTTTTTATCTTAATTGTGTAACACTCGCTCGCGCCCGGCCGTGCGTGCGCCCAATTGGGCATGCCAAATTTTATTTAAGGCGTGCTAAAGAAAAAACCATTTGGAGATTTTTTAATTTGATGCTTTATTTTGTTAATTTCGATTCATAAAAGTACAAGATTACAAAATAAACAGCAATAATAACTATTGACCTTCATTTGACCTGATGTCACGTGACGTGACGTCACATGTTCACATCTTTCATTATCTGTGGACTAAAAATATTATAAGGATTTTTAGTGCTGCCAGACTTCGTAATAGGAAATACACACATTCTGTTTATTTTAAACCTTATTTATATAAATTCGCATTTTACGTTACGAATGTTTATTGTTTCTATGTGGTTATATTAAAATATAATCACATAGCTTATTAAATATGTGTAAATAGATATATGTACAACAATATTAAAAATCGACTGCTTTTAGATTAAAAACCGTCCAAATTTGACTATCAGAACTAGCAATACTAACTGGTCCGTTTGACGTTTGGACTTTGGTTGGGTAATGGTTTGTTCGTTTCGTTGCTTGAGCGCTGAGGAAGTTTGTTGTTTTGTGGATTGTTTCATATTAAGTTTTACTACGACCTGGCCTATTTATTGGATTTGATTTGACTGCATACACGTTGACTATCGCATTGTTTAATTGGACTTCGACCGAAATTGCCTATTGTTTGGAAAATGAATCCTGGTACAAGTCGTGCTCGTGTCTCGCCCGGCTCCGGCCAAACCACTTGTAGTGGTTTTGTGCAAGCAGATTCTAGTAATTTGCCTCACGTGGACATGTGTATGATACTAGAATATATGGCAAACAGCAGTCAACACAATATTGCTGAAATTCGTGGGGCTAAAACTCTTTTGTAAGTATGCATTGTTATAGCACCTACCTATACGTTTTATTGCATATCCAGTACTAGTATTTAAAAATATTAACTGAGATTTTATCCTTGTTGCAGGTCCTCTAGGGATTCCTACCTGGAGTCAGCTGTGGGATATGTTGAGTTACAGAGAGCAGGTCAGGAATGTGTAATACGAGCCAAAATAACACCTGAACATAGAGTCACCAATAAAAACTACATGGTCACGGTCAATTTGCAAGAAAAGGACAAAGAAATCAAAGATGCAGCATGTGATGGATGTGCCGCCTCTGCTGGAGGATGCAAGCACACTCTTGTGTTTTTATTTTGGCTCAGTAAGAGGAGTGATGAGCCTTCCTCAACATCTGTAGAGTGTTACTGGAAAAAGCCTAAGCTATCATCTGTGCGCACCGAGCCAGTTGAAGCAGAAAAAGTGTTCAACAATGCAAAAAAAATTGACTTAATGCCTAAAAATCCCAACATATTAAGAAAATTCTGTGAAGAGTCTAAGAAACATGGCTGTACAGACTCATTAATATTATTATTTACTGGAGAAAAAAGAAAAACATACAATTTATTTGATATGTCACTGGAGTATGTGCAATCAGTACAACAGTTTGATTTTGAAAAATACAAAACTGATTTAGACACCAAAATTACAGCAGAAGTTATTGATGAAATAAATGAAAATACTATGCTGCAAGCGAACTCAAAGATGTGGCATAATATACGCCAAGGACGTATCACAGCATCGAAAATTTATGAGGCTGCTCATTGCAACGTCGATGGCTCATTAGTGCAGCAGATTTTAGGAGGCTATAAAGTCCCAGAAACCAGGGCAATTCAAAGAGGCAAAAAGCTGGAAGACAGTGTCATAAAAGAAGCAGAAAAAGTACTGAATAAAAAGATCAACAAATCTGGATTTATTTTAATTAACAGCTTGATTGGGGCTTCACCAGATGGTGTAGGGGAAGATTTTATAGTGGAAGTGAAGTGCCCCATGACAGAAAAAAATATAGAAAAATATGTTAGTAAAAACAAAATAAACAAGAAATTTGTAGCACAGATGCAGCTTCAAATGTTAGCTGCGAAGAAAAATAAGGGATTGTTTTGTGTAGCAGATCCCTCATTTGAAACAAATAAAAAAGTTTATCTGCATTGGCTTCAGTATAATCCAAGTTATACTCAAGAATTACTAGAAAAAGCCACACATTTTTGGGAAAAATATGTTTATAAGAAAATCATAAAAAGTGCATCGTAAAAAGCTGTTTTTCATGGTGCATTATATCGAAGGGTGAAAGGCTATTTGTTTGAATCAACATTTTAGATAATATTGAATTTTTAGACTTATATTATGGAGGTATTTAGTTTATAATTCAATTTCATCCAGAATGTTGCTTCAAACATAGCCTTTTATCCCTCGATATTATAATGTAGAACAACATTGTAACAACAATAACATTTGTTAACTGTAAAAATAAGTTATTTTCGAATAAATGAAGTAAATTAAAGAAAAAGCATTTTTAATAAATTACAAACTTCTTTATTTTGTTAAAAATACCTTTACATTTTTATTATCAAACAAACTATAATTATATAAACATTAACACAAAATTAGATCCCTACCTTTTTATTATTTCGTCTTGCAAGTTAATTAACCCACAAGCAATTAATACTACCTTATCTAAGTAGCCTACATGTTTATGGCTCACTACTGAATGAGGTTTGAGGAGTCGAAACTCCCTTATTTTCCTAATCACTCTTTCAACATGTATTCTAAGGCTTGCAATGACTTTGCTTTGTAAAACTTCTTGTTCTGTTGGTTTAGTGGTGGAATATACACTAGGAGGACGAAGAAGTTTTATGTTTTTTGTCATTAAAAGAGGTTCTATTTCTTTAAATCCTCGATCAGACATAACTAAAGCATTTGGAGGCAGGATTTCAATGAAATTACTTATCTCGACAAGTGCTTTGTCTGAAATCCTACCACCATAACCTTTAGATATAAAAGTTATAAAACCATTTGGAGTGCAGCCAACAATATACTTGATTGTATTACAGTGTTTATATTGTGACCAAGTTTGCGCTTGTTTTTTTGGATCTGTTGGTTTTTCTATTTCTATCTCAAAGGCATCTATAATGCATTGAACATTTGAGTATCTAATTTTAAAAACTAATGGTAAATTTTGCTTAATTTCGGCAGGTGTAGGCATGAAAACAAAGTTTTGAAAATAATTAGCTAATACTACCAAACCACCGTGAAATGATGTTGTTATTGTACATTTTGATAGTTGGAACAGATCTGCCAGTTGTATCATAGAATAATTCAATTTGATTTTCATGAGAGTAATAAAAATATCCAATTCCTTGCCAAGCATCTGCTCTGCAATCTCTTTAATAACCCACAGATATTGCTTTGGCAAACCTATATATATTTTTGGATTTTTATGAATTAAGTTTACCATATGCTTCCTAATAATATTTTTAAGATTAACTTGGTCATCCTTGTTTGATATTTCTGATTCTGATGTACAACCATACATTGACGGGCTTGCACTCACAGTTGATGTGTAATTTGATGAATCTACCCTTTCTGTTATCAAAGGCTTGGTTTTTTTAATAACACGTTTTTTAACCAATGTGCTTTTGTCCACCATTTTCATAATTTGGCACTGTGTAGCCACATCAACCTAAAATAAAAAAAAATAAAATTAAAGCTTGCTTATTTCTAAAACATACAATTATTATTACAAATATTAATTTGGAAATATAATACCTGTATAGGGCATGTACAAGTTGACGAAGCAGTAGGACGGTCATCTTTGGATCTTGGTACAGGTAAATTTTGAATTGGTTGTAGTAGCATCCTTTTCAATTCACTGGATTCATCCATTGCTTCAATCTATGTAAAGGATTTATAAAATAATGATATAATGATTATTTGATTTTAGATAATATACTATTTTACTTATAAAGACTTCAAAACAAAAAACAATATCACTTTACCTCAACATCATTCTCAATTTTTGATGACAAAGGTTTTGCACTGCTATATACATTTTCATTAAAATATTGTAGACTGGCTGTTTCTTTCAGTTTTGGTTTGGCTTTCATGTATCTCCACTGGTAATAATTTTCCAAATCTTCATCCAACTGAAAATTATTGAATGAATAATTAAATGATGATTATGTTGGAAAGTTCAAATAAAATATCAGTTTTAGGACAGTGTACTTACATTAAGATGATCTTCACAACAATATAATCGCTGCTCTGGATAGTACGTTAAATTAATTTGCTCGCACCACCGTCTTTTTAATTTATTGTTAACGTGAACAAACACCTTATCCGGTGTTTTTGAGATAGAGCTCCGACAGTTCGGTATAAAACATTGAAACCTACGGCTCATTTTTGATTTAAATGAGTATTTTAAATAAGGCAGAGATAACTAAATAGTAAATAAGCACTAGAAAAAATATCAACATCAACAATATGACAATCTGCAACTGACTGACATGACACTGACAGCTGCAGTGAGCTGCATGTTTTGAGTTCGTTTAGAAACTAAAATTGTGAACATGTGACGTCATCAGGGATTAATTTTCAAAAAATTATAAATAAATAAATAATGATCTAAAAATTAAAATAGCCAAATTAGTTTCTTAAAATAGTTTAAATTTACGAAAAAAAATATAAAAAAAATACACTTTTTTTTTTAAGCATGCCCAATTATGTTACGACGGAGGAAAGCCTCCGAGTACCCAACATCAGCTATCCAATTACGCTTGATTGTTTTTTTTTTCGTCGCTGTTGATCAAATTTATGAGGGATCGGCTCTTGGTAATTTTGTTTTCTACGTTATGAAATCAGTTGTTTAAATTTGGAATTATTTAAATTAGTTGTATCAAATTACTGATGCTTTGTAACGCGTTATGTCGTTTTTAAATTGAAATAAAATATTAAATTGCAGAGTCACCAAGTTTTTTGAAATATAATTTCTCACATAATAACTGTTCCAACACTATCTGGTTTTGTTTTTAAGTTCCTTTTTGAGTACGAGTGTCCAGATCTGTTTTGTGAGGTATAGGACCCCGAGTGACGGAACATCTCACTGTCGAGGCTAGCTACCAACCAACGTACAACGTATGAACGTTGGGTCACATCACCGATGTTTAACAAACGTGTATGTATAAAGAATTCTGAAGGTCATGGACACGACCCTCGATCATAGACAATTATGTGCTTTACACTGAAATAAATAGCTTGAGCAGGTTTTGAGTAAAATACGAATTACAATTAATACTAGTACCTCATCATTCTGTTGCCCTTAGCATACACACAGATTGTCACACATCCATCTTTCTTTAAATACTTCCATATTTCTATTGATATCAGGGCCCAGGGCTTTTCCATCTTCATACTTTGATCTGCCTTCCTCATTTCTAACATACTTATTTCCGTCACCAAACCTACATTTACTTGTCCCTCTTTAAGCACACCGCTTCATTAATTCTCTTCATACACTAGCTTTTCAAAATGAACCTTCCATCTCCCATTTACTTCATCCTCTTAAGACAAAACTTTACCAGCGCCCTCTATCATACACTACAACTTTTTGCACCTCTTCATTCCACCACCATGAATTCTTATCTACAATAATTATACCTTTTACTTTCGATTCTCCAAACACACCTTTGGCTACTCTTCTGCAATCCGCTATCTTGTTCCAACATTTATTCACTGATTTTCCTTCCATATCCTTCATTTCAATTATCTTATCTACCTGACTCTTAAACGTACTTGCACATTCTAATACTAGTATCTAAGTATAAGAAATGGTTGGAGGCAGCTGAGTGTGGTCACTGTCGCTCATTTGTTTAGCACGCGAGTACTTTAAGATATTATATAATCACCCACGCCCTCACTCACAAATAGTTTTTAATGAGTTACGCTTTGTGAGATAAACAAATTAGACGGCAGCGTCCGCGAGGACCTACGCTAGCCCCGCTCGTCCCGCTCATAGCGTTCGTACCGTTCGTAACGTTCATATTGCTCACTTGGCTAATTTATTGTGTGCACTTTGTGCAGTGCACTCCGCTTTTAAATTCATTTACCGAGTGGAACATCGCGACGTTATCATTTCACAAATAATTTATTCGGATCTACATGTTATGTGTGAGCCCGGGCTCACACCGCGCCGCGCGTTGCTCGTGCAGAATTACATGTTGCTGAATCAACGCGGAACATATTTCAGAATACGTTTTGTTAAAACTATGAGCAGCGATCAGAAACGGGCAATAGTTATACGCAAGTTCAGACAATGTTAATGAAAAGTAGCATTCTTTCTTTGGTAAAACAGAAGCTCCAACTATGTACTATGTACTATATATGTAAAACCTCCATGTATTTGCCTATGATGACAATTGACAATGGAGATTTTGACGTTGTCATAGAAAATATATTTTTACGTTAGAGTTTAAAGAAATTTAATATTATTGTGAAGAAATGGAATGATCGACTTTAAATGTCGTTTCTTTGGTTACAGGTGTGTATAATTAATATTAATAATTAGTTTTAAAAGTAGATAATTATATACCTATTGTAACAATAAAAACTTTGGTTACAGAGCAACACATTTTTGTCATTTCTTCATGATTACGAAAATATAGTCTTATAAAACGACATTTTTTGTTTATAAAGAGCTTTACAAAGCATTAAAAATGGAGAAACTACGTTTCGAATTCACCATACTTCCGGGTAATGACGGAAAATCAAATGTCTGTTGTGTAATGTCAATAGCAACGACTGAAAATAATGTATACGCTATACCAGAAGAACTTCAATTTGTTACTCATCACCAAGAATTAATAAAAACAGCGGCTTTCGCCAAGGTAAAAAATAGCTTGAAAAAACGGCACCAGACGCGAAGAGTCTGGATAACTATGACAGGAGAACTTAAGAAAACCTACTTAGATGAGGATGATAATTTACAATTTGAAGATCAGTACTTAGAGGAAATAGGACAAGAACAAAGTGCGGCGGCACAAGAAAAAGAAACAGGTGTATTAGAAAAAATATTTGAAAAACTAGTTCAAAATACACAAGAGTTGAAACAACAAAACTTGAAACACATCGCAGAGAAATTTGTAATTGAAAAATTTACCAGCAAACATTCGAATGCAAACCAGTGGATTGACACTTTCGAAAACGAATGCATACGTTTTGATGTGACTGAAGACGAGAAAAAAATTGAAATACTAAGATTGTTCATGGATAAAAGTTGTACAGATTGGTACAGCTCCATGATTATAAAATTAACGATGGATTCAGAATGGAAGATTTGGAGAAATAAATTCTGTCAATCATTTGCAAACAAAGGTTGGAGCCAAATAAACTACGCCTTATTTTACAAATATAAGGAAGGATTATTGCTGGATTATGCCATAAAGAAGGAAAAATTGTTACTGGAAATGAGAAACACAATTGACACAGGTACCCTGATAGATCTTATTGCAGCTGGTTTGCCGGAACACGTACTCAACAGGATTGATAGAGAAACATTGACAGATACAGTGGATCTTTTTAATGAGGTAAGAAGGTTTGAACATTTAGTAAACAAAAGGAATAATTTTATCAACAGAAAATATGTCAACACAAGATCCAACAATAGATATGAGGTCCAACAAGAGAAATGCCCATGTAAAACTTGTGAAAAGTTAAATAAAGGAATTCGCTACCATCCTGAATCTCTATGTTGGTTTAAAACAAGAGAGAATGATACAATAAAAGAAAAAACCATCAAACATGTAAATAACTCTGTGATTGAAGCTGAGTTACATGAAACTGAACAAAAAAAACTAATAGCGACACCATTAATAAATGTCAAACTACTTCTAAATGATGTATTAGAAATTTATGGCATTTATGATTCCGGTTCAAATGTTTCCCTGATTAATTCAAAGTTATTAAAACTAAAAGGCAAAGGAAACAGTTTGAATGAAGCAAGTTTAGTAACAATTAATGGTGTCAAAAAGACAAGTGGTTTAACAAATTTAAAAATAAAAATCTTTGAAATGGAAGAAAATGTCGAAGTATACATTATAGATGAACAAAATTTCAAATATGATTTTTTGATAGGATTAGACATGATAAAGAAGTTCAAGTTAGTACAAAGTGAAGACTTGAAAATCACCCAGAAACAAAACTTGAGTACAGAAAGAGTTAAAGAAATCACTACAAATCTAAAAGAAAATACAGAGAAAAAAGAAATAAATAAACTAGAAGAGGTTTCTAAAAATATAAAAGCTAATGCAAAAGAAGAAAGATTTAAAAACAGTGAGAAAGAATACAGGATTAATTTTAACGAACACATTAAAGAAGAAGATTTTGAAATGAAGATAAACCATTTAAATGAATATCAGATATCAAAAATAAATGAACTGATTAATAAATATAATACAGTCTTTGCAAAGAATAAATATGATATAGGAACTGTTCATGGGTATGAAGCCAGAATAGACTTGCTAGTGGACAAATATTGTAGTAAAAGGCCCTACAGATGTTCAATGGAAGATAAAAAAGAGATAGAACAAATAGGAAAATTATTAGATACAAAACTTATAGAAGAATCTTACAGTCCATTTGCTGCGCCTGTCACATTGGCATTTAAAAAAGAAGAAAATAAAAAATCGAGATTATGTATAGACTTTAGAGATTTAAATAAAATAGTAGTACCGGAAGCTCCACCATTTCCGTTGATAGAAGACTTAATGACTAAGACAAGGAATTGCAATTTATATTCAACTCTTGATATAAATTCTGCTTTTTGGTCTATCCCTTTACGAGTAGAAGACAGGAAAAAGACAGGATTTGTAACACAGGAAGGACATTTCCAATGGACTTGTCTACCGTTTGGACTAAAAACCGCACCAGCAATATTCCAGAGGATATTGAGTAATATACTTAGAAAATACAAACTTACAGACTTTGCTGTAAATTATATAGACGACATCCTCATATTCTCAAAATCATTTGATGAACATATTAATCACCTGACACAGCTGTTGGAAGCAATAAACACAGAAGAATGTAAGACAATTTCTAGGAAAAATTAATTTTTATAACGAATACATACCAAGGAGTGCGATAGTATTAGATCCGCTACATAATTTACTCAGGAAAAATCAACCATTTATTTGGTCTGACCAATGTCAAAAAGCATTTGAGAAAATAAAACAACTCCTTTGTTCTCAGCCAGTTCTAGAAATTTTTGATAAAGACTTGCCAATCAAAATTTACACGGATGCTTCTATAGAAGGTGTTGGAGCCATTTTGAAACAGACACAGCCCGATGGAAAAGAAAAACCAGTGGCATACTTTTCCAAAAAACTAAATGGAGCCCAAAAGAAGAAAAAAGCGATATATTTGGAGTGCTTAGCCATTAAAGAAGCAGTGCGATACTGGCAGTATTGGCTGATTGGTAAATCATTTACAGTTTATTCAGACCATAAGCCACTAGAAAATATGAATTTGAAATCTAGAACCGATGAAGAATTGGGTGATCTGAGTTACTACTTATCACAATATGATTTTAATATAAAATATGCTCCAGGGAAGGAAAATTTAGAAGCGGATTGCCTTAGTAGGAATCCAGTATTAGAATCAACTGAAAATACAGATGAACAACTGAAAATTGTGAACTTTGTTAACCTGGAAGATATTTTAATAGATCAGAATAGAAATAACGAAATACAAAAGAATAAAGAAAAAATTTTAAATAAAGATAACATTTACTATAAAAAAGTTAGAAACCAAGAAAAAATAATTTTGACCGAAGAATTCAGTGTCAAATTTTTAAGAAATGTACATGAGAATCTTTGTCACATTGGAATAAAACAAATGCAGAAGACAATTAGTCCATTGTATATAGCAAGAAATTTAACAAAAAATATTGAAAAAGTATGTAGAGAGTGTGAGATTTGTATAAGAAATAAATCAAGAGGGCAGCACAAATATGGATTTATGTCTCATCTGGGTCCAGCCACGAAACCATTTGAAATTATTTCGATAGATACAATAGGAGGTTTTGGAGGATCGAGATCCACAAAAAAGTATTTGCACTTATTAGTAGATCATTTCACTAGATATGCATTTATTTTAACTTCAAAAACGCAGAGTGCAAATGATTTTATTAAACTAGTTACGAATGTATCAGAAACGGGTGCGCCAAAGTTCACCTAAAATTTCAACTCCGATAATTGGAAATCCGAAAATGTTCTTCCTAACATTTTTCATCCTAACAATCGCAATTCCTAACTTCTCTGTCTCTAATGTTTTAATTCCGAAGCATTCGACTTCATAATGTCTGTAGCAATAAACATCTATTACACTATTATTTGTTTTCCTATATTTTCTCAACATAACCATCTTTTACACTATTATTCAAAGTCATATCTTTTTTTTTGTTCATATTACTTTTTATTCATAATATTCAGTATTATAAA
Organism: Diarsia dahlii; assembly: GCA_949775195.1. Classification (NCBI taxonomy): domain Eukaryota; kingdom Metazoa; phylum Arthropoda; class Insecta; order Lepidoptera; family Noctuidae; genus Diarsia; species Diarsia dahlii. Next base: position 20,565,045 of record OX459211.1, read on the forward strand.
AGGTCCCATTAAAATAGGTGGACAAAATTTTAGAAATCATTCAGACCGCTAAAATAAGGACAATAGCAAAAAAAAATATAAGAATAAGAAATAAAATACCTACTTTTATAGGATGAGTTTGTTCTAGAGTGCCGGCAATTTATTATTTTAAGTCAAAATAAAATCACTTTATTTAAAGTGTTTTTTTTTTGTTTAGATGTCTTTAGTTAGGCTTACTAAACGCTGTGTTAAAATTTGTCCACCTATTTTAATGGGACCTTAAATACTATGCAAAGATATCCATAGGTTAGGTTAGGTTAGAACTGTGACCAACTACGCGCGAGCCGAGCGAGCGAAGCGAGCGGTGCCGCGGCAGCGGCCGGCGAGCGCTACCTCGAAATTGGTCGCGAAATTTTTCTAAGTATTTTTTTCATAGTGCCCCCAAGACGACACTCTGACCTGAATTTCATTCATTAATTTTATTTCAAGACAAAAATCAGTGAAACGACCTTTAATCATTCTAAACAGTTGTATGAGTGAAAGTAATTATGTTTAGGAATAAAAGCGTTAGGATAAAAAACAGTAGGAGTTTAAATATATTTACAATAATGATATTATGAATTCCAATTTTCGGAAACATGAGTGTTATGAACATCGTCGGTAGGACTACAAATAGTATGAATGAAAACTTTAGGATGAAAAATTTTAGGAAGAGTGATCATTCGGATTACAAATCGTTAGGAAGAACAATTTCGGATAAAGAACTTTAGGTGAGCCAATATGGACCCATCAGAAACAGGAGACATTAATATGCTGCTTACCGATCAATATCCAGGTATAAATTCGAAAGAATTTAAGAAATTCATAAAGGACAAACAAATAAGCATGGTATTTACTGCAGTAAACGCACCATTCTCAAATGGTCTAAATGAGAGGTTAAATCAGACGTTAGTGAACAAAATAAGATGCAAAATTAATGAAAATGGAAATAAGAAAGCCTGGACAACAATAGCGCATGAATGTGTGAGTATATACAATCAAACTATTCATTCAGTTACTGGTTTCTCACCAAGTTATATTTTATATGGTACAGATGTCACAGTTTTACCCAAGGAATTGAAACGGGAAAAAACACATAATGACTGGATCAGAGATAGAACAACAGCACTTCAGAATACAATAAAGTCACATAACTACAACAAAACACAATTCGACAAAAACAGAAAATGCCATGAATTTAACGTCGGAGATATGGTGTATGTGGAAAATGGGAATAGACTTAATAGAAAAAAACTAGAAGAACTGAAAATTGGACCATTTCAAATCATAGAAAAGGTATCAAAATCAATATTTAGAATCGACACAGGACACAAGAAAACAGAGTCAAATCTTTTCCATATCACGAAACTTATTCCATTACCAATATTAGAAGAAGAAGGAAAAACAGAAGAGAGGGGAGATCCGTCGTAAGAGAAAATTTGCGGGAAATTTTCTTCCCCAAGGGGGGAGATGTAAAACCTCCATGTATTTGCCTATGATGACAATTGACAATGGAGATTTTGACGTTGTCATAGAAAATATATTTTTACGTTAGAGTTTAAAGAAATTTAATATTATTGTGAAGAAATGGAATGATCGACTTTAAATGTCGTTTCTTTGGTTACAGGTGTGTATAATTAATATTAATAATTAGTTTTAAAAGTAGATAATTATATACCTATTGTAACAATAAAAACTTTGGTTACAGAGCAACACATTTTTGTCATTTCTTCATGATTACGAAAATATAGTCTTATATATATTATATAACAGGTAATTATGATTTCTATCATAACGTCATCTTGCAGCCAGGATTCTCATGAGGGAACTCCTAACGGAACGGCAATTTTTTTTAATGTTACTTTAGTATGAATAACATAATTCCTATCATTACCTGATACGTAGACAGTATTTTTACAAGCTTTTTTAACTCGCAATGCTTATTTGATTAGGTTATCCCCATCAGGTTGAGCTGAAATTTGGCATAAGTACCTACACGTTAAGTTAGGACCAATCCACGGGGAGCTAAGAGACGTCTTCCTAAACGTAGTGTGGATGACTCCCAAAGAAGCCAAGTTATTTCTTATGCGTCATTTGGGTATTAATTAAATGGGTTTGTTGAGTCGAAGACGAAAAGAAAAATGACGGCATACTAACATCTAAGACCCCTTTTTTTTCGTCTTGAAACGTTCATAAGTTTTCAATCTCTGTGGCGATTCAAAGAGTCGATCTACCAATTGTTTAACTTGTTGTTAGAAACGTATGCTTATCAAACGAGCAACAAAGTTTCAAAAAACAATAAGTGAGTCAGTAACCGGCGCCAGGTTATTACTTACAACAATCTACGTTCGTAACGAACAAGGAACAGACATCGAAGCAACGGTCGTAATTAAATGCCATTGGTTAACAAATAGAGAGTAATGCCAGTCGACATATTGTGGGGGAATCAATAAGTGAACGAATTTATTTCTACGAGCGACGATTGGTTCCCGACTTCCCGCCGACGAACTGGGACCAATGCGCTAAGAGAACACTCTCATTAGTTTCACTAGCATTGCTTGTGTTCTACAGAATTCAATGACGGCCATGCAATCTTAGTTGAATAGTAAGAGTACGTGTGCGTGCGACGATCGACTGCACGAAGTAGCGTCTGGTCGTGTCGCTGTCGCCGACGGCGTCATAAACAGAGCTCAAACAGCGTTTAGTGTAAAGAATACATTACGGTTCGTTAGGAGCACAGGCATAGGACGACAGAGGGGTAACGAGACAGAGGCGGTGAGGGGGGGGGGGAGTGGGAGGTGTTCCTCTAATGAGCTGGCACGCGAGCAGCTGTCACCTGTAAGTAGCTGGTAGAACAGCACCCTGTTGTGTTGTTTGTCGCCAGCAGTAGACCAGGCGTGTTTCTTGGAAGCATTGTCTTCTAACCATGACTCGAAACGCTACAGTCTACTAGTCGTGATACATCGAACTTAAAAAGGTCATAAACGATAAGTTATTAACGATAGTCTTGAATGTGCTTGCAAAACCGAGTTCTATAGAGAACACATACGCAACTGCAAGCATGTCGGCACATTACAATCCGTAAAGAATGGGTTAAAGTTGGCTAATAAAAAGAAGTGTTTGAGCAAACAATATTCCAATATAATTATGTAAGAGTATTAATGTTAAACCCAACAGATAACAGAATTTAACCAAGTCATGTTCACGATCAGTTTATCAATGAATCTAAATGATATCCATTGTCATCAATCAGTGAAGCAGTGTTTATAGCCAATTAATTAGTTTGCAATCGCGTATCAGGCGATCACTGACTGAGAACTGCAAGTAAGCGTGTCTCCCAGTGAACACTTTCGATTTGCTCCGTCTGATGAGTCACCTTACAACACACAAATAATAATATCGTTTTGTAAACAATCTCATTCAGCTGGTTATGTTTGTTCCCAATGTCGTGTACCGAAAGAATCTTAATAAGGTAATGTTTATTTTAAGGTACCCGTTACTGAATATAAGCTTATTCATTCAAGATTTAACTGTTACTATTAATACCAGATCACCCACGAATATAAATAACATACACCATTATATCTGTAGCCATACATGCCACGGTTCACCAAATAATAATAAATGTTTTCCTGTAGGTATTGCGTTGTATCTAGTATAATAATTTAAATATTAATCTTGAAATAATGATAACGTCAAGGCAATGGATTTAATAAAATTTCGGTAATCTCTAGATCTGTCTGATAGCGAGTGATAAGACGATCCCGCGCACGTGGTCCACTTACCGTGCACCATTGCGCACTCGCGTATATATACTGCAGACAGCTTCATGTTCCCACATACGTATGTCCAGCAGATCAGCCTTAATGAACTCTAAAAGTATTCACTGGATACCATATCAACCACACATTATTACAGTCCTGCCGTATATCTTACTACTGCATCATCACTAACTCGTCTCAAACTTTTTCTTTATCCCTATTCATCAGACATAATAATATTTCGAGCGATACGACAACACCTGCCGCAGTGACACGTGTGTTGTCACTCATATACAAACTGTCTACATCGACACACGACACGATATCAGCTGATTGTTACCCTCGAGATCTGACTGACAGATCACAGGATCTTATCGGCACAGATAAAGTTTAAAGGTTTCCGGAAAACATTGAAACACAATGTTCAAAAGAATAGGGAAATAAATTAACTTAGTAAGTGACCGGACATCACCAAGGTGTATCGTGGAGATTAGAAAGTCACTTGCTCCATATAGTTTTATCCAAATATATAGTTTTCAGTTTCATCTGATGATACTAAAAGCTAAGCTCGACATAGTTAGGAAAGGCGACGGAACAATATCAATGTGTTTATTTCTAAACACACTCTTACTTGTTTAAATATTTAAATCTAATATAATTTAGAAAATAATATTATTAATGGCAGATACTACGAGTATGATATTAACTTCGTCAGAAGTAGGGATAATTAAAACAAAACGATTATGATATTATGGAGAAGACAATAATTTGTCATAATACTGGCTTCTTACTTAGGCTCAGAACAGTGGCTGTCAGAGCGTCGCGGTGCTGCTGTATTATATAACACCATCGCCACCAGAGGGAGCCCACCCGTCCGGGCTCCGGGTTGTTCGCAAGAGATACCGCAGCCTCGGTACAAAGGGCTAAGAAGGAACATGGGTGGTGTTTAGTCAGTAGAAGTCTGACGCTCCCTACTACTCTGCCCAGAGCGGGAGGAGTCATTTGATGATTTCCCACCCACCTAAAAACAAGGAGTCCACACGAGCATATCCACTACAGTGGGGTAGCTCGTGTTGTTCACCCTCAATATTTTACTTAACGAGCTGTTGTGTATGTTGTGCCCTGAACAGTTCATGGACTCTTGCAATCTGAAGGTTACCTGCCTACTTAGTTCAATTGATGCAATAAGTAATTGATATGAGTACTTATTGGATTAAATCGATTAAGCTAATATACGTAATTTAGATATGACAATAAGGATCGATTAATTCAGTGAGTAAAGTGTATAAAGCATGGATTTTGAACTGGAAGTCGTGTGAGCCACCACCACTTATCAGAAACGTGATGGCAATGAAAATACCCACGAACAGACGCTATATCGCCTATCACTCGACAATATAAGATTGTATCACTTGGATAAAGCTAGGGTTGTCACTGAACTTGTCAGTGGAATTCGATGCCAAAACACACCTGTAATGAAGATATCATGATAAATTTGTTTGTTTGAGTCAGATGAAGTGTTTGAATAAGGAAGTCTTTGGGTGTGGTCAAAGTATTATAACTGTAGAGTTTGAGACTTAAGTTGATTCATATAGTTAAAAACCCAAGGTCCCTGATTTACCTGTTGCAAGGTTTCAATCCAATGCCATAGTTTTCGTACTTTAGTACGTTTACGTTGAGAAGTGTGCGTTGTGTGTTTTGGCAGCCCTCGCTCGCCCCGGTGCACGCCGCGCCCGCGCAGCTATCGGCCGCTCATGACGCGGGCGTGGCCCTGGCAGCAGATAAGCCGCCATCACGCGACTATCAGCCGACACCCCTGGTGATGACATTCACCACTAATCAGTTCAGAATCGAAACATGTTGTAAGTACACAACAATATAATCTTTGATAAAATTGTTTTCACTATCATCGGTCTGCCAGCTTTCCACTGGAGGTCAACACAAGTGAAAGAGCGGCGCCCTGATCACGTTATGTTACCTGCTGGACATTCTACAAGCTCTTCTTTTAGTAATCTCTAACGATAGTAGGCCAATCCTTCGATAAAGAGTTCAACTCATCCTGCCATCTCCCGGGTCTGTCTGTTTTCTGTTTATTGGTATCCAATGAATGATAATGTATGCCCATTGCTAATCCGACAAGCGGCAGATGTGATGAGCTCTTCCAAGCATTCTCGATATTTCTTTTTGCCCGGGAACAGACTATCTGGGCGCGATATGATATGTATTCTATTCATAAACGTATTCAATGACTACACCCCATCATCATCAGCTCTGTCTTGGTCATACTATTTGAAAACCCAACTTAGAGACTGGAGTGGCTCAGTTGATGGACCATTAGGTAGGCATCAGCTGCTGAGGAAGAAAAATAGTTTAAAAAACACTAAAAAACACGCCCCACGCCCACGCTTTTACAATCAAATATTATAATTAAAAGCACACAGTTTACACTTCAACTCAGAAATAGAGACAACTTGAACGATCCGTAATTTACTTTTGACTTTTACATGCACCTATTGGTGCACGTAAAAGCGTGTTTTTTAGTGTTTTTTAAACTATTAATTTATTTTATACTTTTTAGTTTTTGCTAATGGCATATTTTAAACATTTATTTTAAATAGACGAATGAGCCCGCATCCTCTCCATCTATAATACGTTCATCCATCATGAAGTTCCAGTTCGTATCTTCCGACTCCATCATCAGATCAGCTCGACAGTACCATAATATTATTGTATTCAGACCTTGAAACCTAATCGTGGTCAAAGTTCATTACAAGACCTTTCTAACAAGTCCAAACACGGCTATGATACGATATTTCATCATGGAATGCTAGTGCCTATCTTCCGGCTTCATCATCAGACCTTGAAACCTAATCATGGTCAACGTTCATTACAAGACCTTTCTAACAAGTCCAAACACGGCTATGATACGATCATCTATCATGAAGTTCCAGTTAATATCTTCCGGCTCTATTATCAGATCAGCTCGACAGTACCATGTTATTGTATTGTCATCAAAATCACACACAACTGCCAATTTTCATAACGCTACGATCTTTAGAAGATAGTTAAATTAGTTTTCTTAGATTTGATTACATAGTTACATACATACAGGTCAACCTAATAAAAGCGTGTTAAAAAAAATTAAGTTCAAAATCTAAAACCCGACTACTAACAAAAAGGCGGTCATAAAAGTAGAAAACAAGAAAATAATTCTTGTCTGATATTCTTCGTAGTCGCATGCCACTGATACCTGATGCTCCTTCATGGCGTTCTCATTGATACAGAAGTCAGCTGCTAATTGCTGCATTAGCAAGGTGGCATGCGACTACGAAGAATATCAGACAAGAATTATTTTCTTGTTTTCTACTTTTATGACCGCGATTTTGTTAGTAGTCGGGTTTTAGATTTTTGAACTGAATTTTTTTATTTGAATTATTTTGCTCGCCAAGACCTTTCATTTGATACCAAACTTGCTATGATTATCTCAATTTAATATTTTTACCCGACTACGGCAAAGCCAAAGGAGGGTTATGATTTTGACTGGCTATGTATGTATGTATGTATGTTTGTATGTATGTATGTGTGTATCTTCATCTGTTCCCTCATAGCTTCTAATCTACTTATCGGAACTCGACATAGGAGGTATCGTTAGAACCGTCTTAATTTTCCGCTGAACATAGGCTACGTGACGTGTCACAAAAAGCGATTTGGCGCCCTCTAGCGGACAAAAAGTAAGGCTTAAAAAATAAAAATGGAGATAAATACGCCATGTTTGGTATCATTTGAAAGGGCCTCATTTGTACATTTCCAAAATATTGCTCAAATTTAAAATCACGCCCTCTAGCGGACAAAAAGTCAAGAGCAAAAAAAAATATTTAACACCAAAATTGTTTAAATAAAAAAAGTAAAAAACTAAAACCCGACTACGACAAAAAAACGACGCTGAAAAAGTATGAAACAAGATTTTCAGGATAGAACAAAAAGAAAAGCCGTAGTCACACGTTATAGGTACCAACCTAAACACTTTAATACCGTGTGACTACGGCTTTTCTTTTTGTTCTATCCTGAAAATCTTGTTTCATACTTTTTCAGCGTCGTTTTTTTGTCGTAGTCGGGTTTTAGTTTTTTTGAGGTAAGTTTTTGACATTTAAATTTCGTCATAAAAAGAATTTATAAAATTTATATAGCCTATGTCACCCGGGCTATTCTTACGAATCTATTGACACCTAATTTATTAAAATCCGTTTAGTAGTTTAGGCGCTACGGTGGAACATACATACATACATACATAGACTGCCAAAATCATTACCCTTCCTTTTGGCTTCGCCGTAGTCGGGTAAAAAGGACAATGTCGTCGGTGAAACGAAGATTAGACAATCTCTTTCCGCCGATAACAAAACCTTTATCGTACTAGTTTGGGTTTCTTAATTAAAATTTTGAACAAAAAATTAAACCGATATAAACACGAACAGACAACTGAAAAATAAAAATAAATATTGATCTAGCTATGCTCCAAAGTTAATGTGAGTAATTAGTTTGATGGTTCCCAAACACGGTGAAGCTGTAGTACTGTAGGAGGATCTGTTTCCACTGCCTTCCGTCTCCATCGTTGGTCTTTAAACAGTTTTTTTCTACAATAATAATTATCACAATAAAACAAATAAATCTTTATTCTCATTTTATTCAGAAATTCCAAGTTTATTAACATTAGTTTTTTATAATATAAATTCATTGCTAGCGTAATATCTAAACAACCTGCTTACAATTCCAGTCTTCGGGCCAACAGCGCCCTCCCGCGCGCGGTCCCCGCCCCCCTCCGTCCCGCTGCCGTCCCGCTGCCGTCCCGCCACGTCCCGCCGGGCGGAGCGGGACGGAGCGGCGCGGGGCGCGCGCGCTGCCTGTTAGATGAACCGCGCTTCCGCCGTAGAGTATCAAGTACACGTAGTCTAACATAATGTACAATACATGGATCACCTCTGGTTGCACTGCTTATTGCTTTCTGAGAGACTCACACTCGCCACATAAACTCCGAATATCAAAATATTACATCGTCGTAACAAAGTAGAGACAAGAGAGTCGTTGTAGAGATTAAATTTATATATCAATTACTTTAGTAATAATATTTAATATATAATTTACAACGTTCTAATCAAGTCGCGAACTACCTATGTGTTACACTATGTACATCGCCCGGACAGCGGACGCACCGACTCACTTTTAGCCTACGAGCTCACTGTTCTATACGCAATCAAAAATTATTAACAATAGTTATTTTATTTCACCTGTCTTGTAATTCGTTCAGTTTCCCATTGTGAAGGTAACTAACATTTATAATAACGCTGTGTCGCATACAAGCAAACATTTGGCACTGCGCGTGAGACTGAAACTTGACGCCATGACGTCATGACGTCACAGCGTGGTACTGCGACGTGACGAGTCTCGTAACAAGATGTACAAACGCAAGGAAGGAGGTTAACCGAACAACACTCCCAAATACTTTGAAACCCTCAGAGTGAGAGCAGAGCGCAAACAAACCGACGCATCGAGGACAGACCATGGACGGATCACACTTAACATACCACACGTAAACAACGCTCACTCACTGATGTTACAGCTCAAATACAAAACTACTTTTAGCAACAGTTTCAAACTAAACAAACATAACAAAATATACATAGAAGCCTAGAAGGTTCACTCCACACAATACTCCAAAACGAACTCCACACACATAATACCAATTGAATTATGACAGATTACAAGTATGCAACTGAATAATGTACGTGCGCTTAAATATTCTTTCCCTCAGGCATTTCGAGTATTGCACGAAGTTCCTGTTCTCGGCGTGGTCTACGGCAAGTTGGAGTAGAGGTGCGGGTGGTGCGGGGGCTGGTGCGGCGGGTGCGGGGGGGGCGCGCGGTACGCGGACGCGAGCCGCGGGTCCAGGTTGCCGTACTCCTTGCCGGAGCGCGGCCGCAGCGTGCTCGTCGTCTGCCGCATCACCCTGCGCACAGACACATCGTTACAGCACCACAACTATATGAACCACTTATAACGCAGACAACAAAGTGGTTGACATCTTACCTCATGGTGACAGGCGTGTCGGTTGACGAATGTGAGGAACAGATGGAAAGCGTCTCGATGTAGTCCGACATGTCCGATGTGCCGCTTGACGTGCTGTGCGTGTCCATCACCCCTGCGGACAACAAACTGACGTAAACTAGAAGCACTGGGGGATGAATGATAAGTACGAGCAACGTCACTAGTACTGGGAATGGCACTGGTAGCACTTCTGTTTAAAAATTGGAAATGAATGCATGAGCCGTACCTCTGAGCGGCTTGGCAGACAGCACCGGCACCTCGGCTTCCGCGGACGAGGACTTGGCCGGCACGCGCTCGCGCTGCAGCGCTGTCATGTCCCGCAGTGGATCAGTGGACTTCGACCGGCGCGGCGGAGCGCTGCCAGTGCCAGCCGCCGCGCGCCGTGCGCTGCGGTAGTGGCGCCGCGCTGCCGCCGTAGTCAGCGGCAGTTCAAACAGCTCACCGCGCCGCAGCGAGCAGCTCGACACGCCGGAGTCGTTGGAGCTCGACGAGTCTCTGTTCCCGCCCGCCTTGCCCGGCACTGACGAGGACCTCTTCGCTGGTGGGAGTCTACTGCGCGCTCCTTTAGACGCTTCAGAGCTATCAGCGTCCGAGTGTTTATTGTCTGCCGCACAGTTGCAGGGGGTTGATGTCCGCTCCTCGTCAAGTGCAATATTGCGGAGCGTCTCTATAGAAGACGTGGAGCCGTGGCTACCGACGCTGCCATCAAACTCTTTAACATCTTCAAGGAATCGAGAGGAATCTGCAGAACTGGACCGTTTTCTATATTCTATCCTATCGGTTCTCTCGGCGGTAACGCGAGGTGCAGGTTCTTCGGGATCGTTTGCGTCTGCTCGTTTGCTCTCCTCGGGCCCACACAACGTAGGGTTACTCGCTGACTTCTCTTCGAGCAACCTGTTGACTGGACTTCTTGCCGGATGCTTCAGAGTGTTGAACGCAAAACCACCAATTGGTGACATCGGAGTGTAGCCAGCTGGCAAGGGCTTGCTTTGTTCTAATTTGTTGCTAACATTCGGTGCCATCATAAGATAGTCATCGTTCGTGCTTATAGGTAGTCCCTCGTGGTTGGTTTGTTTTCCACGTTGTTGCTTGTGACCACACGTAGAACAAATATTTTTGCTTTGGGTATCTACGGTGGCAAAGGAAACAGGCTTCAGATTAGCACTAATCGCATCTAACTCTGATTGTGTTACACCAACTTTTCTTAATAAATCCTTGGCATTTTCGTAATGCTCTAAGGATAAGGCGAAGCTAAGGTTCTCGTAGTTGGCGAGCGGACCGTCGTCGATCTCCACCGACCTGGTCGTGAGGCTTCTGGTGAGCTCGGAGTCGCGCGCGTCGTGTCGGTCGCAAGGCCTTTGTTTTCTCCTAGTTTTTCGTGACAAATCGATAGTCGCGTAGAGGGCGCTTCGGTCACTACTATTGGGCGTTATGTTTTCTTTATTTGGCACCAAGTTGTCACTGGAGACAGTATTTTTCCTACAGTAGGGTAGTTTGATCCAGTTGTTGGCCCAGTCAGTGACGCGCTGGCAGGGGCAGTTGGCCGGCTCGAAGGTTTCCTCGGAGTCCACGATCGTCGGCTCTCGTCTTCTTTTGCCAAACTTTAGTAAACAGCCACAAGGCTTCTTTAATATAACAGAATTCGACGACGAACTTTTAGTTACTTTAAATAGTTCATTGTTGAGACATTCTTTGAGTCGCTTCGGTGTGTCGTAGTACTCACCATCCACCTGGACAACAAATAAATAAAGTTACACAAAGTTAACATCTCATCACTTTTATAACCAGTCTGCCAAGGAAGGGTTATGTTTATGCCCGTCGGGGCTGCGGGATGTTCACACTTTACCGCGGCCTCAACATAAAGGGCTAAGAAGGAACGTGGGTGGTTTTTAGTCAGTAGAAGTCTGACACTCCCTTTTGCTCTGCCCAAGAGCGGGATGGGTAACTTGATGATTTCCCACCCCCGAAAAAAAAATGGATATGTTTATCGCGCGTATCTTGTATGTATGTACTGTAACAGTCGGGAATACGGGATCCATTCAATAATCTAGACTAAACTCATCCCATCCAATATGGGTCCCGACTGTTGCAGTCAATATGTTCTGAATAAGGCAGTGGTCCGACCGCCGACGATGAACGAGAAACGAGTAGAACTAGAAACTGTAAAAGCAAGTGCGACGAGCGATTACTCGCGCCACTCGCCCGCGGTAGCTCAGTCCTGTGCAAACCTGTAATACATCATCGTTACTCGTTCAGCGATGCTCGCTGAACGAGTATCGCTAGTGCTGCATAATTATGGGGATAATAAATATTTCACTGATCACAATGTTTCTAATTGTGAATAGGAATATTGCAAATAGATCATCATAATCTGACTAGCCTTTTCCAACTATGTAGTCAGTTTTCATTAAAAACATAAAATGTTCACAACACAAGAATAAGTTAAACCTGTTTTGAGTTAAACCAACTGAATACATAATATTAGGACAAATTGGCAAAATACACGAATTGTAAACCTTTTTTACCTCTTGGTAGGGAACTTTGGGGACATCATAGTTCTCGTAAGGTCCGACTCTGCTGGGCCTGTCATCGGGCAAGCTGAGCGCGCAGCGGCACGGCGGCGCGGGCGCACCTCGCACTTCCAGCTCCAGCCACGTCGGCTTGGGGGGGCGCTCCGGCGGCAGCGCAGGCGGCGCGGGCTTCAGCGCGGGGCAGCGACACTCGTCGTCAGTCTTATCGGGTGCACTAGGTGCGGTATCACAATGTGGGGCGCGCTCGGCGGGCTCCGCGGGGAGCGCTTCGTGCAGGGGGTCCATGGTCCAGGCGGGGCTGAAGTGCTTGGCACCCGGCGTGAGCGCGGCCGTGGAGGAGCGCGACAGCGCGCCCAGCTTGGAGATGCAGCTCATGCAGCGCTCCAGCGTGACGCCACCGCCCCACGCACCCCCCGCGCCCCCCTCCTCCGGCCCGTCGCTCACGCTCACCGTGTCCCCGTGCCCCATGTCGTGCGTCCTCTCCGCGGAGGGCCAGTACGGCGAGATGGCGCCCGCCTCCTCGCAGCCTTCGTCGTAGGTGTGAAGGTCGATGGGTGGCAGCGAGTGATCTATCGTGTTCAGTTCTGAGAGTCGCGTGTCCGGCCGATATGCTTTATGGGATTTTGGACTATCGGAACCTGAATAAAAAATAAATATTGTTTAATAGACAAGTTGTGCACAGAATTATATTAGTGCCTGCATTGGTTGGTACAATACCTTCATTCTTTTTGAAGTTGTTGGGCCGCCTCCGGGGTGAGAGCCTTCCTTGTGAGGCAAGGTCGAAGTCACGCGCCACGTCCTTGGCCTGGTCCGTGATGAGCACGTGCAGCCCCTCGCCCTTGCCGCAGTGCGAGCCGCCCTCAAAGCAGAACCGGCCCTCAACCACGCCGTATCGCCTGTACTCATACGAGAATAACGTTACAGAGCTGCCCTACAGTGTTGAATATTGAATAGTGATCAGGTAGCAGTATATCGTTATCACCTGAGGTGCGGCAGCTCCCATACGCCGAGCAGTCTTGGCGGTACGCCGGCGGTGAGCGCGAAGCGGCGCTCGTGCAAGTGCAGACGCGCGGGGCCGGGGGGGAGCCGCTTGTTGCCGCCCCCGCCCCCCGCGCCCCCCGCGCCCCCCGCACCCCCCACCAGCACCAGGTAGTGGCGCGGCTCGCCCAGGTGCGCGCTCACCTTCACCTGCAAGCAGAAGGCACGTCAGCGGGGTGCTGTCCGGCGGAGCGGTACTCTAGGTACACTGATCAGACTGCGGCGCACCTGCCACTGGATGAGGCGCTCGCGCGTCTCGAAGGCGAGCACGGCGACCAGGTCGCGGCACACGAGCGCCAGCGTGTTGGAGTGCTTGTCCAGCGTGAAGCCCGCCTCGCAGCCCAGGAAGTGCTGCAGCGACAGCGACGCTTTGCAGCCGGCGCCTGCGCAGCGCGCCTTCGCGTCGCGGTACAGCTGCACGTGCACGCAGTCTGCGGGGACACACCACTCGCTATACATTACACATACACACACACAGTAGCTAGCTCTATATTGCGACTTTGTGACGTGTGCTGCGCAGAAATACGTGTACGCATCACACAAAGTTGTATGATTCCGATTAATATGCTTCTCATATATTACTGTAAAACGTTACTTTTAATTAGGGCTTACTAACAGTAAACAAAATTACAATACAAACAATAATTTATTTTCTTTCACAAGGTTTGTACTGCATAGAAGTGTCCTTTCAAGTAAATGCCTGTATTAGGACACGCCATACATTCATAACTTAAAGGAGACAATTTTTTAAGGCCCACTGAATCGGAACATTTTGATATTGCACCAAAAAACTGAGCAAGTGCAAGTCGGACTTGCGCTTGAAGGGCTCCGCACCATCGTAGTAGGGAAGCCCCGTTTAATTTGTATTATTTTTTGTTAAAGCGGCAACAGAAAATAATTATTTTGTGTTAAGTTTCTTTTTCATAGTGTTTGTATGGATGACAAAGTTATATTTACAGTTTTTTAAATGTGCTATATCTCAAAAACTATTTACTATATTATTATAGCGTTCAAATCAATTTTGGTTGAAAGATTAATTCATTGCAATCTACAGCATAATATTTTTCTTTAGATTCTCCACTCTCTTAGTTTAAAAGTTAGAAGGGAGGGGGACATTTTATCACTTTGGAAGTTTGAATTATAATTATTTAGGGTTCCATTAAACTACGTGGACAAATTTTAACACAGCGTTCAGTATGCCTTAACAACGATATCTAAACAAAAAAACACTAAATAAAGTGATTTTATTTTTAACCGACTTCCCAAAAAGGAGGAGGTTCTCAATTCGATCGGTATATTTTTTTTTTATGCATGTACACCGACAACGCTGCGATTTATGATCCGATTTACGTGATTCTTTTTTAGTTTGATGCGGAATGGTTGCCATTTGGCGCCATAAAAATTTAGTATAGTTTGGCCCAGTACTTTTCATTTTATGAAGATTTTTCTTAAGTTATGAACATTTTTCGTTTATGTGTGTTCGCGAATAACTTCGTCGTTTATGAACCAATTTTGATGATTCTTTTTTAATTGTGAAGGAGATATTTCAAGGGTGGTACCATGGTATAGATACCAGGACCTGGTGATGAAATCCCAGAGAAATCGAGGGCAACCCTCAAATTTCATAGGCACGTATTACGTGTTTCGTGTTTTTCTGACGCTATACAAGTTTCGCATCTAGCAGTCATCACTTCATGTTGATGAGCTGATGATGGAAGGTACTACTCCTCAAAGGTTAGGAGTCGAACTGCGAGGATCGACCGGAGGACACGGTGGAGCACACAGTGGAGGTGTGCCCTGCTTGGGCAGAGCCCCGCCGTGTTCTCGTAGCGGCGATCGGCGGCGGCGACCTCTCGCGTCCGGCCCTGATGCAAGCCATGGTCCGGGGCGAAGAGGAATGGGACGCCGTCGCCTCCTTCTGCGAAGCAGTGATGCTAGCGAAGGAGGTGGCGGAACGAGAGAGGAGAGAACCTCTCAACGTCCCAGCCGCCGCGGAAGGCGCTCCGGGCGTAGGGGGCCACGTGATGGCTTCCGGCCACCGTAGACGCGGGCCTGTGGACGGTGAGTACTGGGCTAGCTCGCCGTCCGGCCGTCGCGTCGTCGTGACGGCAACAGACCGTGTCGGCGGCGCGTTCGTGTTCCACGCGCGCCTGAAAGAGATGTCAGCAAGGAGGGGCCCGCAAGGGCCGACGCCCGTCGGGGCCGCGGATTGTAGGACGAGATGACGTGGCCTCGGCACAAGGGCAAAGAAGGAACATGGGTTCGGTTTTTAGTCAGTAGAAGTCTGACACTCCCCTTCGCTCTGCCCAAGAGCTGGGGGGGTCATTTGATGATTTTCCACCCACCAAAAAAAAAAAAAAAGGTTAGGAGTTGAAAGCAATAATAAGGGTATCTTGAAGGATAAGGGGTAGGTTTCTTAGTCGAATGTTATATGTGTAGTGAATATTTCTATAGGATATTACAACTAAAAATTTAAAAAAAAAGTTACAAAAAAAACAACCGACTTCAAAAACACCAAAAAGTGAAAAATAAACTTCAGAAGAAAAATCAGCTTCTGAAGTCGGTGGCAAAAAAACTAAATGAAACAAACAAATGTCACCGACTTCAGAAGCTGATTTTTCTTCTGAAGTTTATTTTTCACTTTTTGGTGTTTTTGTTGTCGGTTTTTTGTAAAAAAGTTTTGACTTAAAATAATAAATTGCCGGCACTCTAGAACAAACTCGTCCTTTACGAGTAGGTGCATCAATGCGTTTTTCTTATCATTTTTTTTACCATTGTCCATAATTTGGTGGTCTGAATGATTTCTCAAATTTTGTCCGATAAAGTTAGAATCTCTACGTACTAATATTATAAAGCTGAAGAGTTTGTTTGTTTGAACGCGGTAAACTCAGGAACTGCTGGTTGTAATTTTAAAATTCTTTTTGTGTTGGATAGTCCACTTATCGAGGAAGGCTATAGGCTATATAACATCACGCTACGGCTAATAGGAGCGGAGCATAAATGAAAAATGTTACAAAAACGGGAAAAGGTATTTCCTTTTTGAGAGCTTCCGCTGCGTGCGCTGCGAAAACGGTTTAAGTTACGCAAATATCATGTATGAAGGAATTGTTCCTCTTTAAAATTTCTAAAAAAAAGTCCGCGACAGCATATATCTATCTTTTAAGATTGACTCACTGTAACCTTTTTTTACTATTAAACTGTTAGGTTAAAAATAATTATTTTTTGCGAAGCTTATTTAACCCATATGGTATTAATCTATATCTAAATAAATGTGTTTGTTGGGAGATTACTATAGAAGGAAAAATTAATATAGAATATTTGTGCCCTTTACTCTAACCAGTTTAAACAAATATCTTAGAAGATATCGCAATGTAAAAATATCCGCGCGGCAAAATAATTCGCGCGTCGCAATGTAGGGAAATTCAAATTCAAAATATTACTGCATCATAATGTTTACAAGTACAGTGTTATCGTATATGTATTTAACAGTAAGAGATACCTATAGTAATTCAAACTTTAATATAATCTAAGCTAATCTAAACCATCTAAACTATTATACTAAAGAAGAAAGATAAGATTTTTTGTTTGTTACGATTTAGCTTAATTTATGTCGGATAGTCGATATATCGAGAAAGGTTATTTATGTGACGCAGACGAAGTTGCGTGGGTCAGCTAGTTATCTGATCAAGTCTTTCGATGGGATTTCTGATTCTTGTAAACACCAAAAGAATACTGGAATTCGATGAATCAGAGCGAAATGTCAGCGAGAATATTGTTTAAATTCCCGAACGTATTGCACTTTAAACCGATAGGAAGGGCTATAGGGCGGCAGGGGCTCGTAACATTTCAACTTATCGATTGCGGGCAATAAAGGGGCGCTCACTGGGGATCGACTTACATTCTTCGTATTTTATGGAGTCGAAAATAACCATGGAATCCTTTGTAGTCGTCGTCTGTACCCCTGTCCCCCCCCCCCCCCCCCCCGCGACCCCGTTCACTACTCACGCATGACGACACGTCAAACATAACAACATTGCATCGCTCTTTGCGCACATAATTTGTACTTTTTCTATAAAACGGGTCTGACGTGTACCTGTACCTCCATCACCTCATCCCAGCTGTCGAAACATTCGATACAAAGCTATAATGTGGTGTTTGTGAGGCGAGTCACCCTCCTGATGATTGGTCCAAGTTGTCATGAGCATGGTCAATTGTGGTCAATAGGACATCACCGGTAACACTTCAACTACGGACCGACGCGCGACGGTGAGACCAGCGTCTGATCCTCTCAACCCAAGAAGTACTGGTAATACGATTGTTAACCTTCGGCGCTATCTACACTGTGAAATTATTAACACTACTGAGTTTCATGATGTTGTGTTACATTACATTCATGGTATTTTATGCTCTGCGTAGTATAGAAAGTAGTTGTATTGATTTAGTTACTTTGTGGACGCACCCTTTCATCAGTGTAACAGTGTTTCCATACAGATTAATGGGCAATAAGACGTCGGAAGTGTACATTAGTCGCGTGACAAACTGCGGCGTCGCGCGTCGTAAAGCGTTGGTACAGACGCGCACAGCGGGCGGCGCGCGACGTGCTTGCGCGGGCGCCACCGAGCGCCACACACATCGCTAGGCATCATCTGCCTAGCGTACCCAACTATGTTGGGGTCGGCTTCCAGTCTTACCAGATGCAGCTGAATTCCAGTATTTTAAATGCAGCTACTGCGTGTAAATCCTCCACAACCTAGTACTAGTACTGGCTAATACCAGTTGTAGTACACTTTCGAGCCATTGACTACTTAACGACTGTCAAAGGTCTACCTTTTGATATCCGGGACCAAACGTCCTTTCCGAGGCACGAAGGAAACTCGGTATGTAGTGGGTGATGGTGGGTTAACCAGAGACGAGCAGGTAATTAGGCAGAAGCAAACATAATATAAAAACTGGCCAACTACTGCAACTAGACCCTCAGGATATAGGAGTGGGATACAGGCTAGCAAAAAGAAAAAATACTAACCCACCCTTCACTTGATTGAAGTTATAAGAGATGTGGGCCGAATTTACCACTATCAATTTTTAAAAGGGGCAACTGGTCCTTGGTCCGAGTTTCATAGTGGGCCGAATGACCCCTAACCCAGTAGTGAAGCCCCCTTTAATTTGTGTTATTTCATGATTAAGCGGCGACAGATAACAATAATAATAAGTAAAATGTGTTTTTAAATGTCAAATTGACATATGTTAAAGTGTTCGGTAGTAATGGGCACGCGCTCCCAATATCGCTACATTCATGAATGCCGCTGTAGTAATTAACAAGTCAGTTTAAGTACACATGTCACCGTCACTGCGTGCATTGAGCGAGTGAACTGAACAGTGACCGATTGCTCGCGCACATTCACTCTTGAATGAGTAGGAGCCTCATCGGCCAAGAGGATGCTCAGTATTGCTCAGCCATTTTACCTAGCCGTACTAATAAAGTAATAATATTAAAGAGGTAAAGTTTTAATGTATGGGGTACCTAATCTTCGAAACTAATCTAATTCTTACTCTTATAAATATTTACTTTTATGAACAAATTAACATTTATTTGTGTTCTTATCATGTTATGTTATTCTTATTATTATGTTTAAAGAGAATCCCAAGTTACGTTTATGAGTTTAATAATAATAAGTTCCCCAAACATCGATAAAAACTACGTAACACATGAAATGAACATACAGTTTCCAACATTCTGATAACTACTGCTGATATATTATCACCATTGCTGTAAGCCACACAATCATTGCTGTAAGCCACACAATCATTGCTGTAAGCCACACAATCATTGCTGTAAGCCACACAATCAGATAGTATAGATAGTAGTTGAGGGCAACTGCCGATAGCGACGTGAATCCACGACCTTCACTCACAGCTGTTATGAACACTGGTAGTTAATACGACTTAGTTGAACCACAGTACACTGTGGCTGAATACAACGACAGCTCCGCCCTGACGCTAACCGTAGCGGACGAAACAAACTCTTCAAATAAACTTCACATTACTATTATGACGTCACATAAATATTACAAGGCGCAAGCAAAGTTTACCGCAACATTTGAATAAATAAAATAACCATTGTACGATTCCACCAGACGCAAAACGAGTTTAGTTCAAAAATCAGTTTCATTCTTAACTTGCACGTCTTTCCACATCATTTTCACTGTATTTAATGTATGATCTCAATTTGAATGAGTTCTAGCGAGACTCGATATGCGTGGTATACCATGTCTTGTCTTCTTTGTCCATACGACTGATCCCATTAGCCGTCACCTGAGTCACTTCTTATACTTGTGGTGTGTTGTGGCTCGATGCACAACCACTGTCTAGATCGGTATGATCAACATAGTAGAATCATAATATGTCTTTGTCGGCAAAGATGTGTTAAGACTAAACCGTTCCCGTGAAGCAGGTGTCGAGCCTCAGATGGAATCCATGCTCTTACTGGAGCAAACAAACTAACTAGTCGCGACAAATCAACGCTAACGAGGCGCCATTAGCCAGCGCCATCCCGCACTCGCAGACTAGAGAGAAAAATTGTCACGCTTACATGATACGACAAAATACGACGCAATTAACGCACAGCTTTATCAACGGAACTAGATGATCATCATTAGTCTCGCCTTGCGACAATCGACCCCATCACTAGTACCCGCTGCGTGTGACACGCCGACACGCGTCACACACGACGCGACACACATACTTTTATTGCTCATTCACTTTTAAGGCGCTAACAGCACCGAAACTAGCGCCACCCACATCTTATTTCTTTTACTCTAAATCACATCAAAATCACCCCCTACGTGTTTCGTGCTTTTTGTGACGCTATTCAAGTATTCGCATCTAGCAGTCGTCACTTCATGTTGATGAGCTGATAATGGAAGGTACTTCTCCTCAACGGTTACGAGTTAAAATTTAAAATAAGAGAATCTTAAAGGTTAAGGGTTAAGTTTCTTGGTTGAATGTTAAATGCATAGTAAATATTTGTATAGGATATGGCAGCTAAAAATGAAAAAAAAAAAACAGACAAACAAATGTCACCGACTTCAGAAGCTGATTTTTCTTCTGAAGTTTATTTTTCACTTTTTGGTGTTTTTGAAGTCGGTTGTTTTTTTTTTTAGGTTTTTAATTTCCTATGTTATAATCTTTTTGGACTTAGGTAAGGTAAGGTACGGTATAGTTATCTGTGGTAATTTTCTTTTCCGCCCTAGGATGTGGAAAAAAAGAAAAACGCACGCGTGCGAAATACATTTTCATGTCGAACCTAATCGTAGTTATCGTAGTGCAATAAGAAACAGTTTTCGAGGAAGTGCATTGAAAAATTTTTGTCGAATAAGTAAGGCGATGACATTATTTTTTCACTTAAAAAAATACCATTGTCGCATTGGAAATTTTCTCTGTGTAAAATTATTTAAATAAACGCATTATATCAGATTTACCTACTATTTTATTGAATTCAGAAAAGTGCGTGAGTTTGTTCATGCCATCGTCATCCTACTAATATTATAAATGCGAAAGTTTGTGAGGATGGATGGATGGATGTTTGTTCCACTTTCACGCCAGAACGGCTGAACGGATCTGTATGAAATTTGGCACAGAGATAGATTATAATCTGGAATAACACATGAGCTATATATTAGCGCTATAATGGCTTAGGGGGGTGAGCAATATTGCATTATGTGCATATTTTTCAACTGTTTGACAGCTATCTTCTGTCATACTATCAATTAAAAGCGAACGGCTATTTTCATGCAACAGTAAGAAAACTGCCAGAATACAAAAGTTTATCAAACAAGCGGGTATTTAGAGTACCTGTACCAAATATCAGATCGGACCTAGCTAGACGTTGTATAATGTTTTCCTTTCCTAACACATATAATAAAGTAATTAAAATCTGCGACGTTCTTTTTAGTAAAAATTACATTTTTGGTTTCAACAGTCTACCCAAGTCTGATAAGCAATAGTATTTTTTTTAAATTAGGTTCTCACAAATAATTTTTTTTATCAAACAACTCGTGCAGATTATAAAATACATTATTAATCAACTTTTTTAACTGGTTACAGAAATGAGGCTTTGGCCCCACATCCACTTCTATTCGCAATTTGTGGCTTTATCTGACCTTTGGGTCTTACATTCTGACTGTTTTTCAGATTTTGACTTCGAGATACGATTATAACAAACATATAACTTGAAAGCTCAGAAAAATGTCATCCGCCTGTCCACTCCCACTTAAGCGTAGTTCCGAATCACACCGTGTCTCAAGTTATGCCGGTGAGGCAGTGTGGTGTGTTGTGTGTGTCTTGTGTGTGGTGTGTTGAGTGTGGTGTGTTGTGTGTGGTGTGTTGTGTGTGCAGCGAGCTCACCTGCCACCGGCGACAGCTTGCGCATGACGCACCAGCGTGACTTCCACTGCGGACAACACAGAGCGTTACAATGGGTTCACTATATGCAACTTTATATATATTACATAATGTACATAAAATCATTCTGGCAGTTTGTGATTAAACCAATAAATGAAAATACAAAATAATTATTGTCGCTTTAATAAAAAAAATTGTGGCCATAATCATTCATCATCATCATCATCATTATCATTGTGGTCAATTTGAGCTTATTTTGAGACCAGAATTGACATCCTTCTGGGCACTTTCCCCGTTATCAGGGATGCAGATTAAAGTTATAACGCCCTTTATTCTTTTTTGATATTTATAGTACCTACTTACATATTTTTTATTATTATTTTACGTCTGTCTAGTTGCAGCGTGGCTGTCGCAAGCTGTGTGTAACATGCTCACCTTCTTGCCATCGCGGAACTTGACCGTTCCCTCGATGATGGTGTTATCGTCCGCCATGTCGCGCCACAGTTGCGCCGCAGTCACGCCACAGTCGCGCCGCGCACGTTAGTGCCGCACGCCACACATAACACTCACTCACTCATCACTGGATCACATCACTAACACACATTGTCCTTCATCTGAAACAAGTCAAAACATAAATTGTTAGTAATCGTATTCAAATGGGACTAAGCTGAAACTTAAAGTTGAAGATAACTACTAAGACCTCTTATATCGATCTCTAGGAAGCTAACCAAAACACGCTCAAGTTGACGAGCTAACTTTCGGTTCATGAGACGGAGCGCGTCACACACGAATGTATTTATAAAAGTACAGTGTAAAGGCTTGTTCCACTTCCCGTCAGGGCCGCAGGTTATTCACAAGAGATACCGCGACCTCGACATAAAGAGCTAAGAAGGAACATGGGTAGTTTTTAGTCAGTAGAAATCTGACACTCCCTTTCGCTCTGCCCAAGAGCGGGACGGGTTATTTGATGATTTGCCACAACCCCAAAAAAGAAAAAAAAGCTTATTCCTCTTTGGCTCAGAGGAGACCCTGAGCCAATCCCCAAAGGGGAAAACTGGACTCGGATGTTAAAATGTCCAGAAAGTTCCCTTAAGACCTTCGTTGTACAAATCTGTATAAATAATAGAATAGATAGATAATAATATACGAAAGGCAGCTCAGGGCAATCGAAAGTATCATTTATGATCTTAAATAAGCACATCATGTCAGTGCGGGTTGTTCGAAAGAGATACCGCGGCCCGGGCAAGTCAGTAGAAGTCTGACACTCCCTTCGACCCAGAGCGAGAGGAGTCATTTGATGATTTCTCACGCTCCAGAAAAACAAAAAAAAAATAAGTTCAAAAATCTAAAACCCGACTACTAACAAAATCGCGGTCTTAATTAGTAGAAAACAAGAAAATAATTCTTGTCTGATATTCTTCGTAGTCAGTAGTAATGTGCTTGCCAAGACCTTTCATTTGATACCAAACATGGTATGATTATCTCAATTTAATAGTTTTTGAGGTAAGTTTTTGACATTTAAATTCCGTCATAAAAAGAATTTATAAAATTTATATAGCCTATGTCACCCGGGCTATTCTTACAAATCTTTTGACACCTCATTTATTAAATCCGTTCTGTAGTTTAGGCGCTACGGTGGAACATACATACATACATACATAGACTGCCAAAATCATTACCCTTCCTTTTGGCTTCACCGTAGTCGGGTAAAAATTAGAGATGATTTTTTTTCTCTCACGAATCCTATTGTGTCTTTAAAAAAATATTCCGAGTCTGTTCAAATACATTTTCGATAAAGGTATACATTTGTGAACGCATCATCATCAGCCTATAATGTTCCCACGTGCGGGACTCAGGCCTCCTCTCTAGGAGAGGGATGAGCTATAATCCACCACGTGGACCCAGTGCGGATTAGCAGATGTCACACATGTCTACGATTTTTTAACCGACTTCCAAAAAAAGGAGGAGGTTATCAATTCGACTGTATTTTTTTTTTTTTTTTTTTTTTTTTATGTTTGTTCGCTCATAACTTGCGACTGGGTGAACTGATTTTCATGATTCTTTTTTCATTTGAAAGCTGGTGCTTCCCGTGTGGTCCCATTGTCACCATTTCAATATCTGATGATGGGATCTTGTAGAAATCGGGGGAACTCTTCAATAAATAACAGCAGATTAACCGCGATTGTTGCTATAGCATATCTAAGCATTGTTTACGCCATCACACAACATAATAACACGCCTGTACTCACTACAAAGGTTATAAAAACTATTTTGTGACGATCTGATGAAAAACTTCGGAGATAGGCAACGGAACTCCTCAATATATGATAGCAAATGGACTGGGATTGCTGAAATCTCATATTGTCTGTCTATTGTTTACACCAGTTCCTAACATAACATCACGCTGGTACGTTGTGAAGGGGTAAGCACATGTGAAACACTAAAAAGTGAAAAATAAAAACTTTTTTACAAAAAATAAAACCGACTTCGACAAAAAAAACACTCAAAAGTGAAAAATAAACTTGAGAAGAAAAATCAGTTTCTGAAGTCGGTGACAAAAAAATGAAATCAAAGAAACAAAAGTCACCGACTTCAGAAACTGATTTTTCTTCTCAAGTTTATTTTTCACTTTTGAGTGTTTTTTTTGTCGAAGTCGGTTTTATTTTTTGTAAAAAAGTTTTTTTGGTTCTAGTAAGCTTTTGTTAAGTTGCAAAAGACAATGTTCATGGATATATGGAATCCCGTACCAAGCTGTCTCAAAATCAAACTTTGTTTTTTTATGGTCTACACTTTCCTTATTAACTCCTACCAAAGCTTTTTTTGTAAATAAAATCCGAGTTTCGGAGTAATTATATAAAATTGAAAATAACCGCAAATCCAGGCGAGTAGGTATTGTAAGGAAACCTCCACGATGTGAAGTCATCCGAACTGTCAAAATGAAGTTACAGATCTAACATAATGAGTTTTGAACCAGCTGTGTGAACGCTATGTATAGGTAGGAAGACAATATTCATAATTTTATACTTTAAATTAAATTCCCACGCGAAAAAATTAAACCCTGACGCATAATGTCGTAAAAAATATGAAAATAATTACTATAACATTTTGGTCTTAGAACCTGAGACTTCTTGGTACGAGTTTTGTACATTGTCTTTTTGACAGACTCAAGTGTGACAAGTGTCCTACCAGCTAAAAGGTTGTGTTTGGGTGTGTGAAAAAATTCCCGGTGGTAGTATGTATGTATAAGTATAGGCTTTACAAGTTTACGAGTAATGGAAAAAATATTTTCCTAAACATAATGTATGTGGGAGTACAGTTTTTGAAACTGCAAATATTAAATAAAAATCATCGTTCGGAGGCAGGTAGGCCGAGAGGTTAATCACTTTAGTAATTTCTCATATTTTGATGGGCAACTACGGAACCCTACTTGGTGCGTGATCCGACATGCACTTGGCCAATTTTTAATACTCTTTTGTTTAACCTCAATGTTACTGTCGTACATTTCTTTTTCTAATAATCACAAAGTTAGAAATGAATCATGGTCTTGGACAAAAGACAATGTTCATGGATATATGGAATCCCGAACCAAGCAGCGTCAAAATCAACCTTTGTTTTTTATTGTCTACACTTATCATAGTGGCTTGTCTGCATCCCTCATATCAAACGAACTTATCAAACATTTTTCGTGCCGCCTAAATCCTAATGCTCAGATGTTACGCGGAATAGGTGGTCATGAGTTAAGATCGGATAGCTACGTGACTTTGCCATGTATTTACTTCTACAAGAGTTATTTTTGTAAACACAATCCGAGTTTGGGAGTAATCTTATAAAATTGAAGTTAACCTCAATATCAGGCAAGTAGGAATTGTAAAAAAAAAACTCCACGATGTGTACTCAGTCGAACTCTCTCTCTCTTTTAGCCACAATATCTCTGTTAAACATAATTATATTTATGTCTTTTGACACTCGCAAGAATCATCAAAATCAGCCACGCGTCTGTAGAGAATACCATATTATATACGTAATTATAATAGGCTGATGAACACAATTACCCCCCCTCAATCGGTAGATGATTAATGAAGTCGATAGTCACGTCTTATTCTTCCAGTTATCGCAATTTTGTATTGCACTGGGCCGTACCTGCGACGGTTCTGGCCTTAGTGAAGGTCAAAGTTTCAAATCTATTCCAGTTTTTAGGGTTCCGTACCTCAATAGGAAAAACGGTACCCTTATAGCAGCACTCGTGTGTCTGTCTGTCTGTCTATCCGTCTGTCACAGCCAATTTGCTTCGAATCTAATGGACCGATAGAGTTCAAATTTGGTACACATAATTATGTATTTCTATAACCCAAACACGGACGCATAACGTAAATAAAAGAATTATGAATATGGGGGTCACTTTTGGGGATCTTAACAGTTTTTTTTTAAGTTTTGCAAACTGTACCTACCTTGTGATATAGGTACCTATGTATCAAATGAAAGGACTTATTGTGAAGATCTCAAAAATATTTTTTTTTAATAATTATAAGACTTTTAAAGATTTTTAAGAAAATAGATGAAAGTTGACCATTGTTGTACATCGTCGTTTTTTTTTTCAAAATTTTAGGCTCAGTAGTTTTGGAGATAAGGGGAGGGCCTTATCTCCGAAAATTTTGAAAAAAATACAGAAATTAGTTCAACACTTATAGAATACAGGAAAACCTATAAAAATCAAAATTAAAACTCATTTATTCAAACTAGGTTGATAAATAATCAGCACTTTTCGAACGTCAAAATTTACTTTGCTTTACTTTACTTATTTAGAAGAGACAGTCCCTCAAAATGCCCACCCTTCGACACTTCCTAGTGTTTTAGCTGGAAAGAAGAAGTGGCGGAACAAACTCCCCAGCAACACATCTGTCTGTTAGGTTAGGTTAGAAGAACCAGACTCGATACAATAGCAAAGTGCAAGTTAATGACTTCAGACACAAATCTGGCCTGACTGGCCTGTTGGTCTAGTGGTTAGTGACCCTAACTGCTATGCCGGAGGTCGTGGGTTCGATTCCCACCCAGGACAAATGTTTGTGTGATGAGCACGATCATTTGTTCTGTGTCTGGGTGTAATTTATCTATAATATGTATGTATTTAGAAATATATAAGTATGTTTATCAGTTGTCTAGTACCCATAACACAAGCTCTGCTTAGCTTGGGACTAGATGGCGTTGTGTGATAGTTGTGGAATATTATTAATTAATATTATTAAAATCAATGAAATAAGAAGTCTATGGTGTTAAAATAACATGGAAAATCTCTGTGGAACCCTTCATGCGCGAGTCCGACTCGTACTTGGCCAGTTTATTTTTTTAATTCGAGTTTTAAATGCTATCTCTTCTTCTTAGCGTGTCGATGGCAATCTAAATTGAGTCAGCCCAAAATTTAGCGACGTGTTTGGCATTTTCAGTTCCAATCATGCTATGCAATGCAATGCAGTTGCAATGCTATTCATTAACTTCTAATACCGCCACGACCCAGAGGACTGTAGTAAACATACTTTTCAGTAAAATGTTTTGAGAGCGCTACATTGATCGCTACCTTACAAAGTTATTTCGATTGGCTTAGTTGCTGCGCTGCGTGTCGCGGGTTCGATCCCCGCACGGAACAAATATTTGTATGGCGTACAGATAGTGGTTTCGGTACTGGGTGTTTGGTGTTTGGTTTGTGTATAATGTGAGTTTCAATGTTTGTAAACGCACCCACGAAACAGAAGGAATTCCTAGAGAGCATGTGGTTTCCTATACTGGATGTCAACAATGTGCACAACGAGTCTATAGCGAGAGTGTCGACAGTCAAATACCCCGGAGTATAGTTTGATAGCAAACTAACCTGTCATCATACATTATTAGCTTGGCGAAAGAGTCTTTCGGATCTTAGGTTTTAATAATCAAGCAGTTATCACGCTCCTGTTCAACACTTTACTTCGGTGCAAGATCAAAACTAGCGTTTCTGTGAGGAATCCTCACGAGGTAGATCACGACTTACACACTAATTCTGGAAAAGGTGCAAAAAGCTTTTCAGATATAATTAGATAATCTGTACAAACAAGTGTTTGGATATTATACATAATTATAATGTCATCATCTGCCTCCCCTTATGCCCTTTTTGGAGTCGCGATATCGCTCTAAAAACCATAAATTGTTTTATGGCTCATTTTGTCGCACCATAGCTCGGTCCACCTCGCCTATACCGCGTATGCTTACGATGCTCAATGCGCTCGTGGAGACCAATGTGAACCACTAAAAAGTGAAAAATAAAAACTTTTTTTCAAAAAATAAAACCGATTTCAACAAAAAATAAAACACAAAAATGTGAAAAATCAACTTAAGAAGAAAAATCTGTAATTTGTAAAAAAGTTTTTATTTGTTTTTTTTTTTTCGGAGGGTGGGAAATCATCAAATGACTCCTCGCACTCTGAGCAGAGCGGTAGGGAGCCACACCACACCTTCAATAATGCTCTGGTCCTCTAGGACACTCTCGGCAACAAGTACAATGTCGTCGGCGAATAGCATACACCAGGGAGCATTTTCCTGAATGTCCAACACTCAGGTTCAACGTCAGAGCGTCCATTATCAACAGGAAGAGGTCAAAGTCAAAGTCAAAAATATTTATTTCAAGTAGGCCAGTAACAGGCACTTTTGAATAAAAGGTAAGGGCTTAGAGCCGACCCTTGGTGTAAGCCAACTACCACATTGAAGTCGCCGGTAGTGCCCGCTGTAGACCGTGCTTGGGTTCTACATCGACTGTACAACAATTTATAGTGATCAAATAACAAATCCTCCGACAGAGATAAATGGTAGAGACCTTGGTTACATACCAGTAGAAATAAATTGGCAAAAGTTCCCATCGAATAAGTTATTCAAGGTCGAAGGTGAAAAAATATGGATTTTAAATTATCTTCAAAATGGGTCTAATATCACCATTCCTAAGATATCGCAATTCTATAAGTTGAAGTCTTTGAAGATGTTACATTCTAGATGATATGCACACATTTCCATGTCACCTGTGAGGTTCCCCGGTAGGCTACTCCACGAATTTTATGGCGTAGATTTATTTTGGGGATTGGGAAATCATCAAATGACTCCTCCCTCTCTGGGCAAAGCGGTAGTGAGTGTCAGACTTCTACTGACTAAAAACCACCCATGTTCCTTCTTAGCAAAACACTATAACATACGCATCATACCACCATTAATTATAACCTTTCGGTCACGGTGTTGGTGTGACTTCAAGAAAGTATGTGAGATAACAAAACGTGCCTCAGAACAGAACCCTTGCGGCACTGAGTCGTACGGTCTCTAACCGAGCTCACAGCGCCACCTAGCGCGTGTTGATGGCGGCGCTGCCAACTAGCTAGCGCGCTCATTGTGATGTAGAGCAGATTCCATCAATCCTGCATGGGATCAGCACATCATAACGCCATTCTGGAGCTGTCAGTGGCAATCAGTTCAGCTATTGTTGCACCGGCAGCTCTTGACCGCGGCTTAGTTCTGCTGATTGCGTTCAGTTTCATTGACAAACTCGCTGCAAGTTAATTAGTCAGAGCTGGGGTTTGTCAGAGGTCAGGTGACCATTGTGAGATCAGACATGAATATTAGCCGCCCCAAATAACCTACCACCTCATCTAGTGTAAAAGTCTGCTGACCTCTCCAAAATAGTTACGTTAGTGCGGTTGTGTTTGGGCGTGTGAAAAAATTCATGATGGTAGTTTATTTAACGCAATTAAAAGGGACTCTATCACAGCTGAGTACCGCTGAGTTGCAAGTTTACAATTATAGTTGACCGACTTATAAAATGTAAGTATATACCTAGATAACACATTCCAGAACATCCTACTAATATTATAAATGCGAAAGTTTGTGAGGATGGATGGATGGATGGATGTTTGTTGCTCTTTCACGCCAGAACGGCTGATCGGATCTGAATGAAATTTGGCACAGAGGTAGATTATAGTCTGGAATAACACATGGGCTATATATTGTCCCCATATTAACTTAAGGGGGTGAGCAGTATTGCATTATCCATAATCCTCAACTGTTTTACAGCTTGATACTGAAAATACGAAATATCGCAAGGGACATCGAGTGTGCTGTGCAATTTTTCACTTTAGGTGCCTGGTGCGAGCGTTGCAAATCCAAGAGAAAGCTGAAGTCCCTTACGTCATTTCAAATTTCCGGTATCGAACCACAATCGAAATGTCAACTGTCATACTTATATTAAAATAGAAGGTCTATTTCAAACTCTTTATCACTGGTGTTCGTAGCCTAACGGTACAGAAACTTACCTGTAAACAAAGGTACGCAAGTTCAAATCACAGTCAGAATTCACTTTTTGTGATGTTTTATAATGTTTTATTTCCAAAAATTTTAAACATGTTCGCGAGTTCGATCCCCAATCGGTTTTCACTTTTTGTAAGTTCCAGGTATTTGTTTTTATTTTGATGCTATACTATATGATTTTCAAATCAAATCAGAGTAGATTAATTAATAAAATCTTCTTTTCATTGTGAATACAATATTAAAAATCTGTAGACGTAGTAGAGTAATGTATAATTGAACATTTATTATTTAGAAAAAATAACGTTTTCTTTTTGTTGTGTTACAATCATTTTTAGAATTTTTGTATGTAGTCTGTGTGTCTTGGGTGTATTAGTTTATTATAGTATTATCACGTGTACATTTTAAAACTAATATGATTAGTTTTTGTGTTATTGTAATTGGTGCTCTCTATCAAAAGATATACGAATTTAAAGTATATTTGAGAAGAACTTATCATCATTAAGAAACATACATACAACGACATCTATTGCATCGAAAGGGTACTAATTAATAAATGTGTTCACAAGATAACTTTTAAATCGTCTTTTTCAAACAGTTACGATAACAAAATATACTCTTGATTAGTTTAAATATCGCTATTTTGTAAATCTACATAGGATTTTTTTTTGGAGGATGGGAATCATCAAATGACTCCTCCCGCTCTGGGCAGAGTGGTAGGGAATGCCAGAATTCTACTGACAAAAAACCACCCATGTTCCTTCTTTGCCGTCTGTGCTGGGGCCGCGATATCTCTTTCGAACAACCCGCAGCTGCCATATTGCTGACATCTATTTGAGGCGCGCGTGGAACACGAACGCGCCGTCGACACGGCCTGTCGTCGTCATAAGACGGGCGGATGGCGAGCTAGCCCACTACTTACCGTCCACATGTCCGCGCCTACGGTGGCCGGAAGCCATCACGTGGCCCCCGACGCCCGGAGCGTCTCCTGTTGCGGCTGGGACGAGAGGTTCTCTATCTCTCACATTACGCCACCTCCTTCGCTAGCATCACTGCTTCGCCGAAGGAGGCGACGGCATCCCATCCCCGCCAGACGGAAGGTGAGGGCGCCGTGGCGACTCTCAAGCACACCTCAAAGAGGGGACTTACCACCACTGTGACTGTGCCCTGCACGGGGTTGCGACAGTCGCTCTCTCCATGTCGCCATGAAATCACACCGGGGGGTCTGTCCGCCTAGCGGCAACATGCTGCGATAGCGGAGAGAGCGCGCCATCCGTGCAGGAAACTACATAGCCTAAGCCCTATAGTGTGTGTTTGCTTCCCATGCATTAAATTTTGGAAGTTTAACTTCGTCTTCGACAGATGGCATTGTTCATTTGACACCATTTACTGAATTGCGGTGTTAATATTTGTCGTGAATAGTCAACAAATACAAATTGACAAGTACACAGTAAGAAAAACAGCTGTAAAAACCTAAGTAATTAAAATTAGATAAGACCCACGACATAAATCTATTTGTTCAGTGCGGGGATCGAATACAGTACATGCAGCGTCACAGTCAAACGCCGAGGCACTGCGTCAACCGTGCCGTCTTATCGCTGTGGCTTCCTCGGGCATTGCTGCAACTTTGCTTAAGGCGAGGTTTCCCTACTTTGTTTTTATGTACGCACGACCTCGTCCCCCGCCCTGCCGCGCGAGCGATATAATTCCTAAATTTTGACTGTTTTTTCTTCGTGGAGAAAAATGATAAAGAAATTATACATTATGTGACCCGAGATAATACACATTTTTTACGACCTTTATTATGATATAAGTTTCATTTTTCAAAGCCTAATATAACTCAAGTAAAACGATTATTTAGCCATCATTTGGACATGTCTTTGCGATTTAATTGGATGCAGTGAAGTGTAAGTAATCGTGTATCGCATGCCCGACATATCATGATCGAAAAGTCAACTATGTATAATACATTTTTTTCAAAATTTAAATCCGTTCCATGTACGAGTAAAACGCTATTGTTGACGACGTTTATCGGGGTAACCCCGCCTTAACAATGGCCAGATTGCTCTTTCCGTTTATAAATTGCCGCTGAATCTTACCCCAACTTGCAACATCACCAAAAATCTGCGACTGGCCATGGAACAGATGTCTTTGCAAATAAGCTGCTTTAAACAGGAGAGAGTCGAGTGGAATTAGATATAGATGCGTAAAATCCACTTTCCGAAGAGTTTTCCCATCCAATGCCAACAGAAGATGAACTTACCATGCACGTTTTCATAATTTGGAGTAATGTTCAAGCGCTATGTAATAGGGGCGTTTGATGTCTATAGATATAATGTTGCCATCGACCGGGCACGAAAACCACGCTCCGTGGCCTGGCCTCTACTGCGAAAAAACATTGCAATCAAACCACGGACCTCATCCTCAGTAGTTGCACTTGGGACCACTCGATCAACGAGACAGTCACACATCAAAATTTCCCCGTGAACGAAGTCGCGGGTAGCAGCTAGTAATGTATAAGAGCACTGGTTTTAAGACTGCAATTACTGTAAGTTTGTTTTATTATTACAATAAAAATCCAAATATAACTACTACACTAGTAATAAGAGGTTAATCAGTTTAGTAAGTTCGCATATTTTGATCGGCAACTACGCAACCATAGATTGTGCGTGGTTCGACACGCTTTTGGTTTTTTTTGTTTGTCTGACTGTTTGTTCCGGCTAATCGCCAAAACGACTGAACTGGTTTTGGCGGGACCTTTTACTGGCAAATAGCGGATGTTATGAAAAATAATTTAAGCTACTTTATACTTATTATTTTTTATAGAAAATGGATTTGGGTTTCGTTTGGATTAATTTTTTTTTTCTAGGAGAACTTGCAAGAAACTCTATGGTTTACTGTTTCTACTTACTGTATGGTGAGTACAAGATTAATTTATAAATTATTGCATGAGATCAAAACAAAGTACCCTCAGAAACAGGTTACATATAATATATTACTTACAGTTTTACGTTTCAGATTACTATACATTACACCAATACGAGCTAGTACTCGTAGTAAGTTAGTAGTTAAGTTTAGAAGTTACATAGTGGTCCCACGCTGGGCGCCAATAAGTAGAAAAATGCGGGTTTGTGAACATCATATTATTATTACGTCTACTTAATATGCATTTCTATTATTCAACAGTCATAAGAAATAAATTAACTAAAAAGCTAATGATATTAATTAATGATGTATTCACCTGTAACAAAATAATATCCGTCTGAATAGTTTGTAAGTCACTATCACGTAACGTAGCGCGTGTATGCCACGAACGTACACTTTCACGTCGATCACTCAAAACAAAGTTGCACTAGTTCCGATCAGCTGAAGTCGAGCTCGCTTATCGCATCGCAGCACTAGGGACAGTAGGGACAGCTGGGTCAGTAGTGACCGGCAGTCTAGCACGCGACTCACGAAGTCACGAACTCGCGACACTAAACAAGTTCGCGCGAAAGTTTGTCGGCGGCGGCACGCGGAGTGTCGGGAGCGGCGCCGGGCGCGCGAGCTGCGAGGGCGGACGCTCGCCACTGCCGGAGTGCACCCTCGCCCCGCCGGGCCGAGCCGGAGCGGGCCGGGGAGCGGAGGGCGGGGGGCGCGGGGCGCGGGAGAGCGCTCCCGGGGCCCACAGTCTTCAGAGAAATTTTGACGAATGACATTTTCGTAATGTTTCACTTTGAGAGGATCGGCGCGCCTTCGCGAGGGGCTATGCACTCCGCTAATTGCGCTTTTAATGAATACTGATGCGTCGCGGGCGTGCGTCGGGTGTGCTGCGCGGGCGAGGGAGGAGGGGAGCGCTGC
The DNA here is from genome assembly GCA_949775195.1 of Diarsia dahlii. Taxonomy (NCBI): domain Eukaryota; kingdom Metazoa; phylum Arthropoda; class Insecta; order Lepidoptera; family Noctuidae; genus Diarsia; species Diarsia dahlii. The sequence goes on from OX459211.1 coordinate 20,599,039, forward strand.
CCGCAGGGTCTCCCGTAATGAGCGACGAGCAATTTGTGTAATTGGCAAAGTTTGTCTACTTTTGGCAGTCGTCGATCGCGGCTTTTATTTGATTCCATTCGGTTCCACGCTGTCCCCGCACTTACGTAGTTACCAGTTTTAGTGCAAGCACACCTCCTTCGTCTAAATGTCGACTGCACTCACTGCTAAGAATATTCTCTCGAGCTGCGGGCGTCTCGCAAGCATTGTTTGATTCGTTAGTTTATTAGTTGCGTTAGGTTGATGTATCGGAAGCAGCATTGTTGAGCAACCCTGCCTGGCGGTCCCGGCAGGCGTTGATAGATCGAGCTGACTGGCTCATACTAGCCATCACTATACAAATAAAGAATCTTCTGAACTGTTCTTTATTTGATCGAGTTTTGCGAACAAAAATGTGTATGGAATGGCATATTTTTTGCAGTTTTATGGACTGTTCCATGGTAAAAAAAAACCGACTTCAAAAACACAAAATAGTGAAAAATAAACTTCCGACGAATTGAGAACCTCCTCCTTTTTGAAGGTCAAATAGGCAGTCGCTCCATGTAAAATACTGGTATTTAGCTGCATCCGGTTGGACTGGAAGCCGACTCCAATATAGTTAGGAAAAGGCTAGGCAGAAAACAAAGTTTGATATTACAGAATAAAGTGTTATTTATTGATTGAAGTATTTAGTTCCATTAGTGACAAGCGTGGCGGCCGGGCCCCATGCAGGCGGCGTACGCCATGAGGTGCGGCAGCTGGCTCTGCTCGTACAGCCCCGTGAACATGGAGTGGTGCGGCCCGCGCGCGAACACCGCCACGTCGTCGCCGCCGTGCGTCTCCGAGTCCAGCGGGACACTCGAAGGGAACGCAAAGCTCACGTCATCTGGAAATTATATTCGACATTAAACAAAAAGTCATTACATACAAACTTTTTTATATATAAAATGGACCCACTCTTGACCTCAAACTTGCCGTAACGGCAGAGACAAGGTCGAAGATGGAACAAGCTTACCCAGACGAAGCCTATTTACTCGCGACATAAATAGGTTGGGGTTATTATGAACTCGGGAAAACCGTCGCAGGCAGGGAGTTCCACTCTTTGGCTGTGCCCATAATTATAATTTAGCAAAGCGCTTCATACGAATGTGTGGACCATGAACAAGGTATGAGTTATAACCTGCGGTACCTCTAGTCTCTCGATAGAAGAAGGGAGATGGTGGAATCAGCTCGTGGAGCTCCTGCGCACACTCTCCGAAGAACAGTCTGGTAGAAGACCGACAGACATGTAACTTTGCGGGGGTGGGCCAGGCTATGTAGCTTGGCAACCAGTTTATCCTCCTGGCTTTGCGCTCTTCAGAGTCAAGTGTGGCAAGTTGGTATTTGGCTGAGCCATAACAAAGGTAACAGCAATACTCCATGCCGGACCGAACTTGAGCTTTATATTTTTCTTCTTTATATTTTGGAAGAAATTGGATTCGACCGATTTAACAGGCACCAAAACTGTTTACTACCGCAAGTTTAGCCCCTTCTGCGACTGACGTGGTCGAAACGCGTCTTTCAGATCACCCCCTTACAAGACTTTGCGGCAGAATTCAAAGCTGTTTTCTTCGCGTGAACCCGACGTTCTCGAACTTTACGGTCACGAGCTTGCACCCATGCTTGGTATGCAGACTAGTTGGTTTTTTTTTTTAGTTTTTCATACGTGATGTTTTGTGCACTTAAAGTGTTATGTCATTTATATTTAGTTTAAAAACCTTATTCAAATTAGTTATATATAAATTACTGTTAAGTTATATTTGTAACGTCTCTCATTCTATCCATTTCGGTTAATGTTTTAACAATACTATATTTAGTTAGGTTTATTTGAACTTTTTTTTCGGTTTCCGGTACTGGTCTCGTAAACATCGTAGTATGGTTGCTCCGAAAATAACCACAAAATTAAATATAAAGAACCTAATTTTTCACAATCACATCGTTTCTAAGTGTTAAACTAAGTGACACAGAGTGTTGGAAGTCATCTTCGCGGTCTAAATACTGGAATTCACATCATCTTGAGAAGAAACCCGAAGTAATTTTGAGGTTGGAATTTAATCTCAAGACATTCATTCGATTACAATGTTGGCACTATTGATCTGTCAAACAAAGTGACGTGACAAGTGACATTGACGGCTACCAGTAAAGTTTAGTGTTGCCATCGTGAATATCCTAATCCCTACCAATTACTACTAAATTACGTTCTATCATACGCAGAAAAATGGATGAACAATTTCAATTTTTTTTTGAAAAAATGAAAATCGAAATGCAGAACCAAGCCGTTTCTATATCCAATACAATAATGGATAGAATAGACGAAAAACTAAAACCCGTCTTAGAGGAAAACAAAAAGTTAATATTTAAAGTTGAAAACTTGGAAAAGAAGATAGAGTTTTTAGAAAGAGACAAGAAAGGCAACAACATTATAATATATGGTTTGAAAGAAGGGGAAAAATCTACAAGAGAACTTATAGAAAATGCGAAAAATAAATTCCAAAAGGAATTAAATTTAGTCTTAGAGGATTACTATATAAATAAAATCTATCGCATTGGAAAACCAAACAAAGGCGACAAACCGAGACCTGTACTTTTGTCCTTCACATGTGGATGGAAAAAGAACGAAGTTTTGAAAAATAGAAAAAAATCTAAGGAACTATTTGTCGCGGAGGACTTCTCTAAAGAAATTCTAGAAAAGAGGAAGGCATTATTACCACAACTGATAGAAGAACGAAACAAAGGGAATATCGCCTACTTAAAATTCGATAAACTCATAGTCAAGGAAGGTACAAAAGACAAGGAAAATAGAAAAAGGGAACTTTCAGTTTCTCCGCTAACTAATGTACAGCCAAAGAAACAACAAACTGCCTCATTTTCGAGGAACAACCGAACGAATGCATTTGACTTGATGAGGAATCGGTCCAACTCCCTTACAACCTACCTAACAGATAAAAAATAGCAGTCAGTTATCGGCGAACGGAAACTAAAACAAACACTGAACCAAAAAAACAAATTAACAAATATAAAACACTCTCCCCCAAGCCGACTGGTCCTCGTGGGGGAAAATGACCAAGACCCTCTAAAGATGGATAAAAATACCTCAAACCACTCAGATATGAATATCATAGATACGGAAAAGAGAAGAGAAATAAAGGCAAAACATATTCACATAGCAACCATCAACTGTCGATCACTAAGAACATCAGAAAAACTTAAAGAATTTGAACTGGCAGTAAAAGAAATAAAATGGGATATTATTGGGATTAGTGAAATGAGACGGTTTGGTGAGGGCATACAAGATCGAGGAAACTACATATTGCACTATATAGGCGAGACGCCTGGACTCTATGGAGTTGGATTCATGGTCAGGAAAAATCTTGCAGACAATATAGAAGAGCTCAGAGGAATCTCAGAACATATTGCAATCCTTAATATCAAACTATCTATAAAAGGAAAAGATGAAGAATGGTCGATTATTCAGGCATATTCTCCAACTGAATCGGACAAAAAGGAAGATGTAATAAAAATAGAAAACTTCTATAATGATCTTCAAAATACTATGGATAGCGCTCACAAAAATAAAATTGTCATGGGCGATTTCAATGGTCAGATAGGAACACAGAAAAATGGAGAAGAATACATCATAGGAAGATATGGATTTGGCTTCAGAAGTAAAAACGGCACAAGATTGGTAAACTTTGCAACTGAAAACAAATTAAGCATTCTGAATAGCTTTTATGTAAAAAAACCGCAGAAAAAATGGACGTGGATCTCGCCTAGTGGGCTTTATAAGAACGAAATTGACTACATTTTATCTAACAATCAAAAACTTTTCCAAAACATAACTATAATAAACAATCTGAATTTCAACACAGACCATAGAATGGTTCGGGTAACACTGACAGGAAGACGTCCCAAGAAACTAAGAAAATTTCACAATAAGTGTACCACTATTGAATATACAGGCAATACAGATTTACTTCTTGAAAACCTCCAAACATCACTAAAGAAAGACAGACATGGGAAAAAAGAACTTACATCAACTGAAGAAAAATACAACGGACTAATCAACCAACTAAAAACTGTAACAAGAAAAACCAACACAAACAATAAGAAAGAAATATCACTCATAACTAAACATTTGCTGCAAGAACGTAAAGAACTTATACAACAGAAGAAAAGTAAAGAAATCCGCCAAAAATTACAGAAATAAGCAAAAAGATAAGTGAACAACTTAGAAAAGAAAGGAAAACAAAAAGACTATCTACAATAGAAAAATTTATAGAAAGAACAGGAGGAATAAAAAAGGCAAGGAAGGAACTAAACCACAAGAAAGAGTGGATACCAAGGATGAAGAAGAAGGATGGTATAACGACAGGTAACAGACTCGATATACTAAAGATTGCTACGGATTATTACCGCCATTTGTACACAAGCCAAAGATTTGAACAAACTCAAAAAGAATACAACATACCAACAGATGCAGAGCAGACACCGAAAATACTAAATATTGAAACAATGCAAGCAATTAAAACACAAAAACTTGATAAAGCACCTGGAGCAGATCTCATCACAAACGAGCTTCTAAAAACTACATTACCAGTGATTGCTCCAAAGCTTACGGATATATTTAATGAAATACTTAACACGGAAAACATCCCCGATGATTGGACTAAATCAACAATTATATTGCTCCATAAAAAAGGCGACAAAGGAGACATAGGAAATTATAGGCCCATTAGCCTGATGTCGAATATTTACAAGGTTTTTTCAAAAATTATACTTTCTAGAATTACAAATACCCTTGAAGAAAATCAGCCCAAGAAACAAGCTGGATTCCGTAGACATTTTTCAACTATAGATCACATTCACGCTTTGAGACAGATACTACAAAAATTTAAAGAATATAACAAAACTTACTACCTGGGGTTCATTGACTTTAACAAAGCATTCGACACATTAGAACACAGTTTTATTTGGAACGCACGTGAAGCACAAGGCGTCGAAACAAAATACATTAGAATACTTAAAAATATCTACACAAAAAGCACTGCTCGAGTGAAGCTAGAATCGACAGGAGACGATTTCCCTATTAAAAGAGGTGTACGCCAAGGAGACCCTATATCACCAAAATTATTTTCAGCCGTTCTTGAAATTATATTTAGGAACCTAAAATGGACAAAGGGACTAAATATAAATGGTGAAAATATAAGTCATCTTCGCTTTGCAGACGACATTATTTTGTTTTCGGATTGCCCAAAAACTCTGGAAAGCATGTTGCAACAGCTATCGAATGAAAGTATTAAAGCAGGCCTGTCAATGAACCTAACAAAAACTAAAATAATGTCAAATTCTATAAATATGGAAATAAAAATAAATGACGAGGTAATAGAATATGTACAAGAATATATATATCTTGGACAACTTATATCTCAAGAAGACTGCATGCAAAAGGAAATAGAAAGAAGAATTGCTAATACCTGGAAACGGTTCTGGTCGCTAAGCGAAGTGATGAAAAATAAAGACATGCCTATAAAACAAAAGAGAAAAGTATTTAATATGTATAATCTTCCATGCTTACTGTACGGGTGTCAAACTTGGGCGTTGACAGAAGAACTATCAAACAAATTAAAAATTTGTCAAAACGGAATAGAGAGAAGTACAATAGGCGTAAAAAGAAAAGACCGAATAAAACTAAAAGACATAAAGAGCAAGACAAACTTTAAGAACGCATACACAACGTACAAACAACTAAAATGGCGATGGTCTGGACATATGATCAGAGAGAAAAAGGAGAAATGGACCAGTTTAATAACTGAATGGTATCCACGAGATGGTAAAAGGAATAGAGGTAGACAGACTAAAAGATGGAAGGACGACATTATAAAAATAGCTGGTACTACATGGACGCGTACAGCAAAGGACAGGACACAGTGGAAATCTTTAGAGGAGGCCTTTGTCGAAGGACAAGCTGCGATACCACAACCACCGTTTGCCGATATTTAATTTAATTCCATAAGGAACTTAGTATTTAAGTTTTGGCATGTTTAAGTAATTTGTTAAAGTATGTAAAACTAAGAACAGCAATAAAGGCTTTTTATTTTTATTTTATTTATTATTTATTATTTGAACTTGGAGCAGTCTTTGTTCATCGATTTGGAGAACTGCTAAAGTACTCGACAAACCGAATCAAACGAGTCCATAATCGACGGGGTTAAGTTGTTTCATGATGGAATTCCTATGGCCACCTTCCAGATCCATGTTATGGTATTTTCACCCCTATTTGTGTGATTCTCACAACTTATTTTGGTGTAACAGTTCATATACGGCACCGAATCTACAAATGACTGTACTAAAAACATCAAAATGAACAGATTTTGTGTTGTTAAAAGGAAGCAACCCATTCCAAAAACAAGAAAGCTCACAACGCAACAGGCTATGTGCATCACTTACGGTAATCGTGTTGCGAGAGATCCTCGCGGCCGGCAGCTTGCGGCCGGTAGCCGGGCCCGTTGGCGTACGACAGCGTCATGTAGGGCACGCCGTCGTCGCCCGTGTCGTCGGACGGGCCGAGGATGTCGCGGCCGCGCGCCGAGTAGCCGCTCACGCTCATCACGTGCGCGTGGTCCGACGTCACCAGCAGCAGCGAGTCGTCCTCGTCCAGCAGCGCGGCGGCGCGCGCTACCGCCTCGCTCATCTGGATGGCCTCGTCCAGCGACAGCTGCGCCAGGTTGTCGTGGTGCGCGTGGTCGATGCGGCCTCCCTCCACAAATAAAAAGAATCCTTTTTCATTCCGGCTCAGCGATCGAATGGCCACCTCAGTAAGTTCCGCTAGTGTGGGCTCGGTCTCGGCGTCCGCTTGCATATGGTACTGCATGTGGCTGCCCTCGAACAGGCCCAGCAAGTACTCGGGCAGGTCTGCCGCGGCGCTCATCAGCTGGTCTCGGTTCCACACGTACTGGTAGCTAACATTGCGTGCCTGCTTGTTCTCTTGCCACTCTTCGATCAGGTTCCTCCCATCTATTCTTCTACCTTTTGAACCTTCTTCGTCAATAGTAGTAGTAGGCAAAAACTCGCGACGCCCGCCTCCCAAAATTACCTGAATAGAATTATTAACATAATAATAAAGACATCGGTGCAAAAGAGTACTTTGTCGTTTTATATAATATTAAGTAGGTGTTTTTACTCTTAATAGTTTTAATTTTTAATTATTATTTTTGTTCTATTTGTATTTTGTCTAAAATATACATATTTTTGACCGTGAGTAAATATTATTGCAATTATTTTCATTTCATTAATTGGACCATTTTCCCATTGAGCTGACAAAGATTTGGTTCCGAGTCCTGGAGACGCGTATTGCATACCTTGAACTGATCTCCGGGGTGCGAGTGCACGAGCTGCAGCGCGATGTCGTCCTGCGCGCCCGCGCCGACGGCGCCGCAGTCGGCCGCCACGTCCGCGTCGCTCTCCCAGTCGCGCTCCGCCGTGTGCGCGTACGCACCCGCCGGTGAAGCGTGCGTCACGCGCGTCGTCGTCACGATACCTGCAAGTGCAGCAGTTAGCGCCACCGCGCACCACGCCCCACAAATGTGTGCTGCGGGCTAGTGTGGCACCAGTCACCACTCACCGGCGTCTCGGCCGTCGCTTAGCGCCCACTCGGCGATGGAGTGCACGTGGTGCGCGGGGTCGCGCGCGGCGCTGCACTGGTTGCGGCGCACGTGCGCGCTCACGCCGATGGTGGCCAGGTTGGCTTTGGCGCCGCACAGGTACGCCGTGGCCGAGCACGCCGAGTCCGCCACTTGCGCGTCTACACAGTACGTCTGCGGCACAATACACAAACAACCTTCACTGTACCTGGTACCACACATTTCAGTTTCCATAGTGACCTTTGTATCTTGCGCAGGCGACTAGCACAACGACGTAAATTAATTCTTGATGTGAGCCACATAGCGAAGCGAGTTAAACATCTCTCCCGTAGTGAGTAGAGTGTCTGGTATAATACTTCAAGATGTGACCAACCTGCACATATCTGCACCGGTTCCATCGGAGAGGTGGATTATATCATGTGTGTAACTTAAAGACGCCCATGCAATAACTTTACAATACCTTAGCTAATCCAACTGTAGGAAATTTTTCAAAAGCGAGTTGTGCCTCCTCGCCGGTGGCACCTCGTCGCTGACCGAGCAGAGTGCGCGCGGCGGCCAGCGTGGGCACGGACATGCCGTCGCCCAGGAACATCACCACGTTGCGCGCCTTCTTCGCGCTCTCCACGTGCGCCAGACGCGCGTCGATAGCGGCCTGCGCTTCTTCTACCCAGTACTGTGGGTCAAGTTCCACTTCCGGGACGCCCAACATGGGCACCGCCACGCTACGCAAGGACTTGTGGTATACATCTCTCTCTGATGAGAAATAATAGACAACAGTGAACGTTTGTAATCAAACAGCTGAGAGAGTAAGCAACACGAGAGTCTCGTAGTGCAGTACCGTGCGAAGACTGCACCAGCGCCAGCAGCAGCAGCAGCGCTCCGACAGTGCGGGGGGCGCGGGCACGCGGAGCTGTAGTGAAGCGCGCCATGTCCAGCGTACGAGTGAGGCAGTGTGCGCACTCGTATCCGGCCACTTTTGTGTGACATAAGATCACATCATCGGAACAGATAACGACAATGATAATCGTGACACAATCATGTCCAATGATCTTCTGTAATCTCGCTAAGATCATGACTAAAAAAATATACACCAAGTGAAGAGTTCCGTAGTCGGGATGAATAGGTAATTCAATCAATTACCTTCTCGAAGAATAATTTAAATATTGGTGTCGAAAAACATGGCCGATACATTCAAATGTAAGTTTGTACGAACAATATTGGAAGATTTACCATGTTATTTTACTAGAACCATTGATTTTTTTCCTTATTTTAAAATCATGACAATTTATTGTAGACTGACTCGAATATCACTATCATCAGTTTTAAATGTGGGCATGGTGAACCAAGCTTGGATACAAGTCACAAAAAAAAAAAAAAAAAAAGTTCACAGGCAGGACTCGGTATCCGCAAAATGCGGTTAACATCCCCGGTCCACTGCACTCAGAAATCAGAAATGATGGCAGCTTGATTGATAAAGATCAAAATTTAAGGCGACGCCCTAAAACGAAGGCTTAATAGGCACCGCCTAATGGCGTCCTATTCCCTCTCGCTCCAGACCATGGCTTGAACCAGGGCCGGATGCGAGATCTTCTACCCGATTTGGTGCAAGTACCTCCTGAAACAACCGTGTCCGGTGAGAACCTGCGTCAGGCGGAGTCACTTATATCCTGTAGATACATTTTGTCCATGTAGATTTATCTGTCTGTCTGGTCGTTCATATGCATAGATAACAGAAACAACAGGAGATATGCCCTTTAGGAACCTGTGTCGTCAGTTCACACACGCAGAGCAGCAAAAACAATAGATATACGCTGTCGCGCACACACCCGCATTTCTTAAAACATCACGTACTACACAATCAATTATAAACCTTATCCCTTCAGACACAGCGTGTATTTACCATGCACCGTACAATTTACATAGTACATTTTGTTTTACGTAGACACTAGTGATTGACTACATCAAAAAGTTATCGATTCTTCTATTTATTATTCTACTAAAGCTTAGCGACTACGATTAAAAAACGATAAAATACACCTATATTTTTCATACAATACTTTTTTACATTTTATCGGTTATTTAATGCCCGAATGCTGAAAATTCCTAGTTATCTATATTCCCATTAGCTACTGATTTAATAAAAGATAACTCGAGTAATCATTGAATATTACCTATTTATTCAGTCAATAGTAAGCAATAAAAACCCGACTACGACAAAAAAATACGACGCTGAAAAAGTATGAAACAAAATTTTCAGGATAGAACAAAAAGAAAAGCCGTAGTCACACGGTATTAAAGTGTTTAGGTTGGTACCTATAACGTGTGACTACGGCTTTTCTTTTTGTTCTATCCTGAAAATTTTGTTTCATACTTTTTCAGCGTCGTTTTTTTTTGTCGTAGTCGGGTTTTAGTTTTTTACTTTTTTTTATTTAAACAATTTTGGTGTTAAATATTTTTTTTGACTCTTGACTTTTTGTCCGCTAGAGGGCGTGATTTTAAATTTGAGCAATATTTTGGAAATGTACAAGTGAGGCCCTTTTAAATGATACCAAACACGGCGTGTATATCTCCATTTTTATTTTTTAATAATATAATAATAATAATAATATAATTTTTATTTCGAACAACCAGGTCCATATGGGTTAGTAAACAATACACTTACAGACTATGTTAGTGGTAATAAATTTGATGAGCAAGATACAATTGAAAAATTCTTCTACAATACTTATTAAGATTAAAATTAAATTATTAAAATCATTTTTATGTCACTTATTTCTAGTTTTAGTTAACACCCCAATGTGATGACACAGAATAGGACAGTCAAATTTGTCCGCAATAACCCCCAGAATGCCATTGCTACTAGCACGGACTCTGCTCAACAAGGAGGCAACTTTTTTGCGCAGGATAGCTGCAAATCCATCCGTACGAGCCTCCATGAACATGCCAGATGCGCTGCAGAAACGTGGAAGACGCAATAGCATCCTGAAGGCGTTGTTATATTGTACGCGCAAGGTGTTGAGGGTTTTTAGCCCTACCTTTTGACCGCTAGAGGGCGCCAAATCACTTTTTGTGACACGTCACGTAGCCTATGTTCAGCTGAAAATGAAGACGGTTCTAACGATACCTCATATGTCGAGTTCCGATAAGTAGATTAGAAGCTATGAGGGAACAGATGAAGATACACACATACATACATACATACATACATAGCCAGTCTAAATCATAACCCTCCTTTGGCTTTGCCGTAGTCGGGTAAAAAGTACCTACTTTCTATTTTCAGTATTGTTTTCAATAATAAGAAAGCGTAATAATACAAGCGTTGTTATTTGTTTCTATATTAACTTTTGTTGTTTGTATATTTTACTAGCCGATGCCCGCGGTTTTTTCCGCGTGGATATCGATTATCGCGACTAAAAGCAATCTTTTAATCTCCCACTTTCAAGCCCTTTTGCCATTAGCAAGGTGGCATGCGACTACGAAGAATATCAGACAAGAATTATTTTTTTGTATTTTTTTTTTTGATTTTGTTAGTAGTCGGGTTTTAGATTTTTGAACAAACTCAAAAACTCTCAAACTCAAATATTTTATTTCAATTAAGCCATTACAGGCACTTTTGAATGTCAGAAGGACGGAAGAAGAACGAAACTACGAGTGCAATACGTCATTCCGAAAGCCACCACGCCGAACCACACGCCACCGAATGCCCGCAACAACGAACACTGCGAGCACGAAAGCACGCAGCGACGCAAACCGCAACAACGAATGCTCGAGACCCCGAAACACGGAACAACGAATGCACGCCGCAACGTGCAAATGCCGCCCCGCGACCCGGAGCCCCGCACACCCACCGCCACGGCACACGCCGCCGCGCGCCCCCGCACCCACAGCAATCGCCGCCGGTAACATCCGGCGCCGCGCAGCCCGACGCAGCAACTCCCGAAACGACGCATTGCACTCCTACGCTACAGTCACAATCACAAGGCATAATAACTTGTGAAAGTACTGTAGTTGCCAGTTCCCTAACGTAGATCTCATGAAGAAGAACGGGCAAGAAAAACGGGCAAGAACTTAATACTTAATTTTTTTATTTGAATTTTATTTTTGTGTGTACTTAAACTAAAATATAATACATATTTGTAATGTGCTCGCCAAGACCTTTCATTTGATACCAAACTTGCTATGATTATCTCAATTTAATATTTTTTGAGGTAAGTTTTTGACATTTAAATTCCGTCATAAAAATAATTTATAAAATTTATATAGCCTATGTCACCCGGGCTATTCTTACGAATCTATTGACACCTAATTTATTAAAATCCGTTCAGTAGTTTAGGCGCTACGGTGGAACATACATACATACATACATAAATACATAGACTGCCAAAATCATTACCCTTCCTTTTGCTTCGCCGTAGTCGGGTAAAAAAAAAGTATTGATATCGGCTGGCTGAATAGAGCTAATCCATTGAGATTGGCACCTTTTGGTGCGAATAAAAAATAAACTGTGCAATAATGAACATACATTTTTATTGCTCTAGAGCATTAAAGACTCGCTTTGTACTGAGTTTTTACTGTGATTGTGATGAAATTAAAGCATAGTTGGAAGAAATAGTAGATTGTACACCAAGTGCATAAAACGCACCATTTTGCGCGAGACGTTTATCCATTCGATGCGAGCTTGCGAGCGAGGATGGATATAAAGTAGAGAGCAAATAGTAGATTGTACACCAAGTGCATAAAACGCGCCATTTTGCGCGAGACGTTTATCCATCCGATGCGAGCTTGCGAGCGAGGATGGATATAAAGTAGAGAGTAAAATGGGTTTTATGGACGAGTTTTACACTCTACTTTTCACTTCGATTGCGAGGAAATGAAACAACAACTTGTAAATATTGTAAAAACAGTTATGGTTCCCGCCAATTAACTTTATTTTTTTCCAGTAGGAAACTTGACATAACACCTGACTTGTCGTTACTCGTACTGTTCAGTTATAAAACCATTTTGAGCAAGCCTATTGCCATCAACCAATGTAATTAGGAGCAAGCCTATTGCCATCAACTGATGTAATTGGGACCAAGCCTATTGCCATCAACCAATGTAATTAGGAGCAAGCCTATTGCCATCAACTGAGTTAATTAGGGACAAGCCTATTGCCATCAACCGATGTAATTAGGAAAAGCCTATTGCCATCAACCAATCTTATTAGGAGCAAGCCTATTGCCATCAACCGATGTAATTAGGAGCAAGCCTTTTGCCATCCACTGATTTAGGTAATTGAGAGCAAGCCTATTGCCATCAATCAATGTAATTAAGAGTAAGCCTATTCCCATCAAATGATGTAATTAGGAGCAAGCCTATTGCCATCCACCAACCTAATTAAGAGCAAGCCTATTGCCATCAAGCGATTTAGTTAATTGGGGGAAGCCTATTCCCATCAACTTTCCTTGTATTTGCAATGAAAAGCAGTAATCCCTTGTTCTTAGAATACTAGCGAAACGAATTAAATTAAAGAGGTTGGTTGCGCCAACATTCAAAATTTGATTGACATCCGCTATCTCCTATACCCATCCCTTTCCCGCACATACTTCGCGGGTGAATAAGAAGATTCGCCCCGCCATTTGTCGCAAAACTACTTCCGGATTGAACCGCATCGCGTACGCAATGGCGTCGGCCCGCTCCGTTGAAAAATATTGAAAACTTTGGAATTACCGTGATTTCGCGTGTATTAAGACTATTAAAAACTGTTTGTGTTTGTGCTTAATGTGTGAGGACAATAGCTTGAAGCCCAACTGCTCCTGAACCTGGAAAGTGAACCGGTGCACCGGCGACGACACGAGCACGTGGCTGGAGTAAAAGGTTTGTGCTTTCCCTCCCTAATTATCGGGTTGTATTCTGTTGTCCCACACCCCCGCAACTCGAAATACCTATCGCCAAAGCGTTTGTCAATCGTTTTAATATCGCATCGCAAATACAGTCCATTATACTTAGCCCTTCGCGCCACCATTTTCTTTGGTCCTACCGAGCCGGATAGTTAGGTATTTGAAATAAGAACATAGTTATATTTGTTTGTTTGGAATAAACGCACCGCACCGCAGACTTATACCTATACCTAACGCAATTCGTTGTTCGTTACGCAGATTGTTCATCTATTACCTGCGTAAGTACGGTACGTAATACCTACATACGTAGCTATAGATCGCTAGTATTAGTTATTCATTCGGAAGTCTAATAGTATTTGTATAACAGAAACAGAGACACAACCTAGTGGGTAAATTAGGATTGATATAAAAGTACCTACAGTTCGTTTTTCTCACTCGCAGTTCGGTTATAACTGCCTACCCACTTTAGGTAATTAGATATTATTGTCCGCGTCACTGTTCTTCATCGCATAATCAACAAAATAACTTTATTTATTTGTTTACCGCATTGATAGTGTGTCTTAATTGTTCACGATGCCTCCAAAGGACAACAAAGTTCAATTGAAACTTTTATATGCTAAAAGAGACATGCTATTTTCTCGCGTGCAATCTATTTGTGATAATGCACTTAAAACAGTTGATCTAGCTATTAGAGATTCGTTCTTATGTTCTGTAGAAAACTTAGATAGTTTGCGCGCGGAATTTGAATCCGTAATTCATGATATTAACGTTTTAGAGTTGGAATTGAATCCAGAATACGCTGTGAGTTATCAAGCTTTGGCGTCATTCGATGATTTGTTCTGTCGCATCAAACGTGTCGCGAGAAGCTTGGAGATGCCGTCTGTCCATCAGAGCCAGGCAAATTACTCTCGCGATCGACCTAAGTTACCGCCCATTCAAATACCTGAATTTAATGGTGACATTCGCAATTGGAATCTGTTTATAGATAGTTTTGAAAACACCATAGATAAGAACGCCTCTTTGACAGATCATGAAAAATTACACTATCTGGTTGAAAAGTTAACTGGTAAAGCAAAAACTGTTTGTGCCGGCATTACTTTTAGTGCCGATAATTATTCATTAATTTTAAAAACATTGCGGTCCAAATACGAAGACAAGAGATTAGTAGCTACCGCATATTTAGATCAGTTATTCGAATTGAAAAATATTACAGTTTGTAGTGAACAGAATTTAGAGAAGTTTTTAGATACTTTTGCATCATCTGTTCGCGCAGTAAATAACCTGAAGGTCGATGACCTCTGCGACTTTTTGTTTTTGTATTTGGGTTTAAAGAAATTAGATAGTGAAACCGTTCGTTTATTTGAAATGAACCATCGCAGTAGCAAACTGCCAAAATTCTATGATTTAGAATGTTTTGTGCGCGATCATATTAAAATATTACAACGCACTTCGTCAAACCATGAAGCTACGAAGAAAGTAGTTACTAAGTCCGACCGTCGAACGGATGCGCCTTCGAGGTCACAAAAGTCGACACATACGTATGTCAATACCGCACCTGCACCTGTACAATCTATTTGTTCTTTGTGTAATAGTCAACATTCGCAATTGTACAAGTGTTCTGGTTTCTTAAAATTTACGCCTTATGAACGTTATAAGTTTGTTCGCGATAACAATTTGTGTTTTAACTGCCTAAGTGACAAGCATCGGGTTACGTCTTGTAATAGTAATCAAAGTTGTCGTAAGTGCCCTTCGAAGCACCACACTTTACTTCACATGGAGAAAAGTTATAATAATGCCGCATCCAATGTGAGCACAGTTAGTTTATCAAGCGGTGACACGTCGTCGCAGACAGTCAGTGCGAATGCGGCGGCCGCTTCGCAGCCGCAGCCAGCGCGCGACGTTGCCCGCTCGCCGAACGCCGTGAACGACGTTACGTTGTGTTCGATGTCCGCAAGCAGTGCGTGTACTACCGTGGTGCTCGCGACCGCTCACGTTGTTGTTATTGATGCTTTAGGTAATCCGTGTCTTGTTCGAGCGTTGTTAGATTGCGCTTCGCAGAGTAATTTCTTAACTCAAACTTGTTGTCAACGCCTTGGGTATAGTATAGATAACCGGCCGGCCCGCTCAGTAGTTAAGGGGTTCGGTGGTTTAAAATCAACCATTCATGGTTCGATTAAAATTAAATTTGCATCGCGATTTAATTCCGATATTTGTTTTGATATGGATTCGCTTGTCGTAGATAAAATTACGGAACAATTGCCTACTGTCCCGGTTGACACGTCTTTATTGACCAAATTTAAAGACCTACCGTTGGCAGATGAATCTTATGGTGTCCCTGGAGACGTCGATATGTTGATCGGCGCATCGATTCTCCCGCACCTCCAGTTATCGCGTAAGGTTCAAGGTCATTCGTCGTACCCCGCACCGCACGCCCTTGAAACAGTTCTAGGTTTTGTTATTGTTGGTTCCGCACCCGCACATTTAGATAGTTACTCGACCGTGTCACACTGCTGCACTGTTGAGCCGCCCCTGGAGTCTACCATCCGCAGGTTCTGGGAAATTGAAGAGGTCAATGTCCCGCCTATCCTAAGCCCTGATGATAAGGTGGCTGAGGAGATTTATTGTCGCACGACTACTCGAGGTAATGATGGTCGTTATGTCGTCGCTCTCCCATTCAAGGGGGATATTTTTTCGCTCGGTGACTCCTACGCTTCCGCTGAAAAACGCTTTTCTTGTTTAGAACGTAAGATGCAAGCATCTCCGAAGTTGAAGCAAGCCTATGATGAGGTTGTTATCGAATACCTAGATAAAGGATACATCTCACCTGCGCCTACTGCCGAGACTGACGAGACTCGCGATCATCCATCTTACATCATCCCGCACCACGGAGTTGTTAGAGAAGACAAGCTTACTACTAAGCTCCGCGTGGTTTTGGACGGCAGTGCTAAGACTAGCACTTCTGTATCACTCAATGATATTTTGTATTGTGGTCAAAACCTTCAAGGTAACTTATTTGACATTATTGTAAATTTCCGCTTGTTTGCTGTCGCGCTTTCCGCCGACATAAGGCAAATGTTTCTTTCTATTGGTATTCGCGAATGCGACCGCAGATTTCAACGGTTTTTGTATAGATTTTCGCCTCAAGAACCTTTGAAGGTTTACGAGTTCAATCGTGTTTGTTTTGGGCTTAAGTCGAGTCCTTTCCATGCTCTTCGCACTATCAAGCAAGTGGCCGCTGATGAGGGTGAAAGATTCCCGAAAGCGAAAGAAACTATTGAGACTGGGCTGTACATGGACGACTTTGTTTATAGCGTAGCCAGCGAGGGTGAGGCCGTTGAGACCGCCGCTCAAGTAATAAGTCTTATGAAAGCCGGTCAGTTTGATCTTGTGAAGTGGACAAGTAACTCGCAAACCGCTCTAGATTCGATTCCACTATCACATCAATTATCTTCGGTGAAGGAATTTGATGGTGATGATACGCACAAGGTTTTAGGCTTAAGTTGGTCACCCGCGTCTGACATGTTCAGTCTTAAAGTTAGTTCGACTCCGCAAACTTGTACTAAGCGCATTATCCTGTCGTGTGTAGCACGTATATGGGATGTTATGGGATTTGTAGCTCCCGTCGTTTTATATGCCAAGTTACTTATAAAGGAACTTTGGCTTTCCAATAGTGATTGGGACGACCCCGCGCCCGACAATATTGTTAAATTGTGGGCTCGCTTTCGCAATGAGCTTCCATTGCTCAATCAAATAAAAATTCCTCGCCATGTTGGTATATTGTCAGACAGTATAGTTACTGTTGTAGGCTTCGCAGACGCCAGTGAAAAGGCTTACGGGGGAGTAGTTTATTTTCACGTTTTGAATGCTGATAAGGTCTCGGTTAGTCTTATAAGCGCTAAGTCCAAAGTCTCCCCTCGCAAGGTCGTTTCTCTAGCGCGTCTGGAGCTGTGCGCTATACTTTTGTTAGTGCAATTAATCAGCTCTATTGTCAATGCCTGTAGGCACCGCATTTTTGTTGATAGAATTATGGCTTTTTCTGATTCTACTGTAGCTTTGTGTTGGGCACATTCTTCACCCCATCGTTGGGACACATTCGTCGCTAATAGGGTGGCTAAAATTCAGTCCGAATTACCACCACAAAACCTCTTTCACGTCTCTGGCACAGATAATCCCGCCGATTGCCTCTCCCGCGGATTGCTCCCTTCGCAAATTTTAGATCATCCTCTGTGGTTCTGCGCTCCGTCTTGGATTCATAGTGTGCTTGAGGAATGGCCGGTTAAACCCTTTAACCCAGCTGCCATTTCAGAACCACCCGAGGAGAAGAAACATTCGCTGGTAGTTTCGGTCCCACGTGAAGAGTCGATTATTTTATCTTTGTCTAATCGCGTCTCGTCTTGGTCGAGACTCTTACGTTGTGTGGTGTATGTCTGTCGTTTTCTAAAACTGTTACCCACACGCTGTAATATAATAGCCGCTGATTTGGATAAAGCTGAATCAGTCGTACTTCGTGAATTACAGAGATTTTATTTCGCATCAGAATTTAGTAGTTTAGAGTCCAACAAAACTTGTAGCCGCGCATTTCAACATTTGAAACCATTTTTGCAAGATGGTCTCATTCGAGTAGGTGGTCGTTTGAGAAATTCCGATTTAGGATTTGAACAAAAGCATCCAGTAGTTTTACCCCGCAAGGACCATATTTTAGATTTGATTGTAGATTATCATCATAAGGTGAATTGTCACGCAGGTCCGGACTTGTTGATGTCTATCCTTAGACAAAGGTATTGGATACTTTCCGCTCGCAATTTGATTCGTGCTAGAGTGCACAAATGTGTGCCTTGTTTTAAGCTTCGCCCGCGTTTTATCGCGCCTGAAATGGCCGATCATCGCTCTTGCCGCGTTGTTCAGTCCGCTAAACCTTTCGTACACACCGGTACAGACTACGCCGGCCCATTTAGAGTAACTATTGCCCGTGGTCGTGGTATACGCTCCACAAAGGCTTACGTTTGTCTATTTATTTGTATGACAACTCGTGCGGTTCACATAGAATTGACCGGTGATTTAAGTACGCAAAGTTTTATGTCCGCGTTTAAGCGTTTTCTGTCGCGCCGTGGTCCCGTCAAGCGTTTATATTCGGACAACGGTACTAATTATGTTGGAGCTCGCCGTAGTATCTCGGAGCTACACGCATTCTTGCGGTCAAAGTATTATCAGAGTGAATTCGCTCATGTTTTGGCCGAAAATCGTATTGAATGGCATTTTAATACGCCCGCTGCTAGTCACTTTGGTGGTAATTGGGAGACTAATATTAAGAGCCTCAAGTCGCATCTGTTCCGCGTCGTAGGCGTACAGATTCTCTCTTATGAGGAGCTGAGTACTGTACTCGCTCAGATAGAGGCAGTGATGAATACTCGTCCACTGTGTCGAACTCTATCTAGTGACCCGTCGGAGTCTTTAGCTTTAACGCCGTCTCACTTCTTAACCACGACTCCTCTTAAGTATTTGCCCGCTATGGATGTCGACGAAGACAGACTGCATCTCCTACAGCGTCACGCTCTTTTGGATAGACTAGTTCAATCATTTTGGAGGCGTTGGAGAACAGATTATTTGCACACGCTGCAGTCGCATCAAAAATGGAATACTCCATCGAATTCAGTCACCGTTGGTACTGTGGTAGTTTTAATGACCGAGAGTGCGCCCCCTCTACACTGGCCTCTAGGTGTAGTTGAGGAAGTTTTCCCTGATTCAAAGGGGGTAACGCGTATAGTAAGAGTTAAAACCGCGACCGGTTCGTATTTACGTCCGGTTATTCGCCTATGTCCTCTGCCTAATCAGCAGCAGGTTTCAAATTAGTTTAGTAATTATACATAGTAACGCTTTATATATAGTTTAGGAATAGGTTAGCAATTAGAGGTTACACCAGTATTTAGTTATTTGATTAGTTTCGCTTATTGTTTTTGAAGGTAACCCTTCAAACCCGGGGGGAATGGTTGCGCCAACATTCAAAATTTGATTGACATCCGCTATCTCCTATACCCATCCCTTTCCCGCACATACTTCGCGGGTGAATAAGAAGATTCGCCCCGCCATTTGTCGCAAAACTACTTCCGGATTGAACCGCATCGCGTACGCAATGGCGTCGGCCCGCTCCGTTGAAAAATATTGAAAACTTTGGAATTACCGTGATTTCGCGTGTATTAAGACTATTAAAAACTGTTTGTGTTTGTGCTTAATGTGTGAGGACAATAGCTTGAAGCCCAACTGCTCCTGAACCTGGAAAGTGAACCGGTGCACCGGCGACGACACGAGCACGTGGCTGGAGTAAAAGGTTTGTGCTTTCCCTCCCTAATTATCGGGTTGTATTCTGTTGTCCCACACCCCCGCAACTCGAAATACCTATCGCCAAAGCGTTTGTCAATCGTTTTAATATCGCATCGCAAATACAGTCCATTATACTTAGCCCTTCGCGCCACCAGAGGTTATTCTATGAAGTTGTTCGTGTGGCTGTTGGGCCGATTACCTGTGCCGATTACCTTGGTCTTCGACGAAGATTTTACTTTATGCTCTAGAGCATAAAACGCGACTTTATGTCGCCTACGCACGACATAAAGACGAATTTTAGAGCGAGAGAAGTGAAATAGTAGATTGTACACCAAGTGCATAAAACGCATCATTTTGCGCGAGACGTTTATCCATCCGATGCGAGCTTGCGAGCGAGGATGGATATAAAGTAGAGAGCAAAATGGGTTTTATGGACGAGTTTTACACTCTACTTTTCACTTCGATTGCGAGGAAATGCAACAGCAACTTGTAAATATTGTAAAAATAATTCAATTAACTTTTTTTTTTCAGTAGGAAACTTGACATAACACCTGACTTAGGTCGTTACTCATACTGCTCAGTTATAAAAACATTTTGAGCAAGCCTATTGCCATCAACCAATGTAATTAGGAGGAAGCCTATTGCCATCAACTGATGTAATTGGGACCAAGCCTATTGCCATCAACCAATGTAATTAGGAGCAAGCCTATTGCCATCAACTGATGTAATTACAAGCCTATTGCCATCAACCGATGTAATTAGGAAATAGTACATTGTTACCTTAGGGGTGAAAGGAACTTCTTTAGTCCCGAGTCGGGGTTTGGCGCCAGAGCGCAGCGAGGGCGCTAATAGTTCGAGGGACTAAATAAGTCTTTAACCCGAGGTAAACACTGTGCTTTTCATTACGAATACAAGGAAAGTTGATGGGAATAGGCTTGCCCCCAATTACCTAAATCGGTGAATAGACTTTGCTCATAATTACATCGGTTGATGGCAATAGGCTTGCTCCTAATTAGATTAGTTGATGGCAATAGGCTTGATCCTAATTAGATTAGTTGATGGCAATAGGCTTGATCCTAATTACATCGGTTGGGGGCAATAGGCTTGTCCCCAATTGCATCAGTTGATGGCAATAGGCTTGCTCCTAATTACATTGGTTGATGGCAATAGGCTTGCTCCTAATTAGATTAGTTGATGGCAATAGGCTTGCTCCTAATTACATTGGTTGATGGCATTAGGCTTGCTCCTAATTATATCGGTTGATGGCAATAGGCTTGCACCTAATTACATCGGTAGATGGCAATAGGGTTGCTCCTAAATATATTTAGTTGACGACAATAGGCTTGCCTTGCATTTTGCAATTAGGAGCAAGCCTATTACCATCCACTGATTTTGGTAATTGAGAGCAAGCCTATTGCCATCAATCAATGTAATTAAGGGTAAGCCTATTCCCATCAAATGATGTAATTAGGAGCAAGCCTATTGCCATCAACCAACCTAATTAAGAGCAAGCCTATTGCCATCAAGCGATTTAGGTAATTGGGGGAAGCCTATTCCCATCAATATTCCTTGTACTCGTAATGAAAAGCAGTAATTCCTTGTTCTTAGAATACTAGCGAAACGAATTAAATTAAAGAGGTTATTCTATGAAGTTGAAGTTGTTCCTGTGGCTGTTGGACCGATTACCTGTGCCGATTACCTTGGTCTTCGACGAAGATTTTACTTTATGCTCTAGAGCATAAAACGCGACTTTATGTCGCCTACGCACGACATAAAGACGAATTTTAGAGCGAGAGAAGTGAAAATGGGTTTTATGGACGAGTTGTACACTCTACTTTTCACTTCGATTGCGAGGAAATGAAACAGCAACTTGTAAATATTGTAAAAATAATTATTGTTCCCGTCAATTAACTTTTTTCTTTTTTTCGGTAGGAAACGTGACATAACACCTGACTTGGGTCGTTACTCATACTGTTCAGTTATAAAACCATTTTGAGCAAGCCTATTGCCATCAACCAATGTAATTAGGAGCAAGCCTATTGCCATCAACTGATGTAATTGGGACCAAGCCTATTGCCATCAACCAATGTAATTAGGAGCAAGCCTATTGCCATCAACTGAGTTAATTAGGGACAAGCCTATTGCCATCAACCGATGTAATTAGGAAAAGCCTATTGCCATCAACCAATCTTATTAGGAGCAAGCCTATTGCCATCAACCGATGTAATTAGGAGCAAGCCTATTGCCATCCACTGATTTAGGTAATTGAGTGCAAGCCTATTGCCATCAATCAATGTAATTAAGAGTAAGCCTATTCCCATCAAATGATGTAATTAGGAGCAAGCCTATTGCCATCCACCAACCTAATTAAGAGCAAGCCTATTGCCATCAAGCGATTTAGGTAATTGGGGGAAGCCTATTCCCATCAACTTTCCTTGTATTTGCAATGAAAAGCAGTAATCCCTTGTTCTTAGAATACTAGCGAAACGAATTAAATTAAAGAGGTTATTCTATGAAGTTGTTCGTGTGGCTGTTGGGCCGATTACCTGTGCCGATTACCTTGGTCTTCGACGAAGATTTTACTTTATGCTCTAGAGCATAAAACGCGACCTTATGTCGCCTACGCACGACATAAAGACGAATTTTAGAGCGAGAGAAGTGAAAATGGGTTTTATGGACGAGTTGTACACTCTACTTTTCACTTCGATTGCGAGGAAATGAAACAGCAACTTGTAAATATTGTAAAAATAATTATTGTTCCCGTCAATTAACTTTTTTCTTTTTTTCGGTAGGAAACGTGACATAACACCTGACTTGGGTCGTTACTCATACTGCTCAGTTATAAAAACATTTTGAGTAAGCCTATTGCCATCAACCAATTTAATTAGGAGTAAGCCTATTGCCATCAACTGATGTAATTGGGGGCAAGCCTAATGCCATCAACCAATCTAATTAGAAGCAAACCTATTGCCATTAACCGATCTAATTAGGAGCAAGCCTATTGCCATCAACTGATGTATGGGGGCAAGCCTATTGCCATCAACCGATGTAATTAGGAAAATCCTATTGTCATCAACTGATGTATTTGGGGGCAAGCCTATTGCCATCAACTGATGTAATTGGGGGCAAGCCTATTGCCATCAAGCGATTTAGGTAATTGGGGCAAGCCTATTCCCATCAACTTTCCTTGTATTCGTAATGAAATAATGCAGTAATCCCTTGTTCTTAGAATACTAACGAAACGAATTAAAGAGGTTATTTTATGAAGTTAAAGTTGTTCGTGTGGCTGTTGGGCCGATTACCTGTGCTGTGCCGATTACCTTGGTCTTCGACGAAGATTTTACTTTATGCTCTAGAGCATAAAACGCGACTTTATGTCGCCTACGCACGACATAAAGACGAATTTTAGAGCGAGAGAAGTGAAAATATTATTTTCACTTCTCTTCAAGTTGATGGGAATAGGCTTCCCCCAATTACCTAAATCGCTTGATGGCAATAGGCTTGCTCTTAATTAGGTTGTTGATGGCAATAGGCTTGCTCCTAATTACATCATTTGATGGGAATATGCTTACTTTTAATTACATTGATTGATGACAATAGGCTTGCTCTCAATTACCTAAATCAGTGGATGGCAATAGGCTTGCTCCTAATAAGATTGGTTGATGGCAATAGGCTTTTCCTAATTACATCAGTTGATGGCAATAGGCTTGTCCCTAATTACATCAGTTGATGGCAATAGGCTTGCTCCTAATTACATTGGTTGATGGCAATAGGATTGGTCCTAATTACATCAGTTGATGGCAATAGGCTTGCTCCTAATTACATTGGTTGATGGCAATAGGCTTGCTCCTAATTACATTGGTTGATAGCAATAGGCTTGCTAAAATGTTTTTATAACTGAGCAGTATGAGTAACGACATAAGTCAGGTGTTATGTCAAGTCTCCTACTGAAAAAAAGAAGTTAATTGGTGGGAACCATAATTATTTTGACAATATTTACAAGTTGCTGTTGCATTTCCTTGCAATCGAAGTGAAAAGTAGAGTGTAAAACTCGTCCATAAAACCCATTTTACTCTCTACTTTATATCCATCCTCGCTCGCAAGCTCGCATCGGATGGATAAACGTCTCGCGCAAAATGGTGCGTTTTATGCACTTGGTGTACAATCTACTATTTCACTTCTCTCGCTCTAAAATGCGTCTTTATGCCGTGCGTAGGCGACATAAAGTCGCGTTTTATGCTCTAGAGCATAAAGTAAAATCTTCGTCGAAGCCCAAGGTAATCGGCACTGGTAACCGGCCCAACAGCCACACGAACAACTTCAACTTCATAGAATAACCTCCTTAATTTAATTCGTTTCGTTAGTATTCTAAGAACAAGGGATTACCTACTGCTTTTTATTACGTATACAAGGAAAGTTGATGGGAATAGGCTTCCCTCAATTACCGTAATCGCTTGATGGCAATAGGCTTGCTCTCAATTAGGTTGGTTGATGGCAATAGGCTTGCTCCTAATTACATAATTTGATGGGAATAGGCTTACTCTTAATTACATTGATTGATGGCAATAGGCTTGCTCCTAATTACATCGGTTGATGGCAATAGGCTTGCTCCTAATAAGATTGGTTGATGGCAATAGGCTTTCCCTAATTACATCGGTTGATGGCAATAGGCTTGTCGCTAATTACATCATTTGATGGCAATAGGCTTGCTCCTAATTACATTGGTTGATGGCAATAGGCTTGGTCCCAATTACATCAGTTGATGGCAATAGGCTTGCTCCTAATTACATTGGTTGATGGCAATAGGCTTGCTCCTAATTACATTGGTTGATGGCATTAGGCTTGCTCAAAATGTTTTTATAACTGAGCAGTAAGTATGAGTAAGTCAGGTGTTATGTCAAGTTTCCTACTGATGAAAAAAAAAAGTTAATTGGAGGGAAACATAATTATTATCACAATATTTACAAGTTGCTGTTTCATTTCCTCGCAATCGAAGTGAAAAGTAGAGTGTAAAACACGTCCATAAAACCCATTTTACTCTCTACTTTATATCCATCCTCGCTCGCAAGCTCGCATCGGATGGATAAACGTCTCGCGCAAAATGGAGCGTTTTATGCACTTGGTGTACAATCTACTATTTCACTTCTCTCGCTCTTGTAAGGTATAGTGCCAATGTTATTATTCCGTAATGTGGGTATGCGCTCTAAATGAATAAACCAGTCAGCTATCCATCTCCGTGTTTAATTGACGTCCCATTTGGCGACGAGTAAATCGAATTCCAAAGCGTGTTAATTTGTTATTCACAATGCCTATCGGTCGACTAGAACCATTCGACATTAATTCGAAGCAGTGGCCGTCGTATATTCGCCGTGTCAAACAATACATCGTACTTAATGAGATAAAAGAAAACTTGTGTGTGCCGTTGTTAATTACGGATGTGCGATCTATGTGCGCCGGCAGATCCAGAAACGAAGAAGTTCGACGAATTAGTACGTTTGGTGACCGATCATTTAGAACCACAGAGGTCAGAGATTGCCGAGCGGCACATGTTTCGCTTACGTAGGCAGAGCGTTGGGGAATGCATGACGGACTATCTTCAAGATTTGAAGCATCTCGCGACCACGTGTAACTTTGGTGCAATGCTCGAAGAAAACCTTCGCGACCAATTTGTTTCGGGACTATCCAACAGCGCAATGCGATCGCGTATTTTTGCTGAGAAAAATAATAAATACAAGAAGGCAGTGGAGCTGGCTCTGGCGTTAGAGGCTGCAGAGAGGCACGCGGAGGTGAGCGCGGCGACTGCCGCCGCAGTCACGACCTCAGGTGCAGGCGGCGACGCGGGCGAAGGCCTGCACAGGACGGACGCAGGCCGACCACGTGGTGGCGGCGCGCGCCGCCCGGGGCGCAACCCAGGCGCTAGGGCTGACGGCGCGGTGCCGAGAGGGGGCACCCCTGCGGCGCCGCCGGCGCAGGCCACGTCGACCCAACAGTGCTGGCGGTATGGAAAGCCACATCGGCCGGAAAGATGTCGTTACATCAATTACAATTGTGATGAGTGCAACCAACGTGGACATTTGAAAGTGATGATGCTCGTGGTGGTCGGCAAAACTACGTAAGTGACGACAGCTCGGGAGACGAGGATTTGTTTAGCATCGAACTGGCGTCTAAAGGTAACAAACCTTACTTTGTTAATGTGAACATTGACGGTTACAAAATAAAATGTGAAGTCGATACTGGAAGTCGTATTTCAGCCATTAGTGAAGACTTTTATAAGCAGATGTTTCCAAATAAAAAAAATCATTCCGATAATTTAATGTTACGCTGCTATGCCGGGTACGCGGATTGAGTCGTTAGGGTATATATTAGTCAATGTTAAACTAGGTAATGTTACGGCAAACAACTTGCCTTGTTATGTAATTAAAAATGGTGGATGCCCATTATTGGGCAGGGATTGGTTAAAGTCTCTCAATATCAAACAAATTAATTTTAATGAAATTAATGCTGATCCATGTATTAGTAAGTTGGCTACAGAATTTCCTGAAGTTTTTACGGACAAATTAGGACAATGTAAAAAATTGCTCCAATTGCAACTGACTGACCAAGAACCCGTGTACGTGCGGGCGCGCCCCGTGCCGCTGGCACTGCGCGCGCGTGGCGAGCGCGAGCTCGAGCGGCTGGAGGCCGAGTGCACCATTAACCGGGTTGAGCACTCTGACTACGGCACACCCATTGTGCCGGTTATAAAGGCGAACGGCGATATCCGAATATGTGGCGATTATAAAGTGACTATCAATCCCAAACTAAAACGTGAATATTACCCACTCCCACGTATCGAAGAGTTGTTTGCCACTCTAAGTGGGGGAAAGGAATTTACCAAAATTGATCTAACCCATGCATATCAACAGACGATGTTGATGGATGATTCACAATTGTGTACAGCTATCACTACACACATCGGTACATTTGTTTATCGCCGTACGCCATTCGGATTATCTTGCATTCCGGAAAAAATCCAAAAGTTAATGGAGGAGACATTGCGCGGTGTGCGTGGCACGGTGGTTTTCCTTGATGATATTTGTGTGACGGGGGCTTCGAGAGCAGAACATTTGGTCAATTTAAGACAAGTATTGGTTAGATTAAGAGATATGGGTTTGACCGTAAAACTTAGCAAATGTTGTTTCTTACAAGCAAGCGTTAAATACGAGATATTTCATTATTGACCAAAATGGTCTGCGCCCGGATCCCCAGAAGGTGGAGGCTATTGTGAAGGCACCGCCACCAATCGATATCACACAATTAAGAAGCTTCCTAGGGTTGCTTAATTATTATGGTAAATTTATTCCCAAATTAAGTATTTTATTACACCCGTTGCATGAACTGTTAAAAAAAGGCGTCAGTTGGAATTGGAGTAAGGAGTGCGATGAGGCTTTTATAGAAGCGAAGCGAACCCTAGCAGGTGAGAGGGTACTCGCACATTACGAAGAGGGGCGGCCCTTAGTGCTATCGGTGGACAGCAGCGCGTACGGGCTGGGCGCAGTATTGGCGCACCGTTTCTCAGACGGCAGTGAGCGTCCGGTCAGCTGTGTGTCGCGCACACTCAATGACGCGGAGCGCAATTATAGTCAGATTGATAAGGAGGCTCTGGCAATATTTTATGGCGTCACTCGACACCATCAATACCTGTACGGTAGGAAATTTGAACTACGTACAGATCATCAGCCTTTAAGCTACATTTTCGGACCGAAAGTGGGTATACCCCAAACTGCCGCCAGTCGCTTACAACGCTGGGCTGCCCGACTAGCCGCATACGATTTTACAATAGAGTTTATAACTTCAAAGCAAAATGGACCAGCGGACGCGTTGTCACGTTTACCTTTAGCACAGGAGCGTCGTCCCACTGAAACGATGAGTTATGTTGGCTTAGTACAACAATGCATGCCTGTTAATTTCCATGATGTAAGTAAAGAAACCAATAAGGATGACATATTATCGCGAATATTAGGGTTTGTTAAATTTGGATGGCCGTCCGTACCTAGTTGCGAAGAAGAAAAACCATATTTTGCACGAAGAACCGACATTACAATGGATTTTGGTTGTCTTATTTATAAATATCGTATCATAATACCAAAATCTTTACAAAAAAAAATTTTAGAAGAAATCCATCAAGGTCATTTAGGAGTTAGAAAAATGAAAAGCTTATCACGTAATTATGTTTACTGGCCTACCTTAGATAATGACCTTGAAGTAATGTGTCGTACGTGTGAACCGTGTCGTATGGTGCGGGATGCAGCGCCGCGGGCTGACCTGCATCCGTGGGAATTTCCTTTGTTACCATGGCAACGCTTACATGCAGATTTTGCGGAGTATTCAGGAAAAAAATACCTCATTATCGTCTACGCGCATTCTAAGTGGATTGAGGCACTTCCTATGGGTCGTACGGATGCACAGTCAATAATTACAGCTTTAAGTACAGTCTTTAGTAGGTTTGAATTACCTTCGCAACTCGTTACGGATAACGGACCACCATTCCAATCAGTGGAATTTAAAAATTATTGTATTCAAAATTGTGTTGCACACGTGACAACGGCACCTTATAGGCCACAGGGTAATGGTGCCGCTGAAAACGCGGTGAAGACAGTAAAAAAAAAGCCATCAAGAGAGCGGTACTTAGTGGCGAAAATGTATTACACGCGTTAAACATATTCTTATTTAATTACCGTAATTGTGAGCATTCAACTACGGGTGTGCCACCGGCAGTATTGCTAATCGGGCGTCGGATGCGAACACGTCTTGATGCGTTACGGCCTGACGTCGCACAGGTGGCGCGCGCGGCGCAGCAACGTCAGGTAGCACATGCAGGAGGCACGCCCCAGCCCCCTATCCGTGTAGGAGAACCGGTGCGCAGACATCGCGACCAAATAATCCCGGTGGGAAACAAGTCCCGGTTATCACTGTCGCGAGCAAGCATCGGTACTCACAAGGGGGAGGGTGGTGATAATGACTATGATGCTTTCGAGGATGCATCAGAGACATCCAGTGAGCTGGAGACGGCTGTGGGTAGCACAGGCCCGGCAAGTCCGGCTGCACCAGCGGCGCCCCGCTCCCCGCCGCCGCCTCCGCCCCCGGGGGCTTCGGCCCGAACAATACGTGCGCACGTGCGTGCAGTTAATAAAGACAATGTGTCTAAATAGTTAAATAAATGTATATTTTTAGAAGATGTATTTAATTATAGTTTAAAATAATGTGTTAGGATATGTTGTGTTAGTTGTAAGTTTAGATTAGTTAACATTTAATCTAAGTTAAGATTAGTTAACATTTAATCTTAGGGGGGAAAAGTGTAACGTATAGTGCCAATGTTATTATTCCGTAATGTGGGTATGCGCTCTAAATGAATAAACCAGTCAGCTATCCATCTCCGTGTTTAATTGACGTCCCAGCTCTAAAATTCGTCTTTATGTCGTGCGTAGGCGACATAAAGTCGCGTTTTATGCTCTAGAGCATAAAGTAAAATCTTCGTCGAAGACCAAGGTAATCGGCACAGGTAATCGGCCCAACAGCCACACGAACAACTTCATAGAATAACCTCTTTAATTTAATTTGTTTCGCTAGTATTCTAAGAACAAGGGATTACTGCTTTTCATTACGAATACAAGGAAAGTTGATGGGAATAGGCTTCCCCCAATTACCTAAATCGCTTGATGGTAATAGGCTTGCTCTTAATTAGGTTGGTGGATGGCAATAGGCTTGCTCCTAATTACATCATTTGATGGGAATAGGCTTACTCTTAATTACATTGATTGATGGCAATAGGCTTGCTCTCAATTACCTAAATCAGTGGATGGCAATAGGCTTGCTCCTAATTACATCGGTTGATGGCAATAGGCTTGCTCCTAATAAGATTGGTTGATGGCAATAGGCTTTTCCTAATTACATCGGTTAATGGCAATAGGCTTGTCCCTAATTACATCAGTTGATGGCAATAGGCTTGCTCCTAATTACATTGGTTGATGGCAATAGGCTTGGTCCCAATTACATCAGTTGATGGCAATAGGCTTGCTCCTAATTACATTGGTTGATGGCAATAGGCTTGCTCAAAATGGTTTTATAACTGAACAGTACGAGTAACGACAAGTCAGGTGTTATGTCAAGTTTCCTACTGGAAAAAAATAAAGTTAGGCGGGAACCATAACTGTTTTTACAATATTTACAAGTTGTTGTTTCATTTCCTCGCAATCGAAGTGAAAAGTAGAGTGTAAAACTCGTCCTTAAAACCCATTTTACTCTCTACTTTATATCCATCCTCGCTCGCAAGTAGTGTTGGTCTTGCAGTCTTCGTCTTGTTCTTGCATTTTCGCAAGACCAAGACCAAGACCAAGACCGACTTATTGTAGCAAGACCAAGACCAAGACTGAACCATGCAAGATTTGAGCAAGAACAAGACTTAGCCTGCAAGACTCTTGCGTCTCGCAGTTTAGTCAAACTGAGATCTGGGCGTTATTATTTTATTTCTATGTTTTGGCGAATTTGTGTACTATTGTATGGATATTTGTATGTCTGAAAAAAATAAATAAATTGAATTAAGTAGGTATTTTGTTTCGACGACGACAAATTTTATTAGTTAGAATTATCAAGTCGAGACGATAATGAAAAATATGTAAGTGATAATTATTTTAACCGCTAGCTGTTTGTGAAGAGTTTAAGATAGCCACTAAACGCTCAGTAAATCATAATAGGTACCTACCTTTTTTTTTTGGTGGGTGGAAAATCATCGAATAACCCCCCCCCCCCCCCGCTCCCCTCCGCTCCGCTCTTGGGCAGAGCGAAGGGGAGTGTCAGACTTCTACTGACTAAAAACCAAACCCATGTTCCTTCTTCGCCCTTGTGTCGGAGCCGCAACGGCGACGCATCCTTTCGATAATCCACAGCCCCGACGGGCGTCGGCCCTTGCGGGGTCCCTCCATGTTGCTGACATCTCTTTGAGGCGCGCGTGGAACACGAACGCGCCGCCGCGCGCCGACATGGTCTCTAAAGTACCTACCTAAAGTCAGTAATTACGCTTAGGGACTAAATTGCATAATTTTTTACAACTAATAAGAAGTTAATTTAATTAATTTGGTGGTATATTATGCCTATGTTAATTTAAACTGTCATTGGCAGCTGTCAAGTTGAGTGATACGTTTTGCAAATGTAAATCGGTTATTTTAATTTATTATTATAAATCGAGTGGTGCATGAGGCGGGGTTTTGTGTGCACATACATTTCACAAAACATCTATATTATTGTATTCATTTATCATATTCGGTGCGGGTAAACCCGCTAACGGTGAAAATGGAGGAAGTAGGGAGTTCACCGGAGGCTGCGTTGACCGATACTAGTGATTCAGAAATATTAAAGAATTGCGAGCGGGAGCTGATGATGATGAAGAGTACGATGGATTTTGAACAACAAATGAGTGCCAGATCAGAGAAAAGATCTAGGGAAAAGAGCGAAGATAGTAGTGATGAAAGTTTTTGTACAGTTGACAGGAGACGTCCAAAGAAACTCATTAAAAGCACTTCAAATGGAAATTTTAGCACAAGCAGGTTTGATTTAAATAAAAATAATTTTCAAAATTCTGAGGAGAAAACAGACACATTAACGTTTGAGATATGTTTGACTTCATTACAAGTCTTACCTAAGCAGATGGCCTTGGCCAAGTGGTTACGAAACGGGAATATTCAAAATATCACTAGGATCAAATATAAAAGCCCTTATAAAGTATTTGTACAGTTTGATGATAGAAAACAAGCCGAAAAACTACAAAATTTTCCTAAAAACAAGGAACTAGATATTCGAGCTCAATTTACCGATGAGGTTGACCTATCCTACGGAGTTATTAAAGGGGTTGACTTGGAAATGACTGATGAGGAAATGTTAGTCTCATTCAGTGGCGCATTTGAGGTGGTGTCAGTCAGAAGACTGAGACGTTTAAATGAGGACGGTAAATGGATCGACAGTGAGTCCGTTAGGATAGGTTTTAAAAGCCAGGTTGTGCCACAGTATGTGTATGCATATGGATGCCGATTCAGGGTTGAGAAATATGTTTTTCCCGTAACCCAGTGCTCTGGATGTTGGAAGTTTGGACATTCTAAAAAGTTTTGTCCGATCAAAAAAACCTATGCCCAAAATGTGGAAAAGACCACATCAATTGTGAGACTCAAATTTTTAGATGTTTGAATTGCAATGGTCCTCACATGGCTATAAACAAAACATGCCCATTTTTTATTAAAGAGAAGAGGATTCGTGTTCTCATGAGTATGAAAAATATCACGTACAAAAACGCATTGGAACTGTATTATATTGAAAAAAAGGAATGTAACAAACAAGTTTCACCGGAACAAACGGAGATGAGTAGTCTTACATTTATTGACGTTAATGAAAAGCTGCCTGGTGAGCAGGTTTACCATAAAGAACAATTTACCGATGGAGAACCAGTTATTTTAGAAGATAGAAAAGTAGATTACGCGACTGTAGTAAGAAATAGAAGTGATAAAAATAGAAAAGAAGGATCAAATAAGCCTAAAAAGAAGTTTACCATAAATGTTCATGATAACATTAATAAATCCGTGCTTACAGAAAATTTAGAAAATATAAAAAATCACGAAGAAGAAAAGAGAGATACAAATGAGAGGAAAGGGGTTTGAACTTTTTTGTATGGGAGCTGGCATATCGACCCACCGCCATTTTGATTTTTTTTCAAAAACGCGGCCCACGATGAAAGTGGTATGTATGGATAGAGGACATATAGACAAACAAAAAATGTCAAGCAACACGGTACCCAAAGTGTCACGTTACCGAGATATTTGAAGGTAAAGATGGACCAATCAGTACAATGACCACATAAAAATTAGACCTTTTACGTGTCTATAGGCGTTGATTATTATTATTACTGGTTATTGAAAGAGAGTAGGTACATTACATACTACTAGGAGCACGAGAAAACTATTTTTTGACATTAGATAGCGTTTCAATGAGATGCGAAGCGATTTCAATGTGCGTATAACAATAATCAACCTGGGAACTATTATTTGTATATAATTTAACGCCCAAACACGTAAAAAGGCTATTTAAAAAAATATTTAATGAATGTCGTTGTACTCGTTTGTCGATCTTTAACTTCAAATATCTCGGTAACGTGACACTTTGGGTACCATGTTACTGGACATTTTTTGTTCGTCTATATGTCCTCTATCCATACATACCACTTTCACCGTGGGCCGCGATTTCGAAAAAAAATCAAAATGGCGGACAGGTTGATATGCCACATTGGTTCTATCCCCTTTCAATGGAGGAAGATTTGGAGAAATATTATGGCAATTGTGTTCTCGACAGAGCAAAACCTAATGGACAAAATGAAGGCGGTGTTTAAAATTATATGTGAGGAAGTTAAATTATTGTTAATTAGTAGTTTTATGGATGGAGATATGCTAAACTTGTTTACATCTAAGAATAATGGATAGTTCAGCAAAGGAGATGTCGATTAAAATATGTCAGTGGAATGCACAAAGTCTAAGACCTAAAATAAGTAGTTTTGATGCATTTTTAAATCAGGAAAAGTTTCACATTGCTATTTTGAGTGAAACATGGTTTGACTCAAGTTTCAACTTTAATTTAACTGGATACAATATATTTAGAAAGGATAGACCAGATTCTTATGGAGGAGTTGCTATAATAGTTCATAAATCATTACATACGCAAATAAGTCCTATTAATCTATCAAATCCTGGCATAGAAATAATTCACGTCAAAATTTTAAATTGTAAAAGTCTTAAAAATATAATATCAATTTACTGCCCATCTTCTGTAGTTACTCGTTCTGCTGATTGGGATAGACTATTTAATTTAGAACTCGAAAAGACTTTAATTGCAGGGGATTTTAATGGGCATCATACAAATTGGTCGTATAAAATAGATCAAAGAGGAACACAACTATTAGACTCTTCACTGGAAAATGGCTGGATTTCTTTAAATAATGGTGATTTTACTAGGGTCAAATTAGTAAATGGCATTGTGACGAGAACTTCACCTGATATTACGTTTGCATCGTCAGATATAGCAATAAATTGTGATTGGAAAGTATTCAATGAAAACTTGGGTAGTGATCACCTCATTATTAAAATAACTCTGAACTATTTCGAATCAAAAAATTATATTAAGAAACGTAATTATAAAAAAGCAGACTGGAAAGCGTTTAGCGAAAATCTTCTACAGCCATTTTGTGATTTTGATAACTTTGAAGACGTGCAAGTTCAATATGATTATTTTGAGGATCACATCAATCGTTCAGCCATTAAAAATATTCCTGAGACGAAAATTTGTACCAATCCGGCTGGTAATTTTAAACCTAAGGAATATTGGGATTCATCACTGTCCGGAGCAGTAGCTAAACGTAGATTAGCTTTGAGTATATTTAGACGTAACCCTACTCCTGTTAATCTTAAAACTCTAGAGGATAGAACTGAGGAAGCACACGCTTTGATAAGTAAAGCTAGATCAAATAATTGGAAATGTTTTTGCAGCAGTATAGATGAGACTACGTCTGTGTCTGTAATGTGGCAATAAATGCGTTGGTTCAAAGGTTATAAACAGGTAAAATCTTATCCGTCTGAAACTAAGCAAAAGGAGTTGCTAAATGCTTTAGCTCCAGATACAGTAACAAACAAGCAACCTTCTTTCACATCTCATAATAGTTTATTAGAATCACCATTTAGTCTGCAAGAAATGAAACACTGTTTAAAAAAAAAGGATACTGCTCCGGGCAAGGATGGAATAACTTACTCCATGATTTTTAACTTACCTTCTTAAGGGAAAATTATTTTTACTTAACTTATATAATAGGATTTTTTCATCTGGGCATATTCCACGCCAATGGCGGGAAATAACCGTTATTCCCATACCAAAGGCTGTTAGCGGCACTGACGTAGAACCAAAGCTTAGGCCTATATCTCTCATATCATGCATTTGTAAAATATTTCACTCCATGTTAGTAAAGAGGCTTGAGTGGTATACCGAAAAAAATAAGTTTTTATCTGCTGCTACGACTGGCTTTCGCAAAGGACAATCCTGCTTGGATTGTCTCGCGAGGCTTGTAACTGATATTCAAATAGGATTTTCGCACAATGTTCCTACTGTAGCTTGCTTCTTGGACATTGAGAATGCATACAACAACGTGTTAGTAGAGAGTGTCGTGACTACATTAGATAGATTACAGTTTGGTTCTAATATTTGTAAATATATTTGGGAGTTTTTAAATGCAAGATGTTTAATGATAAAAGTGTATCCTGGGGAGTCAACCATAAGTAGATGGACAAATAGGGGTTTAGCTCAGGGCGACCCACTTTCTCCTTTGCTGTTTAATTTAACTACGTACAAAATTTGTCGTGAGATTGAAGGCGTTTCTCTATTACAGTATGCCGACGATTTTGTATTTTATTTAAAGCACAGGGACTTACATTTTTGCGAAATTTCTTTACAATTAGCAGTTAATGATATGATAGCTAGGCTTGATGAAGTTGGTTTACAACTTTCCTCTAATAAATCTAAAATGTGTATTTTTTCTAGAGGTCGAAGAAGGAACAAAATAGAGCTTAAAGTCAATGAACATGTTATTAGTTCAGTTGATAGTATTAAGTATTTAGGTATGTGGCTTGATCGATCCTTACGGTGGGGTAAACATGTTAATGAAGTAGCTGAGAAAGTCTTGAAATATTTAAAACTTTTCAAAGTTTTAGCGGGTTCCAAATGGGGAATGCATCCAAAGTATTTACGTACGTTATACATTTCGGTGATAAGAAGTAGATTGGATTATGGATGTTTTTTGTTCGGAAATTGTGCTAAAGTCCATTTGTATAAATTAGACAAAATACAAAATCAGGCGGCCAGAATAATCGGAGGTTTCATTAAAAGCAGTCCTATTCATGTAATGGAGAGCGAACTGTGTTTACCTCCGTTGCATAATAGAAGACTATTTCTTTCATATAAGTACTGTATCAAAAGTATGTCCTGGTCAAACAGTATAATTATACGACTTATTGCAGAACTAAATGATCTCATGCAGATGAGATTTTGGCAAAACAAAAACAAACCCTTACTTGTTTCGGTACTAGATGAATGTGAATCTTTTCCTGTGCATTCCTCTGATTATTTAGAAATGTTTTCGTTAGAGGTTTGGGTGACCAGTATAACAATAGATGACTTAATTATATGTACTTTAGAGTGTGTAAAAGGTCCAAAAAAATCTTTAAATTTTTCTTCTCTAAAATATGAAATCTTAAAAGAAATTCACGATAAATACTGTCGGTTTAATAAATATTTCACGGATGGCTCCAAGTGTAAAGATGGTCTGGGAGCAGCGTTTTATGATGTCGATAGAAACAATTCCATTATGTACAAAGTAGATACTTATGTGTCCATTATGACGATGGAGCTCATTGCAATCTATGAATCCATTAATTATGCTTATAACTTGGGTGATAGACATTTTGTGATTTTTACAGATAGTAAGAGTGGCTTGCAGCATTTAGCTCGCTGTGCCTCTGGTTTCAGAGGTATTTCGATAGCTTACTCAATTTTACGTAAGATAATAGATCTAACAAACAATGGCGTCGTTTTAAGATTGCAATGGGTTCCATCTCATGTAGGTTTGAGAGGCAATGAGGAGGCTGATAGATTAGCAAAGTTAGCGGTTACTCAGGGTCAAGAATATTATGTCGTACCTAATTATTTAGAACGAGTAACTTCTTGCAAAAAAATGTGTTATGATAGGTTTAAGGAATATTTTGACGAACGTAGCAGGGAAAAGGGCATTTGGTATAAAACCATTCAATATCAGCCTCTTCCAATACCGTGGTTTGCTATCATTGAAATGAGTAGATGCCATATTGTTCTCTATCATATCTGGTCATTACCCATCTCGGAAGTTTGGCTTTTTGATGAAAAAAGTGGATTCTCCCAACTGTGAAACATGTGGAACGGTTGAAGA
The DNA here is from genome assembly GCA_949775195.1 of Diarsia dahlii. NCBI lineage: Eukaryota > Metazoa > Arthropoda > Insecta > Lepidoptera > Noctuidae > Diarsia > Diarsia dahlii. The sequence goes on from OX459211.1 coordinate 20,635,932, forward strand.
TGTTTACCATTTACTTGTCGAATGCAATAAGAATAAAAAGGAACGAGACACATTGATGTCTAAATTAAATTTAAATAAATTTGATACCGGTTCATATGTTCCAGTTTTAGCGCAGCCGTCTCCGGAGAAAGCAATTCTCCTTGCTGATATGTTTTTTTAATTTTTATTATTTGTTTAGTTTTGTGTTAAATAGTTTATGTTATGATGAGGCTGACTTGCCTTTAAGGATAAAAGCCTTCTTTAAAATAAAGATTAAAAAAAAAAAAAAAAATTTAAACTGTCAATGTAAACATGTACCTACCCTGTTGCGTTGTTCTTAGATCTAAACTAACGTGTTTATTAAATAGCAATAGGTTAATAGGTATTTGCAAGACTTGCGAGACTCTTGCTGCAAGACCAAGACCAAGACTTGAGAGCGCAATACCAAGACCAAGACCAGGTGTATTGACGCAAGACCAAGACCAAGACTGGCTAAGTCTCGTCTTGGTCTTGCATTTGGGCAACACTACTCGCAAGCTCGCATCGGATGGATAAACGTCTCGCGCAAAATGGCGCGTTTTATGCACTTGGTGTACAATCTACTATATTTTGTTATTCTATTATAAAGACGCCTTCATCCTCTCTCCTATAAAAAAATAACTTTGCTGTGCCCGACAGGGTCCATAATTGATTCTATGTTTTAACATACCAACTGTTACATGTACACATTATGGAATGCAATAAAGTATTGAGTATTGAGTATGAAGAAGCCGTGATCCTTGTTGGTTCAAAAAGCAAAATTAAAAATTTTGCTTTTTGGGCTGCCATTAAATGAACTAGTTTTGCAATGTTCAGCTCCCGACGGACATTCTTGGGTTTTTTTAAGGTGGGTGTTAAAGTGTTTTATGTTATTTTATCCTTTTTTCAATTAGTTTTTAAAAGTCGTGGGTTTTTTCAAAATTTTTTATTTTGCTTTTTATTTTAAACTTTTTACTTTTATTTTTATTTTTTATGTAAGAACATGCACCAATCAAACTTCAACCCATAACTGAAAACTGAATCAAAATCGGACTTGTAGTTTTGGAGAAAAATGCCAACTTTGATTTGCACAAAAAATGTTTGCTGCAGCGCCCCCTGGTGACTTGTCACCGTAACACCAATCTAAGAACATGCTCCAATCAAACCCAAACCCATAACTGAAAACTGCATCAAAATCGGACTAGTAGTTTTGAAGAAAAATGGCAACATGTATTTGCACAAACAAACAAACAACCTCTCACCCCAAACGCATATACCGTCTCCGTTCCGTCGTGGGTAAAAAACAGGTAACATCTAAAATATTAACATTAAAATCTCCACATAAAATTATAGATTTATTAGGTACTTGATTATAACTTATTGAGTGAATCCTCCATTACAGATTCGAAACGAGTAAAGTCTCCAGATGGGGGTCTATAAACACAAATTACTATTAGTATCGCTCGAGTTCAACGCAAGACAACTCAATAGTGCGCTCAATTTAAGGTTAACTAAATCTAAACGTTGTTTACATTTTCATCATCATCATCATTTCAGCCAAAAGACGTCCACTGCTGGACATAGGCCTCCCCCAGGCGTCGCCACATTGACCGGTCCCGTGCGTCTTTCATCCAGCGGATTCCTGCAACCTTGACCAGGTCATCGGTCCACCTAGTGGGAGGCCTTCCAACGCAACGTCTTCCGGTTCGCGGTCGCCATTCCAGAACTTTTCGGCCCCATCGGCCATCCGTTCTGCGAGCAATGTGCCCTGCCCATTACCACTTAAGTCTGGCGATTCTTCGGGCTACGTCGGTAACCTTGGTTCTCATGCGGATGTCCTCATTTCTGATTCGATCACGCAAGGAAACTCCGAGCATAGCCCTCTCCATTGCCCTTTGGGTGACTTTGAGCTTTCTGATAAGGCCCATTGTGAGCGACCACGTTTCGGTCCCGTATGTAATCACTGGCAACACACACTGGTCATAGACTTTCGTCTTGAGACACTGGGGTAAGTTGGACGAGAAGATACTGCGCAGCTTCCCGAACGCTGCCCAGCCGAGTCGGATTCGACGATTGACCTCTGAAGTTAGATCTACCCAACTGGATCGTTTGTCCCAGGTAGACATAATCGTCCACAACTTCGAGCGTAGAGTCTCCGATAGTCCTTGATAGGAGTGGGTGTTACATGAACATTCGACATAACCTTGGTTTTGTCCATGTTCATTTTAAGACCCACTCTTTCGGAAGCTCTACTGAGGTCATCGAGCATTTTACTGAGGTCTTCCATGGTCTCAGCCATGACCACTATATCGTCGGCAAACCGAAGGTGAGTGATGTATTAGCCTTTGACATTGATGCCAAGTCCTTTCCAATCCAGAACCTTGAAGACATCCTCCAATGCAGCGGTGAACAGTTTCGGAGATATGACGTCTCCCTGTCTCACACCGCGCTGCAGAAGGATAGGCTCCGTGGTGTGGTCCTGAAGTCGGACTGACATGGTGGCGTTTTTGTACAAACACTTCAACACCTCGATGTACCGGTAGTCGATTTGGCACCGTTGGAGAGACTGCAGTACAGCCCAAGTCTCGATCGAATCGAAGGCTTTCTCGTAGTCCACACACGCTAAACAGAGAGGCAGGTTATACTTTTCAGTCTTCTGTATAACTTGCCGCAGCGTATGGATGTGGTCTACGGTACTGGTCGGGAGGCTGGAAATCGTCGAACCTGCGTGCGAGACGATTCGTGATGACTCTTGAAAACAACTTGTAGACATGGCTTAGAAGTGAGATGGGCCTATAGTTCTTCAACCGGGCATTGTCACCCTTTTTGAAGAAGAGCACCACCACACCCCTGCACCAAGCCTGTGGAGTTTCGTGAGCTGGCTCTGCCCAATAGCCAGATCTCTTGCAAATACCTTGGAGCCTTTGTTCCGTTCAATTGCGTCTTTAATACGCTCGGTATTAAAGCGGCGGAGGTCGCTCTTCAAGGATTTGGAGATCCGTCCATTGAGCTGCCGGCATTGCCGAGCCTCGTCCGAAGACTGCAGGATCATCTCACGCCGCTCCTTCATGAGTTTGAGAGTGTGATCTGAGAGTTTCTTGATCTTATTTGCACGACGTATCTTAAAAAATTTAGACCCAGTCGTATGGACAGTTTCCACGAACCCGTCGTTGTAATCGTCCACTGAGCTTCCTAGGCATTCGAAGCGATTCTGGAGTTCAAGCTGAAAGCTCTCGGAGTTATGGATTTCGGTCTGTGCTGGACGGAGCGTAGACTTCATCAGTCGTGACCTTTCTAGCTTTATATTGATGTTCAATGTGCCTCTTACCATTCGGTGATCGCTTCCGGTTTTCACCGAATTGATCACAGAGACATCATTGAACATTTGCTTGTTGGTAGACATGATGTTGGTTTACATTTTAATTTGTTTGAAACAAGAATTAAAGATCCACCGCGAATAGCTGATTTTCTCACAAATGATCTCTGTACGGTATAGAAATCATCATTGATAAATACCTGAACATCATACTTCTCCATAAACAAACTTAACTCTAATTCTTTGCCAGATAACCCCTGCATATTTTGATGAACAACATTCAACATTATGCAGCCTACCTGTTGTCGCACCTAACAGTTTAAACTACAAGGTGTATCAATAAAAGTGTTAGTATCTGTATAAGTGTTAGTAATAAAAGCAGTATTAGTATCACTACTAACGGAAAACGTTGGTAAACACATACCAGTGTCGCTGTGTATATTGTATGCTAAAAGGTTAGCAATACGTCGCTTAGAACTAGGTGTTAAAAACATTGAGAAGTTAGTGAGTTTGTAATCAGAAATAAATTGATTACAGTCAAAATACAAAATAGCGTCACTGTGACGACATGTCCTATTGTAAATTAACAAATTTAAATCATAAATGTATCTATTTTGCTCAACGGACAAATATTATAATAAATAAAGAATATGGCAAGGCACAGAAAATGAATCTACAATTAATGGTCTCATTGAGATGTAACATCAAATGGGCACATTCAATCATTCAATGATGTCCTTTTTACATACATTCAAACTATTCCCATATAATAAAATAACAGTAGAATTGGGATTTATTTTAGTCAGTTTAATATGACTAATTAATTGGTTACCACTGGCACCGGGTAAACAATTATTTATTACATAGTGTGGTGAACATTGATTGAATAAGGTACCAAAACCTTGACCAAATTTATCAGAAAATAAGTAAGTAGTACACGTACGTACTTTACTCAATTAGCTATGTTTGGTAGTGAGGGTACCGGCAGCCAGTAATAAACTAGCTTTGGAGCAAGACGGTTGTTTATTTCGTACGAACATACCACATTGACTTTTCGTTCCCATTAATTCTACGATTTCGTACCACCTTGAATCGTAGAAATAGTGGTTTTTTTTTTTAAATATTCCCTCTAGTTCTATTGTAGGACTGTGCAGTAGAACTAGTGGGAATTATCCCAAATTACTAATATTACTTTTTATGAATATAGTTGATTTATATTTCTGCGCATGTATTGTTTCATTATATTGTAGGCACTCAAACAAAAATCCTTATAACTTTTCTGTAAAACGATTAGATGGTCGGTCGAGAAATGATGTTTCGAGATTTTGATACATCGAACAATGAGCCTTCGCGATGCCGATGATTCGGGCTTATAGTTATTCGAGATTTTGATGCATCGAGGGAGTGAACTGTCGAGCTCATAATTTATCGATTTCAAGTACTGGCCTAAAATATGGGACCATTTGGGAAGTATACTTTCCAACAAAAAAGATTTTTTGAAATCAGTTAGCAAGTGACTGAGTTATGCCCGAACAAACATAAAAAAAACCGAATTGAGAACCCCCTTCTTTTTTTAGAAGTCGGTTGAAAAGTATTTTTCTTACGTTGAATAGAACTACGTATTCAAATTGTTGTGTACAAGTATTATATTTATAGCTAAGTTATTTAATAGTAATTTGTTTAAGGAATATTAGATAATATTTAGGTATAAGCACTCGAGTGAGTTACCTGAGATACAGGTTTATTCCTAGTTCAGGTACCCAATATACTGTATACCTATATACCTTTAACCTATTTACCTATAGTTTTTAAGGCCTTAATGTAAATGTTTGTATTTCATTTATTTTAATAAACAAAGCAATTTCATTTTATTTCATTGAGTACTCTGTCTTTAGATGGTATCAGACTGCATCTGATCATCTGATCATGATCTGGGGTCTGATGATGGAGCTGGAAGGTGACCATAGGAATTTCGTTATAAAATGACATTTAATCGAGTTTGGACTCTTTTGATTCGTCTTGACGAGTACTCTGTCCTTAGATGGTATCCAGGGTATGTTGATGGAGGTGGAGGGTGGCCGTAGGAATTCCGGTACAAAACGACCGACGAATCTTTTATTTTTGAACCGACTTCAAAAAAAAACACTCAAAAGTGAAAAATAAACTTGAGAAGAAAAATCAGTTTCTGAAGTCGGTGACTTTTGTTTCTTTGATTTCATTTTTTTGTCACCGACTTCAGAAACTGATTTTTCTTCTCAAGTTTATTTTTCACTTTTGAGTGTTTTTTTTTTAAGTCGGTTTTATTTTTTGTAAAAACGTTTTTATTTTTCACTTTTTAGTGGTTCACATGTGCTTACCCCTTCACAACGTACCGGCGTGATGTTATGTTATGAACTGGTGTAAACAATAGACGGACATGAGATTTCAGCAATCCCAGTCCATTGCTATCATTTATTGAGGAGTTCCGTTGTCTATCTCCGAAGTACTTCATCAGAATATGTTCACCAACCTTTGTAGTGAGTACAGGCGTGATATTCTGTTGTGTGATGGCGTAAACAATGCTTAGATATGCTATAGCAACAATCGCGGTTAATCTGCTGTTATTTATTGAAGAGTTCCCCCGATTTCTACAAGATCCCATCATCAGATATTGAAATGGTGACAATGGGACCACACGGGAAGCACCAGCTTTCAAATGAAAAAAGAATCATGAAAATCAGTTCACCCAATCGCAAGTTATGCGCGAACAAACATAAAAAAAAAAAAAAAAAAAAAAAAAAAAAAAAAAAAAAAAAAAAATACAGTCGAATTGATAACCTCCTCCTTTTTTTGAAGTCGGTTAAAAAGGAGGAGGTTATCAATTCGACTGCATTTTTTTTTTTTTTTATGTTTGTTAGCTCATAACTTGCGACTGGGTGAACTGATTTTCATGATTCTTTTTTCATTTGAAAGCTGGTGCTTTCCATGTGGTCCCATTGTCACCATTTCGATATCTGATGATGGGATCTTGTAGAAATTGGGGGAACTCTTCAATAAGTAACAGCAGATTAACCGCGATTGTTGCTATAGCATAATCTAGGCATTGTTTACGCCATCACACAACATAATATCACGCCTGTACTCACTACAAAGGTTATAAAAACTATTTGGTGAAGATCTGATGAAGAACTTCGGAGATAGGCAACGGAACTCCTCAATTAATGATAGCAAATGGACTGGGATTGCTGAAATCTCATGACTGTCTATTGTTTACACCAGTTCATAACATAACATCACGCCGGTACGTTGTGAAGGGGTAAGCACATGTGAACCACTAAAAAGTGAAAAATAAAAACTTTTTTACAAAAAATAAAACCGACTTCGACAAAAATAAAACACAAAAAAGTGAAAAATAAAAAATCTGCTTCTGAAGTCGGTGGCAAAAACATGAAATCAAACAAACAAAAGTCACCGACTTCAGAAGCTGATTTTTTATTTTTCACTTTTTTGTGTTTTATTTTTGTCGAAGTCGGTTTTTTACGTGTTCTCCCATCGAATTTCCACAAATTGGGTTATGTGGCCGTAATTTAAAATTTATTTGGTTTCTGTACGACGACTTCGACCAACCGGGTCAGATTTGGGCCATGGCCTTTGTATTATGTATATAATATATTTTTTCAGATGATAGGAAAGAGTAAAAAAAAACTTATAAACATTCAACAGTAATTATATTTTACAACAAAACGTTTATATAAATATTATAACAAAATAATTCTATAAGTACATCCTTAAAACAAAATTTGTAATTTTAATATCTTGAGAATAAAATATACCTTATGTAAAGGATACATATTAGAGGTATACCAATTAATCTGCTACAAAGTCTTAATGTTAAATCACAAGGCGTAGACGTCTAAGATCATTGAATAAAACGAGAAACTAGTAGTACAAAGATGGTGACAAATGCAGCTGGTGCGGCCGCAGATTGTGTGGCGCCGTTGCCATCGTCGTCGCTGCTGTCACCGTTGTCGCCGCTGCCACCGTTGTCGCCACTGCCACCGTTGTCGCCACTGTCACCATTGTCGCCGCTCCCACCGTTGTCGCCGCTCCCACCGATGTCGCCACCGTCACCGTTGTCGCCGCTGCCACCGGTATCACCGCTGTCACCATTATCGCCGTTGTCACTGCAGGAGTGACGGCCAGGCCCGATGCAGGCGGCGTACGCCATGAGGTGCGGCAGCTGGCTCTGCTCGTACAGCCCCGTGAACATGGAGTGGTGCGGCCCGCGCGCGAACACCGCCACGTCGTCGCCGCCATGCGTCTCCTCATCAAGTGGGACGTCGACGTGAGTCTCCCAATTTAGATCTCCTGCAACATAAGTATTATTGTCAAAACTTTACATCACTTAAGGCATCTCTATCTCTTTTTTACCCGACTGCGGCGAAGCCCAAAAGGTTATAATGTGTTTGACCTGTTTGTATGTATGTCGTTTATTTGTTCCCTTATAACTCCTAAACGGATTTGAATAGAATATACGTCGTTAGATTCGTCTTGATGGTGCGAGTGTCACTAAACACACATTAAAATTAAAAAAACTAAGAAAAATTACGGATTTTGGGGGCAATATCGCGGCGTTTAAAAAAATATTTTACCGTCGAGTAGGGTATCAAAAGGAAGGGTTTTAAAAGTAGATTACAAAAATATAATAACACTTATAAATATGTTTAAAAGAAATTTGAAGTGACAAATCCTATAAAAAAGTTAAAATATCATCTGAGATGATTTTTACGCGACCAACCAAAGAACAAACACAAAAGAACTAAAAAGTTGGAAATAAAATAAGTAGTTAAAAAATTAAAAACCCGACTGAAAAAACTGAAAAGCAAAAACCAAGCACATTTTAAATTAAACAAAACTTGGAACCAGGAGGGGTTCATTTGAATATTAAATTATGAAATGAAAATAGAATGGTTTTTTCAGTCGGGTTTTTTTTTAATATCCAGCTAAGAATGCTTACGGTAATTGGTCTCAGCAGTGACGTCCGGGCGAATCCCACTCACATGTGAGCGGAAACCAGGCCCGTTGGCGTAAGACAGCGTCATATAAGGTATGTTGTTCTCATCCACGTCTCTCGAGGGTCCAAGAATGTCATGGCCACGTCGCGAGTAGCCATTGAAAGCCATAACGTGGGCGTGGTCAGCCGTCACAACGATGAGTGAGTCGTCCTCTGACAGCATCTCTGCGGCGCGTGCCACAGCCTTATCCATCTCTATAGTCTCGTCGAGCGATAAATGTACGAGGTTGTCGTGGTGCGCGTGGTCGATACGACCTCCCTCTACAAATAGGAAGAAACCCTTCTCGTTACGGCTCAACGAACGAATCGCCACCTCTGTCATCTCTGCCAGTGTAGGTTCTGTTTCCAAATTCGACTCCATGTGATATTGCATATGGCTGCTCTCGAACAATCCCAAAAGGTACTCGGGCAGGCTATTGTTAGCTTGCATTAGCTGCTCACGGTTCCAAACATATTCATGGGATAGTGCGCGGTCTACTTTATCTTGCTTCCACTCTTCTATTAAGTTGCGGTTGTCCGTCCGTCTACCTCGGGATCCTTCTTCATCACGAATAAGGTTTGGCAAAAAGTTACGCCGGCCTCCACCTAAAATTACCTGAACACAAATTTTAATGTCAATAACTACCGATTTAAAGAAAAGAGACTTGCTTGTATAGTTTTCAGTTTCTTACATACACTAACACAATAGTAGATTGTACACCAAGTGCATAAAACGCACCATTTTGCGCGAGACGTTTATCCATCCGATGCGAGCTTGCGAGCGAGGATGGATATAAAGTAGAGAGCAAAATGGGTTTTATGGACGAGTTTTACACTCTACTTTTCACTTCGATTGCGAGGAAATGAAACAGCAACTTGTAAATATTGTAAAAATAATTAAGGTGCCAATTAACTTTATTTTTTTCAGTAGGAAACTTGACATAACACCTGACTTATGTCGTTACTCCTAATGCTCAGTTATAAAAACATTTTGAGCAAGCCTATTGCCATCAACCAATGTAATTAGGAGCAAGCCTATTGCCATCAACCAATGTAATTAGGAGCAATCCTATTGCCATCAACTGATGTAATTGGGACCAAGCCTATTGCCATCAACCAATGTAATTAGGAGCAAGCCTATTACCATCAACTGATGTAATTAGGGACAAGCCTATTGCCATCAACCGATGTAATTAGGAAAAGCCTATTACCATCAACCAATCTTATTAGGAGCAAGCCTATTGCCATCAACCGATGTAATTAGGAGCAAGCCTATTGCCATCCACTGATTTAGGTAATTGAGAGCAAGCCTATTGCCATCAATCAATGTAATTAAGAGTAAGCCTATTCCCATCAAATGATGTAATTAGGAGCAAGCCTATTGCCATCAAGCGATTTAGGTAATTGGGGGAAGCCAATTCCCATCAACTTTCCTTGTATTCGTAATGAAAAGCAGTAATCCCTTGTTCTTAGAATACTAACGAAACGAATTAAAGAGGTTATTCTATGAAGTTGAAGTTGTTCGTGTGGCTGTTGGGCCGATTACCTGTGCCGATTACCTTGGTCTTCGACGAAGATTTTACTTTATGCTCTAGAGCATAAAACGCGACTTTATGTCGCCTACGCACGACATAAAGACGAATTTTAGAGCGAGAGAAGTGAAAAAGTTTTTAATATGTATATTTCATCATCATCATCAGCCTATAATGTTCCCACTGCAATGACTCAGGCCTCCTCTCTAGGAGAGGGATGGGCCATAATCTACCACGCGGGCCCAGTGCGGATTGGTAGATGTCACATATCTTCGATTTTTTTGGTTCAAAGACATGCCGGTTTCCTCACGATGTTTTCCTTCACCGTTTATGTATATTTAGGTTAAAGTATTTATTTATGGGCCTTTGTAACCTGAAAATAAACGGATTCTATTCTGATAAGTACATAAAAATACCTTAATTATAAGAGCAAATGAAAGTAAATAGTAATTACAGTAGGTACCCAATACCATAACAAGCTCATTAAAATAACTTTTTTCTGTAAAAAAATTTTAGGAAGGGATCGTAGGTATTAATGGCAATTCGGTTTCCTGGATGCAATATCATGAAAATAATAAATAAAATAAAAAATCTACTTTAACTTTAGTAGCTAACAGACTAACGGAACGGCTGACACAATTTAATATTGAGATTTTATTTGAATATCCATTTTAATCGCTTATTCGCAAAATTACACTCCTCGCTTTGGGTTGAATCATCCAACAGAGTCACTAATCGAATGTTCACCACAGCAATGGTCACAGTGCGATACAGACCTTGAGCTTGTTGCCAGGATGTTGGTGTATCATCTGCATCGCGATGTCTGGGCAGCGCGTGGCGTCGTGGCCCATCTCCTCCACTTGCTCATCGTACTCCCACGTGCGGTTGGCCACTTTGGCGTACACTCCCGCTGGAGACGCGTGCGTGATACGCGTCGTGGTGACGACACCTGAGTTGCAGACATGCAGAACGTTACGTGTTACTCGTTTCATATCGATACTGTTCACTAAACACGAGAAAGACGGTTTCTCCTATTCACTATTCTATAAATCAAGCAATGCCTGCTAAAGAGAGTAGAAAATAATAAAACATTGTGGAATGCCAGAATTGATCAGGTAGACATAAGTTTGATATTTTTTAAAAAGGTAATGTGTATTACTACCCGAGATTAAGTCAGTAACTTCAAGTTGTATCATTATCAGCGTATAATGTTCCCACTGCAGGGACTCAGGCCTCCTCTCTAAGAGAAGGATGGGCTTGATGGATCTACCACGCGGGCCCAGTGCGGATTGGTAGATGTCACGTCTGCGATTTTTTTTTTATTCTAAGACATGCCGGTTTCCTCACGAAGTTTCTACACCGTTTTGAGCGCAGTGGTGATGAAATAAATTACACAAAGTAAATGCGCCTGACAGGGTTCAAACCCATGACTCACTGTTCGTAAGTCGGGGCTGCCACCACTGGGCCACCACTGCTCTCAAGTTGTATATCATAATAATAATGTTAATTTAAGCTGTAACCACGTCTACCATCACGGCTCACCTGCGTCGCGTCCGTCTGCCAGCGCCCACTCCGCGATAGACTTCAAGTGTGTGTTGGTATTCAACGAAGCCTCGCAGTCACTGCGCTGCACGTTCGCGTTAACTCCGATCACACCATTGTTGGTCTTGACTCCACACAAATACGCAGTGGCTGTGCAAGCAGAGTCTGGAACCTGTGCGTTCACGCAGTATGTCTGAAACACAATCCACACTTAGCTATATGTAGTCAGTTTAAGTTCGGTCTGCTCTACTCTCACGTCAATTGAGATCAAAGCCAAACCTATTTTATGTTTCACTCAACCCTGTGTAAAGTTGTTTTTTCATTTCATCTCTCTTACCATCCATAATAAAGAAACACTAAGGACTTAATATTCTTTTATTAATATTTATTTAATCACTGTTTTTCTAAAGTCACTTCAACGCTGCTCACAACATAATTATCAAGACAAATAATTCCATGAAACTTTTCGGCCTGTGGCGCAAGGAATAAGAAGACGGAGTCCAATATTTTGAGTTTACCTTAACCATCCCAACCGTAGGGAAAGTCTCAAAGTGCATCTTGGTCTCCTCGCCGGTCGCGCCTCGTCGCTGACCGAGCAGAGTGCGCGCGGCGGCCAGCGTGGGCACGGACATGCCGTCGCCCAGGAACATCACCACGTTGCGCGACTTCTTCACGCTCTCCACGTGCGCCAGACGTTCGTCGATGGCGGCCTGCGCCTCGCTCGTCCAGAAGGCGGACTCGGTCTCGGCGCGGTTGGCGGCGGCCACGCGGCCGGCGGGGTCCGCCGCCGGGTGGTAGCGGTCGGCGCGCGCTGCACCTGCGCAGGCGATCACGAGCAGCGGGAGAAGCGACCTCATCGCGTACCGATCTACTGTACAATGGCGCCGCACAAACTGCCTTTTATGACTGTAAAGAGTATCTAATCTAATTTTAGCCAGTAGGTGGATAAATTACACTAATGTTTAAATAATAGATATAAGGATTTAGTGAATTATGACTAAGGCCGAAATAAAATCATCAGTCAGTGCCGTTACGTAAACAAAGTCAGATAGTTGTGAATGACGCGTTGCAATTGATACACTGGTCAATATTAGTTTTGGTGCCAAGATACTGTATTTTTTTAACTTAGGACCGTATACTAATTATTATACTCGTATTCATACCAAAATTTTTGATTTCCTACATGTAGTTTTCTAGATATTATGTCGTGTACAGTAAAAAACTAATTTTCAAAGAAAATTGATTAAAGATGAAAAAAAACTGAGAAGAAGAACTGAAAAGAATGTAAGAAAACAGAACTTTTTGTAAAATCTGTTAGGTATAGGGGTTTTCTATATTTTTGTAAAATCTGTTAAAGCGCCTACACACGGCCCTAAAATCAGAGGCAATATCGGGAGAGTGGTGGGGAGCGCCCTAGATCGCTCCCTTGATCGCCTCGTGAGTAGGCAAATCGTAATAAGTATTATTATTATTACCCCTAACTCAGAAATCACAAACGGTCCAGTTGGGTTGATCTAACTTCGAGAAAGAGGTCAATCGTCGAATCCGACTCGGCTGGGCAGCGTTTGGGAAGTTGCGCGGTATCTTCTCGTCCAACTTACCCCAGTGTCTCAAGACGAAAGTCTATGACCAGTGTGTGTTGCCAGTGATTACATACGGGACCGAAACGTGGTCGCTCACAATGGGCCTCATCAGAAAGCTCAAAGTCACCCAAAGGGCAATGGAGAGGGCTATGCTCGGAGTTTCCTTGCGTGATCGAATCAGAAATGAGGACATCCGCATGAGAACCAAGGTTACCGACGTAGCCCGAAGAATCGCCAGACTTAAGTGGCAATGGGCAGGGCACATTGCTCGCAGAACGGATGGCCGATGGGGCCGAAAAGTTCTGGAATGGCGACCGCGAACCGGAAGACGTTGCGTTGGAAGGCCTCCCACTAGGTGGACCGATGACCTGGTCAAGGTTGCAGGAACCCGCTGGATGAGAGACGCACGGGACCGGTCAATGTGGCGACGCCTGGGGGAGGCCTATGTCCAGCAGTGGACGTCTTTTGGCTGAAATGATGAACTCAGAAATTGGTTCGGGCGAGCTTACGATTTAGGGCCGATTATCATCTAGGGAGCGTTGTCCGTGCGTGTGTAGCGAAATCGGAACCGATTTCACAACAAATTTTTATTTCGTGCAGACATCTGGCGAAGGAGAAGGAGAGAGGCCTGGACGAAAACCATTGATATTTTTAAGGATTTGTCGTATTTATGGGATAAAAACATAAAAAGCATTTAACCGCGACATGAGGCAGGACTCGGCAGGAGGCCTATAAAATGCTATTACAAGTGTACAATGAAAAGGTCGGTAAAGACAGCCGACTTTAAGAAAATTATTGATTATTTATTTCATCATCATCATCATCATCATCAGCCTATATTGTTCCCACTGCAGGGACTCAGGCCTCCTCTCTAGGAGAGGGATGGGCTATAATCCACCACGCGGGCCCAGTGCGGATTGGTAGATGTCACATATCTTCGAATTTTTGGTTCTAAGAAACGCCGGTTTCCTCACGATGTTTTCCTTCACCGTTTTGAGAGCAGTGGTGATGAAATAAATTACACAAATTAATGCACCTGCCTGGGTTCGAACCCACGACCAACTGTTCGTCAGTCGGCGGCCGCCACCACTGGCCACTGGCACTGGCTGGTTATTTGTTTAGCCTTTTTTTATTTTTTGAGAGTATAGGCGGCATCTTGGATCGATGAGCGCTTTGCTGCACGGTGGGTTACGAACTAACTGGCAGGGACGTGTGTAGAGTAGTGCCCGATTTCATCCCCACCACCAGTCTCCCGATATTGCCTCTGATTTTAGGGCCGTGTGTAGGCGCTTTTAGGTATAGGGGTTTTCTATATTTTTAAGACTTCAAAAAGGAGGAGGTTATCAATTCGTTGGCGATCTTTTTTTATGTATGTTCCCCGATTACTCGAAGATGGCTTGATGATCGATTTAGATTTTTTTGTTTTGTTTGAAAGGGTATACTTTCTAGGTGGTCCCATGATCATCAAGTCAGGATCTGATGGGATCCTGGAGAAGTAGAGAGAACTCTTCAAATTTTATAGGCATACTTGAAGTGATTTGAGTAGTTTTTGGAAGAGTGCTTTCTCGGAGTGAACCCACTTCAACTTGGTGAAGATCTGATGAAGAACTTCGGAGATAGGCAACGGAACTACTCTTGTTTGTTTCATTCGTTTTTTTGCCACCGACTTCAGAAGCTGATTTTTCATCTGAAGTTTATTTTTCACTTTTTGGTGTTTTTGGAGTCGGTTGTTTTTTTTTTTTGCAAAAAAGTATATTTATATTTTCATTTTTAGTTGTAATATCCTATGGGGCCGAATAGTTCTGGAATGGCGACCGCGAACCGGAAGACGTTGCGTTGGAAGGCCTCCCACTAGGTGGACCGATGACCTGGTCCAGGTTGCAGGAACCCGCTGGATGAGAGACGCACGGGACCGGTCAATGTGGCGACGCCTGGGGGAGGCCTATGTCCAGTAGTGGACGTCTTTTGGCTGAAATGATGATGATGATGATGATCCTATAGAAATGTTTACTATACATTTAACATTCGACTAAGAAACCTAACCCTTAACCTTCAAGATTCTATTATTATTGCTTTCAACTCCTCCTTCCATCAGCTCATCAATATGAAGTGATGACTGCTAGATGCGAATACTTGTATAGAGTTCGAAAAACACGATCAACCGTAATACGTGTCTATGTTTGAGGGTTGCCCTCAATTTCTCTGGGATTCCATCACCAGGTCTTGGTTTCCATATCATGGTACCATCCTTGAAATATCTCCTTCGGCCAAGAGCGTGTCGGGCCACGCTCAGTGTAGGGTTCCGTTCTTTCCCGTCCGTCACAATAAGTGTTCCCACTTATGAGTTTAAAGGTTGGTATCCATTATATTTTTTTTATTTTTTTTTTATATATATTTTTAAACTTATGGCTCAAAAGTAAACCAAAGTGAACCATAAGTTTAGAAAATACGAAAAAAATCTGAAAAGTAGAACCTTAAAAGGAAAATCATTTTGAAAGTGAAAAAAAAAACATTCACATTGTTTTTTACTTTTGGAGCGATTATTTCCGAAATTATTGACATTATCAAAAAATGATTTTAGTAAACCCCTCTTCATTTTTAACCGACTTAAAAAAAAGGAGGAGGTTATCAATTCGACTGTATTTTTTTTTTTTATGTTTGTTACCTCATAACTCGCGACTGGGTGAACCGATTTTCATGATTTTTGAAGCCGGTGCTTCCCATGTGGTCCCATTATCACCATTTCAATATCTGATGATGGTATCTTGTAGAAATCGGGGGAACTCTTCAATAAATAACAGCAGATTAACCGCGATTGTTGCTATAGCATATCTAAGTATTGTTTACGCCATCACACAACATAATATCACGCCTGTACACTATATGGGTTATAAAAACTACTTGGTGAAGATCTGTTGAAGAACTTCGGAGATAGGCAACGGAACTCCTCAATAAATGATAGCAAATGGACTGGGATTGCTGAAATCTCATGTCTGTCTATTGTTTACACCAGTTCATAACATAACATCACGCCGGTACGTTGTGAAGGGGTAAGCACATGTGAACCACTAAAAAGTGAAAAATAAAAACTTTTTTACAAAAAATAAAACCGACTTCGACAAAAATAAAACACAAAAAAGTGAAAAATAAACTTATGAAGAAAAATCAGCTTCTGAAGTCGGTGGCAAAAACATGAAATCAAACAAACAAGTCACCGACTTCAGAAGCTGATTTTTCTTCTTAGGTTTATTTTTCACTTTTTTGTGTTTTATTTTTGTCGAAGTCGGTTTTATTTTTTGTAAAAAAGTTTTTTTTTTTTTTAAATGGTTAAATATACAAATATGTTCAAATATACGTGGTGCCATACAGAAAACACTTTTTTGCATTAGTGTGTATTGGATCGTCTCGCACACAACCTGTGTTTATATTTATCGCGCCGGTTACGGTTATCCATATCTGATTGTTTTATAAATAGACGCGGGTTTGATTTTACGAACATTGCAATTTCAAAGATATAAAGTGATGGGAGGGTAAGGATTTGATATTTTTCAAAGAATGGCTTGCATGAGTCAATTGTTTTTAAGCCGAACATGGTTCTAATACATCTCTTCTGTGACCTGAATATAAACTCCTTGAGGGTTGAGTTTCCCCAGAAGATAACTCCAAATCTCAGAAGAGAACCAACTATACCATGATACGCCATGAGCTTAGCATCCACACTCAGAACAGGACCGATTTTGGAGAGCATATAGGCTGATTTACTAAGTCGCTTGCTTAATTCCTCTAAATGTGGTTTCCAGTTTAGTCTTTTATCTATTGTGAGACCTAAGAACTTACTCACATCCACTTTACTTATCTGTTTGTCATTGTTATGTATATTCAGGTTATTATTAGTGTTCAAATGCTGACTGAATAACATTAATTTTGTTTCGTCAATGTTTATTTTAAGGTTATTATTACTTAGCCACGTATTATTATTACGGACTCAACTGTATTATTTACTAGCGGACGTCCCGCGGTTTCACCCGCGTAGATCCCGTTCCCGTAGGAATACAGGGATAAAAAGTAGCCTATGTTACTCAGGGTGAATGTAGCTTTCCAAGGGTGAAAGAATTTTTGAAATCGGCCCAGTACTTTTTGAGCCTATTCATTACAAACATACAAACATACAAAAATAGGTACAAATCTTTCCTCTTTATAATATTAGTGTAGATGTAGATTTCATCTTCATAATTTTGATCATCTTTGCATTTAATAGTCACTGTGCTATCATCGGCAAAAAGTGACATCGGGTTATTTGTAATTTTTGGCAGATCATTAATATAAATTATGAATAGTAAGGGGTCCAGGACACTCCCTTGTGGCACGCCATACATAACCGATTTGCGTTTGGATGAAAATATCTGCTCCTCTTTAGTAACCTGATTGCATTGTCTTATTTCAACATACTGCTGTCTTTTTCTGAGTTATGACTCAATCAAATGAAGAACGTTTCCCCGGATTCCATAAGCATCTAATTTATCTACTAATATTTTATGGTCCACGTAGTCCAATGCCTGTGTCATATCGCAGAACACTGAGCATACTAGACGCCTTTTATCAACATTTTCAACCACATTGTTTAAGAAATCATAGATTGCCATATTAATAGTCTTACTTTTTCTAAAACCTTTTTGATCATCTGTTAGAATGTTCATTTTTTTCTAAAAAGTTATTTAATATTCGTTCATATAGATATTTTTCAAATACTTTAGATAATATAGGTACAAGCGCTATTGGTCTATAAGACTCCATTAACATCTTCTCGTTTTTTTTAATAGTGGTTTAATAACGGCAATTTTGAGGTATTCAGGGTATACACCTTCAGCTATGCATAGGTTTAAAATATGGCTTAGAGGTTTACTTATGATATCGCCGACTTCTTTGACCATATGTGTGGAAATACCATCATGTCCGGTACTCTTTGTATTTTTAAGTGATCCAATAATTTTTGATATGTCATGGTGAGAACTTGGTGGCATAAATATGGAGTTGTTATTTTTGGATATATTTTTTGTAACATTTTTACCACAATTAGGAACAGGTTTCACTTTTTCTATAAAAAAATGATTGAAAGCTTTTGCTATTTCAGTTGGATTAGTTTCTATTTTATCACCTACTTGAATTTGCGTAATAGCCTCCTTCGGTACATTCACTTTGGGACTGTTAATTATTTCCCATGTCGTTTTCATTTTGTTTACTGATGTTTTGATTCTATGTGAATTTTGGGCGCGTTGGGTCAGTTTAATATTTTTGAAGTGAAAACTTCTTTAGCGGCGCTGAGCACTTTTTTTTGTATGGTCACGTGAGTTTGAAAGTTAATATTGAAGTTTTCACTTCTGCCGGCACTCCCGGAGTGCTACCTTTTTTTTTTTTTGTACATTGTAGAGTATTTTTAAATATATCTCTATTTGCGTCACAACTGTTCATTCTATACCGCCATAGGAGTGCCCTTTTCTTTTTGCTACAAAGTCTCATTCCACGTGACACCCATTGTGGTTTCCTATATGTTTTAATTACGACTCTTTTCATTAGAAAACATAGTTCATAGAATAACAAAAATGTATCTATAAAAACATTGAACGCTTTGTTTGGATCATTGATTTCATAAATATATGTTAGAGGAAATACTCCTTGCAAACATCATAGACGATTTCGGACTTGTCAATGTCCTCGCTGTCAGTGTCTGTTGTATCTGTCAGTAGTGCGTTCGTTTTATTATTAGAGCTTCTTGCCTGTGCCGGTCGTGCGCACTGACTGATAAAATAATAACATGGCAGACACCAATATCGAGCACGCGGACGCTAATCCGATTGAATCTCCGACAGCAGCGATGGGATCGATTCCAAAATCACACTTCCAGTCGACCGCGATGCTAGCTACTCCAAATCAAGCAATATTTTACGCCGGGGTATGAAACTTAAGAAAATATGGCGATGAAACAACGTACCTGGCGCACCTTCACCTAAAACGTGAACTGCGTGTTCGTATCCATTGTGCAAGACCTGGGAACAGCTAAAGGAGCGACTTACTCGACAGTTTGGTGCAACGAGGAGGTTCTACGATCTGTTTCGCGATATGGTGGAGTACAAGAGCGACCAGGTGGCTACGTACATCGAGTATTCTACCAACAAGTTGGCGCTGATAGATGGACTGGTTACAGGCTGGGGGTGAGTCAAAAAAAAATCGAGGTGGTGATCTACGGCATCACGGATATTCAGGTATGCACTGAATTACTAAAAAGACTAAAACGAATTTTGTGGACATTTAAGTACGTGATCGACACTATGTGTGGTGATCGACACTATCACTGTGCGTGATAGTTATCCTTTGCCGTTGATATCAGAACAGATTGATGTCCTCAGTCAGGTGTCTTTTTTTTCTAGTTTAGACATGGCCTCATGGCTTCACCAGGTTTTGATGGCATCTCAGAACGACATCGAAAAGACCGCGTTTATTTCCCCGGATGGTGTATGGGAATATTTGAAAATGCCCTTTGGACTCTGTAACGTGCCTTCTGTTTACCAACGGGCCATCAATAAAGCGCTAAATGGGCTAAAAGGCAAAATAGCGCTTGTCTAAATGGACAAGCGCTATAATAATAATGTTCACGGTTTTTTTTTTTTTTTCTCCTAAACTTTGGAGGAGGCGTTCCATAGTCTAGAGCAGGTATTGTCTGCTTTTAACTGCTGTTAAAGACTTGACTTCTCGATACGACTGTGAAGCTCTTCGAAATTTCGTTCACATAATCGGAACACCCAAGTGAATCAATTCCGATCAAGGCACTTCGTTCACAGGGCAAGACTTCCAAAGCCTCTGTAGAGAGTGGTCAATCGAGTTCCATGAAAACGCCAGTCGCATTTGTCATGCCAATGGACAGGTAGAACGGATAATGTCCGTACTGACTAATTGTTTTACAGTCGCCGAAAATCACGAAAACAAATCTTGGAAGTCTGTTATCGTTGAGGTCCAACTCGTTTTGAATTGCACAGTATCCAAAAGTACGGGCAAAAGTCCATTCCAGTTGTTATTTGGTTGTAACAAAACTCCACCCAGGTTAAACTTTTTCGCGGTGGATATTGATATTCACAATGAACTAGACTTGATAGAAAGTTAGAAACAAGAAAAGCAGCTAAGGATAGGATGGACGAGCAAGCAAAAAAAAAAGATAAAATACGCTATGACGCTAATAAAGCCGCGATT
Source organism: Diarsia dahlii (assembly GCA_949775195.1). Taxonomy (NCBI): domain Eukaryota; kingdom Metazoa; phylum Arthropoda; class Insecta; order Lepidoptera; family Noctuidae; genus Diarsia; species Diarsia dahlii. Next base: position 20,656,176 of record OX459211.1, read on the forward strand.
CGTCCTTTTGTAGAAGGCGATCTAGTGTTAGTTCAAAAAATCCCCGCATAACTAACAAATTAAGCGGAAAGTTAAAAGTTTTGTGGTCCTTGTAAAATCACGAAAGTTTGACCGAATGAGCGTTACATGATTGAGCCGTTATCTGGGGGACGGGGTCAATATGTGTGTCATAAAAGATAACGCTAATATCCAGGTAGCCTACCAGAATTGTCCGAATGTCTTGTCACTTTTTCAAATTGTTAAGTACTGTCGCCGCAGCCTGGTATGATGATTAGTAACGAATTATGAATTGTGAATTTGTGCTACATTGTTTGTAGAATTGTTGAGATGTTTTAAGTTTTGTTGAAACGGAGAACTCTTAAGTTTATTGTTTTTGATTACGACTTTGGAGCAATAAACATGCGATTATTGCTGATTTATCACGATGGAAGCTATCACGCTTCGTCAGAGAAACGGACTGAAAGTTTTATCGCTTTGTCCTGACGATGGAAGCTATCACGCTTCGTCAGAGAAACGGACTGAAAGTTTTATCGCTTTGTCCTGACGATGGAAGTATGGAAGCTATCACGCTTCGTCAGAGAAACGGACTGAAAGTTTTATCGCTTTGTCCTTTGTTGTTGTAAGTTGCTACGCTTTGTGGTGTTGCTGTTGAAAGTTGCTACGCTTTACGGTGTTGTTGTTGAAAGTTGCTACGCTTTGCGGTGTTGTTGTTGAAAGTTGCTACGCTTTGCAGTGTTGTTGTTGAAAGTTGCTACGCTTTGCGGTGGGGTTGAGCTGAATCATGTATTGATCAAGGCGTATTGCTGAAAGCTTCTACGCTTTGAGATTTAATGAATGCACTGACTTCTAACTAATGCTGAAAGCTTTCACGCTTTGCTTTGAGTCCCATTGATTTATGAGGAGGTTGAAAGCCGTCTGAAACGCTTTGCCTACATTGGTGCCGTTTAGACTCAACGCGAGAGCGCGTTGATTTGCAGAATGGCCGTGTTAGAGGAAATACTCCTTGCAAACATCATAGACGATTTCGGACTTGTCAATGTCCTCGCTGTCAGTGTCTGTTGTATCTGTCAGTAGTGCGTTCGTTTTATTATTAGAGCTTCTTGCTAAAAAGACAGCGCCTGTGCCGGTCGTGCGCACTGATTGATAAAATAATAACATGGCAGACACCAATATCGAGCACGCGGACGCTAATCCGATTGAATCTCCGACATATATAAAACAATTTCATACATTAGTCAGTCTTTATTACTTTAACACGTAATATGGGAAAATTATGTCACACTTGGCTTGGTGATCTTTTATTACAAGTAGTAAAACATTACATAGCGTAAATTAAATAATAATAATAATATTTTTTTATTTATTTTCTCCCACAAATAATAATATGTACAGGAACAGAGATACAAAAATTTGAAGATGGGAGACAGGAGCCCATACTAAGTAAAACCTGTGCTACGGGTATCCTGGTCTCCTTATCTCGAACACATGTTAAGAGCCAATCTAAGGACAAATAAAGGCAGCGGGAGTGCTTACAGCTAATTAACAATAATAATAAAAAATGTAATATACTAAAGATAAATGAAAGATCATTGAATAAAATGAGAAGCTAATAGGACAAAGATGGCGACGAAAGCAGCAGGTGCGGCCGCAGCTTGTGTGGCGCCGCTGCAGGCGTGACGGCCGGGCCCCATGCAGGCGGCGTACGCCATGAGGTGCGGCAGCTGGCTCTGCTCGTACAGCCCCGTGAACATGGAGTGGTGCGGCCCGCGCGCGAACACCGCCACGTCGTCACCGCCGTGCGTCTCCCACTCCAGGTGTACGTCGACATGAGTCTCCCATTCGAGATCCCCTGCGAAACAATTACATATTCACATTTACTCCACATACCTATCACAATTGCAAAATTAGATGACCATTAATAAATTCTTACGGTAGTTTTCCTCAGCAGTTACGTTGGGTCGAATGCCTTCCACATGAGCACGGAAGCCTGGTCCGTTTGTGTACGACAGTGTCATGTATGGCATTGTGTCATTTCCTTCGTCTCTTGAGGGACCAAGAATGTCATGGCCACGTCCAGAATACCCGTTGAAGGCCATGACGTGCGAGTGGTCAGCCGTCACCACAATGAGCGAGTCGTCCTCTGACAGCATCTCCACGGCGCGCAGCACAGCCTTATCCATCTCGAGTGTCTCATCAAGTGCGAGCTCCACGAGATTGTCGTGATGCGCGTGATCGATGCGCCCTCCCTCCACAAATAAAAAGAAACCTTTCTCGTTACGACTCAATGAACGAATCGCCACCTCTGTCATCTCTTCTAGTGTGGGTTCTGTTTCCAAATTCGCTTGCATATTATATTGACAATGATTATTCTCGAACAATCCCAAAAGGTACTCAGGCAGGCTATTGTTAGCTTGCATTAGCTGCTCACGGTTCCAAACATATTCATGGGATAGTGCGCGGTCTACTTTATCTTGCTTCCACTCTTCTATTAAGTTACGGTTGTCTGTACGTCTACCAGCTAATCCTTCTTCGTCGATGAAGTCAGTTGGTAAAAGACTTCGTCTACCACCACCTAAAATAATCTGAAAAAATAAAAATTGTTTTTTTTTTGCGTATATTTTTATCAGAGGTGTAAAATACTTTCATAACATTCCATTTCACCCGCAAAGTATCCATACATTTGCCCTTAGTACAAATAAATATAACGTAGCGCTTAATAAGGAGATGGAAGGGCCGAACGAATCTGGTCTCTTTGGGGAAGTTACAGCACGTATGCAGATTTACAGAATCAGAACTATTTTTTGTCTCACTCTGCGAGCCTGCCTGTAAAGTTTTGAAATTCTAATGTTAAGAACTGTGTCCGAAGCCCGCTGTGTCGAAGTTCACTTTAGAGCTCATTCAAATGTAAACACAACCATTGCACTGTTTTTTTTTTAGTTAGTAGTATTTTTTTTTTGGTGGGTGAAATCATCAAATAACCCCTCCCGCTCTTGGGCAGAGCGAAAGGGAGTGTCAGACTTCTACTGACTAAAAACCACCCATGTTCCTTCTTAGCCCTTTATGTTGAGGCCGCAGTAGTAGTAGATATACCTTGAGCTTGTTGCCGGGATGGTTGTGTATGAGCTGCAGCGCGATGTCGGGGCAGCGCTCCGTGTCGAAGCCGTCGTCCTGCACCTGCTGGTTGTACTCCCAGTCGCGGTCCGCCACCTTGGCGTACACGCCGGCCGGCGAGGCGTGCGTGATGCGCGTCGTGGTCACTATACCTTTACAAACAATATCAACATGCAATTGAAGAAAATTATTACATTTATACCTATGTACACTGACCGCCGTGATATTTCGCTGAACGAGCGATTTCGGACTTTGGGCAGGATATTAGCAATAACAACAGATAACGTTCAATGTTTCGGTTGCTGAGAAGGATCTAATATTAATGGAATCTGTGAGCTGGGTTCCCACAGACTCCACAATTTCCCCTCGCTTTACATGCATGACCGCACAGTTGTCCACATCGAATTCCACCCTGATGGTGCTACTAAAAGCTTCAGTGACCTTCAGTAGCTCCATCAGCTGCAAATCGTTGGGGGCAAAGAGTTTCAGTAGATCAATGTAAAGGAGGTGGGATATCCACCTCTCTTCAACCGAAAGCGGAGACCTTATTCCTCCAGCAGTGTGCTAAGAGGATTCAAGGCTGTATGTTCAGCTGCATGAAGTAAGCGAGCGAGCGCTCACCTGCGTCGCGGCCGTCTGCCAGCGCCCACTCGGCGATAGACTGCACGTGCGTGTTCCTGTTGGTGGACGCCACGCAGTCGCTGCGCGGCACGGCGGCGTTCACTCCAATGGCGCCGTACGTAGTCTTCACGCCGCACAAGTACGCGGTGGCGGTACATGCCGAGTCTGCGATCTGGGCGTCAGCACAGTACGTCTGAAACATCATTCAAATCACAATATTTATGCACGTTAATTACCAGATTTTGGATCGCTACCGGAAGGATTTTGTTTTACATTTATTTCATAATAGTTTTAAGGCTTTTTTTACCCGACTGCGGCGAAGCCCAAAAGGAGGGTTATTAATCTTCTGCTCGCCAATGTATAAAAACGCAATAAATGATTTGCAAGATGTTTTAGCAAATTCATAATACACAGGATAACTTTTAAATCAAAAGGTCTTGTCAGAACATTATTTTAATCATTAGTACCATTTTGTTAAATAGATGTCGCTATACGTATCTTCCGTAATGCTAATGAGTTCTTCTTGAATACTTCAAATTCGTATTTCTTTTGTTTATTTATTTTCTATCATCTGATAGAGAGCAGCGCAATGAAACCGAAACCTTCTCTGAGACGCGCAATATTTGTGCATTGAATCTTACTACACACATCAAAAGTGTCTAGGGATCAACATATATTTTTGCAATAACTTTTCTCCTGATTGATATTAATTAAAATTTTCTTTAAGGATTCATCAAATAAAGTGTTTTCGTTTGTCACAGTAACGATAAACCAAGTCACCTTTGCATTAATAAAGAAATTTGCCATTTTCCTATTAAAGGGATTTTTGACATTTGAACCACTAACATTAAAGTTCGAAAAAAAAGACTGAAATAACAGTTTTCTTTAAAATTTTATTGGGTAACTTAAACAATTAATAATCCGTGTTTCTACCGCGAACACTAACAGCACAAGAACATCGGTTTGGCATACTCAAAATGAGTTCATCCAAATCACGCTGTGGAATGGCCGCCCATGTTCGTTGCAACAACAAAAAAAGGTCTTCTTGCGACTGGATACCCTCCATATTCGGCAGAGCTCTTCTCTGTAGCATATCCCATGCATGCTCAATCGGGTTCAAGTCTGGCGACTGAGCAGGCCAGGGCAGGACATTGATGTTAGCTGCGGCGAGAGTCTGTCTTACAACTCTTGCGGTGTGCGGTCGTGCATTATCATGCATTAACTGAAATAAGGGACCGATTTGCACTTGTAGAGGAACGATGACGTCTGATACAATCGTCTCAGCATAAATTTGAGCGTTGAGGTTGCCTCTGATCCAAATCAACTCAGTTCTTCCGCCGATCCAAATACCCGCCCATACCATGATGGTTCCACCACTATAAGGATGGACTTCCTGGCAGGATTTTAACCGCTGTTGGCGTCCAGGGGTTCTCCAGTGTCGTATACGTCTTGTATCCGGTCTCATACCAAAACGAGACTCATCAGAAAAGCACACGAAACGCCATTGTTCTTCTGCCCAATTTCTGTGTTCAAGAGCCCATTGATATCGAATCCTACGATTGTGCATTGCTATAGGTGGTACCCGTAGCGGTCTTCGGGAATGAAGGTTCACTTCGTGCAAGCGGTTTCTGACTGTTTGGTCGCTAATTAAGTTCCCTGAAGAGTGATGAAGCCTCACGGCTAACATCATGGCGGTTATTGTTGGAGCTCTTCGAGTTAAGATTTGAATGTATCGGTCTTGTCTCCGTGTGGTGCAGCGATACCGTCCTCCATGGCGCTCAGCCACGGTACCAGTGCTTCGGTAACGTGTCCAAAGTCGACTGATAACACTCTGACTTGTATTCAGAGCTAAAGCCACAGTACGTTGCCGGGAACCAGCTTCTATCATTCCCACGGCTCTGAGCATTTCTTCCCTGCTTAAATGACGTCGTCGCTCCATAATAACGTTGGTTTTAATCAGTAGTAGGGAAACAGTAGCACTAATAATGTCTTCAATGCGTTGTATGTTTTTATAGGGAAAATATTGACAGCTGATTCATCTTTTACTCGAATTTGATTCACAGTTCCTGATTCAAATTATGAAATGCACCAAAAAGGATCCATATAAATTTATAAAATCATAAATTTATTACAAAGCCACATCTCAATCTCAAGAAATCCGCATAAAAATGCTTGATCCCTAGACACTTTTGATGTGTGTATATTGGTTTTATAATTTACACATGACAGACTGCAGGCAAACGACCAAAAGACTAAAAACTTTTTTGCAAAAAAAACAACCGACTTCAAAAACACCAAAAAGAGAAAAATAAACTTAAGAAGAAAAATCAGCTTCTGAAGTCGGTGACTTTTGTTTGTTTGACTTCATGTTTTTGCCACCGACTTCAGAAGCTGATTTTTCTTCTTAAGTTTATTTTTCTCTTTTTGGTGTTTTTTGAAGTCGGTTGTTTTTTTTTGCAAAAAAGTTTTTTTATTTTTTCATTTTTAGTTGTAATAAGTATCCTATACAAATATTTACTATGCATTTAACATTTAACCAAGAAACCTAACCCTTAACCTTCAAGATTCAACTATTTTTGATTTCAACTCTTAACCGTTGAGGAGTGGTACTACTCCTCAACGGTTAAGAGCATGAAGACAAGTGATGACTGCTAGATGCGAATACTTGAATAGCGTCAGAAAAAGCACGAAACACGTCATACGTGTCTATGTAATTCATATAAGTATAACAACTAAAAAAATGTGTATTGTACACATCTGCATACCCCCTCAGAGCATACAGGCGTGATGTTACGTCATGATAATGTATATTCAATAAACATCCAAGCGATTCCAGCAATTACGACAGATTTGCCGTTTATTTTTTAAGAGTTCCATTGTATATCTCCGAAGATCAGCACCAGATCTTCACCATATTAAAATGGGAGTATAATAAATAAAAATAAAATAAAAAAGCCTTTTAATTCCAATAGCTTCAACAATTAGATTACATAACCATAAAAAAGTTTGTTCATTCATGCGAAAAATAAAATTCATATTTATGGACAACACTCATGAAAATTGAATAATAATTAATAGATATAAACTAAAAATAGCAATTAAGAGCAAATTAAATTGTATAAAATAATTTAAATTAGAAAATCCAAATGGAATTGATTCAAGAACATGCAAAAATATTTTATTATAATTTAATTGATTTGAATTAAAAGCTATGATCAAAACAAATTTATTACCATAAAACAATTTACATTAAATAATCCATATTATTATTGAATCGATCATATGTGCATAATTATACTTTTAATAGATTTAAATTATTAATAACAGTTAAAATAAAAATTGATACAAAATAATTTTAATTGAATAATTCATATTGAATCGATTATACCATCCATGCAATATTGTAACTTTAATATAAATCATGACATTATTAAATATGAAAAAAAACTATATGGTAACCTATAAAATAAATAAATTATAATGACAACGCTAATTGGACCCCTTTTCGGGTAAAGGCCTCCTCCAGAGAATGCCAGTTGTCTCTGTCTTTGGCGACATCTGGCCAGTTTTTTCCCGCGATTGCCTCTACTTCGTCTTTCCATCTCGCTTTCGGTCTTCCTCTACGTCTAAATCCGTGAGGGCCTCTCCATAGCGTCACGGTCTTTGTCCATCTGTCGTCGGTATAACGGGCCACATGCCCTGCCCATCTCCATTTTAAACTCCTAGCGAATGGTAGAGCGTCTATGGCTTGAGTCCTTTTTCTTATTAAATTGTGTCGTACCCTGTCTTTTAGTTTTAAGTTTAGGGAACTGCGTTCTAGTGCTCTTTGACACGATATGATTTTTCTGTTGGTTTTGGAGTCGAATATCCACGTTTGGCATCCGTACGTAAGGCAGGGTAGGAGGCATGAGTCCATCACTTTCTTTTTCAATTGCAAGTTCATTTTTGATTTCATAACCTCTTTGTAGGCCCAGTACTTCTTCCAGGTAATTGCAATGCGCCTATCTATCTCTTCGGTATTGTTCTCTCTTCGGAATGAGACTTGCTTGCCAAGGTAGATGTAGTCGTCTACGTAGTCCACGATTACGTTATTCACAGTTATTGGTTTTTTAGAGTGGTTAGTCATGACTTTTGTTTTTGTGATGTTCATGTCTAGGCCAATAACTGTGCTGACCGCATTGAGCTCTTCCATCATCGTCTGTAGTTCTGTAGCGTCTTCCGAAAACAGTACGATATCGTCCGCAAACCGCAGATGGTGAAGATGCTTCGTCCCTATTCTTATGCCTCTTTCTGTCCAGGGTAGATCTTTCATAATGTTTTGTAGTACCGATATGAAGAGTTTTGGCGATAGTGGGTCTCCCTGTCTTACTCCTCTACAAATTTTTATTCTTTGACCTGAGTTTTCTAGCTTGATTTTACTTGTACTGTTTCTATATATGTCCTTTATTATTCTGATGTACTTTCCATTTACGTTTTGATTTTCTAGGGCGTTCCAAATACTTAAATGTGAAATCGAGTCGAAAGCTTTTTTATAATCGACGAAAGCTACATAGAGTGGTTTTCTAAATTCGTAGTACTTTTCGATTATTTGTTCGAGTACTTGTATGTGGTCTGTAGTGCTGAAACATCTTCTAAAACCAGCCTGTTCTGTTGGTTGGTGGGCTTCAATGGCGCTGTCGATTCTTTCGTGTAAGCAGTTAGCAAAAAGCTTATATAAACTAGGCATTAAGCTTATAGGTCGATAGTTTCCTACATCTGTTGGGTCGCCTTTCTTATACAGTAGTATAATTTCCGACTCCGCCCATGCCTGTGGCACCTTCTCTTCTTTGAGAATTTTATTGAATAATTGAGTCAATGGCCCTAAAATAAAAGTTTTTGCGAGTTTTATGGCTTCGTTGGATATGCCATCAGTGCCTGGGCTTTTGTCGTCTTTCAGTTTTTCGAGCTTATTCAGTATTTCAAACTCTTCAAATTTCAAAATGTCTGTGATTTGTGTCTGACAGTTTGATGTTTCCTTTGCTTTCTGATTTGGCTCTACAGAGGCACTGTATAATTTTCGATAAAATTCTGTTGCTGTGTCGATTACATCTGCACGACTTTGGTGTTTTAAAGCCTTGGAATTCAGTGATGGAATCCATTGTTTTTCTGTAGCTAGTTCTTTGAATGCCTTCTTTAGACTACCAGATGATTTTAAGTGTTTTGTGAAAATAGCTTCTCTATGGTCTTTGTAATTTTTCTTTATTTCTTTGTTTGTAGTTTTAAATAATCTTGTAAGTTCAGCCTTTTCTTCTTGGTTTAGTCCCGACTTGTACATTAATTGATTTCTTTGTTTCATTAGATTTTTCGTACTCTCTGTTAGTATTGTTGATTTTCTTGACGCTTTGATTTCGCTGGCTTGTAGGCAGTTTTTTATAACATTTTCTAATTTCTGGTAGGAAGTGTTTACGCTTGTGTTGTCTTCGTCGTATAAATCCAGCTCAGAACTCTTCATTTTGGATAGAAATTCTAAACGTTCTTCGTTTGTTTTCAGACTATTTTGAAAGTTTGAAAAGTGTTTCCTGCTCTTCTTCGTTGTTTTTAATTCTACAGTGCCTCTAAGCATCTTGTGATCGGAAGGGAATATGGTAGTTATAGTTTCGTAGTTGGTGAATATTTGAGGTGCATTAGATAAAATAAAATCAATTTCGTTTTTTGTTTTTTTGTCTGGTGAAAGCCATGTCCATTTTTTCTTCATTCTCTTTTTAAACAAAGTATTTATTACAACCAACTTCTGCTCGTAAGCATATTGGAGCAGTCGTTCACCTCGTTTATTTCTGGTACCATATCCATGCTTCCCGGTGATCAATGACTCTTCTGCCTTAGGTAGCCCGATTTTTGAATTAAAGTCACCCATACAAATTATATAATTTCCTGCTTCATCGTGGGCTTGTTGTACTTCTCGGTAAAACTTTTCAACATCATCGTCGCTTGCGCTCTCTGTAGGAGCGTATACTTGAATCAACGTGAGGCTGTAATTACCAAATTTCAATTTCAACGCGCAAACTCTCTCTGATATTCCTATGTAACTTTCTAAGTTCGGCTTAAACTTTTTCTTGATGAGAAAACCAACACCATACTGGCCAGCACTTTGCCCTGTGAAGCACATGATATGGTCTCCATCTTCTATAATTTTAGTACCTAAGCGTCGTACTTCGGCCAGTCCGATAATGTCGTAATTGATGTTTTTGAGCGCTTCCTTTAATTCAAGTAATTTCTCGGTTGTGCTTAGTGATCTGACATTGTATGTACATAGATTTAACTTTTCTGTGAATTCTTTCATCTCTGGAGGGTTATAGTCGCATATCCCCGCGGTGACAAGCCGTTCTGGGGATGATTGTAGAGAAGGGGGCCATATTCGTTGCTATTTGTTAAGTTGATTCGATGGGGTAGGTGATTTGTGTTCTGTGTTGTTTGATTGACTTGGGCCTGAGTTTCCTCTTCGTGGTGCAAAAAATGGGTTAATGTTTGTTTTGTTCCTTTTATGTGTTTGTATGTGTACGTCCGTAGTCGAGCTGGTACTTCGATTTTCGTTTGGTGACGCTGATAAACCCCTTTTCTGATTCTTATAATTTTCGGTGTGGTTGTTTTTATTCTCTAATATTACTATTTTGTCGTATTTTATTATAGCTTTTACACCTTCTGCTTTGTATTTACTTACTTCTTTTTGTAGTTCTTTCCTTTTCTCAATTACTTTCGGAGGAAACTCTTCTTTTAAATAGTACGTAGTGTTTTCTAGGTTTTTCTTGTTGGTCAATAACATTATCTTTTTCCCCAGAGTCGAAACCGTTACAGAAATTGGTCTAGGGTTAGTACCTTTCTTGCCGAGTCTTCTTATCATTTCCAACTCCGATTTTTCGAATGGTATTTTTATGTCGCTGTTAAATATATTTAGTACTTTCTCTTCAAGTTGATGGTATTTTTCTTCCGATTCATCTACACCAAATAGTACAATGTTCTTTTTGAGGCTCTGTCGTTCTAGAAAGGTAATTCTTTGTTCTTGTTCTTTGACGAGAGATTCCAGTTCATTATATTTTTCATCCATGACGTTGAATTTTTGGTCTATGTGTCTGTTTATATTTTCGGTAATATTTGTTTCCATTTGCTTCATATCTACTTTTTGTTCCGAGAGTTCTTTTTGTATGTTTTGTAGCATGTTTTTAAGTTCTTCCATGTTTATGTATTAGATTGAAGATTTGCTAAATAGATCAAACAAAACAAAAATAATTCGTGCTATTCGGCAATAGATGGCGTTAGTAAACGCGTCTGTTGATGGTTAGCAGCACATCCAAGGATTGTGCAGAAAGTTTTGCTACTCGTTCATAGATGGCGCTGTTGCATCCCTGAGCACAGAATTAAAAATTGCTTTCTACAATTGAAGATCACCATAACAGAAAGTAATTGGGTGTTTGCTTTTCGGTAATAGATTAGCGATATTAAGCGCACCTGTGGTCAGTGGGTCGTCTTTAATGGTTGACATCTCATTTAGAAATACTGTGTGGTAGTTTTGCCACTCGTTCCTAGATGGCGCTGTTGTAAGTAGATATCGTGGGGACAGAAATTGCTTTGTAATTGCCACTTTGTAGGTTATGTTAATGTTTATTTTCGCACTAAAACATCACTTAGTCATTTATATGCGGTGTGGGCAGCACTTTTTCCAAATCACTGTTAATAGTCCGTTACACTTTCCTCAAACGTAGTCTGGTTGGTACTTTGCACTGAGTTCTTTGTCACTGTTTACAACATTACGTTTTCATTTTAAACTTGCAATAAGTCTTGTTCTTCTGCTACACTTCACGTATTGTTTTATTTTTGTCACTGGGTAGACGATAATTGGGCCGAAATTTGCTTTATGGACACTTTTACAAATTTATTTGTACGGAGCTATTTGAATCAGCTGTTAACGGTACGACGGTGGCGCCACCTTCTTCGAGTATACTCTTTCAAATAAAAAAAGAATTTTGAGAATCGGTCCACACATGGGGGAGAAATCAGGTAAAATACCTTAAAAAAAAAACATACACACGAACATAATTATAACCTCCACCTTTTTCGAAGTCGGTTAAAAAACGGTAGAAATGGGCTCAAATCCTATAACACCTACCTAGGTACTATATTTATTTATAAATATTTTCCCCACGTCTAAAGATCCATTATAATTATTATCTTACTAGCTGTTGCCAGCGACTTCACCGGCTACAACTCGAAAATTATCCCAGGGTAAGATGAAATGGGAAAAAAATGGCAACACCCGAATCACTACAAAAAAAAACGGGATAAAAACTATCCTATGTGTTAATCCAGGTTATAAACTGTCTGTGTACCATATCTAAATCCGTTCAGAAGTTTTTGCGTGAGGAAGTAACAAACATACTTTCGCATTTATAATATAAGTATATTAGTATTATTATTAGGATAATAAAAAGAGAAGTCCTGACTGACTGACTGACTGACTCATCAACGCCCAGCCAAAACCCTTGGACCCTTGGAGGTTCCCTTTATAATGTAGACAAGGAATAAGGAAGGATTTTTCGAAATTCAACCCCTAAGGGAGTTATATAGGGGATAAAAGTTTGTATGAAAAATCGTCATTTTTTGATATTTTCCGACATCCACGCGAGCGAAGCCGCTGGCAAAAGCTAGTACAATATAATAAAGTGTGATTAGTAGGATGAAACTTACATACCGAGATACCGACACACATTCAGAGTTTGGTAGTGTACGTCTATTTTGTAAAACATGTATTTTTGGACCACTTATGCTTGAAGTTTTTGTATTATATTTTTATATAGACACATAAAAACACTTTTTATAATTAATCAAAATGAATTTCTTTAGGAATGCAAGCAAATAATAAGAATTTACCTTAACCATCCCAACCGTAGGAAAAGTTTCAAAATGCAACTTGGTCTCCTCGCCGGTCGCGCCTCGTCGCTGACCGAGCAGAGTGCGCGCGGCGGCCAGCGTGGGCACGGACATGCCGTCGCCCAGGAACATCACCACGTTGCGCGCCTTCTTCACGCTCTCCACGTGCGCCAGACGTTCGTCGATGGCGGCCTGCGCCTCGCTCGTCCAGAAGGCGGACTCGGTCTCGGCGCGGTTGGCGGCGGCCACGCGGCCGGCGGGGTCCGCCGCCGGGTGGTAGCGGTCGGCGCACGCTGCACCCGCGCAGGCGATCACGAGCAGCGGGAGAAGCGACCTCATCGCGTACCGATCTACTGTACAATGGCGCCGCACAAACTGCCTTTTATGATTGTTATGAGTATATTATCTAGAAACCGTTTTAATCAAGACAAAAATCAAATTGCAGTAATTATAATAATACGTACATTATACCTACATGTAATTATGTAGATTAAGCCGTTCATTTTCAGTACTCTCATATTTATACCAAGGCTAAGTGCATTGATATTAATTCTGAGTCTGATAAAAACACAATTTGTAAAACAGCTTTTGCCCGCGGATTAGCCTACGTGAAAATTTCGATTTTCCATACAAACTTTACCCCCCTTTTTCACCCCCTTGGGGGTTGAATTTTGAATAATCCTTCCTTAGTGGATGATGGAGAATGTCTACGTCATAAGAGAAGAACGTAACGCCCTAAGTTGTCGACCACTTGTACTGAGAAGGGCCGGAAATGCACGACTCAAAAAGACTGGAGAAGTATCTAAACCTGGACCAACACAGACAACACCAGACAAGATGAGTCACAAGGAGACTCTCGAAATTAGGTTAGGTTAGGTTTTTTTTTTTTGTGCTTTTCCCCGTTATGGGTGGGACGGGATCTTATTATTCTAGGTACTCATTCATTCCAGTTCTATCATGTATTCCTCTCGCACTTTCAAGCTTCATACTTTATCTTTCTTGTACGCACTCTTTCATTCTTAGCCGGGTGGGACTCCCGCTATTCTATCTATGTACTTCTTTATTATGTAGTTTTCTTTATTTAGGGATATTAAACACAATCAGTTTTATTAACAACTAGCTGATGCCCGCGGCTTCGCCCGCGTGGATACTGTTAAAACAATCCTTAATGCGGATTATATATCATTCTAAAATTTCAGCTCGATCGGTGCAGAACTTTTTGAGTTTTTGAAGCGTACACAAACCAACATAACATTTTTATATATAGAGATAGTGGCTTCTTACATTGGTTCTTTTACATTCTATGTTCTCTTAATAAATACTTTTCTTAACTATGTTTCTATGGACTAAGTTTTTATTTATTCTAAACATCCGATATAGGAACTGTTTAAGAACAATCTCTCTTCTTTTTATGTTGCTAATACAGTCTGTGCTAACTTATTTTAATACATTAATTATTTCCTAATTAATATAACAATCGTTTTTTCCTTTTAACACTAGTTTTATACTTATTTATTTATTTCCTTATTTTATGTCTATGCAAATAACACGTTTATTCTAATACATAACTTTTCTTACATAGTATAATATTAACTTATCTTTTTATTTTCTAATACAGTGAACTCAATATTTAATAACACAATTTTCTGTAGGTACCTATTTTCGGTTTTTGGACAATACGGTTTGGATCCACTTGATTAGGACTATTCTAAGGTATTGTGTAGCTTCCTTTCGCTTTGTTGCGTTTATTTAATTTCCTTATTGTTTTGGCAATAATATAATATATACTGATTATGATATACATATTTATTGTCGTTTCTTAGCTGGGGTATTTTACTTTACTCAACGTTTTCAGGGGTTGTTTGGAGTATGTGTTTTGTGTTGTGTGTGTGTTTTGATATACTTGTATATATTTTTTATATATTTTATATATCTGTGCTTGTTTTTGTTTTTCGGTTTCCATGTATATGTTCATTTCGTAGTTGTTATCTACTTCTGTAATGTACTCCCAGTTTGTGTTGCTGTCTTGGTGTATTCCTGTGCGTGTTGTGTGTGTTCTTGTGTGTGTTGTGTGTGTTATGTGTGTTATGTGTACCTTATGGAGCAGTCTTGGCATATGCCGTTGTCGTCCGAGCCAGGTAGTCCCATTTCTTGCGGACCGGGCACTCCACGCTGAAGGCGTTGTGGTCGGTCTTCTGAAACTTCGAGTGTGAGCAGTTGCAGCACTGCGGTTCCGTACCCGCAACAAATTCAACGCATTTTTCGCGTAGATGCGGTCCTCCGCAGTGACTGCATCTGTCCACACTTTCAGTACAAAATTTCCGGCCGTGTCCAAATGCTAAGCATTTTGTGCATTGGATGAGCGGCGACTGGTCCTCCACCCTGACCCTTTGCAGGTCCAGGTAAAGAGCCCCTGCCTCCGTCATCCTCTGCCATACTTTAGGACTGACCTGGACGACCACGTGCGCTGTCTTGGGGTTCCTAGTCCTCTTCTTATACTTTATGGCAATTTCTTTTTCCTCTTCGTCTAAGTCCCTGAAAATATCTTCGTTCTGGGAGTAGAGCGCCTTCGCCATTTCGTCGTCTTCGTTGTCCAAAAAGAAGTCTTTTAGGACAACGAGCGGGTTCTTATTTTTCATGGGCGCTACTGTTAGGCCTCCACCTCGGCTTTCAATCCTTTCTTTTACTTTCTTATACTCCGCTTCTGTGTCGCAACCCAATATGACCGTCTGGTTTTTCGCCTTCCGCACTTTGCTGATCTTAAGGCCAGTTCCCCTGGCATCGACCGCCTCCTTCACCATAGCGAGCACCCCGTCAGCATGCTCCATGCCTTCAGAGGTGACCGCCATCGAATAAAGTGCCGGTCGATGCCCGGGTTTGGCTGCCGTGACGGTGGCGTATGTCTGCGAGTCCGGTCTTGGCTCGCATGCCGCTTCCCTTATGGCCGCCTGTATTTTGCTTGAGCTGATGGCGACATCACCGGCAACGTCACCGATTTTTTCCTCGAGAACAACCGCCGCGCGACCTACGACGTTAACCCCGTCTATCGCGCGGCTGATGTTCTCTTGGACTACGTCGATCTTGGCGCTGACCAAATCGACGCTGTCGACGACCTTGTCGATGATGTCGGCACCGCCCTCGTCATTGTACACGGCCATGTCCGCGAAGCCTTTTCCCACCTTCTCCTCCAGATCCTTCACCCGTGTGTAGATGTTTGTCTCCACTTTCTCCAGCCTTTCTAGGATTCCCTCCGATGGCCCGGGGGAAGTTGGCGTGGTGTTGGCCTTTGTGGGCGGGACCGTTTTAGGCGCAGTTTCCAGGACCTTCACCCGTTTACTGAGTTCGAAGAGGGTCCGCAGGCATTTATCGGACTGGGTCTCCAGGAAGATCTTGATATTTTTCCTCATCTGAGGGTAGTCCTTGACTCTGCTTGGAATGTCCTCAAAGGTCTTCATGACCTCCTGGAGAAGTCTGTCGTTTGACATTGCAGTGTAGGTGTCCGGCTGCTTTTTAAAAGCCTCCATATTGTCGATGGACCTTCTTTTTCGCTCCGGTCTCCGGATGAAAGTCCTGGCGGCGTCCAGCGCTTGTCCAGGCGGGCCCGCGGGGCTGGGAGTGGTGGTGGAAGCGGCGGCACCAGATGTCCATGACGACGACGACAGCGGCGTTTCGGCTGATTCAGGTGCTGTGCTTATCAATATACTCAAAACCGCAGAGTCGTACGTCAAGCGGTTCCGGAGATATGCTAGAATTTAGTGAGTATCCGTATAAACTAAAATGGCCAACTTTTCCCAAATTCGGCAACTCTGACGTTATATAGGCCGACTTTCGGCTTAAATAAGTCCTGATGGGCTATAAGAAGACAATTCCGGTGTAAAAAATTGATTATTTCCTATTTATAGGGATTTATTAGCAAAAAACATTTAAAAATCGATATCTTTAAAATGGTTAGACATAAAATTTTGAAAAAAAAATATGAAAATTAAGTATAAGTGAGCTTCTTTAAGATAAAACCTTAACATAAATTTTTTAATATTATTTAGGGGATGAAATTTGAAAATGAAGTTTTTTATGGTTATTTAATTACTACTCTAAATTGGCTATTGCAAAAATTATAAAACTAAAAACTTAAGGTCATCTAATTAGCGCGCAACAGGCTGCAGTTGAAGATCTTCAAAATTTGTCTTCAGTCCAGAGTTATTATGGGTCAAAGTTGATAACTTATATATGTCATATATAAGTGGGTATTATATATAAAATTCTAATTCTAGTTGCACTCGCCTTAGCTGATATTGGTCCAGGATGACGCCAAATTTCGGATCGCTAGCTCCACTCCTTCCACTTTTTCAGGCCACGTGGTTTTCTGAAAAACCTGAATATCTTGAAAAGGCGCGATGTCAGGACGGATCTGAGTATCCCAGATGGTCGGGAACCACGATGTCCACAGGATTCCGGTGAAAAAACTGGAGGTCGCCGATCTCGTTTCAGCAGCGTTTGCGTTTGAAGTGTTTGTGACTTCCACCTAACCTCTGAAATTGAGGTTTTTCACTAATAACTTCGTGTGCACAGTTCAGCAGCACAATTTGATCGCGGCACTTTTTGCGGGTTGGGTTTCCGCATCCAACAACACCTCACTCGTCAGAATCGGACAAGAAAAACCAATTATTTTGTATTTTTAAGTGCGGAGCGCGTGGGTTTTAGCTGCTTACAGCTCGAGAGACCGAGTTCAACTGGGTTAGGTTAGGTTAGGTTGGGGGACCCCCCACAGTGCTTGCGTCCACGTCGCGTCCCCTGGAAACGACCCAGTTCTGACCACCATAACGGAGTGGCAGACTGGGTTGGCCAAAGTGCACTGTGCTTTCGTAGCTATAATTTTATCTTGCCTTGTTAGTACTACGAACGATGTCGATCTCTACGCGGGATGCCTGCGGGCGATTTTTAAAACAAAAAGGCCCTTCTCAGGGCCAAACCAAAGGCCCTTCTCAGGGCCAACCCAAAGGCCCTTCTCAAGGCCAGCCAAAAGGCCCTTCTCAGGGCCCACCCAAAGGCCCTTCTCAGGGCCAACCCAAAGGCCCTTCTCAGGGCCAACCAGAAGGCCCTTCTCAGGGCCACTCCGACGCTCCGGCGTCAGAGACTAGCCGCGCGCCGTCTGCGGCAAGTTTCTTTGACGAGTTGTCTGACAACGACTCGATGATAAGTGTGTCGGACGTGGACGAGTCTCGGTCGCGGAAGCGAGTCCGCAAGAGTGATGGGTCCGAGGGCTCCTCAGCCTCAGGGTCAACGAGGTTGCCGAAGGCTAAAAAGCCGACGGTGGCCGCGGAGCCCCATGTTGTTGG
The DNA here is from genome assembly GCA_949775195.1 of Diarsia dahlii. Classification (NCBI taxonomy): domain Eukaryota; kingdom Metazoa; phylum Arthropoda; class Insecta; order Lepidoptera; family Noctuidae; genus Diarsia; species Diarsia dahlii. The sequence goes on from OX459211.1 coordinate 20,674,145, forward strand.
GCTCGCGGACGCCCAACGCCAGTTGGACCTGGCTCGGCGGGCGCAGCTCCAGCAAGAGCTGGAGGAGCGGGTTGCCGCTAAAGAAAAACGGGCGCACGCCGCCCGGGAAAAGTCCGGGTACGGTGCGTCCCGTGTAATTTATGCGGACCACTCTCTGGCCGAGCTGGAGAGAATGGCGGAGGAGGACGAGGAGGAGATTGTGGAGGTTGCCTCTAAGTCCTCCAACCTGAAGGGGACCTTCCAAAAGGCCCTCAAGAACAGGGCCGCGAGCATGCGCGGTGTCGTCGCGGAGCTCGTCAAGCGGAAGGCCACCGACGAGACGCGGCAACTGCAGGCGAAAATTGATCGCCTACATTCGAAGCAACGGCCCGGCCAGACCAGGCCCACACAAGCCCTGCGGCAGAGGGCTCCGCCTCCAACCTTGAGGAAATCATCCGCAAGGTCATAATGGAGGAGAGGGCCTTCACAAGAGCCTGCTTCGCAGGCATCGAGGACCGGCTCTTGCCGGAGAAACGCCTTCAAAAGGCAAAAGGCCCTTATCAGGGCCAACCAAAAGGCCCTTCTCAGGGCCAACTAAAAGGCCCTTCTCAGGGCCAACTAAAAGGCCCTTCTCAGGGCCAACCAAAAGGTCCTTCTCAGGGCCAATCTGAGGGCGCATCGGCGTCGGAGGCTAGCCGCGCGGTGTCTGCGGTTAGCATCTATAGCTTAGCGGGCGAGTTGTTGGACTCCGACAACGAGTCCATTATTTGCGAGTCGGACGCAAGTTCGGGGATTGGTCGCCGGGAGCCGGAGAAGCGGGCCCGTGACAGAAATGGGTCCTGGGGTTCCTCGGACTCGAGGCGGCCATCCTACGCGAAGGCCAGGAAGCCGGTGTCGGACACCCACGACGTGGGTCTGGCAGAGGCCCAACACCAGTAGGACCTGTCTCGGCGGGCGCAGCTCCAGCAAGACCTGGAGGAGCGGGTTGCGGCCAAGGAGCAACAGACGCGCGCCGCCCGGGCCAAGTCCGGATACGGCGCGTCCCGCGTTCTCTATGCGGACCACTCACTGGTGGATCTGGAGCGGATGGCTGAGGAGGACGAAGAGGAGATAGTGGAAGTCGCCTCTAAGTCCTCTAATTTAAAAGGAACTTTCCAAAAGTCCCTTAAATGCAGGGCCGCGAGCATGCGCGGCATCGTCGGGGAGCTGGTGCAGCGGAAGGCGACCGACGAAACGCGGCAACTGCAGGCGAAAGTTGATCGCCTGCAGTCAGAGGTCAGCCAGCTGCACCAGAAGCTGGCTGATGCCACGGCCCGGCCAAACCAAGCCGAGCCGAGACCAGCGGCTGAGGTCCCCCCCTCCAACCTTGAGGATATAATCCGCAAGGTCATCATGGAGGAGAGGGCCTTCACGAGAGCCTGTCTTGCGGGCATAGAGGACAGGCTCTTGCCTGAAAAGCGCCTCCGACCACCGCTCGCGGCGGACAATAGGCCACGCGAGCTGGAGCCGGAACCTGCGCCTTTGGGAGGCCCGGCATCGGGTGTGCAGCCCCAGGCCTCGAAGCCCTCCAAGGGCAAAGGGAAGGGCAAGGGCAAGAGGACCAAGGGGGCCTCTCAAACGTGCTCCACGAGCGCGGAGGCAGCGTCTGCCGCCCCAGCCGACCCCCGGAACTCGCACGGGAAAGACGCCCTTCTTCCCTCCACCACCCCGTCCAACCAGCCCTGGACAAAAGTGGTCAAGGGGGGAAAGGGGAAAAAGCCCAAGCCCGCTGCGACTGCTCCAGCAGGCAAAAAGGCTCCAGCCGGCGGGAGGATATGGTTCCTCCCAAAACCGCGGCCGTCGTGGTGACCATCACCCCGGAGGCCGTGGAACGGGGGGAGACGTACGCGTCCGTAATGATGCGAGCGCGTACCAACGCCGATCCTACCCAACTGGGGATCGGTACAATCTCGTGCCGCCGGACCCAGGCCGGGGCTCGAATCTTCGAGTTCCCAGGGGCTCAGGGCAGCGCCAACGCGGACCTCTTCGCAACCAAGTTGCAAGAGGTCATTGCGGACGTGGCAAAAGTCGCCAGGCCCGAGAAGTCAGTAGCCTTGGAGGTGACCGACCTCGACGACTCGGTCACAAAGGAGGAGGTGGTGGCGGCGGTCGCAGCTATGGGGGGCTGTGGCGTCACAGCGGTGCAAGGTCGGGCCATCAGGCCCGGCCGCGGCGGCATGGGCATCATTCGCCTTGAGTGCCCAGTCGCCGCAGCTATAGCCGTCCTCGCCAAGGGACGGCTTGCTGTCGGATTCAGCTCGGGTGTAGTCCGGGCACTCGCAGCCAAGCCCCTGCGCTGCTATAAGTGCTTAGGAGTCGGACACACTCGGGCCCTTTGTCCGTCCGAGGTCGACAGGGCGGATAATTGTTTCCGATGTGGCAAGGACGGGCACAAGTCCGCCTCCTGCGAGGCCGCCACGCCGCACTGCGCGGTGTGTGCCGCCAGTGGCTGCCCGGCGGGCCACGTGATGATGGGGAGGAAGTGCAATCCCCCCCAAAGAAGGGCAAAGTGCAGGCGTCGATCCGGCCTGCCGCTGCCGCCGCCATCCCTGAGGCTGGGACTTCGGCGGCCGTGGAGGGTGATGCGATGTCTGATTGATGGATAGGGTTAGACATCGCATCCTCCAGGCGAACACCAACCACTGCAGAGCAGCCCAGGATCTGCTGATGCAGACCATGGCTGAGTGGTTGGTGGACGTGGCGGTGGTTGCCGAGCCGTACTCGGTCCCTGGCCGTTGGCTGGGTGACCGGGATGGCTCGGTGGCATTGGTTTCGCTGTCTTCCACAGACTCCCCTCCCCTCTCGCTCTTAGAGAGGGGACCAGGATACGTGGCCGCCGCGTGGGGAGACATGGCCCTGGTGGGGGTCTATTTCTCTCCAAACCGCCCTCTCTCTGACTTTGAGGATTTCCTGGAGATCATCACTGCAGTCGTAGGGAGGGCGGCGCCGCGCCAGGTCGTGGTGTTGGGTGACCTGAACGCCAAGTCCGCGGTCTGGGGCAACCCGGCCGCCGGGTGCAACGTCCGGGGACGCACCGTCGAGTTTTGGGCGGCCTCATGCGGTGTGTCCCTCCTCAACAGGGGGGCGGTCCACACGTGTGTGCGGCAACAGGGCGGGTCGGTGGTGGACGTCTCGTTTGCCACCCCCGCGCTGGCCGCCCGCGTCGTCAACTGGTGGGTAGAGACGGTGGAGACCTTGTCGGACCACCGATATGTGCGGTTTGACATCTCCACCCAGCAGGGGGGGGGAATGGCCCGCGCTGTGCAATCTCCCTTCCTGCGGTGGGCACTCACCCGCCTGGACCGGGAGGCAGCTAAGGAGGCGGCCTTTCTTCAGGACTGGCTGTCGCCCCCCGTCGAGGTCCTGGACGTGGACGCCGCAGCGGTCCGGCTCAGGGGATCCCTGACAGAGGTGTGCAACTCCAGCATGCCTCGGTCTCGCCGTCCGCCTCCCCGTCGTGCCGTCTATTGGTGGACGGAGGAGCTGGCGGGGCTCAGGGCCGCCTGCGTGGCAGCCAGAAGGGCCTACACGCGGAGCCGACGGCGCAGCGCCCAAAACCGAGTCCGGGCAGAAGAGGACCTCCTATACGCCTCTTACCGAGAGGCGACGACGGTCCTCAAAGCTGCAATGGGCGCTGCAAAAGACTCGGCGAGGGCCGAGATGCTGGAGGGTCTCGACAGGGATCCTTATGGGAGACCATACAGGGCGGCGCGGAACCAGCTACGCCCTTATGGTCCCCCACTGACGGAGACCCTCGAGCCAGCGTTGCTGGACTGGGTGGTCCGGTCCCTGTTTCCGCGCAGGGCCGACTTTACCCCACCAACGATGGATCCCCCGCAAGGGGCGGCTTCGCCGGATGAGGAGGTCCCCCCGGTGACGGCGGCGGAGTTCTACGCGGGGGTTCTTAGCCTCCGCGCGAAGAAGACGGCCCCTGGACCGGACGGCGTCCCCGCACGGGTGGTGGCGATCGCCGCCTCCCAAATGGAGGACAGGTTTCGGGACCTCTTCAGCGCGTGCTTTACGGCTGGGAGGTTCCCGAAACTTTGGAAGGAGGGGCAGCTATGCCTCCTCCGAAAGGAGGGACGCCCGGTGGACTCCCCATCGGCATACCGGCCCATCGTCCTGCTCGATGAGGTCGGTAAATTGTTCGAGGGGATTGTTGCCTCCCGGCTTGATAGCCTTTTGCGGGGGGTAGGGCCGGACCTGTCGGATGCCCAATTTGGTTTCTGTCGTGGGCGTTCGACAATCGACGCGCTGGCCCTACTCAAGGGCCAAGTGAAGGAGGCGGTGGAGGCGGGGGACGGAGTGCTGGCGGTGTCATTCGACATTGCAAACGCCTTCAACTCCGTCCCCCACTCGACGATATTGGAGGCGCTCCGGTATCACGGAGTGCCCCAATACCTGCGGAACCTCCTGGCCAGCTACTTGGAGGGCCGAGAGGTCCTCTTCGTGGACAAGACGGCCACAGTGAGGCGGTACGGCGCAGAGTCCGGTGTTCCGCAGGGGTCAGTGCTGGGGCCCCCCCTGTGGAACATCGGGTTCGACTGGCTCCTACGGGGAGCCCTCCTCCAGGGCACGAGTGTCATCTGCTACGCGGATGACACTCTCCTCACTGCCCGGGGGAGGAACTTTGGAGATGCGGCCTGTCTGGCCTCGGCTGGCGGGTCCTTGGTGGCAGAGAGGATCCGCCACCTGGGATTGAAGGTGGCGCTGCACAAGACCGAGGCCGTGTTCTTTCGCGGGCCTCGGCAGCGCTGCCCTCCCGACGCTCACATTGTCGTAGATGGCGTCAGAATAGTGGTCCAGCCCCAGATGAAGTATCTGGGCCTGGTGCTGGACGACAGGTGGCGCTTCGGCCCGCATTTCAGTGGGCTGTCGACGCGCCTGTTAAAAGCCGCGGACGCTCTCTCATGGCTCCTCCCGAACCTGGGGGGGCCCAAGGCGAAATGCCGGCGCCTATATGCCGGCATCCTGCGGAGCATGGCCCTATACGGGGCCCCCATCTGGGCAGACTCCCTTCACAGGAGGGAGAATGCGACCGCCATCCGCAAGCCCCAAAGGGCCATTGCACAGCGGGTGGCAAGGGCCTACCGCTCGGTGGGCTTCTCGGCGGCGTGCGCTCTGGCCGGCACTCCTCCTTGGGAGTTGGAGGCCTGGGTGCTCGCCAGAGTGTACGAGTGGACTGCGCAACGGAAGGCGCTCGGGGAGCGCCCCGTCACCGAGGAGCGGGAGGCCGTGCGGCGGGAGGCGAAGGAAGCCATCGTCCTCCACTGGACGGAGGACCTCGCCGCAGCCGCTTTTGGCCGCCGGACGTTAGACGCGCTCGGTCCGGTCCTGCAGGGCTGGCTCGAGCGGTCCCACGGTTTCCTCTCGTTCCGTCTGGTGCAGGTGTTGTCCGGCCATGGCTGTTTCGGATCGTACCTGCACCGGTTAGGGAGGGAGGAGACCCCGGCGTGCCACGACTGTGGCGCGGCGGAGGACACGGCACAGCACACCCTCGAGGTGTGCCCGGCTTGGTCCGAGCTGCGCCGCGGTCTGACCGCGGTAGTTGGACAGGACCTCTCACTTCCCGGCGTAGTCAACGCCATGCTGGGGAGCGAGGAGGCCTGGGCAGCGGTTGCCTCCTTTTGCGAGGATGTAATCTCGCAAAAGGAGGAGGCGGAGCGCGCGAGGGAGGACGACCCTCTCGCTGCGCCACTCCGCAGACGAAGAAGGGGTCGGAGAAGGCGCCGTCCTCTCCTTCCTCATGGTGGCGATGGGCGGGTGGCAGGCACGGGGGTGCCTGCGCCCGCATTGCACCCATCACCACCTTCGTCAGTCACTCCCGGACCCGTCCTCCCCCCCCCTACGGGCGTGGGGTGAGGGCGTGATGGGTCCGCCCTGAATGGCAATCGTCGGCGGAGGACTGGTCGTTAAGGCTGTGCCAGTTTCCCAGTCCCCCGCCACTCAGACGAAGCGGGAGTGCCGCTGGGTCGTTTTAGTGGGTATACCGGGTCAGACCGGGGAGTCCCACATAGCCCCCCATCCCCCGATGGGAGGGTATGCGTAATGCATTTTTTCCCAGCGCAAAAAAAAAAAAAAAAAAAAGGTTAGGTTAGGTTAGGTTAGGTTAGGTTTTTTTTTTTTTTTTTTTTTTTTTTTTTTTTTTTTTTTTTAATACTAGTTCCTCCAACAAGATTTCTCGGAGGCCTTATTAATCTATTTTACACTTTCATACCATTTCTCGCAGTTTTGCCTCTCGCACTTGCATGCCGCATACTTTTTCTTTCTTATATCCATCCATTTTCATTCTATGGGTGGGATTCCCATTCTAGCTGTTCTACTCTGCTCTACATTATCTTTATCTCTTTGATTGTATGCCAGGGAAATAAATCAGTACAATTGTCTTTAATGTTCTTTTCTTTTTTAAACTTGTTACAGCTTATTTCGTATCTTATTTACTATTTTTTATTCTTATTTTCTACTTATTCTTATACAATCTAGCTATTCTAAGTACTCTATTCTATCTTAAAGTTTTATAACAGTTTGTGTTTACTGCTAGGAAACAATCAATACCACAGTCTTAAAAACATTTCCTTCTTAAACTATTACAGTTCTGTTTTACAATTTTTGTTCTACATTTGCCTTATAATATACTATTTTTAATCTTATTTCTACTTATTTTTATATCTCTATTTTAATTCTTATATTTCTATGTTTGCATTTAATATATATAACAATATATTTGAAACATAGTTTTGTTGTCATGTGCTTTTGTTACGCTCAATTACTTTACTACATATTCTGATGCAATAGTCTAAAAATTCTCGTCTCTCTTTTCCTGCTATTATTGCCGATATATTACCTATTTCGAGTTTTATATCTATTTTTTGTTCCAGTTCGTACCTTTCCATCGCGTACACCGGGCAGTCCAAAAGTAAGTGTGGGACAGTCTCTTCTTTTGCCGAATCACATATGCACGATGGGTTCCCCTTACACTTGAAGCGATGCAAGTATTCGGAGAACCCACCGTGCCCTGTCATGATCTGAGTTAGCCGCGGTTCAATCTGAATCTTTTTGACCGTCCTGTACGCCGCCACTGCGTCCGGGAAAAACACTTTAGTAATAGAGGCCGTCTGACCCTCCGTATACCTTTGGTTCCATTCATCAAGCGTCGCCATACGAATGTGACGCTTGATGAAAGAAACCGGGCACAGGTCGTAGTCAGGCTTCCTCTTACTATTCAGGGCGGCCTCCTTTGCCAGCTGATCCGCTCTTTCGTTGCCCTCTATCCCTGCGTGGGCCTTTATCCAGAACAAGTTAACCACCTTGTTCTGGTGGGATATCGTTGTTAAATTATCCCTAGCTTCTACTGCCAGGGGGTGAAGGCAACTGTGGTTTTTCACTGTCTGGAGGGCCGCCATGGAGTCGCTATAAACTCCGAAACTGGATGCCGAGTGCTTCTGGATTTCCCTTGTTGCCCGGCATATCGCCAAGAGTTCCGCCTGGTAGACCGTGCAGTAGTCCGGCAGCGCCAACTTGATAGCACGGGCCTCGGCGTCGCCCCTCCAAATAGAAAGTGCGGCCCCGACGCGCCCGCCCATTTTGCTGCCATCTGTAAAGATTTTAATCTCCAAGTTTGCGCTGGCATCGACCTGCTCACGGTCAGCCAGGCTCACGAATTCCAGGTCGATACGCCTAGCTGGATGCGGGGATTCCATGGCGGATGCCACCCGCTCCACCTCCCTACCCGCCAGCACTGCCTGGGGTACCCCTCTCCTGGTCTCGTAAAGTGAAGCCGCCTCGCGGACCCGGAGATCTAGAGGGAGTATCCCAGTCAGGACCAGTGCCGAGTTCAGGGAGACAGTGCGGTAGGCTTTGCACATTTTCTGCGCAATTCCGCGTTGCACGACAGCCAGCTGCTTTCTAATTCCCAACTTATTCGCCGCTGGGGCCCATACACTGGCGGCATACAGGACGATCGGCTCTATTGTGGCTGTATAAATTATTCTTATGACCTCCGGACTTAATCCCCAACTCACCCTTGCCGCCCTGCACAGTTGTTTGTATACTCCTATGGCCCTGCGGCATACATCGGACACGTGCGCGTTAAATGTCAGCTTGTCGTCGATGGTGACACCTAGGATCTTAATTTCTTTTGAATTTAAAATAGCAATTCCGCCCATGCTCAGGCGTGGGGTATCATACTTTAATTTTCTCGTGATGACCATCGCATTCGTTTTTTGTGGTGCAAATCTGAGTTTGTTTTTAACACCCCACGCCCGAACATGGTCGAGGGCGGCGTTAGCTTTCCGCTCAATTTCTATCGCAGTGTCACCATCGAAGACAAGAACAACATCGTCCGCGAACGCCTGGGAAAAATCCCCCCTACTCTGCAGTGTCTTTAGAAGTGGGTCTAGGAGCAGGTTCCAGAAAAAGGGGCCTCCAATGGAGCCCTGTACACAGCCCTTGGTTGTGCCTTTTGAATATTCCTCCCCGCCATATCGGACTCTGACTCTTCTGTCTGCCAAGTAGCTGTCGATGACCCTCCTCAGGTTCACCGGACACTCTTCCTCAGCCAGTCGGACTCTGATAGCCGGCCACCAAGCGCTGTCGAAAGCCCCCTCTATGTCCAGCGATACGAGTATTACAATTTTCTTGTCGTCAATCTTGTTGCGGATGTGCTGCATAAGGGCATAGAGAGAGTCTTCGGTGCTCCTCTGTGGCATGAATCCGTACTGGCGAGTACTCATCCTAGGTAGAATGTGAAACCTGAGGCGGGCCATCAGCATCTTCTCGTAGATCTTTCCTAAGACTGGTAGCAGTCCGATTGGTCTATAGGCTTTCGGGGTGGTGTAATCTGGTTTCCCCGGTTTCTTCAACACCACAACCGTAGCCTCTTTCCAAGGTTGTGGGAAGTGTCCAAGCTCCAGGCATTTATTAAAAAGGGCCAGGAACATCTCCGGTGCACTACCAATGGCGTGGCTACAAATGTCGGCTGTGAAGCCATCTATTCCCGGAGCCTTTTTGGGATTGAAGGAATCCCTAGATGTTTTTAGTTCTGCCATGGTGAAGGGCGGATCATGGCTACCTCTGTTTTCCTCCTTGTTTACCCTGTCCGCCAGCTGCCGTATGTGGCTATGGTACTCGTCATCGGTACTGACCAAGTCGTCAGGGTAAAAGGTTTCGGCTATAAATTTCACAGAGCCTTTTGTGTCTAAGGTTTCTCCGTCCTTCACCATCGGCAGATCTTCCTCCCTACGCGTAGTCCTTCGTATGACCCTGTAAATCCCCTCCCAGACCCCTTCCCTATCCTGCTTGCAGCAAAAGTCCTTCCAGCTCTCGGTTGCAGCTTTTTCCTCCTCTAATTCGTACTCTTCTTTCTGTTTCAGGTACTCTCCGACGACCTTCGACCTTCGGACAGGAGCGGCGCACTGAATTCTCCGCTTCTTGGTGGCGACTTGGTTCTTTAACTTTGTGAGGTTTTCTGACCACCACGGCAAGGTAAAAGTTTCTTTTGTGGTTTTGATTGGTATTGCCGAGTTGCATGCTTCTTTAATTGCTGTCGTTAAATTTTTTGTTAATAATTCTAATTGTTCAGTATCTCTAACCTTATCTATTTCTGATTTTGTGACTTTATACTCTTTGGCCAATTGGTTGAATTTTTCACAAAAGTCGTTCCAATTGGCTTTTTTGGTATTATAAATTCGTGTAGTTCTTTCAATTCTTATACCTATGGATTTCCGTAATCTAATGTTGAAAGTTATGCCGTTGTGGTCAGAACCCGTCAAACCCTCGTCCACTTTCCATTCATCCACCAACCCAAGAATGTTCGTCGAGCAGGCTGTGATATCGACGTAGCTGGTGTACCTCTGTCCTCCTCTGATTGTGTCGAAAGTCGGGATTTCCCCTGTGTTGAGTACGTGGAGCCCCAGCTCTCCGAGAGTCCCGTCTTCGCCTCTGCTATCAATGACTGGGCTTCCCCACCACGTGCTCTTCGCGTTGACGTCTCCTCCGATGATCAGCGGCTTGGAGCCATTGACAGTTTCGATTTTCCTGAGGTGTTCCAGGTATTCCTCTATCGGCTTGTCTGGCTCAAAGTAGAGCGAGACGAGTGTGATCTCCCAAGCACTGGTTTGGATTCCCACCACAGAGATGTTATTGGTGGTGAGTTTCGGGTACTGTATAACGTTTATGTCCTTATCAAAGACGGCAATTGCCGCCTTAACCGTCCCTTCTCCTGCATCAGTGCTTTGGAAGATCCTCACTCCCCTCTGACTCTTAACAGTCTTGATATTGCCGACGTAAGGCTCCTGGATAAGCGCAGCCGCTATTCCGCGTTTTTCTGCCTCTAAAAATAGCTCGTTTGTCGCGGTTAGGTTAGGTTAGGTTAGGTTAGGTTAGGTTAGGTTTTTTTTTTTTTTTTTTTTTTTTTGTTTTGGCAGGAGTGGGAAATCCCCACGGACACCTCGACTACCTCACAGGCTGTGAGATAGTCGAGGTAGTGCCGGACTCGAACCGGCTAAAACCCACTCCTGCCCCACCAGTGTACCTCTGACGTTCCGCAGAGCCCTTTACATCTGTCATGCTTTTCTTTGGTGCGTTTTGAGGTGGCCGGAGAGACCACATTTTGTGCATTTTATTTTACTTTTGTTTATTTTTAACAATTTTAAGAAAGCCAAAGTTGTTACTATTTTATTAATGTCTATTTCATTTATTAACAATGTTTTATTTTAGCTAATAATATATTTTAGATGCTGTTTCTATACTATTTATGAAAATGATATGCCTGACTATTTTTACGAATTTGACTGCTTTTTTATATTTATGCCCTTAGACCACAACAATGTGTATAATCTTACTTAATCTTCTTGTTCTGTTATTTAAATTATTTATCTGTTTTATGTTATTATCGTTTTATTTCTTGTTATTCATTATTTTAATATCTAAGCTATATATTCAATATATACTTATATATTAACAACTATTTCTGACTAATGATCTGACTATTATATTACTTTTGTAAGTTGTTTTTATTTTCTTATTATACACATTGTTGTTGGCTATCGGAGTTCGTTTGACACAATATGACAATTCCGCCAGGGCTGTCCCCTGGATCACCTTAACCAGAGCCAGTTTCTCACGAAACCAACTCCAGTTGCCCTTTTTTGTATGACCAACCCTAGCAGTTCTTTCAATTTGTCGGTTTATTAGTTGTGCCAAACTAGTCTTCATTCTGTACTTGGAAGTGGGCGCATGGACAACTTTAGCAATACGCTATGGATGCCCTAGCAAACGCGTCCCACTTCCTTCGTACTGGGCATTCGTTGCTGAATGCGCTGTGCTCAGTGGCCCCTAGTTTATCTCTGGTGCAGTTCACGCAGGCCGCTGCTTTGCCGACCTGTCTATCCGGGCAGTCCGCTCTGACGTGCAGTCCACCACAGTGGCTACACAGGTCGGCAGGCTCCGTGCACAGGCGTTTGCCGTGCCCGTATGCCAGGCAGCGGGTGCACTGCACCAGTGGCGTCTGGTCTTCGACGCGAATTCGTTGGAGGTCGATGCGGACCTTCCCCTCTGCAATTGCCCGCCTCCAGACCGTAGGGGACACACCAAGCACAATGTGATTCGCATGCGGGTTGCGCGTTTTGCGTCTATATTTAATTACAATTTTTTGATCCTCGGCGTCGAGGCCGTGAAATATCTCCTGGTTCTGATTCTTAAGGGCTTTCAGCACGTCCTCGTCACTGTGCATCAGCAACACGTCCCTAAGAATCAGAAGCGGGTTCCGATTTTTCACGTCCTCGACGACGAGATTCTCTCCGGCCGCCTCCAATCGCGCCTTGAGTTTGTCCCTCTCCTCTTTTGTCGCGCACCCCATTATAACCCTCTGGTCTTTAGCCTTCCTTACCCTCTCGACACGCACCCAGCCCTCCTTCGCGTCCACCGCTTTCCTCACTCTTTCGAGTACCTTGCCCGCCGAATCCGCCGCCTGTGTAGAGGAGACGACCACGGAGTGCAGCGTCGTTCGCTCCGGGGCTTGTGCCCCAGTGTGGCACTTATTGACGGCCGCTACACTCGCGTAGGTCGTCCCCTCCACACTTTCCCTACTGGCCAGACTGGCTCGGAGTCTCTCGAGTTTCTCGGAGTTGTCTTTCAACTCCGAGATGTGCTCCTTTAAGGTGTTTAGGAGCTCAGTCTGGCCAGCTACAACCTCGACAGAGGAGGACGGGGGACAACAGTCAGCAGTGGGTGCGGGTACTGGTATGGCTACGGGTGCTGGTATGGCTACAGGTGCGGCAGGGGTTTTGTCCAGCTCTGACTCCTTGACCAACTCATAGAGCCGGTTTATGGCTTCGAGTACCGCAGTCTTAATTTCCGCCTTGAGGTTGCGCGAGTTGCCCAAATTAAGCTTAGCCTTATTTAGGCAAGCTCGCGCCTCCGCAATGCGACTGCGGTGCTCGCCCTCCGGTTTCTTGAGTGGTCTTGGAGCATTAACAGGGGCTCGGCGCGTCGACGGGGTAGCAAGGCTCTCCTTGAACGCGAGGGGTGTTTCGTCGCCGAAATCAATTTGCCTCCTCGCGTCAAGAGTCGTGGGCCCCGCTTTCTCCACCGATCGCGGCGAGCCACTGGAGCACTGGGACTTCACGGTGCTAGACGGGGTGCGAAACATAATGACAGTCTGGGCAGATAGAGTTAACACTGACCTCTGTAAAGTGGAGGTCGGGAAAACTAAACCTGCTCGAGAAGAAAAATACTAAAGTAATCAGAATGGACACTGGGTATTGTGATCCTGTAAAGGGGGACCACACCAAATAACACACAATAAATCAAAACGATAATATAATTAAACAAGTAATAAATTTTTGTAAAGCTAAAATGTCATAAACGACTGTCAATATACTAAAATTTTTAAAACTTCAATTAATTACAATAAAATTTTGCAAGATTTCTCACACTTTGTCGATAACAACTAAATAAATTCGGTTAAAAAGACCCTAGGTACCTGAGTCCTTGTAAAAGGGGGAACACAGTTACAATAAAAATCAAATTTAAACTTAAATTAAAATGCGTTTTATAATAATATTTAAAACGGCTGTCCTGCAAAATTTTATGTGCTAAATTTTGTCAAATAAATAGAGCTATGTTATTTTCTCCTCCTAAGGCCAAAATAAACTAAATTAGAAAATAAAAATTTTTGCCGACCTCTCTCCGTTTCCTTCTACCTATAGCTATAGAACAGAGGGTGGGAGGGTGGGCAAAATTTTTTGCGAGCTAGACGCACGTGCCGCACGTCCAGAGAACGGGCTCCGCGCGGGCTAGCCGAATATCGAATAAAAAGTAATTGGTCGGGAAGAAAAATTTTGGGTTTTCCCTAAAAAACCAGTAAAAATTTGGAAAAACAACCCCCAATCTGAACCCAGGACCACGGAACGCGGCCAAAAGCGCAGGGATGGAGGGTAAATATGCCTGAAACTATTTAAAATTATTAAAGCAGGTAAAACTTTTGATTTGAATTAAATATGGAATAAATTGATGTAAAATTTTGAAAATTTTTCCAAGTGTAGGAGGGAGAAAATTTTTTCGGGCGTCAGGTCAATTTGATATGTTCAGGGAGCAGGCGGAGCACCACTCCTGTCGATTTACGCTGAAAACAGCTTGAAAAAAGCTTTTATACAATTAAAAATATCAACGTTTTGCTAAAATTTTCGTTGGTTAGGTTAGGTTAGGTTAGGTTAGGTTAGGTTTTCCCTCCACCACCCCGTCCAACCAGCCCTGGACAAAAGTGGTCAAGGGGGGAAAGGGGAAAAAGCCCAAGCCCGCTGCGACTGCTCCAGCAGGCAAAAAGGCTCCAGCCGGCGGCAGGAAACTGGTTCCTCCCAAAACCGCGGCCGTCGTAGTGACCATCACCCCGGAGGCCGTGGAACGGGGGGAGACGTACGCGTCCGTAATGATGCGGGCGCGTACCAACGCCAATCCTACCCAACTGGGGATCGGTACAATCTCGTGCCGCCGGACCCAGGCCGGGGCTCGAATCTTCGAGTTCCCAGGGGCTCAGGGCAGCGCCAACGCGGACCTCTTCGCAACCAAGTTGCAAGAGGTCATTGCGGACGTGGCAAAAGTCGCCAGGCCCGAGAAGTCTGTAGCCTTGGAGGTGACCGACCTCGACGACTCGGTCACAAAGGAGGAGGTGGTGGCGGCGGTCGCAGCTATGGGGGGCTGTGGCGTCACAGCGGTGCAAGGTCGGGCCATCAGGCCCGGCCGCGGAGGCATGGGCACCATTCGCCTTGAGTGCCCAGTCGCCGCAGCTATAGCCGTCCTCGCCAAGGGACGGCTTGCTGTCGGATTCAGCTCGGGTGTAGTCCGGGCACTCGCAGCCAAGCCCTTGCGCTGCTATAAGTGCTTAGGAGTCGGACACACTCGGGCCCTTTGTCCGTCCGAGGTCGACAGGGCGGAAAATTGTTTCCGATGTGGCAAGGACGGGCACAAGTCCGCCTCCTGCGAGGCCGCCACGCCGCACTGCGCGGTGTGTGCCGCCAGTGGCTGCCCGGCGGGCCACGTGACGACGGGGAGGAAGTGCAATCCCCCCCCAAAGAAGGGCAAAGTGCAGGCGTCGATCCGGCCTGCCGCTGCCGCCGCCATCCCTGAGGCTGGGACTTCGGCGGCCGTGGAGGGTGATGCAATGTCTGATTGATGGATAGGGTCAGACATCGCATCCTCCAGGCGAACACCAACCACTGCAGAGCAGCCCAGGATCTGCTGATGCAGACCATGGCTGAGTGGTTGGTGGACGTGGCGGTGGTTGCCGAGCCGTACTCGGTCCCTGGCCGTTGGCTGGGTGACCGGGATGGCTCGGTGGCATTGGTTTCGCGGTCTTCCACGGACTCCCCTCCCCTCTCGCTCTTAGAGAGGGGACCGGGATACGTGGCCGCCGCGTGGGGAGACATGGCCCTGGTGGGGGTCTATTTCTCTCCAAACCGCCCTCTCTCTGACTTTGAGGATTTCCTGGAGATCATCACTGCAGTCGTAGGGAGAGCGGCGCCGCGCCAGGTCGTAGTGTTGGGTGACCCGAACGCCAAGTCCGCGGCCTGGGGCAACCCGGCCGCCGGTTGCAACGTCCGGGGACGCGCCGTCGAATTTTGGGCGGCCTCATGCGGTGTGTCCCTCCTCAACAGGGGGGCGGTCCACACGTGTGTGCGGCAACAGGGTGGGTCGGTGGTGGACGTCGCGTTTGCCACCCCCGCGCTGGCCGCCCGCGTCGTCAACTGGCGGGTAGAGACGGTGGAGACCTTGTCAGACCACCGATATGTGCGGTTCGACATCTCCACCCGGGGAGGGGGAATGGCCCGCGCTGTGCAATCTCCCTTCCCGCGGTGGGCACTCACACGCCTGGAGCGGGAGGCAGCTAAGGAGGCGGCCTTTCTTCAGGACTGGCTGTCGCCCCCCGTCGAGGTCCTGGACGTGGACGCCGCAGCGGTCCGGCTCAGGGGATCCCTGACAGAGGTGTGCAACTCCAGCATGCCTCGGTCTCGCCGTCCGCCTCCCCGTCGTGCCGTCTATTGGTGGACGGAGGAGCTGGCGGGGCTCAGGGCCGCCTGCGTGGCAGCCAGAAGGGCCTACACGCGGAGCCGACGGCGCAGCGCCCAAAACCGAGTCCGGGCAGAAGAGGACCTCCTATACGCCTCTTACCGAGAGGCGACGACGGTCCTCAAAGCTGCAATGGGCGCTGCAAAAGACTCGGCGAGGGCCGAGATGCTGGAGGGTCTCGACAGGGATCCTTATGGAAGACCATACAGGGCGGCGCGGAACCAGCTACGCCCTTATGGTCCCCCACTGACGGAGACCCTCGAGCCAGCGTTGCTGGACGGGGTGGTCCGGTCCCTGTTTCCGCGCAGGGCCGACTTCACCCCACCAACGATGGATCCCCCGCAAGGGGCGGCTTCGCCGGATGAGGAGGTCCCCCCGGTGACGGCGGCGGAGTTCTACGCGGGGGTTCTTAGCCTCCGCGCGAAGAAGACGGCCCCTGGACCAGACGGCGTCCCCGCACGGGTGGTGGCGATCGCCGCCTCCCAAATGGAGGACAGGTTTCGGGACCTCTTCAGCGCGTGCTTTACGGCTGGGAGGTTCCCGAAACTGTGGAAGGAGGGGCAGCTATGCCTCCTCCGAAAGGAGGGACGCCCGGTGGACTCCCCATCGGCATACCGGCCCATCGTCCTGCTCGATGAGGTCGGTAAATTGTTCGAGGGGATTGTCGCCTCCCGGCTTGATAGCCTTTTGCGGGGGGTAGGGCCGGACCTGTCGGATGCCCAATTTGGTTTCCGTCGTGGGCGTTCGACAATCGACGCGCTGGCCCTACTCAAGGGCCAAGTGAAGGAGGCGGTGGAGGCGGGGGACGGAGTGCTGGCGGTTTCATTCGACATTGCAAACGCCTTCAACTCCGTCCCCCACTCGACGATATTGGAGGCGCTCCGGTATCACGGAGTGCCCCAATACCTGCGGAACCTCCTGGCCAGCTACTTGGAGGGCCGAGAGGTCCTCCTCGTGGACAAGACGGCCACAGTGAGGCGGTACGGCGCAGAGTCCGGTGTTCCGCAGGGGTCAGTGCTGGGGCCCCCCCTGTGGAACATCGGGTTCGACTGGCTCCTACGGGGAGCCCTCCTGCAGGGCACGAGTGTCATCTGCTACGCGGATGACACTCTCCTCACTGCCCGGGGGAGGAACTTTGGAGATGCGGCCTGTCTGGCCTCGGCTGGCGGGTCCTTGGTGGCAGAGAGGATCCGCCACCTGGGATTGAAGGTGGCGCTGCACAAGACCGAGGCCGTGTTCTTTCGCGGGCCTCGGCAGCGCTGCCCTCCCGACGCTCACATTGTCGTAGATGGCGTCAGAATAGTGGTCCAGCCCCAGATGAAGTATCTGGGCCTGGTGCTGGACGACAGGTGGCGCTTCGGCCCGCATTTCAGTGGGCTGTCGACGCGCCTGTTAAAAGCCGCGACCGCTCT
Source organism: Diarsia dahlii (assembly GCA_949775195.1). Taxonomy (NCBI): domain Eukaryota; kingdom Metazoa; phylum Arthropoda; class Insecta; order Lepidoptera; family Noctuidae; genus Diarsia; species Diarsia dahlii. The sequence continues at coordinate 20,691,139 of OX459211.1, forward strand.
CTCATGGCTCCTCCCGAACCTGGGGGGGCCCAAGGCGAAATGCCGGCGCCTATATGCCGGCATCCTGCGGAGCATGGCCCTATACGGGGCCCCCATCTGGGCAGACTCCCTTCACAGGAGGGAGAATGCGACCGCCATCCGCAAGCCCCAAAGGGCCATTGCACAGCGGGTGGCAAGGGCCTACCGCTCGGTGGGCTTCTCGGCGGCGTGCGCTCTGGCCGGCACTCCTCCTTGGGAGTTGGAGGCCTGGGTGCTCGCCAGAGTGTACGAGTGGACTGCGCAACGGAAGGCGCTCGGGGAGCGCCCCGTCACCGAGGAGCGGGAGGCCGTGCGGCGGGAGGCGAAGGAAGCCATCGTCCTCCACTGGACGGAGGACCTCGCCGCAGCCGCTTTTGGCCGCCGGACGTTAGACGCGCTCGGTCCGGTCCTGCAGGGCTGGCTCGAGCGGTCCCACGGTTTCCTCTCGTTCCGTCTGGTGCAGGTGTTGTCCGGCCATGGCTGTTTCGGATCGTACCTGCACCGGTTAGGGAGGGAGGAGACCCCGGCGTGCCACGACTGTAGCGCGGCGGAGGACACCGCACAGCACACCCTCGAGGTGTGCCCGGCTTGGTCCGAGCTGCGCCGCGGTCTGACCGCGGTAGTTGGACAGGACCTCTCACTTCCCGGCGTAGTCAACGCCATGCTGGGGAGCGAGGAGGCCTGGGCAGCTGTTGCCTCCTTTTGCGAGGATGTAATCTCGCAAAAGGAGGAGGCGGAGCGCGCGCGGGAGGACGACCCTCTCGCTGCGCCACTCCGCAGACGAAGAAGGGGTCGGAGAAGGCGCCGTCCTCTCCCTCTTCACGGTGGCGATGGGCGGGTGGCAGGCACGGGGGTGCCTGCGCCCGCATTGCACCCATCACCACCTTCGTCAGTCACTCCCGGACCCGTCCTCCCCCCCCCTACAGGCGTGGGGTGAGGGCGTGAGGGGTCCGCCCTGAAGGGCAATCGTCGGCGGAGGACTGGTCGTTAAGGCTGTGCCAGTTTCCCAGTCCCCCGCCACTCAGACGAAGCGGGAGTGCCGCTGGGTCTTTTTAGTGGGTATACCGGGTCAGACCGGGGAGTCCCACATAGCCCCCCATCCCCCGATGGGAGGGTATGCGTAATGCATTTTTTCCCAGCGCAAAAAAAAAAAAAAAAAAAAAAAAAAAAAAAAAAAAAAAAAAAAAAAAAAAAAAAAAAAAGGTTAGGTTAGGTTAGGTTAGGTTAGGTTGGGGTGCGGTGTCAGAAAACCTCCTCGTGTGTCTGATGGCTGCCGGTCCCTCTCGATACGTCTGGAGGGAACAGCAGCTGCTGGGCCGGTGCACCCTGGGCGTGGGCAGTGATCTTCCCTGTGGAATGGGAAGCGATTCTTATTCTTCAGGGAATGTTACTGTCCGTGGCGAATTTCTGACTAGGGAGGGGTAATTCACTCCTCGAAACCCTCGGGGAGTGAATCAGGGGTGGGCTTAAACGTTTATCTATTTATTTATTTATTATTATCATTGTATATATTTGGCGTTGTTCCTCTTCTGTTACTCATCTGCTCGTCAGGCGGGCAGACGAGTACCAGAAGAATCGTCACAAATTGTATATATTTATTTTGACGTTGTGGGAGATAGGGACCTCACCCTTCAAAGGAACCAAATAAAATGGATCAGTCGAATTGTAAAAAATTACCCCAGGGCGGTACCAACTGCACAGCAGGAGGAGAATCCGCCACGGTCCCTAGCGGACCGTCAAGCCCCTCGTATTCTGGGGAGGGCACCAACCGACTTCCGTTTGACAGCAATAAGAGCCGAGGAGGCTCCATAAGATCGAGGTCTGAAGAAGATCTTACAAACATACCTGACCAGTCAGTAGGTCAGGAAGCGGTGGCTTCACCAGTAGTAGTACTGGAGAGGCTGGAGATGGAGGGTCGCAGCAAGTTTTGGGGGAAGCGCCCACGAGACAGTGAGTCGGACGCGGGGTTGGCGGGTTTTTCCTCTGGCGAGGAGAACCTGCCGGCCGCCAAGGTGCCGACCACTAAAAGAGGCAGAGGCCGCGGCACACCTTCCCGAACAAGTTCTCCGGTGGCGTCAAGCCACTCCCGAAGCCGCTATCTAAAGTCCCCTGATACGCCGGCAGTCGACGCCGCTAGCGACTCGGATGCGGCAATGCAGATTGAAACCGCGACTTTATTGAGTTCCAAGGCGGACCTGCATGCTGCGAGAAGGGAGGGCCGGAAAGCTGCAGCAGCCGACGAGGTTGCCGAAATGGCCCGGCAGGCGAGAGAGAGGCGACTACAGGTTGCGGCTGCCCCTGAAGCCCTCACGGCGGAGGCCCTCAGTAGGCAAGTCCTGGACGGTGTGGACGTTGTCCTGAAGGTGGCCACAAAATCGGGCAACCTGAAGGGCACGTTCACGCGGGCCCTAAAAGAGGCGGCGGACAGTATCAAGGAGGCGATGGAGGTGCTCCTTGATCGGACAACCTCGGAGGAGATGGTGAAACTCCAAGAGGAAAATCACCGTCTCCACACGAGAATGGAGGTGCTCCAGCTCGAGGTCGACGCCCTAAGGGCGGATTTCAGCCGGCAGCAGGGTGCGACGAATACGGAGAGTCGTGCTCTGCCTCAGAACGGGTCTTTGGGGGAAGACCAGCTCAGCCGGCTGTTAAACATCGTGAACGCCCGCCTGGACAGTTTCGAGTCAAGGCTCAACCCCCCAATTAATCACCGACCGCCGCTTGCGGCAGATACTCGGAGAAAGGAGGCAGAGTCCGGTATAGCAAATAGGAAGACGTACGCCGAGACTACGAAGGATCCACCTCCGCCGGAAAAGCCAAGCAAAAAGCCCTCGCAGCCGGGCAATAAGCCCTCGCAGGCGGGCAAAACGCGCTCGCAGCCGGCCAAGAAGCCCTCGCAGCCGACCAAAAGGCCCTCCGAGGCCAATCTTGAACAGGGGGCCAATAGGCCAGACGACCGTCCACCATCAGAGGGTAATTGGGAGAAGGTCGAAGGGAGAAAAAAGAAGCGTAAGAGGCGTCGCAAGGCCAAGACTGCGGCGGGCCCCAAGGCTCCAAAGATCCGCGTCCCTCGCTCCGAGGCGGTGGTGGTGACGCTTCAACCCGAAGCGATCGAAAGGGGCATCACATACAAGAAGGTTCTGACTGAGGCCAGAAGCAAACTGACCCTCGCCGACCTTGGCACCCCGGATGGCTACCGTTGCAGAACGGCAGCCACGGGGGCCACGATGTTTGAATTGGCCGGGACCAGCAGTGCAGAGAGGGCAGACGCTCTGGCTGCCAAGCTTAAGGAGGTCTTAAACCCCGACGAGGCCCGGGTATCAAGGCCCATCAAGACGGCTGAAGTTCGCGTGGACGGGCTGGACGACTCCGTGACCCCAGAGGAGGTGGTGGCAGCCATAGCTCGGGACGGTGGATGCCCGCCAGAACACGTGCGGGCGGGTGACATCCGCGTCAACGCCGGCGGGCGAGGTACTGTCTGGGTTCGGTGTCCGGTGGCTGCGGCGAAGAAGGTCGCCAATGCGGGACGCCTTCTGGTAGGGTGGGTCTCAGCGAGGGTAACCCTCCTGACGCCAAGGGCCATGCAGTGTTACCGGTGCCTAGAGAAAGGACATGTCCGGGCACGATGCACCTGCGATACAGACCGCAGTGAACTGTGTTATCGCTGCGGTCGGCCTGGCCACAAGGCGTCCCAGTGCTCCGCGGAGCCAAACTGCAGTCTGTGTGCAGCTGCAGGAAAGCCCGCAGGGCACAGAATAGGTGGCAACGCTTGCGGCGCACCCAGAAAGCGCAACAAGCCTTGGAGTAAGACTGCAGGGGCCGCAAACCCTAGCAAGCCATCAGCCGACTCCCGGCCAGTGGCAGGACGGAACGCCGAAGAAATGGAGTCGTGATGGCCCCTATCCGTTTCCTCCAAGCGAATATCAACCACTGCACCAGAGCTCAGGATCTCTTAGTCTCAAGCATGGCGCAGTGGTTGATAAATGTGGCGGTGGTCGCTGAGCCATATTTCGTCCCCCCTCGGGAAAACTGGGCAGGGGATTTGGACGGCCTGGTGGCCATTATCGGCGCGACTCTTGTCGACGTATCCCGGGGTCACGGTTGGGTTGCGGCCCTTGTGAACGGGATCGTCACAATCGGGGCATACTTTTCGCCCAACAGGAGTCTCGCTGACTTCGAGAGTTTCCTTGTCGAGTTGGGAGCCGTCGTCGGCCAATCTCACCCTCGGCCCATTTTGCTCCTCGGTGATCTGAACGCCAAATCGGCGGCGTGGGGATCCCCAGTCACGGACCCGAGAGGTGAAGTGCTAGAGGAGTGGGCCATAACGACGGGCCTGGCCGTCTTGAATCGGGGTTCGGCCTACACGTGTGTGCGGCAGCGGGGCGGATCGATAGTGGATGTCTCGTTCGCTAGTCCTGCTGTCCTGCACCGCGTCAGTGATTGGCACGTAGAAGAGGAGGTGGAGACGCTATCGGACCACCGTTATATACGGTTCGACGTTTCAACCCAGACCACCGGAGGGCGTAGTCAATCGGCCCCGCGAAGAGACGGTCCACGTTGGGCGCTGAAACGCCTTGACAGGGATGCTCTCGAAGAAGCCAGTATCGTCCAAGCCTGGATCCGGGAGTCGGCAAACGTCGGTCCCGTCGACGTCGAACGGGAGGCGCAGTGGTTCAGCGATGCGATGAAACAAATCTGCGACGCGTCCATGCCACGCGTCTCTTCTCGGTCCGCACGGCGCCGCGTGTACTGGTGGTCTGTTGAGATCGAGCGGCTGCGCGTCGAATGCGTCGGCGTCAGACGCCAGTACACGCGATATCGGAGAAGACGTCTGCGAGATCCCGACGAAGAAGCCGCGCTGTATGAGGTGTACCGCGCGGCTAAGGAGGCTCTGTGGCTGGCCATCGGCGAGTCCAAGAATCGCTCCAGAGAGGAGCTGCTGGCGACCTTAGACGGGGATCCGTGGGGGCGCCCTTACCGCACGGTCCGTGGGAAACTCCGGCCATGGGCCCCCCCGCTAACAGAAGGTCTCGAGCCCCAGTTCCTGGAGCAAGTGGTATCAGCTCTCTTTCCAGGGAGAGCCGCCTACGAGCCACCGCCGATGGCTCTGCACACAGCCACAGAGCCGGAAGACGAAACTGAAACCATCCCAGAGGTGACACAGGCAGAGATGAGCGCGGCCGTGATGCGGCTCCGGGCAAAAAACACTGCTCCAGGGCCCGATGGCGTGCCAGGCCGCGCTCTAGTCCTCGCTCTGAAGGAGCTGGAGCCCTCACTAAGGGGACTCTTCTCGGCGTGTCTTGAGCAGGGTCAGTTCCCTAACAGATGGAAAGATGGTCGACTGGTCCTGCTCAGGAAGGCAGGCCGCCCGGCGGACTCGTCGTCGGCTTATCGGCCCATAGTGCTGCTGGACGAGGCGGGCAAGATGCTCGAGCGAGTAATCGCCGATCGCCTCGTCAGCCACTTGTGTACAGAAGGGCCAAACCTGGCCGATAGCCAGTTTGGCTTCCGTTGTGGGCGCTCGACCATCGACGCCATCATGAGGGTAAGAGTCCTGGCGGAGGAAGCGGTGTCCCGGGGTGGAGTGTTGCTGGCGGTGTCTTTGGATATCTCCAACGCCTTCAACACTCTGCCCTGGAGTTGCATTAGGGAGGCCCTGCGCTACCATCGGGTGCCTTCCTACCTCCGCAACATGGTGGGGGCTTATCTGTCGGGAAGGTGTGTCACCTACATGGGACGCGACGGCATAGGACGTCGCGAGATGTCGTGCGGTGTTCCACAGGGGTCGGTTCTGGGCCCTCCCCTGTGGAACATCGGGTACGACTGGGTTTTGCGGTGTGAACTCCCGCCGGGCGTGAACCTGACTTGTTATGCGGATGACACGCTGGTCACGGCTCGGGGGAGCTCGTACAGGGAGGCAGCGTTGCTGGCCACGGCTGCGGTCTCACAAGTGGTGAGTCGCATACGGCGCCTGGGCCTGGAGGTGGCCCTCAACAAGTCGGAGGCAATTGCTTTTCATGGACCCCGACGGGCGCCGCCGCTGGGATCACACATTGTGGTCGGGGGGACCCGAATCGCTGTCGAGTCAACCATGAAGTACCTTGGATTGGTACTCGACAGCCGATGGGATTTCGGCCCCCACTTTCAGCGGCTGGTGCCCAAGTTAATGGGCGCGGCGGGCGCGCTGTCGACGCTGCTTCCCAATCTGGGGGGCCCGAGCACCGCCTGTAGAAGGTTGTACATAGGGATCGTGCGATCGATGGCCCTCTATGGGGCCCCGATATGGGCGACGGACCTGACGGCCCGCACTATCGCAGTTCTGCGCAGACCGCAGAGGGTGATGGCCGTCAGGGCAGTACGGGGATATCGCACGATTTCCTATGAGGCGGCTTGTGTGCTGGCCGGATCCCCACCGTGGGACCTGGAGGCGAAGACCCTCGCCACACTCCACAAGTGGCGCAAGGATGCCAGGGCTCGGGGCGAAAGGCTGGTGGAGCGACAGATTACGCAGTACCGGTCTCAGCTCCGACAGGTCATGGTGGCGGAATGGCGGGGGAGACTTGAGAACCCTACCGCCGGCCTCGCCACAATCGAAGCGATCCGGCCAGCACTCGACGACTGGCTCGGGAGGAAGCACGGCTCTCTGACGTTTCGGGCGACACAGGTACTATCGGGGCACGGCTGCTTCGGGAAGTACCTGTGCCGCCTATGCAGGGAGCCGGACGCCCGGTGCCACCACTGCGTCCAATGTTTAGAGGACACAGCGCGGCATACGATGGCAGAGTGTTCCGCGTGGGACGAGCCGCGCCGTGCTCTCGTTGTAGAGATAGGAGGAGACCTGTCGCTGCCGGCCGTTGTTCGTTCGATGGTCGGCAGCGCAGAGTCCTGGGATGCAGTGGTGTCCTTTTGCGAATCAGTCATGTCGCAGAAGGAAGCTGCGGAGAGAGAAAGGGAACTCACGACCTCCCGCCCTTCCCGTAGCAGACGCACCGGGCGTCGGCAGAGGGCGGACAATGCCCTCTTCCAGCCCCCGTAAACACGTCCAGGGGTGATGGATCCGGGGACATCCGTCGCCCCCCAACAGAGTGGACCCGAGACGGTGGCGCGTTGTGTTCCACGCGCGCCTCTCTAGACGTAACGGGGGAGTTGTACACCTCACTCCCCCCGGGACGAGGCCCGCAAGTCAAGCGGGCCGGCACTAGTCGAGGGTATCGGAAGTCATATCCGTTCCCGGACCCCCGATGCAAGTGTGCGAGGGAACACCGGTGTGGTTTTAGTCAGTAAGAGTCTGACAGACCCCTTCGCTCTCCCCAGGGCGGAGGACATCCATGAGGATTTCCACATCGAAAAAAAAAAAAAAAAAAAAAAAAAAGGTTAGGTTAGGTTAGGTTAGGTTAGGTTAGGTTAGGTTAGGTTAGGTTAGGTTGGGGGACCCCCCACAGTGCTTGCGTCCACGTCGCGTCCCCTGGAAACGACCCAGTTCTGACCACCGTAACGGAGTGGCAGACTGGGTTGGCCAAAGTGCACTGTGATTTCGTAGCTACAATTTTATCTTGCCTTGTTAGTACTACGAACGATGTCGATCTCTACGCGGGATGCCTGCGGGCGATTTTTAAAACAAAAAGGCCCTTCTCAGGGCCAACCCAAAGGCCCTTCTCAGGGCCCACCCAAAGGCCCTTCTCAGGGCCAACCCAAAGGCCCTTCTCAGGGCCAACCCAAAGGCCCTTCTCAGGGCCCACCCAAAGGCCCTTCTCAGGGCCAACCCAAGGGCCCTTTTCAGGGCCAGCCAAAAGGCCCTTTTCAGGGCCAACCAGAAGGCCCTTCTCAGGGCCACTCCGACGCTCCGGCGTCAGAGACTAGCCGCGCGCCGTCTGCGGCTAGTTTCTTTGAAGGGATGGACGAGTTGTCTGACAACGAGTCTATAATTAGTGTGTCGGACGTGGACGAGTCACGGTCGCGGAAGCGAGTCCGCAAGAGCGGTGGGTCCGAGGGCTCCTCAGCCTCAGGGTCTACGAGGTTGCCGAAGGCTAAAAAGCCGACGGTGGCCGCGGAGCCCCATGTTGTTGGGCTCGCGGACGCCCAACGCCAATTGGACCTGGCTCGGCGGGCGCAGCTCCAGCAAGAGCTGGAGGAGCGGGTTGCGGAAAAGGAGCAACGGACGCGCGCCGCCCGGGCCAAGTCCGGATACGGCGCGTCCCGCGTTCTCTATGCGGACCACTCACTGGTGGAGCTGGAGCGGATGGCTGAGGAGGACGAAGAGGAGATAGTGGAAGTCGCCTCTAAGTCCTCTAATTTAAAAGGAACTTTTCAAAAGTCCCTTAAATGCAGGGCCGCGAGCATGCGCGGCATCGTCGGGGAGCTGGTGCAGCGGAAGGCGACCGACGAAACGCGGCACTTGCAGGCGAAAGTTGATCGCCTGCAGTCAGAGGTCAGCCAGCTGCACCAGAAGCTGGCTGATGCCACGGCCCGGCCAAACCAAGCCGAGCCGAGACCAGCGGCTGAGGTCCTCCCCTCCAACCTTGAGGATATAATCCGCAAGGTCATCATGGAGGAGAGGGCCTTCACGAGAGCCTGTCTTGCGGGCATAGAGGACAGGCTCTTGCCTGAAAAGCGCCTCCGACCGCCGCTCGCGGCGGACAATAGGCCACGCGAGCTGGAGCCGGAACCTGCGCCTTTGGGAGGCCCGGCATCGGGTGCGCAGCCCCAGGCCTCGAAGCCCTCCAAGGGCAAAGGGAAGGGCAAGGGCAAGAGGACCGAGGGGGCCTCTCAAACGCCCTCCACGAGCGAGGAGGCAACGTCTGCCGCCCCAGCCGACCCCCAGAACTCGCAGGGGGAAGACGCCCTTCTTCCCTCCACCACCCCGTCCAACCAGCCCTGGACAAAAGTGGTCAAGGGGGGAAAGGGGAAAAAGCCCAAGCCCGCTGCGACTGCTCCAGCAGGCAAAAAGGCTCCAGCCGGCGGGAGGAAACTGGTTCCTCCCAAAACCGCGGCCGTCGTGGTGACCATCACCCCGGAGGCCGTGGAACGGGGGGAGACGTACGCGTCCGTAATGATGCGGGCGCGTACCAATGCCGATCCTACCCAACTGGGGATCGGTACAATCTCGTGCCGCCGGACCCAGGCCGGGGCTCGAATTTTCGAGTTCCCAGGGGCTCAGGGCAGCGCCAACGCGGACCTCTTCGCAACCAAGTTGCAAGAGGTCATTGCGGACGTGGCAAAAGTCGCCAGGCCCGAGAAGTCTGTAGCCTTGGAGGTGACCGACCTCGACGACTCGGTCACAAAGGAGGAGGTGGTGGCGGCGGTCGCAGCTATGGGGGGCTGTGGCGTCACAGCGGTGCAAGGTCGGGCCATCAGGCCCGGCCGCGGCGGCATGGGCACCATTCGCCTTGAGTGCCCAGTCGCCGCAGCTATAGCCGTCCTCGCCAAGGGACGGCTTGCTGTCGGATTCAGCTCGGGTGTAGTCCGGGCACTCGCAGCCAAGCCCCTGCGCTGCTATAAGTGCTTAGGAGTCGGACACACTCGGGCCCTTTGTCCGTCCGAGGTCGACAGGGCGGAAAATTGTTTCCGATGTGGCAAGGACGGGCACAAGTCCGCCTCCTGCGAGGCCGCCACGCCGCACTGCGCGGTGTGTGCCGCCAGTGGCTGCCCGGCGGGCCACGTGACGACGGGGAGGAAGTGCAATCCCCCCCCAAAGAAGGGCAAAGTGCAGGCGTCGATCCGGCCTGCCGCTGCCGCCGCCATCCCTGAGGCTGGGACTTCGGCGGCCGTGGAGGGTGATGCCATGTCTGATTGATGGATAGGGTCAGACATCGCATCCTCCAGGCGAACACCAACCACTGCAGAGCAGCCCAGGATCTGCTGATGCAGACCATGGCTGAGTGGTTGGTGGACGTGGCGGTGGTTGCCGAGCCGTACTCGGTCCCTGGCCGTTGGCTGGGTGACCGGGATGGCTCGGTGGCATTGGTTTCGCGGTCTTCCACGGACTCCCCTCCCCTCTCGCTCTTAGAGAGGGGACCGGGATACGTGGCCGCCGCGTGGGGAGACATGGCCCTGGTGGGGGTCTATTTCTCTCCAAACCGCCCTCTCTCTGACTTTGAGGATTTCCTGGAGATCATCACTGCAGTCGTAGGGAGGGCGGCGCCGCGCCAGGTCGTGGTGTCGGGTGACCTGAACGCCAAGTCCGCGGCCTGGGGCAACCCGGCCGCCGGTTGCAACGTCCGGGGACGCGCCGTCGAGTTTTGGGCGGCCTCATGCGGTGTGTCCCTCCTCAACAGGGGGGCGGTCCACACGTGTGTGCGGCAACAGGGTGGGTCGGTGGTGGACGTCGCGTTTGCCACCCCCGCGCTGGCCGCCCGCGTCGTCAACTGGCGGGTAGAGACGGTGGAGACCTTGTCGGACCACCGATATGTGCGGTTCGACATCTCCACCCAGGGAGGGGGAATGGCCCGCGCTGTGCAATCTCCCTTCCCGCGGTGGGCACTCACCCGCCTGGACCGGGAGGCAGCTAAGGAGGCGGCCTTTCTTCAGGACTGGCTGTCGCCCCCCGTCGAGGTCCTGGACGTGGACGCCGCAGCGGTCCGGCTCAGGGGATCCCTGACAGAGGTGTGCAACTCCAGCATGCCTCGGTCTCGCCGTCCGCCTCCCCGTCGTGCCGTCTATTGGTGGACGCAGGAGCTGGCGGGGCTCAGGGCCGCCTGCGTGGCAGCCAAAAGGGCCTACACGCGGAGCCGACGGCGCAGCGCCCAAAACCGAGTCCGGGCAGAAGAGGACCTCCTATACGCCTCTTACCGAGAGGCGACGACGGTCCTCAAAGCTGCAATGGGCGCTGCAAAAGACTCGGCGAGGGCCGAGATGCTGGAGGGTCTCGACAGGGATCCTTATGGAAGACCATACAGGGCGGCGCGGAACCAGCTACGCCCTTATGGTCCCCCACTGACGGAGACCCTCGAGCCAGCGTTGCTGGACGGGGTGGTCCGGTCCCTGTTTCCGCGCAGGGCCGACTTCACCCCACCAACGATGGATCCCCCGCAAGGGGCGGCTTCGCCGGATGAGGAGGTCCCCCCGGTGACGGCGGCGGAGTTCTACGCGGGGGTTCTTAGCCTCCGCGCGAAGAAGACGGCCCCTGGACCAGACGGCGTCCCCGCACGGGTGGTGGCGATCGCCGCCTCCCAAATGGAGGACAGGTTTCGGGACCTCTTCAGCGCGTGCTTTACGGCTGGGAGGTTCCCGAAACTGTGGAAGGAGGGGCAGCTATGCCTCCTCCGAAAGGAGGGACGCCCGGTGGACTCCCCATCGGCATACCGGCCCATCGTCCTGCTCGATGAGGTCGGTAAATTGTTCGAGGGGATTGTCGCCTCCCGGCTTGATAGCCTTTTGCGGGGGGTAGGGCCGGACCTGTCGGATGCCCAATTTGGTTTCCGTCGTGGGCGTTCGACAATCGACGCGCTGGCCCTACTCAAGGGCCAAGTGAAGGAGGCGGTGGAGGCGGGGGACGGAGTGCTGGCGGTGTCATTCGACATTGCAAACGCCTTCAACTCCGTCCCCCACTCGACGATATTGGAGGCGCTCCGGTATCACGGAGTGCCCCAATACCTGCGGAACCTCCTGGCCAGCTACTTGGAGGGCCGAGAGGTCCTCCTCGTGGACAAGACGGCCACAGTGAGGCGGTACGGTGCAGAGTCCGGTGTTCCGCAGGGGTCAGTGCTGGGGCCCCCCCTGTGGAACATCGGGTTCGACTGGCTCCTACGGGGAGCCCTCCTCCAGGGCACGAGTGTCATCTGCTACGCGGATGACACTCTCCTCACTGCCCGGGGGAGGAACTTTGGAGATGCGGCCTGTCTGGCCTCGGCTGGCGGGTCCTTGGTGGCAGAGAGGATCCGCCACCTGGGATTGAAGGTGGCGCTGCACAAGACCGAGGCCGTGTTCTTTCGCGGGCCTCGCCAGCGCTGCCCTCCCGACGCGCACATTGTCGTAGATGGCGTCAGAATAGTGGTCCAGCCCCAGATGAAGTATCTGGGCCTGGTGCTGGACGACAGGTGGCGCTTCGGCCCGCATTTCAGTGGGCTGTCGACGCGCCTGTTAAAAGCCGCGGACGCTCTCTCATGGCTCCTCCCGAACCTGGGGGGGCCCAAGGCGAAATGCCGGCGCCTATATGCCGGCATCCTGCGGAGCATGGCCCTATACGGGGCCCCCATCTGGGCAGACTCCCTTCACAGGAGGGAGAATGCGACCGCCATCCGCAAGCCCCAAAGGGCCATTGCACAGCGGGTGGCAAGGGCCTACCGCTCGGTGGGCTTCTCGGCGGCGTGCGCTCTGGCCGGCACTCCTCCTTGGGAGTTGGAGGCCTGGGTGCTCGCCAGAGTGTACGAGTGGACTGCGCACCGGAAGGCGCTCGGGGAGCGCCCCGTCACCGAGGAGCGGGAGGCCGTGCGGCGGGAGGCGAAGGAAGCCATCGTCCTCCACTGGACGGAGGACCTCGCCGCAGCCGCTTTTGGCCGCCGGACGTTAGACGCGCTCGGTCCGGTCCTGCAGGGCTGGCTCGAGCGGTCCCACGGTTTCCTCTCGTTCCGTCTGGTGCAGGTGCTGTCCGGCCATGGCTGTTTCGGATCGTACCTGCACCGGTTAGGGAGGGAGGAGACCCCGGCGTGCCACGACTGTGGCGCGGCGGAGGACACGGCACAGCACACCCTCGAGGTGTGCCCGGCTTGGTCCGAGCTGCGCCGCGGTCTGACCGCGGTAGTTGGACAGGACCTCTCACTTCCCGGCGTAGTCAACGCCATGCTGGGGAGCGAGGAGGCCTGGGCAGCGGTTGCCTCCTTTTGCGAGGATGTAATCTCGCAAAAGGAGGAGGCGGAGCGCGCGCGGGAGGACGACCCTCTCGCTGCGCCACTCCGCAGACGAAGAAGGGGTCGGAGAAGGCGCCGTCCTCTCCCTCCTCATGGTGGCGATGGGCGGGTGGCAGGCACGGGGGTGCCTGCGCCCGCATTGCACCCATCACCACCTTCGTCAGTCACTCCCGGACCCGTCCTCCCCCCCCCTACGGGCGTGGGGTGAGGGCGTGAGGGGTCCGCCCTGAGGGGCAATCGTCGGCGGAGGACTGGTCGTTAAGGCTGTGCCAGTTTCCCAGTCCCCCGCCACTCAGACGAAGCGGGAGTGCCGCTGGGTCGTTTTAGTGGGTATACCGGCTCAGACCGGGGAGTCCCACATAGCCCCCCATCCCCCGATGGGAGGGCATGCGTAATGCATTTTTTCCCAGCGCAAAAAAAAAAAAAAAAAAAAAAAAGGTTAGGTTAGGTTAGGTTGGGGGACCCCCCACAGTGCTTGCGTCCACGTCGCGTCCCCTGGAAACGACCCAGTTCTGACCACCGTAACGGAGTGGCAGACTGGGTTGGCCAAAGTGCACTGTGCTTTCGTAGCTATCATTTTATCTTTTTGCCTTGCTTACTACGAACCTGCGGAAATGTCGAGTTCTACGCGGGACGCCTCCGGGCGGTTTTTAAAACAAAAAGGCCCTTCTCAGGGCCAACCCAAAGGCCCTTCTCAGGGCCAACCCAAAGGCCCTTCTCAGGGCCAGCCAAAAGGCCCTTCTCAGGGCCCACCCAAAGGCCCTTCTCAGGGCCAGCCAAAAGGCCCTTCTCAGGGCCAACCCAAAGGCCCTTCTCAGGGCCAACCCAAAGGCCCTTCTCAGGGCCAACCCAAAGGCCCTTCTCAGGGCCAGCCAAAAGGCCCTTCTCAGGGCCACTCCGACGCTTCGGCGTCAGAGACTAGCCGCGCGCCGTCTGCGGCTAGTTTCTTTGAAGGGATGGACGAGTTGTCTGACAACGACTCGCTCATTAGTTTGTCGGACGCGGACGACTCTCGGTCGCGGAAGCGAGTCCGCAAGAGCGGTGGGTCCGAGGGCTCCTCAGCCTCAGGGTCTACGAGGTTGCCGAAGGCTAAAAAGCCGACGGTAGCCGCGGAGCCCCATGTCGTTGGGCTCGCGGACGCCCAACGCCAGTTGGACCTGGCTCGGCGGGCGCAGCTCCAGCAAGAGCTGGAGGAGCGGGTTGCCGCTAAAGAAAAACGGGCGCACGCAGCCCGGGAAAAGTCCGGGTACGGTGCGTCCCGTGTTATTTATGCGGATCACTCTCTGGCCGAGCTGGAGAGAATGGCGGAGGAGGACGAGGAGGAGATTGTGGAGGTTGCCTCTAAGTCCTCCAACCTGAAGGGGACCTTCCAGAAGGCCCTCAAGAGTAGGGCCGCGAGCTTGCGCGGTGTCGTCGCGGAGCTCGTCAAGCGAAAGGCCACCGACGAGACGCGGCAACTGCAGGCGAGGATTGATCGCCTGCAGTCGGAGGTCAGCCAGCTTCATCTGAAGCTGGCTGAAGCCACGGCCCGGCCACAACAAGCCCACACAAGCCCTGCGGCAGAGGGCCCCGCCTCCAACCTTGAGGATATCATCCGCAAGGTTGTAATGGAGGAGAGGGCCTTCACAAGAGCCTGCTTAGCAGGCATCGAGGACCGGCTCTTGCCGGAGAAACGCCTCCGGCCGCCGCTTGCGGCGGACAACAGGCAGTGCGAGCCGGGGCCGTCCTCCTCCTCCCAGACGGAAGACGCCCTTCTCCCCTCAACCACCCCGTCCAACGAGTGGACAGAAGTGGTCCGTAAGGGGAAGGGCAAGGGGAAAAAGTCGACGCCCGCCGACAACAACCCTCCCAGCCAATCGCAGACGGCCGGCAAGGGAAAGGGGAAAGGAAAAGGGAGGGGAAAGGGGCAGCTAGTCGCCCCTAAAACCGCGGCCGTCGTGGTGACACTCACCGCGGAGGCTGCGGACCGAGGGGAGACTTACGAGTCGATTTTGGTGCGGGCGCGTCCCAATGCCGATCCAACCAAACTGGGGATCGGCACTGTGACTTGCCGGCGGACCCAAGCCGGGGCTCGAATATTCGAGTTCCCGGGGGCAGAGGCGAGTGCCCATGCCGACCTCTTTGCAGACAAGCTCCGGGAGGTCATCGCAGATTCGGCAAAGGTGGCCCGACCGGTCAAGTCGGCAGCCATAGAGGTGACGGACCTTGATGACTCCGTCACCAAGGAGGAGGTGGTGGCGGCGGTCGCAGCGATAGGGGGCTGTGGCGTCGCGGCGGTCCAAGGCCGGGACATAAGGCCCGGCCGCGGCGGCATGGGCACCATTCGCCTCGAGTGCCCAATCGCCGCTGCCAAAGCCGTCCTTGCCAAGGGACGGCTCACGGTTGGATTCAGCTCAAGTGCAGTCCGGGCACTCGAGAACCAGCCTCTGCGGTGTTTCCGGTGCCTCGGCATCGGACACACCCGGCCCCTGTGTCCGTCCACGGTAGACAGGACGGACACATGCTACCGCTGCGGTAAGGAGGGCCACAAAGCCACCTCCTGCGAGGTCGCCAAGCCGCACTGTGCGGTGTGTGCCGCGAGTGGCTGCCCGGCAGACCACGTCATGAAGGGGAGGAACTGCAATCCTCCCCCTAAGCGGGGCAAAGCGCCGACGTGGTCTGCTGCTGCAGCAGCTAGCACCGTCGTTCCTGCGGCGGCTGCGGAGGGAGGTGCGATGTCCGACTGATGGATAGAGTCCAACATCGCATCGTCTTACTCGGTCCCAGGCCATTGGCTGGACGACCGGGACGGCTTGGTGCCGTTGTTGTCGCGGTCTTCCACAGACTCCCCTCTCCTCTCGCTCTTAGAGAGGGGATCGGGATACGTGGCCGCCGCGTGGGAGACATGGCCCTGGTTGGGGTCACTCCGCAGACAAAGAAGGGGTTGGAGAAGGCACCGTCCTCTCCCTCCTCTTGGTGGCGATGGGCGGGCGGCAGGCGCGGGGGTGCCTGCGCCCGCATTGCACCCATCACCACTTTCGTCGATCATTCCCGGGCCCGTCCACCTCCCCACGGGGAAGGCGTGAGGGGTCCGCCCTGAAGGGCAATCGTCGGTGGAGGACTGGTAGTTGAGGCTGTGCCAGTTTCCCGGTCCTTCGCCACTCAGACGAAGCGGGAGTGCCGCTGGGTCGTTTTAGTGGGTATACCGGGTCAGACCGGGGAGTCCCACATAGCCCCCCATCCCCCGATGGGAGGGTATGCGTAATGCATTTTTTCCCAGCGCAAAAAAAAAAAAAAAAAAAAAAAAAAAAAAAAAAAAAAAAAAAAAAAAAAAAAGGTTAGGTTAGGTTAGGTTAGGTTAGGTTAGGTTAGGTTAGGTTAGGTTTTTTTTTTTTTTTTTTTTTTTTTTTTTTTTTTTTTTTTTTTTTTTTTTTTGTGCTTTTCCCCGTTTCGGTTTGACGGGATCTTATTATTCTAGGTACTCATTCATTCCAGTTCTATCATGTATTCCTCTCGCACTTTCAAGCTTCATACTTTATCTTTCTTTTACACACTCTTTCATTCTTAGCCGGGTGGGACTCCCGCTATTCTATCTACTTCTTTGTTATTTATTTTTCTTTATTTAGGGATCTTAAACACAATCAGTTTTATTAACATTATTGGTTTTTTACATTTGGTCTTTTACATTAATTCTCTAATTTTATTCTTTTCTTAACAATGTTTTTTATATACTAAGACTTTATACTATTCTAAACATCTGTGTTTTGTTTTTGCACATCTATTTTATGGACAATTTGCTTTATATATTGTTAAAACATAATGTGCAAACTTATTTTTTAAAACATTATTCCTAATTATAACAAACTTATTTTCTTATCACTAATTTTACAATTATTTCCTTATTTTATGTCTATACAATAACAGGTTTATTCTAATACAAACTCTTAATTTCTAACACAGTATTTTAACTTAAACTCTTATTTTCTAACATGTACTAAGTTTTATAACACATTTTCCTGTAGGTACCAATTTTCGGTTTATGGACATAGGTATGGTTTGGACTTTGGACATAATATACTTGGACATTTCTAAGGATTTGTGTGACTTCCTTTCACTTTGTTGCGTTTATTTATTTATTATCTTACTATCTTGGCAATAATATAATATATACTTATGTTATACATATTTATTGACATTTCTTATGCTGGGGTATTTTACTATACTCAAAGGTTTCAGGTTTCAGGGGTTGTTTGGAGTGTGTGTTTTGTGTTGTGTGTGTGTTTTGATATACTAGTATATATTGACTATATATTTTATATATCTGTGTTTGTTTTTGTGTTTTGTGTGTGTTTTGTGTTGCGTGTGTGTTTTGATATACTTGTATATATTTATTATATATTTTATATATCCGTGTTTGTTTTTGTCTTTTGGTTTCCATGTATATGTTCGTTTCGTAGTTGTTATCTACTTCTGTAATGTACTCCCAGTTTGTGTTGCTGTCTTGGTGTGTTCCTGTGCGTGTTGTGTGTGTGCTTGTGTGTGTTGTGTGTGTTATGTGTACCTTAGGGAGCAGTCTAGGCGTATGCCGTTGTCGTCCGAGCCAGGTAGTCCCATTTCTTGCGGATCGGGCACTCCACGCTAAAGGCGTTGTGGTCAGTCCTCTGGAGCTTGGAGTGTGAGCAGTTGCAGCACTGCGGTTCATTTCCCGCAACAAATTCCACGCATTTTTCGCGTAAGTGCGGTCCTCCGCAGTGACTGCATCTGTCCACACTCTCAGTGCAAAATTTCCGGCCGTGTCCGAATGCTAGGCATTTCGTGCATTGGATGAGCGGCGACTGGTCCTCCACCCTTACCCTTTGCAGGTCCAGGTAGAGTGCCCCAGCCTCCGTCATCCTCTGCCATACCTTGGGTCTGACCTGGACGACCACGTGCGCTGTCCTGGGGTTCCTAGTCCTCTTTTTATACTTTATGGCAATTTCTTTTTCCTCTTCGTCTAAGTCCCTGAAAATTTCTTCGTTCTGGGAGTAGAGCGCCTTCGCCATTTCGTCGTCTTCATTGTCCAAAAAGACGTCTTTTAGGACGACGAGCGGGTTCTTATTTTTCATGGGCGCTACTGTTAGGCCTCCACCTCGGCTTTCAATCCTTTCTTTTACTTTTTTATATTCCGCTTCTGTGTCGCAACCCAATATGACCGTCTGGTTTTTCGCCTTCCGCACTTTGCTGATCTTAAGGCCAGTTCCCCTGGCATCGACCGCCTCCTTCACCATAGCGAGCACCCCGTCAGCATGCTCCATGCCTTCAGAGGTGACCGCCATCGAATAAAGTGCCGGTCGATGCCCGGGTTTGGCTGCCGTGACGGTGGCGTATGTTTGCGAGTCCGGTCTTGGCTCGCATGCCGCTTCCCTTATGGCCGCCTGTATTTTGCTCGAGCTGGTGGCGACATCACCGGCAACGTCACCGATTTTTTCCTCGAGAACAACCGCCGCGCGACCTACGACGTTAACCCCGTCTATCGCGCGGCTGATGTTCTCTTGGACTACGTCGATCTTGGCGCTGACCAAGTCGACGCTGTCGACAACCTTGTCGATGATGTCGGCACCGCCCTCGTCATTGTACACGGCCATGTCCGCGAAGCCTTTTCCCACTTTTTCTTCTAGGTCCTTTAGCCGTGCGTTGATGTTTATCTCCACTTTCTCCAGCCTTTCTAGGATTCCCTCCGATGGCCTGGGGGAAGTTGGCGTGGTGTTGGCCTTTGTGGGCGGGACCGTTTTAGGCGCAGTTTCCAGGACCTTCACCCGTTTACTGAGCTCAAAGAGGATCCGCAGGCTTTTGTCTGACTGAGTCTCCAGGAAGGTCCTTATGTCTTTCCTCATCTGAGGGTAGTCCTTGACTCTGCTTGGAATGTCTTCAAAGGTCTTCATAACATCCTGGAGAAGTCTGTCGTTTGACATAGCAGCGTAGGTCTCCGGCTGCTTTTTAAAAGCCTCCATGTTATCTACGGACCTTCTCTTTCGCTCTGGTCTCCGGATGAAAGTCCTGGCGGCGTCCAGCGCTTGTCCAGGCGGGCTAGCTGCTTTGGGAGTGGTGGTGGAAGTGGCGGCACCAGAGGTCCCTGCCGACGACGACAGCGGCGTTTCGGCTGATTCCGCCACTGTTCCCCGAGCAGCATCCTTCTTTCCAAACGTCAGAGATATCCCTTTCTGCGCTTCGCGCGTTCCAGAGGGTCCCTCTTTTACTGGATGGGAAGGTGACGTGGACTCTTGTGTTCCACTGGCGCTGGCTGCTGGTCCCTTGGCAATTGGGGTGCGAATTCCGAAAACCATTTTGTTGAGTGCGAGTAAATGAGTTTCTAGCGTGTACTGTGGCTGTGTGTATAGGGCACAGTCACAGCAAGGGAAACAGGGAAAGTTGTCAATATAACAAATTGTAAAATAAAAATAAAATAAAATAAAATATAAAAATATAATAAATTAACCTACTGCTAGATTCTGCACTGTGGCTCACAGTCAAGTTTTAGATCCTGTAAAGGGGGAGTCAAAGTCGACAGTACAAATCCGCGGTCCAAAATGTTCTATCTAACGTCGCCTCCGAGATATCCCTATTCTAAGATTTAAGGGATGGGGGAGGGTTAAATCGGGTAGGGGAGGGTACCTCTTGTGCGGCTTTAGCCGTGGTGTCTCGACACCACTAAGGCTGATTTTGAGGTCGAGAGTGTTCTAACTCCTCTCGTTCCCAAGTTATGGCCCTTTAAAGGATTAGGGGTGAAATGAATAAATAAATAAAAATAGAGAAAAGGGGTGGGATCGATACCTCAGTAGTGGTTTCTACCTCGTGGTGTCTACGACACCACTAAGGTTGAATTTGAGGTCGAAACTTTCCTGGCTCCTCTCGTTCCCGAGATATGACCCTTTGAAGGATTAGGGGTGAGGCGAAATAAATAAATAAAAATAGAAAAATAAGGGGGGGGATGGATACCTCTGTGCCGGTTTCCACCTCGTGGTGTCTTCGACACCACTAAGGCTGAATCCGCGGTCGAAAAGCGCCTATCTGGTTTGGTTGCAGAGATATCCACTTTTGAAGGTTTCTGCCGTACCGTACCGCGCCGTGTCGCAGGCCAGCCGGGTAGATCTTCCAGTTGACCTAGCTGGGTCTACTCGGCTCCGATTTTGGCGTGAGTGGGCTCGTTTTTTCGGCCTTTTTGAGCTCTTTTTGGTACGTCAGGTTTCAGGATAAGGGATGGGGGAGGGGGAGGGGGGGGGGGTTACTTGAACGAGGTATCCCAGAAGCGTCAGGTGTATGGCTAATGGCCACTTGGTCTATTACACTAATAAAAACTAACAATTTAAATATGCCAAATTCTTCGAAGTCCCAAGGGTGACTTAACCCTAGAGGGTTGATATTTTGCCCAAAGGTGCGGGTGGCCCCTTATGGTTGAGTATTCAACCAGGGGGGGGGGGTCAGGGGGGGGGGGCTTCGAAAAATGTGTTATTTTTAGTCTAGGATTTACCGTTTCAGAGTTACAGGCCTTTTTCAGTTTTGGTGCGGTTGGTAAACTGTTTTGCGTTTACTGAAAGTTATTTATCTTATGAACTATTAACCTTAAAATTATTTTGAGAGTGGACTCTCCTAGGGGAAGGTCCAACAATCGTCTGGCAATTTTTAAAAATGGAGCGTCCGCTGTAGGGTGTGGGCTGTTGCCTCCTGAAAAAATTTTTTAAAAACCAACAACCGCAAATGGCTGTTTTTCGTTCGCCCGGTTTCACTTACTTCGGGCTCTGTAACTCTGAAACGGGTTGCCCCCGGAGTCTGGTTCTTAATTCTAATCTTAAACACTAAACTAATCTACTTATATAACTAAGGGTCTACGTATTACCGCTGATCTTCGCCGCTCCAGCGACGTCCGAAGTCTTCCCGGGGGTGCCTGCTCCAAGGGGTGGTGTTGACAGGGGAGTGACCTATGTCGGCGTGTAGGGCGGATGCTTCTCCAACTGCTGGTGCCGGTGTGGTTCCTGTAGCTGGCTCGGTTGAAGAGATATTCCTCTGGGAAGGTGAAAATTTGACCCTGGCGAGCTGGTGGTAAAATGGCCAGGGTACTCGTACTTGATATGCTTTCTCGTGAGAGAACCGATTTTACGTTATTTTCACGATCCGACGCTCCGTTCCAGGGTTACAGCCCCGACAAGGATAAGTTGTAATGGCGTTCCGGGCAGAGGTTCGGAATTAACTACGTATTTATTCCCGTTTTAGTCCAGTCTCCCTGTTCTCTCCAGATTCTGGAAGCCGGTGAAATTCCGCTTCGAGTCTGTTCAGATTCCTAATTTTATTTCACCCTGCTTGTCTTTGACAGGTGGTTAAATTGAAGGGGGTGAAACCACTTTCTGCAAATAGGCGTTCCCGTCAGATCCAGATAGGGAAAAATTTATTTTCGGCCAAATTTATGTTCTTCTTATTCTGAACAGTCTTGTGGAATTTTTCACGATTTTTATTTTATATATTTAACCGTTTTTATTATTCCAAGGGATTTTTTGAAATTTATTAACTTTAAAACTACAAGTCCAAAAATTTTGAAATTTTGCAATTAGATTCTTCACACTGTACACTATTTTTAGGGGTCCAAAAATTTGTATGTTGTCGATCTTAATTTTGATTAATTAAAGTTTGAAATTTGAAACTATTTTGCTAATTTTGAAAAATTTGTATCTTCCAGAAGGGTGGTCTGATTTCGGCGATCGAGGTGTCGGGTGAAAGGGTGTGGCTTCCTGCGCCTATCCTCGTTTCCGGTTTCCTCCTCCAACTGCTGGATCTTGACCTCGTGTCCACGTGGATTTTCTTTCTTGTCCAGTAACTCGGCGAGTTTTCCCGGGAAAAATCCCAAACTCAGCCAAGATATGCTGCTTGTCCAGGTGCTTCGAATGGTAATCCAGAATCACTAGGTCACCGATCGAAATCACGCAGCGTTTCACTTTTACACTTTTTAGGTCACTTTTAGAGGTTAAAAATCCGGTTTTTCGGTTATAACTCCGTGATTTTTTCACCGATTTTCAAAATTTTTTCACGGACACTTGTTATTCGTTAGCGCGCAACTTTTAGCAAAAATACGGGTGTTTTTGCTCACTTCGACTATTTTTACCGATTTTTCGAGCGCGGAGCGGCTTAAAAGTGATCCGATCGCGGCGGGGGGCGCCGTGAGACTGGTTAGGTTAGGTTAGGTTAGGTTAGGTTAGGTTAGGTTAGGTTAGGTTAGGTTAGGTTGGGGGACCCCCCCACAGTGCTTGCGTCCTCGTCGCGTCCCCTGGGCAACGACCCGGTTCTGACCACCGTAACGGAGTGGCAGACCGGTGTTCGGCTAAAGTGCACTGTGCTTTCGTAGCTATCTTTTTATCTTGCCTTGTTACTACGAACCATGTCGAACTCTTCGCGGGATGCCTGCGGGCGGTTTTTAAAACAAAAAGGCCCTTCTCAGGGCCAACCCAAAGGCCCTTCTCAGGGCCAGCCAAAAGGCCCTTCTCAGGGCCAGCCAAAAGGCCCTTCTCAGGGCCAACCCAAAGGCCCTTCTCAGGGCCAACCCAAAGGCCCTTCTCAGGGCCAACCCAAAGGCCCTTCTCAGGGCCAGCCAAAAGGCCCTTCTCAGGGCCACTCCGACGCTTCGGCGTCAGAGACTAGCCGCGCGCCGTCTGCGGCTAGTTTCTTTGAAGGGATGGACGAGTTGTCTGACAACGACTCGCTCATTAGTTTGTCGGACGCGGACGACTCTCGGTCGCGGAAGCGAGTCCGCAAGAGCGGTGGGTCCGAGGGCTCCTCAGCCTCAGGGTCTACGAGGTTGCCGAAGGCTAAAAAGCCGACGGTAGCCGCGGGGCCCCATGTCGTTGGGCTCGCGGACGCCCAACGCCAGTTGGACCTGGCTCGGCGGGCGCAGCTCCAGCAAGAGCTGGAGGAGCGGGTTGCCGCTAAAGAAAAACGGGCGCACGCAGCCCGGGAAAAGTCCGGGTACGGTGCGTCCCGTGTTATTTATGCGGACCACTCTCTGGCCGAGCTGGAGAGAATGGCGGAGGAGGACGAGGAGGAGATTGTGGAGGTTGCCTCTAAGTCCTCCAACCTTAAGGGGACCTTCCAGAAGGCCCTCAAGAGTAGGGCCGCGAGCTTGCGCGGTGTCGTCGCGGAGCTCGTCAAGCGGAAGGCCACCGACGAGACGCGGCAACTGCAGGCGAAAATTGACCGCCTACAGTCGGAGGTCAGCCAGCTTCATCTGAAGTTGGCTGAAGCAACGGCCCGGCCAGAACAGGCCCACACAAGCCCTGCGGCAGAGGGCTCCGCCTCCAACCTTGAGGATATCATCCGCAAGGTTGTAATGGAGGAGAGGGCCTTCACAAGAGCCTGCTTAGCAGGCATCGAGGACCGGCTCTTGCCAGAGAAACGCCTCCGGCCGCCGCTTGCTGCGGATAACAGGCAGTGCGAGCCGGAGCCGTCCTCCTCCCAGACGGAAGACGCCCTTCTCCCCTCGAACACCCAGTCCAACGAGTGGACAGAAGTGGTCCGTAAGGGGAAGGGCAAGGGGAAAAAGTCGACGACCGCCGCCAACAACCCTCCCAGCCAATCGCAGACGGCCGGCAAGGGAAAGGGGAAAGAAAAAGGGAGGGGAAAGGGGCAGCTAGTCGCCCCTAAAACCGCGGCCGTCGTGGTGACACTCACCGCGGAGGCTGCGGACCGAGGGGAGACTTACGAGTCGATTTTGGTGCGGGCGCGTCCCAATGCCGATCCAACCAAACTGGGGATCGGCACTGTGACTTGCCGGCGGACCCAAGCCGGGGCTCGAATATTCGAGTTCCCGGGGGCCGAGGGGAGTGCGCATGCGGACCTCTTTGCAGCGAAGCTCCAAGAGGTCATCGCGGATTCGGCCAAGGTGGCCCGACCGGTCAAGTCAGCAGCCATAGAGGTGACGGACCTGGATGACTCCGTCACCAAGGAGGAGGTGGTGGCGGCGGTCGCAGCGATAGGGGGCTGTGGCGTCGCGGCGGTCCAAGGCCGGGACATAAGGCCCGGCCGCGGCGGCATGGGCACCATTCGCCTCGAGTGCCCAATCGCCGCTGCCAAAGCCGTCCTTGCCAAGGGACGGCTCACGGTTGGATTCAGCTCGAGTGCAGTCCGGGCACTCGAGAACCAGCCTCTGCGGTGTTTCCGGTGCCTCGGCATCGGACACACCCGGCCCCTGTGTCCGTCCACGGTAGACAGGACGGACACATGCTACCGCTGCGGTAAGGAGGGCCACAAAGCCGCCTCCTGCGAGGTCGCCAAGCCGCACTGCGCGGTGTGTGCCGCGAGTGGCTGCCCGGCAGACCACGTCATGAAGGGGAGGAACTGCAATCCTCCCCCTAAGCGGGGCAAAGCGCCGACGTGGTCTGCTGCTGCAGCAACTAGCACCGTCGTTCCTGCGGCGGCTGCGGAGGGAGGTGCGATGTCCGACTGATGGATAGAGTCGGACATCGCATCGTCTTACCCGCTCCCAGGCCGTTGGCTGGGTGACCGGGACGGCTTTGTGCCGTTGGCGTCGCGGTCTTCCACAGACTCCCCTCTCCTCTCGCTCTTAGAGAGGGGACCGGGATACGTGGCCGCCGCGTGGGAGACATGGCCCTGGTTGGGGTCACTGCGCAGATGAAGAAGGGGTTGGAGAAGGCACCGTCCTCTCCCTCCTCTTGGTGGCGATGGGCGGGCGACAGGCGCGGGGGTGCCTGCGCCCGCATTGCACCCATCACCACTTTCGTCGATCATTCCCGGGCCCGTCCACCTCCCCACGGGGAAGGCGTGAGGGGTCCGCCCTGAAGGGCAATCGTCGGCGGAGGGCTGGTAGTTGAGGCTGTGCCAGTTTCCCGGTCCTTCGCCACTCAGACGAAGCGGGAGTGCCGCTGGGTCGTTTTAGTGGGTATACCGGGTCAGACCGGGGAGTCCCACATAGCCCCCCATCCCCCGATGGGAGGGTATGCGTAATGCATTTTTTCCCAGCGCAAAAAAAAAAAAAAAAAAAAAAAAAAAAAAAAAAAAAAAAAAAGGTTAGGTTAGGTTAGGTTAGGTTAGGTTAGGTTAGGTTAGGTTAGGTTAGGTTAGGTTAGGTTAGGTTAGGTTAGGTTAGGTTAGGTTAGGTTAGGTTAGGTTAGGTTAGGTTAGGTTAGGTTAGGTTAGGTTAGGTTAGGTTAGGTTAGGTTAGGTTGCCGTCGAGTTTTGGGCGGCCTCATGCGGTGTGTCCCTCCTCAACAGGGGGGCGGTCCACACGTGTGTGCGGCAACAGGGTGGGTCGGTGGTGGACGTCGCGTTTGCCACCCCCGCGCTGGCCGCCCGCGTCGTCAACTGGCGGGTAGAGACGGTGGAGACCTTGTCGGACCACCGATATGTGCGGTTCGACATCTCCACCCGGGGAGGGGGAATGGCCCGCGCTGTGCAATCTCCCTTCCCGCGGTGGGCACTCACCCGCCTGGACCGGGAGGCAGCTAAGGAGGCGGCCTTTCTTCAGGACTGGCTGTCGCCCCCCGTCGAGGTCCTGGACGTGGACGCCGCAGCGGTCCGGCTCAGGGGATCCCTGACAGAGGTGTGCAACTCCAGCATGCCTCGGTCTCGCCGTCCGCCTCCCCGTCGTGCCGTCTATTGGTGGACGGAGGAGCTGGCGGGGCTCAGGGCCGCCTGCGTGGCAGCCAGAAGGGCCTACACGCGGAGCCGACGGCGCAGCGCCCAAAACCGAGTCCGGGCAGAAGAGGACCTCCTATACGCCTCTTACCGAGAGGCGACGACGGTCCTCAAAGCTGCAATGGGCGCTGCAAAAGACTCGGCGAGGGCCGAGATGCTGGAGGGTCTCGACAGGGATCCTTATGGAAGACCATACAGGGCGGCGCGGAACCAGCTACGCCCTTATGGTCCCCCACTGACGGAGACCCTCGAGCCAGCGTTGCTGGACGGGGTGGTCCGGTCCCTGTTTCCACGCAGGGCCGACTTTACCCCACCAACGATGGATCCCCCGCAAGGGGCGGCTTCGCCGGATGAGGAGGTCCCCCCGGTGACGGCGGCGGAGTTCTACGCGGGGGTTCTTAGCCTCCGCGCGAAGAAGACGGCCCCTGGACCAGACGGCGTCCCCGCACGGGTGGTGGCGATCGCCGCCTCCCAAATGGAGGACAGGTTTCGGGATCTCTTCAGCGCGTGCTTTACGGCTGGGAGGTTCCCGAAACTGTGGAAGGAGGGGCAGCTATGCCTCCTCCGAAAGGAGGGACGCCCGGTGGACTCCCCATCGGCATACCGGCCCATCGTCCTGCTCGATGAGGTCGGTAAATTGTTCGAGGGGATTGTCGCCTCCCGGCTTGATAGCCTTTTGCGGGGGGTAGGGCCGGACCTGTCGGATGCCCAATTTGGTTTCCGTCGTGGGCGTTCGACAATCGACGCGCTGGCCCTACTCAAGGGCCAAGTGAAGGAGGCGGTGGAGGCGGGGGACGGAGTGCTGGCGGTGTCATTTGACATTGCAAACGCCTTCAACTCCGTCCCCCACTCGACGATATTGGAGGCGCTCCGGTATCACGGAGTGCCCCAATACCTGCGGAACCTCCTGGCCAGCTACTTGGAGGGCCGAGAGGTCCTCCTCGTGGACAAGACGGCCACAGTGAGGCGGTACGGCGCAGAGTCCGGTGTTCCGCAGGGGTCAGTGCTGGGGCCCCCCCTGTGGAACATCGGGTTCGACTGGCTCCTACGGGGAGCCCTCCTCCAGGGCACGAGTGTCATCTGCTACGCGGATGACACTCTCCTCACTGCCCGGGGGAGGAACTTTGGAGATGCGGCCTGTCTGGCCTCGGCTGGCGGGTCCTTGGTGGCAGAGAGGATCCGCCACCTGGGATTGAAGGTGGCGCTGCACAAGACCGAGGCCGTGTTCTTTCGCGGGCCTCGGCAGCGCTGCCCTCCCGACGCTCACATTGTCGTAGATGGCGTCAGAATAGTGGTCCAGCCCCAGATGAAGTATCTGGGCCTGGTGCTGGACGACAGGTGGCGCTTCGGCCCGCATTTCAGTGGGCTGTCGACGCGCCTGTTAAAAGCCGCGGACGCTCTCTCATGGCTCCTCCCGAACCTGGGGGGGCCCAAGGCGAAATGCCGGCGCCTATATGCCGGCATCCTGCGGAGCATGGCCCTATACGGGGCCCCCATCTGGGCAGACTCCCTTCACAGGAGGGAGAATGCGACCGCCATCCGCAAGCCCCAAAGGGCCATTGCACAGCGGGTGGCAAGGGCCTACCGCTCGGTGGGCTTCTCGGCGGCGTGCGCTCTGGCCGGCACTCCTCCTTGGGAGTTGGAGGCCTGGGTGCTCGCCAGAGTGTACGAGTGGACTGCGCAACGGAAGGCGCTCGGGGAGCGCCCCGTCACCGAGGAGCGGGAGGCCGTGCGGCGGGAGGCGAAGGAAGCCATCGTCCTCCACTGGACGGAGGACCTCGCCGCAGCCGCTTTTGGCCGCCGGACGTTAGACGCGCTCGGTCCGGTCCTGCAGGGCTGGCTCGAGCGGTCCCACGGTTTCCTCTCGTTCCGTCTGGTGCAGGTGTTGTCCGGCCATGGCTGTTTCGGATCGTACCTGCACCGGTTAGGGAGGGAGGAGACCCCGGCGTGCCACGACTGTGGCGCGGCGGAGGACACGGCACAGCACACCCTCGAGGTGTGCCCGGCTTGGTCCGAGCTGCGCCGCGGTCTGACCGCGGTAGTTGGACAGGACCTCTCACTTCCCGGCGTAGTCAACGCCATGCTGGGGAGCGAGGAGGCCTGGGCAGCGGTTGCCTCCTTTTGCGAGGATGTAATCTCGCAAAAGGAGGAGGCGGAGCGCGCGCGGGAGGACGACCCTCTCGCTGCGCCACTCCGCAGACGAAGAAGGGGTCGGAGAAGGCGCCGTCCTCTCCCTCCTCATGGTGGCGATGGGCGGGTGGCAGGCACGGGGGTGCCTGCGCCCGCATTGCACCCATCACCACCTTCGTCAGTCACTCCCGGACCCGTCCTCCCCCCCCCTACGGGCGTGGGGTGAGGGCGTGACGGGTCCGCTCTGAAGGGCAATCGTCGGCGGAGGACTGGTCGTTAAGGCTGTGCCAGTTTCCCAGTCCCCCGCCACTCAGACGAAGCGGGAGTGCCGCTGGGTCGTTTTAGTGGGTATACCGGGTCAGACCGGGGAGTCCCACATAGCCCCCCATCCCCCGATGGGAGGGTATGCGTAATGCATTTTTTCCCAGCGCAAAAAAAAAAAAAAAAAAAAAAAAAAAAAAAAAAAAAAAGGTTAGGTTAGGTTAGGTTAGGTTAGGTTAGGTTTTTTTTTTTTTTTTTTTTTTTTTTTTTTTTTTTTTATACTTCTACCTCCAACGGCGTTGGAGCCTATTTTAGGCTTATCATTCATACCAGTTCTCGCAGTTATTCTTCTCGCACTTTCATTCTGCATACTTTGTCTTTCTATCATACTATCTTCTTTCTGTCTCTAAGGGTAGGACGCCCTTCTACTTTCCCTATTCTGTACTCTACTTCTTCTTCTTTCTTTTTATTTGGGGTGTAACACAAAACAATTTTTTGTCTTTTATTATTCTCAGTGGTTTTTACATACAACAATCATAATTCTATTCTTATTTCTATTACATGTTTCTTAGGTCTACTTTTATTTTCTTTTCCCTATTTCTATTTCAAATGTTGTTAACATTTTTACAGCTTTCTTATGTTCTATTCTTATCTCTATTTACATGGTTCTTACAACAATCCTAATTCCATTCTTATTTCTATTACATTTTTCTTAAGTCTACTTTTATTTTCTATTCCTTATTACTATTACAACTTTCTTTTGTTCTATTCTTACCTCTATTTTGCCTTCTTAATTTTTATTACGGTTTATACGACCACTGACCCTAGTTTTGAGTATGGCAGCGTATTATTATTTATACACATTTATCAATTTCCTGGCGTTTCTGAGCAGATTTATTTACGTCTGTTTTCAATGCTTGACCCTAATATTATATACAATATTATGTAAGCATCTTTTCTTATGCCGTTTTGTTCCTTTTTATCACTTTTGCACATATTTTAATACAAAATTCCAGAAACGACTCCCTCTTTTTACTCTTCATAATGAGCCACACATTTTCGGGATCTAATTTGGAGTCGAGTATTTGCTCAGCCACGAGTCTTTCCTGATCGAATACGGGACAATTGAGTAATATATGTGGCACCGTCTCAGCAATGTCAGGATCGCAGATGCACGATGGGCTCTCCTTGCACTTGAAACGATTCAAGTATTCCGAGAACCCACCGTGCCCCGTCATGATTTGAGTGGTAATGTTACTGATTTTTATCTTCCTGACTATCCCGTACGCCGCCACCGCGTCCGGAAAGAACAATTTAGTCCCAGAAGCCGTGTCTCCTGCGCAGTATCTCCGGTTCCACACATCAAGCGTTGCCGTTCGGATGCATCGCTTGACGTATGAAACCGGACACAAATCGTAGTCGTGCTTTCGTTTGGAACCTTCAGCGGCTCTTTTGGCTAGTTCATCAGCCCTCTCATTTCCGTCCAGCCCCACGTGGGCTTTGATCCAAAACAAGGTAACAGCTTTGTTTTGGATCAACAGGGACCTAAGGTTGGCCCTTGTCTCTACTGCCAGGGGGTGGTGTCGGTTGTAGTTCTGTATGGTTTGGAGGGCCGCCATGGAGTCGCTGAAAATTCCAAACGATTGAGCATTGTGGTTAAGGATCTCCCTAGTTGCCACGCATATTGCAAGAAGCTCAGCCTGGTAAACGGTGGAGTAGTGTGGGAGAGCAAGTTTGCGAGCTTTGGTTTCGGCGTCACCTCTCCAGATGGACAGGGCCGCTCCAACCTTGCCCCCAATCTTGCTCCCATCCGTAAAGATACGAACCTCAAGTTCGTTCTGG
This sequence comes from Diarsia dahlii, assembly GCA_949775195.1. Lineage (NCBI taxonomy): Eukaryota > Metazoa > Arthropoda > Insecta > Lepidoptera > Noctuidae > Diarsia > Diarsia dahlii. The sequence goes on from OX459211.1 coordinate 20,720,886, forward strand.
GCATCTAGTTGCTCTTGGTTTACCAGGCTTACGAGCTCCAGCTCAGCGCGCTCTGCGGGGTGTGGAGCCTCCATTGCCGAGGCGGTCTGCTCAACGCTCCTGTCGCCGAGTGCTGGCTGTGGGACTCCTCTTCTGGCCTCGTATAGCGATGCCGCTTCGCGGACTCGCAGGTCGAGAGGTAGTATCCCAGCCAGCACCAGCGCAGAGTTCAAGGAGACCGTCCGGTATCCTTTGCACAACTTTTGTGCAATACCGCGCTGAACCGCTGCCAACTGCTTCTTTATACCTAACTTTTCGACTGCCGGAGCCCATACGCTGGCGGCGTACAGGATGACTGGTTCCACGGTGGCCACATATATTATCCTAATGACTTCAGGGTGAAGCCCCCAGCTGGTCTTTGCTGCTCTGGTCAGCTGTTTGTGGATGCCTATTGCCTTTCTGCACACATTTGCGACGTGTGCGTTAAAGGTGAGCTGTTTGTCGATGGTGACACCCAGGATTTTGATCTCGTTGGACATGGCAATGTCGATTCCGCCCATGCTCAAGCGCGGGGTGTCATATTTTAGTCTACGCGTTATGACCATGGCATTGGTTTTGTGCGGGGCAAATTTAAGCTTATTTTGAGCGCCCCACGCTTGAACATGCTCGAGAGCGGCATTGGCACGTCCCTCGATCTCCAACGCTGTGTCACCATCGAAAACCAGCACTACATCGTCTGCAAACGCCTGGCAATAGTCACCCCTGGCTTCCAAGCTCTTTAGGAGTGGGTCCAGCAAAAGGTTCCAGAATATTGGTCCCGCAATGGAACCTTGGACACAGCCGTTGCTCGTGGCCTTGCAAGACTCTTCGCCTGCGTACCTGACCTTGACCCTTCGGTTTTTGAGATAGCTGTCGATGACCCTCCTCAAGCCGACCGGACACTTCTCCTCAGCCAGACGGACCCTTATGGCTGGCCACCATGCGCTGTCGAAGGCTCCCTCTATGTCCAATGATACTAGGACTACTATCTTCTTAAGCTTAAGTTTTCCACGTATATGTTGCATTAGCGCATAGAGGGAGTCCTCGGTGCTTCTCTGGGGCATGAATCCGTACTGGCGAGTACTCATCCTTGGGATCAGATGAAACTTGAGGCGGGCCACCAACATCTTTTCGTAGATCTTCCCGAAAATTGGTAATAGGCCGATGGGTCTGTACGCCTTTGGGGAACTGTAATCTGTTTTACCAGGCTTCCTCAGAATGATCACCGTAGCTTCTTTCCAAATTTCGGGGAAGAGGTGGGTTCTCAGACAGCCATTCAGGAGAGCCAAAAATACCTCTGGAGCGCCTCTAATGGCCTGGCAACAGATGTCGGCAGTAAAGCCGTCGGCTCCTGGCGCTTTTTTGATGTTAAACGACTCGCACGCTGCCCTTAGCTCAGCCATCGTGAATGGTGGCTCGCATGGTTCACCTTGCCCTCCAGCATTCACGACCTCGGCCTTTTCTCTGGTGAGACTGTGGCAGGTGCTGTCATTACTTGAGTGGTCCTCTGGGTAAAATGTCTTAGCCAGTAGTTCAACTGAACCTTTTGCGTCCAGAACCTCCCCGTCCTTCACTAGTGGCTGATCCACACCTCTTCCTTTGGTCCTTCCTATCACCCTGTAGATTCCTTCCCAAACCCCTTCTCTGTCCTGTCTTGAGCAGAAGTTTTTCCAACTCTCGACTTCGTCCTTGGCTGCTTCCGTCTCATACTCAACTTTCTGTTTCAGGTACTCTTCGACGACTTTCGGTCTTCGGACCGGTGCAGCATTCCTTATTCTGGTTAGGTTAGGTTAGGTTAGGTAAGGTTAGGTTAGGTTAGGTTAGGTTAGGTTAGGTTAGGTTAGGTTAGGTTAGGTTAGGTTCCCCCCCAAAGAAGGGCAAAGTGCAGGCGTCGATCCGGCCTGCCGCTGCCGCCGCCATCCCTGAGGCTGGGACTTCGGCGGCCGTGGAGGGTGATGCAATGTCTGATTGATGGATAGGGTCAGACATCGCATCCTCCAGGCGAACACCAACCACTGCAGAGCAGCCCAGGATCTGCTGATGCAGACCATGGCTGAGTGGTTGGTGGACGTGGCGGTGGTTGCCGAGCCGTACTCGGTCCCTGGCCGTTGGCTGGGTGACCGGGATGGCTCGGTGGCATTGGTTTCGCGGTCTTCCACGGACTCCCCTCCCCTCTCGCTCTTAGAGAGGGGACCGGGATACGTGGCCGCCGCGTGGGGAGACATGGCCCTGGTGGGGGTCTATTTCTCTCCAAACCGCCCTCTCTCTGACTTTGAGGATTTCCTGGAGATCATCACTGCAGTCGTAGGGAGGGCGGCGCCACGCCAGGTCGTAGTGTTGGGTGACCTGAACGCCAAGTCCGCGGCCTGGGGCAACCCGGCCGCCGGTTGCAACGTCCGGGGACGCGCCGTCGAGTTTTGGGCGGCCTCATGCGGTGTGTCCCTCCTCAACAGGGGGGCGGTCCACACGTGTGTGCGGCAACAGGGTGGGTCGGTGGTGGACGTCGCGTTTGCCACCCCCGCGCTGGCCGCCCGCGTCGTCAACTGGCGGGTAGAGACGGTGGAGACCTTGTCGGACCACCGATATGTGCGGTTCGACATCTCCACCCGGGGAGGGGGAATGGCCCGCGCTGTGCAATCTCCCTTCCCGCGGTGGGCACTCACCCGCCTGGACCGGGAGGCAGCTAAGGAGGCGGCCTTTCTTCAGGACTGGCTGTCGCCCCCCGTCGAGGTCCTGGACGTGGACGCCGCAGCGGTCCGGCTCAGGGGATCCCTGACAGAGGTGTGCAACTCCAGCATGCCTCGGTCTCGCCGTCCGCCTCCCCGTCGTGCCGTCTATTGGTGGACGCAGGAGCTGGCGGGGCTCAGGGCCGCCTGCGTGGCAGCCAGAAGGGCCTACACGCGGAGCCGACGGCGCAGCGCCCAAAACCGAGTCCGGGCAGAAGAGGACCTCCTATACGCCTCTTACCGAGAGGCGACGACGGTCCTCAAAGCTGCAATGGGCGCTGCAAAAGACTCGGCGAGGGCCGAGATGCTGGAGGGTCTCGACAGGGATCCTTATGGAAGACCATACAGGGCGGCGCGGAACCAGCTACGCCCTTATGGTCCCCCACTGACGGAGACCCTCGAGCCAGCGTTGCTGGACGGGGTGGTCCGGTCCCTGTTTCCGCGCAGGGCCGACTTCACCCCACCAACGATGGATCCCCCGCAAGGGGCGGCTTCGCCGGATGAGGAGGTCCCCCCGGTGACGTCGGCGGAGTTCTACGCGGGGGTTCTTAGCCTCCGCGCGAAGAAGACGGCCCCTGGACCAGACGGCGTCCCCGCACGGGTGGTGGCGATCGCCGCCTCCCAAATGGAGGACAGGTTTCGGGACCTCTTCAGCGCGTGCTTTACGGCTGGGAGGTTCCCGAAACTGTGGAAGGAGGGGCAGCTATGCCTCCTCCGAAAGGAGGGACGCCCGGTGGACTCCCCATCGGCATACCGGCCCATCGTCCTGCTCGATGAGGTCGGTAAATTGTTCGAGGGGATTGTCGCCTCCCGGCTTGATAGCCTTTTGCGGGGGGTAGGGCCGGACCTGTCGGATGCCCAATTTGGTTTCCGTCGTGGGCGTTCGACAATCGACGCGCTGGCCCTACTCAAGGGCCAAGTGAAGGAGGCGGTGGAGGCGGGGGACGGAGTGCTGGCGGTGTCATTCGACATTGCAAACGCCTTCAACTCCGTCCCCCACTCGACGATATTGGAGGCGCTCCGGTATCACGGAGTGCCCCAATACCTGCGGAACCTCCTGGCCAGCTACTTGGAGGGCCGAGAGGTCCTCCTCGTGGACAAGACGGCCACAGTGAGGCGGTACGGCGCAGAGTCCGGTGTTCCGCAGGGGTCAGTGCTGGGGCCCCCCCTGTGGAACATCGGGTTCGACTGGCTCCTACGGGGAGCCCTCCTCCAGGGCACGAGTGTCATCTGCTACGCGGATGACACTCTCCTCACTGCCCGGGGAAGGAACTTTGGAGATGCGGCCTGTCTGGCCTCGGCTGGCGGGTCCTTGGTGGCAGAGAGGATCCGCCACCTGGGATTGAAGGTGGCGCTGCACAAGACCGAGGCCGTGTTCTTTCGCGGGCCTCGGCAGCGCTGCCCTCCCGACGCTCACATTGTCGTAGATGGCGTCAGAATAGTGGTCCAGCCCCAGATGAAGTATCTGGGCCTGGTGCTGGACGACAGGTGGCGCTTCGGCCCGCATTTCAGTGGGCTGTCGACGCGCCTGTTAAAAGCCGCGGACGCTCTCTCATGGCTCCTCCCGAACCTGGGGGGGCCCAAGGCGAAATGCCGGCGCCTATATGCCGGCATCCTGCGGAGCATGGCCCTATACGGGGCCCCCATCTGGGCAGACTCCCTTCACAGGAGGGAGAATGCGACCGCCATCCGCAAGCCCCAAAGGGCCATTGCACAGCGGGTGGCAAGGGCCTACCGCTCGGTGGGCTTCTCGGCGGCGTGCGCTCTGGCCGGCACTCCTCCTTGGGAGTTGGAGGCCTGGGTGCTCGCCAGAGTGTACGAGTGGACTGCGCAACGGAAGGCGCTCGGGGAGCGCCCCGTCACCGAGGAGCGGGAGGCCGTGCGGCGGGAGGCGAAGGAAGCCATCGTCCTCCACTGGACGGAGGACCTCGCCGCAGCCGCTTTCGGCCGCCGGACGTTAGACGCGCTCGGTCCGGTCCTGCAGGGCTGGCTCGAGCGGTCCCACGGTTTCCTCTCGTTCCGTCTGGTGCAGGTGTTGTCCGGCCATGGCTGTTTCGGATCGTACCTGCACCGGTTAGGGAGGGAGGAGACCCCGGCGTGCCACGACTGTGGCGCGGCGGAGGACACGGCACAGCACACTCTCGAGGTGTGCCCGGCTTGGTCCGAGCTGCGCCGCGGTCTGACCGCGGTAGTTGGACAGGACCTCTCACTTCCCGGCGTAGTCAACGCCATGCTGGGGAGCGAGGAGGCCTGGGCAGCGGGTGCCTCCTTTTGCGAGGATGTAATCTCGCAAAAGGAGGTGGCGGAGCGCGCGCGGGAGGACGACCCTCTCGCTGCGCCACTCCGCAGACGAAGAAGGGGTCGGAGAAGGCGCCGTCCTCTCCCTCCTCATGGTGGCGATGGGCGGGTGGCAGGCACGGGGGTGCCTGCGCCCGCATTGCACCCATCACCACCTTCGTCAGTCACTCCCGGACCCGTCCTCCCCCCCCCTACGGGCGTGGGGTGAGGGCGTGAGGGGTCCGCCCTGAGGGGCAATCGTCGGCGGAGGACTGGTCGTTAAGGCTGTGCCAGTTTCCCAGTCCCCCGCCACTCAGACGAAGCGGGAGTGCCGCTGGGTCGTTTTAGTGGGTATACCGGGTCAGACCGGGGAGTCCCACATAGCCCCCCATCCCCCGATGGGAGGGTATGCGTAATGCATTTTTTCCCAGCGCAAAAAAAAAAAAAAAAAAAAAAAAAAAAAAAAAAAAAAAAAAAAAAAAAAAAAAAAAAAGGTTAGGTTAGGTTAGGTTAGGTTAGGTTAGGTTAGGTTAGGTTAGGTTAGGTTAGGTTAGGTTAGGTTAGGTTAGGTTAGGTTAGGTTAGGTTAGGTTAGGTTAGGTTTCGCCGGATGAGGAGGTCCCCCCGGTGACGGCGGCGGAGTTCTACGCGGGGGTTCTTAGCCTCCGCGCGAAGAAGACGGCCCCTGGACCGGACGGCGTCCCCGCACGGGTGGTGGCGATCGCCGCCTCCCAAATGGAGGACAGGTTTCGGGACCTCTTCAGCGCGTGCTTTACGGCTGGGAGGTTCCCGAAACTGTGGAAGGAGGGGCAGCTATGCCTCCTCCGAAAGGAGGGACGCCCGGTGGACTCCCCATCGGCATACCGGCCCATCGTCCTGCTCGATGAGGTCGGTAAATTGTTCGAGGGGATTGTCGCCTCCCGGCTTGATAGCCTTTTGCGGGGGGTAGGGCCGGACCTGTCGGATGCCCAATTTGGTTTCCGTCGTGGGCGTTCGACAATCGACGCGCTGGCCCTACTCAAGGGCCAAGTGAAGGAGGCGGTGGAGGCGGGGGACGGAGTGCTGGCGGTGTCATTCGACATTGCAAACGCCTTCAACTCCGTCCCCCACTCGACGATATTGGAGGCGCTCCGGTATCACGGAGTGCCCCAATACCTGCGGAACCTCCTGGCCAGCTACTTGGAGGGCCGAGAGGTCCTCCTCGTGGACAAGACGGCCACAGTGAGGCGGTACGGCGCAGAGTCCGGTGTTCCGCAGGGGTCAGTGCTGGGGCCCCCCCTGTGGAACATCGGGTTCGACTGGCTCCTACGGGGAGCCCTCCTCCAGGGCACGAGTGTCATCTGCTACGCGGATGACACTCTCCTCACTGCCCGGGGGAGGAACTTTGGAGATGCGGCCTGTCTGGCCTCGGCTGGCGGGTCCTTGGTGGCAGAGAGGATCCGCCACCTGGGATTGAAGGTGGCGCTGCACAAGACCGAGGCCGTGTTCTTTCGCGGGCCTCGGCAGCGCTGCCCTCCCGACGCTCACATTGTCGTAGATGGCGTCAGAATAGTGGTCCAGCCCCAGATGAAGTATCTGGGCCTGGTGCTGGACGACAGGTGGCGCTTCGGCCCGCATTTCAGTGGGCTGTCGACGCGCCTGTTAAAAGCTGCGGACGCTCTCTCATGGCTCCTCCCGAACCTGGGGGGGCCCAAGGCGAAATGCCGGCGCCTATATGCCGGCATCCTGCGGAGCATGGCCCTATACGGGGCCCCCATCTGGGCAGACTCCCTTCACAGGAGGGAGAATGCGACCGCCATCCGCAAGCCCCAAAGGGCCATTGCACAGCGGGTGGCAAGGGCCTACCGCTCGGTGGGCTTCTCGGCGGCGTGCGCTCTGGCCGGCACTCCTCCTTGGGAGTTGGAGGCCTGGGTGCTCGCCAGAGTGTACGAGTGGACTGCGCAACGGAAGGCGCTCGGGGAGCGCCCCGTCACCGAGGAGCGGGAGGCCGTGCGGCGGGAGGCGAAGGAAGCCATCGTCCTCCACTGGACGGAGGACCTCGCCGCAGCCGCTTTTGGCCGCCGGACGTTAGACGCGCTCGGTCCGGTCCTGCAGGGCTGGCTCGAGCGGTCCCACGGTTTCCTCTCGTTCCGTCTGGTGCAGGTGTTGTCCGGCCATGGCTGTTTCGGATCGTACCTGCACCGGTTAGGGAGGGAGGAGACCCCGGCGTGCCACGACTGTGGCGCGGCGGAGGACACGGCACAGCACACCCTCGAGGTGTGCCCGGCTTGGTCCGAGCTGCGCCGCGGTCTGACCGCGGTAGTTGGACAGGACCTCTCACTTCCCGGCGTAGTCAACGCCATGCTGGGGAGCGAGGAGGCCTGGGCAGCGGTTGCCTCCTTTTGCGAGGATGTAATCTCGCAAAAGGAGGAGGCGGAGCGCGCGCGGGAGGACGACCCTCTCGCTGCGCCACTCCGCAGACGAAGAAGGGGTCGGAGAAGGCGCCGTCCTCTCCCTCCTCATGGTGGCGATGGGCGGGTGGCAGGCACGGGGGTGCCTGCGCCCGCATTGCACCCATCACCACCTTCGTCAGTCACTCCCGGACCCGTCCTCCCCCCCCCTACGGGCGTGGGGTGAGGGCGTGAGGGGTCCGCCCTGAGGGGCAATCGTCGGCGGAGGACTGGTCGTTAAGGCTGTGCCAGTTTCCCAGTCCCCCGCCACTCAGACGAAGCGGGAGTGCCGCTGGGTCGTTTTAGTGGGTATACCGGGTCAGACCGGGGAGTCCCACATAGCCCCCCATCCCCCGATGGGAGGGTATGCGTAATGCATTTTTTCCCAGCGCAAAAAAAAAAAAAAAAAAAAAAAAAAAAGGTTAGGTTAGGTTAGGTTAGGTTAGGTTAGGTTGGGGGACCCCCCACAGTGCTTGCGTCCACGTCGCGTCCCCTGGAAACGACCCAGTTCTGACCACCGTAACGGAGTGGCAGACTGGGTTGGCCAAAGTGCACTGTGCTTTCGTAGCTATCATTTTATCTTTTTGCCTTGCTTACTACGAACCTGCGGAAATGTCGAGCTCTACGCGGGACGCCTCCGGGCGGTTTTTAAAACAAAAAGGCCCTTCTCAGGGCCAACACAAAGGCCCTTCTCAGGGCCAGCCAAAAGGCCCTTCTCAGGGCCCACCCAAAGGCCCTTCTCAGGGCCCACCCAAAGGCCCTTCTCAGGGCCAGCCAAAAGGCCCTTCTCAGGGCCAGCCCAAAGGCCCTTCTCAGGGCCAACCCAAAGGCCCTTCTCAGGGCCAACCCAAAGGCCCTTCTCAGGGCCAACCCAAAGGCCCTTCTCAGGGCCAGCCAAAAGGCCCTTCTCAGGGCCACTCCGACGCTTCGGCGTCAGAGACTAGCCGCGCGCCGTCTGCGGCTAGTTTCTTTGAAGGGATGGACGAGTTGTCTGACAACGACTCGCTCATTAGTTTGTCGGACGCGGACGACTCTCGGTCGCGGAAGCGAGTCCGCAAGAGCGGTGGGTCCGAGGGCTCCTCAGCCTCAGGGTCTACGAGGTTGCCTAAGGCTAAAAAGCCGACGGTAGCCGCGGAGCCCCATGTCGTTGGGCTCGCGGACGCCCAACGCCAGTTGGACCTGGCTCGGCGGGCGCAGCTCCAGCAAGAGCTGGAGGAGCGGGTTGCCGCTAAAGAAAAACGGGCGCACGCAGCCCGGGAAAAGTCCGGGTACGGTGCGTCCCGTGTTATTTATGCGGACCACTCTCTGGCCGAGCTGGAGAGAATGGCGGAGGAGGACGAGGAGGAGATTGTGGAGGTTGCCTCTAAGTCCTCCAACCTGAAGGGGACCTTCCAGAAGGCCCTCAAGAGTAGGGCCGCGAGCTTGCGCGGTGTCGTCGCGGAGCTCGTCAAGCGAAAGGCCACCGACGAGACGCGGCAACTGCAGGCGAGGATTGATCGCCTGCAGTCGGAGGTCAGCCAGCTTCATCTGAAGCTGGCTGAAGCCACGGCCCGGCCACAACAAGCCCACACAAGCCCTGCGGCAGAGGGCCCCGCCTCCAACCTTGAGGATATCATCCGCAAGGTTGTAATGGAGGAGAGGGCCTTCACAAGAGCCTGCTTAGCAGGCATCGAGGACCGGCTCTTGCCGGAGAAACGCCTCCGGCCGGCGCTTGCGGCGGACAACAGGCAGTGCGAGCCGGGGCCGTCCTCCTCCTCCCAGACGGAAGACGCCCTTCTCCCCTCAACCACCCCGTCCAACGAGTGGACAGAAGTGGTCCGTAAGGGGAAGGGCAAGGGGAAAAAGTCGACGACCGCCGCCAACAACCCTCCCAGCCAATCGCAGACGGCCGGCAAGGGAAAGGGGAAAGGAAAAGGGAGGGGAAAGGGGCAGCTAGTCGCCCCTAAAACCGCGGCCGTCGTGGTGACACTCACCGCGGAGGCTGCGGACCGAGGGGAGACTTACGAGTCGATTTTGGTGCGGGCGCGTCCCAATGCCAATCCAACCAAACTGGGGATCGGCACTGTGACTTGCCGGCGGACCCAAGCCGGGGCTCGAATATTCGAGTTCCCGGGGGCAGAGGCGAGTGCCCATGCGGACCTCTTTGCAGACAAGCTCCGGGAGGTCATCGCAGATTCGGCAAAGGTGGCCCGACCGGTCAAGTCGGCAGCCATAGAGGTGACGGACCTTGATGACTCCGTCACCAAGGAGGAGGTGGTGGCGGCGGTCGCAGCGATAGGGGGCTGTGGCGTAGCGGCGGTCCAAGGCCGGGACATAAGGCCCGGCCGCGGCGGCATGGGCACCATTCGCCTCGAGTGCCCAATCGCCGCTGCCAAAGCCGTCCTTGCCAAGGGACGGCTCACGGTTGGATTCAGCTCGGGTGCAGTCCGGGCACTCGAGAACCAGCCTCTGCGGTGTTTCCGGTGCCTCGGCATCGGACACACCCGGCCCCTGTGTCCGTCCACGGTAGACAGGACGGACACATGCTACCGCTGCGGTAAGGAGGGCCACAAAGCCACCTCCTGCGAGGTCGCCAAGCCGCACTGCGCGGTGTGTGCCGCGAGTGGCTGCCCGGCAGACCACGTCATGAAGGGGAGGAACTGCAATCCTCCCCCTAAGCGGGGCAAAGCGCCGACGTGGTCTGCTGCTGCAGCAACTAGCACCGTCGTTCCTGCGGCGGCTGCGGAGGGAGGTGCGATGTCCGACTGATGGATAGAGTCGAACATCGCATCGTCTTACCCGGTCCCAGGCCGTTGGCTGGGCGACCGGGACGGCTTGGTGCCGTTGGTGTCGCGGTCTTCCACAGACTCCCCTCTCCTCTCGCTCTTAGAGAGGGGACCGGGATACGTGGCCGCCGCGTGGGAGACATGGCCCTGGTTGGGGTCACTGCGCAGATGAAGAAGGGGTTGGAGAAGGCACCGTCCTCTCCCTCCTCTTTGTGGCGATGGGCGGGCGACAGGCGCGGGGGTGCCTGCGCCCGCATTGCACCCATCACCACTTTCGTCGATCATTCCCGGGCCCGTCCACCTCCCCACGGGGAAGGCGTGAGGGGTCCGCCCTGAAGGGCAATCGTCGGCGAAGGACTGGTAGTTGAGGCTGTGCCAGTTTCCCGGTCCTTCGCCACTCAGACGAAGCGGGAGTGCCGCTGGGTCGTTTTAGTGGGTATACCGGGTCAGACCGGGGAGTCCCACATAGCCCCCCATCCCCCGATGGGAGGGTATGCGTAATGCATTTTTTCCCAGCGCAAAAAAAAAAAAAAAAAAAAAAGGTTAGGTTAGGTTAGGTTAGGTTAGGTTAGGTTAGGTTAGGTTAGGTTAGGTTAGGTTAGGTTAGGTTAGGTTAGGTTAGGTTAGGTTAGGTTAGGTTAGGTTAGGTTAGGTTAGGTTAGGTTAGGTTAGGTTAGGTTAGGTTAGGTTAGGTTAGGTTAGGTTAGGTTAGGTTAGGTTAGGTTAGGTTAGGTTAGGTTCCCCGCGCTGGCCGCCCGCGTCGTCAACTGGCGGGTAGAGACAGTGGAGACCTTGTCGGACCACCGATATGTGCGGTTCGACATCTCCACCCGGGGAGGGGGAATGGCCCGCGCTGTGCAATCTCCCTTCCCGCGGTGGGCACTCACCCGCCTGGACCGGGAGGCAGCTAAGGAGGCGGCCTTTCTTCAGGACTGGCTGTCGCCCCCCGTCGAGGTCCTGGACGTGGACGCCGCAGCGGTCCGGCTCAGGGGATCCCTGACAGAGGTGTGCAACTCCAGCATGCCTCGGTCTCGCCGTCCGCCTCCCCGTCGTGCCGTCTATTGGTGGACGGAGGAGCTGGCGGGGCTCAGGGCCGCCTGCGTGGCAGCCAGAAGGGCCTACACGCGGAGCCGACGGCGCAGCGCCCAAAACCGAGTCCGGGCAGAAGAGGACCTCCTATACGCCTCTTACCGAGAGGCGACGACGGTCCTCAAAGCTGCAATGGGCGCTGCAAAAGACTCGGCGAGGGCCGAGATGCTGGAGGGTCTCGACAGGGATCCTTATGGGAGACCATACAGGGCGGCGCGGAACCAGCTACGCCCTTATGGTCCCCCACTGACGGAGACCCTCGAGCCAGCGTTGCTGGACGGGGTGGTCCGGTCCCTGTTTCCGCGCAGGGCCGACTTTACCCCACCAACGATGGATCCCCCGCAAGGGGCGGCTTCGCCGGATGAGGAGGTCCCCCCGGTGACGGCGGCGGAGTTCTACGCGGGGGTTCTTAGCCTCCGCGCGAAGAAGACGGCCCCTGGACCGGACGGCGTCCCCGCACGGGTGGTGGCGATCGCCGCCTCCCAAATGGAGGACAGGTTTCGGGACCTCTTCAGCGCGTGCTTTACGGCTGGGAGGTTCCCGAAACTGTGGAAGGAGGGGCAGCTATGCCTCCTCCGAAAGGAGGGACGCCCGGTGGACTCCCCATCGGCATACCGGCCCATCGTCCTGCTCGATGAGGTCGGTAAATTGTTCGAGGGGATTGTCGCCTCCCGGCTTGATAGCCTTTTGCGGGGGGTAGGGCCGGACCTGTCGGATGCCCAATTTGGTTTCCGTCGTGGGCGTTCGACAATCGACGCGCTGGCCCTACTCAAGGGCCAAGTGAAGGAGGCGGTGGAGGCGGGGGACGGAGTGCTGGCGGTGTCATTCGACATTGCAAACGCCTTCAACTCCGTCCCCCACTCGACGATATTGGAGGCGCTCCGGTATCACGGAGTGCCCCAATACCTGCGGAACCTCCTGGCCAGCTACTTGGAGGGCCGAGAGGTCCTCCTCGTGGACAAGACGGCCACAGTGAGGCGGTACGGCGCAGAGTCCGGTGTTCCGCAGGGGTCAGTGCTGGGGCCCCCCCTGTGGAACATCGGGTTCGACTGGCTCCTACGGGGAGCCCTCCTCCAGGGCACGAGTGTCATCTGCTACGCGGATGACACTCTCCTCACTGCCCGGGGGAGGAACTTTGGAGATGCGGCCTGTCTGGCCTCGGCTGGCGGGTCCTTGGTGGCAGAGAGGATCCGCCACCTGGGATTGAAGGTGGCGCTGCACAAGACCGAGGCCGTGTTCTTTCGCGGGCCTCGGCAGCGCTGCCCTCCCGACGCTCACATTGTCGTAGATGGCGTCAGAATAGTGGTCCAGCCCCAGATGAAGTATCTGGGCCTGGTGCTGGACGACAGGTGGCGCTTCGGCCCGCATTTCAGTGGGCTGTCGACGCGCCTGTTAAAAGCTGCGGACGCTCTCTCATGGCTCCTCCCGAACCTGGGGGGGCCCAAGGCGAAATGCCGGCGCCTATATGCCGGCATCCTGCGGAGCATGGCCCTATACGGGGCCCCCATCTGGGCAGACTCCCTTCACAGGAGGGAGAATGCGACCGCCATCCGCAAGCCCCAAAGGGCCATTGCACAGCGGGTGGCAAGGGCCTACCGCTCGGTGGGCTTCTCGGCGGCGTGCGCTCTGGCCGGCACTCCTCCTTGGGAGTTGGAGGCCTGGGTGCTCGCCAGAGTGTACGAGTGGACTGCGCAACGGAAGGCGCTCGGGGAGCGCCCCGTCACCGAGGAGCGGGAGGCCGTGCGGCGGGAGGCGAAGGAAGCCATCGTCCTCCACTGGACGGAGGACCTCGCCGCAGCCGCTTTTGGCCGCCGGACGTTAGACGCGCTCGGTCCGGTCCTGCAGGGCTGGCTCGAGCGGTCCCACGGTTTCCTCTCGTTCCGTCTGGTGCAGGTGTTGTCCGGCCATGGCTGTTTCGGATCGTACCTGCACCGGTTAGGGAGGGAGGAGACCCCGGCGTGCCACGACTGTGGCGCGGCGGAGGACACGGCACAGCACACCCTCGAGGTGTGCCCGGCTTGGTCCGAGCTGCGCCGCGGTCTGACCGCGGTAGTTGGACAGGACCTCTCACTTCCCGGCGTAGTCAACGCCATGCTGGGGAGCGAGGAGGCCTGGGCAGCGGTTGCCTCCTTTTGCGAGGATGTAATCTCGCAAAAGGAGGAGGCGGAGCGCGCGCGGGAGGACGACCCTCTCGCTGCGCCACTCCGCAGACGAAGAAGGGGTCGGAGAAGGCGCCGTCCTCTCCCTCCTCATGGTGGCGATGGGCGGGTGGCAGGCACGGGGGTGCCTGCGCCCGCATTGCACCCATCACCACCTTCGTCAGTCACTCCCGGACCCGTCCTCCCCCCCCCTACGGGCGTGGGGTGAGGGCGTGAGGGGTCCGCCCTGAGGGGCAATCGTCGGCGGAGGACTGGTCGTTAAGGCTGTGCCAGTTTCCCAGTCCCCCGCCACTCAGACGAAGCGGGAGTGCCGCTGGGTCGTTTTAGTGGGTATACCGGGTCAGACCGGGGAGTCCCACATAGCCCCCCATCCCCCGATGGGAGGGTATGCGTAATGCATTTTTTCCCAGCGCAAAAAAAAAAAAAAAAAAAAAAAAAAAAAAAAAGGTTAGGTTAGGTTAGGTTAGGTTTCTGGAGGGAACAGCAGCTGCTGGGCCGGTGCACCCTGGGCGTGGGCAGTGATCTTCCCTGTGGAATGGGAAGCGATTCTTATTCTTCAGGGAATGTTACTGTCCGTGGCGAATTTCTGACTAGGGAGGGGTAATTCACTCCTCGAAACCCTCGGGGAGTGAATCAGGGGTGGGCTTAAACGTTTATCTATTTATTTATTTATTATTATCATTGTATATATTTGGCGTTGTTCCTCTTCTGTTACTCATCTGCTCGTCAGGCGGGCAGACGAGTACCAGAAGAATCGTCACAAATTGTATATATTTATTTTGACGTTGTGGGAGATAGGGACCTCACCCTTCAAAGGAACCAAATAAAATGGATCAGTCGAATTGTAAAAAATTACCCCAGGGCGGTACCAACTGCACAGCAGGAGGAGAATCCGCCACGGTCCCTAGCGGACCGTCAAGCCCCTCGTATTCTGGGGAGGGCACCAACCGACTTCCGTTTGACAGCAATAAGAGCCGAGGAGGCTCCATAAGATCGAGGTCTGAAGAAGATCTTACAAACATACCTGACCAGTCAGTAGGTCAGGAAGCGGTGGCTTCACCAGTAGTAGTACTGGAGAGGCTGGAGATGGAGGGTCGCAGCAAGTTTTGGGGGAAGCGCCCACGAGACAGTGAGTCGGACGCGGGGTTGGCGGGTTTTTCCTCTGGCGAGGAGAACCTGCCGGCCGCCAAGGTGCCGACCACTAAAAGAGGCAGAGGCCGCGGCACACCTTCCCGAACAAGTTCTCCGGTGGCGTCAAGCCACTCCCGAAGCCGCTATCTAAAGTCCCCTGATACGCCGGCAGTCGACGCCGCTAGCGACTCGGATGCGGCAATGCAGATTGAAACCGCGACTTTATTGAGTTCCAAGGCGGACCTGCATGCTGCGAGAAGGGAGGGCCGGAAAGCTGCAGCAGCCGACGAGGTTGCCGAAATGGCCCGGCAGGCGAGAGAGAGGCGACTACAGGTTGCGGCTGCCCCTGAAGCCCTCACGGCGGAGGCCCTCAGTAGGCAAGTCCTGGACGGTGTGGACGTTGTCCTGAAGGTGGCCACAAAATCGGGCAACCTGAAGGGCACGTTCACGCGGGCCCTAAAAGAGGCGGCGGACAGTATCAAGGAGGCGATGGAGGTGCTCCTTGATCGGACAACCTCGGAGGAGACGGTGAAACTCCAAGAGGAAAATCAGCGTCTCCACACGAGAATGGAGGTGCTCCAGCTCGAGGTCGACGCCCTAAGGGCGGATTTCAGCCGGCAGCAGGGTGCGACGAATACGGAGAGTCGTGCTCTGCCTCAGAACGGGTCTTTGGGGGAAGACCAGCTCAGCCGGCTGTTAAACATCGTGAACGCCCGCCTGGACAGTTTCGAGTCAAGGCTCAACCCCCCAATTAATCACCGACCGCCGCTTGCGGCAGATACTCGGAGAAAGGAGGCAGAGTCCGGTATAGCAAATAGGAAGACGTACGCCGAGACTACGAAGGATCCACCTCCGCCGGAAAAGCCAAGCAAAAAGCCCTCGCAGCCGGGCAATAAGCCCTCGCAGGCGGGCAAAACGCGCTCGCAGCCGGCCAAGAAGCCCTCGCAGCCGACCAAAAGGCCCTCCGAGGCCAATCTTGAACAGGGGGCCAATAGGCCAGACGACCGTCCACCATCAGAGGGTAATTGGGAGAAGGTCGAAGGGAGAAAAAAGAAGCGTAAGAGGCGTCGCAAGGCCAAGACTGCGGCGGGCCCCAAGGCTCCAAAGATCCGCGTCCCTCGCTCCGAGGCGGTGGTGGTGACGCTTCAACCCGAAGCGATCGAAAGGGGCATCACATACAAGAAGGTTCTGACTGAGGCCAGAAGCAAACTGACCCTCGCCGACCTTGGCACCCCGGATGGCTACCGTTGCAGAACGGCAGCCACGGGGGCCACGATGTTTGAATTGGCCGGGACCAGCAGTGCAGAGAGGGCAGACGCTCTGGCTGCCAAGCTTAAGGAGGTCTTAAACCCCGACGAGGCCCGGGTATCAAGGCCCATCAAGACGGCTGAAGTTCGCGTGGACGGGCTGGACGACTCCGTGACCCCAGAGGAGGTGGTGGCAGCCATAGCTCGGGACGGTGGATGCCCGCCAGAACACGTGCGGGCGGGTGACTTCCGCGTCAACGCCGGCGGGCGAGGTACTGTCTGGGTTCGGTGTCCGGTGGCTGCGGCGAAGAAGGTCGCCAATGCGGGACGCCTTCTGGTAGGGTGGGTCTCAGCGAGGGTAACCCTCCTGACGCCAAGGGCCATGCAGTGTTACCGGTGCCTAGAGAAAGGACATGTCCGGGCACGATGCACCTGCGATACAGACCGCAGTGAACTGTGTTATCGCTGCGGTCGGCCTGGCCACAAGGCGTCCCAGTGCTCCGCGGAGCCAAACTGCAGTCTGTGTGCAGCTGCAGGAAAGCCCGCAGGGCACAGAATAGGTGGCAACGCTTGCGGCGCACCCAGAAAGCGCAACAAGCCTTGGAGTAAGACTGCAGGGGCCGCAAACCCTAGCAAGCCATCAGCCGACTCCCGGCCAGTGGCAGGACGGAACGCCGAAGAAATGGAGTCGTGATGGCCCCTATCCGTTTCCTCCAAGCGAATATCAACCACTGCACCAGAGCTCAGGATCTCTTAGTCTCAAGCATGGCGCAGTGGTTGATAAATGTGGCGGTGGTCGCTGAGCCATATTTCGTCCCCCCTCGGGAAAACTGGGCAGGGGATTTGGACGGCCTGGTGGCCATTATCGGCGCGACTCTTGTCGACGTATCCCGGGGTCACGGTTGGGTTGCGGCCCTTGTGAACGGGATCGTCACAATCGGGGCATACTTTTCGCCCAACAGGAGTCTCGCTGACTTCGAGAGTTTCCTTGTCGAGTTGGGAGCCGTCGTCGGCCAATCTCACCCTCGGCCCATTTTGCTCCTCGGTGATCTGAACGCCAAATCGGCGGCGTGGGGATCCCCAGTCACGGACCCGAGAGGTGAAGTGCTAGAGGAGTGGGCCATAACGACGGGCCTGGCCGTCTTGAATCGGGGTTCGGCCTACACGTGTGTGCGGCAGCGGGGCGGATCGATAGTGGATGTCTCGTTCGCTAGTCCTGCTGTCCTGCACCGCGTCAGTGATTGGCACGTAGAAGAGGAGGTGGAGACGCTATCGGACCACCGTTATATACGGTTCGACGTTTCAACCCAGACCACCGGAGGGCGTAGTCAATCGGCCCCGCGAAGAGACGGTCCACGTTGGGCGCTGAAACGCCTTGACAGGGATGCTCTCGAAGAAGCCAGTATCGTCCAAGCCTGGATCCGGGAGTCGGCAAACGTCGGTCCCGTCGACGTCGAACGGGAGGCGCAGTGGTTCAGCGATGCGATGAAACAAATCTGCGACGCGTCCATGCCACGCGTCTCTTCTCGGTCCGCACGGCGCCGCGTGTACTGGTGGTCTGTTGAGATCGAGCGGCTGCGCGTCGAATGCGTCGGCGTCAGACGCCAGTACACGCGATATCGGAGAAGACGTCTGCGAGATCCCGACGAAGAAGCCGCGCTGTATGAGGTGTACCGCGCGGCTAAGGAGGCTCTGTGGCTGGCCATCGGCGAGTCGAAGAATCGCTCCAGAGAGGAGCTGCTGGCGACCTTAGACGGGGATCCGTGGGGGCGCCCTTACCGCACGGTCCGTGGGAAACTCCGGCCATGGGCCCCCCCGCTAACAGAAGGTCTCGAGCCCCAGTTCCTGGAGCAAGTGGTATCAGCTCTCTTTCCAGGGAGAGCCGCCTACGAGCCACCGCCGATGGCTCTGCACACAGCCACAGAGCCGGAAGACGAAACTGAAACCATCCCAGAGGTGACACAGGCAGAGATGAGCGCGGCCGTGATGCGGCTCCGGGCAAAAAACACTGCTCCAGGGCCCGATGGCGTGCCAGGCCGCGCTCTAGTCCTCGCTCTGAAGGAGCTGGAGCCCTCACTAAGGGGACTCTTCTCGGCGTGTCTTGAGCAGGGTCAGTTCCCTAACAGATGGAAAGATGGTCGACTGGTCCTGCTCAGGAAGGCAGGCCGCCCGGCGGACTCGTCGTCGGCTTATCGGCCCATAGTGCTGCTGGACGAGGCGGGCAAGATGCTCGAGCGAGTAATCGCCGATCGCCTCGTCAGCCACTTGTGTACAGAAGGGCCAAACCTGGCCGATAGCCAGTTTGGCTTCCGTTGTGGGCGCTCGACCATCGACGCCATCATGAGGGTAAGAGTCCTGGCGGAGGAAGCGGTGTCCCGGGGTGGAGTGTTGCTGGCGGTGTCTTTGGATATCTCCAACGCCTTCAACACTCTGCCCTGGAGTTGCATTAGGGAGGCCCTGCGCTACCATCGGGTGCCTTCCTACCTCCGCAACATGGTGGGGGCTTATCTGTCGGGAAGGTGTGTCACCTACATGGGACGCGACGGCATAGGACGTCGCGAGATGTCGTGCGGTGTTCCACAGGGGTCGGTTCTGGGCCCTCCCCTGTGGAACATCGGGTACGACTGGGTTTTGCGGTGTGAACTCCCGCCGGGCGTGAACCTGACTTGTTATGCGGATGACACTCTGGTCACGGCTCGGGGGAGCTCGTACAGGGAGGCAGCGTTGCTGGCCACGGCTGCGGTCTCACAAGTGGTGAGTCGCATACGGCGCCTGGGCCTGGAGGTGGCCCTCAACAAGTCGGAGGCAATTGCTTTTCATGGACCCCGACGGGCGCCGCCGCTGGGATCACACATTGTGGTCGGGGGGACCCGAATCGCTGTCGAGTCAACCATGAAGTACCTTGGATTGGTACTCGACAGCCGATGGGATTTCGGCCCCCACTTTCAGCGGCTGGTGCCCAAGTTAATGGGCGCGGCGGGCGCGCTGTCGACGCTGCTTCCCAATCTGGGGGGCCCGAGCACCGCCTGTAGAAGGTTGTACATAGGGATCGTGCGATCGATGGCCCTCTATGGGGCCCCGATATGGGCGACGGACCTGACGGCCCGCACTATCGCAGTTCTGCGCAGACCGCAGAGGGTGATGGCCGTCAGGGCAGTACGGGGATATCGCACGATTTCCTATGAGGCGGCTTGTGTGCTGGCCGGATCCCCACCGTGGGACCTGGAGGCGAAGACCCTCGCCACACTCCACAAGTGGCGCAAGGATGCCAGGGCTCGGGGCGAAAGGCTGGTGGAGCGACAGATTACGCAGTACCGGTCTCAGCTCCGACAGGTCATGGTGGCGGAATGGCGGGGGAGACTTGAGAACCCTACCGCCGGCCTCGCCACAATCGAAGCGATCCGGCCAGCACTCGACGACTGGCTCGGGAGGAAGCACGGCTCTCTGACGTTTCGGGCGACACAGGTACTATCGGGGCACGGCTGCTTCGGGAAGTACCTGTGCCGCCTATGCAGGGAGCCGGACGCCCGGTGCCACCACTGCGTCCAATGTTTAGAGGACACAGCGCGGCATACGTTGGCAGAGTGTTCCGCGTGGGACGAGCCGCGCCGTGCTCTCGTTGTAGAGATAGGAGGAGACCTGTCGCTGCCGGCCGTTGTTCGTTCGATGGTCGGCAGCGCAGAGTCCTGGGATGCAGTGGTGTCCTTTTGCGAATCAGTCATGTCGCAGAAGGAAGCTGCGGAGAGAGAAAGGGAACTCACGACCTCCCGCCCTTCCCGTAGCAGACGCACCGGGCGTCGGCAGAGGGCGGACAATGCCCTCTTCCAGCCCCCGTAAACACGTCCAGGGGTGATGGATCCGGGGACATCCGTCGCCCCCCAACAGAGTGGACCCGAGACGGTGGCGCGTTGTGTTCCACGCGCGCCTCTCTAGACGTAACGGGGGAGTTGTACACCTCACTCCCCCCGGGACGAGGCCCGCAAGTCAAGCGGGCCGGCACTAGTCGAGGGTATCGGAAGTCATATCCGTTCCCGGACCCCCGATGCAAGTGTGCGAGGGAACACCGGTGTGGTTTTAGTCAGTAAGAGTCTGACAGACCCCTTCGCTCTCCCCAGGGCGGAGGACATCCATGAGGATTTCCACATCGAAAAAAAAAAAAAAAAAAAAAAAAAAAAAGGTTAGGTTAGGTTAGGTTAGGTTAGGTTAGGTTAGGTTAGGTTAGGTTAGGTTTTTTTTTTTTTTTTTTTTTTTTTTTTTTTTATTGTTTTGGCAGGAGTGGGAAATCCCCACGGACACCTCGACTACCTCACAGGCTGTGAGATAGTCGAGGTAGTGCCGGACTCGAACCGGCTAAAACCACACTCCTGCCCCACCAGTGTTCCTCTGACAGGGTCAGAGCCGCTTCTTGGGCTTTTTCATATATTGGTGACTTCTTATATTTGACAAACATGAATGAAAATGATTCCGGAGAGACCACATTCTCTCAGTACAACAGCTTTACTTATTTTTAGAGACTTATTCGCTATACTTTTAATAATGCTATTCTAGCTACAGCAACACTCCCGTGTTTTTTTTTTTTTTTTTTTTTTTTTTTTTTTTTTTGGTTTATTTGTTACTTATTAATTTTTTTTTTTTTTTTTTTTTTATTTTTTTTTTTTTTTTTTTTTTTCTTTTCTTTTTGGTTTATTTTTTTTATTCATATTTTTTATTTACTTTTTCTGTGCTTTGTTTCACAATACTTAAAACTATATACTTATTATATAATTAAGTATTATTTTTACTTACGCTACTTATTTCTATTTATTACTATGTTTCCTATTTCTATACAATATTTTATAAATTTCTCACGGGTTTTGTTTGTCGACATTATAGTTGGGAGATTATTTGCCACTAACGCAACACCAAGGTGTTGCTCTACCTCGAATCTAACTTTTGCGGTTATAGGGCACTCCAGCAGTATATGGAGCACCGTTTCCTCCTTACCAGGCTCGCAGGCGCACGATGGGCTCTCTTTACACTTGAAACGACTCAAGTATGCAGAGAACCCACCGTGCCCCGTTAGTATTTGCGTAGTGACGCTAGAGGGGATCATTTTACGCACTGTTTTGTACGCCGCAACAGCGTCCGGGAAAAAGTATTTCGTGCCCGAGGCAGTTTCACCCGATCCGTACCTCCCGTTCCATTCGTCGAGCGTCTCTGACCGGATTCTTCGCTTGACGAATGAAACGGGGCACAGATCGTAGTCCGGCTTCTTCTTCGACCTCAGTGCGGCCTCCTTCGCGAGCTGGTCGGCTCTTTCATTCCCCTCCAACCCGGCGTGGGCCTTTATCCAGAACAAGGAGACACTCTTGTTCTGGATCTTACAGCGTCGTATGGTGTCCCTGGTTTCCACAGCCAGGGGATGGGGGGAGCTCACGTTCGCGACCGACTGCAGGGCAGCCATGGAGTCGCTGAAGATGCCGAACGTGGTTTCACCGCTTTTGAGCACTTCTCCGGCCGCCCTTTGTAGGGCCAAAAGTTCCGCCTGGTAGACGGTGCAGTAGGACGGCAAAGCAAGCTTGAGGGCCTTAGTTTCATTAGCACCCTTCCACAGGGATAGCGCCGCCCCAACCTTGCCCTCAATCTTGCTGCCATCCGTGAATATCCGCACAGCGAAATCGCTGTGGTTGTGGTATTGTTCCTCGTCTACCAGGCTTCCGAACTCCAGATTGATTTGGTCCGCAGGGTGTGGAGCCTTTATCGCTGGAGCCATCCGCTCGATCTCCCTGCCTCCCAGCACTGGCTGGGGCACCCCCCTCTTGGCTTCGTACAATGCAGCCGCTTCTCGGATGCGAAGGTCGAGTGGGAGTATCCCAGCCAGCACTAGTGCCGAGTTTAGCGAGACCGTGCGGTAGGCTCTACAAAGCTTTTGGGCGAACCCCCTCTGGACCACGTTCAGCTGCTTTTTGATCCCCAGCTTGTTGACGGCAGGTGCCCATGCGCTTGCGGCGTACAAAACAGTAGGCTCTATTGCTGCTGTGTATATTGCCCTTATCACTTCCGGATGCAAGCCCCAACTGACCCGGGCCGCTCTAGCCAGCTGTTTATACATAGCTATCGCCTTTTTACAGACAATAGCTACGTGACTGTTGAAGGTGAGTTTGGCGTCGATTGTCAGCCCTAATATCTTTACATCTTGGGACAACCCAATGTCGATCCCACCCATGCTCAAGCGCGGCGTGTCATACTTCAGCCTTCGCGTTAGTACCATCGCACAGGTTTTGTGCGGTGCGAAGTTCAGTCGATTTCTGACACCCCACGCCCGAACATGTTCGAGAGCGGCATTGGCCTGTCCCTCGATTTCCAGCGCTGTGTCCCCGTCAAATACCAGCACCACATCGTCCGCGAATGCCTGGCAGTGGTCACCCCTGCTCTCCAGCTGTTTAAGGAGTGGGTCCAGTATAAGGTTCCAAAAGATGGGACCTCCTATCGAACCCTGGACGCATCCTTTGCTAGTTTTCCTGCGGCATTCTTCACCGGCGTATCTCACTGTGACCTCCCGGTCACTGAGGTAGCTGTCGACTACCCGTCTCAAGTTCACAGGACACTTTTCCTCAGCCAATCGTACTTTAATAACAGGCCACCATGCACTGTCGAAGGCTCCCTCTATGTCTAGCGACACAAGCGTGACAATTTTCTTTGCCGCCAGCTTAGTGCGGATGTGCTGCACAAGAGTATAAAGGGAGTCTTCCGTGCTTTTTTGGGGCATAAAGCCGTATTGACGAGTACTAATCCTGGGTAATAAGTAAAACTTGAGACGGGCAATCAACATCTTCTCGTACACTTTCCCTAGGACAGGCAATAGCCCAATCGGCCTGTACGACTTGGGTACGGTGTACGAGTCTTTGCCCGGCTTTCTAAGCACCACCACTGTCGCTTCCTTCCAGATCTTTGGAAAGTGGTGCAGTGCCAGGCACTTATTCAACAGTGCCAGGAAGTATTCGCGGTCACAATTTACCGCCCAGCTGCAGATGTCAGCCGTGAAGCCGTCTGCACCCGGGGCCTTTTTAGGGTTGAAAGATCCCATGGACCTATCAAGCTCGCTTAGGGTAAACGGTGGGTCATGTTTTTCACCATGGCTCCACTCGTTTACCATTTTTGCCCGTTCCCTTATTTGGCGATGGTCCATGGTATCCTCTTCCTCTCGGTCCTCGGGATAGAACGTCTCGGCCAACAGCTCTACGGAACCCTTCGCGTCCAGCGGTTTCCCTCCCATCTGAAGTGGCAGATCCTCCTCTCTTTTTCCTACCCTTCCCATCACCCTATAAATACCTTCCCAGACTCCCTCTCGATCCTGTTTCCCGCAAAACTCAATCCAGCTATCTGTTGCTGCTTTTATCACTGCTGTCTCATAATTCTCTTTCTCTTTCAGATACAGGTCCACAACCATCGCTCTCCGGACAGGCGCGGCATTCCTTACTCTGCGCCTCCTAGTGGCGACTAGCTTCTTCATCTCTGCGAGTTCCTCAGACCACCACGGCAAGGTAAGTGTTTCTGTGTGTTTTTTTGAAGGAATTGTGTGTTGGCATGTGTGTGTAATAGCTTGTGTGTATGTGTTTATTATGTCTTCCAAACTGTGTACGTCAGTAACATTTGAGAGCTCCACCAGGGTCAACCCCTTGTCCTGCATAATTTGATTAAGTTTCTCACGAAACTTGCCCCAATTAGCCTTTTTGGTATTGTAGACCCTAGTGGTTCTCTCAATGCTAATGCCTTTTGATTTTTTAAGTTTAATGTCGAATGTAATGCCGTTATGGTCGGAACCCGTAAGACCCTCGTCGACCTGCCAGCCGTCCACCAGGTCCAGCATGTCCACCGAACAAGCCGTCACGTCTACGTGGCTGCAAAACCTGACACCTCCCCGAATGGTGTCAAAGGTGGGGATATCCCCAGTATTAAGGATCTGTAGCCCCAGCTCCCCCAGCGCTCCGCACATTTGCCCCCCTCTCACGTCTTCACTGCTGCTACCCCACCAGGTACTTTTCGCATTCGCGTCTCCTCCAATAACCATCCTGCTAGAGCCCAGCTCTCGCTCTATGCGACGGAGGTGCTCCAGGTATGGCTCCATGGGCTTGTCGGGTTCGAAGTAGAGGGACACCAGCGTGATCGTCCAGGCTCTAGTACGGACTCTCACCACAACGATGTTGTTTGTGGTGAGTTGCGGGTACTGTAGGACATCTAAGTCTTGGTCAAAGACAGTTATTGCCGCCTTTACAGTCCCTTCTCCTTCCTCAGAGCTCTGGAAGACCCTTACGCCCCGATGACCTCTCATCCTTCTCACCCCACCTACGTAGGGCTCCTGGAGCAGCGCTATGGCAAGTTTGCGCTTTGTCGCCTCCAGCAGCAGCTCATTTGTGGCTAGCTGGCTCCGTTGCAGGTTGGCCTGGACCATTTTGTACCTAGTGGTGGTTTCGGGGGCGCCCTTAGCAGTACGCTATGGAAGCTCGGGCTAGTGCGTCCCACCTCCTACGCACGGGACAATCGTCACTGAACGCGTTGTGCCCACTGTTCCCCAGCTTGGACCTGGTGCAGTTTATGCACACCGCTGTTTCACCAGTCAAACGGTCAGGGCAGTCCGCTCTGAGATGTGGGCCGCCGCAGTGGCTACACAGATCGGCGGGCTCTTTACAGAGGCGTTTCCCATGGCCGTAACCCAAACAGCGGGTGCACTGCACCAGTGGCGTTTGGTCCTCAACGCGTATCCTCTGGAGGTCAATGCGGAGTCTCTCGGCGTCAATTGCCCGCCTCCAGATTGCTGGGGACACACTGAGCACAACGTGGTTCGTGTGCGGATTGCGTGTCCTTCTCCTGTATTTGACTGACATCCGTTGGTCCGCGCCGCCGAGGTCGTGAAAGTGCTCCCGGTTCTGGTTCTTAAAGGCTTTTAGTATTTCGTCGTCGGTATGTACCGACAACACGTCCCTAAGGACCAGAAGCGGGTCCCGGTTCGTCACTTCCTCGACGACGAGGCTTCCTCCGGCTGCCGTCAATCGCTCCTTCAATTTGGTGCGTTCTTCTTTTGTCTCGCATCCCATTATGATTTTTCTGTCTTTGGCCTTCCGCACTTTCTCGACCCGCACCCAGCCCTCCTTCGCGTCCACCACTTTTCTGATTCTTTCCAGGACCTCGTCCCCTGTATCCGCAACTTCCGTCGAGGAGACAACCACGGAGTGCAGTGTTCTTCGCTCCGGGGCTTGTGCCCCAGTGTGGCTTATATTCACAGACGCGGCACTCGCGTAGGTCTTCTCCCCGACGACGGGAGCGGTACACTCTTTGCTAGCCAGACTGTTTCGCAGCCTCACCAACTCTTCGAAGTTCTCCTTAATAAGAGTGATGTGCTCCTTCATGGTCTGTACGAGCTCAGTCTGGCTAACAAGGGCATCCAGGTGAGACTGGGGACCACAGTCAGCAGCGGACGCGGGTTCCGGTACGGGTACAGGTGCGGGAGGAGCCTTATCCTGCTCCGACTCCTTCACCAACTCGAAGAGACGGTTTATAGCCTCGAGCACCGCAGCCTTAATGTCGGTTCTGAGGTTGCGCGAGTTGCCCAAATTGACCTTGGCCTTGTTTAGGCAAGCTCGCGCCTCCACAGTACGACTGCGGTACCCGGGCCCCGGTTTCTTGAGCGGTGTGGTGGCGCTCGCAGGAACTCGACGCGTCGCCGAAGTGGCAGGGTCCTCTTGAAGCGCGGACGGAGTTTCGTCTCCGAAGGAAATTCTCCTCCTCGCGCCATCTGGCGAAATTCCCGACTTCTCCGTCGATCGCGGCGAGCTTCCGGAGCCCGGCTTCATCATGGTAGCGGAGGGAGTGCAGAACATTTTAATTTTATAATTTAATATTCTAAAATGACCCCTGTCTTGAGGTGGTCAGAAATGCCAATATTTGGGACGGAGAGGCTAAACCTGTCAGAGGACACCGGGTAATTCTGCGTCCCTGTAAAGGGGGGAACACAGAAAGTATAATAATAATAGAATAAATCGGACTACAATTAAAATAGTCAACAGTCACTTTGATTTGTGAAACTAAGTGAGCCTTTGCAGACTCAGTCAAATAAATAAACTAAAGTAAAATAAAATATAAAAAAAAAGAAAAATGTGACGTTCTAAGATTAAAAAATCTTAAGCTTGTCTCTTATATAGTCTAGATAGAGTCTATCCTTTATTCAACGAACGGTTCAAGCACTGAAAACAGTAGCGAGAAAGCTTCTAAAGTAAAAAAATGTGTTAAATAGAGCGACTCCTGGAAAGACTCTATGTAGAGCCGTTCTGTTAAGTCCAGTGGATAGCTCCCACCGAGCCCTCTCAGATGAACCCAAACCCGGTATAGTTACACCAAGGGGTTTCGGAGATATCACAACCCGAAAAATCTGGTTTTTTGCCAAAATAAAAAACCGAAAATGGTTACAAGAGGATATCTCCGGAACCACCGGTCCAAAAACCCCGGTGCTTGGGCTTTCCGAGCTTGGCTCGACGAGACCGATCCACCAGAACGGTTTTCAGGCTGAAAAATTCTAATGTCCTGAAAACGCCTGAAAGTAGTCTTACTCAGTGCACTATGCACTGTCTACATACCCAGCGAAAACCCCGGCCCTCTACGGTCCACCGTTCGGAAGTTATGGGCGTTACAAGATTGACCAAAATGGCCGCAGTCCTGTCAAAGGCGAAGTTCAACAGTGGATAACTTCCTCTGGGTAAGTCGCAGACCCCTCGAGTTTGGGCTCTTCCAACTCGGCCTGAGTTCCCCTGTCCGCTAAAATTGTTTTCAGGACCCCGAATTTTATCAGCTTCAAACCGCCTGAAAGTGCGGTACAAACAGGATAGTATGTCTCTGAATACAGAAGTGAAAACCGCTACTTCCTGCGACCATCGGTTCAGGAGTTATTGCGGTTTGAAACCAAACAAGATGGCCGCCGAGCTGTCAAAAGTCAAATTGATTGGTTCGTAACTTCGGAACCCTTTGTCGGAGAGCGTCGGGGTTTTGAATATACAGCTCAGCGTCACTTCGGGTATGTCCTAAGAGCAATTTCAGCGACAAAAAATTTGATTGCCTGAAATGGCCTGAAAACCTACTACACTTAAAATAAACAGTAAAACACAGGTGTTACTGAAAATCCGAGAATAATCGGCCCAGTGGTTTTCAAGATATCGAATGTTGAAATTTAAAACCAAAAAACCAAGATGGCGCGAAATGTACAAAAAACTTAAACAAAGAGGTAAATAGCCCGTGTTTGGGCTTATTTAGGTCACAAAAGGTGTATTGGACCCAGTCCAGGTGTCAAAAAAAACGCGATTTTCTAATAAATTTTGAATTAAAGCCAAAAAACAGTAAAAAATTGATATCTTTGGAGCCACCGGCCAAAAAATTCTGGAAAAAATGTTAAAAATAAGGTAAAATAAGGCGCTACAATGTACAATAATAAAATATTAAAAAAATATCAACCACGTCAAAATAAAATTAAAAATGTGGTTTCCTTACAAATTTCCTTGTAATTTAAAAACTATTCGCTTTAAAAATCTAAAACTTAAGATCTCTATTAGCCTGGTGAGCGCGCCAAAGGCTGCAGTTGAATATCTTGAAAATCTTGATTTGGGTCGAAGATATAGAAGTATGAAATTTGAAACTTCTAAGTCGGTTTAAAAATCGGGTGTTTTAAGTTTACAAAAAATCTTAACGGTTACCGTCTATGTATATAAAGAAGTTGACGGCTGCAAAGTTTCAGGCGTCTGGCTCTGCGTCTTCACTGTTTTCAGCACCACGTGTTTTTCAATTTTCCTGAATAACTCCTGGAACTTTAGGTTTTCGGAGCTTCTGGGTGGTCGAGGAGATGTGCGCAGGCAATCCCCACCTTTTCCTTCAATAAAAAAGGGGGGTCGTCGATCTGGTTTCGGCAGTGTGTGCAGTCGAAGTTTTTTCTTCACTGTTTAACCTCAAAAAAAGAAGGTTTTTCAGTTGTAGCTGTCACTGCACTGAAATCCGGGTTAAAACTTTCACTTGGGCTTGTAGCCAGCACTTAGCCCCACACTTGGACACCAAATTTGTCGAAATCGGACCACTTTTTACCACTTTTTCGAATTTTTATAGCCGGAGACGAGTGAAAAACGTGGCGTTCACGGCGGTGGTTGGAGTCAGACTGGGTTAGGTTAGGTTAGGTTAGGTTAGGTTAGGTTAGGTTAGGTTAGGTTAGGTTAGGTTAGGTTAGGTTAGGTTAGGTTAGGTTAGGTTAGGTTAGGTTAGGTTAGGTTAGGTTAGGTTAGGTTAGGTTAGGTTAGGTTAGGTTAGGTTAGGTTAGGTTAGGTTAGGTTAGGTTAGGTTAGGTTAGGTTAGGTTAGGTTAGGTTAGGTTAGGTTAGGTTAGGTTAGGTTAGGTTAGGTTAGGTTAGGTTAGGTTAGGTTAGGTTAGGTTAGGTTAGGTTAGGTTAGGTTAGGTTAGGTTAGGTTAGGTTAGGTTAGGTTAGGTTAGGTTAGGTTAGGTTAGGTTAGGTTAGGTTAGGTTAGGTTAGGTTAGGTTAGGTTAGGTTTTTTTTTTTTTTTTTTTTTTTTTTTTTTTTTTTTTTTTTTTTTTTTTTTTTTTTTTTTTTTTTTTTTTTTGCTTTTCCCCGTTTCGGTTTGACGGGATCTTATTATTCTAGGTACTCATTCATTCCAGTTCTATCATGTATTCCTCTCGCACTTTCAAGCTTCATACTTTATCTTTCTTTTACGCACTCTTTCATTCTTAGCCGGGTGGGACTCCCGCTATTCTATCTACTTCTTTAGTATGTAGTTTTCTTTATTTAGGGATATTAAACACAATAAGTTTTATTAACAATAGTGGCTTCTTCCATTGGTTCTCTTATATTCTATGTTCTTTAATTATATACTTTTCTTAACTATGTTTCTATATACTAATTTTTATTTATTCTAAAACATCTGTGTAAGTACTGTTTTTTGCACTTCTATTTTATGGACAATTTGTTTTCTTTCTATATTGTTAAAACAATATGTGCAAACCTATTTTTATAAAAACACTATTATTTCCTTATTAATATACAAGCTTATTTTCTTACATTGCTAGTTTACAGTTATTTCCTTATTTTTATGTCTATACAATAACAGGCTTATTCTAATACATTACTTTACTAACATAGTATTTTAACTTATCTACTTATTTCTAATACAATGAACTCAATATTTAATAACACATTTTTCTGTACCCGTTTTAGGTTTATGGACATACGGTTTGGACTTGGACATAATGGATTTGGACGTTTCTAAGGGTTTGTGTGACTTCCTTTCATTTTGTTGCGTTTATTTACTTACTTACTATTTTGGCAATAATATAATATATACTTAGGTTATACATATTTATTGTCGTTTCTTAATCTGGGGTATTTTACTATACTCAAAGGTTTCAAGGGTTGTTTGGAGTGTGTGTTTTGTGTTGTGTGTGTGTTTTGATATACTTGTATATATCGACTATATATTTTATATATCTGTGTTTGTTTTGTGTGTGTGTTTTGTGTTGTGTGTGTGTTCTGATATACAGTTTGTATATATTCACTATATATTTTATATATCTGTGTTTGTTTTTGTATTTCGGTTTCCATATATAGGTTCTTTTCGTAGTTGTTGTCTATTTCAACGTACTCCCGGTTTGTGTTGTTGTCTTCGTGTGTTCCTGTGTGTGTTCCTGTGTGTGTTCTGTGTGTTCCTGTGTGTGTTCTGTGTGTTCCTGTGTGTGTTACTTGTGTTACGTGTACCTTAGGGAACAGTCTAGGCGTATGCCGTTGTCGTCCGAGCCAGGTAGTCCCATTTCTTGCGGACCGGGCACTCCACGCTGAAGGCGTTGTGGTCCATCTTCTGAAGCTTCGAGTGTGAGCAGTTGCAGCACTGCGGTTCCGTACCCGCGACAAATTCCACGCATTTTTCGCGTAGATGCGGTCCTCCGCAGTGACTGCATCTGTCCACACTTTCAGTACAAAATTTCCGGCCGTGTCCAAATGCTAGGCACTTCGTACATTGGATGAGCGGCGACTGATCTTCCACCCTTACCCTTTGCAGGTCCAGGTAAAGAGCCCCAGCCTCCGTCATCCTCTGCCATATTTTCGGACTGACCTGGATGACCACGTGCGCCGTCTTCGGGTTTCTAGTCCTCTTCTTGTACTTTACGGCCATTTCTTTATCTTCTTGGTTTAGGTCCCTAAAGATGTTATCGTTCTGGGAGTAGAGCGCCTTCACCATTTCGTCGTCTTCGCTGTCCAAAAAGACATCTTTTAGGACGACGAGCGGGTTCTTGTTCTTCATGGGCGCTACTATTAACCCTTTTCCTCGGCTCTCAATCCTGTCTTTTACTCTTTTGAGCTCTGCCTCTGTGTCGCATCCCAGTATGACCGTCTGGTTTTTCGCCTTCCGGACTTTATTAATCTTTAGGCCAGTTCCCCTGGCATCGACCGCCTCCTTCACCATAGCGAGCACCCCGTCAGCATGCTCCATGCCTTCAGAGGTGACCGCCACCGAATAAAGTGCCGGTCGATGCCCGGGTTTGGCTGCCGTGACGGTGGCGTACGTCTGCGATTCCTTTCTTGGCTCGCATGCCGCTTCCCTTATGGCCGCCTGTATTTGACTGGTGCTGGTGGCGACCTCACCGACAACGTCCCCGATTTTTTCCTCGAGAACAACCGCCGCGCGACCTACGACGTTAACCCCGTCTATCGCGCGGCTGATGTTCTCTTGGACTACGTCGATCTTGGCGCTGACCAAGTCGACGCTGTCAACAACCTTGTCGATTGGTTAGGTTAGGTTAGGTTAGGTTAGGTTAGGTTAGGTTAGGTTAGGTTAGGTTAGGTTAGGTTAGGTTAGGTTAGGTTAGGTTAGGTTAGGTTAGGTTAGGTTTTTTTTTTTTTTTTTTTTTTTGTTTTTGGCAGGAGTGGGAAATCCCCACGGACACCTCGACTACCTCACAGGCTGTGAGATAGTCGAGGTAGTGCCGGACTCGAACCGGCTAAAACCACACTCCTGCCCCACCAGTGTTCCTCTGACGTTCCGCAGAGCCCTTGTTATCTTGGGTTTATTTTTATTTTCGACTGATTTGTTTGTTGGTGGCCGAAGACACCACGCTCTATTCGATCAAGTTTTTACTGTTTACTTTAATATCGGTTTGATTTTCTTTTATGTATTTGCTGTATACTTAATTTATGTTAACTGTTTTATTTTACTAAATTTTTTACTGTTTTACTAAGTTTTTATATTGTTGCTGTTTAACTAAGTTTTTACTACTATTTTACTAAATTTTTTATGCCCTAATAAATGATTTCACTTATTTTACTTTTATGTTTTACACTTGCTGTACGCATTTGTTTTCCGACAAGCTACAATTAGTTTTGGTTTTTAGTTTTGTGATATCCACGTTGTATACAACTATACACTTGCATATCATTGTTTTGCCGACTTGTTTGCCGATTGCATCCTCTCAGAAAACCAATACGTACGACACAGATAAGCAACAGATTCGACACAACTTGACGAATTCACCAGAGTTGGCCTACAGTACAGCCTAATTTGGGTCACCTTCTCATGAAGGTGACTGCAATTATCATTTTCCATTAAGCCAACCCCAGCGGTTCGCTTAATGCGTCTGTGATCTGGTTCTGTCGAATCTGTTGTCCTTGAGTTCGCGGAAGTGGGCGCATTGACAACTTTAGCAGTAAGCTATGGTTGCTCGTGCAAATGCGTCCCACTTCCTGCGTACCGGGCATTCCTCACTGAACGCATTGTGCGAGTGTTCCCCCAGCTTGTCTCTAGTGCAGTTCACGCACACCGCTGCTTTGCCGACCTGTTTGTCAGGGCACTCAGCCCTAAGGTGGGGACCTCCGCAGTGACTGCACAGGTCGGCTGGCTCCGAGCACAGGCGTTTGCCGTGTCCGTACGCCAAGCAACGGGTGCACTGCACCAGAGGTGTCTGGTCCTCCACACGCACTCTCTGGAGGTCAATACGGAGCTTGCCTCCAGAGAGTGCCCGCTTCCAGATTGCTGGGGTCACACTCAGCACAATGCTGTTTGTATGTGGGTTTCGCGATTTCTTCCTGAACTTGATCGAGACTTTCTTTTCCTCGTCACCGAGGCCGTCAAAAATCTCCCGGTTCTGGTTCCTAAGGGCCCGCAGAACGTCTTCGTCACTATGCACTGACAGCACGTCCCTAAGCACCAGAAGCGGGTCCCGATTCTTAACCGCCTCGACGACGAGGTTCTCCCCGGCCGATTCCAGTCGCTTTTTTAACTTTTCCCTTTCCTCCTTCGTTGCGCACCCCATTATCACCTTCTGGTCTTTTGCTTTTCTAACCCTTTCTACCCTCACCCAGCCCTCCTTCGCGTCCACTGCCATCCTCACTCTTTCGAGGATTGTGGCCGCTGAATCCGCCTCCTGTGTAGAGGAGACGACCACGGAGTGCAGTGTCGTTCGCTCCAGGACCTGTGTGGCCCCGGTGTGGCATTTGTTGACGGCCGCTACACTCGCGTAGGTCGTCTCCCCCACACTTTCCCTGCTAGCCAGACTATCTCGGAGCTTTTCCACATGCTCAGTGTTCTGTTTCACAATTGAGATGTGCTCCTTGAGGGTGGTAATGAGCTCAGTCTGGCTTGCAAGAACCTCCAGGGATACGGGTTGGGGACTGTGGTTGACAGTGGGCGCAGGTACCGGTACGGCTATGGGTGCGGAAGGAGCCCTGTCCAGCTCACACTCCTTGACCAGCTCGTAGAGCCGGTTTATGGCTTCAAGTACCGCAGTTTTAATTTCGGCCTTGAGGTTGCGCGAGTTGCCCAAATTAAGCTTGGCCCTATTTAGGCAAGCTCGCGCCTCCGCAGTGCGACTGCGGTGCTCGCCCTCCGACTTCTTGAGCGGTCTTGGAGCATTGACAGGGGCTCGGCGCGTCGACGGGGTAGCAAGGCTCTCCTTGGACGCGAGGGGTGTTTCGTCTCCGAAATCAATTTGCCTCCTCGCGTCAAGACTCGTGGGCCCAGCTTTCTCCACCGATCGCGGCGAGCCACTGGAGCACTGGGACTTCACAGTGCTAGATGGGGTGCGAAACATAATGACTGTCTGGGCAGATAGAATTAACACAGACCTCTGTAAAGTGGAGGTCGGGAAAACTGTAATATCTGCTCGAGAGGAAAATTACTTTTAAAATTAGGGTGAACACTGGGTATTGTGATCCTGTAAATGGGGACCACAGCGAGACAATACAAAATATATCAATACAATTAAATAATTATAAAATGGTAATTTTAGTCAAATAAAATTGTCAAAAAAAACGACTGTCAATACACAAAATTAAAATTTCAATTAAAATACAATAATTTTTTACACACACTTAGTCAATAACTAATAAATATGAAGTCGGTTAAGACACTAGATACCTGAGTCCCTGTAAAGGGGGGAGCACAGTATAACGATAAAATCTAATTAAAATAAATAATAATATTAGTGAAATTAAATAACGTTCTAAAATAATTTAAAACGACTGTCCTGTATATATTTATGTGCTAAAATTTGTCAAATAAATAGAGCTATGTTATTTTCCCCTCCTAAGGCCAAAATAAACTAAATTAGAAAATAAAAATTTTTGCCGACCTCTCTCCGTTTCCTTCTACCTATAGCTATAGAACAGAGGGTGGGAGGGTGGGCAAAATTTTTTGCGAGCTAGCCGCACGTGCCACACGTCCAGAGAACGGGCTCCGCGTGGGCTAGCCGAATATCGAATAAAAAGTAGGTGGTCGGGAAGAAAAATTTTGGGTTTTCCTTAAAAAACCAGTTTTTAAGGTAAAAAATTTGGAAAAAAAACCCCCAATCTGAACCCAGGACCACGGAACGCGGCCAAAAGCGCAGGGATGGAGGGTAAATATGCCTGAAACTATTTAAAATTATTAAAGCAGATAAAACTATTGATTTGAATTAAATATGGAATAAACTGATGTAAAATTTTGAAAATTTTTCTAAGTGTAGGAGGGAGAAAATTTTTTCGGGCGTCAGGTCAATTTAATATGTTCAGGGAGCAGGCGGAGCACCACTCCTGTCGATTTACGCTGAAAACAGCTTGAAAAAAGCTTGTATACAACTAAAAATATCAACGTTTTGCTAAAATTTTCGTTCGGTTAGGTTAGGTTAGGTTAGGTTAGGTTAGGTTAGGTTAGGTTAGGTTAGGTTAGGTTAGGTTAGGTTAGGTTAGGTTAGGTTAGGTTAGGTTAGGTTAGGTTAGGTTAGGTTAGGTTAGGTTAGGTTAGGTTAGGTTAGGTTAGGTTAGGTTAGGTTAGGTTAGGTTAGGTTAGGTTAGGTTAGGTTAGGTTAGGTTAGGTTAGGTTAGGTTAGGTTAGGTTAGGTTAGGTTAGGTTAGGTTAGGTTAGGTTAGGTTAGGTTAGGTTAGGTTAGGTTAGGTTAGGTTAGGTTAGGTTAGGTTAGGTTAGGTTTTTTTTTTTTTTTTTTTTTTTGTTTTGGCAGGAGTGGGAAATCCCCACGGACACCTCGACTACCTCACAGGCTGTGTGATAGTCGAGGTAGTGCCGGACTCGAACCGGCTAAAACCACACTCCTGCTCTGCTCGTGTCCCCCTGGCTTGGACAGGGACCTTTCGAGACATAAATTATTTTGTTGCTGTTTTTATTGATTTATTTAATTAATTTTGAATTTACGCTATTTTTATTTTTATTCTATTATTATTATTTGCTAACTATGTAATTACTAAATTTTGAGTCTATACTTTTATCTATATATCCTTTCTTATAGAAATGTCCATATATGATAAAGCACAGTTGTTAAGTCGTCTTATTTCTTTTTACAACCCTGGTACAAATTTCTAAACAAAATTCCAAAAATATTTTCCGCTTTTTGTTGTCTCTAATTATTCCACTAATGCTATTTCTATCGATGATTGAGTCCAATGTCTGTTCGGTATTTTGTCTTTCCACACAAAAGACCGGGCAATCTATTAAGATGTGGGCGACCGACTCCACTTTATCCGGCTCGCAGATGCACCATGGGTTCTCCTTACACTTGAAACGGTGCAGGTATTCGGAGAACCCACCGTGTCCCGTTAAGATTTGGGTGACTATACCGACTGGTTTTAGTTTTAGCACAATCCTGTGGGCGTCGATCGCATCGGGAAGAAATATTTTGGTGACGGAGGCGGTTTCGCCGTTTCGGTACCTTCGGTTCCATTCGTCGAGCGACCCCATGCGGATCTGTCGCTTGACGAATGAAACCGGGCAGCGGTCGTAGTCCGGCCTCTTCCTAGACCGGAGTGCAGCCTCCTTCGCTAGGTGGTCCGCGCGTTCGTTGCCCTCTAATCCGGCGTGTGCCTTTATCCAGAACAAAGATATATCTTTGCTCTGGGATAAAGCCGCGACCACGTTCGCTCTTGCTTCCACGGCCAGGGCGTGGAGGGAACCCTGGTTTGTGACTGATTGTAGTGCAGCCTTTGAGTCACTGTAGATACCGAAGGTTCCCTCTTTGCGCTTGAGGATTTCGCGCGTGGCTACGCATATGGCCAGGAGTTCCGCCTGGTATACCGTACAATAGGACGGCAAGCTAAGCTTGACGGACTTGATCTCGGCCTCACCGCCCCAAAGTGACAGTGCAGCTCCGACCTTGCCCGCAATCTTGCTGCCGTCCGTGAACACTCTCACAGCCTGGGTATTGTGTGTGTCCACACGCGTCTGGTCTTCCAGGCACACGAACTCCATGGCCATATGTTTCGCCGGGTGTGGAGTCTCTGCAAATCCCACCACCCGCTCCACCTCCCTGCCCGCCAGTGCTGGCTGTGGCACCCCCCTCTTTGCCTCGTACAGAGCGGCTGCTTCCTGTATTCGGAGGTCGAGTGGGAGTATCCCAGCCAGCACTAGGGATGCGTTCAGCGATACGGTGCGGTAGGATTTGCAGAGCTTCTGCGCGAATCCTCGTTGGACCGTGTTGAGGCTTTTCTGCACTCCGATCTTCTTTGCCGCCGGCGCCCAAGCACTCGCCGCGTACAGGATTACTGGCTCCACCGCTGCCGTGTAGATGCTGTGGATGATCTCCGGGTTAAGGCCCCAGCTCACTTTGGCCGCACGCGCCAGCTGTTTGTAAATGTTCACAGCTTTTCTGCAAACGTTTGCGACGTGGGTGTTGAACGTGAGCTGGTGGTCGACGGTGAGCCCCAGTATTTTGATTTCCTTTGACATGCCAATGTCTACCCCGCCCATGCTCAGGAGCGGGACATCGAACTTTAGCTTCTTGGTTATCACCATTGCACAAGTTTTTTGCGGTGCAAACTTCAGCTTGTTTCTGATGCCCCACTCCCGAACATACTCGAGGGCGGCATTGGCATGCCTCTGGATTTCCAACGCTGTGTCACCGTCGAAGATCATCACAACATCATCGGCGAACGCCTGGCAGTGGACGCCTCGCTCCTCTAGCCCCTTTAGTAGTGGGTCTAGGACCAGGTTCCACAGGATCGGACCGCCAATAGACCCCTGCACACACCCCTTGTTTGTGTCCCTTCGACACTCGGCACCCGCGTATCTTACAAAGACACTCCTGCCAGTCAAGTAGCTGTCAAGCAACCGTCTAATGTTCACCGGGCACTTTTCCTCAGCCAGTCTGGTTCTGATGGCCGGCCACCACGCGCTATCGAAGGCTCCCTCTATATCCAGTGACACAACAGTGATCAGCTTCTTTTCACTCAGCTTTAATTTGATATGCTGCATCATGGTGTAGAGGGAGTCCTCGGTGCTTTTTTGTGGCATAAAACCAAACTGGCGAGTACTAAGCCGCGGGATCAGGTGCCACTTGAGCCTTGCTACTAGCATCTTCTCAAGGACTTTGCCTAAGACCGGCAGGAGGCCGATTGGCCTGAACGACTTGGGGGTGGTGTAGGAATCCTTGCCTGGCTTTCGGAGGACTACCACTGTGGCCACCTTCCAGGCCCCAGGGAAGTGACCGTGCTCCAGACACTTGTTGGTCAGTGCAAGGAACGTCCCCGGGTCCCGGGATATGGCTTGAGCGCAGATATCGGCTGTGAGACCGTCCGCCCCGGGTGCCTTCTTCGGGTTGAAACTTTCCACCGCCGTTTTCAGCTCCAGAAGTGTAAACGGTGGGTCATGTTGTTCATCATGCGACCACTCGTTTACACGACTGGCCGCTTCACGTGTTCGGCGATGGTCAGCTGTTTCTCCCTCCTCTAGGTCTTCGGGGTAGAAGGTCTCGGCCAGCAGCGAAGCCGACTCCTGTGCGCTCAGTGGCACTCCGTCCTTCACCAACGGCAGGTCCTCCTGTCTCTTGGCGGTCCGTCCTATGACCCTGTAGATCCCTTCCCACATTCCCTCCTTATCCTGTTTCATTAAGAAGTCCTTCCACCCTTCCGTCTGCGCCTTTTGGGCTAAAGACTCATATTTTTCTTTTGCTTGCAGGTACTCATCGACGACGTGTTGCCTCCGGATGGGTGCAGCGCACCGGATGCGGCGTCTCTTGGTGTTCACCTCCGACATCAGCTCAGCGAGCTCCTTGGACCACCACGGTATGTTTATGGTTTCTTTATTCCTAATTTTTGACAGGCTTACTTCACAAGTTTCTTTAATACTATTTATGAATTTATTTACTTTATTTTCGAGATCTGTTTTATCATTAATTTTACTAATTTCTATGGAATTTAAATTTGCATCAGCTTTTAATTGGGCCAATTTCATATGAAATTGGCTCCAATTGGCTTTCTTAGTGTTGTAAATTCTTGTGGTCCTGTCAACTTTGATAGCCTTTGATTTTTGTAAGTTAATTTTGAAAACAATACCGTTGTGGTCCGAGCTCGTGAGACCCTCCTCGACCCGCCAGTCCTCCACCAAGTCCAGCAGATCCGTTGAGCACGCTGTGACATCAACGAAACTGCTGTACAAGGTGTTACCTCTGACGGTGTCGAAGGTCGGGGTGTTGCCGACGTTGAGCACCTGCAAGCACATATCCTCCAGGGTTCCCGACATGTCCTCACCCTTGCTGTCGGTTACCGGGCTGCCCCACCAGGTGCTCTTGGCGTTGGCGTCGCCGCCAATTAAAGTCCTAGTGGGGCCTAATTCCTCGCGAATCCGCATGAGTTGCTCCAGGTATGGCTGTATGGGCTGGTCTGGTTCAAAGTAGAAGGAGACTACTGCGATTTCCCAGGCGCTGGTACGGATCCTCACCACCACGATGTTGTTTGTGGTGAGTTTCGGACACTGTGAGACGTCAAGGTCATGGTCGAAGACGACTATTGCCGCCTTCACAGTTCCTTCTCCTTGTTCAGCGCACTGGTACACTCTAGCTCCACGGTAGTCTCGCATTCTCTTTACCCCACCCACATACGGCTCCTGGAGCAGTGCGAACGCAACCCTCTGTTCACAGGCAACAATCATAAGTTCCTGGGTTGCTAGCCTCTTCCTCTGCAGATTCGCTTGGATTACCCGGTAATTCTTGCGCGCGCTCGGGTGTGTTCGGGAATCCCTGGATGAGTCGACTACTGTGTCCACCGGGGTGCCCTTAGCAATACGCCACCGACAGCCGCGCCAATGCGTCCCACTTTACGCGACTTGGACACTCGCTGTCGAAGGCGTTGTGCTCGGTCCTCCCCAGCTTAGCGGCAACACAGTTGACGCATTTCGGTGGTTCTGCAGCCAGCCTTGAGGGGCAGTCAGCTCTCATGTGGAGGCCTCCGCAGTGTGTGCAGAGGTCGGCGGGTTCCGTACACATTTTGCGGCCGTGGCCGAAGTGCAAGCAGCGGGTGCACTGTATTAGTGGTGATTGATCCAGTACACGCACCCGCTGCAAGTCGATGTGCACTCGACCCGCATTCGTCAGCCTCTGCCACACGGAGGGGGACACCTGCATGATGATGTGAGACATGTGGGTGTTCCTCGTCTTACGACGGTATTTCACCCCCATCCTCACATCATCCGCAGGTAAGTCCCCAATCAGATGGGTGTTCTGTCGTTTTATGGCCTCGGTGACCTCCACATCGGTGTGACAGGAGAGGACGTCCTTCAGGATTATGAGTGGATCTTTATTTTTGACCTCTTCCACCACGAGGTTTCCTGCCCTTTTAATTCTGTCCGTCACCCGAGTCATCTCTTCCCTGGTCCTGAAGCCGACCACCACCTTCCGGTCCCTGACCTTCCGCAGTCTCTCCACCCTGGTTCCCTCGTTTCTGGCGTCTACTGCCGTCCTCAGCTTCTCAATAACCCCTTCCCCGGTGTCTTTGTCATCGACCGATGACACAACCACCGAGTGAAGGGGCTCTTGGATGTGCTGCTTCGGAGCGGCGGCCATCTCCGCAAACGAGGGTCCCTGGCCTGCGACAAAGCGAGGTGCCTGTTTTATCTGCTCCGACAGAGCTCGTGTGTGCAGCTGGCATTCCTCCAGCGCCTTACTATGCTGCTGGAGGTTCTCCATGAGCTGTTTCATGAGCTCTGTCGATGCAGCGGGGGCCGGTGTCAGATCCTTGGGGGCGCTGTCAAGACCGACCGTCTCCACGGGTGCCTGCACTCTCTCCCTCTCCCCTTCCTTGACGAGCTGGTAAAGCCGGTCGACTGCTTTCACCAGCGCGTCCTTAATTTCCTTCTTAAGGTTCCGGGAGCTGTCCATTTGTAATTTAGCGCTGGAGAGACACGCCTTTGCCTCCGTGGTTCTGTTGAGGTACCTCACGGGTGGCACCTCTCGAGGCGAGCTCTCCAGGGCTTTCTCCGGCAGTTTAGTGGTGGTTTTTAATTTATTTTTGGGGGGAGTGGGCACGAGTGTCTTCTTTGGGGGAGTGGTGACGGGTGTAGTTTTTGTAGGTGTAGGGATTCTGCGGGATGACCCCGATTTGAGCTTCTCCGCCTCCCACTCACCGTCACTGCGCAATACTGACGGCCCCGCTTGTGCTGGACATGCCCTCTCCTTGTCCATTCTCTCCTCAACTGGTCTCTCCTTCGTCACAGGGGTCCTGATGCCTACACCGAACATGACTCGGATAGGGTCGTCGGGGACACGATCTACTACTAAATCCCTGTAAAGGGGGGATCCAGTCAGTAATAAAATAAATAATAATAGTTAATAATAATCAGAGTATGGTATACTTAAAAATAAATAATTAATATTTATAAACGTCAGGTACTTGGTCTTAAAATAAAATTTATTTAAATTGTGTCAATTATAATAGAAAATAAAAGAATTGCCTCCACTGCCTCGAGTTTTGGTCTTAGAGACCCGTCACAGAACAAATTTATGTTGGAAATAGTAATACCAAGCGTTGGGCACCAGAAACAAAAATAAAAATATTTTGACCGAACAAAAATTCCCGTTCTCCCTTCAGCTATCGTCCAGAGGGCGGGTGGGTGGGGAAAATTTTTTGCGAGCTAGACGCACGTGTCGCACGTCCAGAGAACGGGCTCCGCGCGGGCTAGCCGAATAACGAATAAAAAGTATGTAGTCGGGAAGAAAAATTTTGGGTTTTCCTTAAAAAACCAGTTTTTAAGGCAAAAAATTTGGAAAAAATCCCCCAATCTGAACCCAGGACCACGGAACGCGGCCAAAAGCGCAGGGATGGAGGGTAAATATGCCTGAAACTATTTAAAATTATTAAAGCAGATAGAACTTTTGAATTGAATTAAATATGGAATAAATTGATGTAAAATTTTGAAAATTTTTCTAAGTGTAGGAGGGAGAAAATTTTTTCGGGCGTCAGGTCAATTTGATATGTTCAGGGAGCAGGCGGAGCACCACTCCTGTCGATTTACGCTGAAAACAGCTTGAAAAAAGCTTGTATACAACTAAAAATATCAACGTTTTGCTAAAATTTTCGTTCCCTTAGGTGTATTTCGACTGTATGTATGTGATAAACTAGAACTATTGAAAATTAATTTTTTGCGAGCTAGACGCACGTGTCGCACGTCCAGAGAACGGGCTCCGCGCGGGCTAGCCGAATAACGAATAAAAAGTATGTAGTCGGGAAGAAAAATTTTGGGTTTTCCTTAAAAAACCAGTTTTTAAGGCAAAAAATTTGGAAAAAATCCCCCAATCTGAACCCAGGACCACGGAACGCGGCCAAAAGCGCAGGGATGGAGGGTAAATATGCCTGAAACTATTTAAAATTATTAAAGCAGATAGAACTTTTGAATTGAATTAAATATGGAATAAATTGATGTAAAATTTTGAAAAATTTTCTAAGTGTAGGAGGGAGAAAATTTTTTCGGGCGTCAGGTCAATTTGATATGTTCAGGGAGCAGGCGGAGCACCACTCCTGTCGATTTACGCTGAAAACAGCTTGAAAAAAGCTTGTATACAACTAAAAATATCAACGTTTTGCTAAAATTTTCGTTCCCTTAGGTGTATTTCGACTGTATGTATGTGATAAACTAGAACTATTGAAAATTAATTTTTTGCGAGCTAGACGCACGTGTCGCACGTCCAGAGAACGGGCTCCGCGCGGGCTAGCCGAATAACGAATAAAAAGTATGTAGTCGGGAAGAAAAATTTTGGGTTTTCCTTAAAAAACCAGTTTTTAAGGCAAAAAATTTGGAAAAAATCCCCCAATCTGAACCCAGGACCACGGAACGCGGCCAAAAGCGCAGGGATGGAGGGTAAATATGCCTGAAACTATTTAAAATTATTAAAGCAGATAGAACTTTTGAATTGAATTAAATATGGAATAAATTGATGTAAAATTTTGAAAAATTTTCTAAGTGTAGGAGGGAGAAAATTTTTTCGGGCGTCAGGTCAATTTGATATGTTCAGGGAGCAGGCGGAGCACCACTCCTGTCGATTTACGCTGAAAACAGCTTGAAAAAAGCTTGTATACAACTAAAAATATCAACGTTTTGCTAAAATTTTCGTTCCCTTAGGTGTATT
This sequence comes from Diarsia dahlii, assembly GCA_949775195.1. Classification (NCBI taxonomy): domain Eukaryota; kingdom Metazoa; phylum Arthropoda; class Insecta; order Lepidoptera; family Noctuidae; genus Diarsia; species Diarsia dahlii. Next base: position 20,762,619 of record OX459211.1, read on the forward strand.
TCGACTGTATGTATGTGATAAACTAGAACTATTGAAAATTAATTTTTTGCGAGCTAGACGCACGTGTCGCACGTCCAGAGAACGGGCTCCGCGCGGGCTAGCCGAATAACGAATAAAAAGTATGTAGTCGGGAAGAAAAATTTTGGGTTTTCCTTAAAAAACCAGTTTTTAAGGCAAAAAATTTGGAAAAAATCCCCCAATCTGAACCCAGGACCACGGAACGCGGCCAAAAGCGCAGGGATGGAGGGTAAATATGCCTGAAACTATTTAAAATTATTAAAGCAGATAGAACTTTTGAATTGAATTAAATATGGAATAAATTGATGTAAAATTTTGAAAAATTTTCTAAGTGTAGGAGGGAGAAAATTTTTTCGGGCGTCAGGTCAATTTGATATGTTCAGGGAGCAGGCGGAGCACCACTCCTGTCGATTTACGCTGAAAACAGCTTGAAAAAAGCTTGTATACAACTAAAAATATCAACGTTTTGCTAAAATTTTCGTTCCCTTAGGTGTATTTCGACTGTATGTATGTGATAAACTAGAACTATTGAAAATTAATTTTTTGCGAGCTAGACGCACGTGTCGCACGTCCAGAGAACGGGCTCCGCGCGGGCTAGCCGAATAACGAATAAAAAGTATGTAGTCGGGAAGAAAAATTTTGGGTTTTCCTTAAAAAACCAGTTTTTAAGGCAAAAAATTTGGAAAAAATCCCCCAATCTGAACCCAGGACCACGGAACGCGGCCAAAAGCGCAGGGATGGAGGGTAAATATGCCTGAAACTATTTAAAATTATTAAAGCAGATAGAACTTTTGAATTGAATTAAATATGGAATAAATTGATGTAAAATTTTGAAAATTTTTCTAAGTGTAGGAGGGAGAAAATTTTTTCGGGCGTCAGGTCAATTTGATATGTTCAGGGAGCAGGCGGAGCACCACTCCTGTCGATTTACGCTGAAAACAGCTTGAAAAAAGCTTGTATACAACTAAAAATATCAACGTTTTGCTAAAATTTTCGTTCCCTTAGGTGTATTTCGACTGTATGTATGTGATAAACTAGAACTATTGAAAATTAATTTTTTGCGAGCTAGACGCACGTGTCGCACGTCCAGAGAACGGGCTCCGCGCGGGCTAGCCGAATAACGAATAAAAAGTATGTAGTCGGGAAGAAAAATTTTGGGTTTTCCTTAAAAAACCAGTTTTTAAGGCAAAAAATTTGGAAAAAATCCCCCAATCTGAACCCAGGACCACGGAACGCGGCCAAAAGCGCAGGGATGGAGGGTAAATATGCCTGAAACTATTTAAAATTATTAAAGCAGATAGAACTTTTGAATTGAATTAAATATGGAATAAATTGATGTAAAATTTTGAAAAATTTTCTAAGTGTAGGAGGGAGAAAATTTTTTCGGGCGTCAGGTCAATTTGATATGTTCAGGGAGCAGGCGGAGCACCACTCCTGTCGATTTACGCTGAAAACAGCTTGAAAAAAGCTTGTATACAACTAAAAATATCAACGTTTTGCTAAAATTTTCGTTCCCTTAGGTGTATTTCGACTGTATGTATGTGATAAACTAGAACTATTGAAAATTAATTTTTTGCGAGCTAGACGCACGTGTCGCACGTCCAGAGAACGGGCTCCGCGCGGGCTAGCCGAATAACGAATAAAAAGTATGTAGTCGGGAAGAAAAATTTTGGGTTTTCCTTAAAAAACCAGTTTTTAAGGCAAAAAATTTGGAAAAAATCCCCCAATCTGAACCCAGGACCACGGAACGCGGCCAAAAGCGCAGGGATGGAGGGTAAATATGCCTGAAACTATTTAAAATTATTAAAGCAGATAGAACTTTTGAATTGAATTAAATATGGAATAAATTGATGTAAAATTTTGAAAAATTTTCTAAGTGTAGGAGGGAGAAAATTTTTTCGGGCGTCAGGTCAATTTGATATGTTCAGGGAGCAGGCGGAGCACCACTCCTGTCGATTTACGCTGAAAACAGCTTGAAAAAAGCTTGTATACAACTAAAAATATCAACGTTTTGCTAAAATTTTCGTTCCCTTAGGTGTATTTCGACTGTATGTATGTGATAAACTAGAACTATTGAAAATTAATTTTTTGCGAGCTAGACGCACGTGTCGCACGTCCAGAGAACGGGCTCCGCGCGGGCTAGCCGAATAACGAATAAAAAGTATGTAGTCGGGAAGAAAAATTTTGGGTTTTCCTTAAAAAACCAGTTTTTAAGGCAAAAAATTTGGAAAAAATCCCCCAATCTGAACCCAGGACCACGGAACGCGGCCAAAAGCGCAGGGATGGAGGGTAAATATGCCTGAAACTATTTAAAATTATTAAAGCAGATAGAACTTTTGAATTGAATTAAATATGGAATAAATTGATGTAAAATTTTGAAAAATTTTCTAAGTGTAGGAGGGAGAAAATTTTTTCGGGCGTCAGGTCAATTTGATATGTTCAGGGAGCAGGCGGAGCACCACTCCTGTCGATTTACGCTGAAAACAGCTTGAAAAAAGCTTGTATACAACTAAAAATATCAACGTTTTGCTAAAATTTTCGTTGGTTAGGTTAGGTTTTTTTTTTTTTTTTTTTTTTTTTTTTTGTTTTGGCAGGAGTGGGAAATCCCCACGGACACCTCGACTACCTCACAGGCTGTGTGATAGTCGAGGTAGTGCCGGACTCGAACCGGCTAAAACCACACTCCTGCTCTGCTCGTGTCCCCCTGGCTTGGACAGGGACCTTTCGAGACATAAATTATTTTGTTGCTGTTTTTATTGATTTATTTAATTAATTTTGAATTTACGCTATTTTTATTTTTATTCTATTATTATTATTTGCTAACTATGTAATTACTAAATTTTGAGTCTATACTTTTATCTATATATCCTTTCTTATAGAAATGTCCATATATGATAAAGCACAGTTGTTAAGTCGTCTTATTTCTTTTTACAACCCTGGTACAAATTTCTAAACAAAATTCCAAAAATATTTTCCGCTTTTTGTTGTCTCTAATTATTCCACTAATGCTATTTCTATCGATGATTGAGTCCAATGTCTGTTCGGTATTTTGTCTTTCCACACAAAAGACCGGGCAATCTATTAAGATGTGGGCGACCGACTCCACTTTATCCGGCTCGCAGATGCACCATGGGTTCTCCTTACACTTGAAACGGTGCAGGTATTCGGAGAACCCACCGTGTCCCGTTAAGATTTGGGTGACTATACCGACTGGTTTTAGTTTTAGCACAATCCTGTGGGCGTCGATCGCATCGGGAAGAAATATTTTGGTGACGGAGGCGGTTTCGCCGTTTCGGTACCTTCGGTTCCATTCGTCGAGCGACCCCATGCGGATCTGTCGCTTGACGAATGAAACCGGGCAGCGGTCGTAGTCCGGCCTCTTCCTAGACCGGAGTGCAGCCTCCTTCGCTAGGTGGTCCGCGCGTTCGTTGCCCTCTAATCCGGCGTGTGCCTTTATCCAGAACAAAGATATATCTTTGCTCTGGGATAAAGCCGCGACCACGTTCGCTCTTGCTTCCACGGCCAGGGCGTGGAGGGAACCCTGGTTTGTGACTGATTGTAGTGCAGCCTTTGAGTCACTGTAGATACCGAAGGTTCCCTCTTTGCGCTTGAGGATTTCGCGCGTGGCTACGCATATGGCCAGGAGTTCCGCCTGGTATACCGTACAATAGGACGGCAAGCTAAGCTTGACGGACTTGATCTCGGCCTCACCGCCCCAAAGTGACAGTGCAGCTCCGACCTTGCCCGCAATCTTGCTGCCGTCCGTGAACACTCTCACAGCCTGGGTATTGTGTGTGTCCACACGCGTCTGGTCTTCCAGGCACACGAACTCCATGGCCATATGTTTCGCCGGGTGTGGAGTCTCTGCAAATCCCACCACCCGCTCCACCTCCCTGCCCGCCAGTGCTGGCTGTGGCACCCCCCTCTTTGCCTCGTACAGAGCGGCTGCTTCCTGTATTCGGAGGTCGAGTGGGAGTATCCCAGCCAGCACTAGGGATGCGTTCAGCGATACGGTGCGGTAGGATTTGCAGAGCTTCTGCGCGAATCCTCGTTGGACCGTGTTGAGGCTTTTCTGCACTCCGATCTTCTTTGCCGCCGGCGCCCAAGCACTCGCCGCGTACAGGATTACTGGCTCCACCGCTGCCGTGTAGATGCTGTGGATGATCTCCGGGTTAAGGCCCCAGCTCACTTTGGCCGCACGCGCCAGCTGTTTGTAAATGTTCACAGCTTTTCTGCAAACGTTTGCGACGTGGGTGTTGAACGTGAGCTGGTGGTCGACGGTGAGCCCCAGTATTTTGATTTCCTTTGACATGCCAATGTCTACCCCGCCCATGCTCAGGAGCGGGACATCGAACTTTAGCTTCTTGGTTATCACCATTGCACAAGTTTTTTGCGGTGCAAACTTCAGCTTGTTTCTGATGCCCCACTCCCGAACATACTCGAGGGCGGCATTGGCATGCCTCTGGATTTCCAACGCTGTGTCACCGTCGAAGATCATCACAACATCATCGGCGAACGCCTGGCAGTGGACGCCTCGCTCCTCTAGCCCCTTTAGTAGTGGGTCTAGGACCAGGTTCCACAGGATCGGACCGCCAATAGACCCCTGCACACACCCCTTGTTTGTGTCCCTTCGACACTCGGCACCCGCGTATCTTACAAAGACACTCCTGCCAGTCAAGTAGCTGTCAAGCAACCGTCTAATGTTCACCGGGCACTTTTCCTCAGCCAGTCTGGTTCTGATGGCCGGCCACCACGCGCTATCGAAGGCTCCCTCTATATCCAGTGACACAACAGTGATCAGCTTCTTTTCACTCAGCTTTAATTTGATATGCTGCATCATGGTGTAGAGGGAGTCCTCGGTGCTTTTTTGTGGCATAAAACCAAACTGGCGAGTACTAAGCCGCGGGATCAGGTGCCACTTGAGCCTTGCTACTAGCATCTTCTCAAGGACTTTGCCTAAGACCGGCAGGAGGCCGATTGGCCTGAACGACTTGGGGGTGGTGTAGGAATCCTTGCCTGGCTTTCGGAGGACTACCACTGTGGCCACCTTCCAGGCCCCAGGGAAGTGACCGTGCTCCAGACACTTGTTGGTCAGTGCAAGGAACGTCCCCGGGTCCCGGGATATGGCTTGAGCGCAGATATCGGCTGTGAGACCGTCCGCCCCGGGTGCCTTCTTCGGGTTGAAACTTTCCACCGCCGTTTTCAGCTCCAGAAGTGTAAACGGTGGGTCATGTTGTTCATCATGCGACCACTCGTTTACACGACTGGCCGCTTCACGTGTTCGGCGATGGTCAGCTGTTTCTCCCTCCTCTAGGTCTTCGGGGTAGAAGGTCTCGGCCAGCAGCGAAGCCGACTCCTGTGCGCTCAGTGGCACTCCGTCCTTCACCAACGGCAGGTCCTCCTGTCTCTTGGCGGTCCGTCCTATGACCCTGTAGATCCCTTCCCACATTCCCTCCTTATCCTGTTTCATTAAGAAGTCCTTCCACCCTTCCGTCTGCGCCTTTTGGGCTAAAGACTCATATTTTTCTTTTGCTTGCAGGTACTCATCGACGACGTGTTGCCTCCGGATGGGTGCAGCGCACCGGATGCGGCGTCTCTTGGTGTTCACCTCCGACATCAGCTCAGCGAGCTCCTTGGACCACCACGGTATGTTTATGGTTTCTTTATTCCTAATTTTTGACAGGCTTACTTCACAAGTTTCTTTAATACTATTTATGAATTTATTTACTTTATTTTCGAGATCTGTTTTATCATTAATTTTACTAATTTCTATGGAATTTAAATTTGCATCAGCTTTTAATTGGGCCAATTTCATATGAAATTGGCTCCAATTGGCTTTCTTAGTGTTGTAAATTCTTGTGGTCCTGTCAACTTTGATAGCCTTTGATTTTTGTAAGTTAATTTTGAAAACAATACCGTTGTGGTCCGAGCTCGTGAGACCCTCCTCGACCCGCCAGTCCTCCACCAAGTCCAGCAGATCCGTTGAGCACGCTGTGACATCAACGAAACTGCTGTACAAGGTGTTACCTCTGACGGTGTCGAAGGTCGGGGTGTTGCCGACGTTGAGCACCTGCAAGCACATATCCTCCAGGGTTCCCGACATGTCCTCACCCTTGCTGTCGGTTACCGGGCTGCCCCACCAGGTGCTCTTGGCGTTGGCGTCGCCGCCAATTAAAGTCCTAGTGGGGCCTAATTCCTCGCGAATCCGCATGAGTTGCTCCAGGTATGGCTGTATGGGCTGGTCTGGTTCAAAGTAGAAGGAGACTACTGCGATTTCCCAGGCGCTGGTACGGATCCTCACCACCACGATGTTGTTTGTGGTGAGTTTCGGACACTGTGAGACGTCAAGGTCATGGTCGAAGACGACTATTGCCGCCTTCACAGTTCCTTCTCCTTGTTCAGCGCACTGGTACACTCTAGCTCCACGGTAGTCTCGCATTCTCTTTACCCCACCCACATACGGCTCCTGGAGCAGTGCGAACGCAACCCTCTGTTCACAGGCAACAATCATAAGTTCCTGGGTTGCTAGCCTCTTCCTCTGCAGATTCGCTTGGATTACCCGGTAATTCTTGCGCGCGCTCGGGTGTGTTCGGGAATCCCTGGATGAGTCGACTACTGTGTCCACCGGGGTGCCCTTAGCAATACGCCACCGACAGCCGCGCCAATGCGTCCCACTTTACGCGACTTGGACACTCGCTGTCGAAGGCGTTGTGCTCGGTCCTCCCCAGCTTAGCGGCAACACAGTTGACGCATTTCGGTGGTTCTGCAGCCAGCCTTGAGGGGCAGTCAGCTCTCATGTGGAGGCCTCCGCAGTGTGTGCAGAGGTCGGCGGGTTCCGTACACATTTTGCGGCCGTGGCCGAAGTGCAAGCAGCGGGTGCACTGTATTAGTGGTGATTGATCCAGTACACGCACCCGCTGCAAGTCGATGTGCACTCGACCCGCATTCGTCAGCCTCTGCCACACGGAGGGGGACACCTGCATGATGATGTGAGACATGTGGGTGTTCCTCGTCTTACGACGGTATTTCACCCCCATCCTCACATCATCCGCAGGTAAGTCCCCAATCAGATGGGTGTTCTGTCGTTTTATGGCCTCGGTGACCTCCACATCGGTGTGACAGGAGAGGACGTCCTTCAGGATTATGAGTGGATCTTTATTTTTGACCTCTTCCACCACGAGGTTTCCTGCCCTTTTAATTCTGTCCGTCACCCGAGTCATCTCTTCCCTGGTCCTGAAGCCGACCACCACCTTCCGGTCCCTGACCTTCCGCAGTCTCTCCACCCTGGTTCCCTCGTTTCTGGCGTCTACTGCCGTCCTCAGCTTCTCAATAACCCCTTCCCCGGTGTCTTTGTCATCGACCGATGACACAACCACCGAGTGAAGGGGCTCTTGGATGTGCTGCTTCGGAGCGGCGGCCATCTCCGCAAACGAGGGTCCCTGGCCTGCGACAAAGCGAGGTGCCTGTTTTATCTGCTCCGACAGAGCTCGTGTGTGCAGCTGGCATTCCTCCAGCGCCTTACTATGCTGCTGGAGGTTCTCCATGAGCTGTTTCATGAGCTCTGTCGATGCAGCGGGGGCCGGTGTCAGATCCTTGGGGGCGCTGTCAAGACCGACCGTCTCCACGGGTGCCTGCACTCTCTCCCTCTCCCCTTCCTTGACGAGCTGGTAAAGCCGGTCGACTGCTTTCACCAGCGCGTCCTTAATTTCCTTCTTAAGGTTCCGGGAGCTGTCCATTTGTAATTTAGCGCTGGAGAGACACGCCTTTGCCTCCGTGGTTCTGTTGAGGTACCTCACGGGTGGCACCTCTCGAGGCGAGCTCTCCAGGGCTTTCTCCGGCAGTTTAGTGGTGGTTTTTAATTTATTTTTGGGGGGAGTGGGCACGAGTGTCTTCTTTGGGGGAGTGGTGACGGGTGTAGTTTTTGTAGGTGTAGGGATTCTGCGGGATGACCCCGATTTGAGCTTCTCCGCCTCCCACTCACCGTCACTGCGCAATACTGACGGCCCCGCTTGTGCTGGACATGCCCTCTCCTTGTCCATTCTCTCCTCAACTGGTCTCTCCTTCGTCACAGGGGTCCTGATGCCTACACCGAACATGACTCGGATAGGGTCGTCGGGGACACGATCTACTACTAAATCCCTGTAAAGGGGGGATCCAGTCAGTAATAAAATAAATAATAATAGTTAATAATAATCAGAGTATGGTATACTTAAAAATAAATAATTAATATTTATAAACGTCAGGTACTTGGTCTTAAAATAAAATTTATTTAAATTGTGTCAATTATAATAGAAAATAAAAGAATTGCCTCCACTGCCTCGAGTTTTGGTCTTAGAGACCCGTCACAGAACAAATTTATGTTGGAAATAGTAATACCAAGCGTTGGGCACCAGAAACAAAAATAAAAATATTTTGACCGAACAAAAATTCCCGTTCTCCCTTCAGCTATCGTCCAGAGGGCGGGTGGGTGGGGAAAATTTTTTGCGAGCTAGACGCACGTGTCGCACGTCCAGAGAACGGGCTCCGCGCGGGCTAGCCGAATAACGAATAAAAAGTATGTAGTCGGGAAGAAAAATTTTGGGTTTTCCTTAAAAAACCAGTTTTTAAGGCAAAAAATTTGGAAAAAATCCCCCAATCTGAACCCAGGACCACGGAACGCGGCCAAAAGCGCAGGGATGGAGGGTAAATATGCCTGAAACTATTTAAAATTATTAAAGCAGATAGAACTTTTGAATTGAATTAAATATGGAATAAATTGATGTAAAATTTTGAAAAATTTTCTAAGTGTAGGAGGGAGAAAATTTTTTCGGGCGTCAGGTCAATTTGATATGTTCAGGGAGCAGGCGGAGCACCACTCCTGTCGATTTACGCTGAAAACAGCTTGAAAAAAGCTTGTATACAACTAAAAATATCAACGTTTTGCTAAAATTTTCGTTCCCTTAGGTGTATTTCGACTGTATGTATGTGATAAACTAGAACTATTGAAAATTAATTTTTTGCGAGCTAGACGCACGTGTCGCACGTCCAGAGAACGGGCTCCGCGCGGGCTAGCCGAATAACGAATAAAAAGTATGTAGTCGGGAAGAAAAATTTTGGGTTTTCCTTAAAAAACCAGTTTTTAAGGCAAAAAATTTGGAAAAAATCCCCCAATCTGAACCCAGGACCACGGAACGCGGCCAAAAGCGCAGGGATGGAGGGTAAATATGCCTGAAACTATTTAAAATTATTAAAGCAGATAGAACTTTTGAATTGAATTAAATATGGAATAAATTGATGTAAAATTTTGAAAAATTTTCTAAGTGTAGGAGGGAGAAAATTTTTTCGGGCGTCAGGTCAATTTGATATGTTCAGGGAGCAGGCGGAGCACCACTCCTGTCGATTTACGCTGAAAACAGCTTGAAAAAAGCTTGTATACAACTAAAAATATCAACGTTTTGCTAAAATTTTCGTTCCCTTAGGTGTATTTCGACTGTATGTATGTGATAAACTAGAACTATTGAAAATTAATTTTTTGCGAGCTAGACGCACGTGTCGCACGTCCAGAGAACGGGCTCCGCGCGGGCTAGCCGAATAACGAATAAAAAGTATGTAGTCGGGAAGAAAAATTTTGGGTTTTCCTTAAAAAACCAGTTTTTAAGGCAAAAAATTTGGAAAAAATCCCCCAATCTGAACCCAGGACCACGGAACGCGGCCAAAAGCGCAGGGATGGAGGGTAAATATGCCTGAAACTATTTAAAATTATTAAAGCAGATAGAACTTTTGAATTGAATTAAATATGGAATAAATTGATGTAAAATTTTGAAAAATTTTCTAAGTGTAGGAGGGAGAAAATTTTTTCGGGCGTCAGGTCAATTTGATATGTTCAGGGAGCAGGCGGAGCACCACTCCTGTCGATTTACGCTGAAAACAGCTTGAAAAAAGCTTGTATACAACTAAAAATATCAACGTTTTGCTAAAATTTTCGTTCCCTTAGGTGTATTTCGACTGTATGTATGTGATAAACTAGAACTATTGAAAATTAATTTTTTGCGAGCTAGACGCACGTGTCGCACGTCCAGAGAACGGGCTCCGCGCGGGCTAGCCGAATAACGAATAAAAAGTATGTAGTCGGGAAGAAAAATTTTGGGTTTTCCTTAAAAAACCAGTTTTTAAGGCAAAAAATTTGGAAAAAATCCCCCAATCTGAACCCAGGACCACGGAACGCGGCCAAAAGCGCAGGGATGGAGGGTAAATATGCCTGAAACTATTTAAAATTATTAAAGCAGATAGAACTTTTGAATTGAATTAAATATGGAATAAATTGATGTAAAATTTTGAAAAATTTTCTAAGTGTAGGAGGGAGAAAATTTTTTCGGGCGTCAGGTCAATTTGATATGTTCAGGGAGCAGGCGGAGCACCACTCCTGTCGATTTACGCTGAAAACAGCTTGAAAAAAGCTTGTATACAACTAAAAATATCAACGTTTTGCTAAAATTTTCGTTCCCTTAGGTGTATTTCGACTGTATGTATGTGATAAACTAGAACTATTGAAAATTAATTTTTTGCGAGCTAGACGCACGTGTCGCACGTCCAGAGAACGGGCTCCGCGCGGGCTAGCCGAATAACGAATAAAAAGTATGTAGTCGGGAAGAAAAATTTTGGGTTTTCCTTAAAAAACCAGTTTTTAAGGCAAAAAATTTGGAAAAAATCCCCCAATCTGAACCCAGGACCACGGAACGCGGCCAAAAGCGCAGGGATGGAGGGTAAATATGCCTGAAACTATTTAAAATTATTAAAGCAGATAGAACTTTTGAATTGAATTAAATATGGAATAAATTGATGTAAAATTTTGAAAAATTTTCTAAGTGTAGGAGGGAGAAAATTTTTTCGGGCGTCAGGTCAATTTGATATGTTCAGGGAGCAGGCGGAGCACCACTCCTGTCGATTTACGCTGAAAACAGCTTGAAAAAAGCTTGTATACAACTAAAAATATCAACGTTTTGCTAAAATTTTCGTTCCCTTAGGTGTATTTCGACTGTATGTATGTGATAAACTAGAACTATTGAAAATTAATTTTTTGCGAGCTAGACGCACGTGTCGCACGTCCAGAGAACGGGCTCCGCGCGGGCTAGCCGAATAACGAATAAAAAGTATGTAGTCGGGAAGAAAAATTTTGGGTTTTCCTTAAAAAACCAGTTTTTAAGGCAAAAAATTTGGAAAAAATCCCCCAATCTGAACCCAGGACCACGGAACGCGGCCAAAAGCGCAGGGATGGAGGGTAAATATGCCTGAAACTATTTAAAATTATTAAAGCAGATAGAACTTTTGAATTGAATTAAATATGGAATAAATTGATGTAAAATTTTGAAAAATTTTCTAAGTGTAGGAGGGAGAAAATTTTTTCGGGCGTCAGGTCAATTTGATATGTTCAGGGAGCAGGCGGAGCACCACTCCTGTCGATTTACGCTGAAAACAGCTTGAAAAAAGCTTGTATACAACTAAAAATATCAACGTTTTGCTAAAATTTTCGTTCCCTTAGGTGTATTTCGACTGTATGTATGTGATAAACTAGAACTATTGAAAATTAATTTTTTGCGAGCTAGACGCACGTGTCGCACGTCCAGAGAACGGGCTCCGCGCGGGCTAGCCGAATAACGAATAAAAAGTATGTAGTCGGGAAGAAAAATTTTGGGTTTTCCTTAAAAAACCAGTTTTTAAGGCAAAAAATTTGGAAAAAATCCCCCAATCTGAACCCAGGACCACGGAACGCGGCCAAAAGCGCAGGGATGGAGGGTAAATATGCCTGAAACTATTTAAAATTATTAAAGCAGATAGAACTTTTGAATTGAATTAAATATGGAATAAATTGATGTAAAATTTTGAAAAATTTTCTAAGTGTAGGAGGGAGAAAATTTTTTCGGGCGTCAGGTCAATTTGATATGTTCAGGGAGCAGGCGGAGCACCACTCCTGTCGATTTACGCTGAAAACAGCTTGAAAAAAGCTTGTATACAACTAAAAATATCAACGTTTTGCTAAAATTTTCGTTCCCTTAGGTGTATTTCGACTGTATGTATGTGATAAACTAGAACTATTGAAAATTAATTTTTTGCGAGCTAGACGCACGTGTCGCACGTCCAGAGAACGGGCTCCGCGCGGGCTAGCCGAATAACGAATAAAAAGTATGTAGTCGGGAAGAAAAATTTTGGGTTTTCCTTAAAAAACCAGTTTTTAAGGCAAAAAATTTGGAAAAAATCCCCCAATCTGAACCCAGGACCACGGAACGCGGCCAAAAGCGCAGGGATGGAGGGTAAATATGCCTGAAACTATTTAAAATTATTAAAGCAGATAGAACTTTTGAATTGAATTAAATATGGAATAAATTGATGTAAAATTTTGAAAAATTTTCTAAGTGTAGGAGGGAGAAAATTTTTTCGGGCGTCAGGTCAATTTGATATGTTCAGGGAGCAGGCGGAGCACCACTCCTGTCGATTTACGCTGAAAACAGCTTGAAAAAAGCTTGTATACAACTAAAAATATCAACGTTTTGCTAAAATTTTCGTTCCCTTAGGTGTATTTCGACTGTATGTATGTGATAAACTAGAACTATTGAAAATTAATTTTTTGCGAGCTAGACGCACGTGTCGCACGTCCAGAGAACGGGCTCCGCGCGGGCTAGCCGAATAACGAATAAAAAGTATGTAGTCGGGAAGAAAAATTTTGGGTTTTCCTTAAAAAACCAGTTTTTAAGGCAAAAAATTTGGAAAAAATCCCCCAATCTGAACCCAGGACCACGGAACGCGGCCAAAAGCGCAGGGATGGAGGGTAAATATGCCTGAAACTATTTAAAATTATTAAAGCAGATAGAACTTTTGAATTGAATTAAATATGGAATAAATTGATGTAAAATTTTGAAAAATTTTCTAAGTGTAGGAGGGAGAAAATTTTTTCGGGCGTCAGGTCAATTTGATATGTTCAGGGAGCAGGCGGAGCACCACTCCTGTCGATTTACGCTGAAAACAGCTTGAAAAAAGCTTGTATACAACTAAAAATATCAACGTTTTGCTAAAATTTTCGTTCCCTTAGGTGTATTTCGACTGTATGTATGTGATAAACTAGAACTATTGAAAATTAATTTTTTGCGAGCTAGACGCACGTGTCGCACGTCCAGAGAACGGGCTCCGCGCGGGCTAGCCGAATAACGAATAAAAAGTATGTAGTCGGGAAGAAAAATTTTGGGTTTTCCTTAAAAAACCAGTTTTTAAGGCAAAAAATTTGGAAAAAATCCCCCAATCTGAACCCAGGACCACGGAACGCGGCCAAAAGCGCAGGGATGGAGGGTAAATATGCCTGAAACTATTTAAAATTATTAAAGCAGATAGAACTTTTGAATTGAATTAAATATGGAATAAATTGATGTAAAATTTTGAAAAATTTTCTAAGTGTAGGAGGGAGAAAATTTTTTCGGGCGTCAGGTCAATTTGATATGTTCAGGGAGCAGGCGGAGCACCACTCCTGTCGATTTACGCTGAAAACAGCTTGAAAAAAGCTTGTATACAACTAAAAATATCAACGTTTTGCTAAAATTTTCGTTCCCTTAGGTGTATTTCGACTGTATGTATGTGATAAACTAGAACTATTGAAAATTAATTTTTTGCGAGCTAGACGCACGTGTCGCACGTCCAGAGAACGGGCTCCGCGCGGGCTAGCCGAATAACGAATAAAAAGTATGTAGTCGGGAAGAAAAATTTTGGGTTTTCCTTAAAAAACCAGTTTTTAAGGCAAAAAATTTGGAAAAAATCCCCCAATCTGAACCCAGGACCACGGAACGCGGCCAAAAGCGCAGGGATGGAGGGTAAATATGCCTGAAACTATTTAAAATTATTAAAGCAGATAGAACTTTTGAATTGAATTAAATATGGAATAAATTGATGTAAAATTTTGAAAAATTTTCTAAGTGTAGGAGGGAGAAAATTTTTTCGGGCGTCAGGTCAATTTGATATGTTCAGGGAGCAGGCGGAGCACCACTCCTGTCGATTTACGCTGAAAACAGCTTGAAAAAAGCTTGTATACAACTAAAAATATCAACGTTTTGCTAAAATTTTCGTTCCCTTAGGTGTATTTCGACTGTATGTATGTGATAAACTAGAACTATTGAAAATTAATTTTTTGCGAGCTAGACGCACGTGTCGCACGTCCAGAGAACGGGCTCCGCGCGGGCTAGCCGAATAACGAATAAAAAGTATGTAGTCGGGAAGAAAAATTTTGGGTTTTCCTTAAAAAACCAGTTTTTAAGGCAAAAAATTTGGAAAAAATCCCCCAATCTGAACCCAGGACCACGGAACGCGGCCAAAAGCGCAGGGATGGAGGGTAAATATGCCTGAAACTATTTAAAATTATTAAAGCAGATAGAACTTTTGAATTGAATTAAATATGGAATAAATTGATGTAAAATTTTGAAAAATTTTCTAAGTGTAGGAGGGAGAAAATTTTTTCGGGCGTCAGGTCAATTTGATATGTTCAGGGAGCAGGCGGAGCACCACTCCTGTCGATTTACGCTGAA